>OY720677.1:43720265-46554265 GCA_963170755.1 Amphimallon solstitiale | reverse complement strand
GTCATAAACACAATATTTTCATAAATAGGAATGGATTATATTGTAAAACCGAAATTATCCCAACCAGCGCATGCTTCTTTGGAAAGTATGTTCAAGATACTTCAGAGTACTCAGAAAACTATTAACCCTTTATCCCTACTAGTAATAAGAAGGAGAGAAAGAATAAGGTGGAATGCACTTTAACAATACTTAATAAACCAGAATATTCGTTCAATAGCAAGTGCACTCGAACAAGAAGTTCATCTTATTTCCTATACAGATTACAGCAAAGTGAAATATGGATGTCGAGAAATTGATAGAAGAAGTGCGTAATTACCCCGTACTGTACGATCTGAGTAATGAAAAATATAAAAGTACGGAATATAGAGATAAAGTTTGGAAAAAAATAGCCGAAGATCTGCATGTAGCAGGTAAGGGAATGTTATACCTAATATATTATCATAGACAAAGAAACGTATTGTCTTTTTTAAAAAATATATTAAGCTCTGTTTTTATTGTGACACAAACAAACTGATACATGTTCTGTATTAAATTTCTGTTGCATTAACTTGCCATTCCATCTGGCCTGCTGGAGAAACAAAGTAGGATTTCAGTAGATCTCTAAGTGCAAATGAAACATCTGATCCTTTTCCTCTAGTGACACGTTTTCTGCGCAAATTTTCTGGATCATTCGTTTGTTCACTCATGCTAGCATATACTTCTTGTATAATATGTGAGTGCCCTTCACGTTTCCTTATAAAATTATACAACACACAAGTCGTTAATATAATAAACGAAATGTTTTGAGGTGTGCCTTGCAATTTTCTTGTATATATCCGAAACTTTTGCTGAAGAATTCCAAACGCATTCTCAGAAACTCTTCTTGCACGACACAAACGGTAGTTAAAGATTGTTTGGTCATAATCTGAGTTTGCTCGTGGATACGGTCTCATGAGGTAAGGTTTAAGAGGAAAACCTTCATCACCAACAAATAATAATGGTACTTCAACATCAGAACCAGGCAGTTTTCTACTTGTCGGTATATTTATTGATTCATTTTCCAAAGACTTGCCTAGTTTTGAGTTTGCAAGTATGCCTGCGTCAGAGTTTTTCCCATAAGCTCCGACATCGACTGCAATAAAATTATATTGTGCGTCTACTAGAGCAAGAAGAACTAAAGAAAACGTCTTTTTGTAATTAAAGTAGACTTCCACTTTTCTTAGGAGCTTGTATTACGCAATGCTTGCCATCTCCAATACAGTTAGGAAATTGCCACATTTTCCAAAAGTTGTCTGCAATTCTATTCCAATCATGTTCGTTAGGAACTGGCATAACTTCCTCTAAAAGTATATTAACAATTATTCGGCATGTATGATGAACGATGGATTGAACAGTTGATGGACCCAGTCGAAAGCTGAATGAAATTGTCTTAAAAGAATCTCCGGTAGCAAGAAACCTGTAGTCAGAGAAAGGATATGTATAAGTTAGAATCTGCACAAAAGGGATTATTACTTCTATATATTTCACACATATAGGTACACTCTCACAAGCGCGCCCCAAACACACATGCTACCACGTACTCATATGCGCGAATTTTGTTTCATCTTATTCTCAAAATATTTGTTCAATAAATAATCCGATTGCAGGTGGCCCAGCAGCATGTAAAATGAAATGGATCCATATACGCGATCAGTTTCGCAGAACTTTAAAAAAAAGGAAAACTGTTACGGGTATGGCTGCCGGTACCGTAAGAAAATATAAATATGAGGACCAGTTGCAATTCATATTGCCTCAAATGACGGAACGCGATACATTGTCCAATATATCTCTGCCGCAAGAAGTGCATGGTGAAGATCATGATGGAGGTATTTTGGAAGAAACTCATAAAAGTGATAATACGTTAATTGAAGAAGAATACAAGGAAAAATCAAAAAATGAAGAGAACGCATCGTACGTTGCTACTAAAGAAGCTAAATTGTCTAGACCTTCGCAGATAAAACTTAAGAAGATAGCTACGACTACCGCGCTCGATAATAGTCCATCCAGTCAACTTATGTCGTACATACTGCAGGAGAAGAAAAGTGAGAAGCAGAAAGAATCTTCTTCTGAGCATCTTCACCCTGTTGATGCTTTCTTGAGCGGCATATCTCATACATTGAAAGCGTTGAATCCTCTACTTTTAAATGAAGGTAAAACCAACATTTTTGGCATTGTTCAAGAGCTTGAACGAAAACAGATAATGGAAAGCCAATCAACAGTCATGGTACCTCTTCAGGCACCAACTCCAGCTCTTCAATGTCAATTCTCTCAACCTCTATCTTCCATTATATCTTCTTCACCTACTCCCACCTTTGCTTCTACACTTCATACCTCCCCTCATTACAATGTACAGTTACCTGCTCCAGAATCCCCAACAACGTTGCAGCCTTCAGGAAAAAACATGTCGCCGTAATAATATACGTTTATAAAACATAGTGTATTGCATAAAATAAATGTTTATAACAAATTCAACTTGTTTTGTTTCTTATTAGACCCTCTACACTTGTAATAGAAACGTAAAAAAGGAGATGTAGGCCCCCACACGACTGTTTTATACGTGTGTGCGTTTCAATTTTTTTATATAAAAAGTATTCAAAATAAAGCTTTAGAAACTTTTTTTAACAATACTTGCTAATACTAAGTCAAAAAAGACGAAAAATAGGTCACCCACCTCAAGCAAACCGCTAGCCGCTGTTTAGGTTCAATTACAGGTCTCCAAAATGTGTCATTTTTCTTTAAATTTTTTTCTACTTTTTCTAGTAGATCGTAAAATGTTGCCTGGGTCATTCTAAAATATTCATAGAATTTACTTTCGTCATCCATTAAATGTGGATATAAGGTAATATATTCCCCTTCTGTATTTCTACTTTTCCAGGAGTTGTGAATCCATATTTTCCTTTTCTTCGAATTTTTAGCTTTTCTACATTCTTCCTCTTCTTGTAACGCCAATGCTACTATAGCTAAATCAGAGTTTGTGAAATTTGAAAACATTTTATTTACTTAGATGTGCAGTCACAATGAACAGAATAACCTACTGGGCGGCCGTATACACAAACATGCATATATGTATACCTTATACATCTGTATGTATTTCGCTGACGTCCACGCGCACTTCCCTTGCTCATCTCGTCAATGTGTGGCCGCGTTACTTCAAAACGGGCACCGCACGGGATCGGTGCGATAATCGTTCCGTGCTCGTCTCGCACCGGTCTCGTGAATGTGTGGCCCGACCTTAAGGCTGCGTTTGATAACGTTTTGGCGGGAGAGAAATGTACCCAAAAAATACCATTTTTATTTCCATTTTTACGGGCGTAAAAAATCAAAACATGTAAATTTTATGCATTAAGCATGAAGATAAAGGTTAAACGAAGTGAACGGTAGTATTTTTTTTCAAATTAAGTTAATATATAAGCCGTAAATAAAATGGGAAGTTAGTGGTTTTGCAAGTACTAGAAAAAATGCCTACATTTAAAAATGACACGGTAAATTTATATGTAATATAGCTAGTGTTGTCTTTTCTTTATTCGTATCTTGTTTTAGTAAGCAACACGGTTTTTCTTTCATTTAATATTTTATTCTCAAGTTACACACTACATACAATACACCATTTTTGTCACTACTCTTTCTCTTACTGCGAACCTTATTTTGCTAATATCCCAATAATACATTAACACAAACAAAACTACAACAATCGGCCTTTCCTGACCATTTATTTGGCCTCAAACGGTTTTTTTTTTTTTTTGTAACATTAAGTATAATACAATTTTTACAAACAAAATAAAAGAAATTGTATGGTTGGTTAATTGTCAGTTATATAATCTTCGTATTTCCGGGGCGTGTTCGTCCTACGTTTGGGGGCGACTGTCGGTGGAACACGTCAATTCGATTTTCGAGCAACCTGGGTACTCTGGATCCGCTTCGTCGCTGTCGGTATCGGTCCGGCGTGTTCTTCCGACTCTGGCTCGTGTTCTTCATCCAAGGTTTCGGTTTCGTTCGGTTTGTCTTCCAATGGGTCGACTTCGTCAGCGCTATCCTCACCATCGGTATAAGAGTCGTCTTCTTGATTTTTAAAAATCTTTAACTGAGAAACATGGGCCACGGTAGTATATCCTTTTCCGGAGTCTTTCTCAATAAGCTTCTCTATTCGGTAGGTCTCTCCCGGAAGTTTTTCTATGACTACATATGGTCCTTTGTATTTCAACTGTGTCTTCGTAGGTTGACCAGTGGCCACAGATTGACTTTTAATAGCCACAATATCACCCACGTCATAAGTTATTCCCTCGTAACGTTTTTTATCATAATATTCCTTATATTTCCTGCTCGTTTTGGTAGCTGTTCCTAGAGCTTTACTTCGTAATTGTTCTCGTGTTAATTCAGGTTGGTTTCTGGTGGCAACGTTTACTATTGACGCGTCTTCAAACGCAGGGGTGTAACCATATAAGCACTCGAATGGAGTAATTCCAATACTTTTGTTTACTGTAGTATTTATTTTCCTCTCAACGGATATTAAGTTTTGGTCCCATCTATCATCCTCGAAATTTGATGAAGTAACAATCACGGATAGTATACTCTTCATTTTTATCTCAGCAATACCATTTGCCTGTGGATAACGCGTAGCAATAAGTCTGTGTTCTATGTCATATGCTCGGCATAATTCTTGGAAAGTGGTTCCTGTATATGCAGTGCCTCTATCGGTGACAGCTATCTTGGGTGCACCAAATTGTTCTATGAATAAGACTAATTTTTTTGACGTTTCCGAAGACGTTGTACTTCGGGTAGCAAATAGTTTTATAAAGCGGCTGTAGGCATCCACTATTACTAGCAGGTACATCTTCCCTGTTCTACTTTTGGGAAAGGGACCCAGATGATCTATGTGTATCTTCATCATAGGCTTCTCAGGTAATCGGGGCGGATGTAGTTTTCCCGGTTTTTTCCCTCCAGGAGCTTTCGTCATAAGACATTCGAAACATGCTCTTATATGGTGCTTAATGTATCTTTTCATGTTTCGGAACCATAACTTCATCATTATTTTTTCCATCGTTTTGTCTACTGACCAGTGACCAGCTTGATCATGGTATTTGATTACAGTAGCCTTACGCATACTATCTATGTAACATATAACAGTTTCTCTTCTCCGTGTCTTTTCACTTTTTTGTACAATTGGCCATCCTCTAGCACATATTCTTTAACTTTATTTCTCTCTTCCGCTGTTCTCTCGTACTCCTCTCGTTTAAAAATATCTATTATTTCTCGTAGTTTCATATCACTCCTCTGCACCATCATAATCCTTTCCTCTTTTGTTAATATTACCATCATATTTAACTTTTTGTCATAAATTTCTTTCATTATTTCAGTCTGGCTTGGTTCTTCTGCAGCAGCTCTACTCAAACAATCAATATATTCCATTTTGCTTCCCTGTCGATATCTTATTTCCATATCATATTCTGAAAGAATGGAATACAATCTTGCAACTTGTGGATTCACGATCTTCTTCACATTTAGATAAACCAATGCTTGACAATCACTCACCACTGTAAATTTGATTCCTAGCAACAAATGCCTAAGTCTTTTAACACTAAACACAATAGCAAGCAACTCAAGTTTGGACGAATGGTATTTTTGTTGTGCTTTATTTAACTTTTTTGAGACACAATATACTAGGTGCATTTTTTGGTCATTTCCTTGTTGTAATAAAAGTCCGGCGACCCCTTTGCTCGAAGCATCACAATGTAACTAACTGTCTTTTCGGCCTTTTGATTAAATAATTGCAGTATTGGCGATTTCTGCAATTCTTGTTTCAGTTATACAAAAGCTTGGGTCTGTTTGGAACTCCATACAAAGTCAACACTTCCTTTTGTTAATTCCGTTAATGGCAAAGCTATTTTTGAATATTTTTTTACGAATCTTCTAAAAAATCCAGTTAATCCCAAAAATCGTTTTAATTCCCTTTTGTTTTTAGGCGTCTCAAACTTTTCAATAGCATGTATCTTCTGTTGGCTTGGTCTGATGCCCTCTTCTGTCAATTCAAATCCAAGGTATTTCACCTGTGTATATCCAAATGTGCACTTTTCAATGTTTAGAGTTTGCTTCGCATCCCTTAATGCAGCGAAAACCAATCTCAGTCGGCGTAACATATCCTGATAGTCTTCGGCTGGAACCAGTATGTCATCCAGATAAGACACAACAAGTTGATTTCTTAATTCTCCTAAGGCAATCGATATTAAACGTGAAAATTCATAAGGAGCATTTACAAGGCCAAATGGGAGACGAGTAAATTCCCCAGTATCATCAGGTGTGATAAAAGCTATTTTGTGTCTTGTTGTTGAATCCAGTTTCACTTGTAAATATCCATTAAATAAGTCCAAGGTACAGAATACTTTACAGCCACTTAATAAGGCAAAACAATCATCCATGTGAGGTATCGGAAAGTTCTTCTTAACTGTTTGTGCATTTAAACGTCTATAATCGCGATTTTCCGGTAGGTTTCGGTATAAGTAGTACGGGTGAAGCATAGGGAGAATCTGTATCAGTCACAATCCCGTTTTCGCGCCACTCTCGCACTATATCTTTAATTATTTGTCTGTCTTCATTATTTACACGATATGGTTTTGCCCGAACTGGCTTGTCATTATCCTCAATAGTTACTGTCATTAAATCTGTACAACCCAACTCTGATAACTTCAATGCAAACACATCCCGATAGTCACACACTAACTTGTACACCTCTTGTTGAATATATTCTGGCATTAAGTCACCAACGTTTATCATTTCCATAGGTATAGTTTTTTGGTTCCCTTTCAGTGCTATTTCTCTTTTATTTACTCCTCTAATTTCACCTATACAGGTTCCTTTCATCACTTTCTTGTCTTGATCTATCCCTGCCACAGTTAAAACAGCTGGTTCGTCATCCACGTTCACCAACAAAAAAATTATTTTATTACTTTCAACCATTGTTGATTCTGCCATTTTTACATCATATTTTCTACTAATTTCTTCATCTAATTGTATATTTTTAAAAGGATCATCTGTTTGATATCCAAATTTCAATATAGCACCAACACGCACATATGCAATATCTGGTAGCTCAGTAAAATTTCTACCCACCAGTATATCCATTGGCTGCACATCACTTGGCACGATTACTGCATCTACTTCTTCACAAACATCGTCTAAGGTCAATAAAATTTTTGTTGTAAAATAACATTTAACTGGAGTCACATTTCCAAATCCATATAAAGTTTTCACCATTGGGTAACATACTATACCATGTTTATTAACAAATGCGTCACTGATAGTAGTAACAGCACTGCCTGGATCAATGAATGCTGTGGCATTTATAGTTTGATTCACTGTAACAGTCTTTATAAATTTCTCACCCCACTGTTTTCCACATTGACTGGTAACTAACATTTGCTGATTGGACACATTTATCTGTTCCTTTGATGCTTGATTTTGTGGTTTGTTAACACTATCTTTATTAAAAAAACAATATTTTGCAATATGTCCATATTTCTTACAAACAAATATAATGGTTTTCCATCTTCGTCTGCAACTGGTAATTTCTTATGTGCTTGGTTATTTAAATTATGTTTCGCCTGATTTCTCACTTAATTTTTCTTGTCAAATTTCCTTTCATTTATATCTGGTTTTAATCTTTCTCGTCGTGCTTTATCACTCCTTTCACAATCATGTAAATCCTGTATTAGCTCATCATCATCTTTGTGATCACGTGCCTTTGCTGTTGCACATAAATTTTTATCGTATAACCCTATCAATATTTGTTCTTTCGTCTCCTTAAATTTTAAATGTAATTCTTGACACAATAGTAATTTATCATAGAAATAATCATTTAATGGTTCCTGTTTTCCTTGAATTCTTTCAGTCATTCTTTTCCATTTCTCGGGTAAACCTTCGTCTACAATAAAAGTTTTATTAAACAATGTTTCGAAATCATTAAATGTTTCTATCGATCCCTCTCTAGCTTTGCACCATTTTTTTGCAGCTCCTATCATATTTAATCTAGCTACCTCTAAGGCAAATGAATCGGGCCACCTATGTATTATTTTCATGCTTGTTATTTTCCCGATCCATTCTTTGGCATTTTTATTCCCATCAAAATATGCCACATTTTTGGTAATGTCTGGCATTACTTGGTATGTCGTACTAGCACTTGTACCATTTTCTTCTAATCCATTTCGATGTTGGTTAGGAGTTTGCATTATTAGACGTTCGAACATTTCATCTCTCTTTCTATTTTCTATTATTAGCATTGATAGAATTCTATTTAAATTATATTGACTATTTGGATCTCCTGGTATGTTGTTTTCATTTGCATTTAAAAATGTTTCTTCACTCAAACTATCATTTTGTTCATGTTCTTGGCTCTCCATGTTTGTTTTTTCTTTGGCAACGGTATTTTCTCTATGACCAATTTATTCTTATTTCAGCTCTTATATTTGGTTATATCCCACTTCTGAAATTATGTTGTCTTCTCTTTATTCGTATCTTGTTTTAGTAAACAACACGGTTTTACTTTCATTTAATATTTTATTCTCAAGTTACACACTACATACAATACACCATTTTTGTCACTACTCTTTCTCTTACTGCCAACCTTATTTTGCTAATATCCCAATAATATATTAACACAAACAAAACTACAACACTAGTACACTCGGTATTTATATTTGGAAGGTAAAAATAGTAACAGTAGCTAAATATATGTGTAATTTTTTAAGTGATCCATGAAATAAAATTTGTTTACATTTTTGGTGGGTCTTTACATATATTACAGATATCTGTTACATTTACGTCGCCTTGCAGTGTAGCACATATAGTATAGATGGCGTTATTATCTTGCAATTATTTAGAGATTAGTTGTGTGTTATACGATACTTTAATTATTTATTATAATGTAAAATTACAATTAACAGCAATTTTTGAGGTTACTAATTATAAAATTTAGTATGTTACGAGTTATTTGAAAGTACGTAATAGACAATGAGCAGTTGGCATCACAGGTTGGCACCACAAATCATAAAAAGTAACTACATAGTTTAATTTGCCAGTTTAATCCATTTAATCAAATTGTATCATTTTAAAATATGGAGTTTTCTGTTATCTTTAATTGAAAGATGGCCTATGCTTTTACTAATGAGATGAATTAATCAAATCAATTAAAGCGGATTTTTTTACGCCGATAAATGTCTAGTAGCCGTTTTATATTTACGAAGTGGAGAAGAAATTGTTGACAAGAACCTTCTATATTTTTCTTCAAAATTTTTTTAAGGTTGTTGCTAATTACTTAAAATGTAAATATAGACAGGTACATTTTATTTGATAGCAATTTTCAAAACTTTGAAATAATTTTTTAAACAGTAACTGCACACCATGACCATGTTCCCGTATAGTATTTCTGACAGGTATTCACCAAATTCTATAGTTCAAATCACATGTGCCTGCACACTCTTTTTGACGAAGGTCAGTTCGCCGGGGTTTTAGTTTTTAATAATAACAATAATCTTATAATAGCCTCATTATTTATAATATATTAACATTGAAGTAATACCTTTAATGTTTTGAAGATTTTACTACAATTGCTGTTCCTCTAGCACAATAACCCTAGCAGCATTTTTCGAATTTCGCTGATGTTTTAAGTTGGCTAGGAAGACAATCCAGTAGAATACAGGTAGGCTAATTCACTTTTTATTGCGAAATTACTAGACAACCCGTGTACTCAAACAAAAGATTGGTCAAAAAATAGATTGTGCCAAAATTATATTTCTATTAACTAATTTTGTAGTGAAATATAGCGAGTACACCTCTATATGTTATTCAATTGCGCCCAGTGCAAACATAAAACACCCGCGAAATTCGAAAAATGCTACTAGGCTTCTCAATTTTGGTTTTTGTAGAGTTAAAATGTTGTACATATTTAAAACTGTTTTTATCATCTTTATTATGCCAATACTTGACGCTGTTTTGGTGGTGAATTTCACGATTTGGTTGGAAGCGCCTTATCTAATGTTCGTGACGTACCACAGCTAATACTAGCCATGACCATACATGTGGCAACGTTGCACTGGATGGTGATGGTGGTCCGACCCCAAGGTTTATAGATATATAAGGTTGCCTGGTAACTGTAAAGAAGAGGGGGTGGACCGCCATATTGCGCGTCATCAAGCGTACCGTTTTGCGAACGTTCGGTAGTTTGTGATTGACGTATCCTGCCGTGCTAAGCAAAAACGTCGTAACTCATTTTAATTTAAGTTTCCAATATTTCCTGTTTTCTGAATTTTTAGATAACACCTTTATTTCAGATGCCAGGAAGATGGAATTTTGAACACAAACAAACAACTGATTTGTAAAAAGAATATTAAGATGCAATTTCATGGATTACTTTGTTAAAGCACTGTTATTCCACATACGACAATTGAAATCAAACTTTTTTCGAAATTACTAAGCAAACAAGTTGTAACTACAAAAAAATGTATTAATGAAGTTAAAACAATTGAAATAATGTCTTCAACAACATAATTAATAATAAGATTAATAGAAAATAAACCCTTGGACAAAATTAACGAAACACCTAAACTTAAACTTAATAATAATTTCAATTTTAAGATTTATTTTATAATAATAATGAAACTGTTATAAAACCTATACATTCACTTTCTCTAATCGTTGGCAAACGAACTCGGTGAAACTTGACTTTATTTTAATTAATTCTGACTTTTATTTTTGTAGAAAATACCGTGTACCATGAAAACAACGAACAATTTTGAGGGTACTAATTTAAAGCAATATCAATATCGTGTACGATGTCCTCTACTCTTAATTACCACATTCATGAGCCTTGGCATACTCGAGATTAAATAAACGTTCCATAATGTCTTGAGGAATATTCTCCCCTTCTGCAATTGCTGCATCTACCAGTTGATTGCGGTTGGCAAAAGAGCGTATACGACTTCGGATGGTTTTTTTTTGTGGGAAGTCCAAAGACAACTACTTACAAGAGAATTAGTAAACTAAAAATTATCGTTCTCTTAGAATTGAAAGTAAGAAATATAGTGGTGCCTTAATTTTGTCCAGAGGTCTACTTAACCTAAACAAAAATTATCATTGACTTAAAGGCAAATTTTGCCAAAATGTTAGACGATTGTCTGGTAAAATACTTTTCAGCTTCTTCAATATTTCCTGTTTTTTATCCTTAATGATACCTTTTGGTGTATTTTTTTGTACAGGTTTTTTGAAAGTTTGTACCTTTTGGTATTTGGAAGTCAAAAAGTTTAATTCAACAAATTCTTCGTCGAAGCCACACCTGTATGTCATGTTTGTTTTGCCACGTTCAAATTTTATATTCACCATATCGCTCAGATAAGGACGCGGATTAATTTTAGTGAATTTGTATTGGGAACTGTAGTCTTCCCATTGGAAAAAATTTTCAGCTTTCATTTCAAGAATTTTCGTTTTTTTACTTGTCTTTTCGACGCAATTGACAAAATCTTCAAAGTCGTAAATTTTTTTTTGTCTCTTCAATTGTAATTCCACCTGGTGATGGAATGCATCTGCCGACATAAAAGTGTGGCCTGGCTCAAAATATTTAATATCTAGTGTTGACAGTTGTGTTTCGTTGGTGTTCACTAAGTATATGAAAAATGAAAATAACGTCCAGTTTTTATTTTGCGCTGCACAGTTGTCCAGCCACAGCGTAATTTCTTCCACATCCCGTATGTCAGATGATGTAAAAAAAGAGTTAAATGTAGATATGTTATCTTCTTTTTGCCTGCCAGAAATACCTTTGTGCCATAAACAGGCAAACTGCTTGAGATTCTTCTTCCGGCCGACAGGAACGAAAGATTGATTGATCGCTATGATCCTGGGTGCGAACACAATCTCTTTAAACATGTCACACCTAGGCAACATAATGACCTTAAAATAATAAAATACAATATTGTTAATCACTAAATAAAAAAATTGATTACTTTTTGCAAATCTGCCGAATAACAAGTCACGCTTTTTTCAGAATCAGTCTTATATTCTTCTCCAGCTCTTTTATATTTTGTTGCATGTTTTTGTTGCAATGCTCACATTCTCTATATAAATTATTCTTAGAATGACCACTGCTTTTTCCGTGGGTAGTAAATGTTTCGCAGGACCAGCATTCTTCGTGACCCAGCTTCACGAATGATATATTTTTCTTATCCACCTCTCTCCGATAGACTTCATATGATATTTTGAATTGAGGGTGGTCGCGTGAAAACATTTTATGCATTAGTTTTACTGAAGTATCTGTAGGCAAATATCTTCGTTCAGGAGCATGTTCCCTACGATAATGTGAAATCACGGGGTGAAAGGATTCAATATGATCTTGAATGAGCTGAACATCGACTTTATTATATGCTGGTGCCCTGCCTCTACCATCGGGTTTTATGGCACCCGTTCTCATATAATTAGTCACAATACCTCTTAGTACCCTGTCATTAGAAGGTGTATAACCAAGAGTAGCCAAAAAGAAAGTTTTACAAACTGAAACTTTTTCTCCACTTTCTGTTGTTAAAATATAGCTTAGTGAATGATTTCGTCTTGAAGGAATGTCAGTTGTACGCTGTTTTACTATTTGTGACGATACATGTTGCAATATAAAAGATTTTCGGTCATTGTAATTTAGATTCCAAAAACTGTTGTTTAGTTCTTGACGCCTTTCCTTGCTTATATGACGAAAACAATCCTTTTTACATTTACTGCAGCCATTTTTTGGAAAATGTTTTTCTCTCACCCTTTCAAATTTTGCCTTCTTTCGCACTTCCACACTTTCTTCAAATTTACGTCTTTTTCTTACTTCCCCTTTTTTAGTAAGTAACGTTGGAACAATCTGAATATGATTTATTTCACTTTCTTCACTCTCACTAACATATTATTGTATATACTGCATCGTAGTAACCGCCAATTATTTCCACTTTTACGCGAAATTTAAGGTTAAGTTATCACCATGCATTGAATTATGCATTATAACAATTTAATACACTCGTGGACAAAAAATCCGTTTTTTCATCTTATGAGCTACAAAGCCAATTTAAAACAGGCTCTTTGAAAACGACAGTTTTAGCGCGTTTTACTCTTGTACTTTATTTACCTTTTAAAGAGAACGCAGTCTTTTTTCTTGAAGGATATATATTCAAATGGTGTTCTTTGGTATAAATCCTCAGAATACAGCCTTAATTAATAGCCCATTAAATATTTAACACAGAACTAAATTTAACTCACTTTCTGTAAACTGGCCCTAAGAGTCTGTATAGGTGTTTATTTATTACAAATATTTGTTTATTTATTTATTTCAAACCAACGTGTTTAGCTAAGATAACTTTAAATTATTTTATTCAGTGGGTATACAATTTCTTTTTCGATAACAATGAAGGCCTATTACAATTTTTCGAGATACGACTTTCTTGCTAAGGAATTTAGCAGAAATCTCACATACGACAAATTTCACTACGTTTTTTCTCTTGGTAAAATTAGAATACCGTCTACAAAAGTAGTTACGAATAAACGCTAAAACGTTTTAGATTCGATTTTTTATGTCAGCTCAAATTTGACAAAAAATTGAGATACGACTTTTTTGCTTAGCACGGCAGTATACAGCTGTGTCATTTGGATTTAACATACTTATCGTGCGATAAATGTCTTTTGTGTTGTGTATGTTTGGTTTTATTTTGTTATACAATTTTTTTCTTCTGTTTATAGAGTGTTTAATACATATAAATTTAAGTTAGTATTGTACAACCGTTCTGGTATTGTTTTTTTTTGTATTTTTATGGTAAGAGTTGTAATATAAAATTTGTAGTATATATAGGAAATAATGAAATTTATTTAGATGCCTGGTGGAAGCATGTGCAGTGTTGCAATTTGTAAAAATAACTCAAAAAAGGCAGGATGTTCCTTCATGTTTTTTACTTTTCCTAAGAACCCCCAAATTAGGAAAAAATTGATTAAAAAATGTTATTGTAAAGACAAATTTAATCCTGAAAAGAAGAGAGTATGTAGCCAACACTTTTTATTTCATGATTATGATGATGAAATGCAAGCAAGTATAATGGGATTACAACCCAGGAAATTAAAAAAAAAACAGGTAAGCGGGTTATATTTAACTTAGTTGTGACTATTTTAATAACATGTTTTGTGTTTTTATAGCAATTCCTTCTCAACATTTACTGCCACGAATCGAAAATAAAAGTTTATCTCAATGATTAACAAGAATGGAAACCAAAAATCGCAAAGAATTTCTGGAGGACTTACTTCTAGAATCAAAGGCAAATGAATCTCAGTCAACACCAATAGAAAATATTGGACAAATACAGGAAATAGTTCTCTCATGTAGTAATGATACAGACTATGACCTTTTGATAAGAAAATATGAGGCCCTGTGTCAAGAAAATGAAGAACTAAAACAAAAAGTAAAAATTTGTCAAAGCAGTGAAGATAGTTTACAGCAACTCTGTTTAAAATTGGAAGCCCAGATTCCTCATTTTTTCGTTTGTGTTTGCATATGTTCTTATAATTATATTTATATTACGACACGAGCTTATTCTGATGATTGTTGCGTGGATTTCATCTGGTTTGTAAACATAACCTTATTGCATAATTTCGTATCTGGGTACGATTTGCGCAAGCGCTACCCTGTTTACCGCACTCCAAACCGAGTTAAAAAAAGGAACATCCTGGTGTACCACTTCCGCGTTCGTAAATGTCGATAATTGGGAACATATTTGATTTTACAAACGGGTAAGGTAAACTTTGGATACTCCACGGATAACGCGAGGAGCTTTTACGAACGCACTCTTAGAGCCGGCTGTGGTGACGTACTTACACTTACAGGTAGTGCTTAATAACACACTAAAATATAATAAATCAAAACAAAAATGCAAGAGAATGTTCACAGGTTACGGCTTGGTTATGTTATAAAATATAACAGATATTGCATATACTTATATTTCCTTGTTTCCTTATTTGCTTACCCAGGAACCAATACAATCCGTTAAAATAGTAGCGTTTCGGCGCGATATTTGAATTGAAAAGTTATAATATGAAGTACATAAAGACTGAAAATGCAGACTATATAAATCAAATGAACGGGCAAATTGACATTTAGGATTTGCAAATACTAACTTTACCCGTCTTTTTAGCGGGTAAAACATATTTAATAGAATGTTGAACTAATGGGTACGTGAAAACAATATGACTATATTTCTGTTTCACATATTATTATTCTATATGATCAACAAAGATATGATACCGCACAGATGCAGTAGCCTGTAATAATTACAAATGTATCAAGTAAATGAAAATGTTTTAATTTGCACCACGCAAACACACTGCTGTTTATTTATTGTATAGTTTTGTATGACATAAGAAAGTCGAATGGATGAGTATCACTTACCTTCAGCGCTTAAGAATTTGTTAAAAAATAACTAAATCTATAAATAAAATAAATGTAACTGATTGTAAATGTATAAAAAGTAATTTAATTTAAATTATATATTTAATAATGCAATCAACATTTTATTGAGGATAAGTCAAACTATATTATACATATTGCTGTGACCTCCTCTACTTTGGTTAATAACCAATAGTTAAATTAACAAATTGATATGCTTTAATAGTCTCAGGGTCTAAGTGTGAATTTCTTTGCTTCCTATAACGGGTAATGTGTCGCAGCCTTGTACTTATTGTGAGTTCTAGCTGTGATAGTGATGTTTACTTTCCTTATGTTCTCCCTTGGGATGGGTATAAATAAGTAGATATTGAATGTCAGCACAACTTATTTTATTTTTCAATATAAATTTATAAAAACATTGAGTAAATTTTATTATTATAAATACAATACTTTATTTATTTCATTATTATGTTTTGCCTTTTCATCAATGGTACAAGCACCTTGCAAATCCTTTGTTCTTTAAGAAATTGTAAATATAAAAAAAAATGACTACACTTATTCTTCATGTATGCTCATGTGTCAAGGAAATTTTACTAAGTTCACTTTCTTTACTTTTACTGATGTATCCTCATTGGATCATCTCGACCTGAGATTCGCACGTCAAAATCGAGACTAAACAAGGAGGAACCATTAGATGTTTCCTATACTATTTCGAAGTTATCGTTATTCAACTAAAAGCGTTAACGCCTCGTTGAGTCGCCCTGAATTGAGATTCGCACGTCAATCCAAAGCTTACTCAAAGAAGAATTTATTAATTATACAAATAATATTCTAAATTTTGTTGCTATCTGGAACATTCATTAATACTCCGTTGAATCGCCTTGAGTTAAGATTCGCACGTCAACCCAAAGCTTACCCAAAGAAGCATTTATTAATTATTTAAATAATATTCCAAATTTTGTTGCTATCCGGAAAATTTATTAATACTCCGTTGAATCGCCTTGAGTTAAGATTCGCACGTCAACCCAAAGCTTACCCAAAGAAGCATTTATTAATTATTTAAATAATATTCTAAATTTTGTTGCTTGATAATTTTGGAAACACACATGAAGATTCCTTTATTTATTTATTTATAGGATTGCAAGATGGAGTTTTATTTTTTTTATAGTGCTTGTACTTACTTTTCTTGATTGTATAACATTTCAAACTCTCCTTGGTAGTCCAGGCCCTCCATCTCATAGAATTTACTGTGACGGCTTCGTGAAGTCCAATAGTAGTATTTCGCGCCTTTATTTATAGCGCGCACTTTTCCGTTTATGCCGCGTATCACACGTTTTATTCTGCAGCGTTTGTATCTTAAAGGCGTTTATGCCTTTTTTATTTCTTGGAGCACTGGTTCAACTTTTCTTTTCTTCTTAGTTCTTGAAGATCTTCCGATGGACTCCTCGGATGGACTTCTCTATTTTTGCCGGTGCCTGCCTTTTTATACCGATTAACATTTGCCGAACGCTTTATTTTGTTTTAAATTGTTCGTTCAGTTTAAAATTTTTGGTCTGCTGCGCCCTCCGTGTTTGTTACGATAACTATCGATGTCACGTGGTCATGTGACTTTCTTTCCGCCATGTTTACTATTGTTGTTATTTACATATTCTATATTTTCTATTCTCTGGACCTTTGATTGATTTTTATCTATTGGTAGGTATTCTTTTATTGTCTTATATTGTATACTGACTAATGTTTTATTTATTTATTTTAGCCTGAAATGTCTTGAAGCATTTGTATGTGAATGAAGCTATGTACTAACCGCATATTTAGATGTACATTCAACAATATCTTTTATTCTGTGAATATCAGTGAAATTGCATAACCAACATAATGTTTTATTTTTAATGGTGAACCAGGCCACAATATTTACATTCTGGATGCGTTGGTGTATATCGAAAACAAGTAAATCATATACTTTTGTATGCATTTCCATGTCCCATACGGAAGAAAATACAATTAATCTTATGACTGTGAAATAAGTGGAATATGTATTTATTTATGTATATAGACCTTTGTTCGTGTCGTAGTGTTTATTGTTAACGCAATATGTTGAACGCAGGCTTATTCATCGGTTATTATTACTGCCAGAGCATGTGTCACCGAGTGACCTACTTTTTATTAATCACTAATAATAATGTCTAAATCATTACATATCCTTTTTTAAAAACTGAGGTCAGTATTTAAGCATCATGTTTTGTATGGCATTTAACACAATTTTGTGCTCTAATTTATTTAACATTGTTTTATATTTTTATCCATTCTATTTTTAATTGTGTGCTATTATTTTTATGGGTATGCAACCCATATTGCATTGATGTGTATTCCACTGCATAGTTATTAATTTGAGCACTCGCCACCAAATTATATGTATATATTTATATTTTTATATAAATTAGTGAATTGTTCTGTATTTATTTGTTGAAATATTCAATTATAATTTATATCTAACATGTAAATTTATATTTATTTAAAATAAATATAGTGATATTTTATTTTTGTTAATTTTTTATTTGTTTGGTTTCTTTATTTATCTATTTATTTATTTAAGAAGAAAATACCACAGCATATCCCAAGTTAAGAAAACTGTCAATATGCCATAGTTGACTATGAATGTAATGCGCATATTGCATTTTTCTTTACTTAATGGTATTTTTCTAAACTTTTACTTAGCTAATATTCTTACATCTAGATTTATTATATTTTTATGTGGGAACTATCCCTTTTTGTTTCTTAATATCTATTTACATAACTTAACTAATATAATCCTGGGAGCTATCCCTTTTTGTTCTCTTAATATTTATTTATTTTAACTTAAGTACTATAATCTTGGGAACTATCCCTTTTATTTCCTTAATGTCTATTTACATAACTTAAATAATGTGTTCCTGGGAGCTATCCTTTTTTTTTTTTTTTAGCATATACCTTATTTATCTAACTTAAATAATGTAATCTTGGGAGCTGTCCCTTTTTATTTCCTTATGGTTCATATTTTCCATCGTGTGAGTTTTATATTTCAACTTTACTCCCTTCATTTTTGTTTGAATTTTTACACCTTTCATTTATAATCGAAAAGTGATACTTAATTTATTTGAAATGAAACATATACAAATATATAATAAATTGGAGATATCTTCTTCGTGTGGGTTCAATATCTTTTGTGTGGCATCAATTAAGCCTACAATTGATATGCATGTATAAAATATTATTGCCTTCCACATATCAGTCGGGGAATTTATCTTGAAGAAATAGTATTTTCTTTTTATTTTCTTAATGTTACCAGCCCAAAAGGAATCTTTTAAAACTATCGTAGCAAACCACTGGGCATCTGTGTACTTCATTGATGATGTTTCTTTTGAATCTTCTATATTTTTCTCTTTTACAGCAACAATTGGACTGATAAAGTTCGATTCTGCTTTTTCTATTATATTGTTCTTCAGCATTTCTTTGATTTCTAATTTCACTTGCTCCTTGTATTTATTGGGATATGGATAGATTTCCACATAGAAGGGTTTCTTTTCATTTACCTCGAGCTTATGCTCGTAATTTCTTGCCAAGCCAGGACTGTCGTCAAATAGTCTCTTGTGCTTATTTAAAAGATTGCTCACATGATTTTTATACTTTTCATTGCAATTTATACTTGTACCATCCCATTTTGATGTGAAGTCCTTATTCTCTGGATGCTTCACGAGATGCGCACATTTATTGTCATATGAATTGTCAATCATTTCTTGCGTGAGTTCCTTTTCTATTTCTTCTACATATAAATTATTAATTAAAATTTCCTTTTCTGGTGCTTCTTCGCTCCATGGAATTATCATATTTCTTATGTGAAAAGTCTTGTCCTTCATATCCAGTTTTGTGCTATATTGACTTAAAAAGTCCATTCCCAATATGCAATTGCAATTTAAATTCTGTACTACTACAAATTCTGTTAGTAGGTTTAAATCATTTATTTTAACATTAACGCAGAAAACTTTATCAATGGTTATCAAAGGTTTTTTGTTTGCTGTGATCAAGTTAATCTTCTTTATAGGTATATACCGTCCTTGTTTCTCTAAATTTTCATTCATAACGCTGTGGTCGAGTAGCTTTTATTTTATTTATTTTTCTTCCCCAATTTTGATTGATATGTGTGGTAGTTCAGTGGTACTTTCATTTGATCTTTGTATTTGTATATGTCTTGTGTTTTATTTTCCTTTTGATTGGGGTTGTTGTAGTTGGCTAAGGTTGGAGTGGGATGGCCATGTCCCATCGGAGGTCCCCTATTTATCCTCCGCCGTGCTCCTGTCTTAGGCTTTGGTGTTGAAGTCAGCTAAGGTTGGAGTGGTGTCGCAACGCACCATCGAAGGACGCCTCTTTATCCTCCGCCGTGCTCCTGTCTTAGGCTTTGGTGTTGAAGTCAGCTAAGGTTGGAGTGGTGTCGCAACGCACCATCGAAGGACGCCTCTTTATCCTCCGCCGTGCTCCTCGATTTATTGGGAATTTATTTTCCCAAAATCTTGAGGCGAAAGTCAATAATGTTCTTGTTATGCCGAAGTATATCCTCGATGTACGTCGTTGGTGTTCTAAGTTCCCTATCTTCTTGGTTACTTGAACGTGTATTTACTGAGTGGTAAAGTGATACTTGATTTTCTTTATTTAATTCCGTTGCTATACTCATCCTTCCCTTTTCCATCAGTGCAACTTCTTCGGTGCCCCTCAGTGTGTTGACTTCTTTGTGTGTCTTTTTAACTTTTCCAATTTGTATATTAAGTGCCTGTCGTTTCCATGAACCTGTGTATTTTCCTGCTCCTATGAATATTTCTAATGTTTGCCATGAAATGTATAGATGTGAATTTTTGTCATCTTCTTCTTCATATAACAACGTATCCAAATGTGTTCTCAAAATTTTCTTATTGGAATCCATGTATTTGGTTATTTTCCATGTATGTATTCTTGTGGAGGTTTCTTTGACTTTTGTTGCTGTTTGTGCATCATTTTCATGGGTTGGCATATTCCTCGTAATTTCTTCGTCGTTCGTTGTGTTGGTGTTTATTATTTTATTTTCTAATGATTCTTCTTCGTCAAATCGTCCTTTCGTTTCGTCCATTCTGTCATTTGTTCCGTTTATCAGTGATCTGTACGTCTTCTCACATTTTCTTGTATTGTCCCTTATTACTTTAGTTAAGCCTGACACAGACTGTGTTATTTTGTTTTCTAAATTAGCATTTAACTGACGCATCTCTGTTCTAAGATCTCGGAAACCCTTGTCAATTTTAAAGTTGATTTCTTCTTTATTTTTATCCAATTTTTTATTTAGATTTTCATTTATCTTCTCATTGTTTGATTTCATTTCTTCTTTATTTTGATCCAATTTTTTATTTAGGTTTTCATTTATCTTCTCATTGTTTGACTTCATTTCTTCTTTCAAATTCTTATTGTTTTCTTTCATTTTGTTTAATAAAACTTGAAGCAAATTTTCCATCTTATCTTCCCATGATTTTTCGGTTGTGCTCTTGAGAGATGTACTTCCAACGATCGGTTCTTCCGATTGATCACCTTCCAACTCGTGTTTCTCTGATTCTGAGCTAGAGGTTGAACGATTGCTGCGAGAATTATCTCTGTATCTGGTAAACTGTGGTCTTGTTTCCTTATCTTCAACCTTTTCAGGTTTTTCGCTTTTCTTTTTATTATTTTCATCAGCCATTTTTATTTTTATATTTTATTTTCTAACTCTTATTCACCCTGTCCCAATAGGAGAATATTGTGTGCTTATGATGTTATAAGGAAAGTAAATTCACACAGCCTTTTATTGAGTACCAAATCAAATCTTGGCCAACGATAAGCCTACTACGTATGGGCGCCAAAACTATGCTGTGACCTCCTCTACTTTGGTTAATAACCAATAGTTAAATTAACAAATTGATATGCTTTAATAGTCTCAGGGTCTAAGTGTGAATTTCTTTGCTTCCTATAACGGGTAATGTGTCGCAGCCTTGTACTTATTGTGAGTTCTAGCTGTGATAGTGATGTTTACTTTCCTTATGTTCTCCCTTGGGATGGGTATAAATAAGTAGATATTGAATGTCAGCACAACTTATTTTATTTTTCAATATAAATTTATAAAAACATTGAGTAAATTTTATTATTATAAATACAATACTTTATTTATTTCATTATTATGTTTTGCCTTTTCATCAATGGTACAAGCACCTTGCAAATCCTTTGTTCTTTAAGAAATTGTAAATATAAAAAAAAATGACTACACTTATTCTTCATGTATGCTCATGTGTCAAGGAAATTTTACTAAGTTCACTTTCTTTACTTTTACTGATGTATCCTCATTGGATCATCTCGACCTGAGATTCGCACGTCAAAATCGAGACTAAACAAGGAGGAACCATTAGATGTTTCCTATACTATTTCGAAGTTATCGTTATTCAACTAAAAGCGTTAACGCCTCGTTGAGTCGCCCTGAATTGAGATTCGCACGTCAATCCAAAGCTTACTCAAAGAAGAATTTATTAATTATACAAATAATATTCTAAATTTTGTTGCTATCTGGAACATTCATTAATACTCCGTTGAATCGCCTTGAGTTAAGATTCGCACGTCAACCCAAAGCTTACCCAAAGAAGCATTTATTAATTATTTAAATAATATTCCGAATTTTGCTGCTATCCGGAAAATTTATTAATACTCCGTTGAATCGCCTTGAGTTAAGATTCGCACGTCAACCCAAAGCTTACCCAAAGAAGCATTTATTAATTATTTAAATAATATTCTAAATTTTGTTGCTTGATAATTTTGGAAACACACATGAAGATTCCTTTATTTATTTATTTATAGGATTGCAAGATGGAGTTTTATTTTTTTTATAGTGCTTGTACTTACTTTTCTTGATTGTATAACATTTCAAACTCTCCTTGGTAGTCCAGGCCCTCCATCTCATAGAATTTACTGTGACGGCTTCGTGAAGTCCAATAGTAGTATTTCGCGCCTTTATTTATAGCGCGCACTTTTCCGTTTATGCCGCGTATCACACGTTTTATTCTGCAGCGTTTGTATCTTAAAGGCGTTTATGCCTTTTTTATTTCTTGGAGCACTGGTTCAACTTTTCTTTTCTTCTTAGTTCTTGAAGATCTTCCGATGGACTCCTCGGATGGACTTCTCTATTTTTGCCGGTGCCTGCCTTTTTATACCGATTAACATTTGCCGAACGCTTTATTTTGTTTTAAATTGTTCGTTCAGTTTAAAATTTTTGGTCTGCTGCGCCCTCCGTGTTTGTTACGATAACTATCGATGTCACGTGGTCATGTGACTTTCTTTCCGCCATGTTTACTATTGTTGTTATTTACATATTCTATATTTTCTATTCTCTGGACCTTTGATTGATTTTTATCTATTGGTAGGTATTCTTTTATTGTCTTATATTGTATACTGACTAATGTTTTATTTATTTATTTTAGCCTGAAATGTCTTGAAGCATTTGTATGTGAATGAAGCTATGTACTAACCGCATATTTAGATGTACATTCAACAATATCTTTTATTCTGTGAATATCAGTGAAATTGCATAACCAACATAATGTTTTATTTTTAATGGTGAACCAGGCCACAATATTTACATTCTGGATGCGTTGGTGTATATCGAAAACAAGTAAATCATATACTTTTGTATGCATTTCCATGTCCCATACGGAAGAAAATACAATTAATCTTATGACTGTGAAATAAGTGGAATATGTATTTATTTATGTATATAGACCTTTGTTCGTGTCGTAGTGTTTATTGTTAACGCAATATGTTGAACGCAGGCTTATTCATCGGTTATTATTACTGCCAGAGCATGTGTCACCGAGTGACCTACTTTTTATTAATCACTAATAATAATGTCTAAATCATTACATATCCTTTTTTAAAAACTGAGGTCAGTATTTAAGCATCATGTTTTGTATGGCATTTAACACAATTTTGTGCTCTAATTTATTTAACATTGTTTTATATTTTTATCCATTCTATTTTTAATTGTGTGCTATTATTTTTATGGGTATGCAACCCATATTGCATTGATGTGTATTCCACTGCATAGTTATTAATTTGAGCACTCGCCACCAAATTATATGTATATATTTATATTTTTATATAAATTAGTGAATTGTTCTGTATTTATTTGTTGAAATATTCAATTATAATTTATATCTAACATGTAAATTTATATTTATTTAAAATAAATATAGTGATATTTTATTTTTGTTAATTTTTTATTTGTTTGGTTTCTTTATTTATCTATTTATTTATTTAAGAAGAAAATACCACAGCAATATGTATTAAATTTTTCAATTAATAAATTCAAATGAATGCTTAAAGTTCGCGCGTCTTTCTCCCTAATTCTGCATGAAAGTTGACAAGTGTCGATTTGATCCATACGCATAAAATAAAATTGCAAAGAATGCCGCAGAGACCAAATTTACAAATTGTATCTAGAGGTAGAAATTTATCATGCAGGTAAAATGACCTTGAAATGTTTTGAGGTAATTGCTATTTAATTTTAGAATGCATACCGTGGCGACATCCTATTATTTCTAATAGTATTTAAGATACAAGAAAATCTTAGTTCCGAACCGAAATGGATTTGCCAAGATTGAAACGCACCCGTCCGTTAATTGTTACCGCACTAAAGCTCGTTTTACATCTATCAATTTTAAGTTCAATTTCTAGAACTTGGCGGAGTACATGCAAAATTAATAAATTAATTAATTGTATATTCTTATATTATTGTCATTAGTTATTACTGTTTATTGTATCTTTGTATTGAGACGAATATCCATCTAGATATTTATTTTCTTTTACTACTACTACTACATTTATAAAAATAAATATGCCATTCATCTTTGAAAGAAATGCACCAATGATCTGATATCCAATGATATACTAATACTAATGGATGGCGCTTACGTACACCATCCTATTGCCAAGAATGACTCCAACATTTGAAAAAGATAGATATACGAGATTGCTTTGTAGTGCGTAAAGGAGAGATGATTTGTTCACGTGACAGGCGGAATAAATTCAATTTGTTTAATTGAAAATTCTGTATTTATAATGGGAAATGAGATTACAACAAGTTTTAGAGGCCCTATATAACAATAGTCAGAATATAAATATAATAAACAAAGTAAATGTAACAAACTACAATAAAATTATTGATGCTTAAAGTGAATTAATTTTGAATAGCAATGACGAATTCGATCAGGAACTTCATTTAATTTTTTATTTTTATAGTGAATTCTAATAGTGAAACAAGTTTTTAAAATTAAATAAATTAAAATATTTCTGTGATTTTCTAAGGGATCATGTTCTAATATGTGATCAGAAAGACATGGAAATAAATTTTGATCATTAAGTTGTCGAACTGTTCTGATTATATTACTGTTGAATTCACACATATTTTTAATGTCAGGTGACAAACGAAATATTTTTTCGGCATATTTACAAATTTTTATCAAATCAGAAGAAGGAATAAACAATTTTCCCTTACTTTTTATATTTATTAAAGAAGAAGAAGAAATTGAATTACTTTTTATAAGTGCGTTTTTGGCAACTGTTACAGTCTACTATTTTAAATAGTTTCCTTACAATGAAACCTCCATATACTCAATAACATTATCTATATATAAACAATCAATGTCAAGAAAATCGAATAAACAATGATCATAAATATTATCCTCTTGTAAAGATGTATAATCTTTCAAAAAAGCTTCAAAATCAGATTTACGTTGTGAATTGTTTGAAGTAGCGACATTTAGTATTGAAACATCAGACTGTGGAGTGCAGTTTGCATTTTCAGATGTTTTCAATTCTACATGCACAAGTAAACGCTTATAAGCGCACCTTCGAACTGACGAGCAGTGGGGTTATTATAGATGCATTTAGTGATGACGTAGTAGTTCAGCGCGGCAACTATCTAGCGATCCAAACAACTGACCTAGCAACCGTTGCTAAGGGAAATCATGCGAAAAGATCCAACCGAAGTTTAACTTTCATTGTCATTGTCAGTGCTTTGTCTGCTTTCACTCAAGTAAAATATAAGTTCGTTTCTTGTTATTCTAGTTGTTGCTGTTAGCCATACAGAGTTTTCGTGACCGTGCAAGTGTATTGTAAATTATTCAAAATGGCCCAAAAGCACGTGTTGAAGTTATCCGCCTTAAATAATTATTTTCGAGATGAAATGAAATTGATAGAAAAGGGTGAAAACGCCCTCGAATCTGGCCATGTTATTAATATGAATTATAATGATGATTTGAAAATCATTAAAGGAATAGTTCATGCAAGCATGAAAGATAAACAATACAATGTTGAGGTAAGATAAATGTACCTAGAAATGAAATGAAATTCAAATATGTGGCTTTTGTTGCTTTATTAACTATTATATTTTGATGTTGTAGATCTTCCTGGATCAAGACAAAAATGTATCATCTACATCATGTACATGCCCACGTGGGCAGGTTTCGTGCCACCATGTTGCAGCACTTGGATTATTTGCACACTACAATTTATCAATTACGGACCAGGGGAAAGCTGTGGCTGAACATGTAAAAACAGTCGACGAATTGTTTTCACAACCCAAGGAATATAGAGCCTCAACTAGAAATGTCACAGACAAAGAAGTCGAAGTTCTAAGAGAGAAATTGTCTTTATTTGGTGGCGTGGTAGGATTTAGTTGGCTTCTATCACCTAAACTTACATCACAGGATGATAATATTGTCCCACAGATTACTGACATTATTTTTTCTGCTGAATATCATATATGCAATGAAAAAAGTGCTTATTTTGAAGGAAAAGTTTGTGTTTCTCCTCAACAAACTTTGGCCATATTTCATAAAACTGTAGGACAATCAAAAAATCCTTTGTGGTTAAAAATCCGGAGATTTCGCCTAACAGCAAGTTTATTTGGATCAGTCTTGGCAGCTTGTAGAAGAAATCGATATCCTCCATCGCTTTTCAAAAAACTAACAGGTTTGCTTTAAAAAATAGTTTTATTTTGAAATATATTCATATCGTTTTCTTATTATACAGGAACATATAACTTAGATGGCGTAAAGGCAATTCAATGGGGACGAGAACATGAAGCCAAGGCAGTTGAAGAATTTACTGGAGTAACTGGATTATCAGTGACACCTGCTGGAATATGGCTTGATCAGTGTGGATACCTCGGGGCCACCCCAGATGGTCTTGTAGGTGACGAAGACCTATTAGAAGTAAAATGTCCATTTAAATATCGCAATTCAAATATTGTGGAAGTACTTGCTGATGAAAAACATTATATCTGTTCCTACGATAAGATGCAACAACAATTTATAGTTAACGAAAACCATGAATATTTTCATCAAATACAGGGTGCATTGCATTTATTAAATAAAAAAAAATGTCACATGGTTATATGGACTCCTCAAGTCGTCACCATAATCCCTGTTGTAAGAAAAGAAGAGTGGGCAGAAAATATTCAAATTTTAAAGGATTTTTATTTAACAAAATTTCTTCCACACTTAATTAATTCAGAAATTACATAATATTTCTCTAATTTTAGTTTTTATTTATTTAATTTGTAAATTATATAAGTAAACAAAATATGCTTAGATCTAATAGATATTTATTTACGTTTGTCACTGTTAATATGTATCTAAATATAATATGTACCTAAATAAATAAAAAGTTTTAAAAGCTTTATTTTCATTGTTCATTTACAAAATATGTTTCAACTTCCTTTAACAGTGGGTACTGGAAATTAGTTAATGCACCACACACCTGGAAAATTTTCGTTGCAGAGGACATTAAGGTTTGGGGAATTAGATTTAATATTTTGTAGGCTTTAATGCGACGAATTGCTCTTTCAACATGTATTCTCGCACGAGCAATATTTTTTGTTTGTATCACCTGTGAAGGTGTAAATTGTGGTTGACACAAAAATGGTGGGATATTTAACGATACACCTGCTGGTAAAATGTCATTTATGAGAAATCCCTTATCTGCAATGATTAAATCTCCAGGTTCAAAAATATTAAGCACTCCACAGTGCTGTACAATCTTCTTATCAGATGTTGAACCTGGATATAGTGAACTCACATAAGTTACAACGCCATTTGGTGCAACTCCTACAAGGCCTTTTAAAGTATTACGGTGTTTATAGTGGCTGTATGTCTCCTTTTGCTTTTGCAATGAGCACGGAATTTCAGAAAAAAATTCAGTGCAATCTAGCACCATTCTTGTGTTTGGAAATAAAGCAAAACAGTTTGGCAAACATGTTTGGTTATCTTTAACAGAAGGTACAGATGACATCAACGTGGAAAATATTACTTCATGCAACAGATTTAACCAAGTAAAAAAAATATTTGTGACTGTTGCAACACTACAGTTAAACCGTTGAGCTATGTCTTTATGCGGGGGATTCTGGCGCAACTTGTATAATGTTAAGAATAGCTGATCAATCGCAGAAATGCATTCTACATTCCAGCCTAAATAATAATTCCTTTCTATATTTTCCAATAATTGAAAAAGAGATAAAAAAATATCTTTGTTTGGAAGCCCAGTATACAAGACAACTAACTCGTCTTGGTTTTCAATTTGATTAAAGCTAAATGACGTTTCCATCTTTTCCAGTTTTTTTGTTACAATGTCCAACTCCTGCTTCAAGAACATGTTTTCTGCTTCAATCAATACACTGCTATTCATTGTGCAGCCCTTATTTTCGACAACACTTGAAGTAGCAGTAGTACTAGTAGTTGCAGTCACACCATTAGTCTCTGCATCAAATTCACTGCTATCTGGTTGAGTATATTCACAAACAATCGCTTTTCTGTAATGTGAAAAGTAATAACAATTATTGAATTATGGTTTAAATAAATATTAACTGCTGTAACATACTTTGTTCGTTTCGTTCTTGGAGGTGAATTAAATGACAGCCTTCGGTTTGCATTATGTTCAAACATTGTTGGTCCATTTTCTTTTAAGCCGTCTTTAAAGTGACAGCTACATATTCGTGAACCATCACTTGGCTGCCTATCTGCTCTCCTATACATATGGAAAGATATCATTTTTTTAAAAAACATATAAAAATTTTACACATAACATAACCTTCCTCTTACCTAATTAATTTGATCCACCGTCGCAGCTGATTAAGTTCTTTAGGAAATGTAAAAAACTTGCAGGTATCTTTCTCGCTATAATGTTTGCAATCGGGGGCGAAGCACATCATTTTTTTTATAGTTAAAAGAAAAACAAAAGAACAATTATACTCAGTACACAAACGTAGTAATGATATAATAAAAGTTGTTTGGAGCGTGAATTTGTTGCTAGGCAACCGCTGACGTCACACTAAATGCGTCTATTAAAACCTCCCCTTGCTCGGATAGCAGAAAAAACAGTTCTATGTGGTCCTGACTTAACTTATACGATAATAAATATTTTAAATATTGTTTTTGGCAGATATATTCTTCAATAATTGATTCAATGCTTTTCATTGTTATAATCATCCCTAAAAATCCCATTTTCCTTCTTGATTCCAGGATATTTCTATTTTCAACTGTACGTAATTTAGAAATGTAAGAAATTGTTTCTTGAAAAAAACTGTTTAATAAATATAACATTATTTTGTGATAATGCTCTTTTAAACGGGTTTTTGCTGAGGGTATTTCTAGTATTTAGAACATCAAACAACCTATCCATTACTAACCAAAATTTGGATGTATGTTCTGAATCTTGAAATTCAGCTAATTTCAATTCCATGTTACAAAATTGTAAAGCATCAGACGAGCTATTGCTGAAAACTTGGACTGCTAATTTGACGTTCATTTTACTTTCTTATACGTAGTATAAGGAAGTATTATGATGATGAAAATTTTCGACCTCGAGATTTTTGCAGATGTCCACGTTTTGAAGTCCCCTGATATCGAAAAAGTGGTTTTTAAAAAATGGCTGTGTCTCTCTCTGTGTGTGTGTCTCTCTCTCTCTCTCTGTGTGTGTGACCACGATAGCGGTCAAGCCGCTGTAGATATCAATTCCAAATTTTGTATTCACGTGTATAATCTCCCTCTTGAGATCTGATTAGTTTTTCAGTAAAATCGGTAGACCGGAAGTAGCAGTTTACTTCAGCGAAAAAATCGAATTTTGCCAATATTTCGTCAACTACTAAGTTTTAACAAATTTATAAAGAATTCGTATATACTTAAAATTAAAATTGAGTATAATTTTATCTAAAAAGTTTTCCGAAATTCGTACCGGAAGTAGGTCTTTTACTCTTATCGAATAGCGATTTTTTGCAAATATGTCGTAAGTTATGCATTCTATATAAATTTATCAAGAGGACAAAAGTATTTAAAACTAGATTTGCAATATTTTTTGTATATATGAAATTTCAAAATTCGGACCGCAAGTAGCACTTTTACTCTTAGCGAGGAGCACTTTTTTGATAATATCTTGCAAAGTATGCATTCTATAGAAATTTATTAAGAGAATAGATGTACTTAGAATAGGATTTTGAATAATTTCTGTAAAAAAAATTTTTAAAAATCTGTAATTTGAAACGCTCATACGTATAAGAAAGTCGTGTGGTGGCCACACCTCATTTTTTTCTTTATAATAATTTAGATGCCTATTCGTAATTTTTGTAGCCAGATGAAGCCCATGTTTTTCTTGTAAATCAACTAATGCTTTAAGAAAAAAACCATCTGATGCTGTTATTATCTTCATCACGTAATTATTCAAGATCACCTAAGGCGTTTCGGATTAATTTAATCATATGGCAAGGATCCATTATAATATAAATATTTTCTTTTATTACCGGATGTGGAAAAAAGGTTTTTAAATTACAATAACTAAATTCCGTCCCCAAGATTTGTGCCATGCTAATATTCGAGGCAGCACCGTCGAACGTCAAAGAAATCACCTTCAGACCAGTATTACTTAACATAACAAAACAACCCTTAACTAGATTAGCTTTTTCCTCTGCTGATAGTCCACTTATTAAAAAATAGCCAACTGGGACTTTCCATCGACAATTTAATCCGACAAGTAAAAAGACTAGAACGTCCTTTGCAACTGGTAAGCTGTCTGATTCCATTTGATATCCGTAATTTATATATCCAATTTGTCTGTTCCCATTCCATTCTACATGCTGTTTTATGGACATCTCATCCATTTGCAATCCACATATCAGTTGTTCGTTCTTCTCCCCAAACTCGTGAACTTTTTGTTGTACTGCTTGCAGGGATTCTTTCGTGTATCCAGGGGACCCATCTACTGATGAATACCACTTTCTAAGAGTGCTAGGATGAGGTAAACAATTGCCATAGATTCTACGGACATAATTATATGCAGCACTTGAGTAAAAATTTAATGTTAATGCAAAACATCTTAACTCTTGGGGATACGTTTTATTGGTGGTAATTTTCATTTGCTTCAGTAATATTTGTTTTTGAGATTCTGGAATGCATTCCTAAACAGAGACAAATAAAACCCTAAATTAAATTAATGTAGCATATTATACTAAAGTGTGTCCCAATAATAATCTGAAAACAAGTATCATTCTGATAATAATTTCTCAAAACATAAATAAAAGAAGCATGCATAACAAACTATCAGATAAAATAATAGTATAGTGCATACCGAGGTTGAAGGTGCTTAATTACCTAGGCGAAGTTTAGCCGTGGTAAAGCTGAAGCACCGACAACCGAGAACTGTATAATACTTTATTCACAATTATAACGCTCGGTGTCCTCAAGAAGTGTCGCAAGTATCACTTTCCCCCCTTGATTTATCATTTTATACGCGCTTTTCACACATGAACGAGAAATGTCACATTTTCTAACTTTTGACATGCATGATAATTTGATTATTACTATATAATTGTGAATAAAACAGTATACATGAACTATTAATAAAAAACTATTAACACTATTATTGAAGTTAACCATGGATTAGCTACTTTTACAAAACCTTTTTTTATATACGATAGTGATTGGATCATTAACTATATTAATTTATCAACCATTTCATGACAGGCATGCTACTAAAAAAATGAGGTGTGGCCACCACACGACTTTCTTATACGTATGAAAGTATTACTTCCGGTCCGAATTTTGAAATTTCATTTATATAAAAAATATTGCAAATCCAGTTCTAAATACTTTTGTACTCTTGATAAATATATATAGAATGCATAACTTATTAACATATTTGCAAAAAATCGCTATTCGTTAAGAGTAAAAGTGGTACTTCCGGTCTGAATTTTGAAATTTTTTTTATATAAAAGATATTGAAAATTATGTTTTAAATACTTTTATACTCGTAACGTACTTGTCTAAAAAGCATGACTTGCGAGATATTCGCAAGAAACTGATTCTCGATAAGAGTAAAAGACCTGCTTCCGGTTGGAATTTCGAAAAACTTTTTTAAGACAATTTGTATTTCATATTTCATATTTATTTGTCATCAAAAGCTTACATGACATGTCGGTAAAAAGTAAGATAGTAAATAACAAATCAAACAACAGTGCAAAGCCACTGATACATTAAGACAAACAACATAGAACAAAATACTTAAGGATAGACATCCAATACAATATTAAATTTCGGAATTTACCGTACAAAGTTTATAAAAATAGGTAGAATCTATTATGAAAAATTTCTAAATTATATATGTAATAATCGCTGGCAGATGCTATAGTTTTTTTGCTATAAATTCCTGTACACTGTAAATAGTTTCTTCCATCAACATTTCCTTCACAGCCCTCTTGAATTTTTGATAACTCATCCGCTTGTAAGTGTCTGTGAGGCAATTATAGAGTGTAGCACCCCAGTAATTTATACTCTGTTGTGTCATCCTCAGCCTATGGTGGGGAATAACAAATTCTTCTTTGTGTCTTGTTTCATATTTATGGAGATCCATGTTCTTGGTGAAACGTAATGAATTTCCATGCATAAACTTTAATATTGTTAAAATATAAGCACTCGTGATTGTAAGAATCTTCTCCCGCTTGAAAGCACTTCGACAAGTGTCCTGAAACCCGAGTCCACACAATACTCTTACAGCTTTTTTTTACATGATCAGCACCTTCTCGGCATCGGCAGACATCCCCCACAAAGCGATTCCGTAGGTAGCTGTACTGTGAAAGTTGGCATAGTAAGCACATTTAGCTGCTTGATGAGTAGATATATCCTTTGTTCTTCGAATAGAATATATGGATCTGCCAAGCTTATTACAGAGAGAGTTTATGTTCTCAGACCAACTCAAAGCACCGTCAACCATTAAACCCAACAAGTTAACAGTGTCTCGACCGCATCTAGCAGTAAACACCATTGACTGTGTTTTCTCGGTGTTCAATTTGAGTTTATTTACCTCGAACCACGTTTCTGCTGTTCTCATAGCAGCTATTTTATTTGATGAAACCTCTTCCTGTGCACCTCTTATAAGTATGGATGTCATCCGCGTATATACACACCTTACTCCTTGCGATGCTACTTGCGATATTTTGTGGCAAGTCATTTATATATATAATAAAAAGTAGAGGTCCCAAAATGGATCCCTGGGGTACCCCTGTATCAATTTCTCTTTGTGCAGAGAACCTCTCCTGCCACAGCACTGTTTGTCTACGATTCCTTAAATAAGAGTGCAACAAACTATGTGGAATTCCCCTGATACCATAGAACCACAACTTCTGAAGAAGTATCTCATGCGAGACGCAGTCGAAAGCCTTGCTAAGGTCGCACGCCAACAATTCAGCAGAATCCCCATCATCCACTGCACCCAATACACCATCAACAATCGATGTTAGGGCCGTTACCGTGGATCTCCCGCTTCTAAATCCATGCTGTGAGTCCGAGAATAAGTTGTTCTTTTCGAAGAAGTTCATGATTCTATTTTTTATTATAGTCTCAAAGATTTTTGAGAACACTGGTAGGATGGAAATAGGACGATAGTTATTCACGTCCTCTTTGCAATTTTTTTTGTGTATTGGGATAACTTTAGACAATTTTAGTTCGTCAGGAAAGATTCCCCCATTCAGGCACGCATTTATAATATAAGTTAGTGGGATAGACAATTCTACAGCCAGTTCCTTCAGTATGGTTGTCGACATACCATATATATCAGTAGTTCTTTTGTTTTTTAAAGACTTGATTATTTTAGTTATTTCTTCAGGGTATGTGTTCGTGAAAAAGCATGACGCGGTGCAGCTTGGTCCATTTATGTTTAACAGGGAGGCCACACTAACGCCCTGTTGTGGAAGATCCCTTGTTAGATTTTGCCCTATAGTGACGAAATATTCATTGAATTCCTCTTCACCAATATTAATCCTGGTAGTATCTGTATTATTTTTTTGCCTTCCAGTTTCCCTCTTAATAATGTTCCAAATTGCTCGTTGTTTGTTACTTGATTTTGAAATGTATTCCTCATAATTATTCTTCTTGCTATTGTTAATTAGATCTACATAATCTTGTTTTATACTCTTGTACATTTGCAAAATGTTTGGCGCCTTTGTTACTTTATAAATGGTATTTAATGCATCCAATTCTTCCTTCATTCTTTGTAACTCTTTAGTATTCCATTTTATTCGGTTCGCATTATTTATATTTATTCTTGTTTCTTTTAGCGGTAAGCAATAATTGAAGATGTTCATAAAGTATTTATGGAACGTGCTGTACATCTCCTGTCCGTCATTAGATTGCAGGTTTTCCCACTTTTGCTGAGACACATACGTTTTCAAAGCGTGGAAGTTCTCTGTTTTTAGCTCTCTCCTATAGGAATTTCTAACAGCGCGCGTTTTTTTGCCGTGCTTACTAATATCTGTTTGCAGAATTTGAGCCTTGTGATCAGAAATATGTGCTTCCAAGGTAAAAGCATTCATTATATTTTCGTCATTTGTGAATATGTTATCAATACAGCTACCGCTGTTTTTATTTTCCCTAGACGTTTCTTCCATTACAAAACCCAGATTGAAGGAGCTCGCTAACTCCAACAGCATAGATCTGGGCCTAGAGTCCTCTAAAAAGTTGATGTTGAAATCACCCGCCAGATATATAGAATCCTGTGGGAAATGACTTATAACAAAGGACAGTGCCGCACCCAGAATTTCGACAAAAATTTCCACATCACCACACGGAGGTCTGTACACGGAGATAATCACTACACCAATATTCCGAATCGTCGCAGCCGCAATTTCAACATGGTTTATTTGCGACAGTTCATTAATTTCAATAATAGCTGCCGCTGCAGTGTACATGTCCCTTGACAAAACCAGTGCGCCACCACCTCTCCGGCCATCCCTATAATAGCAACTACAAACACTGTATCCATTTATTTTAAATATCTCCACTGTCTTTTTGGAAAGCCAATGTTCCGTCACGCACAGTATGTCAATATGGTTATCAACTAGAAATAATTCCAGTTGGTCAATTTTATTATTAATTGATTGCACATTTAAGTTAGCAATTGTCAAAAGATTAATGTCTTTACTTACAATGGGCCGATCCTCGGAGTGTCCCTGCGAAAATCCCTAGACTTCCGGTAAACGAACCGTCTCACCGCTGCGCCTGCAGGCCACAAACCCGGTTCATACACCCGTTTAACAAAGTCCATGGGAAATGACACTTTAAACGATGCTCGTAGTTCATCTCTCTTTAATTCTTCGCATCCAAAGTTGATTTCTGGCGCGGTTTTTTTTAGATGTTGAATTATATCTTCCGTTGTAGTATCCGAAGTTAACCGATATACATGTAGATATCCCAATTTTGCTAATGTTTTTATTGCCGATTGATTACTTCCAATAATTGGTTTCTTATATTTATTTTTTGGAAATTGCCTGTTTTCTGTATTCTTACTCTCATTTGTCATTCGCTCAGCTAATTTTTCCCCTGTAGATACTTCAGCATTCAATTCTCTATCGACCTTGTTTATATCACAGTTTTTTGTTTCATAAGAAATGTTTATTTCTTTTGCTGTAACGTCTTTATATGTTTTCTTTTCTACTTGACTAGGCATTTCGTTTTTATTTGCAGATTTTAAAGAGTTATTTTGTTTTAGAAGTTTAATAATTTCTTCCAGTTCATTTATTCTTTTTTCTAGATGAAAATTTAGTTTTTTCAATAAATCTGCTTCTATTAATGTAGGTAAAACGTTTGTTTGCATATAATCTGTTGTTGGTTCGTCGTCATCATTGTCTTTACTGTCATGTAAGCCTTCCGTGCTCGAATTTGTTTTATCATTTTTTTGGTCTTGTTCAATAAAACCTATAGATCTCTCGTAAACAGTTTCATTTACCTTTGACAATCTCTGTTTGAGTTTTAAAATTTGATTGTCCTTTTGTTCGCATTCACGTATTTTTAAGGTTATGCTCCTACAACATATTATTTTACCATCGTTGTCCACATAAGTTCCACATATTTTAAGAACACAGCTGGGATGTTAATCACATTTACACTCAACACAAGTTACATAAAGTTTTACTTCTTTAGCACACATTTTACATATACTACGATTATAGTTGTTATTTCTTGGCGGCGCCATCTTGAATACTATTTGTTTCGAACTTAATTCTAAGTACATATGAATTCTTTATAAATTTGTTTAAACTTAGTAATTGACGAAATATTTGCAAATTTCGATTCTTCCACTGAAGTAAACTACTACTTCCGGTCTGCCGATTTTGCTCAAAATCTAATCTAATCAGTTCTCAAGAGGGAGATTATATTGGTAAATGCAAAATTTGGAATTGATATCTGTAGCGGTTTGACCGCTATCGTGGTCACACACACACAGACACACACACACACACACACACACAGAGAGAGAGAGAGAGAGAGAGAGAGAGAGAGAGAGAGAGAAAGAGAGAGAGAGAGATTTTTTTTAAAAAACACTTTTTTGGTATTAGGGGACTTCAAAACGTGGGCATCTGCAAAAATCTCGAGGTCGAAAATTTTCGTCATCACAATACTTCCTTATACTACGTATAAGAAAGTAAAAAATGAGGTGTGGCCACCACACGACTTTCTTATACGTATGAGCGTTTCAAATTATAGAATTTTAAGAATTTTTTTTACAAAAATTATTAAAAATTCTATTCTAAGTACTTCTATTCTCTTAATAAATCTCTATAGAATGCATACTTTGCAAGATATTATCAGAAAAGTGCTATTCGCTAAGAGTAAAAGTGCTACTTCCGGTCCGAATTTTGAAATTTCATATATACAAAAAAAAATAGCAAATCCAGTTTTAAATACTTTTATACTCTTGATAAATATATATATAGAATGCATAACTTACGACATATTTGCAAAAAATCGCTATTCGTTAAGAGTAAAAGTGGCACTTCCGGTCAGAATTTTGAAATTTTTTTTATACAAAAGATATTGAAAATTATGTTTTAAATACTTTTATACTCGTCACGTACTTGTCTAAAAAGCATGACTTGCGAAATATTCGCAAAAAACTGATTTTCGTTAAAAGTAAAAGACCTACTTCCGGTAGGAATTTCGTAAAAATTTTAATTTTAAGTACATATGAATTCTTTATAAATTTGTTTAAACTTAGTAGTTGACGAAATATTGGCAAAATTCGATTTTTTCGCTGAAGTAAACTGCTACTTCTGGTCTACCGATTTTACTGAAAAACTAATCAGATCTCAAGAGGGAGATTATACACGTAAATACAAAATTTGGAATTGATATCTACAGCGGTTTGACCGCTATCGTGGTCACACACAGAGAGAGAGAGAGACAGAGACACACAGACATACAGAGAGAGAGAGACACACACAGAGAGAGAGAGAGAGAGAGAGAGACATTTTTTAAAAACCACTTTTTCAGTATCAGAGGATTTCAAAACGTGGACATCTGCAAAAATCTCGAGGTCGAAAATTTTCATCATCACAATACTTCTTTATACTACGTATAAGAAAGTAAAAGCACTTAACCACATGCAGAATAATTATTATCTATAGTTCTTTACTAAAGCCAGCTAATATACGAGGTATGTCTCAGAATTAATGAGAATGAATTATTTGCGCTAAATGTGACAACGACTGCAGCCGATTGGACTCGATTACATGTGGGTGGTGGGGCTAACAACTCAATCACAACAGGTGCAAACTATTTAATCTAGTGTTAGTGGAGTGAGCGCGAGTTGTTTACCCTTAAGTTTTAATATCACGTTACTTGTAAAATGCAGGCAAATATCGAGCAGGGATATGCAATTAAATTTTGCGTGAAACTGGGAAGAACTGCTTCAGAAACACTACAAATGTCAAGAACAGTTTATGGAGATGCTGTTTTGTCGTCTGCACAGGTTTTCAGATGGTACAAGGTTTTCAAAGATGGCCGCGATACCATTGAAGATAACCATCGCTCCGGACGGCCGTCCACGTCAAAAACCGATCAAAGTGTAGCAAAGGTGAGTTCTGTGTTAGCACGAGACTCAGGATGATGGCATATGAGGTCGGCATGAGTAAGGATACTGTTCATCGAATTGTGACAAAGGAACTAGGCATGTGGAAAATTTGTTCAAAGCTGGTGCCCAAAAACTTGTCGGATAACAAAAGGAAAATCGCTTCTCCATTAGGCAACAACTGCTGGATCGCTTAACAACCGAACCCAACGTCATGCACAGAGTAATAACAGGTGACGAATCATGGGTATTTGAATATGATCCAGAAACAAAGCTACAAAGCGCGGAGTGGCACACATCTGCATCACCGCGGCCGAAAAAAGCTCGCATGGGCAAATTCTGAATAAAGTCTATGCTTATCGTTTTTTTTTGATTCGCGTGGAATTGTCCACAAAGAATTCGTACCGTCAGGCCAGACAGTGAATCAAACTATTTATCGCGAGGTCCTTGAACGTTTGCGGAAAAGAGTTTTGCGTGTGCGTCCTGACATTGCCAACTCGTGGATCTTGCATCACGATAATGCCCCGAGTCACAGTTCATTGTCGGCCGGAGAATTCTTGGCAGGGAAAAACATTCCAGTACTCCCACACCCGTCCTACAGTCCAGACATGGCGCCATGTGATTTTTTTCTTTTTCCGCCGCTTAAACGGCAACTGAAAGGCTGCCATTACGGAACAATAAACAACATACAAAGAGTCGGGACACAGGTTCTAAACAGCCTAACGGAACAGGACTTCCAGAATTGTTTCCAGGAATGGAAAACTCGCTGGAGACGCTGTGTACATCCCCAAGGAGCATACTTTGAAGGGGACAATATTAATTTGTAGATACATTCAATAAAACACTTTGAAACTAATCATTCTCATTACTTCTGAGACATACCTCGTATGTATGCACCTACCTGTAAGAGAGAATAACAATCAGCAGATTTTTTTGTTGTTATCAGAAGTTGTAATAACTCTGTTAGTGAAACAATCTTTTTCTTTAATCTTCGATTACGAGTTTGTAAATACTTTATATTTTTTCTCTGTTTTTCAATTGTTTTAGTAGCAATATTCCACATTAATCTAGCTTTTTTAAGATCTTTCAAATCGTTGATATTGCAGTCCCCAAAATATACGGGATTTCGTCTACATTTTTTTGAGGGGCTATAAGACACTGATAAATTATCTTCAATTTTAGTAGCCGACTCCCTGCAAATGATAATTGTTTATCTCTGGACTGTCAATTGGCGAACTGTAATTTACCTGCTGTTTGAAGATTCAACAATAAAATTCACACTGGCACTAGACTCTTTATCGTTGGTCAAATCTGAACTTTTATTTCCATTTTGATTTTTAGTAAGACGTGCAAATCTGGGTTTTGTATTTTTTTTTAATAAATGTTCTGGAAATTTAAACAAGGATGGTACAGCATCTTTTTTAACAATTTTTCTTCCAAACTGGTATGTAAAATCGTTTGGAGTAAAATGGTCACTGCATAATCTTGCTGAACTGGAAGGTTGATATTTGTCTTTCCGCATAGCAATTATCCATTTCCTCCTCAAGTTCTCATCTTTAGGAAAACTGTGAAGAATAATTTTATTCCTTAAACTGTTAATTATTGTAAGAATATGACTAGGAAATAAATCTAATCATGCTAATTTAGGTTATGACTAGCAAAATGTACTTGCCTGTGAAAAGATAATCCGCAGTTTTTAAATACAGTAGAACCCCGGTTAACCGAAATAAAGGGGGGAGAGCCGTTTCGGATAACCAATTTTTCGGTTAAACCATCGTATGCTAAAAATAGCCTATGAACATGGTGTGTAGGAAAAATTCAATCACAAACAAAGTCTACATAACTCAGTGTTTTATTCCTGCTAAAAAATGTTATATGTAATGGGTTAAAAAATAGTATTAACTAAACAACTTAAGTTACATACTTGTATATGTACATTAAATACGAGTACAGAAATCAGTTATTTTTGTTTGCTTTTTAGTAAGTCCTTCACATCGTTTTTGAGCGGCGATGTCCCGCCATCTTTTAATTAGAAGGACGTCAGTAGGCGTCGACTCGCTGCATTGTTCCACAAATTTTAGGGCAACCTAAAATAATAAAAGTATTGTACATAGTGTAATTTAACTTATTTAAAAACTTTTTTCTCTATACTTTCCTGTATCCATTTTCTCTTTGTCATATATTTGAATAATGATTGTGACACGATCGCAGAAAAATAAAAATCCAAATGCGTCGGTGAACAGCTTAGCAAACAGAAGTTATGTATCAGTTATAAGCAATACTGATGAAATTAAGAATCAACCCGACTTTGATATGGTTCAGGATTTACGGAATAAACTCGCGAAGGTGGAGTTTGACCTGATTGAACTGAAGGACGAGAAGGAAAGGGTTGAAATGGAACTAAGTGATGTGCTCGACAAAATGAATGGCAAACAATTAATGATCGATAAACTACATAAAACTATAGAAAACATGTCTGTCGTTTTTAAATCTCGCGCAGATATTACTGCTTCTGGGTCACTGACGGACTGTCCTGCAAAAGCCGATAAATGTACTCAAACATCTGGAGAAAATACAAGCACAGCATCAACTTGCGCACCGAATAGCAGTACTAGTTTACCCAACAACTTTAATTCAATAGAGATGGGTGAAAATTGTGTACCATCGACCTCAAATTCTAATAAGAAAATATCTGCCTCTAAAAATATCCTTGTACTTGGAGATAGTCATGCTAGAGGCATGTCGGGTGCACTACAAGGTCTCTTGAATGATGACCACCACGTTGAGGCTATAGTAAAACCAAATGCAAGCTTTGAAAGCGTGGTAACTGATGTAGTCAAATTGACAGTATCGTTTACACATGATGACTATGTTATGATCGTGGCGGGAGCGAATAATGTGCTACGTGGTATAAGCTTGAAAAATAATTATCTATTTAATATGGCACAATCTCTGAGTCATACAAATGTTATTTATTTGTCGGTACCGTTTCGCGGGAACAGATACATATACAATAAATTAGTATTCGAACTTAATAGTCAGATTTACGATATTATCGAGCCTATGTACAATGTACAATTCGTGGAAGTAAATAATATTATTGACGAGAGTGACATGAGTGGATATGGTTTACATATGAAACGTTCAGGAAAGAGTAAAGTGTTGGAGTATATTGTGAATACAATCAAGAATAGAACAAGTGATCCTTATGTGAATTACGCTAATTTGATCCCAGTGGAGACAACGGAATCGGGTGAATGTTTTTTTCGAGGCCAGGAGCAACCATCATAATGTACAGACTCTAGAAGAATTGACAGCGGAAGAAGAGTGTCTTCATCATAGTTTAACCTTAGTGCACTTGAATATACGTAGTTTGTTTGGTAAGGTTGGTGCCTTAGAATTATTTTTATATGACTTGAAGCCTCAGATTGTCGGGCTTACGGAGCATTGGCTAAGCGAAGAACAATTAAACTCAATAAATATATCCGGTTATCATATTGTATCATTTTGTTGTCGCACTACTGGTCAACACGGGGGAAGCTTAATTGCAGTGCGCGACGATATGAGCGGGATGGCTAAACCTTTGAATTATTTGAATAAGCTATCATTAGATTTAACCTGTGAATGCTCGACAATAGGTTTTTTGCACGACCCTTGCATAATAGGCACGTTCACTCCCTTAAATGAGGGAGTGAAGTGACTCTTTTGCTCCCTTGGTATAAAAAACATAGCCAACTCAATTTATGAATTTAATCGTTTATTTAATATTAATATTGACATTAATGTTAGTACCACCATTAATAGTGAACAAAGATGTTAATGGACTAATCACACGTTGCTTAAAGCCGCTAGAATTGGACAGTCGATTTTCTTTTACATTAATATCCACTTGATTTGACCCACTGGAAGTTGACGGTCGATTTTCCTTTTCCGAGTCTTTTCCGATTAGAATTTTTTCGGAAATCAAATTCTTATTAACTAATGAATTTTCAATATATCCCTCTGCGACAGTATCAGATTTCCATCCGCCATGACGTTTTATAACTCCAATTTCAACACCTGAATCGGCCAGAAAAGATGTTGATGAGCGCCGAAAGCAGTGGCCGGTGTAGGAAGATGGATTGGGTAAATTGAGGTATGAAGCTATTTGCTTAGGCAATCCTCCAAAAGTATTCTTACCTACGGGTTGTGTGGAACATTTGTTATTTCTGTAACATACAAAAAACCGTCTATGATCTGTGTTTTCTTTCCGCAGAACCAGATATTTTTTACAAATAACAACAAAATCAATTGCACAGTTTTCTTTGGAGACTATCGTAAATGCTCTATTTACATGATTTTTGGTATTGTTTACAGATACCAAAATAGTTGATCCCAAGTCTTGGACATCATCTACTGTCAATTTTACCAGTTCATCCGATCTTAAAGCCCCAGCAATTCCCATAATCATTGCTACCTGAAATCATAGTGTATAATTATCTTAAATTAGAAACATTAACTTTTTTAGTTTACCTTAACCATCAAGTACTTTTCTTCTGGAGCGTCTATTAGAAATTGATGAACTTGCTCCTTAGTAAGAATTTTTGATTTTTTTGCCTGGTATCCAGTATTTTGTCTTTTAAGGAATGCTACTAATCGTGAGTACTTGCTGATGTCGACATTATTTTTCACGCTAAGAGTAGCTTTTATCATTGAATAATGTGACCACAGTGTTGAAGCCTTAAAATGCTTCGCCTTTTCGGCAAAATATACCAGGAGCACACTCTCGCTATGAATTTCATCTACTTCTTTTACCAGACACCAATCACAAAATTCCTTGAAGCACTTTTCGTAGATCTTCCTAGATTTTTCTGGCAATAAATTCACAACTATTTTTGAAGCCGTTTCTTCAATAGTTTCGTCACACATTTTTCCAATGCTTATTTAACGAAGCGAAGAAAATACGGGCAGTTTCTCGATATTCACAAAAAACCAATATGGCTACCCTTATTTATCGGTCGTCAAGGGTTTCCATCAGAACCAGCATGATTTTTGCGTTCGACAACTGGAAACGTCATGTTGACAATTTTTAAAAAAAGTTAGATTTCTTCAATTAAAATCGTTTGGGTCGTGCAAAAAATAGTATATACACCTCGGGAGTGAATGAATTTCTCCTCGGTGCTTTGTAGAGCCCTCGGGCTTCGCCCTCGGGCTACAAACTGCACCTCGGAAAAAAACATCATTTCACTCCCTAGGTGTATAATATACTATTAGCAATGCCTTTTGTTTCTTGACAATATATAGATCACCTAGTAGCAAATTGTGTGATTTTTTAGAACGGTTGACACTAATACTCGAAAAGGCTTTCGAAAAATATATGTACATAATTTTGGTGGGGGACTTCAATGTTGACAGTCTTGTAGAAAGTAATGATAAACGATTGCTGTATGACGTATTTGAATCATTTCAGCTGTCTTATATAGTGCCGGGAGCGACTAGAATAGCGGCCTGTTTAGATAGAGTTACTTCCACTGCGATTGACTACGTGGTAACAAATATCAATGATAGTCAATGCCAGATTATTGAACCACATTTGTCGGATCATACTGCACAGTAGTTATGTTTTGATTGCTCAGTAGAGAAAGTGGATAATATAGGTTATTTTTTCACGCGTAAATTTCACGATCATGCTTTTTCTTCCTTTCGGGAGGGGCTGTCCACATTGAGGCTGGATGAGTATAGTTGTTTGGACTCTGGAAGTATGTTTAATAAATTTTGGGATGAGTTTCGGCTTCTCTTCGATATTCATTTTCCACTGACGCGGGTAATTGCAAAGAAACGAATAAAACCTATACCATGGCTCGATGCCGACTTAAGGGCTAAGAAGGAGAACCTACTAAACCTGGATTGGCTTAGAAAGGTAACAAAAGATTCAAATATACACACATTATATAAACAATCAAAAAAAGACTATATATCTAAAATTAATATGAAAAAGAAAGCGTATTATGAAGAACAAATTAGTAGCTCATCCTGCAGACCAAAGACTATGGAATATTGTAAACTGTCAATCCATTAATAGAAAACAGGCATCACCGATCGCTCTAAAAGATAACGATATAGTTATTACTGACTCGCGAACTGTTGCAAATACATTTGGAGAATTTTTTACGGGCGAAGTAGTAAGAAATGTAAAACTTAAATTTCAAAACCACGTTTACAGGTCGGGAAATAATTCGACTGCGGGGTCTATGTTTTTCCATCAAGTTACCAGTAACGAAGTCGAGAATGTAATCAATGGAATAGCGAGTAAAAAATCCGCTGGTTATGATGATGTCCCGATACAGTTGATTAAGTACTGCATGCGTGAGGTTTCGCAGCTTCTGACACCTATTATCAATGGTTCTGTCGAGGAGGGTGTGTATTCTGATGCATTGAAGCAGGCTATCATAGTTCCCATACATAAACAAAATGATAAATTTGATATTCAAAATTACAGACCTATAGCGATACTATCTTGCTTTTCTAAAATCATTGAAAAAGTTGTGTATAGTAGGGTAATTGATTATTTAAATGCCAACAACATACTCGCCCCTGAACAGTTTGGGTTTCGCGGAGGATTGTCTACCGAACATGCAGCTATACGGCTCACACAAAGTATAAACAATCTGTTGAACTCAAAACAGAAGGTGGTGGGTATATTTTTCGATCTAACAAAGGCCTTTGATACCCTTAATCAAGATATTTTACTGGAAAAATTGGAAAGTTTTGGCATAAGAGGGAATTTAAATAAGTGGTTTGGATCGTATCTTCGTGATCGAACAATTAGGGTAAAAGCAAACAATACTCTCTCAGACGAGTTTGATGTGAGTATCGGTGTACCGCAGGGGAGTGTGTTAGGTCCGCTTGCTTTTTTATTATTTATTAATGACTTACCTGATGGTATCCCGGTGGGACAGGTTTTTATGTATGCTGACGACACCACAATACTTATATCTGCACCGAATACGGAGATACTAAGACAGAATTTGTTGACGGGGATCAGGCAATTTGCCGAATGGTGTAGTAACAACCCACTAGAAATTAATTTCAAAAAAACCAATTGCGTTGAATTCTGTCGAAAAAATACTGCAACCACACTACAGGATGTAATTCATTTCAATGATATTGACGTACAACTTAGTCAATGTTCAAAGTTCTTCGGCTTAGTTTTGGATATGCATCTTACTTGGCAGGACCATTTGACTGTTCTAGCGTCGAAACTAAATAGGTGCTATTACTTGATAAGCAATCTAAAGTCTATGGTGGGCCCAGAATCTCTATTGAATATTTATTATGGATTGGTGTACCCGTTATTAAATTATATGATTGTAATGTGGGGACAAGCTTGCGCAAATCATGGCTTCCAGAGGATTTTTATTATACAAAAACGTATTATACGTTTAATTTTTAACCTACATCCTTCTGTTTCTTGTCGAGAGACCTTTAGGGAGGAACAGATCCTAACGGTGGCTTCAATTTATATATATAAATTATTAATATATATATACAGTAATTGTAGGGACTTGTCGACCTCTGGAATGATACATTCATATGATATTAGAAATAACATGCATCTTCGCACCGATTTTCCGCGGTCTGAGGCTTTCAAAAAATCGGCGTTGTATGCTGGCGCTAATTACTTTAATATGTTACCCGGGGAAATTAAGGAATGTCAGTCACCAGCCTTGTTTAAAAGGAAATTAAAATTGTATTTAAGTGATATATGTATTTACACACTTGCGGAATTTTGAAATGATTTTTTTCTCTCTTTGTTACGAAATATTTATATGTGTGTATATATGTATATGTGTGTGTGTGTGTGTGTGTGTGTGTGGGTGTGTGTATTTTTTTATTTATACATTAATTGTTATTATATTTAATTAATTATTATCGATGTAAATGAATATTGACAATGTCAATACCTACTTGTTGGGTCTATGACAATAAAGAAATTTGAATTTGAATTTATGTATGTACATAATCTCTATTAAAATTTTTGTGTCTGGGCCAGATACAGTAATGTTTGACTTACCTCTAGTGCATTAAATCCATCTTCAGCTGTCACTCTGCCGTTTCCGTCATCCGCGTCGTCTGCTTGGTTTACTGTTGTGTTGTCAGCTGGCTGCAACACTGTCTCTACAATATCTTGGTCGGAAAGTTCATCAGAATCATCGGCGACGACCCATTCGTCCACTTCACTTGAAGTCATGTCTTCACATCCAGGAATCCTAAGAACCATCTCTGACAAATTTTCAAAACTTTCAATTTCTTCCTCGGCCAGTTCATCATAAATCTTCCTCCAGCACCTTTGAAGATTTTCATCTTTAATGTTATTCCAAGCCTCCGCACACCAATAAATTACGTGTTTCATGTTAACTGCCTTCAGTGCGTGATTAATCAGTTTATTATTTGTTTCGCAATCTTGTAGGATAGTTCTCAACAACAGTACTCGATAGTGGCGTTTAAATGTTTCGATCACACCTTGATCAAGAGGCTGAATAAGGCTAGTGACATTTGGAGGAAGAAAGCGAACTTCAATATCGCCTTTTTTTAATTTACTGGGATGCGAGGGAGCGTTATCAATTAATAAAATTGCTTTTTTTGGCAAACCTGTTCCAGCTAAAAACTTTTCAACTTGTGGTACAAACAATTTTAAAAACCATTCCTCAAACAAGTCACTGGACATCCAGGCACTTTTTTGCGCTCTATAAAACACTGGCAAAGCGTTTGGCGCAATATCCTTTAGAGCTCGGGGTTTCATAGATTTGGCGATACACATTGGTGGCAACCTATGAGTGCCAGAGGCATTAGACGCTAAAAGAAGCGTTATTCTTTCTTTTTTCATCTTGTGACCGGGGGCAGACGTTTCAGTTGCTGAAGCTAGAGATTTGGTAGGCAACATCTTAAAATTAACACCCGTTTCATCAGCATTATAAATCTGATCCTTACTGTAGCCTTGAGTGTAATCTGCAAACATTGTTTTGAAAACATCTACCGCGTCTTGGTCTGCAGATAACTTTTCACCGCACAAGTTCAGTTGACGGATCCCATACCTCTTTTTAAAGCGATCTAACCAACCTGAGCTGGCACAAAAACTTTTCCCTTCGTCACCTAACAACTGTAACGAAGTTCCTCGTTAATTGCACAAATTAACATTTTTAGTCCATTATTAATTTATTTAGCAATATTAAATTAAAAGAATGTGTGTTATTTTGTTCAAATATTGTATAAAATGTTTTGGACGGACCTGTATATGTATTCATTTGTAACGATCATTCATGTTATTTGTTTATTTTTCAATATAAGAGTACCGAGTGTATACGTCATGCTCGTAGTCGCGCGCAAATTGTATATTTTGAACAAGTTTTTCCTACAGAAATAGGGGGGTTTACGGATATATAAAGACACCCGCAAGCGTGTCTCTTCCATTTTATTCTCCTATCCTACAGCCGCCTTTACCTTCTTTACTCAGCCTTGATGGCGTGGGAAAGTTAGGTGATTATCCTAGAAACGTATTATATTCAGGCCTCTTTCTGTGCCGTGGAATAATCGTTTCAAAATCCGCTAAAACCCGTCCGAAAGTGTCTTTTCCATTCAGACCAGGGGTCGTGGAGGAATAGACATTTTACCGCAGCAACCTATAATTCCCGTCAGAGTCAGGCTATAAATGTCGTGACTATACATATATATCTCTGTATTTAATATTTGTATTTTATTTTCAGAAATGTTAGATTTCGAATATTGTTTGTAACGCGCGTATAAATTCAAATACATTGTCCGCGCTCTATAACATAAATAAAGATACAATAATACTTCGCCGAGTAGACGTGCAAAAGCCCGTACCGATTGAAATTATTTTCCGTGACAAATTTTGTAAAGATTCTTCTGCGAGCATGTTAACATACAAGATTTAGTTGTAAAAATAATTTAAGCAAACCTGAGCATCAGTATCTTATTTCAAACACCCTTTTATTTATGATTTTTTAATCGGAATATTCTGGGACCCGTAATTATTAATTCAGGGACTAGAAATGTGCAAACGTTCTCGCTTAATTTCATACGTGACTTATAGAGGTCATTGACATGTATTTATTTTGTATACTATTTATGTACATAGGTTTTGTAAATTTGTAATTAATATTAGACAAAAATGTGTATCAATTGTGACCATAGTTTAATTGTTGAATTGTTTATTTGTTTGACATGATTTAACCATGTTTTAATAGAAATAAAAGTAACTGTTAGGTACTTTTCAAATGAATTTCTAACCGTGTGTTTTTTTTTACCTTTACCGCTTGACAATGAGATAGAGAAAGTAGTATATTCAAGAGTAACGAATCACATTAAAACAATAAGAAGTACTCACGTTTTTTCTCCGCTGAGTTCGCTGCTGAGCAATAGGTCTTTGTCCCAAGGCACCACACTATAACCGCCATATTTTTGATTTATCTTAAACTGCCCGAACTTGTTGACATTAAGGTCGACGACACGTACTTTATCAGATCATAATATTGAAGCCTGAACATATAGGCAGCCAGGAGTGCTACGTATTTTTGGTGCATTGGCGACATTCAGAAGACAAATTCTATAACCGGCTAGTTTGCCCCTGGTGTTATATAAGCAAATGACACTATGTTATAAATAAAAGTAAGCTAGCCAGGTTATAGATGGCGCCCAGAACGTTTGGCCGTGTTTTAAGAGATTTAAAAAATTAAATTCCGCCGCATTTAATAAAACTGTATGAATAATTTCACAGTTTTCCGCCAGATATACATGTATAATTATTTTTTAAATAATAAGATAGGAAAATTGATACACAATTTATGTACATACATAGAGATAAGTTTTTATTAAAGGATAGTAAAACGTACATATTCTTTATTAATTGTGAGGGAGTAAAAGGATAGGAGAATAAATTGCAACTACAATACATTTTTATTTTATTATTATTTTATTTTTATTTTGTACATTATAAATTGTAAAATGGCTGATCAGGACAAAGGCAAAAATCCAAACCCTCTTGGGTGGATATATACTTTGAAAAAAGAGGACTTAAATGCCGCAGCAGAATCTTTAGGGTTAGACGCTACCGGTAATGTCGAGGACGTACGTAAACGCATTAGCACCTTTCTGAAAGAGGATAAAACGGGTTCAACGAATAAGGGAAACACTCCACCGCAAAGAGACACTAACGTTCAGATTTCTTCCGCGGAAATCTGTGCTCAAATAAGGAAATGGGGGATTCATTTTAATGGCAGCTCGGACGCTGTATTTTTCCTGGAAAGAGTCAAAGAACTCCAAGTATGTTACGGGATTAAAGACGAACATATGCTCCATGCATTGCCTGAGCTTTTTAGAGACAAAGCACTGCTTTGGCTCCGGAATAATAAAACTTTATGGGGTACATGGGACGAGTTCTTAGAGGACTTTAAACTTCAATATCTTCCGCCTCGGTATAATTTTTCAATCGAAGAAGAAATACGCGCTCGGTTGCAAAAACCGAAGGAATCTTTTAAAGATTATTTAACCGCCATATTAACGTTAATGAGACGCGGCCAAGATATGTCCGATGGTGATAAATTGGAACGTGTATACGGTAACATGTCACCTAGTTACCGAATGTATATACATAGGGACGCGATACAATCCCTCCGACAATTATCTAAACTCGCAGCCGACTACGAATTACTGCTGGAAGAGCAGGCGCGCTTTTGTAAGAAAGAAAGTACGCTATCAGCACCGGAACGCCCGCCCAGCGATAAACCGAGTACTTCGCGTTCGCATCATTTGTCATATGCCGCCCAGGATAATAAGCCTCGCCAATTTCCTGTACCGCCGTCACCGTTACAAAAATTATCACATCCGGAAAACCGTTGTTGGCGATGTGGCAGAGAGGGACATACGCGTGGTTATTGCCGTAACCCATTTAAAATGTTTTGTTCACGGTGTGGCAAGTTAAATGTACGTTCCGTTGACTGCCGATGCCAGGGAAACGCCGAGAAGGGCGGTCTGCAGGCAAAGACCGTCCGCAAGCAGTAAAACCGCCTGAATCCGCAAACACATGTATCAAAGACTCGACGGTGCCAGACAATCGCGTCTGGATCCGTGTGAACATGTGTAACCAGAATTTACGAGCCCTCGTGGACAGCGGAGCGACTTCATCGTTTTTGTCCGAATCACTAGTTGCCCGGTTGTTGAAAAATAATGAACAACGTGTCTTGAATAAAAAATCTAAAGTCCGCCTCGCAAATGGAGACGTTGTAGAATCGCCTGGCTCAGTTTTGTTACCGGTCCGCATGGGTAGCCGAACTACAGACGTTAATTTTGTAATTATGCCGAAGAGCCCGTGCTCAGTTATCTTCGGAATTAATTTTCTCAAGGAAATGGGGGCTGTTCTCGATTTTTCCGAAAGGAAACTGTACTTTAAGGGAGACAATGCAGTCTTTGCCGCGAGCTGTGGGATCTCCGGAGTACAGGACCGCCACGAGACCGCCTTAAAAAAATTCCTTGATCAAGAATTAAGTAAATTTACTACCGTGCCTGGTCGGACGAATTTAATACGTCACACAATCCGTTTGCAACCGAATACCGCCCCAATAAAACAACGATATTATCCGTGCAACCCGAAGAAGCAAGCACTAATCGACGCCGAAGTGGACAAGATGCTACAAGACGGTATAATAGAACCCAGTAACAGTCCGTGGAGTTCTCCTATCGTCGTGGTCACAAAAAGGAACGGTGGCGTTCGGTTCTGTGTCGATTTCCGCAAAATTAATTCCGTATCAATTAAAGACTCATATCCTTTGCCGTACATTTCGAATATTCTTGATAAACTCCGCGACAGTAAATATTTTTCGACGCTTGATCTTAAAAGTGGGTACTGGCAAGTGGAATTAGAAAAAGATAGCAGACCCGTGACAGCTTTTACAATTCCGGGAAAGGGCCTATTTCATTTCGTATCGTTACCGTATGGATTGCATAGTGCGGGAGCGACGTTCCAACACCTATTAGATTCGGTGATAGGTCCTGAAATGGCGGAGTACGCATTTGTATATCTGGACGATATTATTATTTTAGGCAAGACTTTTGAAGAGCATTTGAAAAATTTAAGTAATGTTTTCGCGCGTTTACGGGAAGCAGGCCTTCAACTACAACCAGACAAATGTACTTTTGCCAAACAGGACATAAAATATTTAGGTCATGTTGTAACACCGGACGGAATCCGTACAGACCCGGACAAGATCGCTGCTATTTTAAATGTACCGCCGCCGCGATCCAAGAAAGAAATACGTGGTTTTCTGGGACAAACGTCATGGTACCGTCGGTTCGTACCGAATTTCGCACAACTTACCGTTCCGCTCATAAAATTAATTAAAAAAGATGTGCGTTGGGAATGGACGACGGAACAAGACGCCGCATTCGCCGCCGTAAAGAGAGCACTGACAGAGAGCCCAGTTCTCGCGTGTCCGGACTTCTCCAAACCATTCCAATTGCATACCGACGCCAGTGAGAAAGGTTTGGGAGTCGTTTTAATACAAATAATAGAGGGTGCCGAAAGAGTGATTGCCTATGCCAGTAGGACTTTAAGTAAGGCAGAATTAAATTATTCGACGACCCAGAAAGAAGCTCTTGCCGTTGTTTGGGGTATCAAAAAATTTAAGTACTATTTAGAATTTTACCAATTCACCGTTATTTCCGATCACCAATGTTTAAGATTCCTGAATGACTTGAAGAATCCGTCAGGACGACTCAGTCGATGGGCTGTTGATTTACAACAGTATGATTTTGTCATTCAATACCGAAAAGGAGCGATGAATAATTTAGCCGATTCTCTGTCCCGAGCACCGCTTCCTTTCAAACACGAAACCGATGAAGATACCTGTGCCTTGTTAGAAGAAACGTCTTGTTCTTGGTATAACAAGAAGGTTTCGGACGTTCAGTCAGATCCTGAAAAACATCAAGAATACCGATTAGAAAATGGTAATTTGTACAGACACATACCTGATACACAACATACCGAGGGAGTGCGCGCATGGAAATTGTGTGTAGCTACGCCTGATAGAAACGACGTCCTGAAAGAAATCCATGACGCTCCTGAAGCTGGACATCTTGGGGTCGCCAAAAGTATAGCGAGAGCCGCTTCGTTATATTATTGGCCAGGGATGTTCAGAGATGTCCGCCGCTACGTCAATCGATGTCGATCCTGTAAACATTATAAATTTAATCAGGGAAAACCTCTAGGCCAGATGTTATTCTCACCTGTTGATTGTCCATGGGAACAAGTGAGTGTGGACCTCCTCGGACCTTTTCCGCGTTCCAAGAGAGGATATACTTCATTGTTAGTAATACATGATCGATTCACGAAGTGGGTAGAGTGCCAGCCGCTACGCTCTGCCACATCACGAACCGTTATCCAGGCACTGAAGGAAAAGGTAATCTATCGTTTTGGTTGTCCGAAGATCCTGTTGGCTGACAATGGTCCGCAATTTGCCAGTCACAGTTTCACCAGCTATTTTAATGGATTAGGTGTCAAGATAAAATTTAATGCTCCGTATGCTCCGCAATCGAATCCTGTGGAAAGGACAAATAGGGTATTAGGACCTATGATTGCACAATACATCAGTAAAGATCATAGAGAATGGGACCAATACCTACCTCAGTTCGTTTTCGCCATCAACACCGCTAAACATGAGTCTACAGGATTCACACCTGCCTTCCTTAACTTTGGTAGAGAACTCATGCCGCCGAGCTCTCTGCGAAGAACCGCTGATGGGCAGTTAATGGATCCTGCTCGACCGAATACCGAAGAATTGGCTCAAGAACTGTCGAAATTGGACGACTTTTTCAAGATCGTCAGGATAAAGTTGGCTCAAGCGTTCCAGAGGCAAAGTAGGCCCTACAATCTGAGACATCGTCCTTACCGCCCTCAAATTGGACAATGGGTGTATCATCAGACACATAATTTATCCGACGCCTCTAAGAAGTTTACCGCAAAACTTGCTCCGAAATTTGAAGGTCCCTCTAAAGTTATCCAGATCCTGTCCCCGTCTATTCTTATGTTACAGGTACCAAACAGACGAAAGCCAGTGAAAGTCCATGTGAAAGACATAAAGATTCCGTCCGCCGACGAGCTCCATACCGATCTCCTACCTCCAATTCCGCAGGAGGCTGTGAGGGATGTTTTGGACTAGTACTTGCTGCAATCCGCCGCACCAGGTGTTTTGTTCCAAGGCATCATCCGGAGCTCATACTTTGTACAATCCGCCGTACCAAGTATTTGCTCATGACACCATCTAGAGCTCGTACTTCGTGCAATCCGCCGCACGAAGTGTTTGTCCACATGGAAACCGCCAGAGAAGAAAATCACTGCAACCGCTGTAATAATTCCGACAGTAGAGACCTATCAAGTTTTCGACGCATGTAATTGTCCGAGGCGATACCAGCACCAGTCCATGTGCGGGTCGACGGAGTGAGCGTCGTGATGACTCGCAGGGAAGCTGAAATCCACCACGCAAATCTGAAAAGACAGAACGATCAGTGATAGTGCGTGCGTCATAGACATCGTGAGTGATGATAAACTGTCAAGTGTTAGTTTTTTTTTATTTTTTAAGATGATAGACTGTCAAGAGTTAATTTTTAAATTTAATTTTCCGTTCCTGTACTTTTGATATTTAGTTGTTAGGGTTCATTGTTTTCTTTTAAGGAGGGGGCTGTAACGAAGTTCCTCGTTAATTGCACAAATTAACATTTTTAGTCCATTATTAATTTATTTAGCAATATTAAATTAAAAGAATGTGTGTTATTTTGTTCAAATATTGTATAAAATGTTTTGGACGGACCTGTATATGTATTCATTTGTAACGATCATTCATGTTATTTGTTTATTTTTCAATATAAGAGTACCGAGTGTATACGTCATGCTCGTAGTCGCGCGCAAATTGTATATTTTGAACAAGTTTTTCCTACAGAAATAGGGGGGTTTACGGATATATAAAGACACCGGCAAGTGTGTCTCTTCCATTTTATTCTCCTATCCTACAGCCGCCTTTACCTTCTTTACTCAGCCTTGATGGCGTGGGAAAGTTAGGTGATTATCCTAGAAACGTATTATATTCAGGCCTCTTTCTGTGCCGTGGAATAATCGTTTCAAAATCCGCTAAAACCCGTCCGAAAGTGTCTTTTCCATTCAGACCAGGGGTCGTGGAGGAATAGACATTTTACCGCAGCAACCTATAATTCCCGTCAGAGTCAGGCTATAAATGTCGTGACTATACATATATATCTCTGTATTTAATATTTGTATTTTATTTTCAGAAATGTTAGATTTCGAATATTGTTTGTAACGCGCGTATAAATTCAAATACATTGTCCGCGCTCTATAACATAAATAAAGATACAATAATACTTCGCCGAGTAGACGTGCAAAAGCCCGTACCGATTGAAATTATTTTCCGTGACAAATTTTGTAAAGATTCTTCTGCGAGCATGTTAACATACAAGATTTAGTTGTAAAAATAATTTAAGCAAACCTGAGCATCAGTATCTTATTTCAAACACCCTTTTATTTATGATTTTGTAATCGGAATATTCTGGGACCCGTAATTATTAATTCAGGGACTAGAAATGTGCAAACGTTCTCGCTTAATTTCATACGTGACTTATAGAGGTCATTGACATGTATTTATTTTGTATACTATTTATGTACATAGGTTTTGTAAATTTGTAATTAATATTAGACAAAAATGTGTATCAATTGTGACCATAGTTTAATTGTTGAATTGTTTATTTGTTTGACATGATTTAACCATGTTTTAATAGAAATAAAAGTAACTGTTAGGTACTTTTCAAATGAATTTCTAACCGTGTGTTTTTTTTTACCTTTACCGCTTGACAATGAGATAGAGAAAGTAGTATATTCAAGAGTAACGAATCACATTAAAACAATAAGAAGTACTCACGTTTTTTCTCCGCTGAGTTCGCTGCTGAGCAATAGGTCTTTGTCCCAAGGCACCACACTATAACCGCCATATTTTTGATTTATCTTAAACTGCCCGAACTTGTTGACATTAAGGTCGACGACACGTACTTTATCAGATCATAATATTGAAGCCTGAACATATAGGCAGCCAGGAGTGCTACGTATTTTTGGTGCATTGGCGACATTCAGAAGACAAATTCTATAACCGGCTAGTTTGCCCCTGGTGTTATATAAGCAAATGACACTATGTTATAAATAAAAGTAAGCTAGCCAGGCTGCTAACATTTTAGCCTTTTCTTGTAGTAAGGGACCTGTTAGTGGCATGCCTTTTTCCCTTTGTTGCGTGAACCACATGAATAAAGCCTCGTTAACTTTCTCAAAATCTGACGTCTTCAGTGTTTTTCTGTTACTATTTTTTACGACTTGCTCTAAAAACTTAGGTTTAGATTTTATCCAATCCGAGACAGTAGACACACCAACTCCATAATTAGCCGCAACGGTCTTAAGCAAACAACCTTCTTCAACTTGTTTGATAGCAGCTAATTTATCCGCAAAAGAAATAACCACACGCTTTCGCTTGGTTACCATAGCACACATACACTCACACACTTCTACGGTCAATATGATATGTACTAGTAAAAACACCCGAAAACACAAACTTGCTAATCACAAACAGTACACAACTGCAACGCGGTGACCGGAAGGGTGGTTGGTGACGGGGTGGGGGGAGGTGAGTCATCGTCTCAAGGACACGCCAAACGTCTCTCGCATCACCGATAAGTCACGGACGTACTCTTTCTGGAGATAGAGGCTCGGCGCACCGCCTCACTGTTAATATCTTACATACATAAATATTTATGGAACCGTTTCGGTTAACCCGGGTTTCGGTTAACCCGAGTTCGGTTAACCGGGGTTCTACTGTACACGATTTGTACAGTTATACGCCGCACAGGATTTTAATATAATTAATTTTTAAATACGCCTACCACATCACACTGTTCAAAAATGCACAAAAAGGCGTAGAAAACACCAGTTAACAATACGCAAGTAAGCACCCGATATAATAACATGCCCCCCGTCAGCTGATCGCATGCGCTATCTCTTTCTTTGGTTGGCGTCAATTGTCTCTCTCTACACGCCATCCATTTATATTATTAGATTTTTGCTGATATCTTTATATGAGCAACATATTAACTTGTACATGGTAAGTACATACATCATTGTACAGAAACAAGAATGCAAGACTAGACTCTTTTAAAAGTATTGCAGATTAATTATACAGGTAAAATTCAGTAAGTTGAATAAATATAGGATAGTGCCGAATGGAATCTATTTCATGAAATATCTATTTATCTATATATGGAATTGTTTGTTGTACAGATTATTAAATAGTACTACTATCACATTCACTGATGTGAATAAAAAAAATAATAAGCTAACAACGCAATATTTTCATGAAAAAAATAAAAAAAGAGTGAAGTGGTGTCGGAAGTGATGCGGTATATGTTCCAAGTAGGTGGTGTTTCAGTGTGTTCGCATTTCTCAGCAATTCTGCACCTATTAGAAAAAGTGAAAGCAACCGAAGAAGTGGAAGCTCAAGAAGATATAAATTTTCTAAAAGTTGTTCTTCTTTTTATAGAATTTGGAGTTACTGTATGATGGTCCTGTAGAAGACATTGATTGGTATTCGTAGAATTTCCCAAAGAAAACTAGATCAGAGGTGTCTTCTCCTTTTACAAAAACCCCATCTACAAGTGCTAAAAGAAAGAGACGTCATGTGCTGCAGGACACTAATGAATTATTAATTAGTGAATGCAGTAGCTGCTCTTAACAATAAAAAGAAATGTAGAACCTGACCATTTGCAAGCTTTTAGGTAGAATGTATTAGTAATAATATTATTTATGGTGTTTGTTGAATTGTACTTGTAGAATAAGTAAGAATCTCCAACTTGACGCTTTCACTTTTCTTGCAGTTACTATTCATTTCTTTTATTAGTGACATTCAAAACCTGCATCTTTTGAAGACAAATAAAATAAAACTGATTTGTATCGCGTCTGGCAGTATGAATTGCTGTTATCATGCAAGAAGAAATCCAATGTAATGTATAATCATATGTACCGATAAATTTAGAATATTAGTCAAATAATGCTGCACATGCTTAAAGTGTGTTATATATTAATGAGGCAGGGTAGAAAGTCATTTTGAATCTTTCTGTATTTAAGTGTACCTCAACGTAAAGTACGCTTTAGTGTTTAATACCCGATTGCATCACATCTCATTAAAAGTAGTCCTTAATAAAGTGGTAGTTAATTTTTTGTGACTTAAAGAAAATCCTATTGTACATGGGCTACATATTAAAGGCTTAAATAACTGACGCTTTATGAGTTTCTAATAAGTTAATTGTTAATGTTGCATTTTCTAGTAACTTTCAAAGGTATTTGTGTGTAGTATTCGTTAAAATGTAAATAACATATAACAATTATTTACAGTCAAACTTGTTCATCTTATCAATTGGTAGTTGTGTTTATAAGAAATATTACTGTTCAACAAAAATTTCTTGGATACAGGCTTGCTGACTAATGTAATCTAATTGGTTTGGATTCTTTGGCGTGGTGGTTTAATGCTGGGTAACACTGTAGTGGCAATAATACGTGCAAGCACATTTGTTATGACACATTATATTCCATAAGCCATTACTGAATGTATTTTCTATAATAACGCTAATTCCAATATGAGACTCAGTATATTGTTGAAGTGTAATCCTACAGGGATTAGTAGCGATGGATGTGTTATTTAATACCAAATAAATATAAATACAAAATAAAATCCACAATGTACTTTGTGTACATCTTTATTCGACATTTTGTATATCATCCATCTAGCGTCATCACGTGACTTAGTGTTGCATTATTGCCAACTACAATACATTATTACACATCCCCCCTTCTAACATAAAACTTACAAATTTAATTTAATTGGTTTCTTAACCAACCGTCCATATCTGGATCTAGATGAAGTCACACACACATCATCAGATACATTACTAGTTTCTATACTAGGCTGAGAACATTTAAGGGAGTTCTCCAACTCAGTATGAGTTTTGTTACTTATAACTTTATCATGACAAGTGTCACTCTCAAACGCAAACTTGTCACAACTAATATTATGCCCTACATTAGGCTGATTCAGAGATTCCCTCAAATCCACTCGGTTTCGTCTTATAATATTACCAGACTTATTTAAAACTTTATAAGATCTAGGCGTTCTGTCAAGATTTAAAACCTTTGCGGGTTCCCATACATTTTCAACATGATTATAAACAGTAACATTTTGTTCAGGCTCTAAATGTTTCAGATCTGATGCCGCCCTATTATAGTAATGCTTATATTGACTTTGTCTAAATTTTAACTTTTCTGATACATTTTCACATAACATGGGCTTTAATAGATCTGCACAGATTGGTATTTTGGTCTTACAAATTCGACCCATAAGTAACTGTGCTGGTGAATAACCTATATATTTTAAAGGAGAATTTCGATACTGCAACAATGCCTCAAATATCTCTTTACCCTCCTCTAATGATTTTTTAAGTAAATTTTTAGCAATACCCACAGCTTTTTCAGCTAAACCATTCGACTTTGGATAGTTAGGGCTTCGTGTTGTAATATTGAAATTCCATTCCCTGGCAAATTCTTTAAATGAAAAGCCACTAAAAGGAATATTATCACAAATTAAAGTATCTGGACAGCCATACTTAGAAAAGATAGATTTTAACTTAATAATAATTTCTACAGCTGACTTGTTACGCAAGGAAACAAATTCGAGCCAATTTGAGTATGAATCCATTACCACAAGGTACGAACTAGCTGTATATGTAAATATATCTGCGGCTATTCTTTCCCATGGTCTCTCTGGAATCAAGTATGGTAATAACGTCTCTTTGGGATTCCTTCTAGCGAAACGCTCGCATATACGACACCTCTTAACAAAATCCTCGATATCTTGATTCAGTAATGGCCAATAAAAAATTTGTCTAGCACGGCATTTCATTTTTTTCATACCCATATGACCCTCATGTAACTTGATTAACATATCATTTCTTAGCTCAAGTGGTACAACTAGTTTATTGTTGTAAAACAAGAGGCCATCTGAAATGAAAAGACAATCCTTCAAGTTGTAAAAATGACGTACGAATATTGGAATGTGGTTTTTATTTCTAGGCCATTCAGACTCCACAAAATTAATTATTGTTTGAAGCTCAGGGTCTTTTGCAGTTGCTTCTTTAAATAACGACTTCTTTTCGTCAGACATTGGTAGGTATCTAGCTAGTGAATGTACAGCAAATACTATTTCTGGATCATCATGTACATGTTCATTCACAAACGCACGTGATAAGGTATCTGCAATATACAGATATTTTCCAGGTTTATATGTTACCTTTAAATCATAATGTAATACTTTCAGCAACATTCGTTATAGTCGCTGAGGTACAGTTGCTAGACTCTTTTTAAAAATGGATTCTAATGGTTTGTGATCTGAGCAAACCTTAACATTCTTCATGCCATATATAAAATAATGAAACTTTTCACAACTAAATACAATAGCGAGGAGCTCTTTTTCTATTTGCGCGAACCTACTTTCGCTTTTTGTCAACGTACGAGAAGCAAATGCGACTGGATGACCATTTTGTAAAATACATGCTCCCAGGCCATCTTTAGAAGCATCTGTTTCTATTTCTATGTCTAGTGATGGGTTAAAAAATGATAAAACTGGTGCATTTGTCAGTAAGTGTTTCAACCGTACAAGCGCACTGTCTTGAGACTGATCCCAACTCCACTCAACATCATTACGTGTTAAATGTCTTAAAGGAGCTGTCACCTTGGACATGTTTGGTACAAATTTTCCCAAATACTTAGCCATGCCCAGCAGTCTCAATAAATCACTTTTATTCATTGGTTTTTGCATGTCAACTATAGCCTTAACATAAGATTCATTAGTATTAATTCCTTCTTTAGAAAATACTTGTCCTAAAAATTTGACTTGTTTTGACTTAAATTGAATTTTTTCCTTGTTAAATTTAATATTATATTTTAACGCGCGTTCTAGTACTAATTGCAAATTCTTATCATGTTCTGACTCTGTCTCACCTGTGATGATTAAATCATCAAAATATATTCCCACTCCATCTATATCACCAAATAGTTCAAAATTCTTCCTTTGAAATACTTCAGGAGCCGACGTAATGCCAAATGGAAGCCTCAGAAATTGGTACCTTCCAAAAGGAGTTCCGAAAGTACATAAATCCGCTGATTCATCATCTATTTTTACCTGGAAGTAACCATCTTTCATATCTAAAACAGTAAAAAACTCTTTGTTACATAATCTGCTAGATATTTCTTCTGCTGTCGGAATCAAAAAATGTTCCCGTTGTATAGCCTCATTCAAAAACATAGGATCCAAACACAGCCTTAAATCTCCATTTTTCTTCTCGACTATAACCAAGGGGTTCAACCATTCTGTTGGCTTTTCAACTCTTCGGATTATACCTTCCTGTTCAAGCTCATCTAGCTTGCATTTGACTCTGTTGTTCAACGCTTGCGGAATGCGTCTCAAAGCTGCTACATGTGGTACAGAATTTTCTTTAAGAACAATTCTGTGTTCCTTAGGAAACTGACATAGACCTTTAAATACATTAGGATATGAAACAATAACATCATCTAAACATTTGAAACTTTTGTTAATAGTATCTACCCGCTTAACTAAATTAAGGCTTAAACAACCTGGCAAGCCTAAAAGAGGCATTTGGTCATTCTGAACAATAACAAATGAAACATCTGCTACATACTGATTAACACAACATCTTAACACTACTTCACCTATGGGCTTAATTCTAAAATTAGAATCACCATATGACATTAATATTATGTTAGAAGCTACTATTTTTCTATAATGTTTAGTCTTATCTAAGAATGAAAGTGGTAATACACTCACTTCAGCTCCAGTGTCCAATTTAAAGTTTATTTTCTTACCTTCTACGTCTATATTTTTTGTCCACATACACTCGTTTCCTTTATTAGTATCACTCACATTCTTTACCACAGAGCTTATGTAGAACTCATCTTCTTTATCACTTTCAGCCAATCCTTCTTCTGTTGACACCTCATTAACTCTTTTCATTCTCCATTTATTCAACGTGTCAGTTTTCACTTGGTCATTTTTGCTAGACACATTATTCTTTTTTCTGCAAACTGATGCAAAATGATTCTTCGCATTGCACTCGTCACAATTCTTTCCATATGCAGGGCATTTACCTTTTGAATGTTTATAGCCACAATATCCACATTGACGATGGACTTGATCATCTTTCATTTTCTCTTTACTTCGCCTTTCCCACTTTTTTACTGCATTCACAACTACTTCATTCTGTAATGCTTTCGACTGTAACTTGCTCGCTTCAACTGTTCTGCAGTATTCTACAGCTTTACTTAAGGTTAATCCTGACTCTCGTAACAATCTTTCTTGAGTTCCTTTATCCAAAATACCCATGACAATTCGATCTCGTACCATGTCCTCTTCATCTTTATATTCAGTTGACTTCACAGCTTTTCTTAGCTCTGTTAGAAAACTATCAAATCCTTGTCCTTCTTTTTGACTAATTGAATTGAATCTAAACCTTTCAAAAATCACATTTTTCTTCGGGCCACAGTGGTCATCAAACTTTTTAATTATGCTGTCCAAGTTCTTTTTTTCTTCTGGCGTCAGAGCAAATGAATTGAATAATTCCAAGCCATCTTCTCCAATTAAACTCAATAATATGGCTACCTTCCTTTCTTCTGTTTTCTCATACAGATCATTTGCTGTCATAAACAATTCAAAACGTTGCTTAAACTTCTTCCATTGATCAGCTAAATTGCCGTCTAATATCATAGGCTCCGGAGGTTTAAACACAGCATCCATTTTCTTGATATTTGTATTAATCAAATATTTTCTTTGTTTCACCTGACACCATGTGTTATTTAATACCAAATAAATATAAATACAAAATAAAATCCACAATGTACTTTGTGTACATCTTTATTCGACATTTTGTATATCATCCATCTAGCGTCATCACGTGACTTAGTGTTGCATTATTGCCAACTACAATACAATATTACACAATGGAAGATTGTACCTTCTTAAATTACAGACACTATTTCCTAGACATACACATTCAAATAAAAACTTGGGTACATCTTACTAACATGTAATTATTGCACATTCCATTTTAAATGCACAACTAATAAATATGTTAAGACTAGGTATGTGTTGAGCTAGGCTAGGCCATTGAAGTACTACTGCCTCATTTTGCAAAACAAAACCTAGAAAATATATTTCACTCAGGTTGTGAAAATTATCAATCAATACGTCAAGGTTTCCCAGCATGTTCTGGTTAAATTAAGAATAAATTGTCAAAAACATTTTTCAATTTAAATTGAAATATAAAATTTTAATGTCAATTTTATAATTAGGTGCTAAAATTAAAAGTATTCTAAATCTATTCATTCCTAACATTTTTAAATTGTTCAGTCTTTCATAAAGCCCTCATTGTTTGGGTTTATATTGCCTCTTTTTTTTTTAAAAACCATCATGTAACCCACCACCTTTACTTTACTCGCTAAGTGCATTAAAGTAATTATAGGACAGACATATTGCTATGATAGCATATATAAATATATGCAGTGCCCTCTTATAAAATATGAGAACATGCTGCACTATATGTTGTGGGTATAGTCATCTGTATATGCTGTGCTCTAAAATTTATTCTTTTTACACCAAAAGCTTATAATTGGTTTTGTATTTAATTTATATTGTGATAGCATGTACCTAATAACTATTGTGGGTTCTGGCAATGTATGTGGTTCCTTCTCCTTCACTGGTAACCTTTCTCTTATTTATAATAGGGATGAGGTAATAGTTTTGCTTAAGGAAGAAAACGGAATGTCTATATAACATGATCATACACTTTTTATTTAATAATTTGTAAATTCAAATATCTTTATACACCTTAATGCTCTATACAAATACATAATTGAAAATATATATCATTTATACCAGATGCCGGTTATAATGTATGTAAATCTTTTTATTATGCATTCATGATGCTAAACAAAAAAATAAATATTTATCCTGTATTTAAATAAATGTAAACTTTTATTGTTCATCGATAATTTTATTTATCAACGTAATTGTTTTGATATTGGCTTCAATTAATTGCTTTAGACAACCATTTGCACGCGTTGTTTCTAGCTTTTAATCTTTGCCGTGTAAAACGTTTAATTATGTATTAATATGACTTGAAAAAGATTAATAATGCCTGGATAAATTATTGAAGAAAGTAGTCATTCGCACGCAGCATTTCTCCAACTACCCAACACCATTAGTCCTATATCTTTTTGTAATTACTTAATGAATTGAAAACCTTACAGGATAATATTTGCGTATCTATACTGTTCAACGTTATATTGAGTAATCATTTACACGCAAAACCAATACTTGTTTAACAGTTTAGATAACTCTTTTCAAAAACAAAACTTACTTGCTATTTACAAACATTTCATCAAATTGTTTATTTTGAATGTCCATCTTGAACTCTTCAAAATGAATTTAAATGTATTAATAAAAGAAAACTATTATAAATGAACGTGATAAAATAATAATGAAACTATTCTACTATGTAACAATTAACAAAATCTCAATCGCAATTATTTTGAAAGCGTCTTATTCTCCCGAAGTCGTAATAAGAAGTTCTTCTTGTCGGATCTTGTTTCGAATTTTATACCGACAAAGAAATGTAACGTTGACTAGTGCGCCCTCTAGTCCATCTTTTAGGTTGGCATTGGAGTATACGTTTCAGTGAAATCGCTGCCCACATGTTGCCGCCGTGATACACACACGCACACACGCACATATTGTTCTGACAGTTCTTATTCACCAAACGTCAACACATCGAAAATTGTCTTCTTATTTAAGAATTCCTTTCACCGCTTCGTACTACTGCCTTTCCGACGGTAGGTTTATTCTTGTTGTTAATACCATCCTTCTTTGTATTTATTAATGAACCTATTGCCTTGTTCATTGTTCAATACATATTTTCTGTTTCCATTTATTAATGTTATCTTCACTTTTCTTGTAGCTGGATTGTGACTCGGTAGGTTTGAAAATACGTTGGAAAGAACGCATATTTTTCTTCCAACACTGCCTGCACCTGGAAGATACGTTTGTTTCTCCATTGCATCTATCCATCGGTAATATGTCTTATCTGCAATAAACTTTACACAAGTTTTATATTTTGTTATCTTTTGTAGGTCATGAAACTGTACACGTCTGTTTCCAGTCTCTGAAGCATTGTGTTACAAACAAATCATAAACACATACACTTTTTATTTATGCTATCAGCTACCTTTTTATACAAAATGTTATTGCTGATCGGGTTTACGTTTTATATATTTTTATATCCTTTTCTAGTCTCTAGTTATAAGCTAAGGTAATTTTTATCTTTTAATATAATTTAGTTTTTAAACTCTGTTGCGACCTGACAGTCTTTAACGGTTCCACTGATGCTTTTAGTGGTGGCTCGTTTCTTGTTTTTTATTGCTCAAAGGACCAGTATAACTTTGGGTATACACCATGTAGTTGTCGTGGTTATGGACACTTACACAAACAGTTTATCCTTGTTGAATTGATACTTTATTTTAAATATACAGATAACGTTGAATTAATTTCTTATGATTAACAAAAAATAAAACAGACAAATCGGGATTTGTAGGTATTAATTTCGTTGCTACCGAAAAAAGATATAATTTCGTGAACTCAAATGTATCGTTTTTTAAATGCTATCGACCGTCTTGTTTCACTTCTAAAATGTTAATCATTTTTATAAATATATGTGTGTGTTCATTTCACGAGTTCCCACATCTCTTGTTTGTACAGCTGCATATGCGAGCACGCAAAAATAAGATATTAATATTAAAAGAAATACACCACTTAAAGTCTAGTGTTTTTTTATGATTTATGATCGTGAGAGAATACGTCTGGTACACAAATAATGCATTCATGTTCAAATAGTTAAACCTTAGTATGTTTTATAATTGTTCGGCGTTTTCGAATAATACCTACACTGTGCGATATAAATTGCATTTTACAAGATTGTGAAATTATTACAAATAATTATTGTTAAATTTGGCTTGGCCTAAACAAACTCTTTCATAAAGTTTTATTACTTTATGCATGTAAATTATAATAATTTATTCAGCCATATTTATCTTTCTTGCATATCGTATTTGATCTTTTTCATGATATCGATGGATTTTTGACAAAACATCGTAAGCAACAAAAGTCAAATTTTACAGGATGCGTTTTTTTCTTACAGCAATTTTATTTTCAACTCGAGAACAGTGAAAATTTGTAGGACGCAAATTTATTTGTCAAAAAATCGTTAATGAAAATAAAATTGAGTAAAATTTTATATTTTCATTGAATATTGTTGCATACGATAGTTTGTCAAAACCAGTTGAAATTTTATTTTTTCTGGATCTGTCGCTTAAGATATACATACGATATTTTGTGAGTAACAGGTCTGGTATTGCAACAAAAACAAAGCTTAACCGACTTTATTCGAAACAAAATTTTTACTCAGAATTGTCATTAATTGAACCACAATAAAATAATTAAGAAAGTTCTCTATCACTCTGTTGGTCTTCCGCATCTGTTTCAGCTAATGTATCCTGAACGTTACTATTCCCTTCAAACTTTCTATATTCATTAACAAATTGTTGTGGTATGACATGTTTATTGCATAGTTCCATAAGATCTGCAAATTTCAAAGAGGAAATTTCCAAAGGGCTTGGATATAGAATTTCTGGCTCTCTTGTTACAACAGTTTTCGATCTCCTACCTGCAACCAAAACAGTTACAGTTAGGTAAATTTCTTTATAAAGCATTAAAAATTAAAATTTAGTTTACAAACCTTTTGCCAATCCACAAAACACGGGCAACATCAGTTCCTCGGCTGAGTTAGAATAGGAATATCTAATCTTTATCATGTCCTCGCCTTTTTTTAAAAAGGCAGTTCTCAGTTTACTTATTTGAAAAGTTCTTCCCTCTTTAGTTTTATTAACAGTGCTAGGTAACACACTTTGTGTCATCGTTTTCCAAGACAGGAAGTCTGAATATTTCATATTTACAACGTGAAAAGGTTTAGGATTTATCCTAGCATTGCGTATTATTGTTGACCACTCCGATGGCGCCCAAACCACTCTTTTTCGAATAAATCTTTCAATTGTAGCGTGGACTGCGTCCACGGGCATATATGTGTGACCAGAAAGAAGAAACGTTATTTTAATATTGTGAATATTTTTAGATTTCTTCAAAAATGTGTGTAGCATTGCCAGCATTGCTCTGTTTTTGTTCTGTCCAGCGCAGCTGTCACAATACAGTGATACAGTTTTTACATTTACACGGTCATCCACTTCCTCTAAATACTTATAAATAATGGTAGAGATCTCATTTGTGCCACGATTGCCGTCTGTCTCACCCCACAGGTAGCAATATACATTTCTTGTCCCACTTTCGTAAACTGTTTCATTATAGAAAGCGTATTTGCGGGAATAATAGAGGAGCATGTTGTCTCCATGAGGAGTGTTGAGCACCTTTTGGAGATCAAAACTCGCGCATACAAAACTGTTATCTTCTTTTGCAATATTTTGATCGGAGAGGAATAGCCGTTTGCATTCTTCTTTGTCTCTCATATGGTTTTGATATGTAATTTCTTCTATTTGAGTGAACTTTATTTCTTCATCCTTTCTAGATTCACAAATAGTACATTTGTCCTTTTTTGGAAGGTGAAAGCCAATATTGAAATCGTTATTAAAAATGTGCCGGAAAACTTTCAGGGATACCTTGGTCTTTATTTTATGGAACTCTAATTGATCTCTCACAAAAATTCTATATAAGAACGATACATTTCGTAATTCACTCGGTAAGTATTTTTTTGTCGTGCTCGCTCTGCAGTAGTGGGATGGAACAGCAGGTAGTTTTTTGATAAACTGATGAACACGGTTTTTATCTTCAATGCTTGTTTTGTGTGGAGGATCATGTTTGCCTCTTTGATCTAATTTAGCAAAAATGTTGTCTCCTGCATTATTCTTTGTATACCTCAAAGTCATTTGTGAGATGCAAAGTGTTTTTAGAATAAATTGCTGACAAACTTCATTTTCTTTACCATTCCATGTAATAAAGTATTTAAAAGTTCGGTTCCTTCTGCTGTTTTCCGTATTTATTCGTCTTCGTTTTACGTCTATTTCTTTAATACACGACAAAAGCCAATCTCTCTGTCTCTGATGAGTGCCTAGTCCCCAATAGTAATCAAAAATATCGTGTCGCTCTTGCTCTGTGAATTTTTTTGCACAAGCATTTTGACAACGCTTGCTTTTGCATGGATTTTCTTGAACTGTTTTTAAAATACCCAATGTTTTTTCACTTTTCTTAATTTTCTTCTTTGACACTTTTTTAGTTTTTTTCAAACCAGACTCTCCTACTGTATTTGTACTATTTTCGATCATTTGCTCTGAGTCTGAACTCGAATAAAAAAAGTCAGAATCTTTTTCCTCGTAAAACGAATAATCGGAATCAAATCTTTTCAATTTCTTCTTTTTAAGAAGACTGTTTTCTCTGTCATTATGATTTTCAGATTCTGAACTAGATGAATAATTAACGAGTTTGTTATGTATTATATCATTTTCAACAATGGTACTTTTAGTCGCATTTAGATTTTCTTCCGAGGTTACTTCCCTTATATCACTGTTATCCAAATATGATTGATCTAGTGTTTCAGTAAGAATTACTGCTCCTAGATCATGTTCTTTATTTTCTTCAACAATTATTACTGGAATATTATTAATATCAAACAATGAAGCGTCTAATGAACTTTGTGGTACTCCACATTGCTTTTCCGTTTTTGAAATAGTAGACGTATTTTGAAAACTATATTCATCTTGTGTATTTGTAAGTATTTCGGAACAGTTTACCGAATTACTTACTGTCTGTAAAACCAAAATATTATCTATCTTATTACTCTCCGGTAAACTTTCATTTTGCTTATTAATTGCCATTAAAGCTATACGTTGTCCCCTTGAAACATCCATCTGTAAAGATGAAACAACAATAATAGAACAAAAGTAAAAACTGAAGTGCATAACTTACCAGAAGCTTGATTATTTGCAACGAATCACAACAATTATAAATGAAAATAATCACCCGATTTGTTTAAAAGTCAAGAAATTGCCTAAACAATTCGCAGCGTGACACCATGCACTTTTTAGGTTAACTAATAATCATTTTCCCTCGCAGACAAGTTCACGACTGCACTGCACTCTTTGTTTTTGAGTTGCTATTCAGTCATAATGGGAACAAAATATTATCGTAAACGACAGAAACAGTATCGTAACCGGCAAAATTTTTTGGCGTTTACGATTATTTGTAAGTAACAGAACGGCGTTTACGATAAAATAACAGTAACTGGGCTTTTGATGGGGTTACAATCGGCGCTTACGATAACGATTTCGACCACTTTTAGAACAAAGATAGGTGTAAATCTTATGCGGAATCACATGTAAAACATCGTAAGCAACAGTTTGGTAGCCAAGTTCCATTTTCGGCAAATTTGTCGCTTACGATGTTTTGTCAAAAATCCATCGATATGTAAACCATACATCTTGTGTATCCTTTTTACAAAAGAAATATATTACTTATATTTATTTTGTCTTTTATTTCATACTTTAATATTTTTATTCTACATTTACTCACTATTCAATTGAATAATAATGACTTTTAAATTATTTGCTTGTATTTGACCATGTGTATGCAACTTTATATACATTCATGTAATTTGTTGCAAATTTTAAACTCTTTCATATCCAAGTACGATTTTTGTCATTTTCATTTCATTTCAAAACTTAAACTAATTCTTAAAGCTATTCTTATTTTATAAACTTGCGAGATACCACGGCAATATGTATTTCTTTATTAGTTATGCTTATATACTTCAGTTTATTACAATACAGTTGAATATTTGCAGTTTTGTTAAAAGCAATCAATTAATACACAATTATAATCTAAAAAAAACATATTTTGCTTTACATCAGTATGAATTTCTCTTTTCCTAAATCAAAAATACTTACACTAATGCTAAATGAAGGAGCATACAACATAAGTACCGTAAAACGGGGTGAATAGAAACAGATCTCTATATTCATGAAAGTGTATCATCGAAACCGCAACATATAAAAATACACAAAAATGTGGAAAGTTTGTGTCATCATTGGTAGCTAAAATAGTGAATGTGGTGACTTTTCAAGATAAAAGGTTTAAGATATAAATATATATATAAGGTGAAGTGGGGTAAGTGCGGACTAAAAATATATAAGGTTCACTTTGGCATCACATAACTTTTATAAAAACAGAGATTTTGAAGTGAGATTTGGACAGGATATACTTGGTTATGTTCTAAACATACCCCATAAATGTATAAATTTTAGATAATTTATTTTCCCAAAAAAAATAATTTTTTTTTGAAATCTGATCACTCGTCCGCACTTGCCCCGGCTGTTGGGGCAAGTGGGTGTTTTCTTGATAAATCCTATTTAGACAGCATTACACCTTAGCGGGGCAAGTGGGTTCATAGAACGCAGATTTAGCTACAAAACGTTTTTTTGAGACTTAAAAAATTCTTACAAATACGGGAGATATGAACTTGATAAGGAGCTCGAACTTGATAAACAGTAATGAATTTTACGATAGACAAACAGTAAATTTGCAAAAACGGTATTTATTAATACAAAATGTTTAATTCTTAAAATATAAGTTATTGGACATTATAGGTGGAAAACTCCACTGAAAATATGAGTTCTCCCCTTCTGCCAGGATTTGGCTCCGGGAGGATCATCATTATGGAATCTTCTGTGACTGCACCTTCATCCTTAATTTGTGGCCAGAAAAATATTGGTTTGACTGTGTCTACCTTCTTTCTTGTAAATTTCACATTTATATCATCCATAGCAATATCAATTACCTGTCCTACAAAATGTTTTTTTTTTTTGTAGTAAATTCTAGTAATACCCATACACCAACTTTAATATTCTGATGAATTCTCGCATGTTCTTCTTCTTCCTCCCTCTCTTTATCTTCAAGCTCATACCTCTTACGTAATTCTTCTAAAGTTTCCTCTTCACTGTCATCTTCACAACAATCCATTTCTAACTCTAACGCATCACTTTCTTCAGAAGTCTCTGGGTCTTTGGGTTTACTTGGTTTCGTGTTTGCATTCTTCTTAGTTTTTTTTAGGGTTATCGCTTTTCTTTTCCTTGTTTACCGATAATCTTTCCATTACTTCGAGTGTAGTTATTACCTCGGCTCCAGCAGCTACCCTCTTTTTTCGTTTCTTTTCTTCCCGATTTTTCTGTTTGATTTCTTGGAGCATTAAATCTTCAAACGAAGTGCCAGGCTGTTGATCATTATGCAGGTGTTCATGATCATTTTGTAATATTCCAGACGTAGATGGGATAGCGTCGGGGATAGCTATGTCAGGAACGTTTTGCCTAGTTTCCCATCTACGCAAAGCTTCAGGGTCATATTTTTCACGACTAACAACATGACGATTGAATGGATGAATGCCCCCCTTTCGGAATCCATTAATTATGTTGGCTTCATTTGATTCTAGCCATATTTCGCCAATGAATTGTGAAAACATTTTTTTTGACAATTTTTGTCCTACATGCCTTCTTTGCCAAGCAACAAGTTTCGCATCCCAGGCATCTTTTAACGGTTTAAACACAGCCAGGTCAAGCGGCTGGAGCAAATAACTGGAATGAGGCGGTAATTTGAGGATAATAATATCATTATCAATGGCAAGTTGTATTGTGCGTTCATCAATATGGGTGGAATGGCCGTCATAAATTAATAATATGGGTCTCTCATTCGGTACATTTGGGATAAATGTTTTCTCCATGTAGCGAAGGAAAACATCCGCCTCCATCCATCCATTTTTCTTTGCCGCATAGGCTGTTTTTAGGAAGGCTTTGTCTTCTGCTGCTAACCATTCATCCCATAGGTATTTCGCCTTAAAAATAATCATTGGAGGTAGTTTATGGCCTGAAGCGCTTCCCGCTACAAGCACCGTTACATTTTCTTTGCCTGGTTCGCTGGTTGTACGGAAGGCGGGTGCATTAATTTTGCCTACAATTTTGGACTTTGTAGGGTCCAGACAGAAACTGGATTCATCTAAGTTATAAATTAGATGTGGCTTGTCGCCAAAGCTGTGTTCATTAATTACTTGTTCCAACAAATCAAAGTAATCGTTTATCGGGAAGGGATCAACGGCTTTTTTGCGCGCATATTCGACGGCTTGAGGTTTTTTTAATGATAAACCATGTCTTCGTTTAAAATTCAAAAACCAGTCTTCTCCAGGGCGGCCATTGGTAAAAACAGTTTTCAAACGGTTTCTCATTACAAATTGTTGCACTTCCTTCCTTGTAAGACCAAAGCCCCATTTTTCCATACACTTTAGACTTTCGGCCAGTTTCACTTCATCGTTGATGGGAAGGATAGTACTTCGTCCTTGAGTTTTACTAATTAGACCTCTATCCCCTCTCTTGTGGTTGTGAATTGTGCTGGTGGGAATATTATAACGTTTCGACGCTGCAAAGGCTGTTAGTCTTCCCGCGGTAACTTCTCTCAGTGCCTCTTGTAGGTCTTCTTTAGAATAATTTGTAGCTCTTGCCGATTTTCTTATATAGTTACGCACCATTGTTGCGTGTATCACTTCACTTGCACTATGTTTTAAAAAGTACTGAGTTTATTTATTTAGGCACTATGTTTTAAAAAGTTTTTTATTTTTAGGCACTTGTCTCATTAAAGTTTTTTTAGCAAAGTCTGTTTCACTTGTAGTTTTATTAATTTATGTTTGTTATTTTTCTTTTAGTTCATAGATTTATGGCACCTGTAACAAACAAAATTTTATAGGGGCAAGTGGGGACTAAGCTCCACTTGCCCCGCCTATAAAAATGGCGGGGCAAGTGGGGACTAAGGGTACATTAGCTGGTAACCTGCAAAAAACAAAAAACAAAATCAACAAAAATGTAGCCTGCATGATAACCATTTCGGGAGTTTAATCAGCGCAACCCTAGTGTAAGCAATACTAGAAATATGTGGTTTCTTTTAAATTTGAGGGATCTTCGATTCTGCGACTTTTTGAAGGGTCTTTTTAAATCAACCATTAAACCTACTAACAATAATCTTAAAATAAAAAACATTTTTTTCTCGCTTAGAGATAAGTTCAAAAACATGTAGTGCAATGTTATATTTTAAATGCAACATTCCTTAGTTTTTTAGAAAAAGAACACCCACTTGCCCCAGATCCCCACTTACCCCACTTCACCTTATGTTAATTTCCTATTCACCTTATACCTGGGGTGAATCAAAACACCCATTTAATTTTTATGTTTTTGGCCAATAACCCGAATGTAGGGTGAATAGAAACACCAGCGCCTTTTTAAAATATTAATTTCAATTATTAACGTATAATATTATGACAGAAAAAAGACAAAACGTGTTTGGAAAAAACGTTTATTAAGCACAGTTTCTTCTTAGAACCTCAAAAAACTCTTTTTGGGGTATGAATACAAACTTAAAACATATTTTTTGGTCTTAAAGCCTCTTTGGGATAAAAATACAAACTTAAATAAAAATCTTTTCATTTTCAAATGAACACTTTGATGAGTAAAAAAATGTATTGAACTTAATCAAGACAGCTTTGATTAACTAGGAAACGAAGACATTCTCTTCTAGAACTGGACGCATTTTCCGTATCCGTAACTGGAAAGACTTGTCCAATGACTTGATGATATTGAAATTCACAGACATCGGGGACGATCGGAAAATGGTATATGTAACCTTGGAACTGTTTAGTTGAGCGATATCGCAAAAAACTTCCTTCAAATCACTCATCATTTTTTTTTAAACCTAAAACTTTTCCAATAAAATATTTGAACTTCTTTATTTTACCATGTTCAGCACGAAAAGCAACGACAAGCCAATCAGATTCTTTTATAGAATCTTTTGCGATTGGATAGACATTTTCAAAAGCTTTTTGATCATATGACACAACACAGCTAGTCCCATTTTCAACGTTTTTTGGGCGATTTTTCAGTTGTGCCAGGGATAAATTCATCTCTTCATCAGAGTCTTCTGATTCTTCTTCACCGTTTTCGTCTTCAAACTCAACATTTGTTCGGAACATTTCGTCATCAGAACCATAATTATTGTCACTGCATTCATTCTTGTCGTTTTCATTATCACTACAAAAATCAGCCCCTGAAATGCTTTTGCCTGCTGATACACGAACTTTCTTTCTTCTTATTCTTTGTGATGGTTGCTCAGGATATCTGAATTTTTTCAATAGATCAACGACTGCTTCGTTCACGTGGTTTGCCGCCTCATGGCCTCCGTTATTTTCTGCATAATTTGGAAGTTGCTTTAAAACTTCCTCTCGATTGAGAGGAAAAATCCCGCATTTTCGGAAACCTGCCTTGATGTTTTTCTCTCTGTTTTCCTCCAAGCTCTTGTAAAGTTCTTTGAGGAAGTGAGGAAATCTATCTTTAGGAATACCGGACGACTTTCTTCCCTCGTTCATTTTCCAATCTTGAAGAATCTTCCTCCATGCTCCCTTCAACGGTCGAAAAAAAGCAACATCGAGGGGTTGTGTGAGGTGCGTCGAATTGGCTGGCAGAAAAATGAATGAAATATTGTGTTCTTGACAAGTCCTCACTGTATTTGCAGAAAAGTGACTGGATAGGTTGTCTCCAATCAAATATTTTTTTCCTGGTAACTTTTTTAATACAGGTATTGCCAGATTCTCCACCCAGTCACTAAACGTCGTGTTGTCGAACCATCCACTGGCACTTCTGTTGTATCGAACACCTTTTATGCCTCCAGTTGTCCAGGATTCATAAAGATTCTGAGCTTTATAAACCACATATGGAGGCAGTAGTGTCCCTTCCGCATTGGCAGCGAACATTACAGAGGTGCAAGCTTTCGAAAAATTACAAACCCTTTCTGGGTAACGGCAGCCACGTTTTGAGATAACCTTTTTACGACCTGGATCGTCCGATATATTCGTCTTGTCGTAGTTAAATATATTGCTCGCAGGAACATCTCTTAACTCGTCCTGCAAATGATCAAAATAATCATTTATAACATCAGGTGAAACTTCCGCACGTGACCTCTTGATATTTTGGCATATTCTCGTCCGTAATGAATCTTTATGACGCTTCATAAAGTGGTAGGCAAATTCGTATCCCGGCATGTTATTTTTAAACTTTTTTATCCTTTTCCCTCTTCTATCAAGATAGGATTTCACTATCATTCTCAAGTCATAATGGTCCATTGGATATCCCCACTCTGAACATGTGACTAGCTGGTTCACTATCAGGCGTTCTTCTTCATATGTTACAACAGTTTGTCCACCCTGTTGTTTCATATTAGGTTTTTTACTCCGTCTATACAAAACTGAGTAATGAATTTTGTGTTTTTTGCTTGCGTCTCTGTAGGACATACCCAGTCTTATATCATTTAGGGCGGCTTCAATATCTTCAGTGGTATGTTTTTGATAAGTTTTGCAACGTGGGTCATGCTTATATACACGTGGCATAGCCTTAAAACAAAACACTCATTCTAGTTAAGGTGAATAGAAACAATGGGGTGAATAGAAACACCTGTTTTTATTCACCCCATGCTTAACAAAAGAGTGAGGTTAAAGTTAATAATAAGCATTGCAAAAAAATGGAAAATCATATCGCAAATCTCAATATCAATTTATTAAAAGCGCACACATAAGCATATTTGAAGGAAAATTGAAGGATCTCACCTGTTTTTCTCGTACTTCACGAACCAAAGTTTTACCGGTTGAAAAAACCATACATTTCGAACAGCTCATTAAAATGACGGTATGACAAGGTCGCCGCTTGGCAAATTCAAAACCGTATCTGCGCATAGCTTGCTATATATCGGTAGTGTAGCTGACTCGTCCGCCATTTTGGAGATAATTTTAAGGCGGTAAATATGTATGCTAATAGCAAATGTTGAATAGAACTTCGAATAATTGATTTTATTAAGCCAGTTTAGGACGTGAAATAATGTAGGTATAATTTTTTACAATGTCGTATATTTCAGAAATACCCAGAATATATAATAATAACTAAAAATAAGTACGAAATATGACTGACATTTATCTCCAAAATGGCCGACGAGTCAGCTGTCCTAAATATAGTAGCTATAATCCAGACTATACCCACTAAGCAAAATTTTGTTACAATAACATTACTTTTATAGCACAAAGTACGCTGGTAACGTTGCTTTCTATAGCATCAAACACGTTCAATTAATGTTAATGCAACCGCATTATGTCCGCCTAACTAACTTCATTATTTATCTTTATTTTAGTAACGTTAAAATAACGTTGTCCAAAAAACATGAGTTCAACGTATTGGAATTAAGGTTATTATAACGTTGTCCAAAAAACACCATTTGAACATCTTTTAATTAAGGTTATTATAACGTTACGATTGAAACATTTCTACGATGTTCCCAACCCAACCCAACCCAACTCAACCCAACCCTTACCAAGAAAGTTACCTAGACCTCGTTAATAATAATAGCAATAATAATAATAATATATTTAAAAAAACAAAAATAATTCACATTTGAAAACAATAAAAATAAATAAACACGTGAAAATCTACACATTATAAATGCTTTTCCCTATCCAACCTTTGTTTACTAAATCTTAGCCAGTCCATAACATAAACCGTAAACTGTCTTTCGGTCATGTCGGGATAATGCTTCCTCACAGCATCTTAAAAATACATATATTATTAATAAAACAGAAATAGATGATTTTATAGAACTTACTTTGTAATGCCCGAGAAACTGTTGAGCCTTCCAGTTTCAAGTTATGTTTTTGTCCTTTCCAAGAAAAAGATTGTGCCGTAGTATTATCAAGTAACGTTTTTAGACAACGATTTACAGTATTTTTTGTTGTTATGCCCACCGACCAGGTACAATTTGCTTTCCTAAAGCAATAACTATTATTATCTCCTGAATAATCTAACAATTATTAGTATACAATTTTGTATATACACTTGTGTAATGAAACACTTGATATAGCCAGGTAAATATTGCAACGTCGGATTCTTCGGCCGTACTGGGAGTGCGACGAAAGACAGGAGAGTGTAGAGATAACTGCTATATTGCCAGTCGATGCTTCACCGTTAAATGTAGCGAGAGCGGGGACACAGTACGCCATGTTGCAATTCTGATGTATTTTCGACTTGCTATATCAAGTGTTGCACTACACATACGGTATACGTAACTTACCAACTGCGCGTACGCCTCTGCATCATTCACAATAAGGTTTTCCAGTGAAATTAATGCGTCGACTGACTTACAAGGCAATGATGGCAGTTTATTGTCATTAGTGTTGGCCGAATATGTACCAAAGCAATTATTCTGATTTAATTTGTCAAGTATTAGGTTCGTCGTTGCCTTTACTTCCAAAACCAGTTGTTTCAAGGAGTCGCTCTTACAGTTACCTGCAACATAAAAATGTAGTACCTATTTTAACTTAATTATTAATATATGAAAAGGAATTAGCCACATGTGCGATTTAAGCACGTATACATAGGCGAGCATGTATACATATGTATATAGGCGAGCGGGGTAGGCGAGAAGGATCGATGCGGCGCCAGGGTGGCGGGACGATCAAGGAACGGGCGAAGAAGAGGCAGTCGTATGACACTGATCGAGGCGAAGGGATCGATAAAGAAATACGATATATGTACATATAAGGGCGTGGCGTTGTGGTTATTGTACATTATTAATAATAAAGGCGTTATAATTAAATTACTAATTATTTGTTGTGAGTGTGTTTGTGTGTGAAAAGAATTTTGGTTTAACATATCAGAAGCGGGATATTCCACGTGCATTGGCGGCATCTGGAAATTGGTGTTGGGAAAATAAACAGGTTGTAGAATTTTGTTTATTAAAAATTAGAACAAAAAGGGCGTATAAATAATTAGGCGTTAATTATAAAATTATTTTTATACGGGCGTAGAATTAATTTTAAAATTATTTTTTATATACACGGGCGTAGAATTATTTTTTATATACAGGGGGCGTGCGTATAATACAATAATTTTATAAATATACAAGGCGTGTTTGTAAAATAATGGCGAGTCGTTCATCATCCGAACTGGACTATGAGATGGATGAGGCGGAGAACCGGAGGACTGGACAGGAGGGTGTTGAGCGCACTGAGGGTCACCACGACCTATTAAGCATGTTCCAAACGATGATGGAAAGGCAGACACAAATGATTGTGTCTGTATTGGCGGAGCAACGTCCGGCAGCGCCAGGCGAGGCGACTGCGGCGGCAGGGGCGGCACCAAGCGTGGAGGCGGCAGGTGCGAAGGCGGAGGCGGCAGGCACGAAGGCGGTGGCGGAGGCGGTTACAGGAGCGGTTGTTGAGGCGGTTTCGGCGATGCGGGCGGACATTGTGGCGGGGGTGGCAGAGGCGGCTGGGGGGCGGCGAGAAATTTCACCATCACCAACAACCAGTTTGGCGAGTGCGGGTGGTAGCGGCGTGACCCGGCGTATGGGCATTGAAATGCGTGTGGGCGGCGAGCTGTTGGAGCCATTCGATCCCGACAGCCCTGATGCCAACATTGATCGTTGGATCGCGAAGATTGACCAGTTGGGCGAGATCCACGCGTGGACCGGGTACGAGAGGACTCACTTCGCCCAAATGAAGTTACGGGGGGCGGCGAAGAGGTGGTTCCACCATCTCGACGATTACCAACTGACATGGGCGGAGTGGAGAGAAGAACTAAAGAAGGCGTTCCCAAGGCGTGATGATTATCGCGATACCTTGGTACAGCTGGCGATGCGATGGAAAGAGGCGGGCGAAACGATGGCAACCTATTATCATGAGATGATGGCGCTATTGGGACGGTGCCGCATCACTGGCGCAGATGCGGTCTCCGTACTAATAAACGGTTTGCCAGCAGATTTGAAGGCGGGGGCATGGGCGTCAAAAAGTACGACTCCGTCGGATTTATACAAAAAATATTTGGCGGGCCTTGGGGCCTATACGGAGGCGGCGTCAGGAGGCAGAAGGGCGGATTTAGGCGTGAGGCGGGGGCGGTTATGGAGGCGGCTTCTAGGAGGAGACCTGCGATGGAGGCGACCCAGTGACCGGCGAGTCGTAGGCGCACGCAAGATGACACGATGGAAGGCGTCGTCTGCTACAATTGCCAGGAGGTGGGCGGTCATTTCAGCCGCAACTGCCCGAAGCCAAGGGTGGAGCGGTGCAGAAGCTGCAAGAAGGAGGGGCATATGGCGTACCAGTGCCCAGGGGCGAGGCGTGAGGCGGCACCCAAGCGGGTAAGTCTAATTTCAATATCTTCGGGGCAGTACAAGAAACTGGCGGTGGCGGCGGGAAGCAAAAGAGTTAAGGTCTATTTTGACACGGGGGCGGAACGTTGTCTCGTCACCAAGGAATGTGTCGACAGGTTAGGCGTACGGGTAAAACCTAACGACACAACACTCCGGGGTTTCGGTGGTTACACCACTCAGGCGTTAGGCGAGGCGAGTTTTATTCTTACGGTCGACGATGTAGACCTACTCGTGTGGCGTTGGTAACTGATTTGGAGTTGGCGGGGGCAGATGTATTTTTAGGTCAGCCCGTTTGGACATCTCAAGGCGTGACACTCGTGGTAAGAGGGGGCGGGCGACTCTTTACCGCGATGAAAAGGTGGAAGAGGTGTTCAGAAACCTGACTCTGGTGACTGGCGAATACGGCGACGACGATGACGAATTGAGGCGGTGTGTTATCAGAGTGGCGCGTTCGATAGACATTCCGGCGGGTCAATTAGTCACCATGTATGTGAGGGCGGAAAATTGTGGAGCTCATGAGATGGTGCTGTTCGACGAGACCGAATTTTCAGAAAATGGCGCGCGTATTGTTATATGCGAGGGCGGGATCGTTGGTACCGATCCAAACGAAATACTGGTGTCGAATAGAGGCGTACGGGCGATACGACTAAAGGAGGGGCGTGTGTTGATCCGGTGTCCAAGAGGCGGATTTGGAGGCGTGGCTCAGGTGAGTTTAATAGAACAAACACAAGACGAAATATTTAATTTTGATCAGATACAATGTACGGGCGTTAACGAGGCGGACAGGCGGGCATTGATAGGCGTGTTGCGGGCGAACGAAGACGGGTTCTCGAGGAATGACCTCGATTTGGGACTAACCCATCTAGGCGAGATGAAAATAGAATTGACAACGGATAAACCGGTATACTATCGACCATATCGGCTATCGGTGTCAGAGAGGGAAGTTGTGCGGGCGAAAATACAGCAACTGATTACGAGTGGCGTGGTTAGAGAATCGAACTCAGAATTCGCGAGTCCGGTGATACTCGCACCCAAAAAGAACGGCGAGGCGCGTCTTTGCGTTGATTATCGGGCGTTGAATAAGGTCACAGTAAAGAACCGTTATCCTTTACCGCTGATTGATGATCAACTGGACAAATTGGCGGGTAAGAGCTATTTTACGACTCTTGATTTGGCGCAGGGGTATCATCAGGTGCCGATGCACCCAGATTCAGTAGGAAAGACGGCGTTTATCACGCACGACGGAAAATATGAGTATTTAAGGGTCCCATTTGGTTTGGCGAATGCGCCTGCTGTTTTTCAACAGGTAATTAACAAAATGCTTGGCGAGTTGCAGTACGATAAGGTGTTGGCGTACATGGACGATTTGCTCATACCGTCGGAGACGATTGAGGGCGGCTTAACATTATTAGGCGAGGTGCTGTCGTTGGTGAAGCAGGCGGGTCTTAAGTTGAATCTTTCGAAATGTTCTTTCTTACAGACCAAGTTGGAGTATCTGGGACATGAGATTTGTGCAGGTGGTATTAGACCAGGGACACGCAAAATCCAGGCGGTCGTGGATTTTGGCGAACCAGAAAACGTTCATGGTGTTAGACAGTTCATTGGCTTAACGTCATATTTCAGGCGGTACATCGAGAATTTCGCGAGCTTGGCGAAACCCCTAACTAACTTAACAAGGAAAGATACACCTTGGCAGTGGGGGCAGGCGGAACAACAGGCGTTCCATACACTGAAGGCGAGGTTGGCGGACAGACCAGTTTTGGCTTTGTATGTAGGTAAGGCGGAGACCGAGGTCCATACAGATGCCAGTAGATGGGGCGTAGCAGGAATACTGTTACAGAAGCAGGCGACAGGTGATCTTCGCCCAGTAATGTATTTTAGTAGGGCTACTAATGTTCATGAACAGGTGTACCATAGTTATGAACTGGAGACATTGGCGGTCGTTGAGACAATAAGACGTTTTCGCGTCTATTTGGCGGGAATTCATTTCAAGGTGGTTACTGATTGTTCGGCGGTCCGGGCTACGATGGCGAAGAAAGATCTAGTACCACGTGTGGCGAGATGGTGGATGGAACTTCAAGGGTATGATATGGAGGTTGAATACCGTCCTGGCGAAAGGATGAAACATGTGATGCCCTAAGCAGAAATCCAGTGGCGAATATTAACGTGGTGAACATGGCGGAGAGTGATTGGTTTCTTACCGTCCAATTACAAGACGATAAGGCCCAAAAGACGATTGCACAATTGGCGGAGGGCACGGCGCACAAAGACATCAAGGCGGGGTATAAGGTGACAGGTGGGCGGTTATACAGGCGAACTAAAGATGGCGACAGACTGTATGTCCCGGCGATGACGAGATTCAATATCATGCGCAAGTACCATGATGACATTGGTCACCCAGGCGTAAGGCGGTGCCACGAACTAATACGTCGAGAGTATTGGTTCCCAAAAATGAGGCGTTTCATAGAAAAATATGTTGGCGCTTGCTTGAGGTGTGCTTTTGGCAAGGGAAATTATGGGCGGGCGGAAGGATATTTACATCCTATCGAAAAGGCGGCGATCCCGTTTGACACAATACATGTCGATCATTTGGGACCATTTTCCAAGAGTAGGCGTGGTAACTCGTATTTACTTATGATAGTAGATGGGTTTACAAAGTTCACATTGGCGAAGGCGACGAAAACTGTCAGTGCAGCAGAAGCTGTTCTGAAACTCAGAGAGGTTTTCAGTGAGTACGGATATCCGAGGCGATTGGTGTCTGATCGAGGGTTGGCGTTTACAAGCAGGACATTTGCAAAATTCTTGGCGGAAAAGGGTGTCAAGCACGTGCTAAATGCAATAGCAACACCCAGGGCGAACGGACAGGTGGAGCGTCAAAATAGGACAATCTTGGACGCGCTGGTGACAACTGCCGACGAAGAGCTGGGCTGGGACGAGAAGGTGCCTGAAATTGTTTGGGGAATGAACAATACTACGAATTCAGGTACTGGCGTCTCACCTGCTCAATTAATGTTTACACATAGTAGGGGTGTAATGGCGGATCTGTCCGAGGGCGTAAGGCCGGCGAATAATACGGAAGCTGAGGGAACTTTCGTAGCCGAGCGGAAGCGACTAATCAGTCGAAGACATAAGGCAAAGGTGAACCTCGATCGGGCGGGTGAGGCGATGCGTGCGCAATATAACAAACGGCGGAAGGTTGCAACCGAATATCAGAACGGAGATCTGGTATTATGGCGAAATGCGAGCACGGCGGTTGAACGAGGCGTGAACCGGAAGCTATCAAATAGGTATGATGGCCCCTATCGAGTAAGTAAGGCGATGGGTAATGACAGGTACAAGATCGCGTCTGTGAAAGGGATGCGCGGATATAAAAAGTTCACAGCCATCGTGGCGGGCGATTCCCTCAGGCGATATAGGAGTGGTGCTCGGGACCAAACAAATGATTTGGGCGAGGGCGGAGATCTCGGCGAGATGGGTAACGTTCCTAGTAAGGCTGGTCCCCTTACTGGAGTTAGCGATACCAATGAGAGTATGTGACGAGTATTATAGTGTGCACACTGGTATAAATGGTATGTGGTGAAAATGGTGGCGTAGCGGCCATGAATGAAAGTAGGTGTACGGTGATTGGCGGTTAGGCGAGGTGTTTGTCGTTAGATGATTAATGAGGACATTAATTTTGCAGGATGGCCGAATGAAAAGGAATTAGCCACATGTGCGATTTAAGCACGTATACATAGGCGAGCATGTATACATATTGCTGTGACTCTTGCAAATTTATATATAAATGAAATAAATTTAATTTATTTAATCAATGTGTAATTGAGAGTCGAGCACGCATCTTAGTGCTAGGCCTTATGCTAGACTAAGATACGATGAATTTTCTGCTGAAAAGTAGGTTAAGCAAAACTTTTACATACAACTAGCTCACTTTAAAATAAATAATTCTCTCAGGGGCAGAAAATATAAGTAGATTCTCCAATCGATTCTCCTGCTCTTTAATTATCTCCAGGTCAGGTAAAGAAAATAAAATGCCAAACAAATCTTAACATCTAATTTATTAAAAATAAATTTAAACGAATTCAAAAATTTTAATATACAAATATTTACATACAAAGAATCAATAATTCAATCATTATTCAAATTGATACATCATAAACAATAAAATATTATAAAAAATAAAAATAAATGAAGTCATAATGTCGTGAAAAACTTATTTCTAAAGAAAATGTGAACGTGACTATTATGAATTATATTTGTCATAGATACATGTAAACAATCAAAAAATAAAATAAATTACACATGATGAATTGTACTGGAATATAAATAACCAAAAATTTACGCGATCTACTATTTGCAAACAAAATATAAACGTTAAGGATATGGCTTTGCCCTAATTAGTCCTGTCCGGCGCCTTTTCTCGCTCCCAACACATTACCATCAGATAGCAAATTCACACAGATGAGTATCCCAAAGTTCCACCCTACGAGTATGTCTTTTCAACTCGTCGGACACAACCCGAACATACATCACAATGAGCTCACTCCTTAAGGAATATATATATATATTTATATAAATAAAATGAAATAAAATAATGTCTTTGCGTATTCAATAGATTAACTCAGCCCTGATTAGTTCTGCCTGGTGCCTTTTCTCGCTCCCAAACGCAGTACCACCAAGACCAATTCGTGTCTTTCAAATTCACCAGGACTCCATGCTATGAATTAAATAGTGCCTAATTCATTTCACACATTCCTGATGTATTATTCAACACGTTAATATTGAAAACCCAAATACAACAAAATATACTTGATATACATATAAGAAGAAATAATATATACATTAAAATAAACTTTACCTTCTCGTGAAATTCCAATACAAAAACACCACCGCAAACAAAGAATTTGGTACACCACTATACACACATTTATAACAAATATTATCTAATCACCTTAACTCTTCGTACATGGTTTCAAACTCATCCATAATAAATTTTTAAAGAAAAATTGGTTCACTTATATATAACCTATATACACATAAAACAAAATTATTAATTTCAAATCCCTTTTGTAGGATAAATAAATTTAAAAGAAAAGTAAATTATACGAAAATGAAATGATTATGCTATCCAAAGTTATCATTACAATTACTAGAAAGTTTTGTCATAATGTATGGCATAGTACCCCTACATGCAAAACAAAACACTCTAGAAAAAGAAAATAAAATGAAATTAAATAAATTCAAAATCCGAATTCATAAATAAAATTATCTCATACATAAGTAATTATTCAAGTATATCTAGACATCTCAATGTAATACGCGTTGCATGTTAAAAATAAAAATATTACAAGTGTCGAAAATCTCAAAAATTATTCTAAGTCCGGATTTAAGAGTAATCCTTTTTAAAAGAGGAGGGAGTGGTTTATCACCTACTTTTAGACTAGTTAAAGAGAGCGGTTTGCACCAGCTATCCCGGAAATTTTATCCGTCCGCTCTTTTATGCCTAATTTTCTTTATAAAAACGTACGGCAACTTTCGGCATATACGAATCCACTTCCAAAATTGTATATCGACGGTGCTGCTCTTATCGGTCACTTGGGGAAACAGCGTATTAACAATCCTTGAAAAAGGTAAACAAACATGTGAATATAAATTTGTCTATACGTTTATGACTCATACGTGCATCTGGCGAATAATGTTGTTTTCGCCGGCCATACGGTCGACCTCCGTGCGAGAAACACTTGCTCGTTTCTTTTCACGTAACATTTAATGCGTCTTTTAATATTATGACTTTATAAAAATTTTACTAAGATTCTTTTATTGTTTTACTTAAATAAAAATTAATTTAAATAAATCCTGAAGTGACATGTCTGCGTTTATTACTTTGTAAAAAGTTAAAATTGATATTAATGTGAGCAATGGTGAAATGCAGATATAATGCACAGGATACTATCTATCAAACATTGACTTGGTAAGTGAAAAACATTATTTACAACTTTTAAATACAACTTAGAGTTCATTGCCACATTCTTATTATTTCGTAAATTATTGATATAGTGAATATTTACATACACATTATGATAAAAATGAATAAAGTAAAAATTAATTTAAATAAAATCTTAAAGTGATCTTGATTATACTTATTTATTTACATATTATTATTTATTCAAGATCACTGCAATATGTATATAGGCGAGCGGGGTAGGCGAGAAGGATCGATGCGGCGCCAGGGTGGCGGGACGATCAAGGAACGGGCGAAGAAGAGGCAGTCGTATGACACTGATCGAGGCGAAGGGATCGATAAAGAAATACGATATATGTACATATAAGGGCGTGGCGTTGTGGTTATTGTACATTATTAATAATAAAGGCGTTATAATTAAATTACTAATTATTTGTTGTGAGTGTGTTTGTGTGTGAAAAGAAATTTGGTTTAACATATACTTCAATACTTACATTTGTTTATGGATGTATCATACGTAATTTGAGCCTTAGCTGTTGGCATTTTAGAGTAAATAAATGAAACTATTACTATTATATATATACCTACTTACGTGAATGTGATGGAATTCGAATAATTGGTATATCGTCTACAATAAAAAGATTCATCGGTAATATGACTTATTACATAGAAAAATATAAAAAAAGTACAAACCTAGGCTTGGAAAAGTGTTAATTTGCATTTCGTTGCAATGTATTATGTTTTCAGAACTATTATTGGAAAGAATTGTGGACGGCCCGACATTAGCTAAAATGTAGCATATGAATACTTTGTTTTTAAGGAAGGCTAATTAGACATACATGATGTTAATGCAGGTAATGAAGTGTTTAGAATGGGACTGGATTGCATACTACTCTTTCGGGATTCGAGATATTCTAAAAAAAGTTATATCAAATCATTATTACTCTTAATAATAATCATTTCCTATTATTTTCAATAATTTCTTTATACTTAATATTTTTCTCAAGCGGTGTTTTTTCTTGAATAGGCGACTGCTGATTTTGATCTAAAACAAATTACTATGAACCACAATTGTCGTTCGTTATGGAAAATAAATCATACACTTGTCATTGGTACAATCCGAAGACTCGGACTCCGCATCTTCACCATCTGCAAAAGGTATAGGTAGCGCAAAATCATTTAATTCCCAAGATACTAATCTTACCGCTAGAACTTATTTCTTTTGTGGTTTTCCTTCTTTTAAATTTTCTGTATCCTCGTCCAAGTTCTTGTTCGGAATCAGTTATTTCTACTTCTTTTTTTTCTTTCCTCAATGCTTCTTCACAGCTATCTATAACATCGAATATGAAATGGTATCAATAATAATTATTATTGTACAAAAAAATCTAATTATAAGAATAAGAATACATATACATACTATATTTTCCTAAAATTTTGATTTTGTGCTTTATCCAGTCTTCTCCTGGTAACATCCCGCGGATAATATAATGGCGCATATTTTTAATTGATTTGTGTGGCCATAGGCAGTAACTTAAGCCATTTTCTTCATAAAGCCACGTACAGGGAACTACTGATATGGAATTTTGTTCGTGGCTGAAGGATACTACAGTATAAGTCATCTGCAACAATACGTACCCACATACATGTAAATTACGAGTTTCCAATTATATTCATAATATAACTACAATTCTAAGAATGCATTCTACTGTAGATTGTAATAGAACAAACTATCATTTCTGGCTCAAGATACACACCTCCTCAATCCCACAGCATACGATCCATATGAACACATATAGGTATAAGGGCAATTTGTTTTGACCGGGGTCCGTGTTGGTTTGGAGCATACGTACTTCTTCATAAACTCTCCAATGTAAAAGTACTTTGGGAAATTTCGTATTTTTTGAGTTACGCATCGGACAATTGAAAGTGCCAAGTGATACGTCATTGAAAAAGTAAGGTTGTGAAGTAATCAGTCCAATTTGATATAACATATTTATTTTAATTCGTGTGTGCCAATGTCATTACAATGTTCCTGTATCGTAAACACTTGAATCTAATAGCTTCAAAGGGTACTACTTCCATTCTGGTTTCTACAGATAGCGGTTTTACCACTCCAGAAAAAGTTAATGTGGAGTCAATTGGTTCATGGAAAATATTATTCAGTTTAAATTTTTCACACAATGCAAATTTTTCTTCGTTTCCGAATATGCTAAATATCTTTACAATCTTTAACAACTGTCATGTCAGCTAACATAAAATTTCGATTGCGTGGAGTAATATCAGCAATCCATTGGTTAGAATTAATTCGTATGTAGTCTAGAACATTACCATCGGTCGGTTGTTCTAATGCAGCAGGAAGTAGGTTTTCCGTAAGTCTATAAGTTCTATCTTCAAGAATTCGTTTGATAATTTGCTTCAAAGGATAATTTGATGTTTTTAATTTCAATTTCAACTTGTGCATGTAGTTTTCAAACTGAAAACAACTGACTTTGTCTAGGGATCCATGTAGTAGTACATCACCTGGTAAATGTATTAAATTATGTATGTTATGATTTACATACTCTCTACCATATAAATTGGAAAACTGAGTAATAAAATCACATAAGAGCCTCTCTGCAACGGAATTGAGCTTAACACAAATTTCTTCATTGGTCAAAATACGCATTGCAGAATGAAACAACAGAAAATGTTGATATAAGTCAGGCCGTAAATAAGATTTCGGAACTATGGGGCCAGTATACAAAAGAAATTGTCTAAATTCAGTTCCTTTCCACCTATCTACCTCATTGAGAGATCTAGGCAAACGACTAAATTCACGAGGCAAACATTTTCGTATATCATTTAGTACTGTGTTAATCCTAGGTAGTTTAAAAACAGGTATTCTTATAGCACGAAGGCCTTTTAACCAAAAAATCAGAAGACGTTTCATCACACCTAAGCAACATAAGTGTAAATAGTCAAGAGGTATTTGATCAACAATATCTAAATCGCGTAATTCTAACAACGGCGCACACAGGGACGAATTGAAAATTTAGTGCGACAAAATTATTTACTCCATATGGATTCAATAAATGTTAATAAAACTAGGTACCTTAAGGTTTTTAAGTTTGTTGATCACGAATCTGAGGTCAGTTTTTAAAAATTTTAAATAGCGGATCCAATATGGCGGACAATTTTTAAAGAATTGATCGAATTCAATTAAAACTTATTCCATGGGAATTTGTATGTCAATTTTTTATAAACTAAAAATCCAAATTCAAAACATTAGGCCTAATGAAAAACATAAACCGAGAATACTTATAAAAGCGGAAATAATAATTATATTTTTTAAAAGTTTTTATTTAAATATATCATCTTGTATGATACTACTTAAAATAGTAAGAATTATAATTAATTGTTTCACATTTTTTTTTAATTATCAATACGAAAATTTTTATTTTACTCTATATTAATATCTTTATAGTCTTGAATGTCATCAAGCTCCTGTTCATAATTATCTTCTTCGTTGCCACAGAAAGTGGGCAGCCTTAGCATACTTAGTACAATTTCATTAAATTTTGCTTTGTTTTTTTTAGCCTTTTTTCTTTTGTCGGCCACAACAGGGTCCGAAGAAACCAGCATCCAGTTAAAAATGTCACTGTTAGTATTGGCTCTTGAAGTTTTTCTGGAGTGATATTGTCTTAAATTTTTATATTCTTTATGACTTGCTTCAATTACATCTTCTGATAGTTGGCCTACCGGTAAAGGTAAAGATTTTATAATATCAGCTCCATGAAATAAAATTTTATGAACAGGGGCACTCATTTTATACCAGCCATAAAGTTTAATGGCCATTTCTGCTGTTTCAAAGCAATAGTTTTTAAATACTTCTTCCTTGATGTAATGTCCACAAGAAATTATTGATAATATATTTGCAAATCTTTCTATTAAGACTTTATCAAGTCCAGTTATTTCTGAAACAAGCGAAGGATTCTTAAAAAATTTTCGTGCTGTATTACCGTCATTGCTATTGCCTCCACCTTGTTTCGGCTGGTCAACAACAAGACCCATCTGTTCATAAAATTTAGTGGCTATTTCTTCCTTTTTTCCTTTTACTTCTTGTTTTGCACTGCCACCTCTTGCTTGCCATTTTTTTAGTTCCAATTTGTATGCTATATGTAGTAAATATTCATAACACCTAATATGTGCATGTAGCACCGAAATCCCGTACTTAAAGGTGTCTTCATTACAGACTCTATTCTTTAATTTTTCAAAATCGTTTAAAATTTTGGGAGTAGCTTTACAAACATTACACGCTTGTGAACTTGCAGTATCACTCAAAATGTTGACAGTCTTTCCATCCAGCATTGTACATATAAGGATATGTTTAAATTTAATTTCTTTACCGTCAAGTACGATTAATGTGGGCTCCAATTGCAATATTTGATTTTGAATTTCGTTATACTCTTCTTTGACATTTTTGACGTTTTCCTTTTTTATCTTGAATGAGATTGGTCGACAAAGCTTGGTCGATGATGGTGACATGTTCTTCCAAAATATTTTGTAATTATTGCTATTAGATTCACACATTCGCAGTGGCACAATCGTACATAAAATTATATTAGAGTCCGCATATGCTGAATTATTCGCAAAATTTTGTTTATATATACTGTGTCCACCGCTGCCATCCAAGCCCCATTTATAATAAACTTCAATTGTATCACAGTCAGTAGAAATATACTGTAATATCACATCAGTCTGAACTTGAGCCAAACGGTGAGCAGTATGTGCAAGAAGGTCTTGAAGCGGTACCAGAGCCTCATTTTCGTTTATCTTAATATTTATTGGATAACACTTTCTTTTGGCCTCTCCTATAACATGATATGAGGGATAAATATTAGCTCCTCTTTCTATTGCTCCAATTCGCATCGTAATATAATCCTCTTTAGTCAATCCAAGGTCCACCATTAGAGCTAAAGCTTCATCAGGACTGTAAGGTTTTACAGAAGAAGTTGAAGTATCATGTGCCAATTTCATTCTTTTTAAAGTTTTGGGTGAGGAATTAATAGCCAACTTCACAACTTCAGCTGCACTTCTGTTACCTGATTTCACCAAACATGTTCCTGTAGCCATACATAATTCCTCTGAATTAAGATCTGATACAAGACCTCTTATATGTCTTTGCTTAGTGCGATGAGAACTTTCTTCAAATAATTTTCTGGGTCTGCCTCGCATTTTTTGTTCTGAGTGTGTTTCTTCCTTTAATGAAAGCAGTGGTGGTTGTATCTCCGGAAGTTTTAGGTTTTCGTCAAGCCAGTTTATGTGTTTCTTGTTAAAACGCTCATACATATAATTACACTCACGCCACTTCCTAAACATCCTCGAAACAAACACTTTAACTGCTTGTTTTATTTTTTTTATTAAATCTTCAGGAAGCTCACTAACATCAGTTTTGCCCAGAATATACTGTAATAGTTTTTCATTACACTTTGATGATGATAAATTATAAAAATGTTCGTTTTTCAGTACATCAAATAACTCTTTTTTCTTCATTTTATTTTCTTTAAAGCACAGATCTAAGTACACCCAATGTAACTACGGAATTCCCCTTTCTAATATCTTTTCATGCACACGATCGTTTTGTGAGAAGACTGCACTGAATAAAAAATTTAGCTATTGTGGTTCTGTTAGTTAAAGTTTAATACGGGAATTCCCCTTTTTATAGCACTTTAAGTATACATCAGTGTGGACAACAAGCATATTGTAAGGAGACTTCATAGAATGAAATATTTTACGAATTAAAAAAAATTTCGTTTGCATGCGGGATTTTCAGAATTGGCCGTACTACCTAAGGAAAATATGCTCTATTTATGGAAGGGGGAAACGGGGGGATCACAACTCGACTTTTTTACACTTATTAGTAGTTGTATTTTTTAATTTCTAAGGAAAAGTCGTGGAACTGTTTGGAACTTTTTTTATAGCTCTTGCTAAAGTAAATTTTTCAACATATTTCATAATAAAAACATTACGCTATATGTGCACTACATATAATTACTATTTTAATAATAACTGTAAATAAAATTAGATGCCTGATGTATAAAAATATACTTAAAAAAATTTAACCTGTAAGTTTACAAAAAATTGTCAAGTAGAGCAACAATCAACGTTACAGATGCAGCTGACAGGTATAAGTGAGTGTAACAGGTTATAATACTACGCATGCACGTACAGGCTAATGTAATGTATTAAAAAAATTAATACTTATAAGTTGATTGCCTACTGCTACATAGAACATAATAAGTGCAATAATGGTCACATTTAATAAAGTAAAAAATTCCATTTTTGTCGTCGTAATTCGGTTATTTGTCCTTATGTGCGGCGTCTGATATAGATGGAAATCGGTGTAAACTCCATTAACAAAGTCTTTATGATTTCTTCTTGGTGCAGTTATTATTGGATACGTCATTCTATGATTAACATAAACACCTTCAGTTCTACATTTTGTGCAACCAAAACGAGAATTGTGACCTTTTATTCCCAAAACGAATGCTTTGGCTGGTGCATCGCACAAAATTTTAGAAATCTTAATAAAAAATGTTTCTCCTTTATAAAAAATACCAGTATTTTCTAAAGTTTGAATTTCATCCACAAAATATCTCAAAAATGTTTCTACTGAATGTGGTTTACTGTAACCATGATAAATTCCAATAACGAAGACCATTTTATCCAAGGGTGGATGATCAATACATCCTAAAATCGGCCAAAATTGACTATTGCTACTTTTTGTTAACGGGAGTCCATCTACGTTAATAGCCAAGTGTAATAAATTTCCAAATGTACTCTCAGACAATATAATATTGTTCTTTTCTAAAATATTAATAAGACCATCAGTTAAGCCAACATGATAGTATTGGCCTGGTGGCATATCATAAATAATTCCCGAATTATTTATTTTTAGTAAAGTCCTGCAATCTTTAGGAAGATTTAATTTAGCATCTTCTCGTAAAATTTCTAATAATGCATTACTTGCGTTGTGAGAAATATTGTAAGTGATAATCCAGTTACTTATTTTTTCTTTTAATGTTATAGCAGTTTTATCTTCTACATTGTGTACATCTTCTTGGAAATGTTGTAAAGATGAATTGCGGTTACTAAAAATGTCTGTGTTTGACGGTGGATCAACTGAGATTTGTAACTTAACTCCACTTCTACTTGAAGTTTCAACTTGTGCTGGAATGTCAACTTGATGACCTTTTTGTAGTTCTTTTTTGTTTGTTAACATTATGTTTATGGCATCTCGCTTCAACCTTCTCAAATGGCGCCTAGTGTAAGATTTTGGCACTCCTTTTCTGTTATTACCAACTAGTTTGAAAGCCTACAATATTGATATAGTCACTTATTTAATATATTATGAAATGTTTTCTCCACATTTTGTCATAAATTAAACGGTGCTGAATATTTCAAAAACTAACTAATTTATCACACAACTGCAATAAGGCATTGACGTGTGTATTGGAAATGGAAAGTCACTAAGTAGTAATATATCATAGGCTCTAAACAGGGCACACTAAGCCTGCAGTATGTGAGTAAGGTTGAGTTCATTGGAAAAAGTAATGAAAATTATAAACGACTATTATGTTCCGAGTTTTCTTGTACATACGAGTTATATAGTTCGGTAATGTGAATGTCAAAGCCTTAAACATTTCTTCCAAGGTTAATACAAAAAATGAGGAACCTTGCAATGGCCATTGTCATAGTAAAAGTTATAACTTAAGGGGGCTTACGCAGTGGTGCCGACTAACTGCCGTGAAATAGGACGTAAGGGGGTGGCATCATATGCACTAATGTACATTTTGGACTTTACAATGTTTCGTTAAAACAATATAGTACCGCTTTTATTTACAAAATATCAAAACGAAATTTAGAACACAAATAAACAAAGGCTTAATGCATGCTTAACTGGAATTAGTTTTTAAAATAAAGTTTCTGAAATTGTGTTACGATGTTGTAAATTTTGCCAACTTTGAGAGTGAAATGTAGGAGTAAATAATTTGAATTATAAGAAAGTACTCCCAACGAAGCCCTAATTAATCTTGTGTATTCAATTTAATGCAAAAACGTAATAAGAAAAACAAAACTGCTGTTTGTTTTATTTTAACAAATACCTGCGGAATTTACATTAACGTATATGGCGTATGCGTAAGCCCCCTTAATGTGTACTTTGTAAATGCTATTTAATTTTGTCACTGTGGATTATCAAATCGTAATTGATTAATAATAACACACACATATCGAAAATATTTAATTCAATATTTTTTGTTGTTTGATATTTTTAAGATTGCTCCCTATTTTTATATATTTGCAATATCGCAAATAAATGTACAAATATAGTATAAAATACGACACGTAAAACATATCTATCTAGTCGAATATATTACTAAAACATCTAGACAAAATATAAACAGGTTACGATTCCAATAGTGATGGCGGCGATAGAAAACTTTTGTGTATTTTGTAGTATATAGTTGTATCAAAAGTTCGTGTGTCCATAAAAATTAACATTTGTTACTGAGGGCTTACATTTATTTAATGTTACATCCTTATGGAGGGTATTTAGAATAGTCCTGTGATAATGATTACAAGCAGGAAAAATTTAATCACACTAACCTTAAATACGCAGATTTCACTTACCTGTGTATTTCCATTCGATGGCGTTTCCATTATTGTAACGATTACAGTATTGTATAGCAAGATACTATATAATAACAATTAGAAGAATCAGTTCACTTTATATTGCACAAATAAAAACAAAATTCACCACCGTGCACTCAACTTGCCAGGTTAGACAACAAGAGTGAAATCCCACTCAGTAGCAAAATGAGACTGCGCGTGTCCCAATATTCCCTAACGTAAAACTCAACATAAAAGTAATGTTGTTGAATTTACCTACGTTAAAATTTAGGGTGAAATTACGTTACATATTCTTCCTTAAATAAATGTTATAATTATAACGTAATTATTACATTTGCAAATGTTACGTTAGCAGAATTATGTTACTATAATTTCAAATGTAATATTCAAAATCTTACGTTTGCTAAGTTGCATTTTTTCAACGTTAGCAAACGTTATAACAATAGGTGCGTTTTATTGCATACCACTGGTGGTAAAAGTAGACGCCAGTAGAAACGGCACAATAAAACGACATTAAAGAATGACAGCTGCTGGAACTGTTAACAATACCGGGCGTTATCTGTCATGTCAGTTTTTTTTGGTTTAATTAATTATGATGATATGCTTACTTATATTTGAATAATTTCTTTAAAAAATGGAAAGAATATTAATATCATTTCCGGCAATTGATCGATTTTTACAACAGCAAAGAGTTGTTGAAGATGAATTAATGCGTGAAGAGGAAGTGTTAAACCTTCGGTTTTTGTACGAATTTGTATTGAGGTTTTTATTACTTATGTTTACTTGTGCTGTGTGTATTACAATCAACGATTGCATTTTGCAGTTCATCAAATGATGATATTGAAAAAATTAAAAATTACTATGAAGAAGTCATCCCAAGGCAAGCACCGTCCACATTTAAATCACACTTTCGTATAAGTCGTGCAACATTTGAGATGGTGTTTGATTTTATTGGTAATAGTCAATATTTTCATAAAAAAGATCAAATCCAGTTTGGGGGACGTGAGCAAATATGCCCAGAAAAAGCCTTGCTACTTACCTTTTGGGTGCTTGCAACACCAGATTCATATCGTTCAGTTGGAGAACGGTTTGGAATTGCAAAATCATCAGTGTATAATTGCATGAAAATAGTAATTGATGTTATTTTGTATGAGTTGTCACCCAAGTTTATTAAGTGGCCTGTAGTTGCAGAAAGAGATCATATTGCTGAAAGCTTTGCAAAGAACGGCATACCATACATTATAGGAGCAATTGATGGTTGTCACATCCCAATTAAGAGACCCACAGCAAATGGAGTTGATTATTTCAATAGAAAAAAATTCTATTCAATGGTCCTTCAAGGAATTTGTAAACCTAATTTATTATTTATAGATTGTGATATTAGATGGCCTGGGAGTGTGCATGATGGGAGAGTTTTAAGAACATCAGATATGTATCCTATTGCTCAAGAATTGTGTGGACCCTTTCATTTTTTAATAGGCGATAGTGCCTACCCTTTGAAAAATTGGCTCATTGTACCTTTTAAAAACAATGGCCACCTATTGCCACAGCAAGTATATTTCAACAAGATTCTGTCAAAGACTAGAGTAGTAATTGAGAATGCATTTGCTTTACTCAAAGGAAGATTTCGGCGACTTAAACATTATTTACATCGAGATGATCCTCATGAAATTTGTCGTACTGTTATTGCTGCTTGTGTTTTGCACAATATTTGCTTAATAAATGGAGAAAATGAAGTTGAGCAATACATAAATGAAGGGAGAGAAATTGAACCCATAGGAATAGTTGGAGAACAAAGTCAAAATGATGTTGCAGGTATTGAACGCAGGAATCAGTTGATGCTAGATCTTTGGCAACAAGCTCATGTGTGAATTGTTATCAACATTATTTATTTTGGTATATGAAATGTAGATGTTATCTTCAATAAGTACAATAAATTTATTTTTCATATTTTATTAGGAACTATTTAAAACAAAAAATATAAAGTAAATAAGTCTATAAAATTTAACGAAAACTTAAACAAACAATTCTTCAGTCAAACTAACAGCCTTTCAAGATAAAAACTAAATTATAATTCTTCAGCTCAGCTAGCAGTCCTCGGGATGCATTTTAATGTAAAATGTATTGTCTACTTTTTTTGATATGTGATGACAGCTTCCAGGAACTGCTTAAAAAGTTCCTTATTTTCTGCATGATGTCTTTCTACAACTTCCAAACGTTTCTGTTCTTGTTCCTTCATTTCTGTTCTATGTTGTTCAAGCCATAACAACATTTTATTTCTAGGAGATGTTTTGTTTGTAATTCTTTTTTTAATAATGTTTTTTGATGAATTACTAATGGCTGTACAACTTGAGGAAGAGCTTGCATCAGAATCTGGATTTTGTTGCTGAAGTTGTAATGTTGACAAACTACTAGTGGGTACAACATTTGGTCGATCACCTATATAATCAAGCATTACATCATAGTAAGCCCATGTTCTTGTATTATTCCCAGTTACTGAAAGGTGATCTTTGATTTCTTTATATTTAGTCAATAATGTTTTCATGCGATTTTGACATTGCAACCACGTAAATGTATGATCATATTTCCTCATTTCTAGTGCAATTTTTTTATAAGCATCCATTTTCTTAACACGAGGATTATCTATATCTTCTTTAAATTTTTTGCATAGATCCAGGAGTAATAAAGTTTGTGATTCATCCCAAATACTTTTAGTACTGGATGCTGCTATTTCACATGATGCTGGTAGCTGTTCTTTCTGTTCATCCCCTACAACATGTATTTCAGAATGTACGACTGACGTTGGTTCATTTGTAACTGCTTTCACTCCATTATTTTTTTCCCCTTAAAAATGAAGTAATTAATTCTTTTCAACTAAAACAAAAAAAAATATTATCCAACTCACAGTTTGGATCATCACATGATGATTGGAAGTCCCCTTGTTGGTCAACATGTAGTTCAGGGTTTGGGATTGGTGTTATCTCATTTGAAAGTGTTTCCACTGTCATATACATTTTTGCTTAATGATAAAAATTTTAAATCATTGCAGTTTTTATTTGTAATTATTGAAAAATACATTTAACTTACTTTTTGGATCATACCACAGCAACTCCCCATCATCTGTTTTAATTAGCTGCTGAGCATCCATGGTTTTTTCGAAAAAATAAAATTATAACTACTTTGGCAACAAGAACTATTTATAACCTCAAACTCTTAAAAAATGCGGATTTCAAGTAAATTGACATATCCCCACTTTCTCTGCTGTGTTCTGTGGTCTCGAAAGAGCGTAGAGAGCGGTAGAGAAAGTTGCCAACAGTGGACACCGGTAGCACAATAAAACGACATTTTTTCTCCATCGGCTGAGACAAATCGCTCGCCCAAAATTACAAGGTTCTATGTAACATAATGTTCAAATTGAGAAAATCGGGTTTGAAAATATTTAACCTAAGATTTTCAAAATGTCAACTTTTCTCTTTGATTTATTTATGCCTTTTGAATATATTGGATGTAAATGGAATGTTAACGTACAAAAAAGTGAATATATTTACAAGGGGTTCTCGCAATTGCTGTTAACAAAAACAACATACAACTTTGTTACTGCAAAAAAAACTTTATTTTTTTAGAAACGTGTATCATACAACTTTGGAACCTTGAAAAATATGTTTCTAACTCAACATACTTAACAATAAGACAAACTATATTTTTATTCAAAAGATTTTTCATTAGTAAAAAAAACGAGATAATGTCCCTATTATGGAAGAGAAAATAAACATTCTTATTTTTATCTTTGGTAAAAAAAAAACCTGTAGGAATTTAAATCTTAGGTAACAAAATAAAAAAGAAAGCACATTAAATTTCTTACACGAAACCAAATAATGGCAAATGATTTCTAAACTTAAGAAAAAAAAATAAAAATCGTAATTAAATATCAGAAAATGAATAAATCATTACAATTTTTAGAAAAACGTCGCATTTAAATTGTTCTTATTCTGATTCGTTATTATTTTTCTTCTTTTTAGTCGCATTGTGTGGAAGTATATTGTTGTAATATTGTACGTCAACTTGCGGCATCCATTTAAGCATCGATCGCAAAGCCTCAATCTTATTCTGAGGTAAAGTCATTTCTTTACTATTATTTTTTCTGAGGGTAACAGGTCGGCAGTGACATGGGTTCTACTATTTCGTCTAGGTCTTAAGTTACATGTCTTAAAGTCGGACTCAAGAAAGGATGTTTTATATTTGATTTCAAAAAAGCATTTGGAAAAGTCTAAACATGTTATCTTGGAAAAAGGCACTTCCTTATAATTCATTTTCATAGAATAGGAATGGAAGTCAAGAAAGTCGTGGGGTGTCATTTGTATTATTTTGTACGGTTTTCGACTATTAACTTTAAGCAAAAGTCTCAAAAGAGAAACTGGCGAAAAATATTCTGACTTGCGCAAACATCGTTCTATGACACTATGAACCGCATCCACTTCTTGGATGCACGAGTGTCCTGGCACAGAAAACTTCTTAGTCAACCTTTTAATATGCGGAAACTTTTGTAAAAGATGAGCCATTGCAAAACTCATCAGGCTATTTTTATTCTGGGGCACACAGCTGTCACTCCACAGAATAAGTTCTTCGAATTTAGGATGGTCCTGCAAGACATGGTTTAATATTTTATACACGGCGCTAGCAATATCGTTGCCAGTCCGTCCATGTAAAGATTCCGACCAAACGGCACAATATACATCTTTGGTTACAGATAAATGAGCAGTCATGTTGTAAACGCTAAGCTTACTTTTGTAAAAAAAGTTTTTAATTTCAGCTTTGGGACAAGTTAAGACATTTTCAAGATCGAAGCACAACACTGGAGTATCATTTTCTCTATCCTTCTTTCTTTCGTCTCTCATCGCCTGTTTCTCTTTAATGTGTTTTTCATATTCACTTTGAAGTTTTTCAGAAATAGTTTTTTCCTTTCCCTTTATATCAATCTCAGCACATACGTCACATCAGTCTTTTTGCGGCTTGTTAAAACTTATATTAAATTCCGAACAAAATATATTCCGGTAAATACACTACTTTACAGCAGCATAACCTTTTTCTTGGACATGGTTTGTGTATAATTCATACATTTTTTTTATAGATAAGTCTTCTTCTAGATATTCTTTTTTTGTTTTCTCGCGGCAATAATGCGATTGAACTCGTGGGAACATATTAATATGTTCCCTGACAAGATTAGCATTCTCTTCAGATGTAAATTTTTTTTTATGTTTACCTTGCGTACTGGGTCCAGGCGTGTTCGAAGTTGTTTTATTCTTATGAGCAGTGTAAATTGGCTTTTGACTTATACACAAAGTTCCGCAATAAAACAATTTACACACTTGAATTTTCTCATTTTCCACAGTAAAAAAAAAAATTAAAACTATTTTTTCTTCTAGAGTTCGTCATATTCTTCCCCTTTCTTCTTCTTTCTGGATTAATCATTGCGGTTGTATGTAAGATAAACATCTTCTTTTCCTGTGCGTTTAGTTTGTAGTAATTGGAAAATATATCTTTTCTCTGCTCATCACTCACTTTTCGAGCGCACTTGTAAATGCATTTGTCTAAACAATCTTTTTTTGTTTTAATTTCCCTGGCAGGCATTAATTTTTTTCGAACAGAAATGTACTCCATTCCCCTATCAAAACGCTCTTTCCTAACATTAGCTGCCCACTTTTTTGGCTGTCTTTGTCTTATGCGAGACAATTTCTTAGGTGACTGCTCGATGTCCGTTTTTTTTTCTTTGGATTTTGCTTCGGGCAGTATTGTTGGTAAAATTTCAGTGTGAAGAACATCAATCTTCCCTACAATTTCGCTGGCCTCCATTTTGCCATTTTCGGATGAATCTCTTTCTGCAATGTCCAACTTCAGTTCATCTTCGGTTTTATCCTTTAATTCATCTTAACTTCCTTCAAGGTCCTCTATTTCAATTTCTTCTATTTGATCTTCATCTTGGTTACTGCAACTTGCGTTTGAAATCACGATATTCTGAAGAACACGAAGTTTATTTTTATTTAAACCGGGGGCCTCTTTACATCTAGCCTGTCCTTTCAAGCAGAGTGCTACAGACTTGTCATCATCGACAGACTTGTCATCGTCGGTGTCAGAACTACTACAGGGGTACGATGAGGAACTAGGTATTTCGATCATTTTTCCTCTAATACTGATCCTGCAAAAACAGATTTAATAAAGCTCTCAAAAAACTAAAAACGATTATAATAGCTTTTTAATTCGATTTATATTTATGACTATTTACAGTTTATTACCGATGTACCTAACAAAAGTCTATGTTAAAACATCAAATGCAAATTTTTTATTTAAAATAAGAAATTTTCGTCTGAATCACCTGAATAAAAGCCATTTAGGTACAATAACAATAATTAAGCAAACATTACTTAGAGGCATGCAACTAGAATAATTTAACGTCGTTTAATATTATGCTCTCCTGTGATTTACACTAAACTTATCTGTTTTTAATGTGTGATGTACCCACAGCGCCTTATATTATTACAACTATAAATAAACCGAAAAGTTATAAAAACTAAATTATATTTTGTAGTTTATAAAAAAAGAGGTTAGGTACTTACGTCCGTTTCTTTTTTGATGATTTTGGAATATACTCTTGATCCTTGTCAGACTCGTATCCATCCCAATAATACTGGGTACAGCTGGCACTATCTTCCATTTTCTGGCACAAATAGTTAGTAATACCACAAATTCTATTAACGCAAAATTACTACTGCGAGCCTAGTTTAGTTTACAAAAGTACAACATAACCTGCAAGTTTTAGCGAAAATAATCCTATTACAAAGGTGTATGATGTAACATAGAACTTTGTTACACCAGTGTGTGGAAAAACTCAATATAACAAAATTCTATGTATTACATTACAACTTTGGTATTCTGATGTATTATAATGTGGCGAAGTACAAAAGTGTATGTTTTGGCATACAACTTTGTTTTTCCTTTAATTCGACAAACATTTCGTACAAGGTTCTATGAACAATCATACACCTTTGATATGGCCAACATGTGACTACAATAACATACCTCTTCGTAATTTTGCTGTTTGTACTCCTTGTATTAGTGATATTTATACCAAACCCGGTTCTATGTGTGGCTCAGACCACATATAACTTTGTAACAGTAAAGGGCCATTATTTTCATTTTTGTAACATACACCTTTGTAATATTGGAGGAGCGAAATGTTACAATAAAACGCACCAAATGTTCCTTGCTTAGTGGGTAGCTACTATATTTAGGACAGCTGACTCGTCGGCCATTTTGGAGATAAATGTCAGTAATATTACGTACTTATTTTTAGTTATTGTTATATCTTCTGGGTATTTCTTAAATATACGACTATTGTAAAAAATTATACCTACATTATTTCACGTCCTAAAGCGGCTTAATAAAGTCAACTACTCGAAGTTCTATTCAACATGTTCTATTAGCATACATATTTACCTCCTTAAAATTATCTCCAAAATGGCGGACGAGTCAGCTATGCTTTATACACGGTGGCCAGAAAAATGCGGACAAACGCCAGGTAGAACGATTCTTTGTTCAATTCTGAGGCGATAATCTTAATCCAAAAAAGTTATACGGTCCTTCCTTACGGCATACGAGACCATCAAACATTAAGTTGTACGGCTAAAATTTAGCAAAATTCGTCAAATTTATCTATGTAAAATCATTGTGGTGAAATTTAGAAATGGAATTATCTCAAATGCATTGATGTAACTAATCGATTAATACCAATGGTTTACAAAAAAAAAAAAAAAAAAAAAAAAGCACTGTACTACTTTTTTCAATTAAGATTGTCAACTCAGAATTAAACAAAGATTTGGCCTGCGTGGCGTTTGTCCGCATTTTTCTGGCCACCGTGTATAGTAGTTGTAATCCAGACAAAGAATAACTGAAACTATATATTTGGCGTCTCCAAATCATAGTATACCATAACCTCACAATAAGAGTTCAGACGATCGCCCTCATTTTATTCAAATAAACACTACCTTTTTTTTTATTTTGAAGACTGTTAGCTTTCCATTGATATACGTTTTATTCGATATTTATTTGGAAAAGAATTATATTATTTACAAATATACAACTCGGCTCACCCAAATATTTTTATGGAATGACACACACATCGGTATCTATTTGTCAATTTGACGTTCAGAAAGTTATTTATAATTGACAAGTGTAAAACGCTTTACTGTCAACTTTGTGACCTTGAATTTTAAGTTCGATTTCTAGTTCAATTTTAAGTTCAATTTATTGATAGATGTAAAACGAGCTTAACAGAGCGGGGTTATGAGAGCACTGTTGCCAACCCACTACAGACGATTCCCCCTGAATGATCTGAATAACGCTTGAAAAACCCCTAAATTACATGACTAAAGTCAAGGCAATTAACTTGATCATGTTGGAAAATTTCCTGACTCTTTTGTGTCTTAAAGCACTTATATTTATGTCGCGTCAAAATATTCCTAACTGAAGTTCTTGGAATGTTCACGTTTTCAGATATTTGACGGCTCGAACACGGTTTATTTGCTTCAACAAATGCACATACTTGCACCTCCCGCTCCATTCTTTCGTCAGAAAAAGGACGTTCCTGCCGATCGCTATTGTTGCATTTAGACCAGCAAGTAATACAACCGGACTTTTCGAAACGATGGACGATATTTAAAACTGTTTGCGGTTTGGAACTGGTCGATTGGGATACGAAAACACAAAACGCCCAACGACTGCTTCTGCACTTAGAGAAGAATAATACCATTTAATGATACTTATTCGCTCCTCTGTTGTATAAGTAGGCATCACAAAAAAATGTGAAACTCAATATTTTAAATTGTTACGTGTAATAGCCCGTCTGACACGATCATTTTTAATATATATACATTTATCTGTCAATTATTGAAGTAATGACAAATTGACAGAAAAATGTACATAAACACTTTGTCAGTATTACATATTCTAAATTTCTACACCAATATCTTATTAATATGAGAAATATCGCTTCATGCATTATTATTGATTAGCATTTACGTAATATTTACTTAATCGGCAACAACATACTCCACAATGTCTCGATCCGTACTGAAATATTGAACACGGGACGGGTGAATTAAGAACTACGACGGCAACACCGCACGACTATTTCCTATACCATTTCATATACGATATTTAGATCATGCCGAGAACCTGGGTCGTCCAACGTGTATATCTTAATTTGTAAATAGGAAAATTTACAGTTCCTGATACTTGCTGCTTATTACTCATGACTATTATTATAACATCATAAAAATAAACTTAAATATTTCTTTCTCAATATGCAATACTCAAGTAATAACAGTTTTCAATCTCCCTTTACAAATACCTCTAAGAAATAAAACCCCCTAAATTTCCCCATTAACTCAAAAAAAAACCTAAATCAAGGGGGGAAACCCCCAAGTTGGCAACGCTGAATGAGAGTGTACTCTTAACTCTATACATGGGCGAGATAGGGGAATACGGATCAGATTCACTCAGACTAGACCGACTCGTGTTTTGTCGACTCTCGGGGAATCCGGTAGGTAATACGGTACCCGAGAGCCGACAAAACACGAGTCGGTCTAGTCTGAGTGAAACTGAACCGTATTCCCCTATCTCGCCCATGTATAGTGTACTCAGATCGCACAGAGGGGTATTTGTGCTAAAAACCTGGCCAAAAATATTTTCTCGTTTTTTCTACGTTATACGGTTAGTTTACATACTAGTGATATTAAGTATATTGATGGGTGTTCATATGTAAAAGTAAACATTTAAGTAGGACAGCTACGAATTAAAAAAATGAGGTGTGGCCACCACACGACTTACTTATACGTATGAAAGTGTTACTTCCGGTCCGAATTTTGAAATTTAATTTATACAAAAAATATTCCAAATCCAACTCTAAATACTTTTGTACTCTTCATAAATATATATAGAATGCATAATTTACGACATATTTGCAAAAAATCGCTATTCGATAAGAGTAAAAGTGGTACTTCCGGTCTGATTTTTGAAATTTTTTTTTATACAAAAGATATTTAAAAGTATGTTCTAAATACTTTTATACTCGTAATGTACCTGCCTAGAAAGCATGACTTGCGAGATATTCGCAAAAAACTGATTTTCGATAAGAGTAAAAGACCTACTTCCGGTAGGAATTTCGAAAAAATTTATTAAAACAATTTTTCTCGAATTTAATTTTGAGTACATTTGAATTCCTTATAAATTTGTTTAAACTTAGTAATTGACGAAATATTTGCAAAATTCGATTTTTTCACTGAAGTAAACTACTACTTCCGGTCTGCCGATTTTGCTCAAAATCTAATCAGTTCTCAAGAGGGAGATTATATTCGTAAATACAAAAAAACTTTGGAATTGATATCTACAGCGGTTTGACCGCTATCGTGGTCACACACACAGAGACAGACACACAGACATTTTTAAAAACCACTTTTTTGGTATCAGGGGACCTCAAAACGTGGACATCTGCAAAAATCTCGAGGTCAAAAATTTTCATCATCACAATACTTCCTTATACTACGTATAAGAAAGTAAAAATCAATTCAATATGAAATTGTATTTGTTATGAAAAATATACCATACACATATGATGAAAATATAATCAAATCATACAAATCGTATAAAATTGCTGTCTATTGTGTGTCACTATCATCATTGAAATCAATATCTTGTTTAAAAAATTCCAGTGCTTTCTTTGTAAAGGACTGCTTTTTTCTATTATTTTTAGGCTTTAAGCTACTTAAGTAGGGGTCTGAGGTTAACAAAAGCCTATTCATAATATCTTCATTACATTCCGTTTTGGAAAATTTTCGTGAGAAGCTTTCCCTGTACTGACGGAAATGTTTGTTCCTGGCTTCCGCAGCTTCTTCTGATAACTGTCCGATTGGTAATAGAGCATGTGTTATAACACTCGCTGAGTGTATTAGAATTTTATGCACTGTTGGTGACATATGGTGCCATGGATATAAAGTTACGTAGTGCTCCGCCGTATTCATAGTGTACTTAGAGAATTTTTCCACGTCTATTTCGAAGCCAGAAGATAACACTTCTAATATTATTTTAAATCTATTTATTAGTTCGAAGTCTATCCCTGTGATAGCAGCTGCTACTTCTGAATTGTTAAAAAATCTACGTGACGTATTACCATCATTGGTATTACCGTATCCAACTTTCGGTATGTCCACCAGCAATCCCATGTTCTCTCGGAATTCCTTTTGCACGTTTTGTTTAGCAATTTGGATTTTAGCTTGGTCACTTTTTAATGTAACGCGACTCGTATGTACTTCTGCCTTTACTTTGTATGACAGATGAAGCAGAAATTCGAAAAACCTAATTCTGGCGTGCAGTATTGACAGACTAAATTTAAACGTTTCCGGTTTTTCTGTGATTCCCTTTGTCAAGTCATTAAAGGTTTTCGATGTTTTATCACAAACGTAGCAGCGCATTGTCGAAGTAGTGTTAGTGGCAGCATTGCACACTTTTCCATCGACCATTGTTGGCAGTAATAAGTGTTTTATTTGAATATTTTCCTTAATATTTGTTGCCTGCAGATTTCTGGCCTGGTTTTCGACGTATTCAATCTCGTCATTAGAGATGTCTTTAGTTTCTTTAACAAACCTCATTCTGATAGGCCTGCAAAATCTTGGTGATGATGGGTTAGGGTTCTGCCATATATTTTGTTTCCCACACATTAGTCTCACTGGCACAAGGGAACTCAGAAAAATGTTACCATCACTGTTGCTATAATCTTCAAATTTTTGCTTATATTGGTTTTGTAGGGATCCATCACAACCCCACTTAAATATAAGCACAAAATCTTTGTTTCCACGTTGAAGATTCTCCATAACTGGTTTCAAATATTTACACAGTCTCAAAACTGTATGATCCACCAAACCTTGCAATTTCACCTCGGCAAAAGTTTCGCCAACACTTATTTGTGGGTAACAATCGTGTTTAGCTTTTTGCACGTACGTATAACATGGATATACATCTCTGTTGGCCTGTTGGATCACCTCGTATTGACTCTTGGTCAAATTAGCTTCGACAAATATTGCCAGAGCCTCTTCTGGCGAGTGTTTCTTGTTAATAGTTGTTTGACTACCAATAGCGGCTGCTTTACGAAACTTCCCTGCACTAGTTGGAGATTTAGTAATATCTTTAATTAATTTTGCGGTGTTAATATTACCTGCAGCTCGCTGACTCATCTGTGTCGCGTATGTCAATTTATCAAGAGGGACATTAATTCTAAGATCCATTGTGTTGCGTCGCTTTGATCGATCACTTAATTCCAGGAATTCTTTGTTTGGTCGACCTTTGGAAACGCGAGGAACTGGAGCTGTAGGTAATGAAATTACTTCATTTAGCCATTCTTGATGCTTTTCCAGGAAACGGTTTTCTGTACTATTACACGCGAGCCATTTACGCTTATAAACTGTTTTAAATTTCTTGATGGTATTTTGGAGTACATCAATTTTCTCAGAAGGGCACTTTGTAATGGTCACTAACTGTCCTTCTAAATCTTTCAGTTTTTCATCAAACAACCGTTTTGTGCTATCTATTACTAACTCGTGCAGTTGCTTTCGAGTCATAGTTTTGAAGGAATCCACAAAGTCTGGAACAAACGAAAAAGGAATTAACTAAATAACAAGCAGGGGCCTATATTTGGAGTTTAATTTTTTTTTAATGTGAAAACTTGTGAAAACTTTTTTGCGGTATAGTAATTCTACATATCTTGAAGTTTAACAACAAGTAACTTTTATGCCGTCGCGATGAGTTGTATATGTTTAAAAACACTAATATGTGCAAAGAAAGTAATGAAAACCGAAGAGTTTTTAGTCAGATTTGTAGATCAGTAAAAACATGTATAAAAGATTTTTATATAAATAAAAATATGATTAATATAATGTACGTACCTTGTTTAACAATATCCATCATAAGTTTTGCCGCTAAAATCACTTCCAACATAAAAATTATCACATCGAAAAGATGCTTCCCAACGAAATTCTCGAACATAGACGTACGTATCCAACTAGTGCTGGGTTACGACTGCAGGTACCTGGGACTAGTTGGGTTACCGAAGGTGGGGAGTCCACAATGTAACGGCAAAATTATCTAGGTATTTACGGACGCAACCACAGCTGTATACAAAAATGTTTATAATTTTGATTTATGGCCACGTTTTTGTCGAAAATACTCCTCTGTGGATCGTCCACGAAAGCGTTCGTAAATCGAGTATGAGATTACGGTGAAAATTTAACTTCACTTTTCGAACGCCATATTTCGCCTACTCGAGTTAACTCTACTCATATACCGCATGTGTAAAATCATATTAGGGATAGGATATATGTATACTAGGCACACCGGCAACAACGCCCAATCGTGGCCGTAGTCATGGTACAAGGAAACAAGGTATGCTTTTGCGCACCTCTGGATGACGCGCATTCGACCTCGAGTACTACCAGTTCAATAAAGTTGTGAATTCACAGGACATTATTTCAATAAAGTCCTTTTTAACAGAAATACAATACAACACAGTAAGAAAATAAAAGCACAATTCTAATTAAACATTAATTCTTACTCAATTATTATATAAATTTATTAAGACCGGAATTCTAATGAAAATAAAAAATATACTCTAAACAATACTAAAAAATAAAATGTTATTGCATAGGTTCAAAAATGCCTCCTTCAGCAGCAAGGCATTATCCGAGCCTATCATAAAAATTTTCTCGCACATTACGAATCACATCGACTGTTACGGATTCAAAAGTCTCTATGATTAGCCTTCTCAAAATATCTAAGTTTTCAAGCCTGCCAACTTGTGCACTGTATATTTTATTTTTGATGTATCCCCACAAAAGGAAACCATTTGGCGATAGATCAGGAGATCGCGGAGGTCAACGAATGTTTCCTGTTCCACTAATGAGACGATCAGGAAAAGTATTCATTAAAAAATGCTTTACACTGACCGCATTATGTGCAGGACAACCGTCCTGTTTGAATCAAATAATATCCCGATCTATTCCGGTATTATCAATAGCGGGAAGTATCTGATTCTGTAGCATATCGAGGTATTTGTCCGCATTTAACGTACCATCAATAAAAAATGGACCAAGCAAATGGTCACTGAAACTACCTGCCCAGACATTCACTTTGTGGGGATATTGGGTGTGTTTAACAAAATATCTGTGCTGATTTTCCCGAGCCTAATATCGAACAACAGAAGGATTGTGCTTTCCATTAATGGAAATGACGATTCATCTGTCAATACAATATTTGCGATGAAATTCTCATTTTCATTTGTCTTTTCCATTACGGTTTCACAAAATTCCATTCTTATTATTTTGCGTTTTCGAGTATTTGAAACATTTTAATTTATTTCGCTTCCATATGTTCGCGACGGTTTTATTATTTACATCCAATTCCTCAGCAACACTTCTGGTAGATAGCGTATCCTCTACTTCGAGAGTGCTACAAATCATTATATCCCGCTCTTCTCGTTCCTCAGCTTTTAGTGGATTTACCTCTCTAGGATTACACTTTGTGCAATTATTTAAACAAAGACATTTTTCAAAGCTATTCAAAATATATACTATGCTTTGCTCACAGGGTACGGGTCTGTCTGCAAATATTTGCGGAAATAAATTTATGCAGTCCTTTGCAGAATGACCACTATAGTACCATTTAATAATTTGCAGTTTTTCTTCTGGTGTGTAGCGAGGCATTGTTACCATTGACCCCTCCTCTCACAAACACAGAACGACGCTGTTCGACACGATCTCCATATACAATTTTAGTTGTTAAAGTGAGTCTAGGAAAATGCTTTCTGTCAGTTACTTGTCAGTGTGTTCAGTCAGTGACTTCTGTCAGAGTTGTCAAGTGACATTTTTTTCGATAAATGCGCGTCATCCAGAGATGCGCAAAAGCATATCTTGTTTCCTTGTACCATGACTACGGTCACGATTGGGCGTTGTTGCCGGTGTGCCTAGTATACATATATCCTATCCCTAATAATATGATTTTACACATGCGGTATATAATACTACTATATCGCTCCAACATTGTGAAATAAAACATATGGTGCTATGCCGTGTTATTGGAGTATTGCCCAGGTAACAAAATAGCGTCCTTTAGACGTCTATATTTGGTCATCTGAGACGTCGAAGACTTTAAGAAATGTCGTGGAATAGACGTGCAAAAGTCTGGTCCTAAGACACAGGTAAAAGGACGTCAATGTACTACGTATTTAATACGAGATTCTGCTGACTTACTTTGGACTAGTTTGGCCGTATAATTAACGTCAAATATACGAAAATTGAATTAATAAATTACACAAAAACTGCAAATAAACATTTATTGAAAAAATAAATTACAAAAATAACGAATTAGTTTAAACTTTGGTCTCACATTTTGGTCCTTAACTTAAATTTTTGACTGATATTTTGAGGAGTAGGACTTGGAAAGGGCAACTTGTCTTGTTAATTTCCCATTGTTTCGTCTACATTTGAGGCTTCTTCAGGGCAATTACAATCGTGGTTATTTTGACTTCCTGATGTTCATTTACAAAATCTTTCACATAATAATTGATGTAATTTTTTATACTTTTTTGTAATTGTATATTATTTTTAAAAATTTTGTAAATGAACATTAGGAAGTCAAAATAATCACGATTGTAATTGCCTTAAAGAAGCCTCAATTGTAGGTGAAACGTTGGCAAATTAAAAATCCAAGTTTCTCTTTTCAAATCCTTCTCTTCAAGATATCAAATCACAAAGTACAAACTATAATAATACAGATTTTCATAACAAAATACACTTAAAAAAGATTCGTTCAGGACACATACATTTTTATAGGTTTAAACAATTTAAATACCTACACCTATTTCATAAAGAGTTGCTGGCTTACAAGTTTACAGAATGAATTAAAGGAAGTGATACAAATGAACTGTAATCGTTAGTGGGAAGCACTAAACATTTGGCATAAAAGTTTTTATAATCCCATGTTTCAAAATTTGGTGACAAATTATTTAAAATAAAAATACCTAATAAAGAAGAATCAAGTGGATATGTATACAGTGAAGAATAGGAATGAAAACGTTTTCCAACTAAATATATATTGTGATCATTAGTAACCGCAATGTTATGAATTTCAATAACTGAAAGATTACTACCAAGTTTGATTAAACAATAAGAATCTGATGTTGAAACAGAGTTAATGACTAAAGTAAAGTCAATGTGAACCAGTTTTTTGAATGTTTTATAATGTACAGCAAAAGTAGTATCATTTAAAAATGGGCCTAGGGTATGTTCATCAACAAACGTTATATTATCTAATGTGGTGGAAGAAATAACTAACCCAGAATTTGGTAAAATCTGAATTTCCTTTAACCGTCGGTATATTTGTTCTAGTGGTTTACTGGGAGATCTGATTAATTTCTTTAACTGTCCAAGAAAATTTTCAAAAGGAAATGCTGAGAATTCGTCCAAAGGGCCATAATTTTGAACGTCAGAAGTTATATGTATTAGTAAATTTACATTATAAATAAGGAACTGTAAACCGTAAATATGTTCAGAGTGTTGAACAAACAGTTTTAACAGACGTTCAGGTAAGTCTGTACCAAAACTGTTTAGATGCACTTTAGAAACAAGAATAGTGATACTAAAGTGAAATAATAAGAAATGTTCGTAAATTGCGGGATCAACTAGATCTTTGAGTATCAGAGGGCCTGTATAAAGCAAGAACGTTCTAAACTCTGTTGCTTTCCACGTTTTAACATCATTCAGTGATAAAGATTTTCTATTAATTTCTCTAGGAATATAATCGGCAACTTGAGATAAATGATTAGAAAATGAATTAACCGTTTCCTTTGAAAATCTCACAGAAGGGTGGCCTAATAACCAGCATAACAACATCTTCCGCATCACGCCCAAGCAAACGTTGTGCATATAGTCGATTGGGACTTGTGTAACTAAACCCACATTGAGTTTTGTTAATGGAGAAATGCCAGTATGATGACTAATATCTGTTTGTTGTAAAAAAGATGAATCAGTTCTCTTTGGGGCTGACACACTTTTAAAGATCCTTCTCGACATAAATAGCTGACCTCTCTCTGTACATTTATCACACGCGGAATAACTCATGTGAGGTTTAACACACTTTAAAAATGCTCGGGCGGGGGCATCGCAAATAAAACTATGTATCTTTAAATTATACTGGTTATTATTATGTTGAAAACCGTTATCCTGCAAATATTTTAATTCGTTAATAAAATCTTCTAGGTAAGATTCCAGTGGTGAAGGTTTTTTGCCTTTTCCACAAAAAATTCCAATGACAAAGGGATCAGCTTTTACTTTATCATTTTTGATTAAGCCCAAAATTGGCCAAAAATGCAAGGGCGGAGACTTAAATATTTCAACGCCATCAATATTAAAACTGATAGTAATTACGTCATCTTTAAAGTCTTTACACTGTGATAAAAAATGTACAATATTAGCTAACAGCCCGATGTGATAATACTGGCCAGTAAGAAGAGTTCTGGAAATCATTTTCACTGTTTCTACAGGAGTTCTTAATAAAGTCCGAGCATCAGTAGGTAATTCAGAATGCAAAGGGGCTAATAAATGCAGCAAAGTTGAAAGGGCAGAGTGTGTTAAACGGTTTTGTAAAGCCCAATGTCGTAATTCAGTCTTTAAATCTTTTGTATCACAATGCGTTGGATCAGCATCCAAACTCATCAAATAATTATTATTGATATTAACGCCTGAATTAATGTGGTTAGAATTACTACTACAATTATTATCAACATTAACTGGATCAAAATTTTCAACATTGCTTTCAGAAAATATATTTTCATGACTGATCTCACAGTTTAGATTATTGTTATCCAAAACGTCTAGTCTTTTTATGTTCACCTCATTAAGTATTTCTTGCTTGGCTCTTGCAACTCTACGATACATTTGACGTTTTTCGAGTTTTTAACATGATAAATGAGTTAAATAAACAATATTAAATCAAGTTAACTTCTTGACAATATAACAAAAAGAAAAACACTTCTCATTAAAAAAAATAAATAAATAGATTAATTTAATGGTGTACCTTGACGTTGCAGTTTCAATCTTTGAGGAGCATGCTTCAGCCAATTCTTGATACAATCTTCAATCTCCTTTTCCGTCAAATCAGCACAAGCGTGTTTAACCGCCTCTGCGAAAACAAAAATGTTACAAACAAACAAAATTAAAATAATTTCTAACTTACTGATTACAGCATCCTTGACTTTAGTATTTTGAAACGCAATTTTATTCCCTCTGGAGCCGCAAAAATTAAAAGAGGACGCAACATCAAATAGCATCAGTCTCTTTAAAATGTTATTTACTCTTGGACTTCCTGCTTTGCCCCCCAAACTTGATAAATATAGACACTAAAAGACATTATTAAATAAAATCAAAACTACTGATTTATACCCAAAATATACTTACAAAGGTTTTAAAATTCTTGTCATCTTTTAAATAATTGTCAAGTTTATAGAAGTCATCCACAGAAGAAATAGGGAGATCAACTGGAAGTTCAATATTCTGAATTGCACATGGAGTGTTTACAGAATTCTGATTATTAATATAACTCAAAATAACACTGAGTGTCTGTTCTTGCATTACCAATTTTGCCAAGATTTGCTCCTTTAATTCTGAAAATTAATATGTGATAGTGTTAAAACATATTATTACAATCAAGATTTGCTTATTACCTTTATGTGACAGATCTGACAAGATAGAGACAGTAGATCTTGAACTACTTGATCCACAATAACTGTAAGAGCCTAATATGTAGAATACAATGTTTTTAGTTAAAAATAATTCAATAAAGAAATTGTCAAAATTACCTGTGTTTGTAGTATTCTGTAACTTCTCAGTCACAGATGTAACGTTACTAGAATGTTGAATAAAGCTCCTTGTACTTGAGGATGGTGTTAAAGGTAGTTCAACATTCTCTGTAACTGCTTGAAAAACATTGGTTGCATTAATGTAAAACATTTCAAAAATGGAAAAAAATACCTTGATTTGTAGATGGAGAACAAATCCATTGTTTTTTTAGTATCTTAGGGGGCCTAGGTAATTTTGCATTTGTGATACTTTCAGCAGAATCTATATGTGTAATCTCTTCCTGCTCTTCATCATCTGATGATGAAAATGAAAACCGTCTAGGTTGTATTCTTTTTCTCTTACGAGGCCCTTCGTCTTCACAATCGGATGTTTGAATATCGGATGTAAACTCTAACTTCTCGACTTTTCTTTGGGCATCATTTAAATCATCTTAAATTATAACAAATCATATAAGTACATACATAACATGGGCTAAAGTAGAGTGTTCCCAAAGGGCAGTTTATAAACTGTCAAGTCTGAGAACATTTTTATAGTCACAACTGCCAACTGACTACTTCAATTCAAACTATTTATAAATATAAATACTGCTGCATGAAATTTACATGTAAATTTAAATATTTATACACTTTGTTAAGTATACATTAAAGTTGGTCGGACTTATGATTCTTTTCAGGTTGAACACGTCGTACAATTTGAATACTACTGGATAAATAACAATAAGTACAAAAGTAAACACATACCTACCTGAACTGAAAAACAATTTTTTTATGGGGTATAACTTCCAACCCTCCTTGTCATTGGGTTCTTCTCGCCTGGCAAGGGTTTTGTGGTAGCGGCTTTGCTGCTTGAATGGAGGCCAATAAACTTCGTGTTTACGAGGCGTTAACCAGTTCGCACTAATAAGTGCCACGCCACCACCATCATCAAATTCAAGTCCGATAAAAGCCATATTTTACTAATTATTACACTGATGGCAAAACAGTTTAACAGTTGCAAAACATTCACGACATTTACAAAACACGCTTGGCTTGCATGGTATACTTCACTGCGGCTTCACTATTTACTAACTCATTGCGTCAGCCCGTCAGCGTCAGTCTAGCTGCTCTCCTATTGGCGGATGGAAGAATGGCGCGCCGCGATGTTGTCATATTTTGCTATACCAATAGCACTCGCTGTGTTTAATAAAGTTAAACAAAAGTATAATATATAATTATTTACACTTTTACTTTATCAGTACTTGTCTGTAAGTTAAGAATTATTAAATACCTAAATATAAAATAAGGCTGGAAATTTTCCAACAGCTGGAAACGTTTTTAATATTAGTGGCAACGCTGCTCAATTTTTCTGAGAGCAATTTTGTCATTGAACGATATTGGAGCGAAATGATTTTATTGGTTAATTTTATTTTAGCGGGTAAGTTTTGATTCAAATTATATGATTTATGAAGGCCGTTTGACACTACATTAAATTTCTAATAAAATTATGCAAAAATGACAGCTAGACCAAGATCGCGACAATTTATTCGTCCAGATCGAGGTTCTCTCTCATATAGTCTCAAATGGTCACAAATTTGTTATAAAACTGACAATAAATAACAAAGACAGACTAAGATCTTAACAATTTATTGGCTCGGATCGAGGTTCTCTCTCATTTTATAACAAATTTTGTAACAATTAACAAATTATTCATTGTCTTAAATTCATATATCAGCACAAGTCAGAGAAGATAAATTTACTCATACCTAAGTAAAAATGACACTTTAATTTCAAATTTCAAATTATAAAATTTAATAATGTGCAAAAGTTATTTGTTAATAATTTACGACTTGTTTACTACTAAAGCTGAACGTTAAAAAGGCGTAAGTATTTTGACGTACTATAGACGGTCAGAAGATTACGACTCAATTACGTAATTTTCTGGTGTGCATACGTATCTGACCAAATAAGACTAAAAATTGACGTTATATATACGGGCACTAACGCGTCTATGTTACCTGGGTGTCCAAACTGCGCATGCGTTACAAATAATTTTTCAAATTTAGGTTTGTTTGTTTATCACATAGATTCATTACTATAAATATTTAATTATTGTTTGTACATCGTCAAACAAGTATAAATAATTTAAAAATCGACAAACCTCTTTATAATTAATAATTGTGCCTTTTCAAAAGTGGAAAAATAATTTAATTTCCCTTAATGACTGAAGAAATATCGTCCTGGCATCATGTGCAAATCACAGACAAACAAACGATCATATTGAGGAAGTATATTTCTCAAAAGTTGTACGAATAGTGGTTATGTTATCGTAAATATTGTAAATTAATTAAGTAAAACCCGCAATCAGTTCAATTGCATTGCAACTGTGTTTCTTTGAATATATTATAATGGGATATCGTGAACAGAAAGAAAAACACCGCTATAGGTCATGTACAAAAATTTGTGATATAATAACAACACCTAAATTATTCAATTCAACATACAAGAATAATAATGAATTAGATATTGTGGTGTTCTTGTATTCTAGAATTACTCTCATCTATATCGGAGCAATGTACAGAAAGAACACAGTAAATTTTACATGAATTAGGTAATTATATTATTATGTTACATATTAAAATATTTGAATTGCTCATAATAAAAAGGCTTCTATTAAACCTCTTAGAAGAGACACATACCAATCTTTTTGCCACAGCCTTCTAATTTTTTTGATATATATCTAATAGAACATACATGTGTTCATAGAAAGTTGAAGAATTTTGACATGTCCACCACGGAATCCACAGATCCCATGTGATATGAGATATTAATATGCCAAGATTGGGTATTTTGAGAAGAGATTGGGCCGGTTATTGGAATTTATGCTATGATGCATCACTGATTGTGATGATGATGTCTTATTTATGAGATAGTGAAGTGTTTTTTTCTAATTTGTACTTTGCTAAATATTTATTTATTTATTATTTATTTATTTATTATTAGATGAGGTACACAGAACAATTAATCTAAGTAATTGTGTGTAAGTGTACACCAGTCACCTAACCAGATACACAGATGACATAAAATATATAGAATACCTATGCCTACTTATACAAAAAGAACGTAGGCACCAGGTGGTTAAATTATTGCACGCTTTAGTGGGTTCAGTCTTTCTTCATAAGGATGTGATTCTTAAGTTTCTTAGAGAATACTTTGGTGTTCGATAAGTCTCTTATTGCCACGGGAATGTCGTTGTATATTTTGGAAATCTGGAACGTGGAGGATTTTTTGCCGGCGTTTGTATTAATTGAAGGAGTGTGGAAGTTGGTCGCGTTTCTTGTGTTATGACTGTGGATTGCTTCGTTTCTATGGAAGATGATGTTTGATTTAATCTTGTTATGGATGGCTTTGTGGTAAAACTTCGCTGTTTCCATTGTCTTGATCTGTCTGATTGATAAAATTTTGGTTGCGTTGCTGTACAGTTGCGTTGTCGGGGTCAGTTGTGGCATTTTGAAGATGGTCTTAATTGCTCTGTTTTGTGTTCTCTGGACTCTGCCAAGATGTTGTTGCGCTGCATTCCCCCAAGCTGTGATTCCGTAGTGTAGTATGCTGTTTATGTGAGCATTATATAGTAGTTTGGCAGTGTTTATGTTGGTGTGTGGGCATCTTCTGATCGCTCCTGTTATTGCTGATATCCGCCTTATTATATTTTTATTAATATGCTCATCCCATTTCAGTTGGTCATCGATAATTACTCCTAAGTATTTGGCACTGCTAACTTGTTTCAGTTCATGACCATTTATTTTGATGTTCAGATTAAGTTTGTTTCTGTTCTTTTGTGAGAATATTAGTTATTCTGTTTTTGTTGTATTTATAGATAGTAGGCTGCTATGCAGCCAAGTTGAATATTTTTGCATGTCCTTGTTAATGACCTCTTCTATATCAAATTTAGTTTTTCCGTTGTATAATAGAATTGTGTCGTCCGCAAAGATTACATAGTGTGCACTTAGTTTGGCGTCTTTTATGGTAGAAACGTAGAGTAGGTAGAGTAGGGGACCTAGCAGTGTACCTTGTGGTATTTCTATTTTAATTTGCTGTGGGGGGCTGTTAGTATTTCCAATTTTTGTTATTGCTGTCCTGTCATCTAGATATGATTTGATTAAGTCATACGAGATTCCTCGTACGCCCAGTCTCTCAAGTGTTTCTAGTAGTTTCATATGGTTTACCGTGTCAAATGCCTTTTTCAGGTCTATTAGTATCGCTACCATATAGTTGTTGGGATCCAGGTTCAAGTAGATTTGTTCAAGGACTTCAGTTATGGCCGCTGTTGTGTTGCTTTCTTCTTGGAATCCAAACTGTCGCTTGTCGAATCCAACTGTATCTTTTATAAATGTTGTGAGTCTCTTATGAATCACTTTTTCAAATATCTTAGCCAATGTGCTTATGACGCTGATGGGGCCATAGTTGTTTGGGTCTGTGTTATCCCCTTTCTTGAGAATTGGTGTGATTTGTGCGTTTTTGAGGACTGTTGGAAATGTGCCGCTCTGTAGATGTCGATTTATCAGGTCACTAATTGTAGAAGATATGATGCTGCTTACACATTTGAGGTCTTCAGCTGTGATGCGATCTTGGCCTGGACTAGTATTTTTTAGGTTACTTATGATTCTTGTAATTTCCTCATTTGATGTGGGTGTTGGGAATATATGTATCATAATATCTGTCACTAAATTGTAATCAAGCACAAAGAATGTATTTTATATTTAAATTTCCAATAAAATATGTTTTAGTTTAAAACAACTTGTAGATGGTACAGTATAAAGATAATATTCATTTTGGATTTTGCCAAAACAATGTGTGATGAGCTCTTCTGAACTTTACCCAACATTGTGGAAGTAAATAGTGCAGTGTTATGAACAGCAAGATAAGCACGGCATCAAACAGTATTCCTGTTTTTATATTGTTACATTCTCTAAATCTTTTTTATCATTTTATAAATTTGTATGTATCTATTAATTTATACAAATATTTATATTTCATAATAATTTTTGTTTTGTTTTAATTCCAAGAAAGTATATACAAAATAGATTTCCGAACATAAATAAAATAAAATTTAATTTTTTACTTCGTAAGTAGAAATTGAACTTTGCTCATTGATGTAATTATTGAATCATAAACATACTTTTTTTTACAAGCAATAATAAAAATTATTTGCAAGTCTCATTTGTTCTCATCTCAGTTTATGAGACATAGACATAAAGAAAAATGTATTGATTACGAATATGCTATTACAGACACTAAAGAATTTCAAGTGTATCAGAGTTGGTAAATGTTTGTTTATATTCTTTGCTACCATATGGGCGTAAGTAACACTATCACGTTTTTATTTTCGTGAATGGCTTAATCATTCTAGATTTTAAAAAAAGTTAACAATAATAAAAATTATATTCAATCACAAAAATGTAATGGTGATTAATTCCACGACTTTTGCTAAAACATTCATGTTTCAGTGTATATCTCGACACAGAATTAAATACAGGAATTTAATTAGTTTTGTACATTGTTGATTATGCAACATTATATTGAATAATGTACGTAGACAAATATAAAATAGATGTTGTTTTATTCTTACGTATAGCCAAAATATTAAATACAGTAATTTTAGTAATTTTATTTGCATTCGTAAGCTTAAAAATACAAGCAAAAGTATATGTTGAAATATAATACAATCTGACATATAAAACATACCTGAATATATTCGATTGTGTATATAAAACATTAATTTATGTGTTTTCTGTAAGTCAAAACAAGCAGTATTTATATTCAATAATTGACACACACCAATAAGCACACACTCATAATGTACACAAGATTTTCTGTTCAAAATCTTTTCAATAAGACGAAATGAAACGATCGGTGTTTATATTTAATAATATAATTTCACATATACCAATAAACATGTACAAATGTATTAGTTATAAGTTCACAAGTTATTCTGTTCAAAATCTTTTCTGTTAGTCGAAATGGAAGGACCGGTATTTACATTTAATAATATAGTTTCACATCTTCCAGTAAGCACGTAAAAATCAACGCAGAAGTTATAACTTCACAAGTTTTTCTTTTAATAATTCACTGGAATCAGCCTTCATATCTTTATTTATTCTACCTCGTATTTTCTGAGTAATTCTACAAATTCACCGACGAAGTAAACTTGCACAATGCTGAAGTCAATAAAAAACAACTTTGCATATGCTTTCAGTAATATCATAGTTATAAATGGCAATTTAAATCAGAGGTTATAAGTATGTTTTCTGTTTATCTGTCATTTCGTAAATTTCAAAATGGACATTTTGAGTCGACGCATGTGTACTGTGTATTTAAATAAAACACTTAGGTAACTTTTACTGCTTTAATGACCTTTAACATTTACACTACATGATAGAATAACAACCTAACATCATAAGCGTTGTCCGACCGCCTTTCTTGACAGCCGGCCCCGGTGTGTTCGCAAAACAAGCGTCTAAAACCCAACTCTCACAAATGCTCTCAGTCTTTGCGCAAGCTCATGGCTGCGTAAGTTTTAGATTTTGCTTATCCTTATCAATTATTATTATACGATCATGTACGACAATTACCACAGGGCGTTTATAGAAAGTGAATTAAATATTTAATTAAAATTAAATAATAAGAATAACTTTTTTACTGGATAAATTTATTGACAAATCAAAAATTGTGTAGGCTATTTAGGGGAATTGTGCTTAATATGACATATTTTTTTTTGGATGCCATTATCGGGAAAAATAAAATTGATTTCGAAAGACTGTTTGTGGCAAGTTCTTATTTGATGCATTGTATTTCCTTTTTGACATCTAAAAAAAAATAAACATTCATGGTTGACTTACAATTTTTTGATTAGTACGTTGATGCAAAAACCATTTTACCCGTATATGCTGGGTAAAATGACATACACTGCGTCATTTTACCCTAATTGAAAAGTAACATCTAATAATGAACAGTTTATTGTTAAAAGAGTATACATAAACAAAAGAACATATTAAAGATAAGATATAATACTTTCTAGAATAATAAAATTTATGCAAAAATTAATAAGTAACAAATTATTGCAAAACAATAACAATTAAAGACAAAGCTCACAAACGAATTTTTTTTGTCTCAATGGAATGCCTGCACAGTCATTATGGCACCAACTTTTGCACTTTTGGCATCTAATCCAAGACTCCCCTGCTTTAGATCGCTTGTAGGTATCGTTACAGTATAGACAAGACGCGTCTTCATCTGATTCCTCGTCTTGATATGGTTCTTCTATAGCGTCTTCATCACTCATAATTATTGATGATGTTGACTGAAATACATTTCTTTTGACAGCTCTTGCTGATTTTCTTTGTAGTTTTATAGATTTATTAGTTTCTTTTTGCTTTATTTCTTCCACATAAGGACTTTTGGTCCATACAGCAGTTCCTTCTGATTTCCTTTTTCTCCGTTTTTCGAACGTAGTTTCATCAGCAGACGGTATAGGTGAAATTAAGTTTAAACAATTTTTAATAGACAAGCCATTTTCTATAACATTTTCTTCGGATGTTGAAGCCGATTGAAGGTCTACATTTATATCCTGAACATTTTCTTCCTCAGGCTGAGAATCCATATTTTGTATTTCACTTTGTTCGGTTGTCTGGTTTTCGAACCATTTTTCATTGTCAGTTACTTCACAGGGTGCATACAAATGATCTGGGAATATATCTGGATTTAATGGAACAATTCCGGTATTTTTAAATCCACTTATGGCATTTCCCATGGTAGCTGCTTTGGTATAAGCTGAACAAAATAATGTGCTGATTTGATATAAGCTTATGGTTCTGCCGGGGTTATTTTTCATCCACAAGGCGGACTCGGAATTGTAAAAAATTTCTAGTGGGCCAAAAAAGGCTACATCTAACGGCTGAAGTCGATGAGTAGAGTGGGGTGGTAAGCAAATAAGAATAATACCATTTTGTTTTGCTTTCAATAAAGCATCCAAAGATTTATGACTTCCATGGCCATCTAGAATGAGAATCACTTTTTCTTCTCTAGTCGGTTTTACGTGTTTGATAAAATGATCCAACCATTTAACAAAAAGTTCTGATACCATATAGCCAGTTTCGTAACACAGGCCAAGCGTATCAGGTGGTGATCCATCAAAGTATTCTGCCTTATAGTTTTTTCTGGGGAAAATTAGCGCAGGAGGAATATATCTACCCGCAGAGTTCATGCAAGTTACAAGCGTAACGTGTTGCCCTCTTTCTCCGCTCGTTATTGACCCTACTTGTTTTTTCCCCTTTTTCGCAAAAACTTTAGGAGGTTTATGCACGGTGGTAAGGGCCGATTCATCCATATTGTATATTCTACTATTTGGTATATTTTCAGTCTCCATTGTTTCACTAATCAGTCTAAAAAATTTTTGCACTTGTGGTCTATTGAAGCCTCTTGCTCTCGCTGCTGAAGTCGGTTCTGGTGTTCTGAGTGATATTTCTGGATGTCTTGAACGAAAGCCTTTTAACCAGTCCCATCCAGCGCATTTTGTTGTACTATTAAATTTATGAGGATATTTTTTTCTCACTGCTAAGTCATAAGCTAATTTTCGAAGTTCTGTTGCTGTTACACCGAAGAGTCTAGATTCTAATTGAAGAATATGTTCGACGACTTCGTTTTCGGCTTCAATGGGCAATGAAGTCTTGGTTCCCATTATTTTATTGGTACCAGTTGCATATTTATTTTTATTAGTAGTTCTACGTCTCAAAGTTGCCTGAGGTACATTGAAGTACTTTGATGCTTTAAGCCAACCCATGCGTTTCTCCTGTATCGCCTTTATAGCGTTACTCATATCAGCTTCTGACCATGTTTGCCGATTAGATTTTCTTTGGTAGTTAGACACCATGACGAAAGAACAACTGAAAAATAAAACAAATTGTGTGTTTGGTCAATGCACTACAGCTCCATTTGGGTAATATGACATATTATGTCATTTAACCCGCACGCGATTATGTCATATTGCCCTGAAACTATGTTTATACGAAACTCCCTCCAAAAGATTTTGAGGTTAATGTTTGAGGCTGTACTTTTCACGCAATAACTAGAAACTGTGCTTTAAATTTTAATTGGTATTAACAAGAGTAACAAAAGCTAATATTTTAAGAATTACATGCAGTGTTAGTAAGGCTTAAACTAATTTTCACTTACCTTCAAACACCTATCCTGACGTACCGAACTCAGTTTATGCACACGAACTTCTCAGTCTTACTACATTCGTTTATTATCGTCAAAGCAACATTTGGGAAGGCGGTAAATTTGAATTGGTTAGTTGGTATAGAAATTAACGTAGGTATGTCATTTTATACAGTGTGTCATATTAAGCACAATTCCCCTACAATGAAACATCTGAAAAATGTGTTGACGCGAGACTTCCATTCTGCTGAGCTGCTTCTTGTTTGAACTGGAATCAGCCAGTGAATGAATTCTTCGTTTATGATAATCAAATGAATATTTCTTATTGAAGTTTTTACTGCATATTTCACAAGTGAACTTAAATGTGGCTGTGTAAGGCTGTAGCAGGGTTTCGAGCTCACTGTGATGAAATTTCCTTACATGCCGCTTCAAGTTAAATAACGTTTTAGGTTTCTTTACAAGCACTGCACGTTATATTATTGGCCATTATTGTTAACAATAATTAACAAAATACGCCAGACGCCCACTCAAACTGCTCAAACAATGCAAGCAACAAAGTCTAAAGTAATCGAAACACTTTAATAAACTCTAAACTGTATTAACTGTAACCTCTAACAACTGATACATGCGGGAGCATTTGTGAGAGTTGGGTTCGCAAACACCTCTCGATCCGAGGTTCGTTCACGCACACTACATTTCCCCCCTTCTTAATTATAGGTCTAGTCTAGAGGGTGGCTTAACTATTTTACCCGCACGGGTCTGAATAGCTGGGGAAGCTGCAATAGGGTTTCCAGTAATTTTACTCTGACACTCAACTGATACGTTATTTTTAGACCCAGTTTCAACTTCCCTAACAGGTGAATTAGGCAACTGACAAGTTTGGACGTTATCAGATGTTTCTAACACAGTTGGTGGCTGCGACTCACTTATCGGAATCGCCTATTCAAGAGTGCGTTCGTAAAAGCTCCTCGCGTTATCCGTGGAGTATCCAACGTTTACCTTACCCGTTCGTAAAATCAAATATGTTCCCAATTATCGACATTTACGAACACGGAAGTGGTATACCAGGATGTTACTTTTTTAACTCGGTTTGGAGTGCGGTAAACAGGGTAGCGCTTACGCAAATCGTACCCAGATACGAAATTATGCAATAAGGTTATGTTTACAAACCAGATGAAATCCACGAAACAATCATCGGAATAAGCTCGTGTCGTAATATAACACAAACGAAAAATGGACGAAATAACAACGTGTTCCCATGATATAGTACGAGATCCAAATAATGAGATTGTAGCTGTGGAAAATAATATTTTAATAAGAAATAAAACCAGTAAGTTTTTTTAATAATTTTTAAGATTAATAACATATCATATGCATGTTGTCGGTTTTGTTAGCAAATGAAATAAGTATGATTCCAATAAGTAAAGAAATATGCCAGATTTTTGGTTTCCAAGTGGAAACAGAGATTCACAGAAATATTTTATATAATGCGAGACAAGAACACCAAGATAGCCAGAATGTACACTGCAAATGGGGAAAAAAGGAAACCTTAGCATTATTGCAATTATTTCAAACACATTATAATGATTTACAATGTACTTCAAAAAGAAATGATCAAGTTTATCAGCAAATATCTGATGATTTGAAAATAAAAGGTTTTATTTTTACAAGACAGCAAGTCAAAGATAGAACAAAGTGATGAATGAGGTACATGAAATGGAAAGACAATTAAAAACGAAGTGGAGCAGCGCCTATACCAGCGATGGCGAACCTTTTTGAGACGTGGGTCAAATTTTGTTCACTATTTTTTTTTAGTACTAGCTCGTGGGTCACTAAGTGCTTGAATGAACAGGGGGTAAAGAAATTTACATGAAATATGTATTATGAAATACTATTTATTAATATATTTATATATGTATACATATTTATAAATATATAACAAAGTATAAACATAAATTATTTAATGAGAAATCTGTTGCTGTTTATTTTCAGATAATTTTTTAATATCAGGTTCATATTTCGTATTCATTAGTTTGACGCATTTGGCAGTTAATTCCCTTTCAAGTCTATTTCTATTAGAAGATTTTACAAAGTTCATTGAAGAAAACAATTTTTCACACGAATATGTGGACCCAAACATCGTTAAAAGAGCATTAGCTAGTTTTTCATTGATATAAAATTACTTGGTAAAGAATCCCAAACGTTCAATATAATATTTTCAATTTTCACTGTGGGATCAATATTATCTGCACTACTTTCACACAGGTTTCCTTCTACTTCAGAAATCAAGTCTTCAAATTTTGTTTTCCACACTACGCTGCTTCGAAATTCCACTAATTCCATTTCTAAGTTATCTATACATAACCACATAAATTCGATTAACTCATTGTTTCAAATTCAGTTTTGTATGGATATAAAATAAAGTTAAATGTATTTTCCAAACATTTAAATTGATTGAATCTCTCCTCAAAAGCTTGCGTCTGTTGTTACAAAAACTATTTTCTGAACGTCAATATTAATTTCTTTAAATGCAATATCAAATTTTTTAAAAATATCAAGACCGGTACACTTCCCTTTCAACGTTATTAGATTTATTAACTCTTCTTTCATTATATTTCCTGATTTATACCGAGCAAAAACTGCTAATTGTACATAACCATTTACATCATTACTCTCATCTAAAGCAATTGAATACATTTCTGCATAATTTAAGTCGTTATGTAATAGCGAAAAAATATTTTTTTCTAATTCTATTACTCGATCCTTATTTGTATTTCGACTTATAGGTAACTCATTTATACGCTTTATAATCAAGTCTTTTTCTTTAAAATCAGCAAACAATGTAGGACTACATTCTAAAAACGCTTTTTTTTACAAATTCTCCTTCTGAAAGAGATTTCCCGTGGCGAGCAATGTAATGGGCAACTTGAAAACTAGCAGCTGTAATGTTGTTTTTTGGAATCAAAAAACTTTTTAAAACACTGCTTTGAGAAAAATTCTCTTTTTTCTTTTGTAAAAAATATGTTTTTCTTTCTTCATCTGTTGACATTCTGAAATTAGAATGCAACGCTTCAAAATGTCTTTTTATATTATACCTACATACGTGAAGTCACTTTTTCATTACAAATAACGCACATAACCATTTTATTCCTATCAATCACACCATATTTATCAAACCATTCAGCTTGATATGGTCATGAACTTGTATCACTTGTTTTTAATTTTTTAACCGCCGACATAGTACAGGGCTACAATTAAAAATATTTATATTTAGAATACAATAATTTCAGATTTTTTTTTTAACATACCTAATATACAAACGCTATAATACACATTATTTTTAAATGCGTTCGAAATGGATGCCACTGGTACTGACTGGTGACTGGTACATTCCCCCACTCTATGAAGCAACGAATGTGCGCGTCAAGTTACACAGCACAGGTATCGTGATACGATAGAAATAGAAAATCAGCTAGCCCATGTCCACTTGAAAATATTTGTGTTTTATATAAAAAATTAATTTATAAAAACCAATGAGTGGGTCAGTTAAAAAGCTTGCGTGGGTCAATGTCTGACCCACGGGTCATAGTTCGCCATGCCCGGCCTATACATTTTGAGTATGGTGATGTTTTGGATGATATTTTAGGTGAAAAACCAAATGTTACACCTCTAGCTATCAGGGACACTTCAGGAAGTGATGCACTTGAAAGTGATACTACCACTGATGCAGAAGGTAAAGGTGCATCTGTAATACTTACATGTGTAAACAATTTAAAGAACATTTGTTGTAGGTGAAACACACACGACTGAAATAACAGAGATATGCTCAAGAAAAAGAAAAAGAGAAAGTGATACAGAGAGAAGACACAAAGAAAAAATAAAGATGTTAACTGAAATAAAAGAATCATTTGACTCAATGTTCCAAAAATTAATAGATAAACTTTAATACTTTTTTTGTTAAATTAGAATTGCTTTTATTTTGTTAGAATACTTTTAATTTTAATTCATAATTTCTATAGCAAGAAAACTATGCTAATTTTAACAATTTTATTGATATATTTAAACACAAAATAAAAAACTATTTTAAAACAAGAAAAATGTTTATCGTCTAGTAAAACTCCTGCACAATTCATTTCTCTTAATATTACCATTTCTAGTTTGTTCATCAAGATTTCCATAATTTTGAGCCTCTACAGCATCATTCCCATCAACATTAGCATTTCCTTCAGCCATAAATTCTTGTAGATTTATTTCATTGTCTAAGCAAATATTATGTAACACACAGCAGGCCATTACAGTTGCTGGTATTAGCTCAGTTTTATTCATGTCTAAGAAGTTTAAACGCCGAAATCTACCAAATAATAAAGCAAAGGCTCTTTCAATCACCTGTCTTGTTCTTGATAATGTTCTGTTAAAATTTAACTGATTCGCAGTAAAGTTACCGCGCTCAATATATGGAGGAATACACCATCCTAATAATGGATAGGCTTTGTCTCCAATTATATACATTCGGCAGTCGGGAAAGTATTTTCTTTCATTTTGCAGTATTTCTTTATACAGACCAGAATTACGGAAAATTCTGGTGTCACTGACTGACCCAGGGTAACCCACAAAGCAATCAGTTAATTTTAAACTTACATTGCAGACTGCCTGCAAAGTAATGGCATATATTAATTTTCTTGTCTTATAAACTTCAGGGTCGTTATGTGGTGCTTTTATAGGAATAAATGTTCCATCTATCGCTCCCACAATATTATCCATCCCTGCAATATTTCGGAAGGCATTTATTGTTGTTTCCATTTCTTCCTCTCTTGGCCAACAGATAACAGTCTTAGCAATTTTATTGAGTGCATTAATTATTCTAACAAAATGTTCTGATAATGTAGATTTACTCAGGTTGAATCTTTCACCTACAGATCTGAAACAATTGCCATAAACGTACCAATAAATTGTAAGTAAACTTTACTTATGTTGCATAAAGTTCTGGAAAAATCACCTGTATGAATCTGTTGTTGCTAAAATCCACAATGCACTCAATAATTGCTTTTCAATGGCAATTGATGGTCGTCCAATATGTGTCGTATGTATGGAGCGAGATATCAGAGGTAATAGTTGTTCAAACGTTGATCGATTCATACGAAAATGCTGGCGAAATTGCTCGTTAGTAAAGTTACTTATAATTTTGTCCACATAATTTTCAATTCGGACGGGTATATTGGTATCCTCTTCATCATCACATGTGTTTGTTACAACGTCAATATAATATTTTACAGCAGTTATTGCAGCCACTACTATTTTATTTTTTTTCTCCATTTACAATATATTTTTTACGATTACAGAAAACACTATTGACAATTGTCAAATTACATACGTAGGTTATGTGTGATTATGTGACAGTTCACTGAGTACGTTCACACTCTACCCTACTCGTTCGTGTAAGTAGATTAAAAGTATAAGTGACCATCGTTACCTTCTATTACTCTTATCTTACCTCTCACCTGACTTTACGAACACACTCCAAGAGGTACTATTGGACGGGCGCTATTTTCAAATACCGGTGGTTTCCCCAGACTCCCATTACTTAACTCATTAGATTCAGTATACAGAGAAGCACATGCATTTCGACGCATATCACTCGAATGAACAAATTTAATATTGTTGTCAACTCTAATGAGATACGTACAATAACTTAGAGGCTTCATTACTACGCCCTTTTGCCATAATTTCGTCTGCTTATTTTTTACAAATACATGGTCATTTACCTTATATAAAATACATTTATTTTTGTCTGACATTACTTTATCATTTGAATTATGACATGAAGGTTTCAGCAAATCAAACCTTGTTCTAGGCCTATTTTTAAAAATACTTTCACCAGATGAGATCCCTGTCACAGTAGAGGGGGTATTTCTGTAGTTAAATAAGAAGTTCTGTAATTTATTTAAAATTACGTTTCCCGAAACTTCTCCTCCACGTTGTAAAAATAAGGCTTTTCCCAAACTCTTTATAATAGTTTGTACACTACGCTCCGCTGCCCCATTACTCTGTGGATGGTAGGGCGGCGATTTAACAGGTTTGATCCCGTTCGCTTGACAAAATGCCACAAATTCATTAGAACCAAAGGGCGGACCGTTATCTGACACAAGCTCTACTGGAAGACCAAAAATTGCAAAGATATCTCTTAATTTTGATATTGTTTCCGACGCACTAGTGCCATTTGACATCAACCTAACTTCCAACCATTTGGACCTTTGATCCACTACCGTCAAAAAGACATGCTTATTCTTAAGGAAAAAATCTATATACACCCTATAAAAATTATGAGGTGCAGATGCCCATGGCAACAATGTGTTACTTGAATTTGTGAAATTTTGACACTGTTGACAAATATCACAATTTGCAATAAATTTTTCTAAATCTAAATGCATATTAGGCCACCAACAATAAGAACGCAAAAGAATTTAGCTACGGACAATTCCAATATGCTGCTCATGGAACAATTCTAACACATTTTTTTGCAATGACGTGTGAATGACTACTTTGTTACCTAACAAAATGCAATTCTGTTCCAGTGACATCTCATTTCTCTTTTTAAAATACGGCTTTAGGTTTTCATCATTGAGAAATTCCGGCCATCCTGACAAAATAAAATCTTTGACTTTTACAAGTAACAAATCTTTACTAACCTCCTTAGCAACCACACTAGAATTTAATGGAATTTGCTCAACTAAGTTAAACGAATACAAAAAATCAGTAACATCAGTTTGATCACTACATGGTATACGTGACAACCCATCAGCATTACTGATTGAACTACCCTTTTTATACTGAATATCATACTGATAACCCGACAACATGACAGCCCAGCGCGTAATTCTTGCAGCAGCAGATGTCGGAATTCCCTTATTTTTTCCAAATATAAAGGCTGGTGATCAGTTACCAAAACAAATTTTCGTCCATAAAGGTATTTATGAAACTTTTTTAACGCAAAAATTATAGCAAGTGCTTCACGCTCTAAATTACTATACTTTTTCTCTACCACCGACAAAGTACTAGACGCGAACATGACAGGTCTTTCCATACTATCAACTTTATGACTAAGGACACACCCAACGCCATAACTACTCGAATCACACGTTACATAAATAGGGAGAGTGGGGTCATAATGAGTCAAAACACTTGTTGATGTCAACCATGACACTCTCCTGAAAAATTTCTTCACATTGTTTAGACCAACTCTTTACAAAATTTACATTATTTTGACATAGATCATATAGAGGTTTTAACCTGGCTGACAACATAGGAATAAACTTGCCATAATAATTCAAAAGACCCAGATAAGACTTTAGTTCAGTTAATGTTTTAGGTACAGGCGCAAACTTAATCGCCGCAACTTTCTCTTCTGTAGGATGTACTCCGTCCACATCCACTAGATGTCCTAAAAACTCTACTTTACTTTGAAAGAATACACACTTCTTTGCATTCACCTTTACATTGAACTCCTGTAGACGCTTAAGCACCCTTATGACATTTTCATAACACTCTTCTAATGGTGGCCCGTATATTATAATATCATCCAGATAACACTTGGTATTTGACAGCCCAGCTAGGATGCTATCCATTATAGACTGAAAAATACCAGGCGCAGAACTGACACCATACGTCAATCTTGTATATGCAAAGAGACCCAAATGTGTATTTATCACTAACATGTTTTGTGTAGATTCACTAGCTTTTAACTGTTGGTACGCCCCTTTCAGGTCTATGACTGTGAAGTATTTATGTCCACTAAGACACGCAAAAATATTTTCAGGTAATGGTAACGCACAATGATCGGTATCCAAAGAATGATTTAAGGTTTTTTTAAAATCTACACAAATACGGATTTCCCCTGACTTTTTTGGTACAACAATAATTGGACTCGCCAAATTACTAAAATTAACCTTTTTTAAAATGCCGGACTTGACCATTCTTGACAGTTGTAATTCTACTTTTTCTTTTAAGGCAAAAGGCATATCGTACGCCCTATGAAATACCGGTTTAGCACCTTCTTTTAACTTTAATTCGACCTCAAAATGCTTGATACTAGCCTCCGGTTGTTCAGCAAAGACAGACTGAAAGTCACTTTCAATTTTTGACACTAACGAACGCATATCAAGACTCTCGACATTTTTAGTGCTTTGACTTTTGCATAACTCGATACCATGGCCGACATCGACCGACAAGAACTACCCGCCCCAGTGACTGTCTGGGCATTCACAGACTTATTAAAATTAATTTTTTTTCTCCAATCAGGATTTAACACATTTAACCAATTTCTACCTAACAGTGGTACAAATCTGTGTTACAATAGGTAAAATTACAATTTTATTTTTATGACCCGCAGATACATTAATTTCACCTAAAATAGACACACCGTCACCTGTAAGAACTCTTAAATCATATCTGACAGAATAGAGACTTAAGGTAGACAGCCACTTTTCATAATCACTAATATGCATAACTGTTTTACACGCACCACTATCAATCTCGAACTTCATTGGCTTACCTTCCACTTCTAGATGCACTATCTCAGGTGCCACTTTACCTGGATTTAACGATGACAGGAACCCCAAGGTTACAGAACCTTCATCCTCTGACTGTTCATCTTCCTCGACGGCATTGACTTCTTGACCTCTACACACTTTACTCGTATGCCCCACTTTATTGCAACTAAATCTTTTGCAGGACAACTACTAGGATTATGCTTCCGTGCACCACGAAAACAAGGTTTAAACTGATAACTTTTAACATATTTTTGTCTACTATGTCCACTTGAACTAGAACTACCATGTTTGTTATCTTCATATTTACTTCCTTTGTTCTTGAATGACAGCTTGTCAAGACTATCTTCAACCACTGACAGATGATTATTTTCTGAACCCATTGCCTTTACTTGACCTTCAGTGAGTTCTATTGAAAGTGCTATTTCATAAGCCCGTTCAAAACTTACATTGTCCTCTGACAACAGCTTCCGTTTAATTGTGATTGACTTTACGCCACAGACTAGCCTATCACGGAGACATTCTGACAAAAACGAACCAAAATTACAATATTGCGACTGACTCTTTAACTTAGGCCCGGTTTCATAATCATTTTTGAGGGAGACTTTAAATTGGAAAGTATGCTTTATTCCCTAGTTGCGTTTCATAAAGTAACATAAAGGTCAAAGCCGACTTTAAACCGTCCTTTTCCGTAAAGCTTCGATTTTGCTACTTTTCAGCGGGAAAGCGGCCTTTATATCATAAACCTAACCTTATACTTCATATTATTTTGACAATCGTCGTTAGCATTGTGTTAATCGAAGTCCGTTATTTCAATATTCAATTATGTTGCAAATGTTAAACACAAGTTCCAGTTCATCTGAAGAGGAAGAGGTCGAAGTTATCAGAAGGCCAAAATTATACCGAAAACGCGAACAATGCCTCATAAAATATGATGATTGTTCCTTCTTTGAAAGATTTCGTCTAACGAAACCAACAGTTTTGTTATTATTACAACAAATAATTCATCTTTTACCTACACCTTCAAACAGGTGAGAACATACATAAAACACTATTTTAATGTGCAGTGTAGGATGTAATACTTTTTTTTATAGGGGTGGTTGTGTTCAACCTATGGAACAGCTACTCTTGACTCTACGGTTTTTTGCAACTGGGAATTTCCTAATAACTGCTGGAGATGTTATCGGGGTTAGTAAAGCAAGTGCGAGTCGAATAATAAGAAGAGTGTCATTTGCCATAGCATCTCTACGACAATACATTAAAATGCCTGAAACGAATGCAGATATGGAAAGAGTTGCAGGAGAGTTCTACACAGTGGCTCGTTTTCCCAGGGTTATTGGGGCTATCGATTGTACATTGATAAAAATCCAATCTCCTGGAGGAAACGATGCAGAAATATATCGTTGCAGAAAAAATTACTTTGCATACAATGTGCAAACAGTGTGTGACGCGAAATTGAAAATTTTGAATATAGTAGCTCGGTGGTTAGGCTCTGCACACGACCAAACTATTTTCAATAATAGTAATATAAAAAGAAATTTTGAAAATGGGTTATATGGCAGATACCTTCTCGTTGGAGATAGTGGATACACCTTGCAGAGATACCTGATGGTAAAGCTTCATGAAATCCACACTCCAGCAGAAAACTTGTACAATGAGTCAATAATAAGAACTAGAAATGTTGTTGAACGAGTATATGGAGTTTGGAAACGAAGATTTCCAATACTCTCTTTTGGCATGAGGTTGAAACAATGTACAATTAAGGCTATAATTGTTGCTACAGCTGTTTTGCATAATATGGCTCTAGAAATGGCAGAACCTGTTCCAAACGAATGGCTTAATAATAATGAAAATAATTTTGTTGATGAACAGCTGATGCCAAATGTAGACAATATTAATGTAGCAAGGCAAGTGCGACAGTTAATAATCACTGAACATTTTGCTAATTTTTAGTGAAACAGCATACATATTTACGTATTTGTTAAAGATTTTAAATGTAAAATATGTACCTTATTTATCGTCATTCAATTCTGTGTATACTGATGTAATTCTGGTAAAAAAAAAGTTATGTCTGTATAAATATTTAATATTTAACTTAAAAAGATACATTTTTTTTTTGTTTATTTCTTCCTCTTTCAATTGAATTTCCAAATCCAATAACTTCATTTTTCTTTCATGCTCTTCCTCACGTCGTCTTTCTTCCTCTTTCCTTGCCTTTATTTCTCCATCCAAATACTCTATTTTTTTAGCATACAACTGTTCCTGTAGTGGTTTAATCACATTGCGTTTAATAGGATGGAGTTTCTTAGATTTGGGCATTTTTAACTTTTCGGGGGTATATTTACCCCAATAATTTTTACTTGATGCCTGGAAATTGTAACGGTAAATATATAAGTGAAATTAATAATTTGTATACATACTTGTACTTCATAAGAGCATGAAGCTTCATTTTTATGTTTTGATTCATTGCTCTTTTCCTAAAAGATACATTGTTTAAAAAACCATATATGGTACAGATATAGTTCCTTACATCAACTGATAAACTAATAAATTCATTTAAATTTCCTAGGTCTATGTTGGGGTTGCCTTCATGTGGTGCCTCGACTATTATCTAAAACATTAAAATATTACTTTCTATAAGCAGGTAATTATAATTACGTACAGATACATTGTTTGTAAATGCCTCTATTGATTTTGGCATACCCTCTTCTGGAACTCCTAAATCATTCTTAAAAGAAAGGAATTTTAGTTTTGATGCTACAAGGTAAATATTCCATGTGCATTGATTCATGACAGTAATAACATGTATGTCGACAAAATAGAAAGAACAATGCTGCCAACAAAATAGAAAGACAACTATATACACACATTTATATATGTAGTGAAATTGCTGAATGATTCTTTGCACATTAAAAATATACATAATTAAAATATATTTACATCATCATCAAATACATTGGTTTCACCCACCACCGTCTTGATATTTATTAAACTTAAAACTAATTCTAAGATTGGATCTAAATCGGGACGGGGTTTACCACCACCTGTACCAGTGTAACTACACCGTCTATCTGAAGCAGCCTTCCGTGCCTTTGTTTTTAAATTATCATATTTTGACTTGAGTTGGTCAGTTGTTCTATATTCTGATGCAACTGCATTATAAGCAGTTGCAATTCGATTCCATGCCAAATCCTAAAAATAGTTAAATGAAATACATTGAAGAAATATACAAAGAAAGAAAGAATACCTTCTCATCATTAGCAACTTTATCTGTTACTTTATTTTCAATAATTTCTTTCTCCTTCTCAATCAATTCTAATAATTTTAGTTGTTCCTCGACACCAAATACACACGACTTACGTCTTTTTACTGGTGTTGGATTCATGTTTCTAAAATTAACGTTCGTTGTGATAGCAATGATAGGTTAATTTATAATGTAAACGTTAGATGACTGTGTTTTTTCGCGGATTTTCGTACTAGGTGGAATCTACGCATGATCCACACAGAACTATCGTGCTACCAACTGTATCGATTTCAACTTCGAATGATGAAAGGAATCTTTACTTAAAGTGACCTTTACAATTTATTATGAAAGGCAAGGCACCTTTATGTCACTTGTAAAGTACACTTTTCAACAAAGCTAGATTTATGTAAAGCCGACTTTCAGCGTGTTATGAAACCGGGCCTTAGCCACAAAAGTTTTAACATCCTCTGTTTGTTCTTGCACTGTGTTGTAAAATTCATACCTCTCTGCAATAACTAATCTTTTCGGCATGTAATGATCCAAAAGACATTTTTTTTAATCCTCAAACGACTTCGTACTGGGTAGATTTGGTGCTAGTACATTCTTTAAAACGTTATAGGCTTCCGCCCCAATTAATGTCAGCAATAGTGGTACCTTTTTACCAGTTTCGACAACGTTACATATGAGCAATTGATCCAACCTTTCCAAATAGGAGGCAATATCACAGGTCCCCGGACTAAAGTGTTCTATAGAGCCAATTAACGACATTTTGAACTCTAATTTTACTTTTGTTTACTACGTATCAGTAACAGTTGCTGTAAACCACTATAATATTCATGATATTTCCCACTTTCCGCATGAATCCGGATCGAAACTCGTCGCCAATTTATACTGTGTATTTAAATAAAACGCTTAGGTAACTTTTACTGCTTTAATGACCTTTAACATTTACACCATAGATAAAATATTTATACTCTTATATAAATGGCTAAGTTCACTAATATCACGAGACTTGAAATAGTAGTAATTGTTTTTGTCGCCAACAGTGTTATGTGCACAAGCGGCAATTTTGAAATATATACCTTTAATTTTTTAGTTTTAAAATTGATAAAAACAAAGGAGTTACCGCAGGTTAATAATACTCTAATATATTTTTTCGTAATAAATTTATTTTGCATTTAAAGTACATTTATTATCTAAGTATAATTAATAATAGAATATATGCGTATTATTGCCGACATATTAGTATACAAGAGACAAATATCAGTATTTAAATAAAATAAAATGTATGTTATATAGTGTGTGCTTTATTAAGTTCATTTACAATTTCGATAAACATCTACATTTTAACAAAAACATATTTAGCTACTGCTAGTTCTATCAAACCATTTGCTACTTTTCTGGCAGAAAATGTATATTACTATTAAATGGAAAAATATTGATTATATTTTAAATATATTTATGTGGTACTGAGGTGTGTTTAAATGAAATATGACAACTAAAAGTATTACTTAAACTAAACCTTTCTCACTACGTAAATGCACTAATCTTTGCTTATTTCTTCTAAAATAGTCAAGTGCATGTACTTTTATCGGGTCAGTTATACCTTTCGATAAATTACCTTTTAAAATTTTGTTTATATTGTTAGTCCACTGAAAAATTAACATTAACGTGAAATAATCTGTAAATATATCTAGCAAATTATGATTTTGGCATGTAAAAGAAAACTCAACCAAATTTAAAATATTATCTACCAATTTCGCACGTACCTTATTTTTAACGCATAATTTAGGCAAATAGAAATTTGTAACGTCTAAACATTTCGAAAATGTACGAATAAAGTTTGTTTTTGGCCTGACTAATTTTTGTACACTAGGCTATAGGCTCGTACATCAATTAAATGGTGTATAGGTTCTGAGCCATGAGATACTAAATCAGACCGACAAGTTTCACACATGCCAATCCGTTTTAAAATTCGTTTTGCGATAAACCCGGCAATATAGGCATGCTTTTGTAAAATTATGTTGTGACTCTCATTTTTAAAAAGTTCTTTGACTCTTTTATTAAATAGCACACTTTTGCTCGCCCAGTAAGACTCATGAGTCTTGTGTTTGCAGCACAGAAACACGGAACTGATTTTCGTTTTCGAAATAATTTACACCTAATTTTGTTTCTATCAACTTTAAAGTGCTCCAACTTCTTTTTGGTGCGTGGACTGTATTGTTTAACTGATCGTTCTTTTTTGTGAGGAGTACTTACGCAAGTACTGGCAGATGCATCGCTCTTTTGAAAATCTGTAAAAATATATTTTTTAAGAATACCAGTAAAATATTTTATATAACTAATTTGTAAACACCATTTATTCAAAACTGAAAATTTATCTCAGTATACTGAATCATAACATTGAAAGCCTAATTGTAAAAATAGAAGATGGTAAAGATGCAGAATCGGGACCTGAGTTAAATGACAAATTGAATATTTTCAAGGTCAGGTCCCGATTCTGCAACTTTACTTAGAAGATAATAAACAAAAGTGAAAAACATTAGATCCTACCTAGAGTATTGTCGGCTGCCTTAAGAAGAATATTTTCCTGGATTATAATTTTTCCATGATTTTCATTTTCATTTCCAGCTATAGTTAATCTGCTATAATGGTGTTCACTAGCAATATTTACAGTATTTATACTATTTTCAAGAACAGTACTACTAAGTGGCACTACTCCTGGTTTTAAAATAATTCTTGGATACGTTTTTTTAAAGTCATTGCACGAAAAATGTTTACTGCATATTTGATAATGACATTTCAAATATTTATCATCCAATAACAAATCTGTCCTGTCAATGATTTCAATCCACTGTTTGGCTTTATAAAAAAAGGGTACTTTATTATACATGTCTGTATATCTATATATAACTTACAGTACAGGATCTTTTGGCAAGTTAAAAAACGCAACTTCGGGATTATCAAACTTGTTCATGTAACATGAAAAACTAATACAATAAGAACCTCGACTCATTTTTCCCTTTTCACGAAGAAAAAACGGAAAACACTTTCTTATTGTAAATACAATGCAAAACAAATGATTATAAAACACCAGTACGCTATGTTAATAACTACTTATACACTTATAGGAAGTAACAAACGACATGTGCGAACGAATGAACAATGGCAAACAACCTTTCAAACAACTAATGAACTAATATAAAAAGCGAACTCTATCGGGCCAAACCTTCACAACTAAGCCAACTGGGTTCCTTGAGTTAACATTTGAGTTTAAAGGTTACGCCAGTATCGCGGTAGTTGCGGTGTTTCCAATCTTCTCCTTCCTGATCCCTGCTAACTCTTTTATTGGTGTTAAAAGGTACATAAGCCAACGAACAAAACACAGATGGCGCTGGCTGCATTCAAGTAATAATTTTTATTAATACCAAAGCTAACAATAAGTATATGCCGGGTCAAATAAAACACTAATTCGAATTTATATTATAATGATGTATTTCAATTTTAAAACTTAAAACAAAATTATATATAAAAAATAAAAGACATAATATATTATTTCGTTTAGCGACACAGTCCTTAACTAAATAAATTTATATTTAAATAATTAACCTAACAACTATGTCTCAAAATAAACCTCCATATCCTCTGTTAGTAGTTGTATTGAAATAAAGCCAGCCAGTGGAGTAAAAATATAGTTTACTTTCTATTTAAGATATTACAAAACAACATTTGTCATTAGCGAACAACTTGCTTACAGCTACTACTTAGTGTAACTACTTTCACGCAGTTTTACATATTGTACTAACCCTGAGTGTAATAAAATACCCAAGTAAAATCTAACAATGAAATTATCATTCACTCATAATATCTCTTTATTACATCTTGGGTTAGACATTTTTTTATAAATAAGTATGACAAAAGTTCTAGATCATATATGGCAATCCAGATGAATTGTCACACGTTGGGTTGGCCGATAAAATAAAGTAATATGTTTCCAATATTATGCCTGACTTTATTATAATATGTAATATTTATTTGCCCGTAACTAACTCAGTCGTAATAAAAATCTTGATATCCTTTTCTAAATACACTTACAATACTTAATCATGTACTTCAAATATTACAAATCATATATTTATGACAATTAAATTTACTTCTATATAATTTATATTTTTATAGTTTCTTTTTTACTAATATAAAATTTAATCCGGTCCTGTCTCTTTAATTTTTCCTATAGCATATAAGAGCCCTAGTACTATTCATCATATAAGTTGGTAATCCGTAACTAAACTGATCATACCGCTTTAAGTGAAAACTAACCTGATTAGTTTGCTAAATATTTAGTTTACTCGATAAAAAAAATCTTCACTATAAGTTCAATTTAAATTCTACACCTCTTATTATTTTATAGTATGGTAAGTTCTTATTATACAAATACTATAACTATCTTATACCTTAAACTTTTCATATATTTCTATTTTTTAGGAGATTCCACACCCATATACGAAATAATGTTTACTTGTCAGAATGCTTCAACATAAATTAAAACACAGATGGATGTATAACCATAAATATAATGTAATAATCATATATAATACAACGAGTAGTCAAAGTATGCTCGATTATTTTTGTGGTGGTTCACGAATGTTTCCTTGCGCTTGAATATTAATAGGACGAGTGCGTCAGCACGAGTCCTATTTACAAGCGCAAGGAAACAAGAGTGATAACACCGCAAAAATGATCTACCATACTTTGATTACGAATTGTATTCGAAGGACTATTCATCGAATGATTCATTCATAAATGACGAACTGAGTTTTTAATTTTCTAAAATTAAGTAGCTATTGCGTTGGTTTCCATAGTAGTATGTTTTCAACAAACTACTGTCAATGTAGAAAATTTTCTACGATTCGAATTTAATAAGTTATTGCAAGAATAAATAGATTTCTGATATGGAAAGCAATTCAAAAAGGTTTGGTGAAAAAGGTGAAAGTGAAATTGATGCTGAAATTCATAAAACTATTCCGGAAAACACAAAGAAAACAAGAGATTATATCTGGAGGCAATTCTCAGATTTCTTGTCCGAGAAGAGGTACAAATTGGACGAATCCACACCCCCTATTGAAATTAATTTCGTATTAAAATCTTGGGCATGTAACATGAAGAAGCAAAATGGCGATGACTATAAGGAAGGAGTGGTAAAGCACATGTGGAATGTTACCGCGAAGTTGGTGCAGGAATTATATTTTGAGAAGTGGAAAATAGTAATAAACCCGTTCAACGATATTGTCTTTAAGTCAAGTAGGAATGCCAGAGACGCCATGCGACGAAAATTACAGTCGTGTTCCGAAAAAAGAAGTACAAGTGCAGCAGCTATTACCCAAGAAGAGTTTGCAAATATTGTCGGCAGTTTTGATGAAGATACCCCGAAAGGCCTCCAAAAAAAATTCTTTTTTATAGCTTCTTTGGAACTTGCTTGGCGAGGTGGAGAGGGAAATAACTGTCTCACGCACTTCTTTAAAGAAGAAATTAACAATGATGGCTCCCCTACTGGCAGGATAGAGTATAATAGCATATTTTCAAAGACTGCGCAGGGAGGATCTAAGCCACTTTCCACCAGCAAATGGCTAATTAAAAATAAAGACAATTCTGATTTATGTCCTGTGAGGTAGGTGTCAGTTTTTGATAAATTCCTATAGGTATGTTTATGTTTATTTTTATTTAGGTTGTATCACAAGCTTATATCCAAAAGAGGAGAAAACATTAAGACGAACCGTTTGTTTCTGACTCCCAATCCTTTTTGGAACAATTCGAAATCGTCTAGTTGGTTCAAAAACTCTCCGGTTGGGATTAATGAGATGAATAAATGGCTGAAAAATTCTGCTGAAAAAGCCGGATTGGATGTTAAAAAAAGAAAAATATCCAATCACTCAATAAGATCGTCTACAGTGACAACTTTAGCAAAAGCTGGAGTCGGGGAGCATCAATTGATGAAAATTACTGGCCACGGCAATATAAATTCTATTAAAACTTACCTGCAGTTAGATGATGAACACCATGAGAGTATTATTGGTCATTTGAGAAAAAATATAACAAATACTGGATCCACTGCTGTAGCCTCTACTTCTAATATCACCAGTTCCGTTGCACTGTCCGAAGAAAGTGAGATGAAAGGCACTTTCAGAGAAGCCTTTTTACACAACTGTAGTCATATTAATTTTTCTAATTGCAATTTTCATTTATAAAATTATAATCCATCATGTAATTTTTATTATATAAGGTATTTGTACGTTATTGTTTCAAAAAATAAAAAAATTGCGACATATATCTGTCAAAAATATCCACCGATACCACTAGTGGTGATTTCAATGAAATACCCACTAGTGTAAATACGCAGCAGTATTTTTGTTGCTAGGACACAAAAATGTGATTCTTTGATTCTTATTGGTCATATTTTTACAAATGACACATGAGTTGAATAGTCAAAGATATTTAACAACGTTGATGTACCTGATGAACATGCCTATAATATTTACAATTTCCTTTTTAAAACTTGTCCAATATTTATTATGATATGGCTATGATAAGAATTGTATATAATTTCTAAATAACTGAAGGTAGGTTTGTTTATTTTAAGTGTATAACTTTTTATAAATGAATATTATTACTTTTAAATACAAATAGTACTATAATGCCGTTATTTATGGCTGTAATTTATAACAGAAATATTTTGAAGATAAAATATTCGATCGATAAAAATTCAAATCATGGAAAAATAGAGATATTCAAATAAAATATTAACAAATAACTAATACAACCTTGTTTTACAATGGGGTTACTTCTTGATAAGGAAATTTATTAATTCTTGTCTCCTTGTAGACTCGGATAGACTTGAATCCCTCACTCGAACAGCTGTTTGTGCGTCGTGAAATTTATTTCAAGTGTTCGAACTGGATTTGTACTAGATATACACGTACTTGGTTCCTCGGACTGGATATTATACTGGTTCAAATCTCCTACCTCGGACTCGGACTGGATATTAGACTGGATCAAATCTCCTTTATCGGACTGGATATTATACTGGTTCAAATCTCCTACCTCGGACTGGATATTAGACTGGATCAAATGTCCTTTATCTGACTGGATATTATACTGGATATGCACGTTCTTTCTTCGTCCCAGGAAAACTTTACTACCTATGGTCCCTCGTTGGTTTCCGAATTTTTCAATAAATCAATCCTTTTATAGTAAGTAATTTTTATTTATTTAAATCCTTTATGCACCTAAATCTTCTTATATAATATCTTTATCCCTGTATACTGCTTATTTTACAGTGATGATACACTAATATTTTGTTAATATGTCAATTAACTTTACACAGTATAAGAATATTAATTTCCTACACTAAAAATGCCTTTTAATCACTTTTAATTATAAAAATTCGGCGTTATTTCTTAGAACCGAATTTTTATGAACTCTCTTCTCATAAAATTTTTTCAGACGTTTTTTTTTATTTTACCCTCATTTCCCTAGTGATAATATTCCTTTTTGAATTGACCAATCTCTATTTAACACCTCTTAATTATATTCAAAATACCTTCTATTAATTTACTATTTTCGCGAATCCCTTTCTGTACAACTGTACTTATATTTTCACAATTTAAACCATGAATTTACCAATAAATTTAAGCATTTAGAACAATTTAAAAACACAATCTATTAAAATTTCCAGTAAGTGTCAAAATCTGTCATCCACTGACATTTCCTCTAAATTAAATTTTATGCGGGAGTTTTTGATCTATTTTGACGTTACATTTAAACAATATTACCCTCCTTTAACATCAATTCTCATCATTAAAGACTATTGAACAAGTTTTTACAATTTTATATTACATAACAAACACTCAATTAATTTCAAAATCTCTATTTTTCAGGTCTTGGTCTTATTTGAAAAACTATGGACCTTATCCACACAACTTTACTACAAACAGTAAATATACGATTGTAATTATAAAAATTAGTACTAATAATATTTTTCCTCATAACTTCATTTTTATTTATAAGTTTTTCAATCTTTTAACATTTAAAATTAAATTCAAATCATATCCATATATAAATATTGATGGTAGGTATCTAGCACTACCTCATTTTGCCCCTTTTAATAAATGTAAAATTTCAACATGTTGTAATAATTTTCATTTATTAAACAAGAAATTATCAGATTAAATTATGAGAAATTATCTGTTACCTTTATAAAACATTTAAACTATTAACAACTTTTAACGTAACATTTCTTGCAATGTTTGCATTTTTTTTATTTTAATTATGTAGCACTCCCATCATGTAAACCTTTATCATGTACATTTTCATAACAATTTATCACTACTTTCTCTATGCAATACTATATACATGTACTTCTATTATAATTATTTTGACTGTAATATAAGTTTCTTTTCTGTTTCTTACTATTATTTGTACTTGGTATAAGGAAAATTATATTATTTTTTAAAACTGTTATTTATATTCTAAGTATGTTTTTTTTTATAAATCTCTGGATATCTGTATGAACTTTATTATCTACTATTCCTGTATAAAAATATTTTCTCTTCATATTTTTCTATATAATGATTTTTAAGCATTTATAAAACTTTATTATAACTACTGCCTATAATATCTTTATCATATTGTGGTGAATATTAAATCAACTTTATTATTTCTTTGGAACTTAAATTGCCTTTCTGAAATATGCTTTAGTCATGCTCACTTATACATTATTACTAATTATCTATCTTGTTCTTATTCGAACATATTCCCTATTTACCTTATCAGACATTTTCGTCTTATCCCCTACTTTCATCATAAGAAAGTCTTTACTTATATTTTCGTTTTATTGGCGTACGTTACCATATAAATAATATGTAGACATTTTCGTCTTATACATTTTATAACTTTGGGTTTCTTTACCCTTTCTCATATATTTTTACATTTACCATACCATATTTTCATGGATCATTTTATATTACTCTATTATTTTAAGTATTTTATATTAAATTCAATTATATTTCTTTGTAAAAGGCTCTTTTTCTTTCTTCTTAATAATTTATTATCATTTATTATTCACCTAATGTTTCACACGATTTTCTTTATCGCACAAATTTATCGTAGTATATCTCTTGGTTTTATAACACTCCTATACATTTTTTTTTTTAAATATTTTCTATCCATAGACATTAATGATTTTATTTTAAGCTTCTTACAATTCCAGATATCTTCTTTAAATTCCTTTTCTTGTACATACATGTTCTTGTATTATCGACTTATATTACATCATTTTTTTATTTCTACTATAAACAATTATTTTGAAATAAGGGAATAACTTTTTATAAATAATAATACTAATTTTAATATTAATAACATTTCTATTCTACCTACTTAACTAAATTTCCGGACGCATTTTTGAACATTCATCTCTTCCTATATCTTCTCTTTGGAAAAATTTTTATTTCCCTTATATTATTCCATACCATATGTTCATAAACTATTTAGTATGTATAATACATGTCACATCATTATTTTTTAAATATTGTCATGCCCCTACTTTCTTATTGTATAAGTAGTTTATATATGGGCTCGTGTAAATAGTAGTAGTTTATATTAAATATAGTGTATCTAATTTCACTATTATTTAATTATCTTATATCAATATTGTCATGCCCCTATCCTTATATTCGAGTGAGTAATGTCTGTATTGTCTTCTGTATTGGGTGATAGCGCTGGATACGGTTAATGTTTCTTATAACAACAAATACTCGCCTTAAGTATTTACCATGTCCAAGTCCTTTAATTTCTATGGGCTATTATTTTCTTGTAGCTCTGGTTTTCGGATGGTATCGCTAGTACCAACAATTGATGTCCCTATCTCAATTGCCATGTCCAAGACTTTCGGTGGGCGTTATTATTTTGTAGCTCTGGTTTTCGGATGGTATCGCTAGTACCAACAATTGATGTCCCTTAATATTCGCCATGTCCCAGAATTTCTGTGGGCTATTATTAATTTACATAATCATGTAACATTGACACATGATATGTTCCTTTGAAGTATCCAGTATTCTCATCCACTAGATCATAATTATTTGCACCTATTCTTCGATTAATGGTCCTGTAAAAGGCCTTAAAAGTTTTGCTATTATTTTATTTTTCCTATCAGTTACTCTTAGTGCTCGTACAACTACTTTATCATTCACATTGTACGTTTTATATTTACGTTGTTTTTCTTTTTTCTTATTTTCCCATCTTTCCTTCCGCTTCAATAATTTTTGTCTTACTTGCTCATATTTATCCCCAAGATAAGCTATATCATCATTTTCCCATGGTCTTTGAGGTGGTTGTCCAGTAAATATAGTAATTGGGCAAGCTTCATGTACCGTACTAGGTGTATTATTCATCACTAGTTCTATCCGTTTAATATATTTCGCCCATTTATGATGACAATCAATTAGTAATATTCTTAAATACTTAATAACTTCCTTAATATATCTTTCCGACGGGTTAGCTTGAGGATGGCGTATAGAAATATGGTAAGCTTTAATATTCCTGCTTTCTAAAAAATCATGATATCTTTGATTCATAAAGTAAGTTGCATGATCTGATAAAATTGTATTCGGAGTTCCAAATTCTGTAATATACTCCTGCAAAGCTTGTAACACTGTTTCTGTATTACATTTTTGAGTGGGTATTAATCTAACATGCTTTGAGAAAATATCACACATTACTAAAATATTACGATATCTTCTAGTACTTGGTATCAGGTTTGAGATAAAATCTATCGCTACTAATTGTAATCTATCAATTGCTATTATACTTAGACTAATGTTCTGATTCGTGAAATTCTTTTCTTTTGCCAGTACACATGTTTCACACTTCCTAATTTGTCTTTTAATTATTTTCTCATCGTTTTGACAATAATAAGCTTCTCTAAAAATAAGCCAACATTTCCTGGCACCAATATGAGTATATAATTCATGTAAATTTTGTACAATTTCTATGGTATGTTCCTCATTTGTAACGTATACCTCATTTTCACCAATTTTCTTCACTATAATTCCATCTTTAATACTCATACCATTATAAGCTCCATCTGTTAAGAGTTTATGTTTAATATCAATCAACTCAGGTGATTCTTGTGCTTGACTTATTTGTTGCAATGAGAAAATTCCTTCTGTATCCAATTTTACCAAGTTAATTTGTACATTAGATGACTTATTTTCTCCATACTTTCTACTTAAGATATCTGCTGCTATCATCTCTTTACCTGGTTTGTACACGATCTCCATATCATATTGTTGGATCAATAACGTCCATCTATAAATACGATTGTTATTTAATTTCGTTGTCATTATATTTAACAGTGCCTTATGATCCGTTTCAAGGACAAAACGTTTCCCAATCAAATAATAGCGTAATTTTGTTAAAGCAAAGATGACGGCAAGCATTTCGAGTTCTGATACGCCATATCTTTTCTCGCAAGGCTGTAGTGTTCGTGAAGCAAAATAAATTGGTACTTCTATATTATCCTTTACTTGTATAAGTTCCGCTGCAACAGCTATGTTTGACGCATCCGTTCTTACTATGAATTCCAAATTAAAATCAGGATGAAATAATTTTAAATTTTCAACGAAATTTGCTTTTAATTGAATAAAACATTCCTCACATTCTGTTGTCCATTTCCATTTATTACCTTTCTTTAATAGATTCAATAATGTGTTTGTTTTTTGACTATAATTGGAAACAAACTTTCTATAGTAATTTAGTAATCCTAGGAATCCTCTTAACATTTTAAGTTTATTTGGTCTTGGGTAATTTTGTATTTCCTCTAACCTTTGAGGATCTAACATAATATTTTCCTGATTTACCACATATCCCAAATAATTTACTTCTTTTCGACAAAATTGGCATTTTGCAAATTCAGTTTCATACCATTAACTTGTAAGGTATTAATAATTATTTCAATATGATTCATATGTGTTTCAATATCATCTGAGAAAATAATAATATCGTCTAAGTAGTGAAGTGCAAATTTTTCATATTTGTCCAATATTTTATGAAGGAACCTGATCAAACCAGCAGGGCTACTTTTTATGCCAAAAGGGCATACTCGAAATTGAAAAGTAATTCCATTTATATTAAAACCACAATATTTCCTTGAGTCTTCATCTAATTGAATTAACCAGAAAGCGTTTTTAAGGTCTAATTTACTATACCATTTTTTATTCCCACATTTTGTCAATAGAACGTCTATATTCTGTGGCGTTTCGTGCTCAGGCTTGATCCTAAGGTTGAGTAAGCGAGCGTCAATGCATAATCGTATAGAGTTGTCTTTCTTCTTAACCAGTACCACCGGATTAATAAAATAGGTGTTAGAACGTTCTATAATATTTGCTTCCTCTAATTTTTGTAATTCTTCATTCACTCGCTCTTGAAAGAAATAAGGAATTGGGTAATTTTTGCAAGACAATGGTGTATCATCATCAATCAACAATCGATGTTCATAATCCTTAGCAAACACAACTTCATCATTTACTAACCTGATATTATCATCTAAAATTTCTATCAAACTTTCTTCCATCCAAGGTTCTGCTAAGTTTTGTTGTACTATAAATGATTTTATGTCCATCTTATTCCGGATTATCAGTACTTCTTTCTGTTCTTCTTGTATTAATACATTACTATTTTCCATATTTACATTTGTTCTTGGCAGCTCAAACATTGCCCCCTCTAAATGTTCCTGCGCATCGTCGTTTTCTGCCCGATCAGCAATTATAACATTATTTACGTCCACCTGTATATCTTCCTTAAATTTAAGATATGCGCTTATTTCCTTTATGTCCTCTAATTTATGCAGCAAAATTTCATTATCACCTATTCTAATTTTATTATCTTCAAAATTAAGATTCATACCCAATGCTCTCATATTATCCACCCCCAAAATACAATCATAGAAAAGATTACTAAGTATATAAAACTTCATAATATACTTTTGTCCATTTACTTCCACTTCTACACATAATCTTTTATTAATACACACCATTTTCCTACGGTTCGCAGACATGACCTTTGTATTATTAACTTTTATGATATATTTGGAATAATTCTCTATACTATTTACCAACTCCTCCTTTATTAAAGAAATCTCCGCTCCGGAATCTAATAACGTTTTAAAATTAATCTTCTTAATGGTAATTGAAAAGAAAGGTAAGCTTTCATAATTATTTTAAATATCTCCTACTTCTGTAATATTATAGAATTCCCTTATTTCCGAAAACACTTGATATTTGTCATCATTACAAATATCCTCTTCTGTAAGAAACAAATTTATTAATGAGAGGTTCCTGGCACAGGATCCTTGCATAAGTTCCTTGGAATCTCTAAAATTGGCGTTTTTTCTTCTAGATTTTCCATTCTTATGCCACTATTTTCTTTCAAACTAACATTACTTGTACTGCCATAACTATTATTTCTACAATCTTGAGTACTGATTGTATTAATCGCTCTTGCATTATCCTTACCATAAAATCTTCTATTTTGTTCCTGATAATTATTATTATTATACGGTGTCCTATTCGATTGCTGATTGTTAAAAGGCGTATATCTATTAAAGTTTGGTCTATTATTATTGCCATTTTGTGTACCTCTATTATTTGCCCCCATATCATTTCTATTCCCTTGAACATTAAAACTTCTATAATTCCCATTTCTTTCTTGATTAGGATTCTGAAATACCTGTCTTGTTCCAAATCCATATGTATTATTATTTGGCGAATAATTATTTCTAGAATTATTGTTAGCCTGTTGAATAGCCGAATTGTTTCTGTTATAATAATTGTACGTACCATCATTATTATTATTTCGCTGATTATTACCTGGAGCTTCTTGTCTACTCGTTGACTGTCTAAATTCCCGATACTTCATACCATCTGAATAGTCATCCAAACGACGTAGAATCTCAATCAATCCATCCATATCAGTAACATTCTGGCAAATTATTGCATGAGTGTCAACTGGAATAAAATGCTGTAAAAGTTGTTGTGAGATTGTCTGTTCATTTAGATGCGATATATACCGACAATAATTGAACATGCGTTGTGCATAGGCTTCCCTAGATGATTTACCTAACTGATATCGTCCAGTTAACAATCTTTGATGTGCTCGGCTTTGTTGTGTTTCATTCCAAAAATTCTTTTTAAATAATTCCACGAACTGATCTATACTAGTACAACTATCCTCTATCCGTTGTAACCAATCCGCTGCTCCGTTACTTAAAGTAGCCCGTATGACATTCATTTGACTTTTGAAATCTGGAAAGTCATCTACGTACTTCAAAATATTCGTCAAATAAGCCATAGGATGCGTAGATAATTTGTCACCACTAAAATGCGTAATATTTTCAATTCTAATTCCTGTATTCAAATTACTATACACTGGAGTACAATTAACATTTGAAATCCTAACATTCTGTGCCTTTTCTAACAAAACTTGTACTTTTTTCTTCTGCTCTTCACATTCCCTTAAAATCACCTAGATACTAGTCCTCTGTGCATCAGTAGTCGATGTAGTTGCTTGTATTTCTTTCATACAATTTATTTCCGTTGATTCTATTTTCTTATTCAAATTTTCTTCCATTCTTACTACCTGATCAGTAGTTTCTTTATTTACCTTTTCCAATCCTTGTTTTAAATTGTCAGCAATCTCTTTATGTTTTGAAATATTATCTACTTTCAACTGACATAAATTTCCTTTAATTTCCTTTACATCCTTTTCTACCCGTTGAACTTCTGTAGTAATAAAAATTATAGCTTCTGATTCTTTGGTAATAAATTTTTCGTTCATATCTACTACAACTTTGTCAATACTATCTTGTGTATTATTCAATAACGATACCTTCAATTCTTCAGGCTTCTTATTATTTTCTTCTCTTATAACTTTGTTTTCTTCATTTAAATTATTTAAATTCCTTGTAAATTCTTCATATGTCTTATCTAGCTTGCCACATAATTCTTCATTCACCTTAACTAATTTTCCGCTTAATTCTTCCTTTATATCCACTAAATTGTTCTTACTTTCTTCATTTGCCTTAATTAATTTACCACTCAACTCCTCACTTGCCTTCTCTAATTTATCTAATCTTCCATTTAATTCTATTTTATCCTCCTCTCTATTTTTCTCACTTTTCCTATTATCCTCCTCTCTATTTTTCTTAGACTCCTCTCTATTTTTCTCATTTTTTTCGCTCATTTCTTTTAACATCTGCATAATAGATACCATATCTACTGCTGCTGACGACGTTCCTATTTCCAAAATTTCCCCTTGTATCTGCGTCTTATCACCCCTATCTTGTCCTTCTTCTAACTGCCGTGTCTCTTCCTGTACCTGTGGTATATCTCCTCCATCTTGTATATTTCCTATCTGTTGTGTTTCTTTCTCGCTATCGCTTGAAGACTCTGGCCTATTTATTACAGAACTACTTCTATACTCCATTCAGTCTAAGAATAAAGTAGATGGCGCTACAATATGAGCACATTTACACACGATGAACTTTGTATTTTGAAAACAAGTAAAACATATGTTTACTGTCAGATGGATAGCAGGGATATACATATCTGATATCATTATATTTTGACATTTACGTACATTTTTATACAAGTTGGTAACTCATTCCTCAAGAAAAAGGAATGCACATGTCGTCTAATTGTACTTTTTTTGTGCTTCATCCAATTTATTGTAAGTATGACGATAATTTCTTTTTCTTGGAGGAGAAATTGGAACTCCATATAATTCCATTTCTTTAATAATGCAGTACATTGTATTCCTATTAATACCCACTTCCTCTGCTGTTTGATTGACTGCAGCTGTTTTAGACATATTGTTTTTATCATTAATGTACACATTATAAGCCATTTGCCTTTGTCCAGATCTTATGTGTTTCCCTTTACGATTTTTTGAAGGACCTGGTAAAACTGCTTCCGCCATACTATAGAATATTAGCGATTACGAAAAGAAAGTTAACGAAATTGATAAAATACCTTAACAAATGAATATTTCACTTGCGAGTTCTAAGAAGAACTATTTTTTAAGAATATTAACAACAAATAACTATGTAAAATACGGAAATCGACAAAATCTTTGAACAAAACTGTCAGTAAACAAATTTTTGACAGAACGAGCTAAATGCGATTATTTTGCCGGTGTAAATGCACACTCGATTTCAACCAATCACAAACGTTTATTTTAAGCCCTATCTTTCCCAATGCTTTATTCTTAGACTGAATGGAGTATAGACCTAGTATTCATGTTTATATAATTTTATGTAACAACACTGTAATAAAAATTATTTGTATTTACATTTCTGGTTTTATTATACTGTTAACCTTTGTATATGGAAAAATGTATTTAACTAATTATAATCAGGTGAATAAAATATCAAAACACAATCTTTGCGAGTTTCTTTTATAACGCCCCACGTTCGGAAGCCATATTAATGTACTAACCCTGAGTGTAATAAAATACCCAAGTAAAATCTAACAATGAAATTATCATTCACTCATAATATCTCTTTATTACATCTTGGGTTAGACATTTTTTTATAAATAAGTATGACAAAAGTTCTTGATCATATATGGCAATCCAGATGAATTGTCACACGTTGGGTTGGCCGATAAAATAAAGTAATATGTTTCCAATATTATGCCTGACTTTATTATAATATGTAATATTTATTTGCCCGTAACTAACTCAGTCGTAATAAAAATCTTGATATCCTTTTCTAAATACACTTACAATACTTAATCATGTACTTCAAATATTACAAATCATATATTTATGACAATTAAATTTACTTCTATATAATTTATATTTTTATAGTTTCTTTTTTACTAATATAAAATTTAATCCGGTCCTGTCTCTTTAATTTTTCCTATAGCATATAAGAGCCCTAGTACTATTCATCATATAAGTTGGTAATCCGTAACTAAACTGATCATACCGCTTTAAGTGAAAACTAACCTGATTAGTTTGCTAAATATTTAATTTAATCGATAAAAAAAATCTTCACTATAAGTTCAATTTGAATTCTACACCTCTTATTATTTTATAGTATGGTAAGTTCTTATTATACAAATACTATAACTATCTTATACCTTAAACTTTTCATATATTTCTATTTTTTAGGAGATTCCACACCCATATACGAAATAATGTTTACTTGTCAGAATGCTTCAACATAAATTAAAACACAGATGGATGTATAACCATAAATATAATGTAATAATCAAAGATATTTAACAACGTTGATGTACCTGATGAACATGCCTATAATATTTACAATTTCCTTTTTAAAATTTGTCCAATATGTATTATGATATGGCTATGATAAGAATTGTATATAATTTCTAAATAACTGAAGGTAGGTTTGTTTATTTTAAGTGTATAACTTTTTATAAATGAATATTATTACTTTTAAATACAAATAGTACTATAATGCCGTTATTTATGGCTGTAATTTATAACAGAAATATTTTGAAGATAAAATATTCGATCGATAAAAATTCAAATCATGGAAAAATAGAGATATTCAAATAAAATATTAACAAATAACTAATACAACCTTGTTTTACAATGGGGTTACTTCTTGATAAGGAAATTTATTAATTCTTGTCTCCTTGTAGACTCGGATAGACTTGAATCCCTCACTCGAACAGCTGTTTGTGCTTCGTGAAATTTATTTCAAGTGTTCGAACTGGATTTTGTACTAGATATACACGTACTTGGTTCCTCGGACTGGATATTATACTGGTTCAAATCTCCTACCTCGGACTCGGACTGGATATTAGACTGGATCAAATCTCCTTTATCGGACTGGATATTATACTGGTTCAAATCTCCTACCTCGGACTGGATATTAGACTGGATCAAATGTCCTTTATCTGACTGGATATTATACTGGATATGCACGTTCTTTCTTCGTCCCAGGAAAACTTTACTACCTATGGTCCCTCGTTGGTTTCGGAATTTTTCAATAAATCAATCCTTTTTTATAGTAAGTAATTTTTATTTATTTAAATCCTTTATGCACCTAAATCTTCTTATATAATATCTTTATCCCTGTATACTGCTTATTTTACAGTGATGATACACTAATATTTTGTTAATATGTCAATTAACTTTACACAGTATAAGAATATTAATTTCCTACACTAAAAATGCCTTTTAATCACTTTTAATTATAAAAATTCGGCGTTATTTCTTAGAACCGAATTTTTATGAACTCTCTTCTCATAAAATTTTTTCAGACGTTTTTTTTTATTTTACCCTCATTTCCCTAGTGATAATATTCCTTTTTGAATTGACCAATCTTGTAACGAAGTCCCTCGTTAATTGTACAAACTAACATTTTTTAGGTCCATAATTAATTTATTTATCAATATTAAATTAAATGTATGTGTGTTATTTTGTTCAAGTATTGTATAAAATGTTTTGGACGGACCTGTGTATATATTCATATGTAATTATCATTCATGTTATTTGTTTATTTTCAATGGAAAAGTACCGAAAGTATACGTCATGCTCGTAGTCGCGCATTTCACGTCCAAATCGCGCACAAATTGTATGTTTTGAACAAGTTTTTCCTACAGACATAGGGGGGTTTACGGATATATAAAGGCCCCAGCAAGTGGGTCTCGTTCATTTTATTCTCCTATCCGACCGCTACCTTTACCTTGCTCTACTCAGCCTTGATGGCGTGGGAGAGTCTGGTTTAAATCCTAGAAACGTATTATATTCAGGCCTTTCTGTGCCGTGAAATAATCGTTTCAAAATCCGCTAAACACATCCGAAAGTGTCTTTTTCATTCAGACCCAGGGTCGTGGAGGAATAGACATTTTACCGCTACAACCTATAATTCCCGTCAAAGTCAGGCTATAAATGCCGTGACTATATATATATATTTCCGCATTTAATATTTATTCTTTGTTTTTCAGAAATGTCATATTTCCGATAGTATTTGTAACGCGCCGTAAAAATTCAAATATATTGTTCGCGCTCTGTACCACAAATATAGAAATAATAGTACTTCAACGTGTAGCTATCGGTTAGACGTTCAAATCCGCGCCGGTCGAATAAATTTTAGTCGTAACAAATTTGTAAAGATTCTCCTGCGGGCATGACAATATACGGAAATTAGTTGTAAAATGATTTAAACAAATCTGAGCATACGTTTCACTTGAAATTGACCGATGTGTATTCTATTCCAAGTATCATTTTGTTTATGTTTTTAAATGGAATATTCTGGGACCCGTAAGTGATAATTCAGGGACTAAAAGTATATCTACGTCCTAACTTAGTTTCATACGTGACTTATAGAGGTCATCGACGTATATTTGTTTTGTATAATACTTATGTACATAGAATTTGTAAATTGTAAAATAATAATAATAAACGGAATTGTGTATCAATTGTATCGATAGTTTAATTACAGAACTGTTTGATTGTTTGACATTATTTAACATTGTCTTAGTTGAAATAAAAGCTAACTAGTTTGTTCTTTTCAAATGAATTTCTATACGCGTTTTCCTTTATTTTTTACCGTTTGACAATGAGATAGGGGAAGCAGAATATTCAAGAGCAACAAGTTATATTAAAACAACAAGAAGTACTCACGTTTTTTTTTTATTCTCCGTTGTGCTAGTCGATGTGTATTTAGTCTTTTGTCCCCAAGGCACCACACTGTAACCGTCATATCTCTGTTTTAACTTAAACTGCCCGAACATATTGACATTGCTGTCACCGGTAAGACGTTTATCAGTCGCAACATTGACGCCTGATCATATAGGCAACCAGGAGTGCCGTGTATTTGGTGACATTCAGAAGACAAATTTTATAACCTGCTAACCTGCTCCGTTGTTACGTAAGCTAATGACACCGTGTCATATATAAAAAGTAGGCTAGCTAGGTTATAAAATGGCGCCCATAACGTTTGGCCGTGTTTTAAGAAATTTAAAAATTAAAATCCGACATTGAATTCCGCCGTGGTTCATAAAACTGTTTGACAAGTTTAACAGTTTGCCGCCAGAATACATGTATACTTATTTTTTAAAAATAAGATAGGAAAATTGATACACAATTTATGTACATACGTAGAGATAAGTTTTTATTAAAGGATAGTAAAACGTACATATTCTTTATTAATTGTGAGGGAGTAAAAGGATAGGAGAATAAATTGCAACTACAATACATTTTTTATTTTAATTTGGTACATTGTAAATTATAAAATGACTGATGCAGATAAAGGCAAAAATCCAAACCCTCTTGGGTGGATATATACCTTGAAAAAAGAAGACTTAAATGCCGCAGCAGAGTCTTTAGGGTTAGACGCTACCGGTAATGTCGAGGACGTACGTAAACGCATTAGCACCTTTTTGAAAGAGGGTAAAACGGGTTCCGCGAATAAGGGAAACACTCCACCGCAAAGAGACACTAACGTTCAGATTTCTTCCGCGGAAATCTGTACCCAAATAAGGAAATGGGGGATTCATTTTAATGGCAGCTCGGACGCTGTATTTTTCCTGGAAAGAGTCAAAGAACTTCAAGTATGTTACGGGATTAAAGACGAACATATGCTCCACGCGTTGCCTGAGCTTTTTAGAGACAAAGCACTGCTTTGGCTCCGAAATAATAAAACATTATGGGGCACATGGGACGAGTTCTTAGAAGACTTTAAACTTCAATATCTTCCGCCTCGGTATAACTTTTCAATCGAAGAAGAGATACGCGCTCGTTTGCAGAAACCGAAGGAATCTTTTAAAGATTATTTAACCGCCATATTAACGTTAATGAGACGCGGCCAAGATATGTCCGATGGTGATAAATTGGAACGTGTATATGGTAACATGTCACCTAGTTACAGAATGTATATACATAGGGACGCGATACAATCCCTCAGACAATTGTCTAAACTCGCTGCCGACTACGAATTACTGCTGGAAGAGCAGGCGCGCTTTTGTAAGAAAGAAAGTACGCTATCAGCACCGGAACGCCCGCCCAGCGATAAACCCAGTACTTCGCGTTCGCATCATTTGTCATATGTCGCTCAGGATAATAAGCCTCGCCAATTTCCTGTACCGCCGTCGCCATTACAGAAATTATCACATCCGGAAAACCGCTGTTGGCGATGTGGCAAGGAAGGACATACGCGTGGTTGTTGCCGTAACCCATTTAAAATGTTTTGTTCACGGTGTGGCAAGTTAAATGTACGTTCCGTTGACTGCCGATGCCAGGGAAACGCCGAGAAGGGCGGTCTGCAGGCAAAGACCGTCCGCAAGCAGTAAAACCGCCTGAATCCGCAAACACATGTATTAAAGACTCGACAGTGCCGGATAATCGCGTGTGGATCCGTGTACACATTCATAACCAGACTTTACGAGCCCTCGTGGACAGCGGAGCGACTTCGTCGTTTTTGTCCGAATCACTAGTTGCCCGGTTGTTGAAAAATAATGAACGACGTGTCTTGAATAGAAAATCTAAAGTCCGCCTCGCAAATGGAGACGTTATAGAGTCACCCGGCTCAGTTTTATTACCGGTCCGCATGGGTAGCCGAACTACAGACGTTAATTTTGTAATTATGCCGAAGAGCCCGTGCTCAGTCATCTTCGGAATTAATTTTCTTAAGGAGATTGGGGCTGTTCTTGATTTTTCCGAAAGGAAACTGTACTTTAAGGGAGACAATGCAGTCTTTGCCGCGAGCTGTGGGATCTCCGAAGTACAGGACCGCCAAGAAGCCACTTTAAAAAAATTCCTTGACCAAGAATTAAGTAAATTTACTACCGTGCCTGGTCGGACGAATTTAATACGTCACACAATCCGTTTGCAACCGAATACCGCCCCAATAAAACAAAGATATTATCCATGCAACCCGAAGAAGCAAGCACTGATCGACGCCGAAGTGGACAAGATGCTACAAGACGGTATAATAGAACCCAGTAACAGTCCGTGGAGTTCTCCTATCGTCGTGGTCACGAAAAAGAACGGTGGCGTTCGGTTCTGCGTCGATTTCCGCAAAATTAATTCCGTATCGATTAAAGATTCATATCCTTTGCCGTACATTTCAAATATTCTTGACAAACTCCGCGACAGTAAATATTTTTCGACGCTTGATCTTAAAAGTGGGTACTGGCAAGTGGAATTAGAAAAAGATAGCAGACCCGTGACAGCTTTCACAATTCCGGGAAAGGGCCTATTTCATTTCGTATCATTACCGTATGGATTACATAGTGCGGGAGCGACGTTCCAACGCCTATTAGATTCGGTGATAGGTCCTGAGATGGCAGAATACGCATTTGTATATCTGGATGATATTATTATTTTAGGCAAGACTTTTGAGGATCATTTGAAAAATTTAAGTAATGTCTTCGCGCGTTTACGGGAAGCAGGCCTTCAACTTCAACCAGACAAATGTACTTTTGCCAAACAGGACATAAAATATTTAGGTCATGTTGTAACACCGGACGGTATACGCACAGACCCGGACAAGATCGCTGCTATTTTAAATGTACCGCCGCCGCGAACCAAGAAAGAAATACGTGGTTTCCTGGGACAAACGTCGTGGTACCGTCGGTTCGTACCAAATTTCGCACAACTTACCGTTCCGCTTATAAAACTAATTAAAAAAGATGTGCGTTGGAAATGGACGACGGAACAAGACGCCGCATTCGCCGCCGTAAAGAAAGCACTGACAGAGAGCCCAGTTCTCGCGTGTCCGGACTTCTCCAAACCATTCCAATTGCATACCGACGCCAGTGAGAAAGGTTTGGGAGTCGTTTTAATACAAATAATAGAGGGTGCCGAAAGAGTGATCGCCTATGCCAGTAGGACTTTAAGTAAGGCAGAATTTAATTATTCGACGACCCAGAAGGAAGCCCTTGCCGTTGTCTGGGGTATCAAAAAGTTTAAGTACTATTTAGAATTTTACCAATTCACCGTTATTTCCGATCACCAGTGTTTAAGGTTCCTGAATGACTTGAAGAATCCGTCAGGACGACTCAGTCGATGGGCTGTTGATTTACAGCAGTATGATTTCGTCATTCAGTACCGAAAAGGAGCGATGAATAATTTAGCCGATTCTCTGTCCCGAGCACCGCTTCCTTTCAAACACGAAACCGATGAAGATACCTGTGCCTTGTTAGAAGAAACGTCTTGTTCTTGGTATAATAAGAAAGTTTCGGACGTTCAGTCGGATCCTGAAAAACATCAAGAATACCGATTAGAAAATGGCAATTTATACAGACATATACCTGATACACAACATACCGAGGGAGTGCGCGCATGGAAATTGTGCGTAGCTACACCTGATAGGAGTGACGTCCTGAAAGAAATTCATGACGCTCCCGAAGCTGGACATCTTGGGGTCGCCAAAAGTATAGCGAGAGCCGCTTCGTTATATTATTGGCCAGGGATGTTTAGAGACGTCCGCCGCTACGTCAATCGATGTCGATCCTGTAAGCAATATAAATTTAACCAGGGAAAACCTCTAGGCCAGATGTTATTCTCACCTGTTGATTGCCCATGGGAACAAGTGAGTGTGGACCTCCTCGGACCTTTTCCACGTTCCAAGAGAGGATTTACTTCATTGTTAGTAATACATGATCGATTCACGAAGTGGGTAGAGTGCCAGCCGCTACGCTCTGCCACATCACGAACCGTCATCCAGGCGCTGAAGGAAAAAGTAATCTATCGTTTTGGTTGTCCGAAGATCCTGTTGGCTGACAATGGTCCGCAATTTGCCAGTCACAGTTTCACCAGTTATTTTAATGGATTAGGTGTCAAGATAAAATTTAATGCTCCGTATGCTCCGCAATCGAACCCTGTGGAAAGGACAAATAGGGTATTAGGACCTATGATTGCACAATACATTAATAAAGATCATAGAGAATGGGACCAATACCTACCTCAGTTTGTTTTCGCCATCAACACCGCTAAACATGAGTCTACAGGATTCACACCTGCCTTTCTTAATTTTGGTAGAGAACTCATGCCGCCGAGCTCTCTGCGAAGAACCGCTGATGGGCAGTTAATGGATCCTGCTCGACCGAATACCGAAGAATTAGCCCAAGAATTGTCGAAATTGGACGACTTTTTCAAGATCGTCAGAATAAAGTTGGCTCAAGCGTTCCAGAGGCAAAGTAGGCCCTATAAGCTGAGACATCGTCCTTACCGCCCTCAAATTGGACAATGGGTATATCATCAGTCACATAATTTATCCGATGCCTCTAAGAAATTTACCGCAAAACTTGCTCCAAAATTTGAAGGTCCCTCTAAAGTTATCCAGATCCTGTCCCCGTCTGTTCTTATGTTACAGGTACCAAACAGACGAAAGCCAGTGAAGGTCCATGTGAAAGACATCAAGATTCCGTCCGCCGACGAGCTCCAAGCCGATCTCCTACCTCCAATTCCGCCGGAGGCTGTGAGGGATGTTTTGGACTAGTACTTGCTGCAATCCGCCGCACCAGGTGTTTTGTTCCAAGGCATCATCCGGAGCTCATACTTTGTACAATCCGCCGTACCAAGTGTTCGCTCATGACACCATCTAGAGCTCGTACTTCGTGCAATCCGCCGCACGAAGTGTTTGTCCACATGGAAACCGCCAGAAAAAAAAAAGAAAAATCACTGCAACTTCTGTAATAATTCCGGCAGTAGAGGCCTATCAAATTTTCGACGCATGTAACTGTCCGAGGCGATACCAGCACCAGTCCTGTCGTTTCACTACTTCCGTCACTAGTGAAGCCGAGATCCACCATGCCAATCTGCAACGTCAGAACAATCAGTGATAGTGCGTGCGTCATAGACATCGTGAGTGATGATAAACTGACGAGTGGTAGTTTTTGATTTTAAATTGATAGACTGTCAAGTGTTAATTTTTGTTTTAAATTTAATTTTCCGTTTCTGGACTTTTGATATTTAGTAGTTAGGGTTCAATGTTTTCTTTTAAGGGAGGGCCTGTAACGAAGTCCCTCGTTAATTGTACAAACTAACATTTTTTAGGTCCATAATTAATTTATTTATCAATATTAAATTAAATGTATGTGTGTTATTTTGTTCAAGTATTGTATAAAATGTTTTGGACGGACCTGTGTATATATTCATATGTAATTATCATTCATGTTATTTGTTTATTTTCAATGGAAAAGTACCGAAAGTATACGTCATGCTCGTAGTCGCGCATTTCACGTCCAAATCGCGCACAAATTGTATGTTTTGAACAAGTTTTTCCTACAGACATAGGGGGGTTTACGGATATATAAAGGCCCCAGCAAGTGGGTCTCGTTCATTTTATTCTCCTATCCGACCGCTACCTTTACCTTGCTCTACTCAGCCTTGATGGCGTGGGAGAGTCTGGTTTAAATCCTAGAAACGTATTATATTCAGGCCTTTCTGTGCCGTGAAATAATCGTTTCAAAATCCGCTAAACACATCCGAAAGTGTCTTTTTCATTCAGACCCAGGGTCGTGGAGGAATAGACATTTTACCGCTACAACCTATAATTCCCGTCAAAGTTAGGCTATAAATGCTGTGACTATATATATATATTTCCGCATTTAATATTTATTCTTTGTTTTTCAGAAATGTCATATTTCCGATAGTATTTGTAACGCGCCGTAAAAATTCAAATATATTGTTCGCGCTCTGTACCACAAATATAGAAATAATAGTACTTCAACGTGTAGCTATCGGTTAGACGTTCAAATCCGCGCCGGTCGAATAAATTTTAGTCGTAACAAATTTGTAAAGATTCTCCTGCGGGCATGACAATATACGGAAATTAGTTGTAAAATGATTTAAACAAATCTGAGCATACGTTTCACTTGAAATTGACCGATGTGTATTCTATTCCAAGTATCATTTTGTTTATGTTTTTAAATGGAATATTCTGGGACCCGTAAGTGATAATTCAGGGACTAAAAGTATATCTACGTCCTAACTTAGTTTCATACGTGACTTATAGAGGTCATCGACGTATATTTGTTTTGTATAATACTTATGTACATAGAATTTGTAAATTGTAAAATAATAATAATAAACGGAATTGTGTATCAATTGTATCGATAGTTTAATTACAGAACTGTTTGATTGTTTGACATTATTTAACATTGTCTTAGTTGAAATAAAAGCTAACTAGTTTGTTCTTTTCAAATGAATTTCTATACGCGTTTTCCTTTATTTTTTACCGTTTGACAATGAGATAGGGGAAGCAGAATATTCAAGAGCAACAAGTTATATTAAAACAACAAGAAGTACTCACGTTTTTTTTTTATTCTCCGTTGTGCTAGTCGATGTGTATTTAGTCTTTTGTCCCCAAGGCACCACACTGTAACCGTCATATCTCTGTTTTAACTTAAACTGCCCGAACATATTGACATTGCTGTCACCGGTAAGACGTTTATCAGTCGCAACATTGACGCCTGATCATATAGGCAACCAGGAGTGCCGTGTATTTGGTGACATTCAGAAGACAAATTTTATAACCTGCTAACCTGCTCCGTTGTTACGTAAGCTAATGACACCGTGTCATATATAAAAAGTAGGCTAGCTAGGTTATAATCTCTATTTAACACCTCTTAATTATATTCAAAATACCTTCTATTAATTTACTATTTTCTCGAATCCCTTTCTGTACAACTGTACTTATATTTTCACAATTTTAACCATGAATTTACCAATAAATTTAAGCATTTAGAACAATTTAAAAACACAATCTATTAAAATTTCCAGTAAGTGTCAAAATCTGTCATCCACTGACATTTCCTCTAAATTAAATTTTATGCGGGACTTTTTGATCTATTTTGACGTTACATTTAAACAATATTACCCTCCTTTAACATCAATTCTCATCATTAAAGACTATTGAACAAGTTTTTACAATTTTATATTACATAACAAACACTCAATTAATTTCAAAATCTCTATTTTTCAGGTCTTGGTCTTATTTGAAAAACTATGGACCTTATCCACACAACTTTACTACAAACAGTAAATATACGATTGTAATTATAAAAATTAGTACTAATAATATTTTTCCTCATAACTTCATTTTTATTTATAAGTTTTTCAATCTTTTAACATTTGAAATTAAATTCAAATCATATCCATATATAAATATTGATGGTAGGTATCTAGCACTATCTCAATATATATACAAGTACCCAGCAAATTCAAATAAGTTTGATTGTCCATCAACACCCCCTTTCAATCAAAGCTTCTTGAAAATCATTTAACACTCCTAATTTTTCTCTTAAAAACAAAAATTGTTGTGAACTTAAACGCTTTGTTAATATAACTGCAACCTGTTCCTTGCTTGATATGAATACAGGCTTTACAATATCGTTTTGTATTTTCTTCCTAATAAAATGGTACTTGATATCTATGTGTTTAACTCTTTTGTGATCCAAAGGATCCTTTGCTATACTTATGCATGCCTGATTATCTTCATATATCTTTACTGTACCAGTATTTATGCCTAAATCTAACATCAAACGCTTTAGCCAGATTGCCTCTGTTGTGGCACTACACAATGACATATACTCTGCTTCGGTTGATGACAAGGACACAACTGGTTGTTTTCTAGTTACCCAGGAAATCGTGTTTCCAAAAACTTTAAATAAGTAACCAGTAACAGATCGTCTATCTGTATCATTTCCCCAGTCTGCATCCGCATAACCAACCAAAGGTTCAGTAGTAAAATTCCTAGAAAATGTCAATTCAAAATCAATTGTATGTTTAACATATCTCAAGACTTGTTGTAAATAATTATAGTGTGTCTCTGAAGCACAGTTTTGAAAATGGCTAAAGTAACTAACTCCAAAACTTAAATCTGGTCTAGAACTTAACATGAGATACATCAAACTACCTATTAATGCCTTGAAAGGTTTTTCGGTTAAAATCTGACTTTGTTTTTCCAATTTTAACCCTGTTTCTATAGGCGTTTTTACACCTTTACAATTTTCCATATTAAATTTACGTAAAACACTCAAAATGCATTGCTTCTGGCTAAATCTTATAATTCCATCATGCATAGTTATATTTATTCCAAGAAAATATTTTAAAGTGCCCAAATCCTGCATTTCGAATTCTTTACTCAAATATGCCTTTACTTTATCTATTTCTGACTTACTATTTGAACAAATAATTAAATCATCTACATATAGTATTACAAAAACTTTACATCATTTAACTTTTTAACATAAAGACAATAATCATTTTGCGATCTGTTAAAACCCAATTTTAAAACAAAATTATTAAATCGCACATTCCAACACCTAGTACTTTGTTTTAAACCATATAGGGGCTTCTTTAATTTACACACTAAATTATGTCCTTCTTCATAACCTTGGGGTTGTTTCATTAAAACTTCTTCTTCTAAATCTCCATTCAGGAAAGCTGTTTTCACATCCATTTGATGTATAAGCATGTTTTCCTGATTAGCCACTGCTAGAACAGTTCGTATAGTAGCAAGTTTGGCTACAGGTGCATAAGTTTCTTGATAGTCTAAACCTTTTGTTTGGGAAAAACCTCTTGCAACTAGCCGTGCTTTGTATCTTGTCACTTTTCCATTTTCATCAGTTTTTAGTTTGAACACCCACTTATTGTCAATCAATTTGGCTTCTTGTGGTTTTTCAATCAATTCCCATGCATTATTCTTGAGTAAAGCACTGTATTCCTCTTCAATAGCCTTTTTCCAGTGTTCCCTATCTGATGATTTTTCTATTTCTTCCATTGTTTCTGGAATATTTTCTAACATTGACCTATTTAAAACAAAACTAAGAAATTCGTAGTCTGAATGCCATATTGGTGGTTTGCGATCACGTTTGCTTTCTGTTGCTTCTTCTGAATCTTCAAAATTATTTGTCTCATTATCTACTTCTCTTTCTGTTGCTTGTTCTGAATTTCCTCAAGTTACTTATCACTTTCATTATTAACTTGGTCATAAAATGATATTTGTTCCTTTAAATTACTATCCTCATTGAAAAAAACATCTTTCGCAATTATTATTCTTTCTTGTTCAGTGTCCCATAATCTATATCCATGATTGGCATATCCAATCATTATACATTTTCTTGTCTTTGAATCCAGTTTTGACCGCAATACTTCAGGTATATGTGCATAACTCTTGCATCCAAACACTCTTAAATTCGTTAAATTTACCTTCTTATTTAGCCATAATTCTGCAGGAGTTTTATGCATAATTGTTTTACATGGACTTCGATTACATAAGTATACTGCTGTCTGTACCGCCTCACCCCAGAAACGTTTGTCTAGACTCGCATTTATAATCATACATCTAGCCTTTTCCATAAGTGTACGATTATACCTTTCAGCAACACCATTTTGCTGCGGAGTATATGGAACTGTATACTCAACCATAATACCTTTAGATTTACAAAAATCTGAACATTTTCCTGATATATATTCCCCTCCATTGTCGCAATTTAATCTTGATATTTTCGTAGAAAACTTAGCTGTCACTAAAGCTTCATATTCCTGAAAACATTTTAATACTTCACTCTTTTGTTCTATTAAATATACCATACCAAAATGAGTGTAATCATCTATTAAAGTTAAGAAGTATCTTTTACCATTCCACGTTATGGGGGTTATTGGTCCACATACATCACTATGTATTAGTTCCAAAGGACGTCTTGTATTTTTAACTTTACGATTTTCAAATGCTAACCTAGTCTGCTTTCCTTGAATACAAGTTTCACAATATTTTTCAAAATTGTTTTGCACATCTTTTGTCGCTATGTCTATTCCTTCGATCATGTCATTCGAAACTAATTTTTTTAAACTTTCTTTCCCCAGATGGCCAAGCCTTTTATGCCATAATTGTACACGATCCTCAAGTACAATATTTGCCAGTTCCTCAGTCGGTCTATCTAACTGAAATATTAGCTCATATAATTTTCCACTTCTATTTCCTTTAGCAAGTAGGCTGTCTTTATTATAAATTTTAACTTCCTTGTCATAAAATACTATTTTCATTCCCTTTTCTTCAATTCTATGAATTGAAAATAGGTTATACAGCAAATCTGGAACATATAACACATTTCGAATAGGTATTTTTATATGTTTACCATTTACTTCAGATAAAATATCTATGTCACCAATACTGTGAGCTTCCAACGTCTGTCCTTGTTTAGCTACTGCAATCTTTCGTGGTTCTTCTAATTCTTTTAAAACTTTAAAAAAACTTGCATCATTTACCATATGATCGGTGGCACCTGAATCTAGGAACCATTTTATGCCACAGTTTGCGTGTTTATTACCAACCATAAAAGCAATATCTTCCTCAACTGTGAGATTTGCATTCCTGTTGTTATTAAAAGAATTTATTTTGTAATTGTTTGAGTGTTCAGTTTTTCTTTTTGTAATGTAGCAATCAGCACGTTTATGTCCCATTTTTCCACATAAGTGACATTTATATTTAAACTTTGTGTGACCTGTGAAAGCAGTACTTGTTACTTTTTCATTTATTCTGTCATTTGTCTTCCTTTTCAGCTGATGATCAAGTAATTTTCCTTTTACAAAATTAAGTGTTATTTTATCATCTGCCATAGTATCAATAGCTGTTACTATTGTATCAAAACTTTTTGGTAGGGTCAGTAACAAATGACATATTATATCTGCCTCATCTAAAGTTGCTCCACAATTTCGTAATTCCCGAATACTTTTATCAAATTCCAGAAAGTGTTTCTCTAAATTTCCGCCATCACTGAATTTCATGGCCAACAGCTTGCGTCGTAAAAACAACTGACCTATTATTCCTTTCCGTTCAAAAGTTTTTGCCAATGTATCCCATACGTTCTTTGCAGTTTTGCTATCCTTCACATACTCCAAATGACTATCGGCTATTCTTTGAATGATCATTGATTTGCACTTACGATCCTTTTTCTTATTTTCTTCTTCCTCTCCAATATCCTTGTTGACGTGATCCAATAAATCATGTTCTTCTAACAGAACTTCCATTCTAAATTTCCAATTATTAAAATTGCTTCCTTCGAACAAAGGAATCTTGTATCTATCGTCCTCCATTTTGTGTATATAATTATGTTTGAAAAAAGGTTTCAAACAAAATAACTTTGGATGAAAAGAAATCAAACCACAGCACTAAGCACGTCTTGGGCCGATAACCTGTTAGTAGTTGTATTGAAATAATGCCAGCCAGTGGAGTAAAAATATAGTTTACTTTCTATTTAAGATATTACAAAATAACATTTGTCATTAGCGAACAACTTGCTTACAGCTACTACTTAGTGTAACTACTTTCACGCAGTTTTACATATATATAAGTACCCGGCAAATTCAAATAAGTTTGATTGTCCATCAACATCCTCCTCGTCATCGGATTTAAACAAATTTTTGGCTTCCGTTGCTTGTAGCGAAGAATTAGACACTTTGAAATTGTAGCATTTCCCATTAGTACTTTATGATGCTAAGAGCAATCTAAAGCCCGTTTTACATTATTATAATTTTCGTACTAAATTTGATAATAAGTTTAGTATTGAATAATTATGATAGTGTAATGCAAAATTGTTCTGAAAATTAGTATGAAAATAGAACTTGTCCTATTTTTCATGCCAATTTGTAATGCACGCATGCGTATAGCTACACATATCAGCTGAGCTGACAGAAATAATTTAACTTATCTTGCTGTAGTTGTTTTTTGCAGTATTTGGAATGGTAAGTTAGTATCAAACTTAATATAATTATTGTTTGCTATATAAATAGACGGGCAATTAATATGTGGTAATTGCCGGCTGTAATCTCATTCGGAGTGCTAAATAATTAGTAATTGTAATTAAATTGCTTGCTTATATTATATACTTTCTTAACATTTATTGAGCTTATTAAAATAAAAATTTAGAATTCGCCGTGGTCTTACGAACAAATTGAAGTGCTGATAACGGAATATGAAAAGCATAACTGTTTATGGGAAGTGAAGAATCCGTACTACCACAACCGTGGTAAAAGGAGTGAAGCTATCCAAAAAATTCTTGAAGTTGTAAACAAAGTAAAACCAAATACAACTGAAGAAGCTTTGACAAAGAAATGGGTTGGTATTAGAAATACTTATGCTACAGAAAGGAAAAAGGTTTTGGAAAGCAACAAGAAGAGTGGCTCTGGAACAGAAGAGGTAAAATAGTTGTTATTAAATAAATAAAGTGGATAGTATTGTTAGTTTTTTAGAAATATGAGCCATCCTTGAAATACTATAAGTTATTGGAATTTTTAAGTGATCAAATAACTTGTAGAAAATCCAAAACAAATATACAAAATGAAGAACCAATAGGTGTTGAAATTCCGGAAGTAGAAGAGGGAGAATATGATGTAATGCCGGATGGGATGCTGTCTCCTTCCTCAAGTACCTCAACCGAATTAAATGTTAGTACAAATATTCCATTTCGAAAAAAACAAAAAACGGATGCAAGTGCTGAAGTAGTGTCGTGTTTAAGAGATATTGCTAAAGCAACAGCAACTTTAACAAATGCTAAAAGCACTGAAAATGAAACATTTGGTGATTATGTTGTTCAAGCAATTGATTCTTTAAAAAGTAAGAAAAAAACAATTAATTTTAAAACGTGAAATTATGAATTTAATATATAATGCTCAATATGAAGAGTTAGAATAAATAAATGTACTTTTTAATATAATGTTTTTTTTATTGTGAATACAAAGATTAAAAATTATATAAACACTTTTCTTGCCATCCGACTGCCCCATTTGTATCGAAATAATTACAAAATGCGTCTCCAATATTTTGTGATTCAGTTGATGACCTATTAGGACTTTGACTGTTATTTACACTGTTGAGACTATCATTGTTCCTAGACTGCAATAACTCTAGTTCATCAGTGAAATATGTTGTAACTTTGTTTAATAAGAAATTATGCAGTGCGCAAGTAGCTAACGTTATTATTTCTACTTTATCTGCTGTTGATTGTAGTCAATAAAATTCTAAAACGATTGGACAGGATACCAAAAGCATTTTCTATAGTTCTCCTTGCTCTAGCAAGGCGGTAATTAAAAATCCTTCTTGTTCTATGTAATCCCCGGCTTGAATATGGTTTCATTATTCGGTTTGTTAGAGGGAATGCATCGTCTGCTACAAAAACATATGGCAGAGGTGATGATTGTCCAGGCAACATTCTATGAGGAGGTAACTGCATTTTATCATTAACAATTAATTCTCTTAGTTTTGAATTGCGAAAAACGCCACCATCACTGATTCTACCATTCACTCCTACATCAATATAGGTAAACTTGCAATCAGCAGTACAGGCGGCCAGTAAAACAATGCTATGATGGCCTTTATAATTATAGTAATAAGAACCTTCAGTTCGTTGTGCTCTGAAGTTAACATGTTTGCCATCGATGGCTCCTACACATAATGGAAAATTCCAAAGTGTTTCATAAGTTTCAGCTATGGTGATCCATTCTGCCACAGTACTTGGTATCTACAATTACTACTTGATATATTTTAACCCAAACATGTGCTGTAATACAAACTTTCAAATAATCAGCTTTTAATGCATCAAATATTGCTTTACAAACTGTAGGTATAAATAAGCTAATTGTACTTTCGTGGATTCGACATGAGTACATGAGCGACCTATAAGTCTCCCCGGTAGCTAGAAATCGTAAGGTTACTGCAAGCCTAAAACATTATACAAGATATTGTGAACAATTTTAACCTTATACGATACCTACTTAGCTCTAGCAGATATACATTCTCTTAGGTGTGTATCCTGTTTTGATATATTTTCATATATTTTTGCAAGTAATTCATCAAAAACATGATCGGGCATTCTCAAAAAATTACGAAAAGAATTTGGATCCTCATTTTTTAATTCATTTTCAACCATTGTTAATAAGCCTTTTCCTTGATTCCTTCGAAGCAACCACTTCTCACTCCAAATTTTTCTGTTTCTCTTCTTCTTTTCTTTATTTATTATAAATATGTCTGCATATACTGCAGTTGCAAGTAATAATGCTCCCGAAGCTGCCCTTGCTCTCCGTTTTACTTTTCCCATATCACTGATCACTGATTTTTAACTATACGTAAATGCTTGATTGCATTACGAAACATGCAGAGATATGACAGGATTAAAAATAGTTATGTGAAGTGATGCAAATACATCTATGAAGGAAGTGCGCATGTTTCCATGCCAAAACCGTTAGTATAGTATAAAGTGGTAAATAAATATCCTATAAGAATCTTTAATAAATACTTGGATAAAGATTTGATATCATTTTTGTATCTAATTTTAGTGCTAAAATTGTAATAATGTAAAACGGGCTTAATAATCGAATTTGTACAAATCCGATTTCGAACATTTTTTTATCAAATTTACTTTCGAAAAACTCTTTCGCATGATGCATTTAAATAAATAAATAAATAAATGTCTTTATTTCCGTATGCATCAACAATATATATAAAAGTATGTAAACCAACATGAAAAAAAAAAAGAAACAGATAATAATGCTAATGCTCCGGAAACCAGAAGGCGAGGTTCAGCTGGACAACCAATGAGGCTGTCCCCTGATTTTCAACCTAAAACCTTCAATGTTACAGAAAAAAACAAATTACAAAAGAATGAATGCTTAATGGTAAAATATTACGAACTAAACTAAATCAAACTTATAGATTATATGCAAAGGTAATATGAAAGTAATATGTATGTATGTAAGTAAAGGAATGTAAAATAAAGTAAGACATATGATTAATATATAAGTAATATGTAAGTAATATGTAAGTAAAGGATTGTAAAATAAAGTAAGACATGTAATTAATATAGACATGTAGACAACTTAAGGAATCATCGGTAAGAGTTCTACTATCCGCCAAGCTGTTTATTCCACAGTATACCAAAAACCATGCGTTTAAATCCACTCAAAGGCACATCCCGCATGACACAAGGCAACGAATTGTATAATTTGTAAATATTGAATGTGAAACCCCTCTCATAGAATGCTGTCCTGTGACAAGGAGGGGTTATAAGATGTACGTTACGAAGGTTGATGTTATGAACATCGGTCCTGAAAGTGATTCTATCGTAGAGGTAAGGTGGTGATTTTAAGCTAATGATTTTGTGAAACAAACAAAAAGATTGCAATAGTCTTCGGTTCTTCATATTTAGCCAACGGATATCCTTCAATCTATGTGTTACATGGTCATATTTTCTAAGGCAAAAGACAAAGCGAAGGCAGGCGTTCTGAACTCTTTGTATTCTCGCTACATCAGACGAGTCTAAGCAAGGGTCATATAGTGATGCAGAAAACGTAAATAGCGAAAGAACCAGACTTTGACATAGTAAAGTTTTCAAGCGACGACCAAAACTGTTTCTATAAGGATACAACAATTTTAAATTGCAATATGCAGTTCTAATTAAATTCGAAATGTGAGCTTTAAATCGAAAGGTATTGTCATATTCCATACCTAAGTACCTAACTCTATCAACAATCTGAATGGCAGTGTCATTAGATTTCAATTTAATTTGACCAGTCAGGACCTCACACCACCTAGGATTGCCGAACAAGATTGACACTGTCTTAGCGGGATTCAGCACAAGACCATGCTGCTCCGAAAAACGAACGATCCCATCAATGTCAGACTGAACCCCCCGAACAGCATCCGCCCACTCACCAGGATAGAACGAAGTATAAATCTGAGTGTCATCAGCATACATTTCAATTACAGATCTATTGACCACCTTTGGAAGAAACGATGTATAAATGCAAAATAAAAGTGGACCTAAAATTGAACCCTGCGGCACACCTCTAGAAATCGCAAGACACTCAGACTCACTCCCATCAATGGATACGCACTGTACCCTGCCCGTCAGATAAGACCGCAGCAAGGCAAGAGCGCCATCATCAAAACCAATGTGACGCAACATAGATAATAAAATTCGATGATCAACTGTATCGAAGGCTTTGCTGAAGTCCAACAAAACCATCATCGTACACATACCCCTATCACCAGCACCAATTATGTCATCTGACACCTTGAGCAAAGTGGTCGTACAACTGTGGCCACGTCGAAATCCAGACTGGCACGGAGGAAGAACGGAATACTCACCAAGATATTCACTAATTTGGGAATGCATAATTTTTTCAAGAACTTTACTTAGGGTTGCAAGTATACTAATAGGACGCAAATCACTGTATGCGGTAGGTCGCGCCACCTTTGGCAGGGGCAGAATCACAGCTTTTTTCCAAAGATCAGGAAAAACACCCTCAACCAGGCAGCTATTAATTAAATGAGTGATGTATGGTAATGTGTGAGGTAAAGTATAGTTGAGCATGTTAATACTGACATTATCTGCACCAACAGCCCTACTCCCGATGCAGGAAATAAATTTCGATACTGTTGACTGATCGACCAGGCGAAAGGAGAAGGAGACACAGTCAGACAGAAGTCTAGATCTATTATAGGTCTCAACTGTTGTGGAAACATCGGCAATTCCCTGAGGGATGCTGTTAACAAAAAAATTGTTTATTTCAGTAGGATTTCGTAGTTCAGGAGGAACTTGTTTTGTTTTACGTTTAGTGATATCAAAACGCCGTAACTCTGACCACAACTGCTTACGGGTCTTGTGCTGAAATACATAATTAAAATAAGCTCTTTTTTCATTTTTTATAGCCAAAGTGGTGAAATTTCTTAAAGATTTATAATAATCCCAATGCCCCATCAACCCCGTCCGCCTAAATTTAGCCTTGGCTTCATTTCTCAGTTTCTGTAGGAGTCGTATATTATCCGTGAGCCAGGGCTGTCTGGGCCTAGTAATCCGAGCAGTCTTAAACGGTGCATGTTTGTTAAATAATTCTACAACTTGATTATTAAAATAATAAATTTTACTATTCACATCCATAGTGAACATGTAATGAAAGGGTATGCTGTGTAAATCAAAGGAGAAATCACTGTAATCGAAAGAAGAAAAATCACGATATGAGTACAACAGATCGTGACTCTTGCCAGTACACCAATTGGGAAGCTTCACAAAAACCACATCATGATCCGATAACTCAGACGATAAAACACCAGATTCCACTATTTCGACAGAGGCGGACACTGCTATAACATCGACAGCCGTAGCAGAGGTGGCAGTTACACGTGTGGGGTCTTGTATAATTTGTTGCATATCAAAGGCATAAAAGATATCCTGGATAGAAGTATTGGAATTATTTGTGAGATTGAGCATGTCAATGTTAACATCACCAAGACAGAAGATAACGTCCACAGAGAGATGACATTCAGTGAGCTGCAGCTCCAATTCTTTTAAAAAATCAATTGTCTTAGAGCCCGGAGGATTGTAAAGACATCCCAAAGCAAACTTTTGTGATTTGTAAGCAAAGGTAACCCAAATCTGCTCGATGTTGGAGCTGAACGTCATTAAATTACATGACAAACAATCTCTAATATAAATAGCCACACCACCACCTCGAGTCGGTCTATCCCTACGAAATAAATTGTAACCATCAATATGAATCACTTCATCCGCAATGTCACGGCTAAGCCAAGTTTCAGATAAGCACATAACATCAGCCCCAAGATCTGCTATCAGTTGCCTTACGTCACCAAATTTAGGCATTAATGAGCGGACATTCAGGTGTGCCAGAGTAAAATTATTTGAAAACAAAGGATCTGTAAAATCACCCATGGCATCAAGTATACGCACAGTTAATATGTTCCATGGCTAAAGCATAACACGACAAAATAACAAACTGAGAATATATGTATAAATAAATATATATATAAAAAGAAAAATAATAGCTGTAACCGACAGCAAAAGTAACAAATAATATAACAGGAAATAAGTATCCAGGTGTGTTAACAAAATTAATATTTATACCAATAATATTTCTTCCCTTTACTTATTTCTCTCAACTATATGGCAATTTGAAAATTAAATTTAAATTTACTCCCAACAAATAAAACAAAGAAATGTATATAAACAATTAGTAACAATCTACAAAGAAATGTATAAAAACAATTTCTCTCAACTATATGGCAATTTGAAAATTAAATTTAAATTTACTCCCAACAAATAAAACAAATTAATGTATATAAACAATTAGTAACAATCTACAAAGAAATGTATAAAAACAATTTGTAACAATCTGCAAAATGTATATAAACAATTTGTAACAATCCGCAAAGAGATAGTGGAAGAATAAACAAATAGTTTACTTTTCAATTAGACTGTACCGCATTTCTCCGTTGTAGTTCAAGGATATCATCGGATGATTTGATTTCTTTGATGCTGCCACCGGACTTCGTATAGATGGATCCGTCGCTCGTCCACACCGCTTTCAAGCCAAGTACACCATTTGCCTGTTTCAGTAACGTTAACTTCTGTGGCGTAAGATCCTCTCTTATAATAATTTTAGACCCTTTTAATTTACTTTTATTTGTAAATACCTTCTTCTTAGCGTTGCGACTTGTAAAGCACACCATAACAGGGCGGACGCCGCTCTCCCTCGCTCTTAGACGGTGAGAACAACTGATATCACCCGGCAGCAATTCCACCTTGAGTTTTTCACGGCACATTTTAATTACCTCCTCATCCGTGTTTCCGGAACGAGATTCAGCTAAACCATATATTCTTAGATTACCCCTTCTTGAATATTGCTCCAATGATTCTATCCTGATATTCGCTTCACACAGCTGTTTTTTCACAACAACTATTTCTTCTTGGGCCGATTTTAAATCTGCCCGGAGCTTCAAGGACACTTTTTCACTGATCCTTTCACAGAGTTTTTCAATAAATCCATCAGATGTAAGAACACGATCAAGAGCTTTTTGTAAAGTAGTGTCCTCATCAGATACAGATGCATTTTTATTTCGTAACTTGTACTCACTCATTCCGAAAACAATAAATATATGAGAGTTACACTGGAGTAGGATGCATACACGTCTACACGCGACCGTTGCACATCGTATACTCGTATACTTATTTGAGTGTGGCCTTACCAAAACGTCCAAAACGAAATGCCTAAATAAATTTTGATTTGGCAGGTTAGTAAATAACATAATTTTATTGCTGTATTTGTTTGTAAGACTTTTATTTTTTATGTCATGTTAATAATATGTCTTTAAAAGTTTCAGTCATCTTGGTGTATACTGCAGTAATGACAACACTTTCATTTTGAAAATGCTGATTTAGATCGACAAACTTTGGTAGAATCCATTGCAGGAAGTATAAAAAAAGTTTAGTTTCAGAGTCATTGAGCCTGTTTGCAATAGTTTCAGAAGACTGCGACCTATGCTCAATCTATTGTTGTGTGAAATACAATTGCAAAAGACCCCATTGTTCAATAGTTGAGTTTGCACTTTAAAAATGCTTTAAAAAAAATGAAAATATCCCGGGCTAGGTCATCACAGTGGCGAGGTAAAACCTCCCACATGAGATCTGATTAGATATTCAGTAAAATTTACTTCAGTAAAAAAATCGAATTTAGGCAATATTTCGTCAACTATTAAGTTTAAACAATTTTAAAAAGAATTCATATGTACTCAAAATTAAATTTGAGAAAAATTTTACTAAAAAAGTTTTTCGAACTTCCTACCGGAAGTAGGTCTTTTACTCTTATCGAAAATTAGTTTTTTGAGAATATATGGCCAGTCATTCTTTCTAGGCAGTTAGATTTAAAACATAATTTTCAGCACCTTTTGTATAAAAAAAAAATTCAAAATTCGGACCAGAAGTTTTTTCTTACAAAGTATGCACTCTATAGAAATTTATTAAGAGAATATAAGTACTTAAAATAGGATTTTGAAAAATTTTTGAATAAAAAAATTCTTAAAATTCTATAATTTCAAACGCTTATACGTATAAGAAAGTCGTGCGTCGGCCACACTTCATTTTGTTTATTTATATAAGGATATCAGGAGTAGGACTTGGTTGTTTGCTGAATACTTTTTGAACAAAATATTGAATCGATCGAAATTATGGTACGTTCACTGACTGCTATTGATTTAAGGTAAAAATTATGGCACAATTCCATAATTATGCTACATCTGGCATCGCTACCAGTCACAGGCCACTCTCCCCACTCCTGCAGCAGCTACCTGCTTGTTCTTCGGCAATGAAACATACTCTGCAAATCACATCAACGCAATTAGCGCTCTTCTTTTTGAAATACGCTTATTTTACCATTACGTAAAGCAATGATTTGAGTTTACTTTTTGTAATTACCTAATAGTTTAATAATACGCCACCATTATAAAAAGAAAGTGATGTAATGATATCTAAATTTTATGTTTTATTTATATTTTTATGGCATTATAAAGTTTTAAAAAAATATCAATTTTTTAATTCCATTTTGCCGCCCCCCAGACATGCCGCCCGGGGCAAATGCCCCCTTGTGCCCCCCCCCTCAATCCGGTATTGGCGCTACCACCACACTATAAAATATTAGCGGTTACAAAAAGAAAGCTAATGAAAGTGACAAAATACCTTCATAAAGGGAATATTTTACTTGCGCCTTCAAAAAAGGACATTTTTTAAGAATGTTAATAATAAACAATAAACTATGTAAAATACAATAAATAAATAATGTTTGACAAAATAGGCAAAAGGCGATTACTTTGCGGTTTAAATGCATAAACCAATCACCGGAACGTTTCTTTCCACATTCCTTTCTCATTTTTTGTTTCAAAATTCCTTTCAAGAATGCCTATGATTGGTTTGGTGCTCCTTGACAACCCTGGGTCAAAATGGCGCACATCATCATTTGCAATCATTGCTTTCATTCAGCAGACACAACAGTTGCGCAACTGTTCAGTGATCATGTGCAGTAGACGAGCGCTCACTCTGAACATGTTCAGGGGCGGCCGCCATTTTTGTGAGCGGAAAAATTCTACGCTCACTTAGTGAGCGTATTCTGTACGCATGCGCCATTGATGCATTCCAAGACCAACCTAATACATAATTTTGAAGAAAGTTACTACAAAAGTAAGATACAGCAAATTAAAGGTATTGTGCAGAAATAAATGTATTAAAATATTGGAGTTCACCCAGTATTTTATTCGGGTTTGGAAAAACCTACCCTTCCACTAAAAACTATGCCAAAACTGAATGCAGAAAAACAATTTATTAGTATCGTTTATTCGGTTTAATCTCTATAATTTTAACATATGGCAGCAATGAAAAGTACCAGATGATAGACGATGACATAAAGGTGAGCGGTCCTGTCCAGCAAACACTCAACTGTTGTGAAGTGAACGGTTGGAGCCAGTGTTGCCAGGTGTTCCAAATTTGTGTCTCCAAAAATTCGAATAAAAAATCTCCAGATTGAACCAAATATCCCCAGACGTTTTAAACTCAAAAATGTAAAAATGGATATAAACAATCGTACTTAAAAATGACTTGTTATTATTTTATGTAACATTTTTATTGATTAAAAAAAAATTAACTCTCGTTCACAAACGTAACACAAAAAATTAACTTTATTTCACAAAAATACGACGGAAAATAAAAAAAAACAAACAAAAAATTCGTTCTAGTTGACAAAGCTAACATTTTTTCACAAAAATAAAATCTTAAACTAACTTATAAGTATTACACAATTAGGTACTTTTACTCATTTTGTTGGATGACAGAATCTGATTTATATATTGCACCACTGTGATTTTTACTTTCTTATACGTAGTATAAGGAAGTATTGTGATGATGAAAATTTTCGACCTCGAGATTTTTGCAGATGTCCACGTTTTGAAGTCCACTGATACCGAAAAAGTGGTTTTTAAAAAATGTCTGTGTGTCTGTCTGTGTGTGTGTGTGACCACGATAGCGGTCAAACCGCTGTAGATATCAATTCCAAATTTTGTATTTACGTGTCTAATCTCCCTCTTGAGATCTGATTAGTTTTTCAGTGAAATCGGTAGACCGGAAGTAGCAGTTTACTTCAGCGAAAAAATCGAATTTTGCCAATATTTCGTCAACTACTAAGTTTAAACAAATTTATAAAGAATTCATATATACTTAAAATTAAAATTGAGAAAAATTTTGTTTAAAAAGTTTTTCGAAATTCCTACCGGAAGTAGGTCCTTTACTCGTATCGAAAATCAGTTTTTTGCGAATATTTCGCAAGTCATGCTTTTTAGACAAGTACGTTACGGATATAAAAGTATTTAAAACATAATTTTCAATATGTTTTGTATAAATGAAATTTCAAAATTCAGACCCGAAGTACCACCTTTACTCTTATCGAATAGCGATTTTTTGCAAATATGTCGTAAGTTATGCATTCTATATATATTTATCAAGAGTACAAAAGTATTTAAAACTAGATTTGCAATATTTTTTGTATATATGAAATTTTAAAATTCGGACCGGAAGTAGCACTTTTACTCTTAGCGAGGAGCACTTTTTTGATAATATCTTGCAAAGTATGCATTCTATAGAGATTTATTAAGAGAGTAGAAGTACTTAGAATAGGATTTTGAATGATTTTTGTAAAAAAAAATTCTTAAAATTCTATAATTTGAAACGCTTATACGTATAAGAAAGTCGTGTGGTGGCCACACCTCATTTTTTAAGAGAGAATCATCAACTTCTAGTTGAAAACAACAATTTATCAGTCTTTTTGAATGTAAAATTCCACTTAAAGTATCCACATTTAATCTGTTACGAATTTTATTTTTATTTAAATTAATAATTGAGAAAATTCGCTCCACTCCACTCCAGCACTGCTATGAGGTAGACAGAGTAAAAGTTTTACAAATTTAATTAAATTAGGATAAAATAGTGTATCATCCCCTTTCTTAATTTTGTTAACTTCACACCAAAAAGAACTAATGTCTCCATTTTTATAATTCTCTATATTTAATTCAGAATTCCTTAAAGATCGCCACTCTCTATCTAATTCATTAATATCATCAACAAAACTTGGAAATGATGCAGCAGCAGAAGCAATAGATGAAATTTTGTCAATATTTGTTGGATCTCAAAAAGCAAGAGTTTTGAGGCCTTTAACTTGTTCTGAATTAAATGGAAACCTTTTATAGATTTGATGAGCACTTTCCACTAAAAATTGTAAACATTTATTTCTAAAATCATTTTTGTCGTGATCAGAAGCATTTGAAGAATTTAAAAAAATTTGAACTACAGGCCCTAAATATACCTCATGTAATTCAACAAAATTTCTTGGATTTCTATACTGAACTTGACTAATATCAGTATTTTTTAGATACTGTCGTTTGACATAACATTCTAAGATAGTTCTGTATGCAGTTTCCATTCTTGTATAAATAACATGAATTTTAACATTTTCAGATTGAAACTCTGTATTCAAGTTAACAAAAATGGGTAAAAAGTATTTCAAAAATTCTAAATACAGCTTACTAAATGGATTATTTAAACCACTGTAAATGACTTCACTTGAATCTACATTTCTGTCAAGAAACTCAGATCTAAAGTACAGTGTTAGAGCATTAAATTGTTCTAATACTCGTGTAATTACGCTTAAAAGCGATAGCCATCTTGTCTGAACTGGCTGTAACATTTTGTGCGGTTTTACCTTTACAAATTCTTGGAAAGATTGCAATACTTCCTGTCTCTTATAACTGTGTTGAAAATAATTATAAATTTTTCTGTAAGGTAGCTTGGAACAAGCACTGGATGCGCATAAAGCCAAAGAATGGCATATACATTTTGATACATGTAATGTAGGTATATCAGTAGAAAGTAAAGTTTTTAACGAATGACTGCACCCCATCATTGAATTGCCTCCATCTGCACCATATCCAATAAGGTTATTTTTATACAGAATATTCTTCTCAGCAAATGAATTTACAATTGCTTGGTACATATTAGTTGATGTAGCATTGGATATTGGAATTAAATCAAAGAATTCATCATGTACCTTTAAGCTCTCATCCACAGTACGTACAACAAGAGCCATACTTTTAGTGGCGCTTATATCCGTAGATTCATCCACTAAAAGTGAGAAATTCTGATTCTTCAATTTGTCAGTTAATGAGTCCAAACTTGTCTTTCCAATACACTTAGTCACAAGAGCTGTACACTTGGTTCTATTACATGTAGCATTTTTTACTGCCTCTGGGTCCAAAGATAGGCGTTTTATTAGGGCCACAAGATGATCGGCTGTATTAAAAGGTATATTGTGCTCAACTATAAAACAAGTTATCAATATTTCCACCGTTTTTGTGCGCTTATCCATATTAATTTGTTTCGGGAACAAACTTAAAACAGAAACGGGTTTAACAGTGTTAAGATTTTGAATGTGCTTTTCTCTCTTGTTGTGCTTTTTAACTGCGGAGATGCCTCCCATAAAATCTTCATGGCACGCCTTACAATAGAAGTACTGTACTCCTTTTTTACTTGATGTTAACCAGGTGCTAAATTCTGGTTTTGTTTCCCAAGATTTGTTATATTTATGCAAGTATAATTTCGTCGACGACATAACTACAATATAATATAATTAAATATGATTATGCATCATCATTAGCTCAATCTAGCTTACTTTTATGTTGATGAGGCGTTTCAAACTTCGAGAGTGGTTGCTAATAGCAGACAACAGCACAGCACAGCAGAGACAAAAACGACAAAACAACAGCCACGAGCCACGAGATCACCTTCACCAGAACAGCACAGGAAGTCAGGAGCAGACAAAAAGGACAAGTGACAGGTGACACTGTGAACTGTACTGTTACAGAATTCCGCTTCCGCGCAAAAGTCCGCGCTATTCCAATAATCGCAAGTATGGCAATTGGCAACACTAAGTCACCACCAAGAGAACTCTGGTACAGAAATGACAGGTTGACAGCCGACAGACTCGACAGAATTTCCGTCCAAAGCCTGCTCTATTCAAATATTTTGTAGTTTTACCAAATATTAATAATAATAATAATGTTTTAAAAGTTTTTGAAGTTTCTGCAAAAATCTCCAGATTGTTTGAAGAAATCCTTTTGTCCCCATTTAATTGAAATATCTCCAGATCTGGGGATAAATCCCCAAGTATGGCAACACTGGTTGGAGCGGGATCGGTTCCCGATCCGCCTGCTGAATGAAAGCATTCTATCTTCCGCGCACTTGTAAGAGCATTCTCCCCTCTCTATATCTCTGGCACGTACCCACTCTCGCCGTTGAATGGACTACCTAAGTCTGACGTCATAAGGAGGCGGGGCTCACAAAACCTTTCCAAACATTAGAAATGTGTATGTAATCTGTCATAAGAAATAATTTGGAGCTATATTATAATTTTATCGACTAAAAACAGAGTATTGCAAGCTTATAATTGGTTTAATGGTATACTAAACATATCAACTGCTTAATTTGTATTACAATGTTTGCATATTTGTTTATATAATGCTATGTTTTAATTCGAATTTTTTCGCGCGTGCGGGTCGGGGGAAGGAGAAGGTTATGTTAGAATATTAAAATCGCAGAAAAGTGATTAAAAAACATAAAAATTAAATGTAATTGTTGTGTGGTAAAGTGAAATAAACATCATTTATTACGATTTTCATAATTTCAAAAGTGTGTATAACAGATACCACTAAAAATGTGACATGGAAAATTCACTCCATGAGCACCTTAATTATTAATTATCTCCGTTCCTGTACGTTTGCGTCGATTAATTTATAAGTAAAAGTTGTTCAATTAGAGGTCCGCCATAAGGTACACAAGTCATTTTGTCAAAAATCGGTTGCACCCATATACTCCAATTTTTTCGAAAACAGAAAAACTTACAGGTTTTCATTTCACTGTAATGCTTACAATGGGGAACAAAACACATTACCATCTTCACTACTAAAAAATTAAGGATATCAAAATTAACAATAAGATACTGATAAAAGTAACATAACCTCAAAACTCTTAGTTAATTAGCATAGAAATGATCGACACTATACATACCACGTATACTAATATACACTATCTATTTCGGTTATCTTTGTCGCATTAATTCATAAGAACTCAAAATAAAAAATCAAATGGGCAAATATTCCACAATTCAAGAGTGCTTGGAAAGGTTTTTAAATAACCGCCATTTAATGACGTCACCACTTAGGCAGTCTATTGCAGTGTTGCCAGATTTTTCCGAAACTTGGCGCAGACTCTGTTTACATTTGTCGCCCAAAGTCGCAACCACCAATTTGTTTATGTATATTTTTTATTGAAGATAATATTCAATATTCAGCAATTTCTCTGTTTTTATATATGTATATGTATGTCATTTTTTAATTATATGCCGAAGTTCGCCTTTTTTTAAGACTTTGTTATATACGTTTAAACGCTGCAATGTTAATGTCAATATTAATATAAATTGTGATGAAGATAGACAACCGCATATAATTAAAAAATTAAGTAAGTATACTGGTTCAAGATAAAATCACATATATGTATACATCCACAATTACATATGAATACATATTTAACACAATACATACTACCAACATTTTAGCAAAATAAATAAGGTTATAACATTAAATATTATTTATTTGGAAATACATAATATTACAAAATTTCTTGGCAAAATGACAAAACTTCCTCATCATCATCGGAAGTTTTTAAATCTTCTTTATACATCGTTGATGTAAAACGTACAAGCATATCATCAGTTGGTATAAAACTTTTACAGCATATATTATTTGCATAAAAGTGGTACCTTATCATCATTATGGCATTTAGTAATTTTAACATCATTTTGTTCCTTAATTTACATTTAACAATATTCATTATAGAGAAGGATCTCTCTACAATCGCGTTCGATGATGGTAAACTTAACATGTTAACCCTTAGCTACTACCCACCAGAAATGGATACATTCAAACTATCCACGGGTCACAATGACCCAATTTTTAAAAGGCATTAATAAAAATTATTTGAAGAAAATAAACATATTTATTTATTGTTATTACACGAAAATATACTAAATAAGAAAGTAAAAAACATAAAACACCTTATATGCAATTTGGACAGATTTTTTTGAAGCACTTTTGGCAGACCGGTATTTTGCAAGAATCACAAAAGGTGCTGCATTTTCGATCCTTTTTTGACGGACAGAAAGCACATCTCTTCCTTTTTGATACTGGTTGGTGTTGTTGAGGAACTTCTTGAACTTCTATAATAACCCCAAGTAAATCGGCTGTCAAATCTCTTAATTTGCGTGGTATTTTATTATTGTATATTCGCGATCTCATGTGTGGCTCACATAAGCTACGTCCAAGATCCCTGAGGAATTTAAGTCGTGAAACTTCGTTCCCGTTCATAGAAAATTGATACAATACTCTGGCATTAATTGCAGATACGTTTAAAATCATATGAAAGATCGCCATTGTCCATCGGCGGGACCTACGAGATGTTGAGTAGTTGGAACATTTTTGGTCCAATGCGTCAACTCCAGCTTTTGTATTATTGTAAAATAAAATGATATCCGGTTTTTTTGACGTAACGTCCACACGATCGTCGTTATGCATAGTTGAGATTAGAAGTACAGCCTTGTTGGGTTTGGGTACATGGGACACAATAGTGTGGTTGGAAGTAAACCCAAAAATGGATGAACCAAGTTGACGCTGTTTGGAAGGTAAAAACTCCGGTGGGATAAATCTTTTATTTTTTTTCAACGTACCGACATAGGTTAGTTTCCGTTTTAAAAGTTCATTAGTTAATTCCATAGAGGAATACCAATTATCACCGGTTACGTTTCTGCTCGTACCAGTTATAGGTTCAACAAGGCGAAGTACAGTTTCTGTTGGTATTGAAAACTTAGAACGTTCATTGCGTTTTCCACTGTATATTTCTGAATTAACCATGTAATGTGTCTTTGAGTCCGCTAAAATCTGCACTTTTAATCCGTATTTCGCCGGTATACTCGGTATATACATTCTGAATCCGCAACGTCCTCTAAAAGGCACTAACATTTCGTCTATCGTCACAAATTCTGAAGGCGAATAACAAGTTTTTGAGTTCTCGACGAATTCATTATAGATGTCTGAAATTGCTGCCAATTTGTCTTCTTTAATTCTATCTCGCCTTGTACCTTCATCGTCAAATCTCAGACAACACAGGAGAAAAGAAAAACGCGCTAGAGACATTGTGCAGCGACAAATGTCTCTACCAGTCCCATCAGTGACCCAAAGGGAATGCAGGTCTTCGTGGCCCGATTTGAAACTGCCTAGCAAATACAAAAGTCTCAGTAATGCTTCTGTTTCATTTCTATCGGTTTCCTCAACAAAAACAGGCGAAAATAGCAACTTACTATTTTTTCGTTTTTTAAAACTTTTATACTGAACTTGCATCTTCCTTATTTTTGAGTTTGTGTGCGTAACAATTTGTTCAATGATAGGAGTTGATATTAGCAGCCTCCAGGCTTCTATAGCAGAAGAAGGGGGATTTTGTCGGGCTTCGTCTTTCAAGCCGGGAAGTACCTTTATTATATTTTTCGAATTTGCTTTTGCTCTTGTTGGTGGTATTTTTGACCATTTACTTCTATCTTTACCATACCACGATGGCCTTTTCTGTACCGTTTGTGTTATGTTTTCATCTTCGCTCTCAGTACTAGAGCGTTCCGAAGAAAGAATTTCTTCATCATTTGGCCCCCATTCGATTTCACTATCGGTACCGTGCTCACTCATTTCTTCAGCATCAGTCTCTTCAAAATCACTTTCATCTCCTTTGTTAAATAATTGACCACATGCAGGATTTCTATTTTCAGTGTCATTTGTGCTGGTGCTTGTTGTCGGAATCGAAATGTTGTCGCTCGCCGTATCTTCTTCTGGCTCGACATCTTTCCAAAATTCATCATTATCTACTATTTCCAGCAATTCAGCGTCAGTAAGTGGTTTATTTTCCATAATCTATAAATACACAAAGACAGTATAAGAAACAAAAATTACATGTGATATTTAGAGCTATAAATTGCATATAAATAATAAAAGACAATATCAGTTACACGATAAAATACTTACGTTATTACTACCCACGGGTCAATTTGACCCACTAGCCCTTATAACACTACCAAACAGCTACTTTCGCTGGCTCGCGCTTTACTACTGGTACAAGCCGGTAATAACCCGAGAATACTGAAGCGGCGAGCGTCCCCATCCTCGCGGTTCACGAGATCTTACACACACGGACATATCGTTGGGTCATTTTGACCCGGGGGTAGTAGCTAAGGGCTAAATGCTAACAATGAAATGTCCTTGAACATTAATTCACCAGCGGCATTTTTCAACGTTATAACTTTTTTCCAAAATATAATGGAATTATCTGGAATATTACCATCAAATATTTGCTGCCAGTCAATATTAAGTAAATTTCTGTACTGTATTTCTAAATCACTGAGATTTCCCGAGCTGTTTAAATGTAATGGCAGTTCAGAAAACTTCGGACGTAAATGGTTTAAAATAACAAGAGGACTGAACTGTTTTATCTGGCCAAACACATCCAAATGTGTGGGCATACGTTTAATTAATTCTTGAAGAAGTGTTTTAATAAAATTAAAACACTGATATTTTAGATCCATAATTTGAGTTGAATTTAAATTACTTTCACGTAATTCGATTTGAAATTCATAGCCAAGGTCACATTCATTAATATTTAAATAATTTTGTTCATAATTCATAGAATTAACCAAAGACTCAAGATCATTACGAAGATGACTTATTATTGAAGGTTTTATTATTTGTCTTGCAAGAGTCCAGATTGTTGTATTGATATCGTTAAATGCTTGATAATAGTCAATGGTACATTTCTGAAAATATAGGTTTAAATAAAACATTTGTTTTAAGAGTGGTTTTAAAAATGTTTTTTTGTCTTTAAAAGAGTCACTTAAGAGCTTAGCAGTGTGACACTTTTCTTTTTGTGCACTTATTAAAAAAAAAGTTTCTAATTCTAAGTACTGTGATAATACTTTATCAACAGCCCTGTATCTAGACAACCAACGGCAACGTGTCGTAGACAACTGGGTCAATTTAGTAAAGTTGTTGTAAGTATTAATTAAGCTATAAATTTCCCTATATTTACTTACTCTTAAGGTACTATTTTTGAACCAATTGTAAGTTTCCTTAAGAAGAAAGTCAACTTCATCAGAAAATACTTCGGAAGCTTTTGACGTACAAAGATTTAGGCTATGGCAGATACATTTGACCAAAATTAAGCTTTTCAAGACAATATTGGTTTTTAAAAGGGTGTAGAGTGAATTGTGTTGCCCACATAAATACGAAGCTCCGTCTGTTCCCACTCCAATCAAATTTTTTAAATTTAAATTATTGCAACTAAAAAAATCGAAAATTACTTGGTATAAATCTTGAGCTGTGGTTTGTACAACACTTAAAAAACCTAAAAATTGGGTGACCATGTCGTTCTTACTATATGAATAATATTTTATACATATGCATAGCAATTTTTCTGTGGACACATCTGTAGATTCGTCCACGATAATTGAAAATTTTGAATCTCCAATATCCTTCACTAACTCCCGTAATAAAGACGGTGCAATGACATTTTAAATAATTGCCGTACATTTTGTTCTGTGCAGGTGTAAGTAACAGTTCCTCTGTATGTGACGACGATGTTGCGTTTTTTTCATTGAAATTGTTGATTATGTCCGTCAAATGATCAATACTTCTGATTGTTGCATGTGCAGCTATGTAACATGCAAGAGTGACTTCCTTTTTCTTGGTTGATTTGTTAGCCAGAGAAACACCTAAAATGTAAACAAATAAACAAATAAATATGTGTACCTACGGTAATTATGTGAAGTTCATATAACATAAATACACACCAACATTTGTGAGAGACAATTGAGATTTATCCATTTTGGCCATTTGCTGTTTGTGTTTATTTGTAGCAGCATGCTTTTGCAAATCACCTCTATGAGCCCTCAATACAGCGTCACACCATTTACAATAGCTAGAAGTTTCATCTTTATCATTCTCTGTTAACCAGCCTACAATAATATTAATATCACCATCATTAATACCCAACACCAAGCACTATGCTGCTATTAAATACATTAATTTCAATAACCAATAATCAATAACCATCATGTAGAGCACTGGAGGAGGTGATAATAGACGTCTTTTATTGAGGATACATTACATTAGTTTAGTAGGTACAGCAGGAGTTAAGGAAAAATCCCTCAGAATATACCTACCAGGTTCCCACGTTTATTTGACGAAGCCGATTATTACTTCACACTAGAGGTGTAAAAGTAACGAAAAAAAGCGTACCCGTATGTATTCGTTACTATAACAATTAGTACTCGTTACTATCGTATCGTTACGTTACTCGTTACTTCTGATACCTCATAACATGCTATATTACATATGTTAGAGCAACGAATCAAGTCGTATTGCGTACGCGTATAGTATGACGTGGCGGCGTCGCAACATTCGTAATTTGTAGAAAACATACTTATTCATTACATACCAAACTGCGTAAGGCGCATTTTTTCACTTTTCCGTATTTTGAACCAGACTTGTGTTTAAGTTATTCTAAATTTAGTTTGATTTAATAGGTAAAGTGTAGAACTACAAGTGAACTGTTGACGGAATCTACTAAATTTGCAATGGATATACTATTTTGAAAATTTTAACCGTGAGCTTATGTTATATCACAATAACATCGCAATCCATTATGCATCGATTATAATGAAAAAGCTACAAATAGGTGTCGAAAATTATTTATTGACAATAAAATTTAAATAACATAAAAATAGTTTTACTTAGAATGCAATTAAACATAAAAAATGAAATAAAACATGTTTTAAACAAAATTAAAACAACAACAAAAATTTTTGTTCTTAGAATGAATGAAACATAATAATAAAATAAAAAAATATTTTAAACAAAACTAAAACAACAAAGAAAATCTTTTTTCTTAGAATGAAATTGAACCTAGAGTACCGCAATTGTTATGGGCAAGCGTTAACATTTAACATCTACGACTTGCTCGTCGCGCCATTTCGGTAAAAAAAAAAAAACATATTAAATAAAAACATTTTATGGCAGGAATCTCTCGTTCATATTTAAAAATAAAATCTTTTCCATTCGCTTTGGTTGAATAGAGCTGCGCCTCTCACTTAATATTTGGCCCGATTTGGAAAAAGCCCTTTCAGATGGTACCGAGGTAGCCATCACTGATAAATATTTTTCAGCCAAGTTTGAGAGTTCGGGGTATAGAATTGCCCGAGCCTGCCACCATTTCAAAGGACACTCATTTCGAGGAATAATGCGTTCTTCTAGATATTGCCTCATGGTAATTATGCTACTGCTAACTATAGAGTTCGAAGAAGACGCTGACATTGCGAAAGCGTCAAAATCTTTCCATATCGAGTCGTTATCAGCGTCAGTGTCGCCAGTAGATATATCTAACGTCGATTCGTTCTCATTAGGTTCTATTGACTGCTTATGAAAGTTGAACTCATTTTGCAGCTCTGTTTTCAATGCATCTTTGGCAGACTCATAACTTGATGCATCAAACCTAAATGCCAGCTTCTTAAAACGCGGGTCTAACAGTGCTGCTTTAGATAACACTGGGTGCCTGTAACAATTTTTGAATCTACTTTTAAATTCCCTTATTATTTTATTTGCCAGTTTCTTTCCTGTATCTGTAATAATATTTGTATCTAAATTTTTGAAAAAGTCTAATCATACTTTCTGTCGAAGCCAGGACCATTGAAACAGTCACTTTTTTCCTGAAGATAATTCTTCAGTGAGTTGATTGAATGGCTTCAGAATTTGTATTATTTCTGGCAGTGTCTGCCATTCGCCTTCCGAAAGATTTTCTACCGGATTGTGTAGGATTCCAAGAGACGCTTCTAAAGGTTCTTGAAGTGAACAAATCCTCTCAATCATGTGCAGGGTACTGTTTCATCTGGTCACTACGTCCATTTTTAGCTTCAATGGTTTTTGATCAGGCCTCAGCTGCTTCTGCATTGGAATTAGTTTTTTGGTAGCTATTGGACTTTTGTGGAGATGTTCCACAATGGCTTTTATTTTTTTTATCAGCTCCCCGAGTCCACAGTCCTGGAGTGCTGCACGCACGACTAAATTAAGAGTGTGAGCGATACACGGCAAATGTTCATAATTTGTTAATCGTATAGCCGCCTTCATGTTCGCTGCGTTATCTGTAACGCAGACAAATATTTTATTTTGTATGCTCCAATGCAAGAGCAACCTATACAGCTCATTTTTAATATATTCGGCCGTGTGTCGCTCATGACATTCAAAACATCTTAATAAAGCAGACTTCAACTCCCAATTTAATAAATAATGGGCTGTTACAGCTTGGTAAGAAGTTGTTGTCCTGGAAGTCCAGCCATCAGTGGTGATCGATACATATTTTGCACTCTCCAATTCTTCTTTTAATTTTTTTTTGGACTTCTGAGTATTGAGCATCCAATAAAGTATTGCTTAATATGTACCTTGAAGGCATTTTGTAACCTGGTTCTAAGTAATTAATAAGATCTTTAAAACCCGCGTCTTCAACTACAGAAAAAGGCTGAAGGTCTTTAACTATCATTTTAAAAATTAAATCATTAATTTTTTTTTGTTTTACTACACCTACTGGACGTTTAATAAAGGCACTTAACTTAGTCTGCTGCGAATTGGTTTCATTTGTTTTAATTACAGTATTAGTAGATTCTGTACTTGCTGAAGTTGATGGTATAGGAGCTTCCAGAACTGCTGCATCTGACACGGAGCATGGAATGATAGTTTCATAGGTTGATCTGTGTTTTTTCATGAGATGCTTTTTCAAATTTGTAGTAGAGCCGCCCGCCTTTCACTGAATACAACGAATTACAAAGATCGCATTTTGCCTTATCATCTTTAGTCTGCGTAAAAAAAACCCATAGTTTACTTCTTTTCTTATCCATTGTAGCAGGTAAATTGAACTGTAAAATAAAAAAAATCGTAAGTGTAAATAATAATAAATCGAATATAAACAATTAACAATATTTGATAATTAACAGCTTTTGTTATCCAAGAAACAATTAAATCTCATTAGAGTGGCTTTATTATAATATCTCTTTTAAGATAAGAACAAAAAAAAAGTGAAAATACGCGATAATAAAAAACAAAAACATACATATTTCTAATTTGTAAAAAATACATTCTTACCTTGTTTCTGTTCCAATCTAAAACTTTCTCTACACACACAATACCTTTAATAAACAGTAAAAAACTTGGACGACGAATTTCCAAATTATACTTTAGTTAACAAACAAACATCGCTCTTTGTAACGTACGTTTTTAAATTACATACGATGAGCAAACGTTTCAATACACGCATCAACGGTACGCATTTTCGCCGATCCTACCGAAGCTAGCATAGGGAAGAAAATAGACGCTTCTGATTGGTTGAATCAATTTAAAGGACAAACGAGCGATTTCGTGCTTGGTAAAGAAAACAACTTTACAGTCAACGAACGCACTACGCTCTTCTTGGTTGTAATCAAACATTTTTTTTTACCGCCAGTGCGGAAAATTGACTCCTTACTACTTTTTTTTTTAATTAAACTTCTGATCTAATTTAAAATTAAAAATCAAACTGAAAACGTTAATATTAGATTAATATTTTACATGTATTTTTGGATTGAATGTTTTCTTAATATAAAATAAATTATTTGAAGCCTATCATTTTTCTCTTTTTAAAATTTAACAGGGAAGAGTTTAAAAACTATTTCTTTTTAAAGCATTGTCTGAGAAAACTATCTCCCCCTTGCCTTAAATGTGCTTTAGCACACAAGCATTTCACATTATTCTAAATTTAAATATTACAATTGCAAAAAATGGTAAAAATATATATATTTTTTTCTGTAATGCAATTAAATAATGTATTAATAATTACAAACGTTATGCTTTACATTTTTCGTTGATAAGCATTTCGCAGCCTTTAAATTTGGCTGCCCATATGCTGTGCACTCAGAGTTGGGCCAGAGAGGGGAAGTCGTTCCGATTTCACTCAGACTAGACCCACTCGTGTTTTGTCGGCTCTCGGGGAAACCGGTAGGTAATACGGTACCCGAGAGCCGACAAAACACGAGTCGGTCTAGTCTGAGTGAAATTGGAACGACTTCCCCTCTCTGGCCCATGTGCACCATTATGCCCCCCCCACGAGGACTGGCCCTGTTTGTAAACTTATTTTCTCTGATAAATTGTTCCTGAAAAGAAATATAGCCTTTCTTTTGGACATGGAATTGGGTTTGCAAAGAAATGAATAAATAAATAAATAATTGGATTTTTTTTTTAATATATTAATATTTGAAGATAAAAAAATGTTCAATGTTCTCAATATGTAATCAGAAATATACATAGATATAATGTGTAGAAAATAAATGTATTAAAATTATTATATGTAAAAAAACACATGAAACATGAAAGTTATTACATACACATACAAAATTAACAATATAATTATTATACAAATTACATAATGCAAGCTAAAATAAAACAAAAGCTGAAAAAAATGTCTAAATCAGGGTACATATTTTACAAAATAAATTTTTACAAGTATAAAATAGCTAAAAATGCCATCTAATTACAGAGAAACTATATATTTTATTTAAAGGAAATATCAAATAAAAATCACACTATACAATTCACTTCCTACCTCCTAATGATTTGTTGTCATATACATAACTTTGTAAATTATGTGGAGCCTTTAATTTACGGGTTGGTAAACAACCAAATGATGTATAATCATGTGAGTGCAATTCCTTTGGTACTTTTGCACTCTGGACAGGACGACCAGCAGAAAGTTTTCTTTTGCCCGCCAAGAGAGATTTCCTCCTGCGAATTGCTGTTGGCTGCACACCAATATGTTTTCCATGGTGTCGCTGTTTGTTCAGTGTTTTTCCAGCACCATTGTATAAGCCAAAGGTGTGCATGGCAGATACAAGTCCATTCTGGGTAGCTGCAGCTGTCCTTGCATTTTTCAGCATTTTCTTCATTGCTGGAACAAATATTTCTGGGTCTGTTTTGCAACCTTGTTTCATTCTTGATACGAGACCATCAAAGTCCTCAAGGTCATCAGCACTCAGTTTTTCACATTTTTGTTTATTTTTTATTTCATTATTTGTAGCACGAATATCTGGCATATTGAAATCTGATGACTGGTTTGATGATGATGGTTCCCAATTTATTAAACCTGATGATTCATTCGACTTGCTTTCTTCAAGGCATTCCATAGCATTAATTGCTGGCTGTTGATTTAACGGCATCAACCATTCTGATGATACAGAATTACCAGTAGCCACCAAAAAAATTTTTTCTTTTACTGTGGGACATACTAAATTATATGCAGTGCTTAATTTGTCTGTTGACTGCATGATTACAGCAGAAGCATGTTTACAAATGCTTCCATTTTGCCCAACAGAGCAAGAACATATGCCATTACACACATCAACAAAATATTCTCTATCTTTCGCTGTCTGGCTTTTAACAGTATAACAAAAATTATTATCCATAAGTTCAATGTCTTCACCAAGAATGTCATTTTCAACAAGTAGCATCTTGTGTAGCAAGGATTTTGAGACTCTTCCGTTAACAAAGTCTATGAGCCTTTTTTGCATATATGCTTCATATCTAGTCAAGATGAAATCAACTAGTTGATTTAAATTGAATGCCATTATCCTATTTAATATAGTATCTTTCAAGATGCGGAAAACAACTTCTACATAATTGGTTGTATTATTTCCTCGGACTGGCAAATTTTTTCGAAAATATGAAGCCCAATCTGATTTTTGGCTCTACAAAATGTCAAAATACCTCTGGAAATTTGGATATTTTTGCCATACATCAGCAGGTCTTTGCTTTTAAAGAATTTATCTTCATCTTGGGCATACAGAATATTTTTTACAAAAAAATATAACTGCTGGCGTTCTGTATCTTTGATAGTATGTTTTTTGTTACAAAGCCATGACCACACTGATTTCAGGAAGTGAAATTGGCATAAAAGCAATTTAGACTTTGGAAACAACTTTGCCAAAGGCTTTCGTTCTTTCAGATCATTATCTGTAAGGAAAACTTCTGGATAAGTTGCTCCAAAAAATGCTACATCTCCAAGCATCATTTTGAAACATATGAGTGCTTCATGGAATACACTTTCTTTTTCTGTATCACAAATAATTACACCAGCTGGAAGACCTCCAGCTGTTGTAGGACATACAAGAAAATAAATTCTATGGCGAAGCTTATCAACGCCACCTGATGCATCTACAAGAAACAACTCTTTTGATTGAATTATGTGCTGATGCACTCTCAACATTATTGGGATTAATAAAACAACAAAATAATGTTCACCATCCTCAGTTCTGTGGTATTCGGCTTTTCCAGTACTAGAAGATGAGTAGTCGTTTAGTTGTTTCTCCAAACACTCAAACATTTTAGGGCCTTTCAATTCACCATAGATCTCAACAAACTCTTTCTGAAATAATTTGGTAGCCACAGATAAACTTGGAACATAAAATCCATCAGATGAAATTTTGTAAAAATTATCACCATGCTCCAACAACAGATCAGTTTTCAAGCACTGCAAAGCTGATGATGCATAATGACCTTTATGAAAGAGTGATCGTAAAATTTCTTTAGAAGTTTCGCTGAGAGGACGACATTGAAGAACAGCAGCACTTTCAATTGCATGATTATGTGCATTCTTAAAAACACAAGTGGTAGGCCAATCTTTTGTTAAAGGATCAATCTTTTTACTTCGTGATTTTTCTATATATCTGAAAATGAATAAATAAAAATTAAATAATGAATGACTAATAGAAATATTATTAGAGTCAAACATTACTGATATCAAATTTATATAATCACAAAATAGGAAACTAATTTGCAAATTACATCATTATGGTACTTACAGTTCTTTTACAGAAAAACATGAAAGAATTTACGCATATTATGTGCTATGAGGCTAACTATCTGAAGTGCATTATATTATTTAAAAGAGAATGAAATTGGTACAGGTTTTAAAGTTTGGTACAGCATGGTCATAAGTGGAAATTGTGTGCACAGCACTTGTAGTTTTATAACAGTTAAAAACAAAAGAATTCAGATACAAATAAGAGATAATTATTTGAAATGTGTTTACCTTTTAACAAGTATTCGAAAGGTTGCAGGACAATTAGTATTTTTTGAGGGGCCGACACCCTTTGCTCTTTTGTCTGTAGCATGCTGGCAGCGCAAATCTTTCTTAAAGATGTTGTATTTCCCATTAGTCTCTGGATATGTTCTTAGAGCTCGCCAAGTAATTTTAGTTTCTTCACTTATTTTAGCTATCCTGTTCTACAAGACAGAAAGAAGGAAAAAATATGAGTAATACTTATATTAAATACACTCATAGAAGCAAATTATTAGCATAACATACAAGATAAAAAAAGAGTATTCATAATCTTACATAGATTACAACTTTTTAACTAATTAATACTAAAAATACATTAAACATCAGATAATAGCTGTACTGCAGTAACATGCAAAATGCAAAGAATGCAAAATTAAACAACTGATAAAGGGATGCAACTAAGGCAATTAAAGGATGCATGTCATGGCAGAATTGTGACAAAAGTGTCTCAAATAGGCAAATATTTTTTGGGTGCAAGATTTTTCATTACATAAATAAATATTATATAATATTTCTAAGTCAATGAAATAGAGCGAAGACTGACAGTAAAAACTCTATAGAAAAGTAAGGGAAACAATAGCATTATGCTTTTTGGTGGATCCCTCCCCTCATTTTATAAGAAAATAAATCAATTGTTTTCCTAGTTTTACTTCTTATAAGTAAGCATAACCAGAATTTTCAGTACCCCAAGGAGCACGCGAAACAGTTCAGAACATATTTTGTACATTTAGTAAAATATAAATAAAATAATCATACTTTAAATTTTGGACGCTATGGGAGGTAAAGGAGGAAAGTGGATATTTTAGGGAACTCATATTATTAAAACGTTGTATGTAACGTATTTAGTGAATTAAAATAAACAAAGGCAGATCAATCATTTTTTACTACTACATTCAATTCGGAAAATTATCAAATAAACATGCAGTACTGTGAGAATAAATTATTTGAAAGTGCAATATAGAGAAGGGCAGACAGGCAAGAAAATATTAAAATATTACAAAGTAAGCAAGATACATTTTCTTAGTATAACCACAAATAAAACTAATCAATATTACTTTACCTGAGCAGAAACTTCATCAGTAACTTCTTTAATTTTAAATTCTCGAACATCTTCTCCCTCACTCACCAAGAGATATGAGTAACCTGAAGGCAATTTTTCAAAATTCATTTTTTAAATATGTTCTCAGTTGCTTTTAAAATAGAACACTGTCACTTATAGAATCGCCTATGCTGTCAAAGGCGAATGTAAACAAACCATTACGTAATGAAATTAAAATGCACCAATCAGAAGCGTCTATTTTCTTCTATGCTAGCTTCGGTAGGATCGGCGAAAATGCTTTCATTCAGCAGACACAACAGTTGCGCAACTGTTCAGTGATCATGTCCACTAGACGAGCGCTCACTCTGAACATGTTCAGGAGCGGTCGCCATTTTTGTGAGCGGAAAAATTCTATGCTCACTTGGTGAGCGTATTCTGTACGCATGCGCCATTGATTAATTCCAAGACCAACCTAATACATACTTCTGAAAAAAGTTACTAGAAAAGTGCGATACAGCAAATTAAAGGTATTGTGCAGTAATAAATGTATTATAATATTGGAGTTCACTAAGTATTTTATTCGGGGTTGGAAAAACCAGCCCTTCCACTAAAAACTACGTCAAACCTTAATGCAGAAAAACAATTTATTATTATTGTTTATTCGGTTTAATCTCTATAATTTTAACATATGGCAGCAATGAAAAGTATTAGATGACAGACGATGACATAAAGGTGAGCGGTCCTGTCCAGCGAACACTCAACTGTTGTGAAGTGAACGGCAGAGACAAGGAAGATAGAGATGGCTCACTCTTAAGAAAAAAGATGGACATAGTTTGAAGCACCATCTATTGCCATTGCACATATACAATTTAGCAAGCATGTTGATTAAGTTTGTCGCTGTGCTAAGGTGTGTACAAAATGCGGGAATTTTAAATTGCATGACAAATATATTAATGATTTAACGAAGCAACTTTGTTTCATCACTTTATTTTACTTTTATTAGCGACTGAAGTTTCGACTATGTCTAAAGTTTTAAAAATGACATAACAGTCGACACTGCAGTCGCTAATAAAAGTAAAATAAAGTGATGTAACAAAGTTGTTTCATTAAATCATTTATAATGAATTATCACACAGTAACTGCAAACACTATTAATCATTAATCCTAAAATTTTATACAATAGCATCTACAAATTATATTAGGATTTTTTTCCCTTTGACATCTCGATTAAACTCTTAAAAAAGAATACAAATCTTGAATTTTCTTATACATATATTACATAATAATGTACTATTAAAAGAAAAAAATATTTCTTGTATAATTTGCAAATGATATGATAGGTTTACTAGAGGTAAAATTTTAAAGATAAATAAGGCAGAGAAAGATAACGGCAAAAATCTTTATTGAAATATTATTTCTAACTAAGTATTTTTTAATCTCCTACAATGCTTATCATAAGCTATTTTGGTAACAAAATCCATTTCCTTATATCGGAGATCCTTTCCCGACAGTATATTATTTATAATTTTTATATATCTAAATAAAATAATATTGATCGTAATTTTAATAAATACATCAACATAATCACAATGCTCGGTGCAAAATACACCTACAAAGTTATTTCTACATATATTACTTATTAATTGCTCTTTAATTCTATTAGTCGTTATAACATATGGTAACATAAAAAGTAACTTGTCACACAGCATACTAAATGCCGCTGTAAACGTAGACGATGGATTAACTAAATTACAATGCTCAAATTGCTTATACTTTATCAAAGTATTTTCCTGCAACTCTGAATGTGCTGTCATTTTTTCATTGCACACACTGCAATCAATTAGACAAAACAATTTTCGCGCAACAGATCCAGCGACATATGGAGTTACTAAATCCTCTACTAAAATTCGTGCATCAGTTTCATCTGGCATTGAAATATTTACCATATTCTTCTTCTTCTTCTTCCTTAAATTATTTGGCTTTCGGCTTTCACCATCTCTGCCAGTCTCGAGAGTTTGGCTCAGTTTGGCCGTTTCTATAATTCTTAAATAGCTATTTTTTTTTTTTTTTGTGGTTACTCAACCTCATCAGCTTACGTCAATTTAGTTGGACTAAGTATTAAGGATAACGATAAGTATGTGTGAGGCAAATTAATCATGCTAATATCTAAACAAACACAACTTAAGACACTTCTTGCTACAGGGCCCTTTGTAGCGTCACAGAAATGGGCCTCGGATAACATAAAACACAAGGTTATAATAGAAAGGAGGGAGGGATAAGGTGTAGTTACTAGATTTAAAGTTTTAATTTTGTTATTTTCAAATAGTTCATTATTGCCTGAATTCTATCACTATTTAAATCATTTAGTAAGGAGTGCCAAGATATAGGGGATTCCACTTTTGATTTAATCAATTCTCTATATAATTCATTAGAATGGCCGGCTGTGATTTCACATTCAAAAAGTAAATGGATTACGTTGCCTATTTCGCCGCAGTTGCAGTTGGGGGAATCTAGAATTTTAATTTTGAATAGATGAGCGGGTGCCAATGTGTGGTTCATTCTTATTCTACACATGGTCACTATGTAAGATCTTGGCAAGAAAGTATTTTTGAACCAAGGATACCTATGGACTTCTTTATTGAATTTATGATATTCTTTAGCCTTTGTTCTTGTGAAATTGTCCCATTCTCTTTGCCAATCCTGATATATCTCTCGAGTAAAAATAGGCAGGATATCCACCCACGGAACTCTATAATGTGCTTCTTGTGAGTCAGAAATTGAAGCTTTTTTTGCTAATTCGTCGGCCTTTTCATTCCCTAGAATTCCCTTGTGTCCCGGGATCCATATAAATTTAATGTCATATCCCAACCTCCACAGTTCAAAGTATTTCTGTTTGATTTCCAGGATATAGTTGTTCGTTGCTGCTGAGATTTCCGAACGGAGCAATGCTTGCAGAGCACTCTGTGAGTCTGAGAAAATAATAGCTTTTTGCAGATGGTTAGTTTCAATAGCTTTTATAGCTTCGAGAATAGCAATAGTTTCCGCGGAGAAAATATTCATTTTTTCATATAATCTTTGTCCGCCTGTTATATTCCCTCGCTGACAAAAAATACCAATCCCAACACAACCTTTCTCGACCGATTTGGACGCATCTGTGAATATTAATGTATGCTCTGGCCATTTAGAGTGCACCATTATATTAAATACTACATTGATGTGGTCAGCAGGTATGTTTTGAAAATTATTTATCTTCGCAAAATTTAGATATACTGGAATGTGGAGGATTTAATCAAGGAAAGTATTTCGGAAGCAAGGAGGACGAGGGTTACATATAATAGTTCTTTTAAAGGGGAAAAGTTCTCTGTATGCCTCAATCATGAACGGAGGAGCCGATGTCTTCCAAATATTATATTTCCTTATCCTAGTGATGTTGGATAGTTCTTCTAAGTCTCCCATTAAGCCATTATTCATTCCCATCGTTTTCAGCACAAACTTCGTTGATAACAATTTATATCTCAAATGTATCGGGAGGAGAGCTGCTTCTACTAGTAGTGCCCCTGTTGGAGTGGATTTCATGGCTCCAATGCAAAGTCGAATGGCTTGGTATTGGATTCTCTCCAGAATCTCCGTATTTGTTTTATTTAAAGGGAAAATTAGTGGCCCTACATAGTCAATCTGGGACAAAACTATGGATTTAAATAGTGTGAGTAAGGTACCTGGATCTGCACCCCACCAGGTTCTTCTGAGTGCTTTAATTATGTCGAGGCCCTTCGCACATTTACGTGCCAGATTTTTTACTTCACTATTAAAGCTTAGCCTAGTGTCCAATGTCATTCCCAAAAATCGACATTCTGGAGAAATAGGTATATTTTTTGTTCCTATGACAATTCCCTGTAGGTTCTCAGGTATCCTTTTTCTGGTAAAGATCGTTGAATTACATTTTTCTGCAGAGATTTCTAGGTCATGGTTCATCATCCACAGATTCAGTGCTTGTAATCCCTGGTTTAAATTTTCAATTGCTATCTCCAACTTTGAGTCACTCGTAAAGATTACCAAATCATCTGCATACTGCAGGACCGAACAGTTGCCCGGAATAATACCGTCAATAGAGGAGGTGTAAACCGTATAGAGTGTCGGACTTAGTATACAGCCTTGCGGAAGACCTTTAGTTGTATGTCTTGGACCAGCACTTGTCGAGCCATACCTCACATGACATTTTCTGTTCGTAATGACATCCATTAACAGGTTGATAAATGAATTTGGTATGTCAAGTGTTTGTAAGCAATTCCATAAAATTTTCCAATTCACATTGTCATAGGCACCCTTTATATCCACAAAGCAGGCCACCAAGTACTCTTTTCTTGCAAAGGACTGATATATCCTCGAAAGTAAAGAAGATATTCCATCTCTAGTCCCTCTTCCCTTACGAAATCCATATTGATTATTAGACAATTTATTATTATATTCCAGCCACCATTCCAGTCTGGATTTTATTAAATGTTCCAAACATTTTATCAAGCAGGATGATAAACAAATAGGGCGGTATGAAGACATATCATTTGCTGGTTTAGCTGGTTTTAAAATCGGAATGAAACAGCATTCCTTCCATGATAAAGGGACTCGTGTTCCGTTCAAAAAAGAATTAAAACAGAATAATAATAACACTTTGGCATTTATCGGAAGTTTCGATATCATTTTATAATGAATACCATCTGGACCAGGAGATGAGTCTTTAAAACTATTGCAGCAGCTCTCCAATTCTTCCAGCCGAAATTGGGATAGTAAAAAGGAGGAGGGGTTATATTCTGTTTGGGGTAGCAATAGAGGAGGTTGAACTGAATCAGGAGTTAGTGACTGTAGGAAGGAAGGGAGCCACGAAATGTCTAATGGCAGTTCTTTATTTGGGATAAAAGCACCTCTGAATCTCCGGATTTTGTTCCATATCTCCTTAATAGGAGATTCCCTGTTTAAGGAGCTGCAAAAAAGCTGAAATGATTCCTTTTTTTTCTTTTTTAAGAAGCGCTTGGTTTCTGCTATTTTCTTTTTAGCTTGAATATAATTTTCTAAAGTTGGATTTCTTTTAAAAAGTCTTAATGATATTTTTCTGGAATTGATAGCCAAAGTGCAATCTTCATCCCACCAAGGTGGTGAAGGAGAAGTAATACGACTTCTTTCTTTCATTAAGTGGTGTTCAGCTGCCACCGACACGATTCTTTGAAACTCCTCAGGATAGTTTATATTTTGTGGCATGTGGAGTATTTCTTTATGAACATCGGAATGGAATCCATCCCAATTTCCATGTGACAGGTTCAATTTTGTAGGAGATGTTGAATAAAATCGATGGGATGACAAAAGAGATTCTATAATAATAGGAAAATGATCGCTGCCGTCGGTGTCATCCAATAAATTCCAGTCTAATTTGATAGCCAGTTCAGAAGAACATAGGCTCAGGTCTAGCTTATTAGCAGTTTGGTTCATGCCAGCCAATCTTGTGGGGCGATTATCATTTAAGATATTAAACTCTAGCTCTGTTATAATTTCATGTAGTATATTCCCTAATCTGTTGTTTTTCCCCAAGTCCCATGAATAGTGGGTAGCATTGAAATCGCCACAGATCACACAGGGAGTAGGAATTTCCCTGAGGACATCATTTATTTTGTTCTTATCAATGTTACTTCCAGATGTTATGTATACACTGGCAATACTGAATTCCTGAAGTTTGACTGCTACCACTTGGAAATCCGGATCCGATGATGTTATGTCCAGTGCTTGGAAGGGAATATCTTTTCTAATAAGAATCATACTACCCCCATACCCATCATATCTGTCGTCTCTTATGGAAGTAAAATTTGAGATGTTGCAATTTTGGCTATCCTTTAACCATGTTTCTGCAATGCAAGCTATAGTGATGTTCTGATTGTTTAGCAGCCATAATAGGTCCGATTTATTACTATGTACCGAATGGATATTCCATTGAAGGATTTTGTGTTGTATATTATTAATAGAATTGAATTTTATTCCGTCCTTAATTTTAGAGCTTGGTCACATAAGGCTATTGCTGATTGCAATAGTTGGAGAATAGGATCAAGAATAGGGTTATCTTTTAGGGCTTCTTTGATCGCTATTTTAATTTGAGTTAGGTGTGTCATAATATCGGTTTTATCTCTTTTATTGGATTGAACAAGCTGGGTCATTGGTTTGTTAGGAAGTTGTGTCCGCTTTTGTGTATTATAGTTACCTGACATGAGATAGACAGGTGAAGCTCTTGGGTCTGGGACATTCCCATTTTCATAGAGCAGGTTGTTGTTGTGTTCTGCTTTCTCAAAATTATTGACAAACGGAATTCTGGGTCTTTTAGCTGGTGAAGTAACCTGCGTGAATGATCGATGGGAGGGAGAATTATGATTATTGAAAACAGTTGGTTGGATGGGTTGGGATCTATTCAGAAGCGGAAATTCTTGGGGTTTGTTTGAAATTCGAGGTTTCTGGGGTTTTATTAATTTGGCTGCTTCTACAAACGCTAAATTTTGCAGTGCCATAATTTCTTTAATCTTTAATTGGCATACATATTCCGGACAGTTTCTGTCAAAAGCTTCATGAGGTCCTTTACAATGTATACAAACTTTTTCCGCATTCTCACACTCTCGTTTAGAGTGGTTTCCAGAGCATTTACTGCACGCTATTTTCCCTTTACATATTTTTGACGTGTGTCCATAATGAAGGCAATTGTAGCATTGGGTGACCGGGTATTTATACACTTCAACTTCTATTGGATTATAAAACAGAAAAACCTTTCTTGGTAATAGTACCCCTTCAAAGGTAACAACCACTGAGTTCGTTGGAACGTATTTGATCTCTGTTTCTTCGGTAGATCTTCTGTTAAGTCTTCTCACTCTTAACACTTTTGCTGAACATTGCAAATTCTCCAGGATTTCGTCCTCACTTAAAGAGTTGTGTACTTTTCTTAATACCCCTTGGCAAGACACAAGATGAGCTGGTATGAATGCGTTTAAATTTTGTTTCGCAAGTTCGGGATTTTTAAGGAAGTTATTCGGACTTTTTGAACAGTTAAAGGAAATGCTTAACCTGTTTTTACCTTTTTGTGTAATAGATTTGACACCAGAAATATTTGATTTTTTTAAAATTTTTCCTATTAACATGGGATGTATATTTTTTTGTTCGGGATTTGTTTTTGAAGCTTGATATTGCACGTAGACTTCAAAGGGGCCTAACGCATTGTTGTTATATTCCTTTGGAATAGGAGATGTTTTTTTATTTCGATCAACCGTTTGTTGCGTAAAGTTATCTTCCGTTTCCATATTTGGATGTGCTGGTTGAGAATTTTGTAATAAATTGATTATTTGTTTGGCAGTTTCCTCATTAACAATTATGGAGTCGTTAGAATTGTGATTTCCAGGGGCTTCTGCCCCTGGAGAATGATTGGACATGTTTACCCTAACAAGGATATATTAGGTTATGTTCAACTGAGGTAAATTAAATATAGAAATAAGGTTAAACAAAAGTAAAAATAAGCTGATGAGTATCTATCTGAGTAGCCACTCACCTGAGCAAAACAAAAGCACTTAATAATTCTAATCACAGAGAGAACAAATACACACGTCTAGCCACTACAAAAGCTAACCGCCGAATCTATTTACCATATTTAATGGTAACATTTGCACTTTTATCTTATTTTCTAAAAATACCTGAAGATTACTCAGAGCACCAACTGACTCATCCTCTTCACAATTTGCACCTGCAGAATGTGCCGATACAAAATTATTAACTAAAAGGGACTTAGTGGATGACGCAAATGATGAGCAGGTTGGATTTATATTCCTTATTCCATTTCAGTATTTCGTTTAAATTGCGGTGCCATCTGTTGTGCCTCTTGGAAATAACGCATTGATAACTTTGTGCAACACCAATAGATGGCCTACAAAATCGAAAAATGCGAGTAACGAAATGCATTCGTGTGTAACGTTTCGTTACTCGGTACTAGATGGCGCACCCGTTACTCAGTACCGAATACATACGGTTTGCTACAGCTCTACTTCACACTAATAATTAAGCATAGATAATAAATCCTTAAAGATTGGACACGACAATAGTATTATCAATGGCAATGTTTGTGCCGCCATCTAACGTCTTTAGTCATGTACCAAGCGTATTAAAAATATTTTAGGAAAAATTAAATTATTATTTAAGTTCATAATCTTATTGATAACATTAATATTATTAAATAAAACATGCGTTTTAATTAATAATGTTAACGTTAAAAATAAAATTATAAACTTCTTAGTGCTTGCAGTACAATTAGGAAATAAATTGAAATAAGAGATAGGATCTACTGCTCATAATTTTATTATGTAATATGAAGCATTAATTTAATAACATATGTACCTTATTAAAACAATACATGCAATACCTCATTTTTTATATTTCTCAGCGAATTTTTTGTGCTTGATAACATAATTTTTGACAAACAATTTTAATTCATCGCTACTATGACTAGGAACTATTTTACCTTTTAGTCTTTTATTAATAGTTTTCGTGTAATTATAAATGTAAAAGGTAGTAATTTGACTAATAAATTTGTTATGCACATCATGTAATTCACACTTAAATAATGTAAGATCTATATTTAATTTTAAAATATTTTCTATAATTGTGCACACATTAGATTTATGACATATTTTAGAAAAACACTGTTGTAATATATATATACATTGACAAAATATTTTGGTGAAGTTAGTTGTTGGTCTGGTTAAATCATTTGCTCGATAAGCTCTACTTTCTATTACAAACCTCTGTGCCTGTGTGAGAGTTGCCAATTCTCCAATTAAATCACGTTTACAAGTGTTACATTCTTTAGCATATTTAATTAGCTTTTTTGCAATATATCCTGCTATATAGGTTAAAGTACCAGTATTTGTAAAGGTATAATTTAAATCGGCAGGTATATCAATAAAAATATTTATATTTTCTAATGGTATGCTATCATCTACTACCTCTGCATCTTGTAAAAGTTCTGTTAAATTACTTAACATAGATGTGTTGTCATTCTCACAATTAGATGAGGACGAGTTCCATAGTGAAACATTGGAAATTAAAATAGATTTAAAAGAATGTATAAATGATTGACAAGTTGGATGGATGTTCCTGACGCCATGGCTTCTAATCTGTCCAAAAAAGTTTTCATGTGGATCCTGATTAAGGTGTCTTGTACAGAGAAACTTGAAACCTTGAACATGTAGTTTTTGCCATAAGTATCTAAATGCTTCTAATGTATGTATCCAATTCTTCACAGACGGAGGGACAAATGTCCTCTGCTTTTTATTGAAAAATTCCATACTCTTAAATACTTTGATGGCTTCGACCCAGAATGCATTGTGATTTGATGTTGATGAAACTGCACATTTCAATGTTTTCCCATGTTCAAAAGACACAGTAGCACTATTCACACTATCAAAAACCTTGTCCATAAAAAACAAAAATTCTGATGTTTCCAATCCACTTGATGGCATATGGTCAGGACCTGGAACAAATAACAATATTTTGAGATAATAGATAACTGCAAAGTCTCTAATATTGTTTTATTGAAACAATTATTACCTAATCTAGCCAAGCCACGCATTAATGCTGCCACACGTTGACTTAAGACTTGAGCAGCTATACTCACTTTCATTTTTTTGGTATTATTCACATGCACATCTGTAAGTTTATTGCACATTTTAAAATCCTGGTCTGCTTCCTCTAACTCATATAAAAGTCTTATATCTTGCCAAGACGCTGTTTCTGTTTTATTATTCCTCCATTTAAAAATACATTTGTTATCAAATAAATTGTTGCGAATCCCTTTGAGAAGATGTGGTGGATCATATATTGGCACTATTTCTGTATTATCTATTAGAAACCCAAAATATCGATTTTCTATTCCCTTGAGTTGACATTCTCTGTTTGTTTCTTGATACAACGTCTGAATAGCCCTTACATTTGGACTTGCTTGATCACATATTGTTCCAACCACAGTCAATCCAATGGATTTAGCTTCACACACAACATCTTTAAGACATTTCACTATTATGTCCGCTTTCATACCACCATAATTTAGGTAGTATGCCAGTGGTTGTTTCCACTTCTTATGGATACCCCTAGCCATAAAAACCATGGCTTTATCAGCTAAAGCTAGCGATCTATTACTCTGGCCATTATCTTGAAAGCCATCTATTAACTTACTTTTCACGTTATATAATAATGAAGCATCTAAAGCAATTTCATCAAATAAAATGATGCAATATGTGTCTAATAACTTCATTTCTTGAACATACGACTTTAAACTATGCATAATAGTTTTATTAATTCCTGTATGTAAAGGTATTTGACTAAGAACTCGTCTAAGGGACCTTTTTGCTGGTAAAGCAAAAATTCTGCTGAGGAAATTGTATCCTTTGGGACATTGCTTCATTAATGCCAGAGCTAGTAACTTATCATCCAAGCTAAATCGTCTAAGTTTTGGCGCTATCTTCTGCCATTTAATTTGCGAACTAATAAATTGAAATGCAATAGAATTTAACTGTAATCGCAAATAGTCAGATGATAAAGCGAAAGATTCAGCTTTTTTCAGACGCTCTTTGTAACCAGCCTGTGTTGTAAATAACCGTCTTACACTTTTCTTAAGGTCAACAGCAATATTATATAATTTTCGTGCTTTTGGTGTTAATTGAGCAGCTTGTTTAACTCCTACATGGCTAAGGATTTTGCTTCTTTGTCTGACTTCTGAAATTAATATATATTTTTCGATAAATTACATCTAAATAATACAATGATAAGGAATACCTTTTTGGCCTTTTTTACTTTTTACTGAGCTTTTTGGTATATTTGCTGGAGGTTGCGATAATGCATCAGTATCAGTAGAACTGGATGACTGTAATTCTAAAATTTTTCAAAAATGTAATTCAGTTAACAATTATGACGAACAGAAAATACCTATGACAATTGATGGTTTAACAGATGAAGTACTTGCAATATCTATAGCTTTAACACTGTCCCGAGGTATATCTGCTAAATCTATTAAAATTTAATACAATTTAGGTTAAAGATAATAAGAATACATTATTGATTATTCATAATAAATGTGACTTATTTTACTACATGCCTTTGAATTGTCCTGGCCTTGTTAGATCCAATGAAACATGCGAACCAGCTTCACATGTTGTTGATATCACATCTGAAATATTTGAAAATTCAATTTACTATCCTTGACTTTGGTAATTTTATGACCCAGTGTTATATTTTGATGTAAAAAATACCTTCAGCTAAATGTAGTGGTAGATATAATGTAGGTATACTATCAGCTTTTAAATTAGCTCCAGACCGACCGAACAATCTGCTTTCCGGCGAAAAATGGCTATCGCAAACTCTGAAGTTTTTCCTTATGACGTCCATTTCTTTGGTTATGAGTTTTGGGTTATTTACTTTATGTATCCAAGTTTTGAACAACTAAACAAACAAAGTAGATGAGTGTTCTGAATTCATTCCGAAAAATGTATTACTTACACTTGGATGCCTTGGAAATATATGCATTTTACAATTCTTGTTGGTATTGTGACATTGAGGTACACAACAATAAAAAACCATTCTGATGTGATATTTTAAAATAACTTATTTATAAGAAACCAAATAAACTACCAAAACATTAAACACTTATATATACAATAATAAACGTAATTCTACCGAGAAAATATAGGTATAAATAAAAACCAAAAACAAAAAGATAAAATACAGATAAAAATCATAAAAAGGATAAATGAATGTAAACGAACAAAGATAAAGTATCAGTAAAATGGATAAGTATGGTAGCTACTTTATCGATAAATTTCCACAAAATTTAAAATTTAGACACTTATATATACAATAATAAACGTAATTCTACCGAGAAAATATAGGTATAAATAAAAACCAAAAACAAAAAGATAAAATACAGATAAAAATCATAAAAAGGATAAATGAATGTAAACGAACCAGAGAAATAGAGTAGGGGAGAACGCGCTTCGACGAGTGCGCATCCAGTTTTAAGCAAACGCTATAGTGGTCGCCATTTTGCAGGAAGGCATTTCTTTTCACACGTAAGTTTGTTTACATTTTTCTAAGTCAATGAACTTTACATGCGAATTGTTGAGCTAGGTATAAATATAACCTTCAAAATGGCGGAATTCAATTTAACTTAGTTGGCGCATCTTTAAGCGCGTTCTCCCCTACTCTATTTCTCTGAAACGAACAAAGATAAAGTATCAGTAAAATGGATAAGTATGGTAGCTACTTTATCGATAAATTTCCACAAAATTTAAAATTTAGACATCTAGCGTAGTGTCGGGAAAAACTGCTATTTTTCGGTAGCAGTGACAAACTGTTACTGCGACAAGGTAGTCACAGTGAAAAGAAGCAGCTATTTTTGTCACTGTTTATATTCACTGATACTACTGAAAGCGGTTATTTTCGCTAGTCGCAAGTCGAGGAAAAACGTATTGCATATAAGGAAGTATTGTGATTTGAGTAAATAAATCAATCAATCAAAAACTGCGCCCTTCCTATGGTAACAGACTTGGCGTTCACGTGAAAGGGCGGGTTTATAAAACATTATTTGATTGCGGTTAATAAAATTTTAATCGCAATCGTAATATTGACAATTTGACAATGTAAATAAAGCAATTGGTACACAAGCGTGCAGAAAAATCGCGTACATTTAAAAACTCAAACAATCAAGTTTTCGAGTATTTTGTTCTTTGTAAGTGCGGATTTTGACATTAATTTGCTATATGCAAAGCGTGAGGCAGATATATTTTTAGGTAACCCGCAGTACTTTAGTATCGGTCTTTCTTTCTAGCACATTTCTTTTTACTTTCTTATACATAGTATAAGGAAGTATTGTGATGACGAAAATTTTCGACCTCGAGATTTTTGCAGATGTTCACGTTTTGAAGTCCCCTGACACCGAAAAAGTGGTTTTTAAAAAATGTCTCTCTCTCTCTGTCTGTCTGTCTGTGTATGTGTGACCACGATAGCGGTCAAACCGCTATAGGTATCAATTCCAAATTTTATATATACGAATATAAGTAGCAGTTTACTTCAGTGAAAAAATCGAATTTTGCCAATATTTCGTCAAATACTGGCAAAAAAACAAATTTATAAAGAATCCATATGTACTTAAAATTAAAATTGAGAACAATTTTATTCAAAAAGTTTTTCGAAATTCCTACCGGAAGTAGGTCTTTTACCCTTATCGAAAAACAGTTTTTTGCGAATATTTCGCAAGTCATGCTTTTTAGAAAAGTACCTTACGAGTATAGAAATATTTAAAACATAATATCTTTTATATAAAAGAAATTTCAAAATTCAGACCGGAAGTACCACTTTTACTCTTATCGAATAGCGAGTTTTTGCAAATATGTCGTAAGTTATTCATTCTATATATATTTATCAAGATTACAAAAGTATTTAGAACTGGATTTGCAATATTTTTGTATATATGAAATTTCAAAATGCGGACCGGAAGTAGCACTTTTACTCTTAGCGAGTAGCACTTTTTTGATTATATCTTGCAAAGTATGCAATCTATGGAGATTTATTAAGACAATGAAAGTACTTAGAATAGGATTTTGTATAATTTTTGTATAAAAAAATTCTTAAAATTCTATAATTTGAAACGCTCATACGTATAAGAAAGTCGGTGTGGTGGCCACACCTCATTTTTTGTATGTGGCCACTGTTCACCTGCCAACGGCGTATGAACAGATGAGATATAGAATAAAACCACTGATTCTAGAAGCTGCATCAGTGACAATCACCACGGACTGTTGGGCGTCGAGAAACAACGAAAGCGTTATGACAGTAACAATTCATTTTATTAATAAAAATTTTGAAGCGGTGTCATTACTTTTAGATTGTTTCGGTTTTCGTGGATCGCACACAAGCATAAATTTGGGAAATGAACTAAAAAGAGTTGTTACTGTTGTAAAAGCTATTGTGACTTACTTTAAAAGAAGTACACGAGGGACGCTTAAACTAGGCGAAGTACAAAAACAGCAGGGAAAGGCGCCGAAAAAACTCATTCAACAACTTCCTACTCGGTGGAATTCTGTTTTTTACATGTACGAGCGTTTTGTAGAATTACAGGAAGCAGTGCGAACCACTATGGCATTAACCGATCACGACTTGCCCGTTGTTACAGGTGAAGAATAGAAGATGATGTATGAAATGGTAAAAATATTAAAACCTTTAGAAATGGTGACGAAGATGATGTCAGGTGAAAAATATGTAACTGCTTCCCTTGTGATTGTATTGTCCAAAGGGTTACTGGAAGTTTACCAAGAAATGCTAATTTCCGACCAATCAAAATGTTCATTGGGCAAAGATTTGATGAACAATATAATACAAGGTATTCAGTCTGGACTGGGTGATTTAGAGTTAAGTCATACTCTTATAAAGTCTATATTCTTAGATCCAACATTTAAAAATGTTGCGTTTAAGGATGAAAGTACAAAAGAAAAAGCACAGCAGTTAATAACAAATTTAGTTTCCCAAAAATTCCGTTCCAAAGAAACAGCCATTGCCACAACATCTACTACTCAACTGTCATTAACAAAGGATGACGACCATGTATTTTCCATTTGGAAAAATGTTGATAAACTCGTTTCATCCCAACCAACTTCCAAAATTTTAAGTTCGCAGTCCCGGGCAATAATGGAAGTTCAACGATATTTAGAAGAGCCTCTTTTGTACAGAAAAGAAAATCCATTAATTTGGTGGAAGGAAGATATGTACAGTTTTCCTCATTTAGCTGAAGTTGTTCAAGAAAAATATGGTACAATTGCAACATCAGTCCCCTGTGAACGGATATTTTCGAAGACTGGACAAATTCTTTCTAATCGACGAAGTCAACTTTCTCTAAAGAAAGTTAAACAAATTATGTTTTTACATGTAAATTGTGAAAACTAATTTTTTACTGTAATAATATTCCGCAAGCTGTTTTTTATTGTTTATTTTTTATATAAGAAATATTTGTTTTGTTTAATAAAATATTATGAACTTATTGTTATGTTTGTTAGTGTTAGTGCTATTATGTACAGGTTGGTACTTCTATGTAGGGAATATGTATTGCAGAGGTTGCCCATAGAATAAGTAGTAGTTCGTAAGTCCTTGTTTACAATGGACATAAGACATAAGCTGAACATAACATAAACGTAACGCGTAAAGTTAAACGTATGAGAAACTAGAGAAACCAATGCACCTGTCCACAGTGGCCGTAGCGCTTATGTCACCTTATGTCATGTTTACGTATTCCTTACGTGTGAACGTAAGAAATACATAAAGTTGAAATAAATTCAACTTTATGTTTTTCTTATGTATTTCTTACGTATAATTTTAGTAAAATAAGCTTTTTGATGTTTCACAACTTAAACCGATTGGTAACGATATTATAAAAAACGCGGGAGGCCTGTATAATCCAGAGAAATAGAGTAGGGGAGAACGCGCTTCGACGAGTGCGCATCCAGTTTTAAGCAAACGCTATAGTGGTCGCCATTTTGCAGGAAGGCATTTCTTTTCACACGTAAGTTTGTTTACATTTTTCTAAGTCAATGAACTTTACATGCGAATTGTTGAGCTAGGTATAAATATAACCTTCAAAATGGCGGAATTCAATTTAACTTAGTTGGCGCATCTTTAAGCGCGTTCTCCCCTACTCTATTTCTCTGGTATAATCCCATGCTTTCGAATCCTGTCAATTATTGCAACGATTTTGTTCTGATAACGTGAAAAATACAAAGGCTTTATCGATTTTAAATACTGTAATTTAATATATGTATCTACTACAAATTACTGCAATAAGTTGTAATTACTCCATATGAGTAAATATTTGTTGGTGCTATTTACATATTGAGTAAAAAAGGTAAATGTGATTTAGATGATGGAAAAGGGGCAAGTAGATATAGAACTTCTTTTATTTCAGTTGGTCAGAGCTGAAGCGTATTTATATCTAAAAAGGCACATCGGAGCTACAAAGATGTGATATACCAAGATGTCTGGAAAGGAATAGCTGAAACACCAGACATCACAAGTATTTTAAACATTAGTTATAGCACTGGTTTACAAAGGCGTACCTATTGAATATTATCTATGAGTGATATATGCGAAAGGGCATGGAACGATTGATGGAACATTACACATGAGAAATTGTTAATTCCAAAGTGCTGTTTGAAATATGTGTGGAATTGTGCTATGTCGAATACCTCCACATACTACTTGTGAAGCATCTCAAGGCATACAGCAATACAAAAAATAACCTACACTAAATATTTTTATTTTAGTAATGAAACCACCACCAAAGCCGAGCACCATGGTGCAGCATATAATGCTTTTTCTGTCTTCATAACCTTTCCCAAATGTAACAGTGAACCAAATATTCTTGAAGTGTGATTATAACATTCATTGAATTAAAGTGCATTGTCTAACGATGTTAATAATTTCATTATCTGAGGACGTAATAGTACATTATAATGTAAAAAAAATGAATTAAAAACAAGTTACAAGCCTAAGATAGAGCATTTAATATTTGTGTGTGTGAAAAAAAATTGTATGTATAAATAAAACATGATGGTAAAATAACAAACAAAGGGTTTTATTTCAAATTAAGAAACCTGTATTTGTAAAATACAGATACAATGATTCTTAAAGACTTTATAATGTAATTTAAATAGATAAGCTTTTAATTTGTGTGGTTAAATGAAGTTCATTTGAAATATTTAAGAATACATGTTATAAATTAAATAGGTTTTACAGACTGGATTTACTCTTCTTGTTTTTACCGGCTAAACCCACTTGTTTTCCTTTGACATTTATTTTTGTTACTTTTCGTTAATAACAATAAGGGTAATATGCAGATTATTATCCATTCTAGCAGAATTTCAGTATTGTCAGAATTTTTAGAAATTACTAACCTTAAAACGTCAAAATAAATAAACAAAATACCACTATAGCGCATGCGCAAGTCCTTACGTTTATGTATTCTTTATGTTCATTGTGAACAGTACTTGAATTTTACGCATTATGTATCTCTTATGTAAATCTTACGTCTTATGGGTTTCTTATGTCTTATGTTTCTTATGTCCATTGTGAACAAGGACTAACTCGTAACGGGAGTAATCACGTAACACAATACCGATGTAATGTAACTCTTTTTGTACCGATCTGTTTTGCTGTAATATACATTAAAAGAACCCGACTGTGTTTTATTATAACGAGTAAATACACAACATATTGGCGACGAGTAAATTGATGAGAACAGTGAAATAATATCGGTTGTACAGGCGTCAGTGAGAAGTTGGTGGTATAGCGTCTAACCGCAATCTCATAGTGAAAAGAAAAAAAAAGAGGGCAAATGGCGTTGATTGGAAATATAGAATCATTTAAAGGAAAAGCAGAAGAGTTTGAAAGTTACTTGGAAAGAGTCGAGCATCACTTTACTGTAAACAAAGTGACTGAGGATATGAAAGTATCGATGTTTGTGACATTGGCGGGAACATGCGTCTACCAAACCTTAAAGAACTTGGTGGCACCAAAGAAAATAACTGAGTTAACGTATATCGAAGTTACAGACACACTGTCTAAACATTATTCGCCTCCGGTATCAGAAATCTACGAAAGATTTGTATTTAATAAATGTAATCAAGGGCCTGAGCAGGGTGTAACAGAATACATAGTGGAACTGCGTAAATTGGCAACTTTGTGTAAGTTTGGATCTTTCTTAGATGATGCATTAAGAGATCGGTTTGTGTGTGGCTTGAAATCTGAAGGGATTCAAAAGCGGTTGCTCTCACAAGTGAAACTAACATTCTCTGAAGCATGTCAATCAGCTTTAGCAGCGGAGTTGGCTGAAAAGCAAGTGAAAACGCTAGCAAATACTAGCAGTGGTAGTGTGAATTATGTCAATCAGCCACGGTGGAAAACAAAAGTGCCCAAACAGGACCAAAAACAGCAGATTGGAAGAAATAAACATCAACACAATAGTAGTGAATGTACCAAATGTGGAAGGAGTCATCCAAGGGAAAAGTGTCCTGCATTGCAATGGAGATGTTATGCATGTTCACAGTTTGGTCATGTAAAGCGGTTGTGTCCAGCCAAAAAGTCAGCTATGGTAGGAGCAGTTGAACAAGAGGCAGTGCCAGCGAGGGATGAGGTAGAAGTCAATAGTGAGTTACTTGGGTTGAACAATATCGGTAGTGCTATGATATCACCACATCAAGTTGAGTTAAAGGTAAACAATAAAATGTTATGTTTTGAAATTGACACAGGGGCATGTAAAACAGTTATGTCAGTTAATATGTTTAAAGAGACCTTCAGCAACTCGATATCTTTACAGCCTGTAAATTATAAATTAAATGTTGTTTCGGGCCAGGATATCAAGTCTGTAGGTGAATTTTTAGCTAATGTATGCTATGGTGGTAACTCTTATAAGTTGGTATTAACTGTGATCGAATCAGATAAAAGTTTTGTACCCTTACTAGGTAGAAACTGGTTGAGTATTCTATTTCCAGAATGGCAAAGGAGTTTTTGTTTAAATAATCAGTCTGTGACAGGAAATTGTGATGAGACAGTTAATGATATAGTAAGCGAATTTAAAAATAGGTATCAAAATGTTTTTGATTCAAATTTATGTAGTTATATTAGTAAATTCGAGGTTAAATTTAGCGTTAAAGATAACGTTGTGCCTGTTGTTAAGAAAGCATACTCTATGCCTTATGCTTTGAAACCAAGAGTGGAGAAGAAGTTAGAGCAGTTGGTAAAAGTAGGAATTTTGAAACCGGTTGCACATTGTGAGTGGGCTTCACCCATTGTGGTTGTACCAAAAAAGAATGGGGATGTAAGAATTTGCACCGATTTTCGAGTTACTGTTAACCGGGTTTTAAATATTGATCAGTATCCATTGCCAGCACCAGATGATATTTTTGCTAGTTTGGCAGGTGGCAGGTATTTTACTGTTAGATTTAACGGGAGCGTATCAGCAATTAAGAGTACATCCTGAGTTTCAGAAGTACCTTACTATCAATACACATATAGGGTTGTTTCAGTATACTAGGCTAACGTACGGGGTCGCGTCCGCGCCAGCTATTTTTCAAGCAGTGATGGATCGGATTCTGTGTGGAATACCGAACGTAAATTGTTATTTGGACGACATCCTTATAGCAGGAAGCGATAGGGAACAAGCTAGAGACACGGTAAATATGGTGTTGAAACGGTTGAGTTTTTATAACGTAAAGGTCAATCTGGACAAATGTATTTTCTTTAAAAATAAGGTTGAATATTTGGGTCATATGATTGATGAACAGGGTATACATCCAACTGACGAAAAAGTAAAAGCAATTAGGAATGCACCGGAACCACAAAACATTACACAATTGCGTGCGTATCTAGGGTTATTGAATTATTACAGTAAATTCATACCCATGTTATCATCACATTTAAAACCACTATATACATTATTAGAGGTGTCTAGTGAGTTTGTTTTTAATAAACAATGTCAGGAAGCATTTAAATTAAGTAAAAAGTTAATAGAGGAAAATCAAGTGTTGATACACTATGATCCTTGTAAACAAATTGTAGATCGTGTGACGCAAGTTCATATGGGGTAGGTGGAGTCTTGAGTCATCGGGTAGATGGTGTTGACAGACCCGTTGTCTACGCTTCTGGTACATTAACAAAAGCTGAAAGAAATTATTCACAGTTAGAACGTGAGGCACTCGCGATTATTTTTAGTATTAAACGGTTCCACAAATATCTATATGGGCGGTCATTTATTTTAATATCGGATCATGAACCTTTGAAGGTATTATTTAGTCCGGATCGCAGTATATCGGTGATGTCGGCCTCTAGAATTATTCGGTGGAATGTAATACTTTCGGCATATGATTATAAAATTGAATATCGAAAAGGGTCGCAAATGTTTGAAGCGGATATGCTATCTAGGCTGCCCTTGGCAGGTCCAACTGACATTGATAGTTCCTTAAATTCGTTCAACTTATCCGAGGAACTACCTTTATCGCACGATGACATAGCGAAAGTGTTAAAAAGTTTGTTAAAACTGGTTGGCCAAATAAAATAAATACAGACTATAAGCCATATCATTTGAAAAGAAATGATTTGTCAGTAGAGGAAGGTTGTCTGATGGTAGGCATGAAGGTGGTAATACCTCAAGCTTTGCGCAAAATTGTTTTGGATCTATTACACGAAGATCACATAGGCATTGTACGTGCGAAAATGCTTGCTCGATCAGTATGTTGGTGGCCACAGTTACAACAAGACATTGAAAATGTAGTAAATCAGTGTTGTGTATGTCAAGTTAATAAAAACACTTATGAAAGACACTTGATATCTTGGCCCCCGACAGAAAACGTATTTCAAAGAATACATGTAGATTTTTTTTATAAGAATAGTTTATGTTTTTTGTTGATCGTAGATTGTAAGTCTAGGTGGATTGATATTCATTGGATGTCTAAGGGTTTTGATGTTACAGAGACAATTGAAAAATTAAAAATTACTTTTTCAATGATGGGCTTACCTGATGTGATTGTGAGTGATAATGGACCACCTTTTAACTCAAAAGATTTTGTAAAATTTTGTCATGTTAATGGTATTCAAGTATTAAAATCGCCACCATATCACCCCCAATCAAATGGTATTGCGGAGCGTCATGTGCAAAATGTTAAGTCTACTTTGGACAAATATTTGTTACAAAGGTCTACCTTGACAATTCAACAGCAAATTGTAAATTTCTTATTTAGTTATAGAAATACTCCTTGTACAAGTACTGGACTTAGTCCTAACGAAATTATTTTTAAGATCAAACCAAAAACAAAATTGGACATGTTAAAACCTAAAATGGGAAGGAAAATAGTTATTAATAAAACGTTTGATTTTGTCAAACCTGAGACATTTGCGGTTGGTGACAAAGTGTTTGTTGGGAAATTGGGACCATATACAAGTGACAAGTGGAAACTGGGAGTTATAAAAAAGAACATTAGTGCTGTTACCTATCTTGTTGAAGTTGATGGAACTATTATGTATAAGCATGTAAATAGCTTAAGAAAATGCCTAACAAATATAGAAGCAAGTAATCAATCAATTGTTTCGTCAGGTTTACATACTTATACACCTGTTCTGCCTAGTATGTCTAAGCATGTACAAGAGAGTTCTCAAGTTTCATGTGAGGGTTTAGATAAAGGGGTACTTAAAGATGATACAGTTCCATGTAGAAGTTCTGAAAAAGTAGATTGCAGGGAAGATGAGTCAACTGAGCTTCAGTTAAAAACTGCTGAAAGCACTCCAAATGTAGAAGTTACACTAAGGCGAAGTGACCGCACCAGGAGAACACCACAACGCTTGGATCTGTGATCTTGGTAATCCTGTTCCTTGTTTTTTAAGTGAGAGGGGAAATGTTATGTTTGTTAGTGTTAGTGCTATTATGTACAGGTTGGTACTTCTATGTAGGGAATATGTATTGCAGAGGTTGCCCATAGAATAAGTAGTAGTTTGTAACGGGAGTAATCACGTAACACAATACCGATGTAATGTAACTCTTTTTGTACCGATCTGTTTTGCTGTAATATACATTAAAAGAACCCGACTGTGTTTTATTATAACGAGTAAATACACAACAGAACATTATTATCTCTATATGCATATGATTTAGATCTTAATCTAACAAATTCAAGTATCTTTTTTGAATAAAATTAAAACACCATGAAAGACAAATAACATTTTATAATGATCTTAATAATGTATTACATTAATGCTCTTTATTATTATGTTAATATATGTTATACTGATGCTCCCGAGTCGCTGCTGCTTTGATCACTATAACAAATAATACATTTTACATGAAACAATTAAATATTTTAAAACATTGTATTACCCATATATTTTCAGCAAGTCCATAAGTACTGTGTCCCTTATATTGGTGTTTTTAAATATTAATGTAATATCTCCAAAATTACGAAGATTTATAGCAATTTTAGCAGTATTCATGGCGGTGCACCCACCAATAATAGTGTACTCATTTAATCTGAACACTACATACGGGTGTGGTAGCCCCGGGTGTTCTATTTCAATTGGCATTAAAACTATTTCGTGTATACCTTGCACTAAATTTGTCATGATAGAATTATTGCTGTACCTCACTTCAACTAAGATAGTATCCATTTTAATCTTACGTTTAAGTTGGAACTGTTTAAAGTCTTCCAACAGCCTATTCATTCTCCAAAGTATGCAAAAAGTCCTCTTTATAAAAAGAAAAGTATTTTTTTTAATGAAAAAAATATCACCTTGAACGTGGTCTTGAAAGAGATGAACATAACTTTTTCAAAGTGTACATTCTGTATTTAAGCCAGTTTGAACGAAAATAAAAAGTAAGAAATAAATATAATATGTATATGGTAAAATCCATAACCTCATTTTTCTTCTTGAATTACAAAATAAAGTAACTGTCTCCATCTATACTATTGAATATTCAATCTTTTTATGAATTTCATCGAGTTCAGCTACTCGTGTTATAACTGAAAAAGAAAACTGTAACTCCAACTTTAAATTATAGCTATAAGATGGCGCGGCTCATACCTTTTTTATTTTTTTTATGCTTTGAATATTACTTTTTATTTTTATTAATATAAATGACAATTACAATTAAAAAGGGCACATCAATTATTTTACAAGACAAATCAAAAATAGTTGAAGGAGGTGAAATAAATGGTGGTTTTATTAATTTATTATTACCTATACTAGCAGCAGCAGGTGGTCCTGTTTTAGCTAATATTTTAAATAAAATTGTTGATGCGATAGACGATAAAATAAAGGGCAAGACATTAACGTTAGAAATTCCTGGTCAGCCTTCAATTCCTTTAAAGAAAACATTGTCTCAAAAAGATAAAGACATAATAGAAAAAAATATTAGAACTCTTATGAATATAACTAACAAAGAAGATTCAGATTGTGAAGATGACATACCATTACTGTGTTTTGATAAAAGTAATAAAAGTAAACAAGTTGATAATATTAATCCAACAGACGAAATTAAAAAATTATTAAATATACAAGATCCTCGTTTATTTGAAACAAAATCATAAATATTTTTTCTCTGACGTTAAGTAACATACATATAAAAATAATAAACTCCACCAACCACAATTTACATCATTAGAATTTTGAAATTTATAATTATTATGTGTTATTGTATAATTTTTAGGAATTATAAATTTTTCTGGTAATGAATTACCAAATGAATCAAAGAAATTCACTAATTTATTAGTATTATCTATATACATAGCAACCCAATGTGTTCCACCAGTATTCCAATCTAAATTGAAAATATTATACTTATTTAAATTATCTATTCCATATGTTAGCAATTTATCTGAACTTATGTTTATTTCCTGGTTTGTAATTAATTTAAAAATATTTTCCAAGTCAATATTTGATAATGTCATCTTATTATCATTTTTACATTTATCAATTAAATATTTCAAAATAATATTACTCATTTATAATATGTAATATACATTAAAAGAACCCGACTGTGTTTTATTATAACGAGTAAATACACAACACTTATATGTAGTTCTTGATATATTAAAATAATAAAGTACCTATCCTAATTTAATACATACTTACTGTGCGCAATATTAACCCTTTAACGTGCAGAACTCAGAGGCTTGTGTTATAGTGGGTTTTGCAATCCCAATCTGTTTTTCTGGTCCAAACATGCCTAAAAGTTGTCTTTTTGTAAAAAAATTTTGTTTTTTTTTTCAAAAATGGGTGGTAAACCTTTATACCAGAGTATGTTACACAAAAAACTATTTTTGTAATGTTCATTGGTACTGTACCGTACCACAGAGAAAATCATGTGTATTCTTTATATTTTTTGTGACAAATACAAAATTTAATTAAATAAAGTTCTTTCGAGAAGAAACTAAAACATTTATTAAAAAAAAAAACATACAAAACTAGGAAATCAAAACAGTATTCTGTTCAGTTCAGTCAAAACTTTCGGTAAGAAAATAAACATATCAATTCAAAATACAACAATGTCTAAATAATTGTATGTGATGATGTTTGTATAAAATATGTAAATATAAAAAAATCTAATCTTATGGCTCATTCAGTCTTCAACGGCTTTTGTGAAACGGAATGAAGCATTGTAGACACAAAGCCACATTGCATTCTTCACAGATAATATCAGATCTTTGTTGCTTTTTACTTGTACTGCAAAGACAGCATCTCCTGCGTGTTCCTTGTTTGGGTAAGTGTTTTCCTACGTTGGTCAGTCTACTTGCATTATATACCGTTGGTCGTCCGTGTGGATTATTATTTTTGCGTGCTCTAGACAGGTGAGCCACAGGACCAGGTTTTATTCGGGAACAGAAGGTACCAATCAGTTCGTTGGCCAAAATATTTCGAAATTGTAAGTGACTTATTGGTCTTTCTTTTGAAGACTTCTCCTTTATTACGGTTTTGTACAGAATAAAACTGTTTACAACGCAGGCGTCAAGGCAATAATAAAATATTCTTATCCACCAACGCCTACTTTTCCAGGAAATACTGTAACATGCCATTAGTTGATCGAAATGATCGACTCCGCCCATGTATTTGTTATATTCCGCAATTGCCTCGGGACAGTCAACCAATGCACGTGTGCCATCCTTCTGTGTTCTCAGTACTTTTTCAGTTTTTATTGGGTTGTGCATAGAACTTACAACACACACCGACTTTTTTCCTCTATCTTTCCATTTGGAAATTGAAATGTTCCCTTTCAAAACTCCGTCGAATTCTCCTGTTGCCAGTTCTTTATCAGATTTTATTTTATTTGATGGAAATAATGCTCGTGTTTGACGAAGAGTGGCACATGAGAAAAAGCTTTTTTCTAACAATTTTTTAGTTAAGGCTATTGAAGAAAAAAAATTATCGAAAAAGAGGCAATATCCAAAGCCTTCAAAAAATGTCGATAATCCACAGACTACTCGTTCTCCTAATGGAACTTTAGTTCCTTTTGCATCTGCCCCCTGATATAGAGACATTCCAAGACAATATCCAGTGACGCCGCAAGCGATCACCCATATTTTGAACCCGCGTTTGATGGGTTTCATTGGCATGTATTGCTTCAATGCGCTTCTGCCTTTATACTTTACCATCGATTCATCAATGGAAACAAAACGAGAAGGATGAAATAATAATTTGAAACGCTTGTCAAGGTAGTCCAAGAAGGGTCGTATTTTGTACGACTTATCGTAATTATTCTCTTCTTTTTTAGGCATTTTCGTATTGTCGTTGAGGTGTAAGTATCTTGTAATTTTCAGAAACCTTTTTAGAGTCATGACTTTTTGAATGCGTGGAACCCCAAAGCTAGGATCTGTGCTCCAATACAATCTCATTGTGGGTAAACTGTGGAATCACATTATGATTAGTAATCCAAAATAAGCTTTCAATTCCTCAATTGTTATATTAAGTTCTTTATTGTTTTGCAAGGCATATAAGTTGCTTTGATCCACAATATATTGCATAAAAATTGGCGTAAGGACGGCCATAAAAATATTTAGTGGATGGGAAATATCTATTTGAAGTTTGGACGATATTCCAAAAGGCCTATCAAAAGAATATTTGGAAAAGGTTTGTGGTGTTACATCAATGCGAGACCATTTTTCTTCACTGTCGTCTTGCTCACTAGAACCTTCGTCACTTTCAGCTGACGAGATAATGTCATCGATTGAGCGTTCTGTAGGTACGGCTGGTTCATCCATATTATAATCTTCACATGGCTCATTCATATCATAATCTTCACATGGTTCTGGATTTGGCGTACTGAAAGAACTGCTTGCAGTTGAACTAAGTCGTGATGACGAATGTTCAGACACAGGAAGGTTGTCATCAGCATCTTCGTCACCTTCAGCTTCAGAATCTACAGCCATGTTATCATCAATCTCTGCCAGGAGATAGGCAACATCCCTCGGGTCGTCTAAATTGTAAATTTTCTTATTCATCTAGATAAAATAAAAAGAAGTGTGAACAAAATGCGAATGTGACGTGGTACATATTCGTACCACTTTGTTTAGTTCTACGTGTAATGGTACACTGGTGTACCGCTTTACAAAAACAAAAATATTATCTTATCGCAAATACAGCAGCCCCAACCACCAGCCCATACTTGTTGCGAAACGCAATCTTTTGGTTTTTGTAAGATTGCTAAGTAAAACAAGAAATGGATTTAGAAAAAAAACTGCATTGAAAAAAGTGGAAATCTAACCTCAAATTAAAAAATTGAAATTCCGAGGTTTTTTTAGCTTAGTAATGAGTAAACGTATTATAGCAACATGCAGTTCGAAAATTTTTTAGCTAATTACAAAAAAAAATACTTACTTTGGTGTTTGCCCTTTGCCGTTCACTGGTACAATAATCGACCACTTTTTAAATAAAGTCGCATAGATGGCGTACATAGTAATTGTGGTCCTAGATTGTACCAGTGGTCGTTTAGCACGTATATATCGGTGCATAGAGACCAGTTTCCAATAAGAACTAATGCACGACTAAACCATAATGACAAGTGGTTTTTATTTGTACCGAAAAACGTTAAAGGGTTAACAGAACAAATATCCCCTAATGTACATTCGAGTATTCTCCGCTGTAACGGTGAATACGGTGATGATACGAACTCGCGGCCAGTTCGCAATATATATATTTGTGAAATATGCTACACACGAATAATGGTGACAGAGCTGTAACTGCTCTGCTTCAGTTACAGAACCGATCCAACTCAAAGTGCTACTGAGAGAACTGCTACTTTAAAGCTGGTGTCACTGTTACTAACGGTGACTGACCAGTAGCAGTGACAAAGTAGCAGACTGCGATTTCACAACCCGCCTCTAATCTAGCGTCTTTAGTCAATATTTCCTGCTAAACCACGGATTATCGGATGGTTCACTTAAATGAGGGGTTTTGCCGCTTAATCTACCTAATGCAGGCGCACCTAGAGGGCGCCACGGTATTAGAAACAAGAGACCTAGAAGTAAATTTGAAGCATGACTTTAACCGAATAATTGAGATTAGTGTCGGGAAAAACTGCTATTTTTTGGTAGCAGTGACAAACTGTTACTGCGACAAGGTAGTCACAGTGAAAAGAAGCAGCTATTTTTGTCACTGTTTATATTCACTGATACTACTGAAAGCGGTTATTTTCGCTAGTCGCAAGTCGAGGAAAGACGTATTGCATATAACTGCGCCCTTCCTATGGTAACAGACTTGCCGTTCACGTGAAAGGGCGGGTTTATAAAACATTATTTGATTGCGGTTAATAAAATTTTAATCGCAATCATAATATTGACAATATGACAATGTAAATAAAGCAATTGGTACACAAGCGTGCAGAAAAATCGCGTACATTTAAAAACTCAAACAATCAAGTTTTCGAGTATTTTGTTCTTTGTAAGTGCGAAGTTTGACATTAATTTGCTAATAGATTTTAAACTGTCAGTGAAACTGTTACAGTTTTATTTGTTAAAGCAAGTTTTTTTGAAATAGACAAATAAAAAGTCAGTTTACCAAGAAATGCTAATTTCCGACCAATCAAAATGTTCTTGGGGCAAAGATTTGATTAACAATATAATACAGGGTATTCAGTCTAGACTGGGTGATTTAGAGTTAAGTCATACTCTTATAATGTCTACATTCTTAGATCCAACATTTAAAAATGTTGCGTTTAAGGATGAAAGTACAAAAGAAAAAGCACAGCAGTTAATAACAAATTTACTTGCCCAAAAATTCCGTTCCAAAGAAACAGCCATTGCCACAACATCTACTACTCAACTGCCATTAACAAAGGATGACGACCATGTATTTTCCATTTGGAAAAATTTTGATAAACTCGTTTCATCCCAACCAACTTCCAAAATTTTAAGTTCACAGTCCCGGGCAATAATGGAAGTTCAACGATATTTAGAAGAGCCTCTTTTGGACAGAAAAGAAAATCCATTAATTTGGTGGAAGGAACATATGTACAGTTTTCCTCATTTAGCTGAAGTTGTTCAAGAAAAATATGGTACAATTGCAACATCAGTCCCCTGTGAACGGATATTTTCGAAGACTGGACAAATTCTTTCTAATCGACGAAGTCAACTTTCTCTAAAGAAAGTTAAACAAATTATGTTTTTACATGTAAATTGTGAAAACTATTTTTTTACTGTAATAATATTCTACAAGCTGTTTTTTATTGTTTATTTTTTATATAAGAAATATTTGTTTTGTTTAATAAAATATTATGAATTTATATGTAGTTCTTGATATATTAAAATAATAAAGTACCTATCCTAATTTAATATATACTTACTGTGCGCAATATTAACAGAACAAATATCCCCTAATTTAAATTCGAGTATTCTCCGCTGTAACGGTGATGATACGAACGCGCGGCCAGTTCGCCATATATATATTTGTGAAATATGCTACACACGAATAATGGTGACAGAGCTGTAACTGCTCTGTTTCAGTTACAGAACCGATCCAACTCAAACTGCTACTGAGAGAACTGCTACTTTAAAGCTGGTGTCACTGTTACTAACGGTGACTGACCAGTAGCAGTGACAAAGTAGCAGACTGCGATTTCACAACCCGCCTCTAATTGAGATGTCGCTACTACTGTGTTGTTTTATGCAAGCGCGTAGTGCGCGTACAGGCCGTTAACCAACAAATTTTGTATGTGTTGCTAAACATTATTTTTCTTATTACTACTTAGTGGTGTTATAATCGTACCGTAAGTTCTGTAAAGAGTAATATGATAATTTTATTAAGTTGACATAATGCATTTTTAGACTTAAAATATGGATAGAAGCTGGTGCATTGCATCAATTGTATGTGCTGCGTACAAGCAAGAGCGATGCATATTTTCCGAGAATGCGAACAAGTAACTAATGGCACTAATAGTTGACATATAACCCGAAGGTGAGCTGGAGATTTTTTGTTTGTAGTTCTGATTCTAAGTGCAACAAGGACCACCTGGTTGTTGCAAGGATTTTGTTGGTTTCCGATTACACCAATTAAAGTTTGCAATTATTAGGAGTATAATATAAGTGAGAATAATTGTAGTTGAGATGTCAGGCGATTTTTGACAAAATGATTAGTATACATTATAGAGGACCTCTAATTGAACAACTTTTTCTTACAAAATTATCAATGCAAATGTAGGGAAATGGAGATAAAAAATAAATTAGGTACTCACCGAGTTAATCTTGCAGGTTACAGCCCATGTGAGATATCCCATATAGAGCATTGATATAATGAAAATCGCAATAAATGATGTTTATTTAAGCTCACAACACAACAATTACCTTTGATTTCCACGTTCTTTGATTGAATTTTAGCAAAATTGTAAATACGAGATCACATGATATCAGCTGTTTTCGTTGACATTTGATGGTGCTTTTAAAATCGCAGAAGTCATAAGAAAACATACAAATTGACCTAAATTGTGTGTGATTATGTGAAATAAACATCAATTATAGTGATTTTCATGATTTCAATGATCTATATGGGATACCTTACATGAGATGTAACCAGCAAAATTGACTTGGTCAGTACCTAATTTATTTTTTATCTGCATTTCTCTATGTTTGCATTGATAATTTTATAAGAAAAAGGTGTTCAATTAGAGGTTCTCTATAAGGTACACTAGTCGCCCGACACCTCAACTGCAGTTTAACCCTATGGGTGTATAAGAAAGCCTTTAAACTACACGAAAAACTTACTACTTGTTTTTAAGTTTCTATATTATGTTTTTTCACAAGCAATCAATCCATGTTTAGCAGTGTTAATAGAAACTTCAGATTTCTTGGTACAGAAGCATTTATGGTTTTTCTTAATGATTTTCCTGTGCAGTTTCCTATAATGAAAATGTGCCTTTATACTATCGTTGATATTTGTTAGTATACAGTTGTAATTATTGTATTTTATTATTCAGGAGCGAAACTTGGCAACTGCAAATGGGCATGAAACCTGTGCTAGATGCCAGTACAACATGTAATAAGAAACTTTGCAGCTTACATTTTGACACAACATACTATGCACACCCTCATTCAGTACACCTCAACAGAAATGCAGTGCCGACACTCCATCCCATGAGGCCACCCATGGAGCTTAAGGCAGCCATATCATTGGAAGTCTCATTTGTTTTACGACAACAATAAATTAACCAATTTGGTGTTAGTTATTGCAGGTTTAATTTTTTTGTTTTGTTCTATAGCCATGTAATTAACATTATTTAGTTTTTAAGCCCTAATTGTCACTCTTTTAATTATATATTGATGAAAAGACGTCTACTAAATTTGTTAGGTATCTTATGTATCCATATTTTTATTTATGTCACCTTATTTTATGTTCATCATTTATGTAATACAAGATTTTGTAAATGGTGGTAGTAAACATGGGCTTAAGTCATTGTGTATCTATCGGGTTTAATTACCTACTTTGTAGTATTTTGAGTAGGTACTTGTACTTTTCAACAGCAATTCTATCTTATTGTTAAAACTATCATTGTAGTAATATATATTGGACACTTGTGAAATATAGAAATAGTAATGCAATAAAACACCTTTTTCACAAAATATAGTTTAATAACTAGATGTCACATTTCGTGTGCACTGCACACATCGTCAGTAGTAACTGTTATTACTGACGATGTGTGCAGTGCACACAAAATGTGACATCTAGTTATTAAACTATTTTTTGTGAAAAAGGTGTTTTATTCTATTAATAAAAATATATTTGTTAGTCAAATATTCTACTTTTGGTAGATTATGCTATTGTTCGTTAATTTATTTTTGTACTGGTAATTTAACTAAAACACATGTTGGATGTTAGTTATAATTTTTCAATAGTAATCATAAATGTATACCTTTTCTACTTTGTAGTATTTTGAGTAGGTACTTGTGCTTTTTCAACAGAAATTCTATCTTAATGTTAAAAATATCTTTGTTAGTCGAATATTCTACTTTTGGTAGATTATGCTATTCTTCGTTACTTTATTTTTGTACTGGTAATTTAACTAAAATATACGTGTTAGATGTTAGTTATTAATATTCATAAATGTAGTTTGTACCTTTTCTACGTAGCAATATTAAAGTGTAATTATTTAAGTAATTCTTTTCTTTAAAACGTTATTGTGTGGTTACAGCATTGTCATTGAATATCGTACTGTATACTGTTTTCCTTAGAAATGATTCCTCATTACTACGAGAACTAGTAAATAGTATGCAATTTAATTACAGTGTTATAATCATGTATCGCGAGATCAAAAATTATATTGATGAAGGTTTGTCATGTAATGTAAAACGTCTGTCTTAAGTTATATCATTGTCATATTGTCCATATTTGTCATTATATTTTCTCTTATAATGACAAATATTAATGACAGTATGACACTTAATGATATAACTTAAGACAGATTTTTACATTCCATGGCAAACCTTTATCAATATATTTTTGATCTCGCGGTATTAAACCCTAATTTTTAATAAACTTAATTGTGAATTTCCCGCTACCAAATACATTTTGAATCGCCCGCTATTTGCTTAGTGTTATTGAAAACTGTAATTTTTTGATGCCAGCGCCTTCTATATCGGCCTTCACGCAATACAAACCGCGGATAAAAATTTTGGCTTGACTGCGCCATCTCATTCTAATCTGTGTGCTAAACTGATTATCCTAAACGTCTCATTTACGTGACCATCCCATGTAATTAAGTACCTATTGTACTAACCTCGGAAAATATGCTCCTGTTCCCATTCTCGGTTGTGCTTTTTCTTATACTTTTCCCACTTCCCCATATTATAGCTTATCGCAGAGTATAGACATACTCTATAGTGTAACAGAAGAAGGTAATATCACGTAAAAAGCCTTTTTCACAGTTCACTAGATTGAAAGATGGATGGATAACCTTTCTAACCTTACAAACGAACAGTTTGGCGGGACGTTTATATTGCTTTCATTCAGCAGACACAACAGTTGCGCAACTGTTCAGTGATCATGGCCAGTAGACGAGCGCTCACTCTGAACATGTTCAGGAGCGGTCGCCATTTTTGTGAGCGGAAAAATTCTATGCTCACTTGGTGAGCGTATTCTGTACGCATGCGCCATTGATTCATTCCAAGACCAACCTAATACATACTTCTGAAGAAAGTTACTAGAAAAGTAAGATACAACAAATTAAAGGTATTGTGCAGTAATAAATGTATTATAATATTGGAGTTCACTCAGTATTTTATTCGGGGTTGGAAAAATCAGCCCTTCCACTAAAAACTACGTCAAACCTTAATGCAGAAAAACAATTTATTATTATTGTTTATTCGGTTTAATCTCTATAATTTTAACATATGGCAGCAATGAAAAGTATCAGATGACAGACGATGACATAAAGGTGAGCGGTCCTGTCCAGCGAACACTCAACTGTTGTGAAGTGAACGGTTGGAGCGGGATCAGTTCCCGATCCGCCTGCTGAATGAAAGCATTGTTTGTCTGTCGATAGCGGCAACACAACACACACCCCAGCAATACAATAGTCTGACAATAAAAAACAACACTCACTAACAATTACGAGAAATGCCAACCTACTGCATTACCGAAAAACGACGAACAAATTAATTGTAAATTTAATTACAAATAATATCAAGTGAATTATTGTATTATTACTAATGTCGCAGTAGACTGCTTTAAAAATCGCCCAAATTGCGACTTGCGATATTTTCCAAAAATGAGTCGCAAATTTATATTCAAAGTAGCCCAATTTGTGATAAATCGCCCAATCTGGCAACACTGGTCTATTGTACGGTCAATATCCAAACGTTACTTCAATCACTGATACTTCTACAGCGATATTAGTTGTGATCACTGCTACTGTATAATAACAGTGATTAATAACTGCTACTGGATATATCGCTCATCTCTACAATGCTGTGTGATGCTGTTGATGATGTGCTACAATGTATCTCTCCAGTGTTGCCACCTTTAGTACGTTCGTAATAGAATTATTATAGTACGTTTTGATATGTAGAAGTTAGTGGCAGTATAATAGGTATAAATATCTTTTATCTATGATCACAAACTACATCTAATTATAATTCGTTGTAATAACACAATGAATTGATAATTCCATAGCTATTATTTACTTCTTACTTAAGTAACAATGGGTGAAGAAGTTAGGATACATGATATAAATAATACAACATCTTTCGAAAATACATTTAATATAAAGCAAGAATTGGATGATGTTATTTGTTTGGATGATGTTATTTGTTTGGATGATGAAGAGTGTGTTTTCTCCGAAACTACGATCAGCACTAATCATATTGACATAAAAAATGCAGTAAGGGATAGTAAAGTTAACCACTACAATGTATCCAATACTAAAACTATTAACGAAGAATTGCCATTGTCTAGAGTAAGTAATACTCTAGGTGATACCGACAGAATTGAAAATGAAAATAACGGTATTGGTGATATTCAAATTGTATTTGATAATGGATTATTATGTAAGTTTGTGCATATTAACTTGTATATAATAAATTAATTGTGATAAAAAATTACTGTGACTTACATATATACCTTTATATGTAAAACGTATATGTATATATGCATGTGTTTGAGATTAATTGTGATAGTTATAGGCTAATGAACACAGCAAATTAAATTGAAATGGTATATAACAGTTTTAACAACTATTAAATGCCAATTCATTTTAATTTGTTGTATTCATTAACCCATAGCTATCACAATTGAGTTTACTTAATGTAAATATTAATAGATGTCTGTATTAATTTAGGTATTTGTTTTACTGACGAAGTCTAAATGTGCTTAAATATTTCATTTACAAAAAAACAATTTCATAGTTACCTGAACATGTTTAGTGCAACTATAACATTGCTAATATAAATAAAATAACCTATAATTCTGTATTCATATTCTATTAAAGTTTATATCAACAATTTTTAAGAAATCTTTAAACCGTGATTATAGGATTTTCATGTAAAATTTGACTATTAAGCAGGGTTCGAAATTGTAAAATGCAGAAATTGCCAAAATGCAGATGACAGCAAGGAAGATCAGTTACAGACACGTTTACCTCTAAATATTTTAGTCATACTTGATAAATAGATTTTTCACCGCAAGTTAATTAATATTACATTGCTTTTCAAAATATATATATTAAAATTGATTAACTTTGTTATTCTCTAAGTTTTCATAATGTGTTTATTTGCTATATGTAATTCTATTTATTTTCTTTTTATATACATCTAAATACAACAACAGCTCTTTGGTAAACAAATGTGTAAAAATGAAAGAATTTATAATTTATTTCGTTTAGTTTATAATTTCGTATTACATATTGTTGATTTGAACTATAATAGATAAATTACAAGGGAATGTTTGAAGATATTTAACTTGTTCGATTTTTATCAACAGTATGTGACCAGTGTGAGGCATACTATGAAGACTACTGCATTGAGTGTAGAATGCTTGTGTATGTTCTGAATGACGATACTCCTAAATATAAACGTAATAATGGAAGAGTAGGTTTACCAAAGGACATCCTAGAAATTACAGATTTGTTTGAACGGCTAGGAGTATTTGCTTTGAAAATTATACCTGAAAATATAAGATTTGGTCCTTTTACTGGCCTTACTTCATCAGAATGCTCTTGGAAAATAAAAGAAGGAAAATTCATAGTGCCTGGATATAAGTCAAAGTTGTTGAATTGGATGCAATATATTAATCCTGCCAGAAATTCTTATGAACAAAATCTACTTGCGTTTCAGTGTGAGGATAATATCTATTATCGTACCACACGTCAAATCCAAGCAGGTGAAGAACTGTTGGTCTATTTCAGTGAACAGTATGAAGATATTCTGAATAAAGATCTAGAAATAGATTTTGTTCCTATTACTGAAGAAAAAGATACAAGTGTGTTTGCTTGCACATTTTGCTGTCTTGGTTTCAGCTCAGAGTTACATTTGACAAAACATAAAACGATTTGCCCAAATGAAGCCAATGAAAAGTTTTCTTCAATTAAAGGTATGGTAGATATAAAATTAAATGAGTAGCTTTAATACTTTGTTTGTATTTTTGTAAGTAAGATGCATAGAGAAAGCAAATTGTTGGTTTGTAGACATATCAACTGAAGCCTGAATACTATGTATGCAACCAGTAATGTGTGCTTAGTTCTTGTGCTAATAGAATATATTAAATTAATATAATTTGATATATTTTATTAGCATAAGAACTGAGCATTCATTTATTTTTGTTTTTAATTAGGCTAATTAGGCTTTAGAAAAGCAAATTATAGTTTTTGTAGTTCATTTTCTAGTGCCATGTGTACTATATTTTATTCTACTGTTTACTAAGCGATTTGTGTATTGACAGGCGGTACACGCAACCATTTTCCGAAATAGCTCAACCTATCCTTAGTTGAAAACAAAATACAAACAGTTCCAAATCAGCAACCTTGATACATTGCTTATAACTTTATTAACCACACTGCAATTGATATACAAAGATTTTAAAAACTGTTAAATAAGACTACAATTTTATGTTTTCATTTAATACAAATATAAACAGTAAATACAGACTGGTTCACATCACACAACGCGGGGCCTGTGTATGATGAACGGTAAAAGTTTTAAAAATCCCTTTCTGTATTTAATGCAATATTCCAATTTTACAGATCAAATTAGAGCAATTTTATTTAATATATATATATATATAATCTATTTTTGGGAGATTTTCAAATTTCTAAAATTACAGGGTGAAATATAAAATTACGACTTGCTTTACCAGATAACATTGCGAACACACAAAAGTATTGGACTTTTAAAAAACAAGCATCCATGCTGCATATGATTCTATTTATTGAGTATAACATAGTTTCTATACCTAACATTAATAGTTTTCAATAAATTAGCATTGAGTTTATAACAACTTTTAATTGTCTTTGTTTTTTTGCATATGGTCTGCAGTCTAATTTTTTGTTTATGGGTCTTATTATTAATCATTCTGAAACTATATTAAATGTAGTAAGAGACTTAGAATGGTCCTTCTATTTGTTATATTTTCCTGTACTGAAAGTCTTCGAATTACAACTTCATTCAAATTTTTCCAACAGTTTATACAGTATAGGTGCATTCCTTTTACCGAAAATCTAAGTTGTTCTCACCTCATCTCAGATAATACCATGTTCCATTTACAAAATGCAAACTGAGTATGTAAGATTTTTTCCTCCCCCTTCACCGATCAAGCACTACCGTCGAACCTTGTGCTTGCACGAGATATTTAGCTCAGTTGTGGAGGGGGTTATATCTGAAGTTTGCAAAATACTGATTATGCTCGAATGTGTGTTGCACGCTATAGGTTATAGGTGTTTATAAAATTTTTGAGAAAATATAATTTTTTGTATAATATGTCCTACACTATTTTAAAATTACCTAACGGACAATGGGCAATGAATAATAAAGGAGATTTTCTATTAAAAGAATCAGGTAAATAAATATGAATCAATTTTTATACTATGTAGGTTCACAGTTTGTATACTTTTAGATAGCAATATCATTTTACCAATAATGCAACAACAAATATCATTTAATAAATTAAATGAACCTGTTTTGTCAAGTACGGATATTAGTCTTGAGTTTGAAATGGTGGGGAACCCAGAAACAAGAAGCAGCGATGAAAACTGTACAATTAATGACACGAATAGTGAACCCACTAGTTGTGATAATAATAATGGCCAAAATAATAAACACGAATGGGAATACTTTCAAACTCTTGCCCTTATTTCAGCTGTTGAGAGTCACTATGACGACATGTACCATCCTATTAAGAAAAAAAATTTTTGGGTTGTAATTAGTGGTGAATTAGAAAGTCAACAAATTTCAGTAAGTTTATTAGTGTATATGAAAGATATAAGGTTTTAATGTACATTTTTTTATTATAGTATGAACCATTAAAATGTAAAAAGAAATGGGAAAACTTGGTAAGAACATATAAGAGTGCCAAAGATAAGAAAATGAAGAGTGGCAGAGGTCCAACAAGGTTTCTTTTTTTTGACCGATTGGAAGAATTATTGGGTCAAAAACCAAATAATTGCAACCCACATAGCATTGATGTCAATAGTACAAAATTTAAAGCGGAAAGCTCAACACGTAGCACTACTGAAGATACCAATGCTTTTGAGTCAGCAGATAACTTAAAAGCACCAGAAAATGAAGCTGTTGCAACAAATTCTGGAAAAAAAAACAAAAAGCATAACATTGGAATATGCAGAAATGAAAAAAAAATATTATGAAAGCCAAATAAAAATAAACACCGAATACAGAGAAAAGTTAATTGAAATTAAAACAAGGAAAGATAATTTGTATGAACGAAAATTACAATTAGAGGAACGAAAAGTTCGAGCTCTCGAATATTTGGCAGAATGTGTTGACAATTCTCAGATATCAAAATAATTTGAAATATGAAAAGTAGAGTAAATTCTAAGTTGCAATTAAATGAGATTTTAGTTGTACCTTTTTTTTTATAATAAGATAAGTTGACTGTATGTATACCATTAGTTTAACAATAAAACACTTTCTTTTTAAATTATAAGTATATTTATTTAAATTCTAATTTCTCGTCTCTTTTGGAATGTCCAGGTACTAGTTCATTTGTGTTACATATGGAATGTTCATCAACATCATTTTCGTCGTTTTCTACCTCGCATTCCACTTCATCACAACTATTAATACATATATTATGCAAGACACATGCCGATATAACACATTCCACAATAATGAAAATATCTTGATTTTCAAAGAACTTTAACCTGCGAAATCTTCCTTTCAATAACCCAAATGCATTTTCTATAAGTATTCTGCAAGCAGAGTGACGGTAATTAAATGTTTTATGGTCCCTTGTCAGCTGTCCATTATCCCTGAATGGTGGTATCAGCCACGGTAAGCAGGGGTAAGCAGAATCGCCAAGTAAAAAGTCATTAACAAAATATCCTGTCATTCCTTTTTCACATATAGATGATCTTTTTAGTAGACGGGCATCGTGGATAGACCCTGCTTCGCCACAAAATATGTCTATAAATCGTTTATTATGGTCACATACTCCTTGTAACAGTATGGTATACATTGATTTACGGTTACAGTAAACATGAGCATCCTTAATTGGTTTTTTAATATTAATATGACAACCATCAATAGCCCCTACAACACCATCAATTCCTTGCATTTTTCTAAATTCTTCACGCACTACATCTCTTTCCTTATTTTCGGGATATTTAATGTAATTTGGACTAATTTTAACAAAATATTTTACAACTCATTATTCTACAAGCAGAACTGCCTGTTATGTTGAATCTATCTCCAATTTGTCTAAATGTCTCAGTGTTTGTTAAATACCATATAGTCAACAAAACAGCTTTTTCTGGGTTTATTTTTTCACGTCCAAATTTATGACATGGTAAAATATTACTCTGAGCTATTTTTTCTGTAAGTGACTAATTTTAATATTTTCATGAGTACTTCACATTTCAGTACAAACCTATGAGCTGATTGCATGTTGATCTGTTCAGTCTAAAATGCCTTTTGAATTCGTCATCGTCATATGATGGAACAACATTTTCTACAAAATCCGGAGTTCTGTGCAGTGTCTTGCGTCGTTTAAACATCACATCCATTTCCATTGATGAATCGGATGAGTCGGGTAACACTTCATCACTATCACTGGAGGTGTTATCGAAATCATCATCGCTCATCTACAAGTTTTTTACAAATTATGAAAATGGATAAATGCTGCAAAGTGTGTAATTTTACCTCGTAACACATTTGCATAATCTTCAATTGATCCATGGTTTACGTTCTAACACAAAATTAAATCAAAGTCAAACAATATACATACAACATTGAATATACATTTAATGTATAGGTTAACTTTTAACGTTATATTGACAATGCGCGAAATGTAAAGTAATGAAGTTGGCTATATTTGGATGGTGTTGATAATTCGTGCAAAACACTTTCCATTTACACGAGTGAGGTAAGGTGATATTCTCACTTTCTTTATATGAAGTAATAATCTCAGTTAAAACTAAAAGGAATGCAACTTATGTTTGTATCCAAACAAACAGACGCATAGCTATTGTTTGTTTGGATTTCTACTGAGTATTGCATTTATCACATGCCATAATTTAGACAACTACCTGTCTGGCGCCAGAACGCCTGGGTTTTTGTTTACATTTTAGATCTGTATTTGAAGTATTATCACAGTTGTAGGTCAGTCGCCTGTACTGTGCTATGTGAATAATATTAAGTGAATAATTTAGTTTTCTGTTGATTATACATAGTTGTTAATTAGTGTTATGGCGTTTAATAACAATGAATTTCATAATTTAATAAAAATGTAAAGTAGGTGTAAAAATCTATTAAAACGACGTGAAACGTAAAGATTGTAGCAGGAATGTTAACAGAAAATTAAAAATTTTCTTGATCAATTTGAGGCATATTAACTATTTAAGTATATGTATATTCCAAAATAAAAAAATCGTCAGGCTTTTTCACAAGCTATGTCTGTATGTTTTACATGTATTAAGAAGTTATTTTTGTTTGTATTATCAATGTTTTTTGATTTTGTCTTAAAAACATATCAATGCGTTGTTCAAGTCAAACATTAAACACATGGAGGAAAAATGGTACGCTATTTACCTTGAATAATTCCGTGAAATAAAACTAAAGTTGGCTTGAAATAACATTAGTAAACATGGCATTTGCAGTACTTAGGATATTGATGTTTCTGAATTTTATGTGGTAACTGATTTTAATATATAATTATGTTTTTTTTGTATTTTGTAGAGCTTACGCAGTGTTCATTTTGTAAAATTCACTTGGTTCAAGAGGAATATCTAGCATATCACAAGGACTCCTGCTCCAAGAGAATCAGAATCAGGTATGAGAAAGTTATTACATATTTTTATCTTGAAATTTATAAGAAACAAATGCTAGTTAGAAATATTGAAAGTTGCAATTTATAGCGTTTTTTAAGTTTTTTCCTGCCACATCATTTGTTTTTCTTTGGTGAGTTAGATGTTGTACAGTGTTGCCCCTTTAATTATGCTGATATTAAATTATACCAAGCCAGGTTACAAAAGATAGAAGCTAATCAGTATACACAGGACGTGCCAGGTTTAAATTACGACGGAGCAAAGAATGAATAGCACTATTCATATGGTGAACTGCAACATCTGTTGTTGACGAGAAAACGGCAACAAAAATGCTATTTTTACTCCTAAATTTCATTCTTCATCGGCGTAGGTAGAAGGGAGACGAGTTTTTAAAATATATTGTATTTACCTTTTATTTCGTAAGATAAATAAAGTTATATATGTATATACCCAAGCAACACACTTAAGAATATTCAACGTTTATATAATTGCAAAACTCTACGTTTTATGTTGAACGATGAAATACGTAAATCCGTCGAAGAAATGTCCGACGATTCGACATCTATGTCATATTAATATGTATTCTGTTTTTATTCGTATCAGAAAGTTTATATTTATTTGGATAATCAGTCCTTTTTTTATACGTTACAATCAACATTAAAATATTCGTATATGATATACGTTTTATTTAAGGATTTCGTAGATATTTTTTATATGTATATATAATTCGCTTGTTATATGTACGTGATGTACGTTTTATTTTAGGATATCGTAAATATTTTATATATGTGTAAATTATTTGCTTATTATACGTTATTTTAGACTAGATCACATTTTGTTCAATTTCACTGCCTGCACATTTTAATATCATAATAACCAAAGCTCGTAATATACTTACCCTGATATTGTTGACAAATAAAAACAATTCTGTCCTGTGAAGGTACAGGTATATCAAATATATACGTTAAAGCATGAGGAGTATAACATTTAAAAAAGTAAATTAATGTTTAAAGACTTTTGTAATATTTTGTAATATTTATTAACACAACACGTATTTAAAAAAAATATGTAGTAATATAATTTTGACGAAAATAAGAACAAAATTTTAGATAATATGAGAAGCACTTTTCTTATTGTATCTGTATCTCTGTGGGCTAGTTTCAGCTAATCTTGTATGGCACTCTTAATTGTTGAACCTTGCACATCCGCTGGTTCACGTCCCGCAAATTCCAGTTTTACAGGAGCTATATTAATTACAATATTGACAATAAGCATTGTAGAAAAATTAATAAACTTAATAATTACCAAGAGTCAATCCAGATAAAAGAACCCTTACAACAGTGTTTTTCTTCTCTTCCCGGCAAATTAAACTGACTTGCTATTGCATCTGATAAGAAATACTTTAGGACATTCATCGTTACGACTCTCACATTTGGCCCTCCAATGGCTGCAGTTTGTCTTAAAAGAAATTACTGAAATTATTTATTCAAATTCAAATGTTAATGTTATATTTATTATTTCAATGAATTTGAAATACATACAAAGAATTCGAAGTCATGGCAGCTGCAATGGAATAATTTCGACCTCTTAGCTGCGCTTACGTAAATGAGCTGGACTTGCGCATTTTTCTAAAATAAAAATGATAAAAAAAAGGAGTTACACACTTTGTATGGGTTATGTCTCCAGAAAATAAGACGTGAAAAAAAAACAATATTTTTAATAAACACTGGTTTTAATACACTTTTGTGTCATAAATAAAACAAAATATGTATATATACATTCTTAAAAAAAAGATTCTAAAATACTGCAAACTGAAATGAAATGATAGTAAAATAATAGTAATAAAAAAATCAGTCATGGGGCAGGTTATCAAAAAAATTGTGGTAGTCTGCTTCCATACTTGTTTTTAATTGTTGAAGGTGCTGATATTTTTCTTTTTTGATTTTCAACCTACTTTTATGTAATTGTGGTAGGGTTAAAAAATTTACTGGCTCAATGCTATTCATGTTCAGTCTGACTGGCAAAGTTTGCCAATCTTCTGGGTGTCGAAGCTTATAAAAAACGCCACTGTTTGAATATTGTAGTGCTTTTAGATCGTTTACCACTGGTGAACCGATTGATCTTCCTGGTCTTATAGACTTGAAAAACTTTATATTGTCACATAGTTTGAAAAAATGATGGAGCAAGTACTCAACTTTGTAAGGCTTTTTCTGGCATGCTGTCGCACAAATTTGAACGTAGTCTGCTGGTGTGTTAATCTTCTTGTTCCGTATTTTTCGTTCAATTACCGAATGGACACTATCGACCTCCATTTGGGTATGACCCTTTTGTAAATATTTCTGAGTAATTACTATCTGTTTGTCCATTGCGAGATTAAATAGTGCATTTGATAACGTTGCATTCCTGTTTTGGTAGCCACAACCGTCGCTGTATAGAATTATCTCTCTCTTGTCGGTTATAGGGTATACTTGAAGGTGGTTTTCTATGAAATGAATAATTATAGTTGTAAACTCATTGCTAGTAAGACCACCTTCAGACTCATTCCAGAGGTAGCAATATCCCTGCTGGCGTTTAATATCATAAACTGTAAAATTATGCATGATAAGTTTCGTCTTGTAATATAAAGACGATACATTTGATTTCGGACATAATAATAATACCGACTGCAGATCTATAGTAAATACGTCATTAATAGACTCCTTGTCTTTTGATTTTTCCTCCCTTGCTTCCTTTTTCATTTGGATGTGTTCGTTATACTTTTCTTCTGTTAAGTTACCAGTTTCAAACGCCACGCAGGTGTCGCACAAATCTTTTTTAGGTTTATACAGTGATAGTCTCTTTTTATCGAACTCTTTGTGGAACGTTGCAATTGACAAAGGACTGCTATTTTGATTCGCACAAAAGTCTTTACAATAAATTTTATATAAATGGGCTTTGGAGTTCCAAATGGGCTCTAAATATAATTTTGATGTTGAGGACCTGCAATAATGCGATTCTAACTTCGGCAAGGAATCAAAAAAATCATGAAGCAATTTAATACGTGCCTCGGAAGTGCTAAGAGAATTTGTATCCCGTGAGATTTGTTTCATGATTGGTAAATCATCTTTGGCCCATTTCCTTATAACCCAATCTTTGACCGCTAGAGTATTGAGAAACATTTCCTTACAGACTCTGAGTTTATAATTGCCCAAATAAAATGTGTTTGAGTTTGCTCGCCTTGAATTTTCTTGTTCTCCTCGTTTTCTAGCTTTTGCTTTGACACAAACGTGACTTTTGACAAAGACCTTCTTCTCCTTCCAAGTAAATTCCCAAAATTGTTTGAATATTTGCGTTCTTTCTTCTTCTTTCAGGTGTCTACATTTTAGTGTAGATTTTTCATTTCTGCTAAGCTTGCAGTTACAAGCTGGTCGCATTGCTTTGGGCTTTTTCAAAAAATCGTACTTCCATTCCCCATTTTCTTTCTTCTTTCCATAATACGATTTTCCTTTTTCCCTGTTCAAACGATTTTCGTTTGCGTTCCAAACTTAACTTGAAAGTTTGGAACGCAAACGAAAATCCGTGAGATTTGTTTCATGATTGGTAAATCATCTTTGGCCCATTTCCTTATAACCCAATCTTTGACCGCTAGAGTATTGAGAAACATTTCCTTACAGACTCTGAGTTTATAATTGCCCAAATAAAATGTGTTTGAGTTTGCTCGCCTTGAATTTTCTTGTTCTCCTCGTTTTCTAGCTTTTGCTTTGACACAAACGTGACTTTTGACAAAGACCTTCTTCTCCTTCCAAGTAAATTCCCAAAATTGTTTGAATATTTGCGTTCTTTCTTCTTCTTTCAGGTGTCTACATTTTAGTGTAGATTTTTCATTTCTGCTAAGCTTGCAGTTACAAGCTGGTCGCATTGCTTTGGGCTTTTTCAAAAAATCGTACTTCCATTCCCCATTTTCTTTCTTCTTTCCATAATACGATTTTCCTTTTTCCCTGTTCAAACGATTTTCGTTTGCGTTCCAAACTTTCAAGTTAACCATGTATTTTGTAGAACGTGTTCTCTTTGGTGCCTCATCCTCCAAATCTTCTTGTTGAACCAGCTCATCTTCGAGTTCAACGTTTGTAGATTCGTCTAATTCATTTTCTACTACAACTTGTTCCTCTGGCATAGGAGTCTCTGATATTACATTTTCGTTTTCTAGCAATTCTACATCAGAAGGAGGGTTGGGTTCTTCGTTATTCATAATATTCTGGATATTATTTATTTGATCTACAAAGCTGATTTCTGCAAACTCATGAACTGTGTTAAACTCCATTGTGTCACTACTTGTCAAATTAGGGATGTCATTCAGAAAAATTACTTCTGCCTGTTGAATCATTGAAACTGCATCCAAAGTATTTTCGCTATCTGCATAATCTGTTCTACAATAATTATCATTACTTTCAGCAACCTCGTCGACAATGAATTGCTCTGAACCATTATTTCCTTTGTGATTTTCTGGCTCAACTGTATCTATTGTAGAATTTTCATGTTGTAAACAAGTTTTCTGCTGCGCTAACGCATGAAATATTTTCTGGATTCGAGTCGTCATTTTCCTGAAACAATTATGAACGACATGACAAATGAGTACGAAAAGTACGTATCTCAATACTAAACAATTAAATTTCCACACACATAATTCTATGAAAAGTACGTAACTCCATGTAGTCATGAAAACCGATGAAACTGGTTCTAATTGCAGCACATTGTGTGTTGATTTGTAGCTAAAATGTAAATGATCCTTTTCTTACCTGATAAATATCGAGTTCAAATAAGATTTCACTAAAATTCACTTGCCTTCACTGAACATAACTAAGCACGTGAGATGCTGTAGCTGTGACCATGCTATTGCCATTGGGAACTGATGGAGTTACGCCTTTTTCCCACTGATTTGGCGGGAAGGAGTTAAGCAGTTTTCTAATAACACAATAAACGGAGAAACAATTTTTTCATGGATGTAGGGATTTTTCCGTACAATTGTGAGCAAATTCGACATCAGATGGCGCTAAAACCCCAATTTCGGCCAAGAGTGGAGTTACGTAGTTTGCAAATTAAGCCGACGATATACAGCATAACCACTATGTATGCTTGTAATATTCAACGTTTATACATAAATCACTGCAAAAACTACCTAGATATATCTTGCTAACAAATTTTGTAACTGAGACCAACGAGTCAACTTACGGGATTCAGGTGACACCCACATAAGATTATTTGATGCTAATTCGGTATTATTAACGTAAACTGTAACTATACACTATTTATTAATAACGATACTGGAAACCATTTTTACACTTTCACCTTCCTTGTTTTTATATGACTCAAACCGCTGTATTTCACCTTCATCAAAATGTTTACAGCAAACCACTGAATTCCCAGTGGCGACGAAATTGTCTCTATTAATTGGTCGTACCACATTTTACTTTATTAACCCTTTGAAAATGAAAAGTTTGTTTCTAGATCTTCCTGTTCAAGTGTATGTTGTACTTCGATTTACACAATGAGAGACAGCACCATCATGGCATCTAAAACATCACACAGTTGTAAAAAAATGAACAAAACTAGTAAATGTATATTGTTCTTACCTTCTCCAAATGTATTTGTTAATCAAACTTATAAACAGCAAACAAATGATTACAAAGAACGTGTTGACAGTTTGAGGTTATCTTTAATACTGTTATCTGTCACATTTACGAAAATATGAATTGTTTACCCAAAGGTACTTCCCGAGATTAATTTTAACTTTGTAAATACTTATTCTCAAATGTTTTTGATTCAAACTCACGTAAAGTTTAGCTAATAAACGTGATATGCACATCATATGCACATGGGTCTCGTGAAAATTACATAGAATGAGAACCACACGCGTAGTTGCCAGATCTCCAGCTTCATGGCTTGTAAGTAGAGACGGCTGTGACTGAGTACATTTTTCTCACTGTGTTAGGTTTTACGTTCGATTTATTTGCATACATTTATTACTAAATTTCTAACAATTTTTTAATAAAAATTTGGTTTATTTATCAACATTCAATTCTTCTTCTTCGTTTTCTTGGTCCTCCTTTTTTCTAACAGCAATCCAACTAGCAGTGGGCGTTGACCCGTTTCTATAGGTTTGTTCGAACCTGCAGTTCTGAACGGTTCTAGAACTAGTGCGCATGTCATTTAAGAAAAAGACTTCGGACCATGCAGTTCTGGACCTGCAAATTCTGAGAACTGGTAGTTCAGTGTTCGGTCTTTCAGAACTAGTAATTCAAGAACCGTTCGGAACGGTTCTAACAGTTCTCGATGATGGGCTAGTATTTGAAATTCTGATAAATCCGGAGCATACGTAATTGTCATTCGTATCAGCTTTCTCATTTTTCTGGTTATGTTTATCGTATTTATTATGGTATTTATGCTGAACTTCAGAGTTTGGAGTTGTAGGTTAGTTTTTAAGTTGTCGTTCAAGTACCTATTTGTTTTTTATTTTAGTTTGTGATATTATTAGAGTATTGGTGTGATTCGGTTCATCAAACCTATTTTTAATTTTTTTTACAGTTTTTATTCATACCTATTATATCAATTTTGTAATAGCCAAAGTAAACAGCTATAAGTATGTGACTAAACATTAGTTTCTTCAAATGATGGTTTATTGTTTTAGAAATTACTTCATTGACTACCATGTTCTTGAGTCCAGCAAGTGATTCTTCCTCTAAGAATAAAGTGAATGTAATGGTACAATTATAGGAACTTGCAAACATGTGAAAAGTTAATTTATAATTATCATATATTCGTAGAGAAACTGACATATTTGTTAAACTTAAACAAAATAGTATTTAATATTATGTAAACCAAACTTATATTTTTTGGTTTGATGTGCCCCCCTTGAGATTTAAGAAAAATAAAGGGAATTTGTGATATCAATATATTAGATATCCAAACAATCTATTATATGTATGTGTTTGTACCAGCTTGTTACGTCATGAAAATTATAATAAATTGCAAGTTAATGTGACTCCCAGACTTGTGACACAAAACGTTCAGAGTCGGGTTGATGTAAATACCAAATCATGTAGGTATCGTAATTCAAATTACCAAAAAGGCTTCAATTCTCCAAAATGGATTGAAAGAGTGTACTACCTCACAGATCAAAAAAAAGAAGAGGAGTTGGCTTTGAACATTGAAAATGTATTGAATTCATCATGATTGTTGATTTTATAGTTACGTAATACATATTTATTAATGTGTGTGTGCATTTGATGCACGTGCCAATTATTAATAACAGCGTGTATTAAAAACCCTTGTTTTATTTACCCGGTTTATCAGAAATATCCATTACATAATTTTGAAAAATGTACTTCTGAACAACTTCTTTATTACTTTTTAAATCCTGTCGCAATTTTGAGATGTAACATTTAAATATTCATTACGATTGACATTTGTCCACCAGTTTGGTGTTTTTTTTAAAAAATGCAGAAATATCCATAATAAAATTTAGAAAAATGTATTTCTTATAAACAACTTTTTCATTACTTTTTAAATCCTGTCGCAATTTTGGTAGTTAGATGCATTCCCAGGCGACACACTGTCGTCAAAATGACGTCAATTATTGGACATTGGAGACCAAATGGGACGTCGCAAGCGACGTACCAATGACGTCTTTATGACCGGCGAATGTCACAGCCCAGGGACGTCATTTGGCAACCAATCCAGTACGTCAAATGAGACGTCAAATTGACGTACTATTTCTTATCAAAAATAACATATTTAAAGGCAAAAAATGCAGCATAAATTCAATAAGTGATATTTTATTGGTTATATAAATACATTTATAATATATACATATTTTAAACAAAGCATTATTAAAATATTCTCCTACTCTAGTTATGGTATATATGGTATATGTGTAAATATAATGTATAATAATTCATGATGAAGTAGAGGCAATGACACCCACACATGGTTAAGAGGAAAAACAATACATTTTGTAACGATTTGATCTCTGCCATATTTCGACATTATGGGATAAATCCTGTACACGGTAAATATTGAACTTTTTTGAATGGATCGGATATTTAAAGAAGGAAGTGTAATTCTGAAAACGGTTACCTAGAATGGTAACATTCATTTTCAATGTCAACAACTATATTTTGTATTTTCACAACTAATCGCTCTGTTGTAAGACAAAAACAATCTGCCTCTGAATGAGACGAACCGGAAAACTGAAAATTCTTAAAACAAAGCTTTTTATATTGAAGCAAAACAAAAAACAATGATGGATCCTCTTTATTCTTTACAAAAGTTTTAATTTACTCTACGGTACTAGTTTCGACATTAAGTCATCTTCAGCCGAGAATCTAAACAAAAATTAACCGTTACAAAATTTACCACGAATAAGTATGTATAAAAATATCAAATGCAAAAATTACACGTGTATGATACTCACAGTCAAATGTTTTTCAAATTATCTCTTATCATAAGTTAATGTATGCAGATACAACTATAGGTTTAACAGGATCTTTCGAAAATACTTGATAGGTGGTTTTCATATTAAAATAGGATGATAATAGATAAAAATTTTTAGATAAAATTATACGTAAAATATTAAAAACACAAGTCACGTGACATGGTGGACAATCTTTTTATATTGCTTGCAAGGAAAGTTTGGTATTGGTCCAGAAAGGTGAGGAATGTAATATTCATGGGAAGTTTGAAAAAAGACACTACAATCACGGCTTTCGTATTGTGTCATTTCGATTTCCTTCAGTCGTCTATGGATTTGCTGCAATGGCTTATTGGGGGACTGAACTAGTGATTTCAAGTGTCCTAGATAGTTTTCAAAAGGAAAGGCTGACACATTATATAAAGGTCCGTAAATTTCGGCATCATCTGCCAAATGTATTAGCAAATGTACTTTGTAAATGAGAAAATCGATGCCATAGATCTGTACACTGTGTTTTACAAACACATTCAAAAGCTGTCGTGCCAAGGCGATTCCCAAAGTTTCAATGTGTCGTTTCGAAAGTAGTATCATAATTGAACAACTGAGCAACATGAAATGCTCATATATAGCTAAATCAACATCATCATTATATAGAACAATCGGTCCAGTGTAGAGTAAAAATAACCGCAATTCAGTGGCTTTCCAGTCTGCTAAGTAGTTCAAATCGCATCCTTTTCTATTGAATTCTACCGGAATAAATTTACTTAGACTATCAATTTTTTTTGACATAGATTGTACCGCAGTACGTCGCAATTTAGCAGTTTTTTCATCACCCCCAAGCAGATTGCATGCATATAATCTATTGGGAAGATATAAATCATATCAATCGGTAAAATTAGTAGAGGCGATTCTCCATGATGATGTTCTTTATCATCTCGAACACGAAATGAATGGTCATCTCTTTTTTTGGCCGACGAATTACGAAAAATTATACGGCCATGACCATGATATACACCATAGTCTTCGCATCTATTACAGGAAGCGTAACCTGAGTACTGTTTGACACATTTTAGATATGCCCGTGCTGGCGCGTCACAAACGAAGCTGTGAATTTTTACTTTAAACAAATTATTGAGTTTTATACCTTCAGAAAGTAACTCTAATAATTCTTTTAAAAACTCTTCCAAATACTTGGATAATGCACTAGGTTTGCCCTCTCCTAAGAAAGAGCCAACCACGAAAGGCTCAGACTTAAAATTTTTCACTTGGGCTAAAATGGGCCAAAGTTGCAATTTGTGACCTTTATGAAAAATTGGTAGTCCATCAATATTGAATGAAATATGTATACTATCACATAGAGAAACATTATTAGGCACCGACATTAACTTAAGTTTTAAACCATCAATTAACCCAAAATGGCAATATTCTCCATTCAACAAAGGTTTTGTTATAGTCTGCCTTGGTGTTTTTAACAATGTACGACTATCCAAAGGGAGCTGATTATGGTATGGGTGTAAAATGTTCAAGAGGTGGGTAACGACAGTACGTTTAACGTACCTTTCGTTGCCCAATCGGTCAAATCTTTGCGCAAATTATTATTAGCAACAGTCAAATTGTTAAGAGAATCTCTAAAAGCTCCGTCTTCGGTAGAGAGGCCTTCGCTACTTTTATTTGAACTTTTACTTTCAGAAAAGTGTTGGGTGTCATTACCGTCACTTTCATTTAAATTTAATATATTAGGAACAAAAACCACCGATGAACTAATGTCATTATTATTAATTGTTGAATATTGATCTGAAAAAATCTTACAACACGGCGAACTTACAGGTAATTGGGGACATGGAAGCAACTCGAAATTTGCAGCTGCCACTCTTCGATACAACTGCCTTTTAGAAACGACTGTTTTTCTTTTACAGGTTGCCATTTCGCTCTCTTCTAAGCTTCTCTGGTGCGTGTTTTAGCCAAATCTTTATTTTATCTTCTATTTCCCTCTTAGTTATGTGATGTGCAATTTTTCTGACAGAACCTAAAACGTAATATGTACATAGCAAATTAGATCAATGTGTACCCTCACAGAAGTGAAAAACTTACAAATGACAACGTCCCTTAACTTGAGCTCTTTAAAGGCACGTTTTTGACCTCGTTTTCCATGAAAATTTAAATTAGTCGCAGATATTTTAAAATTGAATTCGTACGTGCTGTAAAGTCTCTGCCTCCCAATGTTGATAAATATGATGACTGTAAAACGTGAGTAAAAACAAGCTGGAGAACAACAAAATACATACCAAAGAGAGGAAATTATTCTTGTCTGTAATGTAAATCTCTAATTTTTCCAAATCGTTTTCTGTTTTCAAAGGTACATCCACTCCTATATCGTCTGGTAAAGCAGTATAGGTATTATTACCACCACGGTCTTGCTTCCGAATCCATTCTAATACTTGATTCATTTGTTGTGTTAGTGTTCTCAATGAATCACAAATGAACTTTTTGTCTGTTGGTCTTATAAAAGTCTGTGGCATATTTAATTGGAAAATCAGTAATTATTATACATACCAACATTTTCTCAACAGTTGGACGTCTAATATTGGTTGGAGGTGTTACATCTATGCTACCAATGAAGAATGGATTTTGTGTTTGAACACCTTCACCACAACCTATTAAAGTACAAAATAATTTCAATTAATATAAAGCATTATTTAATATTTTAACTGGTCTATTGACTTATTCCCCTCACTTTTGAAATGAAAAATTCAAACATGATTGGACATTTTCAGAAAAGTTGTGAATAAGAAAAGCATTTAAATATGTAAAAATACACATACAGAATTTTGAATTTAAAAACCAATTGTTTGTCACCACTAGTCATACGAAGTTGAAAAAAGTCAATTAAATATATTAGACTACATCTCATCAACTAATTACAGTTCTTACCTCTACTACTGCCCAATTGCCCACTACACTCTGGCTGACTGTGACAACTTGAAACTGCAGGTGATGTATATGGAGTAACTGGCCGATAGTAATGAGACCCTCGCTGGGATAAATCACAATCTATCAATCATAGAATTAATTATTATTAATAGTATGAGATTTTAAACACTTTTTCCTTACTCTCAGAAAAATCACTACCCCTAGTACAGGAACTTAAAAATGGTGGCCTGGGTAACTGCTTTTTTGGTTTCTTTTTTTTTTCATCAACTTCTGAGTCTGATAGTTCATCACTGGAATATCTTATTCATTTTCTTATTCTCTTTCCAGCGACAAGTAAGGATTCTTCTGGATCATCTGTTTCTAAATTGGATGTGTCTTCTCCTTTTTTTATTTTTCGTTCTGCAGTCTCATAATCATCTTTAAATAATAAAGCAAAATACGAATTAATAAAGCAACATAATTATCTCAGCTTATGTAGATAATATTATGTACTTTCAATTTTGGCTTTTAATTTTATTTATATCATTATCTTGTAGAAATGGTCTAGTATCGAACAGAATAGCTGATTTGATCACAAATGGTAGTACTGATTGCATATATTAGTGCTTTTGATAATACGTGTAATATAAACACCTATGTTCCTAATTTAATATGTATATAAAACTTTTTAAACTTCCAAACTTGAAACAATCCTCATAAATCTAAATAAATAATAGAAACATGTACACATAATTAATTTGTACAAACCTGTCTGAAAAAATATGCGTTTCACTATGTGCAATTTCCAACTTCCATCTTCAGGACATTCTAGGTCATTTTTTAATAGCTTCAAAAAATTCTTTTTTGTTTGTTTCGGCGGCCAATAAACCTCCCTTTTCAAGGGTGTTAACCACGACGAATGTACCAACGAAATGCCTCCCTGGTTTGCGAATTCTACGCCAACATATGTCATCTAAAAGTTGTTATTGTAAAAGAAAGGGCCAACAGAAATTATAAATAAAAATGCTCGATAATGGCAACAATCGTATGGATAAGTAAGTGAGGTTAAGAGCACTTTCCACAATGTTCTGAACCGTGCAAAAGCATGGGAAATGACAAACTCTAATCTGCGTTCTACACTAGTTTAATTATAATTTCTATCGCAATTTTAGACTTGCCTTTCCTTTGAAAAATAAGCGAAAATAAACCAGAATTTAAGAACAGTCACAGACCCTTAATCGCGTTTGAAATCGAAGATCAGAGACGCATTTTATGAGCTTGTTGCTGCGCATGCGTTAAACTATATCGTTCAGAGAGTAATTCAAATATATGATGAAATCCATAGTTAGTTCAAATTTTGAAATAATAAGCATATTTTTCGACAGCTACTATTACGCAACCTATTGTTTAAGGTTTAATAAGGCAATCATGTTTTATAAGAATATCACCAATTCATAAACAAGAGAAAAATAACATAAAACATCCAAGTTATTTAATTAGGTCGTTTTATAATAATGTTTCATATTCACAGTTAAAAGACGTAGTTCGAATAACTTCTTTCCATGTATATATATTCAATTTTTTAACATTGCGAGGATTTAATTGGTACTTTAATGACGAAACAAAGACGTCTTAAAGTCGTTCCTGAAAGACGTCAATTTTTCGACCTAAGAGACACGTCATTTGTACGTCGGTTATTGGGCTTATGACGTCGCCGACGAATAATAACCAATAATTGACGACATTATGACGACAGTGTGTCGCCTGGGTTAGCTATTAAACGTTCATTACGATTGATATTTCTTCCAATAAGATTGGTGTTTTTTTAATATTACTATTACTAATGTTGGTAGTACAAGTTTCCCTAAAATTCCAATCTTAAAACTGTTCGAACCTTCAGGATTTCGAACCGTTCTAGAACCAGGATTTGGCCGGACATGCGCATTATTATCAGAACTACTAATTCTAGAACGGTTTTGGAACTGTTCAGAACTGGAGGTTCGAACAAACCTTATATATGGACGCATATATCAGTGTTTTTTATGGAGTATATCATCCAAACTCTGTTTGCCAGTTCAGCTTGTATTTCTGACATTTGAGCTTGCATTTCTGACATTTGAGCTTTCATATTTGATAATTTGGTTTCTTCTTGCGATATTTTTTCGTGTTCCGTGCTTTCTAATTTCAATAATTCACTTAAGTGACTTCTATTGTGTGCGACTATATCTTGTTTATGGCACATGTCTTTGTTACATAAGTAACAATGTTCATTACAATTATTACCACTACTGCTTGGAACTGCTGTTTGAACGTTAGAGAATTGCATTTTAATCTTATTTATTTCAAACAATATGGTATATGTTAAATACGGGTAGTTCTAAAACCTTCACAATGAAAATTCAAACTTACAAAATAAATTCAGAAGATAACACGATTGTCTACCAATATCAACTGAAGACAATCCGCGGGTCATAGAATTAATAATTATTTGGTATTTCGCCTTGTTTCACGTTCGACCATAATTGCGCATACAATTTGAAACACAATTGACAGATTGTGATAATTTGACAAATGTGACAAGCGTTGCCATGTGGGAATTACATTTGATAAATTGTGAAATAGAATTAATAAATGGTGAAAAGCAATTGAAAAATCCTGTATATTACATATTTTCACAACGTGATTTTAAAAGTGCTTTATAGAATTAAGGCATAGTATAGGCTTAGAAGATAATTTTACAGAAGATTGTGGGATATATAGGAAATTGTTTGGCGTTGTTTTTAATATATTTGTTTCAAATCTCAAATAAAACACTGTTTCATTAATATTTAATATCTAAGTACATTAATAGTTGATGAGAATAGTGAAAACCTTTCATCACTACTACTTCCAGAAAAATGAAATTACAAAACAAAAATTTCCTCATATTTATTATCAACTTTCTGCAACCACTTAGGATTGTGACTTGACTAATATTGCGAATTATGTAAATTTAATTTCTCGCCATTTGTAAAAGTGTTTTATTAGCTCATAAGATTTCAGACAAGAAGTTCGTATTTTCCTGCATCATTTGCTTTATTACCCAATAGCAATAATTTAAACAGATGTAATCTTGATCTGACATGACATGAATTAGTTTCAGGTGATGTGGATGTAACTTGTGCTTCGTTAAAGTGTTTTCAACGAAACATATATTTAAACATAGTTTTCTCGACATTTCTCAAATGTTTGAATGCAGATCGGATTCAACAGAAGCTAACTAACTCATTGGTAACACTCTCTTCATTTCCACTACTATACCTTTGTCGAGCAGGAATAGGGGGAACTTGTCCTGTTTCACATCTCGCAAGCGGATGAAACTCTACTTGAATAATGTCTTTTTGTGAGATAATTTAGGCATATTGCCATGAAGCAAGAATCGCACTTTCAAATCATTAAAAATATATTTCTGCATTTTCATTACCTTCGACGTTAGAATGACATATTTTACTTAATTATACCACTTATAAAAGCACTAAAGCTGTCAATATTGACATAACTGACTGTAACTGACCTGCTTTAAAGTGGTAACTTCCGCCTAAATAATATCCATTCCCCCACCACTTTATTATCTATCCTGTTCTATTCTTTCCTCGTAGGGTTGAAGTAATAATAATTCCGCCTATTTTTGAAAAATAAATTGCAAGGAATTAGTGTTTGAAATTGAAAATTCTAAATTGCTAAAAAACTAAAAACTCTTATAGCTGCGACCATTATCTGACTAAAAACTTGCACAGCGAATTTGACACCCATTTTTTGAAAGGAACTGGGTGGTATATGCGCATTTGTTAGTGCTCTGCTCTTCTTGTTTTTCTGATCAATATTATAGGTCTCCTTTATGTCACTGATAGAAATAATTTTATTATCCAAGACATAACCGCCATTTAATAAATTATTTCGAAAACTCTTAAATAAATGAGGTGCAAATCTTTCACCGGCACTTTGAGACACTCTTTGACGGCAGTCATTTGGACACTTGATGTAAAACCTCGACTCGATCATCAGTAAAAGGGCTATTGCCTCATTTTCATATAACAAAAATTCTACGATATGTAGGGGAGACTGTTGTACCTTGGATCACTTTTTCTAATATACGACTAAAAATTAACAACTTTCGTTTTTATTTTAGTTATAGGTGTCTATCATAGAACAAGAGAGATAGAAGCGGCACTTCCTTATACTAAAAGTGAACAGAGTAAAAGCGACATCTATAGGCGTGGAGTGATAACACTACTTCATATATATAGATATATAGCGCGTAGAAATGCCTTAGGTATTTTTAATTGCATTTTCGTTTATGTTCTCATATGTTGCTTATTGTACCCATAAAAGTACAATAAACAAAAAAGGATAACGAATGATTAAACTTATATTAATTAAAATAAAAAACAGTAATAGAAATAATACTTTAATGAGTAAACTTCGTGTACAAAAGAATCTAATAACTATGTTTATTGGTACAAAGCTATATATAAAAAAAGTAAGTAAAAATAAATTTCAATATTTACTTTAACACCAACAAAAAAACTACAAAGATAAATTGATACATAGTATAAATTTCAAACAAAAAAAATATTTAAGGAAGAACTAGAAGAAAATATTAAAATTATATGGATATGTGCTTCCTTCGTTTTAAATAAATATTTCTTGCTTCTTTAAAAACCTTTGGATCAGATTCATTAATTTTTCTTAAATCTTTCCCACACATTATATTATTTATTTGTTTTGTGTAATTATATATTAATGTTCTTGTTAATACCTCGAAAATTTGGAATTTAATATTTTTGCCATGATTTGAACAATGCAAATGAAATTTAATGTACCTATATAATGTGGCTATAATCCGTTTTCGAAGATTGGCTTCATGAATGTGATGTTTAAGTATATGTAGAATTAAATAATATGCTTTTGTTAAAATTGTTACTATATGGTCATTAACATATACTAAGCTTTTGCTATCTTTATTATATTCTTTTAAAACTGTAAGCCTATGTATGTCAGAGGTTTCATCAGTAAGGAACTCATTTTTACATACATTACATATTGTACAAAATCTTATTTTTCTTATTATATAGCCACCCATATATGTTAATACCTGCTTTAAGAAAAGACTTGATCTGATTACATACACTGATATGTGGAATGGTTTTATTACCATTTGTTCAACATTTGGCTGATTCTAAAACAGAACAAAGACAAACAAATTAATAAAATATAACAATAAAATATTACTCAATAAAATTACCTGGCTTACTAAATTTTTTAATGTAAAAAACATATCTGAATCGTCATCTTCACAGTTGCTTTCTATTGAGTGCTTTCCAGTTAAATTTTTAACTAAGATGCTTTTATATAATGAGTTAAAAGATGACACTGTTGGATTTGTATATCTGTATGACCTTTGTCGAATCTGTCCAAAGAAATTCTCCAAAGGATCCTGATTAAAGGTCCTGGGCATCATATATTCAACGCCACATTTTTGGAGCATGTCAAATAACCTTTTAAAATTGGCCAGTGTGGAAATAAAATTTTGTAAAGATGGTGGTTTAAGTTTTTGGTCTGTACTTGATATAAAATACATTGACTTTAATGTTTTAAGGCTTTTGGTCCAGAAATCAATGTGCCCAGAATTCTGCGATACCCCTTTTCTCCATTTCTTTGCAGACACAATGGAACTACCATTTAGACTATCAAACAGCTGGTCAAAAAAATCGCATAATTCGGCAGTATGCATTGCAGCTTTTGGAAGGTGCAATATTTCACTGCCCGTATTAACAGTAGTTTCTGTAAATAATCTGTTGATAATATATTCAAAGCTATTTGCAAATTTTAATTACCAGAAAATGCCATCAAGTTAATTGCCTTTGCAACTGAATTACTAAATACTTGGGTGCAACAGGATACTTTCATCTTCTTGATTGCAAGGGGATTTACATGGTTATCTGTAATTCTAGGCATGCTTCTCACATTGCCGATGTATGGGTCCATTTTATATGCTGTATAAATATGATCCCATTTGGCAACCTAAAATAAATAAAATAATTGCTTGCTAAAATATATACACAAACATCCCTGACTACCTTCTTTTCTGAATGAATTTCAAAACATAGGTCATTCTTTAAGAAGTTATTGCGCACACCCTTCATCAAATGTGGGACATCAAAAAGAGGTATTATGGTCATATTCAATATTTCAAAAATTGGATCTGTGCGTACCACATCTTCTTGAATATTTTTTCGAGTTTCAGCAATTAGTGTTTTTATTGCACTAACATTATTTGTACCTTGGTCACATACAGTAGCAACAATAATCAAACCAGCTGCCTGGGCTTCAGCAACGATTAATTTTATAATTTTTACAATATCTATTGATTTTGTGGCACCTCTAACAGCGTTATAGTACACTGGCTGTTTCCACTTATGGAATACTCCTCGTAGCATAAAAACCTAAAATAAAAAACAAAATACTATTACTAAATCATCAGTATTCCTTGCCTTTCTAAATTTTTACCTGTACATGATTAGCAATGTCTGGAGTTCTTCGATATCCCAAATTTTCAAATCCCTCCATGGTATCATTCTTATAATTATATTGTAAATGAGGTGCAATATTCATTTCATCAAACAGTAGTACACAGTATTTATCTAACTCATTTTTAAATTTGGTTGATTTAAAAAGTTCAAAACATGCTTGATTTATTCCTGGCTTAATGTCAACTTTTTCTAGCAATCTCTGTATTGTCCTTTTTGATGGTAAACTAAAAATGGTGGAAAGGAATTTATACCCACTTCCACTTTGCTTTTGTAAGGCAAGACCAAAAATTTTGTCATCAAGTGTGAATCGATGGCCTGTTGGTGGTCTGGTTGTATTATCCACTTGACTTTGAAAAAATCTTGCTCTTATACGGTCCAGAGTAGAATTACCTTGCGATAACAAACTAGGGCTTGCTTGTTTTAATAGTAACCTTTCTCTAAATTTCTGGCGCCTTTTCTTTACTGAAGACAACTTTCTTTTGTAGTTACATAACTTTGTGTAGAGATATTTTGTCTTAGGTGATAAGTCTTTAAATTTCCGCATACCAATAGATGAAAGTAGTTCATCTCTTTGTCCTAAAAAATAACTGATAACATTTCTCAATAATTAAACATTTCCACTAAATTTCTCTTGTTCTCTACTCCAGAACTAACAGACCATACTTGTTCACTACATCTGACTTCCAAGTTGCTGGATTACAGGAGTGCGCCACGCTCCCAGTCCAGTTACATTAAAGATTAATCTATTAAACATTGAAACAATTCTTACATAATTTCTAATGAACTTAACTATTATATAATATTTATATAAGTATTAGATTACCTTTTCTAGGAGTTTTTGGAATTTCAATTGTAGATTTTGATGTTGATGGTGCTGATATATCTACATGAAACACAAGCCTATAACTTAAAAAAGCAGAAAGCTGGTTCAGGATTATATCAAATATATTAATGCAGAACTAATTCTTATTTAAAATAAATCAATTACCGGTATAACAATTACAATTATTATGACAACTTACATCCAGGATCTTGTAAATGTTCCAAGTCATCCTTTTTTTGAGCAATTTCGATACATTCAGGGACTAATAAATTAATTGGATTCGTTTCTCTTGATGTTGATGGAATATGTTCTTTTGATGTTGATGGATTATGTTCTGTTTCATCCCCCTTTTGAGCAACTTGGATACTTAAAGTTTTCTTCACTCCAGGTATCATACTCATTCTCAAAGGTTCTAAATGAGTAAAACACATTAATTCAATATGATAAACAATACCTGAAAATAAATAGAAAGTACAATACCTGGAAGGTGTAAGGTTGGAATCGCAGTTTTCAAAAGAACATTATTTGGCCCAAAACAGTCTTCAGTGAAATGTTTCCGACAAACTCGAGAACTATTATATATACTTGTTGGCGATTTATGTACGAGTTCTGTCCTTCCACAAGCTACAATCCAATTTTGAAATAGCACAGGATATTTATCTGGGTTTGGAAATCTGTGTTTACTTTGGTTTTTAGCTATACATCCGAAGACAGCACAGTAAGAACCCATATTTGAAGTATGTAATATTTTTAGGTTATACTGGTACTCACGGGATACACTAAAACATTAAATAATTTACCACCTCTTGCTACACTTTTATATGTATTATTGTACCCACCTATTACCGTATACTACACCCAATAAAATGGTTGCTTAAAAAAAACAGTTTGAGTAAATATTTGAAAAAAAATAAAAATTCAAACACACTACAACAAAACAGTAAACAGCAAAAGTGGCCAAAGCAACGGCGATTGTGTTTGTTGTGGTTCTTCTTAGTTTGACTCAATCGATTTAAAAGTTATCTTGTTTTTATAACTCTGCGCCATCTACCGAACTGGAGTGACACGACTACTACAATGTATCGTGTATTTCCATATAAGTGCCACAGGCATGGTGTCTATTTTATGTAACATCTATTCGACATCAGTTTTCTTTTATCTATAAACGGTATTATAAGCAAAGTTAATGAAAAACTAAAACATTTATAATAGCAAGTAAACTGATTCATGGTACATGATGGTCTTGTACCTTGGATCATACAGAAAGGCATACCAATGCATATTGAATAAAAAACTCCAATGTGCAGCTGCTAAATTTATTTGCTTAAAACATCTGAAGAAATTTACACAGAAACAGTAATTTTGTAATATAAACAACTGCTCCCTATTTTACATTATAGTTTGAAAAATCTACCTTAAACCACACTTGTTCTGCAACTCGAGTTGAACCACTGCACTTTGATGGTTTAGGCAGTTTGAGTAAAATGTCTGACTCATTTACATCAAATGATTGCGATGATTCTATGACAAATTTGTTACTCAAGCTAATACGTTTGAAAAACTGTATTTGGAATTCACACCCATCACAATCTTTAGAAATAATTTTCCCAACATAGTGCTCAGTTGGCCCTCGTTTCTTCTCAAACTTGACAAATTCAAGCTCCTCTTGAGCGTCGGCTAATTCAGCGTTAGTTGATGCAAAAAAGTTATCATCGTTATCAGAGTCATCAACATCAGACATATCAATTTGATCGTCATTTTCTGAGTCACTTTCACAAACTAATCTTTTCCTAGCTTTATCTTGAGATTTACTTTTACTTGCAGGTGGCTTAGTAGTCTTTGATTTTGGCAGGCCTTCTCTTTTCTTAGACTTTTCTATCCTTATAGCTTCTTTTTCAGGTGTATCTGTTACTATCTTGCTTCTTCCAGGTTTTCTACCTCGTCTGTTGGTTTTCCTAGGTGCTGCCTTCGGGTATGGCTGAACTTCTTCAGGAGATCTAAGATCATTAGATCTATTTTCATTCTGATTTAGCGTTGCAGCTGAAGTAGACGGCTCATCTTCGCTTCGATGAGCATTAGTCATAATAGGCGTAGTAGGTGGCGTTGGAGACTGGATAACAGCTAGATTTAAACTTGTACTGACTGAATTTTTAACTGGGAAAGTGTCGTTAGGGTTTGGACGATCGGAAACGTAAGCTCCAAGAAAGTCCTGCTCTGAAAATACTTGTCTGTTAAATGGATAAATTCCTGTTTTCGTAAAACCACTTAAAATATTACTAGTACTAAATGCTTTAGGGTAAATTTGGCCAACTATTTCTGCAATATTATAAATGCTGAAAGTTTTGCCCGGGTTGTTCAATAGCCAAGAGTCAACAGCTTGGTTGTAAAACTTCTTCAGAGGTGAGTACACCGATACGTCAAGTGGCTGCAGCCTATGGGATGTATGGGGCGGAAATGTGAGCATAACAACACCTGCTGCTGATGCTTTTTCAATAACTTGCAGAGATAAATGTGTTTCATGGTTATCTACTATTAATAAAACACGTTCTTCCTTTGACGGTTTTACATGAGCTATGAAGTGATCCATAAACTTCACATATAATAATTCGTTAGACCATCCTGAGGGATTCGCCCCACCAATTGTTCCAGGGGGTGCACCATAAAGCATGTACTCCTTGAAGTTTACCCTCGGAAACACTAACAATGGAGGGATGTGGTTACCGATGGCATTTACGCAAGCAGACAATGTGACGAGCTGACCCCGTTCACCGGATGTCACACTTCCTACCTGCTTTATACCCTTTGGGGCAACAATTTTGTTGGGATTCTGTACTGTTGTTAGCCCGGTTTCGTCTTGATTCCAGATGCGATGAGGAGGAAAAGGTCCTAATCTCAACTGTGCATCTTCGAGATTTTTGAAGAATGTTTCAACATTGGTAGGATTGAAAGCAGTTGCCCGTGACAAACTTGTCTTTTCTGGCTTTCTAATGGTTAACTTCGCAGTATGCCTTGTCATAAATAGTCTCAACCATTCTTCTCCAGCCGGTTTTTCTTCATCCCACTTGACAGGTCGATTCTTATTATTGGCCATTGCGAATTTATAAGCTAGACTCCGAACTCCTTTCTTTGTCAATCCATAGTTCATCTTAGCTACTTTGTTGATATACTCTACCAAACAGAGCTCTTCTGCTTCTGAAAATACTTTTCTAGTGTCGTACCGAGCATCATATTTGAACTCCTCTTTCCCAGAATTTCTAAAAGCCTTCAAATGCCGAACTAATGTTGTAAATTTAATGTTAAACACTTTACATGATTCTCTAATAGAAATTTTATTGTCTCCTTCAGCGCGCACAGCTTCAATTGCTTTTTGTATTGCTTCTGGATCAATATGTTCACGTTTTCTTCCCGTCTTGCTCCGTGGCATTGTATTATAATCTGAAAATGTGATCAATGGTACAAGATGTATTGATGATCCATGGTACAAGATGTATTGATGATCCATGGTACAAGAGGTGACAGTTTACAATTTAAAGACGCGGCTAGGTTGTTAGGTTATGTTCAGACTTACAAACAGCATGTAGTTTTACTCACCAAATTATACTGCACAAGCTGGAATATTGAGAAAATTCTGAAGCAATACATGAAGTGTGTATATACGGAAATATTATTGTTCAGAAACTTTACTTTTTAAACTGCAAAAACAATTTTGCGGCTATACTCATAACACAACACGCACGATATGCAATAAGAAGTTTACGCTGCCCACTAATGAATATTGCACGAGATAGTTCAACAGTTTGCCACAAGCTGGCAGCATATGTCGGATTATGGGTTAGTGATCCAAGGTACACTATGTCCAAGGTACAACACTCTCCCCTATGTCTATAAAGCTACTAAGTCGATGTAAATCTAAATGATGTTAAATCATCTGCTAAATAGGTAACCGAATAACTTTATTATGTTTCAGTGAAAGGACAATAATTACAGATTGAGAATAATCTAATGCCGCCTCTACACATCGCCGAAGATTCGTATACGGATGTTTCGTCAAATAATTCGTGCGCAAATATGAACGAATAGCCTATCCACACATCGTATTCGCAATATTCGTGTTGAAAAGAAGATAGAATGATGGAAGGTAAACAAGTTGCTGCTGCATTATACTACATGAGTACTTGCAATTATTATTCGAGTATTAGGTCATTACTCCATTCCGCCATAATTCATTAACGTATACAGAATAATACCTTTTTTAATTTGAAATCTTTAAATTATAGGTTATGTTTACGAATTTATCTATTTACTTATATAGGTATTCATCTCACTTGAGTATACGATGTGTAGTCAGGTTATTTGTGTTCGGATACGAATTTTCTTTGATGTGTGAAACGAAAACCGACTCCGAACGGATCGGCATTCGTGTTCGGTACGAATATCAAATATTTGCCGAATAAACTGTCTACACATCGATGTTCGGCGTAATTTGATGTGTAGAGGCGGCATAAGGAATTAGGATCGACAGACGAATCTGACTTCAGTGAAATCATTCCGATCTCTTTTTATGTTTCATTCAAAGCGAGATGTAGATGGTGATATCATTAAGCAATTTATAGTACAACGTATGAAAATGATTCTTAATATTCTAGTAATGGGATTTATTTCAATTTAATTTTCTTATGGCATGTAAATGTTTTGTTGTAAACTGATTCGGCGTTAAAAGTAAAATGACGATCCTCATAACTTAGACCTGGAAAAAACATACGCACACTCCTTTTTTGTACATTGGGCGAAATTCATTTAAAGAGTACTAAATTAACAAGTCAATACTACACTCTTATAGCGTGTAAATTACTTAATCAAATATTAAAAAAATGATTTAATCCGTGCCTGAGGTGACCATAAAATTTAACAGCGCGCGAAAACAAATGTACCCTGCAATTAAAATTGTTATCGGATTTATCTTTGTCATCTACTTTTCTAAGCTTTACTTATTGGGGAAGTGGTTGTAACTACGATGATGATGTCTGATGGGTACATACTCTCTTTGGTTTATTTTCTAATATAAAATGTCAATGAGAAAATCGAAAATAATGTTTGAATTCATATAACCTGAAATTGAAGAATTCCGAATTTATATTTCATAAGTATGATAAGTGTTTACATATATGCTTTTTTGTCGTTCACTAACAACAGTGAGTTGGTTTTTTATCGTCAACTCAAGGCTAAATGTGTTTGGGATGAGATGAATAAGGAGATTGTTTCTATTCTTGTTAAATATTAAAAATAGATCTTAATTTAAGTTCTCCAATGATGGGCTACATTAAAGCCTATCTCTTGGGCTCTCTGTTTCTTTCTCTGTGATTATACTAAAGCATTTTCGGCTGGATATGCACCAATTACACACAATTTTCAAAGAAATTGTAAATTAATTGGAAACATTTCAAGGTGATGTAAATTTCTCAAATAAAATGTTTGACTAAAGCGTTAAACACGTTTTTGGCAAATTATTTGTCGCTTATTGTAAACGTTAAATATATATTAATTTTATTGGACGATTTTAAGGTCGTTATACTAGTTTTAAATAATTTTAAAACTCGCTAATTTGCAGTGTTTGAAAATTACAATTTTCTAATTTTACCACTGACTATTAATTAATTAGGTAATTTTTTTTAAAAATTACCGACACGGCTGAGATTCGAACTCTGGACATACCAATTACTAGTCGGTGGCTCTGCCACCTGAGCTACCGTCGGCTTTCTGACTTCGAATTTCTAAATCGTACTGATATATGTATATCAAGTAAAAGATGGAAAAGAGAATGTATATATTAAGCACTCCATGTCTATGTGCTTTATAGCCGTGCCGGTAATTTTTAAAAAAAATTACCTAATTAATTAATAGTCAGTGGTAAAATTAGAAAATTGTAATTTTCAAACACTGCAAATTAGCGAGTTTTAAAATTATTTAAAATTAGTATAAGGACCTAAAAATCGTCCAATAAAATTAATATATATTTACATATATGAAATAAAGGTCAATAAAATTTAACATCACACACACACATATATATATATATATTATATCTGTAAGTCTGCATACAAAACAAGCCCTTGTATTAGTAGGACAGCTAGATTGAAAAGTGTTAAATACTTTTTGTTGGTAATAATTTTAATATATCTTTAAGGCTAGTGTATAAATGTATAAATGCATATATATCTCAAGATGTCTATAATATTTTCTTTCGTAAAATTAATACGCTGGTTGCGAATGACGAGTGCCACCCACACATTATACCGTAGCAGCGAAAAAAACTCTTAGCTTTCGCGTTGTATGCAATAAACTACTGAGCTTAGAACACAGTCTAGTAATATACGCTTCTCCCGACAATCGACCATCCATAGTACAGCCCAAGAACCCAATATCACTGGCGACCGGCACCAACGCCCCCTCCAGCCATACCAGTGGACTTTCGTTATCAGAGCGAAAGGCCTCAAAATACAATAAAGTTAGTCTTAATACAATTAGATTCCATTCCGTCTACATCATGCATTCATAACAGAAGTAGGCTAACTGCACGTACGTGACATCTGACAGATTGTTTGACGATACCATAATAAGCGTATCATCAGCATACTGCACTACGCTATTAACTGGAATACTGAGGGGAAGGTCATTAACGTAGAGTAAAAACAAAAGTGCTCCGAGCACGCACACTTGTGGGGCAGCCTACTTTATTGTCACTGGATCCGACAAGAACTCTTTTTCTGTGCCATCTGTCATCGCAACAAGCTGCTATTTTCAGTATAAATATGTAGTGCCGGATTCCGTAACAAAATAATTTATCCTGTAAGATCCCGTAGTGCACCCTATCACCTTAGTATTCATATGAGATATATACCTCTTTTACTACCGTAAGCAATTTGTAATAAACTGTCTTTTTTTTATTTCAAGGCAATGTTAGTTTGATTTAGTATGTGTATGGTTGGTATTGTCGGTGTGGTGTAAGCATGACAACATAACGTTCCTGTCAAGTGTCAAATTAATATAATAATACAGGGTTGCTCATTAGTGCGTCAAAGTCCAATATAGGCGTTATAAAATAGTACTGAAGAAATTTATTTTATAAAAAGTGGCACAGTAACAAAAAAACACACATTTTGAAAATAATTTGAATTATACAGGGTGATGCGTTAAAATGGCACACATTCGATTTTTTTTAAATGAAACACCCTGTATATCTTTTGTTTTTCCATATCTACTTTAATTTGTGTTTTCATCGATATCTGGGGTTTTGGTTTTGGATGACGCATTGTTGAGTTATTAATGAAAATTATAAAAAAAAATGGCCGCAACAATGTTTACCATAATAATTCTATGCGGTAGTATTACGATTATCTAAGACAAAATTATTTAGTATGTATGCAGCCAAGAGATGTGTTGAACTTACAAAATAATCAAACATTCATTTTATTATACCGGGTGTTTGTTACGATGCAATCAATTTGGCTATCGTCAAAGAGCGTTTACTGATTTTTTTCAAATGGAACACCCGAATATTATTAAATTTTTGGAATGATGCCTTAATTGCGCTTAATTTTTGTTAATAATGTCCTATACCTAAACCCAATATAATGTCAACGAATTCGTTGCTTTCAAACTGCATATTGGCTTAACTAAAAACCGTAATAATAATATGTGGCAAACAACAAATATACAAGAAAAGTACGTACCTACCCACTAATCCAATCAATAAATAACACAATAACAATATTAAACGCAGAAACTTATGAAATCACTAATATTACACCTAATTAACAGCAACAATAAGATTTTAATTTTTGACGTTTGTTGACGTCTGTTGACGTTTATTTGTTTTTGTTTATCAAATCGTTTACCCAGTACACTAAATCGAATCGAAAACAAATAATTTAGCGGTCTGGAATGAAAAATTAAAAATAACTCCGAAATTATTGGGTTTGGGTATAGGACATTATTAACAAAAATTAAGCGCAATTAACGCATCATTCCAAAAATTTAAAAATATACGGGGTGTTCCATTTGAAAAAAATCAGTAAACGCTCTTTGACGATAGCCAAATTGATTGCATCGTAACAAACAACCTGTATAATAAAATGAATGTTTGATTATTTTGTAGGTTCAACACATCCCTTGGCTGCATACTTACTAAATAATTTTGTCTTAGATAATCGTAATACTACCGCATAGAATTATTATGGTAAACATTGTCGCGACCATTTTTTTTATAATTTTCATTAATAACTCAACAATGCGTCATTCAAAACCAAAACCCCAGATATCGATGAAAACACAAATTAAAGTAGATAAGGAAAACCAAAAGATATACAAGGTGTTTCATTTAAAAAAAATGTCAAATGTGTGCCATTTTAACGCATCAGCCTGTATAATTCAAATTATTTTCAAAATGTGTGTTTTTTGTTACTGTGCCACTTTTTATAAAATAAATTTTTTCAGTACCATTTAATAACGCCTATATTGGACTTTGACGCACTAATGAGCAACCCTGTATAGTAGAATTGTCATTGTCGAACTAACAACTATGTTGTCTGTCTACATAAGACATACTGAATACTAAGGTTGAGACGCTCTATAGTTAATCAAAAATGTCAATGGATCCTCTATTTCCTTGACATGCTTCAAAATATTGCATGGCATACCATCAAGGCCACAGGATGATTTTCCCAACGGCATTGCATTTCTAAGTTTATTCTTGGGAAACATTTCTTTTGGAATTTTCGGTTTTTTTGTTTACTGAGTCCTCCACATAACTTTCAGCAATCGTACTAGATTTCCACTCGCTGGCACTTTTAAATGTCAAAATACCTCCGCCAATATTTGCAGTCGTTGTTGTTGTGGCAGACCGTAAAAAAGAATGACCGGTATATAATTCAGATTGTTGTAGTTGGAGGTATCGAGCTATTCTCGTTGGGAGATGCAGTAGAAGACCTTTCAAGCTTCTTGTAGAACTGTCAATCTTTTGATTCATATTTAGGTTAAACCCATTTTTAAAGGAAGTCGTAAAATGTCACAGCAATAAAGTTCTTCATTTCATTTTTGAAGTATGACAGAAATGCCACTTGTTCTGTAGGCTGTTATTGTAGCTCTTAACTTAAATAGTAGTAGTAGTTCTTTTAATCTGGATGCTAGTCCATATTATTGTTTCGACAGATGAAGATCACGTATCAAATCATTTAGCTCATCCTAAGAAAATTGTTGTGGGGTCTCGTATTCCCTTTCACTGGTACCATAGGAAGCCCAAAGTTTAAGCTTTTTCCTATTGTTTATTGCTGTAGAAATTCCACACACGTTTTACACACTTCATGGGGAACCCAAGACTTATCATGCTTTCCAATTGCAAAACCAAAATAAGCAAAATACACCTTTAGAAAATCGGTGATATTCGCGGTACATTCACCACAAATGTATCATAATTCATCTCGATGGTTAAAGCAGTCTCTTCATAACTCATATTTATGCGAATGTACTTCTACAGTAGCCTCTAGGCAACTAAACAAATAAACGGTATCCATTGATACATGTCCAAGATATTTCTACCTTCGGCCGCGACAACTCACACTTACTCTCAGCCATTGAGAGCACACCTTAACTCCATAATTTCGACGGTACCAGCGCGATACATAGTACTGCACGTGAAAACATGTTGTTACATGTCGGAACAAGCTGGCAAACTCTCGTTTACCGTGATATAAAAATTACAATTGTCGGAAACGACACAATCATTGAAAAAATACTGTTCTAACTAGAATAAAATGAAAACCTAGTGATTATGCTCTATTTCAAAAACTAGACCCAATTAGTAGAAATGTAAATTGTTTCTAAATTCTTTGCTTCGACTATAATGTGAAATCGTATAAACAACTTAGGCAATCGAATTTTTTCTTGTGGATCCGATTATCTTTTAATAAAAAGTAATCAGATCTCTGAATCATTAGGCATATTAATCTATCTAATGAAGTACTTAGTAATACATTACACATATTAAGGTTTGTTTCTAATGCATTTATTTATTTTTAGAAAAAACATTTTGCTGAGTCCAGACAATTCGAAAATAGAAATTGAAAGGGGCGGAAAACGAAAACTCACAATGTACAGATGCATTCGCTGCAATTACAAAACTATATACAAACTTCACCTTAAAGAGCATCTCAATGAACACTGTGATCTCCAACCATATTGGTGCGAATCATGTCATAGATGCTTCAACACAAAACCATTGCTAAATATGCACGTGGAGAATGTACACGTTAATGGCGAGGAAAATAAAAACCATACGGATCCTTTGAGCGATTCTGAGAGAATAGAAATAGACTCACAGCACGGGGATAAGTGGGAGATCTGTGAATCCGAACCACGCAAGAAATTCCTTTTACATACGGAAGCAAAACAAGTTCAAGAAGTAAAATATATGTGCAATTCCTGTGAATACAGCACAAATCGAAAGGACGATTTACAGCGCCATACAAAAGCGAATCATCCTAAACAATTTGTTTATAAGTGCGATTTTTGCAAATACAAAACGAACGAACAATTGGTCTTAGAAAAACATAGGAAAGAGAATCATTTACCAGAACTTAACTATGAGTGTGCGTCCTGTTTTTACAGAACAAATCAAGAGGACGATTTAGAGCGACATATAATTACGAATCATCCTAAACAATTTGATTATAAGTGCGACTTTTGCACATACAAAACGAACGAACAGTTGGACCTCGAAAAGCATAGGAAAGAGAATCATTTCCCGGAACTTAATTATAAGTGTGCGTCCTGTCTTTACAGAACAAATCAAGAGGAAGATTTAGAGCGACATATAATTGCTAATCATCCCAAAAAAATTGATTATAAGTGCAACTTGTGTAAGTACAAAACGAACGACAGGTTGCAGTTGGAAAAACACAGGAAACAAAATCATATGCCACAACTTAAATATAAGTGTAAGTCCTGCCTATACAGGACAAATCAAGAAGAGGATTTAGAGCAACATAAAAAAACAAAACATTGTAGATATAAGTGTGAGTCATGTGAATTTAGGACAAAACGCAGTAAGAGCCTAAAAGCGCACATCAAAACAAGGCACCTGAAAGAATTCGATCATCAATGTGAGGAATGTGAATTTCAAACGAATTCCAGAAAATCTTTAACATCTCATATCAAAGTTAAACATTTGAATGAAGGTAATCATAACTGTGACATATGTGATTATAAAACGAACGAGAGAAAAACCTTAGAAAGGCACAGGAAATCGAAACATTTTAAAGAATTTGATTATAAATGTGAACATTGCAACTACAAAACTAACAGCTCCTCGTGCTTCAACAGACATAGAAGAACAACATGCATTCGAGATTTTAAATATAAGTGTGAGACATGTGATTATAAAACACAGCAGAAGTCACTTTTGGAAAATCACAGGAAGTCGATACATTTTCAAGAATTTGATTATAAGTGCGAGAATTGCAAATATAAAACAAACATCAAGGGATATTATGAAAGGCATAGGACTAGAGCATCTTGTCAAGAGATGAATGTGAGTCTTGTGAATACAAGACATCTCGAGAAGAACGTTTAATAAAACATACAAAAACTAAACATGTGAAAGAATTTGATTATAAGTGTGTGACATGTAATTTCAATACAAATTATAAACACCATTTAGACAATCACATAAAAACCAAACATAATACAGAATTTAGTAAGTGTGATCAAGTGAATTTAAATTAAATTGTAAGTATTATTTAGAACAACACATTTTTAATTTTGTTTCTATTGTGTTTATGGAATCATTTTAACAAAAATGTGTAGTACAGATTACTTTAAGTACAAAGTGGCCGCTTTCACCGACTTATAAACAAGATGTTAGCTAATAAAACATAGTTAAATTTCATATCATTGCTGTTAGATTTTCAGTCTTAGTTCTATAACCATTCCCTAAGTAAGAATATTTAGAAAACTTATAAATTTATGTCTATATAGCTAATTGTACTATATTTGTTTGAGGTTGTCCAAGAGCTGGCACATTGAACTATATACGACCACCTGCCGACATGATTCAAGCATTCTCATATGCATGTGATTTGAGCAATTTTTATTCTACAATAACGTAAATATTTTTAACTGATTGTGGTTTAATTAGACAATGCAAAGATTAGAATATATTGTACTATATTGTCTTTCTAAGGCTTTCTTGGTCTAAGATTGTGCAACTGCTGCTAATGCTTTATCTGAAAATATTGTAGGAAGTCAAGACAAAGTTGCATCTACGTCGGAGGCCATAAAATTGTCTGCAATTCTATTTACAAGATGTTCACAGTTTTTTTTTGCCTTACAATCATGCACAAAACCTTAAAAAATATTTGTATGTATGTCTTAAATTTTTGTAAGTTCTCTTTCTTGCATTAAGCAGAATCAATGGGACCAAACCTGTTATTTTTTATTCAAAACGATTTGATGCCTCTTTTTGTAGAAAGAATTTATTTTAAAATGTACGTATATGCTTTTTTTTTAATCAACGGTTCAATGTATTACTAGATTTGCACATTTTGGTTTTGCCATGGAATGATGTTTCTATATACAGTAAAGGTTCGCTAATCCGGATCAATTAAAACTGGCTCGATTCGGACTATGAGAACGTCCGGATTAGTGGAGGTAATATTAAAACTAGAGTAAAAAGCAAAATAAATGGTGACACGTCTTTTATAGAAAATATCTGAGTACATAACATACAAATATACGTAAACAGTTAACTACATATATTACTGAAAAAAATCAGAAATTTTGGTTTGACGAATACAGCCTTGTTTAGCCTCCATCGCGCGCTGTCGCAGCATTCTGAGGTTAGTTAAACTGTTTAATTCAACTTTATTTTCCTCAGCCCATTGAATGCAGGTGCTGAAACTCTTAATAGCCTCTTCATGCTTAATTCTCAGCTCATCTTTGGAAGCTTCTTCATCGGAAGAGAAGCTATCATCGCTATCTAATGGCAAACGCTCTTCACCTCCAACGATCCATTCATCAATTTCAGTTTCTTGAGGTAGATAATTGTCATCGTTAATTCGCTGTAACATATTTCCGAGTTCAACAAATTCTTGACGTTCGAAATTCCATCTCTCTTTAAGAGTAAGCAGCGGAATTTCCTCATCTGAATCCCATTCACTTTCTGAATTTGTTGTGATCTTATTAGCTGAATAACAAAGTATTTTCCTCCAACATTTTTTTATAACATCTGGCGAAAGCTTCTCCCAAGCATCAGCAAGCAAAAATACGGCATCCTTTAAAGTAATGCTCTTAAGAGTCTTTGTAATATCACTTGCTTCCAAAGACAGAACATGGACCAAAAGGCTCTTTCGATAATACAGTTTGGTTAAACGGATCGCATTTTGGTCCATGGGCTGAATAAGTGGGGTGCAATTGGGTGGTAGGAACATAGTGATAATTTGGTCATCATCACTTGTAAGCTAGTCTGATGCGTGGCTAGGAGCATTGTCAATTAATAAAATAGCTTTTCCATTAAGATTATTGTGTGCCTGAAATTTTCTCACTTGCAAAACGAAAGACTCATGAAACCATTTCACAAAAAGTCCAGATGTCATCCAAGCATTTTTTGTTGAGTAGTACTCAACGGGGAGGCTCCCGCAATTCTTAAATGCTCTGGGATTTTTTGCTTTTCCAATGACCATCATTTTGACTTTATGAGTACCATCACCGTTTGAGCAGGCAAGAAAAGTCAACCTTTCTTTTGAAGTTGTTCGTCCTGGAGCAGTTTTTTCTTCGGCGTGTACCAATATTCGATCGGGCAGCAATTTCCAAAACAATGCAGATTCATCTGCATTGTATATTTGGTTTGGGGGTAGGTCCAACTCATTCATTTTTTCAGTAAATTTTCGTAAAAAAGGTTCTACCGCAGACGAATCGCTCGATAGTTTCTCTCCAACCACTTTAAGATGTCGAATGCCATGCCTCTTTTTAAATTTATGTATCCATCCTTTGCTAGCAATAAATTTATTGTCATTATAATATTTAGAATAAATTTGGACGGCTTTTTCGCATAAAATATTTGCTGAGATGGTTGCATGTCTTTCTCGCTGCAACAGAAACCATTTGTATAATTCATTTTCCATTTCTTGATATTCTGGTTTTCGGATAATTTTTCTACGTGTTGGTAATGAGACACAGCTTGCGATATAACTGTGTAAATACAAAAATACAATAATGAATGAATTAGCAGTTAATGAATAAAAGTCCATACCTAGTAATTTTTTCCTTATTCTTTTTAATGTCAGAAATTGTGGATGTTCCGACACCATATTTTTCTGCTAACACTTTTCCACTAACACCACTATTCAGCTTTTGTAATATTTCTTGTTTTTCGCCGATGGTCAACGTTTTGTGCGCTCTTTTCGCGGCCATGTTGATTCAAACTGATTCGGGGATTGCCCTGTTTATGTGTCGTATGTAACCGGGACTTCATTGTACTTAACGAAAACACACGACGCGCGATCCGGAGTAGTGGATCTATGGCCGATCCGGATTACAAGATACATAATGTTAAACTTACAATTTTTAATTTTGTCCGGATTACAGAGAAGTCCGGATTAATGGAGGTCCGGATTAGCGAACCTTTACTGTTTATATATATTTGTAATAATTTATAAAAAAGTAGAACCAGTGATTTTAATAAAAGATAGATGGTAAAGTTAGTTCAAATCTTGTTTGGAATTCAATGAGATCATATTTTCTTTATAACACTACTAATGTTTTGTAGTTTTTTGTATTTTTGTTTCCCAAAAAAAATTGTGACACGTCTACATCTTTTTCCTGCGCTAATATTTCTTGTATCTAAAGTCCAACAAAAATACCTTTTTTTAGTGTCTTCCTTCTTGATTTTTTGGGGAACATTCGTTTCTCAAAGGTATGTAAAACCGTCACCTTCTTGAGCCAGTGTCGTAACAAAGATTTCCACGAATCTTAGTTTTACTTGTGGATGTGGTATTATGGTCATTTCGTTTTCCACTGAAGGTTAATGTTGTAAATTGACTTTTCTTGGTATAAAATTCTGTCGTAGTGACCATTTCTGCTTAATACAATGTTTTTTTCTGTCACGACTGTCTCAGAGACATAAAAAACAATAGTGTTTGTTATTACATACCCAAAATAATTGCATATATATCGTGCCTTCAAATATTTTTCTCATTAGAGTAGGCTGTTTTTTAAATAATCAATGTTGGTGCACATGCGAGGCTTTTGGAAACTTCAAAATCTGACAATTGTCATTGTTTAATTCAAATTATAGACGCCTGTGGTAGAAAGCACCAAACAAGCCACCTTCGTCATCATAATCCATGATATAATAGTTATAGTACGTCAATCCGAGCGTTCAGGGAGTTACGGCGCCGCTAGCGCTGAGCTGTGCTAGGTCGAGCGGTGTCCTGAACGCGACTGCTGAGTGCCGGCGCTGGAGCTAGCGGTCGCCATCTTGTCTAGCGAAAATAAATTTCCCTCGATGACCTAGCCGCGCTAGAAAGAAGTGGGGATAAGTGGTGAATATTCAAATATGGATTTAAAAATTCAAACCCGCAGAGTAATAAAAACATTAATTTATTAATTGTAGTAGTTAATATCATTTTTACGGTTGCTGTTGTACTTGTTGTTATATTTAATGTTATGCGAAAGTTATAGGTAAATTTATTGTTAGAAATGCATCTTCGGCATTTCCTATACAAAAATATAAATCACAAATATATGTGTGGTCTGTAGTGTTACCCGCTCGAGTTCTCTGTAGGGGAGAGGGTGGTAGATTCGGCCACTTAGGACATTTAAATATGTAATTTCATTAATATTGGATTTTGACTCTTACTACTGAGGCATGTTGTTACACACACGTTAATACAACGCCTTGTATTTTTGTGTATTTTGGGACTGTACCATAACTTAGATAATTTACTTTTTTTTTATGTTTGAAAATGGACGAATCTACCTCACCGGTGAGGTACATTCGTCATAGGAGTGTGGTACATTAGTCTTGCAGAAAAATAAATTAGAAACATGTGTAGGAACATATAAATCTTTATTATTAATATAGAAAACAATTCTACACGTTAAAGATACATAGCATATTCATTTTTACCGAACATTTACTTCTTCAAAATTGTAATTGAAGTTGAATAAAGAGGAAGTTCTAGCAGTAGAATTTTTATCAGCTCTTGATAGAAATGCTACAATGTCACCTCTATTTACATTACTAACATCTTCAACTATGGGGAATACAAATGTGTTGGATTTATCTTTACGTCGTAAAAATTTAACTTCAAATTCCAGTTCTTCCAAAGATTTAATTATTTGACCAATATAATAGCAACAAGCAAGCTTTGAATGAAATTTAACAAGAACAAAGTCTCCAACATTAAATTTTGTATGATTGTGCAATTTTGGGAGAGATTGAAGCTCTTCATCAGAGTTTATCAAAAAATCTGTATCATCAGACGTATGACCAATTTCCATGGAAACATCAGAATCGCTTGAGCTTGGATCTTCTTTTGCTTTAATTTTCTTTTCTGGCTTACAACAAAACAGTTTCCTTTTTGCTTCCACGCGCTTCTTTTTTAATTCATTTTTTCGTAGCTTTTCCTTTTCTTGACTCTGTTTTAATAACATTTCTGGCGAATCTGTATATATACACGACTGTGTAGTTCTTTTTGTTATTCTTTTCTTTCTTCCGGCTCCCTTTGGAAAAGGACGCAGTTCTTCTAATGAACTTCCAGGCTTGTTTTCTCTGGAGCTTGAAGGAGTGATGTTTATTGATTTTGGCTGTTCTGCAATGCCAAGAGTGATGTAATCCTGTTCAGTCCTTTTTTGTGTGGATGTTGATGGGACTGAATTGAGTTCTACAATATCATCTCCCTGGGATGGAATATCAGGATCATCATTGTTTTCGTGAGAGATGGTTAGTATAACTGCGTCTGTTCCGGCGTTGCTTGTATTTTCTGTTACTGTGCTTGGCATAAAATCTTCCTCAGAAAAAACTAGTCTATTAAGGGGCCAAATTCCCGTTTTTCTGAAGGCACTTGTGATGTTTTTTATTGTAAAAGCATTCATAAACGCTTTGTTGGCCAGTTGTGGAATCTGTTTTACAGTAATCATTTTTCCAGGATATGCAATCATGTGGTCATTGAAAGCAACGTTTAATTGACCTTTAAACGGTCCATAAATTCCCACGTCAAGTGGTTGAAGGCGATGTGTAGTGTGTGGTGGGAAAGATAACAACACTATCCCATTTGCTCTGCAAAAAGTAATGGCCTCAAACGACGTTGCTACCGGATCTACGTCGCAATAAGATAACGGCTGATTAAGATATGAAACGGGGAGTCGCAATAGGGGGTTGTTAAACAGGATAACGCAGGGCCGAGCTAACTCTGTCGCAGACGGCGTGACGGTTCAGGAAAAGAGAACACCTATAGTAGAGCGTCGGTCGGCAACGACGCTTGCGACGATTGTCCGGGCACCAGGACACTATGCTATCTACAGATAACCTACCTGCGCCTCCTACGATCTACCACTGGCTGTGTCCCTCCAGTGGGTTACCTATTGAACACCCTGTATATATGAAGCACCCACACTCATGTGCGTACTTGTCACAATAATAAATAAATATGCAGAGGTAAAAGAAATAATAGATAAGGTATTCGTAATATAACAAAATTTAATTGAATTTGACGTGTGATTCGGTTATTAGTATAATATAAAAACTAAATTGTGAAATCTGAAATTAAGCAATGCGTTGAATGAAAGTTACATCGTAGTTAAGTTAGACAGATGGTAAATAATAAAAAAAACAAGCGTAGGTGACATTTGCAAAAATTAGTAAGAATATAAATGATAAAAAAAAACCTTAAAGATTAGACATAAACTCTGCGCATCAGCGGGAGTTGGTCGGTTGCCGAAACGTTTCTTTCACCTCACAATTAGGTGTACAAAAGTTATCAATTACATGCCATTTGGCAATGTCAATACAAAGGTGAAATAATATTTATAAATTTAATAAGCGCAAGAAAGTTTAATGTATTAAAATATAGTCTTAGCCTAAAGTGTGTAAGATTCGCTAACTTATAAAACAAATAAAACGTCAGGTTTGCCTACAGGAACTACGTTAAATGAATTTGAAAGTTAATAATTGATAAGACAAGAGTTAAAGGCAAAATCTTACAAGATTTCAGCGAAATTTAAACGTACTAAATTATAAACAAATTATAAATTCCAAAATTGCAACACTTCAAGTAACCTACAGTCATTGTAACGGAAGAGTAATCACTAGGTATATTACTGATCGTCTAACATCTACCCAAAAGAAAATAATGAGATAAAATTTATGAATTTACTAGATTAAGTTTAAATTAAATAATTTCCTCAAAATAAGGCTACAATAATTACGGTAGTGACAAATTCAAAATTTCAGATCAATCTGATTATTACAAAAATTAATAAAATTATAACGGTAAATTAGTCAAGATTATTCTGTGACCTCGCAGTTGACTAAGAGGTGCGTAAGGTAATAAGCCACTCAAAATTCTTGGTTCAAAACTAGGCGAAATAAGTCTTGCACACAAACGTTAAGTCGTCGAAAATCGGTCGAAAATATATAAGGTGAAAAATTACAACCTTATTTGGCAAGATGGCTGTCGGGAAGGACGCTGCAGTTGTTCAAGATGGCGACGTCTCCCTTGTTGGAGAAATTCCACTCAACAGGTGGGCTGGATGTTGGATGAAACCCCTGTTGTGGGCGATAACCCCAAAAATAAGACTTCGGAGGGCTTAAATGGTCGTCAGAGGCATCCTAACAGCCTTTGAGGGCTTTAGTGCCCGACAAAAGAATCCTATTAAAATTAAAAAAAAAACCCAAAGATAAAATCCCGAAAATTTAACACAGAGCTCTGAAAACTTACCCCAATTATGAAGAAATAATATGGAGATCCCACGGTAAGGACTCAGAAGTCACACATAGCACGAAAACGATTCAAAATCCACCTCGTGGCATTCGTAAATTAGATAACGGTATTGCGATAAAAATTAATTCACGATAAATCACCTAATAAAGGTATCGATAACTCACACTTATTTCATTAAAGCCGCCTAAGCGTTAGTCTAACTTTTAGACAAAGTGATAAAATTCACCAAAAGACAATAAGCATATCGTGCCCATGCACTTGTAACAAGTTCGACTTCTAAAGTGACCTAACCGTGACCTATACGGTAGATACGTTACAATCCAAGATCGCGCACGCTCAAAGCGCCGTACTGGAAAAAGGACTCAAACTAAAGGCGGGAATCTCCCAATAAACATCACAAGCTCGCAACTAAATTGAAAATAATGGGAAACGACATCGAGACTTAAACACAATTAATCGCGACCCCACACATAATTTTGACGGAAGAACATGAGCGAAATACTCAACAATTGTAAAATAGGAGATTTAAAGTCGACCGCACGAGAGGGAACTTTATGCCGGACGTTGGCAATACTGCGTGTGCAGACAACCTAAGCAGTATGGACGATAGATTTGACAGACATCAACAACATTCTTCCACCTGTAATTTCTATTTTTATTAGGCGAAAGGACAGAATTTCTGCAGGTAAATAACGAAATACTAAAGCTTATATATATCAAAACGCTGCAAAAGACGGTGGAAAAACCGATCAAAACTTATGTTACAGCGAAATTCCGATCCTAACCCCCACAATGGTCCTGAGGAGGAACGAATTAACAGAAGTCCCTAATACCAGAATATCGAAGATAGAGCAGCAAGGGGGATCGGCAACAGTTAATAGTATGCCCTACAATCCAGCATTTCTTTAATTAATTCTCCTTACCTTTTTTTTTTAGAGAGACGACTGCGAAGGAAAAGGAAAATAACAATAATACTCGGGACCTGCTCGAGATTCTGTGTTTGGCAAAACGCAAAATATATGACACAGTTAGCACAATATCTTGATTATCGTTTCAAAACGTTTACAAGCTACAATAAATGCATTAGGTAGGGATCGGTCGTAATATATATAAGAAGATATTTTAAATACTTAAGCAAGGCGTAGAAATAATTGCAAATGCGTAAAATATGAAACTACAGGTAGGTTAGATTAAGCTAGAGCTAAGATAATTAAAGTTAGTTATTCAGATAAAGAGGCTTTCACAAAAATAGAGTGTAAATGCCCGATCTTACACAAATTGTATCTGTCAAGTTCGCGGTATGTGATTTAGAGCGGTGAGGGCTCAATAGTAGGTTTAGTACCCACGGAGGCATACTGCAGGCAGTCTTAGCGACCGGTGAAATAGATAATATACAGGGTTCGCTCAAAAAGTCATGAACTTTATACAAAATTCCACGTATTTAGACAATAGGTACACAATCTTTTGCGAACTATAGACAAAGTAAATTTACAACGTAACAAATTCCCCCCTTTCCAGCGAAAAGAAATTGAACGCAGAGCAATTTCTTGCACCGAGAACTTAGGCTGACGGGATAAAGATAGTGAAAAGGGTAAGCGAGAGCTCTAAAACGGACGTTGTCTACTACACAAACGCACACATCCACACTCAGTCACAGTAACACCAGACAGCTTGGCCATAACCACCACGTGGCCCTTCGGCATTCGGCCGGTACGGGGAAAGTAACGAAAAAAAATAAAAAGCAAGGGTGTCGAGATTCTGCACAGACGCGCCCCGAGACCTGTCCAACCGACAGCCCAGCACTATTGGTAGCATCACGGGGGGAAGAGGGTGTAGACGGGTTAGATATCGGTGTGCCCGGCCGGCGGTGATCCTTACGACGGTCGAAGGCACAGGAATGAGGAGTGGGCACTACCAATAGGCCAAGATGCGGGCAAGGCAACCCCCGAGACGACACTCTGCAGACACGCGACGGTAAAAGAGACCCTTGGGAGAGGCCCTCGGTATCTCAAAACAAACAAAAATAACAGGTCAACTAAAACCGGGTTTATTACTACAGATACGGGATACAAAGCGGAATAGGGAAGAGGTAAATAAAGGTAGGGTAGAGCTCAGAATGGTGCAACTGCTCAGAGGTACGGATATGCTGTTTCGACATCCATAACATCCGGTAACAACAAAACGAGAAAAGATCGCCAAACAAAAATAGAAATTAGAGAGCAAGAGTTTAAAGTCTGGACCGGCGTTGTCCCGACTAAAATGCTGAAGGCAACAATAAACCATAAGGCTGAAGTCATATCCGATTCCTGGTAGTAACATTTTGAACGTAAGAAAAGCAAGAAGGTCGCCAGGACACGACCTTTAGAAGGCTGAGGATTATCACACAGAAGGGACCATCACTCTTTATACCTTCACAGATACGAAAGTCAAATCCGGTAGTTAAGCAACATTAGTTAGCTTAAAAGGTAGTCATGTCAGAAAAGGGTAAACGAAATATAGTGTGGACTCCCCTAGCAAGGCTGCCACTCCAAACATGCAAAGACACGGGAGATCCGAAACATACGGAAGCGATAAAGGCACGGGAAGATAAATGCATAGTCGGAGTCACAGATACGAGCTGTGCAATGGGGCCGGTAATCACACTAACAGAAGTCGATATAAGGAAAATGTTTGCCCTGAAGCGATAGCTCCTTGATGTATCAAAGCTATTTAATTAGTAATTGCGGGTTATGAAATAAATCTTCCAAGATGGAACAGCAACCGCGCGGAAAAGGTCGTGCACTCAGCCGCGGGAGGAGACAAGATCCCACACGGAAAACCCGACAACACGAGAGGGAAGGAAATTCATTGCTCCGGGGTGTTAGGGAACAATCGACACACGAGAGGGAAGGAAATTGATTGCTCCGGGGTGTTAGGGAACAATGAGGTCCGAGTCCCTTTAGAAGCCTTTTACTTCACGCAGGATCACGGTAGGAGAATTCTTTCAGCCCTCACTACAGGCCGTAAAGGTAACGGTAGGTACAAGTAACGAAAAGGCAAAATCGAGATAGCGATAATTTTAGGCAGATGGACACGTGAGAAGATAGATCTTAATCATCACTCGGTTGAGGTTTCAGTAAATTTGCATGCCACGCCCCGGGCAGCAATTTACCTTCGCAAGTTTTGAGTTCGTAAATGTCAGTGGAGATACGTTTACTAATTTGGAAGGGCCCGACATATTTGTCAGCCAATTTGGCGGTATAGAATTTGGCGGCATCTGAAAGAACGAAATTTTTACGCCAGACCAACTGGTTTACCAAGAATTCATCTCGTCTATGACGAGTATCGTAGCGCGCTTTAGCACGCTCGTATGCTTTCTGCAAGCGGGATTTGATGTCGCGATAAAGTTTAGAAAATCCTTCGGAACGTTCTATTAGTTTTTCCGGGTCGCGGACTTCGACAAGTGGAGTTCCGTCAGAGATAGGAGCATCGGAAATTCTTTCTCCAGTGAGATTCATCTCACGACCGAAGTTAATGAAATAGGGCGTATGTCCGGTGACTTCGTGTCTGGCAGTACGCAAGGCGCAAGTGACTTTGGGAAGATAGACGTCCCATTCGCGATGATTGTCAGAGACATACGAGATCAACATGGTTTTGATAACCCTATTCACACGTTCCACGGGATTCGCTTGAGGATGGTAATTCGCAGTATAGCATGGACGTACTTTATATTCTTTTAACTTAGAACGGTAGTCGTTAGAGCGAAACTGCACGCCATTATCGGAAATTACGGAACGAGGTACGCCAAAAATCAGAAACACATCTTCTTCAAGATGTCGGATAATAGACTTGGAGGAAGCTTTACGTAACGGGAAAGTCAGAACAAACTTACTGAAGATATCAGAGACCACTAAAATGTAATTAAAACCGCGCTTGGACCTCGGAAGAGGACCAACAATGTCGACACTGAGGACTTCCCATGGTTTAGTAACTTTAGAATGTCCACCCATACGACCAACAGGAGCTCTTTGAAGAGGTTTCGCCTTATTGCAATTAGGACAGGCTTTGACATGACGAATCACATCTCCTAACATCTTAGGCCAATAGTAGTGTTGCAATATGCGAGCGAGAGTCTTCGCAATGCCCAGATGACCACTTGTGGGCTCGTTATGACATTCTAACAAGACCTCTTGTCGTTGTTCCTTAGGAACATAGATTTTCCATGAATCGGAATCCTCAGAGGGAAAAGTGCTATTAGGCGGTACGTAACGTCGAAGTATCCCACCGATAAGTTGAAATTGAGGGTACTTCTCGGGATGTCTCTTAATTTGTTCTAAGATACGAACGTAACATTTGTCTTGGCTTTTAGGGTTGACTTGAACGATATCCAATTTGGGGACTGAACGGGAGAGAGTGTCCGGAACGACATTGAATTTTCCTTTACGGTGGATGATAGTGAAGTCGTACTGCCGAAGACGTACGGCCCATCGAGCCAATCTACCCGACGGAGAATTTAGAGAGTTCAGCCAGCAGAGGGAGTAATGATCTGTTATCACCGTAAAGTGTGAGCACTCGATATATGGGCGAAGCTTTTCTATAGCCCAGAGGACGGCAAGGCATTCTTTCTCAACCGTAGAGAATTTACGTTCGGCAGGTGTTAAAGAACGGCTTAGATAACTAATTACTTTCTCCTGTCCGTCTATGTCTTGAGTCAATACGGCTCCAAGACCATAGTCGCTAGCATCAGTTTGAATGATGAATTCGTATTGGAAATCGGGACATGTCAAAATCGGGGAGGAAACCAAGCGTTCACGCAAAGATGTCCAAGCTTCTTCACAAGCTAACGTCCAAACGAAGGGACGATTTTTCCGTAGCAAATCAGTAAGCGGGGAGATAACAGTAGAGAAATTAGGGACGAAACGTCGATACCATGAAGCCATACCTACTAAGCGTCTGACTTCAGAAACATTTTTGGGTGTGGCAATTCCGATGATAGCCTTGACTTTGTCAGGGTCGACCATCAACCCACGACGATTAACCACATAGCCCAGGTACTTCAATTCGTCGCGACAAAACTGACATTTGTCTCTATTAAGCGTTAAGCCAGCGTCACGCAGGCGAGATAAAACTTGCTCTAAAATAGTTAAGTGTTTTTCAAAGGTAGGAGTGACAATTATGATATCATCTAGATAAACGAAAACGTAAGGTTCCAATTCAGGACCCAAAACTCTATCAATAAAACGCTGCCAGGAGGCAGGTGCGTTGTGGAGACCATACGGGAGACGACAAAATTGAAACAAACCTCGATTCGGCACGGTGAAGGCTGTATACTGACGGGAAGACTCGGCAACAGGAATTTGCCAATACGCACTTTTTATATCGAGAGACGTAAGATATTTGGCGTCTCGTAATTTGTCTAAGGTATTTGATACGTAGGGAAGGGGATAGGCATCTCTCTCAGTGACCTGATTGAGCTTCCGATAATCGACACAAAATCGAAAAGTCTTGTCCTTCTTAGGCACGAGAAGAATGGGTGAAGACCAACCACTCTGAGACCTCTCAACGACACCGAGAGCCAACATCTTCTCTAATTCAGCGTCGACTACTTTCTGCACCGCCGGAGATATCGGATAATAGCGTTGCTTAATCGGAGGGCTACTAGTGATAATAGTGTGCTCTACACCTTTGGCACAACCTAACACCTCCTTATCGACGTTAGGAAAATTCTGATTGATGATAGCCTCGAGCTGACGCTGACGCTCATCAGATAACACCGGTGGTTCGACATCGACCGAAGACACGTCGGGTGCGTCTGAAAATACCCAATCGCCACTGCGCATGTTTATGACGATACCCATATCTCGCCAGAAGTCTGCGCCCAAGATAAGTTGATGCGGTAGTTCAGCTACCACTAAGACGTCAAAGACCTTAGAACGATTCCTAACATTAATAGGCAGGGCAACTTCACCTGATATTCGGCATCGTGAACCGTTGGCAACAGTGCAAAAGGACATAGAGGATTTAAGCGGAACAAAACCCTTTAACACGGACCAACCTGCTTCACCTAAAATAGTGCGTGATGAACCTGTGTCCAAGAGACCGAGAAACTCTTTACCAAAGATTTGGACTTTAAGATAGGGGCGTTCATCCCCTATGGCTTGTTCGAGTATAAAATCTAACCGGGCTCTAATTTGTCGATAGGCCGCTGTGTATACTGTACGCACGGGACGGCCACTTAGTGCGCACGTCGGGCGTTTCCCGAACACTGCGGACAAGAAGATACAATGGTTTCTGGACGACCACAACGATAGCAAAAGCGTTTGAGAGGTAAAGCGCATTGGGAGTAACGATGTCCTGTCTGACGACAATTCCAACATGTGACAGGATTTGCTGACACGGGTGCCACACGAACACGAGAGCGATTAGAGACGGGAGTAACGGGTGTCTCACGACTTCGAGAATAACTCGGGACTGGTTCGGCATTGACATAAGCCAAATCGGGCTCGAGTGTTTTAGCACGTAAGGGAGGCGGTACATAAGCTTCAGCAGAGGCCTTGCGGGCTTCGAGAACTTTCCCATATTTAAGGAGTTCCGCGATAGAATTGACTTCAGTTAAACCCAATTGCGTTTGATAGAAAGGCAGAATATTACGTTGCAGAATTCGTAATTGAGTTTTTTCAGGGACTGAATCAGAAAGACGAGAAAAGAGATTTTTCATGACCGATACGTATAGTCCGATAGGTTCGTTAGGACCTTGAGTCCGTTGCTTAATTTCGTCCATAAGACGGTCGTCATAATCTACGGCTTGAAATTCTTCCCGTAGACCAGCAGCTAACTCTGACCAATTAGAGTAAAGATGACGATTAGCCCGATACCACACCAAAGCACGATCCTTAAATAAATCTATAGCGGAATTGAATAATAACTGGTCTGAGGAATTACGAGCGATTTTCAGCTCAGCTACACGCTCCAGAAAAGCACTGACCGAAAAGTTCTTATGCCCTGTAAATGTAATACCCCAAGAGGCAACGGGGACGGGTTTAGGCGAAAAAGTAGTGAAAGTCGAGTGAACTGGACCAGGAAAAGTGTTAACCGGAGATCGAATAGGATCCTCCTCTTCGCTAAACTCCTCCTCACTCCCTTGAGGACCAGGGTTACCGGCAGTGGGTGACTGCAATAAGCTGAATGTTGAGGCGCGTTCAAGGGTGCGAGCCTTATCGCGGATGCGACCTTCCAGATCAGCGACGCGACTCCGAAACGCATGGCATTCTTCCACTTCCGCTGAAGATTTTGGGACGGAGTTCTGAATTCGGCGCAATACGAAAGCAAGGGCGGTAGAAATCTTTTGAAATTCGGAAGACTCACGATTCCCCACGAACTGATCGATGAGCCCTTCGATAACCGTAAGCTTAACCTTAATGGCCGCGGAATCTTCTGCATAGGTAAATGGATACGTAAGCTTAGTATCCGACGGATAAGACCTAGCATAACCTAGCAGACGTCGATACATTCGTCGCATTCCGTCCAAAGTAGATGGCACCACAGCACCCATAACAGTCAGTAAATATTCAAGGTCTTCCTTCAAAAGACGATTGATCTCAAATTTAGGAGCCATAGCGAAAGTTAATTCAGCAGAAAGTCGAAAAGAAAGAACTATAAAAGAATTGGCGGTACCGGGAACAGCAAGCAAAGACTCGAGTCCTAAGACGCACAAACAAATGCTGGCAGGCAAGGTAGTTCAGAACCTAAGATAAAATTGTAACGTGAGGTGATAACTTTTCCAAAAAAGGGAGAAAAAGAAATATAAACAGTCGAAGTTAGATTAGGTGAGGGAGTAGACGGAAATACAAAAAAACTGAGCGGTAAGGGAAACTTAACGTCCACTTGCCCACCTAAAACGAGAAACGGGCTTAAATCGAGAAAATTCGAAATTTATTCCTGAAAATGGTCAGGACCGAAACGCTAATACAAAACGAGTAGCTTCTCCAAAGTATAGCACCACTGTGCGGTACGACGAAATGTTAGAAATGTTGGTGGCTGAAATACTTAAAGGTAAGGAAAATATTCCGGAAGATGGAGAAAACTTGTCCAAACCGTTAGGCAACGACACGTTGTCACGTCAAAGCAACCAAAACCGAGGAAAAATTAGAAAGGACGAGAAACTTCCCTGAAGATGGTAAAAACCAGGTTGAAACGTTCGGTGTCAACTTATGAGTTGATAGATGACACACAAAAGGAAAAGAAAATTTGAGGGCGGCGAAAACTTAGTCGAAACGTAGGTGCGAACTGTTGTACGTTAGGCCCACAACGAAAGCATGAAATTGTTGTGAAGGTAGCGGAAACTTCGTTGGAGCGTTGGGTAGCGAAAGGAAAAAAGAATTTTGTTCCGGAAGGTGGAGAAAAGATGGCGGAAACGCTGGGGTGTCAATTCGTACGGGAGGGAGAAGAAAAGTTGTCTGAAATTCTGAAAATGGCGGAAAATAGGCCGAAACTTGGTTGACACACACAAAAATAATAATAAAGAAAAATTGAAGATGGCGGAAAGTTGGTCGAAACGTTGGTGCCAAATTTTTCCCTATCACCAAAGAAAAATCCAGACGCTAGGGCACCAAATTTCCTTATTACTGAAAGAAAGGCCCCAAAAGATTATCGAAACGTTGGCTGTTAAAGACAGGGAGATAATTTGCAAAATTCAAAAAAAATGCTCCGGAAGATGGTCAAAATTTTTCCGAAACGTGGTCCACCAAGGACAAGGCGATAAATTTGAAAATTTAAAAAAATTCCGGAAGATGGTCAAAAATCGGCCGAAACGTTGGGCGCCAAATTTTTTGCTACCGGATCTACGTCGCAATAAGATAACGGCTGATTAAGATATGAAACGGGGAGTCGCAATAGGGGGTTGTTAAACAGGATAACGCAGGGCCGAGCTAACTCTGTCGCAGACGGCGTGACGGTTCAGGAAAAGAGAACACCTATAGTAGAGCGTCGGTCGGCAACGACGCTTGCGACGATTGTCCGGGCACCAGGACACTATGCTATCTACAGATAACCTACCTGCGCCTCCTACGATCTACCACTGGCTGTGTCCCTCCAGTGGGTTACCTATTGAACACCCTGTATATATGAAGCACCCACACTCATGTGCGTACTTGTCACAATAATAAATAAATATGCAGAGGTAAAAGAAATAATAGATAAGGTATTCGTAATATAACAAAATTTAATTGAATTTGACGTGTGATTCGGTTATTAGTATAATATAAAAACTAAATTGTGAAATCTGAAATTAAGCAATGCGTTGAATGAAAGTTACATCGTAGTTAAGTTAGACAGATGGTAAATAATAAAAAAAACAAGCGTAGGTGACATTTGCAAAAATTAGTAAGAATATAAATGATAAAAAAAAACCTTAAAGATTAGACATAAACTCTGCGCATCAGCGGGAGTTGGTCGGTTGCCGAAACGTTTCTTTCACCTCACAATTAGGTGTACAAAAGTTATCAATTACATGCCATTTGGCAATGTCAATACAAAGGTGAAATAATATTTATAAATTTAATAAGCGCAAGAAAGTTTAATGTATTAAAATATAGTCTTAGCCTAAAGTGTGTAAGATTCGCTAACTTATAAAACAAATAAAACGTCAGGTTTGCCTACAGGAACTACGTTAAATGAATTTGAAAGTTAATAATTGATAAGACAAGAGTTAAAGGCAAAATCTTACAAGATTTCAGCGAAATTTAAACGTACTAAATTATAAACAAATTATAAATTCCAAAATTGCAACACTTCAAGTAACCTACAGTCATTGTAACGGAAGAGTAATCACTAGGTATATTACTGATCGTCTAACATCTACCCAAAAGAAAATAATGAGATAAAATTTATGAATTTACTAGATTAAGTTTAAATTAAATAATTTCCTCAAAATAAGGCTACAATAATTACGGTAGTGACAAATTCAAAATTTCAGATCAATCTGATTATTACAAAAATTAATAAAATTATAACGGTAAATTAGTCAAGATTATTCTGTGACCTCGCAGTTGACTAAGAGGTGCGTAAGGTAATAAGCCACTCAAAATTCTTGGTTCAAAACTAGGCGAAATAAGTCTTGCACACAAACGTTAAGTCGTCGAAAATCGGTCGAAAATATATAAGGTGAAAAATTACAACCTTATTTGGCAAGATGGCTGTCGGGAAGGACGCTGCAGTTGTTCAAGATGGCGACGTCTCCCTTGTTGGAGAAATTCCACTCAACAGGTGGGCTGGATGTTGGATGAAACCCCTGTTGTGGGCGATAACCCCAAAAATAAGACTTCGGAGGGCTTAAATGGTCGTCAGAGGCATCCTAACAGCCTTTGAGGGCTTTAGTGCCCGACAAAAGAATCCTATTAAAATTAAAAAAAAAACCCAAAGATAAAATCCCGAAAATTTAACACAGAGCTCTGAAAACTTACCCCAATTATGAAGAAATAATATGGAGATCCCACGGTAAGGACTCAGAAGTCACACATAGCACGAAAACGATTCAAAATCCACCTCGTGGCATTCGTAAATTAGATAACGGTATTGCGATAAAAATTAATTCACGATAAATCACCTAATAAAGGTATCGATAACTCACACTTATTTCATTAAAGCCGCCTAAGCGTTAGTCTAACTTTTAGACAAAGTGATAAAATTCACCAAAAGACAATAAGCATATCGTGCCCATGCACTTGTAACAAGCTCGACTTCTAAAGTGACCTAACCGTGACCTATACGGTAGATACGTTACAATCCAAGATCGCGCACGCTCAAAGCGCCGTACTGGAAAAAGGACTCAAACTAAAGGCGGGAATCTCCCAATAAACATCACAAGCTCGCAACTAAATTGAAAATAATGGGAAACGACATCGAGACTTAAACACAATTAATCGCGACCCCACACATAATTTTGACGGAAGAACATGAGCGAAATACTCAACAATTGTAAAATAGGAGATTTAAAGTCGACCGCACGAGAGGGAACTTTATGCCGGACGTTGGCAATACTGCGTGTGCAGACAACCTAAGCAGTATGGACGATAGATTTGACAGACATCAACAACATTCTTCCACCTGTAATTTCTATTTTTATTAGGCGAAAGGACAGAATTTCTGCAGGTAAATAACGAAATACTAAAGCTTATATATATCAAAACGCTGCAAAAGACGGTGGAAAAACCGATCAAAACTTATGTTACAGCGAAATTCCGATCCTAACCCCCACAATGGTCCTGAGGAGGAACGAATTAACAGAAGTCCCTAATACCAGAATATCGAAGATAGAGCAGCAAGGGGGATCGGCAACAGTTAATAGTATGCCCTACAATCCAGCATTTCTTTAATTAATTCTCCTTACCTTTTTTTTTTAGAGAGACGACTGCGAAGGAAAAGGAAAATAACAATAATACTCGGGACCTGCTCGAGATTCTGTGTTTGGCAAAACGCAAAATATATGACACAGTTAGCACAATATCTTGATTATCGTTTCAAAACGTTTACAAGCTACAATAAATGCATTAGGTAGGGATCGGTCGTAATATATATAAGAAGATATTTTAAATACTTAAGCAAGGCGTAGAAATAATTGCAAATGCGTAAAATATGAAACTACAGGTAGGTTAGATTAAGCTAGAGCTAAGATAATTAAAGTTAGTTATTCAGATAAAGAGGCTTTCACAAAAATAGAGTGTAAATGCCCGATCTTACACAAATTGTATCTGTCAAGTTCGCGGTATGTGATTTAGAGCGGTGAGGGCTCAATAGTAGGTTTAGTACCCACGGAGGCATACTGCAGGCAGTCTTAGCGACCGGTGAAATAGATAATATACAGGGTTCGCTCAAAAAGTCATGAACTTTATACAAAATTCCACGTATTTAGACAATAGGTACACAATCTTTTGCGAACTATAGACAAAGTAAATTTACAACGTAACAACGTATGTGACTCATGATTGTCAATAATTAATAAAATCTTTTTTTCAACTGAGCAATTCGTATGGAGTACAATATGGCCAAGAACTTTAATAAATAAATCCGAAGTCATCCATCCTGATTTATTCCCCAATGCAATACTAGATGTAGGAGCATCTTCTAAAAATTCGCTTATATATCTTATACGGGGAAAAATAAAAACAGGAGGAATTGTTCTACCAACTGCATTAATAATTCCTACGAATGTCACCAGCTCACCACGCTCTGCCAATGCAACTTGCCCTACTTGTCTTTTACCTCGTTCACACACTACTTTAACTGGCTTCATTGCAGTTTGAATACCAGTTTCATCCAAATTATATTTCTGTTCAGGTTTAAACTGGTATCTTTCTAATAACTTTACATAGTTGGCGAAAAATTCATCTACTCTGGCTCGGTTGAAGGCCATGGTTCGATAAAGGCTGGTACTTTCAGGCTTCCTCAGTGACAATTGCTTATTTCTAGCCATAAAGCTTTTTAGCCACTCTATTCCTAGAATGTAAAATTTCTCTCAATAAATAATGCAAAACAAATTTGCATGTAAAGTAACTTACCTGCCATTTCCTTCAGATTCCAGTTTGGAGGCATTTTACAGTTCGGCAAATTCTTTGCAAAATCATATGCTACACGCTGAACTTGTTTGTATGACAAACCATAGTTCAAATTGGACGATTTTTTAATGTATTCAACTAATTCCTTTTCCTGGCTTAATGTAAAAACTTGTTTCACAGTGTACTTGCTAGAGAATTTTTGTACCTCACTCTCGCTCTCATTTCCAGAATCTTTATCGAGATCTCTTAAAATGTCTTCCACACTTTGTTTTTTCAGCATAGTTTTAATACGGGACTGCAAAGTTGTTCTTTTTATGCCATAGACTCTGCTACCCTCTTGTAATTAATTTAAATTGGCCGAGGCCTTAAACAAACGGTACCCAGAGAATTCCAAGAAGGTAGTGAATTAAGCACCACCACGGTAATTAACCTTCTTTTTAAAATTTTAAAAGGACGCTTGTCTATTAATTAATCACCAACTTATAACACTCAGTCTTACCTCTTACTTCCCCAAGGGTCGATGTTAAATATGGGAGCCAGCACTGCCTCCAGCTACAGTCAGAGAAGGGCGAGTTCGAACACCGTACTAAGTCGAAGGTTATGATGTCAGGGCGCCTATCCGTAATAATGTGCTGAGCCCAACAGATATTCAGACCCCGGACCAGATCCAATATAAAACCCCCAGGTGATAAGTAAATAAGACCAGTACACACTCATTCAACTTAACAAACAGTTTATTAAAATTTAATCTCAGATTTCAACAGCGTATCTCCAGTACTGTACAAAACCGGCTATATATAAATCTCTAACTTCCAAGAGATGTTTAAGCAAAGGCAAAAAAACAATGAAAGTGAAACTCGGTTGCAACTTTTCAGTGACGTGACGTTACTAAATTTAGAAGTTCAAAAGGTGAACACAAGAACAACTTAAAACTAACATTGATTCACCAACAATATTCTTATAAGTACACAGTAATAAGGCAATTTGCCAAAAGTCCCTCCAAAGTCGAACAGTTTGATCGTATAATGCAACACGTCAACCAAAATGAAACACTCTGTATACCAGAGGCATCCGACAATCTATTCGACGTTAGAAACAGACTCTAAGTTGTAAAATATCTAATTCTATAAAAGAAATAGCGCTAGTTAACTATGCTTTACAGGTAGAATATGCAATTAAATAAAATTCATTAGTTCCTTACGGAATTATACCAAAATTAAATTACAATCATTGATTAAATGCATCAAATATTATCTACGAATTTACACAAGACCGATGTGAGGCCACACTGCCCACACACATCCAAAAATAAAAATGGCTACGTAACGTCTCCAAAAATGTCAAAGTAACCTCCAAAATGGGGTCACTATTGTTAATAACTACGTTAAATTAATTAATTCAAAAAACATACAGGCTCACAGGCCATAAGAAGTTAAATTAGGAATTTACGATTACTTATTTGATAAATTAGGCCGGAAAATTGAAATTCACTGTTCAAATTGTACGATATTGACACAAATTTAGTCAAACTGTTTAGTCAATTAAATTCTACCCTCTGGAGAATAACAAAGAAAATTTACACAGACACAATACCTTTAAACATCACATCCACAGCTTCCAACCACGACAAACCCTACGGATCCACACGTTACCAGGAATATGCCCTTCTATCTTCGGCTTACGACACCTCAAGTGATAGCGTTCGAAGGCTACAGTGTACCAATAAACTGCACCTTAAATGTGCCCTCACCGCAAGATCCAACAACAAGTCCTGGGCACCGTAAAATTACTAGCACGTGTTTCTCTCGTATTAACTTCAACCAACAATGCTCAATTGAGGTTTATATCAGGCCTAACACCAGCAGCTAAATTGAATATAGAAACGACACAAATTAGGATCGATTAGACACGTGGAAAATATACTTACAGCAGCTTAAACAATTCCCAAGCCAGAAGAAAAAAATATCCTCGAAAGACTCAAATAAACGTCAAAAATTTACCAATAATCCTTAAGAATCACCATAAAATCCGCTTTTGTTAAGCGATTATAAACGATACAACTCAACTTTCCATATTCTCAAGGCAGCTAAGGGAAAAGGTTCTGCTCTCGTGTCTAACCTTTCGCAACGATCGTTAAAAATCGAAAGAGGAAGATCTTAACATCTCAAAACCGACCATACAAACCAACCACGTCAAACGCGCTAAGTGAACAAATGAACCAACTAATACTTAAAACGTACGACAGAAATACAGGTTCAAATAACCATAGAAAAATGGAAAATAATTACTACTAATTTGTTGCATAACTCTGGGCCCAAAGAAGTTCAAAAAAAAAGAAGTTAGTCAAAATTAAAAGTAACAAATTAATTAAATTAACAACAGACGCCATCTACCCGGCAATACCAGATTTACGTTACACCCACCTATGCAGGGCAGAACGCGTGTAATAGAAATCTTAGGCACTCCTACGCCAGATGGCAGTAATAGTAGGAAGATGACACAAATTTAATCAAGAACTAATTACGTATTCCGTCACTAAAATAAACCATTAAAAGGGTAAAATACAACCAAAAAAAAAAACGTAACAACTCTTGAAGCTTCGTGAACACTAAGTCTCCTGGAAAGACCTTCTCTGATTGCATTGTTCATATTTTTTTCTTCAATATTCGCCCTGTTTGTCTTTTTAATATAATTTCGCGGCATCTACACATAAAACAATAAGATCATGTAAAATTAAATCAAATACTATTGTAAAAGGGAGGTAGAATCGTCCAGGCTGAATGTACCCCACCGGTCTTAGACGAAAGTACCCCAACAGGTATTTCTGTCCTTTTAAATTAATTGTGAAAAGACTAAAACAGTTAGGTTAAGTTTGACAACACACACAAATATACCAATAAAAACATAACGTATATGAATATTTACAAGATTTAGAAACGCTAAATGATAGCTATTTCTATATTTTGAAAGTTTCAAAAAAACTTACCTTCAACAGCGAAAATTTCAATTTTTTTGTTAATAAAATAACGGACAGCAGTTTAAATGCACAAACATTCACCAACGTTCAAGAACGACTAGTACCGACTTCGGGCAACACAATCTCAACGGTATATTCGAAAATGAGCGAACAAAATGCATTGGACGATTGTACCCCACGGCCGAATGTACCACCCTATCCCCTATATGTTATGCTCATTAAAATGTCAGCACTCTATTATGTATCAGTATATTTCTTTATATAATTTGCACTGGAGAAATGCGATATATGTACAAGATTATTTTTCTCTTGAGTTAGTTCTACAGACACGTTAATATCGAATATACACATATTCAAGTACACTGCGTTTTATTTTAATACCCATTCCCAATAGGTTATGGGCCAGTTTACGCGATTAAACCTGTAATTAACTTCAATATACATTGTGTGATGTCAATCTCAATTTTTTTAATTAACTATCAGTTGTGTATATATATATACACAACTATATACAGGGTGTCTCAGCTTTTGCGTTACAGGTATTATCTACTTTCCCTGTATAGATATCAGAAAACTTTTCAAATAAAAGTTACTTTATATTATGATGTGTCGAAAATGACAAACAGAGAATTTTATTTGCTCGTGACCTTGAAGGAGATTTCAAGGTCAACTTTGTTTTCTTTAATGAATATATGCATTTTTTAATGTTGCATCTTATTTATCAAAAAGTAATAAATAACTTTTATTTGATCCATTTTTTATTTTGCCTTGTCAGTTTTGACACAATTCAGATAAACTTGTCAAAAGCAATTTTTATTAACTTAAAGGAATACGATAATTATAAGTAAGTAATTCAGTGCAAAAAAAATTAAAAAAATAAAGAGTAAGTATTTCAATAATAAATATCTCAAATTAGTGTATGTAGTTGGATAAGAAACCAAAACAAGAGGCATTAATTTAATAAATGTTCAAATTGAGCTCCATCAGTGTGGACACAAGCTTCCAAACGACGTCTTAATCCTCTGTTGCAAGATGAAAGTATCATTCCGTGAGTCATAATCCGGCATCCCATGCGAATTCGATTTTTCAGATCATCAAGATCTGCCGACCGAACTTGATATACAAATTCCTTTAAATAACCCCACATAAAAAAACAACAGGCGATAAATCCGGGGAACGAGCAGGCCAAGGGATAGAACCTCTATTTCCAATCCATCCAGTGGGGTACAGCGCATTTAAATAATTCGTCGCAATTTGCGCATTATGGGGCGGAGCACCATCTTGTTGCCAAATTATGTCTCGTCTTTCATTAAGAGGAATATCTTCCATTAAATCGGGAAGCACATTTTGTAAAAAATGTAAATAACGTTGTCCTGTCAGGGTTCCTTCGTAAAAGTGGGGTCCAATTAAATGCCCATTAAACATTCCACACCATACATTGGTTCCCCACACTGTTTGAAAGCGTGCTTCCTCCATCCACCGCGGATTTTGGTTGGACCAATAATGCGCATTATGTTTGTTCACAACACCATTATTGTGAAAGCGACTTTCGTCACTCCACAAAATACAATTAAGATAATTTGGATTTTCATCTTCTAGAACTTGCAATCGTGCAATGAAATCCAGGCGTCTTTGTAAATCGTTTAGTCTTAATTCTTGTGATAAATGAACTTTAAATGGATGGTACCCATGCCCTTTTAAAATTCTATGTACTGTAGCTTTACTAACGCCAATTTCTTCTGCCAAACGTCGAAGTGAAACATGGGGGTTTACAGCTACATAAGCCAAAATGTTGATTACATTTTCTTCATTTCTAGCAGGAGCATTATGGTTAGCATGTTTTACGGTAGAGGGAAATGAACCAGTTCGTAACTTCGCTTCTACTCTATTAAATGTTGTATGTGATGGATGATGACGTTCCGGAAATCTTTCTCGATACAAATTTGCAGCTTCTCGGGAATTCCTTCTGCATTCTCCGTAGACTATTAACATATCTACATATTCGTTGGAGTTGTATGTAAGTGGCATATTAAAAAGCTGCGGATAACGCAAGTCAAATCTTTGTGATTTAAGCAAGACTGACAGTTGTTGACTGACAGAACACAACTTTTTACTTTTGACAAGTTTATCTGAATTGTGTCAAAACTGACACGGCAAAATAAAAAATGCATCAAATAAAAGTTATTTATTAGCTTTTGAAAAATAAGATGCAATATTAAAAAATACATATATCCATTAAAAAAAACAAAGTTCACCTTAAAATCTCCTTCAAGGTCACGAGCAAATAAAATCCTCTATTTGTCATTTTCGACACATCATAATATCAAGTAACTTTTATCTGAAAAGTTTTTTGATAACTATACAGGGAAAGTAGATAATGCCTGTAACGCAAAAGCTGAGACACCCTGTATATATATATAAAGTATATTACAATTCTTTGCCAAATATACAAATGTATTGAAAAATTCAAAAGATTCTTGGTAGTAGTGGCATACAATGAAGTAAAAGTAATAACAATATGACAACTGGTTGTCAATTAGAAAACAATGACAAATATAAAATGCAAATCACAATGTATAATTGAAAATGCAATCAAATAAGTAATAGGACAGTCGGGATTACTTATATAGTCACATCAAAAGGCTTGGGATTTACCACAAACTGTTCAGTCAATGCAATTATACAAATAACAACGACGCAACTATGTAATGAAAAATTAAGAGTAGAACTGTTGATATTATAACGTGGTGTTAGGATTGTATGGTGTGCTGCCGCGCAGCTATATATCCCTCTCTATCGCACCGCGTGACGTCAGCTTGGGAGCATATTCAGACACTACTGCACCCATGTAACGTAAAACGATGTTTAACCAGCTCATTTCTCATTTTGACTAGCATCACAATTTTTTTTTTGAGTAAATAGGTACTCAACAACATGCATTTTCTTAATTTTATTCATACAACAACCTACCTGCAACTCGATCTATCTGTCTGGTTACACCAAATAAATCACTGAAACATTGTTGAGGCAGGTAATTGACTAAATTCATTTCTTACCTATAATCCTATAAAATAACACAACAAAAATTGGATAAAAAATGCAACAGAAAAACGTTTTATTTCGGTTTTCATATTTTTATTTATTTCTTTACATTTGTAATTTTTTTCATTTTTTTTTCTAATTTACGTTTACAATTTTCGAAACTTAATGTTTTATTCACATGTCTTAACCTAATATAAGTTCTCGTTCGGGCCATGCAGAGAATAATTTCATAAGGAATACAACAACCCAAATTTACATAATTGGGATCACTTTGAACAGCATCCGCCAATTTTTTAAAAATGAATGGCTCCATACATAGGAAATTTCCATGCAAAACTTTAAACTTATTGTCAAGAATGCGTGTTAATTTTAACAATAAATCGCTTGGATACATTAAATTACCTTTTGAAAGAAATTCAGTCCAATCTGGCGATCTGGACATATCGAGTTGTTTTGTGGGTACGCCCAGATTTAAATTGTTGTATTTAGTTTAAAACCTGTAGGCTATGTACCCCGCTATATATTTTAGGCCCTCATTACTAATAGTATCCGAGAGTTTATTAGTTGAAATATTTTCAAAAGGGTCTGCGTCAAAGTTGGCCAAATCGGCTTGTGAAAATATCATTTCATCATCATTCTCTGGCTCAATATCTGCTTCAATGAAACCATAATCTTCTATAGGAATATTTTCATGGGTTATAACACAATTTGCACTTTCCAATTCCGAAAGTTCAATGGTTTTTGCGAAAAAATTCGCGGAAATGCAAGTCTCATTATCTTCTTCCGTATTCTTATTCATTGTAAATACGGACAATGAATGCTTTCCTAAGATATACCAGCGGAGCCTGTATTTGATTTGGAGAGCTTCCGGGTGGTCATTGGTTGCCCCCATACCTCGAATATATGAAAAAAAATTTTCAACTACATCCTGATTTAGTCTGTATGTTATTAAGTATTTAATCTCGTACTTTTCTCGCAAGTAAAAAAATAAGTCCAACAGCGAACGATTGCTTAAAATGATACCTTTTTGAAATGGCACAAGTTGCTTGTGTTTCCCAACTATCATTTTAGAAATAATCTCTGTGGTTTGATTTATGATTGACAATTGTTTTTCCAGGTCTGTTCCAAAAGCATTAGTTCCTGGATGGTTACCATACTGTGCTTTGGCGTTGAAAATATCAAACCAGTAGTTAATTAAAGATAGAAATTTGCTTGTTTCTTTCCATGTGGTAGTCTTAAAAGGGATTGCATTCCACACCATTCAAGAGCCTTTGCGACAGTATTAGAAAAAATTTGAGCCGCCGGTTTTACTTTCTGACGTTCGCTCCCTCGTACTGATAGATGGTAATCATTTACTTTATGCACAATTTTCGTGTCATTTGAAGATGCAGCAATAAGCTCTTCGATTCCACCTTTGTTGATGTACTTTCCATCAATAGTAAAACCTTGATCTATAAAGTGATTCCTTATGAGTTTCAACAAATGCGGCACATCCGCCAACACAAATATTTTTTCGTCATGATTAACGGGGTGTTGAAAAAAACAGTTTTTGTCGTGAGCCACTTCCAACTCTGACCACAACTTTCTATTTCCAATCCCCATGTCGCTTACAATGGAAACAACTGTATAGTTGGCAGAATGCAGGTCTCGAATAATCCCAAATAAATCCTCTTTGCACATAGGCGCATCAAATCTATAGTACACGGGTTGTTTCCATGCCGAAAAAAGTCCCCTGACAATAGCTACCTGACATGTTTTGTGGGGACCAACTACTTTTTCTTTTTTTTGGTCAATGCAAATTTTATTTGAAATATAAATTTCGTCAAACGCTAAAACGCACACTTTTTCTAACATTGTCATTGACAAGGACTTTTGCTTCATTATCTTTATGACGTCTTTCAGAATTCCTTGGTCTACATCTAAATTTAGAGCCCATTTCCTTAGAGTAGTTAGTGCAGGCAAAGGATATCCAAATTTGCGCAAATATCTGTAAGCTTTAGGGCTTACGCTCCTTAACGATATTGCTGATGCAATGTCTTCTGGGGTCCATCGAAAATTTTTTCCTGGATTTAATAGATGTTTAATTTGACTAGGACCAAAATGCTTTTTTAACATTGTTGTCATGGACTCTAACTCTTTGTTCACGGATGCCAAATTGTGTTGCAAAATCTCATTTTCTTTTCTTAGATTTGCGTTGTCAATCTTCAGTTGCTCAACGAGCTTATTCCTAAATGTAATTATGAAAAATGTAAATAATATTGTATAAATAATGAAAATACTTACAATTCAGACACAGAAGACTCCATAGAAACTCCAGAATTAGAGGGAGACTGTTTTTCCGTTAATATGTTTTGTTCAGCTTCTATATATTTTATATTCTCTGAGGCATCTGTGTCGGTTTCCCTCTCTTTCTCCAAGATATCACTGATCATTATTTTTCTATTTTTAATTTCGTCTCGCTTTTGTCGTCTTTCGTTTTTACTGGTGCTTAAACTTTGCTTCTGATTTGGTATAAATTCAGTGGGTATGGCGTCTTGCTTTAAGTCACGACCAGTTTTTGGTTGATATTTAAGTAATTCATGCTTCAGTGTCTTAATAAAAGCAGAAGGATGAAAATGCTTAGAACATATACGCCCTAATTGAAAATAAAAAAATCAAACATTATCATAACATTTTTAGTGTTTAATTACCATGACGAACATTAAATTTGTCTTGTCGGCGACAGGCGTTAATCCATTGCTTGGATAAATTTTCGTCTTTTGGGAAGCTATAGTATCGGATATCACTACCTTTAGTTTTTCTGGAATAATTTCCACAACCGTAAACTGCACATGCAGGCATTATTACACTTATTAATACACGTAAATGCAGAAAAATCTAATACTGGTATTACACACCACGCTCGAGATGTGATTCTGTGCGACTCGCGTGCTCCCAGAGTGACGTCATGCGCACACTGAAAGAATACCGGTTCTGCTCCTTAGCACACCATACAATCCTAACACCACGATATTATAACAATATAGAATTTATTTGGCTATTTATTTGAATTTACAACTATCGAGGTTACAGAGAGCACCTTTGAAACCAAATCAAAAATTAGTTTTACTGAAGAGATATTTAATACCAAGATATTTCTACTCCTTCCAGAATCCTAGGGTAAACGCTAAAGTTTTACAGAATGCTGATAAACAGGTTAGTAGTTTTATTAAAAAGGCATTACATCTACATGTAACAATCCAAGATGCATTTTTATATGCATCTAATAAACTGGGAGGTTTATAGTACCAAAGCAAGACAATGTTAGGACATTTAGAATACTATCACTACATAAGCAAATAGCCATGCACGACCCATATGCATTTATAGTGTTTACATTTTTCCACTGCTGTTGATATACTTATCCAGCTTCGAATTTACGCTTGCTTACCTATCGGAACCCAGCCTGTATTAACTATACAGTAACCACCCATTAAAAAAACAATAAAATTACTTTCAAGAAATAACCTGTACACTTTTTCATTATATTACCACTCACATTGTAAATGGTAAATAGATCATGTCAGTGTTATTTATTACCTACTTCCTTAATAAAGTATGTATATAAAAACTGAAAGAGAATTCTTATTTTTAATGTTAAGTTCATAATGTTTATAATGAAAAACATTTTATACATTACCCTCCCAATGAATTCCTACATCGCATACAATAATTTCTTCTTGACTTCGTATGATTAGGTCCGGCTTCTTTAATCCATCCAATGATCTGATGTTTGGTTCTTGGTCCACTATAAAACCCTTTCTTTCCGCACTAGCTCTAACTATATCCACCACCATATCATGTCTTCTTATCCTGGGCCAATGTGTAACAGGACAGCCTTGTAAAACATGCGACAAAGACTCAATTTTGTTACACCCACCTCTACACTTCTTCAACGCTGGAGGATTTGAAGGAATGCCCATTGTTGGCAATGCATTCCCTCTTAATTGAATGGCATTAACAAAATCACTTCCAGACCAATATGATGGTGGATTGTTAATCCAGAAACTGGAATCATTGGAATTACTTCCTTGAAGTAGCCCATTTCCTGAATAACCAATATCTAATTCATTGGACCAATATTTCTCTATTTGTGGCTTGTATTTTCCGTATTTCAAAGTTAAACCACTTAATCTATTTATTAAATTTCTACATGAGGTTGAATTTACTACTCTAATTACTGAATTACAATTAGTCTGAAATAATTTCTCTATTCTCCTTAAAAGGATTGATGGAATTAGAGATCTGAAATAAGTGATCCCTAAACCTCCCAGTTTATTAGATGCATATAAAAAGGCATCTTCGATTGTTACATGTAGATGTAATGCCTTTTTAATAAAACTTCTAATCTGTTTATCAGCATTCTGTAAAACTTTAGCGTTTACCCTAGGATTCTGGAAGGAGTAGAAATATCTTGGTATTAAATATCTCTTCAGTAAAACTAATTTTTGATTTGCTTTCAAAGGTGCTCTCTGTAACCTCGATAGTTGTAAATTCAAATCAAATGTAGTATGTTTCCATAATTGTCCATGCATATTATAATTATGACCCAAATATTTAAAACTTATCTGGCGTGATAACAGGGATAGATTGATTATTTATCATTAATTTAGTAGTTGTATCTTGATATAGCTTCTTCTTGGCTGGTACTCTTGAAGCAATTAATGATGTACATTTCTTTACATTAATTAGTAAATTGTGACTATTTAGAAACTCATAGCAAGTATCTAGTAGTAATTGTCCTTCAGTAGCATTATTTGCAAATAAAACTATGTCATCTGCATAGCCAAGACATGTCAATCTATTACCATCCTCAAGTAGGACACCATTATCAGATGATTCCAATTTACAAAATAATTCATCAATGACCATATTAAATAATAATGGTGACAATGGATCACCCTGTTTCACACCTTTAAATATAGGGACTTTTCCAGCATTTACACCCATACAGGAAACAGTCGTGAAAGTGTCTTTATACGAATTGGTTATATATTCAATAAATTCCTTTTCAATTCCCAATCTATTCATTGCACGAATTAAGGTATAATGTGACACCATATCAAATGCTTTCTTCAAATCTAATGTAATGATGACATGAGGCTTAGTTTTCCTTCTAGAAGACTTTAATACATTATCTACTGTCAAATTATTAATTAAGCATCCATCAATTCTTCTGAATCCTCTTTGATTTTCATGCAAATCTATATTATTTAATCTGTAACCAAGGATTTTATGCAATATTTTAAGAACCAAGGAAGTGATTGTAATTGGTCTCCATGTATTAACATTTTCATTTGCATTGCCTTTTGGAATTAAAATTGTTCTGGCTTGTCGTATTGACCATGGCACTAATCTATACATTAACATTATATTATATAATAATGCTAATTTCCTTATTGGTATTAATTTTAAAATCTTTAAATTAATTCCATCTGGTCCAGCAGCTTTGGATGTTGTCATTTTAATAGCAGAACTAACTTCCTCAATTGAAATAGGATTCATTATAGAGCAATCATTTTCATCTATTTTATCAGTAATTGGTGTATTATCAATTGCTGACGGTGTACCAAATATTTCAGAATACGTCGCATAAATATTTTCTTTTGATGGTATCTCCTGTAAAGTATTTCCTATTAAAGAAATACCATCAAAAATATCTGAAGCAAGTTGGGCCGTATTATTCTTGAATTTCTCTTGTGCAATTTTATAAGAATATGCCCTATCAGCATTTGCACGATATTTCCTATTTTTGTCTTGCGAATTATTATTATTAATTTTTTTCTTAGACTTTTTATCTGATTGTTTTGGCAAATTATTAATCCTTTCTCTAAATTTTCATGAATTTCATCTGAATTATTTTCATTGATACATTTTAAATATAACTCCTCATCATCCTTGTCCCATTTATCAGATTGTGAAGCAAATAAATCGTTAATAAAATTTGAAAATTCTACATAATAACTATTATCATTTTCAATTACATCATCTTCATAATCATTTAAACTGCTTATAGATGTATTTCTAGATGCTAATCTTGTACAATGCTCAAATGAATGTAATGAATCCATTGAACTAGAATCAGTAGTTGTAAATTTATTTTGATCTATTCTAGATTTACTCAAATCAATATAAGCATTTTGATAATTTTTATAATCTATATTTGGTAATATAACTGTGTCATTGTCATTGCTCTCATTTAATTTGTAGGAAGTAACTATATTCTTGTAAATAGTATTTTTCCTTCTAAAATTACTGATATCCTCTATTGAATAATTTAATTTACTAGATAAATATATATTCGGTGTTCTTCCAGTATAAGATGCCTCATATCTTGCTAATTCATGAATTTGATTATCATTAAAAACTGTAATGGTGGCAGTATTATAATTAGGTACTGAAGAGTTACTAACAGGTATAGAATTATTATCATTGGTGGTCCATTTACTACAACCTGGAATTGGATCTCTTATATTATTAGTAAATAATGAATTACAACCAGGCATTTGAACTTCAACAATATTATTATCAGAAATATCAATTAATGAAGTTATTGATGATTTTGTAGATAATATAGACTTATCATTATTTAACGATGTTTTATTTATAGTCTCAGTGGTTGTAATTGAATTATTTAAACTATCAGATGATTGGCCTTTATAATAATCCACTAAATCCATATGATTTATTCTTTTTCCTATATCTTGTAATTTCATCTAAGGTATAATTTGTTATTAAGCTAGATAAATATACATTTGTTTTTTTCCCTAAATATAATGCTTCTAATTTTGCCATTTTGTGCATGGTCTTTTTATTGAATTCATCTTTAACTATAATTTTCTTTATTGAACTAACTTCCTCCTCTAATTCTCTATTGTATTCTACAGGATGCCTTTGTTTGTAATGCTGACGCATACCTGCATAGTTCTTAAATTTATTATTGCATATATGACATTCATTATTAATTTCATTACTCCTACAATAATATCGCTCATGTTGTTTTAGGGCTTTTATATTCTTATGTATTTTTCCACATTTACATTGTAACTGATTCATTTTGATTGGGTAACCTATTGGTATAGACTCAATAGGTTATTAATTTTATAATTTTAATTACCCCAATCAATTAATAACCATTCAGGTATCGACCCTCTTCTTAATCCTTATAAAATTATTATAACACTTTAAATTCTTAATAAATACTGGTATATAATTATAATACTTATTATGAATTCAATATAATCTGTATTATTGATATTTAAAATTTAAAATCGCTTTCAATACAGAAAATATGATTATGTGTAATATTTCACATTTCTTTACAGCCTCGAAAATTAATTTCATTCAATTACAATTAATTTATCCACTGATGTTTATATATATATCTTTATTGTAATAATACCAATCAATATCAAGCTTTATAATAGCTATAAACTCCTAGTTTAATAATTGTAATTAAATTGTATTTCAAACTTTCAAATAATAATTATTTCGACATTCGTAATTTAATTTGCATTAAATTGGAGTTCACACATTACAAAATGGTACATTACAGCTTCCTGAATACTTATTTACGTTGATTCAAGTAATTATAAGAGAGTAATTCGTAGAATTTTATTATAAAAAAAATCAATTTTCAACCTCATGTCAAATCAATTGAAATTTAATAAATAAATACCTTCAATACTAATTTTCCTTTAATTTTCTTAAATAGACCAAATCCAGATGATATATTAAGCGATAATTAGGGCTAACAATACTCCAATTACCAATAAATTACCCAGTTCTTAGTTAATTTCCAAAAAATGTCAAAATGACATTTATTAGATTTTTAAAATCCAATTTTCTTTAAAATTAGCTTCAATACTAATTTTCCTTTAATTTTTCTTGAACAGACCAACTCCAAGTAATATATGAAGCAATAATTAGGGCTAACAATACTCCAATTACCAATAAATTACCCAGTTCTTAGTTAATTTCCAAAAAATGTCAAAATGACATTTCTCTTATATATTCTTAAAATCCAATTTTCTTCAAAATTATCTATTAGACGACCACCAAAACGATTAATTTAATAACCTCGAACTTTTATTTAACTTCTAATACACACTTAAGAAATTAAAAGACTATATTATACCAATAATTAATGAATATATAAGGAGCAACCAAAACATTCGACAAGAATTAAGTTAAATAAGAGAGTCCATATATTTTTCCATTACATCAGAAGACTGATATATGAGATGAAGATTTGTACAATCGATGCGTATGCTATGTGTCACTGAGGGCATCATTAATCTAGCGTGAAAATGCACTGTTATGAAATCAGTAACAGAACACATTAATAGCTACGCGTAAACATGAAGGTACTGGCAACTACCTGAATATTTTAAGCATGTTCTTCCTGAATTTAAAAATCGAATACATGCGTCTAATTGATCAACAGGCCTGAACTGGGAATGAAAATGTTATTCACAACGTGGGAATGACGTGGAGAACATAGTGTAAAACCCAGATCAGTGCTTCTTTTTATTTCGCTTAATTAATAAAATAAGTATTATTGCTAATATTATTCATACGTTTTGGTCTAAAATATACGTGTTTTATAATAGATACTTTGTTTTTGGAATATATCGATTCAATGTTTTTCTTATTTTATTTTTTATATCTATATAAAAATTATACAAGTAATAAAAGAAAATAGTTCTCTAGCATTAAATTAATTTTGTCCCTTGTAAATTTTTATTAGTTAGCCCATTAAATATGATATCAAAAATCACCAGTATGATGTAAGAACATTTATAATATTTAATCGTTCATTCATGCAGCTTTATTATGTTAAAAAATATACGAATTCCAGAAGGATACTTGTTTAAGAACATCGACAGATAAAAGCGTGGGTCCTTAGATAAAAAGAGAAAAGACGAGAAGCAATGAAAGACCGTCAATTTTCTGTATATAATAAAAACCAACAATACTCCACTCAGTAGGAGCGTTATTGTTCAAACTACTTTAAGAGTTTGCGAAATAGATGACGACGTCTTAGTATTAAGTGAACACGGTTGTCAAACTACTACCACCACTATACCAACAACAGATAATCAAGTTGTTATACCTTTTCTTGAATTCACGCCCTTTAGTGAAATAGTGAAAGATTCCCAAAAAGTAATCGATCTACCCAGGAAAGCACTGCTTCAATTCGATTTCAATAATAGGGCTCCTATAAGAAGCGCTTCTAAACTTAGTCCAAAAAGTGCCTTGAAGAAATCAATTTCGAGCTCCGACAAATTTAATGCTGAAAATTTAATATTATCGTTAGTATCAAATTCTAAGATGCCACAAAAAACTCAGGAAGAACAAGAAATACAAGCTAACTTGACAGTATCTCCTTACATACTTGATGACGATGACGTCGCGAATGTTTGTGCTCAACTATCAGTTCAGACATCTATTACTTTTGACCCAACGGATTCACTTAGTGAAATAACGTCTGCACTGAAGGCAGCTATGAAACATACTAAAAATTTTCAATCGGTAATAGTTGATGGTAAAATTGTCACAGATTACGTAGATCCTACTAGCGACCAAGGACCCAAAAAGAAGAAAAATGGCGACGATGATGATAACGGCGAAGAAACATTGTCTGCAGAGGAAAATCAAGAATCTGAAGAAATATCCGACGATTTAAAGAAGAAAAAGAGTACAGAGAAGTCATCTGTTGCAAAAATTGTTGCCAAACAATCAAGTAAAACTGAAGAACGATCTCCAGCCAAGACAATTCAACCTGCACCTCTACCATTTTACATGACTGAGGAGGAATTTGAGAAAAATGTGCAGAAAATTTTGGATAAAACTGTCAAAAATGTTTACGAGTTTTATGGCTAAGATAGTAGAAATGTATGATCAATCGAAAAACAGCGAAGAAAATAATGTTGAATCATCACCTGAAAATGAAGAATCAGAAAATAAAACGCTAACTCCAAAAAAATTATTTCCCTTGAAAGAGGAAGAAGAAGAAGAGCAATTAAATGAAAACGAAAATGAAAATTCTCCTGAAAGTCTTGTTACAAAACTGTAAAGCCAAACTTTAGATAAGCCGCCTCCTCCGTCAAGAGGGAGTTCTAGAAAATTACTCAAACCAGATGATGGCATAGGTCCTGACAATCCAGATGAACCATCAATAGAGCGGAAAAGATCATCAGCGCTTCGAATGGTTACTGGGCTAATACGCGGACCAAAATGGGTTATTCAGAAAGCTTTGGGAGTGGACATTGATACAGGATTACCTACACCTATAGAAAAAGAAAAATTACCAGAACATGACATAACTCTTGGAACTGAAATTAATCTGGACAATACTCAACCTGAAGTTGAATTTGTCGCAGTGGATAGTAAAGAAGCAATAGAACACCTTACACCAAAAAAAAAGTTACAAAAGCAAGAACCAATAGAAGAAATCCCGGAAGGCCAAACAGAGGAACCAAAGTTGGTAGACGAAAAAAGTGGAGAAATTCCCAGAGTTGAGGTAGAAACCGCCACACCCAAGAAGATATTTCCGAAATTGGATGATAACCAACCTAAAATCGAGTTCGTCCCGGTCGATAATGACGAAGCAACAAACTACTTTACAACCAAGAAAATATTGCAAAGAACAGACGCAGTAGATGAAACTTTAGAAAGTACAACAGAAGAACCAAAAGCATTGGTCGATGTAAAAAGCGAAGAATTTCCCGAAACTGAGGAGAAGCCCTCCATACCTATACCAGAATCCAAAAATGATCCAACAGATAATATTTTAGAAGATTCGAGCTCAATTGACCAGGACAAAAGTAAGGACGTTGTCACTCCTAAGGAGGAAACACCAACTGATAGTGATGGAATTGATGTGAAAATGGATTCGCAAGAAGAAATAAAGATTGCAACTAACGAAGAAAGTCCCGTAACGCCTCCACCTTCTGAAGACATAAATAACGATGAAATCATAGTACCTCCCACTACTACTGAAGATATAGGCGATTCCCCAGGTAAATCTTTCTCAAATGAAATACCATGTGAGTGTGGCGCCATACACGAGGGCGGTGCTGCTCCTCCAGCTTTATCTGCCCCACGTTCTCAACCTGAAACTTCCATTAAATTTGAACTAACGCTTCTAAATGATGGAAAAGTTACACAAAATGCTGTTGAAGGGCTTGTAGTTAAGGCAGCAATGTCAAGGATAGATACTAAACAACAAGATGGTGGTGCTGATGTTATAAATGTGTCTGTAATAGTTGGCAGTCAAATAATAACAGCAGCGTCTACTGGCCAAGTAGTGATTGGTGATCCAGATGAGAAAGTAGAAGGTAACTTCCAATTGTCTTGTTCCTGCCTTTCTGTGTTTGAAGACGCAAATCCAGTATGTTCGGGTACGCAAGTCCAAATGCAACTCAAGGATGCAAATGACTTAACAACTGAATCCAAAATTGTATGCTCTTGCGAGGCTCAGTCTAAACCGACCGAATCAGCAAAACCAAGTGTAATTGTAATTAAGCCATCAACGGAGTCCAAATCCCAAATAATATGCTCTTGCAAGAATGAGTCAGAGCCTGAGGAATCGCCAGAAAGAAGTGAAGTTGAAATTAATCCATCGAAAGAGACAAAATCCCAAATAATATGTTCTTGCGAGTACGAGTCTAAACCTACAGAATCGGCAAAACCAAGTAAAGTTGAAATTAAACCGTCCATGGACACTAAAGAAACAGATACTTATGATTTAACTGCTACATCCCAAATAAAATGCCCCTGTGCACACGAGTATAAACCCACCATTTCAGCAAAGCCAAGTAAAGTTGAAGATAAACCTTTGACGGAATCAAAAACCAAAATAATATGCTCCTGCGACCATCAGTCTAAACCTACTGAGACAAATAAAGTAGAAATTAGTCCATCTAAACCTACCGGTTCAGCAAAACCAAGTAAAGTTGAAATTAAACCTTCTATGGAATCTAAAGAAACAGACACAAATAACTTAAAAATTAAACCTGAAAAAATTTGCTCTTGTAAGCTTGAGTCTAAACCACTCACTTCAATAAAACAAAGTGAAACGGATGCTGTTCCTGTCACAACTTCAATAAAACAAAGCAAAGTAATGCTTAAAGCATCAACTGAATCCAAGGGAAAAAGTAGAGATGAAATGCTTGTCGTATTAACAGCACAAGAACTTGTGACCACTAGTTTACCTGGTATATCAAAATCATCTGGGCCTAGTGATGTACTAAAGCCGCGATTGGAGTCTGCAAAGCAAAGTAAAGTAGAGTTTGCGAAAGAAGCAATTAATAAAGGAGAATCGCGACAATCAATAAAATGTTCTTGTCCCAAAAGGAAATGGAACATCCGCCACAGCAGGCAATCAAAGCAAAGAAAAAATTACACCACAAATGGAATCAGCATCTAGAGAGAAAAGTGAAGAGCAAGAGCAAAGTGAGTCTGACGACTCTGAGGACTTCGTTGAATGTTGTTGCCAAGATGGCGCAACAAACGACCCTCCGATAGATTTAACAACTAGAATCGATCTTGAAAAGTTAGAAGAGTTGGTGATATGCTCCTGTTCGAATGCTCCGAAACAATCACTTCAATCGGAAAAACAAATTCCAGATAAAGTTTCCGTTAAGCTAGATTCAGAAATGTTAAATAAAGCTAAAAAGAAGAAATGCAAAATGTGTGCAAAGAAACCGAAAAAAGTACTCTCTGCTGCCTTGAAAGAGATATCAGTGGCCTCAGAAAAAGCAAGTACAATAATTGCTGTGCCTCCAACAGGAATAGGTGTTTGTAATTGTTTGGAAGAATGTAAGGTAAAGTCATTTACTGCGGAAATAAAACAATGTGGATCGAACAGTATAGTAATCAGAAGTGGGGAAGGTTTTGACTCAGAATTACAAGCACTACTGCCGTGCACTTGTAAGATGTCCACAACTGGCAAACGGGAAATATGTACTTGTACAGAGCAGTGTGAATTGAAAATGTTGGGGACATTTAAAGTGTGTGGAAAAAAAGAGTTAACAGGAAACGCATCGCAAACTAAAAAATTACTTCTTGAAACACAAACTGACCAAGAGACTTGCACATGTATTGAAGAATGCAAATTGATAACACACTCTGGACCGATGAAAGAATGCGGAATACAAAGTGAAACATCAAAAAGCAAATCAGGTACTGAATCGGAATCGCAAGAAATAATTTCGAGTAATTTACAGAAATCTACGGTAGAGGATACGCAGGAGATATGTCCTTGTACAGAAGAATGCACATTGATAACAATATCTGAACCGGTGAAAGAATGCGGAACACAAAGTGAAGAATTAAAAAGCAAAACAGCAATCGAATCAGAATCGCAAGAAATACTTACGAGTAATTTACAGAAATCTAAGGTACAGAATAAGCAGGATATTTGTGCTTGTATTGATCATCGGAAGCCCTTCTTTATGAAGTTTGTCAATGTTATGAAAATGGGGAACATGTTGACAATGCACTCTCCATATCATTAGCCAGCCCTTTAAATTATTTAGATGATCTTCAAAAAATTCATAGTCCAAAATACTACAGTTATTTGGATGAACTAGCATTAGTTCGTCTCTTAAATCACGAGCCTGCTGGCCTTGCCTGTACATATTTGCTTGAGGGTTTTTTAACACGTACAAAACTTTCCACCTACATGTAGATTTCTTTTTTCGCGAATGAACGGCCCATAGCCTTACTGGTGACAATTCACAATAAGACCAAGAATCTTTTGAATTTTTCAATACATATATATATATATATAAAAATAGGAAAAAGAATATCGGGTTAATCCGCTGTAGTGCAACCGCAGACACGTGTTTCACACTCGTTGGTCATCGTCAGTACGGTGTAGCCAAGGAATAAGGTGGGATATCCTTGGAGATAGAAACAAAAGGAAGACCATCGGGAAGACAGACCACCAATTGCAGCTTAAATGTCAGAAGATCCTCAGGTCTGAGTGACAACAACTGACACCGCCGCGAGGCAGACATTGTCAACCCGCGTGCCGTCCAACCCAGGAATGATAAATCAATAAAGGAAATATCACGGATACAATATAAAAATAGGAAAAAGAATATCGGGTTAATCCGCTGTAGTGCAACCGCAGACACGTGTTTCAGACTCGTTGGTCATCGTCAGTACGGTGTAGCCAAGGAATAAGGTGGGATATCCTTGGAGATAGAAACAAAAGGAAGACCATCGGGAAGACAGACCACCAATTGCAGCTTAAATGTCAGAAGATCCTCAGGTCTGAGTGACAACAACTGACACCGCCGCGAGGCAGACATTGTCAACCCGCGTGCCGTCCAACCCAGGAATGATAAATCAATAAAGGAAATATCACGGATACAATATAAAAATAGGAAAAAGAATATCGGGTTAATCCGCTGTAGTGCAACCGCAGACACGTGTTTCAGACTCGTTGGTCATCGTCAGTACGGCACGCGGGTTGACAATGTCTGCCTCGCGGCGGTGTCAGTTGTTGTCACTCAGACCTGAGGATCTTCTGACATTTAAGCTGCAATTGGTGGTCTGTCTTCCCGATGGTCTTCCTTTTGTTTCTATCTCCAAGGATATCCCACCTTATTCCTTGGCTACACCGTACTGACGATGACCAACGAGTCTGAAACACGTGTCTGCGGTTGCACTACAGCGGATTAACCCGATATTCTTTTTCCTATTTTTATATTGTATCCGTGATATTTCCTTTATTGATATATATATATATATATATATATATATATATATATATTGTGTTTAAAATTGAAAAAATTGAAATTTTATTACAAACGGAATATTGAACAATTTAGTGGTGAACGTTATAGTGTATGGAAATTCCATGTCAAGACATTGCTTGTGCAATTAAATATTTTAAATGTGATCGAAGAAAAAATACCAGATGAACAACCTGCAAAATTAAAAAAGGTCTCGTCAAAGAAAATGTTGTGAACAGATTTTGGCAAATCTTGATAAAATTTATGAAAGACGTAGTTTAGCTACCTACACAACTTGCACTATGAAAGAAGCTCCTAACATTGAAATTAAAAGATGATGTAAGCTTAATTCATCATTTCACCATTTTTGAGGACAACATTACTGAACTTATTCCGCTGGAGCAAAATTGGATGAAATGGATAAAGTATCCCATCTATTATTAACCTTGCCTCTACCCTATGATGGAGTAATAACAGCGCACGAGACATTAAATGATGATTTAAATATAAGTTTTGTAAAAACAAGTCTTCTAGATCATGAAGTTAAACTTAAAACTAATACTGACACAAGTCATGCTTCAATAAGTTTGCAAATTTGAAAAACATTCATCATTGTGAAGGAAATAAGCTTGAAAGAAACCATGTATCAGGAAAGAAAAACAAATTTTTTTTGTAAAATCAAGAAAAGGTATTCCAGGCAATATACAAAGTTTCACATATTAAATGTGAACATTGTGGTCGACGTGATCTTCTTAAAAAGGATTGCTATTATTATAAGGAAGTGATAGGCATAAATAATGATCGCCCACGTACACTAAAGACAATTCAACAAGCCAACATTGATAATAGTTTTGTTTTCAAGTTACAAAATCAAAATTGCATAAATCTCAGTCCAAACGAAATAACTTTTCTTCTTGATTCTGGTGTTACGGATCATATAGTAAACCAGCATGGTATTTTTACAACATGCTACGATTTACCTACAACTGTAAATATTGGAGTGGCAAAATTTGGTGCAAGAGTTACAGCAACGAAGAAGGGTACCATCAATATTAAACAAATTATAAAATTCAAGGCTGCTTGGAGGATGTTTTATACTGCTCTGAAGTTCCTACAACATATTATCAGTCATCCGCATGCAGAATAAACGAATGACGATAATTATCCACCCAGATGGAGTACAGGTGAAACAGTAATAAAAAAAAAAGAAAGAAAATCTTATCAGGTATGTCCTTGAATAATTTAATTGTTGTTAATTTCACTATACCTCAAAATTTAATTAACTCGAGACATAATGTAAATACCGCTCAAATAAATACATTTAAAATATGGCATGAACCTTTAGGTCATATCAGTAATGATAAATTTGCGAAAATTAAAATTATCAATTAGCCGAAAATATTGACCATTTAAAACATATAAAACCCTCTAAGATTTTTTATGTGAAGTTTGTATATATGGGAAACAAGCAAGTTTACCTTTTACACATAAAAAAAAAAACTAAGAATCTTAAAAAACGGTATTATTTATTATTTATATAAATATATCGCACCATGAGTACAAGAGTATCACATCTCAAAATAGCCAACTTTCGAGCAAACAGCATTTGAAATTTTTTTCAAAACAGTTTTAATTTTTATTTTTATTAATGTAGCACTTAACTGAGATTTTACAATATATTAGGGGTTACATTGGATTGTTGTAACCAACAGCTAGTGGAGAATTGTTTGACATTTCAAATGCCAGAGATATTTGAAAATAAGATAGTATTGCACTACACAAATGCATGGAAATAAGACAGTAACTAAAAAATATTTTGAGTTACGACAATATAGCACTGATAATAATAGCAGTTGTAATGACTGTGAATGAGATTAACAGGAATACTAATAATGTTAATACTTTTTCTAGTATACTATGATATTTTTTCTCGTAGAGGATAACATAACATTTGCGTCAAAATTGAGAAACAGTGAGAGTAGCAGTATTGTAGAATTTATTTTGAACTAAAATTTTAACAGAAGTAGAATACAACAAAAACATCTTCATTCGTAGGTATATTTTTATCTCTTTGAATAGAAGAGCAACAATTTCCTTACGATTCCTCTTCTTGTTCGTGGTTGGCCTCTACGGGTAGATTTTGATAAAAAGAATGATACTGGGCCTTGATAAGTTTTTTCTCACATAGGGACAAGAGGCCACCTTTTTTCTTCTTACCAATGCCTATTGGCGAGTCATATAAATTTTTCAAGGTTTTTAATTCATCACTGATTGAGAGTTTCTTTCGTTTGTTTCGATCAACTACAATTTCTTTAAATTGCTCGTCATTATAATTTGTTTTGTAAAATATTGAAATTGGGTTCTTTATCGAAATGAAGAATTTTAATATTAGTCCAAGAAACTGATTCCCCATTTGTATTGGTAGAGAAATTATTACCTATTTGGGATGTCATTGCCTTTATGTTGTAAATGTCTGCTTGTTCAATCTCTCGAATGGAATATGGAGTACCAGTTTTTTTGGCTGTAGCAATAATCGGAATCCACTGAGAGGGCACATCAATTTTGTTTGCCTTCAGGAATCTCCTTCTTTCTTTCTCTATTGTCGAGTGCATACTGTCCCCCTCATTTTGGGTATGCCCTACTACTAAATATTTGTGTGTGATGGAGGATATTTCAAAATTATTGACAGCATAAAGATAAGTTGCTGCGATGAATTTATTTTTGTTTTGGCCACAACAGTTATCTGAGTAAAATATTATCGTCTTTTTATTAACAGTACTTTTTAAAAAATGCATGAGGAAACTGCCAATTTCATTTGCACCTCGTCGGGCAATAGTCTCATCCCAGACATAACAATAACCAAGCTTTTGAGGTATATTGTAGATAGTAAAGTTGAAAGTAGACAACTTGCTTTTGTAGAAGAAGTCACTCACAAGTTCTCATGGTGTGGGCAATATAGCTTGCATATCGTACACCGCAACTAGAATTGAATTATCGCCTGTAGCTTTTTCGATGTCTATTCTTTTTGCTTCTCGGGCAAGTACTTTATTTTGTTGGTGTTTATCGTAGCTTGCCTGTAATTCTGCTTGTTCGTCTTTGCTCGAGTTCTTATATGCTTCACACTGACTACACTGGTATTTCTTGGGGTTATAAAAGCCAATGTTTTATTCATAACTGAAAATGTGAGAATAGTGGAAGTATTTGGCAACCGGTTTACCCTCTGCGGTACATGTTGCAACATACAACCTGTAAAGAGTAGCCAGATTTAAATCTCCTTCAAAAAAACTTGCGGTTTGTTTGTGCTCTTAAGTAGTGTGAATCGATAGTCGGGATTGATTCGATATGCTTCCGAATATTATTTTTTATTTCGTCGCTGATTTTACGTTTAACGTGTGTTCCTCTTTGATCAGCTTCTAATATTCCATCTTCACGAAGCTTTCTTCTTACAGTTCTAGTCATCATGTCGCTGATGTTCAGAGTAGCATGGAAAAATTTCTTACAGACTCTTATCTTCTGATCCTGCACTCTAAATGTGAATGCATAATTATTTCCTCTATTGGTTTTTGCACATCTGTATTTTGGCTGTATCTTTTCCAAGTGTCTCAACAAATACTCTCTTTGAAAGTTGAAGATTCCCAAGTCGCCAATAACTGTCAAGCAGTTTTTGCCGCTGCTGCTCAGTAATATTTGTGGTGCATTTGAAGCTACACCGTTCAGTGCATGGCGGTTTTAACTGTTTAGCTCTTATTAATTTACCACTTGCATTAGTGTATGATTGCCCACTGTTTAATCTGAATTTATTCACGTTCCTCAACCAATTGTTGCTGTTTCTTGCTCTTTTCTTTGGTTTAACATGCTGTTTAACTTCAGAAGCGCCGGAGATAACTGTATTAACTAATTGCTTGTTATCACCAACATTTTCTTTATTGTTAATATTAGGATTATCAATGTCTTCGATTACGGACTGATCTTTATTGGTACGTATATCACTACTACCTATTTTCCAATCAGGATTGCTTCCTGAATCAGTAACACTATCTTCAGCTCCAGCAGCATGATGCGACTTCAATATTACATTCTGAAGTATGGTCACTGTTCCCCTTTTTGCAGAGTATTTATCAGAAGAGTCATTCAACATTATCATTTGTATGTTTGCATTAGTTTGCAATTGTGTATGGCTTCCATCAACCTGGAATCAGTAATAAGGTTATGTTACGTATAATCTTAAATTAATTATTCATTTCCTATGTAGTTACAACTTACATTTATCTCTAGATCAGTTTCCTTTTCGGACAATGCGAGTGCGACATCAGGATGAATATTTTTATCTCCCTTTTTCCGTACTACAATTTCATCAACCTAAAAGAGAAGTTACATTACAGACATATCGGATATTCATGTAATACTAAAATTCCAACTCACTTCAGTAGGTTGATATTTTATCGCCATATTCACTAATACTTTGCCTCGGAACAACATTGTTAACACTAAACAATTGAAATTTACTTAAAATTTTAAATATTAACTAAAAATAACAGCGTCCATTCTTATAATATATTTATGTCTACTTCGTGGTTGTATAACTTCAATCTGTCATATAGATATTTGTATGCAATACTATCACATTGGAGTTAAGATACTATTGCACTGTAAATATAATGGTCTTTATACCAATATTATACTAACTTAATGCAAAAATATTGTTTGAGTTGTTTTAGAGTTGTGATAGTCATGCATAGAGATATAGTGCAATGCTAGGGTGTGAAAACCTACGTAAGTCGAAATTTCATAAATTTTGACTTGCGATACTCTTGTACTCATAGTGCGATATGCAGTCCAATTACACGTACAACAATAGACAATAAAAATACTTTGTAGCATTATAGACGATTATAGGCATTATACCGTTACATACTTACTAATATTTCAATCTCAATTACCTAATATGTTTAAAGATTTTGTGACTAGAAGTGAAGCACTTTTTAATTTAAAAGTAGTAAACCTGCATTGTGATAATGGTTGTGAATACTTGTCAAATGATTTTAAGATTTTTGTACCCAAGAAGGTATCACATATCATTCGACGGTTCCACATACACCACAACAAAATGGTGTAGCAGAACGAATGAATCGTACTATACAGTAAAACACGTAGTATAATAGCTTCTGCACATTTAGAGAAAGCTTTTTGGGGTGAAGCAGTTTTGACTGAAAATTTTTTTTAATTAATTTTTCACCTACAAAAGCTCTAAATATTAACAAAACACCATATGAATTGTGGAATAATAAGAAACCAAAATTAAATCACTTAAAAGTCTTTGGTTCAACCACATACATACATAATAAAACAAAAACAAATAAATTTGATAAAAAATGTATGAAAGGTATATTAGTTGGATCTGAACCAAATGAATATAAAATATGGAGTGTTGTTTTAGCTAAATATTTCACAGCATGGAAAGTCATTTTTGACGAAATCACATTCCAAATAACTCGTCCACAAAATACAGATATATCAGGGAATAGTCCTACAGCTGATAAATCTGGAACAAAACTAGATACTAGTAGTACTACAGCTAATAAATCTGGAACAAAACCAGATTCTAGTAGTACTATGGCTGATAAATCTAGAACAAAACCAGATACTAGTAGTACTACAGCTGATAAATCTGGAACAAAACCAGCTAATAGTAGTATTTCAGCTGATAAATCTGGCACAAAACCAGATGAAACTATTCCAAAACCTGATAAATCTGGGACAGAAAAAAAAAACAAAACAAAAACACTGAAAGTGCAGATATTTTTGAGTCACAAAATACTAAAATTAGAAGAAGTGAAAGAATTCAAAAACATCCTGCACCCTGCTATAATAAAAATCAATATGATGACATTTACGCAAGTCTCATATTATTTTCAAATGTACTCACTGATCTTCCTACAACAAATCATGAAATTAAAACAAGGAAAGACAGAAAACAGTAAAAAAAAAGCGATACAGGATGAAATTCAATCACTTATGTTAAATAAAACTTGGTCATTAGTAAAAAGGCCAGAAAATAAAAAAAATATTGATAATAAATTAATTTTTATAACTAAATCTGATGAATATGGTAATATAGTCAAATAGAAAGCTCGGTTGATAGCCAGCAATATCTATCAGACTATAAAGAAACTTTTGCCCCAGTAACAAATTGGAATTTTTAAATTCTTTTTAGCTTTTGCTAATCAATCTAAATTGTTAGTTCATCATACAGATGAAAAAAATTGCATTTTTAAACGGTATATTATATGAAAGTACCTGAAAGAATAAAAAAAATGACGTAGTATGTAAACTACATAAGTCATTATATGGTTTAAAACAATATTCAAGGTGCTGGTTGACCGTTTTGACAAAATGCTAAAAGAAGTAAATCTAATAAAAAAAAAAAGAAAAGCCCAAGTAGGTCATTGTTTATACTATTTGGATATGGGAAATGTAAAAAATATTACATATATCATATGTAGGTGATGTGTTGAGAGCAACACAAAATGTAAATACATACTATGAAAAGTTTTAAACGTTATCTTAAGCAACACTTTTCAGTTGTAGATTCAGAAGAAGTAAATATATTCTTAGGAATAAAATTTACGAGAACTGAAACAAAAATAAGTTTAGATCAACGTTTATATTTAAAAAGGATTCTAAATAAATTTAATATGTTAGAGTGTAATCTAGTAGATATACCTCTTGCAACTAAATTAAATTATGATGCATTAAATTCAGATATTCATTTTGATGCACACTGTAAAAATTTAATTGGATGTTTGATGTTTTATGCACACGTCCAGATCTTTATGTTGCTATTAATATATTAAGCCGTTACCAAAAGAAAAATAATGTGGAATTTAGGAGATATTTTAAAAGGGTATTAAAACATATAAAGGGCACAATTAATCGCAAGTTAATATATGAAAGAGGTAAATATAATGATATCATTATTGGCCATACAGATGCAGATTGGGGAACTGATGAAAATGATAGCAAGAGTACAACGGGTAGCTTTTCATTAGTGTAATATTACCTGGAAATACACGAAATCAAAATACCGTAAGTAGCATCATCCACTGAAGCTGAATATATGGCTCTTTTTGAAAGCGTGGCATAAGCTATGTGGTTAAACTCTTTTAAATAGCATAAATATAAAATTTGATACCCCAATTTTCATTTTTGAAAATAATAACAAATGCTTATGATATATATATATAGCTAATGATCCAGTCCAACATAAAATAACAACGCACATTGATATAACATTTCATTTTATTAGAGAACAAATTGAACGCAATGTAATAATTCTGTAATAATTCTTAAATATATTTCATCAGCAGAGCAAATTGCAGACGCGTTCACAAAAGGACTGCCAACAACAAAGTTCAAGGAACTAAGAGAAAAAAATGCAATTACAATGAATTATACTATGTATATATGTAGATATATATCAATATCTATGAATCATGTTTATGTATCTATTTTATAAAAAAAAAGAAAGGAACACCATAGGCCATTGTTTATTTTTTTGGGTGGTGGTGTTAGAAATGCATCTTCGGCATTTCCTATACAAAAATATAAATCACAAATATATGTGTGGTCTGTAGTGTTACCCGCTCGAGTTCTCTGTATATGTTATGCTCATTAAAATGTCAGCACTCTATTATGTATCAGTATATTTCTTTATATAAGATGCACTGGAGAAATGCGATATATGTACAAGATTATTTTTCTCTTGAGTTAGTTCTACAGACACGTTAATATCGAATATACACATATTCAAGTACACTGCGTTTTATTTTAATACCCATTCCCAATATCTATCATATTAAATAGATATTGATAAGTACTTTGGGTACGTTCGGTTTACATATAAAGTGAATCTTTTTTCTACTTGAAATAGATTATTTATTTCTAATAAATCTAATAAATAATGTTAGTGAATCCTAAGTAGTATATGAAAATAAATTTGACTCGATGACTTAGCGGCGATAAAAGAAGGCGGTTAAAATTCAAATTTGAATCTTGTGAATAATACGATCAATAGAAACTTCAATTATGTTGTACAATAGATCTTAAATAGTGCCTAATATGTTTATGTATTGAAATGTATTTTGAAATAGATATAACTAACAACTAATGTCAAACAGCACAATTCCTTCTAATAAACAGGGTAATTCCTTCTAATTTGGCACTAAATTTAATCAAAAATATTAATAGCTGCTACTGAAACTAAGGAGCTATATATATATATATATATATATATATATATATATTTATATATATATATATATATATTTATATTATATATACAAGTAAGAGAAAAATATTGGGTAAATTCCGCTGTAGAGCAACCGTAGACACGTGTTTCTGACTCATTGGTCGTCATCGGTACGGTGTAGCCAAGGAATAAGGTGGGATAACCTTGGAGATGTATGCTATACGGAAGACCATCAGGAGACAGACCACCATTTGTAGCTTCAGTTAGAAGATCCCCAGTTTTGAGGACAACAACTAACGTCGCCACGAGGAAGACAATGTCATCCTGCGTGCCATCCGAGAACCCAGGAAAGATAAATAAAAGGAATATCGCGGATACATGAAATACAAGAAAGAGAAAAATATTGGGTAAATTCCGCTGTAGAGCAACCGTAGACACGTGTTTCTGACTCATTGGTCGTCATCGGTACGGTGTAGCCAAGGAATAAGGTGGGATAACCTCGGATGGCACGCAGGATGACATTGTCTTCCTCGTGGCGACGTTAGTTGTTGTCCTCAAAACTGGGGATCTTCTAACTGAAGCTACAAATGGTGGTCTGTCTCCTGATGGTCTTCCGTATAGCATACATCTCCAAGGTTATCCCACCTTATTCCTTGGCTACACCGTACCGATGACGACCAATGAGTCAGAAACACGTGTCTACGGTTGCTCTACAGCGGAATATACCCAATATTTTTCTCTTTCTTGTATTTCATGTATCCGCGATATTCCTTTTATATATATATATTATTATAGTAAAAGAAAATAGTGGGTAATCCCGCTGTAGAGCAACCGTAGACACGTGTTTCTGACTCCTTGGTCGTCATCAGTACGGTGTAGCCAAGGAATAAGGTGGGATAACCTTGGAGATGTAAGCATAAACGGTAGACCATCAGGCGACAGACCTCCATTTGTAGCTTCAGTTGGAAGATCCTCGGTTTGGAGGACAACAACCAACATCGCCACGAGGAAGACATTGTCAACCTGCGTGCCAACCGACCCTGGAAAGTTAAATAAAAGTGGAAATAGTGCGGGTAAATAATTTACCCGCACTATTTCCACTTTTATTTATATTATTATATATATATAAAATAATGCTGGTTTATGGGCCTTGTCGTCTTATTATATTTTCGTGTTCTAATAGTATATTATTATATGAGCGATTATGACAGCCATTATTCACGCAGATGATGTTTGAGCCCACGAGCCTTGGCGAGTGGCTCAAATCATCTAAGTGAATAATGGCCATAATCGCGAATGTAATACTATGCTTTTTCTACACCTATTCAACAAATAAATTACAGTCAAATTTGATAACTTTAATGAAACTCTATATAATACAGTTAATTAATTTTTATTTTTCATTGAGTGAGCTATTAGGATGAAAATATATATTGAAATTTGTGCAGTTAGTAATATTTAAATTTGGAGTTGTCACCTCCATTGCTAAATTCTGATTGGCAGTTTTAGTGGTTGAATTATTAGTTTGCACGGATTGTAAAATTTTTTGACATGTGTCCATTTTATTCTTCATTGAGTTGTCAATGTATCCTTCCGCTACTGCAGTCGATTTCCATCCCCCGTGTCTCTTTAGGGCTGTGATGTCACCTCCTGCATCCACTAGCAGGGTTGCCGAAGATCTTCGGAAAGAGTGCCCCGTGTACAGTTCTGGGTTCGGAAGATTTAAGAAAGTAGCAATTTGTTTCCCCATCATTGAAAACTTATTGATGCCAATTTTCTGACTGGTGCACTTTCCTTTTTGGTAGTTTAAAAAGAAGGAGTGGACATCTGGTGGACGCAGAGATATGTATTTTTTCACAATTGCATAGAAATTCCCTGTTATTGTAAAGTTGCGAACTATTTTGGTCTTTGTATTGGGCACATTTACTAATATTGCTGATGATAGATCTTGAAGATTCCCAATATCCATTTCTTTTAACTCATTACACCTACATGCCCCCATAATACCCATAATTAGTGCCACCTTAAATGAAAGAAAATGTTGAGATATTGGTAATATTACAGATAATTTAATTGCTACCTACCTTTGTGGCAAGATATTTCTGGTCATCGGCATTCTGAATAAAACTATTTATTTGTTCGGGAGTGAAGGTTTTGGCCTTTTTTGCTTTATAGCCGTCGGATTTTCGCTTGAGAAATGCTCTTAACTTTCCGTACGTGTCTAGCTTAATGTTATGATGAATTTCAAGTGTACTTCTTAGCATAGAATAGTGTGTCCATAGTGAAGACGCTTTATATTTTTCCGATAATTCCCCAAAGTAGGCTAATATGACATTTTCTGAGAAAGAACTGATTTTCTTGCTATCACGCCATTCCATAAATGATTTGTATACAGACTCGTAGGCTTTTTTGGATTTTGCAGGTAGGAGATTTTCGGTTGTTATTCGAGCCATTTGGAGTATTTCCGGTGGAGTACAATTTTCTTCATCACTGCTATTACACATTTTAACGTTAATTTATTAGTTTTAACACGAAACAGAGGCACATTTATCATTAATCGGTACGAAGTGCGTACGTTGAAAAACGTAAACAAGGAATATGGCGACACACTTGGCTGTCACGCGAGTCGATTGTCAGGCGCAGAAAGAGTTGATCGTGGGCAATTCAAAATATCATTGGATGGAACACCCGTGAATAATCAATTTCTAATTTTTTTATTAGACGAGAACCGTGAATTGTGATCCATAATTCACGGTCGTGAATTATAACTACGATATTTCTTGAAAAAAATGCTAATAATTGCGATGTAATTCAATAGGTGTAGAAAAAATACATTAGTACTGCCTTCTGTAAAGTTTTTTTCCTATGTATAAGTATAGATAGCTACCAACTACATCAATAAAATAAACATACAATGTTATCAGTTTATGTCATGTTTATTTATCAGTTGTATAGGGGAGAGTAACCAACAGTGAGACGGTTTTCTTTTAGGTCAATATAAATTTCTTACTATTTTGAAAACATTACTAATTTTTCTATCATAATGAAGCTTGGTCCTTTTTTGAAATGTTTCTGTCTTCATTTCTGAAGTTATTAAAAATTTCAATTTTGTGTCTCAGTCTTGGTCACATGTGTCCAACACTGACACACCCAGTGAGATATGAGGTATTTTCGGAACTAATTATTCTTTTAATGATATATATGAAAAATATTTATTGGAAATCAAATATGCATTTAATAGGGGTACATTTTAGCCATAAAAAATAACATTAGACTCACATAACATAGGTAAAACAAGATGTCTATCGAATATTTAATAAACTTAAATCTATTTCAAAAGTATATGAGGCCTTCTGCCGGCTTGTGTGTCCACACGGAATACTAGGTGGCATAATTAGTTTAATATCATTAACAGCTTCATTAGCAATGTCAGGGAATACGAACTTATTTGTTCTCTTTTTCTGGTTCCTCAAGAATGTAATTTCGTACTCTTGATTTGATCCAATTTTTGAAAGCACTTTTCCAACGAAATAAATCTTTTTCTCTGTTTTTCCAGTAAATTCTACTAGTACGAAATCATCTTTCATCGGACTCCTGGTTAGCTCCGGAAATCCATGAGGATCAATTGTATCAAAACATTCGTCTCCTGAAGACGAGTCTAGTATTGGCTCTTCCTCTGAGCTTTCCGAATCTTCTTCAATCAGTTGCTTTTTGACTTTTTTAACCTTTGATTGCTGTGTTCTATCTTTAATGCTGCCCCTATTTTTACTTGCCATCGCTCTTTCTTCTATAGCATCCTTCTCAGCGGTGTCCGTTGCTATCATACTTTTTCCGTTTCTTCTTGTAATTTTGGATTTGCGAGCCGCTGCTTTTGGAAAACCTGTAAACTCCTCAGGACTTTTGAAAACACTTTTATAATTCCTATCTTCTACATCTCCTATAACATTTTTATCATTTTGGGCCATGGGGTCTGCTAATGATGAGGTGCTTGTTGAAATCAACTTAGCTTCATTATTTTCGTTTTCTTTCGGAATGACGCGATCGGTAACAACGCTCGGTAGAAAATCTATGTCAGTAAACACATTTGCGTCAAATGGATATATTCCAAACTTCTTAAATGCGTTTATTATGTTACTTGGGGTTAACGTCTTTTCATGAGCAATTCCAAAACACCCAGCTACCTCATATATAGATAGTGGGACACCTGGATGTTGCATCATCCAGCTATCGACGGCAGCGTTATAAGCTGTTGAAAATGGCTTATAAATACCAACATCCAATAGTTATTTATTTGTGGAGTGCGGTGGAACAGTCAAAATAGTTACGCCATTAGCCTTCGCCAAATTGAGAACAGCAATACTGAGGTGACTCTCATGATTATCATAAATCATAAGTGATGGATTCTCAGTGGAACTGTGGGAGTATTTAATAAAATGCTCCATTACTTGTAAAAATAAATCTGCATTCATCCATCCGCTAGAGGTGTTCTTAATGACAGTCGATCATGACGTTTGCGAAAACCTCGAAACCATTTTAGCCCTGCCATTTTTTCGTCATGCCACTTGCAAGGAACATGCTTCTTGTTTTCAATGGCCATTTCATAGGCAAGTTTTCGGCAATCGGTAACAGACAACCCATAAAACATTCGTGAGCAGTCGATGATGTATTTTTCAAGAGAGGCTTCCTCTGCTACAGTGAATATTTTGTTCACGCTGTAGTTTGGAGACATTCGGATTACGCTGACGTCTTCAACCTGTTTAGCTTTTTTAACGTACCTAGCCAAGGTTTGAAATGCGATACCTTTTGAAGCAGCTACTTTCGTTAGACTTCCGCCTTCCATTACAAGACTTACTGCATCTCTCATAGTTTCTTCTAAACAGTTACCAATTTTTCTTTTTTTAGACTCCATTTTTGAGCTGAAATAACAAAACATCACTTAATAGTTCATATAAGTATGTATATATGTCCAACAATGAGACATTGTCCCACTGTAGAGCACATCAGTTTGTCTTACTGTTGGACATACATAAACGACCGCAATTTTGTGCCACAGTTCATGTAAATAAATAGATAGCCACACAAATAAAATGGGTTTACAAACTAAATAATTGAAACATACCTTCGTGCTAATCACTTCACAAAAATACCTTTCTATTTGTCTTTCAGTCACAAGATAAGACAGGCGGGAAAATTTACCTTTACACCCGGGAATCGTACGTAGTTCAATGTTAGGTCCATCACTAGTCACAGCGTTGTGCATACTGGATTGAAAGAACCGTTTATTAGTTAGGCTTCTGCTAACCAATGCGCACAAAAATCAGACATATGATAAGTGGGGAAAACTTAATGTCTCACCGTAGGACCTGTCTCACTATTGGTCACTCTCCCCTACTCTGCGATTATACACTTATTACAAAGTAGCATTCAGAAAATACATTAATTAATTAAAATTGAAATGAACAACTATTCACAGTGCCGATAAATATCTCAGCAAAAACTGCTAAGATAATAGTGTTAATCGTTACATCATCAACAAAAACATCAAAATAATCCAACAATCCAATCCAACATCAGATTTCAATAAGTTAAATATTGCAAGAATATTGTTTTTACAACTACAGTAATAATATAAATCCACAAAGTTATTTCTTTGTATAGAATTTATTTATCAGTTATAATTCTGTGATTATACTCTGCAATGAAAATTGAAATGAATACTGTTCACAGTGCCGATAAATATTCTAACCAAAACTGCTAATATAGTATTCGTAATAGATACATCATCTTCATCGAAAACTTCCACATAATCCATATAATAATCCACTGTAAAATGTAGTATTAAATATTTAGGCACACTATATATTGTTACGCTGTAAAATTTACTTTTGTTTTGGTTCCCGAAAGATTTTGTGTCTTTGTCTAAATACGTGGATTTTGTTCAGCTCGTGACTTTTGGGCGTACCCTGTACATTGTTTGTTTCACCGGCTGCAATGACTGCCTGCCGTATACCTGCGTGTGTACTAAACCTACTTGTGAGCCTTCAGAGCCCTAAATCACGTACTGAGAAATTGACAGATTGGTTTTGTGTATTATCGGGCAATTACACCCTATTTTTGTGAAAACCTCTGTATCTATGTAACTAATTCTAATTCTCTTATCTCTAGCTTATTTTACCCTACCTGTAGTTGCGAATTTTCTGCATTTGCAGTCACTTTTTACACCTGTTTCAGGGTTATCAATATTTACTTATTCATTACTTCCGTTCTCTACGTAGTGCATTTATGTGTGTCTTTACATTCTTGACATGCACATCAGACGGCCTCATTGTATTGACTGCCGCCTGTATTTATATGTTTCCCTGGACATAGACCCTCTAGCACGTCTGAATTATATTCGGCCTTCGTGTTTATGTCACTAAAAATGTAAGAGGTATTAAAATGGGGAAATGCTTGGAACGGTGGGCATACTACTATTTGGTTGCAGATCGTTTGTTGCCTTTCATCGGTATTCTAAGTATTTGTATCTTCTGATAATTCTCCCTTGGAACTCCCGGTATAGGTTAAGGTCGTTAATACTCTGAAACATATAGTTGATCGGTTCTCTAACCGTCTTCTGCAGCGTTTGATTAGAGCTTGGGTATTTCGTTAGTTACCTACAGAAATGCTGTTCTTTCGTATAATAAAATGGAAACTACGTGTGGAGGTTTGTTTGTTGCCGTCTGTCAAATCTTGGTTATGTCGTTCAGCTGATTGTGCGCGACACGTGTACCAACTGTTGAACGCGTACGACCCTTTCTATCTGCCGACTTTATAAATTCCACATTCTTCGAAGGATTGTTACTGTTATTTTATCTTCATATAAGTCATGTTCATGTTTGCGTTTAATTATAAGTCACAGTGTTAACTCCCTTTACGGTGAGACTTAGACTTGTGTCTGTTATTTTGTTTGAATGCTCCCGCCTTCCATTTTGAGGTATTTTCGTGTCGTTATGGTTTTAAAAAAATGCGTGTAGCGAACGCGCAGTTGTAAAGGAAGAGATTTCCCGGTTCCACGGCACTTGATAGTCGAATCTTGTATAAGAACAGTGTGTGCAAATTGCTTAACTCCCCTTAGTAATTTAATTACATTATCTATGTAAGATATTCTCGCGATTGCGGCTTTAATGGAGTAAGCAGTAATTACCGTTACCTTAATTTTGGGTTATTAACGTGAATTTTATCGTTGTACCGTTGTCTGAAAAAAGTTCACGTATGGCCATGTGTTGGTTTTCTTTTGTTAATTTAAATTTTGCACCCTGAAGTGACTTGTAAGTCGTTTACCGTGGAATCTCCATTATTTTTACATATTGGGGTAAGTGTTTGAAACTCTGTGTTAAATTTTCGGGATTTTATCTTTGGTTCTTTTCTTCTCTAAATTTAATAGGATTCTTTTGATGGGCACAAAAGCCCTCAGAAGCCGTTAGGATTCTTTTGACGGGCTCAAAAGCCCTCAGTAGCTGTATTTCTGGTGTTATTGCCCCGCAATTTCATCGAAGAGCGCGGAGGTTTTTATCGTTGCCGCAGTAGTTGCATCTCATCATCCAGCCGCCTGCTGTAGTGGAATTTTCCATCAAGGGGGTCACCGCCATTTTGGACTCTCGCAGCGATCTTCCGGCGTCCATTTTGCCAGATAAGTGCAACTAATGTTGTAATTTTTACATCATATTTTACGTCTGTTTTTCGACGTCTTTACGCCAGAGTGCCGGACATTATCTTGCCTAAAATTTGACCTAAGAATTTTGAGTGGCTTTATTAACTATCGCACCACTTAGTTTACGGCGAGGTCACAATTTAATCCTAATTAAATTACCGTTATTTCTTTTTTTTATGTAATATTCAGTTTAACTAGAATTTTGGTTTTGTCACTACCGTATTTCTGTAGCCCTATATTGTGACGAATATTTAATTGTAACTAATTTTAGTAAATTCAGGATTATATCACTACATCTCTTGGAGAGATATTATTTAAATTAGTATTATACCTAGTATTTTCTTTACCGTTAAAATTATTGTTTGACTTATGATGTGTTGAATTTTAATCTAATTTTTGATAATATTTCTTTTGCAAATTTGACTTTCACGATGATCATTTAATTTTCCTGAGCGAGATATAAACGCTTCTGTAAGAGCAAATTTTGGTTCGGGAAGCTCAGTGTTTTTTTTGTATTTTATAAAATTTCTTTTCTAAACTTTGACTTTAAATATTTGACTTTGCTATTAAATATCCTTCATTTAAATTAAATTTAGTTCATGTATTCAAACCTGGCGTTGTTATTTAGCGAATTTTCGCATTATTAAACTAAGTCTTTTATACTGAGATGTTAATTTTCTTGCGTTTTATATGTATATATTTACACTTTTGTATTAACTTTGCCGATGTGGCATGTCCATGACATCAATTGTACTAATAACATGTGAGGTGAAGAAACGTTTCCGCAACCAACCTTCTGCTGCTGAGGCGCAGAGATTTTGTTAAATTATTAAGTCTTTTATTTTCTTTCAAAATTTTATAAATGTTACCTAACGCTTTGTTCAAAATTTATCAGACTGACTAGCATCATTTCATTTTACTTAAATTAATTTCCACTCAACGTTTGCTTTCTTTCTTTGTAGTACTTAACTTCATCTTTTAATTTTAAAAAAAAACCATTCAACACGTAAAGATTTAATTAAATTTTGTTACATTACGTAATACCTTTTCTTTTATTTCTTTTACCTCTGCATATCTCAAATTTTATTGTGACAAGCACGTACATAAGATTGGGTGCTACGAATATACAGGGTGATCAATAGGTAACCCGCTGGAGGGACACAGCCAGTGGTAGCTCGTAGGAGGCGCAGGTAGGTTATCTGTAAGATAGCATAGTGTCCTGGTGCCCGGACAACGTCGCTAGCGTCGTTGCCGACCGACGCTCTACTTTTAGGTGTTCTTATTTTCCTGAACCGTCACGCCGTCTGCGACTGAGTTAGCTCGGCCCTGCGTTATCCAGTTAAATCAACCCCTATTGTGATTCTCCGTTTCTTTACTTTAATTTAGTCTTTTATCTTAGTGCGACGTAGATCCGGTAGCAATATTATAGTAAATAATTTACCATCACCTCAGTCTCAATTTTAAAATAAGGATTTTATATTGCTATCATACATGGGACAACCTAATTACACACCAAATACGTCGACTTTATTTTTAGTTTAGATTTTAAAAGTGCGTATGGCATGTCTTCATACTTCAAACAATAATAATAATAGTGAAATGAAATAAAGATAAACTTCAGAACGCCATATTGCTGCTGTCAGAAATTGTGAAACTTCAGAAGTAATAAAAGTACGCATGCGCTAGCAACAATTTTAAAATTTAGTACTGTGACCCGTTCAATGACTTCAGGCGCTAGCTACAAGCTCTAGCAGTATTGGCTTCCAGCGCCGTAAGTCCCTGAACGCACGGAATGTTAGTATTGTGATCGAAGAATAAAATTTACGATTTCTGAAGTTTACTTTGAGGTTATATTTACATCAAAATTTACCAAATTTTCTGAATGTAAATTAAGTACATTTTGTTAAAGTAAAACAATGTATTCTGTGAGTATAATGAAATAAAACTACATCTTGCATTCACCATTTCACTTAATGAATTGTAAAAAATAAAAAATTAAATTCTTCGTGCTTTTATTCTAGTAATTATTTCTTAATACTGAAGACAAACAATTGTTATATAAAGTGTATATTTTAGGATGCAAGCTCTTTAAATTTATATTAATGTACTTTAGAATTAACTTGTTACAAAGTATGGCACCTACAACTTAACACAAATTAATTCGTCACTTATCCCAATTTGTAGTAAATTATTAATGACAACACTCTTCAACTTAGAAGATACACAAATACAACAACAAAAAATGTAGATATTTTTTTATATTTAGTGTTGTTTCTTCTAGTCGGTATAATATATAGTACAAAATTTAAATCACTACATATTTTTAAAATCAGTATATCTAGCCAATTTATTATATCATATATTGTACACTTTTTGTTTACTTATTTATCTTATAAATTTAACACAGAAATTTAATTAAGAATTAAATAAATTAATACATCTTTGACTTGAATCTAAAAAAAGTTGTTGTGAAAATATACTCAAAATATTTACATATTCTTATACATTTGCATGACATATGAAAAACTGTCACATAAGCAAAGAAGAGCACATAAAATAATAAAACTGCTGGTAACACGAAACTTTTTTAGTTAGTATACAGTACAAATATAAATACTGATTTAATATGTTGTTTGTGCTATTTCCATTGCACAAACTACATATCACATTATACTACATCATTAATAATTAAATGTCATGAATAATTACTAAAATAACTCTAATCGTTATTAATTAGATCATCGTCTAAAGTACACTTATAGTGCTATATTGTATAATAACTACATATGCCTAAAATATTTTACTTCTGTAAAAAAAAGACAACCTATGTCTTTTTTATTTCAAGTTATTAATCTTCAATTTTAAAAATTAATTATAGTAATATATAAAAAAAGTATCAGAAAAAAATAATAGATTTTACAGACATTCTAATTCACTATCACTGTTTCTACTGTCTTCAGAGTCTGAACATTGATTTACGTTTATAATAAATGGTTTTACATCTTCTCTGCCATGCAACAATTCTCGGTCCCACCATTTTCTGATATCATTGTTAGTGTGTGTTGTGTTTGCCCAAATTTCAGGTGTGATCATTTCTAGTGCCTTATTCTACATCTTAATTGGATTTTTCCCTCATAACTCTGTTCTCCAATGTGCTTATGTTTTGGGTATTCCCCAGATATCCTTTATTGGGTTGAATATACAATGATATGGTGGTAGATGTACAACTGTATGACCGTGTTTTTCTGCTAATATGTCAGCAATATATTTCTTTTCTGGCTTATTACTAAAACATGAAATGTTACTAGAGGAAAAGAAAAATACATACCTAAGTGCATATCACTTGACAAAATCTAATAATTCGACCTTTAATAAATCGTCTGCTGCAGGTATATTATGGTTCTTTAACCACACTCTTATTTGATCTTTGTTCCAAGAATTATTCGGACATTTATTATATAAAACGCTATGCTAACTGGCATTATCCATGGCTCTTCTAGTTTACACAGCAGTTCATTTTCAAAGCAATTTAAAAAAATGTTTTTAACTATTTCACCATGGTAATCGAGATTCCTAGTATTTGAAGAAAATACTAAAGATGCACCGTCAATAAAACCATTACATGTACCTGCATGAACGACTGTCAACCTATGGGCAAAGCAAACTTTGTTATATTTGGAACATGCTTCAATTTTAATGCACAGCACTACCTCTTGTCGTTAACTTTCAGCTTTCGAACACTTTTATGACTATCATCTTGCCATGATCTTGCTACAGTGCCATTTTCAAAAATCCAAGTCTCGTCCAAATAGACACATCCCATTGGACTTTCAGATTGTAAATTATTCATATATTTTTTTAGAAAATTAGTTTGAGCAAGAGCAACATGGGTTTGTTCCATTAAACCTTTTCATGGACAGTCTTTCTTTTATTTGAAACCAATATCTGCTAGTACTCTACCAAGGGAATCAACAGAGCCATCAAAGATACGACGCTCCTTTAGCAGTGATAGTAATGAAGCTTTTGTAAAGTGTTGTTCTAAAATGACATAACTAATGTTATAACACTCATTTTATTTTCATTGAGTTATATAAGTAATTACTGTTTTTATACACATCGCTTATAGTGTAGCGTATAATTGCTTTTATTGCAGGAGTAACATTACATTTGTTTTTTTTAGGTTTCGTTGAGCATCATTTTGTTTACGTATCTTAGAAATACTGCTGACAGATTCAACGCAAATGCTTAAAGCTTCTGCAACTCTCTAAAATGATAACATTTTATTTGGTGTAATTACAACAAAACTAAACATACCTCCCGCACACTTGACAACGGTAAAAGAGGACCACCATTATCCCGTTCAGATTCGAAATATTTGATCAAAGAGCTAATGAGTTCCTTTGACTGACTGCTGAACGGCTTAGGCATCGTTAGTTCTAAAAAGAACTTTTACTGATGAAACTACAATATATCTGGGCCTATCTAAAAAAAAGAATCCCATGTTGTATGCTATTGGTATGCTGAGTAGGGTTGTCTCTTTGGAGAGCCAGAAATTATTCTATTATGGTTGTATCGAGTCACGTTTAAGATATGCGATCGAGTCACGTTTATGATATTTCTATTGTGAAAGATTTAACACCAACATTAAATTTTCATCACCTATATACCGTTTATGCAATAGTTACAATGCGTTATCGGATTCATCCACCGACTTGAATTATTCGCCAATCAACACACTCATTCACAGATGCACTGCCAACTTACATTATTTATAGATTATAACTGCGTAGTTTTATTTACTTTAATTTTAGTCTGCAAATATATATATACATACGTTGAAATTGATGTTTTTGTCCTGTAATTAGATTGTAAATCTGTTGGGCAAATATATTATTATTATTATTATTATTATTATTATTATTATTATTATTATTATTATATGCGATCATTTTTTGGGGATCATCTACAAACTTTAACGACATTTTCATTATTCAGAAACGTATGTTAAGAGCCATGAGGGGTGTTTCCTCACGTAGTAGTTATATATTTATGAATTGATTATCTTTTTGCTCAAAATACAGATAAATACAGGCGCAATAATCAGATCTACAATACTATGGTGGCGTCACAATAATGCTTTTTCTGTCCCGCTACATCACTCCAAATTTTATGAAAGATCTCCGAGGTACATGGCGGTAAAGGCTTATAATGCATTGCCGGCTAATTTAAAATCTTTAAGCGGTACAAATCACAGTGCATTCAAGAAGCAACAAAAACTTTATCTGTTCTAGGGAGCCTTCTACAGCATTAACGATTTTATAGTTTGACTAGTGTTATATACCTATTGGTTCATTATTACCAGGTAATGAGTCTGTAATCTGCAAGAGCTGTACCTGATCTGTGTAATTTTTTATATGACAATGTTAATGTTCTATTGAATTTACGACAATAAAGATATTATTATTATTGTTATTATTATATATTACAAAAAATAACTAAAATAAACAACTACCGAAACCTGAAATACTGTCAAACAATGCTGTCAAAGGACTGAATGACTCAAAATGCCTAGCTAAGTGTAAACGACGTTTCATTAAAGCCAACATTCCACGTAAATATTTCTAGTAAAATTGGTTGAAATACGCCACCATTATTATTTTTAATTAATATTAATCATTAAAGTAATCCTGTAATTATTATTATGTGCATATGATATATTCTACATTAATGAAATTATAAATTTAGAAATATATAACGTAATTATGTTCGTTGTTATGAAATTGGCAATGCAGACGTCATTATTTTTCGTTTATGACGAAAGTGGATTGATTGCTGCTTTCTGGTATATTTTTATTTACATGGAAGTGGCACTTTTACTCTTAGCAAGCAGCACTTTTTTCGAATATCTCGGAACGTATTGCTGTAGCTGCAACTTTGTTACTAAATGGTAGAATTTTAAATAGTTTAACTTGTTCCTATCAGCATAAAATTCTAAATGTTCTTATGAGTTTTTGCAGTGATATACTTCATATGTGCTGGTACACCTCTTATTTAGTTTTGCTTGGGATAAGGTTAAAAATTAAACAAAATGTTTAATTCATAAAAAAATATATTTACATTTTTAGAAATAATGGTTTTTATAATATTGTCTTTTATAGATTTTATTCTACAATAAAGGAAATAAACATTTATACTCACTTTAGAGTTATAATGTTTGTGAAATACTTAATATATCTACATATAATGATAGCTGAATGAATATTCGTCTTGTTCTTTTAAAATTTAAAAATATTATTGATTCTGGTTAATTTGTATATTAATACGATGCCGTCACTATTTTACCAAAACATACATTCTCACATAGTGCTTTGGCAATCTAGAATCTTGCAACGTGAATGCTTTGATATTTGGTTTATACTACTAGCTAGCTGTAAATATTCTCACATTGTCCCTCTACCTGCTTAGCACTCGCCCATCAAAAACATCACCGCTATTCGTATTAATTTAATTCAAATTTCTAAATTAGGTAATTACTTAATACCTAATGATGCCCAACAATCTACTAAAAGCAAATATTTTCACATAGCACCTTCAGCGTGTTTAGTACCATTAACTATTCCTTTATTTATTTGGAAAACTAAATACTATTATCAAACAAGAGAATATTCATCTAATATTCAATAAATTGAATTCTTTTACTCATGACTTACTTCATTTCATCGTACATTTTATCAAATTCTGTCTTATTGACATCCTCCATCTTAAAAATTAATAATAATAATAGAAAAATAACTGAATGAATTTGTTTGAAAGAAAATTAAATTAGTTATCAAAAGTTATCAAATCGTGAGTTTATATGTAGTGCATCAAGACCCTACTCTCACTTTCGCTTTATTCAATTTGTTAATCTTATCAAAAATTTTGCGTCTTTACTGCTCAAATTACAAACTTGAAATCTGCATGTCTATTCTTGTTTCTTCCCTTATATAAAAAAAACAAATGCTTATCGACAATTTTTAGCGCCTCTCATTTAATTAAATTTTAGGTTGGCATCTTTTTCAAAAACGTTCGTGGTAAAATTTTCTAGTTTCTTTTCTTTAAGTTGTCACGCTCGAACAAATATACGTCGATCATCTTGACAGCTACACACACAAATGGCGACACCCCAAATCGTTTGCTATTAAAGCCCTTCACAAACTTGTTGCACTCGTCTTTGGTAAATATATCTTTCTTCTCTTCCTTTTTTCAGTATAATTCTTCATTATATTTGTATATAAATTAATTACCCTTTTCATTGTTTGTTACATATTTCTTTTTACCATTTACTAATGTTATTCTGATTTTTCTTACGGAGCTCGCACTACAACGAACGGTCATCTCCTTCACACCATTACTGATTTCCAACCATTCTCTCTCTTCGGGTAAAATGTCAATCTGTAGAGTGCTATAAACAACATTAACATTGTATTTTTCTTTTGCAGCTTTGTAAACCATACATGACAATTTCCATTGTCCTTGAAGCCCTTGAGGTATACATACAAGAATTAACAAGTGATTTTGAACTCATATTGTTATTATTTACAAAAAATATTCTTATTTACGATCTGACATTTTTGCACTAGAAATGTTTTGATTTATATCCTTTTTTATATAAACCACAGGTATTTGCTATACTTTTAAGTATTATTATTAAAATCTTTCTTATGAATTGGCAGCATCATTCACGTTCAAATCCATATTTTAGTTGTTCAAATTATTTCTTTCAAGACTGCATCATTTTTCTCGAGCCCGTGTTGTTTTTGTTTACATTCATATGGCATTTATGTGTCTTTTAGACAGAATAAAGCCTATTGATTTATTTTGTGTTTGTATTGTACTTAATATTTATTTTAACTAAAAATCACACTAAAAATATACTAACAATTCACGTTTATTTTTGTAAAAAGTTTGTCCTTAAATATAGGCAACTCATTATACTTATATTTTAATGTCTTGAGCTTATACCTTATTTTTTTTAAATAAACGATTTTTAAAATAAAATTAGTGTTCTTTTTTAATAACTAAACTAATTCTTAATATTATTATTTTTGATGATGTGAAGGTCACAGCAGTATGCATTCCTTAGAGATTTATTAAGAGAGTAGAAGTACTTAGAATCGGATTTTGAATATTTTTTGACACCTCATTTTTTGGTTTGGTATCACTTTGTCTGCAGTGTTTTTTATGCTATTCTTTAAGGCTGGCGTTTAGTTTTCAGTTTGGTGGTGATGAAGAATATAATGGGGGGGGGGGGGGGGTAGGATTAGGTGTCGGTAATGTGGCGGTTCATGTTGGCAAATAGTCGAACTTAATTGAGGATGAGAGATGAAGAAATGGAAATGTAGATTGCTATTACAGCAACAAATTTATATCTTGGGCTTTTAAATGAACTCGAACATAGACAGAGACAAAAAACTAACACGCACAAAAAAACATTAAAGAAACGCGTTCAACACGTTTTTGTTTACATAGTATTTTAAATTTATGCTAGTATTTATTACGAACCTGACTATATAGAAATAATCTCAACAGTTAAGCATCAATAAATACAAGCATTCATTTATAGCAATTTTATAAAATTTCAATTAGGTACACCTTATAAAATAAATAGGAATAAAACGATTCCTGTTTGGAAAAAAACATTTTTTGAAGTAACAATAATAACAAAATTTAGTAATTCATGTGACTATAAACATGGTAAAGAACAAGTCAGTGATATATGTATAAAAATTAAATAATACAAACATTTTATCCCAGTCACCTTTCGGTACGGGATACATAAAAAACAGCATAATAATTGTACATATAAAAAAACTGTTTGATTACATGGAGGAGTCATTGAGATACTCATCCACAGAGTAGTAACCTTTTAAAAGCAGAAGTTTTTTAATATCATTTCTAAACCTTCTGTATGGCATAATTTTATATTTGTTTGGTAATAATTTATTGCAGATTCTTATAGACTCGTACATTGGACTTATCTCACTGAAAGCGCGTTTGGCTGTGGTATCTCCGAGGGGTAAACCGCAAGAGAGATAGTGTACACTAGATATCCTTTTGTGTGAAGATATACTCAATTTGACTTAAGATATCTTCGGATATCTTTTGATATCCTCGGATATCTTCTGATATCCTCGAATATCCACTTGATATCCTCGAATATCCACTTGATATCCTCGAATATCCACTTGATATCCTCGAATATCGTTTGATATCTTTGGATATCCTCGAGAAATTAAAGATATCCTCAGCAATCAGTTACCACTTTGCTACGTAGATTCTTATCGATATTAGAAAAATTAAAAAAAAACAGAAATAAAAAAGATATATATTCACTGAATAGAAAAAAATAACAAAACTTAATGTTCTACAGGCGATATTCAACAAAAATATAAATATAAGATGGAAAACTTAAATTGAAAATAAATGTTGCTCCAACATTTTTGAGTCGAATAATAGAGCCCCTCTTCTTTGCAATGATGGCTTTGGCAATTTTGAGATTATTTCATTAAATTCAACATCTGCTTCATCCGCGACAGATGGGAAAACAAACGCGTTTCTTATTTTTGTAGCTTGCTTTAAAAAGCTACAACGGTATGGGTTAATCGACAATATTTTTGCCACAAATCTTTGTTTGCGTTTCTTCTCACTAGTTAATTCGACAATTACAAAGTCGTCCACTAGTATACTTTGTTTATCACAGTCATTATCACAGTTTGATATATTAGACTTGTGGCTGCAACAATTTTCTTCGCTTTCTTCGCTGAACCTTTCAGTGTCTGTACTGTCATCGTAGAGAATACTGTCAGTGTCTGAACTCGAATCTGAACTTGATTCGGTATCTCTTGTATGTTGTGCTTTTGTCCTTTTCCTGGTATTTGTTTTTCCCCGCATTTTCCTTATTTTGCTACACGTCTTTTTAACAGTTTCAGTTTTATTAACTAATTTATGTATATTTTGTACAATGTTCAGTGGTAACATTAATTTTAACTCATTGTTCTCAGTATTCATTATGGGATTGCAGATTGTGTATTTGTACTCAGAAGCTAAACAGGTAACTGTTTCATTTTCTTTATTAACTGAAAGAACTCCTTCGTTGTCTAGAGTATACCAGATGCAGATGCAATTTATTTTTTTATTATTATTTTTATTTCTTAGTGAAATATTATCCAGCAAATTGTTTTTGTGCGAATCATCTGAACATTCAAATGATAAAATTCTTCCTATTTTAACGTACGTTGCAAAAGTGTTTTTAGGATCATCGCTAGGGTCATTACGTCTTTTAACGTAATCATTTGTCGTGACAAATACGCACCAATCCCCAGAACATATTTTAGTTTTACATGTTAACGTTGGCGAAGTTTCTCTGTGTTTTTTATTGCACTTTGAATTTTGAACAAAACGTCGTAACCTGTCGGTACTAACTCTTTCTTGGCCTTGGTCAAGCAACCAACATAAAGATGATTTTTTAATTACAGTTATTTTGCCACTGCCTAAAGAAACTCGAATATAATTACTATTTTTATTAGGTGTTTTTGATTCTTTTTCTGAATAATTTTTTAAATCGATTTCGTCATTCCATGTGTTTCCTATGGACTGCAACTCACATAAGTCCATTAGCAGGTAATCTAATTGTTCACTGGATTCATTTTCTTCTTGTGTTTTCAGTTCTGTAATAAATCTTTCTGGTAAGACGCCAGATCCAAAATCTCCACTCCCCTGGATGCTGCTGTCAACTACGCAAACCTCTTCATCTACTACAATGTCATCTTGATCATTATCATTGTCACAATTCTCAAGAAACGATGTTAAAATCTTGTCGCAACAGTTACTGTCTTCTTCAGTGAGCATACCAAGTTCTCTTACATTAGCAATGCAGTCTCGCCAGGCCTTTTCTATTGTTTTTTCTAAATCTGCAATATGAATATTACCTACGTCCAACTCTCCTGAACTAACACAGCTAATTTTCTTGTCTTCTCTGGGAAAAATAAATACTCCATTTAAGTCGTTCACTATATTATGTATCATCTGGATTCTATTTGTTCTCCGTAAAATATCTCTCATGCTAAAATTAACCACCGTTGAAAATGTCGAGGTTAAAGATCTTGTTGCCCTGAAATGTTGCTCACAAGTCTGACTGTTGAAAAGCCAAGGGATAAACATGTTTTTAGGTAGATTGTTGTCTCTGAAGTAGAGAATAATTTTGATCAAACTGTAAGCATTCAGTTCTATACACAAATAAGTATTAGTTGTCAGAAAGTTATCAGTAATTTTATATTTGTTTTCTTTCAGCCATTTTCTCCAGACACGTGAAAAGAATACACTGTACCAACTGTAGTATACTCTATCTAAAATTGTAGCGTCTTTGTCAATTAATGCCAAAATAGTATAATTCATTATTGTTAAGTATGCTCTCGTTGCCGCACTTTCTGGAAGGTGAAGTTGAAGTAGATTTAGAACTTTCGTCGAACACATTTTTTTGGCTGCTAGATAATTCATTTTATCTTCAGCTTTGAGATCTGAAAGGGTGAGCTCATGTTGATCTTTTGAAGCTTTATTAACTAAAGTCTGTAAATGGCCAACTGATGCTGTATAACTACCCATTGGTAGTACAATGCCCTCTTTAAGTATTCTTGTTCTTAATTTAGTTGCTACATGAAAAGGATCTTGAATGTAGGCAGGTGTATCGCTCTTATATTGCATTTTGAACCAGTTCCAATCATTGAAAACTGACGGTCCTTCGACAAAAATAAGAGCATTTTCACGCATAGCCTTTAAGAGTCTACTGTCTCCGTCTGATGATATACCGACAACAGTGATTCCTAATTTCTTCAGGTTTGTTAACATAAAAGACCATCTGCTTTTCACCTCATGTGAATTGAATCGGTTATCAGTTCCGAAGATAGCAAGGCAATATGGTGGCGCAGTCTGACACAGTGGTTGAGCCATTATAGTATATGCGTAATTTGCTTTTGGGTGATGTAAGAAATAATTTTCTATCGCTTTAGCTGTGGTAGCAAAATAAGTTTCCGTTTGCGGTATACCATTTTTTAGAGGGAGTACAAACCCGACAAGTTTATTGCTTTTTTCATCATATTCCACTTTACCTACAACAGAAAGAAGATATGAAAAATAATATCGAGGGCATCATGCTAGAAGGGCGTATCAACAAAAAGTTTAGTTTTCAGGAGAGGAAAAAAATGTTTCACAAATCTAAAAAATATTGTAGAGGGTTATTTGTTGTAAATTTATTATTACTTTTAAATGCATTTTGATAAGTTTAAAAGTTATCTAATTAATAAAGTAATAATAGTATGTTTTTGTTTATACGCCCTTTTCGCTCGATAAAATTTTAGCTTTTTTATAAATTAAGGGGCGTACGAATAATTGGGTGAGTATAAAGTAAAACAGAATTTAGAACTGAACAACATTGTATTTCAAAAAAATATAGATTATTAATAAAATTTCACTTAATTTCTAAATAACTTCCGTTTGGTCATCTTCATTCTCATTGCGTGGAGACTAATCTCATCGTCAGAGGAATCACTTTTGTCGTTAGTTTGATTCTGTTGCTTATTATTGCCAGATGTATGAGGCAGATTTACGTAAAATTGATGATATTCGGCGGGAATTGTATTATCTTTACATAGATCCATTAAATTTGAATATTTGATGCCAGTAATAGGCAATTGGCTCTTGTAAGCCTTTTTAAGTATTGGAACTGAGGTAAATCTACGGCCTCTTTTCACGTCTGTTTTAAGTTCAGTGTAATCATTCCAATATTCCAATTTGAAAAAAAGGCTGTTTGGAGTATTTTTCTGAAATAGTAAACATTTTACTTCTTTCCAATTGAGAGTGGAACCATCAATCGCCTTATGTGTGTTAGGCATTGTTCTATTTTTCAAATCTTTATAGTCCTTGAAATCTCCAAAAGTTAATCTGGTTGTTTTATACTGAGGTCCCTTTCTCTTTGCCAAGCCTATCACTGTCAACCAATCATTAGGCCAATAAATTTTTGTAAATGCACTTGCTTTTTCAATTGTAGCGTGCATGGAATCACATTCCATGTGAGTATGTCCGGGTTCAAGAAATTTCATTTCTATGCTTTTCAATGTAGGGTGCATGGTTAAAGAGTGCTGCAACATGCACGCTACAATTGCATTCTTATTTTGTCCTGGGCAAGAATCAGAGTAGAGAATCAGATGCTCAACCACAGATGGAATACCCATTATGAAGTTATTGACGCAGGTTGCTATTTCGTTTGCTCCTCTTTTTCCGTTAATTTCATCCCACAGGAAGCAGTGACCCTGTTTTTTGGATACTTCAAAGATAGTTAAATTAAAAGTAGCAAGTTTTCTTTTATAAAAAATTGGATTTGCGTGGTATAACGGAGAGTAAAGCACCGCTTCTAAATCAAAGTTTGCCGTCAGAACAGTATTGTTTGCTATTGTTAATTTTTTATCGGTTTCTTTAGATTCATTAGCTGCGTTCTTTCTTCGTATGTGGAGTAAATATTCATCTTTTCGCGCCAATTTTTCATCATTATTTCTAGTTTCATAATCATGGCAACAACATTGATCCTTCCTTGGTGCGAAAAAGGCAATATTCTTTTTTAGGAGTACTTCTTTATAATAGGTTTTAGAAACAGGCCGTGCATTTTTTTCGGTGCAGTAAGTAATGTACAGGTCGTACATTTTCTCCCTGTTTAATACTGCTTCTAAATACTCTTTTTGTGTGTCTTTCCTACACCAGTGACTTGGCATTCTGGGGAAAGAATCTATGTGTTCTTCTACAATCCTATGTCGCTCATCTGAAGTTTTATTTACAGGTACACGTTTGTCACACACACCCCTCTTATCCGGGCTTGGCATTCCAACTGAGGATCGCAATGATTTGTTTAATGCAACGCGTAACATTTTTTCGCTGATGGAGAGAGTATTTAAAAAAAATGTTTTGCAAACTTTATAGACTTGACCTTGATAGGCCAATGAGTAGGTCTGAGTAAATTTTCTTCGTGAATTTGTGGTTCTAGATGTTGAAGCTTGAAACTTTTTAACAAACTGACAAATGTAATCTCGTTTTCTGTTAATACATCCGAGGACCCAAAATTGCTTAAAAATGTCACTTCTGCCTTCTTCATTCATTTTAGTGTTACATTTGAGAGTGCAACTGATAGGACATGGTGGCTTTAGCATTTTTTTTGGTCGTATGACACCTGATGCATTTTGGTATTGTTCGCCGAAGGAGCGTTGTCTTTTGCTAATGTTTCTCTTCCATGCTGACTCCAACTTTCGTTTATTTCTTTTTTGTTTAATATTTTCTTGCTTTCCTACTTGCTCCACAACATGTTCATTTGCTGGCATGGCTACAGCTATTACTGCTTCCTGTTCTTCATTTTGTACTGAGTTTGTTGAAGCTGAATTTGTACCATCACCTTCTACAACAAAATTTGGATCTTGGTCAGAATCATAATAGGGCTCAGATACGTCACTTTCTAAAAAACGAATAAGTATGTGTAAATTTTAAAATGAAAATAGGTAAGTATAACTTATTCTCACCGTATAGCCCTGTTTCATTATTATTATTGACTGATTGGTTACAGCAGTTTGGTGCCTTGTTTATAGTTAAATTGATTCCACTTGCTAAAACAAAAATTTGAAAATTATGGGTACCTCCTATCTGTAAAAAATACGCACTTGATGCTTGTGGCTCATCACTCTCATTATTGTTGTTTTTCTCTATGTCATTAAAATCTCGATTAATACCTGAAATAAAGTAGAAGTACCGTAGTTATAAAAATAAGAGCATAGGTAACCTAAAATGTTACGCACCAGATTCAACTGTGTTTGAAGATTCTGCTACCGCATCCATCGTATCTTGTACACTCTTTAGCATATTAAAAATCTTTTGAGTTCTAGTAGACATTTTCACTACAAATTATAAACTATAATAAAGGATTTGACAAGCCGAGACAGCGAAGCACATTTAAATATTCGAAAATATAAAAGTGAGGTTATAAGCTGGACGTTTATACGCCCTAAAGTTAGCGGCGATTAACGGGCGTATAAACATACGCCCTTTTAGCTTGTTACCAAATAGGAAAGTAGGTGGTTACGCCATTTTTACATGGCAATAACTGTCTACAGATTACAGCTGGCAATACGTCTTTTTAGCAGGACGCGCATTTGGTTTAGAGTTACTCAATGGGCGTAAAAAGTAAATTTTTCAAAAAATGTTGATACGCCCTTCTAGCATGATGCCCTCGATATAATACTTAATTATAGGTACCTTCTAGGTACAATAAAATATACATTAAAAATTAATAATCACATTCAACTTACTTGTAACACGAGTTCCATCTTCGCTCAACCATACGTAATGAGGTAAATTTCTGTCTTCTAGAAATGCTTTTAAACCATCAAAGTAGAAAATACCTTCCTGCATTGGCTCTTGCTGATTGTTTGTAAAGCGATTTAACGACGATATAGAAGGTAGAATATTTCTCAAATTTGATTGAAGCGTTTCATAAAGGAGACGCCCTCCAACATAATATAAATACAAGGAAAACTTTTTCAATTCTTGGTTGTACCTATTTCTGTTGCTTGAACTCGTAGAGTTTTGCGTAGCAACATTATATAATTTATTAAGAAAGTCATTCGACACTTTCTGTTTAGAATCTTCGTTTAAGGATTCAAAGTTTTCATTTATAACAGTTAAATTTTCACAGAATGATTTTTTTATTTTTGGGTTACAACTTATAACATCCTGTACATGTTGAACAAGAGGGAAAAAATTTGTTATCAGCTGCTGTTCACTTGAGTTTCTTTCTCTTAAACGCCTTCCTCGTTCTTTTCTTTGGTATTTAAAGGAGGACCATTTCAATAACGATGATTCGTGGGGTAAATTTTCTTTTTTATCACTAGTACCCTCGCTACGAAGTTCAGTATATTCTGTTGTTAAAATGTTATCATCAGAGTATTTCGCTAGTGACATGTTGTTCAACAAATTTTCTTCTATATTATTACTGTTCCTATGTAACTTTTGAAAGTCGGCATCAAACGTCTCCGAGGACGACACTTTATGGGTAATATATTGTTCTGTATTAATTATTACGATTGTCGTCCAATCTAGATTCATATGTTTTTTCCTGAATATCATCATCAGAATTTAGTGTTTCTAAAACTTGCGAGGGTTCATTCAAAGAAATATCCGAAATAATTTTAACTTTTGGAATAATTTTTGTAACACTCTCATCCTTCTTAATTTTATTATCTCTACTGTTTGTTTCCGCAAGCGAAAAGTATCTTTTAATACCTACGTGATCACTTCTTCTTTTGTTTTGTCTTGACTCGTCTAGATGATCTGCAGCAAAGTGTCGGTAAAGATTACCGCATAACCATGTCGGTTTACAGTTTTCGGTTCGAGCGTGTTTAAACAGTGTAAAAGATTTTTGACAAAAACACTCTACTTTACAAGTTAGTCCTGAATTTACATCAATTTTTGTTGTAAACTTGATGTTGTCGAATTGATCTTCAAACGACACAGACTTTTCACTGCATTTGTTTTTGATCCATCTTATTACTATTCTTGATAAACTTCTATTTTCTTCAGTCAGATCTGTTGAAACAGACTCAGTTCTTTGGGATGGATTTTCGGATGTATCTGAACATGCGCTATAGGTAGACGATGTCGATGGCGCTCTGGACAGAATCTTGGGTGCAATCTCAGATGGAATCTCGGATTGAACCGAGGTCGGAGCGTTAGATTCTCTTACTAGTTTTTTTTTGCAATACTCAGATATTAAAAAAATCAGTTTTCTGTGACCTGGAGCTATTGTAAAGTTTTTTGTGTTTTTGTAAAAAATACTAAAATAGTCCTTAACTTCTTCTTCGGAAATTATTGTTGGTAATGTATTTTTAGCGAAGTTTTCGATATCATTAATATCTTCATGTGTAATGTTAGACAAAATCAAATCATTGTAGTATCCATTAACAATTAAATTCTTTTTTAAATATCCTGGAATGTTGATGTTCAATTTACTTTCTATAGAACTGTAAAATGTGACAGAAGAAGCTTCTGTTTCAGCATTCATCTACACAAAAAAAGACCAAAAGCTCTACAAAATTACAATCAAGTGACATATATGATGTATTTATAAATATTCAACTATTCTCTCTAGTAACTCATTGAGATTTTATCTATTTCTATCAACCACATTTCATTTGAGCCAGTCATAACTTTTTACATTTTTATAACTAGGTACACGTTTATTTTCTAGTGTAAATTTATCGAATGAAATAGGTACTTTTTAAAATGATCAAATTTAGTTGTACATATTTAGTTTCTAATAAAACCCTCAATAAAAGCGAGGCAAAACTATTTACATAAATTATAATTAAATTTATGAATAAACCGAAGAAGAATAAACTTAAGCTCGAACGTTTATTAAATTTTCACGTTTGGTAATTGAAACTGTTAAAGTCTAGCTTAATACTCTGAAATTCTCGCTGAAATTATTTGAAAAACTTCAACATTTTATCTCATATCGGGCCAACTATACACAAACCTAACCTAAAATATGTTTCAACTGAAATCATCACAGAGTTTTCCACGTAAAGCGTAAAACTGTAGGATAAGCAGCCATGTTTTATATAAAATTACTTACTGTTTTCAGCGGTGTTGCGTTACACTAAACACTGTTTGTCTGCCCAGTTAACAACAGCCATCACCTATTGTAGCACGAGTCTGCGCACTCGATAGTTTAGAGTCACGTGGAGACTTATAAGAACGCGCATAGTACGATGATATCCTTAGATATCCTCGGATATCCTCGGACATCAAATGATTTCCTGTGATATCCTCGGATATCTTCAAGATATTCCTCGGATATCCTAGCAAGTGTACACTTGATATCCTCAGCGGTTTACCCCTCGGGTATCTCTAATAATAATAGGTTATTCCGTGTCCTACTCTATGTATGAAAGCTGCTCAATTTAGTATGCTTGTTTGCATTTTTCTTTGCATATAAAAATAATTGAAATAACTAAATGCAGGGTAGTCATTATGTGCATTCGTATGAATGCATCTCTACAGCTTGTTCGTCGACTGACACCACTCATTATAAGAACTATTCTCATGACGTTTCTAATCCATGCGTCATCATTTTCACTAGGTGGTTGAAGTTTTCTTTCTCGTTTAATTTGTAGTGTGTTTAATGAATTTTGGATTTTAAACATGGGTCATCGTAAAAAGAATGTTAGACAATGCCATCAACCTTCTATTGCCGCACAAAAACTGTTAAAAACTAATGAAAATAAAATATTTATAAGTGACATTTTGTGTGATGTGTTACAAAGGGTAGAAAAAGTAGAACAGTCGACAATAGACTGCAGTTTCATTCTAAACATTGTGTAATGAATGTAGACCGGACGTATGAGGCCGAAATTACGTCGGACAAAAGAAATAATGTATAACATCACGCAGTTATTGAATAGCACTATTCGTATGGTGAAATGCAACATCTGGTTTCGTCGAGAAAACGGACAGTAAAAAAGTCGATTTTAATGTTAAATTCCTTTCTTCTATTTACCTACCTTATATTTCGTGAGATTAATAAAGTACGGAGAATTTATTCGATTTGAACTACAATATAAACAAATAATAACGTATTTTGTATTTTATAGATCACCACCCACTTGTTATCCAATTATATAAATAAAATTAAAAACTTTTAAAAAATACAAAATTTCAGTAGTGCGCGTGGGTGATGAGTCATCGGCCGCTCGTGTCCGGTCTCTGAACATATGAACTAAAACGTACAGCTTATATTGTGATTTTCGTAACTTTAACTGTGTGTATAGGAGATATGATTCAGAATGTAACCAGAAAAGATCAATAAGTATTAATTACTTACGTTTGTATTTTAGTCCACAATTAATTTTCATAGTAAATCTGTTTAACCCTTAACCGCCGTCGTGACTATTTGGGACATAATCGACGTCGTGTGGTCCCTGGGACCCCGATGTTATTTTTTCTTTTCCACCCTGTTTTTTGTAAAAATTTTATTGGTATAAGTCAATAAAAGACTGTATTTTTTATTTTTTTAGGGACTAAAAAAACAAATTTAGCTTTAAAGTACATTTTATAACAAAAAAATGAGGTGTGGCCACCACACGACTTTCTTATACGTATGAAAGTGTTACTTCCGGTCCGAATTTTGAAATTTCATTTATACAAAAAATATTCCAAATCCAACTCTAAATACTTTTGTACTCTTCATAAATATACATAGAATGCATAACTTACGACATATTTGCAAAAAATCGCTATTCGATAAGAGTAAAAGTGATACTTCCGGTCTGAATTTTGAAATTTTTTTTATATAAAAGATATTCAAAATTATGTTTTAAATACTTTTATACTCGTAACGTACTTGTCTTAAAAGCATGACTTGCGAGATATTCGCAAAAAACTGATTTTCGATAAGAGTAAAAGATCTACTTCCGGTTGGAATTTCACAAAACTTTTTTGAGACAATTTGTTTCAAACTTAATTCTAAGTACATATGAATTCTTTATAAATTTGTTTAAACTTAGTAATTGACGAAATATTTGCAAATTTCGATTTTTCCACTGAAGTAAACTACTACTTCCGGTCTGCCGATTTTGCTCAAAATCTAATCAGTTCTCAAGAGGTAGATTATACACGTAAATACAAAATTTGGAATTGATATCTACAGCGGTTTGACCGCTATCGTGGTCACACACACACAGACACACACACACACACACAGACACAGAGAGAGAGAGAGACTTTTTTTAAAAACCACTTTTTTGGTATCAGGGGACCTCGAAACGTGGACATCTGCAAAAATCTCGAGGTCGAAAATTTTCATCATCACAATACTTCCTTATACTACGTATAAGAAAGTAAAAGTATGAAATTAACATTTTCTCCGATCAAATTTTGCATTCCTGTATTCTAATATAATAAAAATTAAGAACAAACTAAAGTGAACTTTTATTACATATTCTTACTTTTAACATGACAAAGTAATGATAAGAACCAATATTTATCAAATTAATTTCAGGAATAAAAAACGTGCATATAAAATAAAACACTATTCTTTCCTCACAATAATAGACACTCTCTATTCCCTTTCTATACAGCTGTTGCAAATTTTCTTGGAACATTCAAGACATATGGGTTTTTTGCAGTTACAACATAAGTAGGCAGTTTTCCTTCGTCTTTTTGGGGGACAAATGTAGCATTGCTGCAACTGGATTGGTCTTTTTACGTTCATCACGATCTCTAACATCATCGAATCGCAAACAATTCAGTATTGTGGAGAAACGTCTCTCAGACATGGCCAGTCTGAAAACTTCTCTACCTGTTCCATCAGTGGCGAAGAGGGAAGATATGTCTTCATGATTGGATTTGAAAGCGGCGGTATAGCATAAAAGACCCAGGAAACACTGAAGTTCAATTAGTGATAAGTCTCTCAGCTCAGTACGATTAGGGTTGGAATATTTTGTTCTTACGTGCTGAAGTTTTTGATTTGTCCATGTTAAAATGGATTGTAGCATGAGGTCATCAAAAATCAGCTTCCAAGCAGTCAATGGCTCAAAGTTCTCCCCCTCAATTTGAGGAATACGAATAGCAGGCAGTCTCAAAATATTATGAGCTAAAGTTCTAATTGTCCGACGAGGTTCTGCACTTGACCATTTGAATCTATTTTTACCATAATAGTAGTTTTGATCGTCCTCATCCTCGTCGTCTTCGTCATCTGTTGATGTACCATCTTCTGATGTAGTATTAGTGTGTTTATTTCTGGCCTGTTGCCCCCAATCAACTTCAATTTCAGAGTCGGTATCATGCTCGCTTTCTTCAACATTATCGTCTTCACCTTGATCTGATAATTCTACATCCGAGTCGAGTGATTCTAACATACGATTTATTTTGACCTCAAAATCAGGATCAGCAATGTTAACTGTTATGTATCGTATGGAGTATAATGAATTTGAAGTTCGGACTGTATATGATTACTCCAGGCACTAGTTTTATTTGTTGCGTTATTGATTCGAAGGGCCCGTGGTGTGTTAAATGAAACACATGCAACACTTAAATATGTTTATTCAAGTTTTGTAACAATTAAAATATTAATCAGACGAAAATTGTGTGTTTTTACTTTTTTGGACATTGACAACTCTCTAAATTGTTTTGTTGCCACCTTAACGGTTGCTATATGAAAATACTTCATTACATTAATTGTAGAAACGGGGTTATACATTGAACATAAAGCCGCCCGCGTTGAAATTACTGAATTTCAATATTTTCGATGCACTAGAGATTTCAAAAAGCCGCGTCAATTGGCAATATGCACACGCGATTTGCTGCTCGTTTTATTATACCATTTAACATCTTCACAGAGACTGTTCTCACCACACCATCGGAACCAGGATGCACGTTTACAATTCTTCCGGTGGGCCAGAGCATAGGCGGCACGTTATCTTCTCTCACCACAACCAACTGTCCAACTTGCGGAGATGGACCGCAACTCCTCAGCCATTTACCTCTTTGTTGAAGTGTATGTAGATATTCTTTGAACCATACTTGCCAGAAATGCTGCTGAAGACGCTGGAGATGCTGAAGTCTGGATAAGCTGTTTAGCTTGAATTCTGTTAACCTTGGTTCTAAGTTGGATGTAAGTGAGTCTCCAATTAGAAAGTGTGAGGGTATTAAAATTGATATGTCATTTGGATCTTCGGATAACAAGGGGTCTGGAGTTTAGAATTGCTTCTATCTGTGTGCACACTGTATACAATTCTTCATATGTTAAGAAAGCGTTACCAACAACTCTGGTAGTGAATATTTTTCTTAATTCTATCAAGTCTTTATTTGCCTTGACGAAGTTCCTTCCGTTATCGGAGTATATGTTAGCGATCATACCACGCCTTGATATGAATCTTTTCAAAGCACTTACGAAAGAGTCTGTGGTAAGATTGGATACTAGTTCGATATGCACTGCCTTTACAGCCATGCATACAAATATAGCGATGTATGCCTTTGATGTAGAAGCCTTTCTGCCTGCATGGTTTCTTATTAAAAAAGGTCCACAATAATCTACACCTGTGTTAATGAAAGGTCGTGCGAGGGTAAGTTTCCCATTTTTGGTTGAAATGGTATAGGATTTACCTTAAAACATGTTATGCATTGTCTTATTATTTTACGTACGGTGTTACGTCCGCTGAGCGGCCAGAATTTACTTCGCAATTTAGCGAGTGTTACTTGTGTGCCTCCGTGTAATTCAGATTTATGTGTGTGTTCTATTAATAATTTTGTAAATTCATGCTTGCTAGGTAATATCATTTGATGTTTTTCGTCATAACTGCATAATGAATTACGTATTCTGCCACCCACTCGAATAATGCCTTCTGAGTCCAAGAACGGATCCAATTGCTTTAATTTACTTGAAGTATGCACCCTTTTGTTGGCTCTGAGAGCTTGCAATTCGTCTGCAAAGTCTTCAGCTTGAACTGTTTTTACTAAAAACTCAGTGGTACTATTCAATTCATTGACAGTTAGTGCGCCAGTGTTTATTGTTTGCACTGACTTTCTTACGCGCATTTGTGAATTCTTTATAAATCGTCGACAATAGCTTGTAATTCGCTGCAGTTTTAAGAAGCTGAAATATCTGTGAAACAGGTCTAAGTTGAATGAACTCACGGTACTGATGATAGTAGCGCTTCGTTTTTCTACTAGTTCCACCTCAGATATTCTTAATGTTGACTGCGGCCAGTCGTCAGAACTAGATAATAGCCATTCTGGTCCGTGCCACCATAACCTGCAATGCGACAAGTCTTCTATTGTCGATCCTCGGGATAATATATCTGCCGGGTTCTCCTTGGTACTTATGTGATGCCAACTAGTGATTTCTGTAATGTCCTGTATTTCTCCAACTCTGTTTGCGACGAATGTCTTTAACTGTATTGCTACTGCCCTGATCCAAGCCAATACTATAGTCGAATCTGTCCAGTAGTATACGTTTGTAATAATCAGGTCAAGAGATCTGATCACATTTTGCATTAGTCGAGCTAGCAATAGCGCAGCACACAATTCCAGCCTTGGTATAGTTGTAGGCTTTATTGGTGCCACCTTTGATTTTGAACATAACAAATGGCATGAAACTTGCCCTTGCTGATTCATGGTACGCACATATATACACGCGCCATATGCCCTTTCGCTGGTATCGCAGAAACCGTGCAGATCTATCATTGTCTTGTGAGGGACTGCGTTCCGTGAAACTTTCAAATCGCTTATTTGACTTAAGCTATTATAATACTGCAACCATTCAGTGTGAATATGTAACGGTACTGATTCGTCCCACGAAACTTTCAATTGCCATAGTATTTGCATCATCATTTTTGCCTTGATTATGACGGGACTAATTAGTCCAAGCGGGTCAAAGATTTGTGCAATATGCGACAAAATTGAGCGCTTGGTACTACGTTTTCCGATTTTAGCTAGGGGCAAAGTGTATTGCAGACTATCACAGGTTGAATTCCATTGTAATCCCAACGTTTTTGTTGTATTATCATTCTCTAAGCATAACAAAGTAGACTCCTTAGCATTTGGAAATAACTTGTTTAATAAATCAGAATTGTTAGATCTCCATTTTCTAAGTTGAAAGCCTCCGCTGTCCAAGAGTGTATTGACTTCTTCACAAATTGTTTGAATATCGTTTATGTTCTCTGCACCCGTTAACAAATCGTCAACATAAAAATCCCTTTGTACTATCTTCGCTGCTATTGGAAACCTGACAGTTTCTTCAATTGCAAGCTGCTTCAAAACCCGAGTCGCTAAGAACGCCGCCGAAGCGGTGCCGTATGTCAGTGTGGTAAGTTGATACGTTTTCAGATCGTTGGCAGGATCTGGCCTCCAAATAATTCTTTGCAATGATTGCTGTGATTCGTCAACTAGTACTTGTCGATACATTTTAGCTATGTCCGCTGTTAATACAAAATTGTGTGTTCGGAATCTACAAATGATGGAAAATAGGTCTTCTTGGACTGTTGGACCTACCATTAACATATCATTCAAGGATTTTCCTGAAGTTGACTTGGCTGACGCGTCAAACACCACACGCAATTTAGTTGTTTGACTTTCATTCTTTATGACAGCATGATGCGGTAAATAAAATGTGTTATGTGTTTCTGTTCGCGTATCGTTTTCACTCACCGGCTGCATGTGACCTAAACTCAAGTATTCATTCATAAACTGCACGTATTGCTCCCTTAATGCAGGTTGCTTTGACAGTTTTCTTTCCACAGCATAAAAACGCTTGACAGCTGATTCTTTAGAATCTCCTAGCATTACTCCCGGGGTATCCCTTATTGGTAGTTTTACCACAAATCTGCCCTGGTCGTTTCTTCTGTAGTTCTTAAGAAAGTGCTCTTCGCACGCCCTTTTATTCTATGTTATAATGGTTTTTATTCACACATTCTTCCAGTTGCCAGAATTTTATTAATTGTAAATCTAATGTTTGTTCCATTGCTAAGTTACAAATTGTATTATTTGTATTCAAAAGATTGTTATTAAGCGCTCCTGATACTATCCATCCTAACTGAGTTTTTTGCATAATTACTTGTGAATTATCTATTTTTATTTGTCCTACGCACAGAAGACGCCAAAATAATTCTGCCCCAATTAAAAGATCTATACGTCTAGGACGATTAAATTCAGGATCAGCTAGTTTTAAATTCTGTGGTATGTGTAAACTGGCTTTGTTGATATACGTGGAGGGAATGTCGCTTGTGACATTATCTAACACCAAGCATGATAAGTCTGTAGAAAATTGGTTGTGTAATGATTCTATTTTAACACGGACAACCTTGTTGATTGTTGTTCGTACTTTTCCAATACCACTGACAGGTATGTTTACAGATGCTTGTTTCACATTTAACTTTCTAACCAATGCATGTGTAATGAAATTCGATTGAGACGCTGAATCTAGTAATGCTCTACATTGGTGAAATATACCCTTATTGTCGCTTATTTTAATAAGTGCTGTTGATAAAATAACATGCGGATGGTTGTATACATATGATGTGTGAGAATATATTGCCTGTGAATGCTCCTCACATTCATCACTATTTTTAGAGGTGATATTTGATTCACTAGGTTTAACTCTTTCCAAGTGAAGTAACGTATTGTGCTTAGAACTACATTTTTTGCAATTACTAGAGGTGCATTTATTTACTTGATGCCCTGCTCTAAGACAATTTAAACAAAGTCTAGCGGATTTTGCTTGTTTTATTCTGTCCTCTATTGACATTTTTACAAATTCTGAGCATTGGTATATGCCGTGACTTGCTTTACATATGGGGCATTTTATCTGCTGCTGAGATACGTGAGATATTGAAGATTTTTGGAACTTACATACCTTTCCTTGAACTGCTGGCCGTGATGCGTATTTAGATATAGCCTCTAAAGTATTGCATTTGTGCGATAAGAATTCTAACAATTCTTGAAATGTTGGTATTTGCTTCGGCTTCATGCTAGCTTCCCTCTCCTTGTTCGTGATTTTATCAATCTTTTTTGTGATCATGTAAACTAACCAGTCGTCCCATTGATCCACTGGCCGTTTTAGTGACTTTAATGCTCGTGTGTGCTTTTGAATAGTATCATATACGTGTCTTAACGTGCTGTGATTTTCTTGTGTGCAATTAGGTAGCTCGTCAATGGCTTCAATATGTTTTTTAATGATTATTCTTTTATTATCAAATCTTTCCTTCAACGTAGACCATGCAATATCATAATTACTGGCTGAGATTTGTAATTCTTGTACACAGTGTGACGCCTCGTCTTTCAAACAAGATTTTAAATAATGAAACTTAAACTGTTGCAACAGAAGTATGAAATAACTAAAAAATATAGTAATTGCAACAAAAATAACGAATAAACTACATAACTAAATACGAAAAATGTACTTTTTACTCACATACACAGCTAATTTAGCTGGTAGTTATGTAGTTTATTTGTTATTTTTGTTGCAATTACTTACTGTATTTTTTGGGTTTAGATATTGTACCCCTCAAACCCAATCGAAAATTCCAACAAGCCTCTTCTGTCCACTTTTGGTTCAGGTAGCAATTTAATTATATCTTCAAAGGTCACACTATCCATGTCCTCTACTGCCGGCCAAACATATTTACTTTTATACTTTTTTATAAACTTCACATCTATCTCCCCCATGCTTGTGACGTTGGTTATTTGCCCAATAAAGTGGCTTACCGTTTTTTTGGTCCTATATTGGACTAAGGCCCACTGCCCTTTATTGACATTGCTAAATATAAGCTCTTGACTTTCTTCTTCTTCTACTTCAGGTGAACTTACGTAATTATCATCGGCATCAGAGCTGCTACAATCACTGGGAACTGTATTCAGTTTCTTTTTTCTCTTCTGCTTGTTGGTGGCACCGTCGCACTGGTTGTCACTCGTATCTTCAGCCACATGTATCTGACTGCTAACTGGCTCCTGCCTACAAGTTATGATTTCAGCACCTGGAGCTAAGCGTTTACGTTTTAAAGTCGGAAGAGGTTTATCCTGCTTCACTGTCTGTAGGAGTAACACTTCAAAGGAATTTGTTAACTTGCTTTCGTTTCTTCCTACCACCTGCGAGGGTCCTGCAGTGGGTGTCTCATCTTGTTGTCCACTGGTTATCATCTCATTAGGTTCGTCATTAGTTTCTGTGAGTGTTTCAAGAGGTTGTCCATTAGTTGATGTACTGTTATTGTCTAAGTTTCTTCGTTGCTGAAAGTCCTTCCACCTCTTCCACAATGCAGGGTCATACTTTTCTTCAGGGATAACATTTTCATTAAAAGGGCATATTCCGCCTTTCCTAAAACCACTTATTATTGATTCTTTTGTGACTTGGTTCCATGTTTCACTAAGCAAAAGTGAAAAGCTTCTCTTTGGTATTTTGCATCCTTGGTGCTTACGTTGCCACATCAATAATTTCTTTTCCCAAATTAATTTAAATGGGCGAAAAACAGCGAGATCTAAAGGTTGTAACAGGTGGCTAGTATGAGCGGGAAGCTTCAGTATTGTTATATTCTGTGCTCGAGCTATTTCTATTAACTGACTGTCAACATGAGTTACATGACCATCATAGATTATTAAAATGGGCCGAGTATCACCGAAAAAGGGCAGTAGGGTCTTCTGGAAATAGTTGCGAAAAATGTCGCTAGTCATCCACCCATTGGGACTTGCGGCAAATGACATGGGTGACTGTTGCAATTCATTGTTTTCTGGAATCCACGAGCTCCATATATTGTTTCCTTTGTATATAACTAAAGGAGGGGCCTTTTCTCCAGCTGCGTTTGCGCCAGCTAGAACTGTTATGTTTTCCTTCCCAGAACCGGCAATTACCCTGGAGCAGGGCTTTCCTTTGGCTCCCACAACTTTAATCCGTGAGGGGTCCATACAAATGCTTGTTTCGTCCAAATTCCAAATGGAATTTGGTTTATCCTGAAGGTCCAAATTATGAAGGGTTTCATTAAGAAGTTGAAAATACTCGTTGATTAGGAAAGGATCTGTTGCTTTTTTTCTGCAATACTCTAGTGGTTGTGGTTTCTTTGTCGAAAGACCGTGACGACGCTTAAAAGCAATGAACCAGTCTGCTCCTGGGCGATTGTCTTTGAATGGTGTTTTAAGCTGGTGCAGAGTAACAAACTCCCTAACCTTTTCTAGTATTTCGGAGCTGGAGAGCCCATAGCCCCATTTCTCTAAACATTTTAAATATTCTGCCAACTGGTTTTCGTCATCAGGAGTCAAAACAGTGGACCTTCCTTGTGTCTGACTTTTTTGCCCTCTTAAATTTTTGAAACGTTTGTACAGGGTGTTGTATGGAATATTGAATTGCACACTTGCTCGTGATAAACTTGTTTGCCCACATCAAATTGCTTGCAGTGCTCTTTGCATATTCTCTACTGGATAGTTAGCCCTTTGAGACTTTCTCTTATACGTCCTTACCATTTTGACATAATTACAATATCTGTAAAAAACTTATCCTATGAAACACCGGAATATTCTTGTCAATTTTACAATTGCCCCATTAGAATTTGGTGTAGGGGTAACTGTAAAAATACATTTTTACACTGTCCCCATTTGCAGTTTCGCTGGGGAAAGTGTAAAGATGGGCGTGTACAGGCAACTTTTTTATTTATAAGCAAAATAATGTGATACACGTCTAGAAGTAACTTGTTTAAAGCTGGTCGCCACAATAAATTAATAAAAATTGTACTTTAAAGCGGTTAAATATCCAAATTTCTGGAACCTATCTCGCTCACATGCAGACCGCATTTGTTGGTTATGTGAAACTCTGTCGATAAATCAGAACTCAACATGTTGAGCAAGTTTGCATATACGTTGTGGTAACATACAAGGATCATTGGTTGCCTACGCCATACAATAAAATTTGAATTTCTAAAAAATTTTTTTCTACCAACCGATTTTCCACTTCCCCCGATTTTGCACTTGCCCCAGTCTACCTATTCTTTAGACATTTTTAATTAATAATACATATATACGCCTAATGTGCAGTGCCCCCTAATGCCCAGATGCTACACTAATATTCAAGTTTCTGATGTGATAGATTTCGATTTTGACGGTTTTTGTCCACACTATAGTTGAATTGTAACCCTAATATCACATAATATCCAGGCATTCTTATTTTTGATACCATTTACAAACGAATATATTATTTTCGTTGCAGTATTTTTTATTACAATGCAGACTATTTTTTTTTAGGTCCAGGGGGTGCAAGAATTTGAAAATTACAGATAAAAAATATTTATTTTTACCTCTAAAAGGGGTATTTTATTCACAGTATATAGTGTAAAACCAGCCCAATTAGACATTTAAAACCCCCCTACGACCTCGAATCAAGTTTCCTTAACATAACTGTGTACTTTTTATAACAATTAAATTAATAGTTTCCATTTCTTATCAAAAAAATATGAACATGTTTTCAACGTGAATATTGTCCGGTGCAGCGTACGGTACGACAGCCTTAAGTATTTCCCTACTCTTGTACTCGCTCTCAATCCAGTTTCAGCTCGTACTCAAACTGCCGCTATTGCCACTAATTGCTTTTGAATCCCATCTTCTCATTATAGGTTTTCTTTGCTTCTCTACAAAAGGAATAACTTGCATTAATATTTAAAATCTTCACAAATATTCCAGAAATAGTCTTCATACTTACCTACTGTTGTAAAATTTTTAGTTTTCTTCATGGATACTGTTTATGAGCCTACAGCAGAAAGTCGGGTACCATGAACAGTTTTTCCGGTGCGAAGGGGGAGGTAAAGCGAGACACCTAAACGTTTGTGTGGTGGGGCGATCGTAACATATGAAAATTTTGTAGCAGTGCACAATTCAAACCTCTTCTATTCACAGTTTTGTAATGTCTAAGACCAGCCATATGGAAGGTATACCTGGTCAACTGCACACCAAATAAACACATTTTTTTATTACATTAGTAAAGAGAATATATTAAGAGGAGCGTTTACCTATCGAAAATTAAGGCATCGCCGTTTCGCGTTTTTTAAACTTATTTTGTAATTTTAGAATCTCAAATTTGGGTTAGTGATGCAAAAGGCATAAATTTATAATGTCAAGGTCAGTTTTTGTACTAATTTATTTTCTTAAAAAAGTTATGTGTTTTAGAAATAACCATAAAAATGCATGAATTTGATTAATGTCTACTACCTAAGGCTGGAACACAAAAGGGATAAAAAAAGGACCTCTATGCGCCAGCTGCACATTTGATGTACGACATAAAGAAAAAATCAAATTTATGTAATTATTTTTAAAGATAAAAACATTAAACAGTAAACATTGTCACACACATTTTACACGAGCTTTTTCCAAGCTAATCGCGTCGTCTATCCCCACTTTACGGTATCTCTACCGGTCCCAGCGAAGACGAAAATCTATCGGAATCGGTCGGCTATTGCAGACTTAAATGCGAGTGACAGTTTAATTATAAACTGTCACTGGCATTTAAATGTCATATATACCTATAATATTCGAGTGTATAATAATATAACAGTTATGGGCAAGCGAAAATTGGCTTATTATAAAACATCAACAACATCAACAGTTCCGTAAGAACTCATTCTTTATACATTATGTTTCCCATCTATAGTATTCCTTTATCTATGACAGAATCTCTGACTAAAACCGAAGCGCTGTGACAGAACCGCATATCGTCTACCTCCACCTACTCACACCCCCTTGCGTCTACCCGTCCCGCAAGTAATATAAGTTGCATAAGTTTCTATTTGTTGGTAAGCGCCCCTCTTAAACTAGTTTATAAAAGAAACAAGGAAGCAAATATATTTTAAATGTGCCACTTATTTATGATTTATATAGGTATGGTGGAAACGCGTTACATTCCGTTGCACGTCATACAAGATCCATGACGACTCGCTTTGTATATGTTGCCGGATCTCTTTTTATTTCAGTCATTGACATTTGATATAACCAAAGAAAAAAATTATTCACAATACAATAACTATAACGTAATATATTTAGTAATTGAAATGCTCTAAGACTTCAGTCTTTCTCAACTTATTTATTATATTGATTTAGATTGTCGAAAACCCTTAAATGTTTCATAACGTATCCATAATAAAATTTAAAATAAACATTACTTACGCTATTCTCGTTAATCAGATGATTAAGGTAAGATGGGGGAAATGCGACCATGATTTTCAATAGTTCAACATAAATTAATTATAATATGTAAAGTTTTCGCTTCCAAAAACGGATCTTTGGTCAAATCGATACCTTATAAGATTCTTTAACTGACCTCTGCTCGTATTTCGTTTACAAAACAAAACAAACGTATATTAGATATTTTTTTATTAAAGCCTGTGATTGATTGCATTTTCCCAGGCCAAAGTGGGAAAGTGCAATCACGGCTTATAAAACTCATTTAGGCATATGTGTAAATTTATGGGGCAAGAGTATTACATTCTTCAACACATAAAGAGAGCTGTAATTTTTTTTCGGATTTTTTCCTTTTAATATAGTCGCCATTTAACACTTGATAAGAGTACAGTGTACAACGTATACAGACATATTAACAAGAAGAATATCAGAAAAAAAATATTAAACTATATCAGTTACATAGAGATCGAAATGAGAGTTAAATACATTCAAAATTAAAGTGCAATTAAAAAGAAAATTACAAAAACACTAGAAAATGAATTGAAAAGTTAGTTATTGAAAAATGTCTTTAAAATAATAATGCCCAAATAATAATGCCCACGTCGGATAGGAGGCGTGTCTAAAACTTGAACAATCTGATTTTTGTCTATGATGGATAAATCTTTGTTGTCTGGAAAAACATACGAATGTGATCCATTGTTGTGCCCTTTTAACCTCATGAAACTGCAATAAAAGTTTTCTTTTTCTTGTTCAATTTCCAAGATCTTTCCAATATAATAGTACTCGATGCCAGTGTCTTTTCCATTAAATCTGACCACTATAAAATCTTCAATCTTAAATTCTGTTCTTTTCGAGTTCTTTTTAATATTTATTTTCCCTTCACTGTCCGAATTAATACTTTCTTTATCATCTTTATTATTTTCCTGTAAATTACCCTCTTCAAGTGATGTGTTTTCATGATGCATATCTTCAAAATTTTCATGAGGTAGATCTTCAAAATTTTCATGATGCAAATCTTCAAAATCTTCGGAGTGTGCATCTTCAAAATTTTCGGAACGCAAAACTTCAAAAGTTTCTGGTTCCAGATTAACTTCTTCAAAATCTTCTGGATCTAGATCATCCTCTGAGTCAACGTATTGCGGATCACTCAGATCTTCTTCACTTGAATCTGTATCGCTGACGCTGTACTTTTTGGGTTTGGCTTTTTTGCTTGGTGACGGTTTGGTTTTCTTAGACTTCTGTTTTGATTGTTTTTCGGTTTCATTAATCCTTACAGTTACCTCCGTGGCAGTAATAACTTCTGCCCCTTGGGCAATTCTTTTCCTCTTTTGATTTGAAGCGGAAGGTCTTTGTTTAACAGTTTCTAATAATATATTTTCAAATGAAAGATGATTGTCTTGGTTTTCACGATCGTGGTTAACATAATCATCTTCACCATTAATTTCCTCCTTTTGAAACGATTCCCAGCGTTTCCATGCTTCTGGATCAAATTTTTCTTTAGGCACTGCAGTTCTATTAAATGGCATAATTCCGGCTTTTCTAAACCCACTGACAATAATCTCAGGTTTAACGTTTGCCCAAACTGATCCTAGCAACATAGCAAATTCCTTTTTGGGAATACGCATTCCAGAGTGATTTCGCTGCCATGCGCACAGTTTTTGATCCCATTGTGTTTTCAAAGCTTTAAATAATAATAATAAACTTTTATTCATCTTTAGATGTTTACAATGTTACACTATAATTTTAAACTATATACAATCATTCCTAACATACCTCGTACAATAGTGTCTAAACTCTCTTATAGAAGGACTCTGTTTAGTCGCTTCAGGCATACCATTATATAATTTTAAACCCTTGTAAAAAAGACTATTCTGCGAAGCCGATTTTTTGTGAAAAGGTAACCTAAAGTTATCTATGTATCTAGTATTGTAGTCATGAATCTCATTACTACACGAAACATATTTGTTTAAATACTTTGGTAACCTATTATGTATTATTTTATAAATCAATATAAGAGTGTTGAACTGAATCCTTTGCTTAACACTAAGCCATTGTAATGTATCTAACATTAATGTAATTCGAGTATACCTATTGCAACTCAGTATAATCCTCATAGCCCTGTTTTGCAGTTTCTGTAATCTATATATATCCCCATCTTTGGCTAGAATTAGAATTGTGGAACAATAATCAAAGTGTGGGGCAATGATTGTCTTATAAACATAGATTCTAGCCCATAAACTTAATTTAGCACTTATCCTACCCAAAAAACCTATTTTTTTTGCAACTTTCTTTTCTATATAGTCAATATTTCTAGAGAATGTTAATTTATTATCAATTATCACACCGAGATAGTTAATCTCATTTACCCATTCAATAATTTCATTATCAATTACCACTGATTCACTAGTGTCATTTATCACACTGCTGTAGATAAGCATAGCTTGTGTTTTCGACGTATTCAACTTTAGTTTATTAATTTTTAACCACTTGCTAACACTTTCTAGTTCACAGTTTATCTTTTTTATTGCTGAATCAACATCCCTATCTGCAACACTTATTAGCGTATCATCCGCAAACAGGTTAATCTTGCAGTCCTTAGTCGCACTTATCACGTCGTTTATGTAAAGGAAGTGGTCCTAGAATTGATCCTTGAGGGACTCCTAGGGAGACCTCCTCAGCTGTTGACTCTTCATCGTCGTACCTAGTTTTTTGTTTCCTATCTGTTAAATAATCCTTTATCCATTCCAAAGCCATACCTCTTATTCCATATTTACTTAACTTTTGTATTAACTTCTTTCGGTCAAGTGTCTCAAAAGCCCTTTTCAGATCCAAGAAAACTGCCACAACTTTGTTATCGCGATCTATCTCTTCCTTCCAGTTACCTATTATTAAATTTAATGCTGTTTCACATGAGTGATTCCTCCTGAAGCCGGACTGCACATCCACCAACACGCAATTTTTTTCCAGAAAGTATTCTAATTGTTCTTTTGCTGCATATTCTATGATTTTTTCTAATGTTGGCAACATGTTGATCGGTCTAAAATCAGAGCAGTTCTTGGTGCCGTTGATCTTTGGAATCGGTATTATCGTAGTGGTTTTCCAAACATCCGGAAACACGCCTGTCTTGAACGACTCATTAATTATTCCCAACAGCGTATGTCCAATAATCGGAAATGCGTCGCTAATAACTTTTGTATCAATACCATCAGTTGTTGACTTGCTCTTAAGTGATTCTACAATTTTTCGTAGCTGCCCCATTTCAAGCGGTTCAAAAGTGTTCAATATGTTTGTGTCTCCTCCGCGATAGTCATCCAAATTTACGTTCTCTACAATTACTGTAAGACACACAATTCTAAGGGTTGCAAAAGGTGACTTGTGTGGGGGGGAAGTTTTAATATTGTTATGTTTTCACGTTGAGCCAAATTTACAACAGCAGATGAAAGATGTGTAGCGTGTCCATCATATATTAACAGACTAGGACGTTCAGGTCCTAATACAGGTATCAAAGACCTCTGAAAGTAATTCAGAAATATTTCCGACGTTATCCAACCGTTTGCACTAGCGGCATAAACCATACCGGGGTATGATTCTTCTCCTTTGGTTGGGCCAGGAACCCATGTGCTCCACACGTTAATTCCTTTAAAAATTATCAATGGAGGTGCTTTCGATCCTGAAGCACTCACTGCATTTAGACAGGTGATGTTTTCTTTACCACAGCCACCTGTGGTTCTGGAACTGGCTTTCCCTTTTTCACCCACAATTTTAGTTTTAGAAGGATCAATACATACAGATGTTTCGTCTAGGTTCCAGATCTGTGCCGGCTTCTGAAATAAATTCAAGCTTTGTAGGGTGCTATGAAGTAAATCCAAATAAGACTGCACAATGAAAGGATCTGTCATTTTCTTTCTTGAGTATTCAACAGATTGGGGCTTCTTTATAGAAAGGTTGTGTCTTCGTTTAAAATTCAAAAACCAATCCTCCCCTGGCCTGTTGTTTTTAAATGGAGTTTTTTCATTTTTTTCTAATACATATTGTTCCACGCAATCCGTTACCTCTGTTCGGGACATCCCAAACCCCCATTTCTCCATAATTTTCAAATAGTCGGCCAATTTTCTTTCTGCTTCTAAGGGTAATGCCGGCGCACGACCACCTGTCTGACTTTTTTTACCACGTCTGCCTTTTAGGTAACTTTGTAAGGTACTATAGGGGATGTTATAAGCTTTCGCAGCTTTTCTTACGGTTGTAGCACCCCGTTTAACATCAGAAATTGCTATATCAAGAGTCTCCGGGGTACATTGTGTGCCCCTAGCGGTCTTGCGAACATAATGTCGTACATCATGAATTTAATGGACACTGTAATTTAAAATCGAATATACTTACATAAGTAAAATACAATTTTTTGCGGGAGGGAAAGTGCAGCCAGGTGATTGCTCTTTCCCATACCATCTTGATTGCAGTTTCCCTAACAGCCTTTACGGCGGGGCAAATGTAGTAATATAAATACAAGGGTAAAAAGTAGGAATTTCATCAAATACAATACTTACATATTTCAATCAAGGGTGAATAATGGTCCCTGCACATATTTAGTTAAAATTAACTTCAATATAACACAGATACACGTTTTTTTCTGACACACTGTTCCACTTTCCGACTGACTGAAAACAGCTGTTGAGAACTATTAATCCACCCTGTCGGTAAAGAAGCGAGCAAAGCGCACGGCGGCTTTGCTAAATTCCAGAGGACACCAAAATGTTTGAAATCCACTAGAAAGATCAAGTCTAATTTTAGTTAGTGGGTCATTGTAATCTGTGATTGCACTTTACCCGATTTTGCACTTACCCCACCTTACCTTATAGAAAAGTTTGTGAAAAGCTTCGACTGTTTACAGAAACCTTTCGTCATTATATTCAATGGACGCAAATAAATAATAAATACACTTCTAAGAAGCACTGTCTTCAAACAATTTATTTCAACGTAAAAATAAACATGAAAATTAAATTTGACAGGAAGAATATACACATAGATAAAGATAGGGGGTAAAGATAGGTCACTATTAAGAAATTATTGAAACCGTTATTCGCGCCATCTCTTGAGATGTATCCCCCAACTAAAGTTGGTATTTACAAAGAGCGGTAAATTTGAAATTATTAATAGTATTTATTTAAAAAAAAATCATTTATTTATTTTTACTTGGAATATATACTAAATAAAAATACATATATTAAAATTTGCTTTTGTTAAAAATTAACCTACTAAATGCAATATATAAAATTTTGGTTTCAATATGTAAAAATGTTAAATGTACTTAAAAAGGAAACGAATGCTATTAGTAGGTTAATTTTTAACAAAGGCAAATTTTAATATATTTTTATGTAGTATATATTCCAATTAAAAATAAATATATGATTGATTATGATGGAATATATATAATTAATTATTTATATAATTCCAAACAAGAACATAATGATTCTTCTATGCACAGCCCTATTTTATTCAACTGCTAACCGATAGACAATATTCATTGCTTGTTGCATCAGTATTATGTTCACGGCCGGCAACTTTTGATTTTGCCATGTGTTGCTCAAAACAATATTAATAATAATAAGTGCTTGGACCCGAGGGGATGGGGATATTTTGTTTGATGATTATTATTACAACATAACAACATAGTAACATAGTTTTTTTAATTCAAGTATCAAAATACAAACTAATATAAAAATACTACTAATTTATTTCATTGAAAATGTTGATTTTCTTACGGAAGCCCTGTTGATCCATTCATTGATTAGCGGGGTTAAATCTAAATCTTCTGCGTAATCTCTATGAACATGTAGAACAGCCACGTGGTTTAAGCGTTCTTGCTTCAAGGATGAACGTAAATATGTTTTTAAGCGACGAAGCGCCGAAAAGGAGCGTTCTGCTGTACAGGTTGACATGGGAATAGTGAGCAAAATTTTAATCAATTTTGTGACTTCTGAAACAAAAGGGGAAAGGTAGGGCTTTTTTTTCAAAAAATCGAACACCTCTTTTATGCAGGTTGGACCTTTCGGAAGCTCTTTCCTCATAACATCAATTAACATATCACGATGTAATTTTAAGCGGGCTGCATCGAATTCGAGTTCATGTTTTATGTTGTAAAATTCAATAATTTTGTTTTCGGAAGAACCTCGTTTTTCTATTAGGAAATCTTCAATTTCATTAAAGAATCTACTCGTTTCAGCATTGAAACGTTCATTAAATGCGTTTAGTGTTGTGTCAATTACTTCATAAAATAATTTTTTGTAGTATTCTTGAGGATTTGAGAATACGTGGCCTACGCTTCCAGTGTCAAACCTGCGTGGAGTTTTCCGTACTCGTGGAATTGAAGGGGGTTCCAAATCTAAATTACGAGTTTCCATTTGGACGTTATTCCAAAATTCATTAAAAAAATTGTTTCGTGTTTCTTGGAAAGCATTCTTCATTATTTCGATTTTTGAATTAGCTTCGTTAACACTTAGTTCTTTTTTCTGCAATTCTTGATTCAAATTTTCTACACGTTCAAAAATGGAAATCAGAAGCTTCAAGTTGAAGTAGAATTCAAACGTCTCCATTTTGTGGACATAACCTAAAGCTTCCGCGCTGAGCGTGCCATCATTCTCCTTGTCTCTACATATATCTTCAAAAAATGACATAAGGGCTTCGTAGTTACATGAAATAGATCTTAGTGACTTAATGCGCACACACCATCTCGTGGGACAATATTTTGTTAGTAAAGGAGAGTGGTCGTTTTGAAATTCTTTAAAACAAGCTAAGCGCTTTGGTGAATTTCTCACGAAATTGATCAGATCTTTGATAAGGCCAATAAATACATTTACAAAAGTAATGTTCTGCAATGCATCCTGTACCACCAAATTTAAACGATGTGCAGTACAGTGAACATGTAAAGCACGCGGTTCTGCATCCCTTATTCTCTTTTGCAGGCCAGTTATTCGACCCCCAACATTTGATGCCCCGTCGAAGCATTGGCCACGAAGATTGTTGATGTCTAGTGCAAAGCGGAGAAGAATATCGGTCACGATCGCATATAAAGTTTCTGATTTAGTATTACTAGTTTCATAAAAACCGATAAATTCTTCTTTTACTTCAAAATTTTCAGTAACAAAGCGAAAACATACGGACACCTGCTCTAAGCGTGAAATATCTGACGTTTCATCAATCATAATGCTAAAATATTTAGCTTCTTTAACTTCAGATATTATTTTTGTCAACACTGCATCTGCCTGAAGTTTCAAAATTTCTTCAATAGTATCATGATGGAGCCATTTATATCCACTAGTACGTTTAAGCCAAGAATTCAATTCAGGAACATCGTTTGCGCGCAGCTTAAGAATTCCCATAAATTTGGAACGTTCATCATTATTTGCACCTCTAAAAGGTGTAGACCTTCTTGTCCCAGGAAATTAACCGTTTCAAAAAATTTCTCTAAAGCAACTCTAGCTTTTTTCATGTTTTGTTGCCTATCTGCAGAAAGAGACTCTAACACACATACTTTATCTATGTTTGCAAGTCCTGCCACTGCATCCCGGTGAAATTCTGAACTTTCATGATTTCTGAAGGCAGTTAATGCACGGGCCCATGCATTAAATCCTTTTTCCACAAACGCTTCCCTTGCTCGGACATTAGACGGCAAAAACAGTTTACGCAAGACAGCTTTGGTGCAGCACATACAAATAGCATTTCCATTCTTCTCACGAGATGATTCTAACCAAGGAAAAGTTGTTTTCCAACTGTTTTGAAACGTACGAGTACGACCACTACTCGTTAGATGTAAATTTTCGTTTTCTATTAATTAATTTTAAAAAATAATAGACATTTTTTAATTATTGCAATAAACTTACTGTTTTTGATCCTCTGTGAGTGGTTGACTGAATTGTCGGATTCTGGGTCGCTTTGATTTTCAATCTTCGTTTCGACACTTTCGACTAACCTAGTAGCGGCATTTGAACTCGCATGTGTAACTGCCGTCGGCGGCGCGGGCTCAGACACCACCACCTCCGCCTCCGCCTCTTCTTTTGAATCCTTTTTTTCTTTATTTTTCCAAAGTTTTATAAAATGATCCATAATGTTATCGCACAATACAATCACAATCACAACTCACAAGATCAAGAGTCACAAGCTGCGGTACACTAGGTAGGTAATAAGCAGTAAGTATAAAATGATTGTACATAGGTAATACACTACCTTCTTTAAAGTTACGGTTACGGACACGGACACAAGTATTGTGCAAAATGCAATGCAATACTGCAATCTGCAATTCTGCATTAGTGCATTAGAACACGTATCGGTTTAGTCAACGTTCGGTAGACCACGCCGGATATCGGAACTTTTCGATATATTTAGGTACCTACGACCCAACCCAGTGGCGCGGAGACGCGCTGCTTGGCTGGTCGAACGGACGCCTTGGCTTGGCCCCTGAACGTCGAGCTCTGGTCGTAACACTAATTGTCGCTTTCCTTTCGAGTGCTTTAAGCCCTTGGGCTTGAAGCACCGGAGCAACCCGGAACAGCTTGTGAAAGGAATAGAAATTAGCGAATTGTGAACTGTTACCAAAAATATTTGACAACTCACAGTTTTATTAGTCATGTGTCTATTATACCACACTCTATACCTAACCTCCAAGGTATCGAATTTAGGGCTGCATGCAATTAACGAATTACCTTGAGTAGGTACTAGGTATGGTTTCTCTACTAGATTGTGAGCTAATAAAGGTAATGGCGTGTTATTCGTTTAACATTTTGTTTAACAATCGTACTTTTCCCAGATCTTGTTAGAAAATGAGTTGGATTCAACGTCAAGTTCGAGTTCCGACGAAAATGTAATTTATTCTTTTGATGAGGAAAAACCAAAGAGACGGCGTTTAGTGAGAATTAAACTGTACGTGGAAAACACTGTGTCGCTATACAGCGATGCAGAATTTAAAATGCATTTTCGACTAACACGAACAACTGTATTCCAACTAATTGGTAAGTAAAGTTTTAATACATACATTGTTACTTTTTTTTAACAAGTAGCAAAGAAAATAGAACAGTTATCATTATAAAAATATATTTTACAGAAACACTCAACAGTCATAAGATAATACCAACGCATCATGATGGTAGAAGCAAAATAACTGCAGAGAAAGCCTTTTTACTGGTGTTATGGTATCTTGGCAATCTTGAAACATATCGCCAAGTTGCTGATAGATTCAATGTAACGATGAGTTCAGTGCATCGATGCTTAAGAAGGGTTATATCATTTATTTTGAAAATGAAATCGCAGATAATACAATGGCCAAACGAGAATAGAATTGTAGAAATTATCCATGGCTTTGAAAGAAGGAAAGGTATACCTAATGTCCTAGGAGCCATTGACGGAAGCCATATTGAAATCCCAAAACCCAAGGAAAATCAAGACTCTTACATCAACAGAAAAAATTACCATAGCGTACTAATACAGGCTGTAGTAGACCATGAAAAAAAGTTCATTCATATATTTTGTGGTGAGCCCGGATCAATGCACGATTCTCGACTGTTACGCAAATCAGCATTGTATGATCGCATGGAAAGTGATTATTACAATATGAGAGACAATTTTCTCATTGGCGATTCTGCATACCCTAACTTGAGTTGGTTAGTGACACCATTTAAAGATAATGGCAGATTGACACGAAACCATTTGATCTTCAACAATCGCCTGTCTGGAACTCGTGTTGTTGTTGAGAATGCTTTTGGGTTATTGAAATGTAGATTTAGACGGCTCAAGAGTTTACAAAACCTGGATATGATGCTTTGCTCTCAAATTATAATGACAGCATGTATTTTACATAATATATGCATTGATTTCCATGATTTAATGGAAGCTGATGCAGCAGATTATAATCAACCAGATGCAGAAGTAGTCAATAATGAAAGAGAAGACTTCAATGTAAATTACAATAGGCGGCAAGAAGTTTTTACGCGAATGTTTGCAGGTCATTGAGTATACACTGAATGTAAAAAAAAGAATACATACCTATAAAGACTGTAAAACTCACATTTATTGTTATCTTAAAAAGTAAAATAAATAAATTCATTGAAAATCACTAAATCATTTATTTTTTCAAAACAATTAGAATATGGTTATAAAAACTACATAGTTGAAAAAAACAGTTTAGGAACTATCGTGAAGAGGGGCAGCAAAAATAAACTTTGACTAAAAAATTAAAAATAAACAAAACACGTCTTTGCACTTAGAAGACATCACAGCCTCTCTTACCACATTTTAATGAGATCAAGGATAATACTTAAGTGAACAAAAAAAAGGTGTTATAAATCAGGTAAAATTTATACCTCTTCATTGTCAGGCTTGTTACTATTTCCAGTTACATGCTGCAAATATTTCTCAAAAAGGGCAATTTTCCGATTTTCAACTTCTAGTCTGTCATCATGCCTTTTCTGCCTTTTGTCATACTCGCTTTTCTTCATATCCAAGTAGTCCCTCTTGAGCTTTTTCTCACTTTGTCGAGGTTTCTTTTCATCACTGTTTTTTGTTGCATTATTAATCAAGTGTTGTTCTGCTTCCTCACTTGTTTTATTTTTGGCAGATGAAGCTTTTACCAGGACAATATTATTGTCAGTGTCTTTTGAAGTAGATGGCAACGGCAACGTTTTTTGTAAAACAGAATCACCAGAATTGATAGAGTGACTTGACGAATTAGATGGTTTTTACTTTCTTATACGTAGTATAAGGAAGTATTGTGATGATGAAAATTTTCGACCTCGAGATTTTTGCAGATGTCCACGTTTTGAGGTCCCCTGATACCAAAAAAGTGGTTTTTAAAAAAATGTCTGTGTGTGTGTGTGTCTGTGTGTCTGTCTGTCTGTGTGTCTGTGTGTCTGTCTGTGACCACGATAGCGGTCAAACCGCTGGAGATATCAATTCCAAATTTTGTATTTACGTGTATAATCTCCCTCTTGAGATCTGATTAGTTTTTCAGTAAAATCGGTAGACCGGAAGTAGCAGTTTACTTCAGTATAAAAATCGAATTTTGCCAATATTTCGTCAAATACTAAGTTTATACAAATTTATAAAGAATTCATATGTACTTAGAATTAAAATAGAGAACAATTTTATTTAAAAAGTTTTTCGAAATTCCTACCGGAAGTAGGTCTTTTACTCTTATCGAAAATCGGTTTTTTGCGAATATCTCGCAAGTCATGCTTTCTAGGCAGGTACATTACGAGTATAAAAGTATTTACATGAAAATTTTAAATATCTTTTGTATAAAAAAAATTTCAAAATTCGGACCGGAAGTACCACTTTTACTCTTACCGAATAGCGGTTTTTTGCAAATATGTCGTAAATTATGCATTCTATATATATTTATTAAGAGTACAAAAGTATTTATAGTTGAATTTGCAATATTTTTTGTATAAATGAAATTTCAAAATTCGGACCGGAAGTAGCACTTTTACTCTTAGCGAGTAGCACTTTTTTTCGAATATCTTGCAAAGGATGCATTCTATAGCGATTTATTAAGAGAATGAAAGTACTTAGAATAGGATTTTGAATATTTTTTGTATAAAAAAATTCTTAAAATTCTATAATTTGAAACGCTCATACGTATAAGAAAGTCGTGTGGTGGCCACACCTGATTTTTTACCAAGGAGTTCATCCATCAAATCATAATACTGAAATCTACTTGGAGCTGTTCCTGTTCGTATTTTGTTATCTTTAGCCTTTTTATAACTGCGCGTTAAACTTTTCCATTTGTTTTGAACCAAAGTTTCATTAACCGTATAGCCAATACTGGTTAAGTCATTTACAATTAGTTCAAAAACATGTTGACGTTTTCGGGAATGATTAAAATCATCAATATGGTTGGCCATTGAGTGGATTAAATCTATTATTTCATTGTGTTGCCATGTATAAATTGTTTTTATATTTTCTTGGATATTACAACCATCATTTTCATCTTTTGAATTTTGAATTGGGTACAACTTCATTATCACTGTTGTCTGGGCTGTTATCATTTCTTTCTGTGTTTTCATTCCCTGGCGTTGGTGTGAGTGGTTTAATTCTTTGTCCCAATAGTAGTGAAGTCGCAAAATGTTCATCTAAAACAATAATTCACACTTATCACTTGACTAAATTACAGAAAACTCAAAAGTCAAACTACATTTGCTTTTTTTAATACCTCTAATTAAAAATTAACTTTGTACTAACCTGTTTGTGCTCGACGAAAATCTTCATTATTCAAGTAACATTTATAGGATGTATTATTTTCTGGGTCATATAATGTTAAGACGTTACATTCATTAAGTTCGGCGTCCATTTTACACTTTTATTCAAAACTGTTATTAGAAATTATTGTTATAAAGAAAATGTAAACAATCTTGGCGACGTAACGCAAACAAACCAAATAGTCCTGTCAGATGTTAAACAGCTGTTAAATTTCGCGCGAAGTAGCAAAGGTGCTTCGTGCACCAGCTTTCGAGTAGGTACTCGAGGGGAAAGGGGAAATGGACGCTACAGTGGTTCTCAGTGCGTCGAGCACTTTTGAAAGGAATGCGGGGTAGTAGCCTAGAGCTGTACCGAGCTGCTCTTTCTGTTGAAAGGAAAGCGTTGATTATCACAAAACTGGTTTATGCATTGCTGCCGTTTTGTGTTTTGTTATTTGATATTCTACAATTCTGCAGTTTAGTATTCGCCTTTTCGGTCTTTTCCTGTGTGTTGCTTAGCAACATATTGCTGTGACTCTTACAAATTGAGGTTTATATAAAATAATTTAAATTATTCAATCAATGAGTAGGTAAGAATCAAGCACGCATCCTAGTGCTAGGCCTTATGCTAGACTAAGATACAACAAATTTTCTGCTAGATAGTAGGTTAGGCAATTTTACATTTAACTAGCTCAGTTTAGAATGATTAAAGAAAATGTTCTCTCAGGGGCAGAAAATATAAATAAATTCTCCAATCAACTTGAATGCTCTTTAATTATCTCCAGGTCAGGTAAAGAAAATAAAATGCAAAATAAATCTTATCATCTAATTTATAAAAAATAAATATTAAGAAATGAGAAATTTTTAATTACACAAATATATATATATTTACAGAAAAAAAAAATTAATATTTCAAAACATCATCCAAAACTACACATATCATAAACAACAAGTCAATATAATAAAGAAATTAAAATAAATGAAAGCATAACGTCGAGAAAATTTTATATTTTAAATGTAAACGTGATTATCATGATTTATATTTGTCATAGATACATGTAAACAATCAACATCTTTAATAAAATAAAAATTTTATTGCATATGATGAATTGTACTGGAATATGAATAACCAAAAATTTACGCGATTCATTATTTACGAAGAAAATATAAACATTAAGGGAATGGCTTTGCCCTAATTAGTCCTGCCTGGCGCCTTTTCTCGCTCCCAACACAGTACCATCAGAAAGCAAATTCACACTGGTAGGTACCCCAAAGTTCCACCCAACGAGTATGTCTTTTTAACTCGTCGGACACAACCCGAACATACACCACAATGTGCTCACCCCTTAAGGTATATATATAAATTTTAAATTAAATAAAAAAAAATGAAATAAAATAAAAGTCTTTGTGTATTCAATTAATTAACTCAGCCCTGATTAGTTCTGCCTGGCGCCTTTTCTCGCTCCCAACACAGTACCACCAAGACTAATTCGTGTTTTAAGGATTCACCAGGACTCCATGCTATGAATTAAATAACTACTTAATCCATTTCACACATCCCTGATGTATTACCCAACACGTTAACATCAAACACACAAGTACTACAAAATATACTTGATATACATACAAGAAAATATATGCATTAAAATAAAACTTTACCTTCTTTGAGATTCCAATACAAAACACTACTCAAAAAAAATTGGTACAACACTATACACACATTTATAACAAACATTATCAAATCACCTTAATTCTTCATACATCACTTCAAATTCATCCATGATTTAAATATTGATCACAGTTCAATTATTCTGTATATACATAAAACAAAATTATTAGTCACAAATCCTCTAATCTGATAAATAAAGTAGTAAAGAAAATTTTTACACTAAAATAAAATTATTACGCTATTCAACTTAATCATTACAGTCACTAAAATGTTTTATCATAATGCATGGCGTAGTAACCCTACATACAAAACAAAACATTCCAGAAAAATAAATAAAAATAAATAAATTCAAAGTTCGAATTAAAATAAAATTGTCCCGTACATAAATAATTATTTCTAAAATAATTACAAGTCTCAATGTAAATTGTGCAGCACGACTATTACGAAAAACATTACAAGTTTTAAATCTTATTGAAAATTTTATAAGTATCGAAAAATCTTTTTTAAAAATATTCTAAGTTCAGATTCAAGAATAATCTTTTAAAAGAAGAAGTGGTTTTTCACCTACTTCCTTTGCTCTTCCGGATTAGCGGTTTACACCAGCTGAGAAGTGACCTGACTTCTTCTTCATCTTTGTTGGTGTTTGCGTGTTAAGCGTTGAGCTTTTTACACTTTTTCTGAGTGTGGAGTATCTGATTATTGGAGCGATAGTGCTATGTTAGCTTCCGTATGTGATATTAGATAATTGCCAGCTTGGGGCGTTTGTACTTCCAGTAGTTTTGGGGGTCATAGTTCAAGGCTTCCGTAATTGTGGCGTTTTCGTGGGTTTCCATCTTATCATAGAAGCCTGCGGCTAATTCTTTGATGTAGTCTTCGATTGTTTCTGTGTCGGTGTCTTCGTGAATTTGACTGTTTCTCATAAACCAGGGGGCTTTGATTGCCATTCTGAGTGAAATGTTTTGGATTGTTTGAAGATTCTTGATGTGAGTGGCGGCTGTGTTGATCCAGATGGGGGCTGCATAAGTCATTATGGGTCTGATAATTTGTTTGTAGAGTCGGAGTTTCAGATGGGGGGATAGGGAGCTAAATCTGCCGAGTAGGGGCCATAGACGGGCTCTAGCGGCTTTGGCTTTTCTGATCGTATTGTGCATGTGTGTTGCATATAGTAATCTCCTGTCCAGAGTGACGCCCAGATATTTAATGTTACTTTGCCAAGGGATCGGGTCATGGTTGATGTATAGTTGTCCGATGATGGGTTTTGTTTTCCTTTGAAAAATAATTGCCTGAGACTTTTCACCATTGATTGATATTCTCCAGTTTTCGCACCATGTTATGAGTGTGTCGAGGGCTGATTGAAGGTGGGCAATTGCTAGTCTGGGTGAGAGTGACTTTGAGAGAATAGCCGTGTCATCAGCATATGTTGCTAACAGGCAGTTGTCTGGTTTAGGAATGTCGGCCGTGACGATGGCATATAAGTGCGGCGAGAGTGCTGAGCCCTGTGGGACCCCTGCTGTTGCTGTTCTTGTGGAGGAGTAGGTGTTGTTGATTCGTATTTGAAAGTTTCTCTTGTGTATGTATGTTTGAATTATTTTAATGAGATGTGGTGGATAACCAAAGGAATGCATTTTATAGATCAGGCCCTGATGCCATACTGTATCGAATGCCCTGGATATGTCGAGGAAGACCGCTGCAGATGTGGTATTTTTGTTGAAACCGTCGAGTATTGATTCGGTGACCCTGGCTAGTTGGGTTATTGTCGAGTGCTCTTTTCTGAACCCATGTTGTTCGTCGGGCATGATGTGATGATCTGAGGTATGTTGTTCCAGTAGTTTTAGGATAAGTCTGTCTGTTACTTTGCTCAGTGCAGATAATAGACTAATAGGGCGAAAGTTGGTTGGGAGACTATGATTTTTCCCTGGTTTGGGGAACATTATGATGTTTGCTGATTTCCAGGTTGACGGGTAGGTTTGGAGGCGGAGTATGGAGTTGATTATCGCTAGAAGGAACATAATTGCTTTTTGGGGTAGGTTTTTAATCATTTGATTCGTTATGCCATCTGGTCCTGGTGCTTTGCGAGGCTGTTTGATGGTAGTGATTAATGAGCTTGGTGTGATAAAGTCGGTGTGTGGAGTGATGGGTTGTCTTGAGATTCTGTTGATAGTTTTGTGTGCACATGGGCTGTGTGTGGTAAATTTATGTTGTTCCAGATTGGAGAGCACTGCGTTTCTAATTGAGTAGCCAGGGTTTCAGCTTTTTCGTCGTCTGTGATGGAGATTGAGTCGTCTGTGACTAGCGGAGGGATAAATATTTTTTCTTTTTTCAGGGCTCTGGCGATTTTCCATAATCAATCGGTGGATTCCCCAATGTCGTTGAGTGTTTTGGCCCATTTGAGATCTTTGTGTGCTTTTATAGCGTCTTTCACCTCTGCTTGTTTTTTGTTCAGAATGGTCTTGTCTGCCGGGTCCAACGTTAATTGGAATCTTCTTCGTGCAGCGTTTTTCTGTCTGATGAGGTTTCTCAAGTGGGGGGGTAGTTCTTGAGTTTTATGTTTTATGGATTTGGAGGTGGTGGCTGTGTCGGATGCGCTTGATATGCTTGTTTGAAGATTAGCTATTGCATTTTCTAGTTGTTCTGCTGTTTCAATTCTGGGGATAGCTGGGAGTGCGTTGTGTAATTCGTTTTTGTAGACTTTCCAGTTTGTGTGTTTGATAAGATGTTCAGGGGGGTTAGTGTCTTGTCCCCATTGGAGAGTTATTGGGTTATGGTCTGAGCTCAGGATAGATTCAGTGGTAATTGTAATGTTGTCTGGGAAGTTGTTGACTATTGCGATGTCTAGAATATCGGGGATTCTGTTTGGTGAGAAATATGTGGGCTCGAAGGGAGAAATTATGGTATTGTTGTTTTGTTCATGATATTTGAGTAGAATTCTGCCATGTTGGTTTGTGTTATTGCAGCCCCACACTCTGTGCTTTGCGTTGAGGTCTCCTGCCACGAGGGTTTTCTTATTGTTGTTTAGTAGTAGGTCTAGATCTTCTGTGACCAAAGGTGCGGCGGGTGGAAGATATACTGCATATATATGTAGGTCTCCTCTTCTGGTATGGGCTATAATTCCATTTGTTTCTATGTATCTTGTTTGAGGGATGGGGAGAGGGGAGTGCTTGATGTGTTTTTTAATTAGAACTGCCGTGCCGTCTCCGGGGGTGGGTCTACCTCTTCTATATACTGCGTAATTCCTGACTTTAAAGTTTTGTTGCGGAAGAAGGTGTGTTTCGTTCATTAGAGCTATATCCACTTATTTGTGGTCCAGGTATGCTTCTAATTCGTTCTTATGGGTGATGTTCTTGCTATTCCATGCAACTATTTTGAGGGATGTTGGGGTTTTAGGTTGTAGGTCCATTGGATTACTTGAGTAGTGATAGTATTGTATAGGTTCCTCTGATAAAAGTTTTTGAGATTTCGGGAGTTAGGTTTAGTTGTTCAAGCGATTGTAGCATTTCGCTGAGGGTTGTAGAGACTATTGAAAGTGTGTTTTTATTTGTATGGTTTTGGCCTGGATTTGAGTTAGTGGCATTTGCATAAGATAAGTTGGTGGAAACTGATCTTTGATTTTGAGATTGTGGTTGCGATAGGTGTTGCTGTGTGGTTCGAGATTGTGGTTTTGGGGCATATGGACATCCTCGATAGGAGGCAGTGTGGTTTCCGTTGCAGTTAGCGCAGGTAGCGGGTGTGTTTGCTGGTTTGGCACAGGTGGAGGTGGGATGACCCCTACCACATTTTACGCATTTGTAGTTGGCTTTGCAGGTGGTCTGTGCGTGTCCGAAGAGCTGACACCTATGGCATTGCCCTGTACTGGCTTTGCGGCGTAGCGCTTCTGGTTTTACCACCATCTGGCATATGTGGCGGATTTCGTATATTTTGGCTGCATCCTCTTTTCTGACTTCGACCATTACCATAGGGTATATTTTCTTTTTAATTGGGCTGTGCATACGTGAGACTTTAATTGCAAATATGTTTTGATCTTCTAAATTTTGGTTGACTTGATCGTTTGTAAAGTATTCTGGGACTCCTCGAAGTACTACTTTAATGTTTCTCTCTTCTGGGAGTTTGTATGTGTGGTATTGCAGGTTGTGTTCGTCGAAGAATTTCGTCGTTTTTCTGAATGTAGGGACGTCTGTAGGGTGGATTTTTATGCCGTTTTTTGTTAGGCGAGCCGATTTGAAGTCTATATTTTGTGCTTGAAATTCTTTGTTGATTTCAATCCATTTTTGGTGATCCCTCAGCACTATAGGTGGGGTTCTCTCTTTTTTGCTTTGGTTTTCTTGCGGGTTTGGGTTGGTATTGTTAATTTCATCTGTGTGCATTTCTTCCGTGCTATTTTCTTGGGTATTCTCTGATTGAATGATGTTGTCTTGAGGGGGAATATCTGGGTTTTTTGGTGGTTCTGGGGGAGGATTTCTGAAGTACGATTTTGGGATAATCCGTTTTGGTGTTTCAGAAGGTGGCTTGAATGAATCTGGTTGAGGTTTTTTGTTTTTAAGTTGTTTTGGGAGGTAGGATGCTTTTTTGCTATTTTCGGTGAGGTTATTCGTATCTGGTAGTGTTGGTAGTTTTCTTTTGTTTTATTTTTTGTACGAAACTAATTGGAAGTTGTCTTGATTATTATCTGGGAAGTTGTCTTTGGACATCTCAGCATCTGATGTGTTGATGTCATCTGGTTTGCTCAGAGCTATTTGTCGTAGATTTATTCTACTATTAATTTGAATAGTACTGGTCGATCTAAATGTTGGAATTCTTGTGAAAAGCGCACTTCTGTTTGATTAGAGGTGCCTGCTTGGTTAGAATCATTGTCCATGATGGAGGATTCTATATGTTCATGTTCGTTAACCGTGAGTTCGATTTTTCTTGGTTTATTTTCTTTACTGATAATGTTGGTTGTATTTGACATATCTTTGTTTCGCTGGGGCGTGGCTTTCGCTACGCGGACCCTCGGGGGGTTACGCGTGCGGGGCCTTCTATTTCGTGTTATGTCTCTTGGGCGTGGCTTTTCGATTTGAAAATTTCTGGTTTTAGAACTAGGCCAATGATAGGCCGGGAGTTCAGATGACGGTGCGTGTGCACCACGTAAATACTGAATATAGGTTTAGCAGGGGTGTTAGTATGCATGTGTAACTCACACAAGGCACACACTAACACCAAACTTCACTTGTAGCACTGATGTTACCTTTGCCGTATCCTGGATACGAATTAAACGACGTGCTTGCGATAAATTTGAGCTAATAAACATTCTATATTGTTGTAATTAATATTTACTAAGATTGTGCGGACTTAAAAATCATTTCGATCCGTGAATGAAATTGTTATAAACAATTTCAACAAATGATGCACATTTCCCATAAATTCCCATATATTTCTAACAGTATTAATAAATATAATAATACTGAAATCTTTAACCAACCAAAACAGTCGTTATTGTGACCAATGATGAACTTACCGATCACAGGCTCCACCTACCAATTTTTCACCAATGCACTAAGTGGAAATTACTTGAATACATCTCACAGGCTCCACCCACTAGTTTTGTTCGAAAAATTATCAAGTGGAAAATATTTTACACGAGAAGCAAGAGCTTCTGCCCAATCAAAAGAGCCGTTATTCTAACGAATAGAATGCGTCTTTGAAAGAACACCTGCATCAGCGTCATTTGTTTACGTCGTTGAAAATGTTATAAAAGCCAAGAATTTTAGTATTAAGTATCAGTCGCTCTGAAGACTTAAAGCGACAACAGCCCCTTCTCTGGAGAGAACCCAACTTGCGACAAGCGACTTCAGAGCTGATACGACGATTTCTACGAGCAGGCCGAAGCGACTCGAAGCAATCCCGAGCGTTTCCGAGGCGAAGCCGAACATACCCGAGGAGAACTAAACACGTAGGACGATTTCTACGAGCAAGCCGAAGCGACTCGAAGCAATCCCGAGCGTTTCCGAGGCAAAGCCGAACATACCCGAGGAGAACGAAAGACGTAGGACGACTTCTACGAGCAAGCCGAAGCGACTCGAAGCAATCCCGAGCGTTTCCGAGGCAAAGCCGAACATACCCGAGGAGAACTAAAGACGTAGGACGACTTCTACGAGCAAGCCGAAGCGACTCGAAGTAATCCCGAGCGTTTCCGAGGCAAAGCCGAACATACCCGAGGAGAACTAAAGACGGAGGACGACTTCTACGAGCCAGCCGAAGCGACTCGAAGCAATCCCGAGCGTTTCCGAGGCAAAGCCGAACATACCCGAGGAGAACTAAACACGTAGGACGATTTCTACGAGCAAGCCGAAGCGACTCGAAGCAATCCCGAGCGTTTCCGAGGCAAAGCCGAACATACCCGAGGAGAACGAAAGACGTAGGACGACTTCTACGAGCAAGCCGAAGTGACTCGAAGCAATCCCGAGCGTTTCCGAGGCGAAGCCGAACATACCCGAGGAGAACTAAACACGTAGGACGATTTCTACGAGCAAGCCGAAGCGACTCGAAGCAATCCCGAGCGTTTCCGAGGCAAAGCCGAACATACCCGAGGAGAACGAAAGACGTAGGACGACTTCTACGAGCAAGCCGAAGCGACTCGAAGCAATCCCGAGCGTTTCCGAGGCAAAGCCGAACATACCCGAGGAGAACGAAAGACGTAGGACGACTTCTACGAGCAAGCCGAACGCAGCCGAAGCAAACCCGAACGTTTCCGAGGTGACCCGAAGATACCCGAAGGCGTAGGAAGGCTTCCACGAACGAGACGAAGCAAACCCGAACGTTTCCGAGGTGACCCGAAGATACCCGAAGGCGTAGGAAGGCTTCCACGAACGAGACGAAGCAAACCCGAACGTTTCCGAGGTGACCCGAAGATACCCGAAGACGAGGAAGGACCTAAAAAGGATAAGCCGAACACTTACGAGGAGGACTGAGAGTCCGAATCAACAGCAGTTGCGTGCTTCCACCAACATCCAAGGAGCATTCGTGACCTGTTAGTGAGGCTGTGAACAAAGTGACCCAACCAAAGAGAGGTTGTTGAACCAAAGTGACCCAACCAAAGAGAGGTTGTTGAACAAGTGACCCAACCAAATACGAGAGGTTGTTGAAGTTGTGAGTGCCACTTAGTGCTTCAACAAAGATCCAGACCACGGAGTGTTTTCCAAGTGTAGGTCCTGTGCCGATACACCACCCAGTGACTTGTGACGTGTGGCTAAAGTGACCTCACGTCGTACCCATTGTTACAACCGTAAGTACTGAACTGATTCCTAAGCTTGCACGGTTGGCAATCTCAAGATAGCCCCGTCACGTCACTCAGAAGTAGTTAGTTGGTTTGGTACCCGAAGGCAGCCTTACCCATTCTAGGCGTTAATTGACTAGGTACCCCGAAGGGAGCCTTATCCCCTAGAACCCCAAACTGAGTGTCTCAAATATCTCTCTCTATTATTAAACTGCCAGTATCTAGCGACCACCCCCCTTTGTCTTATCCCCCTGTGTGTGGGATCATTAGCCCTTTGGTCAAGGTGTCTCCATAACCAGTGTATATAATATCAATCTATGTAAATATCTCTTAATATTTAGTGTTGCCTTAAGCCATTTCTTTATAGTCCTGCGTGGCTATTGTTTTAGTGACCGAGTTGTGGTAATAAATTCATGTGGTTTTATACAACTCTTTCATTAACCTTCGACACTAATATAAGCCCTATCCTGGAACACCCAGTGAATAAGTGTAGTGCGATCCCGAAGGAAGGACGCCACGTCTCCCCGTATTAGAGTACTACAGCTATAAGAGCTCAGGTAATTCGAATAACATTATTTTGAGTAATTCCTATAAGCTGAAAGGTAACACTGATCCTATTTCGGTGACGGTTCGCTCGCTACTGGTTCGCTCGCTACTGACCTGACTTTCTGTCCATTGGCCCTTATATGCACAATTTTCTTTACAAAAACGTACGGTCATCCTCGGCAGATACCGATACCACTTCCAAAACTGCATATCGATGGTGCTGCTCCTATCGGTCACTCGATGTACTTTACATTTGACAAATGTAAATAAACATAAATTCTGTTAGTGACATGTTTGCATTTATTACTTTGTACAAAATTTAAATTAATATTAATGTGAGCAATAGTGAAATACAGATGTAATGCACAGGATGTTATCTATTAAACATTGACTTGGTAAGTGAGTAACACTATTTACATCCTTTTAATACAATTTAATGTTCATTGCCACATTCTTATCATTTCATAAATTTCTTGATTGTTGTTTACATCATTTTTAAACCACCTTTTCATATTGTTGGGAAGTTTTATTCGTATTTTCTTAGTCTTGCGATTATTCGGAAATAATGGGAAAATGTTCATAATCGTCGGTATACGTTTGTTGAATTTGTCACGAACCCTTTTAACCTCTTCATTTTCTAACGATGATGTATTGTTGACAGGTGGATTATCATATGCGTTCACCCAGCTTATTGTTCCTGGTGATTGGCATCTCAAACTAAAGTATAAATACTCTATCAGTTATTTAATCATTATACAGATTATATGAAGACAACCAAGAAACACACATATACACGAATACAGACATAGATATCTATACAGTACGAAGTCAAATTAAGTGAAACATTACTTATTCTCTCAATTATTCATCGTGCTCCCTTCTTCGGCCTCGACGGAGGCCTCTCAACATCGCCTCACAGGCCGGGTCACGCCATCCGCGGCCATCCTACATGCGGTCTCATTAGACACACGGACGACGGACCCATCCAACATCATTACACGCTGCCTCCGTCGAGCCTTACGACTAGGTACCCCGAGCGTCAAACTATCCCTGCTCAGAATACAAAGAGCTCGACGCACCGAGGCACAAAAGTCAGGAGGATCCCTCATCTTTGGAAATACATCCGTCTCTCTCTCTGGTCTACAACAAATTCCATTCCCTATATAACCTGGTTACCATTACATGTACTCCAAGTTATTTCTATTGATTGCTTACTCATGTATAATTCATTTATTTTGTCACATATTACATTAATGATTTATTTATCAGATCACGCTTACATTATCTATTCTATTATTAGTTATAAGAAATTTATAAACTTAAATTAATAAATGCTGATATATAAATATAAATAAAGAAAAATTCTTACCTTTATTGAACACTTATGTATATAACAGGGACGCACACAAAAAAAATTCTTACTTAACCAATTATAAAATTACAAGTGATCCAGAAACCATTTATTCACAAATTGTTACCAATTCAAGATCACTGCAATATGTTTGTGTCTTGTGTGTTGCTCAAGCATGCGAGCTACACATCTATCGCCGCCGCTGATTATGTTTGAAGGTAAATATTAATTTTTATTATTTAATATACCTTGAAAATAAAATAAAACACTATGCTTTTGTCAAAAGTATATTTTTTATATGTCTACAAATATAAATTATATATCATACATTGCTATTTTTGAAAAATTAATTTTTACTATACGATTTCAGCACATTTGAAATGGGCATCTCGCGCTATTTTAAAAACATTATCTGCGGAGTTTATGCATGTTCTGGGCTTGAGTATAAATGGCATCTTTCTGCCGTTTCACTCGCATATCTTTTCCTTGGAGAACTCTGTTGACTCCATTTACCTAAGTGTAAATAGTAAATGTCAAGAATTCATATAAAATCTTTTCAATAACGTCATTTTTGTGTCTACATTGAGTAAAATTAAAATTTACATTATCTTTTAAAATATCAAATACAACACTAAAAAAAGATTTTTTAAAGCATACTTGTGGTATTATACTTAGTATAATACTGTATGACGTATATAATCGTTTAATGAAATTAATGGTGCAATTTCTTAATTTATATGGAACATTACTGGCAAAGTCTTTTTCAGTTACTAAATCATGCCATTCCTTTAATTTATTTTTTGCTATGATGTTAGGTTTGCAAACATTACATTTATAAAATGTGCCAATCTTTTTAGAAATAAAACCACTTATGTACGTAATAGCAATTTTATCAACATACGCAACATCTCTGGTTTCTGGAATTATTGGAATATCTATCGGATTTACTACAACTTCAACTTTAACAGTATTAGAATTATGTGAAAGGAATTTCCTTACATTATTTAATAAATTGCTGGAGTCTTCATTTTCGCAATTTGATCCTAATGAATGCCTACTTACATAGTTATTAATTAAAAGTGATTTAAAGCTCCCTATGAATACTATTGGTGATGGTTTAATATTTCTACTCCCATATGTTGCCTCATTTGTCCAAAAAAGTTTTCAATGGGATCCTGATTTAGGAACCTTGTACGTAAGAAAGAAATATTATACGTTTTAATCAAATTATTAAACAATTCTTCAAAACTGTTTAAGGTTACCAACCAATTTTTTACCGATGGTGCTTTTGTATTGGTCCCCTGAGCAGTAACAAAATACATGCTTGATAATATCTCCTTTGCACATTTCCAAAACTTAAAATGATTGGTTGGTGGTACTTCTAAGTGCAATTGCTCGTTCACTCAGGAGCCGTTCATCAACGCTAGTTGTAGCTACAAAATTCGTTATATAATTTATGAAGCTTTCATGAATAATAAATATTACCTGATCTTATAAATAGTGCCATGACAGACGCCACAGTGTAGCTAAAAGTTTGTGAGGCACAGCAAACTTTCATCTTGCGAATTTTCTCTGGAATAATGTGGTCATCTTTTAATTTCGGCATCGCTCGGAATTCACCAGACGCGTTATCAATATAATACGCCTCGACAATATCCTTCCACTTTGCAGTCATTTTTTTATCTTCTTTTATGAATACTACGTCCTTTGTCAATAAATTGTTACGTATCCCATTGAGTAAGTGTGGGGAATCATATATGTGAAAATAGGTCTTACTATTAATTATATATTTATTGTCCCCACGCCATTCTTTGCCCATTCGATTGGCGTCTTCTACTGATCTTGCAATTAAATAATTGATTGCCGCAACTACGTCTAAACCACATTCCGCACATTTGCTTAAAATTTCTTTTATACAGCCAACTAAATCGAATTTGCCTGTTGCATTATGAGAGAAATAATAGCAAATTGTTTGCTTCCAATTTTTTATGATGCCCCTCAGCATAAAAACCAATGCAGTGTCTGCAATTTTATTGGAATCATTTCCTGCACCGAGTTGTTCGAAACCAATAATTTGCTTATTCACTTTATTAAAATAAAGATGTGGTTGGATACTCATCTCATCCCATATTAGTGTGCAACATTTGTGAGAAGCGGGAATTTGACTAATTGATGTTTTTATAGTCTCAAATATTACATCACATAATCCTGGTCGCACAGGGACTTTTGACAATAGAGTTTTCATGGTTTTTACACTGGGCAGAGCAAATAGCTGTGATAATAGTTTATATGCCTTTCTACTTTGGTTATATAAAATGATTCCTAATATTTTGTCGCTTATGGTATGTCGTCGCCCATGTCCTTTCCTCAATGAATTTCTAAGTTGACTCTTGATAAATTGAACAATTGTCGTATTGTATGGAGCAATCACATGTTCAATTAAATCCTCACCTTTAAGGTTTTCTAAATGGCTTACTCGTCTTTTTAATACCAAATTCTTTTGCTTCTGTTTAGAAAGTAATTTTTTAAAAGTTGAAGCTTTGGTATACAATATTTTTGCCTTAGGAGATAATTCCATTTTCCTATGTACCCGAACCTCACGAAGAAGCACTTTAGATGTTGTTGGTGTGTCTGACATTTTTTTGTTTTATGTTAACACGCATTACATTAAATGCAAATTCAAATATGGTTTCCCAATATCTGACATAATCGCTTTTAAAATAATATTATCGAAAACATGAGAGATATTGTTTGAAAGTTATATTTCAAAATAGTAATTAAATACTGATCTTATCTACTCATAAAAGATAATCAACACTTAATCTCTATCTACTAAAAGTATTCCGTTTACCTATAAATTTTCTCATCTCGCCTGAGGTAGAGGGTAAACAACTCGATTCAGCCGCAGTAGATTGTTCAGATAATACTGGAGACAGTGTATGTTCTGTAAATAAAAATACAATACTTCATCACATAAATATATTGCCTTAAACTAAGCAAGTAATTTCCCTCACCTGTTAATGTTGTTTGCCTTATACTAGTGCAAGTGCTTGATAGATCATCTATAATTCTATACCTTTCATAGGAATCGGTGATTAGTGTTGTACTGTAAATTTATAAATGCTATACTTCGAGTTCATAATTCATACATATTTATATTTATACCTGCTCCACATTCCAATGAGGGTAATGATAATATAGGTACTGCTGTTTTTATTAAATACATATTGGAAGATATGTCCTAAACTTTTTCAGGTTTTTGAATAATTAATGAAGCTTTTCCACAAGCCTTCAGCCATTCATTATATCTCCTTAAGTCAACATTTGGATTAGGGAAGCGATGCCTAGAAGACTCTCTATCCTTGCAACCACTTACTGCGCACTTACGAAGCTTCATTTTGATGGAGCTAATTGACACTATATGTATTTTTGCCTACAATAATTATCTTTCCTATCACCATTTATTTACTATTTACACAATTAATAATTGCTCAATATTAGCACTATAAGTTCTCTATACACAATAACTATTACATATATACTATTTACACACTTAATAATTAACAGTTTTAAAATAAAATATCTATATCATAACATAAACTTTCACTGTCTGATTAAACGAAATTTAAATGTCACTGTACAAGATTCTATTTTTCTGCACGCAGAGTCATCTTTTGAAATGTGCCCCCCAACTAAAATTATGACGTCACAAGGATACAACACATCATATCCTACTGCCCACCCCCTGAATATACACAACGCACGTCTTTTTGACAGATATGATTTATCTGTCAACACCGAATTGAACTATTAGTCTATTAAAAATATGTAATAAAGAAATTTAATATTGGAAAGGAAATTGTGTGTTTGTTTGCTATGAATGCGTATATTACGATCAATTTATAAATCTTCTATTTAAGCTAATGAAATAAATGCCCTCAAGTATAATTTAACAAAGTAACTTTTTTAGTTTCTCTAATACAGTTATGACAACATGTAAACGTCATCGATGACGTGCAACGGACCTTAACGCGCCTCCATTATATATACCCTTTTGTCTTTTATTTGTCAGGTGAATGAATAAATTTTTTATTCAGATATGGGTTTTGTTTTGTCTTATTATTCTTGGTCTGGAATAAATATATATTATTATTATCATTATTATGAAATGTTACTTGTTACTTATTATTTCTCGCCGTGATTTGTATTTACTTTAGATGTTGAAGTTTTTTAATCGTAATAATATGAGCAATAAAATATAACAAAAACAATTCTGTATTGTAACAGTAACAGTGCCGTGTTTTTTTTATATAATGTAAAAATATACGTGGTCAGATGGTGAGGAAGAGAATGGAACCACCATGTTAGCTGAATGATCTCCGACAGAATGGTCAGGATAGTACGAAATAACTGGCAATCAAACTCACAAGAATCGCCATTGCAAAGAAACCGAAACTAAACAGGCGATACACCTATTAAAAGAAGAAGAAGAAAAATATTTAGATTTTTCTTTAATAAGCAGGTTTTGTATTATTGAATATAATATTCTTCCCAATCGACAGTGACAGTGTTTACCGAAATTAAATTATACACATTTTGTCGCAGGTAACATACAAACTAATTTTATCAGCAAATAAGGAAAGTATTAATTTTTTATATATAATTTTGAGCATACATTAAACAGGTTTGTAAAAGAGAATAATAGGTATACAGGGTTAGTTTTAAATAGCGTCATTAAAAAAAGGGGGTGAAAGAAAAATATGAGTATTGCCCATACAAAAAAACTCGAGGTCCAATGTCTACGCAGTGACGAGAAATTAATTTTTCTTTCCTCGAGTCCGAACCTGTTGCAGTTAATATTAACATTATAATTTTCAGTTAGAGGAATTTAAGTTTCAAAATAATATACTTCTATTTAACGAAAAAAGAAAACATGGTAATGCACTGAGGTTGTCGACCTTTTCCACATAAAGGCGTGCTATTTACACAAAAAAAACATTGCCATAAAAGTTTTCAATTGCCATTCATTCTCAATTGTTGTAACTATTTGCATTTTATCGTCTTTTGGAAGAACTGGGATTACTCCTGGTATTTACCTAAATGCATATAGGATAAACAAAGTTATGGACCGACTTTAACTACATTTTGGCCCAAAAAATTTAGAAATTTTTGATGAATTACAAATAAATTTCTTTTTTGATATTCAGCTAGACATTTATACGTATTCTTCAGATTCGTATAGCCTGGTACCTATTTAGCGGAAACCCTGTATATACAATATACCAATATAAGCAAGTAGGTATATTTCAGATGTTTGTCCGTGTTCATTTATGATTTATTTCGAGATAACATTGATGCTCCTACTTTTATTCGACTTTTTTCCTATTCTTCACTATTCATGGCGCTTTCAAAATGTATCTTATTTTTCAAGAGCAAGGTTTCGGCTTTATGGAATTTGTACTTATTTTAAGAAATATAACAGTATTATTATTAATAATTATTAAGTTGCACAACTTCTTACTTATTATTTCTCACCATGATTTGTATTTACTTTACATGTTGCCGCTTTTTAATAATATGAGGTATGTTAACTGAAAACCTAAATCTGATAAAAATAATTTGATGTTATGTAACAACAGTGCCTGTTTTTCTAATAAAATGTAAAAATATTTATATTCTCTAATTAGCGCAATATTTTAAATGATTGAAACTTATATTCTTCACAATCGACACAGATACTGTTAATTATCAAAATTGAATTATAAAAATTTCACCTTCAGTAAGATAGTTAGGAGGAGTGCCGGACTCTTCTAACTAACCAACGTGTTCACAGCGGAGTCATAAGTACGAATCATTGTTAACGTCGTCAATTGTATTACGTTGTTACATTTCAATATTAGCACCTCCTTTTTGGTAAACGTCTGATTGTTGGTTTTCCAAGTTCTACTAGGATACCGTTACAATATCAATTCTGATAAGTTAACTGATATTGTCAATTAGCAAAATTGAATTATGTATAAAAATTTCACCTTCGGTAAGATCTTTACCAACTTAAGAGTGTTAAGGTCCAGGATTCACTGCCATATATTATCGATGACCTGACCACTTTTTGTGTATACCTGTGGTTTGTATTTCCCGTGGTATCTCTTTCTTGCCAAAAAATGTTCTTGTCATGATGCTATAGAGTCTTCCTGCTTTCCAACTCTCTGTTTTATTTATTCATCAATTTTTCCTGTGTCTTCTATGACTGTATCTAAATATTTAAAAGTTGTAACTTGTCCTAGCTCTTGTCATTCGATAATAATTTCATGCCATTTTTTCTTTGGAGACAGTAACATGGTTTTACTTTTTTCGATGTTTATTTCCGTGTTTATTTCGTGTTTATTATGTATGTAATGATACACTAACAAATTATGTAATCACACACTTATTTATTATATATTATTTAGATACACATTAATTCTTAAATACAACTTGTTGTTGATTTTGGCAGTTGGCGTGCTTCGTACCGTGTGTGTGTCGCGCAGGTCCGTTTGTCGCGGTAATCGTGCGTACATATATACACATACACAACATCATTCCCCCCGGTAAATCAAAGGTCCAGTCTTGTAGGTGGTTTTCTGTTCCGGGTGGATCGCCTTAGTGTCGGTGTAGGGTTGGCAACTTCTGTAACAGAATCACTATTAATGTCAGGCTCACCTGACTCACCTGTTTCCGTGGAAGATCGCGAATCTTGGATCACCTCCTGTTCTTCGCTTGTATCGGACGAAACCACTACTGGCTCAGGTACCGGCTTATTGGTGTACGGCATATTTCCAGCATATGGCAGGAGTTGATCAATGTGCTTATTCTGTACTCGTCCGTTGATCAATACGTTGTAATGCAAACGTCCTGTCCTTGCCACAACAGTTCCGAATTCCCATTTAGTAGCAGCGTTGTTGTAACATCTGGCTTGAACTCGATCATTGACATTGAACTCTCGTATCACTTCTGGTAGTAGTGTCTTCTTTTCCTTAATTTCAACGCTGATGTCTCTTTTAAGCAGATCTATTCTGGTTCGTATATTCCTACCAAACATGAGTTCCGCGGGACTGACATTCGTGGTTGAGTTCGGTATCTTCCGGTATTGTATTAGAAATCTGTTCAAGCTCAACCTTAAATTCCCGCCGTCGAGTAATTGACTGCGTAAACTTCTTTTGACTATTTGTATATATCTTTCCGCCTGTCCATTAGTAGCGGGATGATATGGAGCTGTAAATTTGTGACATATTCCATTACTCTCTATAAAATTCTTAAATTCATATGATCTGAAGTTGCTTCCGTTATCGGATACCAGTGTAAATGGCAAACCGAACCGAGAAAAAATATCTCTTAGTATATCGATGGTTACCCCGGTAGTTATTGAATTTGTCGGTATAGCTTCAATCCACTTCGTGTAAGAATCGACCAACACGAATATGTAAGTCCCATAAAATGGTCCAGCGTAGTCGATGTGAACACGTTGCCAAGGCATCGTAGAATATTCCCATGGATGTACTCCAACTTTAGGAGGATTGTTTCTGTTCTTTGAACATCTTGCACACTCCTGACTGGTCTTCTCAATGTCCCTGTCAATATTCGACCACCACACATAGCTCCTGGCAAGTGCCTTCATCTTGACCATACCTGTATGCGCACTGTGTAACTCCAACAAAACAGCCTTCCGTAACTTTGTCGGTATAGCCACACGAATTCCTTTCATCAAACATCCATCCTGTATTGAAAAGTCAAGTTGATCGTACCCTGGTGGTAATTTCGATCCACTTTCCACTGCTAAATAAATTCCTCGTAATACTGCATCTTTCTTTGTCTCTCCTTTTATATCCCTTCTTGTTACTGGTAGAGTTTCAATTTGATTTATCTGGAATACATCTATGCTATCGCAACCGTAAGGTATATCTGATAGCGGTGCACGCGACAGATAATCTGCATTTGCATGTAATTTCGTTTTCTTATGTTTAATATCGTAATTAAATCCAGCCACGTAACTTGCGTAGTGAAGCAATCTTACCGCCGACGTAGGTGGTAAATCCTTTTGTGGATGAAAAATTCGCATTAGCGGTTGATTGTCCGTAATCAAGGTAAATTTGCGTCCATAACAATATGTAAAATATTTCTTCAGTGCCCAGACGATCGCTGTAGCCTCTCTGTCTAACTGACTATAATTTCGTTCTGCCTTACTTAATGAACGCGAAGCAAAAGCTATTGGTCGCTCGACTCCTCCCGGCAAAACATGTGAAAGGACTGCTCCTATTCCTGTAGGTGAAGCATCAGTCGCCAAAACCAATGGAAGCTTATCGTCGAAGGGTGTAAGAACCTTTGAACTTGCAATCTCGGATTTGAGATCCTTGAATGCCTTTTCGCATTCCTTTGTCCATCTGTATGGTTCGTTCTTCTGTAGCAATTTGTAAAGTGGGTGCAGTTTCATAGATAAATTCGGAATGAAACGCTGGTAATAATGTATTAATCCGAGAAAACCCCTTAACTGTGAAACATCCTTGGGTCTAACAGATTCCACTATTGCTTTTACCTTCTCTGGTAGCGTATGCAATCCGCTCCCATCGATCTTGTGTCCTAGGTACGTAATACTCTCTTTATAAAACTCACATTTGTTTTTGTTTAGGTGTAACCCATGTATTCGTAAACGTTCAAAAACTCTTCGTAATCTTGTAAATAGGTCTTCAGGAGTCTTCCCCTGTATTGCGATATCATCGAAGAAACACACAACGCCTTCTAGATCTTGTAATATTTGATCCATAAATCGTTGCCAAGCGCTAGGTGCTGTCTTCACCCCGAACATTAGTCGTTTCACTTTGAAAACTCCTTTGTGAGTAGATATTGCTTGCATCATGGAACTTTCCTCGTCCATCTTCATGTGTAAATAAGCATTCTGAATATCCAAGTTGCAGAAAAACTTTCCACCCCTCATTTTATTGAAGATGTCCTCAATTCTGGGTATCGGATAGCAATCATCTTCAATAACTGTATTCAGCGTAGTATTGTACGCTGCACAAAGGCGTATCGTGCCGTCCTTCTTCATAATTGGTACCACGGGTGTACCCCATGCTGAATGAACTACTTGTTCCAAAACTCCTATTCTGATTAACCTCGTGATTTCATTTTCAATTTTCTCTTGTAATGCGTAAGGTACTTGTCGAGGTTTGCGAAAAACCGGTTTGGTATTTGTATCCTTTAATCGGAATGAGTAAGTGTAATTTGGAATTTCTCCCAATTCTTCTGCCAGAACATCTTTATATTCTTGTAATACGTTTTGCAAACTTTCTTCGTAATCGTGAGAAGAGACCTTCAGTTGTCCTATACTTCCCCAGTCTATTTTGATTAATCTCAGCCAATCCCTGCCGAAAATTGCATCAACATTTTCTCGTACTATGAATAAAGTACCCTTTGCCGATTGTCCCTTGTATAATATTTGAACTTCAGCTGTACCTAGAGGACGTATGATTTCCCCTGTATACGTTTTTAAATTTATTTGCGTAGGGTCGATTTTTATTCCCGGACACAATTTCCTGAATTCCGACGCAGACATCGTAGAAACAGCCGCTCCGGTATCGAGTTCCATTTTACAACTCGAACGGTTTATCATCAATGTTAGAATGATTTTCTCTGCACTCACGGAATTCATACCCACCGTGGTTATTTTGTTTAATGGAAATAATTCATTTCCGTTCTCAGGTTCTAAACGCATTTCGATTTGTTTCTGTGTACGAGTATTGGAATCCTTTTTAAAACAAACACTCTGTATGTGTCCTTTCTTTCGACAACCTTTGCATACCAAATTCTTAGCGAAACATTCATTTGCTTTGTGATTTGTTTTCCCGCATCGGAAACATTTTCCCCATGGCTTAAGTATTTTATTCTCTCCGCGATCCGTGTCATTCCTACCTCTTTGTTTATTTTGCGTATTTAATTTTCTTTCATTCAATTTTGTACCCACGTAATTTACTGGAAAAGTGCTAGTCTGAATTTGACTAGATTCCCTTTTTGAAATCTCCACTGATTTGGCTATTTGCGTAATTTCTTCGAAACTAACGGATGATTTTTGCTGTAATAAACGTTCTCGTATTTCACTGTCTCTTAATCCCCGAATGAATTGCGCCCGCAAATGTGTATCAATCGTCGACGATTGACAGTTCGCACATCTAAATTCACAGTTTATGGTCATTTTCCGCAATTCTGCAACATATCCCTGTATAGATTCTCCCTCATGTTGAATTCGCATATTAAATTTATGTTGTTCTGCGATTATGCTAGCTTGAGGCGATAAATAATCTTTCAATAATTTAATTAATTCCTTATATGTTTTTGTACTGGGAATTTCCGGTGCCGTAATTTTACTCAATGTCTGGTATATTTTCGGACTCAAACACCCTATCAAAATTTGTGCACACATCTTATCTTTCTCCACCGTTGAATCGTCCACCCCACGTAATTTCAAGTGATTATCCAATCTTTGTAAATAGCTATCGAAACTTTCGTTGTTTTCGTCGTATGCATGTAAATGATCTTTAGCCGTATATACTGTATTCTTATTTTGCTGTGCGAAATCTGCTTGTGTTTTCTGTATGGCATTCAATGCATCCGCGATTTTACTCAATATTTCATCCATTTGCGCCATATTTAGGGATAACTAGGTGTATATATATCGAAATAAAAGATCAAAACCAGGAAACGCCTAGAGGGCTATCAAGGCTCAAGGAATCGGAGGCCCCTGAACGATAGGTTATAGGTGAGGTTAGAGTATGATTGGGAGTAACAGCGCTAATGTAATATGGTAATGTAAATAAATATTCACTAACCTTGTAAATGCCCTATCTTGCACGTATGTAATTCTTCTTTCCGTGAACCGACTCGTCGCCACTTTTATTATGTATGTAATGATACACTAACAAATTATGTAATCACACACTTATTTATTATATATTATTTAGATACACATTAATTCTTAAATACAACTTGTTGTTGATTCTGGCAGTTGGCGTGCTTCGTACCGTGTATGTGTCGCGCAGGTCCGTTTGTCGCGGTAATCGTGCGTACATATATACACATACACAACAGTGTTCTTTTTGTTAAAAATCTAGATTTTGTCGTAGTTTGTCTTCCGATTCAGCAATGAACACCATATCATCTGCGAATAAGAGTTCTTGTAGTCTTACATCTCTCATCTTCCATATGCCTAATACTATATCTTATAACATAAATCTTTCTTTGATAGAAGATATAAGAAAGATTTATATTATTTCATAGTCTGCACTACGAGGGGTGTTGGCATGAGATAATACCACAGATAAATATCCAGATGGCCCATGATTAACTAACAAATTTTTGTAGCCCTAAAATGGTGATGAACACCAGGCTACGCCACTGCCGCCCGGAAACTACCACGAGAGGCGCTAAATATTTGATAAATTTAAATAATTTGCAGTTTAGTTGTAATTTAAGAAAACCTACAATTGGTATTCTAGTTAACGCCAGATGACGCTCCTAAAAAATATATTATTTTATGTAATTTATTTGGGTACTGAATAAGTTAGTTTACATATATGTTTTGCTGTTATTTGAAAATATTATAATTATTTTTATCTAATGAATTTAGGGAGCGGAATCGAGCGAGTCATGACTCATCGCCCATGGGCGCGCTATTGAAATGATGTATTTTTAAAGAGGTTTTAATTTTATTTATATAATTGAATAACAAGTGGCTGGTGATTATAAAATACAAAATACCCTAGTATTTGTTCATTTTCTCTTCTGTAAGACTTGTTCTCTTTGAATTAAGTACATCCTTGTAGATAGAAAACGTCTTTTCTACATCGCAACTGGTTATATTTACGTAATGGAAATATTCTTTTATTTCAGCGTATTTAGCATACACAAGTGCCGCAATGTTATTAAACCTGGATTTCTATTAAAAACTGCGTCTAAGTCACTTGGAATTATTAATAGCCACATCTAATGTGGTTAATCCATTTTTACTTTCTTATACGTAGTATAAGGAAGTAATGTGAAATTTTCGACTTCGAGATTTTTGCAGATGTCCACGTTTTGAAGGCCCCTGATACCGAAAAAGATGTTTTTAAAAAATGTCTGTGTGTCTCTATGTGACCACGATAACCGCTGTAGATATCAATTCCAAATTTTGTATTTACGTGTCTAATCTCCCTCTTGAGATCTGAGTAGTTTTTCAGTAAAATCGGTAAACCGGAAGTAGCAGTTTACTTCAGTGAAAAACTCGAATTTTGCCAATATTTTGTCAACTACTAAGTTTAAACAAATTTATAAAGAATTCATATGTACTTGAAATTAAAATTGAGAACAATTTTATTTAAAAAGTTTTTCGAAGCTGCTACCGGAAGTAGGTCTTTTACTCCTATCGAAAATCAGTTGTATCTTTTGCATAAAAACAATTTCAAAATTCAGGCCGGAATTATCACTTTTACTCTTATCGAATAGCGATTTTTTGCGAATATGTCGTAAATTATGCATTCTATATGTATTTATCAAGAATACAAAAGTATTTAGTGCTAGATTTTTTTGAATATATGAAATTTCAAAATTCGGACCGGAAGTAACACTTTTACTCTTGGGGAGTACTCCTTTTTTCGAATATCTTGCTAAGTATGCATTCTATAGCTATTTATTAAGAGAACAGAAGTACTTAGAATAGGATTTTGAATAATTTTTGTGTAAAAAAAATATAGTATAGTTTGAAACGCTCATATGTATAAGAAAGTCGTGTGGTGGCCACACCTCATTTTTATATTTTATTTGAGATTCGATTTTCAAAATATGTCATTAGTTTAGGCAAATTTCCAAAGTGTTCCTGAAGGAATAACAACTGATTTTTTAAATTTGGGATTTGTGTTAGTTCCTTGCACTCAGAAATACTTCGAGCATCGTCATTTAAACATGTAACGAAATTTTGTAAACTATCGAAATTCTCTGCATGAAAACTATTTCTGTGTATGTTTTAGCAAAGCTAAGTGATGATATTTTACAGACTCCAATAAATTTCGGAATCACTGACAATTAGTTTTTATCTCAGAAAAAGTAACATAAACAACGTTCTAGATCTAAATAAATGATAACTAAAAATGTACGCGTATGTTATTGAAACATACATATTATATTGCGAAATATAAGGTAAATATAATAAATTTTAAAAACTCGTCACCCTTGTACCTACGCCGATGAAGAAAGGATTTTATTCATAAAATTCCTTATTTTATGGCAGTTTTTTCTCTGATTCTCGGCCGTAAACAGATGTTGCAGTTCGCCCTATGAATTAGTGCTATTCAGATATAATGTAAACAACACGCAGTTGTTTACATTATTTCTTTTCACGGTTGTGGCTCCGTGGTAGTTTAGCTCGCTCGATTCCGCTCCCTACTAATAATTGACAAAACAATTTTTCTAAATATAGGATCCAAAATTTAATTCATACCCATATGATCATAAGACTTAAGGTCTATAGTTGCTTGCAATCATTTCTACACAGAAAACTGTTACATCAACTATGCACACAAAATTATTCTTGTTCGCACTTTTTTTTTGTCTATTTATTGACTATAAATTACAAGAGCTCCTTTTTCGAGCAAGATTAATGTTTGCCGGAATATAATTATAAAAAATGCAATGTAGGAAGAGGATTGAGTTTAGTTAACAAAATAGAAAATATCCTAATGTAAATATTTCTAGGTATATAGCTCAAGTAATATATAGTGTATATGTTAAGTTAAGCATTTAGTAGTTGGTGTATTGTTCAAGGATGAATTCCAATGTTTTCACTTTTTTTTACATGCCATACCTACCCACCTTTTTTAGGCGAAATTTATTTAGAGAATGTTTTTGCATAGCGATTAGGAAATATGTATGAACTATGAAATAAATACACATTATACAGAAGTAACTTTTATAAAGAAAGTAGGTATACAATAATGATCAAAGTAATTATTTATTTATTATCTAATATTCTTCATTTTGGATGTTGCTTTTCTGGTGAGGTTTTTCTTAATGTTAATTTACAATTCCTAAATATCTTACAAATTATCAGCTTTTCAATTATAAATGTTCGGGATTGTGTTGTGTGAAATGAGCAACGGCGTTGCCAGCAACGATAATAGAGCACATTACAAATGTAGATGGCTAACAAAAAATAAAAAAATATTTTGTGTAGTATATATTATATGAAATAAAATTAGTAAATTAAGAGCAACTTCCGTACAAGTTAAATTAAATATGAAAAAGAATAGACAACTCTCATTTAACTAAGTATTGCATGTGGTCCACTCACAGATGTTATATGCTGCGCCTATCTGGTGCAAGGTTGCAAGTAATGCCAAGTTAATTGGTAGACTAAGAAGAGTACAGAGAACTCTAAACATTAGGATTTGTAGTGGATATCGAACCATCTCCGCAGAAGGGGCAGGAGTCATTGCAAGTATGCCCCCAATAGAATTATTAATTAACGAAAGATATGAAAAGTACAACGGAAAATCAAAAAAGGAAGCTGCAGAAAGTCTGAAACAGAAATGGCAAGAGAAGTGGACCACGGGGACCTACGGACGATGGACGTACAAACTTATACCTGATATAAGGAAGTGGGTGGAACGACCCTTCGGGGAAGTGGATTACCACCTGACCCAGGCCCTTTCGGAACACGGCTGTTTCCGCCGATACCTTTACCAGCGTGGACGGGTTGATGCTGAAGGTTGCCCTCACTGTGGTGAAAGCGATGACGCTGAACACACACTATTTCTGTGTGACAAGTGGAATGACGAACGTTATAGCTACCAACGCAAAACTGGTAAAACTTTTACGCCAGAAAATGCGATGCAGACACTGCTTGAATCTCAAGAGGGATGGGAAAATACGTATCGCACCATCAGGAGCATAATAGAAGGTAAAGAAAAACTAATGAGGTCCTAGACCAGAAACACCACCCACGCTGAAGTAATGCTAACGCGGTTCCAGTGTGAAGTGTAAGATGGAACACATGGGGGTTTTTAGTTGGTATGAATCCAACACTACCTGCATACGACAACTTTGCAGGTGTGTTTTCGAAGATTTTCCCCACTTAAAAAAAAAATATTGCATGATATTGTGCCAGTAATTGCTGCTGCCCCTAAAGATGCATTTAACCCGAAATCGCTGCTGTGCACTAAAATTGATGTGTGGAATAGTTAGTCACATAAGTAACCTATAAACCGCAGAGGGTGCGATTCTTTGCCACCCCGTCCAACACCGCCAAAATCAGACATATTTGGAGAATTTGTTATTCGAAGAATATACATCGTACGAGGAAAAAAATTGTACACGCCCAAATAGCTTTTGTGCTATAAAAATGATGTGTGGAGTAGTTAGCCATATAAGTAACATATAAGCCCCACAGGGTGCGATTCTTTGCCACCCCGTCCAACACCACCAAAATCAGACATATTTGGAGCATTTGTTATTCGAAGAATATACATCGTATGAGAAAAAAAATTGTACACGCCCAAATAGCTTTTATGCTATAATAATGATGTGTGGAGTAGTTAGCCACATAAGTAACCTATAAATCCCACAGGGTGCGATTCTTTGCGACCCCGTCCAACACCGCCAAAATCAGACATATTTGGAGCATTTGTTATTCGAAGAATATACATCGTATGAGGAAAAAAATTGTACACGCCCAAATAGCTTTTGTGCTATAAAAATGATGTGTGGAGTAGTTAGCCACATAAGTAACCTATAAATCCCACAGGGTGCGATTCTTTGCCACCCCGTCCATCACCGCCAAAATCAGACATATTTAGAGCATCTGTTATTCGAAGAATATACATCGTATGAGGAAAAAAATTGTACACGCCCAAATAGCTGTAGATAGGTAACCTATAAGCCCCACAGAGTGCCATTCTTTGCCACCCCGTCTAACACCGCCAAAATCAGAAATATTTGGAGCATTTGTTATTCGTACAATACACATCGTATGAAGAAAAAAATTAGTACATATCGCAGTATCAGTTAGTATAAAATGTTTTCCAATTAGGATAAAAATAAAGAGGTATCTAAAAGTATAATCCTGACCGTGAAATCCAGGAGTTTATAGGGTAAAATTATGATATGACTGTTTAATTTGTATGTTGTGTTATTTCTAGGAGATGTTGCCTTCTTTTTACATTCTTATACGTAGTATAAGGAAGTATTGTGATGATGAAAATTTTCGACCTCGAGATTTTTGCAAATGTCCACGTTTTGAAGTCCTCTGACCACGATAGCGATCAAACCGCTTCAGATATCAATTCCAAGTTTTGTATTTACAAATATAATCACCCTTTTGAGATCTGATTAAGATTTTCAGTAAAATCGGCACACCGGAAGTAGTAGTTTACTTCAGTAAAAAAATTGAATTTTGCCAATATTTCGTCAACTACTAAGTTTAAACAAATTTATAAAGAATTCATATGTACTCAAAATTAAATTTCAGAAGAATTTGATTACAAAAGTGTTTTGAAATTCGTACCGGAAATAGGTCTTTTACTCTTATCAAAAATGATTCATATTTCGTAAGCCATGCTTTTTAGACAGGTACGTTACGAGATTAAAAGTATTTAGAACTTAATTTTCAATACCTTTTGTATAAGAAAAAATTCAAAATTCGGACCGGAAGTTACACTTTTACTCGTATCGAATAGCGATTTTTTGCAAATATGTCGTACATTATGCTTTCTATATATATTTCTTAAGAGTACAAAAGTATTTAGGGCTGGATTTGGTATATTTGTTGTATAAATGAAATTTCAAAATTCAGACCGGAAGTAACACTTCTACTCTTAGCGAGTAGCCTTTTTTCAAATATCTCGTAAGTATGCATTCTATAGAGATTTATTAATATAGGATTTTGAATATTTTTGTATAAAAAAATTCTTAAAACTTGAACTTGAAGTAATACACTTTTCTAAGATAAAAGTATTTAAAACAATTCAGAACAACTTGTGTATGATTCGAAACGCTCATACGTATAAGAAACTCGTGTGGTGGCCACACCTCATTTTTTTAATCTAAAATTTGCATGCACCTTGTGCGTAAAATATCAAGCATGGATAAAGTTATCTATTCTATCTGCCTATTATTGAAATAAAACATCTACAGGATACATTTGATGTATTCTAAAATATCTTCTTCTTCTTCACGAAAGCTAACAGCTTGTTTCACCCATTCCCGGTCCTATCTTCCCGTTCTTGCGATATTGATGTCCAACTATCCCTCCATCTCTTTGGTGGTCTTCCTGGGGGTCGTGTGGACGCTGGTTTTCCATCCCTTGCAATCCTTGCCATTCTATCACTAGTCATGCGCGACACATGTTCATTCCAAAATCTCCTCCTCTCGCGACTCCATCTCACTACATCCTCCACTTGACACTCCTCTCTGATCTCCTCACTCCTCCTCTGGTCTCTAAGTGTGTTCCCCGTTATTGCCCTTAGTACCCTCATTTCACTTGCACGTGCCATTCTTTTTGTTTCCGCCGTGTCCGCTCTTGTTTCGGCTGTGTATGTCGTCACAGGCCTGACGCATGTTTTGTAAATCCTTACTTTGCTCGCTGTTGACATACTTTTATTTTTCCAAATGATGTCCCTCAGTCCGCGCGCTATTCTCGTTGCTTTGTTCATTTGGTGTCTTACGCTCTCTTTCAAGCTCCCGTATGGCGAGATCATGGTGCCCAGATAGTTGAATTCGAACACTTGTTGGATATTCCTCTCGTTCACTTGAAGCTTGCATCGTCGCGGTTCCGTGGCTATTACCATGCTTTTCGTTTTAGATGCGATATTTCCATATTACACTTCTTCGCTTCTATGTTGAATGTTTGTAGTAACCACTGCAATCCATCTTCGTCCTCCGCAAACAACACCGCGTCATCCGCATAGCAGAGTATTTTTATGAATTTGTTTCCTATTTTATAGCCATAATTAATCTTCCGTACGCCTTCTATTGTCTTATCCATTATCATATTGAAAAGCAGTGGGCTGAGGCTATCCCCCTGTCTGACCCCTGCATTGACTTTTATTTCTTCGGCCGTAGCTGTTCTTGTTTTAATTACGGTGGTGTTGGCTTTATTAAGTTGTTTGATCGTTTCTACTATGCTTGGGTGGACTTTCCTTCGCCTCAGTTCATCAACAACATCCTCCAGTTGTATCCTGTCATATGCCTTCGTTAGATCCATAAAACATATATACGCTGGTTTGTTGTACTCTATGGCTTTTTCAATTACCTGTCTAACGATGAATACCGCATCGACCGTCGAGCGGTTTCTTCGAAAGCCCTGTTGTTCTTCACTTAGTGTGGTATCCTTTAATGTATGGTGACCCAGTATGCGTGTGAAAAGCTTCATTGAGGTATTTAGCAGTGTAGTTTTCCGGATCCGATCTTTCTCCCTTCTTGAAGAGTGGTATTGTGATGCTCTTTCTCCACTCGTCAGGTGTCGCCGTGTCTTTTAATATTATGTTGTATAATTTTGTGAGTTGCTTCGCTAGCATTTCTCCTCCGTGTTTCAATAGCTCGTTGGGGACACCGTCCGGACCCGGGGCTTTGCCTTTTTGAGATGTTTTAATTCATTCATCACCTCTTCTTCTGTGATTGTACCGTTTCGTCTATGTCCTCGACATCCTCTCGTCTCGAATCGTTCTGCTCTTCCCGTTGTACATCTGTGTTCTGTGTGAATAGGTTCGTGAAGTGGTCCCTCCATCTAATTGCCGAGATGTTATTTATTTGGACTGTCTTTTTTACCTCCTTTTTCGCAGCCCTTAGCATTTTCCATATGCGTTTCTGGGTTCCGTATAGGTCATTTTCCATTTCCCTACTAAAACCATCCCAGTGCTCTCTCTTTATTTCCCGTATTCTGATATTCACGCTGTTCCTTGTTTCTTTATATTGGATATAATTTTGGGGGGATCTTTTATTTATGTATGTTAGATGAGCTTCTTTTTTTTGTTTGGCTAGTTCTTTCACTTCCGGTGTGAACCACGGCTTGTCTTTACCTCTACATGCTGGCATTCTAATTGTCCTCTTCCCCAGTGCTTCTTCAGCCGCTTTATTTATGTTCTCTAATACTTGTGTACGTGTTTTCTGTATTTCCGTCGCTAGTCGTTGTCTATATAAGCCTGCTATGCTCTCTGTCCTTAGTGATTCGGTGTTGAATTTCGTTGTAGAGCCACGGGGTTCGTTGTTCTGTACTGGTTTACTGAATCCGGTTATTTTACCTAGAAGTAAGTAGTGGTCAGATCCTATGTTTGCTGATGTCAGTGATCTCACATCTGCTATTTGCTCTGGTTTAATGGCTCTATTTGTCAATATGTAATCTATCGTAGATGTCGTATCTCTGTTTCCCCAAAAGGTGATCTTGTGTTGGGGTTTGTGTTGAAAGTATGTGTTGTTAATTCTCAACTCGTTGAAGGTGCAGAAGTTGATGAGCATTTCTCCCCGATCATTTATGTTATCTTCATTAAACGCATTCTCGATCCCCGGGATCACTTCCCTTCCTACTCTCCCGTTCATGTCTCCCATGATAATCATTCGATCTTGCCCAGGTATCTTATTAATTGTTAGCTGCAGTTGCTCATAGAAATCGTGGGCGTCCGAGACCGGCTTCCCAGCATCTGACGCGTACACCGACAGCACGTGCATGCGACTCTTTCCAAGTTGCAATGTAGTTTTCAGTATTCGATCGCTATGATATTCGACATCTATGATGTCGCTACGAAACTTTTCGCTTATTAAGATTCCCACACCTGATGTTGCTCTGTCCTCTTTTGGTCTTCCGGAGTAGATCAGCATGTAGTCGTTATATTGCTCTGTTCCTCTACCTCTTTTCTTTGTTTCCGAGATTGCGCAGATGTCTATTTTTTTTCCTTGCAGTTCTAGAATGATTTCCTGATCTTTCCCATTGAATGTTTTCACATTCCAGCATCCTATCCGCAACTGGTTCTCTCTCATTTTCTTCCTCCATCTCATATTCCTATTTCTCGCTGGGGTCGTCTTCGTGTAGTCCGTCCTATTCCGAGGCTTGGTTTGGGTTCTGTGAGCGACTTTTTCCTTTTACGGACGGTAGGTTGCTAACCTCATCTTCCAACCCTCCTCCTTTGTCCGGGCTTGGGACCGGCAACACGACCGCTGAGCTACTCAATCCACCCAACAGCCGTGCAGGCGGAGTAAAATATATGTAGGTAAATCTTCTAGCATATTCTTGGACATTAACTTACTTCTATATTGGAGATGCTATACTTACTACATCACCTTCGATCAACAATTTTAAATCCTGAAAGCACCAAAGTTTTGGCACATATATTTCTTCTGTACCAGCTCCACTTACTTTACTTTCTTTCAAATTTCTGTATTCTTTAAAAAACTGGGTTCTTAAGATATGAATTTTGTTTTTAATGTCCTCAAGACTTAAACATTGATTAGAGGCAAAACTACTTTTCCAACACAAGCTGTCTCTAATTTCTTCCAATGCTTCATTTCTTTTTATTTTGTTTTTATAATCTGCAGATTTTATATTGTACAGCAGTGGATGCTGTTCATACATTGCAATTAAATTTAGAGTTAGCTCTCGCGACCATATAAATTTTTCTTTGCAAGCCATTCTAAAATAGGATTTATAATTTATGTAATTTATAGGCAAATACTATAAATAAATTATATATTCATACTTACGAAAATGAATTGTTGAAATAATTGTTCAGGAATAGAAATACTGTATATATATATTTATGTATTTTTATCGCGTCTTTAGTCTACTACTGAAAAAAGGAAAGTGCTTGAATATAGATGCGTATTCACAGATGGTTAACAAATGTTGAAAAAATCACGTACGGCATTCCTACAAAAGGGTAATAAAAATCATAAAATGCAAATTTGCCGATGAACCTTTGCGAAAAGTCGCCTACCTAAGTTTCAAAATTTCAAACACAATTGTGTATGATACCAAACCTAAAATATATGTTGGTATCGAATAAATCCCTAGTTCTTACTAGAAATGCATGCAGTTTATTGCATACATTTAGAACAGGTTTAGTGAATCACCACTATCACCAGGCACTAGTGGCGCCCCCAGTCGGTACAGAAGGCGTATGGAGAACCTGTCCGCCATGATTGTTTTACTTTAGCCTATATTAGATTACATTACACGGCATGAGTTAAAGTATTTGCCGTTACCATTCACCATTCTAGTATGTACGGAATGTATTTTAGCGTAGAACAATCTCAATGTTATAGAACACCTATAAAACAGAGGTTGCAAAAATCTTATATATCTCAAACGGAAAAGAAAGTGAAAAAAATTAAAAGTCGAAGATTATCCTCGTGCAATGTGCCTCTGAATTTTACCACCAGATTACCACTAGTCGACAAAATCAAGAATAAACCACTTGCACAAGGCATTATTTCCGATTCAGTATGTTTTGGTAGTCCTCAAAGGCAGAAAAAATTAATCCGTGCGCCGAAAATATCTTTAAGTCCATTTTTTAATCATGCCAATGAAGATCGACCGGACTTTGATGATGATGTGTTTCATAATCGTCCCATACCAAGTACCACCCTCGAGCAGAAAAAAATAATCCATGCGCTGAAAGTATCTCTAAGTCCAGTTTTACTTAATATAGTTCAGTCACAGCGTATGAACAAAATATTGGTTAATAATGATAGTAAAATTAGAACAAGATGTGCTAGTAGAATACCTGTAGCTGTTCAACAAGGATCAACTGCCAGAAGTTTTAATTCAAAATCAGTTGTTGCAGCTGCACAAGAAAAAATGGGACAAACGAGATTTCGTTTTACGGTGCCTTTGAAAATAAAACCAAATCAGCAGAATGATAAGAGAGCCGTTATTAAAGGTGTTCATTCCAATAAGACTTTTGATTTGCTGATGCAAATGAGAAACAAGTAGTAAATATAACTTTAATGTTATTATTTCAATTTTACATATCTACATAAATCCGAAGAATCTTAACAATTTTTATGTTGGTAGTACCATACAATTTTCAAGTAAACTTTTACAATGTTTGCAAATATTTCTTTAACAGAGATTACTTATACAAGACATTATCATCTCAAAATAATGAAAATGATGCTACAAGATCCGATATCACCGAATGTGTAAGTTGTATTAAATTCTTTTAAATAATATCATTTGTGTTTTCATATTTAATGATAAACACATTCTTATGACTTTTAAACCTCTATCCAATGGTGTACTGTAATTTTTTACATGACGTTTCGTTTTTTCTGACCATCATCAACTACCTAATATTTTATAGGCGCCATATTGGATTTAGACACCCTCAGAAAGATTTTTTTTTATAATTTCAACCATGTACTACATGTTGACAAAAGTTTTTGATATTATGCTTTAATTGAAAGAATAAATTTTAAGATTAAATTAGGCATCCATGAAATTTCAGTCCGTCAAACATTTCATTTATCATTCATTAGTAATACAAAAATGTCATACACCAACGAAGAGAAACCACATATGTTAAGTATTTTTTATTCTTAAAACCGAAATTCAACAGTAGTGAGTACAAGACATTTATAATTGTATCCAGGACGACAACAGCCTCATCGTTTACTAAGCCGCTTAATGTTCATGTCAGGAATATGAATGAAAATCGACAGGATATTTTACAAATGGTAAATTTTATCTTTCAAGTAATATAACCTACAATCGCCATTTCAAGACTGTCATAAATAATAATACCATGCCTTCAAATACTTTCCTCATTAGAGAAGGCCATGCCTTTTTTTAATGGTTGGTAACAGTGCATAATTTTGATAGTTTGGTTATGTCATGTTAATGCTTTCATTCAGCAGACACAACAGTTGCGCAACTGTTCAGTGATCATGTCCAGTAGACGAGCGCTCACTCTGAACATGTTCAGGAGCGGCTGCCATTTTTGTGAGCGGAAAAATTCTATGCTCACTTAGTGAGCGTATTCTGTACGCATGCGCCATTGATGCATTCCAAGACCAACCTATACATAATTTTGAAGAAAGTTACTAGAAAAGTAAGATACAGCAAATTAAAGGTATTGTGCAGAAATAAATGTATTAAAATATTGGAGTTCACCCATTATTTTATTCGCCGTCGGAAAAACCAGCCCTTCCACTAAGAACTACGCCAAAACTTAATGTAGAAAAACAATTTATTATTATTGTTTATTTGGTTTAATCTCTACAATTTTAACATATGGCAACAATGAAAAGTATCAGATGATAGACCGTAACATAAAGGTGAGCGGTCCTGTCCAGCGAACACTCAACTGTTGTGAAGTGAACGGTTGGAGCGGGATCGGTTCCCGCTACAAATGCAGGTCTGTCACCTGATGTTCTTTTGTTTATGCTTACATCTCCAAGGTTTTCCCACTTTATTCCTTGGCTACACCGTACTGATGACGACCAATTAGTCAGAAACACGTGTCTACGGTTGCTCTACAGCGGGATTACCCACTACTTTCTATGACTAAATTATTTACCCGCACTATTTCCACTTTTGATTAATTTTCCAGGGTCGGTTGGCACGCAGGTTGACAATGTCTTCCTCGTGGCGATGTTGGTTGTTGTCCTCAAAACTGAGGATCTTCCAACTGAAGCTACAAATGGAGGTCTGTCACCTGATGGTCTTCCATTTATGCTTACATCTCCAAGGTTTTTCCACCTTATTCCTTGGCTACACCGTACTGATGACGACCAATTAGTCAGAAACACGTGTCTAGGGTTGCTCTACAGCGGGATTACCCACTATTTTCTATGACTATATATATATATATATATATATATTGTACTAAAGTGGATATACTAGCTTTCTTTAGATATCCCACAAATTAGCAAATCAATAATAAATTGTTATTATGTAAAAATGATATGATCTATAATTTAATCTCAGGGTAAGAATTTTATCATTTAGTACTATTATGATAATATTAAGATGCCTCGTGCTAATTCAGTACTCTTTATAATCTCTACTGTATATATTATTAATCAAATAGAACACGAGACTCAATATTTAAATTATTTGAATATAATACCTACTGATGCTCTTAAACCGGTCCTGTATACTTCAGTAGTTATCTCCTAGTCATACGGTTACCTTAGTATTTTAATATTTATGAAATTGGTACTACGAGTTCAACTGTAATATCGAACTAAATAAATCATTTACTTTCTATAAACTTTACGTATAATATTTTTAAAAACTGCTAAGATTTCATGAAATAACAACTTTAATACACCTTTAATATTTCAATGAGTAAGTATATCGCCATCTATTCAACATATACATAAATTAATTATGTTCTTCATTATTTTTCCATTAAGGAATGTGTCCATTCAAAGATATACATAACCTCGACGAACATAAGAAGAAGAAACACCAAATAAATCAATTTATATATTGAGTTCCCCTAAAAAAACATATACATATTTCCTAAACGATGTCATATATCATTACATAAATCTCTATAAACTTGTCCAACTATTTATTAATGATTATTAAAGATGAGTTTTCTATAATCATAACAACGTAAGTATTCAAAAATGACAGTGATTGTTATTTTGTTCTATAAAATACTGGTTTTATAATATGAGTTAAATTTTTACTATATAGGTATTTTTATGACTTTGTATGATAAAATAATAAATTTTTATAGTTACTTGATGTTAATTCAGATTAAATTAAGGTTTCAAATTTATTTTTTCTTAGATTCACATAAATAATTAACGTAAAAAAAAATATATATACGACCTTTTCCAGCTTGAATTATTATATTCTTCTTAATGTTATTACTGACACTTTGTAGTTACCCTGGACTCAAAAGATAGATCTATCGATGTTCTAGAAAGACACTTTTCAACAAAGGAATTAGAACTTGCTTGGATATTTCCCGATGAACTTGAAATAGGCCTTCAACTTAGATGTCTCTTCATGGATATATTTGTGTAGTACTTCTGGTGCTCTGATTGGAATAATACGTCAAATACTCCTGGTATTCTGCAAGATATTTACGTCAAATGCTCCTAGTGTTCTGGAAAATGTAAACGTCAAGTGCTCCTAGTGTTTTCTAATGCCCTTGGAATTTTCTAATGTCCCTGGTATTGTGTAGAATGTATATGCCCAGTACTTCTGATGGCTCAATGTATACGACTAATGCCCCTGGAATTGTCTAATTTCCGTCTACTGCTCCTGGAGGATCAACACGTTTTATTCTTCTAGTACTCCTTCAAATTTGAGTTGGCAGTTTAATATCTTCATATAATTTAATTAATTTGAGTAAGTATTATATTCTTTACTCCTCGTAAATAATTTATATAATTTTCTATATTCTTTTAACACTGTTTAACTTCTGCTAAGTTAGAATAACATGTATTCAATAATAATTTACTCCAATATTGCTTCTATTTTATACACTTTTGCTGAATTAAACTTTAGCTCGAAAATTGCGACCATCTTCCGCAAAAATCGAAAAAATTTTTCTTTATTTATTTAAAATTACCTTAGTGATAATTCCCATTCTTTTTCAACCAATAAATTAATCACACATTAAAACCAAGCTCAATATAAAATATAGAAGTGTAATAAATTTTAAAATACCTTTCACAAGTCAATATTTTACTCATAATAAATTATTCCTCGAATTTAGTAAAGTTATTATGCTTCAATTACCAATTTAAGCTTTACTTCTTAATAATAACAATTATCTGTCACATTGACAATTAACTGACACTTCCGATATACAATTTACGGCGGTATTTTTTTATCAATTCTTTGTTGATTGTTTTCGTATTCTAAAAATCTTTTATCCTTTCCTCATCATTAATAACACTTGAACAAGTTTTTCACAATGCTAAATTACATTTCACATTTACAATACTTATATAAAATCTTTCTTTACAGATTTTTGGTACATAGGGTGAATGTACCTGTTGTCGGCCTTTTAACTGAATTTCGTGATGGGAATATCTATTTTCGCTAAACAAAATTCATTTAATGTGAAAGGATTGTAACATAAGATACTTTAGACAGTTTTTTATCGTGAAAATGTATTGAAAATATTATATTATGACTTACAAAAAAGATAAATGTAATTTTTAGAGAAAATGCACCTTTTACCGGTTATCGGCCACAAGTAAATTTTTGTCGGCCGTTTCTGTATCGGTTCTCGGCCATATGACGGACATAGCTGTTTGGTCTTTCTGTTATAGAGAGCAAGACCCTATATTAGATATGGCAAGAAATTATACTAAGATTTGAATTATTTATTTTTTTTATTAAAGTACAAAGTGTAATGTTATATTCATTTACATAAATCGCATGTGTACTCTTTAGTTGCAACCCCGTCATAACCATATTCAGCAAATTCAGTGCATCTTAAATGATACCATCGCGGACAATAGTCGCAACCAATATTTTTTTCCGAATCTTCTTCTGTTTCGCTATAGAGATCATCTTCACAGAGGGAACATTTAACTCTCTCTTTCTCAGTATAATTTTCTTTCATTTCACAATATTTTTCTTTATTACTTACATTTACCTTCTTCCGTTTTCGTGTCTGTTCTTTCAGTTCTCTAATTTCCTTTCTCTTTCGTACATTCTTAATTTTATTTTTCTTCTCATTTTCCTTTTTTTCGTAATATATTCTCCACTGCTTACAGGAAATGGCACTAGGGAGTTTTTCTTTCTTTTTGGAATTTTCAGCTTGATCAACGGGAACTGGAAACGCCAAATGACGACTAAATGGAGTACTAGGAGATGTAGTCTCTTCTGCTATTTTATCTGGATACTCACGAAATATTCGTTGTTCAGGAGTTATATTATTTTCGTTTTCGATTGAATTATTACTGCACTGAGTAATTTGATTTTCAATATTCTCAAAATTCTGCTCAGTTAATACATTTTCAGATTTATCTTCTATCTGAGGTGATGACTGAATTATCATTGTTTGCGGCGTAGGCGGAATCGAAATCGATGCTTCTTTTTCTGTTTCAGAAATAGTTTCTGAGATTGTCATAGGAACGAGATTTGTATCTGGCATGTCTTGAACACAATTTCTTTGAGTGTCATCCAAAAGAAGTACTGGTAAGACGTTCACGTCATCCATAGATATTATTGATCCGATGTCAACTGCTTTATTACCTAAATCTATAATATTCTCTTCAGGATTGTCAGTCAAGTTAATAGGTGTAAACATATTTTTTTCAAGGTATTTTATTTCATTGTTGATAACTTTAACATTTATACCATACTCATAGAGACGAGGTTCAACCGCTTTTATTACTTTCTCCGCTGATCTAAAATCTTTAGTAGTGAGGATAGTGTCGGATTTATTTTTTGGTTTATGTTGATTTTCTAACGTGTTTTTTACACATTTAGTGTAGTCAACATTATCGGGATTTAAAGGAAATATGCCACATTTTCGAAAACCATTTATCATACATTCTCTCATATTTGTCATTTCCAAAGTTTCTTGGAAAATTGAACAGAAATTTATTTTGTTAACAACAGCATTGCTGTTTTCCGGTCTTCTTTGCCACCTTCTTACTGTATTTCTCCATTCTTGTTTCAGTGGCCTAAAGACACTCACGTCCGCAGGCTGAAGCATATGGGTGGTATTCGGAGGAAGGGCGTATAGTATTATGCCATTCTCTTCACAAAACTGGCTTAAAGGTAATGTCAGGTGACTTTTATGACCATCTACAAATAATATTACAGGTCTCTCTATTTCATTTTTATCTAACCATCTATGAAAATCGTTACATATTGCTGTGACTCTTACAAATTTATAAATATATAAATAAATTTAATTTACTTAATTAAAGCGTAACTGAGAGTCAAGCACGCATCCTAGTGCTAGGCCTTATGCTAGACTAAGATACGGTGAACTTTCTGCTGAAAGGTAGGTTAAGCAAAACATTTTACATGCAACTAGCTCAGTTTGAAAATAAATAGTTCTCTCAGGGGCAGAAAATATGAGTTGATTCTCCTGCTCTTTAATTATCTCCAGGTCAGGTAAAGAAATAAAATACAAAATAAATCTTAATATCTAATTTATTAAAATAAAATAATTTTAAAACGAATCCAAAAGTTTTTGTCTACAAATATTTACACACAAAAAAAAAAACAATATTCAGTCATAATTCAAATTTATATATCATCATCAATAAAGTATTACAAGAAATAAAGAATAAATGAAATTATGATGTCGTGAAAAACTTACATCTAAAAATGTGAACGTGATTATTATGATTAATATTTGTCATAGATACATGTAAACAATCAAAAATAAAATAAATTACCCGTGATGAATTGTACTGGAATATAAATAAAAATAAAATTTGTACGGTCTACTGTTTGCTAACAAAATATAGACATTAAGGAAATGGCTTTGCCCTAATTAGTCCTGTCCGGCGCCTTTTCTCGCTCCCAACACAGTACCATCAGATAACAAATTCACACAGATGAGTATCCCAAAGTTCCACCCTACGAGCATGTCATTTTCAACTCGTTGGACGCAACCCGAACATACATCACAATGCGCACATTCCTTAAGGAATATATATAAATTTTAAATTAAATAAATAAAATGAAATAAAATAATGTCTCTGCGTATTCAATAAATTAACTCAGCCCTGATTAGTTCTGCCTGGTGCCTTTTCTCGCTCCCAAACGCAGTACCACCAAGACCAATTCGTGTCTTTCAAATTCACCAGGACTCCATGCTATGAATTAAATAATGACATAATTCATTTCACACATCCCTGATGTATTATTCAACACGTTAATATTGAACACCCAAATACAGCAAAAATATACTTAATACACATATCAAAAGAAATAATATATACATTAAAAATAAACTTTACCTTTTTCGCGAAATTCCAATACAAAAGACACCACTACAAATAAAGAATTTGGTACGCCACTATACACACATTTATAACAAATATTGTTTAATCACCTCAATTCTTCGTACATCGTATTAAACTCATCCATCATAAATTTTCAATGAAAATTTGATTCACTTATCTATATAACCTATATACACATAAAACAAAATTATTAATTTCAAATATCTTTTGTAGGATAAATAAATTTAAAAGAAAAATAAAGTATACGGAAATGAAATGATTATGTTATCCAAAGTTAACATTACAAATACTAGAAGGTTTTGTCATAATGTATGGCATAGTACCCCTACATGCAAAACAAAACTCTCTAGAAAAAAAAATAAAATGAAATTAAACAAATTCAAAAACCGAGTTCATAAATAAGAGTATTTTCATACATAAGTAATTATTCAAATACATTTAGACATTTCAATGTGATACGCGCTGCATGTTAAAAATAAAAATATTATAAGTGTGGAATCTTGTTAAAATTTTATAAGTATCGAAAATCTCAAAATTTATTCTAAGTCCGGAATTTAAAATAATCCTTTAAAAAGAAAGAGGAAGTGGTTTATCACCTACTTTTAGACTAGTTAAAGTTGCGGTTTTCACCAGCAATCCCGGAAATTTTATCCGTCCGCGCTTTTATGCTTAAATTTCTTTATAAAAACATCCGGCAACTTTCGGCAAACACGAATCCACTTCCAAAAATTGTATATCGACGGTGCTGCTCTTATCGGTCGCATGGGGAAACAGCGTATATATGATCCTTGAAAAAGGTAAACAAACATGCGAATATAAATTCGTCTATACGTTTATGACTCAGCCATGCACCTGATAAACAATACTTTTTGCGCCGGTCCACCCAGTCGATCTTTGCCAATGCCAGAAGTGTCTGTGCGAGAAACACCTGCTCGATCCTTTTCACGTAACATTTAATACGTCTTAATATTATAACCTTATAAAAATTTACTAAGATTCTTTTATCGTTTTACTTAAATAAAAATAAAGTTTTAGTAAATTATCAATATAGTGAATATTTATACACATCATAGTAAAAATGAATAAAGTAAAAATTAATTTAAATAAAACTTGGAGTGATACGTCTGCATTTGTTATTTGTAAAAGAAATTAAAGTTGATATTGATGTAAGCAATAGTGAAATACAGATATAATGTGCAGGATGTTATCTATCAAACATTGAATTGGTAAGTGAATAACACTATTTACAATTTTTAAATACAACTTAAAGTTCATTGCCACATTCTTATTATTTTGTAAATTTCTTGATTGTTGTTCACTTCATTCTTGAACCATCTCTTCGTATTGTCGGGAAGTTTTATTCGTACTTTCTTTGTCTTGCTCACATTTGGAAATAAAGGGAAAACATTCATGATCGTCGGTATGCGTTGGTTAAATTTATCATGAACCTCTTTTACCTTTTCAATTTCTAACGATGATGTATTGTTGACAGGTGGATTATCATATGCGTTCACCCAGCTTATCGTTCCTGGTGATTGACATCTAGATTAAAGTACAAATGCTGTATCAGTTACTTGATTATCATACAGATTATACGAGGACAACCAAGAAACACACATATACACGAGTACAAACATAGATATCCATAGAGTACAAAGTGAAATTAAGTGAAGCATTACTTAGATTCAAAGTTATTTCATTCTGCTACCCTCTTCGGCCTCGACGGAGGCCCCTTAATATTGCTTGACAGGCCGGATCATGCCTTCCGCAGCCATCCTGCACGCAGTCTCGTTCGACACGCGAACAACGGACCCATCTAACAACATGACCCGCTGCCTCCGTCGAGCCTTGCGACTGGGTACCCCGAGCGTCAAACTATCCCGGCCTAAAATAGAAAAGGCTCGACGCACCGAGGCACAGAAGTCAGGCGAATCCCTCACGTCCGGGAATACATTCATCTGCTTTTCTGGTCTATAACAAATTCCATTCCCTATATAACCTGGTTACCAATTACATGTACTCCAAGTTATCCCTATTGATTGCTTACTTATGTAAAATTTATTTATTCTGTCACTTTAATTTATACAGATCACGTTTACATTACTTAATTTATTATTACTCATGAGGAATTTATTAACTTAAATAAATAAATACCAATGTACATATAGATATAAATATGAATAAATATAAATAAAGAAAAATTCTTACCTTTATTAATCACTTATGTATATAAAATGAACGCACACAAAAGAAAATCTTATTTAACTAAACATATAAATTGCAAGTGATCTGAAAACCATTTATTTACATATCATTATTTATTCAAGATCACTGCATAAATATCCCTATGGGAATATCTGCAATTTATAAGCGAGAATCGCTAATGCCAATGGTATAAATTCAAGATTTCCCATAAATACCAGTTAATACACTTATAAATTACTTATCATATATTTTACATTAAACATAAATATCCGCCATCTGTGAATAAATTTAATTTATTTCTGCATTATTTTCGAGATCATAATCATATAATTTTGACACATGAAGTCTGCCTTTGACGCGTTCATTATCCACTTCTGTTACCTCATAGGTTGTGTCATTTATCGCTCTACCTACACGATAAGGTCCATCGTAAGGAAGGTCCAATTTAGCACACTTATTATTGTCTCTCCGACCTAATCGATAATTTCTTATTATTATCATATCCTCCCTATTAAAGACTTTACGATTTTTGATCTTCGCATTCTCTTCCCCGGTATATTTTTGAGCTCTAACTCGTTGTTGCTCTCGTCCACGGTCTATTACCTCTTCTAAATTTTCCACAGGAGGAGTTTCTTGTCTCCATGGACGTGGTGGATATCTACCGAACATCAGTAGATATGGGCTAAGATTAGTGGTCACACTGGGTAAAAAGTTCATTGTATTTTCAGCTTCCGTCAAATGCCTCACCCAGCCCACATGATTCTCATGTGTTCGCATTCTCAAATGCTTTATAACTTCTTGTATGTATCTCTCACAAGGGTTCCCTTCTGGATGTCTCACTGAAGAAAAATTTACTTGCACATTCATATAATTTAATTCTTGAATGAAGCGATCATTATTGAAATAACTAGCATTATCTACTAAAAGTCTTTGAAATTGACCTACTTCTTCTATAAATTGATTAATGCAAATTACCGCTATGTCGGTATTATATTTTCTGGTGGGATAAAGTTTCACATATTTCGTAAAAATATCTACCATCACAAATACATTCCTATATCCTAAATGTCCAGGTATTAAATTACCTAGGAAATCTGCCGCAACTAAATCTAACTTATTTTCTACCCTAATACTATGTACAACATTTTTATTTACACGATTTTTATATTTACCTAATAAACATAATTCACATTGTTTATTCCATCTTTCAACTAGACGTTTGTCTTGTTTAGCATAAAATTGCTCTCTAAAAACTAAGAATGTCTTTCTATTTCCAGGGTGTCCCAACCTCCTATGAATATCTAACATAACATTTTTTGCCAATTCACTTCCCAATACTAACAAATCATTGTCCCCTATTCTTTTATATAAAATATTATCTATCACTCTAAATCCTTTGTAATTGGGTTCTTGAAGTGCTTTTCTTTTTATGTCTTGCACATCACCTTCTCCTTGACTACGTTCTATGTTTTCTCTACTATATAACTCAGGAGCTACTTCAAAATTATAAGCATTGATCTGATATGATCCTGATTGCTTACTATGACCAAAGGCTCTGCTAAATGCATCTGCAACAATATTATCTTTTCCCTTTCTATGTCTAATCTTGAAATTATATTCACTCAAAAATAAAGACCATCTGTATAGTCGTGCATTTGAAAATCTAGTTTTCATTAAGAAAATCAAAGATAAATGATCAGTTTCTATTGTAAAGAAATTTCCCATCAAATAGTACTTGAGCTTAGAGATCCCATGTACCACTGACAATAGTTCTTTCTCTGAAACCGTATAATGACTCGTACCCCTTTAATATCCTTGAAATAAAGCAGATTGGTATCTCTTCACCATCTCTAACTTGAAAAAGTTCAGCAGCAATGGCATGATCTGAAGCATCACACCGTAAAATAAATTCTTCCTCAAATCGAGGCAGATTTAAAACTAACGCCCTATAAAATTCTTGCTTGATTCCCTCAAAAGCTTCTATTCTTTCAGGAGTCCATTTAAATTTTACACCCTTCTTTATCATTTTAAAAAGAGTTACAGTCTTATCTGATATCTTAGGAATAAAGTGCTTATAATAATTCACTATACCTAAAAATCCCCTTAACATCTTTATATTCTTGGGTCTTGGGTAATTTCCTACTGCTTCCAACTTCTTTTCCTCTATAGATACAGTCTTACCATCTATCATATACCCTAAATAACTAACCCTATTCTTAACAAATTCACATTTCTCCAAATTAATTTTTAGACCATTTTTTTCTAATGTACTTAAAATAATTTTAACAGCTTTTAAATGACTCTCTAAATCTACATTAAATATTAAAATATCATCTACATAATGCGATACGTATTCCTCATATGGATCCAGTATCTGTTGCATGGCCCTTACTAGTGCAGCTGTGGCCGTTGATAAACCGAAAGGTACAACCTTGAAGGAATATACTAGAGAATTCATTAAAAATGAGCAATATTTTCTAGAATCCTTGTGTAAAGGTACCAACCAGAAAGAGCTCTTTAAATCCAATTTTGTAAACCACTTAGCGTTCGTACATTTTGCCAATAAAGTTTCTATGCTCTGTGGGGCTTCAAACTGTGCTTTGGTGCGACTATTGAGCATTCTAGCGTCAAGGCACAAACGTAGTTTCATCTCTTTTCGGTCATCTTCACTTTTTTTTACTACTACCACAATGGGATTAATGAAACTAGACTCTGATCGTTCTATTACACCATCCCTTAACATGTTCTTAATTTCTATTTTTACCTGTTGTTGATACTTATATGGAATTGGATAATTTCTTACTTTAAACGGCTGACTCTCATCAACTTCTAATTTATGTTCATAACCTTTCGCTAGACCTGGGCTATTATCAAATAATTTTGTATGTACTGCAAGAAGATTTTTTACTTCACTTACATATAGCTCATTACAATTCAAGTTAATGTCACCCATATTTATTTCCCGGTGTGAACATTTATTTATTATGTCACCCATATATTTCGTGGCGTCTTTCTTTTGAAGACCCTCCACATGGTGTGTACATTTATTATTTATGTCACCCGTGGCAAATGTGGCCTCTCCTTCTTGAAGAGTATCCACCTGGCGTGCATTCCTTTCCTCATTTTTTAAACTAATATTTTCAGGATGTAAATTGAAATCCTCATCATACATTTCACTACTTAAATTATTAATTACAATTTCATCTTCTTGCAGATCTTTATTCCATGAAATAATTGCCCTCTTTATGTGAAAAGTTTTATCTTCCATGTTTAATTTTGTACTATACTGAGTCAAAAAATCCATTCCAAGTATACAATTATAGTTTAAATTAGGTACAATAACAAATTCAGTTAAAAATTCTAAATTACCTATTCTTACATTTACGTAAAATATCTTATCTATAGCTATTACTAATTTTTTCGTGGCAGTAAATAAATTTATTTTTTTTATGGACCTATAATGACCTAAATTTTCTAGTTGCTTATCTACTAAACTACTATCTAAAAGAGACAATTGCGCACCTGTATCAATTAATGCATCTACCTCTATTTGGCCTATGTTTATTTTTACTACTGGTAGCTCTGTGGTTATTTTTTTAATATTCTCAAAGTCGGTCACCCTTTGAGAATCCTCTTCCTTTCTGGTTGGTTCTACTAAAAATTCAGAGATGTAGCACCTCCTACTGAGTTGTGTAACCATCCGTCTTCTACCGGAGTTGCACCTCTTCTCTCTTTCTTTATCGCTCCTTTTGATTCATCTTTCATTACAGCTTCTGTTTTATTTTCTTTACTTTCTATAATTACGTTATTAAATCCTCGGGTATCTTCTGTTTCATTTTTTCCATATTTCCTTCCTACATGACCCTCCTGTCTCCAATTATTATCATTACCATTACTACTATTACTATTACTCATATTCTTGTTGTTACTATTTTCCACTTTTCCTCTCTGGTAACTATTATTCTGATACCGATTACCATTGTATCTTTGTTGGTTATTGTGGTTATTACCATTATATCTTTGCTGGGCATTATAATAGTTACCATTGTTACCTGCTTTATACCCATTTTTATTCTGAGATACACTCCTATCTTCCACGTCGTCCAGACGCTTTACCAATTCCAAGAGTTGCTCAACGGTGTCTATACCCTGTAAAGCAACTGCTTGTACTACCTCATGCTCAAAATGATTAGCCAATTGTGTAACAATGTCACACTCCTGGATCACAGGTTGTATATGTTTCAAGAAAGAATATTTCCGAATAACATAGTTCTCCCTAGACGTAATAGAACGATATTTGCCAAAGGTAAGGTCATGTCTGATGCGTCTTTGCTGAGTTTGTCCCCAGTACTGTCTGATAAACATACTTTCTAATTCTTCGTATGTCTGTACCTCATCAATTACCATATCATACCATAGTAACGCATAGTCTCTAAGACATCCTCTCACGAAATGTAATTTTGACATATCATCATTGATACCACGAATATATGTCTTAATGGTTTTAAGAAATGCCATAGGGTTGTCTTTATTATACCCAGAAAATTTTGGTATATTTTCCGTACCAATTGATATCTGTTGCGGTACAACACAAGATGTAATTGTACCTTGTTCCACTCTCGTTTTCAAATTCTTAATTGTATCTTGACAATTTAATGTCATATCCTGTAGCTTTAAAAGAGAGTCTGTGCATGCACCATATTTAACCCTACAGTCTTCAAACTTACTTGTTAAATTTTTAACATCTTTCTGAACTGACATGGCACTACTGTCCACCTTCAGTTCCAAGAATTGTATTTTCTCATCTTGTCCTCCAATCCTTTCTTCTATTTGTTTAAAATTTTCTCTTGCTACACCAGCTCTCAGATTCATTTCATCTATTAAGAATTCACTGCTATTCTTACACTTCTTTTCGCTTGCTTCTATTCTCTCATTGATCTGTGTAACACTTTGTTTCACATCTTCCTTTAATTTCTCATTCATTGCTGACATTTCCATTCTACAAGCTTTAATCCTTTCATCAATCTTCTCATTTATCGACTTCACCACAGCTTGTATCTCTATTTTATTCTCATCCATTTTCTTGCTCATTTCCTTTTTGTTCCTATTCATCTCTTCTTTATTTTCTTTAAACTTCTCATTCATTTCAGTTTTATTTTCATCAAACTTTTTATTCATCTCTATCTTGTCACATTCCAATTTACAGAAAAGTTTTTCAAATAAAATATCAAATCTGTCTCCGCTTGGCATTTCTTTCGTTTCAATTTTTACATTTTCAGTTACATTTTCATCCTCATCAAGAGGTAGCGTCTTTTCTGAATCTGTCACAGAGGAAATGCCTTGTGGTTCCCTGTACGTTTCAAATAAATATTTGGTATCCATACCACTTTCAGGATTTTCACCCTCACCTTTATACTCAGACATATTTACTTTATCTGTCCTGGCACTTAAAGAGACTTATTTGTGGAGAAAAATAAATCAAAACTTGACAAAATTTTATTTGTGAATTATATTTATTAATTATTCAAATGCACTTAAAGGTGAAAATACCTCCCTTTAATTACACAGCTATTTGAATATTAAATAATCAATTAATTTTTATCTAAACAGTTTAAAATGTAAAAGCTTTGCCCCATTACGTTGGGTGCCATATATATGCTGTGACTCTTACAAATTTATAAATATATAAATAAATTTAATTTACTTAATTAAAGCGTAACTGAGAGTCAAGCACGCATCCTAGTGCTAGGCCTTATGCTAGACTAAGATACGGTGAACTTTCTGCTGAAAGGTAGGTTAAGCAAAACATTTTACATGCAACTAGCTCAGTTTGAAAATAAATAGTTCTCTCAGGGGCAGAAAATATGAGTTGATTCTCCTGCTCTTTAATTATCTCCAGGTCAGGTAAAGAAATAAAATACAAAATAAATCTTAATATCTAATTTATTAAAATAAAATAATTTTAAAACGAATCCAAAAGTTTTTGTCTACAAATATTTACACACAAAAAAAAAACAATATTCAGTCATAATTCAAATTTATATATCATCATCAATAAAGTATTACAAGAAATAAAGAATAAATGAAATTATGATGTCGTGAAAAACTTACATCTAAAAATGTGAACGTGATTATTATGATTAATATTTGTCATAGATACATGTAAACAATCAAAAATAAAATAAATTACCCGTGATGAATTGTACTGGAATATAAATAAAAATAAAATTTGTACGGTCTACTGTTTGCTAACAAAATATAGACATTAAGGAAATGGCTTTGCCCTAATTAGTCCTGTCCGGCGCCTTTTCTCGCTCCCAACACAGTACCATCAGATAACAAATTCACACAGATGAGTATCCCAAAGTTCCACCCTACGAGCATGTCATTTTCAACTCGTTGGACGCAACCCGAACATACATCACAATGCGCACATTCCTTAAGGAATATATATAAATTTTAAATTAAATAAATAAAATGAAATAAAATAATGTCTCTGCGTATTCAATAAATTAACTCAGCCCTGATTAGTTCTGCCTGGTGCCTTTTCTCGCTCCCAAACGCAGTACCACCAAGACCAATTCGTGTCTTTCAAATTCACCAGGACTCCATGCTATGAATTAAATAATGACATAATTCATTTCACACATCCCTGATGTATTATTCAACACGTTAATATTGAACACCCAAATACAGCAAAAATATACTTAATACACATATCAAAAGAAATAATATATACATTAAAAATAAACTTTACCTTTTTCGCGAAATTCCAATACAAAAGACACCACTACAAATAAAGAATTTGGTACGCCACTATACACACATTTATAACAAATATTGTTTAATCACCTCAATTCTTCGTACATCGTATTAAACTCATCCATCATAAATTTTCAATGAAAATTTGATTCACTTATCTATATAACCTATATACACATAAAACAAAATTATTAATTTCAAATATCTTTTGTAGGATAAATAAATTTAAAAGAAAAATAAAGTATACGGAAATGAAATGATTATGTTATCCAAAGTTAACATTACAAATACTAGAAGGTTTTGTCATAATGTATGGCATAGTACCCCTACATGCAAAACAAAACTCTCTAGAAAAAAAAAAAATGAAATTAAACAAATTCAAAAACCGAGTTCATAAATAAGAGTATTTTCATACATAAGTAATTATTCAAATACATTTAGACATTTCAATGTGATACGCGCTGCATGTTAAAAATAAAAATATTATAAGTGTGGAATCTTGTTAAAATTTTATAAGTATCGAAAATCTCAAAATTTATTCTAAGTCCGGAATTTAAAATAATCCTTTAAAAAGAAAGAGGAAGTGGTTTATCACCTACTTTTAGACTAGTTAAAGTTGCGGTTTTCACCAGCAATCCCGGAAATTTTATCCGTCCGCGCTTTTATGCTTAAATTTCTTTATAAAAACATCCGGCAACTTTCGGCAAACACGAATCCACTTCCAAAAATTGTATATCGACGGTGCTGCTCTTATCGGTCGCATGGGGAAACAGCGTATATATGATCCTTGAAAAAGGTAAACAAACATGCGAATATAAATTCGTCTATACGTTTATGACTCAGCCATGCACCTGATAAACAATACTTTTTGCGCCGGTCCACCCAGTCGATCTTTGCCAATGCCAGAAGTGTCTGTGCGAGAAACACCTGCTCGATCCTTTTCACGTAACATTTAATACGTCTTAATATTATAACCTTATAAAAATTTACTAAGATTCTTTTATCGTTTTACTTAAATAAAAATAAAGTTTTAGTAAATTATCAATATAGTGAATATTTATACACATCATAGTAAAAATGAATAAAGTAAAAATTAATTTAAATAAAACTTGGAGTGATACGTCTGCATTTGTTATTTGTAAAAGAAATTAAAGTTGATATTGATGTAAGCAATAGTGAAATACAGATATAATGTACAGGATGTTATCTATCAAACATTGAATTGGTAAGTGAATAACACTATTTACAATTTTTAAATACAACTTAAAGTTCATTGCCACATTCTTATTATTTTGTAAATTTCTTGATTGTTGTTCACTTCATTCTTGAACCATCTCTTCGTATTGTCGGGAAGTTTTATTCGTACTTTCTTTGTCTTGCTCACATTTGGAAATAAAGGGAAAACATTCATGATCGTCGGTATGCGTTGGTTAAATTTATCATGAACCTCTTTTACCTTTTCAATTTCTAACGATGATGTATTGTTGACAGGTGGATTATCATATGCGTTCACCCAGCTTATCGTTCCTGGTGATTGACATCTAGATTAAAGTACAAATGCTGTATCAGTTACTTGATTATCATACAGATTATACGAGGACAACCAAGAAACACACATATACACGAGTACAAACATAGATATCCATAGAGTACAAAGTGAAATTAAGTGAAGCATTACTTAGATTCAAAGTTATTTCATTCTGCTACCCTCTTCGGCCTCGACGGAGGCCCCTTAATATTGCTTGACAGGCCGGATCATGCCTTCCGCAGCCATCCTGCACGCAGTCTCGTTCGACACGCGAACAACGGACCCATCTAACAACATGACCCGCTGCCTCCGTCGAGCCTTGCGACTGGGTACCCCGAGCGTCAAACTATCCCGGCCTAAAATAGAAAAGGCTCGACGCACCGAGGCACAGAAGTCAGGCGAATCCCTCACGTCCGGGAATACATTCATCTGCTTTTCTGGTCTATAACAAATTCCATTCCCTATATAACCTGGTTACCAATTACATGTACTCCAAGTTATCCCTATTGATTGCTTACTTATGTAAAATTTATTTATTCTGTCACTTTAATTTATACAGATCACGTTTACATTACTTAATTTATTATTACTCATGAGGAATTTATTAACTTAAATAAATAAATACCAATGTACATATAGATATAAATATGAATAAATATAAATAAAGAAAAATTCTTACCTTTATTAATCACTTATGTATATAAAATGAACGCACACAAAAGAAAATCTTATTTAACTAAACATATAAATTGCAAGTGATCTGAAAACCATTTATTTACATATCATTATTTATTCAAGATCACTGCAATATGTATTCAAAAAATATATCGCTACGCATCCAGCCAGATTCCGACTTGGCTAGAATCCAGTTATCAGGCATACTCTTTACCAATGCTTTTGGAGGTCTAATATATGGATATATAACTAGTGGTGGACAAATATTTCCACTAGCATTAAAAACTATAAGGACTGTTAGATTTTCCTTATCGTTCCCTGACTTTATCTGATATAAGTTCTTCCACCCACGCGGCGCGAGTACCTTGCCTGTCTTAGGGCATAAAGCGAAACCAGATTCGTCGCCGTTGAATATTCTTTGAGGATCTTCCATGATGTTTTTACAGTTTCTGTTCTCAATAAATTCGTTGAGTTCTCGAAACCATGACCGTACGAATTCCTCCGTCACTACCGATCGAGACTTATTAATTCCTTCAGCTTCTCTAACGGAAATTTCTGGGTGATGTTTTAGAAAATTTTTATACCATTTGATACCAGGTCTTTTATTGACAAAGTGGTCAAGTTTCCCTGTATCTCGAGCAATTTTGGTGACCGTTTCAAGCAAGTCTTCCTTTTTTATCGGAAAACCGCATTTGGCTATGCTTATTGCCCAATCGGCAATCTTTTTTTCTCCTTCGATAGTCATTATAGGCTGAGGACCTGTCTTTTTAAGAGGGTCGGTACGTCTACCGTGTAATATATCTTGAAGCGTAGCTCTTGGGACTTGGAATTGCCGACTAGCCTCTCTAATTGAAATCTGACCAGATCGTATTAAATGAAGTGACTCTTTTAGAGACTCTTCAGAATAAGTAAACAATTTTCTTTTGACTAACGCCTTATTTTTGCGAATTTTCCTTTGAACTGGCATCTGCGAATAACGGAAACATTTATTGTTATACATTTAACGAATCAGTGGCCGAGAAAGACCTTGTTGTCGGCCGTCCTAATTTCCTCAACTTACATTTTCAAATTACTTATTATTTCTTCGCATTATGACGGCCGCAAACCGGTTTAGATTACAATCACATATTCAATGCTGATTTAGAATAGAAAGAAATATATATATGTAACGTAAATATTTTGAACAGAGATGGAATATTGTTAGTAATCTAAACCCTTTCTCGGCCAGGGTGGCCGACAGAAGGTCAATAGGACTTTAGATGAACCAGTTTTCCCGCCATTACATGTTTGTTTAGAAAACAAAAAATTTTCAATATTTCAATTATTAAATATCTCACTTTATCAATAATATTCATGTTGATCAACTGAAATATGATAATTAAATAAGATTTTGAAAAATACTTACTATTTCCGATGTTAGTTACCACTAGACAAAACGGACACATTGAGACCCACATACATTTACAAGGTTTGTGGCCAACTTTGACATTTTTGTGTAGTTCACATTTTTGCTACTTGGATGTATACTTTTTTTCAGGCAATGACGATGTATCATAGATTATATATACGCTTGAAAATCTTTCGTAAGGTACAAATTATTTCTATTTTATTGAAATATATACCAAAATGGCCGACAGCCGGTGGCGGCCGGCCAACAGGTACATTCACCCTATGCATGGAAGAACAACTCCAATTGTAATAAATACTATTTCACCATGTAACTATAAAATTCTCCTTTAACTCAATAAACAAAATTCTTTCAAGAATACAACCAGTTCATTAATATTCGCAAATTCAACTATCTCTGTCATAATTAAAGAAAAACCGAATCTTGGATAAAACTCATCCTTAATAATTTAAAATAGGCAACTCCTATTACATCATAGTGTAACCTGAATATTTTATAATAGGCACTCTACCTATATCATTTGCCCCTTTAAGAAATTTAAATTACAATCCATTTGTTAATTTATATTTCTTAATAATAATAAATTGTAATGTAAAACGATATCATCCGTCTATTATTCTTCATTCTAATAAATTTCAACTAAATATAAATTTTTAGGTATCACGTTTGTAAAATACCAACATCATTAATATTTTTACATGTAACTTTAGTGTAAACTATGACACTATTCACAATTGTCAGAAAATATGTATATGTTCTATAACAAAACTTTTTATATATAAAATTTACTAATGTAATATGAAATACAATAATGTGTTAAGCGAATATCCTTGTACAAATAATGACTTATTTACATTTGTTTTTGAATTTGCTCTATGTACATGTTTATTTTTTTTTATAACGATATTAGTTATTTAAGGAAAATATCTATTTAGAATGTTGTATAATCGTTAGCAACTTAGTTAAACTTTACTACTCTTATAGAAAATATTTTTCCTCTTTTAAATTAATATCTCAGTTTTATTACTTTTTTTTGTTGACTGTCATATAATTCAATATGTGTTTTCTTTAAATATACATTTTATGGCCTCTTAACATGCTTACTCAATTATTTATTTTATCCATATAATCTGTTCTTATTCGAACATAACTCATATTTACTTATTTAAACATCTCTTCCTCATCTTTTACTTTCTATTGGAAAGTTAATAACTTTATCTTCGTTTTATAGGCGAACGTTACCTTTATATTTATGTAGACATTTTGTCCAATATTTTATAATAATGTTGGGATTTTATATACCCATTCTCATATATTTAACTCTATAATACCATAATATCATGGTTTATTTTATTTAAATTATTTATAGTAAGCATTTTTGTTTTTTTAACAAGTATCGTTTCTTCCTAAAAGGCCTTTTCCTTCATCTTAATAATCTATACTAAAAAAACACACCTATTATTCATAAAATTCAACTTTTCCGTGCAATAATTGTCGTATTATATTCTCAATTTGTTTCAAAAAGTGTTTATTAACTCATTACTTAATAATATTTTCCTTCTTTATAATCAATTTCTCTGTTATTTTTTTTTTATATATAAAACATCAGGTATTTTAAATTTACTTTTCTTGAGCAAACATTAACTTGTACAATCCACTTATTATACATTATTTAACTATTATGTACAAACATTTTACTTGGGAATAAGGGAATAATAATAAAAAAATTGTAATACAACTTCTAATGTTTATAACGATTCTATGATTAAATTTAAAAAAAAACAAATCTGGACGGTATTTCATTTAATCTTCTTTATTTGTAATAAATCTATCTATGTTTTCATAATATACTGCTCTGCCCCTATTTCATTATCAGGTGAACTTAATTTCCCTAACTTGGCTAACAATTGTGTTTATAGCGAAAATATACAAGATCTATCTTTGTTCGTAAATAAAAATTTAATTTGTGAAAACAATGCATTACTAAATTGAGCCAATGTTGTATTACTACCGATAACGGTACTATATATGGTACTCTCGTCCTGTCTATTCTGACTATATGAGGATATCTATTATTTATTTAGAATGATTTATTTAGAAAGATAATTTTCCAAATGTGAGATCAATTAAAATACTACCACATATACAATGATACCTTCAGAAGTTGAATCTTCTGTCCTGACTATAATATAAGATTAAGGGTAATTACATAAAATATTTTATGTTCGAAAACAAAATTTTGAATTTAATGAGATCAATTAAATAGCTAAGATAAGTCGGTGTTGCTATTACCGTCGAGAGTTGATCTCTTTCTTTTTTATAAAAGAAAACTTTCGTCCTGACTATAACTTGAGATCTAATTTATACTGGGATGAGCAGGTGTCGTAAATATCTTCAGAAGACGACCTCTTTTTTCTTCTGTCCTGACTATAATATACGATTTTAACTATGTTTCCTCTATATAATCATGTAACATGGATATGTGATACGTCCCTTTGAGATATCCAGTATTTTCATCTATTAGCTCATAATTATTTAGTCCTATTTTACGATGTATGATATATGGTCCGACATAAGGCCTTATTAGTTTAGCAATTATTTTATTTTTTCTGTCTGTTACTCGTAATGCTCGCACAATAACTTTATCCTTTATATTGTATGTTTTGTATTTACGTTGTTTCTCTTTTTTCTTTCTCTCCCATTTTTCTTTCCTCTTCAACAATTTTTGTTTTACTTGCTCATATTTAACTTCCAGATTATCAATATCGTCGTTTTGCCAGGGTCTTTGCGAAGGTTGTCCTGTAAAAATCGTGATTGGGCAATAATCATGCAGTGCTAGGTGTATTATTCATAACTAATTCAATTTGTTTAATATATTTTGCCCATTTATGATGACAATCCACTAACAAAATACGTAAATATTTAAGTACTTCTTTAATATATCTTTCTGAGGGATTCGATTGTGGATGACGTATTGAAATATGATAGGATTTAATATTCCTACTATCTAAATAATCATGATATCTCTGATTCATGAAATAAGTAGCATGATCTGACAAAATAGATCTTGGTGTACCGAATTCAGTTATATATTCTTGTAGCGCTTGTAGTACTGTTTCTGTATTACACTTTTGTGTTGGTATTAATTTAACATGTTTGGAAAAAATATCACACATTACTAAAATATTTCGGTATCTTTTTGTACTAGGTATTAGATTTGAAATAAAATCAATAGCAACCAATTGTAATCTATCCAAAGCTAATATACTTAAACTGATGTTTTGATTGGTAAAATTTTTCTCTTTTGCTAAAACGCATGTTTCACATTGTCTTAATACTCTTTTAATAATCTTCTCATCATTATAACAATAAAATGCCTCTCTGTAAATTAACCAGCACTTCCTAGCACCAATATGTATGTATAATACATGAATCTGTTTTACAATTTCTATAGTATGTTCTTCATTAGTAATGTATACTTCAGTATCCCCAATTTTTTTAACAATGATCCCTTCATGAATTCTCATACCTTTGTAGGTACCCTCTTCTTGTAATTTTTGTTTTATTCTCTCAAATTCTGGTGATTCTTGAACCTCTCTAATACGTTGTAAAGAAAAAATTCCTTCTGATTCCAATCTTACCACATTAATTCGTACGTTAGTTGATTTTGTTTCTCCATGTTTTCTACTAAGCACATCTGCGGCAATCATTTCTTTTCCTGGTTTATACACGATCTCCATATCATATTGTTGAATCAACAGAGTCCATCTATAGATACGATTATTAGTTAGCTTTGTCGTCATTATGTTAAGTAACGCCTTGTGATCCGACTCCAATATAAATTTCTTCCCTATCAAGTAATAGCGTAATTTCGTCAAAGCAAAGATAACGGCAAGCATTTCGAGTTCTGACACGCCAAATCTTCTTTCACACGGTTTTAAAGTACGTGACGCGAAATAAATTGGAACCTCTATACCATCCTTTATTTGCACCAGTTCCGCAGCTACGGCTACGCTCGATGCATCAGTTCTAACAATAAACTCCAAATTGAAATCAGGATGATATAGTTTAAGATTTTCAACAAAATTCGATTTAAGTTGTAGAAAACATTCCTCACATTCTGGTGTCCACTTCCACTTTGTGCCTTTCTTTAGTAAATTCAATAACGTACTTGTTTTCTGACTATAATTCGATACAAATTTTCTATAGTAATTTAATAGACCAAGAAAACCTCTTAACATTTTAATTTTATTTGGTCGTGGATAATTTTGTATTTCTTCTAACCTTTGAGGATCTAATAAAATATTTTGTTGATTCACTACATACCCTAAATAGTTGACCTCTTTTTGACAAAATTGACACTTAGATAAATTTAATTTCATACTATTTTCTTGTAACGTATTTATAATTATCTCAATATGATTAATATGAGATTAAATATCATCCGAAAATATTATAATATCATCCAAATAATGAAGAGCAAATTTCTCGTACTTATCTAGTATTATATGAAGAAATCTGATTAACCCAGCAGGGCTACTCCGAATTCCGAAGGGGCAAACCTTAAAATTATACGTAATTCCATTCACATTAAACCCACAATATTTTCTCGAATTCTCATCCAACCTAATCAACCAAAATGCATTCTTGAGATCAAACTTACTATACCATTTTTTATTACCACATTTAGTAAGCAATACATCTATATTCTGTGGCATTTCATGCTCAGGCATGATCCTTAGGTTAATTAAACGAGCGTCAATGCAAATGCGTAACGTGTTGTCCTTCTTCTTCACAAGCACCACAGGATTTATAAAATAAGTATTAGATCGTTCTATTATGTCAGCTTCCTCCAATTTTTGTAATTCCTTATTTACTCGATCTTGGAAAAAATATGGAATTGGATCATTTCTGTACGATAAAGGAGAATCATCATTTATTAATAATCTATGTTCGTAATCTTTAGCAAATACAACTTCATCATTTATCAATCTAATGTTATTTGCCAAAATTTCAATTAAGCTTTCTTCTATCCATGGTTCAGGTAAATTTTGTTTAAGAATAAATGTCGTTATATCCATCTTATTTCTGATTACCTTTACCTCTTGTTTTTCTTCAATTATTGCTGCTTTCCCATAATCATCATAACTTATTTCTCTAGGTAACTCTAACATTGCCTCTTCTAAATATTCTTGTGTATCATCATTCTCGGCTCTATCAGCTATTATTACATTATTCACTTCATGTTGAATATCATCCTTAAATTTCATATATGCGTTAATTTCTTTTATATCTTCTAATTTATTTAAAACAATTTCATTACCTCCTATTTTAACCTTATTTTCAACAAAATCTAAATTCATTCCTAGTAATCTCATATTATCTATTCCTATAATACAATCATAGAAGAGATTTGTTAAAATATAAAATTGCATAATATAAGTTTGTCCATTTAAAACTACATCAATACACAATCTTCTATTAATACATCCCATTTTACTTCTATTTGCAGATATAATCTTTGTATTTTTAATCTTGATAATATTTTTTTAAATAATCCGGTATGTTTACAACCATCTCTTCCTTAATAAGTGAAATCTCCGCTCCAGAATCTAATAATGTTTTAAAACTAATATTCCTAATAATTATAGAAAAGAAAGGTAAACTTTCATAATTATTTATGTTATTTTCCATATCTGTTAAATTAATTATTTCCCCTATTCCCGTTATATCTTGATATTTGGTTATATTACAAATATCATCACAAAATAAAGAAATATTATCTAATGTGAGGTTCCTGGTATAGGATCCTGGTACGATCTGGGATTTTCCAAAATTGGCGTTTTTTTTTTTCTTCATTTATACCACTAATTGTATCCTTCTTATTATTGTTTCCATGTTCAAAATCTCTCCAATCTTGTGTTTGTATTGAATTAATTGCTCGAGAGTTATTATATCCATAATACTTATTGTTCTGATCTTGATAACTCTTTTCCTGAGGTAATTGTTTTGGGTTTTGCATATTAACAGAATTATAACGATTAGCATTCGGTCTTGAATTAAATCCATTTGTATTACCTCGATTATAGTTCCAATTATCATTTCGGTTTCCCTGAATATTATTGTTTCTATTATTTTGATAAGACTTTTGATTAAAATTTTGATAATTCTGCCTATCTCCATATCCATTATTATTATTACTATTATTATTGTAATTATTATTACGTTGTTGGTTATACGAGTTCTCTTGTCTACCATTCAATTGCCTAAATTCTCGATATTTCAATCCATCGGAATAATCATCAAGACGGCGAAGAATATTAATTAAACCATTCATATCGTAAACATTTTGGCATATAATCGCGTGCGTATCCACCGGTATAAAATGTTGTAATAGATGTTGAGAGATAGTCTTCTCATCCAAATGAGATATATACCTGCAATAATTAAACATACGTTGTGCATATGTTTCCCTCGAAGATTTTCCCGGCTGATATCTACCTGTCAATAATCTCTGGTGTGCTCTGCTTTGTTGAGTTTCACTCCAGAAATTATTTCTAAATAATTCCACAAACTGATTCAAATCTTTACAGTCGTCTTCAATTCTTTGCAGCCAATCTGCAGCTCCAAAATTTAATGTAGCTCTTATCACATTCATCTGACTTCTAAAATCAGGGATATCTTCTATGTATTTTAGAATATTTGTTAAATACGCCATGGGATGAGTTGACATTTTATCCCCACTAAAATGAGTGATATTTTCTACTCGAATACCTGTATTCAAAATATTATAAGCCGGAGAACAAGTTGTCTGAGGAATCTTAATATTTTGAGCTTTTACTATTAGTTCTTGAATTTGTAATTTCTGTGCATTGCATTCTTCTAAAATATCTTTCATTCCTGCCTTCTGAATTTTTGTAGAATCAGCTGTTAATTTTATTTCTTTCAGACAATTATCTTCTGTACTTTCTATTTTTTTAATAAGAGAATCTTCCATTCTTTCTGTTCTATCTTCAAGTACTTTATTTACTTGATCTACTTCTAGTCGTATTCGTTCTGCTAACTCTTTATGTTTCTCAAGATTATTTTTATCTAATTGTTTTACGTTATCTTGTATACTCTTTACCTTATTCTCTACCTGTTGCACTTTATTCGTAATAAGGGTTTTAACTTCTGTATCTTTAATTTGCAACTTTTCATCCATTTCTTTCCGCATTTTAACTTCCCGACTATCCATGTCGATAGTAAGTTTTTTAACATTTTCTTCTGTATTTCTTAACAACGTTTTCTTTAATTCTTCGAGATTTCTTCTATTCTCTTCTCTAGTATCAAAGCTCGCCTTCTCCAACTTATCCAATTTTTCTCCTAATTCTTTTTTATCCTCCTCCCTATTTTTCTTATTCTCTTCACTCGCCTTGTCAAATTTACCACTTAAATCTTGGAACATCTGTTGTATTAACTTCATATCAATTGATGTGGTCGTTGTCTCTGTTTTCGATTTCTCTCCTTGTATTCCCACCTTATCTCCTTTGTCCTGTATCTCTTCCAACTGTTGATTTTCTTCCTGGACCTGTAATGTAATATCTCCTCCCTCTTGTGAAGTACCTTCCTGTCTAACCTCCACCTCATCATCGCTAGATGAATCTGTTCTAATCATACCAGAGCTACTTTTAGATCTGGTGTTCATTTTAAATAAGTAGAGTACACAAATAACTCAAACAAAATTACTTGTACCTTAATATGTATGCAACTGACTTTATTATCTTTGAAAATGTATATTAATGTTTCCTCTTTTCATACAATAAATAAAATATTCAAAATACGATGTTGTGAGTCTTATATTTACAAGGCCCCACGTTGATGCGTCATAATTGTACTAAAGTGGATATACTAGCTTTCTTTAGATATCCCACAAATTAGCAAATCAATAATAAATTGTTATTATGTAAAAATGATATGATCTATAATTTAATCTCAGGGTAAGAATTTTATCATTTAGTACTATTATGATAATATTAAGATGCCTCGTGCTAATTCAGTACTCTTTATAATCTCTACTGTATATATTATTAATCAAATAGAACATGAGACTCAATATTTAAATTATTTGAATATAATACCTACTGATGCTCTTAAACCGGTCCTGTATACTTCAGTAGTTATCTCCTAGTCATACGGTTACCTTAGTATTTTAATATTTATGAAATTGGTACTACGAGTTCAACTGTAATATCGAACTAAATAAATCATTTACTTTCTATAAACTTTACGTATAATATTTTTAAAAACTGCTAAGATTTCATGAAATAACAACTTTAATACACCTTTAATATTTCAATGAGTAAGTATATCGCCATCTATTCAACATATACATAAATTAATTATGTTCTTCATTATTTTTCCATTAAGGAATGTGTCCATTCAAAGATATACATAACCTCGACGAACATAAGAGGAAGAAACACCAAATAAATCAATTTATATATTGAGTTCCCCTAAAAAAACATATACATATTTCCTAAACGATGTCATATATCATTACATAAATCTCTATAAACTTGTCCAACTATTTATTAATGATTATTAAAGATGAGTTTTCTATAATCATAACAACGTAAGTATTCAAAAATGACAGTGATTGTTATTTTGTTCTATAAAATACTGGTTTTATAATATGAGTTAAATTTTTACTATATAGGTATTTTTATGACTGTATGATAAAATAATAAATTTTTATAGTTACTTGATGTTAATTCAGATTAAATTAAGGTTTCAAATTTATTTCTTCTTAGATTCACATAAATAATTAACGTAAAAAAAAATATATATACGACCTTTTCCAGCTTGAATTATTATATTCTTCTTAATGTTATTACTGACACTTTGTAGTTACCCTGGACTCAAAAGATAGATCTATCGATGTTCTAGAAAGACACTTTTCAACAAAGGAATTAGAACTTGCTTGGATATTTCCCGATGAACTTGAAATAGGCCTTCAACTTAGATGTCTCTTCATGGATATATTTGTGTAGTACTTCTGGTGCTCTGATTGGAATAATACGTCAAATACTCCTGGTATTCTGTAAGATATTTACGTCAAATGCTCCTAGTGTTCTGGAAAATGTAAACGTCAAGTGCTACTAGTGTTTTCTAATGCCCTTGGAATTTTCTAATGTCCCTGGTATTGTGTAGAATGTATATGCCCAGTACTTCTGATGGCTCAATGTATACGACTAATGCCCCTGGAATTGTCTAATTTCCGTCTACTGCTCCTGGAGGATCAACACGTTTTATTCTTCTAGTACTCCTTCAAATTTGAGTTGGCAGTTTAATATCTTCATATAATTTAATTAATTTGAGTAAGTATTATATTCTTTACTCCTCGTAAATAATTTATATAATTTTCTATATTCTTTTAACACTGTTTAACTTCTGCTAAGTTAGAATAACATGTATTCAATAATAATTTACTCCAATATTGCTTCTATTTTATACACTTTTGCTGAATTAAACTTTAGCTCGAAAATTGCGACCATCTTCCGCAAAAATCGAAAAAATTTTTCTTTATTTATTTAAAATTACCTTAGTGATAATTCCCATTCTTTTTCAACCAATAAATTAATCACACATTAAAACCAAGCTCAATATAAAATATAGAAGTGTAATAAATTTTAAAATACCTTTCACAAGTCAATATTTTACTCATAATAAATTATTCCTCGAATTTAGTAAAGTTATTATGCTTCAATTACCAATTTAAGCTTTACTTCTTAATAATAACAATTATCTGTCACATTGACAATTAACTGACACTTCCGATATACAATTTACGGCGGTATTTTTTTATCAATTCTTTGTTGATTGTTTTCGTATTCTAAAAATCTTTTATCCTTTCCTCATCATTAATAACACTTGAACAAGTTTTTCACAATGCTAAATTACATTTCACATTTACAATACTTATATAAAATCTTTCTTTACAGATTTTTGGTACATATGCATGGAAGAACAACTCCAATTGTAATAAATACTATTTCACCATGTAACTATAAAATTCTCCTTTAACTCAATAAACAAAATTCTTTCAAGAATACAACCAGTTCATTAATATTCGCAAATTCAACTATCTCTGTCATAATTAAAGAAAAACCGAATCTTGGATAAAACTCATCCTTAATAATTTAAAATAGGCAACTCCTATTACATCATTGTGTAACCTGAATATTTTATAATAGGCACTCTACCTATATCAATATATATATATATATATATATATATTGCTATAGGGGGGGTGTGTGAAGCGTTATACGCCCCTTAGCATTTAAAGTTCTTAAAGAGCAATGAGACTAAGTAAATTAAAAAAATAAAAAAGATTAAAAATTAAGAAAGCAAAGTTCACCAAATTAAATTTTTGAACGCTAATGGTACGCTAGTGAAAGTTTAATCTAAAATTATTACTAACTGTATATGTGGGTTTACTTTAACAATTCAATTAAAAGGTGACTAACTCTGCGATAATAAATTTGAACTGTATTAAATTTCGCGCTTGAAAATGACTTCCTATCGCTTATATATTAACCAATGTTCTATTTCTAATAGGGGAAGGGGTTGTTTCCGGCATTCTACAATGAATTATGTGAATATGTAATGACGCCAGTGCGCGCTATGTTAAATTTTATCTCCGGGCCGTTATAGGGGTTCTGCGGAATACCTACTACTCAGAGTGACTTACGCAATACCTGTTATTCTTACGAGATCCCAGGACTCCTGTGTGTGCACGTTGTGGGCTGCTACTGGTACCTATATAAAATGAATGATGTGTCTCCCCGAATTTACGATGGATGCCAATTCAAAATACAAATAATAAACACAAAGGTAGGTATAACTTCTAATTCTTTATATAATTACTTCCAATTGTTACATATAAATTTAACTTATGAGTATGTTCATTAAAAAACAACAATATACCTTATACATTACAATTTATGACCTGGAGAGATATAATACACAGATCCACTCAATCGTGCAAAATTTCCCAAAGCGGGTGAACGTATATGTGAGTATGCAAATATAAATGAACTATATATGAGTTTAATTATGATGAAAAGAAACTATGAAAACAATCTGTTCAATACTAGGAAAATTAGTTCAGATTGGCGACAACAAATCTAATTTAAAGGTTAGCTATTCATATTGTTTAATTTAAATCTTAGCAAAGTATAGAGCTACTTGTTTACCAATATAGGTTAGGTTTTTATTTCCTTGAATGTGACTGACTGTATGTTGATTATTGACTTAAATGTTTGTTAATTTTCACGAAAGACAAATTATTGATATGTGAGTTCTAACTATTTGATTACTAATGACTATTATACCACTTTTAACATACTGACATTGATTTTAATCGTCGTAAAACACGAATTACAAAATGATTTGACGCAAATATGGTTATTTGACAACTGAACCTTTCTTTCGGTTTATTAGTACTTGTAAACATATCACGATACCTTCATCTAATTATGTTAAATGTCCTTTAGCTCTATGGTGGATCCCTTGGATGTGACTGGTATGGGAATCTCGGCTGGTTACTCCCTGGAATCTTTCCGTATTCGGGTTGGATATGTCTCTGGATCTATGGACAGGTAACGCCGGTGGGCAGCTCGTTCGTAGTCGGAATACAGGTAGCAGAATCCGCTTCGGTAGGTTGCAGTGTCTGATACTTCAAGTCTCGGCAGCCGCAAGTCTCGGTGTTGCAGATGTGCGTACAGGTGAGTTAATTTTCTTGCGTTTAATCTATTGACATTTATTCTCGGGTCCGGCTCGGGGTTTTTTCTTTATTCTTGGTTATGTTCGTTGTTGATATTTTTTTTCTTTCTCTTTTCTAGGCCATGGACTTTATGCTCGTGGTATTTTATTGATGCAGGTTCGATGATCGACGGAACGCCTATCTGGTTGGCGTAGAGTTTCGCCGCACTGGGATTTATCTCTACTTGTCGGTTTGATTCAAGTTCGCCTAATCACGGATGTTGTTTGTTTTTATGAACTCTGATGTTTCATCCTTAGTGGATGCTTATCTAATTTAATCTCCCCGCTTTCAGCAATGTCTACCTATTTTATATGTTACCGTAGTCTCTTGTTTAAAGCCTTGAACCCAAAGCAGTTGCTTCATATAATTTTATTAATTGTTATTATTTTATGTATCCAAACGTGATTTGGATATTGTTTAAAAGTTTATTTTTATATTTATGATTAATAAAAAATATTTTTAGTGCGTAAAATTTTTGAATGCTCATATTTGTATTTTTAATGCGTCTGACAGCTTTAGCGTCGGTTTTTGAAAAATCAGTACAGTCATGTACAAGAAAATAATGATATTTTCTAATATTTTGGATTTTATCCAAAAATAAGGATATTAATAGATTTTGTGGACCTGGTTTACAAATAATCTTAAAATCTAAATACATATAAATTTATTTCCGTTTTTTACTTGATTAAAATCCGTTCGTTCATAAGATAATGCCTGCTGTGAATATTAAATTTCCAAATTTAAGTTAAATTTATTTTCTATAGTCATTTTGGTTTAAATTGCTTAAACGCTTATCAAAACTTTATCAAGTCAGTTATATCTTGCCATTCAAGGAATTATCCTAACATTTCTAAATGCGTCTAATTGTCTCAAGTGCTCACTTAATTATTTGGATTTCAAATAACATTTTAGTTTTGACAGTAATAAATTGTTAATAGCTTTATTCAAATAGGGCATCTATTTATGCACACAACTTATATTATTAATTTGCCATGCATACTTATATTTCGTGCGTTTTTCTGCATTTAAAATATTTATGTTTGACATTTCTTAAAGAAGCTATTCGGCCTAAATTTGAAAAGATGCTTTTGGTAATTATGCGTTTGTAAGGGCGTAATTCATGAGAATTGCTAATCATAACTGTGCTGTGATATGTGCAGTTTGAGTATTTAACTTCATATACCAGGCAATTACTAAATTTAGTCACGAAATTCTAGCTTTAATATGACATGTGCTCTAGGTCTCTTAGTGATGCTTCAAATGCTGTTTGTACTTAAATTGCAGTCCTATTGATATTCATGCCCTAATTAAAATCTGTTCTGAATATAGAAAAGGTTGTAATTAATTTGTGTTTTCACATTAAAATTGGTTTCCTCACAGAGTTAAATTGCAATTGACTTGATACTGGGCGTCCGAAGAATGAACGTCCATGCTTTACATTAAATGATGCTATTGAAAATTTCTAGGTCACTAATTCTATTTGTGCTTTTAAAATCATGAGATATACAATCAACGGGCTTTGGAGTGTCACTCCTAGTATGTACAAATTATGATTATGTTTTGATTTAGTCCTAATTTGCATTTTTATATCGGCCATATTTGTATGCTCTAAATGCATGTGTTGTGTGTGTTAGATAGGATGCTTTGTCAAAACTACATGTAAAATGATAACGCAAGATTGAAAATAATGTATGCTAAATAAGTACAAGATTGTATAGTGCGTTTCTGTTGTATTTGAAATTTGTTCGCACTACTATGGTCATGTTTTTATGCTAAATTCTTTAACCTTATTTCTTCAACTAAACTTTATGATCAAGATATAATTGTTTGTTAAACGATTAGATGGGATTGAATCTGTGTGCCAAGTAATATCTCTCCTTTATTTACGTAACTCAAAAGAACTACAACATTTCAATATGTACAAGGGTTCGTCCCTAATAACAAACTTAAATAATTATTGAGTGGTATTGAGTAGGCTCAAGACCACCTCAATATATATATATATACATATATGTCTTCTACTTTATGTTTAAATGGATTCAATTAAGAATACGTCGAGTGATAAAAAGTCTACTGATTGTAATTCTTGCAAGGGGATTTTTAAAAGTATTTTTCCCATACATTTTATCCTATAATTGACAATGAATTGCAGTAGAAGCTGAGAAAGGTTCGTTAGACTAAACAAGTAAAAACTTTTCTTTGTAAGAAATTAATTCTTTTGCATACCTTGTTGGGTATGTACTATCCTCAACAATATTTGTTGATCTAGGCCTACCTAGTAGCAGTTATTGTTATGATGCAATCCTAGATAAAATAAAAATAACTATAAATAATTAGTTTCAAAATTAAAACACAAATGTTTTGTACAGTCTATTTATTTTATCAATTCATTTAATTCTTTTAAAACCCTTTATATAAAAATACAATCTTTGATTCAATATAAAATACATTAAATACACATATAAAAAACTTCAGTAATATAAAACGAACATATAACGATTACGACAAATAGAAATAAAAACATTAAATTTGTGTTTACTACTTTTTGTTTGTCATTTGCGTAAGTCTAAACTCCTATTAGAATGAACACCTTTCATCCTTCTAATTGGTATTGGTTTAGATAGCCTTGGTGCTACTTTTGATTCATTTCCCAGAGCAAAATTTACATTACGACATCTAATCTGTTCCAATGGTGCTGGTGTTCCTTACTTTATTGACACACTGCATATTGCTGTGGTTCGCAACATTATAAAATTTATGTTTTGTATATTTAGCATAATTTAAAAATCAAGATATTGTTGATATCTTAACTTTATGATTATTATGTAAAATAATTGTTAATTTTTGCTAGTGTGTTGTCAAAGAACACTCAGTATACTTTAAAAAATACCGATGATCCGTCAAGTTAAATATATTGTACTAAAGTGGATAATCTAGCTTTCTTAAGATATCTCACAAATTAGCAACTCAATAATAAAATTTTCGAATTATAAAAATGTTAAGTTTTATAATATTTAGCTCAGGGTAAGTATTTTATCTTTTTGTACTATTATCTTTATTTTAAAATACCTCGGACTAGTTCAGTATAATTTTCTAATATCTATTGACTATTTTTTTTTTAAAACAATAAGAACATGAGACTCACTTTTCAAATTATTTGTATTAAACACCTACTTGATGTACTTAATCCGGTTCTGGATACTTAGTAGCAATTTTTGCTTGTAATAGTATTTTTATATTTTGTAGTTGGTATTCTGAATTCAATGGTATTATATCTCTTATTGAAACCAAACTGTTTTCGTTTATTTTAAATATAATAAATTACACTTCTAAAATTCTATATCATAAATCTGATGACTATAAATTAACATGAACTTCTCATCAGGTAATTATAACTCAATCTAATATTCGGTTACCAAACCTATAATTTTTCTCTTAATTTCTTTTAGGAATGTGATCTGTCAATTCTTTACATAACCTTGATGATGATAAAAAGAACACTGGCTATAATAGAACAATATATTCGTTTTTTCATAAACACATATACATATTTAAATTAATATCCAGATTATATATCATAAAACTATTTTTAATACTCATAAAACTTGTTCAAATATATAAATGGACTATTTAGGATGAATTTCTTTTCAAGACGACGTTTTTTACCAAGTAAGTAATTTAATATGACAGAAATTGTTAGGATGTTTACAAACTTTACTAGTTTACGATTATGAAATATATTATTTTGAGATAGTTAATTATCTGACTTTGAATAATTGAATTCAGTAATTTTATGATTACTTGACTTTAATACAGAATTAAATATAAATTAAATTTGTCTTTTCATTGACTACCTAAAATTCTTAGTATACTACAAGACTTTATACGACCTTTCAAAATATTTGTCCAGTTGTCACTCGAGATCTTTGATGTATTTAATATATTTTACTTGTAGCTATAAATCCTACGTTCCGGATGGTTATGAAGATATTTGCCTTCCTTCCTGATGTATCTCTGGATTCTGGGTCTTGAAATTCTTGATGTTAATAGTTGCCTTCTTGATGAAATTTGATATCTGCTATTACACGTACTGAATCAGAAAATTCTCAGCTAACTCTTGATATACCTATGGATTCTATGGATTCTGCAACTCTATCGTAACCTATGGATTCTGGAAGTCAATGGTTTCCTTCTAGAAGAAATCCGCTATTTTCTATCACACGTACTGTATCAGAAAATTCTCTGCAACTCTTGAAATACCTCTGGATTCTCCAATTCGATAAATACCTCTGGATTCTAGAAGTCGATAGTCATCTCTGGATTCTTGATCTCAATATTAACTTCAAGATTCTGGATACACAAAATAATCCTGAAGAACAATTTCCTGTTTCCTCCTTCGTCTTTTAATCCAAATTGGTGAGTACTTGGTATATTTGTATAGAATTATAACTATTCTTTTTAAAATTTTACAATTCACTTTTTCTTCAATTATCTATATGTTTATTAGTGGATTCTATCACTCTCTATTTATTTTAACACTGTTATAATGTAATTATCTGAGAAAATGATTGATTTCCCGATAATCACATCCACACCTTATTTGAATTCTCAAAATTCTCTCTTATTTATTTTTCAAATTACCTTAGTGATATTACTTAATTCTTTTTGAACCAATAAATTACTTCCACATTAAACTCAAGATCAATACAATTTATAAATATGTAATACTTTTATAAATACCTTATATAATTCAAAGTTACTATCAAAATAAAATATTCCACGAATTTAATAAAGTTTTTTACACATTCTTTACCATTTTTTAAACTTTGCTTCATTATTGTAATCAAATCTGTCACATTGACAATTACTGTCACATCCAAAATACAATTTAAGGCGGCAACTTCTTATCAAATCTTTATCGATTTGTTTTCATATTCTAAAAACTTTTTATCCTATTCTCATCATAAATATCATTTGAACAAATTTTTTACAATGCTAAAATACATTACTAAACAATTACAATACTAATATAAAATTTTCTTTACAGATTATTGGTACATATGCATAGAAAATATACCACATCTCCAATATTATTAGTTTTCTACTTAGTCATGTAACTATAAAATTTCCTTTAATTCAATATACACAATTCTTTCAAAAATACAACCAGCTTAATTAATATTTGCAAATTTAACCATTTCTGTCATAATCAAATAAAATTCAAATCTAAGATTAACTCATCCTTAATAGTTTTAAAATAGGCAACTCTTATTACCTCAGAGTGTAACCTGAATAATTTTAAAATAAGCAACTCTACCTATATCAATATATACACGTATAGGCGATACTTTCAGCAAATTATACATACTAAAAGCGCACGGCCGTTTCTTTTATTCGGCGTGTGAAAAGACGGCTTAACCGGCAGGCCAAAATCGATGAAAATTCGTAAAACGCGAGAAAGTACTCGTCTCTGGATAAGCGAAATTAAAAGTTGTCTCTTTGCGTGCGCTTTCGGACACCTTTAAAGGGTTCCTCGACGGAGAGTTTTTTCTTTTTATCGGAGCGTGAAGAGAGATAGCCGCCGTCAAAGAGGAGCGTGCAAATATGTTGTAACAGAAAAAATGGCTTACGTTATTCAAATATATTGGTGAACACGAAAAATTGACGTTACTCGAATCTGACAGGTACATCGAGAAATTTTGCAGGTGTGACTTTTAAGCGTGAAATACGAAATTTTGAAGGTCGCGAGGGTCCAACAAGACCCGAAGTCTTAAAGAACGGGCTTCTCGGAATCTATTACGTGCTTATTTCGAGTCGACAGACGCACGCAACCAAGGGCATGAGCACTTTCAAATTCGTTTGCATGTGGATTTGGTAAGAAAAATGGCCGAAATACGTCACAGATTCAATGTGCATGTGATTCAATGTACTACGGTCGGGCGAAGATTATCATATTAATGTATCCGGCCCGACGAGTTCGGCATCTCAATCTCGACATAATGCACCCGCTTGACTTAGCATTTCTATAGATATACAGGTTGATTGTTCGGTTAATGATTATATACATATTTGAATTATTATAATACGATAATTCCAGAACGCGTACGCCCAGTTTCCTTAATGAGGAAAAGGATTGCTTTTAACATTTATATGCCCTTATGGTATAATTTTATTTAAACGATTACGCAAACGTGCACAGTGGGCGGAGCTGGCTGAAATCAATTTCTCTTTCTTCTGATTAAAAGTAAAATTAGGCACTTGGGAGTTTTTACGGTCGCCCATCACTGATTTAAATGTCAGAAGAAAACAAAATGGTCGGATGATTTTTTGAAAATTGACGTACGAATGTGAAATCTTGGATACGGAGGTGTCTTATGTGGCCGATCACAAATCCAAAGTCAAAAAAAATAAGATGGCCGAAAAGTTTTTTGAAAATTGACGTATGCATGTAAAATATAAGATACGGGGGTGTGTGCGGACGCCAATCACAAATCCAAAGTCAAAATGTCAAAAAAAAAACAAAATGGCGGACGGTTATTTGAAAATTGACGTATGAACGTGAAATTTTAGATACGGGGGTGTGTGCGGACGCCGATTACAAATCCAAAGTCATAAACTCAAAAAAAACAAAATGACGGAAAAGTTTTTTGAAAATTGACGTATAAATGCGAAATTTTAGATACGAGGGTGTGTGCGGACGCCTATCACCAATCCATAGTCAAAATGTCAAAAAAAACAAAATGGCCGACGGGTTTTTTGAAAATTGACGTATGAACGTGAAATTTTAGATACGGGGGTGTGTGCGGACGCCGATTACAAATCCATATTCAAAATGTCAAAAAAAACAAAATGGCGGTCGGGTTTTTTGAAAATTGACGTATGAACGTGAAATTTTAGATACGGGGGTGTGTGCGGACGCCGATTACAGATCCAAAGTCAAAATGTCAAAAAAAAACCAAATGGCGGACGGTTTTTTGCAAATTGACGTATGAATGTGAAATTTTAGATACGGGGGTGTGTGCGGACGCCGATTACAGATCCAAAGTCAAAATGTCAAAAAAAACAAAATGGCGGACGGGTTTTTTGAAAATTGACGTATGAACGTGAAATTTTAGATACGGGGGTGCGTGTGGACGCCGATTACAAATCCATAGTCAAAATGTCAAAAAAAACAAAATGGCGGACAGGTTTTTTGAAAATTGACGTATGAACGTGAAATTTTAGATACGGGGGTGTGTGCGGACGCCGATTACAGATCCAAAATCAAAATGTCAAAAAAAACAAAATGGCGGACATTTTTTGAAAATTGACGTATGAACGTGAAATTTTAGATACGGGGGTGTGTGCGGACGCCGATTAATCCAAAGTCAAAATGTCAAAAAAAACAAAATGGCGGACGGGTTTTTTTGAAAATTGACGTATGAACGTGAAATTTTAGATACGGGGGGTGTGTGCGTACGCCGATTACAGATCCAAAGTCAAAATGTCAAAAAAACAAAATGGCGGACAGGTTTTTTGAAAATTGACGTATGAACGTGAAATTTTAGATACAGGGGTGTGTGCGGACGCCGATTACAGATCCAAAGTCAAAATGTCAAAAAAACAAAATGGCGGACATTTTTTGAAAATTGACGTATGAACGTGAAATTTTAGATACAGGGGTGTGTGCGGACGCCGATTACAGATCCAAAGACAAAATGTCAAAAAAACAACATGGCAAATCTAATATGGCGGAAAGGTTCTCCGAAAAGTGCTTGGATCTGAGCACATCCTTTCTTCGTAACTTTAACATGATTTATGTTTAACATTAAATATCTTTCTCGCTCTTCAGTGTTCAGTGTAACGGTTTGTGTAAAGAAGTAAAAAAAAGTTCTAAATAATATATACGATTGGCATCACTAAATTTATGTATATACAGGAGTGGTTCAAAAGTTTATAAAATCGGACTTTCTAAAAAGCGTCATGACAGTGATCGCGTTCTACTGGAAACGGTAATTGCAGACAAATTTTTATTGCTTGGATGACAAACTTCAAAAGGTTATTATGATTAATGTCAAAAGGTGTATTTATAAGTCTCGAAATGGCATGTGTAGGTAGAATACTTGACAGGTAATTTTGCAATACCTCAAATTTAATGTCCTTAAATTATTGGCGCATGTTTCATTAAAGTTGACATAATATTTGAATGTAACCTTCAACATTGAAACGCCCTAACAACTACAATGGCAAATTTAAACGTATTTTTGGTTATTTTTATTATTGCATTATTACATTGTATTAAGGGCCGGTTTTACCAATTTTCATTAGATAAAATACGGGAGGGATAGTACGTTTTTGCAAAAACCGGTTGGCGCTAATCATTGATTAAAATACCGGTTAGTATGTTTTTCCAACACCGGTTAGCGCTAATCATTGATTAAGAACGTTATTAAATGAAGATATTTTAACCGCTGTTTTACCAAACCTGATAAAATATTAAACAGTAATTACGATTACTTACACATGCGCATAACCTAGGAGATTTGGATTTTTATTAGTATTGACTGCGATTATGTTTTCTTATGCATTTGTAATTAATAATTATTGTTATTAGTGTATTGCTTCTTCTATACATGAAATTACAGTATAATTAAAAATAAAAACGTAATATAGAATATGTGTAACTTTTAGCTTACTAGAGAAATATTTGTGTTTTGGAAGCTTTTTAATTCTGTTACATTTCTGGGACTTTATCTGAGTTGCTAAAAATCCTAGATATTTGTGAAAATTTATGCCTGCGCTTGCTCTCTTCTTCTTTGTAATTGCTTTTAACAGCACCTTATTAAAACTAATCATTTATATGTTGTTATGCTGTAAAATTTACTTCTGTATTTAGATCTCGTAAGATTATGTGTCTTTGTTTAAGTACGTAGAATTTGTATAAGCGCGTGACTTTTTTAGCGAACCTTGTACATCGTTTGGTTCACCGTGTGAAGAGGTCGTTTGTTGTATGTCCGTGCGTGTGCTAAAACTACTATTGTGCTCTTGGAGCCCTAAGTCACGAACCGTGAGATTGACACATGTGTAATATGTAATATCGGGCAAATACACTCTTTATGTGTAAAAAACTCTGTATCTTAGGTAACTACTTCTAACTATCTTATCTCTAGCTTATTCTAACCTACCTGTAAATTTGTATTTTCTGCTTTTGCAGTTACTTTTTACGTCTTGTTTCAGTTTTATCAGTATCTGCTTATTTATTACTTCCGAACTCTGCGAAGTGCATTCATTTGTGTATTTAAATTCTTCGACACATCAGCCAGCCTCGTTGTATTTACTGTCGCCTGTGTTTATGCGTATTCCTAGGCATAGACTCTCTTGTACGGCTGACTAATATTCTGCCTTCGTGTTTGTGCCACTAAAAATGCAAGGAGTATTAAATAGGGAAGTGCTTGGAATGTAGGGCATACTTTTATTTGTTTTGCAGTTCGTTTGTTGCTCTATCTTCGATATTCTAAGTATTAGAAACTTCTGTTAATTCGTCCCCAGAACCATTGTAGGGGTTAAGTGTCGTTGTTACTCTGAAACATATGTTTTGGTCGGTTCTTTTTAACCGCCGGTTGTAGCGTGATTTAAAAGCTTGGAAAATTTCAATAGTTACCTACAGAATCCTTGTTCTTCCGTACTTAAAAATTGTGACTACATCGGAGTTTGTTTTGATTTCCATCTGTCAAACGTTTGGTTTCGTCGACAAGGTGAACGTTTGCTTCACGCTTGCCAACCGTTTAGCATGTGTGTTCCTATCGATTTGCTGACTTGGTTAATTTTACGTACAATTGTAGGAGTGTTGCGGTATTCTCTTTTCGTCTAAGTTATGTGTAGGGCTGTGTTTAATTTTATATACGTCACGATGTTGACTCTCTTCATTGTCAATTTAGTTTTGTGCCTATTATGTTCATTTGAAATCTCCCGCCTTTCGTTCTGAGATATTTCCGGGGATGTTACTTCGGAAAGGATGCGTGTAGCTGACGCGCATTAGTGATGAAAGAGGTTCCCGCTTTTTGACGGCACTTTATAGTCGATTCTTGTGTAAGAACATGGTGTGCAAATTGCTTATCTTCCTTTAGTACTTTGGTACATTATCTATGTAGATATTTTCGCGGATGCGGCTTTGAATGGAGTAAGCAGCAATTATCGATACCTTAGTTTTGGTTATTTAACGTGAATTTTTACCGATATACCGTTACCTAAAATTTACGTATGGCCACGTGCTGGTTTTTTTTGAATCTAATTTTGCACCTTTGAGTGACTTGTGAAGTCGTTTATCGCGGAATCTCCATTATCATTTTGGGGTAAGTGTTTGAAACTTTGTGTTAATTTTCGGGATTTTATCTTTGTTTCGTTTCTCTTCTAATTTAATAGGATTCTTTTGACGGGCACAAAAGCCCTCAGTAGCCATATTTCTGGCATTATCACCCCGCATTATCATTGAAGAGTGTGGTGGATTCTATCGTTGCTGCAGTAGTTGCACCTAGACGTCCATCTTGTCCGTTGAAGTGGAATTTTCATCGAGGGGCCCTCCGCCATTTTGGTTTCCGGAAGCGGCCATCCTGTCAGTTAAGTGCAACTAATGTTGTAATTTTCATTGAGGGGCCCTCCGCCATTTTGGTTTCCGGAAGCGGCCATCCTGTCAGTTAAGTGCAACTAATGTTGTAATTTTCATCATAAATTTACGACTGATTTTCGACGTCTTTATGCCAGAGTGCTGAACTTAATCTTACCTAAATTTGACCTAGGAATTTTGAGTGGCTATATTAACCAATGCACCACTTAGTTAACTGCAAGGTCACATATTAATCCAATTAATTTACCATTATTTCTTTTGTTAATTTTTTTTTTTATGCAATCTGGAATTGCTGAATACAGAGTGACCCTAAGAAGATTAGATAAGGGCTCTCACTGTTATGTTGAATTTTTAGATCAATAATAATTTTAGTAATGTCATTACCGTAGTTATATAACTCTTTGTTGTGTTGAATATTTAATTAAATAATAATTTTAGTAAATTTCATTACCATAGTACTACATCTCTATGGAGTGCTAATCTTTAAATTAGTAGTATTTCTGGTATTTTCATTACCGAAATAATAATAGTATTTCTCTTTGATGTGTTGAATTTTAATCTTGTTTTTGATAATAATTTTTGCACGTTTATTACCGTAAATTTAGGAAATTTGACTTTCACGTATGTTCTTGTTTTAATTTTCTGAGCTATTGGATATAGTTAAGTCATTGTAGGAAAATTTAAATACCGAAGCTCAGTAGATTCTTTTGCGCTATTACTGGTTTTCCTTTGTAACTTTCGATAGCGTCGTTTAATTGAATAATTAATGTAAGCAGTTTATTTGGATTATTTCAAAATTTTGATTATGTAATTTCACGTTTTACCTGTCACTTGATTAATTAAATTACTTTAAGTCTTATGCGCTAACTTTAATCAATTTTATTTTCTTGTAAATAATTAATTTAGGACTTCGCCGTTGGTGGCGTTTATTATTAACATATGTATATTGGCCTGTAAGGCAAGGAAACGTTTCTGCGCCAACCATCCTCCTGCCAAGGCGCAGAGGTTCTATTGTTTTTTTATTTACCGAATAACTTTTCATTACTTTGTTAAATATATATATATTAAATCATAAAATCTTACAATCTTAACTGTCAACATTTTAATTATTCAAAACATTTATATATATTGATTCTACTTTTTAAATGTCAACATTTTAAATATTTTCATAGAAAAAAACCAATTTGATGAATATAGCACCTTTCTTCACATTTTAATTTCTTTTTTTTTAATTATTATTCCCTCAACATACCTTACTTTTATCTATCATATTTGTGACAGCAGTTGAATAGGTGCAGCTGATTATACAGAGTGTTCAAAAGGAAACCCGCTGGAGGGACACAGCCAGTGGTAGCTCAAAGGAGGCGCAGGTAGGTTATCATTAAGGTAACATAGTGTCCTGGTGCCCGGACAACGTCGCTAGCGTCGTTGCCGACCGACGCTCTACTTTTGGTGTAAGTTTATCTGAACCGTCACGCCGTCTGCGACAGAGTTAGCTCGGCCCTGCGTTTTCCAGATTCAAACATCGCCTATTGTGATTCTCTGTTATCTTTAACTAAAATTTAGTCTGCTATCTTAGTGCGACGTAGTTCCGGCGTAACAAATTTGGCGCCCTAACGTTTTGGGCCCTTTCTTTCTGGTAATAAGTGAACAAATTTTAGTGCCCTAACGTCTGGGCTTTCTTTTTGGTAATAAGGGAACAAATTTTGGTACCAACGTTTCGGCCAACTTTCCGCCACCCTCAATTCTTTTTTTTTGTGTCAACCAAGTTTCGCCCAATTTTCCGCCATTTTCAGAATTTCTTTTTCTGTCTCCTAACTTTTAGATAAGTTTTCTCCCCTTCCGTAATAAATTGACACACCAACGCTTTAGGGTCTTTCTTCCCGACTCAATAGCAACAAATTCGGCAAGACCCAAAGCGTTAGATCTTTACGAAGTTTACGTTATCTTCCGGAACAAATTTGACAACCGACGTTTCGACCAAGTTTTTACCATCTTCAGGGAAATTTCTCGCCTTTCCAACTTTCCTTGTTTTTGGTTGCTTTAACGTGACGAGTCGTTGCTCAACGTTTCGGACAAGTTTTCTCCATCTTCCGGAATATCTTCCTTATCTTTAAGTATTTCTGCCACTAACATTTCGTCGTACCGCACAGTGGTGCTATACTTTGGAGAAACTACTTGTTTCGAGTCAGCGTTTCGGTCCCGACCATCTTCAGGAACAAATTTTGAACTTTCTCGATTTAAGCCCGTTTCTCGATTTAGGTGAGTAGGTGGACGTTAAGCCTCCCTTACCGTTCAGTTTTTTTTGTATTTCCGTCTACTCCCTCACCTAATTTAATTTTGATTGCCTATATTTCTTTTCTTCCTTTTTTTGGGGGAAAATTTAAACGTGAATTTTACTTTAGGATTTAAATTACCTTGTCATCCAGAATTTATTTGTGTGTCTTAGGACTTGAGACCTTGCTTGCTGATCCCAGTACTGCCATTTCTTTTTATATTTCTTTCTTTTCGACTTTCCGCTGAATTAACTTTCGCCATGGCTCCTAAATTACAGACCAATCGACTTTCGAAGGAAGACCTTGAGTATTTGCTGACTGTTTTGGGTGCCGAGGTGCCTTCTACGTTGGACGAAATGCGACGAATGTATCGACGTCTGCTAGGGTATGCTAGGTCTTATCCGTCGGATACTAAGCTTACGTATCCATTTACATATGCGGAAGACTCCGCGGCCATTAAGGATAAGTTCACGGTTATCGAAAGGGCTCATCGATCAGTTCGTGGGGAATCGTGAGTCTTCCGAATTTCAAAAAATTTCTACCGCCCTTGCTTTTGTAATGAGCCGAATTCAGAACTCCGTCCCACAATCTCCAAAGGAGGTGGAAGAATATCATATGTTTAGGAGTCGCGTTGCTCATCTGGACGGTCGCCTCGAAAAAAAGGTTCGCACCCTTCAACGCGCTTCCACATTCAGTTTGTTACAGTCACCCACTACCAGTAACTCTGGTCCTCAGGGGAGTGAAGAGGAGTCTAGTGAGGAGGATGATCTTATTCGATCTCCGGTTAACGCTTTCACTGGTCCAGTTCACTCGACTTTCGCTAGTTTTTCTCCTAAACCCGTCCCAGTTGCCTCCTGGAATATTACATTTTCAGGGCAGAAGAACTTCTCGGTTAGTGCTTTTCTGGAGCGTGTGGCTGAGCTTAAAATCGCTCGTAATTCCTCGGACCAGTTGCTGTTCAATTCAGCGATAGATTTATTTAAGGATCGTGCTTTGGTGTGGTATCGGGCTAATCGCCATCTTTATTCTAACTGGTCAGAGTTAGCTGCTGGTCTACGGGAAGAGTTTCAAGCCGTAGATTATGACGACCGCCTTATGGAAGAAATTAAGCAACGGACTCAAGGTCCTAATGAAACTATCGGATTATATGTATCAGTCATGAAAAATCTCTTTTCTCGTCTTTCTGATTCAGTCCCCGAAAAAACTCAATTACGAATTCTGCAACGTAATATCCTACCTTTCTATCAGACGCAGTTGGGTTTAACGGAAGTCAATTCCATCGCAGAACTCCTTAAATATGGAAAAGTGCTCGAAGCCCGCAAGGCCTCAGCTGAAGCTTATGTACCGCCTCCCTTGCGTGGTAAAACACTCGAACCGGATTTGGCTTATATCAATACAGATCCAGTCCCAAGTTGTTCTCGAAGTCGTGTGACACCCGTTACTCCCGTCTCTAATCGCTCTCGTGTCCATGTGGCACCCGTTTCAGCAAATCCTGTCACATGTTGGAATTGTCGTCAGACAGGTCATCGTTACTCCCAATGTGCTTTACCTCGTAAACGCTTTTGTTATCGTTGTGGTCGTCCAGAGACCATAGTATCTTCTTGTCCGCAGTGTTCGGGAAACGCCCGACGTGCGCACTAAGTGGCCGTCCCGTGCGTACAGTATACACAGCGGCCTATCGACAAATTAGAGCTCGGTTGGATTTTATTCTCGCGCAAGCCATAGGAGATGAACGCCCCTATCTTAAAGTACAAATCTTCGGTAAAGAGTTTCTCGGTCTTTTGGACTCAGGTTCATCACGCACTATATTAGGTGAAGCGGGTTGGTCCGTTCTAAAGGGTTTTGTCCCGCTTAAATCCTCTATGCCCTTTTGCACTGTTGCCAACGGATCACGATGCAGGATAACAGGGGAAGTTGCCTTGCCTATTAATGTTAGGAATCGTTCTAAGGTCTTTGACGTATTGGTGGTACCTGAACTACCGCATCAACTTATTCTGGGCGCAGATTTCTGGCGAGACATGGGAATCGTCCTAAACATGCGCTGTGGCGATTGGGTATTTTCAGACGCACCCTACGTGGCTTCTGTTGATGTCGAATCACGGGTGTTATCCGATGAGCGTCAACGCCAGCTCGAGGCTATCATCAACCAAAACTTTCCTAACGTCGACAAGGAGGTGTTAGGTTGTGCCAAAGGTGTAGAGCACACTATTATCACTAGTAGCCCTCCGATTAAGCAACGCTACTATCCGATATCTCCGGCGGTGCAAAAAGTAGTCGACGCCGAATTAGAAAAGATGTTGGCTCTCGGGGTTGTTGAAAGGTCTCAGAGTGGTTGGTCTTCACCCATTCTACTCGTGCCTAAAAAGGATAAGACATCGATTTTGCGTCGATTATCGTAAGCTCAATCAGGTCACTGAGAGAGATGCCTATCCCCTTCCCTATGTGTCAAATACCTTAGATAAATTACGAGACGCTAAATATCTTACGTCTCTCGATATAAAAAGTGCGTATTGGCAAATTCCTGTTGCCGAGTCTTCCCGTCAGTATACAGCTTTCACCGTGCCGAATCGGGGTTTGTTCCAATTTTGTCGTCTCCCGTATGGTCTCCACAACGCACCTGCCTCCTGGCAGCGTTTTATCGATAGAGTTTTGGGTCCTGAATTAGAACCCTACGTTTTCGTGTATCTGGATGATATCATAATTGTCACTCCTACCTTTGAAAAACATTTGACTATTTTAGAGCAAGTTTTATCTCGCCTGCGTGACGCTGGCTTAACGCTTAATAGAGATAAATGTCAGTTTTGTCGCGACGAATTGAAGTACCTGGGATATGTGGTCAATCGTCGTGGGTTGATGGTCGACCCTGACAAAGTTAAGGCTATCATCGGAATTGCCACTCCCAAAAATGTTTCTGAAGTCAGACGCTTAGTAGGTATGGCTTCATGGTATCGACGTTTCGTCCCTAATTTCTCTACTGTTATCTCTCCGCTTACCGATTTGTTAAGGAAAAATCGTCCCTTCGTCTGGACGTTAGCTTGTGAAGAAGCCTGGACATCTTTGCGCGAACGCTTGGTTTCCTCTCCGATTTTGACATGTCCTGATTTCCAACATGAATTCATCATACAAACTGATGCTAGTGACTATGGTCTTGGAGCCGTGCTGACTCAAGACATAGACGGACAGGAGAAAGTAATTAGTTATCTAAGTCGTTCTTTAACACCTGCCGAACGTAAATTCTCTACCGTTGAGAAAGAGTGCCTTGCCGTCCTTTGGGCTATAGAAAAGCTTCGCCCTTATATCGAATGCTCACACTTTACGGTGATAACGGATCATTACTCCCTCTGCTGGCTGAACTCCCTTAATTCTCCGTCGGGTAGATTGGCTCGATGGGCCGTACGTCTTCAGCAGTATGACTTTACTATCATCCACCGTAAAGGTAAATTCAATGTCGTCCCGGACACTCTCTCCCGTTCAGTCCCCAAGTTGGATATCGTTCAAGTCAATCCTAAAAGCCAAGACAAATGTTACGTTCGTATCTTAGAACAACTTAAGAGACATCCCGAGAAGTACCCTCAATTTCAACTTATCGGTGGGATACTTCGACGTTACGTACCGCCTAATAGTACTTTTCCCTCTGAGGATACCGATTCATGGAAAATCTATGTTCCTAAGGAACAACGACAAGAGGTCTTATTAGAATGTCATAACGAGCCCACGAGTGGTCATCTGGGCATTGCGAAGACTCTCGCTCGCATATTGCTACACTACTATTGGCCCAAGATGTTAGGAGATGTGATTCGTCACATCAGAGCCTGTCCTAATTTCAATAAGGCGAAACCTCTTCAAAGAGCTCCTGTTGGTCGTATGGGTGGGCATTCTAAAGTTACTAAACCATGGGAAGTACTCAGTATCGACATTGTTGGTCCTCTTCCGAGGTCCAAGCGAGGTTTTAATTACATTTTAGTGGTCTCTGACATCTTCAGTAAGTTTGTTCTGACTTTTCCGTTACGTAAAGCTTCTTCCAAGACTATTATCCGACATCTCGAAGAAGATGTGTTTCTGATTTTTGGCGTACCTCGTTCTGTAATTACCGATAATGGCGTGCAGTTTCGCTCTAACGACTACCGTTCTATGTTAAAAGAATATAAAGTACGTCCATGCTATACTGCGAATTACCATCCTCAAGCGAATCCCGTGGAACGCGTGAATAGGGTTATCAAAACTATGCTGATATCGTATGTCTCTGACAATCATCGTGAATCGGACGTCTATCTTCCCAAAGTCACTTGCGCTTTGCGCACTGCTAGGCACGAAGTCACCGGACATACTCCCTATTTCATTAACTTCGGCCGTGAGATGAATCTCACTGGAGAAAGAATTTCCGATGCTCCTATCTCTGAAGGAACTCCACTTGTTGAGGTCCGCGATTCGGAAAAACTAATAGAACGTTCCGAAGGATTTTCTAAGCTTTATCGTGACATCAAATCCCGCTTGCAGAAAGCATACGAGCGCGCTAAGTTGCGCTACGATACTCGTCATAGACGGGAAGAATTTTTGGTAAACCAGTTGGTCTGGCGTAAAAATTTCGTACTTTCAGATGCCGCCAAGTTCTATACCGCCAAATTGGCTGACAAATATGTCGGGCCCTTTCAAATTAGTAAACGTATCTCAACTGACATTTACGAACTCAAAACTTGCGAAGGTAAATTGCTGCCCGGGGCGTGGCATGCAAATTTACTGAAACCTCAGCCGAGTGATGATTAAGATCTATCTTCTCACGTATTCAAGTGCGTAAATTATCGCTTATCTCGATTTTGTCTTTTCGTTAAGTGTACCTACCGTTACATTTTTGGCCTGTAGAGAGTGCCTTGGCTTGCAGCCGTAACACCAGAATTGCTCTACCGTGTACCTCGCGTGATGTAGGAGGCATCTAAAGGGGCATTTTCGCCTGTAGCGAGGGCCGAAAGAATTCTCCTACCGTGAACCCTGCGTGAAGTAAAAGTCTTCTAAATGGATCCCGCCTAATATTGTTCCTCTACCATCTTAGGACAAACATTTTTCTTTTATCGACCTTTCGTTAGTGTGTTTACCGGCCCCATTGCACAGCTTGTATCTGTGATTCCGTCTATGCATTTATCTTCTCGTATCTTTATCGCTTCCGTGTGTATTGGATCTTCCGTGTCTTTGCATATATGGAGTGGCAGCCTTGCTAGGGGAGTCCACACAACATCCCGTTTACCTTATCGGACATGACTACCTTTTAAGCTAACTACTGTTGGTTATTGCTTAATTACCGGATTTGACTTATCTTATTTGAGAAGGTATAAAGAGTGATGGTCCCTTTATGCGTGATAATCCTCAGCCTTCCAAGGGTCGTGTCCTGGCGACCTTTTTGCCTTTCTTACTGTCAAAATGTTACCTCCAGGAATTGATTATGACTTCTGCCTTATGGTTTATCGTTCGCCTTCAGCGTTTCAGTCGGGACAACGCCGGTCCAGACTTTAAACTCTTGTTTGCTATTATCTATTTTTGTTTGGCGATCTTCTCTCGTTTTGTTGTTACCGGATGTTACGGTTGTCGCAACGGCATATCCGTACCTCTGAGCAGTTGCACCATTCTGAGCTTTACCCTACCTTTATTTACCTCTTCCTTATTCCGCTTTGCATCCCGTATCTGTAGTAATAAACCCGTTTTTAGTTGACCTTTTATTTTTGTTTGTTTCGAGATACCGAGGGCCTTTCCCAAGGGTCTCTTTTACCGTCGCGTGTCTGCAGAGTGTCGTTTCGGGGGTTGCCTTTCCCGCATCTTGGCCTGTTGGTAGTGCCTACTCCTTATTCCTGTGCCTTCGACCGTCGTAAGGATCACCGCCGGCCGGGCACACCGATATCTAACCCGTCTATACCTTTTCCCTCTTGATGCTACCAATAGTGCTGGGCTGTCGGTTGGACAGGTCTCGGGGCGCGTCTGTGCAGTATAACCTGGCTCGTCTGCTTTTATTATAACATGGTGCCACTTGCTTATGTAACACCAGAGCAAACGAGCCGGTATAAGATTTGTCTTCTGTATGCCACCAAAATACACAGCACTTCTGGTTGCCTATATACTCAGGCATCACTAAACGTCTTATCGGTGTGATATCGATGTTAACGCGTATGGTCGGTTTTGTTGATAAATACAAATATGGCGGTTAAAGTGTTGTGTCTTGGAGACAAAAGACCAAAAGCTCTACAACTAGCACAGCGGAGAAAAATGTGAGTACTTCTTATTGTTTTATTGTATCTTATAGCTCATTAAATATACTGCTTTCCCTACCTCATTGTTAAACGGTAAAAGCAAAGAAACACGTGTATAAATTTATTTGAAAAGAACAGAATAGTTAACCTTTATTTTTATTAAAACAATATTAATCAAAATTAAACAATTAAACAAGTAAAACAATTGATACACAATTTTGTTTATTACTATATACAACTTACAATTTTATGTACATAAACAAATACAAAACAAATCTCCATCAATGACCTCTTTAATTCGTTTTTAAAACTAAGTTTGAACATTTATCCATCTTTAGCCCCTGAACTGTCATTTACTGGTCTCAGTGCGTTTCATTTATTAATATAAACAAAATTATACTTGAAGTATGATACTTGTCGATCAATTTGAGATAAAATGTATGCTCAGATTAATTTAAATTGTTTTACAGCTTATTTCCGTGTTATGTCATGCTCGCAGAAAGAACCTTTACAAGTTTATCGCGACTTAAAATTATTAAAGCGGTGCGGGTTTGAACATTTATCCGATAGCTACACGGTGAAATGCTAATATATCTATATTTATTGCGGTTCAGAAGCGCGAATAATCTGTTTGAATTTTACGGCGCGTTACACATAATATTTGAAATTTAACATCTCTGAAAATAAAGAACAATTATTAAATGCGGAAATATAGTCACGACATTTATAGTCTGACTTTGACGGGAATTCTGGTTGTAGCGGTAAAGTGGCTCTTTCCCCACGACCCTTGGTCTGAATGAAAGAGACACATTCGGACGTATTTAGAGGATTTTTGAAACGACCATCCCATGATACTTAAGACCTGAAAGTGGTACGTTTCTAAGGATTTGAACCAGACTCTTTCACGCCATCAAGGCTGAATAGAGAAAGGTACAGGCAGCGGACGGATGGGAGAATAAAAATGAACGAGACCCACTTGATGGGGCCTTTATATATCTGAAAACCCCCCTATGTCTGCAGGTAAAAACTTGTTTAAAACATAACAATTTGCGCGCGACTCGGACATGAACCGCGACTTTGAGCATGACGTACACATTCGGTATTTTTCCATTGAAAATAAGCAAATAACATGAATTACCATTACAAATGAATATATATACAGGTCCGTCCAAATCACTTTGTACAATATTTGAACAAAATAACACACATATATTTAATTTAATATTGATAAATAAATTAATAATGGACTTAAAATGTTAATTTGTACAATTAACGAGGAACCTCGTTACAGCAGAATCTCGACACCCTTTGTTTTTTTATTTTTCGTTACTTTCCCGTACCGGCTGAATGCCGAAGGACCGCGTGGTGGTTTTGGCCAAGCTGTTTGGTGTTGCTATGACTGAGTGTGGCTATGTGCGTTCGTGTAGTAGACAACGTCCGTTTTAGAACTCTCGCTTACCCTCTCCTCTATCTTTATTCCGTCAGCCTATGTTCTCGGTGCAAGAAATTGCTCTGCGATCAATTTCTTTTCGCTGGAAAGGGGGGAATTTGTTATGCTGTAAAATCTACTTCTGTATTTAGATCTCGTAAGATTATGTGTCTTTGTTTAAGTACGTAGAATTTGTATAAGCGCGTGACTTTTTTAGCGAACCTTGTACATCGTTTGGTTCACCGTGTGAAGAGGTCGTTTGTTGTATGTCCGTGCGTGTGCTAAAACTACTATTGTGCTCTTGGAGCCCTAAGTCACGAACCGTGAGATTGACACATGTGTAATATGTAATATCGGGCAAATACACTCTTTATGTGTAAAAAACTCTGTATCTTAGGTAACTACTTCTAACTATCTTATCTCTAGCTTATTCTAACCTACCTGTAAATTTGTATTTTCTGCTTTTGCAGTTACTTTTTACGTCTTGTTTCAGTTTTATCAGTATCTGCTTATTTATTACTTCCGAACTCTGCGAAGTGCATTCATTTGTGTATTTAAATTCTTCGACACATCAGCCAGCCTCGTTGTATTTACTGTCGCCTGTGTTTATGCGTATTCCTAGGCATAGACTCTCTTGTACGGCTGACTAATATTCTGCCTTCGTGTTTGTGCCACTAAAAATGCAAGGAGTATTAAATAGGGAAGTGCTTGGAATGTAGGGCATACTTTTATTTGTTTTGCAGTTCGTTTGTTGCTCTATCTTCGATATTCTAAGTATTAGAAACTTCTGTTAATTCGTCCCCAGAACCATTGTAGGGGTTAAGTGTCGTTGTTACTCTGAAACATATGTTTTGGTCGGTTCTTTTTAACCGCCGGTTGTAGCGTGATTTAAAAGCTTGGAAAATTTCAATAGTTACCTACAGAATCCTTGTTCTTCCGTACTTAAAAATTGTGACTACATCGGAGTTTGTTTTGATTTCCATCTGTCAAACGTTTGGTTTCGTCGACAAGGTGAACGTTTGCTTCACGCTTGCCAACCGTTTAGCATGTGTGTTCCTATCGATTTGCCGACTTGGTTAATTTTACGTACAATTGTAGGAGTGTTGCGGTATTCTCTTTTCGTCTAAGTTATGTGTAGGGCTGTGTTTAATTTTATATACGTCACGATGTTGACTCTCTTCATTGTCAATTTAGTTTTGTGCCTATTATGTTCATTTGAAATCTCCCGCCTTTCGTTCTGAGATATTTCCGGGGATGTTACTTCGGAAAGGATGCGTGTAGCTGACGCGCATTAGTGATGAAAGAGGTTCCCGCTTTTTGACGGCACTTTATAGTCGATTCTTGTCTAAGAACATGGTGTGCAAATTGCTTATCTTCCTTTAGTACTTTGGTACATTATCTATGTAGATATTTTCGCGGATGCGGCTTTGAATGGAGTAAGCAGCAATTATCGATACCTTAGTTTTGGTTATTTAACGTGAATTTTTACCGATATACCGTTACCTAAAATTTACGTATGGCCACGTGCTGGTTTTTTTTGAATCTAATTTTGCACCTTTGAGTGACTTGTGAAGTCGTTTATCGCGGAATCTCCATTATCATTTTGGGGTAAGTGTTTGAAACTTTGTGTTAATTTTCGGGATTTTATCTTTGTTTCGTTTCTCTTCTAATTTAATAGGATTCTTTTGACGGGCACAAAAGCCCTCAGTAGCCATATTTCTGGCATTATCACCCCGCATTATCATTGAAGAGAGTGGTGGATTCTATCGTTGCTGCAGTAGTTGCACCTAGACGTCCATCTTGTCCGTTGAAGTGGAATTTTCATCGAGGGGCCCTCCGCCATTTTGGTTTCCGGAAGCGGCCATCCTGTCAGTTAAGTGCAACTAATGTTGTAATTTTCATCATAAATTTACGACTGATTTTCGACGTCTTTATGCCAGAGTGCTGAACTTAATCTTACCTAAATTTGACTAGGAATTTTGAGTGGCTATATTAACCAATGCACCACTTAGTTAACTGCAAGGTCACATATTAATCCAATTAATTTACCATTATTTCTTTTGTTAATTTTTTTTTTATGCAATCTGGAATTGCTGAATACAGAGTGACCCTAAGAAGATTAGATAAGGGCTCTCACTGTTATGTTGAATTTTTAGATCAATAATAATTTTAGTAATGTCATTACCGTAGTTATATAACTCTTTGTTGTGTTGAATATTTAATTAAATAATAATTTTAGTAAATTTCATTACCATAGTACTACATCTCTATGGAGTGCTAATCTTTAAATTAGTAGTATTTCTGGTATTTTCATTACCGAAATAATAATAGTATTTCTCTTTGATGTGTTGAATTTTAATCTTGTTTTTGATAATAATTTTTGCACGTTTATTACCGTAAATTTAGGAAATTTGACTTTCACGTATGTTCTTGTTTTAATTTTCTGAGCTATTGGATATAGTTAAGTCATTGTAGGAAAATTTAAATACCGAAGCTCAGTAGATTCTTTTGCGCTATTACTGGTTTTCCTTTGTAACTTTCGATAGCGTCGTTTAATTGAATAATTAATGTAAGCAGTTTATTTGGATTATTTCAAAATTTTGATCTTGTAATTTCACGTTTTACCTGTCACTTGATTAATTAAATTACTTTAAGTCTTATGCGCTAACTTTAATCAATTTTATTTTCTTGTAAATAATTAATTTAGGACTTCGCCGTTGGTGGCGTTTATTATTAACATATTGCCGTGAACTCGCAAAATTTGTAAAATAAGAATAGTTGTAGAGATTGATTTAAGATTTAGTTTAAGCTTAGAAATAAAAATAAAAATAACAAAAAGTCCTATTTAAATATTATTGAGTAAAACTATGCAACAAGAACTACATGAAGGTATACAAAGTTGCATACTCATAGTCAATTTATTATTATTCCAGTAAATAATGAAAATATGCAAAATAAAGTTTATTAAATAAATATAAAACAAAAGATGTAGAATAAAAATTTATTAAATAAAGAAAAGTATGAAATAAAGACAAAATAAATATAAGTAATATATTTCTTTTGTAAGAGAATACACATGATGTATGGTTTATAAATCATGAAAAGAAATGAAATACGATATGCATAAAGCAGTAAAAATCTTATGAGAGTTTAAGAATTAAATAGTATTAAAGAATAAATTTACCTTAGCTTACTACTAGACTAAGAAAAAGGATATAAAAATATGTAAAACATAGAAGCAATCAGCAGTGACATATATTTGTATTTAAAAGCTGACATTATAAATAAATAAAAGGTATCTGTGTTCATGATTTGTTCGTAACACAATGCTTCAGGGACTGGAGGCGGACGTGTTCTACAAGTACAGGCAGTGCGGGAAGAAAAATAATGGTTATCTTCAACATGTTTCCCATTTTGCCAAGGCGCACTCCGGCTAGAAGAAAAGTGAGACTAACATTGATAAATGGAAAAAAAAATATGTATCGAACAATGAACAAGGTAATAGGTTCATTGACGAGTACAAAGAAGGATGGTATTAGTGACAAGAATAAACCTACCGTTGGGAATGATGTGCAAAGCAGAGGGGATCTTTGAATTGGAAGGTTATGTTGACGTTTAAGAAAAATTGTGGACTGTCAGAACAAAATGTGTATGTGTGCGTGTATCAAGGCGGCAACATATGGGCAGCGATTTCACGGGAAAGTGTATTCCAGTACCAACCTAAACATGGACTAGAGGGCGCAATGGTCAACATAGTTTATTTTTGCCGCTATAAATACGAAGACAAGATTCGACAGGAGGACTTTCTGATAACACCTCCGAGAGGTGAACTTCTCAAAACACTTACAAAAGGAAGGTCTCTTAAAGAATAAGATTTTTTTTTTAATTGTTTCTTCAACACATATAGTCACAGTAATTTATTTTATTTAATACATTTGAATTCATTTGAAGCGTTCATAATGGACATTCAAAATAGATTTTTTGATAACAAGTAAGTTTATTATTTCTTTTGAAAATGAAGTTATACGAGTTGTTGGACAGACATTGATTTTTACGTGCGAATGATTAATCAATGTATTGTTGGACAAAATAGATAAGTAAATAATTTATCCTGTAAGGTTTATTTTAAATTTATATAGTTGGAATTACAACCAAATAGGATTAATGGTGTTGGTCAGTTGGAGAGATGTTACGTGAAAATGAGCATTTTCTTCATCGTATTGTCTAGACATCATTAATTTCTTTCAAATTAAGCGAATAATTAATTAGAATTTCACAAGGCATAGATTAAGAGCTAGATACAACACGTGCAAATGGTTGTCTAAAGCAATTAATTGAAGCCTATACATAAATATTATAACGTCGATAAGTATATTCATAAACGTACAATAAAAGTTTACATTTGTTTATTTGCAGGATAAATATTTATTTTGTTTGGTAGAATAAATAAATAAACAAAGATTTACATACATTACAACCGGCATTAGGTATAAATGATATGAGCATTTTTCAATTATGTATCTTGTTTAGAGCATAAAGGTGTGTATATAAAGGAAACTATATTTTTGAATCCATAAATTACAAAATAAAAAATACATGATTATGTTGAATAGACATACAGTTTTTCTTTGAACAAAACTATTACCTTTTCCCTATAATGAGCAAGAGAAAAATCATCAGCAAAGAAGAAGGAACCACAAACATTGCCAGGACCCACAATAGTTATAAGGTACATGACCCAACAATATAAGATAAAAATACAAAACCAATTATAAGTTCTTGGTGTGTAAAGAATAATTTAAAGAGTATAATGTGTACAAAAGACTATACCCTACGTGTGGTAATACACACAAAAATATGTTGTCACAGCATATAAATTATATGGCAATATTGTTATTTAAAATAAATATTTATATGCCACAGCATAAATAAATGGCGCTCAACGTAGTGGGGCAATGTATTCCTTTTTCTTGTTGTTTATTAATCATGTATTTATTTAACGCCCAAAATAGAGAGGCAATGCATTATTTTTCATAATTGTTTAAAAGAAAAATATATATATATATATAATTAATGTTGCTTAACATAGTGGAGCATTGTATTCATTTTCTCATTTGTCAATAATTATTTACATAACATTTAACGTTGTGAAGCAATGCAATTTTTGTTTTTTAAATGTTTAAACAAAAAAAAATAATTTATTTTGTACAAATAATGGGTACAAAGTTTGTTTCATTTTTTTTATTTATTAGTAAATAGAATAATTATTCAGTGTCCAAGTTAGAGACAGATTACCTTAATTTTCATTTACTGGTGAATTATCAATTTCTCTTGTTTAGAAAGGGATAAAAAAAAAAAGGAGGAATAGTATTTGATTAGATAAGTTTAGTTATTAATTTATAAGTTAGAAATAGGATAAAAATGGCAGAGAAGGATAAAAATAATGGTGAAGGTTCACAGTTCACTAAATACAGGGACAATCGTCCGGTATTTTCTGATTCAGAGTCAGATAAACCTGAATCAGAGGATCGAACACTTGAAGGTAGCGTACAGACAGAAAGCATCAGCAGCATAACTGGTGAACAAAAAATTGAGAATCTTTTCAATAAACTATTCAGTAGAATAGAAGAAAGTGATAAGAATTTAAATCAAAGATTAGTAGAAAATAATTTAAGTATAAATCAAAAATTAGAACAAAATAATTTGAGTATGAACAAGAAATTTGAGGAGAATAATAGAAAACTAGAACAAAATAAAGTAGAAATAAACTCAAAAATAGACGAAGGTTTCGCAGAGTTAAGAAGAGAAACTTTAGAATTAAATGCAAAAATAGAATTAAAGTTAGAAAAGTCAGTTTCAACTTTAAATAAACAAATCAATATTAATGAAAAGAAATGTGAAGGTAAAGGCACATTCTTAATAAAAGAAATCAATGAAAGATCTGCCAAAACACAAGCTAGTTTTGATAAGGTAGATGAGAAAATAAATTCTCTTGAAAATAAAGTTAAAGGGAATAATGTGCAATATCAAGAGCAAATACAAGAACTTTCACACCAAGTGGAAGATTGTAAAATAAAATATGGTGTTTGTACGGACACAATGTTGACCCTACAAAACAAAACTTTAAACTTTGAAAACACTATAAAAGGGTTAGAGAACAAAGTACATGGGGTTAGTACACCTAGTGTATCTTTGACACAAATACCTGGTAGCGCAGAGAATATACCAAAATTCTCAGGATTTTACAAAGATAATCCAATGGCGTTTATGAGAACGATAAAAACATACATGAGGGGAATATCTGATGAGATGTCAAAGCTACATTTCATAAGAGGTTGTTTGAAGGATTATGCACTTCAGTGGTACGATATGATAATAGATGAAGTAGTGGATTTCAAAGAATTTGAGATTCGTTTTGTGAGACAGTACTGGGGACAGACTCAGCAGAGGAAGATTAGACACGATTTAGTGTTTGGCAAATACAGAGCTGGATCTTCTAGAGAAAACTACATCATAAGAAAATATTCTTTTCTTAAATACATCCAACCAACCATTGAAGAAAGCGATATTGTCTCACAGCTAGCAGCACACTTTGACCACAACGTTACACAGGCGGTGGCACTTCAAGGAATTGATAACATTGAAGCACTCCTGGAACTGGTCAAGAGATTAGACGATGTGGATGAAAAGGGAAATAACAAGAGTTATGGAAATATCAAATATACAAACGATCCACCCAGAAATGATAATAATAACTACAACAATGGAAATAATCCACATATAAACAAGACACCTCGTTACAATCAAGATAAACAGTACAATAATAATGGGTACAATCAAAATCAGGGTAAAAAGAATTATGGAAACAACCCTTATACATATAATAAGCCAAGCTATGGGAACAATCCATATTCATACAATAAAACAAGAAACTATGAAAATGAGAGGAAGAAAGAACAGAATTATGGGAAGGAAGAAAGAAACCCTGAGAGGGAAAGAAGAGTGAACAATGTTCAAATAAGTGAAGAGAAAGAAGAAATAAGTACGAAGAAAAAAACAGAATCAAAAGGTGCAATACCCAAGGATTCAATACAACTACCGACAAATAAAGAATGGGTAAATTCTACCTACTCAAATGCGACTTCGTTGGATTTTTAGAAAGGCCAGTCAAGAAGAAAAGGAAGGTACAAAACGTATATAACTTCGACGATCTAAAGAAAATCACGACGGAATTACCACACATAACAGTAAAAATAGGGAACGAAGAGATAGAAGCATTATTAGACACAGGAGCGCAATTATCTTTATTAGATAGTAGTATTATAGATAAAGACATAGAAAAATTAGGATATTATATGCCTATAAGAAAAGTAAATTTAATAAATGCAAATAAGAAACACATCATTACTATAGATAAAGTTTTTTGTATAAATGGTAGAATAGGTAGTTTAAATTTATTAACAGAATTCATAATAGTGCCTAATTTGAACAGCAATTGTATTTTGGGGATAGACTTTTTAAGTCAATATGGTACAAAAATAAATATGGAAAACAAAACATATCATATTAAAAATTCAATAATCTCCTGGTGTAAGGAAACACAGGAAGATGAGATATTAATTAATAATTTATATATAAATAATGCTGAACAAAATCTCACAAATAAAATGGATAGTAGTTTATTAGACAATAAGTGTGCACATCCTGTGAAGCATCGTCAAAGTGAGGACTTCACGCAATATAGGGATGGTACGAATTTAAATTGCGATAAACAATACATAAGCCATGTGAGCAATCTTGTCAGCAAGTATAAAGAGTTATTTGATAATAAACCTGGTTTAGCAAAAGGCTATGAACACAGGCTAAAAGTAGATGAAACACAACCTTTTAAAGTTAAAAATTATCCTGTCCCCAATAAATACAGAGAACAAGTCAAATTAGAAATTAAAGAAATGTTAAAGAACAAAATTATAGAAAAAACGGAATCAACATTTACCAATCCTGTAGTCGAAATAAATAAAAGGGGTATAAGTGATCAAAGGGACACTATACTACCAAAATATTTAAATTCAAGAAACTCACCTTATTTTGAAGCTCAACAGAGCGTTACATTTTCATTAACAATGTGTGTAAATATCGAACAGTTCAAAAGGACCGATCGGAGGCGTACTTTTTGGCTGGCAACAATACGTAATGATTCAATAAATGATTGTTCATTCTTAGTAATGTTATTTGCAATTAGAAAGAAAGGAGTCAAGTTTAAAAAGACTCATGAAAGAAGCAAAGTACAAAAGGATGAAAGGAAATATTTTGCCTTCATGCTTACATTAATTGCAATGATAAAGAAGGGAGTAAAATTTAAATGGACTCCTGAAACTCTCAAAGTATTTGAAGAAGTGAAAGAGAATTTTTGCAAAGCATTAATAGTAAATTTACCCGATATTAATGAAGAATTTATTTTAAGATACGACGCATCAAATAATGCAATAGCTATAAGAAATTTAGCATTAAGTATCGTTAATCACATATCTATGCTCTATGATTATATAGACGTAGAAAATTAATAATCATTTGTGCGAGTTTTCACAATGGTTATTATATGTGTCGTTCATGCTTTAATAATCATTGTTGACGATTCACGACAAAATATAATAACCAAGGGATATGCCGTGAACTCGCAAAATTTGTAAAATAAGAATAGTTGTAGAGATTGATTTAAGATTTAGTTTAAGCTTAGAAATAAAAATAAAAATAACAAAAAGTCCTATTTAAATATTATTGAGTAAAACTATGCAACAAGAACTACATGAAGGTATACAAAGTTGCATACTCATAGTCAATTTATTATTATTCCAGTAAATAATGAAAATATGCAAAATAAAGTTTATTAAATAAATATAAAACAAAAGATGTAGAATAAAAATTTATTAAATAAAGAAAAGTATGAAATAAAGACAAAATAAATATAAGTAATATATTTCTTTTGTAAGAGAATACACATGATGTATGGTTTATAAATCATGAAAAGAAATGAAATACGATATGCATAAAGCAGTAAAAATCTTATGAGAGTTTAAGAATTAAATAGTATTAAAGAATAAATTTACCTTAGCTTACTACTAGACTAAGAAAAAGGATATAAAAATATGTAAAACATAGAAGCAATCAGCAGTGACATATTTTTGTATTTAAAAGCTGACATTATAAATAAATAAAAGGTATCTGTGTTCATGATTTGTTCGTAACACAATGCTTCAGGGACTGGAGGCGGACGTGTTCTACAAGTACAGGCAGTGCGGGAAGAAAAATAATGGTTATCTTCAACATGTTTCCCATTTTGCCAAGGCGCACTCCGGCTAGAAGAAAAGTGAGACTAACATTGATAAATGGAAAAAAAAAATATGTATCGAACAATGAACAAGGTAATAGGTTCATTGACGAGTACAAAGAAGGATGGTATTAGTGACAAGAATAAACCTACCGTTGGGAATGATGTGCAAAGCAGAGGGGATCTTTGAATTGGAAGGTTATGTTGACGTTTAAGAAAAATTGTGAACTGTCAGAACAAAATGTGTATGTGTGCGTGTATCAAGGCGGCAACATATGGGCAGCGATTTCACGGGAAAGTGTATTCCAGTACCAACCTAAACATGGACTAGAGGGCGCAATGGTCAACATAGTTTATTTTTGCCGCTATAAATACGAAGACAAGATTCGACAGGAGGACTTTCTGATAACACCTCCGAGAGGTGAACTTCTCAAAACACTTACAAAAGGAAGGTCTCTTAAAGAATAAGATTTTTTTTTAATTGTTTCTTCAACACATATAGTCACAGTAATTTATTTTATTTAATACATTTGAATTCATTTGAAGCGTTCATAATGGACATTCAAAATAGATTTTTTGATAACAAGTAAGTTTATTATTTCTTTTGAAAATGAAGTTATACGAGTTGTTGGACAGACATTGATTTTTACGTGCGAATGATTAATCAATGTATTGTTGGACAAAATAGATAAGTAAATAATTTATCCTGTAAGGTTTATTTTAAATTTATATAGTTGGAATTACAACCAAATAGGATTAATGGTGTTGGTCAGTTGGAGAGATGTTACGTGAAAATGAGCATTTTCTTCATCGTATTGTCTAGACATCATTAATTTCTTTCAAATTAAGCGAATAATTAATTAGAATTTCACAAGGCATAGATTAAGAGCTAGATACAACACGTGCAAATGGTTGTCTAAAGCAATTAATTGAAGCCTATACATAAATATTATAACGTCGATAAGTATATTCATAAACGTACAATAAAAGTTTACATTTGTTTATTTGCAGGATAAATATTTATTTTGTTTGGTAGAATAAATAAATAAACAAAAGATTTACATACATTACAACCGGCATTAGGTATAAATGATATGAGCATTTTTCAATTATGTATCTTGTTTAGAGCATAAAGGTGTGTATATAAAGGAAACTATATTTTTGAATCCATAAATTACAAAATAAAAAATACATGATTATGTTGAATAGACATACAGTTTTTCTTTGAACAAAACTATTACCTTTTCCCTATAATGAGCAAGAGAAAAATCATCAGCAAAGAAGAAGGAACCACAAACATTGCCAGGACCCACAATAGTTATAAGGTACATGACCCAACAATATAAGATAAAAATACAAAACCAATTATAAGTTCTTGGTGTGTAAAGAATAATTTAAAGAGTATAATGTGTACAAAAGACTATACCCTACGTGTGGTAATACACACAAAAATATGTTGTCACAGCATATAAATTATATGGCAATATTGTTATTTAAAATAAATATTTATATGCCACAGCATAAATAAATGGCGCTCAACGTAGTGGGGCAATGTATTCCTTTTTCTTGTTGTTTATTAATCATGTATTTATTTAACGCCCAAAATAGAGAGGCAATGCATTATTTTTCATAATTGTTTAAAAGAAAAATATATATATATATATAATTAATGTTGCTTAACATAGTGGAGCATTGTATTCATTTTCTCATTTGTCAATAATTATTTACATAACATTTAACGTTGTGAAGCAATGCAATTTTTGTTTTTTAAATGTTTAAACAAAAAAAAATAATTTATTTTGTACAAATAATGGGTACAAAGTTTGTTTCATTTTTTTTATTTATTAGTAAATAGAATAATTATTCAGTGTCCAAGTTAGAGACAGATTACCTTAATTTTCATTTACTGGTGAATTATCAATTTCTCTTGTTTAGAAAGGGATAAAAAAAAAAAAAGGAGGAATAGTATTTGATTAGATAAGTTTAGTTATTAATTTATAAGTTAGAAATAGGATAAAAATGGCAGAGAAGGATAAAAATAATGGTGAAGGTTCACAGTTCACTAAATACAGGGACAATCGTCCGGTATTTTCTGATTCAGAGTCAGATAAACCTGAATCAGAGGATCGAACACTTGAAGGTAGCGTACAGACAGAAAGCATCAGCAGCATAACTGGTGAACAAAAAATTGAGAATCTTTTCAATAAACTATTCAGTAGAATAGAAGAAAGTGATAAGAATTTAAATCAAAGATTAGTAGAAAATAATTTAAGTATAAATCAAAAATTAGAACAAAATAATTTGAGTATGAACAAGAAATTTGAGGAGAATAATAGAAAACTAGAACAAAATAAAGTAGAAATAAACTCAAAAATAGACGAAGGTTTCGCAGAGTTAAGAAGAGAAACTTTAGAATTAAATGCAAAAATAGAATTAAAGTTAGAAAAGTCAGTTTCAACTTTAAATAAACAAATAAATATTAATGAAAAGAAATGTGAAGGTAAAGGCACATTCTTAATAAAAGAAATCAACGAAAGATCTGCCAAAACACAAGCTAGTTTTGATAAGGTAGATGAGAAAATAAATTCTCTTGAAAATAAAGTTAAAGGGAATAATGTGCAATATCAAGAGCAAATACAAGAACTTTCACACCAAGTGGAAGATTGTAAAATAAAATATGGTGTTTGTACGGACACAATGTTGACCCTACAAAACAAAACTTTAAACTTTGAAAACACTATAAAAGGGTTAGAGAACAAAGTACACGGGGTTAGTACACCTAGTGTATCTTTGACACAAATACCTGGTAGCGCAGAGAATATACCAAAATTCTCAGGATTTTACAAAGATAATCCAATGGCGTTTATGAGAACGATAAAAACATACATGAGGGGAATATCTGATGAGATGTCAAAGCTACATTTCATAAGAGGTTGTTTGAAGGATTATGCACTTCAGTGGTACGATATGATAATAGATGAAGTAGTGGATTTCAAAGAATTTGAGATTCGTTTTGTGAGACAGTACTGGGGACAGACTCAGCAGAGGAAGATTAGACACGATTTAGTGTTTGGCAAATACAGAGCTGGATCTTCTAGAGAAAACTACATCATAAGAAAATATTCTTTTCTTAAATACATCCAACCAACCATTGAAGAAAGCGATATTGTCTCACAGCTAGCAGCACACTTTGACCACAACGTTACACAGGCGGTGGCACTTCAAGGAATTGATAACATTGAAGCACTCCTGGAACTGGTCAAGAGATTAGACGATGTGGATGAAAAGGGAAATAACAAGAGTTATGGAAATATCAAATATACAAACGATCCACCCAGAAATGATAATAATAACTACAACAATGGAAATAATCCACATATAAACAAGACACCTCGTTACAATCAAGATAAACAGTACAATAATAATGGGTACAATCAAAATCAGGGTAAAAAGAATTATGGAAACAACCCTTATACATATAATAAGCCAAGCTATGGGAACAATCCATATTCATACAATAAAACAAGAAACTATGAAAATGAGAGGAAGAAAGAACAGAATTATGGGAAGGAAGAAAGAAACCCTGAGAGGGAAAGAAGAGTGAACAATGTTCAAATAAGTGAAGAGAAAGAAGAAATAAGTACGAAGAAAAAAACAGAATCAAAAGGTGCAATACCCAAGGATTCAATACAACTACCGACAAATAAAGAATGGGTAAATTCTACCTACTCAAATGCGACTTCGTTGGATTTTTAGAAAGGCCAGTCAAGAAGAAAAGGAAGGTACAAAACGTATATAACTTCGACGATCTAAAGAAAATCACGACGGAATTACCACACATAACAGTAAAAATAGGGAACGAAGAGATAGAAGCATTATTAGACACAGGAGCGCAATTATCTTTATTAGATAGTAGTATTATAGATAAAGACATAGAAAAATTAGGATATTATATGCCTATAAGAAAAGTAAATTTAATAAATGCAAATAAGAAACACATCATTACTATAGATAAAGTTTTTTGTATAAATGGTAGAATAGGTAGTTTAAATTTATTAACAGAATTCATAATAGTGCCTAATTTGAACAGCAATTGTATTTTGGGGATAGACTTTTTAAGTCAATATGGTACAAAAATAAATATGGAAAACAAAACATTTCATATTAAAAATTCAATAATCTCCTGGTGTAAGGAAACACAGGAAGATGAGATATTAATTAATAATTTATATATAAATAATGCTGAACAAAATCTAACAAATCAAATGGATAGTAGTTTATTAGATAATAAGTGTGCACATCCTGTGAAGCATCGTCAAAGTGAGGACTTCACGCAATATAGGGATGGTACGAATTTAAATTGCGATAAACAATACATAAGCCATGTGAGCAATCTTGTCAGCAAGTATAAAGAGTTATTTGATAATAAACCTGGTTTAGCAAAAGGCTATGAACACAGGCTAAAAGTAGATGAAACACAACCTTTTAAAGTTAAAAATTATCCTGTCCCCAATAAATACAGAGAACAAGTCAAATTAGAAATTAAAGAAATGTTAAAGAACAAAATTATAGAAAAAACGGAATCAACATTTACCAATCCTGTAGTCGAAATAAACAAAAGGGGTATAAGTGATCAAAGGGACACTATACTACCAAAATATTTAAATTCAAGAAACTCACCTTATTTTGAAGCTCAACAGAGCGTTACATTTTCATTAACAATGTGTGTAAATATCGAACAGTTCAAAAGGACCGATCGGAGGCGTACTTTTTGGCTGGCAACAATACGTAATGATTCAATAAATGATTGTTCATTCTTAGTAATGTTATTTGTAATTAGAAAGAAAGGAGTCAAGTTTAAAAAGACTCATGAAAGAAGCAAAGTACAAAAGGATGAAAGGAAATATTTTGCCTTCATGCTTACATTAATTGCAATGATAAAGAAGGGAGTAAAATTTAAATGGACTCCTGAAACTCTCAAAGTATTTGAAGAAGTGAAAGAGAATTTTTGCAAAGCATTAATAGTAAATTTACCCGATATTAATGAAGAATTTATTTTAAGATACGACGCATCAAATAATGCAATAGCTATAAGAAATTTAGCATTAAGTATCGTTAATCACATATCTATGCTCTATGATTATATAGACGTAGAAAATTAATAATCATTTGTGCGAGTTTTCACAATGGTTATTATATGTGTCGTTCATGCTTTAATAATCATTGTTGACGATTCACGACAAAATATAATAACCAAGGGATATGCCGTGAACTCGCAAAATTTGTAAAATAAGAATAGTTGTAGAGATTGATTTAAGATTTAGTTTAAGCTTAGAAATAAAAATAAAAATAACAAAAAGTCCTATTTAAATATTATTGAGTAAAACTATGCAACAAGAACTACATGAAGGTATACAAAGTTGCATACTCATAGTCAATTTATTATTATTCCAGTAAATAATGAAAATATGCAAAATAAAGTTTATTAAATAAATATAAAACAAAAGATGTAGAATAAAAATTTATTAAATAAAGAAAAGTATGAAATAAAGACAAAATAAATATAAGTAATATATTTCTTTTGTAAGAGAATACACATGATGTATGGTTTATAAATCATGAAAAGAAATGAAATACGATATGCATAAAGCAGTAAAAATCTTATGAGAGTTTAAGAATTAAATAGTATTAAAGAATAAATTTACCTTAGCTTACTACTAGACTAAGAAAAAGGATATAAAAATATGTAAAACATAGAAGCAATCAGCAGTGACATATTTTTGTATTTAAAAGCTGACATTATAAATAAATAAAAGGTATCTGTGTTCATGATTTGTTCGTAACACAATGCTTCAGGGACTGGAGGCGGACGTGTTCTACAAGTACAGGCAGTGCGGGAAGAAAAATAATGGTTATCTTCAACATGTTTCCCATTTTGCCAAGGCGCACTCCGGCTAGAAGAAAAGTGAGACTAACATTGATAAATGGAAAAAAAAATATGTATCGAACAATGAACAAGGTAATAGGTTCATTGACGAGTACAAAGAAGGATGGTATTAGTGACAAGAATAAACCTACCGTTGGGAATGATGTGCAAAGCAGAGGGGATCTTTGAATTGGAAGGTTATGTTGACGTTTAAGAAAAATTGTGAACTGTCAGAACAAAATGTGTATGTGTGCGTGTATCAAGGCGGCAACATATGGGCAGCGATTTCACGGGAAAGTGTATTCCAGTACCAACCTAAACATGGACTAGAGGGCGCAATGGTCAACATAGTTTATTTTTGCCGCTATAAATACGAAGACAAGATTCGACAGGAGGACTTTCTGATAACACCTCCGAGAGGTGAACTTCTCAAAACACTTACAAAAGGAAGGTCTCTTAAAGAATAAGATTTTTTTTTAAATTGTTTCTTCAACACATATAGTCACAGTAATTTATTTTATTTAATACATTTGAATTCATTTGAAGCGTTCATAATGGACATTCAAAATAGATTTTTTGATAACAAGTAAGTTTATTATTTCTTTTGAAAATGAAGTTATACGAGTTGTTGGACAGACATTGATTTTTACGTGCGAATGATTAATCAATGTATTGTTGGACAAAATAGATAAGTAAATAATTTATCCTGTAAGGTTTATTTTAAATTTATATAGTTGGAATTACAACCAAATAGGATTAATGGTGTTGGTCAGTTGGAGAGATGTTACGTGAAAATGAGCATTTTCTTCATCGTATTGTCTAGACATCATTAATTTCTTTCAAATTAAGCGAATAATTAATTAGAATTTCACAAGGCATAGATTAAGAGCTAGATACAACACGTGCAAATGGTTGTCTAAAGCAATTAATTGAAGCCTATACATAAATATTATAACGTCGATAAGTATATTCATAAACGTACAATAAAAGTTTACATTTGTTTATTTGCAGGATAAATATTTATTTTGTTTGGTAGAATAAATAAATAAACAAAAGATTTACATACATTACAACCGGCATTAGGTATAAATGATATGAGCATTTTTCAATTATGTATCTTGTTTAGAGCATAAAGGTGTGTATATAAAGGAAACTATATTTTTGAATCCATAAATTACAAAATAAAAAATACATGATTATGTTGAATAGACATACAGTTTTTCTTTGAACAAAACTATTACCTTTTCCCTATAATGAGCAAGAGAAAAATCATCAGCAAAGAAGAAGGAACCACAAACATTGCCAGGACCCACAATAGTTATAAGGTACATGACCCAACAATATAAGATAAAAATACAAAACCAATTATAAGTTCTTGGTGTGTAAAGAATAATTTAAAGAGTATAATGTGTACAAAAGACTATACCCTACGTGTGGTAATACACACAAAAATATGTTGTCACAGCATATAAATTATATGGCAATATTGTTATTTAAAATAAATATTTATATGCCACAGCAATATGTATATTGGCCTGTAAGACAAGGAAACGTTTCTGCGCCAACCATCCTCCTGCCAAGGCGCAGAGGTTCTATTGTTTTTTTATTTACCGAATAACTTTTCATTACTTTGTTAAATATATATATATTAAATCATAAAATCTTACAATCTTAACTGTCAACATTTTAATTATTCAAAACATTTATATATATTGATTCTACTTTTTAACTGTCAACATTTTAAATATTTTCATAGAAAAAAAACCAATTTGATGAATATAGCACCTTTCTTCACATTTTAATTTCTTTTTTTTAATTATTATTCCCTCAACATACCTTACTTTTATCTATCATATTTGTGACAGCAGTTGAATAGGTGCAGCTGATTATACAGAGTGTTCAAAAGGAAACCCGCTGGAGGGACACAGCCAGTGGTAGCTCAAAGGAGGCGCAGGTAGGTTATCATTAAGGTAACATAGTGTCCTGGTGCCCGGACAACGTCGCTAGCGTCGTTGCCGACCGACGCTCTACTTTTGGTGTAAGTTTATCTGAACCGTCACGCCGTCTGCGACAGAGTTAGCTCGGCCCTGCGTTTTCCAGATTCAAACATCGCCTATTGTGATTCTCTGTTATCTTTAACTAAAATTTAGTCTGCTATCTTAGTGCGACGTAGTTCCGGCGTAACAATGTTTGCGAGCTATATGTTTGAAGTTCATCAGCATTCATTAGCGTTCTATAAGAATGTTTGAAAGCGACGCCCATTTATCAAACAAAATTTGTTATAAACATTTCAAACACTATACAGATACATATACATTTGAGCATGTCCATTAAAATGACGAGCCCGCGATAGCGGGCGAGTAGTCTACATAATATCTTTTCTATCATTAGAGAGATAACAGTACGAATAATAATGTAATTCAGTGAAAATTTAAAATGTTCTGCAATACAAATCCTTCATTTTTAATTGACTTGTGAACTAATTTTGAGTATGTGACAGACGAATATTTTAAATCTGCTGACCAAAATTTCATAATGAAAGCGCTGTTCCACTTCAAATAATTGGGGTGAAAAATATCTCAGAGTCAAACTGATTTTTAGGTTCTTTTTTATTAATATTGTGCGTGCCTATTTTAAATTGTTTCTAAGCAATTGACATACGTTTGTTAATATAATAAATTTTTCCACTGTTATTTCCAGAGCGTATTATCTCGATTGTCTCAATGAAAATGATGCGCTTTTGAGCATTTTGTTTCTTCAGATACTTTAACATCATTTTTATATTTAATATTAAATTATCTTTTTCGCTCTTGAGTGTGTACCGCTTTGTGTAAAAAGCAATTCGAGAAGAATTTCAAATAAAATATACTATTGGCTTCACAAAATTTATGTATGTACAAGGTTGCTTCAAAAGGTTATAAAAGTGGACATTCTAAAGAGCGTCATGCCAGTCATCGCTTTTTACAGGAAAGGCGCTTCAATAGGGCTTTAGATTTAAAACTTGGGCTTTCTACTTTTATTATTATTTTGTGCTCTTTTATTGACGATAGTGGATTTCGAAAAGGTTGAAAAGCTTTTACACTTTCGCATCACAATAGTATTGTAAACTGTCTTAATAAAAAATGTTGCGCTTTTTATCTTATTGTGTCTTTGGATATTTTAACATTAAACTACCTTTATCGCTCTTGAGTGTGTACCGGTTTCTGTAAAAAGCAATTCGAGAAGAATTTTAAATAAAATATACAATTGGCTTCACAAAATTTATGTATGTACAGGGGTGCTTCAAAAGTTTATAAAAGTGGACATTCTAAAAGTCGTCATGCCAGTGATCGCTTTTTACAGGAAAGGCGCTTTAATAGGGCTTTAGATTTAAAACTTGGGCTTTCTACTTTTATTATTGTTTTGTGATCTTTTATTAACAATAGTGGATTTCGAAAAGGTTGACAGGCTTTTACACTTTCACATCAAAATAGAATTGTACACTGTCTTAATAAAAATGTTGCGCTTTTTGATATTATTGTGTCGTTGTATACTTTAACATTAAATTACCATTCTCGCTCTTGAGTGTGTACCGGTTTGTATCAAAAACAGTTCTAGGAGAATTTTAAATAAAATATCCTATTGTCTTAACAAAATATATGTATATACAGGGGTGTTTCAACAGTTTATAAAAATGGACATTCTAAAAAGCGTCATGCCAGTGATCGCCTTTTACCGGAGAGGCGCTTTAATAGGGCTTACATTTAAAACTTTGGCTTTCTCTTTTTATTATTGTTTTGTGCTCTGTTATTAACGATAGTGGACTTCGAAAAGATTGACAGACTTTTACACTTTTACATCAAAATAGTATTGTAAACTGTCTTGATACAAATGTTGACCTTTTTGATCTTATTGTATCTGAATACTTTAACATTAAATTACATTTCTCGCTCTTGAGTGTATACCGGTTTGTATCAAAAACAGTTCGAGAAGAATTTTAATATACTATTGGCTTCACAAAATTTATGTAGTTTCAAAAGTTTATAAAAGTGGACATTCTAAAAAGCGTCATGCCAGTGATCGCCTTTTACAGACAAGGCACTTCAATAGGGTCTCAATTTAAAACTTGGGCATTTTACCTTTATTATTATTTTGTGCTCTTTTATTAACGATCAAAATAGTATTGTAAACTGTCTGGATACTTTAACATGACTTATGTTAAACATTAAATTACCTTTCTCGCTCTTGAGTGTGTACCGGTTTATGTCAAAAACAGTTCGAGAAGAATTTTAAATAAAATATCCTATTGGCTTAACAAAATATGTGTATATACAGGGGTGCTTCAAAAGTTTATAAAAGTGGACATTCTAAAAAGCGTTTTTTACAGAATGGGGCTTAAATTTAAAACTTAGGCTTTTTACTTTTATCATTATTTTGTGCTTGTTTCTAAACGAGAGTAGACTTCAAAAATGTTGACATGCTTTTCCACTATCACATCAAAATAGTATTGTAAACTGTCTCGATGAAAATGGTGTGCTCTTTGAGCTCATTGTTTCTTCGGATACATTAACATGACTTATGTTTAACATAAATTTACCTTTCTCGCTCTTGAGTGTGTACCGGTTTGTGTAAGAAAGCGTTCTAGAAGAATTTTAAAGAAAATATACTATTGGCTTCACGAAATATATGTATATACAGGGGTGCGTCAAAAGTTAATAAAACCGGACATTCTAAAAGGCGTCATAACAGTGATTGCTTTTTACAGGAAAATATGAAAAAGCTTTAGGCGGACGCGAAAAAAGCGATTCCAACTAAAAGAGATTGACGGGCGCGCTGTAAGCGGAGGACCCGCTGTAAGTGGAGGACCCGTTGTAAGCGGAGGACCCGCTGTAAGCGGACGTTAGAGCTAGTTATATATAATAAAAGCGGAGTAGCCAATGGCAACCAAACGACCCGAAAAATCGACAAAAATCAGCGTCGCGGGGCGCAAAACTCCTCTCTGGATACGCCAAATTGAAAGCTGTTCTTTGGCGTGAATGTACGGGGGACCTTGAAGGGTTCCTCGACGGAGAGTTTTTCCTTCTAAGTGGAGCGTGTGCAGAGATATGGGCTTTTAAAGAGGAACGTGCATACGGTGTTTTAACAGCAAAATGGCTTACGTCATCATGACGATGCACGTGACAATCAAAATATCCCGAACAAACGTCAAACTTGCAGGGAAACTCAATTGTGTCCACAGATTCACTTTTAAGCGTGAAATACGAAATTTTGAAGGTTGCGACGGTCCAACTAGGACCGGGGTCTTGAAGAAGGGCCTTCTCGCGATCAATTACATGCTTATTTCGAGTCGACAGACGCACGCAATGTAGGGCACGAGCACTTTCAAATTCCTTTGCAGAAGGGTTTGGTCAGAAAAATGGCCGAAATACGTCACAGATTCAATGTGCATGTGATTCAATGTACTACGGTCGGGTATCAGATTGATTTATATCGGGTCTGACAAGTTCGGCATCTCAATCTCGACATAATACATCCGCTTGACTTAACATTTTTATAGATATACAGGTTGATTATTGTTCTTTTAATGATTATATATTTGCATTATTAAAATACTTTAATTCCAGAACGCGTACGCCTTAATGGGGGAAAAGATAGCTTTTAACATTTATGTGCCCTTATGACAACGATTACGCATACATGCAGAGTGGGCGGAGCTACCTGAAATTAATTTCTCTCTTCTGATTAAAGTAAAATTCGGCACTCGGGAGTCTTTGTGGTATCATTGATCGCGTATCCAAAGTCGAAATGTCAAAAAAAAAAAAAATGGCCGAAGGATTTTTTGAAAATTGAGTTATAAATGTGAAATTTTAGATACGAGGGTGTCTTAAGTCGCCGATCACAAATCCAAAATCAGAATGTCATAAAAAACAAAATGACGGGTGAATTTTTTGAAAATTGACGTATGAATGTAAAATTTTAGATACGGGGGTTTTGGGGGTGGCCGATCACGATTCCAAAGTCAGAATGTCAAAAAAAAAACAAAATGGCGGAATATTTTTTCAAAATTGACGTATGAATGTAAAATTTTAGATACGGGGGTTTTGGGGGTCGCCGATCACGATTCCAAAGTCAAAATGTCAAAAAAAAACAAAATGGCGGATGAATTTTTTGAAAATTGACGTATGAGTGTGAAATTTTAGATACGGGGGTTTTGGAGGTCGCCGATCACGATTCCAAAGTCAAAATGTCAAAAAAAAACAAAATGGCGGAAGAATTTTTTGAAAATTGACGTATGAATGTGAAATTTTAGATACGGGGGTGTCATAATACATAATAACAACAATTCTGTCATTTTATTAGTGAAATACGTTTTTGTATGACTAGCATATAAATCAAAGAATCAGATTAATTTATTGCTATTAATAAACCACTCAAACGTTCCTACAAGTGGATAGTGGGAAGGAATTAGAATTTGAACACGACAATTTGTGTACAGAAGGTTCAACACTTTTCTACACTAACAAGATCCTCTTTAGATTACAGTGTCTAATTTTAGGTTAAACTATAGAGCGAAATTGTCTTCTAGGATCAACATGGTTTTCGAATAATTAAATGCCAATGATGAAAGTAATGTTTTACAGAATCTGCCCATTCATTACACACTACAGACAAGTTAATAGCAAAATCAACTACATCATTTTTATTGATTAAATTTAACATAAACAAATTAAATCTACAAGTGATTGTACGAAAGAAGCAGAATTCAAGCACACTGATCGTTTAATATATCTGTATGTTAACAATTGATCCTGTTCGCTTTATAATGTGATTATTTTAGGTTAAACGTGATATTGTTGAGCGAAATTTCTATAGATGGTTCTTACAATATTAAATCCAAATGATTAAAATATTAGATATGGAAAGAGAACAGAATCTATCTATTCTTTGCACACAGCCAATACAGTGTACATACATAATAACAACAATTTTGTCATTTTATTAGAGAAATAAGCTTTTGTGTGAGTGGCATATAAATCAAAGAATCAGATTAATTTATTGCTATTAATAAACCACTGAAACGTTCCTACAAGTGGATAGTAGGAAGGAATTAGAATTTGAACACGACACATTGTCTACAGAAGGTTCAACACTTTTCTACACTAACAATTATTGATCCCCTTTAGATTATAGTGTCTTAATTTTAGGTTAAACTATAGAGCGAAATTGTCTTCTGGGAACAACATGGTTTTTGAATAATTAAATGCCAATGATGAAAGTAGATATGGAAAGCGAACAGAATCTGTCTATTCTTTGCACACAGCCAATACAGTGTACATACATAATAACAACAATTTTGTCATTTTATTAGAGAAATAAGTTTTTGTGTGACTGGCATATAAATCAAAGAATCAGATTAATTTATTGCTATTAATAAACGACTCAAACGTTCCTACAAGTGGATAGTAGGAAGGAATTAGAATTTGAACACGACAATTTGTGTACAGAAGGTTCAACACTTTTCTACACTAACAATTATTGATCCTCTTTAGCTTACAGTGTCTTAATTTTAGGTTAAACTATAAATTGAAATTGTCTTTTGGGAACAACATGGTTTTTGAATCATTAAATGCCAATGATGAAAGTAACCTTTTACAGAATCTGCCCATTCATTACACACTACAGACAAGTTAATAGGAAAATCAACTACATCATTTTTATTAATGAAATTGAACATAAACGAATTAAATCTACAAGTGATTGTATGACAGAAGCTGAATTCAAGCACACTGAACGTTTAATATATCTGTATGTTAACAATTGATCCTGTTCGCTTTATAATGTACTTATTTTAGGTTAAACGTGATATTGTTGAGTGAAATTTTATACACGGTTCTTACGATAATAAATGCAAATGATTAAAATATCATTAGATATGGAAAGAGAACAGAATCTGTCTATTCTTTGCACACAACCAATTCAGTGTACATACATAATAACAACAATTCTGTCATTTTATTAGTGAAATAAGTTTTTGTGTGACCAGCATATAAATCAAAGAATCAGATTAAGTTTTGAATAATCTTGCTAAGGATTATTACATTAATTGATTATTTTCACGTACAACGGTAAATTGGAGCAGAAACAGACTCGAAAGTATTAAAAATATACTTGCAACTCGACTAGAAGCAATTTTTTTGCCTCGATGACACAATAACATTAACAGTGTAAACAGCAATTCAAAAGCAAATAGTTTAGGTTCATTTAATAAAGTGTATTTCATGATAAAGCAAAATGCTAATTCTTAAAGACATAGTTGCAACTCAACTAAAAACAAGTTTTCTGCCTAGATGATACAATAAAATTAAAAGCGTAAACAACAATTCAAAAACAAATAATAGGCATAAAGGCCGAATTGAACAGATCTGAGAATGTCAGAAATGTACTTATTACATTGATAATTTAATAACATCACTACTCAACAGAAGCAAGCAAAAAAATAGAGTCTATGATATAAGTAAATTCACTCATTTCTATTTCAGAAAAATTTAACTCTTGCATATTAATTTGCAATTAACATTACATTTCTCACCAATTCATAGGACATCAATTATAGCAATGCAACACAGATACCTGCAATTATTCAACAAGCTCCCAAAAGCAATTACAACATGAATTACTATATTAAACTTAAATATTGATTTTTTTTTAAATAAAAATATATGTTTGTATCTTAATATAATTTTTGAAAAATACATTATTATCATATTATATCTCTAGATTAAAAAAAAAACATTACATTTTAATTATGCATTGATTGTCTTAAAAGTCATAGTGATGTAAAATATTGTTAAAGTTTTGTATATATGCAATTGGTTTATTGCCAATATTGATTAAATTAAATAATAACACTTTCTTTTTAAAAAATAACTTTACTTATCCAAATATATTACAATTATATACCTAATATCGGCACTTTTTACAATTTCAATAAACAAACATGGAAAACAAAAGTGCCGATATTAGGTATTTACAAAAACAATTAATTTCTATTTATAAATGTAGTGATATTATTAAAATAATAATTAATACTTGGTCGTTGATTTTGTCTCTGAAATATAAATATTCATTAATTTACATATATAACGCAATACACATGTGAAAATATACTCTTCTCTTGCGGTTCCTTCCTATACCGCGGGGGCCGCCCCAACCTCCGCGGGGCACTTCTCCTGCCTATTAATAAAAAAAGAACAATAACAGTTTAATCAAGTCAATCATATAACATTATTAATAATAGTCTATGTTTGTAAGGTTTTTATCAATGGATTATGCGTTTTTGTAATTAATTATCATAAAAGAGACTGACACAAAGACACATATACGCATACGCCCATAGACATATATACACACAGTGAGATTCAGACAAACTTACACACAAACATTCATAAACCCACGGAAATAATCAAAGAAAAAAATGAGGTGTGGCCACCACACGACTTTCTTATACGTATGAGCGTTCCAAACTATACAATTTTAAAAATAATTTTATACAAAACTTATTCCAAATCCTACTCTAAGTACTTCTATTCTCTTAATAAATTTCTATAGAATGTATACTTTGCAAGATATTATCAAGAAAGTGTTACTCGCTAAGAGTAAAAGTGCTACTTCCGGTCCAAATTTTGAAATTTGTCGTGGTCACAGACAGACAGACACACACACAGAGACACAGACATTTGTTTAAAACCACTTTTTTGGTATAAGGGGACTTCAAAACGTGGACATCTGCAAAAATCTCGAGGTCGAAAATTTTCGTCATCATAATACTTCCTTATACTACGTATAAGAAAGTAAAAGGACTAAATTAATAAATGAAAAACAAATAAATTAATAATAATATACATACGCGTCTGCGCCGGAAAAAAATGTGGGAAGTGCCATCCGGCCCCACTTCAACATCCTCCTATTAATAAAAAAGCAATAATTGAATCAAGTTAAAAAAGTAAAAAAACAAATATATACGTACAATGTAGTCCCTCTTATTTTCCTGAAACAAATAAATATTGATAATATAATTAAGTTAACAAATAAAAAAAATAACAATTATGATAAGTCTACGCTTTTAAGTATTGCGATTAAGTATTGAAATGACATCAGAAAAAAAAATATTTTCTTATTATATTTGTTGAAGATTAAATTTTTATGTTGTTTATTTTTTTTCATTAAATATTATAAAACAGACTGGCACAAACATACACACACACACTGATATATGTGTACATATAAATTTACATATACTAACATTCACAAAATCCACAGAAATAATCAATGAAAAAATCCGAATTAATAAATGAAAAATATTAATATACATACTCTTACATGCCGAGGCGCCTGGTCAAGTGGTATCTAAAACAAAACAATAAAAAATACAACATATTAATAATAATTACTGAAAAGGTCTAAATAAATAAATCAAGAAATGTTATTAAAAATTAATAATGATAATACATACACGCTCTTCAGCCGGGGCTCATTATTAACAGGTGGTATCTGAAACAAAATAGGAAAAAGAAACATCAAATTAATTTATTATAATTCAAAATTCATGGGTGTTTTCAGTTGGCCATGAAGATTCTCGAATAAAATACAGATAGGCTAATTACAAGATTGCTGGTTACACTATGTATTTTACGCATACAAACACACACACACACACACATACAGTAATATTCACAAAACTCACAGAAATAATTAGTGAAAAGGTCTAAATAAATAAATGAAGAAATATGTTATTAATTAATTAATAATGATAATACATACGATAGCGTTCACTTCCGCTCCCACAACAGTCCCTGTTGGGACAGCAGGTGGTATCTGAAACAAAGTAAGAAAAAGAAACAATAAATTAATTAATTATTATTTAATGTAAACAACGTCTTCTATTGAAAATATATTTAGAAGATGTAATGTAATTGAACAAAAGTAATACAATGCACGTATGCACATGTAAATCTACTAAATATTTTTCAAATTTCATGGGTGTTCTAAGTTGGTCACGAAAATTCTCAAATGAAATACAAGTACGCTACATTTTCATTTCATTACAAAATTGTTGATCAAACTATGCAATTTACACGTACAAACACATTACACACATACACACAGTAATATTCACAAAACTCACAGAAATAATCAGTAAAAAGGTCTAAATAAATAAATGAAGAAATATGTTATCAATTAATTAATAATGATAATACATACGAGAGCGTTTGCTGCCGCTCCCCCAACAGGAATTGCTGGGACAGCAGGTGGTGTCTGAAATAAAATAGGAAAAGAAAACAATAAATTAATTTATTATTATTTAATGTAAACAACGTTTTCTATTGAAAATATAATTAGAAGATGTAATGTAATTGAACAAAAGTAATACGATGGACGTATGCACATGTAAATCTACTAAATATTTTTCAAATTTCATCGGTGTTTTAAATTGGTCACGAAAATTCTCAAATGAAATACAAGTAGGCTACATTTTCATTTTCTTAAAAAAATACTGGACAAAGTATGTAATCAAGCGTAATATGATTAGTAAAGAAAAAAATATAAATACATTTCTTGGTAATATTACATTTTTAATCGATGTAATTATATATAGTGAAAACTAATAGTACACCTCTGTATATTAAGGTGGGTTTTCTATAACGCGAGCAACCAATCATGAATAAGTAATACTTTTGGCGGGGTGAAATTGCACGCGTCTATTTCAAAAGCTATACAAGCGATAGACAGGAATTTTAGCTACAGATAGGTATATCTTTGATTGCTATAAATAATCGTAATGACAAAATAATTCAATTTCAATATTGTGGGATCTTTAAGCATAAAGAAGAACTTTTGAATGTTATTATTATATTGTAAATAATATGAAAATAAAACATCCGAGAATAAATCGTTGACGTTTCTATGAAAAACATTTCAACACTATTGCATCTAATTAGGAAAATTTAGTAAACTATATTTTTAAAATATTAAAGAATTTCAATTATTAAAAATATAATAAATTCAGTAAAACTTACATTTTGATCTACATCCATATTCTGAAAATAAATTCAAACAATTAATATATTTTTTTATTAAAATTATAATGCAATATCAAGGAATACACAAAAAATAATACTTTTATTTAGAGGTGGGCAAAACGGTTCCTTTGACTCGGTTCAGCTCCTCATAGTAAGCTGGTTCCCGAAACCGGTTCATTTGAACCGTGTGGATCCGTAATAGCATACCGTTCCAGGAACGTGTAGGACATGTAATACTCGGCGCCGTCTTCGGTTCAAACGAACCGGGATCTAATTCATTATCAACCGGCTCTCTCGGTTCGCGACCGAAGCGGATCCAGCGGGTCGCACTAGGTTAGAACTGTTCAATCAGGTCGGTTCAGTCGCGCGCATAGTTACTTTCCAAGTGAGCCGAGATCCGGTTCATTGAAATTTAGTGAACCGGCTCCCTCGGTTGCCTGCTGGGATTCGGTTCACTGAACCGGTTCGTTCGCGAACGACCCACCTCTACTTTTATTACCTATTTATTGATTGCTATACAAGCATTTCTACCGCAAGGGCAAGATAAATCAATTTCTATATATTTTATTATCACGTAGTAAATGATATTAAAGCAAAATATCTAAGAATAAATCGTTGACGTTATTATGAAAGACATGTAAATACTTTTAAATAATTATTTTTTAACCTGAGTAATTTAATATTAACTACTTTTGCATCTAATTAGACATATATTATTTATAAATGTATGTATGTATTCTAAACTTGCGCAAATTATATACAATAATAATTCTAAATATGTAAAGCAAGCAAAATTTTTTTAAAAATGGAAGCGTTTCTGTAATTTGTGTGTGATTTAGGATTTAATTCAATTTTAACGTTAAAATATAAAGTGTCCAACTTTCAAAAAATGTATAAAATTAAGGATAACTTACTTGGTTTTCGTTTTCCATATTCTAAAAATAAAATGAAATCATTAATACATTATTATTTTAAACTATAATGGAAATACTTACATAGCGTCCTTTCTAATATTATTCTTATAATACTGGCGGTAATAAACAATTGAAAATCGAAATGTACGTTATAACTAAAGAAACAAAACGATATCATGGATAATTGCGGTAAATTTAAAAGTTTATAAATATTCATTCATAAATAATTTAAATTTGAATAAACCGGAAAAGAAAACATATAATATCGTTTATTTGTTGGGACATGTGGAAAAAGGAATGACATTTTCCTGCATTTTCCTAAACAAATTTTTATTTATGGTTATAGTACGTATTAATATCAATAATGGTATATAATTATTATACCTATTTATATTGCTCAATATTACAAATAATAATAATACAAAAGAAGAGAATATTCTTTTCTACACTTTGTGTTAATGTAAGTATTACATTGTAAAAAACTAGAAATTTGCCCCTACATTTCATAATACATTTATAGGTATCTTCGTTATAGGTCTACTACATAAAAAAATGAGGTGTGGCCACCACACGACTTTCTTATACGTATGAAAGTGTTACTTCCGGTCCGAATTTTGAAATTTCATTTATACAAAAAAAAATTCTCCAAATCCAACTCTAAATACGTTTGTACTCTTCATAAATATACATAGAATGCATAATTTACGACATATTTGCAAAAAATCGTTATTCGGTAAAAGTAAAAGTGATACTTCCGGTCCGAATTTTGAAATTTTTTTTATACAAAAGATATTGCAAATTAAGTTCTAAATACTTTTATATTCATAGCGTACCTGTCTAAAAAGCATGACTTGCGAAATATTCGCAAAAAACTGATTTTCTATAAGAGTAAAGGACCTATTTCCGGTAGGAATTTCGAAAAACTTTTTAAATAAAATTTTTCTCAATTTTAATTTTAAGTATATATGAATTCTTTATAAATTTGTTTAAACTTAGTAGTTGACGAAATATTGGCAAAATTCGATTTTTTCGCTGAAGTAAACTGCTACTTCCGGTCTACCGATTTTACTGAAAAACTAATCAGATCTCAAGAGGGAGATTAGACACGTAAATACAAAATTTGGAATTGATATCTACAGCGGTTTGACCGCTATCGTGGTCACACACACACAGAGAGAGAGAGACACAGACATTTTTTAAAAACCACTTTTTCGGTATCAGTGGACTTCAAAACGTGGACATCTGCAAAAATCTCGAGGTCGAAAATTTTCATCATCACAATACTTCCTTATACTACGTATAAGAAAGTAAAATGCACATAATATAGAACGTTATCTATATGAAAGTGAAACTTAAATATGTTATAATATAATCCAATAATCATTGATTATTTGCATTACATAGAATAAAAAAAAATATTCATAATGGTGAACAATCATTGTTTGGTTTACAGTAAATAAACTCAAGCTAAATTAACAGAAAAGAATGTAGTTGCCTTTCACATGCAGCCTGGTGCTAATTCAAGCAGAATTCTGGGTATCTACATTAGTTATTAGATGCACATGGAGATCTGACATACAAGTAAAAAGAATAAAACTATCATCTGGTTTGTATGTGATAAGAAGAATCAGAGGAATTGGCAACAAAGACGTTGCAATGATAGCATACTAGGGTCTTCTTACATTCCCAAATAACGTATAGGATTCAACTCTATCAAGCCGTACAGTTGATCTATTTGTGTTGCAGAAGAAGGCGTTGAGAACAATTGTATAGGTGAAAAAATTTAAATAATTGAAGCGTAATGTATTTGTTAAATATATAGTGTTCCAGTAAAAAGGATGTGGAAAAAAAGAAGCGGATTCATTCACATCTTAATCGATTAAATTAAATTAGATGGAATTTATTAGTGAAAAAATAACGAAAATTAAACGTAAATGTAATAACGATAGACATCCACATCTATTTAGTAATAAAAAATTATAATGTAATATAATTGTTCTTGCATTAGTTTAATTCAAAAATACCGTTAAGAATACAACTTGATCACGTTTCCATTGTAGTTATAAAAATTAAAAAAAAAAAATGAAAGTCTAGCGTCATATTTATAATAGCGTCGTCTATCGAGTATTACAAAATAAGACTAAGACATATTTCATTGTTAATTTATTAGTTAGTTAGTTCATTAGTGTTCAATTATTGTTTTAAAAGTTATTTAAAGTTAGTTAGTTAGTGTTAATTATTTTTTCAAGTATTTATAAACAAGTGTAAGTGTATACACCAGCACAGGTAAGAAATACATTCTTTATTAAAGAAAAGCATTAATTAAATCTGAAGAATAACACCTACTTATGCATTGAATACATTCAATGCATAAGAATAAAAGGTTTAAGATTGAAATTTATTTAAATCTATATAAATTAAAAATCCGTCTATTTGTTAAGTAGGGACGCGTTCATTAGTGTACCCCACCATTTCCACTGCATTCAGAAAAATATCTGAATGCTTACTAGGTACATATACCTATAACTTAAACGTTGTATACAAACAAATTTTATATTTTGAAAATAAATAGAAGATTCTTTCAATTTAGTGTACTTATTAACATATTTATTCAAAATAAACCTAGATTTTATTTAAAACGTTTAGGTATTCCAAGAAGAATAAGAAAAAACTACGTATTATGTACAGGTATTAATGTTTATTTAATAACTAAGAAATTGATATTTTGTTGTTGTAGATAGGCATTTAGTTATGTTCAGATTTTAAAGATATTGAACTAGAGCAGTTATTACCAGAAGTGCATGATTATATAAAACAAGTAAGTTTAATAACAGTAGTTAAACTAAGATATGTTTGACAGGCACACGCTTAACAAACTATCAAAATACATTTCTTTTTGGCATTATTTGTAAAAAATTAATGGATACTTTACAACAACATATACATATATTGTGTCTAATGTATATTTTGCAGTCGCAATATTTACATACATGTCTGACAAATGTAAGTGTTATAAAGTAATCAATTTTAGAGTTGTTATCGCAGATCCATTTTCATTTATTAATCATGTCTTTCAAAAACATTTGCATCTATGAACAAACAAACATAAGTACATACTTGAATATTAAAAGTGTTTGGATTGGTCACATTAAAATATTAAATATGTATCGATTATCATAAAATCCTATTACATACTTTTGTTTTAAATATGCATAGGTATTACATAATGTACCTGTATTTGACTTACATTGTCAATGTGTTTACATTTAATTATTTTTGTGTTTGCATAAGTGTATTTTAATGGCTTTTTAACAGTGGTTTTGGAAATTATCGATATAAAATAATTAACTTTAAGATAATGTTAATTTTAAATAACTGTTATTAATGCTACTTCATCATATAATTATTATTATTGTTTTTCTTTTTTCTTGCATGTAATCATATACAGTTCTGTGCTATAAAGTAACGTACATATCTTACTGCTAATTTTCACATTATTTTGTTAATGAGAAAATGGCTTATTTTATCCTGTACTTGAAAGGTTAAATAATGCCTTCATAATTGACATTTGTTGTCAAAATGATTGATTCTAATTATCGTATATCTTGATGAATATTTTATTTGAAATTATCGTTTGTACAGATATTAATGTTTAAAATTCAATCGTAAAATAAAATACAAATAAAAATAAATACAAAAACAAAATAAGAAAACATTAATAAATTAGTCATACTGCCATTTTCTTCAACGACTTTATTTAAACGATGGGCCTTGAATTAATTAATTTCCATCAGCTACTAATTCTTCCCATGCCTTTTCTATGGGATTCCAAAGATGATTCACATTTAGAAAACAAATATTTTGAGTTTATATTTTCTTAGTTAATAAGCCACATATATTCTCAACAGAGTTCATATCTGAGCTGTTAGCGAGCATTAAAATATGGATACAGTTTTCAGCATCTAACCGCCTGTCTATTTTAAAGCAAACTCCTAGGTCTTCATACCAGCACCAAGCCCAAACATTTACACAGATAAGTTTACTTTTTGTACCGGATATATGTATATATATATAATTTATTAAATCATGCATTCAGGTGTCTATACACATGTAACAGAACTATTGTGCTTAGATTAAAACACTATTTAGAATATGACATTTGGCCAAAAAAGCAATTCTCTATAAACGTAATTCAAAGAAAATAATAATCGACATTGTTTGTGTTCCTCTGTTAATTGTAATTTCCTAACCAGCATAGAACTTTCAAGTCCTTTTCATGAATTCTTCAACAAGTTATGGATCATAAGCCAGAAAAATTTACTGCAATTTCACATTTCTAACGGTATCAAAAGGGGTTTTCCCTTAAATATTATAAAAATCTTCTTTGCGCGTGGATATTTCTTCGATTTTCGCTATAATACGAGACTTATCAAATCTAAACATTATATTAAAAATCTCTTCTGTCAGTTAAGTATGACGAATTGACAGTATATAACAAATTGAAAATAAAAATTGTTATAGGGACATCATACATTATATATTTGGGGGGTTGGCAGCAGAGAGTGACAGCACAGCTGTTCCAGATACAAATTCATTACGCATGAAAACTGTCATATTTTAATTTAACAAATTATAAAGTTTATATTATTATTATAAATAAACAATTACCAAATACACAGCAGTTGGCGATGAGGATGTTAAAATAATAAACATGGGTGAACGTGTCTTACAAACAACTTTTACGACAGAACCTTTCGAAGCACATACAAACTATATCGTTTAGAAAGTTTTCAAAATTACAGAGATGGATAATACCCCTTATCTACTACAATACACGAAAGCATTTGACATACTATGCGATAAAATAAACCCGAAGGATCCTAATCTAGAAACATGTAATACATTAACAGATGAATTTTACGCACCAGCACATTTGGAAATTGCATAAAATTTTCTCTTCATCAGAGGAAATTAAAAGAAGGAGAATCAGTACAAGATTATGTTGCAGCATTACAAAAACTCAATTAATTGTAAATTTAGTAATTATCCTAAAACAGCATTAAGAAATCAGCTTATTTTTGGCATAGCAAGCAAAAAAATACAGTCAAAATTATTGGAAATTAGTGAACTGGACTACGCTAAAGCTGTGAAAACTGCTACAAGCATGGAGTTAAGTAAAAAGGATGTACAATAGTTAAACAGCGGAATATCAGTTAGTGCAGTGTGTACCAAGACCAGAAAGAAAACAGTGCCAGTGTTAAATAAGGAATCTAAAATAAACTCATATTCAAATTACGATAAACAAAATTCACAAAACATTCAGTGTTACAAGTATGGGGGACCACATTTAGCTACAAGATGTATAATGGATAGAAGTATTAATTGCAACAGTGGCGGTGCCAGGGGACATCTACAGAAGGTCTGTTTAAAAAAAGAAATGGTACACATGAATCAAGTGCAAGAATTATTATAAATACAGATCACGATGAGAGAAGAAAATATACTATTACGCTACAGGTTGAAGGTATCAGTAGTGTAGAGTGAATTTGTAGATAAATGTCTTTTAAACAAATCTATGGATGATTAATATAATTTTTCTATAACGCCAACAAAGACAGATATTCATATAAAGTGAATATTATTTGTTACAAGAGTACCTTAAAGTGAAGAGTGTTTTTCTTACAAGAATACCTAAAAAATACATAAAACCAGCAGACAATATCCATACAACATAAAGCATTTGAAACTTACACAAACTGAATGCTTTGAGAAAGTCTATCATGGTATCGTGTTCACAATTTAAAGTTGACTTTTTCATCAAATTTCCTAATGATGAAACTACATCAAATTGAGAAGAATTTAAACTTTATATTATGTTAAAGAAGATAAGAGGAAATATACCTGTTTAGTCAATGACTTTCTTTATTTGTAAATCACACGGCAAAGATTTTATCGGTATGCAACTATATTGAATGTTTAATGTTTTAAGCTCCAAAAAAGTAACGTCATGTTTCAGTAGCATTAAGCAATGTATATACAATAATGTAGATTATTTTGTATTTAAAAAACCGACCGATCCTGTAATATACCTAACTTGCATTTGGTTTCAATATTGTTGTCCGTTACAAATCATTTGTATTTTACTAACCGTAGCAATGTATTACCTGGCTAGAAAAAAGCTCACACAATTACATATTTGATATCGAGTGCACCAAATTATTCAATATTACTGCAAGATTTTGTTGGCGAGCCACTGAAGATATAGTAATTGAAAGTTATGTTTATATGCAATTTTAACAGAAAAGTAATATTCAGTAGCTAAAGTTGGCACATTTTCAACTCGAAAGAACGATAAGAATATAAAAAATTATTGTTTAATGGTTTAAAAAATATACCAAGATATACCTATTATAAGGTATATACATTTCGTATATATAATTATATAACAGCACATTGCATTGAAATCCATGACTGTAGTAATTTGTGAGAGTGATATTGTTAAAGATTGTCAAACGTTTATTTATTCATTACTAGATAAATTAAAATAATTTTCTAAACTTATTGTATTGCACCTTGGTAATACTAATGGTTTCATTGATGGTACTAAATTTATATTTTTTTATGCAACTAACAATAATGCCTATCATGGCAAAATAAATATAACAATATATTGACAATGTCAACATTATCGTTAACAAATCATCTACAACTGACTACTAAGACATGTATATAGAAATATTTAACCAGAAATATAATTCACCTAGACTTTAGTTTACAGGTAATTGAATTAGTAGTACATTAAATGACTTAAGCTAAATGTATTAATTTAATTGAATTAAAATAAATTAATCTAAGAAAAATCTATGCCTGTAAATTATTTTATTTGAGAGTAACCTTAAATATTGAAAATTTATCAGAACTTTAGAACCTTAATTATTGTGTAATTTGAACAGTGTAAGCATTATGATTATAAAAAGAAAAAATAACATAAATACATCAAAAATATGACAATTAATATCTAAAGAAAATTATAATTTTAACTTTACACAAGCTATAGCTTCAAAAAAGAATTACCTATATATTTTGTAATAAACTTATAGAGCCCTAGAGGAAATATCGCAAAAGGGATAGAGTATGTAATGCTCCCTCTGTAATGCGCCCTCTTTGAATAACATTGTTAAATTGAAAAAAGAAACTACTAATAGACATTTTTTTGATAAATTTTACATGTTTAAATCAACATCAACTTTTGCAAAAAACAACTCACATTCTTCATTTGATTTTCAAACTAATTCCAACAAATGGTCAAATCATAATTAAACAGCTTTCAATATCAATAAGTTTTTCTTATATATACAGTGTGCCCCACCGAAAACGAAATAGATTGAATATCTCGAAGGAGAAATTCTTTTTGAAGAAACGCAAAAACAGTTCGATTTTTCATCCAAGGGGGATACCCTTCCATCATATCTTCAACTGTGATACGTCATTCCCCTCCCCTCCATCACTCTAACCATTACAATTTAAATAGGGAAAGTAGTATATACGATACATCATTGAAAAGGTAATTGTACGGAGAATTCAGCAAAGTGATTGTTGGTTGCGCTATTTTTGATTTTAACGCCCTCTAGCGGGAAAAAAAAGGTTAAGTATTCCACAATGTGACACATCATTTCAAAGCTAATTTTATTAGCAACTAAATACGTAATATTTTTGGCATTTATTTGTCATAATTCTCAAGTACAGACTGTCAGCGTCTTTTGTAAACTAATAAGTTCATAGTTTCTAATATTAGAGCTCTGCAAGGTTTTTCGATTATTTCAATTTTTTTCAATTGTTAAATTGCTAATAAAATTAGCTTTGAAGTGATGTGTCACATTGTGAACTACGTAAGCGTTTTTTTTTCGCTAGAGGGCGCTAAAATCAAAAATAGCGCAACCAACAATCACTTTGCTGAATTCTCCGTACAATTACCTTTTCAATAATGTATCGTATTTGGTACTTTCCCTATTTAAATTGTAATGGTTAGAGTGATGGAGGGGAGGGGAATGACGTATCACAGTTAAAGATATGATGGAAGGGTGTCCCCCCCTTGGATCAAAAATCGACCTGTTTTTACGTTTTTTCAAAAAAGTTTTCTCCTTCGAGATATTCAATCTGTTTCGATTTCGGTGGGGCACCCTGTATATTCTATCGACAGAATTATCAAATCCAAAATCTGAATCATACACAACATTCACATAATTTTTAATTTATAGAATGCCCAAAAATAAGACACGTACGTCTTTTAAAAAGAAAAAAAACGCGCGTAATCACCATTTGGTCAGTACCCAAAATGAAGAAACGCGGTTGAACAAGGTTACCCAAACAAGAGCAGTTGACACTGAAGAATTGGGCACTATAAATGGTAAGTACAAAATAATTTATATCAAAATAAAATTCTCAATTGCAAAACAAGAATTGGAATTTTACTAATAAAGCTAATGTAAAAAAATATCATTTATACGAAATTATAGGTTTTCACATTCATTTGTCTTTTTCGTCTCAGCTGTTTTTTTAAAGTCTATTAAAAAATTATTACACAAACACAAAGAAGTTAAAAACAAAACTTATGTAATAAATGTAAGCAGAACATTTAATTATAATATTATTAACTTCATTCTACAGCAGGAGATGTGCCAAAATATTTTAAATACATTTTTCTGTTATTTTTTTAGGTTACTATATTAATAGTGTTATATCTATTTATTATATATATATATATATATAATGCAAGGCTTAATTATTGGGGAATCCAGCATAAAAACAAAATTCAATTTAGTTCTTTATTTTTTTCTTCCAATATTTCGCACATTGTGTGTGTGCTTCCTCAGGGATTAACTTAAAGAAATTGAATATTCTAGTCAGTAATTATAAAAATGTATAAAAAGTCTATTATATAAATAAAGATAAAAAACTGTTTTGAACACTTACAAATGTGAACTATGATGTGGACAAAAATTACTTAAATACATCTACACTAATATCGACAGGTACATCTCTTAAATGTATACTGAACAAAACTACGATATAAATTTTAAAATAAATATCTGATACACACGTTAAAAACAACTTTTTTTGGTAAAAAATCTACACATACAAAACAAACAAGCACAAAAGAAACATCAAACATAAGAAACGTTAAGTGGTAAGATTTGGAGATAATAATTATGTGTCTAATGTACACAGAGTTTGTACGTGTACAGTGCAAATTTGTACGACGAACATGTCATTAGGTTTCTGTTAGGAAGCGCAATAATATGTATTGTCTATCCCCGAGCTACACTCGTGCCTGATTTATCGTTCTCGTTGCGTTCGTTAGCCTTGCATTGAGTTTTTCAACGGCAAAGACCTTCTCTTTTAATTATTTATATATATATATATATTTTAATCAATACTTAATTATAATAGAAAAAAGTGCCTATAACGTAAGTATTGCGAAATAATGTATTGTGATGCAGAATTTGTAATATAATTACTAATTCTTTCATATACGTATTTAAATAGTTTCATATCTATATTTTATAATTAAACGTGGAACAGTTTTTTCGCTTTATTAAAAATAATCTAAACAATGTTTCGTAATAGAAACAAATGCCAGATAATTTGATAATTAATCATTGCCCTAATAGCAATAAGGGACAGAGCACTAAATAAACAGGAACCTAAAAAGTGTTTATGAAACCCTTAACAGTTGTATTGCTCAAGAATAACAACAACAACAAATTCTAACTAATTCTATTTCAGGAAATTCTTCTGCTCATTACGATCCGTGTCCAGCAAAAAAAACAAAAAACACACGTAGTTATTGAACCATTGGCAGGTAAGTGTGTGTGTTTTATTGCAGGACCCGCATCTCGACGATGTCCACTACATGAAGTTGACGCAGTCGATGTGAATAACGGTTCTTCCAATTCGCCAAATGGTCCTATCGACAAAAATACCGATATTATCATAAATTTACCGGTTCGTAGTGAAATCCATCAAATATTTAACGGTAATAATGATGACGCGGTGATTACGATAAATAATGGATCTCAATCAGGAGGCTTAGACTGTATTCCAGATGACGATTATTTGTCAATATTTTTAAAAGAAATAGGGTTCAACACTCCAAACTCGCCAGAAGGTCCTGTTGACGAATATGCAGATATTTTAATAAATGTACCTGTTCAAAACGAAAACGTACAGATAATTAATGATGACAACGATGTGGCAATAAATGATGCTGAAAATGATTTTTTCATTGATCGTCCGATACGTATGCAGAACTACCTTCGGGCCACGAATAATCAGAATGTTGAAGTGCATTATTGCGGCCACTTAGAAGGGATATGTCAGCATTGTAATGCCAAATATTTTATGATTGAAAAAAATCAACATGGTACATACAGTAAGTGTTGCTCAAATGGTAAGGTGTTCTTACCACCATTTCAGCCACATTCAGATGTTTTACAACGTCTTTTTAGAGGAGAACATCCTTTATCTAGACAATTTAAACGAGATATCATAACGTATAATATATAATAATTTATTTCAATTTGCAAGTATACAAACGAATTTGCGAGAAATACCTGGCCGAGGTCCTTATGTGTATGCGATTCAAGGACAAGTATACCATCATTATACTGATATCAACGTAAATAGAGATCAACAACGTTATGCACCTATTTATTTCCTTAATCCAGAGGAAGCGGTCCGTCAGAGAACACATAATGTAAGGAATTTTAATGTTAATCAAAATTTAATTGCGTTACTTGAAAATGAGTTGCGAATAGTAAATCCGCATGCTCAACAGTACCAACACTTAGGTCAAATTTATGAACAACAAAGAATGAGAGCAATTGGTGGCGAAGTGCAAATACCACGTGTGTATTTAGAATTTACTGGCCAACGTCGTGATCCCAATAGACGAGAATTTGATCAACCAGAAATTCGTGAAGTAGCTGCTATAGTTCATTATAATGAAAATATACCGCCCAATGCAAACATGAAAGTATTTTTAACGAATAGAGATGGTGATTTCAGAATTATAGACCATCAAAGTGAACATGCCGATCCGTTGTTATTTCCATTGCTATTCCCAAATGGTGACATTGGTTGGAATTTTCATATACCATTGAGACATGCGAATCCAAATGGACGACAACGCGTCACACTAGCACAATATTATAGTTATCGACTAGCTATAAGGGACGAGGCAAATAATGATGAGCAAAATTTTAATGTGTTTCAATATGCTGGACGATTAAATCAAAAGTTCATTGTATCGGCATTTTTAAAAATGGAAGCCAACAGAATAAATTATATTCGCTTCAATCAAGACAGTATCAGAGGGTCTGAATATACCGGCTTGGTTGATTACCTAAACCAACGTGGTGAACGTGAAAACGTACCTATCGGTAGAATGATAATATTACCTTCCACTTACCAAATGTCTCCCAGAAATCAGATGCAAAGGTTCCAAGATTCTATGTGTATCGTAAGTAAGGTCGGTTTCCCATCACTATTTATAACGATGACCTGTAATCCGAAATGGCCTGAAGTAATAAATAATCTTCCTATAGGTGATGACGCACCGAATCACCCACTATTAGTGTGCCGCATATTCAAAATGAAACTCGATCAACTTATCGAAGATCTGACAAAAAAGCATATCATGGGAGTATGTATTGCATATCTTTACGTGATCGAATATCAAAAAAGAGGGTTGCTTGCCTCATGCTCACATACTTATTACGTTGAGGAATCAAGACAAATTTCGCGACCCAGTGCAAATTGACCGCTTAATAAGTGCTGAAATACCATGTCCGATAAGAGAACCGGAATTATACCAACAAGTCGCACAACATATGATTCATGGTCCCTGCGGAATGCATAATCCAACTAGCGTGTGTATGGATAATGGTAAATGCACCAAGAATTTTCCAAAATATTGGTATAACAATACCACGATTAGAGAGGGCAAAATTAACTATCGACGACGACAGAACGGTAGAACAGTCGAAATTCGTCGATTAAATGCCAGATATGTGGTAGATAATTCTTACGTCGTACCACATAATCCGTATTTATTACTAAAGTACAAGACCCATATAAATGTAGAAGCATGCGTCAGCATCGGAACTATAAAATATCTTTATAAATATTTTTTTAAAGGTACCGATCAAATAACGGTGGAAGTCGTCCAAAGACAAGACGATAATGAACCGGCGAACGTTAATGAACAACGCATCATTCATCATGATGAAATAAAGTCATACTTGAGCGGCAGATATCTCAGCCCACCCGAATGCTCCTGGTATATATTACAATTCGAAATGCATGGAAATTCTCACCATGTAGAACGTCTAGAGATACACTTGCCAGGACGTCAAAATATAATGTTTCGTGATGGCCAAGAAGAAGTAGCAGTAAACAATAACCGTCGCACGCAACTGTTGGAATGGTTTGAAACGAACCGTAATGACGAATATGCAAGACAATGGCTCTACACCCAATTTCCCATTCACTACGTGTGGAGAAATGGTCGATGGAATAGAAGGCAACGTACTGTAAAGCCAATCATTCCACGATTGGTAAATGTGTCTCTGCGCAATGGAGAGTTATACTATTTGAGATTACTATTGCTACACGTTAGAGGCGCAACATGCTTTGACGACGTAAAAACGGTTAACGGCATTATTTGCGATACATTTCGCGAAGCCTGTCAACAAAGACATCTTCTTGCCGAAGATAGAGAATGGATCCGTTGTTTGACGGAAGCATGCACGCGAGATATGCCCAAACAACTGCGTCAAATATTTGCGTTTATTTTAATATTTGGAATAGTAGATGATGCGCCGGCTTTGTGGAGACAATTTCGGCAACACCTTATAGAGGATTTCATCCGCAGACGACATTTATCAGAGGAAGACGCTGAAATTGCAGCGTTACAAAGAATTCAGGCAATTCTATTAGTAAACGGCAGAAGGTTGTCTCATTACGGGATAGACGATCCGCCAGAATATAACGCACAAATAGAAGATCATGTCGACGTCGATGAAAAACGACGCCAGGCAGACATCATGCTTGCTCAGCTGAATAATGATCAAAGAGATATATTCGAAACTGTCATGAGAGCTATTGAAAATGAAAACGAGCGAGATAGACTATTTTTTATCTCAGGTGATGCTGGCACTGGCAAAACGTTTCTTTATAACACGATACTTACGAATTTGATTGCGAGAGAGACTAAAGTAATGCCTGTTTCAACAACAGGTATTGCAGCAGCTTTACTAAAACAAGGCAGAACAGTTCACTCGCGATTTCAATTGCCCGTTCCTATTGTAGAAACATCAACTTCTCGAATAGAACGACAGAATGACGAAGCAACCTTCATCAAGGATGCAAAGTTAATCATATGGGACGAAGTGAGCATGGCAACGCGTCTCACATTCGAATTAGTAGATAAAACATTACGTTTTCTCTGCGATAACGATAGACCGTTTGCAAATAAATGTGTCATTATTGGAGGCGATTTTAAACAGTGTCTTCCTATAATTCAACGAGGAGACCGAGCTAACATCATACAAGCCTGCATCAAAAGTAGTGATTTGTGGGATCATTTCCGACAACTACGGTTACATACGAATATGCGCGTTCAACCAGATGAACAACACTTTATCGCTTGGTTGAACGAGTTAGGTTCTAATACACTACCAACATTACGTAATAATCTAATTGAAATACCACAAGAATGTCTGGTTGAAACGTTAAATGAATTGATTCAAATGATTTTTGCAAACCTTCATGCGGGCGACGTACCAAACAAAGCAATTCTAACACCGTTAAATGAAGATTGTCACACAATCAATCAACAAATATTGGACAATATAGAAAACGTTGCCGCCACGGTATACTTAGGAGTCGACAGTGCTATCAGCGATGATGCAACAGAAGCTGATTTATACCCTATTGAATTTTTAAATTCTCTGACACCAAGCGGCTTTCCACAATACAATTTGGAGCTAAAAGAAGGATGTATTATCATGCTTCTGAGAAATTTAAATGTAAGAGCCAATCTGTGTAACGGAACCCGTCTTTTAGTACATCATTTAGGCGAACATTACATAGACGGCCAAATTATTGGCTTCGATGGACGACTTTGCAATGAACGAGTATTTATACCGAGAGTCGACTTCATAACAAATAATACGTCAACGTTACCGTTCGTTTTACAACGACGACAGTTTCCAGTAAGAGTATCGTATTGTTTAACGATAAATAAGGCTCAATGTCAGTCGTTTGATGCCGTAGGTATATATCTGCCCAATACTGTATTCGATCACGGGCAATTATATGTTGCATTTTCGCGAGCACGTAGTATACATAATGTGTGTGTTTGCATTCTAGATACCAATCAGCAAGGCAAATCGACAATTAACCATCGAACATACACTAAAAATATAGTATACGAAGAAATATTATAAATATGAGTCACAGTGTAATAAAATAATTTCAATAATAAAAAAAAAAATTTTTATTTACAATAATGTACATACATATTGCTGTGAAGCATTGTGTTACAAACAAATCATAAGCACATACACTTTTTATTTATTTTATCAGCTACCTTTATATCAATTGTTATTGCTGATCGGGTTTACGTTTTACATATTTTTATATCCTTTTCTTAGTCTCTAGTTATAAGCTAAGGTAATTTGTATCTTTTAATATAATTTAGTTCTTAAACTCTTTCATAAAGTTTTATTGCTTTATGCATGTAAATCATAATGATTTATTCAGTCATATTTATGTTTTTTGCATATCGTATTTGATCTTTTTCATACAATTCTATTGCTTTTACATGACTAATTCTCTTGACTGATCCGTCCATTAACATCACCTTTTCTCGATTATTTGCCTTCATTACCCTTTTTGACTTAAACAGCGGTCCATTATTTAGAATATTTAAAGCAATCTTTACGCATTGTATAAAATTAGGTTCTTTTTGATGATATGTAAACCATACATTTTGTGTATCCTTTCTACAAAAGAAATATATTGCTTATATTTATTTTGTCTTTTATTTCATATTTATTTAATAAATTTTTATTTTGTCTTTTGTTTCATATTTATTTAATAAATTTTTATTTTGTCTTTTGTTTCATATTTACTTGAATAATAATGACTTTTGAATTACTTGCTTGTATATTGACCATGTGTATGCAACTTTATATACATCCATGTAATTTTGTTGCATATTTTTACTCTTTCATATTTAAATACGATTTTTGTCATTTTTATTTTATTTCAAACCTTAAACTAATTCTTAAAGCTATTCTTATCTTATAAACTTGCGAGATATCACGGCATATTCCCTTGGTATTATATTTTGTCGTGAATCGTCAACAATGATTATTAAAGCATGAACGACACGTATAATAACCATTGTGAAAGCTCGCACAAATAATTATTAAGTTTCTACGTCTATATAATCATAAAGCATAGATATGTGATATTTCCCTTTTATGTTTTCGCTATCTATTTCTTGTAGCTCGTACGTTACATCACTCAAAATTTTATTTACTCTATATGGGCCTCTATACGGTAAGTCCAACTTTGCGCATTTGTTTAAATGTCTCCTCCCTAACCTGTAGTTTTTCACCACTACCAGATCTCCAATTTGGTATATCTTGTGTTTTCTTATCTTTTCGTTTTCTATTCTCATGTATTTTTCTGCAATATTTGCTTGTCTTTGTTTACCTTGATTTGTCAATTCTTCGAGATTATCCACGATTGGTGTCTCTTGATTCCAAGGTCTCGGTGGATGTCTCCCATGCATTAGTGTATAAGGACTTATATTTGTCGTTACACTAGGTAAGAAATTTATATTGTTTTCCACCTCTTCTATGTATTGCACCCAGGCATCGTGTCTTTCGTGCGTTAACATTCTTAAGTGCCTCGTCACTTCTTGTATGTACCTCTCACTAGGATTTGCTTGTGGATGCCTTATGCTAGTGAAAATTACCTCTATGTCCATCTCCCTCAATTCTTGAATGAATCTCATATTATTGAAGTATGAAGCATTGTCTACCAGTAATTTTCTTATCTGTCCATTCTCATTTATGAATTGACTCACACAATTTATTGCTGCCTGAGTATTATATTTTCTTGTCGGATATAATTTTATATATTTTGTTAAAATGTCTACCATTACAAATATGTTGCAATATCCTTGCTCTCCTGGTATTAAATTACCCAGAAAATCAGCAGCTACCAGATCAAGCTTATTTTCTACTCGTATACTATGTATGCTGTTCTGATTTACTCTATTTTTATACCTTCCTAATAAACATTCTCTACACTTTCTATTCTCTGTGGCGATTAAATTTTTATCTCTTAAAGAATAAAATTGCTCTCTGAAAACAAGAAATGTTTTTCTATTTCCAGGATGCCCTAAATTATTATGTATGTTTCCAATGATACTTAATGCTAAATTTCTATCTAAAACTATTAAATTCTTATCTTCTATGTTATTTCTTATATTATATCCTCTGTATTCTCGTTCTCTTCGTATTCTTCTTTTTATTTCAAGAATTTCTTCAGTTTGTTGACATGCTTCAATGCTCTGTCGACTGTATATTTCTGGAGCATGATCCAAGTTATAATTGTTGACTTGGTATGCATTTTGCTGCTTTATCCCTCCTTGAGCTCTACTCAATGCATCTGCAACAATGTTGTCTGTGCCCTTTCTATGCCTTATTCTAAATGAATATTCCGACAATAGAAGTGACCATCTATATATTCTTGAGTTGTTGAATCTAATCTTCATAAGAAAAATTAATGACAAATGATCCGTCTCAACCAAGAAGCTATTTCCCAGTAAATAGTATTTTAATTTGGATACTGTATGAACCAAAGACAAAAGTTCTTTTTCTGAAATCGTGTAGTTTAATTCGTATCCCTTCAAAATCCTTGATAAGAAACAGATTGGCCTTTCCACACCATTTCTTATCTGTAGTAACTCTGCAGCTATTGCATTATTTGATGCATCGCATCTTAAAATAAATTCTTCATTAAAATCAAGCAAATTTACCATTAATGCTTTGCAAAAATTTTCTTTAACTTCTTCAAATGCTTTGAGAGTTTCAGGAGTCCATTTAAATTTTACTCCTTTCTTTATCATTCTGAAAAGCATGTAAGTTTGATCAGATATTCTCGGAATGAAATGTTTATAATAATTTATCATTCCCAAGAATCCTCTGAGCATTTTTATGTTCTTTGGTCTGGGATACTTTCTTATTGCTTCCAATTTTTCTTTTTCTATAGTGATTGTTTTACCATCTATTATATACCCTAGATAATTTATTTTATTTTTATAAAATTCACATTTTTCAATGTTAACTTTTAAATCGTTTTCTGCTAACGTATTTAAAACCTTTTCTACCGATTCTTTGTGACTCTCTAAATCTTTATTAAATATTAGTATGTCATCCACCTAATGAGAAACATACTCCTCATGTGGATCTAAAATTTGTTGCATGGCTCTGACCAAAGCGGCTGTCGCTGTTGATAGGCCAAACGGAACGACTCTATACGAATAGACTAATGAATTGAACATAAAGGAACAATACTTCCCTGAGTCCTTGTGTAATGGTACCAGCCAAAAAGAACTTTTCAGATCTATTTTTGTGAACCACCTTGCATCACTAGACCTTATTAATAAGGTCTCTATACTCTGCGGAGCTTCAAAATTAGGGGAGGTCCTTGAGTTAAGGCCCCTTGCATCAAGACATAGGCGTAATTTTGTTTCTTTCTGATTACCTGTGTTTTTCTTTACTACCACTACTATTGGATTTATAAATGTTGATTCTGTTCTTTCTATAATTTTATTTTTTAACATTTCTTTAATTTCTAATTTGACTTGTTCTCTGTATTTATGGGGGACAGGATAATTTTTGACTTTAAAAGGTTGTGTTTCATCTACTTTGAGCCTGTGTTCATAGCCTTTTGCTAAACCAGGTTTATTATCAAATAACCCTTTATATTTACTGACAAGATTGCTCACATGGCTTATGTATTGTTTATCGCAATTTAAATTCGTACCATCCCTATATTGCGTGAAGTCCTCACTTTGACGATGCTTCACAGGATGTGCACTTTTATTGTCTAATAAACCACTATCCATTTTATTTGTGAGATTTTGTTCAGCATTATTTATATATAAATTATTAATTAATATCTCATCTTCCTGTGTTTCCTTACACCAGGAGATTATTGAATTTTTAATATGAAATGTTTTGTTTTCCATATTTATTTTTGTACCGTATTGACTTAAAAAGTCTATCCCCAAAATACAGTTGCTGTTCAAATTAGGCACTATTATGAATTCTGTTAATAATTTTAAACTACCTATTCTAACATTTATACAAAAAACTTTATCTATAGTAATGATATGTTTCTTATTTGCATTTATTAAATTTACCTTTCTTATAGGCATATAATATCCTAATTTTTCTGTCTTTGTCTATAATATTACTATCTAATAATGATAATTGCGCTCCTGTGTCTAGTAATGCTTCTATTTCTTCGTTCCCTATTTATACTGTTATATGTGGTAATTCCGTCGTGATTTTCTTTAGATCGTCGAAGTTGTATACGTTTTGTATCTTCTTTTTCTTCTTGACTGGCCATTCTAAAAATCCAACGAAGTCGCGTTTGAGTAGGTAGAATTTACCCATTCTTTGTTTATCGGTAGTTGTCTTGAATCCTTGGGTATTGCACCTTTTGATTCTGTCTTTTCCTTCTTATTTATTTCTTTCTTCTCTTCATTTATTTGAACGTTATTCACTCTTCTTTCCCTCTCAGGGTTTCTTTCTTCCTTCCTATTTTCATAATTTCTTGTCTTATTATTTGAATATGGATTGTTCCCATAGCTTGGCTTATTATATGTATATGGGTTGTTTCCATAATTCTGCTTGCCCTGGTTTTGGTTGTACCCATTATTGTTGTACTGTTTATTTTGGTTGTATCGAGGTGTATTGTTTGTATGCGGATTATTTCCATTATTGTTGTTGTTGTAATTTCTAGGTGGATTGCTTGTATTTTTGATGTTTCCATAATTATTGTTGTTTCCTTTTTCATCCACATCGTCCAATCTCTTGACCAGTTCCAGTAATCCTTCGATGTTATCAATTCCTTGAAGTGCTACTGCCTGTGTAACGTTGTGGTCAAAGTGTGCTGCAAGCTGTGAGACAATATCGCTCTCTTCAATGGTTGGTTGAATGTATTTGAGAAAAGAATATTTTCGTATGATGTAGTTTTCTCGAGAAGATCCAGCTCTGTATTTGCCAAACACTAAATCGTGTCTAATTCTCCTCTGCTGAGTCTGTCCCCAGTACTGTCTCACAAAACGAATCTCAAATTCTTTGAAGTTTACTACTTCATCTATTATCATGTCATACCACTGAAGTGCATAATCCTTCAAACAACCTCTTATGAAATGTAGCTTTGACATCTCATCAGATATTCCCCTCATATACGTTTTGATGGTTCGCATAAACGCCATTGGATTATCTTTATAAAATCCTGAGAATTTTGGTATATTCTCCGCGCTACCAGGTATTTGTGTCAAAGATACACTAGGTATACTAACCCCATGTACTTTGTTTTCTAACCGTTTGATAGTGTTTTCAAAGGTTAAAGTTTTGCTTTGTAAAGTCAACATTGTGTCAGTACAAACACCATATTTTATTTTGCAATCTTCCACTTGGTGTGAAAGTCCTTGTATTTGTTCTTGACATTCTACATTATTCCCTATAACTTTATTTTCAAGAGAATTTATTTTCTCATCTACCATATTAAAACTAGCTTGTGTTTTGGCAGACCTTTCATTGATTTCTTTTATTAAGAATGTGCCTTTACCTTCACATTTCTTTTCGTTAATATTTATTTGTTTGTTTAAAGTTGAAACTGACTGTTCTAACTTTAATTCTACTTTTGCATTCAGCTCTAAAGTTTCCTTTCTTAACTCTGCGAAACCTTTGTCTATTTTAGAATTGATTTTTTCTAATCTTTGATTATTTTGTTCTAATTTTTGATTATTCTCTTCAAATTTTTTATTTATACTCAAATTATTTTCTACTAATCTTCGATTATTCTCCTCAAATTTCTTGTTCATATTCCTATCGTTTTCTTCTATTCTGCTGAATAGTTTATTAAAAAGATTCTCAAGTTTTTGTTCACCAGCTACGCCACTGATGCTTTCTGTTTGTATGCTACCTTCAAGTTCGATCTTCTGATTCAGGTTTTTCTGACTCTGAGTCAGAAGATACCGGACGATTGTCCCTGTACTGTGTGAACTGTGAACCTTCACCATTATTCTTATCTTTTTCTGCCATTTTTTTGTTTTATCTTTTTATTAACTTATGAATTAATAACAAACTTATCTAATTAAATACTATTCCTCCTTCTTTATCCCTTTCTAAATAAGAGAAATTCACCAGTAAATGAAAATCAAAAGTATTCTGTCTCTAAATTGGACACTGAATAACTATTTTGTTTGTTAACGAATAAGAAAATGAAACAAACTTCGTACCAATTGTTTGGACAAAATAAATTATTATTTTTTTTAATCATAAAAAAAAACAAAATTGCACTGCTTCATAACGTTGAGCGTTATGTAGATAATTATTAACAAACGAGAAAATGAATACAATGCTCCACTATGTTAAGCGACATTAATTATATATTTTTTTCTCTTTTAAACAATTAGAAAAGTAATACATTGCCTCTCTATGTTGGGCGTTAATTTATTTATATGATTAATAAACAACAAAAGGAATACATTGCCCCACTTCGTTGCGGCGCCAATTTATTTATATGCTGTGATAGCATATATTTTGTGGGTATAGTCATTTGTATATGCTGTGTTCTAAATTTTTCTTTTTACACCAAAAACTTATAATTGGTTTTATATTTAATTCATATTGTTGAAGCATGTACCTAATAACTATTGTGGATTCTGGCAATGTATGTGGTTCCTTCTCCTTCACTGGTGGCCTTTCACTTACTTATAATAGGGACGAGGTAATAGTTTTGTTTAAAGAAGAAAACAGAATGTCTATTTAACATGATCATACACCTTTTATTTTTGTAATTTATAGATTCAAATAATTTTTATGTACACCTTTATGCTCTAAACAAATACATAATTGAAAATGCTCATATCATTTATACCTAATGTCGGTTGTAATGTATCTAAATCTTTTATTTATGATGCTAAACAAAAAAATAAATATTTATCCTGTAAATAAATAAATGTAAACTTTTATTGTACATTGATAGTGATATTTATCGATGTAATTATTTTTATATTGGCTTCAATTAATTGCCTTAGACAACCATTTGCACGTGTTGTATCTAGCTTTTAATCTTTGCCTTATGAAACTTTTAATTAATTATTAACCTAACTTGAAGAAGATTAATGATGCTTAGACAATACCATGAAGAAAATGCTCATTCGCACGTAGCATCTCTTCAACTGTCCAACACCATTAGTCCTATTTTGTTGTAATTCCAACTTTATGAATTAAAAGAAAACCTTACAGGATAATATTTGCTTATCTATATTGTCCAACATTACATTGATTAATCATTTGCACGTAAAAACCAATGTCTGTCTAACAATTTAGATAACTTCTTTTCAAAAAAAAAACTTACTTGCTATCTTTAAATATTTCATCAAAATGTTCATTTTGAATGTCCATATTGAACGTTTCAAGTGAATTTAAATATATATTAATAAAAAAGAAAAATTATTATGAATAAACGTGATAAAGAAATAATGAAAACTACTATTCTACAATGTAACAATTATTTTTTTAGAGCGTCTTATTCTTTCGGAGTCGAAATCAGAAGTCTCTTCTTGTCGAATCTTGTTTCTTATTTATAGCGGCAAAAAAAACTCTACGTTGACTATTGCGCCCTCTAGTCCATATTTTAGGTTGGCATTGGAATATACGTTCCAGTGAAATCGCTGCCCACATGTTGCCGTCTTGATACATACACACATACACATATTGTTCTGACAGTTCTTTATTTACCAAACGTCATTACAAATTGTTTTTCCATCCAAAAGTCTTTTCACTGCGTCGCACAGCATTTCCGACGGTAGGTTTATTCTTGTTGTTAATACCATCCTTCTTTGTATTCATCAATGAACCTATTGCCTTGTTCATTGTTCAATACATATTTTTTCTTTCCATTTATTAATGTCAATTTCACTTTTCTTGTAGCCAGACTGCGACTTGGTAAGATGGGAAACACGTTGGAGATAACGATTATTTTTCTTCCCGCACTGCCTGCACCTGGAAGACACGCTTGTTTGTCTACTGCAACTCTGTTTTCTATCCATGATCTTTCCATCGGTAATATGTCTATCTGCAATAAACTTTACACAAGTTTTATATTTTGTTGTCTTTTGTAGGTCATGAAACTGTACACGTCTGTTTCCAGTCTCTGAAGCATTGTGTTACAAACAAATCATAAACACATACACTTTTTATTTATGCTATCAGCTACCTTTTTATACCAAATGTTATTGCTGATCGGGTTTACGTTTTACATATTTTTATATCCTTTTCTTAGTCTCTAGTTATAAGCTAAGGTAATTTTTATCTTTTAATATAATTTAATTCTTAAACTCTTTCATAAAGTTTTATTGCTTTATGCATGTAAATCATAATGATTTATTCAGTCATACTTATGTTTTTTGCATATCGTATTTGATCTTTTTCATACAATTCTATTGCTTTTACATGACTAATTCTCTTGACTGATCCGTCCATTAACATCACCCTTTCTCGATTATTTGCCTTCATTACCCTTTTTGACTTAAACAGCGGTCCATTATTTAGAATATTTAAAGCAATCTTTACGCATTGTATAAAATTAGGTTCTTTTTGATGATATGTAAACCATACATTTTGTGTATCCTTTCTACAAAAGAAATATATTGCTTATATTTATTTTGTCTTTTATTTCATATTTATTTAATAAATTTTTATTTTGTCCTTTGTTTCATATTTATTTAATAAATTGTATTTTGTATTTTCTTACTATTCACTTGAATAATAATGACTTTTGAATTACTTGCTTGTATATTGACCATGTGTATGCAACTTTATATACATCCATGTAATTTTGTTGCATATTTTTACTCTTTCATATTTAAATACGATTTTTGTCATTTTTATTTTATTTCACAACTTAAACTAATTCTTAAAGCTATTCTTATCTTATAAACTTGCGAGATATCACGGCAATATGTACTTACAACATTATTTTATATATGCATGTTCATATAAATGTCTAAGAAAAAAAGTCTTTAATAAACATAAAGTAATATTTAAATTTTTTAAACGTTAAAAATTATTTCAACAAATCAATTCTTTTTCAAAATGTAAATCTTAATAAATTTGTATAATTAAATTAATTACCATTTTAACTTGCTAAGACTAAAATTTCCAATACAAATTCAAATACAAAAATCCTCTAACACTACTATAATGAAGTAATTATTGAATAAATTTTATTATATTTACACTCATACATCAGCTCACCTAAATATAATATTTCCGATGGACCTTACTATTATCTGCAAGCTCATTGTTTGAATATTAATAAGATAATTGACACATATTCAGGTAAATAATAATGTTATTTATACTTAATTTGTCTGTTTATGTAATGTAAATCTTCTTTCATAAAATTTGAAGCAACATTTTCTAAAATATCGCAATAACTGAAAATTTATATCTTTATAAGAAAAAATAATTAAAATATATACGTATATACATATATATTTATTAAAATTAATGTAAATTTGTATTCGGAAAATATTTGTTTATCCTATATAAAACGCAAATTTGGTATTACTAATTTTTAACTAAATTAATTAAATAAAATGTAAAACAGTGAATTTTTATACACATATTCTGCCAAATATGCAACAAATAGTAAAAGAAAATGTTCGATTTACAATCAATAAATAAGAAAAAACATAACCAAAAAGTTCTCATTTAAAAACTAAATTGTATAAAAATACTTAATTATTAGAATTCATAATATTAATTTCTATTCATAGCTGTATTTGTTTTCTAAATGGAAAATTAATTATTAACATGCATATTTTTTAAAGAAAACGTAATTATTTGTAATATTGGATATAATAATTATTAAAAAAATGATAGATATTGTTTTGATTAAAAAGTAAGACAAAACAATTAGATACAAATTTTAAAAACAAAGTGAACTATGTACTGTAACAAAAGCAATTAAACAAAACATTTTTATTGCCAAAAGGAACTGTTACTACAAGATTTTTTTCCGACATAATGACTCTAAATTCATCTAAATGTGAACTGTATCAAAGTACATCGAGAACTATAACATAATATATTGTGTGACAGAAAGAACTTAAACAAACATAAACTCACATAGAATAGACAATTTTTCATAAATAAAGTGACTATAAATTCGATTAAATGTGAACTGTAATATAAAACATTTGAACTAGAATAATAAAAAATAATAATCAGTGTAAGAAGGAACTCCAATAAACTCTTATATAAACTTAATAAGACAATTTTTCGCAAAAGTGACTGAACAATCATTAAAATGTAAACTATTATTAATATTGACTATTTTGAACTGTCTATCTAAAAATCAAAATATTTTGAACATAAAAAAAGTGAATAAACCTTCTCTGCCAAAGACGAACCAAACTCAAAACCAGTATCGACAAATGAAGTGAAATCATCTATCTCAGTTACACACATAATCCTTGCAAAATATGATGTGTCATAATCTCACCAAAACTTTGAAATTCATTGGACATCCCAAGTACGCAAACTTAAACAAAGAAATGATGTAAGAAAGTTTCAACATCAACGAAATAAGCCGCACGTGACTGTCTCAGATACACACCTTAATCTATGCAAAATATGGTATTTCATGATCTCACTAAAACTTTGAAATTCATTGGACTTCCCAAGTACACAAATTTAACCAAGGAAGTGTTGTAAGAAAATTTTAACGTGAATAAAATAAGCCGCACGTGACTGTTCATATTTATTACGCACAGTTATTTATTAATAGAAATTAGAATCGATAACAACATCAAGAGACATTCATATCAGCAGTAGCACTTTAAAAAAAAATCATAATCAAGATGAACATACGTACATCTACCTATACATCTTCGTCCTATTCAAGAAACAAATACCAAAAACCAGACGAAGCAGTTTCAACGTCCTACTGCCACTACATACCCTCTTTATATATGTATAGAAAATGATTCTACAAAATCCATAAATATATTTCCGCAATTTCACCAAATGATAATCACGTCCAATAATACCATGAGAATAACATAAAATATACGTGATTGCTTTCCACATATAGCTACTTATTAGTAGAAATCACAATAACAGCAGTAGCGTATTAAAGAAATTCTTAATTACGATGTCATTACGATCCATCATCTTCATCTTATTCAATAAAAAAGTACAAATCTGAGAAAACTGTATCCATATCATTCTGCAACCATGCATCCTTTTTGCTTTTATCATGCCAGTTGAGACAGACTACATCACCAGTAGAAGTTTTGAAGAAATGCCTAATCAAGATGAACATACTACATCTACTTACCTATACATCGTCTTCATCCTACTCAAGAAAAAAATTCCAAAAACCGGACGAAGTAGTTTCAACGTCGTACTGCCGCTACATATCCTCTTTGTACATGTATAGAAGATGATTCTACAAAGTACATAAATAAATTTTCGCAATTTCGAAAAATGATAATCACGTTCAATAATACCATGAGAAGAACATAAAATATACGTAACTGTTTTACACGTATATCTACTTATTAATAGAAATTACAATATCAGCAGTTGCGTTTTAAAGAAATTCTTAATTACGATGACCATGACCCATGTCATTACAATCTACCACCTTGATCTTATTCAATGAAAAAGTACAAATCTGAGAAAACTGTATACATATCATTCTGCAACCATGCATCCTCTTTGCTTTAATCATGCCAATTGAGACAGGCCACATCATCAGTAGAAGTTTTGAAGAAATGCCTAATCAAGATGAACATACATACATCTACGTATACATTGTCTTCATCGTATTCAAGAAAAAATACCAAAAACCGGACGAAAAGAGTTTTTCAACGCCCTAATGCAGCTATATACATTCTTTACCCATACATGATGGTTCTACGAAGTCCATACCTACATTTCTTTGAATGATAATTATATCCAAAAAAAAAGAACAATATATATCCTATATTACAATATATTAAAATGTTAAATTATCTCTTCAATACATTTCAATTATATTCTACTTTACACTTAAATAAAATACTGTAAATTACTAATATTATAATAATAAAATAAAACACCTTTTTCACAAAAATTAGTTTAATTCACTAAATGTAACATTTCGTGTGCACTGCACACATCTTCAGTAGTAACTACTACAGTTACTACTGAAGATGTGTGCAGTGCACACGAAATGTTACATTTAGTGAATAAAACTAATTTTTGTGAAAAAGGTGTTTTATTTTATTATTATTATTTTATATTTCATAAGTGCTCAACATATATTACTACTAATATTATGAATTTGTTATCAAGGTATTTATGACTAATAATAAAAATAGTAATACATTAATATTGATACACAATATTTGTATTATTTGTTGTTTGCAAATCGATCTAGAAATAACATCAAAGTAAAAATTATTATTATTTCATTATTATATTTAAACAATTTAACGAGCTTTTCTTTGAGCGTGTGTAGTGGCGAGGTACGTTACTCTGAATACACATACAGAGTTGCATTACTCATCAGTAATATAAGCATTAAAAACGACTTGACCCTTACACAATCATTCAAAAGACGTTATGTTCAAATCTATTTAATTTTCATATTTATATTGTAAATTGGCAGAATATGTAGAAGACATAATAAGCATGTATTTTAATCGTGAAAACACATAACTCAAATAAATGAAACAGAAAATTTACATTTACATGAATAATATAAACAGATCAGATAAATTTACGGGATCAACGGTACTAAAATTATACTAGGTAAACACTGAAGCTTGCACTGAATATACATTTGACATCAAATTATTATTGTCATTAAGAGCAAGGTTACAACATAAAATACCTGTATAATAGTAACACGATTACTGTTTTCCGTTAGAATAAGTGAACAATTATTTGAGAGTGTATAAAAATATTCGTATATAAATTATTTTTAGTAAAAAAATTGTGAAAAGAACGTTAAAAATTTTTTTTTAACTCGATATTATTTTTGAATAATAAAATTACAACAAATAACATTCGTCTCGAATTCATTTTGAAAAATTCAATAAATTATTCGAATAATAAATTGCTATTAAAAGCAAGCTTGACCACTCACGTTCTTTCGAAAGCGTTTATATATACGTTGTGTTTTAATTTATTGAACAACAAATAAGACAAAAGTTTCTTCTTTCAACTGAAAAATATTTTTTTGCAAAGAAATAATAAATAGTCAAACTTACTAACTATTTCCACATATTTACATGAAAACTGTCATTTCATATCGTACATAATAGACTAAACAAAAATTATGCTACGAATTTTTAACATTCATTCAAAAACAATCGCATTATATACGTATATTTTTATACTCTCTCAATTAAAACAAACTAAATATGAGTATGATAGGGCTCTTGGCGAAAACTCTCATGTAAAACAAAAGTTAACGAGTCTGTGGTAGTACCTCAAGGGTGATTCGGAAAACTACCAATTTTTTTTTAGTTGCTATTGACTATACCGAAAATATTGCAAAGAAAAATATAGAAAGTAAAAGTTGAAAACATGGATACTAAAGGCAATACACGTACATTAATATATAAGAAAAAAAGATTAAGAAATAAGGAAAACATTTATTGGACCTTAAAATTTGGATAAATAACATCATCATCATCATTATTACACAAATCCAGTGTAATGATATAGTAAGTAAAAGATAGTAGATTATTTTCAAAAAATATTTTCATAATATTATTGAAAATATTTTTTTTTAATTCAAAAATTCGGTAATTAAAATATAACAATATTTTTTTTTTTTTTCAAAGGTTAACACAAATGTACCAAGGCCGAGAATTGAATTCAAAACGCAAAAGGAAACTTCGGTGAAAATATATTCATGAAAATGGAGCATCATCGCCTATATATCACCTGTATAAACCTATAACTTAACTTGAAAAAATATGTCATTTTATGTAGAAGTTGTTGATTTTGTTCTATTCCGAAATATGTCTCAGTTAATGTATTTTGCTACTTAATTCACATAATTTAATATCTGTTAACCAGAACCGATATATAACAAAGGAAATGATAAAATGCAAAAATTGAAATATTAAAATAAATACACACACATTAATATATAATAAACATAAACATTCAGAAAGAAGAAGAAAACTTCTATTGGAAATTAAATTTATGAGAAATAACATTCTTATGGAGACCTTGATTGAGGTGAGAGAGCTAAAAAAAATTCAAATATTAATGAAAATATGATTTTCTAATTCATAGATTTATTAATTAAATAAAATATAATAATAAATTCATTTCTTTACAGACGTTAAAATTCCGTGCTACTGATGATTATGTTCAACATGCATAAGAAAACAGCGATGGAAATATACTAATGAAAAAAGAGAGAAAAGCATCATTGTGAGAAAGTGATAGAACTGTGAAGAGAGAAAAAGCATCATTGTGAGAAAGTGATAGAACCGTGCATAGCATTCTTATGGAAACCTTGATTGAGGTGAGAGAACGAAAACAAAATTCAAATATTAATGAAAATATGATTTTCTAATTCATAAATTTATTAATTAAATAAAATATAATAATAAATTTCTTTCTTTACAGACGTTAAAATTCCGTGCTGCTGATAATTATGTTCAACATGCATAAGAAAACATCGATGGAAATATACTAATGAAAAAAGAGAGAAAAAGCATCATTGTGAGAAAGTGATAGAACCGTGCCTAAGAAATGAAGATTACAGAATAATATCGTTAACAAACATAAAAGAAAATTATAAATATGTGTAAATCTATAAATTAATTAAAAAAAATTAAAATTAAAGATTTGAAAAACCCTGTTTAAATTTAAAAACGCTGCTATTATCACCAAATCTATTATTAATCATTTCATCTAAATTAATTAGGAAGAAAAGGATGTCGCTTAAGTATTGAAGCAAACATGTAAGAAATAACTTAAATATGTTAGTGCACACATTTAAATATTAATATTAAAATATAAAGAATAAGAATTGATGCAGCTCTTATTTAAAAAAACATTTTCTATAACAACAGAACCCGATAAGCATTCTGAATAAAATATCGGATAGTTGCAAACTATATACAGGGGTGTATAAAAATAACTATAGTAAAGCAATATTGAACATCTAAAACACAATTATATTTACTTATTCGCTATATATAATTACATGGTGTTTCAAAAACTGAATCGCAATAAAGACAAAATCCGCAATAAATTTAGAAGAATAAGGGGGAGCGGTACCTCAACTGTAAGCGGAATAAGAGGCGATGGCGGGCCTTCAAGGCCTGCCGTATTAGCTAGTTTTCTCTTATAATGACAAATATTAATGACAGTATGACACTTAATGATATAACTTAAGACAGACGTTTTACATTCCATGACAAACCTTTATCAATATAATTTTTGATCTCGCGGTATTAAACCCTAATTTGTAATAAACTTTCTTTTGAATTTCCCGCTACCAAATACATTTTGAATCTCCCGCTATTTGCTTAGTGTTATTGAAAACTAATTTTTTGATGTCGGCGTCATCTATATTTGACCCGAGGCAATACAAAACGCGGATAAAAATTTTGGCTTGACTGAGCCATCTCATGTAATCTGTGTTCTAGAAACAGTTGTTTAGATTCGGGCACACGAAATAATAGTGTTATAGTGGAATTATTAAGAACAATTGAAACTTCTGTATTGTCTGTATCATTTCTAATAGTCTGATTTAAAAAATACGCTCTTCCTTGCCAGCCTTCATCTATTTTAATCAAAAGAATGAAATTTCCATCCTTATAGTATTGTACTATAGCTTCAAACTGTTGTTCCCCATTAACACGAGCAATTACTTCGAAAGGAATAAAACCCATCTTGGAACGGACGGTGTGTTTCATACGCTTGTATGCTACATATCTTGCGTTTTTCATTTTCGCATTTTTTAACACAACAGAAAAAAATATATTTGTAACACAATTTCATAGATAACACATGTTTAACGGTGTAATGTTTTTGCTTCGCGGCAGACATATTTTAAAAGATGTTGAAAGATTTCAATAGGTGGCTCTGACGCAGGAAAATATTATTTTCCTTCAAATAACTATTGTCAGAATCCATACCAATTTATTTATATCTAAAATAATTATGTAACTAATTTATTTTTTACTACTGAATATTTTTATCAAAAAATTTGTTGATTAATATACGTACAATTATTGTTTTGACGTAAGACATAATAACTAGAACTATTAGGTTTATTAGTCCTTGTTCACAATGGACATAAGAAACATAAGACATAAGGAACCCATAAGACGTAAGATTTACATAAGAGATACATAATGCGTTAAATTTAATTACTATTCACAATGAACATAAAGAATACATAAACGTAAGGATTTGCGCATGCACTATAGTGGTATTTTGTTTATTTATTTTGACGTTTTAAGGTTAGTAACAGATAGTAATATCTAAAAATTCTGACAATACTGAAATTTCTATTAGAATGGATAATAATCTGTATATTACTCTTATTGTTATTAACGAAAAGTAACAAAAATAAATGTCAAAGGAAAACAGAACACGCTGGTGGGTTTAGCCGGTAAAAACAAGAAGAGCAAATCCAGTCTGTAAAACCTATTTAATTTATAATATGTATTCTCAAATATATGAAATGAACTTCATTTAACCACACAAATTAAAAGCTTATCTATTTAAATTACATTATAAAGTCTTTAAGAATCATTGTATCTGTATTTTACAAATACAGGTTCTTTAATTTGAAATAAAACCCTTTGTTTTTTATTTTACCATCATGTTCTATTTATACAAACAATTTTTTTCCACACATACACAAATATTAAATGCTCTATCTTAGGCTTGTAACTTGTTTTTAATTCATATTTTTTTTTTACATTATAATGTACTACCGCGCTATCATTTAAATTCTAAATTAGAGCAGGCTGTGAAATTTAAATTAAGTTGGTATATAAGTACTAATTTACAATTTGAATTGTCAAAGTGACGTTTCAAAATGTTAATTTATCAATAATTGACATTCTGGACAACCTAATAAAAAAAATCCCGCCTGCTATAATTTAGAATTTAAATGATCGCGTGGTATTACATCCTCAGATAATGAAATTATTAACATCGTAATCCTTAACCATTTCCATGTTATATGCTGATTAGATTTTTATTCGCATTCATATATTAGACACTGCACTTTAAAATGTTATAAAGACAGCAAAAGTATTATATGCTGTACCATGGTGCTCGGCTTTGGTGGTGGTTTCAGTACTAAAGTAAAAATATTTAGTGTAGGTTATTTTTTTGTATTGTTGTATGCCTTGAGATACTTCACAAGTAGAAAAAGAAAGAAAACTTCGCATTTTTAATACACCCATATGTAAATATTTTTTTTTAAAACTGAAGGGCTTGGTGCAAAAAGAAGAATAAATCTGTAATAAGGAATTTTGAAAAAAATATCATTTTTATTTAATTTCAACTGTCTCGTGTAATAAGTCTAAAGCAAACAATACTGTGAACACAAAAAATACACTTCTATACTCGAATCTTAATACTGATTTAAAAGTATAGATGGCAAGTACCTGCAATGAACCACAATTGGTGATTTATCTTCTGATATGCTCAAAATCTTTTTCATAAAAGTGTAACTGTGGATATATAGTGGAACCTTAATGTAGTCCGGTGTTCTAAAGAAATGCAATTGTTCCACTACTCGCTCTTTATGATCGCAAAATAGTGTAAGGTGTCTTATTTCATAGTTAGTTATCACATTGACGTTTTGATACAATACTTTTACATCATCAAAATCCAATTCTTCGTTTATATCAGGCCAATAAATTCCAGAATCCTTTTCCTAGAAATAATTAAAGGAAGGAATTTGTAAAGTTATAGTTCATTATCAATAACATTTTTATATTTAAATATATTGTACTAGGTAATATCTCATACATATCAGTTCAACCCTCGAAATAATTATTAAATCCTATTACAGTTTAAATGTCATAAATTGAACTGTATATGAAATGAAATAACACTCTAGACATGTTTTGTAAAATTACTATTACTTAATGAACAACCCTCGTATGTGCTAGTTTTATAATATCTTTATAAATCTCCTAATATTCCATTCATTATATGAAAGTGTTTTATTTTTATTCCCGACTAGCTTTATATTTTATCTTTACATAAATTATTTTACTCTAATCTAACTCTTTATTTTATTTAAAATATTTAACTCTGTCTACAATCATATACTTTAGTAAATCTTAATAATCTTTTTTAAATTCCTTATTTATTTCCTTAACTAACATTTTATATATTACTGACATCTGTATTATCTTAATACTTTCTATATTTTAAATATTCCAGTCTGCTAACGAGTGTTCAATAAAACACCTAGATGTCACCACTACTCATTCCCTTATATGTGTATAATGTAATTAATACCAGTTTATTTATTGCAAATTTCTAAATGTTAAATTGTTTGATGTGAAATGCTATTTTTCTTTATTAAATGGATTTTTGATTCCTCAGATTATACTTCTTATAACATTTACTTAATTCCTTCGGTAAGAAAACAATAATAAACAGATTCCAATTTAATATGTCCAAATGACATTTATTTCTTTCAGGTTATAAATTTACCAGAATATTTCCTATAGTTGAGAATTTGATTATGATAAAATAAAACGATATTCTACTAATAAATAATATGTTTATATTCAAACTTCGTTGTTTTTTTTTAAATACTGGACAATGGTTAACAATATCTTAATATGGAAACTGAATACTTGACGTTTAGAAAATATTTACTCCAAGGTGTATAGTTCCAAATCCAACTAAATAATTCAGGTACGTACTCTGATCTTATTTATTATTGATATTCAAAAATTAAGTAATTCTTTCTATTACTTTATTTCTCAAATTAATTTAAACTATTATTATAATGTGTTCAAAACTATTTAATGGCTTGATAACTCCATAAATTTGTATATAAATGAAAATTATTCATATCTTGATATAATACTGGATAGTAGAGAATTAAAATAACTTATGTTGTTTATAACAGATGTACCTGTTGTTATAACTATTAGTTCAGTCTATTTCAATACTGAATTATATTGCAAATAATTAAATCTTTTCCAACATTTACAAAATGTTATCTTTCTTTAATACTGACACAAATAATATACTAAAATGGTAATACTTAATTGCTTTCTTCTTTTAGATGAGTAACTATCCACTTCCTGATGACGTTTTTGGACGGATACTACTTCTTTGATGTGGTTAAACTTCAATCTTGTTCAAACTCGTGAAGAAAGAATACCAATTATCCTGTACAGGAGCTTGCTCGACGTTTGGAATAAAATGTCCTCTTATTAGGATGCCGAATCTCTTAGTGCACAGCAAATTCTCCTTTACACCCGGAACTTGTGAAATTCACCAACCTTTATGGATCTCTTGTGATAATCTGCCTCTTTTGAACACCCGTACTTCTGGAATCAACTTCCTTTTATAATAACCGGATCTTGAAGATTGCTTCAACCTTTATGGAATTTCAAAACTCTAATACTCAATAGCCTCCTGAAAACTTCTATGATCCCGGAGACAACAACCCTATTTCGGATATACCTGGATCTTGTACAAATTTGTAAGTACTATTATTTTTTTATATTAATTTGTTCGTAGTTAACGTAGTTCACTCAGGACACACTTTTCTCTTTTATAATTAACTGTATTCGTGTTTTATATCAGAAATTATCTTCTTTCTGAAAAAACACGTCTACCGTTTTTTAGAATTCGAAAAATTCTCTTTTTAAACACTATTTTAGGATTATTATCGCGTTGATATCAGAAAAGATATTCCCTTTTCCAAAAACACGTCTACCGTTTTTTAGAATTAGAAAAATTCTCCCTTTAAACACTATTTTAGGATTATTATCGCGTTAATATCAGTAAAGATATTCCTTTTTCAAAGAACACGTCTACCGTTTTTTAGAATTAGAAAAATTCTCCCTTTAAACACTATTTTAGGATTATTATCGCGTTAATATCAGTAAAGATATTCCTTTTTCAAAGAACACGTCTACCGTTTTTTAGAATTAGAAAACTTCTCCAAATTATTTATTCATTTCCCTAGTAATCCTCTCTCATTTTGTATTCTCCAATCAAAGTTTTACAACAGCAATAACAATCAACAACATAGCTTTTAAATTCTCTAATATACTGACATGGTTTAAAATAACCATGCCATATTTATTATAATTATAGTTTTAAAGGCTTGGAATTTTAAAATATTGATCTTAGTATAGGTGTCGAATTTATTGTCTGAATTATAATTTAATAGGTTAATAGAGAGGTCGAGATTTCATGGTTGATTTGGTTTAGTCGTAGAACGAACGATTTTCTTTCTTCTATCTTGTATTTGTAAAATCTGTTAACAAAAGAAATGAAATAATATAAGTATTGTTCTAAAATATTATGTAATATGTTATTTGTACAAAATTGTTTAATTTACGAAGATATGTCAAGTATAATGGATAAAACTAATTGATTTTGAGTAGAAACAAATTTAAATTAAAATTCCCGCAAGTATTTTGAATAAGAGGAAGTGACAGTTAATTTTGACAGTTCCTGTATAGGTATTTTTAAATAGTATGTAAATGGAAAAAAATGCATGATAAGTAGGGTTTAAAATTAGAAAAAGAATAAATAATGTGTGGAATATCAAATTTTATGGATAAAGATTAAAAAGATTAATAAAAGATAGACATATTGATTTATAAAAGGTATGTGTAGAGATCTCATTGGAGAATTTAAAAAAATAAGTAATAATGTTGCCAAGGCAATTTGTTTGAAAAAAAAACAAGGAGATGAAAATAATTTTCACACGACGCGGTCGTATTGGTCGCTGAATTTAAATAAATTCATCGATAACGTCTCAAATTTATTGAATTTTGTGCTAAAAAGCATTAAAAGTGATTAATTTAAACGAAGTCATAGAGATTATTACAGTTTAAAGTGAAAAGTGCTTACATAAATATTATATGTCTATAAATCATAGCAAAACAATTTATAGATAAAGAAAGTATTATTTAAACAGGTTTAATAATAATTTAACAAAAGTACTTACATATATCGAAGATTATCCATCGACGAAGTTCATAATAAATTTTCAAGATTACCCAAAGACGAGGAATCTAGTGAATTCTCAAGATTAACTATAGACGAAGTTCCTAGTTTATTATCAAGATTAACCAGAGACGAGGACCATTTTGTTAGAAGCGAATTTACTGAGTCCGAACGTGTATACCTAAGAGGGAAAACCATAGGCCAGGAGATCCAGTGCATTTGTGAATCCAGCAAAGGGCCAGGAGATCCAGTTCATTTGTGTAGGCGTAATCACTTCATAGGAATCCAGCGAGTACAGAAGCAGCACATCAAGAGTTCTAACGAAAGACCCAGGTCATCGTAGGTGCGAAGATTATGTAATTCAAGACACCAATACACTTCATGAAGGTAGAACCTACAAGTTAATATAAATTAAAATTTGAGGTAATATAAATCATATGGATACTATTTGTTTCAAAGTTAATATATTTCACATTAATATTTAATTAAATTAGAACTATTTGATTTTGAATAAGTTTGAGAATAATATAAGAAAGGAAATACCTTATTGGTAGTATTATTCCACATCAAATCCAGAGGAATCTCTACATCATTTGAAAAGATATTATAAAATTTCCAACCATTATTTATCGGTCGTAAATTATACTTAAAATGTCGTAAGAAACATACTAGACATAAATGTGTCAATTTTTATAACGGTTTATTTCCATACTAAATTTACATATCTTCACCATAAATAAACAATTTTCAGAACCATAATTTATTGTTGTTACAATATCGGACATTTTTAATATACTCTGTTTATTTTGAGATTGTTGTTTTTTCTACATTAGAAGTACTATTTGTTTTTATGCTTCAATATATCATCTGGTAATGACAGGCACATTAACCTATAAAGAAAACAAATATCAAATTAATATTATCTGAAGCAAGTTATATAGAATAAAAAATACCTACATGTTCACATAGTTATAAAAGTAATCAAGTGCATTTAACCAGTCACAACGGACCTAAATTAAACGAGTAATCCTGAGATTAAGAGTCATGTTCACCAAAGAATTTGTAAACGTATCAATAGTACACGAGATACAAAGTAAGGTTAAGAATTAATGCCATAATACATCAAGAACCCCCCCACATTTATATTGTATAGGTATAGTTCATTTAAAGTATAGTACCACCAGTACAATAAAGCATTAGTAAAAGGAAGAGTATTACAATTTAAATTATTTACGCTGAGTTTGGAGTTTATATTTATTATCTATAAAGATGAATATGTTATAATCGATTCACAGGGCAATCTAGTGAATGTTAATTTTCTTTTTTTTAATAGTAAGAGGACATTGATAGCTAACATAGGGCGATTATAGTACTGGGTTATGTCGGAGCAAAATTAATGAACTATTGAGTTAGATAGATAAGAGGGCATTATTAGGAAATAATATGTTGTAAATAATACCCATATACAACATCATTACAATACCTAGAATACTTCTTAAAATTGTATTATCTGATTATCTAAATTCTTTTCATAATTTTATCAACCCTTCTTTACATATTCATATCCCAATACCTCTCTACATCTATATTTTTGAACAAAATGTCAAATAATGACAGTTCCTGTATTTCAAATTATTCCCGGGAACTGTTCTACAATACAATCTATACACCTTTCAAAATAAGATTCTAAATATTTTTATCACCTCATAAACGTCAATTACCCAAGTTTTTACAAATTTATAATACATTTTACAAAATAACAACTAATATTCAACTCTCTTCTTTCCAGAATATTTTGAACTTCTAAGAAAAATGAACATGGTCAACCTTTCCATATACAGGTGGTTTATTATAAAATTCGAATACTTGTTAAATACGATAAACCTCTATTATGATAAACCTAATAAATTTTATTTTAAACACATCATAATACATTTTTCTACGTTTATTAAATTAAGTTTGGTAACTTTCATAACTTTCCATATTATATTGTTAACGTATGCCTTTATACTATAACATATGCCCCTTTTAATAAATGTAAATTTAAACCTCAAATAAACAAATTTTCATTTATTAAACTAATATAACTTCAATTATTACATTCTCAGTAATTCCTATTTTGTAACCAATATTATTACAATAACTATTAATATTCAAATCCAATGTACAAACATTTCACAATTCTCAACAATTAACATATATGTTTAAGCAATTTTTTTTTTTATATAATTTATCCAAAGTAATATAAGTACCACTTATTTTAATTCATCATATGGAAATTATTAATTTCTTTTTACATACATAATAACTATGCCCTGTACATTCTATTAATATTTAGCAAGTATTCTCTACATATAAATATTTAGCCTCTATACAATTTTTATAAAATCATAGTATCTGTATTACTCTTAACATTTTTTAGGTGATAGTTTCAATTTTTTTATTCAACTCTTTCTCGTAAAGATTATTGCCTCTATAAAATATTTTACTTATGCTCACTTATACATTTATATTATATTTATTATTTCTATTCCCTTTGCGCATGTATCCCATAATATTCCTATAGACATATCCGTCTTCCCCATACTTTCTACTCATGAAAGTTAATAATTATATTTACGTTTTATAGGCGTACGTTACCTTAATCTCTCATTAGACATTTTAGTCCTATATAAATCATTATATTAGGTTACTTTTAACCCATTCTCTATCTTTTATATCATAATTCTATATTTTAATGGTACATTTTATATTTATTTATTATTGCAAGCATTTTTCCTTCAATTAAAATATTATATCATAAAGGCTTTTACTATCTTTTTATAATTAGCTTTATAACATCACCTACTTTATTATTCTGTAAATCTCTTTTACTGCTTCAATTATTTTTAAAATCTTAAGGCTTTGAATAATTCTTTCTTTTCCTCAACTACTAAACACATTTCTTCTATGTTTTATATTTGGGCATATAATTACACATTTAATTCCAAATATATTTTCTTATAGTACTTTGGTATATATATTTTTTTTTTATATATATAAAATATGTAGGAATGAGAGTAACATTTGATACAAATCTTAAAATAACATTCTTCAAATATTTCTAATATTCTAAACTCTATATACTATATTTCGATTCTGAACCTCTTTCTATATATCCATTTTTACTTTCTTATACGTAGTATAAGGAAGTATTGTGATGACGAAAATTTTCGACCTCGAGATTTTTGCAGATGTCCACGTTTTGAAGTCCCCTGATACCGAAAAAGTGGTTTTTAAAAAATGTCTCTCTCTCTCTCTCTCTCTCTCTCTCTCTCTCTCTCTCTCTCTCTCTCTCTCTCTCTCTCTCTCTCTCTCTCTCTCTCTCTCTCTCTCTCTCTCTCTCTCTCTCTCTCTCTCTCTCTCTCTCTCTCTCTCTCTGTGTGTGTGTGTGTGTGACCACGATAGCGGTGAAACCGCTGTAGATATCAATTCCAAATTTTGTATTTACGTGTATAATCTCCCTCTTGAGATCTGATTAGTTTTTCAGTAAAATCGGTAGACCGGAAGTAGCAGTTTACTTCAGTGAAAAAATCGAATTTTGCCAATATTTCGTCAAATACTAAGTTTAAACAAATTTATAAAGAATCCATATGTACTTAAAATTAAAATTGAGAACAATTTTATTTAAAAAGTTTTTCGAAATTCCTACCGGAAGTAGGTCTTTTACTCTTATCAAAAATCGGTTTTTTGCGAATATTTCGCAAGTCAAGCTTTTTAGACAGGTACGTTACGGGTGTAAAAGTATTTAGAACATACTTTTCAATATCTTTTGTATAAAAAAAATTTCAAAATTCGGACCGGAAGTAACAGTTTTACTCTTACCGAACAGCGATTTTTTGCAAATATGTCGTAAATTATTCATTCTATATATATTTATTAAGAGTACAAAAGTATTTAGAGTTAGATTTGCAATATTTTTTGTATACATGAAATTTCAAAATTCGGACTGGAAGTAGCACTTTTACTCTTAGCGAGTAGCACTTTTTTTCGAATATCTTGCAAAGTATGCATTCTATAGAGATTTATTAAGAAAATGAAGGTACTTAGAATATGATTTTGAATAAGTTTTGTATAAAAAAATTCTTAAAATTGTATAGTTTGAAACGCTCATACGTATAAGAAAGTCGTGTGGTGGCCACACCTCATTTTTATACTAGGCTTTATTAAACCCTACTTATGAACTTTAACATGCCCCTTTCTCAACAAATCAAATAAGTTAACATTTTTTTTATATCCGATTATGTTCTTGTTATAAAGAATACTCCTACTATGCCCCTAACTTCTATACAATATAAAAATTTGAACTCTTGAATATAAAAACATTTCTTATATGGTTTGATGATTCTTCAAAAACAAACATGTGAATGATTTAACAATATTTGAAAACGGAAGTGACGTTACCCACCTATATAACACAATCAATTCTATTGTAATGTCCTGCCTATAACTTGAGATATAATCAATACTGGGATAAGCAGGTGTCGTAAATACCTTCAGAAGTCGACCTCTTTTCTTCTGTCCTGACTATAACTTTCTGTTCATAATTCTATTTTTAATCTAACTCTATTCTTCCATGTACCCAATTTTTCTACTGGTACCAAATTTTCTAAATACCATGTATCCTCTAGTTCCATTACATAAGTAATCTTATTAATCATTTTCCTAATCTTATTAAATACTCTTCCAAAATTAATATGATTTAATGTGAATGTGTTTGAAACTTTCTGACATTCAATATCACATTCTAATAACACTTTACTATTTATATCCAAGATCACTGTCTCCTGATAAACATTACGTGACACATATTTTTTTAAATAAACTCTTCTCTTCTCAATAAAATTATTACCATTTACAATTCCTTCAAATTTACTGTCCATATTAATTTTTTCACTTCTTAAGCTATTTCTCATATATGTTAGTAACATATTACGTCCAACATTAAATATATTTCCAGTAAACTTTCCGTCTCCTATAAATATCCCTTTTATCTGCCTTGAGGTGAATACGTATAACTTTTTGTCATCTTCTTCTTCTAATAAAATTGAATCTAATTGAGTTCTTAAAATACTTCTGCCTGAATCCATGTATTTTGTTTTCTTCTTTAAAAGTACGATTGTATAAAATTTCTTAATTTCTGCTGTCTTTTGTATATCATCAATACCGTTTAGAACATCCTTCTCAAAATTTCCTAACACTTCTTTAGTCTCTTTTATGTCTATTTCTACTAACTGATTTCCAATAATTACTCCTTCTTCCATCTTCAATATTCCATTAACTTCTGCTGAATCTTGTTTGTCTTTCACGCAAACTTGTGTTACTGGTATTATTTCTTCTGGATTACTCACCAAAGATATTTTAGAATCTTCAATATCCCTTTTATATGCTTCTCTAGTATCAATGCTCGCTTTAATCAATTTATCCAATCTTCCACTTAATTCTCTTTTATCTTCCTCTCTAATTTTCTCTCTTCTCTTAATATCTTCTTCTCTAATTTTTTCTCTTCTTTTAATATCCTCCTCTCTTTGTCGTCTACTTTCTTCAATCATCTTGTCAAATTTATCCATTAACATCTTATTATCCTCCTCTTGGGTTTTCAATAATTTTTCAAACATTTGTCGTATTAACGTCATCTCTTCTGAAGTGATTGACGTCATTTTAAATAAGAAGAGTACACAACTAAATCAAACAAAATTACTTGTACCTAAATATACCTGTAATTGACTTTATTATCTTTGAAAATGTAAATCAATGTTTCCTCTATAAAACAAAAAATAAAATATTCAAAATACGATGTTGTGAGTCTTATATTTACAAGGCCCCACGTTGATGCGTCATAAAATGTACTAGGTAATATCTCATACATATCAGTTCAACCCTCGAAATAATTATTAAATCCTATTACAGTTTAAATGTCATAAATTGAACTGTATATGAAATGAAATAACACTCTAGACATGTTTTGTAAAATTACTATTACTTAATGAACAACCCTCGTATGTGCTAGTTTTATAATATCTTTATAAATCTCCTAATATTCCATTCATTATATGAAAGTGTTTTATTTTTATTCCCGACTAGCTTTATATTTTATCTTTACATAAATTATTTTACTCTAATCTAACTCTTTATTTTATTTAAAATATTTAACTCTGTCTACAATCATATACTTTAGTAAATCTTAATAATCTTTTTTAAATTCCTTATTTATTTCCTTAACTAACATTTTATATATTACTGACATCTGTATTATCTTAATACTTTCTATATTTTAAATATTCCAGTCTGCTAACGAGTGTTCAATAAAACACCTAGATGTCACCACTACTCATTCCCTTATATGTGTATAATGTAATTAATACCAGTTTATTTATTGCAAATTTCTAAATGTTAAATTGTTTGATGTGAAATGCTATTTTTCTTTATTAAATGGATTTTTGATTCCTCAGATTATACTTATAACATTTACTTAATTCCTTCGGTAAGAAAACAATAATAAACAGATTCCAATTTAATATGTCCAAATGACATTTATTTCTTTCAGGTTATAAATTTACCAGAATATTTCCTATAGTTGAGAATTTGATTATGATAAAATAAAACGATATTCTACTAATAAATAATATGTTTATATTCAAACTTCGTTGTTTTTTTTTAAATACTGGACAATGGTTAACAATATCTTAATATGGAAACTGAATACTTGACGTTTAGAAAATATTTACTCCAAGGTGTATAGTTCCAAATCCAACTAAATAATTCAGGTACGTACTTATTTATTATTGATATTCAAAAATTAAGTAATTCTTTCTATTACTTTATTTCTCAAATTAATTTAAACTATTATTATAATGTGTTCAAAACTATTTAATGGCTTGATAACTCCATAAATTTGTATATAAATGAAAATTATTCATATCTTGATATAATACTGGATAGTAGAGAATTAAAATAACTTATGTTGTTTATAACAGATGTACCTGTTGTTATAACTATTAGTTCAGTCTATTTCAATACTGAATTATATTGCAAATAATTAAATCTTTTCCAACATTTACAAAATGTTATCTTTCTTTAATACTGACACAAATAATATACTAAAATGGTAATACTTAATTGCTTTCTTCTTTTAGATGAGTAACTATCCACTTCCTGATGACGTTTTTGGACGGATACTACTTCTTTGATGTGGTTAAACTTCAATCTTGTTCAAACTCGTGAAGAAAGAATACCAATTATCCTGTACAGGAGCTTGCTCGACGTTTGGAATAAAATGTCCTCTTATTAGGATGCCGAATCTCTTAGTGCACAGCAAATTCTCCTTTACACCCGGAACTTGTGAAATTCACCAACCTTTATGGATCTCTTGTGATAATCTGCCTCTTTTGAACACCCGTACTTCTGGAATCAACTTCCTTTTATAATAACCGGATCTTGAAGATTGTTTCAACCTTTATGGAATTTCAAAACTCTAATACTCAATAGCCTCCTGAAAACTTCTATGATCCCGGAGACAACAACCCTATTTCGGATATACCTGGATCTTGTACAAATTTGTAAGTACTATTATTTTTTTATATTAATTTGTTCGTAGTTAACGTAGTTCACTCAGGACACACTTTTCTCTTTTATAATTAACTGTATTCGTGTTTTATATCAGAAATTATCTTCTTTCTGAAAAAACACGTCTACCGTTTTTTAGAATTCGAAAAATTCTCTTTTTAAACACTATTTTAGGATTATTATCGCGTTGATATCAGAAAAGATATTCCCTTTTCCAAAAACACGTCTACCGTTTTTTAGAATTAGAAAAATTCTCCCTTTAAACACTATTTTAGGATTATTATCGCGTTAATATCAGTAAAGATATTCCTTTTTCAAAGAACACGTCTACCGTTTTTTAGAATTAGAAAAATTCTCCCTTTAAACACTATTTTAGGATTATTATCGCGTTAATATCAGTAAAGATATTCCTTTTTCAAAGAACACGTCTACCGTTTTTTAGAATTAGAAAACTTCTCCAAATTATTTATTCATTTCCCTAGTAATCCTCTCTCATTTTGTATTCTCCAATCAAAGTTTTACAACAGCAATAACAATCAACAACATAGCTTTTAAATTCTCTAATATACCTAGAATACTTCTTAAAATTGTATTATCTGATTATCTAAATTCTTTTCATAATTTTATCAACCCTTCTTTACATATTCATATCCCAATACCTCTCTACATCTATATTTTTGAACAAAATGTCAAATAATGACAGTTCCTGTATTTCAAATTATTCCCGGGAACTGTTCTACAATACAATCTATACACCTTTCAAAATAAGATTCTAAATATTTTTATCACCTCATAAACGTCAATTACCCAAGTTTTTACAAATTTATAATACATTTTACAAAATAACAACTAATATTCAACTCTCTTCTTTCCAGAATATTTTGAACTTCTAAGAAAAATGAACATGGTCAACCTTTCCATATACAGGTGGTTTATTATAAAATTCGAATACTTGTTAAATACGATAAACCTCTATTATGATAAACCTAATAAATTTTATTTTAAACACATCATAATACATTTTTCTACGTTTATTAAATTAAGTTTGGTAACTTTCATAACTTTCCATATTATATTGTTAACGTATGCCTTTATACTATAACAATATATTCACCCACCTTTTCTTCTTCAGTTAGGTCAGATGCAATTATGATGTATTTGATATTTTCCTGCCAGATCATGCGCCAATAATCACTGTAAGTGTTGTTTGTTGGAGTTTGAGTTGAATTATAAGCCTTACATTTATTATAACCCTGCAAAATGTACTTTCGTAAGGTGTATAAACTCATAGCGTATCAAAGATTTATGAAAAATATAATTTATGCAAAACCTATGCTTCCTGAGTTCCCCAAAAAAAAGGTAAAATAGAATTTACTTTTTTGTAAGTGTCCGTCACCTTGTCCTACAATTTTCCAATATAATAATTGTCTAACAGTTTGTACTTACATCTATATAACTTGCGTTGATATAGCAAGAAAATGGATCTTCGTCAATTATTTTCAGTTTTTACCTATTTACGTCATCTGAAAACATATGATAATTAACCTTTTGGGGTACCTAGGTAATGAGATTTTAGTGTTTACAGTTTCGGATATCTATTCTTTGCTCTATTCGGGAATTGACAGCCATCATTATGAGTTTTAATAGGCCCTTCTGAAATTCATTTAAATTAGTACTGTGAAATTCATAATCGACATTAAATCTATTGTATTCTCTTACCATCTGGCATCGAGAAGTATTAGTAATTAGGAAGGAAGAATTATGCTGCCGCCAGCTACGATTAAAGCAATAACAATGACTAACGAATAGATATAATTTGGTAAGATACTGTACAAAGAAGAGAAAATTATTAAGATAGATTTTATACTTGCTATCACAGGAAGGAAGCAAAAAGGATTTTAATTCTTAACCAAGTAAAACCTAACATTCTATATTAACAAACCTTATATACATGATACTGTATTACTAGATCATCATTTTCAATGCTATTTTTAATATACTCAGCTAGTGCTTGGATTTTAACTAATTTTGTAAAATTTTTATCATCGAGTACCATGCCAAGTAAAATTAAATATAAAATATGCATCATATATCGAGAGCCTTTTAACATATAGGTCTGTATTTTCTACAATGTGGTAAAGTTTGTTGTTGGTCCCAATAAATCGAGGATCCGCTGACAGAGCTACCTTTGGACATCATATTTTTGTTATTAGGGTACTATATTTGTCAATAAGCCACTAGGTCAAGAAGTCATTTTAGAGTCACTTTGTACGTTGCTTTAATATATTGGTTACGAATAATTTAATGTAAATTTTATTCTGTCTCTCTCTCCCTCTCTCCCTCTCCCTCATGATCTACGTCTGACCGTGGGCAACTCGAATTTCGGCTCTGGTATTTGAACTAACGTTTATCCTTCCGGAAGCCCAGCGGTCAGTGGATTTGGTACCCCTAGCTGTGTCGTGCACTTCTTGGAAAGTCGATTCATTGAAGGTGAGGCATCTGCGTTTGTTTGCTCTAGCGCCGTAGATGTTGTGTGATTCTACTGAACACATCGTTCCGTTAGAGCTGTTTTCCAAATATATAGAACATGTTTTGTATCATATCTTCTGTTCAAACTATCAGTTTTTTTTTAATTTTGACTGTTTAGCATGTTATCCTCTAATTTAAATGTTCGACTCTTGCTAATGTCTTTGTACACTAAAAAACTCGTAGCTATTTAATATTGGTATAACGAAGATGTTTTTTTTTTCTTAGCGGCGGATTTTATATGTTCGTCTCGTGGTTTGTTTCTCCAATTTAGATGGAAATGCACCTCTTGCTACCATCATAAGTACAAAGCTAATGCAAGTAGAGTACTGTGTCTTCAAAATCTTACCTCATTAAAGTAGGCTGTTTTATATGTAATTAAGTAATCGATGTTGATGTACATGCTAAGCTTTTGAAAACTTCAAATTCTGACAATTTTCATACTTAAATTCAAATTATAGACGCTTACATGACATAACCAAACTATCAATATTATGCGTTTGTGTCTGATTACGTGCACGTTCACCAACTATTAAAAAAAGGATGGCCGTCTCAAACAAAGAAAATATTTTAAGGCATGGTATTCGAAGTTTAAGTACGAGTTACTAAATTCTAATAAAAACAAAAGATGGCCACTTTTTCCTTAGCGCCACAGTCAAGATAGATATGGGGAAATCAGCTGAAATGCAGCCGCAGACTTCTGTTTCTGACTCACTGGTTTTCGCTAGTGTAGTGTAGCAATGGAAAAGGCAGTAAAACCTTGGAGGCGAATAGACAACAATCCGAGACGATCAGATGATAGGCTACCAATTGTGGCATCATGTCTACACTGCAGTATATAATTTATATTTCAAATCTGTATAACTTGGTTGATGGGTGTACTATTAAGTAAGGTACCTCACTGTGACATTTGAATATACCAGAAAGCAAAACAAGAAAGATGGTAAATATCTTATATCATCAGCTATATGTGAGGAATTATAAAATCTAGGGTCTTTTATAAAATTATTATTTAAGTATGTGTGATGTTTTGTATTTTTTCTTTACGCTAAATTGGTACTTGCCAAAAAGTCAAAAAACATGATTTCTCAGCTCCTATATAGCCTCTGTACATCTGGAGTATCTCAGCGTAGTGTAATGAACCTCTACTGACAGGAATTGCACCAAATATTAAGGTATCAAGGTATAACTAAATCCTATTCTTTTCTTTGTATGCGCTAGTTAATATTCGAAATTATCTTCTTATGATAATAATAAACTTCTATTCTGTTAACATATACAAGTATGCATGGAATTTGTCAATTACAGGAGTACAAGGAATGAAGAAAAAAGTATCAAAAAGAAAGTTTCAACAGATATATTTGCTGCATTAGTATACAAGAGCGCGCGAGGTATGATCACCCGATGGTATACGTAAACTCGCATCTAAACGTGGTCCGATAATACATATTAGAGTAACGGCACAACATACTAGCATTGCCTGCTCATATTCGAACTCATAGTGATCTGATTATTTTTTGCAGATTGACAAAAAGAACAAATTAAATTTTCTCTTTAAGTGATGACGATTGCTTAGATAACTAAGTCGATAATAACGCGAAGATTGTAATACTTATAACGTAATTATGATTATCCTAATGAAATTAAATAATAATGTAGTTGTGTACAAAGTTATAGCAGTACAACTGGGTTTTAGAATGAAATAAAAACAACCCGCCTGAAACATCTGCAGAATAAACTAAGATGTCTAGAGAAAAATAAATAAATAGAAATTTCATGGTAAAAAAAAAACTATAAATAAGTATAACAGGAATACCATAAAATAACATAAAAACGACCCTTGAAATAGAAATTAAAATTAGAGATTCTCTCCAGTAAATATAACGAAATAACAACTCTGGAAAAATAAATCTATATATCCATATCTGGCGAACACAGCTAGCGGAGATCATTTGCCGAATATACGTCCGAAGAATATCGACTAGCATCGGGTGATCATACCCCGCGCGCTCAAGCTGTATGTATGCTATGCTTATGTAAGCTGCTAATATTTAGGAAGTCCCTTACTTTGTACGAAAATAGAATTTGTTTTATGTTGTTCTTAAACATTTTTATGTTACAATTTGGTATATCTGCAGGTATATAATTGAAATGGTCGATTCTCTCTCCCAATCAACAGAGGATAAGGTTAGTTTTATAAGAAAGTGAGACAAACGCAAATCGTTATTATTCCTTGTAAAATAGGAATGCTCACAACCTGCGGTTCGGTACGTGTTTACATTTTTATATTTTTATGTATATAACAGACACTCTCTAAAATAATACAGTGGGTAGTGTTAAAATCCTGTGCCCACAACAAACAAATTTTTATGTTCCCAGCTGCCAGCTTAAATAAACAAGAGATGCCTGATCTGTATATTTCGTCTAAAATATTAAGTGAACAATTTAGACACTGACACTAATCAAAACAAAGAAAAATAAAACATAGTGTTATATCATATTCAACATTTATATTAGAAATAAACGACTTTACACACTTGTGCAAAATATACTCACACACAACAGATGTACAAACATTGGCAAATTTGATTAGAATGAATACTTAATACAAATAAAATCTAATTAATTAGTATTGACAAATCTTTTATCTAATTTAGAGCTATGTAGTCGCCAAGAAAAAGCACAATAATAATTTTAGTTTACTTGTCATACAATCTGAGCAGTTGCCAAGTTTATGAATTACTTTAGTCCTTTTTTATTTAACATACAAATGATAATAGTTTCTTATTTATGTCCCTTTTTTAATATTACACTTTCTTTTTTCTTTATTCGAATGGAAAACCTCGCTGTTGCTGGGCTTTTTCTTGGAAATTTCCCGTCGGCGGCTGCAATATGTCCCCTTTTTGATCGAAGAATTTGCACTAATTGATGCACCTATTCTATATCATAGGCTTAGATACGAACAATTACAACTTGCGACAATGAAAATAACACTCTCGTCGCTAATAATAATGATAATAAGTCGCGTCTACATGCATACAATAGAACTTATGTTTTCATTCACATATATAGATATACGACTATACTATAAAGCACCAAACAGTACACTTCCGTCATAAAAGAAAAATAATGACGTCTGTATTGCCAATTTATAGTATTTATATCACTATTTGTATCTTCTTCTTGCTTTCAGACTATATTTCCTTCTTCCTCCAAGTATTTTGAAAGCTTAAATCGTCGTTTAATTACAATTGAAAACATTTCTCTGCTCAATTAAATTTTCAATCTAATAATTTTATTTGACCGTGCAATTTCTTGTACAATGAGTTCGAATCATTACCAAAAGAATGTGTGTGTGACATTAACATTCACCTACCTTCGGGCCTGCTAATACCCTTCGAAGCCGGGAACCAACTCTGTAGTTTCTCGAGGGGGTTTACCGAGGTGTTCTTGTTGTTTACTTAATTTCACTCAGAAATGCGATAGTGTTAATTTATATTTAACAAACGATGTCTATCTGATAAAAGAATATTAATTTGCGCCTTAATTTTCAACTTAATTAAATAAACTAGTAAACTAATAAAGTATTCAGTGGCTTGCCACAAAGAAAAGAACAGATTTTTTAATAAAAACAATATTTATTGGCACTTACATTGACAGCACAGGTATAAATAATATACAATAGTTACGACAAACACAAATGATGTAATTCCTTAACAGTGTCAGAATCAAAATAAGTTTTTAAATAATAAGTCATGAATCACCGCATAGTTATACGATAAATGATAATCTGACTTTGAATGATTACAAAATTACACAAATGAGATTATACATACATAATCGACTGTCTAACAAAGTGTTTGTTACGAACATTATAAAAAATGAAATACTGCTTGAAATGAACATATTAACACAATTCGCAGGTTATTTACGACAAAGAAACGTTTAGCAATGGATATATGAAGCAAAGGTACAAAAATTGATGAGGTAGTTCATTAGGTGATGAATGTGATAGACGGTAAAAAGAAGCTGTACTTTGAGCTTTGTAAAGCGGCGACTTGCAAAAATTGGCAACAGTGTATTACCACACGCTAAAGTGCCGCTAAAACAATTAATTAATGAGCACAGAAATCATGACGATCATCCCAGCGGTCAATACAGATTTCGGTGACTGTGTATGCCCCAGAGATATAGAGAGGGGAGAATGCTCTTGAACCACTGCGCATCTAATTTTTACGCGACGCAATGATCGCCGCCATTTTGACCCAGGTATGTCATGAGTGTTTTTGTTTATGTTCATTTAGGTTATGTTTGTTTTTGTGGTGCATTAATAAACTATTGTGTCCTTCTTTTTGACTTTTAAATGTAATTCTCAGACATACTTGTTTCTGGTGAATCGCGTGGAAAAAGTATCTGTGGAAGCAATATTTGTTTCATGTGCTCAAGTGTGTGGTTTCATTATTGTATAAATCTTTTAGATATTAAATACATAAATATCCATATAAATATGTCGTGCAGTGCTAAAAGCTGTCCCAATATTAAGAGGTTTAAACCTGAAGGATAAAGTCTTCACAGGTTTGAAAGCACCCAGCAAACACGGGTTGTTGGCCCAATTCTGGTAAAATAACCAGTAGCCGTCATAGAGATCATTGGTTCGGCAATGGTTAAAAACAACGGGCCGGCACTTATAGGACCCGCTGGCCGCTTGCCGGCCGTTGGACGGTTAGCCGGCATCACCAACATTGGGCCAGCAAATGGATTCTTAAATAATATTTGTTTTGGTCCATAGCTGGATCAGCGGGGTTTATTCATTCCTTTTTAAATGATAAATAATCAATCAACCATTGCATTATTTCAAACGATTTTATTCTGGCCCTTTATCTTATCCTGGACACATAATAATAAAATATTATACAGCTCTCGTATTGAAAATTGTATATAAAATTAGTGTTTAATTTTATATTCAGTTTTTTTACAACCTGAAATACAAAAATAGACATGTAGTTATACATATTTAACTAATATATATTTTTCCTCGCTTTTGTAATGACCTTTTTAATAAAAATTACAGAAATTTGAGTTTCAAAATATTCATTACCTTTAAATTTCAATAGTACATTGTTAAAATAGGAGCTTAAATATAGATAAAAAATTCTAGGGCTAGATAAAGAAACAACTATTAAAGAAAATTTAACATATATTCTTCAAACATCAAAATAAATATCTTTGGCAAAATTGCACATTAATAATTATTACCTAAGTATATATAAGTTATCTCTAAGTTAAGTAATATAAATTAAAAATATAGTTCTTAAAAAACGATTAAGATTTGGTACAGCTGTAAACTTATCAATTTCTGTTGCGTTGGGACCGTCCCCCATCTCTGTCTCCTGCACCCCTAAACCAAAGTTTTATTACGATATCGATTTGCTGATTACTGGCATTATTTGTTAATGGATTTTTGCGCACTGTATCTAAAAAATGAATTATTATATTGAAAGTTGTTAATAGTTGAATTAAAATTTACCTTCAATTAGTTTCACAACATTTGTAAAATTTTTAACGACAGGTTTGTTGTTCCGTCCAGACCAGTTCATATCTCTGGCAACGTTAGTTTTAAACATTTTTAATAGCATTCTCCTTGTAATGTCTGGAATGTCCTTTCCTCCAATAAGTTTCAAAATAGAAGACTAAAACGACAAAATAATAAATACACAAAGAAGGGAAAAATATGTAACTTATACACATTCTTCGTAGACATGGCGTTGAATTCTACAAGCTTTTCTAGTGAAGTTATTGGAACATAATTGTCCAGAACCGTGGTATTAGCAACTTGACTTTGTTCCAAATTTCTTTGAATTAAAACTTGTTCAACCATTTGCGTCAAATTTTTGATTTGGTTTTTCATTTTTTCCATTGAAATCATTAAATCCTTGAGCATGCCTGTATTAAAAATTTTAAATCAAAATATGATAAAGTTGTTATACCGACCTTGAGTTTTCAGGCAACTGTGACAGTCTTGTAAGAGCACATCTTGAATGATTGTGGGCTGTGAATTCACCACGTTTTCGCTGTTGCTACCTGAATGACAATGCCTTTTTTTTAGAAATATTACAGGATCCTGATACTCACGATTATTGTTTGTTAGAAAATTTGGTACATTTGGCACATCTTGAAGAATTTTGGGCTTAGAATTCAAAACCGTTTGACTGTTGCTAGGTGAATGGTAATGCTTCTTCTCAGCAATATTACGTTCCTGATCGTCACGATTATTGTAAGTTAGCAAATTTGGTATCTTTGGCTCCTTAGGAAGCTGATGGTTGTCTTCATCTGACGAAGATGAAGAAGTATTATTACTACTGCTGTCAGCCCCTTCATTGTCATACACCAACTTCGCTGCTTCTCTTCGTTTAATTTTTTTCATTTCTAAGTTATCTTCATCCGTTGGCATATCATCGGTAACAATACCCTTTATTTTATTCTTCAATTTGTCGAGGGCTTTGCCGAACTTTTCTATCGATATCGAAAAGTGTATATACTATAAACAGAAAAAATTGCAGTGGTCAAGACTTACTTGCTTTGTAAAGTATGTTGACAGGGCTGATCTGGCATTCACTGATGTTTAATTCTTCATGCTTCATAACAGCAATATTTCTTGATTGATCCGTTTTGAAATACAACGGCCACCAACAAAATTCTCTGCCTTCATCATCATCATCTCGATAACACCATGTACTCGAGACAATAGAAGTTGGACAACTACCATCTTTCATTTCATCTGGGAATTCTACGACGTAGTAATGATGGCTTAAACACAAACAAATAGGGCGAATCACTAGCAGACTTGTATGTATAATAGACACATTATTATATGCTAATAATGTATTATTGAAACTAATCAAAATTTATGTTTATAATTTTGAAATTTATAATTTTTTACTATTCTTGTTTTTAAACAATAAAGTACCAAAACAGTTAAAAAAAACACCTACCTGTTATTCTACAGACTGTTTTTTTTTTAGAATAAAATTTAGATTAAAATAAAAGATAGACAACATTATCTGCTTTTTATATTACTCTAGAATTTTAAGGGGACTGCTTCTTTTCTTTCTATACGTGACTAATTTCTTCAAACAAAATTCTAAATTCTCTCGTAATGTAAAAAGCTTCATAACGTTACCTACACCATGCTTACTTATACCGTAAATAGATATAACATTTGTTAAACTTTTAAAATTACCCACAATGAAGAAGTGGTGTAAAAAGATAAGACTGCTGAGTTTTAGCAATAAGAATACCTTTTCTAGCAATATCACTTAAAGTAAAATTTATTTCGCTATTACTTTCTGAAACAATATAATAACATAACAATTCAGAAGTTCCTCTAGGATATTCATAAAGAGGTTTAACAATATAAAATTCTCGACCTGTTAATTTTGTGCCGTTTTCAGTGTTATCAATATTTATAATTTTTACAATAATATTACTTTTTAGTTGAACGCAATTATCACCAGATTTTACAGATAATTTTACACTAATTTTGTTATCAATATAATAGAATCCCTTTTTATTCTTTTCATAATCGGAATTAATTTGGCCCATATGGTCATTTGCATTATCTATTTCAGACACCCTTTTTATAACTTGCTGATTAGACTTTCTTAGAAGTTTTTTAATAATAGAAAGATGATTTTCGAAAGGGAAACAGTTTATTTTGTCCAAAGAACCGAAAGTTTTAACATCGTTTGCCAAGTGAGTTAGAACATGCATATTGTAAGTTAAAAAATCTTGTCCGTAAATTTTTCTCGCATGATCTACGAATAAACGTAAAAGACGGTCTGCGTAATCAATGTATTCGTTATTTTGGTTAAGGTTAACATTTAATAAAATTGTCATCCCCACTGAAAATAGCATAAAATGGCCATAAATATGTTCAGGTAAAATATCTTCAAAAACCATGGGTCCAATATAAATTACAAATTGCCTTAATTCGGTAGCTTTGAAATGCTCTAAGTCGGTTAAAGGTCTGGGTTTTCTATTGAACTCTGAAGGCCATGTGTTTACTAAGGTCCTAATTTTTTGATTAGCAGAAGCAATAGTAGTTTTTAAAATTCCATGTGGCCTACCATGATCCCTCCACATAAAAAGAAGTTTACGCATTACCCCCAAACAAGCAGCATGCATGTAATCGACAGGAAAAGCTGATACCATTCCTAAATTTAATTTTGATAATGGTGTTTCACCTTTGTTATGCCTCAAGTAAGATCCATTTTTAAAACCTAAATCTGTCCTCAATTGTGCATAAATGTTTACAAATGTAATTCTTCGGTTAAAATACTCTCCTCTTACAGTGCATTTATCACACCCAAATCTACTATTAAAATTTAAAGTGTTTTTCACAAATGTTCGCGCTGGCGTATCACAAACAAATGCTTTTACGTTGATTTTAAATTTGCGGTCTTCAAATTCAAAACCATTTTTTTCATAAAATGAGAGCTCCTTCACAAATTTTTCTAAATAACTGTCTAGTGGAGGTTTACCTTTTCCATAGAAAATTGCAACAATAAATATTTCTGCGCCAATTTTGCATAGAATGGGCCAAAATTGATCCTTGCTGCTACGATGGAGAGGTAAACCATCAATATTAAAGAACAAGTCATATTCAGAGAGATTGCGAAAGTCTTTTTTTTGGGAAATTCTCTCCAGATGGTGTTTTAACCCAAAATAGTAAAACAATCCCTCACCCATATTTTCAATATGTAAATCTCTTTTGGTTTTTAATAATGTTCGCGAATCAGTTGGTAAATTGCTTATATCAGGATTTTGTTTAAACCACTTTAATAGTTCATTAAGTGCAGTATGCTTGATGTTATTTCTCAAAGACCAACTGACTAAAAACTGGATATCTTCATCTAATTTGTTGGAACTGAATGATGAATTCTTTTTTATTTTAGTTTGAATATCTTCGTGCAGTGATAAATCACTGTAATGGCCTAAATTGTCATTCGAATTACTACTAGAATTCAAAAGTTGATCGCGGAAATCTACTGAGCTCTCATTTGAAAGTTTTGATTCTGTTGCACGTTTCGACGTATGAGTCTGTAAATCAACAATACCGCTTTCTTCGGAAATATTACTTGAAATATCTATAGCGAAATTGCTAGTAAACAAACTAGAATTAGGACTTGAGCCTTCACTATCAATAATTGCCGCATTATCATTCAATTTCAATTCATTTTGAGAAAGATGTTTAACAGTACACACCCTCTTATGCGTTAAATTCTTATCGATATTTTCTATGGTTGCAGCTACTCGTTTCCTTATTAATTTGTTTTGATAATTTGCACTTAACTTTTTCAATTCTGAAATCTTACTCATTGTAACAAACCTAACCTCAAATTTAGGACGCTCAGAAACAATACTTCAAAACAATATTACATAAATGTCTATTAATAAAAAGAGTATTCTTACCTTGTCATATCAGTCATCACACACAAAAGAAGCACACTAATTAGTTAATTACTGCTTATTAGAGTTTTTATTCCAAGCGCGAGACCGTCATCGAAACGACGCAAAATTGTGCGGGGCCGGCGAATACGGAATGCGGGAACCAAGAATCAAGTCACATGATGTGTGACGCAATGACAGAGCGCTAAATTTGAACCAAGCGGTTAATCAACGATTCGCCATCAATTCGCCATCGTTATATACAAATTACTCTATGGCCAGCATTGGCTATACGATGGCACCGCATTGGTAAAATTATAAATTATTGGCAATGATGCGCCACTGTCATACCATTAGTCGAAAAATTATTCGTACATTTTACATCAACAAACCATAAGGGGGCCAATGATAACAAAAAATTGCCAGCAAAATACCGTCTCTAGCATCAATGGCCCACTGATTTCCCGTCTTTCCTGTGTTTGCTGGGCAAGATCATTTTAAATTTGTTGAAATATCAAAATTATTTCAGATTTTCAGAAGGTGCCTTGTTACCGATATGCTTGAAAGATTTGAATATAGCAAGTGATTGGCTATGGTCAGAGAATAAATATGTTTGTTCAGAACATTTCAGGGATGAAGATTATGTGCCAATGGAACACCAGCGATTTTGATTGTGTAACAATGCTGTAGCATCTTTGAAAATATTACTAGAAACATCTGCTGTAGATGAAGTTTCAAGTATTAGTTTTGCTGGTGGTAGTGGACAAAATCTCACTGATGAATCGTTAGCAGGAACACATGAAGTGTCTTCATTAAGTTCTGAAAAGGAGAAAGCTTGATCGGATGATTCCATTAGACCAAGATTAGATAGAAAATTGAGAGCACTAAAATGTAATAAATTAATTAAAATGATTATCAGATTAAGTATATAATAGCATACTTTTTTCAGAATGTTTTCTGGTTATGAGACGTGTTCTGACACGAGCTGCAGGAAACAAAGTTGACAAAGACTTTTCATAATTTTGCAAGTTTTTATATTGTATTTAAGAAATATTATGTAAAACAAAATCAATTTATTTTTATGGTATCTCCTGGTAAATATAAAAGAAAATATGAAGCTTGGAAAAGAAGTCAAGCAAAATCAAGAAAGAAGCTTTATGGCACAACACGAACTATGAAAAATCTGAACTCTTACCTGTGTTGCAATTAATATTTTGTAGTTTCTTATTTTATTGTAGATTATTGCAGCTATTGTATATGGATATATGCAGGAAGTATTTAATTGCAGTGTAAAGATAAAGTGTTTAATACCTCAAAATAAATATCATTAATAAATATAATATCTATAATAAAAGCAATAAGCATCATTTCATATTGTTATTAATAAAAACTTGTAAACATGAACAAGTATTTTTATTTCACAAAACATTACACTGAATAACAGAAAGCTTGAAGAGAATAAAAAGTACATTTCTAATTGTTATTACAATAAGTTAAAAAAACACTAAAGTTAGCTCTTGCAATTTTACACTACTGTTATTTGTACCAACTTAATGTCAAAACATGAATGTTGATCATTAAAATTACATGTTTTCAAGATCGGATATTGTCAACAGTATTTCAGTACCATACACTTTTTCTTCTTCCATCATGACATGATAAAATCTGCATCAACCATATTTAATCCTAACAACAAATTCTGGACTCTGTGTCTAATTTAAATAAATTCTTATTGGCAGTGACATGATGTTTAACTTGAACCCATGCAAGTTCGATGAGGTGATATGGAGGTAAATGCAAAGCAGAACAACCTTTTTTTTCATACTATTTCATTAACACCATATAAAGGTAAATGAAAGGTTGTTTTTTTGCAAGCTCCAGTTATTCAGTTTTTAGTATACTGCTATCAGCAAAAATTCCTGGTAGTAAAAGTTATTCAACCTTTCCTTTGACCTTTGACGTGTTCGTTTTATTGGCCATAAGCCACCATTGGTATTAATAACTTAGAATCAAAATATTCATATATAATTTATACGATAACTCACAGAATATGTACATATATATTAACTCACATTTTTCTACAATTTGGTAACTCATTCCTCAAGAAAAATGAAAGCACATGTCGTGCAAATGATTTTTTTATGCTTCATCCAAGTTATTGTTTTTCTTTAATATTCTTACTACTACCCACTTTGCCTGCTTTTTGATTGACAGTAGTTGTTTTAATACTATATATTTATGCTTAAAATACACATTATAAGCCATTTGCCTTTGTCCAAACGTTATACGTTTCCCTTTACGATTTTGTGAAGGACCCAGTAAAGTGCTAGCACCATACTATAAAATATAAGCGATTACAAAAAGAAAATTAATGAAAGTGACAAAATACCTTCATAAAGGGAATATTTTACTTGCGCCTTCTAAAAAAGACTATTTTTTAAGAATGTTAATAATAAACAATAAACTATGTAAAATACAATAAATAAAAGTTTGACGAAATAAGCAAAAGGCGATTACTTTGCGGTTTAAATACATAAACCAATCACCCGAACGTTTTTTTCCACATTCCTATCTTATCTTTTGTTTCAAAATTCGTTCTTTCAAGAATGGCTATGATTGGTGCTCTCTGACAACCCTGGGTCAAAATGGCGCACATCATCATTTGCAATCATTCTATCTTCCGCGCATTTGTAAGAGCATTCTCCCCTCTCTATATCTCTGGTATGCCCACGCGACGGACTATATTTCCAATTATGGCCCTACGTGAACACCACCACTCTTATACTGTCCGTTCACTTAACCTGGTTTTGACACCTTGTGTCTTTCGTAAATCAACCTAACTGAGGATTGATTAATTTTTATTAATTTTATAAGTGAAAGAGATGACGATTCTACTGCTCTATACGGGTATCTCAAGCCGAAGATGGTGCTTTGATTTGTTAAGTCATTATGTGGGTATTTTGTAGATGTTCGTCGATAACTTACTGTAATAAGGGGTTTTTACAGTGATACTTACATACTTCACCTCTAACCCAGACATCTCCCTGATCCAGTATCGATGCCTGTATTTAGTACAGTCATTTATAAAGACTACCAAATTTAACGACGATAGAAAGGTAAGTTTTTATAATATATCTCTTTAGCACCTTCCTCGTCTTATAAGCCTTGTGGGGGACGGGGGGCATTATGTGTGTACTTGCTAGATGTTTGTCGATGACGTACCATCAGGGTCTTTTACTTACCTACTTCCCCCTCTAACTGCCTTTATTTAAGTACCTATATTCATAAAGACTAGAAAATTGGTGATGGTATAAATAGAAGTCAAATATACGCAGAACTATATTAAAATAGAAACAGGGAATTAAATGTTTTATTCAAATTTATTGTTGCTATAGCGGAAGTTGTGATGAACTCTCTATATTACATTCTTTATTTTAAATTAAATTATAAATTCATAGTAATTTATCACCTATCTTGTTTTGCCTTTACATTTTAGATAAAATGTCATGGTACCCTAACATTTTTTAATCTCTTTACATTTTATATTTTATAGATATTCTTTCAGCATAAAATATGACCAACTATCAATATCTTCTGCTCTCACTATACTTTATTAGATGTAGTCTACATTTCAAAATCAAAATAATATAAATTATCATTAAAATAATAATAAAGTCAAATAACTATATTTACTTAATAAACCATAGTAATTTATATTTAAAGCTTTAAAAATGTATTAACTTATACGCACATATATGTCAACTTTTTTACTGAATTGAGACTCAATTGGGTTTGTATATAAGTTCGATAAATACTGCCTCTGTAAAGATTTTATGTTCTTAAGTCGTCGTCTGAAAGCATAAATTAAGAGTATTTTTGAAATACATCAACCATAACTCTAATCCATTTTAAATGCAATACTTACTTTATTATAATAGCAGAGACGATACAAGAGACGATAAGCACAGGTATCAAAAGCAAACTCCATAGATAATTGAAGCTATCATCAGTATAATCACTTGGGGCATATGGATTTATCACACTCGCTCCTGGCAAGGTTCTAAGCAGCTGATAGTAAAAGGAGTATAACACGCGTGGTCTGTTAATACCTAAATAAGTAGCAAACAATAGAAGAGTCATATTGTATGCGTGATCGCTTTCCAGCATTCTATTGAAGAATTTCATATTGCTATAACGAGTCGACACGCTAGTCGTATTATCGCCAATTGTTACTTTACTAATATTTCTCAAGTCGAATTCTCCAGCAATCCAAGTACGATCTTTCTTGACATGCACAAGGTCAAACCAAAAGCTTTCGTTCGGATGTAATTCTTCACGTTCAATGGGGCCTTGAATATCCTGTATAAGAACATACAAGTCACTGAAAAAAAGATATAGGGTTACAGATAATTCGAATAATTCCTTTTGTGATTTGATAGGACAGCAGTGGTTTTTGAGATACTTCAATACTGTATAGTTTGGTCAACTAAGCGAAGATGTAAATAACGACTTTTAGATTGTTCGTGAATATTTGATTATTTTACGCAATGCCAGGTATGTACACTTAGTTGGAAAGAAAGTTTCCATTAAAATTTCGAATATCACCGCTCCAATCTTTAACACTCAGGCTTATTGTAAAAGCCAAAAGTAGTAACCATATAAAAGACAGAAAATAAGCATAATATATTATAATAGTTTCATTGATTCACTATGCACATATATAAAAGAAATTTATTGTTTCTAATATTCATTCGGTTATTTTGTAAACAGTTATAAGTAATACATACAACATTTTCTACGAGACTAAATTGAATAAACATTACTAAGCGAAAAAGGAGTAGTGACGAAACAAATGATTCTTTTGACCTAAAGTACTAAAAAATATCGCAAAGAGAATGAATGGGGAATTGTTTATCGTCATTCCAGAAGCCACGAGAATTATGGCAGAGATAAAGATGTGTATAAAAATGAGGTGTGGCCACCACACGACTTTCTTATACGTATGAGCGTGTCAAATTATAGAATTTTAAAAAATTTTTTATACAAAAATTATTCAAAATCCTATTCTAAGTACTTCTATTCTCTTAATAAATCTCTATAGAATGCATACTTTGCAAGATATTATCAAAAAAGTGCTACTCGCTAAGAGTAAAAGTGCTACTTCCGGTCCGAATTTTGAAATTTCATATATACAAAAAATATTGCAAATCTAATTCTAAATACTTTTGTACTCTTAATAAATATATATAGAGTGCATATAGTGCATATAATTTACGACATATTTGCAAAAAATCGTTATCCGGTAAGAGTAAAAGTGATACTTCCGGTCCGAATTTTGAAATTTTTTTTATACAAAAGATATTGGAAATTAAGTTCTAAACACTTTTATATTCGTAGCGTACCTGTCTAAAAAGCATGTCTTGCAAAATATTGGCAAAAAACTGATTTTCGATAAGAGTAAAAGACCTACTTCCGGTAGTAATTTCGAAAAACTTTTTAAGCAAAATGGTTCTTAATTTTAATTTTAAGTACATATGAATTCTTTATAAATTTGTTTAAACTTAGTAGTTGAAGAAATATTTGCAAAATTCGATTTTTTCACTGAAGTAAAGTACTACTTCCGGTCTACCGATTTTACTGAAAAACTAATCAGAGGCAGATTATACACGTAAATACAAAATTTGGAATTGATATCTACAGCGGTTTGACCGCTATCGTGGTCACACACACACAGACACACACACACACACAGAGAGAGAGAGAGAGAGAGAGAGAGAGAGAGAGAGAGAGAGACATTTTTTAAAAACAACTTTTTTGGTATCAGGGGACTTCAAAACGTGGACATCTGCAAAAATCTCGAGGTCGAAAATTTTCATCATCACAATACTTCCTTATACTACGTATAAGAAAGTAAAAAAATGAGGTGTGGCCACCACACGACTTTCTTATACGTATGAGCGTTTCAAATTACAGAATTTTAAGAATTTTTTTACAGATATTATTCAAAATCCTATTCTAAGTACTTCTATTCTCTTAATAAATTTCTATAGAATGCATACTTTGCAAGATATCAAAAAAGTGCTCCTCGCTAAGAGTAAAAGTGCTACTTCCGGTCCGAATTTTGAAATTTCATATATACAAAAAATATTGCAAATCTAGTTTTAAATACTTTTGTACTCTTGATAAATTTATATAGAATGCATAACTTACGACATATTTGCAAAAAATCGCTATTCGATAAGAGTAAAAGTGGTACTTCCGTTCTGAATTTTGAAATTTTTTTTATACAAAAGATATTGAAAATTATGTTCTAAATACTTTTATACTCGGAACATACTTCTCTAAAAAGCATGACTTGCGAGATATTCGCAAAAAACTGATTTTCGATAAGAGTAAAAGACCTACTTCCGGTTGGAATTTCGAAAAACTTTTTTAAGACAATTTGTCTCAAACTTAATTTTAAGTACATATGAATTCTTTATAAATTTGTTTAAACTTAGTAGTTGACGAATAATTGGCGAAATTCGATTTTTTCACTGAAGTAAACTACTACTTCCGGTCTGCCGATTTTACTGAAAATCTAATCAGATCTCAAGAGGGAGATTATCTTTGTAAATATAAAATTTGGAATTGATACCTATAGCGGTTTGAGCGCTATCGTGGTCACACACACACACACAGACACACACACAGAGAGAGAGAGACACACACACACACACAGACATTTTTTAAAAACCACTTTTTCGGTATCAGGGGACATCAAAACGTGGACATCTGCAAAAATCTCGAGGTCGAAAATTTTCATCATCACAATACTTCCTTATACTACGTATAAGAAAGTAAAATGAGGTGTGGCCACCACACGACTTTCTTATACGTATGAAAGTGTTACTTCCGGTCCGAATTTTAAAATTTCATTTATACAAAAAATATTACAAATCCAACTCTAAATACTTCTGTACTCTTCATAAATATATATAGAATGCATAATTTACGACATATTTGCAAAAAATCGCTACTCGATAAGAGTAAAGGTGGTACTTCCGGTCTGAATTTTGAATTTTTTTTATACAAAAGATATTTAAAAGTATGTTCTAAATACTTTTATACTCGTAATGTACCTGCCTAGAAAGCATGACTTGCGAGATATTCGCAAAAAACTGATTTTCGATAAGAGTAAAAGACCTACTTCCGGTAGGAATTTCGAAAAACTTTATTAAAACAATTTTCTCAAATTTAATTTTGAGTACATTTGAATTCTTTATAAATTTGTTTAAACTTAGTAATTGACGAAATATTTGCAAAATTCGATTTTTTCACTGAAGTAAACGACTACTTCCGGTCTGCCGATTTTGCTCAAAATCTAATCAGTTCTCAAGAGGGAGATTATATTCGTAAATACAAAATTTGGAATTGATATCTACTGCGGTTTGACCGCTATCGTGGTCACACACACAGAGACACACACACAGGCACACACACAGACACACAGACATTTTTTAAAAACCACTTTTTTGGTATCAGGGGACCTCAAAACGTGGACATCTGCAAAAATCTCGAGGTCGAAAATTTTCATCATCACAATACTTCCTTATACTACGTATAAGAAAGTAAAAATGAGGTGTGGCCACCACACGACTTTCTTATACGTATGAGCGTTTCAAATAATAGAGTTTTAAGAATTTTTTTATACAAAAATTATTGAAAATCCTATTTTAAGTACTTCTATTCTCTTAATAAATCTCTATAGAATGCATACTTTGCAAGATATTATCAAAAAAGTGCTACTCGCTAAGAGTAAAAGTGCTACTTCCGGTCCGAATTTTGAAATTTCATATATACAAAAAATTTTGCAAATTCAGTTCTAAATACTTTTGTACTCTTGATAAATATATATAGAATGCATAACTTTCGACATATTTGCAAAAAAATCGTTATCCGATAAGAGTAAAAGTGGTACTTCCGGTCTGAATTTTGAAATTTCTTTTATACAATAGATATTGAAAATTATGTTTTAAATACTTTTATACCCGTAAGGTACTTGTCTAAAAAGCATGACTTGCGAAATATTCGCAAAAAACTGATTTTCGATAAGAGTAAAAGACCTACTTCCGGTAGGAATTTCGAAAAACTTTTTAAATGAAATTATTTTCAATTTCAATTTTAAGTATATATGAATTCTTTATAAATTTGTTTAAACTTAATAGTTGACAAAATATTGTCAAAATTCGATTTTTTCGCTGAAGTAAACTGCTACTTCCGGTCGACCGATTTTACTGAAAAACTAATCAGATCTCAAGAGGGAGATTATACACGTAAATACAAAATTTGGAATTGATATCTCCAGCGGTTTGACCGCTATCGTGGTCACACACACAGAGAGACACACACACACAGACACAGACACACACACACAGACACACAGACATTTTTTAAAAACCACTTTTTTGGTATCAGGGGACTTCAAAACGTGGACATCTGCAAAAATCTCGAGGTCGAAAATTTTCATCATCACAATACTTCCTTATACTACGTATAAGAAAGTAAAAATGAGGTGTGGCCACCACACGACTTTCTTATACGTATGAAAGTGTTACTTCCGGTCCGAATTTTGAAATTTCATTTATACAAAAAATATTCCATATCCAACTCTAAATACTTTTGTACTCTTGATAAATATATATAGAATGCATAATTTACGACATATTTGCAAAAAATCGCTATTCGATAGGAGTAAAAGTGGTACTTTCGGTCTGAATTTTGAAATTTTTTTTATATAAAAGATATTGAAAATTATGTTTTAAATACTTTTATACTCGTAACGTACTTGTCCTAAAAGCATGACTTGCGAGATATTCGCGAAAAACTTCTTTAAGACAATTTGTTTCAAACTTAATTCTAAGTACATATGAATTCTTTATAAATTTGTTTAAACTTAGTAATTGACGAAATATTTGCAAATTTCGATTTCTTCACTGAAGTAAACTACTACTTCCGGTCTGCTGATTTTGCTCAAAATCTAATCAGTTCTCAAGAGGCAGATTACACACGTAAATACAAAATTTGGAATTGATATCTACAGCGGTTTGACCGCTATCGTGGTCACACACACACAGACACACAGACATTTTTTAAAAACCACTTTTTTGGTATCAGGGAACCTCAAAACGTGGACATCTGCAAAAATCTCGAGGTCGAAAATTTTCATCATCACAATACTTCCTTATACTACGTATAAGAAAGTAAAAGGGATTTGCAGACGCAGGAGGGGATAATTATTAGTTCAGTTAGTAATGTGAACATCAGATATAAAGTAATAAATATAAATTCAGTCATAAATATAAATATTTTTAGTACATTTAAGAGTATTTTAATCAGTGTTAGTGTTTTTATCGTTTTGTCATTGTCATATTTAATATCCCCATTAACGAGGGTAAGAACGTTAAAATAATGTTGACTGCTCCGGAAAAAGTGCGCGCGGTGAGTTTGTTCGACAATGGCCTTGTTTATTAATACTATAGTTATACAACCTAGAGAAATCTGTAAATATTCTGTAATATTTCTACCCACTAAAGTGTCGTCCTCTGATATCATTCAAATGAATTAATATGTATGAATGAAAAGTGGTAAGCCAATGAAATTGTTCGGAAGTTTCTCATCCCCACTCTCACAATTTAATCCGTCAGTTTTCCAAAAATGTAATATATTTTCTATTAAATTATACATCTTTATATATTTTTTTTGATTGGCTTTTCACATTGTTTACCCTTGAACTACATATAAACATAACCTATATAGCTATTACTATGATAAAGTAGCTTTAAGTAATTTTTTTATTGAAGAATCGTAGGATTACTAATTTTTGTCATTATTGTACTCGCAATTACCCTTTTATAACATAATAAAGAAAATAAATAACATTATACGAAAGGCTTTGTAAAAAACGTATTAATTTTTTTTAAAAGAAATATAATCTAAACATGGAAATGGTATTTAAAAAAAACAGAATTTCATTAAATACCTACATGAAATGTCAGTCTGTTTCGGGTTCAGAGTTTGGGTTATTCTCATTTTCTTCTGCGTGTTCAACAGGTATGTCTAAAACAGGCTTCTATGTATGTCGTATGACTAAATATGATATGTAAAACAAGAAAAAGTAATTAAAAGCCATCCGAACCACAACATTCATTAAGTTGCTTTGCATGGTTTTATTAACTTGACTGAGGCATTAAAATCAGTAATATAGTACGTTTTGCAAAGAAAATGCACTATAAACACCACATTATTTTAAGGTTTTGGTATCTTCAGAATTTAGACATTTAAATGGTTCATAGCCAATCGTTTATCACTTAACCAGGATAAATGTGAGACAATTTACTTTACTAGCAAACATAGATCAAACATATATTCTACGAATAGAAAATTCCTTGATATTAGACTAGACACAAGATTAATATGGAAGCTGCACATAGATGAATTAGTCAAACACTTGTCTTCTGCTACTTATACAATTAGACGTATCAGATTTATAACTGATAGTGTACTGGAATAAGGACATAGTATGGACTATCAAATCACATATCAACTATGTTTAACCAATATGGGGGTAAGAAGACCTACGCAGAAAAGGTGTTTATTCTGCAGAAGAAGGCTGTTTCAGCAATTGTCTGTGTTTCAAAAACTATCCACTGCAAATCTCTCTTCAGAGAGCTTATGATAATTCCATTAGCCTTGACACATATTCTGCAATATGTGTCAAGGCTAATGGAATTATCATAAGCTCTCTGCTGCATATCCCACATTTCATAGGACAAAGCCACTTCAGTACAACATCATCACTGGTAATTATTTAACAAAACCAAAAGTATGTGGGGACATTTTTGTACTTGCGTATCCAAAGAGAAAATAATGGACATCTTCCTTCAAGAAGCATTTTACAATGTCAATGACATTATAAATTTGTCCTTTGATTACCTGTGTTGACGTTATTATCACATTTTTGCTTGAATGTGCTATTGTGTAAATAGTATGTACACCTTATTATTGATACAATAAATTTGTTATTATAATAGAAACACTATCCTTCTTACTGCAGAAGTGTTAACACTTGAAATATTGTTATCACCAAAATGAAAATCTATCAATACAGTCATAGATAATGCTCTTGAAGGAAGGAAGGGAATCGAAGTGGATGTCTGGACTAGGGAAAATAAGATTATAATTGGAGGACATGACATAAACGGGGGATTTGAAACTGGCGTTAGTCCTGGGAAATGGAAGATAAAAGGCAGAAGACGGACGGGTGAAGAATTGCGGAACCAGAAAGTATAGGAATGATAATAGCGCAGTTGTTTATTTGTTTATAAGAGGAAAGTTGTTTATTGAGCACCATTTACGTACTCTCCAAGTAATTCTGCAGCTGATGGCCATCGCCGACGTCGGAAATATACCGAAACAGTTTCAAATCGTCAGCAAACAAGTATATTGGACTCAATGTTCACTAAAATATCATTAATGAAAATGTTAAAAATCAGCGGACCCAAATTAAAGCCCTGTGGAACTCCAGAAGTGGCTGTATACGGTGTGGAACCATATCCACCACAGAAAACTGTGAAGCCTATCACCTAGATACGAAGCAAACAGCTGAATTAACTGTTCGTTAAATACTATTTATACCTATATCCACATTATTCAATATATGTGTCTATTAGTCTTGAAAATTAGAGATGAGTGCGAATTTAATCGAACTGAATTTTTTGTGGAAACCTTTTTTTGCAACTGAGTGTACATTTAACTTTCTTTCTGACATATTGTTTTAACTGTCTCAGTGTAACTAATGTAATATGTATATCTAAACATAAAGTTATTACAATATATCTGTTATACTTAATTATGCATTCAAATTTATTTAAGTTGTCAAAGATAACCAACGTCGACTTGTATGTAATACAAGTATCAGTTGAGTTCTGTCGACAACATCGGTTAAAATTAATTTAATACAATTTTAAGTTTTATCATCTTGATTTAGTTGCTTTATTGAAAATCATATCAAACTAAGAAATACTGCTATTTGTAGCTTTTGTAAATCCTGAAATTTGGGGACGATCATAAACTTTACTGCGCAGCAGATAATGCCAACATTCACGTCAATTGATCCATAAGTGACAAGTCATAGCAGGATGATAACGTAAATATATGTTACTTAAAAGTGAATTATTGGATCTTTCTGATGTAGTGCAATCGCAGTTTGAAACATGTGTCTGAGGTTGCACTATATCAGAATTTCTAACTTCTAACAGAAGCTACAAATGGGAACCTGTTTCCACTTATTACTTTGCTACTTTCTTTTTTATACATGCATATTTATATGTTATTGCATGTTTCATTTCTTATTAATATAATTAGAAGTACCCTATATCACCGTAAGAGTTAGCAGGCGGTAATAGAATATCGAATGTTGATTCCGTTATATTTTCTACTTTTGTACTTCTGGAAAAATATGGAATTCTGCACATGAAGGTCCCTCTGTGTGATGTACCTCTTCTATTTATTGCGATAACTCCAACGAATAATTTTCTGGATTTCAAATTATAATTACTCATGTCGACCTGAAAAGTAATAAGCATTATACGAAGATTGTTATGACAAACACGAAGTCATTTTCTGACTACCCATTTCGCACTACAAGAGTGTATGTGGACAGGATTTATTGTGTATACAGGCTATCCGAAGTGTAGTAAGTGATGATCTTAATCAATTTACTTAGATGTTTATGAACCGATTTTATCGTCTCTATATTAATAGTTTAATAAATAGGTATCTACTTTACATTTAAGTCTTGAGAACAGTAAATAAGAGTACTCGCACCGAAGATAGTCTTTGAAGAATGAGTGAAAACATAAAACTTTCACTATTCAAGATGTTTACAGCACTTGTTGCACGTCCGATATACATTTTCTGGTGATTAAAGTAAATTAGATCAAATCAAAATGTCAAAATTACGTTTTTATTTCTGTTGATATAAATATTTGAATGTTAAAATTTATAACTATGACACTTATTTCTATTATAGAAAGTTTTTTTACATTGGATTTTGAAGAAATTGTTTCAGATTTAACTCGGAAAATATAGTATTAAATCTATGACATTCGTGAAGTAAAATCCATGCCAATGAAATATATTTAACCCTAGAGGTAACCTTGCTTCAAGACACGTTAAAGATAACCTTCGTAAAATTTACGACACGTAATATATAAATAAATAAATGTTTATTGCCCAAGAATTTAACCCAATAATAAGGCAATTTAATACAATACTAATACATAATTTCATACATCAAATAACTTAAAACACTTGTTTCACTATGAGTTTATTAGCAATACTCTGACATATACGTTTCGGTTGTTCTACACCATTATCAAAGAGATATACAAATCTAACTTAAAGTCTATAAATGTTTGTCTTATATACTTGTCTGTTCTTGTGTGTGGTGGGGTGTTATTATGTTGTTAATGACAGTGTCTATGAAGGGTGTATTGACAAATTCTGTGTGTTGGTAACTAATCGTTTTTGTTTTTGAGCTTGTTTTATTTCTAATATTTCTAAGAGATATAATCGTTTGCTTTTTGTAACATTATGTATTAATTCGCACGTAAATGCTAAACAATAAATGAAAATAAAATTGGGAGCCCTCCATAGTTATATACAAAGAGCCACAAACATACCACTAAACAATAGATCTTTTAATAAACAAATAAACACAATTAAATTAATTGCAATAAATAATGGATATGACCCTATAATCATAGAAAAACTGTTAAAACAAAAAGAAACGCACAATAATAAGAACAAATACTTATACCCGAAAATAACAGAAAATACATAAAAATGGCACAAAATAACATATATACCCCAACTTGCTAACAAAATAAACAAAATAGTGAAACGATTAGATGTCAAAATAAGCTGGGTAAACAAAACAAATTTAGGAACAATGATTAGCAACAAAAAAGATAGACTAGATAAAATGGAACAATCAGGCGTTTATAAATTAAAATGTAAAGACTGTGAGGCTATCTATATCGAGCAAAGTGGACGATGATAAGCTTATTAATTTCTTTTTTCTGCGTGATTTCAATATAGCGTCTTGTTTTTTATCTAAGAGTCATCATTCTATATTCAGATTCAAAACATATTTTCCTTACTTTAGTATTTCTAAATTTACCTATTTTTTTGTACCTTTCTAATTTAGATATCAAAATCGTCATCTTACCCTCATGTGCGGGTAAGATGACTTTACTAGGTGGGTAAGATGACGAAAGAACAATAGAACTCTTAAAAATATACTTTATTATCTACTTGTCTTGACAAAAGTCACAAACATATGCTTTGCGTTTAGATTCAATTGAGGTCAGACCAGTACAGGCTGCATGCGCCCACTTCTTACACAAGAAACAGGCATACCAGACCTCATCTTTACCGAAATCATTGCAAATTATGCAAACGTCTTCCATATCCACCACATAATCGTTATCATCATCTTCTTCCATATAACTGATTGATAGGGAAGAATCAGAGGATTCCTTGTCATCATCAAACGTTATTTTTCTGACATGCTTCTGTTTTCGTCTCTTTAGGGTCTCGTTATTTTCTTGCTTTTCAGTTTTCTTCTTTTGGGTTTCTTCTCTTCTCTTTCGATTTTTCTCTTTCTTCTCTTCTATGGTTTGTTTCTCAGCGTCTTTATTTTCTAAGGCATTCTTCACAGGAGTGCTAGTTATATGCAATGATGGTAGCTTCTTTCTTTGTATTTTTTTCCCTTTAGAAGCAGTAAGAGGCAAAGGAGGTAGACCAAATGATTTAACATTAGACGGTCCAGCTGCCGCACTATCCAAGGTAGCCGAGAAAGTATTTTGAGATGTTTCAGCCACCTCGGTGTTCAGATTCGCTGAATGAACATCATGATGTGACTCTAATTCTTCAGTGGCTATAGTCGGCAATAATGTGATGTCATAAGACGATTCGGTTGTTTCTCTGTCTACGTTTGCCGAAGCTTCGAATGACTTCTCTGTAGTCATTGACGGCTCAAAGTCAGAATCATCAAATATTTGAGAATTCAGTGGAACTAGGCCACTTGCTTTAAAACCTTGTACAGCATTGTTTATTGTGGCAACCTTGCCATAAGCCACGTTAAATATTTTGGCTACATCTTTAATGGTAATGACTTGTCCTGGATGTTGCGACAAATAGTCATTGCATGCCCGGCTATAAGCGGTTTTAAAAGGTCCGTAAAAAGAAACATCCAGCGGTTGCATGCGATGGCTTGTGTGGGCAGGAAAACCCAACACAGTAATATAGTTTTCTCGACATAAATTCACTGCTCGTAGAGTAACGTGCGCAGAATGGTTGTCCATAAACAGCAAAATTGGACTTTCCTTAGAAGGTCTTACATTTTTTATAAAATGTTGTAACCATTGGAGAAAAGACCCAGCGTCCATCCACCCTGACCCATTGCACACGCCCGAAGATCCAGGTGGTGCATCGTTTAAGAAATGCTGATGCCATCTCACTCTTGGAAAGAGGAAGAACGGAGAAACATAATGGCCAACAGCACTAAAACAGCACACCACACTCACATTTGTACCCTTTTCAGCAGAAGATACTTTTATGACTCTACGGGTTCCTGTTGGACTTAGCACGTTCGGTGTCTTAGTTGGCACCGTAGGACAGCCAGTCTCATCTACATTGAAGATTTGATGAGGAGCGTAATTTATTTTGGCTAAAATTTCTTCATATGTAACAAAAAATGATTCTATATTTGTTCTGTTAAAGGCTGCCAACCTCGCCGCCGAAGTAGCTTCTGGCTTTCTCAATGAAAACTTACATCTTGTCATAAAACTTTGAATAAAATCTTTCCCCGCCTTTTTACTTTCATTATTAAAGCGGTGAGGAATCTTCAAAGTTTCGGCGTAATCATAAACAATCTTCGAAAACTGTTCTCGGGTTACACCAAACGCCCTTTTATTTAGATCCTCTACATATTGCTTTAAGTTGTTCACTTGCTCATCGGTAAATGTGCACCTGAATCTTCCGCTATTAATTGGCATAGTCTCCTCAGTATATTTCTTGACATAGCGCCGCAAGGTAGCTTCCGGAAGATTGTATTGTTTGGCTGTACTATTCACCGACGCCCCACTCTTCACCTTCTCCACAGCCGCGGTCATTTTTTCCTTTGACCAACTTTGCCGGTTCGTCTTTCGTTGGTAAATTTTAACCATAATTATTCACTGCAAATTAAACATGACACTTTACGCTAAAATATAAAATAATATATACGTAATAAAATTATATACTTGTCGGGTAAGATGACGAGCTCGCCATCTTGTCCGCTTGTCGGGTTCGTCAACTTACCCTACACGACTACTTTTAAATAAATTTTACAACAGACAAAAATGTATACGTATTTTGAGAAGCGTCTATAAGCTATGGTCATACAATAATAATATCTTACATAAAATACTTACTGCGGAAAGAAAGCACTAATAACAAACAATCTACAGCTTGTTTTATAACGAACTAATTTTACAAGCGCACAGGGTCAAAACATTAATGGCGTCATCGCGCCACAAAACTATGACAGACTTTACTATCCTCGCACTGCAAACTAAGAAACAATGTTGACACACGAGATACTTCTAAGACGTGGCGCTATCTATTTACCTTTTCCGAAATGAAACAATTCGTCATCTTAGCCGATTCGTCATCTTACCCGCCCTTCCCCTATATGTCAGAGTATTGTTAATAAACTCATAGTGAAACAAGCCAAGTGTTTTAAGTTATTTAATGAATGAAGTTAAAAATGTTTCACCAAGAAGTGTCTGCTACAACAGTCAAGAATATTCTAATACATAATAGTACTTAAATATCAGAACAGTACATTACAATACAATAACATGAGAACATAATATAAGTGCACAATTAATAAAAGGATAAAACGCAGGAGCACCATGTAAGAAAAATAAGGTTATAGATCTGTAGCTAAACAACTCAAAGGATTATTCTAAATTCACCCGTAACAGTAGCTTAAGGAAACAATAAAAAATACCGCATTCTGAGCTAATTTCGTTATACAGTGAATATATAAATCGGTGAGCAAGATAGCAGCTTACGTCTGGCTTGGTTGTTATAAAATGTATCGGAATCATGTGAAGATTGACGAGGTACATGAAAGTTAAGTTTCGAAACAAGCAGACTAGCATCAATCTGATTATGTAGTAATTTATACAAAAAGGTGAGACCTATGTTGTTACGACGAGGCTCAAGAGTGGTAACTGAAAATTCCATCAGTAAGATGTCATGTGGAAACCCTCTATATGGATAGACGTCATGCTCTTTATACCATAAGTACTTTAAGAATCGTCTCTGAACATTCTCCAATGAAAGTTTATGGCATGCGTACTTCGGATTCCATACAAGTACATCATACACATTTTAGAGCGTACCAGAGTGAAATATAAGGTCTTGAGCGTTGAGAGATTAGTAAAAGATTTGGTTTTCTAAAGACAAAACCCAACATCCCACTAGCCGCAGCACCCACATTCTGAACTTGATTATTGAATGTCAAAGAAGAGTCGAAATAAACACCCAAGTCAGGGATGCCATCACATCTGGAAATACGAATGCAGTTAACATTGTTGTTAAAATGTAGAGGTGACATTTTCCGAATGTTGTAATGTTGAGGTAGCGCACCAATTATTGACAGCAAGCAAATTAGACTGAAGCTCGTCACAATCTTTCAATGTTATAGATTTATATAACTTGATGTCGTCGGCGAACGTTAAGATATTGCAGTCCATTTGCCCCACATGATCATTGATAAATAATAAAAATGTTTATTATAAATAATAATGTTTCATTAACTTTAAAAAAATCTTGAGAAGTCGTAATAATAAAACTAATGTAGCTTTATCTTTGTCCCGATGTTCTGACCAATATGGCTTCTTGCAGCGTTAGCAGAAATATGTAGTCATGCGTCCTTTTTTTGTTGATCAAATGTAACACATGCTCCGCTTCAAAGGTTCAGGTATCGCTTGTTCATTCTGGAAAGATTTTTTGAATATTTTTGTAGACCATTTGATCTGATTGCGCTGTTCTGATCACGGTTCGGTTAATGATTTTATGTAATTCCACCAAGAATTGTTTTCTAGTCATCGCTTTATTAACTAATTTCATCTTCATATTTTGGCACAATATAAGTTGTATGCATTTATGCTAACTATATTCAGCATACCATAGAACATAAAAAAAGGTCACCGTTTGATGTTTCTGAAAGTGCTCACATTACCAAACTTTGGTTGAATGTATCAACCGCACCCTTAGTCATGTTATATCATTCTATTATTTCCAGTTTACCGGTATTCTTACTAATATTATTATTACCCACGTGCATTGTTGATGATAATAGTATATTCCTATTTGATTTTGCTTTGTTGGACCGGATAGTACCAACAAAAGTTATATGGATCTTTCAGCAAATCGTTGCTAGTTTCTCCAGGGTGAGGTACTTGCCCATTGTGATATTTCTGTTGAAATTGTGGATAGTTTTAGTAAAGGTTTTAACAAAATACTCTCCTAATGGCATACTATTAGTTTGGGTAGTTTTCCTACATCGCAAACCATAACAATTACAAACCGTATTTTCAAGGTTTATTTGGTATATACATTCAAAACTTGCAACAGCCCCGAAAAGTTAGATGCTGCTCATAGATCGTTATACTACGTGAACATTTTGAACTGTCCTGGGTTGGCAACAAAAATGTCCCAGTATTATCAAAAACTAGGTAATATTTACTTCCGTGAATTGTCCATACTAAATTTACATGTCAAATGTCAAAATCAAAATGTAAATATAAAGTGCAATTACAGTAAACCTAATCACAAAAATAAATAAAAAAGACTTGCCAATTACACTGTGTTCCTATATTAAAATCAGTATGGCCAACTCAGGACAGTTCAAAATGCTCACGTTATATAAGACTCGGGTTTGTATAAGTTATTTCGTTGTTGAATTAATTTATTCCATATCTGACGAATGGCTGCATCGGATTGTTTACGTTCATCTCGACTATCTTTAACATCGAATCTTAACCAGTTTATAAGAAATTTATGGCTGATCTATAGTTTGATCCACATAGTTTCTTCCGATTAGTAACTGATTATTTTTCAAAGCGGCTGAATAATACAACAATCCCAAAAATGACTTAATATCTGCGGCACTTGTCTGACAAGTAGTTGCCTTTTCATATTTGTGCATTTTGGATCTTACATTGATTTCGGCATTTGTATGTTTGACGATAGTGGCAATCATAGAGTCTGTTATAAACAAACTAAGTACATCAAGAGCTGTAAGCGCGGCCTTTGCGAGATGTTTTGGTTCTTGAACAATATGACTTATATTTCTTTTCGCTGTTCTTGTTTCCTTTTTAGCAACTAATGACCTACGATGACCGATTTTCTCTTTTTATCGCACATCAAATACTGAATACTGTTTTTCACTTGTCCGAGAATTCTCTGCGCCACCTATGGTCCTTTCATCCTCAGTTATATTGTTTGTGTGTGTTTTTTTTTTTGTGATGAGTATTGATCTTTTATTATCTTTCTTCTTTTGCTATTGTTCCAATTCTTTACCTGTCAATGCTTTTTTTTTGTTTTCGACTTCCTGGCATATTAAATCTCTAATAGATATTAATATCTTGTATTCTATTTAAAAAAAAACTTGCGTTAAAAGTAACAATCGTAAAAATTACGACTACATACTCCAAAAACAGAATTATTCCGCAAGCTATAAGATTTTTAGAAACTAACAATCAGTCAAGGCTTCAAACTAGCTAAACGCTGAATTCTCACCTTATTTATTATAAGAATGGGCACGCATAAATTGCAACTCGTCTGGTAAAATTTAAGATCTTTACCTCTCTAGGATCTAGTCATTGTCGTGTTTCATTAGATTCTGAATTTATTTTGTTGGCATACTCAAAATTATCGGTGATTAATAATATAACATTTAATAAACATTACTGTATTAAGTGCTAGAATATAGAGATAGTTTATACTAAAAGAGTGATCAAATCAAAGCACAAATTTACATCTAAAACACCATCAATTACTTTGCTCAAATCTGGTCAGTTCTTTTACTTTTACATAAAAGAAACTATATTGCGCGTAGAGTGGATGTTAGAGCTTACCAATAACATACAAAAGTAGACAGCGTGTATGTCATGTTGTAAATATATATTCACTGAATAAGAAAATTATATACAACAGTGTTACCTTCCATCTAAAAGGTAATTATTATAATAGGTTTTTATTCTATTCAAGATTTTTGATATGTATTCAATGAATATTTTGTGAAACAAAAAAACTTTTACAGGTTTGTAAAAATGTTGGAATAGCTGTTAAAATATTATATTTGTTGAAGATACACAACTGCTAAGATACACATATTAATACTGTAATAACTGAAATACTATGTATATTACTTTCACTATTAATACTGTAGGTTTATTGAACTTTTATATCTTCTGCTTAATTGTTTATATTAATAGAATCAATCAACAAGTTAGTTATAGGGGTTATCACGAATACTATTTAAAAATACTTGTCGTGAATATTGAGACCATAATGGTTTAGTTAGCTGGAATAATCAAAATAAAATACAGACACTTCTTTTGAAGAAATGTAACACACTCTCTTCACATTGCGGTTCATTACTTCCTGTATTTACACACAACAGAATAACAAGATATTCAACTGACATGAACAAATGCATAAAAATGAGGTGTGGCCACCACACGACTTTCTTATACGTATGAGCGTTTCAAACTGTACAATTTTAAGAATTTTTTTAATACAAAACTCCTATTCTAAGAACTTTCATTCTCTTAATAAATCGCTATAGAATGCATACTTCGCAAGATATCAAAAAAGTGCTCCTCGCTAAGAGTAAAAGTGCTACTTCCGGTCCGAATTTTGAAATTTCATATATAGAAAAAATATTGCAAATATAGTTTTGTACTCTTGATAAATATATATAGAATGCAAAACTTACGACATATTTGCAAAAAATCGCTATTCGATAAGAATAAAAGTGGTACTTCCGGTCTGAATTTTGAAATTTTTTTTATACAAAAGATATTGAAAATTAAGTTCTAAATACTTTTATATTCGTAGCGTACCTGTCTAAAAAGCATGACTTGCAAAATATTTGCAAGAAACTGATTTTCGATAAGAGTAAAAGACCTACTTCCGGTAGGAATTTCGAAAAACCTTTTTAATAAAATTGTTCACAATTTCAATTTTAAGTACATATGAATTCTTTATAAATTTGTTTAAACGAGTACATTTGAATTCTTTATAAATTTGTTTAAACTTAGTAATTAACGAAATATTTGCAAAATTCGATTTTTTCACTGAAGTAAACTACTACTTCCGGTCTGCCGATTTGCTCAAAATCTAATCAGTTCTCAAGAGGGAGATTATATTCGTAAATACAAAATTTGGAATTGATATCTACAGCGTGGTCACACACACACACACAGACACAGACACACACAGAGACACACAGACATTTTTTAAAAACCACTTTTTTGGTATCAGGGGACCTCAAAACGTGGACATCTGCAAAAATCTTGAGGTCGAAAATTTTCAGCATCACAATACTTCCTTATACTACGTATAAGAAAGTAAAAAATGAGGTGTGGCCACCACACGACTTTCTTATACGTATGAAAGTGTTACTTCCGGTCCGAATTTTGAAATTTCATTTATACAAAAAATATTCCAAATCTAATTCTAAATACTTTTGTACTCTTCATAAATATACATAGAATGCATAATTTACGACATATTTGCAAAAAATCGTTATTCGGTAAGAGTAAAAGTGATACTTCCGGTCCGAATTTTGAAATTTTTTTTATACAAAAGATATTGAAAATTAAGTTCTAAATACTTTTATATTCGTAGCGTACCTGTCTAAAAAGCATGACTTGCAAAATATTTGCAAGAAACTGATTTTCGATAAGAGTAAAAGACCTACTTCCGGTAGGAATTTCGAAAAACCTTTTTAATAAAATTGTTCACAATTTCAATTTTAAGTACATATGAATTCTTTATAAATTTGTTTAAACTTAGTAGTTCACGAAATATTTGCAAAATTCGATTTTTTCACTGAAGTAAACTACTACTTCCGGTCTGCTGATTTTGCTCAAAATCTAATCAGTTCTCAAGAATGAGATTATATTCGTAAATACAAAATTTGGAATTGATATCTACAGCGGTTTGGCCGCTATCGTGGTCACACACACACAGACACACAGAGAGAGAGAGAGACAGACATTTTTTAAAAACCACTTTTTTGGTATCAGGGGACCTCAAACGTGGACATCTGCAAAAATCTCGAGGTCGAAATATTTCATCATCACAATACTTCCTTATACTACGTATAAGGAAGTAAAATGGCATCAAATTATACCTGTAAATTAATATACATATATAATCCAACAAAAACTATTTGAGGACATAATAATAATATTTATACCCAAATAAAAAAAAATAAAACATTGCTTAAATACTTAAATTAAATATAGGTCTTCAGATAGTGGTATTTTTGTTCTGAACTTGTTCGGGTTAATACTATTTTGTAATAGCATTAAATCGTCTCCTATTGTTTGTACTTTGGCTGTATTGGTCGCTAAAATTATGCTATACTACTATACCCGTCTTTCAATTGCATTCTTATTTCGAAACTTATCAAACAATGATCAGCTGTTTGGTTTTTAAAATTATTTGTGTTTTTTATTAAATAAATGTTTTAGTAGCCACATATAAAGTCATATTATATCAGAGTATTATGTTTTTTTAACAGGGAACATAGGGATTTGCGTGCTAAAAATTTTACTCATGTTAACTTTTGTTGCGCATCAAATTTGAAAGAAATTTGTGTAACATTTAATAAATCAAACATTTTTCTACTAATTGTACATTGTTTTAATGACATGCAGTTGTTCTTTTTAATTATTTTTTCGTTTTCAGTTGAAATTAATTCGCACAAAATTGGGTGACAAAATCAACGTAGCGTAAACATTTAAATATTTTATGCTAGATGACATCGCTTGTCACTTCGCTAGTGACAAGTAAATTTTCGAAAAAATGTCTATGTGCACAGTTGCAGAACGAGTGGAAATTGTTGACAACTTTGCTGCAGCATATCCTGATAGGTCAGTTTTAAGTATTTCGACAGTGTCGCGAATTTACAATGAATTCCAGAGCACAGGCGGCGTAAATTGTGACCACAGGAAACGTATTAGAAATCCATCGGTCGTTACAGAAGAAATCAAAATGAACATTTGTTTGATGGTTGAAAACGAGGGCTTCACAAGCTTAAATATGCTAGCCGATCAGTTCCAAGTTTCAAGAAGCAGTTGCCATAAAGCGTTGAAGACAGAAAAATATATCTTATAAGATTCAAAATATGCACTAATTTATTTACGATTATACGCGGAACATAGGAATTTGGGTGCTAAAGTTTTACCCCATGTTAACTTTTGTTGCGGTATAAATAATAAAAACAAATCTAATTTTACACATTGTAGGTTAATTTATTGAATTAATGAATATAAAAATAATTTAAAGAAATTGTTCAAAATGTTTGCCTTCAGCAGTTAGACAATATCCTAACCGGTCGTAGAAATTTCTAAGGGTGTTTTGCAATTGTCGCACTGTAATGGAATTGCAAGCGTCTGTGATTCTTGCTCTTAGCTCTTCAAGTTTTCAGGTTTCGCTCGAACATTGTCGTAGACTTTACTTGATACATGACCCCACCAAAAAAAATCGAGTGGGCTAAGGTCTGGGCTGCTGGCAGGCCATCCAAATGGTTCATATCGCCCAGTCCAACTATTTGGGAAACTTTGATTCAAGAATTCCGTGATCGTGGCAGCACTATGAGCTGGTGCTCCGTCTTGTTGGAATATTATTTCCCTATTACCTTGCAACTCATCCAGACGAAGACCTACTTCCATCTGAAGTACATCTAAATATTTTCGTTGATTTAAGTTCGCGTCTATAACGGCCCCGACATGTTATTCCCCACTATTCCCACCCAAACATCAACTTTCTGAGGTCATTGCGTGTTCGCCTCTCAAATCTTATAAGGATTTTGTCGTGCCCAAATTCTTTGGTTTTGCTTGTGTACCGTCCCATCCAGAGCATATGTACACTCGTGAAAAAACAGAATTCTTTTTAAAACACTTGGATCGTTATTTATTCTTTCCATCTAATATTGGCAAAATTCCATTATTGGGAAGAAATCTGTTGGTAACAATTTGTGAACATTTTTAATCTTAGATTTGTACTTCGGATTTCAACGCTTTATGGCAACTGCTTCTTGAAATTTGGAACTGGCCGGCAAGCATATTGAAGCTTGTGGAGCCCTCGTTTTCAACCATCAAACAAATATCTAATTTGTAACTGGCTTTCATGTAATAGTAATTTATTAGCGAAATGTCACTTGTAGTAATATTTTTCTACTCCCGTGTTTAAATCGCCATTTATCGCTTATTTTTCCATGACGCTATGTAACCTTTTAAACATACCTTGACAAGCTGTGGCTTCGTGCACTTTAGCCACGGGCTGAACTTAATAACAACGGGCGCTTTAGTTACGGGCTAAAGATTTTTTAAATGAAAAAGTCAATTAGAACTCAAACATGATGGTTGACGCTTGTCTTCGATCTGTCAAACAACGTGGCTTACAACAGGCAAGTAATTTTGTATTATTTTGATAACTTTTTGCGTAGAAAAAGGTTAGAATAAATAAAGCTCGTTTTATAAACTCATTAATCGTTCGTTTTGCTAAACACTCGCTTCTTTAGTGATTAATAAAACTCATGACTATAATGAGATTTATAAAACTTGGTATAAAATATACTGATAAAGGTTATATTGTTCTATGTGTACCATACATTGAAATATAAGGCATTTCATGTTGACGTAACAATTCCCGGTGATAGCAGAGGTAGTGCACTTCATTTACTACACCTTATCACTGTTTTGGTTAAGGGAGGGTTTCTTAGAGGGCAGCACTTTATACAGGATCGAAAACATAACCCTCAATATAGTTGGCTGCGTTGGTGAATTTTGTTAGAGTTGTTGTTGTTATGTGATTTTTCTCCGCCATTTGCAATATTGTGAGTAACTGTCATTGTTAAATACGTTAGTTCTTCTCCACAAGTGCATTTCGAAACATCAAACCGATGATACTACTTTAGAAAATATGCATGTACAGGCGTTACCGTCCACCTCACAAGCAAGTCCCAGTGAAAGACCAGAAATTCAGTATGTGTCATGTATTTGTGTCATTTATAGTATTAAAAAATGTAACAGTTTCTTAATCATATTAAATATATTGCAGTTATAAGGTATAATGTTATTTTTTGTATAAGATTTACTAAATATATATAATACTTATAGATAAAAATACATTTGTTTTAATCTGTTTCATCAGTAGCACTTAGATACAAAAAAGATTTTACGATACTTCACTACTTACGTATACTAATTTGTTTTTCATGTAAAATAGCATCAAATATTTTGACGTTTAATGTTGCAGACACATGTTAATGTTCCAGCAAATATAACGCCAAAAAATATTGATGCAAATTTTTACATTAATTTCATACATTAATAATTTGCAATCAAGAAAAAAAAGTTCCCGCTCATTAAAGAATTATCATTCTCTACAGATTTCTATGGTAATTCTATCAAAAGTACCCAGAAGGGAATTACAGATGGTGCTGATGTTTGGTTCACTTTTTAGTGAGAGAGTAGGCCATCTATACTCTCTTTTATCTATGGGTGATAGTACTGATCGTTTCGATAAACATTATTCTGATGTTTCTAGTTTCTCGAATAAGATTTTTGTGGAATTTCACTGAATGTGGTGAAATGCTTCCAGTATTTTCTCAGTAAGTAAAAATCAGGTAATATTTTTTTGTCTAAATTCATTGTCTTTGACAGTGAATATTTCAGAGAGCCTGTATACAATAAAAACCCTTTGTATTGTAAACTAAAAATTGGTACATTTAATTTTCTTGTTAAGTTATTTCAAAACGCAATACACTAATGGGTGGCTTGAATAAGATATTTTATTGCATGTTAGTATCTTTGTGTAAAGATTAGATAAAGATTATCTTCCCCTATAAGCGACCGCCAAAAATGACCCTCGCGTTGGGTATACTTATTAACACTACTTAATCGTATATAATATTTTACAAAACGGAGTTATATTAAGTTTTAATATAACGAGAATATTTTGCGATGGAATCCTATTTAGAACTTACCTCATAGTTATAATATCGTAGTTCTCTTGTCACGTTATAAGTAAATATTACATCTTGGAAAATATCGATATAAAATTTAAGAATTTTTCCATTTGGAGCATCAGGATGTTCCCACTTAATGTTCAAAATCCAATCATCCCTCCAAATATAATTAACATTTAGTGGTTCCGAAGGATCTAAAATATGAAATATTGATTATCATTATGTAAAATGAAGAATCGCACTTGTAAACGATATCCGCAGTTGTCAGTAATATACTCTTGTTTGTTTCTGGAAATGAAACGCATTGTTATATTCGTTTTAATGGCGAGGATTCGCCACAGCTTCAGGATTACTCTTTTTCTCCCGTTTGCATTTATTTGTTTTCATGCAGATATATACTGAATGTCCCCTTTGTATTATAGTCCAGTGTTTCTGTCCAAAAATAAGGTAAAGAAAAAACCGAAAAGTCAATTTTTTTATGTTGTCGGGGTTGCTTAGAAAAGTTTAACTTGTAATTTTAGACCAAAATTTCCAGTGTGCATTTTCCGCCATCTTGAAATAAGGGATGAATTTTGGTTTGGTAAAACTGGTTTTTCGTTTTTTCTCCTTTACCATAAGAGTTATCGAAGAAATGACTATTTGATTTTAAATGATATTGTTATCATTTGAAATCAGTACTAGAATATACCAAATTCTGTTTATATTAACATTTCTACTTTTTACAAACCCATCATATTCCTATACACTTTAAGATAAAGAAAAGTAGAGCCTTCCTATTTTTACATTTAAATTTTCTTCATTTACTCTTCGCGCATTCTTAACTTTCTAGAACTACACTCAATTATCACATCCCCAAACTATTTCATTCATCCTAGCTACGAATACAATATAAAAATAGATTATAATGTAATTATAGATTTCAAAATTCTATCTAGTTAGACGCCATAATTGTTGTTTTATTTTTAATAGACAATATATAATTCAGAAGAATTATATGAATTATTCATATTACATTACTATTATAATTACAAAATGTAGTGTACCCCAAATTATACAATTTAAGAGATAAATAACTTTATGGTGTGATGTAAAGTGCAATTTGTATACTTCTTTCCTTTCGTCTATCTAATCCAACGTCTTGGAATTACAATTAATCAAAATCCCACTTTTATTAGTTTCTAACAAATCTTGAATCCTTTTCTTTTTTGCTTAATTAATCTAGATTGCGATTCTGTACTAATGTTTTTCTTGTCATCTTCTTTTACAAATTCCTTTTTATATTATACGATAACTTTGTTTACAATCATTCAAAACGATTCCTATAATTTTTAAATTTTTGTCATTCATATTTCAAATTTACTTATTGACTGTTTAATATGTATCTAACTCAAACCGGAAGGTCAGTTAATGCACGTAAGCCATTACGTATTTATGACGATCTATGACTTCCTCACAACTTAAAATTTATATGAATAATAACTATTAATAACCTACATTTTTGTTTTTAATGAACTATTTGTTAATATTATAGATAAGTTTTTTTTTTGTATATTGAGAGTAAAATTCGATGTTGTCATTTTGCCATTTCTGTTTTTAATACCTCTAATGTCGCTAACTTGCTGTCACTATACTTGTTAATTATTTACCTACTTTCTGTTCAGTTATTTACATCGTCATATTATTGTTCTGCATTAAAATGCCGAAAGCTTTATGTAAGCAAAGCAAGATAGTTGCATCATTGATAGACTATTTTACAAAAAAACGAAATAATGGAGGACCATTGCTACCAATCAATGATATTAATGAGGTATATATTAATTATATATGGTTTGGAATAAGAATATTAATAATGTTTTTTATAGAGAGTTAGTGAAGCATTAAATATTAGTATGGTGACTGTAAGTCGAATTGCGCAGTCCATCAAGAATAAGCGGCCAATGGCGGCCCTTGGTTACGAAAAGTGCTCGAACTAGTGAAATAGATATAAGCAATAAAATATATGAAATTTATCAAAACAGCAGCACGTAATTTAACGTTCTATATTAGAAGAACTTAAAAAAAGATATATTTTTAAATGTGGTTTAACATCATTAAATATTATATTAAAGAAAATACCAATTTTCGAAAACGAAAACCATTTCGTTGGCTGAAAAATAGTGCTAGAATAGATCTAATGAAATTACCTCACATCGTATTTTCGAGATTTACTTTTATAGAGGCATATGTATGAAATATGAAATCCGAAGAATTCGAAATTGTTTATTTATATGAAACATGGATCTTCGAAAATGGTAGCATATGCAGATCGTGGCAAGATGGTAATAAGTTAAGTGTGAAATCACTGAAAACAGATGGGACTCGTTATATTATTCTCCATACAGGTAACAAAAGTGGCTTCATTCCAGGGGCTTCTTTCATATTTTCTTTTAAAACGAAAGAAAGTGATTATCACGGAGAGATGAATAAATATAAATTCTTTTCTTTCAAAATCAGTACATTAGAAAATAAAGTACCTAACTCTAACTGGAATAAAGCAGATATTAAGCAATGGTTATTGCACAAATAATGTTGCTTATAAAGAAGATACGTACAAAAAGCAACTATTACATCTTGTATTAGAAAATAAGCCAAGGAAAACATAAGTAGTAGATAAAATTGTTGAACAGTATAATCATAAAGTTTTGAGATTACCATCTTACCACTGCATTTTCAACCTCATTGAAAATGTATGGGGAATATCAAAATGTTATTACAATCGTCATATTGGAAGAGATGGATATGGAAAGACAAATGCATTTCGTTATGAAAGGAAGCATTAAGTGCAATTACTTCAGAAGTATGGGAAAATACTATTAATCATACCGAAAAAGAAATGCGAAAATTATGGGACAGACAAGTGGGATTTGACGAAGACGATGCTGCTGAATTAATTATACAATTAGGTGATAATAGTGACACCACTCGTGATTCAGACTCGGATTAATTTGTTGTGTTTCTTTATATACTACATAATATCAAATTTAATGTGCTACGTAATTACTTAAGAATTTTAATATAAGAAATGCGGACAAATTTTAATACATTTGAGTGGTTAAAATATATTATTGTTTATAATTTTTCTTATTGGTTACTGCAATCTAAATTTTAAATTTTATATTGCAAATTTGGAATATATATTTTTGAATGATCTATAATAATAAATTGTTACTTTTTATAATTTTCAACATGTCGTAATCTAAATTCTATTATGTAATTTCATGTGCAGTACAAGTATAATTGCCTGAACAATATTTTAATATAAAAACTCATCCTTTTCTTTTCTTCGCAATTCATAATGATGAATATAATTATTATAGACATACACGTTTCTACTAGCCTTAAATTTAAACTTTCAGTTTGACATTTGAAACATACACGAACGTAACCTGCAATATATAACAATTCCAATTAAGGCGGCCTACAATTGACAACATTGTGAAAAAATAACGTCATACATTAAGTATGACGTGCATAAACTGATTCCCCGGTTTCAGTATATCATATCATAACTATGATAGATATCAAGGCTATCCATTCTTCAAATTTACTGCACATTTGATTTCCTTTATAATAAAATAGATTACATAAGTATTTGTACATTAATGTGTATGCGTAATATTCCCAATTTAAATAACATTTTATAATTATGTTATTAGTACTCATTAACTAAAGCAAACTATTTACAACATTATTAATAACAAATAAAACATATAATTAAAGTGCAAAGATAACACTACAATTGCTAGTTGAGCATTAAAAATAATAAGGAATTAATATACCTACTGTGAGTTGTGTAATCTAAGTATCATTAAATTATATTCATATGTGATCTATAAGTATATTAATTTTCTTACCTCTTCCTCCATTCAACGTTGTATGAATAGCCTTGGGTTTGCCAAATTGACCTATGCCGCGATTCTTTGCGCGAATCTATAAAAATAGGGACTTAACCTAAGACGAACTCAAAGTCATATTATAAAGTATAGCAATTTCAACCACATCATGGATTAAAATAGACTGGTTAATTTGTATTATTTACTGTTAATATGAAATTTACCTCAAAAGTGTATGTTTCATTGAAAAATTTGTCATTTATAGTAGTGCATATATATTCTATCCACATTCTGCAATATGACGACGCTTCTACTGTAATCTTCTTCTTGTCATTAATGTCATGATAATAGGTGACTTCGTACATATCGAGATAGCCAGTAGATATTTCTGGTGGCATCCATTTTAAACTTACAGATGTGTCATTTACGTTATACGCAACGATATTTCGCACTTTATTCGGTTCTGAAAATACGAAACATCATCTTTTTTTTTATTTCAACACATTTTGCAGGTATCATCTAATTTCATATATCCTAATGACTTTGCACAATACACATATTAACTTTTACATATGACATTTACACACTGCCCAACAATGAAAATGTTTCGGTCTGAAAAAGAGGTTATTCTTGTGTATTGAAGTTGACAGACTTCAATGTGTGAGTGGGATGTGACTTTGAAAGGGAAGGCGGTGTAATAAGGAAATACGGGGGCAAAAGATAAACATGAATGGCTCTTTGATATTAGGGGAGTCAAAAGTAGACAAGAAAATTCTATAATTGACTTATAGCTGGTTAAACGAACAGGGTGAAAATCGATGTTGAATGTAAGAGTAAAAAGAGGATACGAAATAGGCTCAGACCATTACCTAGTCGAAGCAAGGCTAAATGAGTCTATGGATATGGCAAAGAAGGAAGGGATGAAAAAACTTGAAAATATAAGAAGTTACACTTCAAGAGGAGGACATAAAGTATAAATACCAGCAGGAAATAGACAAAGAATTGAAAAAACCGGGGCGTTTAGAGATGGAAATTATAGAAAAGCTTTGGACAATTCTCAAGAACACACTTGTGAATGCAGCAAAGAAGATATGCGGAAGTACAAGCTACGGAAAAGACAAAAAACATAACTCCTGGTGGAGTGAAGAAATTAAGACAACAAATAAAACAAAAGAAAAATGCTGGAAAAAATATCTTGGAACCCATAACAATACTGACCATGAAAAATACAGAAAGAAAAGATCGCAAGTATTGACCAAAACCAAAATCTTGGACTGACTTTGGAACGAAAATGGAAGAACAAGAAAAAGAAAATTCGAAACTGCTATATAGAACCATGAAAACCTTGCGAAAGTCAGCTGGAACACACTTCCAATATACAATATGTCCCCGGATTGAGTTTACAAGAGGAAAAAATTCTAATTTTTGATTTTACTATAAAATGCTAAAGGAATTAAATTTTATGCTTCATTTCAAATGACCAGATCTGTAATTAGAATTACAAAACTACCAAACCCCTATCTAGAATTACAAATTTTTATTTTCTTTTTTTCAATCACAACATTAAAAAAAGAAGTAGGCTAGTAACAATAATGTTTAAAACTATTCTATTAAGTTGCCACCCCTTTCGGCACACAATTCGACTCTAAGCCGCAGTTCCTTATAACTGTTGGAAATTTCTTCAAGTGTCAAGGACGCAACAGCATCTCTTATACGATATTTTAATACTTCCACATTGTTAGGCAAGTTTTCCATGTAGACGAGTTGCTTTAACCGTCCCCACAAATAAAAATCTAAAATAGTTAAGTTCTTAGAGGCCACAAAAGAGGACCATTCAAGCCAATCCAACGAATTTTTTATGGAACCAGGCAACAACAATGCGCGAACGGTGGGCCGGACAACCATTATGTTAAAAATACATCCTCTGCCGATAAGCAAGTGGGAGTTCTATTAAACCGTCCTAAAAAAAGTTGCTTAACATTTCCAAATAATTGTGCTGATTTACATTTAATAATTACATTCAATATGAGCCTATTATTCCATGGTAAGAAACAGCATACCACACGTTTACCTTAACAAAACATTGACGTTTTGTAGCAATTCTAAAGTCAGGATTAGTATCACTCCAACAACGAACATGTTGTGACGAAACGGTACCATTGCTAGTAAAACTTGCTTTATGTATTTTATCTCCCGTTCACATGCAAAAATAAAGACGCTTTTCATCATCTCCCGGTTCTAAGGTATGATTAAAAATAAGTTTATAGGGGTATAATTTATGTTCCTTTCAAAATTTTTTGAATATGGGAATTGCTCATATTTAGTTGAAGCGCCCATCTCCGTAATGATAGTTTAGGATTATCTTCCACCGAATCCAAAATTAACACTGTAGAAGCATCATCTTCATCACGTACTATTTCCTTTTTCTTTAAATTCAGAACAGAGCCAGTTTCCAAATTTTTTTTCACCATCGTCCTTATACCCATACGGGAAACAGTTACTCCGGAAAATTTGTCATTAAATTCTTCCGCAACGCGACGGTAGCTCGTTTCTCCAAACCATAACATTGTATTAAATATATTTTTTGTGATAACGTTTAACATTTTTACCAAAAATTACAGAATTACAGTTTGAAATTATTTTTAACACATACATAAGTGGAATTAAAATTCTAATTACAGATTTGATCATTTGAAATGAAACATAAAATTTAATTCCCTTAGCATTTTATTGTAAAATCAAAAATAAGAAATATTTCCCTCTTGTAAACTCAATCCGGGGACATACTGTATAAGAAATAAAAGAAGGACGAATTCTATTCTATTCTAGTAATTTAATGTAAGGCACGGAAAATGTCAGTAAATGTCTAACCACTGACGCTAATTGATACTCACGTAATACTCACGTTTGGTATTGTTTTGTTACATCAAAGCATGCTGAAATTTTATTAATTCTCAATTTTATGTTGATTATTCTCATTTTGACAGTGTTTATTCTCATTTTGAAAGTGGTAAAAATCAAAAGTTTACCTTTTAACTGAGGATGAATAGCGTATTCTTCATATCGACTGTCATCACCCCGGTAATAATTAAGCTTTAAAATGTATCCTGCGTTCACATCTATGTTGAAACGGACATCAATTGTCGAAACAGTTTCGTTTTTAGTGTACTCGATAGTTTTTCCATCACATGGTGGAGTAGTGCAGGTGATGTCGATGTTACGTGAAATCGGCCCCCCCAGATGTTGACAGACCCATCTAATTGAGAAAAATGCTTCTGTCGCGTTAAAGTTTTGAGTTACGATGTGTATTTCTTCAGAGTTAAGTTTAGCTGAAATATGTCATTTTGAAAAATTTTAATGGTTCTTGCATATGCCTTTTTTCGAATTTTTGGAATTATAAAAGACAGTAGGTATTTGAACGATTATTTTGCCACATTACGTTATTTTACTGTGTTTGGTTAAATTTTATCGCCCCAACTGTATGTCCGCATTTTTAAATTCTTACATGCATTAATTGCGCGTGCCTTGAATCTACTCGTATAAAGTGTGCGCGAACAGTTTAAGTGGTGACAATATCAGGAAGTGAAAAAGAATCTCTTTGGTAGTCTTGAGCAGTTAAACAAGATGGTTTTGGCTATTTAAATCTAAGAATATCAGTTGATGTCACATACGAGGTATGTCTCGAATTAAGGAGAATGAATTGTTTACGCTAGATATGACAACGACTGCAGCCGAGTGGGGTCGACTACATGTGAGCGGAGGGTCTAAGAACGCGTCTAGAACTGGCGCAGGCCACTCAGTCTAGTGTAAGTGATGTGAAAGCGAGGTGTTTACCGTTAAGTTCCAATACCACGTTACATGTAAAATACAGGCAAATATCGAGCAGCGATATGCAATTAAATTTTGCATTAAACTGGGAGAAACTGTTTCAGAGACACTACAAATGTTAACAACAGCATATGGAAATGCTGGGTTGTCGTCAGCATAAATTTTCAGATGGCACAAGGCTTTCAAAGATGGCCGCGAAACCACTGAAGATGGACATTGCTCCAGACGGCCGTCTACATCGAAAACCGATGAAAGCGTGGCGAAAGGTGTTAGCTTGAGACAGACGGTTGACACTCAGGATGATGGCACATGAGGTCGGCATACTCTTCATCGAATTGTGACACAGGCACTACGCATGCGGAAAATTTGTGCAAAGCTCGTGCCCAAGATCGAATGAACAAAAGGAAAATCGCTTCTCCATTAGCCAACAACTGTTAACAACCGAACCCAACTTCAAACACAGAATGATAATAGGTGACGAATCATGGATATATGAATACGTTCCAGAAACAAAGCGACAACGGGCGAAGTGGCACACACCCGCATCATCGCGGCCTAAGAAAGCTCGCATGAGAAAATCCCTAATCAAGTGCATGCTTATCATCTTTTTTAATTTGCGAATTGTCCACAAAGAATTCGTACCGTCGAGCCGGGCAGTGAATCAAACTCTTTATCGCGAGGTCTTTGAATGCTAGCGGAAAAAGGTTTTGCGCGTTTTTGGCAGAGAAAAACATTCAAGTACTCCCGCACCCGCCCTACAGTCCAAACATGGTTCCATGTAATTTTTTTCTTTTTCCAACGCTTAAGCGGCATCTGAAAGGTTCCCATTACGGAACAATAAACAACATCCAAATAGTCAGGACGTAGGGACTAAACAGCCTAGCGGAACAAGACATCCAGAATTGTTACCAGGAATGGAAAACTCGCTGGAGACGTTGTGTGAATTCCCAAGAAGCATACTTTGAAAGGGACAATATGAATTTGTATTTCAATAAAACACTTTAAAACTAATCATTCTCATTGATTCTGAGACATACTTCCTATTTATTGGTATCTCAAGAGTACATGAGTCAGTTGCTTTCCTTTAAAATATATGCCCTTTTTAACGAGAACTCTAACTAAAACATTCACGTGTTGATATAAATTGGCTCCATAACGTGTTTTTTTTTTGCGGTTCTTAAAATGCTTTTTTTATTTCTTAGCTTTTTATAAATAATTGCTTTCTTGTGAAATTAATACTTGCTATGATTGATTATTAATTTCCTATATTTTTGAGATTTCTCTTCTTTTTCGTGTGAGTCTGCAAAATTTAGTGCCTCCATGACTATGCAAGAATTTTCCGTTTTAATTTTTTTTAAATTTCTCTCTAGAATCTAGCGTGCAAGCGACCTGAGTTTGAAGAAACTGAAGGAAAATGTTTTATAAAAGGAATCACGTGCCCCACAAGACAGATTGAGCAATATGAATTTTATATAAAAAGTTGACATACACCTCCAAAATGCATTCTGAGTAAGTTTACTTCACATATTTTTTTTTAATTTTGGCAAGGAAAATCTTATTTTTAGTTACCTAACGAGGCAGGTATTTAAGTGTCTCGTCCGGAGCAAGTAGGTACAGATTTATTTTTCAAATAAGCACGAACTACTGTCAAAGCAACAATTTTAATATAGTCAATAATAAATATTTTAGCTTTCATGGCATTAAAAAAATGGAAAACTGTAACAAAATTAAAAACTCGTCTGGAAGTAAGACGCTCTACGGTCAGTTGATAGATCAGGCAACAGGGAGCCAAAATAGGCTTAACCAGGAGTTTTGAAAACTATCAATTTCCCTCATTTTAGTGACCTAAAGAATATATTGGAATTGAGACCATGGCGAGCTGCCGCTAGCAGCGCCATATTGGAAGACGGCGCCTATGATAGTATTTTTTACAAAAACATGATATAAAAATTATATATTTTTTGGGTGAAGCATTTCTTTCTGAAATAAATGGTATTTGAAATAATCTTATATAAATCGCAGTATATCTTTTAAAACAATGTAAAAGCTACCTTGTCGCCCGAAATTGTACTCATTCACGCGGTGGTGTCCACGGGAGGCCTATTTTTATGTTCTTGACATACTATTAATAATAGAAATGCAAATGATCATTTGTTGCACATATTTTATTTGTGTAACGCTTGTTTACAGTCATATATATTGTAGTGAATTATTTAACTGTAATATAACTCAGATTCATTGTTGTTGTTGTTGTTGTCTGAAACATATAAAAGAGAAAGTCTTAAATTAAGTTTTACACGTTAATTTGAATACTTCCTATAGCTAGGTTATGTTGACATCATTAGTACATGTGTTGAGTGAATATTTGTTTTCTTTGCCTGTGCATTATCCATATAGAACCTTGTTATCTATATTAATTTGTTCTGGATTTCATTGGTAATCTTTATATTGGTATACTGATTTCCTAAAAAATAAAAAAAAACACATAAATTAATATTCTTTGTTTACGTCAAAATTATTTAAATGTTAAGAGTCCTCTAGTTTGAGTAGCGAGAAACTGCAAGTATGCAGAAGGGCGTATATACATCTTAGTACATCTCAAAATGGGGGGTACAAGCTGATTACAAGTGGTTCAACGTCTATACGAATAGATGTCCCCTCGGTAGTCATATGTAGATCTAAAACCACAGAGTAATTAAAAGAAAAGAAATCAAAAACGGTTTGGGATGGTATTTAAAGAGAAATAAATGTCAGCCGGTGACGTATGGAGTTGAAAATATAAAGTCCCTAAATATAATTTTAAAATCATTTTATTTTTAATAAAATAATTTAGTCATGTTATGAACCAACAGGCATGATATCCTACTTTGTACATGACAGTATTCTGTATTAATATCGATATAGAATGGTCAATAACATTGATTTCTTATGTATTAACATACGTTTCATATTTATGAAAATCAAAATACGTTTTATCGTAACCTCCGTGATATAGAGGCCTGGAACAAAGCTTGTGTCACGTGATCTGACGTCACGAATGCCGGCTGACTAGCATTACAGTTTAGATTTGCCGTGATCGCACATCCCAGTCGCGTGAACTAGATTTCGCAAGTTTTTCTTTCAAAAACCCTCATAAAGAACTTCAAATAAGTTAAAGTGATAAGTTAAAGGTGTAGAATTTCAGATTTACCTGATTTATGTGCAGATAATTTGTAAAATCAGTGAAAAGAGAGTGTTTCTCAATTGTGGGTGCCGAGTTTGTGGGTTAGCAAATATGGCCGCTGGTAAATTTTGTATGTGAACGTTGTTTTATTACTTATAAATAACTTTCGGGTGGTGTCGTTTATAATATGGTTGTGTCGTTTATATAAAATAATTAGTTAATCAAGAACGCCAACAGTTTGACTAGATACCTGAGTGAATCTTGTTCATTTAATTAAAAATGCCTGATAAATGCTGCGTGCCTAATTGCACAAGCAATTACGATAGTACCCATACGTATGTGTCCGTCTTTTCTTTTCCAAAAGATGAAGAGTTGAAAAAAACGTGGATTAAATGCATTCATAGAGAGTCATTTAATCCAACAAAACATTCAGTAGTATGTATTAAACATTTCTCAGAGTCATCGGTTATAACAATTGATAAAATAACCAGAAACGATGGATCTGTATTAGAGGTGCCAAGAAAAAAGCCAGCACTAATTAAAAACGCTGTCCCTTCAATATTTCCAAATCAACCCTCATACATGACAAAAAAATCCCCAAAAAAACGAAAACATCCAGACGAAAGACGACAGGAGATACTAGATCGAGACGAAACCGTTTTTCAGGCGTGGAGTCGCGATGATGATATATTAGATTTTGACAACTTTTTATTGAAATTTAAAGAGAAACATTTGTTTGATTTTGTTTATAAAATTACTGCAAATGTTATACATTTTTTTAAAGTTGATTGTGATTCAAATGCGTGTCCAACAATCACGTTAGGTTTCAAAATATTTAGAGATCTGAAAGTTGCTTTTTTTTGTAACAGTAAAATTATCCCTTCAAAGTTTTCGTGGATATTGGGAGATGATTTAATTTGTTCAAAATGGTCACAGTTTGATTGTTTATTGAGTCATATAAATTCAAATGACATCCATAAAATGGTAGGAAAGTTCCAAACCGACAAATTAGAGGGACGTTTTGGCAAATATAGGCAAATGAGCGGGTCACACTTTCATGTTTCAGTAACACAAATTCTAGAGTCAGAAAAAAAACTGAAAGTTTTAAGTCTTCTTAAGTTAAAGTCCGCCAAGTTTGGAACATTTTCATTGAAAGATTTTTCACTAGATGACACAGATGAAAATGATGATGGTTTCTTGCTATTATCTGAAAACGTCTCTTCTTTTTCAGATATATTAAATAATTCATTTGACATTGCACTGAATGCTTCTGTATTATCATCTTTGTTCTATATTGCCGGATACTGTGCACATTCACTAATTAAGTTTGTTAATGGTTGTGACAATTGTTTAACATCCATTACTACCAATTCAGATTTTGTTATAAATTTTACCAATTGTGGTGAAAATGACTGCAGATATTAGCAAATATTTGAAAAATTTAACAAGAGGAGCTCTAAAACAACCATCTGAATTATTCTTTGAAGTCTCTATTCAGGCGTATCAGATATTTAGTGAGCTTATTTCAGATAAATATGAAACTGAATTTCTAAAAACAGGTAAACAAAGGATTATTTTACGGGAATTGACAATGTTAAAATTGGAAAAATATGTAGAAGAAATCAATGAGAAATGTATTTTATGCAGCAAAACGTTGAAGTCGATATTGTTAAAAAATAGTCATGTTCTTGCCAATATATTTCTTAATAACTATTCAAAAATAATCAACGACAAAATTAACACCCAAAACATGGATCTATCCAAGAGAAAACTGATTAAATTTAATAGTTAAGTAGTTATAAAACACATTAACGCATGGAGATAGGGCTATTGGCGAGGCCTCCATAAGAGCCAACGCGTGTATTATGGGTACCTCAACGGTGACGTGAAAACCCTGTTCATTGTTTTTTATCATAATAAGTTCCTTTGTTGAAATAATATTCAGTTTTACTCACAAATATAGAATTGTCTCTATGTTGGGTATTTTACTTTTCGCAATTGTCAGCCGGCTTTCGTGACGTCACGATTGCTTGTTCGCGGCCTGTACTTTCTCGTAGGTTACGGTTTTATGAATTGATCAATTTATGGATATGACAGTGATTTAAATGCTGTTACTTAATATCGTTTAATATCAGAGATAAAGGAACAATTTGGAAATGTGAAGATTATGTGTTCGTATTGTAGGGTATGTGTTATTAGAATTTGTATAAATGTAATTAAAATAGAATTATTTTCATATTGTAATATAATGGGGATGATATACAAGTATGCCTTGGAAATTATGAAAACAAAGGAAGGTGAGATGCCATAAAAGAAATGGTGGAAGCATCATTTTGATGTAGAAGAAAATTCTAAATTTCATCATAAATTAATAAACAGATGTATGTACCTTGATAAATAATAGTCCAGAAATATTAGTGCAGTAATTCGAAAGCGAAAATAAATTGTTTTCGTTGTGTGAAAGAATACATGCAGTACTACTAGTGAAAACTTCATCGGACCCATCGAACATCATTAGATTTGGAGTAGAAGTTTGCTTTCCAGTATCCAAAGAAGAACAGGATATTCAATAACCACATCTATAAATATTCATCAGGATTTGGAACTAATTTTATTTTAAATCAAGCTACAAGGTAAAAAAAATATAAAAATATACATATATAGATTCTTAAACGATCAAAAATAAGCTTATAAGAAGTACTTCATATTGATAGACATTTAGAGGCATACTTACACTCGTGAAAAATGCGAGGAAACAGATATATCCTCTCTTCAATAAAGTTCAAAATTAAAATTTAATCTTTTTAGAAAATTGTTGACCGTTACATTTTTTTTTTGAAGCCATGTTATATTTTTTTAAAAATTTCACTTTAACAAATAATGTATGTATTTACGTAGAATAAAATTTCTTAATACCTTAACAGTATATCTTACTGATCTTAAATAAGTTAAGTAAATATGATTTTTGATATGAAAACTTGTCGAATTAATTAAAATTCTTCAATAAGTATATCACTTTAACGTATTAAGAAATTATAGGTCTATTTTAATAATGTTACCAATATGTAACAATTAAGTCTCGAAGCTTCAAGACAAGAATGTTTTTTCAATGTAAAATATGAATAGTGATTTTTGTATTTGCAAGTTGTTCCCACATTTGACATTCAGTATCAAAATAAATAACCTATAATTTTTGAATTAAAACCTGAAGTTTATTCTTTTAAATACTTAGAAACTTTGAAAATAAATGTAATAGAGCAAATAATTAGATGACGAATGCACACTATCACCCGGAGGATACCTGTTAATAATAGTGGAACCCACACCCTCATTGAGATTGTATTAGTAAATGTGCTAAAATAATTTATTACATAAAATAGCATAATATATTGTGACAACCTCGTCTGTCAACTATATTTTCTTACCCTTTATTACCAACTTAGTAATATTACAAATACATAACACCTATCCACATACATATTTGCTGTAAGTTGATTACTGTTTATACCTTCTTTCTTTGCGACATTTTGGATGGACCAAGCAATGGCAGACAATATATAGTTTTTACACGCTTTCAGTGTTTATCACACTACGTCTGCAATCTTCCAAGGAAAGAAGACGTTCCAGAAGATGCTTAAAAATTTCGACGAATTAAAGCAGACTGCAAGTGTCCAAGAAAGAAAGTGTAAACTCGGACGCCATTGCCGCTGTAGCAGAACAATTCTTAATTGCACTCACCTATAATCTAGTTTACACTTAGTACAGTGTTTTAAAAAATCCGGAAGAATGAGGATATAAGAGAAGTAATATTGGACTTGCTCCAATCAGAACAACTCAGCCCAACATGTGACTGCAGAAAAGCAAGTTTAATGTTCTCAATCATTTGTATTTAGTGTACCAGAGGTTCTTGCAAAATCGTTGGCATTTTGAACAACTGCGAAGATGAAGAAAAGTTTGAAGAAATCGAATTGCTCATCAATATACTGTCAGTATATGAAGACAATAAAGAAAATGATTCTGGAGAAGATATTACAGAAACGGAGGACAACAGTCAGCGAAACACTGCAGACGTAGACATGAGTACACCTGCTTCAACCAGAGTGTCGAAACAAAAGAAGGTATAAACAGCAACCAACTTACAGCAAATATGTGGATTAGGCCTCTTGGGGACAGCACAATAAAAAGAATAGATAATGAGTAGGGTGATAAAGTTTATATCGTTTTCAAAAATACGATGCACTTTAAATGAAATTATTTCAAAAACTATTTATTTCACAAAAAATGCTTCCTCAAATCTCTTCTAATAGGTATTTTTTGTATATGACGTTTTGAAAGGGCGATTTTGTCAAAAAAAACCGTAATTTGCTTGTCATATTCCAATATAGCGAAGCCAGCGGCAACCCGTCAAGGTCGCAATTCTAATATTAATTATTGTTAAGTCACGAAACTCAGTAAAATTGCCAATTTTACGTTGATAAATTTTCTGGACGAAAGATTACATTATTATGTGAACTACGTTAGAAGTTACCTGACTTTGTAGTATTAAAAACGGTTTCTTTTATACATGTTAACATGTCTTCTGAATAAAATATTTTAATTCCATATTGAGAAAAGGGTAATAAATAATTAATATCTGTCTCTTTTCCCAATACTTTCCTTATTTTAACAAATCCATCAGTTTTATTCTTGGTACAGCCTAAATAGTTTCTATGCTACAAAAGGAAAAAATATTTGAAATACAATTACTACATAAAGATTTTTTTTTGGTCACTTACCCAATACTCAATTTTATTTATAACTGTTGTAGAAGGACCATTAATATTAGGTAATGAAATTCTTGCACTTGTATCATTTATATCGTGGATAACTGGTTCAAATTCTACAAATATAGGAATTACCACTTCTAGTTTTGTCGGTTTTATTTACGTGTGAAGAATTCGATACACATTTAAATTTATAAAATCTTACCTTCAATATCAGAACATGTTTGCAGCATTGAATAATGTATTCTTGTTATAAACACAAAGATGTACGCAAACGATCTGAAAATAAAACGAAATTTATAAATATATACAATTTGCAGTATCGAACATTATTTTAACTTGTTTCAAAAACGCTACACAGCATATATAATTAAGTCGATTTCTTTAGTAAATGCACTTTAATCAGCAAGTAGCGGAGCTATACCTCTGATCTTTTGTAATTTTATTTACCAAAAATAGGAGGAAGTTAAGCCAAAGAGCCTGATAAGCATAATCACCTACGAACACGATATATGTTTCTGTTTGAGCTTTACTGATCTGACCGTTACCGAAAAGATTTATGTAGCTTGTCTTTCTTAATACGAAGGACCATTATACATACTTCTATTGGAGTACACCGATGAATGCAAAACACTTTCACTGAGTTTACTTCTTTTAATAATAACAACATAATTTTTTCTTTAACAAAACATCAACAACTTATCTAAATGTACAAAATAATATTTAGTTTTTTTTTTAATAATATTATTTATTTTCATAGACCCGTATTGTCAAGTATATATACAATAGATTTAGTTATAATTCTAATGTTAAAGCAGAAGGATTGAAAAACACAATATTTTATAATTTATTATTGACTTGTGATTGCTGTATGAGTTAACTTGTTCGGTACAAGTTCATACCCCTTTGATTAGACTCTGACTGCTAAAAGCCCTTTGTGCTACAGGAAAAGTTTGAAAGTAGGGGTACAATATGCTAGTACATAATCTGTTATTTTACTGGTCCTAAAAGAAGAATGGTAAGTTTCAATATTTGTTACAAGGGCTGGCAATAATGTTAGAATTCTTTGATATCATGTAGTGCTTCTTAAAAAGATGTACAGTATTAAGGAATACCAGAATAAATATGTTAATGAATTTAAGAAAGCTGGCCCTACTATAAAATTAATAATAGTATAAAAATATTGAATGTGACAGCAACTGGTATAAAATGAGTGAGTAATAAATAACTTAAATCTATAGTTTAACAAATATGTACAAACAATTTCTTTATTTACTTAGTGAGTTTTCTGCTTCGGTTATTCTCAACAACAACAAAATCAGGCAGATATTCTACAAACCTAACGAAATATAATCTACCCTCATAATAACGCTTGCTTTAGAACCAGTGAATATGTATAATAGAAACATAGGCTGAAACAAACCGGAGATTATTTAATAAATAAATTTTAACATTATTAAATTATACTAGTTAAATTGATGATATAAAACTTCCAGTTTCTCTAACTCATTTAATGACTAAATTCTAAAAAATATGTTGATAAATTACAATTATGTGCGCCATAATTACGCAGAGGTATTGAGGTATAAGTAGAAAACAACGATCAAGAAGAAGCGACAAAGACGTTAGAAGCGTGCCCCTGTTTTTTCGGTTAGCAAAATTAGCGGGGATGTCTGGTGACAAAAAAGGTTGAGAAGAAACTAAAAATTATATAAAAATGAAATACAGTTCGCTGGTAAGCACACTACTTGAACGGCTGGCCCGATCTAGCCATTTTTTTAAAATGTTTATAGTAGTTTGAATAAGGTTTCTAGAGCAACAAGAATTGCAAAAGTTGCCCGGAAAATTCGGGAAAAACTGAAAATGCTTTTTTCTATAGTAGGATGTTTGTATTAACTCAAGACAATAAGTCACGATTCGAATGATGGATACACGTAATTCTTTCTTTGTTTTGTTAGGTGAGGTCCTCGAAGAGTTTTCAGGAAAAAAATCGGGAAAATTTCATAGGAAACTCGAAAAATTCGGACAAACTACAAAATTCCTAATATTTTATACACTCGCGATCATAACTGACGATAGGAAAGACATATTTGGTTGATTATTTTTCTGTTTTGTTCGTTATTCTCCCGGGATGGAAATAATTCAATTGAAAAAAAATCTGGAAGATCTTGAGAAAAATCTGAAAAACGCATTTCAACCTAAATTGGTGCGTCTGTTAGTGATGGTGTAACATCTGACCGATTCAGCTTATATTCACGAAATATATTTGTTTTGTCCAGGCGATGGTGTATATGCTAGGATCCGATAGGGGGCGCTATAAGCATGTATTAACAAATTTTATATTTAAGGACCAAAATAACTCATATTCATAATATGAGTTATTTTGAAATCACACAATCTGGACCTGATAGGTGGGGTTGTGGTCGACTTATTAAGAAATGTTATATTTATAAACCGACATACTTTATATGTACACAATATGTTCGCGTGTTCAACAAAATCGTTTTGGTACATGCTGCCGTACGGTAGATGGCGCTTTCTTTTTGGTAGAATATTAATTTTTTCACCTACCGGAAAGGGCAGAACAACGTCTGCCAGGCCAGCTGGTTTATAATATACATATTATACGAATAGTTTTTACTAAGATAAAATTGTAATATATGAATCGCGTATTTATAAAACATATTAATTAGCATTTCGTAATTTTTACAGCAGAAACAAAAACCTTTTTCGGTAATTTGTTTTCGCTCGTATATCGCCAATTTACATAATAGATGATATTGTTAGTGTTAAATCAAGTGTAATCAACACTATTAATAGTTTCAGATAATCTACAGAAGAACACTACATGATTTGAAAGACATTATTTAATATGTTTCATAAACAAAGTCACCTCTTTTAATAACCTTTTTTATTATGTTAATTGCTTTGACACAAACAACTACGTTTTTCGAAGTAAAAAAACGATCACAATGTTTACTCTATTCTTTGTATATTACAACCTGTTTTGTGTATTTCAACATTGTCTACGTAGTGTAGGAGCAACAGGGTATTTCAGATTAGCATTATGAATATTTCAATAATAGATGTTCAGATTTTATCTGTACTATTTTTGTATACTCACTGAGTTATGTATTTATATTTTGCTTATATTTTGCTTTTTGTAAATATAGTGTAATAAAACATATTAACATGATTTGTTGGTATTTTAAAATGACAACCAAACCCTAACGTATTGGATTATTTATGCCTTTCTCAAAGCAAGGTAGTTAACGTTTAAATTCCAGGTTTGCGGAAATGTGACCCAACAATTATAATGGTAGTTATATCAAACGTAAGTTGCTTGTTTATGTAAGTCTACTTTGAACTTCATTTTGTGAAAAATATTTTTCAGCACCTTAGATGTGAGGAAAAATTATAATTTTATTTCCCGATAAAAATAGGACTCGAAGAGTTACGAAGCTTAAATTCAACCAACCTAAATTAATCTGTCTTGTCAAAGTCCATTATTCTGGCTAATTGGGTCAGTGAGTTTTGAAATTCTTGACAATATTACATAGGCAGTGAAACTGAATTAATAGCAATACAACAATATACCTAAATTATAAAAAAAAAAGTAATAGAGACACGCACGGGGCCAAATCAGGTGAATACGGCAAATGATCTAACACACAGGCTTGATTTTGAGTCAAAAATTGACAAACAATGAGTTTGTTGTACTCGGTGCATTATCCTGCGACAGACACCATGTCTCTGGATCACGATATTCGGGTTGAATGTAACGGATTCTGGCCATTAGACGCTTCAAAACTTTTAGATAATATGAGCCAGTAATTGTTTCTCCAATTGGAACAAATTAGCATTGTTTTGATTTTTAATGGAAGTTTCCGTGTTTTTTAGGTCTTGGTGAGTTTTTCAACGTCCATGCCGCACTTTGACGCTTGGTTTTCAGGTCATACTGAAAGCACCATGTTTTGTCATACGTAACAATTGATTTTAGGAAGTTTGGATCATATCTGGCAGCTGCAACTTCTTTGGAATGATGGGCACGCGCCCAATTTTGCGGATCCGTCAAAGTGTGTGGAACAAATTTTGCACACAACTTTTTTTGCCCAAATCCTCGTGAGAATGGATCAGATCGTTTATCTGCTGATGTTTAAAGTCTCTTCCATCATTTTCAGCGAAGCATTACCATCATTTGCAATAAAATCACGTACTTTTTTGATCATTTATGGTGCCCGAGCTGAATTTGGCCTTCCTTCACGATTCTCATCTTCTAACCTCCCGCTGCCTTTCAAAAAACATTAATACCACAGAAAAAAATGGTCTACTAAGTAATCATCCCTCTACACTTGCTGCATCAACCGGAATGCTTCTGATTCATTTTTGCCAAGTTTCGCGTGAAATTTAACAACTGCTCTTTGTCCCATATTAGTATTTCTTTTAGTAGAACTTTCATAACAACCGATTGAAGCAAATTTGATATTACCGGCAAAAGGAATGTCACAGTTTTCAAACGCTGCACAGTGGTCATTTCTTAAATTCTAGGTGGAAAAAAATCGAAAAATTTATTATGAAAATATATATTTCCAATGACTTTATCTTGAAAAAGACAGTTTGTAAAACAGGTGTTTTGTGACAGAATTGTTATACCTCATCGCCCGTCGCTATGACAATAAACAAAAAGTATGACGTATTTAATTTGAACGATTTATAAATTTGGTGCCATCCCATCAGTGCATTTGCATGGTTCATTTTGGTGGTTCTATAAAGGTTTTCTAGACAGTGAATTTGCAGTAAGAAAGCATAAGATTTCACAAAATATTGTTATTTTAAAATCCTTGTACATACTAAAAAAATAATAACTGCTCAAAAATGTAACTTTTTTGGAATAACGAATTTAATGAGTATGCAGAATGCTGTGTTTACGCATGTTTGTTTGAATAATATTTTTTATTCTTAGCTCAGTTTATTATCTGTTGATTCATGACAGACTTGCCTGCCAAGAAGTGCCAAGAACTGAAAAAAAAACATTTTTATCTACGACTGTTAAATAATACATTTATTTTCTACGTATCTATAGATGCATAATTCTATTCATATTACGCGCTCGTGGAATATGGTTACCACGGGCGTAGAATATGAATAGGATTAGCTATGCAATTCACACAAAAAAAAAACTTCATCCTCGTGTAATATAGACTACTTTATATGCTATTTCAGAAACTATGTCAATACCACGATAGACAACACAGGTATTGTAACGGAGCGCTGGCTAGTGGGATCGAAAGTGTCGCTAGCGGTGTGCGAGTGAGACAGAAAATCGAGGCCTAAGTTCTAACGGCAATGCATTAGGAAGCGGTAAAATTATGGATATTTTACGCAAAAAAACAGCGATAATTTATTGAAAAATGTATTTATTACCTGATAAATAAAAAATTCACGCTCTACAAATATTTTAAGATAGTTTGCTATCATTTATCCACAACAAAATGACTACTAAATGTACCTACCCGTAATATATTTGAAAATTTACTTTTAGATTCTTAGGAACTTTGCAGTTTTGCTTCTTTTCGTTTTCTGGCTGACATTTTTGCATTATTTCTATCTTCCTGTTTATAAAATTGCTTAATTCTCATGGTAATATAAAATAACACGGCTTTTGACAATATTTCCTCTGCATGTAAGCTGCATGGGAAATTAATGTTTATGTATGATGTCGAAAATATTTCGTCGACGGTAATATCAAATACATCGATAGAACTAATGTGTTTCATTAAAATATATTCAATTTTTTCGAAAAACTGAAACATAGTTACGTTTGGATGATTTAAACCACCTCGAGACTTTAATATTGTCAAAGTTGCTGCCGAAACTGCAGAGTTGTCTGGCATTGTATGATACAAGTGCCCTTTACAAATTTCACAGTCTGAAATTTTAAATAATTTTTTACAAATAAAGCCAGTCAAGTAATATATTAGACAGTCTGTTGTTTCCTGGATCGCTGAATCTACTTCAAAGTGTTCAATATATTCTTCCTCATTCGTTATTAATGAATCAATTTTAGATTTAATTTTCTCAATATGAGCGTTCCGGCGATCAGAAGGAGCATATAATATCTTAAAATTTTCGAAGTTTAATGTATCTGGAGAATTATTTTGATCAAGAACAGAACTGTTACCGGAAGCTGGAGGTTTCAGTAATTTATATGCCGATAACATTCGATACAACTGCAGAAAGGTGTTAAAAGTAGGGTGATCATTAGCTCCTCCAGCTTGACGTATGGTGCCAAAAAATCGCTAAAATCAATATTAATTTTCTAATTTCGCTACTATACAAAAAATAAAAACCCACTTTTCTGGAACGAAAACACATTCTGTGTGATTAGCAGTAAGCACCAGTAAGGTAAACTACATCCATGCTACATCAAAAATTACTTTTAGCAATAACTCATGCAAAAATTATTTTTTTATAGGAGTAATATGTATTTAGAAACCGTACTTACTTCTAAGGGATCTTGATTCATTTTGTTTGTTAAAATGTACTTAAATCCACATTTCGTTAATAAATACTTCGACAGCTCTATTGTTGAAAGAATTGTAACACGAAAGCCCTCTGCTGTTGACTTACTTAAGAATTGTTCTTTGTTAATTTTTCCGTCTATAACCATTTGTTCCCACTTATCAAGATATTCTAAATTATCATTTAAACTCTGAAATCAGAAGTTCATTTGTGACACAATGGTGATGGATAAGATAGATCAGTGGATATCACCAGAAAATCGCTACTGTTTTGGCGAATTCCTTCTGCAGGATATTTCCTATTTAGTGTATCAAATAAATCATTTATACGTCTAGTAAACTTAATCGTATTGTCACAGTTAATTAAAGATGCACACTTGTCTTTATAATATGTCAGACCGTCTGCCACAGAATTACTAAATATCTAAAAATTATTAATTAACATTCAGAATTCAAATTTTAAAAAACACAAACTTGAGTAGCCAATTTGACCCGCATTTTTAACAAGTTTGATGGTTTAATATGCATTTGTGTCAATTTTGGGCATACACGTAAGTGATTTGGCAACTCATTATCTAAACTGAATAAAGTGTTGTAATATGCCCAGTATATGGGGCCTTCTGGTGTCTTTAACAAACGAAAAACAGTTAACTTGAAAATTATTGCCCCTTAACACAATTTCACTTACATGGAGAGACTTTTTTTCTAGGATCCTATTTCTTAAACATTTGATCAGGTGGGGAGCATCTGAAAAGAAGTAAAGATATCTGGAATCGTCGAAAGGATGTAGTACTTTGTTAACTGGATTTTCAATTTCCCCGGAAACGCCAAATTCAGACCACATTTTCCTATTAGAAGTTGCTCCGTCACAAACTATTCCATGTATTTTGAGACCTGATTTTTCCAATTTTCTAATTACCGCTAAAACCAACTGAGCCAAACAAGATCCTTTAGTAGCTCCTTTAGCTGCATAAACAGCAACGGGTTGGCAGAAATTCTCACCCAGTGAGGAATACATAAAAACTAAGGCATGATTGGTGCGTTTGTCGGTGGTTTTAGCGGTATAGGTATTATTATCACCAAAATCCTGAACTCCTGTAAGCTTCATGTTTTTTACATTTAGATTAACCGATTCTCGGACTTGCATTTCGTCGAATATTAAAATGCCGTTTCGCATATATTCACCCTGTTTATTCATTTTTAACTTCAATGCTTCAAAAAACTGGTCATCAAGACCACATTTTAAATTGATTCTTGCCAAGTATTTCTTCACAGTCGATGAAGATGGAAGAGGCAGCACATCATGATTTCTTAAAAATTTGTAACTAGCGGGATTACGAATATGCAAAAGTAAACACAACAGTAACCAATCAGATGTATAACGTCTGCTTGTTTTGCGATTATATTTACAAATTTTAACACATTCCTTTATTAGTAATTTTTGTGATGATGGTAAATTTCCAATATCTTCGATTTTTTGAAAGATATCTTGTTCACTCATGCTTCTAATTTTCTCCCGTACATCTTTTAATTCTCGAATAATTAATTTATTTTTTAATTTAAGTCTCTTTTCTCTTCTTCGAATATTTCTCATTTGGTTCCGGAATACTTGCATTTTTGAAATTTTGGTTCCCTTTCTGCATCTGATCTTATTTCTGAAATAGTATGCTGATTTCTTAGCCTTTTTACAACAATTGCATTTATTAATTTTGTTTATATTTTTGCCGGAATCACTATTGTCATCAGTTACCAAATAATATGAGCATTTAATATGTCGCCACACATTTAAAACGTGGTCTTTGACATATGCTGGATTTGAAAAATTTATTGGTGCATTCTTCATATTCAGTCCACCATAACATAAGGGTAAATGATTTAAACTTTCTAATAGCGCTTTAAGCTCTGCAAAGGTGGATAGACTTACATTATATAAATTATTTTTTTCTTCAATTAAATGTTCAAAAATATAAATTTTGACAGAAGTTTCTGTTAACACGAGTTTTTTACTCAAGATCAACTCATCACCTTCATTATTGTCGACCATTTCAGATATAGAAATCTTATTCTGATCTCTGGATACAATGCAGTGTATAGCCCACGAAGGAGATGGAAGTATTACAGACTTAGGTGCTGCCCATACTTGTAAAAATACTCTTCTTAGTAAATTTCCCTCGTCACCTATATGCGTTAATCACATGATTAAAATTATTTTAAAATTAATGTCTGATGATGAACCTACATAAAAAGTAATAAATGCTTTTACTGCTATTGGAAAAAATAGAAATAAAAATATATCAATTGTACTACCTAAAAAGTAAAGTGAGAAATATAGCAAAAACATGTATGTAGGTATATTAGTACGCATTTAGGTGTAATATAAAATAAATGTGAGTACCTACTGTAAGTGATTTTGAAACTTACATTGATTATTATTGTCTGCAAAGGCAGACATCATGTCTTCACTATTTGTGGATATAGTGGACATGGATTTTCTATTTTTTTTAGCAGGAGTGCTGTCTGTTCTCTGCAAAATTCGCCTTTTAGTTATTGGCCGCGAAATATACTTTGGCCAATTGGGGAAAATGGTCGGAAGAGCATCATTTGTTAGTCGTGGTTTCCCCAGTGGATACTAGAAGTTTTATTTATTAGATCTACTCAATTCCCTTTATAAATGAACAAATAAATAAATATCTACTAGTATTTAATATACGTACCGAATAGCAAGCAGTGGTAACTTCTCTTACAATAAATTCTTTTTGAAAATGTTTTTCGCAAATAAAATCCAGTAAAAACAGTTAACTGCCTGTCCTTTCGTGGAATTTTGCGTCTCCACTCCTCAACTTTTGACGCTGGCACACGAAAAATAGAATACTGTTCTTGATCAGAGCCATATCCACTTTGGCAGCCAGGAACAAAACATTTGTTTACCATTTTGAACCAAAAAGTAACAAATTACTCCACTTTACACTTCACTCTTATAATCGTATTCCAATGCCTAACAATTCTAATTGCGAATATTGCGATAAAAACACACGTTCCAGCCTCATCTAAACAGACTTAGCGCGGGAATAACTCGGGCATGACTCGCCTCTATCATGCATCCTTCACACGTTCTCTCGCTCACACCATCGCTACACTTGCGTGCCCACATTCTCGCATGAAATTGGCCGCTGTTACGATACCTGTGTTGTCTATCGTGGTCAATACGAAGGTAGGTATGATTTGTTTGTCATCTGGTGCGAGCAAGTATCATTGGAAGAGAAAAACGCAGTTATTTTTGAATTTTTCATTGGATAGGCTTAATTTACACCAATCTCCAAACAATGAGAAACGTGTTTTGTGGCCTGTTATTATGGTCCGATTCCTATATTTCATCTTTATCGCAATGTGTAGGTAAACGTTCCAATGAAGAACCATTAGATGAAGCTGTCCTTAGATTGCCCAAAAAGCCTCATTTGCCCAAAAATGTTTCAAAGGATGACAATGACAGGATGACGATGATGACGAAGAAGAAAAAGATGAAGAAGAGGGAGACAATGATAGCAATTAATACAATTTACGTTCGGTTGTTTTAATTTATTTTCTTTAAAATACGATTAGAAATAAGTATTCTCCTTCTGTTAAAAATATTAATAAAAATGAGTTAAACCTCATATGGTTCGGAATGTAGACCTCTTGAATATCATGAAACTGTTTGAACAACTAAGATGGGCTTATGAATGTCAACTAAAAAATGTCAGAAATTTAGGTGTCTTATAATAAAAAAGACGAGTCTGTAGGGGCTTTATGTATAAGTTGACTGTAATAATGTAAAAGCCAAATTAAATGTTCAGATGTAGACTATAACATGAACTGATAAAATTATTCATAACACTTTGTGTTTTAAGGTCTCAAAGCCAATCAAAAATAAATAAGCAATCTGTTGATAATGCTTCATATTTTATTATTTCGTTTATATTTTGTTTTATAGTCTACTTTCACCCATTTTATTTTGTGTATTACTCATTATAATCGTCCAAAAATAAAGGCAAATTAGCTCGTCATTTTTTTAAGACACTCGGGATAACAAATTGTATGTGGGCTAGATGGAGAGTTTCTTATATGCCATATTTATTTTCACCTAAAATTTAAAAAATTACCTCTGTCCGCCGGTCTGAACACATAGATGGTGCTTCTAGTTACTCAGATATGGGTCTAATCTCGGAACATACTTGTGACACTGTGTGAGTATTCTCTTTTTACAAGATTAAAATCCATAAGTAATTGTGGGTTATTTTCTACTCTAATCCATTGAATATTTTACCGCTCTACATATGTATTTTTTTGCTGATTTTATGGCAATTTTACATAAACATTAGAACATCTACAGAAACTTGTTTTATTGAATTTATGCAACTTTAGGTAACGTCTTTTAGGTCAAATGAGGTTATTTCTTATTTTTTATGCGTGTCAATACAACAAAACGATTTACATACATAAAAGCGGAACAGGTCAGGCCATAATAATTCAAAGTATGTGATAGCTATTATATCGTTGAAATCATTATTAAAGGATTTATGAAAATTATAGAAAGCACTTGGTAACAAATAATTCTTTAAAATGTTTACTAAGTAACTTTTTAGTAAATTCAGACCACAATACAAATTGAAGAACATTACAGAGAAGTTACACGATTTCAACTTAACGTATGGTATTATGTAGTCATTTTATCTAGTAAAATATCCGCGATAATGACTACTTGAATTGTAATAGTATTTATTTTTCTTTAATGATGAAAATTTACTTTTAAATGTAAATACTTGGAATAGTTGAAGCAATTAAGGATTTACGTAACTATAATTATTTATTTCTATACAACTTCTTTGTAGAAGGTCTTTATATATGAGTGAAATATCCTCAAACAAGTTTTGCATAGTATTATATATAGAGAATATACAGGGTGTCCGGGAAAATGTGGGAAATCTCTTGGGTGCAGATAGAACATGAACAAATAAGATGACAAGTTCCTATAAAAAAAATTCCTACAGGCCCCTCCTACGGAGATATGCGTCCCTGAAGGACGCCGCTGGAAATCGGTTTTTATTGAATTTCTTTTAAAGTAATTAATATAATTTGACAAAAATTTAATGTGACGGACACAAGTAAGGACCTCTTAAAATAGTGTCCTTGAAACACATTTAGCTTTTGTAGTTTACCAGGGGCGGGCTAATCTTTACAAGTTAATGCCTAAATTTTTAACACCCTGTATGATAAAGACTTTAAAAATATTAAACTGGATAGCTTGAGCCATAGATTTTAAAAAAGTACTCTTGCTTATTGTCGTTAAAATGAACCGTTTACGAGAAAAAGTTTGCAAAAGATGTGCGTTTTAGTTTTTATCAGCACCAAAAAAACCTATTGCTGTTGCAAACGTTACTATGGTACGAAATAAATAAAATATCCGGCATTTTAGAACTTATCATCACATCGTTGACACATTGAATTTATTTGATGTATGGATACACGTTTATTGAGTATGCAGATATGCATCTGATGTATGGTCTTGCGTCTTGCAGTGCTTTAGAAGCCAGAAGATTATATCACGAAAGATTTCCTAATCGTGCTCTGCCAAACCATAAGACATTTCAACGTGTTGACCAACGTCTAAAAGAGAATGGTGGGCGATTCCAGTTAATAAGGTAATACATATTATTGACTATCTTCATAATTTTAGGAAGGTTTGGAAAAAGTAGTACTGATGCTGGTGTGAGAAGAACCGTACGTATGCCGCGATTAGAGGAACGTATTTTAAATGCTATAGATGACAATCCATCAACAAGCACTCGACAATTATCAGCACAGTTTAATACATCGAAAACAATAGTACATGAAGTTCTTCATGAACAGATGTTATATCCATATCATTTGCAAAAAATACATGAACAGATTCCTGAAGATTTTCCTCGTAGAATGCAGTTTGCAAACTGGATATTGGATCAGCAACGTAAAAATGTTAACTTCAAGAGCATTATTATTCTTTTCACGGATGACGCAAGGTTTACCAAAAATGGTATCACCAATTTACACAATACGCATGTATGGGCTGAAGAAAATCCTCATGCCGCTATTGTTTCGCATTATCAACATCAGTTCCAATCGCTTAATATTTGGGCAGGAATCATTGACAATTTTTTGATTGGACCATTCGTTTTGCCAGAACGACTGAATGGACAACTTTATTTGGGGTTCCTTCAGAACGCCCTTCGAGATTTAATAGAGCACTTACCACTTGAAACCCGCCGAAACATGTACTTCATGGGGCACCACCTCATGGGGCACCACCTCATTTCAGCGTTCGCGTGCGGGAGCACCTGAATAACGTCTATCCAAACCGTTGGATAGATAGCGGAGGACCAATTGCCTGGCCTCCTCGATCTTCTGACTTAACGCCGCTGGATTTTTACCTGTAGGGACACCTCAAAAAAATTGTGTATTCCACTCCGGTCGACATTAGGGAGGAACTTCTACAGAGAATTACGTTTCATTGTGATGTGATAAGGAACACGGCTGGGTTATTGTTGCGGGTACAACAGTCCTTAATTCGTCCTGCCCGCGAGTGTATCAGAGTTCACGGAGCCCATGTTGAACTCTCTTAAAAGTTTTTCAATAATTCCGTTAAGGTGCCTCCGGAGACACCACTGCATTTATATTTATATTAATTACTTTAAATGAAATTCAATAAAAACCGATTTCCAGAGGCGTCCTTCAGGGACGCATATCTCTGTAGGAGGGGCCTGTAGGAAAATTTTATAGGAACTTGTCATCTTATTTTTTCATGTTCTATCTGCATCCAAGAGATTTCCCACATTTTCCCGGACACTCTGTATCAAAATGGAATCCATTATTTATTTTCGTAGAAGCGCTATTTTTAAGGAAAAATTTAAAAAAGTATATATATGATTTAAGTAACTCTTTTAGCTTTGGTCATATATTAAATTTAAAATAAGAAAAGAAAATTTTATGTAACACAATACTCTATACAATTTACACTGTATTTCTAATACAACCCAAGTAAATAACAAAGTAATACCTTGAAGATAAGAAGATGAAAATAATCAAGTTTGTGCAGATTTAACCCTAGAATACCAACGTCTTTTTAACTTCCGTGAATACCAAACCGTCGTAAAATTTACGACAACTTAAAATCAATAATTTTGTTGTTAATAAAAATAAAATTTATTATTCTAAGACTTTAATCTAAGCAAACAAACATAAAACTTAGTAATTGTGTATAAAAAGTTAATCTGTTGCACACTGCACACAATACATAGCCCTATGTTCAGCACACATAGCTTTTTTGCACTGACTGCAGTAATTTGTGGTCATCCTTCTTTTCTTGCTTGGACAATAAGAACAAATGGTTCGTTTCGATTCACCTTGAGCTGGTGGATCGTTTGGCATATCCTGTTTTAAGATCTTGTAAATATCCTCACGAAGTTGACGTGCCAAACTTGGCAGATTTTTCTCGTTTCTAACCAGGGTGTTATTAACGCATTACATATTTCAAACATATAAGCACTGCGGGGAACAGGCTTTTCTTGTTTTTTATAAGTGTTAAAGCAATAAATTACATATGAATTTATTGTAGCTATGTTCAGCATGTTATAAAAGACTGCCATTGGCCAGCGTCTGATCTTTCTGTTGCAGTTCATGTTAGAACATAGCTGATCAAATGTATTTACACCACCTTTGGTGGCATTATATGAATGTATTATATCAGGTTTATTTGTAGTAGCATTTACCGTCGAACCTTCATGCATAGTCGACAGTAGCAACACCAATTTATTGTTCTTTGGCATAAACGAGACAAGTGTTTTCTCTTTGTCAAAACAAAACATGGACGTTCCAGGTTTGCGATTTTTGACATTTAACATTTCTGGAGGTATTTGCCTTTTATTTTTTCTGATCGTTCCCACCAGCGTTAAATTGTAAGGATCGTTCAATAGTTCTTCCGCTAACTCCACAGAGGTAAACCAATTGTCCATGGTTACATTTCTGTTAGTACCATGGACAGTCTCAGTTAATTGCTTCGAATAGTAATTTGCCAAAGGCAGACCCCCAGTCTCAGTTTTTTACCTAAGTAGGGCTGGGCATTTATTAAATATTTTGTTGACGAATCACAAGTCATTACAATTTTTATTCCATATTTTGTGGGCTTATTCGGTATGTACATACGAAATCCACATCGCCCTCGGAAACCTAGAAGTTGCTCATCAATTGTAATGTAAGATGTTGGTGTGTACGAACTTTTACAGGTATTTATAAGAATGTCCCATATTTCTCTACCAGGTGCAAAAGAATCGTTTTGTGCACGTTCTTGACGACTAACTTTGTCGTCAAACCGTAAACAATCAAGAAGAAAACAAAAACGACTACAGCTCATCGTTGCCGTATACATATTTCCCGATAGGCTACGATCAAATAATTGCTTACTGTTCATGTGGTTGTCCTTCATTGCAGCTGCCAATATCAATAGTCCAATAAGAGCCAGTACTTCTTCTTTAGAGGTTTCTGAAACCGTTAGATTTTTTGTTTTGTATTTCGCTGCTTTTCGCAAAATTTCTAGATTAGTAAAATTCACGATCTTTTCTACAATGTTGTCACTTATAAAATGAAGAAAGCAGTCTTTCGGATGAAGAAGCTCTCTAGCTGAGGTTCTAGCTCCTGGCACAAAATGAATTATATTTCTTTTAGATATTCTTTTTGAATGTGATGAAGCTATTGCAGACCATTGATGTCCGTTTTTTCCTTTTAGCTTGGTTTTATTGGGCTTTATGACCATATGCTTGGTCATAAACCTTGCTAGTGAAATATCGTCATCACCTTCGTCTTCGTTGAATTCCGCAACCCCACGGTTTGATTGAACAGTTGGAATAGCTTCATCTACGTCTGAATCTTCTTCAGAGTTTTCAGCTAAGTCCAATGGTCCATTTTCATCTATATCCATTGCAAAATTTTCAATATTATCTTCAAATTCGCTTTCGCTTTCCTCTGAAGAATTTATTTCGTCACTATCATCCCCTGTCATTATTTTTTGAATTTCTTCTGCAATTTCTGCATCAGTGAGAGGCCGATGACGATTAATTTTACTTGTAGATGCCATTGTTTACTCAACACTTGAAAAATAAATCATTGTACAAATTAAGCGCAAAAGAAAAAATAAGGACTTACCGTCATTCAATAACCGCCTTTAAAAATAATTGTTGCATAAATACCAAACCGTCGTAAATTTTACGATCAACAGCCTATAACCCGGAAACAACAAAACCAACAATAAGTTTGGTTAACACAGTTCATACTTCATCGAATATTAAGAGGCTACTGAGACGGTCAGACTGCCGTGATAAAAAAGTGGGGGTTGACAGGTCGAAACGTGTCGGTGCTCGTAAAAATTACGACGCGTTGGTATTCTAGGGTTAAAAAGGTTAATTATTAAATAAGATTGTCATTCTTGTCATTGGTTTAAACAATATGTTGCCCTATAAAAATACTATTTCCTACAAAAGTAGTAAACTCATAATCGTAGCAGAGTTTTATATTCAACAAACAGTTGCTGCATCTAGGTGCCTCTCTAGATCTGTTAGTACATTGTGTCTTAAAATAAAGTGTGTATAGACAACTACATGTTCATGATATACAAGATATAAATGTCTAGCCAAATTTTAAGAAAACTGACAGTAAGAGCATTAGATTTCTATGTAAGTGAAATTGTGCTTGAGTTATTTGGAAAACAATTTATGAAGCATGATGGAGCAACCTAACATAGAAAATAGTGTCTTTGGGCTGCAGAAGAAAGCATTGAGGACATTATGAAATCTGAAATGTGTGGACAGCTGCAGAAACTCTTTAAGAGACTAAAAATTCTTAAATTGTCAAGTGTTTATATATTCTCTGCACTTGACTATGTACACCAGAATAAGACGAGTTTTCCGATTCAGGGCGAAATTCACGACTACCCCATCAGATCGAGGCTGCATCTTCAAATTATCATCGGATAGCCAAAACCCAAAAATATATTGATTTTTGGGGCCCAAGACTTTTAACATGCTACCTGCCGAAATTAGATCGCTACCGACGAACAAGTTTAAAACTGTAATCAGGAAACACTTAATAGAGCATAGTTTCTATACATATGATGAATTTCAAAAGAGCTTTTGATATCCTGTTTTTCTGTGTTATTCGTCTTTTTCTTACAATAGATGTTTTTACATGTATTTATATTTGTGTTTAATAGTTATATAAGTATTATTTATTTATCTGTATACTGACGTTTCTCTAATGTTAATTTAGACTAATAAACACTATTATTATTATTATTATGAAAGACACAGCAATACAGAAAAGTATAAAATATAATGTTTATTTCTGAATGCTTCTTGAAAATTAACATTTAATCAATGTGAACAAAAGAGGTAGCATTTATTTAAACAAAGTGTGGTAGATGAACATGTAGAGTTGTTGTATATCATAGATAATGATAATGATGAGAATTAAGATTAAGACTTGTAATTATAAGCATAATTGCAATTCAATATTGATATGAATTAATATAATTAAAACGAGTGTTCTGTTCTCTAGACATACCAGTAAAACCTATTAAAATATCATCACTTAGACTTTTACATTCAAGGTTGTGCATGAAATTTCCGTAAGTAACCGACTGAAGGGACTACCCATAATTAAACCTTCATTACATTTTCAAAGCTTATCACTAAATTGGACATACTTTTGTGTTGTACAAATATCCAACAGACTTAAAATTTTTTCTTCGACTACAGAATTAGTGTTATTATGTTCTAAAATTACACCTGTTACTAGTATATTACTAAAATCTCTAGACATCAAACATTAGTAAGAAAAAATGGGGTGTGGCCACCACACGACTTTCTTATACGTATGAGCGTTTCAAACTATACAAATTTAAGAATTTTTTTATACAAAACTTATTCAAAATCCTATTCTAAGTACTTTCATTCTCTTAATAAATCGCTATAGAATGCATACTTTGCAAGATATTCGAAGAAAAGTGCTACTCGCTAGGAATAAAAGTGCTTCTTCCGGTCCGAATTTTGAAATTTCATGTATACAAAAAATATTGCAAATCCAATTCTAAATACTTTTGTACTCTTAATAAATATATATATAGAATGCATAATTTACGAAATATTTGCAAAAAATCGTTATTCGGTAAGAGTGAAAGTGATACTTCCGGTACGAATTTTGAAATTTTTTTTATACAAAAGATATTGGAAATTAAGTTATAAATACTTTTATATTCGTAGCGTACCTGTCTAAAAAGCATGACTTGCAAAATATTGGCAAAAAACTGATTTTCGATAAGAGTAAAAGACCTACTTCCGGTAGTAATTTCGAAAAACTTATTAAATAAAATGGTTCTCAATTTTAATTGTAAGTACATATGAATTCTTTATAAATTTGTGTAAACTTAGTAGTTGACGAAATATTCGCAAAATTCGATTTTTTCACTGAAGTAAAGTACTACTTCCGGTCTACTGCTTTTACTGAAAAACTAATCAGATCTCAAGAGGCAGATTATACACGTAAATACAAAATTTGGAATTGATATCTACAGCGCTTTGACCGCTATCCTGGTCACACACAGAGGAAGAGGGAGAGAGAGAGAGACATTTTTACTTTCTTATACGTAGTATAAGGAAGTATTGTGATGATGAAAATTTTCGACCTCGAGATTTTTGCAGATGTCCACGTTTTGAGGTCCCCTGACACCAAAAAAGTGGTTTTTAAAAAATGTCTGTGTGTGTGTCTGTCTCTCTGTGTGTGACCACGATAGCGGTCAAACCGCTGTAGATATCAATTCCAAATTTTGTATTTACGAATATAATATCCCTCTTGAGAACTGATTAGATTTTGAGCAAAAACGGCGGACCGGAAGTAGTAGTTTACTTCAGTGAAAAAATCGAATTTTGCAAATATTTCGTCAATTACTAAGTTTAAACAAATTTATAAAGAATTCAAATGTACTCAAAATTAAATTTGAGAAAAATTGTCTTAATAAAGTTTTTCGAAATTCCTACCGGAAGTAGGTCTTTTACTCTTATCGAAAATCAGTTTTTTGCGAATATCTCGCAAGTCAAGCTTTTCAGACAGGTACGTTACGGATATAAAAGTATTTAAAACATAGTTTTCAATATCTTTTGTATAAAAAAAATTTCAAAATTCGGACCGGAAGGAACACTTTTAGTCTTACCAAATAGCGATTTTTTGCAAATATGTCGTAAATTATGCATTCTATATAAATTTATTAAGAGTACAAAAGTATTTAGAGTTGGATTTGCAATATTTTTTGTATACATGAAATTTCAAAATTCGGACCGGAAGTAGCACTTTTACTTTAGCGAGTAGCACTTTTTTTCGAATATCTTGCAAAGTAAGCATTCTCTACCGATTTATTAAGAGAATGAAAGTACTTAGAATAGGATTTTGAATAAGTTTTGTATAAAGAAATTCTTAAAATTGTATAGTTTGAAACGCTCATACGTATAAGAAAGTCGTGTGGTGGCCACACCTCATTATTTTAAAACTACTTTTTTGGTATCAGGGGACTTCAAAACGTGGACATCTGCAAAAATCTCGAGGTCGAAAATTTTCATCATCACAATACTTCCTTATACTATGTATAAGAAAGTAATAGAACCTCAAATAATTTACTTAAGGATCAATTATAAACAAATAGCTCCTCATTGATCAACGTATTTTTATAATGTGGTTCGTAAAATAGATGATGTTTATTACTACCTCCCCATATATATCTGTAATATATTATTCATTTTTGAAGAAACAACTGTGTCGGCGAAACAATTGTCATATTTATGTTTTAAGAACAAAAAAAAATCAACAGTTTTTGTTATTTTTACGTAAAGATGCGTATTATAATTTATATTTTAATTTAATTTTCATCATAAATTTCGTCTTTTCAATGTTATGAGAAAATACATTCCGCAAGGTTAAATAAAATAAGCTACCATGAAATGTAAGCACTTACCGCATTTTAGTTAATTTATGAAGCAAAACAAAACATACATTTCACTCAAACAAACCAATGAAGAGACGACCCTGAGTTATTTCATTAAATCATCAAATTTCACTTGTATGGAAACTAAATATCAACACGTCTTTACAAGAACACATACAACATGTACCTGGGTATTTATTTAATATATGCAGACCTTTCTATTAAGAAAAAAAGTGGATATACGTAGATAAGTTGACGTAGTTCCTAATACTACTAATTTTATAGAATTTATTTATAATTTATATCATAACAATTTTATAATTGACAGCGAAACACTACCTAAACTACAAGAATTGATTGAAATACGACGTTTTTAATTAATGTTATAATATAATTCGTACGTAAGTAGATAAAATTCGTGTGATGGACACACCATTTTTTATACATACATATTTTTCATTATTCATTAAAAATACTATAACTTCAAAAATGTTTTAATATATACAGGGTGAGTCATCTAAGCGGGTAAGGCCGATTATGCCTTTATGAGTAAAGATATTTCGAAGCGGTTTCTTTCATGTGATTGCTGTTCATTAGGAGCACATTTTAAAAATATTTTGTATTATACAGAGTGTTCCATACATTGGTGGCTAACCATAGTTATAGTTTTTGAAATGGAACACCTATATATTATTGCATTTTTGAATTCCCCGTATAATTTTTAGTCAAAAAGTTATAAGAAAGTATTGGCCTAAAGTGTAAAGTTTTTGACTTATTCCCATTTTTCTGAAAAATTCAATGTTTGTATAAAATTATATTTCTCGAAAACGACGTAGTAGATAGACAAAATTGTTTGCAGTATTGTTTACAATAAGAGGTCCTGATAGAAGCATGTTTTATTTTTTTACAGTTACTAACTGCATGTGCAAGAAACGGGATTAAAATTAGATGACACGTTTTTGTATAAAAGTCAATTTTTTTAAATGGAACAGCCTGTATATCAGTTCATTTTTGAATTGTTTATTAAATTTCATGTCAGAAACATGTAAAACGTTAATACTTTAAAAGTGACTATTACTGAGCTATTGTCTCTTTTTGATATAATTTTGTCAGTTTTGAGGTTTTAATTAATATAGTATAGTACTGACAAAATTATATCAAAAAGCGACAATAGCTCAGTAATAGTCACTTTTAAAGTATTAACGTCTTACATGTTTTTGATGTGAAATTTAATAATAAATTCAAAAATTAAATAATATACAGGGTGTTCCATTTGAAAAAAATTGACTTTTTTGCAAAAACTAACAAAAGCATATCAAAAAACGACAATAACTCTGTAATAGTCCCTTTTAAATTATTAATGTTCTACATGTTTCTGACATGAAATTTAATAAACAATTCAAAAATGAACAGCTATACAGGCTGTTCCATTTAAGAAAAATGATTTTTATACAAAAACGTGTCATCTAATTTTAATCCAGTTTCCTGCACATGCAGTTAGTAACTGTAAAAAAATAAAACATGCTTCTATTAGGACCTCTTATTGTAAACAATATTGCAAAAAATTTTGTCCGTCTAATACGTCGTTTTTGAGAAATATAATTTTATACAAACATTGAATTTTTCAGAAAAATGGGAATAAGTCAAAAACTTTACACTTTAGGCCTATACCCTCTTATAACTTTTTGACTAAAAATTATACGGGGAATTCAAAAATTCAATAATATATTGGGTGTTCCATTTAAAAAACTATAACTATGGTTAGCCACCAAGTTATGGAACACTCTGTATAATACAAAATATTTTTAAAATGTGCCCCTAATGAACAGCTTCCACAAGAAAAAAATCTCTTCGAAATATCTTTACTCGTAGGCACAATCGGCCTTACACGCGTAGTTGACTCATTCTGTATATTAAGTATATGCCAATGTGCAAATGACTGGTTATTAAACAAACAAGACTAACAATTATTTATATCAAATACGTATCAATACAAAATTTGGCAAGAAGCCTGACATTCAATCAGCGTGTATTATAATATGCTGCTTGCCACCATAACCCTCAGTTTGACAGCACTATGCATATCATTAACCTGCCAAGACAAGATTTTCCTTAGAAAATATCCAGTTCTCAATAAGAAATATCACTTCTCTCTGAAAAAGAGAATTATAAATTTTCAAGTTATTCTTAAAAAATATTAACATCATCTGGGCTATGTTGAATCGTTCCACTAATGCTCTGCGATTATCCTTCTTTTAAATCTAAGTCCAATATAGAATGAAGTACTCGATTTAAACTGCTCGTACCTAATAAGGCAGGTTATTGAAAAGACATGATTTCACTTCTTTAAGTAGTTGAATGGACGAAATAAGTTGCAACTTTCTTCTAAAGCTTGTTAACAATAGCACTTACACAAGTATTCTTTTTACTTTCTTATACGTAGTATAAGGAAGTATTGTGATGATGAAAATTTTCGACCTCGAAATTTTTGCAGATGTCCACGTTTTGAGGTCCCCTGATACCGAAATAGTGGTTTTTAAAAAATGTCTGTCTGTCTGTGACCACGGTAGCGGTCAAACCGCTGGAGATATCAATTCCATATTTTGTATTTACGTGTATAATCTCCCTCTTGGGAACTGATTAGATTTTCAGCAAATTAGGTCGACCGGAAGTAGTAGTTTACTTCTGTGAAACACTCGAATTTTGCCAATATTTCGTCAACTACTAAGTTTAGACAAATTTATAAAGATTTCATATGTACTTAGAATTAAATTTAAGATGAATTTTATTAAAAATTTTTTTCGAAATTCCTGCCGGAAGTAGGCTTTTTACTCTTATCGAAAATCGGTTTTTTGCAAATATATCGTAAATTATGCATTCTATATATATTTATGAAGAGTACAAAAGTACTTAAAGTTGGATTTGGAATATTTTTTATATAAATGAAATTTCAAAATTCGCACCGGAAGTAACACTTTCATACGTATAAGAAAGTCGTGTGGTGGCCACACCTCATTTTTTATCAACGTGGTCAGGTATGCTGCTAGATCAGCTGATACATTCTACGTATCCACAGATTGTACAAATTTCTTTCCTTTCTGTCAGTTTTTTATGTTTTCTTTACTAATTGCAATTCGATGTTTTATTCATGTTATTTTTGCATAATATATTTAAGTTTTCTGATTATTATTTTCATTATTGTACAGTATTGTAAATTATTGTTAATCATTTCTGTGTTTTACCCTGTAAATAGGTGTTTCTGTCGGGTAATACATATTATTATTATTATTATTATTTCAATATATGATTTTCGGTAATATCTGCATTTCAAATTTGTATTGTTACATGCTTTTCTAACATTAAAAATATTTTCAGGTCCTACTGTGTAAATGTTCTGCCAATTTTTTAGCTTTCGGTTCTTCTTTTCACTTTCTGATCATCTACTTCCTAAAAAATCATTAAAATTTGTAAGATCTAAAATCTCTTCTTGGAAATATTGCAAAAAAATATTAAAACAACTACATGCGATTGTGAACGTAATGTTACCGATACATACGACGCATTTGCAGGTGTTCGAAGTTTCTTGCCTGGTTTTTCTAGTTTTGTCATTTTTGGCTGACACATAAAAATTAGACAGATTCCATTTGTCAAATTTAAGAAAGATACAGTTAATTTCCTGATCTGGTGTAATTTATTTTGAAGATCTGTTTGATTAAAATATAAGAATCATGGTTATAAAGAAAAGTGTCAATATATACAAAGTGTGGCGCCCAGAGTGAGTCATCGCTCCAGGGAATTGTAAGCCGTCGATTACGGTGTCATTGTTGATTTTTTTATTGTTGCGTGAGTTTCCGAACATCTTTCCGTAATCGCCGGGGTAACAATTTGGCGCCCATATGTGATTGGCAAAGTTTTTCCGAGACCTAAGACAGAAAAACTTCGGTGCAGAAAGCACCGCGAACCCCAGGAGGATGGCTCCAAAAAAACATCAAAAAAAATAGAGAGCCGACGAGAACGATCGATGGAAATCGAAACCTCACCCTCGCCCACAAGAAACGACTTGTACCTGATGGAAGAGATTGCCGAAAGAGTCGCAATACGCGTCCTGGAAGACGCCACACAAAAGCCAACTGGGAGCCGACCCAAGAGTCCCACGAGGCCAACCTTGGAAACTAGGACAAAGGTGGAATCGGAGGCCGTATGGACATTGACTGAGGCACTGAAGTAACTCACTATGTCGCCCGTGGGTCCAGCAACACCCAAGCCACCACCACGCTCTTATCGTGGAGAGATCACGGAGGATCACATGCTCTTCACTCAAAGACTAAAAGACTAGAGGCACCCCACTCTGGAAGTGCCAGAGGACGTCGACGAAGCAGTGCGCCCATACCTGGCAGCAGAAGCAGTAACTTGGTTCGAATATTACATGGGCAGTATTCTATCGTCGGAAGATTTCGTACAACGTTTCCGGGATGAGTTCCTCAGCCACCAACGGAGGACTGCACTGGAAACAGCCGTGTACGAAACAAGACTAAGTACCGCTGAGGCCCCAGAGAAATTTATTTAAAGCAGAAACAACTGTGTCTCCGGTTGAAACCTAGCTTGCCCGAGGAAGAATTGGTTCTATACATCACCGACAGAATGAATAAAGAAACGAATCTCCAATTATTCCAGCTATCTCCAAAAACCATGGGTGAACTGGAAAGACAATGCACCCGCTGGTCCCGACTTTACGAGGCTGATAAAGTTTGGACCAAACAGACAAAAGGAAAGTCCCAGGCGATGACAGCCCCTGAGACAAAGCAAACGAAACGCTGCCTAGCCACAGAGGCCCCGAGGGCCCAGGAGTCCCAAAGAACAGAACAGTTCTCCCAAGGTGTTGGTTCTGTACCTGGAGGCACATGAACAGAGACTGTCCCCAGAAACCAAGTTGGTCCGAAGACCGACACCCGAGATTAACCCGTAAGCATGTGGAAGGCCTAAGGGCCGTCCCAAAGCAGTAAACGGAACAGCCCTAACAACCACAGATGCCAAAGGAGCGACCCTCTCGATACGGCCCCAGGTGAACGGCCAAGAAGTCACGGCTTTGATCGACACAGCAGCAACAAAGAATCTAATGAGGCCAGAGTACATGACCGGCCAAGCTCGGAAGACTCGGTCAACCACGTTCACTTGGATTCAGGTAGGCGCTGCCTTCCAAACCAACCTGGAGGGCACATTCGAAGCAACCGTCAGGGGATAAACCGTCACGTGCAATACCATTCTGGTACCAAAGATGCGCGCATCCGTCGTCCTGGGGAGTCGTTGGCCCATGAAAAACCAGGCCTTCATTGATATGCCGGCGGATGCATTCATGTCGGTATAGAGAAACGCCAGACCATACATTTTGTTACTCGAAGCCCTAAATCACGCCCTAAAGAAGATGTCCCTGTTGCCGTAGACATGACGACCTGGGCAAAGACGGGCCAAGAAACTTTCCGACAAACCCTGGAGGACTTCAGAGAACTATGCGAGGAAGGAGAAGCCGTCACAACCACGGCCACCACAAAGCACAAAATCTGGCTCTCCGACGAAACCCCAGTCCGGGTATCCGCCTATTGCTACCCGCCGGCTAAGAAACGGGTGATCTCCGAGCTGGTAGCAAAGAAGAGCGGAGAACCGCGTTTCTGCGTGGACTTCCGGAAACTCAACAGCCGGACCAAGGACGAATTGAGCCCCCTTCCACCCATCCAGGAATCTCTAAAGGATACAGGGCCAAAGTGTTTTCCACCCTGGACCTGAAGAATGGATATTGGCAAGTAGAACTGGAAGGGACATCCAAACGCTATACGGGATTCACAACTCCGGATGGAGCCGCCGACGAGTTCAATGTCTTGCAGTTTGGACTCAAAGGCGCGCCGACAACCTTCCAAAAGCTAATGGTCCTGGTGGGGTACCTAAGAGAATTCACCATCGCATATCTAGATTATATCATTGTGTATTCTGACAGTGTGGAAGAACACCAACGGCACCTACGACTTGTCTTCGAGAGGTTAGCCCAGCACAGGCTGAAACTAAACCTCGGGAAATGCCACTTTATCCAACACAGCCTGGACTACCTAGGGCACGTGGTCACCGTCAACGGGAACCACCAAGAATGCGGAAAGCCCTACGACCGTTCCTCAGCCTTATCAACCGGCTCCGGGACTGCAATCATGACTGCTCACGAAAGATGACCCCACTTACTGACCTCCTATCTACCAGTCAAACAGACAAATGGACCCAGAAGCCATGGCCTCCTTTCACACAATTAAGGAAGCCGCTATACCTACACCGCCCGGATTTCCGGAACCGTTCTTCGTCCAGACCGACCCCAGCGTAATCGGAGCCGCAGCGACCCTATACCAAGAAAGCGATGGACAAAGGTAAGTAATCAGTTACGCCAGCCTAAGATTCAGCAAGGCGGAACAACGCTACCATATTATCGAACAGGAGTGCCTGGCGGTCATTTAGGCCATCAAGAAGTACCGACCATACCTCGAAGACCAGCCATTCATTGTAACAACTGACAACAAGGCACTGACCTGGCTCCAGCAGTTTAAGGAGACGAAATCCAAATTGATGCGTTGGGCCCTGCTGCTACAAGAATTTAAATATACCATCGACCACGTTCCAGGTAGCAAAAACGAATTACCCGATGCCCTCTCTCGAAACCCCACAAGGCCTTGATGATATAGAACGCATGCTCCCATAAGAAGCTCCCGAACCCATGGAGCACGTGTATGTTGTGGAAGACGAAGAGCCAGTTATCCAGAGTCTCCAAGGCGTCCAGCAAGCGGTCCCGCAGACCCAGGAATTGATCAATGGACTGAGCCAGGACCCTATAGTACCCGAACACCCATATCTAACGTTCCAAAGCGGCCTATTACGCTACAAGCTTGGCGATAAGCAACTCATTTGGCTACCACCAGTCGCCCGAGCCCGGGCATTAGAACAATACCACGACCATTATACAGCCGGCCACCCAGGGCCCAAGGAAATCTACCGAGCCATCCGAGAAAGCCTTTTGTACTACTGGAACAACGCCAAGGCGTTGTTCCAGTAGTACAAAAGGCTTCCGATTAAACTTACTAGAGTCTCTTGACATAAACAAACTTAAAAATTCAGACATATTACTCAATGAACAATTAGATCTTAATAATTCACCTCTTTTGAATATGTATTGTGATCCAAAGCCACATTAAATAAATACCTATAACAGACCTTAAGATCATAAACCATTTAAGAGCTATTGTTAGAAAATACTTTTAACATAAAATAGATAAAAAGAAGTAATTCAAGTAAATTACAGAAATTCCCCACAGTATCCTAGACATTGTAAGATCTGAACACCTGATTTTGTAGAAAATATATAATTTAGTAGTAATTGAATATCCGAAGAAGCTACAGTGATAGCAAAACATGTCATATACTTTGTAATAAGTTTTGTTAATATACTGGGATTTAATGGTAAATTGTGTTTTACTCCGTCTACTATTATTAATTAATATGGATGTCCAGCAAGTATCGGCCAACTCAATTAATAGGTACTTTTATTTATAATTAAATATAGAACTGAAAAATTTAAATGTAATTCTTAGAAGAGTTTGATACTATCAGGAAATATCTGTGATCGGCGGATATTTGGATGTATTGTTAAGCTTAGAATCAATCAGTTGTTTACCAAAGGAAATAGGTAAAAGCATTGCCGAGAAGATTTGGGCGATTACAATGAGAAATTAAAAATATGTGATTCAGTATTTCTAGAGTCATAAATAAAAAAATATTATTAATTTCTGTATTAAAAAATAATAATAAAAAAAATTAATATCAGAATAAGGCATGGAACGTAACTATTAAATAATGGTTTGGCAGAGATGTTAAAGGGTTGCAGCAGTTACCACCTTTCTGTAGTTGATCCCTTGTGGAAGGTATTTCAATTAATGACGAGATCAACAAAGTTCACCAAATATAGCACGCGGATGACACAAATACATCCTCAAGTTTATACAGCATTATATTGTTATCACGACTTAGGGAGTACAAAAGTGTTTCCTGAAAAAAAGGGTTTCGGAATAAATGGCATTTATCCTCCTGGAAACACCGACTTGTTGCTTTTCTTGAAAGACATTCTTTTCAATTTTTAACCGACAGAAGAAGGATTAGCAGTGCACATTTCCTTTTTAACTTAATTAATAACAAAATAAACTATTCTCTAGTTTCTGAAGCTGATTTCGCAATTGACATGATCACCTGACTCTTTTGTTTTACCCAGGAATAAAAAAAGCATTCTTGTTAAAGTAGGCACTCCTTGCAAACATGATGTCAAATATTATGAGCAGCATTTATCTCTCATGTAGCTCTGTGGTTATATTTTTTGATTTTTAAAGCAGTGACTGACATATATATTGCTTCTTGGCGGTTTGTTATAATAAATGTATAAATAGATGTTGGCTTTTGCGGCCTTGTTAATTACATTAACTGACAATTTCGTTTTTTGTCTTCTTCATATACAACATGAAAATCTAAAAAGCTAATTTTGGTTTTACCGCTAAGCAAAATATAGTAGTATATATTTTAGAATTTCATATTGTAACAGAAGAAGATTTATGCTTTACGTTCTATAAAAAAATAACTTTATTACATACCTCTATTCTCGAACATGCTGTATAGTTAAAAATAATTTTAGGTAGTGTGCATAATGTCTCTGTATAGAAACAAAAATTTTTTAAAAATGTTACCGTTTACTATACCACCTGCATCATCTAGATGAATCAGCCTGTATATAAATTTTGAAGTCAACAAATAAAAAGCGGACACACTTTTACATAAGATTTGGAATACGATATATTATTTTATATAGGAACAATAAAAATAGAATATTCGGTTCTCGTTTTTTTTAGAATAAAGAAACTGAAATATTGAATTACAAAATTTACACATATATACTAAAAAAATAATCATTTACATATCGACCCATAGAGTAAAGTAATATACTAAACGTATAGGCGACCAAAAAATAAAGATATTTTATTTTACCCGAGAAGAGTTTTAAGATACATTTCCGAAACAAAAAAGTAACTTGACTTTCGGAGATTTCAATGCAAAGTGAGAAACGGAACCTGCTTAGACTAAAATGGCCAAAAATACGTAAACAATAATATAAACATTTAGAGGCACAACATGGAAGAAGAATAAAAGAACAAACATGAATTTCGGCATAGTGAAGCTTAATATAGAAAATAAACCAAAACGAACAAAGAAACAAGACAAATAAATTAAAAAAATCAAGCAGAGACTATATAAATAGTTATTGACGAACTAAGTACGGGTAAGGTATGTCCCCTAATTAGAGCATTTCTAAAATACGAGCGACTGAAAAGAGCAAGTACGTGCAATAGCGCGAATGCGCTAAATATGTCTTCGCGCAGGTGTTTCATAAAATATTTTTTAAAAAAACATTAAATTAAAAATGTTGTTGATTAAAGTGATTAGTATCATACCGAAAATTTATTACCTGGTATAGTTATCCAAGATACTGTCAAGTTAAAATCAATATGACCGCATAGGGCCGTGCTATACATGTTCCTATATGCAATATATTTATTGATAGAGTTTTATGTAATACTTCTGTTCTGTAATAATGTGAGTATTAACACTTATGTGCATGATTTTTTGTTTAAAAATAGAAATATTAAAAAGTCGAAGATTTGCCAAAACTGATACTGGAAAAAATAGAAAAAAATATTTTATTTGGAACGATTTTTTTTCGAAAAAACAGTAGGTAGCCAAATGGCAACATCATGCATTGAGTACATAGCATCACATCACATTACATGTGAAATTGTTTGAAACAATTATTATGTTTGTTGAGACATAATTTTACACTGCACGTCTCACACTTGGTATGGGCATATCCTTTGTAGTTAGGCAGCTTACTTCCTATTTTCTTATATTCAATAATTGGCCAATGACCAATTTGGTCAGCGCGAATTAAGTAGTCCTCTCTTCCTCCTATTCTCAACTTCTTTCTCTAAACTATAATTAGGGCGACCACGTTTAGTAGTAGCTGATCTTATGTTGCATAAGTTATAAGCTACTTCTGCACGAAATTGGTCTTGACTCAATAATTTGCATTCTGGTTGCTTCTTATAATGAACTCGTTTGAAAAGTAACCATGGATTTATTAACGTCAAGTCAAAAAGATGGTAAAAAGCCTTATGTACCAATTACGACTCTTCATATATATTATATATCTTCCCATAAAACTATCTACCAAATCTACATCTCCCATAATTATGTCTGTTGTATTCGGTAATAACATAAGGACAATCAACTTCTATGACTTTCTTTTCCATCTTATCATGTCTTTTCACTTTCGAAATTGTTTTTTTTTTCTGCAAATGAGGATACAAATATCACATATATATTGTCCTTCCAGATAACAGATGAAACATGCACATTATCAATTGTTGCAACAAATTCATAACTTGTTCCACGATTAGCATCTTTCAAAGATAATTCTGTGGGCAATTTACAATTTGTTGCCTTATTTCTTCGTATAGTACCCAAGGAATAAATTCCCTATGCCAAATGTTCCATTAGAGGGAATGATGTATAATAGTTATCATGATGGTCTGTAATTTTTCTGTCGTGAAATAATTCCAGCTAAACGTAGAACCAAATTAGATGTCACTTCAAATTTATAGGCAAATCCTGAAATGCCTGACCATAACAAAGAATTTGAATTCCCATTTCGGGGGCTTATTGTTTCATATAATGCCTTACTTTGGTGGAGCACATTTGCTCGTCTATACTGAGATTTTGCTCCAAGGCAACTGATGAAAATTTATTGTTCAGAAAATCAACAATAACTCTAATTTTGTGAAGCCTTTCGTGTTCTGGCCGATTATCCAGCATATACGGCACTTTTATGACACAAAACGTAACTCTCAATCATACTACGCTTTTCTTAGTTAGAAAAATTCATAATAATTCCATCTATCAAATACTTCCATAGCTTAGTACTTGTAACAATACGTCAATTAAAATGAAAAAATTGTCATGATTTATTTATTTATAAAAATGACTATCAAGTAGTAGGTACATCATGTAAATCGTTAGAAAAAAAACTTTTTTATAAAGGCATGGCCTACTATGGTTTGCATTAGAAAAAACAGAAGTTTATGTCATAACTCAAAAAAATATAGCTAAAATAAAGAAAACTGTATTATTTAGCATATAATTTCTTATAACTGTTTCCTTTACACATTTCTTCTAAAGTCAATAATAACAGAATCACAGGCACTGGTCGAAATAACAAAAAATAATTTTTGCAAAATATCTAGTAAGCCATTGCACTTTTTCCAAAAAACAAATCTCTAATTAAGTAGAGCTATTCAAACTGAAATTATTTTCCCATTTGACCGAATCTGTATCTGTTGTAGTTTCCGAGATCCCCGTACTAAATATCGGTAAAAACTCACCCTGTATATCTACCATCATGTACATACAATACATTTATTTATAGATATTGTAGACAAAGACCCCAGGCTGAAGGCTAGAAGATGAAAAATCGACAATTTCTCAAGCAGAATTGATGATTAGTCTGCGTACTGTTTGGTCTTCGTTACAAGTTATTTAAATGTTGTAAAAACTAGAATGGAAGAAAATTACAGTGAAATTTGTACTTAGACAGGTTTATTGTTATTTTTAAAGGATAACGTTTAAGTGAAATATGTAAAAAAAATCGGGACCCAGTACTTAAATTATTTATTTTATTTGTACAAAATATCCATATTTATATACTAAATCACTATATAGTTTCATCAGCGTCACTCACGGGAGCGTCAAAGTTAGAATACTTATTGAATTTACGCACGTATTCCAATGCGCACAGGTATATACAGAAACGGGAATTGCTCGAATTTATTCACATAATCCGTTCTACTCTGACGTAGGCATTTTACAGCTAAACATACATCGCAGATATGTTCCACTCCAATTTTCTCGATCATGATGCTCATGTCGATGTACAATCCACTAGCCTGAATACCAACCCTGCCGAGAGAATTAAAATATTAGTAAACGATCCACAAAGACAAACATAAAGATGACAAAACTTACTGGCAAGTTATTAAAATAGATATGGATTCATTTCTTGGTATGCCATTATGAGATTGGTCGGGGTCTCGGAATGGATATTATCCGGTGACCACACCAATAAGTGAATTATTTTTACTTCCAATTTGTTATCCTATATTACAAGACTAAATAATTAGGCAAAAAAATTGTAAACGTACGTACCTTATCATTAGATTCGTTTGTTTCAAGGCTATATACAACGAAGTGTTCGTTACGTTTAAGATTGACGCATGTAACTTCCAAAGTTGGCGATGGATTGAAAGTGTCTTCAAACTGAAAAAGGAATACGTGCTCAAAATATTAGAAAACGGTTAGGTATATTTCTTGTTATTGTGACTTATAATGCCATTATTTTTAAGTTTTATCTTTGTTTATTAATACTATAGTCATACAACCTAAAGAAATCTGTAAATATTTCTGTATATTTTTAAAGAAATGTAATCTAAATAAGGAAATGGTATTAATAAACCAGCATTTCTATTAAATATCTACATGAAATGTCGGTCTGTTTCGGGTTCACAATTTGGGTTATTCTCATTTTCTACTACGTGGTCAACAGGTATGTCTAAAACAGTTATATATGTCGTATGACTAAATATGTTGTGTAAAACAAGAAAAAGTAATTAAAAGCTATCCGAACCACATTTATTAAGTTGCTTTGCATGGTTTTATCAACTTGATTGGTTTATGTGCGGCATTAAAACCAGTAATGTAGTACGTTTTGCAAAGAAAATGCACTATAGACTCCACATTATTTAAAGGTTTTGTATCTTCAGAATTTAGACATTTAAGTGGTTCACAGCCAATCGTTTATCACTTAACCAGGATAAATGTGAGACAATTTACTTTACTAGTAAACATAGATCAAACATATATTCTACGAATAGAAAATTCCTTGATATTAGACTAGACACAAGATTAACATGGAAGCTGCACATAGACGAAATAGTCAAACACTTGTCTTCTGCTATTTATGAAATTAGATGTATCAGATTTATAACTGGTAGTCTACTGGAATAAGGACATAGTATGGACTATCAAATCACATATCAACTATGTTTAACCAATATGGGGTAAGTAGGCCTACACAGAAAAGGTGTTTATTCTGCAGAAGAAGTCTGTTCGAGCACTTGTCAGTTTCACAAACTATCCACTGCAAACCTCTCTTCAGAGGGGTTATCAAACAAAATTAGTTTTAGCAAGGTATAAAATAATTATAATCTTTCACTTCGTAAAAGGTAATTACATGTACTCTGCTTTGACATTACATATTTTATTATGGTTCTAGTTATTTTTATTTTTCCAGGCTTGAATCGTAACAAAAACTGTTACCATACTGGATGAATAATCATCAATTATTGTTGAAGATAGTATACCCAACAAGTTATACAAACAAACTAATTCCCAACCAAGCAAAGATTTTATTAAAGGTTAGTACTTAGAACCTTTCTCAGTTTGTACTGCAATATAATTTTCAATTATAAGATAAAATATATAGGAAAAATGATATTTCTTCGTTAACATCCACAATCACATCATTGCTTATTTTTGGCCTTTAAAAAATTACAGTAGACTTTTTATATCCCTCAATTGAAAATATTTTAAGATATTAAATCTAAAGCAAAACACCTATAAAATTATAACAAACACGATTGGTGTAATTGGATTATTGCGTCACTTCCTTTAAGATCCCATTAGCCTCTTTTTATTACTACAAGAAGACTGCCTTTACTATAACAAATTTAGCGGGATAAATTCATAAATGGGCACATTCTACTGTTTAACTTACCAGTTAATTGAGCAAATACTGGCACCTGAGATCCTTTATTTATACAGTCATAGAACAAGTCTATATTATTCATGGATTTGTCCTGCCATGTCGATTCTTCAAGATATTTCATTTGTTGAGGTATCTTCGTGGCTATCGCATTTTGCATATTTTTATCACAGTTAATACCAGTTTCTGTCGGTATCTTCAGACATCCAAGTATTCGCAGTAACACGAAATGAAGCACTTTATATTGTTCAGCGCTGTTTACTATATTCATTCTTTGATGGCGTAATTTGTACAAATGATAAAGTAAGTCTATTTGACCCTCAGCAATTGCCATTCTTAAACATATATTGCAGAGAATCCTATTCCCATGTGAGTTATTCCATCTCTGAAATATTAAAAGGAAAAATAAATGAGTTTGAAGAATGTAACTACTGCTTGTTTATTGCTACATTCACATGATATTAATTTGCCCAACAGAATCTTACAGTTCCAATTATAGCACAATAATAAAAAAATTAATATAGTTAAAATTATGAACATGAAAAGTATTAAATACTTTGCTTTTGGTATCTCGTTTGGGTGACAGATGTCGTTGTGATGTTCTCACGACATTTTCGACGCAAAGCCGACATAAATAGCGAAACTAGTTTAAAAGTCATTACCGGCAGTCGCACGTACACTGACGAGGCCTTAAAGGCCGAAACACGGTGTCTGTGCGTTGATTGTCGGTAATTACACTAGATGTGTGTGTGTATCCCAACACATGTGTATATGTATATACGTTTTTTTTATATGTAAATAGTAGTTAAAATTATCTCAACACTGAAACATTAAAGACAAACATAAATGAGTTGGAAGAGTGTAACTACTGCTTGTTTATTGCTACATTCACATAATATTAATTTACCCAACAGAATCTTACAGTTCCAATCATAGCACAATAATAACAAATTTGATATATTGTAAGTGTTCGTGAGAGACAGAGAAAGCAAGCGTGTCAATACTTATTTCTTTGCGTTCCTAATAAATTTAAAATATTAAAGTTTTTGCTCGGTGCACGTGTTTTTCTTCGCCGAGTACACCAGACAACACATATGAGAATCAGTCTCGCTTCAAGAACCATCAAGCAATAATATGGAAAAAAACAATTAAATATTGGTACAAGCGAGTACGATAATTTGTTAGTTTATATATCAAAAATTCAAATATAGTTATGTATGTGAATAAATATTAAATGCAGCGAGTGTTTATTTATATCTACAAAGCTATCTCAAACAAAAAGGAAAATAATTCGTTCCGTCGGATTATTTAAAACACAAAACACTAAGTGTACAAAGACAAGAACAAAAAATTCGCAAATCATAACCCACACAAGTACAATAAAGTAATAAAAGAAAATTTACAAATTTTGATTAACTTTTGAGGCCGAGCGGTTGAAAATAATAGACCTTTATATTTTTCACGCCCACCTGACGTCACCATGGTCACCTTTCTATCAGGTACGCTACACGCTTTCAACACAAAAGTATATATACTGTCGTAACCCTGAGTGTAACAAAATACCTAAGTAAAATCAAACTATAAAATTATCATTCACTTATAATATCCCTTAATTACACCCTGAGTTAGACATTTTACTTCTTATTACGTCACACGTTGGGTAAGCCAATAAATTATAGTAGAATGTTTTCAATATATTACCTTACTTGTATATAAGTTAAATATTTATATGCCCTAACTAACTCAGTCGTTAAAATTTATAATACTTGAATATTCTTTTCTAAATAAAAAAAACAAATACACTTCTTTATCAGGTACTTCTAATATCGTAAATCATATATTTACTATAAACAAATTTATTTCTCTATTATTTGTACTTTCATATTCTCATTACTAATAAAAAAACCTAGTCCGGACCTGTCTCTTTTATATTATCTAAGAAAGATTATTGTCCAAGTACTTTTCACTATATAAGTTGGTAATCCGCAACTAAACGATATTACCGCTACACATGTGAACTAACATTGATAAATCTACTAAATATTTTATTCAATCGATACAAAAATCTTTATAATCAATTTAATTTCAAGTCTACACCATTTATTATCTCACAGTATGGTAAGTTAATTTTGAACTGTTACTATATCTTCCCTATACATTAATCTGTATGTTTACTTTTATTTTTAGAAGGTCAAACAACCATGAATGCAGAATGTTTACCAATCAAATACATCTACGTAAATGAAAATCAAAAATGGCTAAGTAACAATAAATATAATGTATTTCAGAGAAATAACATACAATAAACATGTATTTGAAGAAAATGCCAGTATTTTAACAATTACTTATTCAAACTTGTCCAATATCTAAGTACTCATATATGGTTATGATAAGAATTGAAGATATAACCCTATTATATTTTTAAAGGTAGGTTTATTTAACTCATATACTAAAACTTTTAAAAGGTATACCATTAATTTCTAATACAAATAGTATTATGTAGCTGTTATTTATGATTCAGTATTTAATTTCTGATACATTTAGTCATTTAATTTTTAATCTATTATGTGCCAATTCATTGAAATAAAGAGATTTTCATATAAATAGTAACAATTAAATGATACAACCTTATTTTACATATGTGTAACTTCTTGACAAGGAATTTCTAACTGATCTCTTTTCTCTTTTTAGTCTCGGTTGAACTGGAATCCTCGGTGATGTTTTACCTCTTCAATGGAACAGCTGTTTGTGCCTCGTAAAGATGATTTCTTGTGCTGGAATTATGAAGAATAGACCTATCTCGTTCGGATTTTCTCTCCGGCTGTATTTGAATAGTGTTGCAATTTAAATGTAATTCCGTCCAGGAAGTTCTTCAATAAATAAAACCGCCTTGATAGATAAACTTGCTAGGTATCCACTTCGGTACAGATATCTTACAGAATATGCACGTCAGATGAGCCTATTAAACTATGATTTCGTCCCAGGACTCCTTCGATAAATAAATCCTCTCTATGGTTAAACTTGTAATGGAACTACTTCGCTTCAGGAATTCTTCAATACATTTAATCCTTTTGTGGTAAGTAAATTTAATTTAGATTTTATGCTTTTAATCACTATAATCTCCTTCTCTTCTTTATTCAATTGATACTGCCTACGTTAATACTATATTTCACTAATGCTTCGTTTTGGTCATAAATTATGTACCAATATATTAAATTTATAATTTAATACACACAATATGTATTTCTTTTGCTTCAAATCACTTAATTTCGGCTAAAATCTATTCTCACCGAAATTATCATACATCTCCTCTCATAAATTTTAAGAAGTCTCTTTTTATTTACTCTGATTACCTTAGTGATAATTTATATATTTGAATTGGCCAATCTCTATTCAACACCTCTTATTTATATTCAAAATACATTCTATTATTTTAATATTCTCTTGTATGCCTTTCTATATTTCAATACTCATATTTTAACAATTTTAACCATGAATTTATAAATGTATTTAAGTATTCAAAACAATTTTAAAACATACTATATCAAAAATTCTGTAAATGTCAAAATCTGTCAACCATTGACTTTTCCTCTACTTAAATTATGGCGGGAGTTTTTTATCTATTTTGACGTTACCTTTAAACAAAGTTTCCCTTTTAAAATCAATTCTCATCATTTAAGACAATTGAACAAGTTTTTACAATCTTATATTACATAACAAACACTCAATTAATATCAAAATCTCTATTTTACAGGTTTTGGTATCATTTGCTGAACTATGGACCTTAACCAAAGGACTTTACTACAATATCAATTCAATAATTGTAAATATTAATACTAGGATAATAAACACCATTCTTCATAATACTATTTCTATTTATAAGTTTCTTAAACTTTTAACATCAAAATACATTTCATATCATAACCAAATATAAATATTGATGGTTGGTACCTAGTACTACCTCATTTTGCCCCTTTTAATAAATGTAAAATTTCAACATGTTTGAATAATTTTCATTTATTAAATAAGAAATTATCTGTTTAAGTTATAATTAATTATCTGTTACCTATATAATACATTTACACTATTGACAACTTTTAACGTAACATTTTTTTTTTATTATGCTTGCTATATTCTAGCACTATGTTTGCATTATTTTAACCATATGACATTTTCATCATGTAAACTTTATCATAAATTTTTTTTTAACAATTCATCACTATATTTTCTATGCAAAACTATATACATGTACTACTATTATAACTATTCTGACTGTAACATAAGTTTCTTTTCTGTCTTTATTTTTTTTTATTATGTGCACTTGGTATAATGAAAATTATTTTTCTCAAAAATGTTATTTATATTCTAAATATATTTTTTTTTTTAAAATATCTGGTTATCTGTAAATACTTTATTGTCTCCAATTTCTGTATACAATATTTTCTCTTTGTATACCTCTATATCATGATTTTAAAACATTTATGAAAACTTTATTATAACTACTATATGTAATATCTTTGTCACATTATGGTGAATATTAAATCATCTTTTCCATTATTTCTTTGGAACTTAAATTGCCTTTCTGAAATATGTTTTTGTCATGCTCACTTATACATTATTAATAATTATCTATATTGTTCTTATTCGAACATATCCCCTATATACCTTATTAGACATTTTCGTCTTATCCCCTACTTTCATCATACGAAAGTTTTTACTTATATTTTCGTTTTATTGGCGTACGTTACCATTTAAATAATATGTAGACATTTTTGTCATATACATTTTATAACTCTGGGTTTCTTTACCCTTTCTCATACATTTTTTTACATTTATTATACCATATTTTCATGGATCATTTTATATTACTTTATTATAGTAAGCATTTTATAATTACTTCAATTATCATATTTCTTCGTAAAAGGCCCTTTTTCTTTCTTCTTAATAATTATATTCTCTTATTCACCTAATGTTTCATACGATTTGCTTTATCGCGCAAAATTATCGTAGTATATCTCTTAGTTTTATAATACTCTTATACATTTTTTTCTTGATAATATTTTCTTTCCATAGACAATTTTATTTTATTATAAGTTTCTTACATTTCCAGTTATCTTCTTTAAATACCTTTTCTTATACACACATGTTCTTGTATTATCGACTTATATTACATCCTTTTGTTTTTTCTACTATATACAAATATTTTTGAAATAAGGGAATAACTTTTAATAAATGATGATACTAAATTTAATATTTATAACGTTTCTACTTCTATAACTTAACTATACTTCCGGACGAGTTTCTGAAAAATTCCTGCCCCTACCTTATTATCAAATACGTACCTTCCATATATGGGCTCGTATTATTTGTAGTCGCTCTGGTTATAAGTGAAATATCTAATTTCACCATCATTTTATTGTCTTTTAATCAATCTCCATGCCCCTAATAATATCAATTATCATGCTCATAACATTTAATTGGATGAAAATTGTAATAAAAGTCTTGTCCTTTTCCGGTTATTGTATTCTTAATTTTATCTTTGATAATTGGTGATGCTTAACACCTACAAGAATTATCTCTATACTTCTGTCTTGGTTAACATATTCTATGAGTGATTCTATTATTGAAAATTATATCCTGCCCCTATCTCATAATCGAGTGGGAATATCTGTATATTAGATCCATGTCCTTAAATTGGGAAAGATAATTTTATGAGGGCTATTATCTTGTAATTTGTGGTAGCTCTTGTAACGGTTGGTGTCACTAGTACCAACAAATACTACCCTATAGTATCCGCTATGTCCAAATTCTTTATTCGGGAATAATAATTTTTATGAGGGCTTTTATCTTGTTGTAGCTCTGGTAGGATGGTGTCGCCGGTACCATCAGTTGTCGCCCTTGTATACAACTGCCATGTCCATGTTTAAATGTGGGCTGTTATTTTGTAGTAGCTCTGGTAGGATGGTGTCGCCGGTACCATCGAATACTGCCCTAAAGTATCCGCCATGTCCATATTTAAATGTGGGCTGTTATTTTGTAGTAGCTCTGGTAGGATGGTGTCGCCGGTACCATCGAATACTGCCCTAAAGTATCCGCCATGTCCATATTTAAATGTGTTATAATACTGTAGCATACATTATCCGAGACATCTTTTCTATTATAAATTTTAATCTTATTCTATTTTTCAATGTTCCATATGTTTCTTCTTTTTCCACATCTTCTTTACACCATAACTCATTTTCTTCAGTTTTATAAAACATTTTGTCCACAAATTTTCCAACCTGGTCATGTATACTCGCTACATCTGCATTTCTAGGTGTAACTATATCTGTAACTTTCTGAACTTCAATATCCCATTCCAATAATTCTTTGCACTTAATCTCCAAAATCAGTGTATCCTGTTGAACATTTCTTCGCATATATCTTCCTGAAGAATCTCTTCTACTTATAATATAATCGTTTCCATTTACAAATTCTTTATACTCATTACACATTTTAAATTTTTCATTTTCCAAAACATTTTTCACAGAAGATGGTATTATATTACGTCCTACTTTAAAACTTCTTCCAGTATACTTTTTGTCTCCCATAATTATTTCTGTTTTCTGCCTTAAAAAATATAAATCCAAACTATTATCATCTTCTTCTGCTAATAAAAGTGTGTCCAAATGTGATCTCAAGATTTTCCTGCCGGAATCTAAGTATTTAGTTTTCTTTTGTATAGGCTTAATCATGTAAATTTTCTTGATTTCAACTGTATTTTGTTCAATGTTGATACCGTTTATTTCATCCTTCTCATAATTTTCAATTACCCTTTCTTCAATTGTATCTATTTTGTCCTTTACACATATTTGTTTTTCTGATAATATTTCTTCTGGAATTCTTACTAAAGGTTCTTTACATTTTTCAATATTCCCTTTATATTCTTCTTTAGTAACCATAACTTCTTGTTTCAATTGTACAAAATTCTCTGTAATAACCTCATTTAACTTGTCTATTTTTCCACTTACTTGTTCGTTCAAATTATCCAATTTTCCATTTAATTCTCTTTTATCTTCTTCCCTTTGTCGTCTAAGTTCTTCAATCATCTTGTCTAATTTACCACTCAACTTCTCTATATTTTTCTCACTTTTCCTATTATCCTCCTCTCTATTTTTCTCACTTTTTTCGCTCATTTCTTTTAACATCTGCATAATAGATACCATATCTACTGCTGCTGACGACGTTCCTATTTCCAAAGTCTCCCCTTGTATATGCGTCTTATCACCCCTATCTTGTCCTTCTTCTAACTGTCGTGTCTCTTCCTGTAACTGTGGTATATCTCCTCCATCTTGCATATTACCTATTTGTTGTGTTTCTTCCTCACTATCGCTTGAAAACTCTGTCCTATTCATTCCAGAACTACTCTTTGACCTGGTATTCATGATTAATAAATTGTATGTAATATTACTATAATAACCTGTCTTATACTTTCAAACCTAGTTTTATTATACTGATAACCTTTAAAAAAAAATGTATTTTCTAATTGTAATAAGGTGAATAAATTATCAAAAACACAATCTTTGCGAGTTTCTTTTAAAACGCCCCACGTTCGGAAGCCATATTAATGTCGTAACCCTGAGTGTAACAAAATACCTAAGTAAAATCAAACTATAAAATTATCATTCACTTATAATATCCCTTAATTACACCCTGAGTTAGACATTTTTCTTCTTATTACGTCACACGTTGGGTAAGCCAATAAATTATAGTAGAATGTTTTCAATATATTACCTTACTTGTATATAAGTTAAATATTTATATGCCCTAACTAACTCAGTCGTTAAAATTTATAATACTTGAATATTCTTTTCTAAATAAAAAAAACAAATACACTTCTTTATCAGGTACTTCTAATATCGTAAATCATATATTTACTATAAACAAATTTATTTCTCTATTATTTGTACTTTCATATTCTCATTACTAATAAAAAAACCTAGTCCGGACCTGTCTCTTTTATATTATCTAAGAAAGATTATTGTCCAAGTACTTTTCACTATATAAGTTGGTAATCCGCAACTAAACGATATTACCGCTACACATGTGACTAACATTGATAAATCTACTAAATATTTTATTCAATCGATACAAAAATCTTTATAATCAATTTAATTTCAAGTCTACACCATTTATTATCTCACAGTATGGTAAGTTAATTTTGAACTGTTACTATATCTTCCCTATACATTAATCTGTATGTTTACTTTTATTTTTAGAAGGTCAAACAACCATGAATGCAGAATGTTTACCAATCAAATACATCTACGTAAATGAAAATCAAAAATGGCTAAGTAACAATAAATATAATGTATTTCAGAGAAATAACATACAATAAACATGTATTTGAAGAAAATGCCAGTATTTTAACAATTACTTATTCAAACTTGTCCAATATCTAAGTACTCATATATGGTTATGATAAGAATTGAAGATATAACCCTATTATATTTTTAAAGGTAGGTTTATTTAACTCATATACTAAAACTTTTAAAAGGTATACCATTAATTTCTAATACAAATAAGTATTATGTAGCTGTTATTTATGATTCAGTATTTAATTTCTGATACATTTAGTCATTTAATTTTTAATCTATTATGTGCCAATTCATTGAAATAAAGAGATTTTCATATAAATAGTAACAATTAAATGATACAACCTTATTTTACATATGTGTAACTTCTTGACAAGGAATTTCTAACTGATCTCTTTTCTCTTTTTAGTCTCGGTTGAACTGGAATCCTCGGTGATGTTTTACCTCTTCAATGGAACAGCTGTTTGTGCCTCGTAAAGATGATTTCTTGTGCTGGAATTATGAAGAATAGACCTATCTCGTTCGGATTTTCTCTCCGGCTGTATTTGAATAGTGTTGCAATTTAAATGTAATTCCGTCCAGGAAGTTCTTCAATAAATAAAACCGCCTTGATAGATAAACTTGCTAGGTATCCACTTCGGTACAGATATCTTACAGAATATGCACGTCAGATGAGCCTATTAAACTATGATTTCGTCCCAGGACTCCTTCTATAAATAAATCCTCTCTATGGTTAAACTTGTAATGGAACTACTTCGCTTCAGGAATTCTTCAATACATTTAATCCTTTTGTGGTAAGTAAATTTAATTTAGATTTTATGCTTTTAATCACTATAATCTCCTTCTCTTCTTTATTCAATTGATACTGCCTACGTTAATACTATATTTCACTAATGCTTCGTTTTGGTCATAAATTATGTACCAATATATTAAATTTATAATTTAATACACACAATATGTATTTCTTTTGCTTCAAATCACTTAATTTCGGCTAAAATCTATTCTCACCGAAATTATCATACATCTCCTCTCATAAATTTTAAGAAGTCTCTTTTTATTTACTCTGATTACCTTAGTGATAATTTATATATTTGAATTGGCCAATCTCTATTCAACACCTCTTATTTATATTCAAAATACATTCTATTATTTTAATATTCTCTTGTATGCCTTTCTATATTTCAATACTCATATTTTAACAATTTTAACCATGAATTTATAAATGTATTTAAGTATTCAAAACAATTTTAAAACATACTATATCAAAAATTCTGTAAATGTCAAAATCTGTCAACCATTGACTTTTCCTCTACTTAAATTATGGCGGGAGTTTTTTATCTATTTTGACGTTACCTTTAAACAAAGTTTCCCTTTTAAAATCAATTCTCATCATTTAAGACAATTGAACAAGTTTTTACAATCTTATATTACATAACAAACACTCAATTAATATCAAAATCTCTATTTTACAGGTTTTGGTATCATTTGCTGAACTATGGACCTTAACCAAAGGACTTTACTACAATATCAATTCAATAATTGTAAATATTAATACTAGGATAATAAACACCATTCTTCATAATACTATTTCTATTTATAAGTTTCTTAAACTTTTAACATCAAAATACATTTCATATCATAACCAAATATAAATATTGATGGTTGGTACCTAGTACTACCTCAATACATATACAAATACAAATATATATATATTTATATAAATGTATTGAAAAATTCAAAAGATTCTTGGTAGTAGTGGCATACAATGAAGTAAAAGTAATAACAATATGACAACTGGTTGTCAATTAGAAAACAATGACAAATATAAAATGCAAATCACAATGTATAATTGAAAATGTAATCAAATAAGCAATAGGACAGTCGGGATTACTTATATAGTCACATCAAAAGGCTTGGGATTTACCACAAACTGTTCAGTCAATGCAATTATACAAATAACAACGACGCAACTATGTAATGAAAATTAAGAGTAGAACTGTTGATATTATAACAATATAGAATGTAAAATCAGTCATGTATAAATGTAAATGAAAGCAAATAAGCATAGGACAATCGCCATTACCCATGTAATCCTATCAAATCGGATTAGGTTCACCTAAACATGTACAATCTGAATGAAATACATAGACAATCAAAGATGCAACTATGTATGTGTTAAGATGTATTTGTAGCTACAGACATATATGTAGCTACAAATACATGGTGTTCTAGAATACATAATTAACATTAGTATCTAAAACAGACATGTTACTTTCTGTTTCATGTAACCAAACGTTAAATATTGCCGCTTATATCGATGTCAGATTGCGAGCAGTATGTGTGTATATGTCGTAGGACGTTAAATATTTTATAATTTTTTATTTGTTGTTTGCTCATTGATTTTTCTTCAAGTAAGAACTATTTATTTTTGGTGTTTGTGCATATTGCAGTTTATCTATCTCTATTTGATGAATACACATACATGGTGTCAGGAATTAAGCATATTCCGGTTGTATATATTTAATTAGAAAAATTATAGATTGTCTCAGAGTAAAAAAATTTTTCCCCCTCAGTTTAAAAAGAAAGAAACACTGGAATGGGGGGGGGGTTCGTCACTTATAACTAAATGATATTTGTTAAGATGCAGATCGCTACTTTTTAATGATAAATATATACAACCGGAATATGCTTAATTCCTGACACCATGTATGTGTATTCATCAAATAGAGATAGATAAACTGCAATATGCACAAACACCAAAAATAAATAGTTCTTCTTACTTGAAGAAAAATCAATGAGCAAACAACAAATAAAAAATTATAAAATATTTAACGTCCTACGACATATACACACATACTGCTCGCAATCTGACATCGATATAAGCGGCAATATTTAACGTTTGGTTACATGAAACAGAAAGTAACATGTCTGTTTTAGATACTAAATACAGTTTTACTTCGAAACACATTGTCAGGTAATTACGTATATTTTTTAAGAAAAAGCATTTGTATTGTTTTTGTCACTCTAAATTTTAATCTTATGTACTGTTTTTATATATTTTAGATATATTTTAAATTGTTATATTGTTTTTATCACTGTAAACTTAAATTTTACACATTGTTTTTCGTTATTATCTAACTTTGCTTCACAACCATTAATAAATGTTAATTATGTATTCTAGAACACCATTTGAAAAAGGCCCGCTAGGCCGAAACATGTAATGGAAAAAAAATAATTGTTATAAAATAAAAACAATGGCATAACAACGCCTTTGTTTTATTCACAAGTCGACCTAAAAAACGCCAAAAAAAAAAAGAAGGAAACCATATTAATATACAAGGTCACTGAAAAGAAAAATACCCTCATATATATATATATATATATATATATATATATATATATATATATATATATATATATAAAAGGAATTATCGCGGATACATGAAATACAGGAAAGAGAAAATAATTTTCTCTTTCCTGTATATATATATATATACAGTGTCCGCGGAAAAGTCTGCACCATATGGAAAAAAAATTTACTCTTTTAATTTTTAAAATTATTTTTTTGTAGTTTGTTTTTGCATAATCAGAAACCAAAAACTAACCTAAAATATTTAACATATCGCATTTGCTTCAATGCGTAAATGTCATTTAAAAATTGCCAACGTCCAAACGTGCCAGTATTTGTCAAAATATAAGAAGATGCCATAAGAAAAAGTTGTTTGTACTTTCGCGGACATCCTAAATCCAAAGTTTCGTACAAAAATTTTAATTTTAATTTTTTTTTCATAATTTTGTAAAAAAACGCCTGTATATTTTTTAAGTGTATTTTTCTCTCGAATTCTGATAAAAACCTATGTTACCATGTAATAAACAAAAAAAAAACAATTTGTATTTCAGAATAAGGTATATTTTTTTTAAATAAATGATTTCGTTAAGAAAAGTGGAGGACATTCTTGGACTATTTTCATATTTACGTATGTACCATTAAAAATAAATTAAAAAACATAATGGTCAAAAAAGCTAGAAAATAACCTTTTAAAAATGAGAAAAAAAAGTAATTTTTTTTCAACTAACAAAGTTAATTTCAAAAAAAACCAATTCTAATTCTTAAAATTAAATAAATTCACAAGTAAGCGTAGTCAACAATTCCAATTTTACAAAAATACCGTTACTATACAGTTAAACTAAATGAATAAAAAAATGTTAACAATACTACATTTCTGTATGTCTCCCTTCTCTTGCAATACATTTGATGATCCTTCTAGAGAACTCTCTTGTAATGTTTACAAAATATGTGGCCGGAATTTCTAGGCAAACGTCACGTATTGTGTTTTCTAGACGTTCAATGTTTCGAAATGGTCGTTTGCGGTACACTTTCTCTTTTAGATACCCCCACAAGGAAAAATCTAACGGAGTTAGGTCAGGGGATCTCGCTGGCCATGGATACGCTGAATATCTGCCAATCCATTTGTCCCCAAATAATTGATTTAAATAACTCCTCACCGCCAGTGTACTATGTATAGATGCGCCGTCTTGCTGAAACCATAGGACAGATCTTTCTTCCAATACCATATCATCAATTAAATCGGTTATTTCGGTCATGAGAAAGTTCAAGTACCTTTGCGAATTTAAATTTTCGTGGAAAAAATAGGGTCCAATCAATCTACCATAAAAAATACCACACCAAACATTTGTTTTAAAAGAATATTGGTCCCTGCATTCGATAATAAAGTTAGGGTTTTCATCAGCCCACCATCTGCAGTTCTGCGAACTCACCGTTCCATTGGAAGAGAACGTTGCTTCGTCCGAGAACATGATTTCTTTGGGGAAACGACGGTTTTCTTCGAGCTCTCCTTGAAACCACATACAAAAATCAAATCTTGCGTTAAAATCTCGTTCTTTTAGTATATGGACATATTTTGGCTTAAATGGACGGTACTTATGTTTCTTTAAAATTTTTCTCACTGTAGTCTCTTTTGCCCTAGTTCTGTTGGAAATAGCAGCAATTGATGTAGTTTTATGCTCTACTACATCTAATAATACATGTTCTTCATGCTGCTGAACTTGCCAGTTTACATGTGGCTTCTTAAAATCATTTAGAACTGAACCGGATGACTTGAACTTATCTACAATACGACCAACAGTAGAGTGCGAAACGAATTTGTTAGGGTGTCTTTGATTAAAAATATTTGCCGTATCCCTGTTGGTGTTATTTTCTCCGTGAATTAAAATGATTTCTATTTTTTCTTCCATGGATAACATTTTAAAACAAATCTATTAGAGAAATACACAAAACTGACATTTATTTAGTTGTTTATGTCTAGAATTTGCAATTATTTTCTAGGCCTACTTGTGAATTTATCGAAGTTTAAGAATAAGCTTGTTATTTCCTGCTTTAGAGATACTAAAGGAAATTTTGCTTAAAACAGACAAGGCTAGGTACATAACATGTTCTAATCTTACAACTAGTGTTATTTTCTAGGTTTTTTGACCATTATGTTTGAAAAATAAACATTTTTAATATACGAAAATATGAAAATAGTCCAAGAATGTCCTCCACTTTTCTTAACGAAATCTTTTATTTAAAAAAAATATACCTTATTCTGAAATACAAATTGTTTTTTTTTTGTTTATTACATGGTAACATAGGTTTTTATCAGAATTCGAGAGAAAAATACACTTAAAAAATATACAGGCGTTTTTTTACAAAATTATGAAAAAAAAATTAAAATTAAAATTTTTGTACGAAACTTTGGATTTAGGATGTCCGCGAAAGTACAAACAACTTTTTCTTATGGCATCTTCTTATATTTTGACAAATAATGGCCAGTTTGGACGTTGGTAATTTTTAAATGACATTTACGCATTGAGGCAAATGCGATATGTTAAATATTTTAGGTTAGTTTTTGGTTTCTAATTATGCAAAAACAAACTACAAAAAAATAATTTTAAAAATTAAAAGAGTAAATTTTTTTTCCATATGGTGCAGACTTTTCCGCGGGCACTGTATATATATATTTGTAATATAAATTTATTTCTTATGTACAAATGTGACTATATGCGAAGAGTATCTGTTAAAATGTGTGATAACATCTTTATCAATAAAGTATTAAATCAATTTCTGTAATTAATTTGAAAATACACATCAAATGACATAATATGTTGAAATATCTTTAAACAATTTAATAAATAATAAAATGTACGTTGAAAATTTTCTAAATAGTATTTTAATTACAAAAAAAATACAATAAGAACATTGTTTATCTTTTATTTTATCAATGTAATTAATTAATAACATTATTTGCTATGTATCGGCTAAATTCAATACCACCCCTATCATCTCTGTCATCATCTTCATTATTCTCAATCGCAACTACAATTTCATTTAGTACAGGTTCTACCTCTTCATAATAAAAATTATCATCGATGGCAAGATTGTGCAACACACAACATGCTCTAATAAAATGTACCATAGTTTGTATGTTTCTTAATTTCAAATGGCAGAGTTGTCGAAATCGTTGCTTCAACATGCCAAAGCAATGTTCTACAACATATCTACACATAGCATGTCTTCTGTTGTACTTTCTTTCACTTTCATTTAAGTGGCCACTGTCTCTAAATGGTGTTAATAAATCGCCTGCCTAGAATAATACTCCACTTTTTGCTTGTTATGAGTTTTATTTACAGGAGTGCTCTAAGTCCTTCATGTTACACGTTAGTACCTTTAAAATTTGAATTATTTGCTGTAACTCCTAGCAAACCACAAAAACATGAATGGACTAACTCCATTCATGAATAAATATGTAGAATAACAGTGCTCTAAATCCTATATTTGGAGTTAGCGCATTGTTATTCTCCAAATTGTGAGTCCAACAAAATAAATGGGAGTTAAGTGTCTTGTATATTGACAGTAGTTTATTTTAACCTATAATTTTATTGCCCTTTTATGTTGTATTACTACAAATTAAATAGGTAGCAGTTAGTGTTGACATTTAATTATTATCTTAGTAGTTATTGTGGTATTTTATGAAAGGAAAAATGGATAATGCATATAAAACTGCTGAAGATGTAGAAATAGAACATTTTTTTGTGTCTGCAGACGGAATTTTAGTTTTGGAACCAGAAGACAATTTGTAAGTATCTCTTATTCCATAAAAATACAAAAATATCGTGTCATACCTCCTGAGGAGGACATTCAAGAGGCTCGATAAAGTTACTCTGCAATAACCATAGAAACACCAATGACAGAGTCAGTTACCTTGCAATTACCGAGATTTGCAACTTACAAACGATTATCGAGCTTCGTGAATGACCCCCTGAATACTTAATCAAATTAAACAAGAATTTTGTTTTTCACTGTTTAGCACAACCTCAAAATATATTTTTGAAGATGATCTGGTCGTTGACAATAATAACCATTTAGTAATAAATAGCCGAGAAAAAGAATTATTACCAGCTGACAGCAATAATTTTTTAATAGAGCAAGAAGTATCAGAGGTAAATCTGGACAATAGAGAAAGCAGATTTCAAGCTGAAGAAAATAACGAAAATGGAACTTTGGAGGAAATAAGGTCAAAGTAAGTAAAATATGTACCTGAAAAAATAATACTAATTCTAACACTGTTATTCGCAGCGGTACAGATAAAATTCTAAACCGTAAAAGAAAACGAAATCCACAAGAATGGAAAGCTCATAATCGCAAGCTTCAGAGACAATCCGGAAAAGAATACACTGACAAAAAAAAAGTTCCACTCAGCAGTTCATTTTAAATATATGAACTGTGATAAATGTCCCTTTAAATGTTCAAAAAAAATTAATGAAAGTGTTGCAAAAAAGATTCACGAAGAGTTCTGGAAATTAGAAGACAATGAAAAGTTTAATTTTTATGATAAAACCACTAAAAAAGAATTGAAAAGAAGGGTAAGAAAAGAAAATTTACATTCTGCAAAGCCGAGAACATTTAGTTTCTCTTATTTTTTTTATGTTGAAGACGATGAAATTCGCGTTTGCAGGACTTTTTATCTTTCTATTTTGTCCATAAGTGCGAAAAGAGTACACTATTTCCACAGGCACAAAAAAACAGGTGTAACAAAAACTCCTCAGAAGGATATGAGAGGAAAGAACACAAAAGAAAAAATTTCCCTATCATCTCGGTGTATTGTTAAAGAGCATATAAACAAATTTCCACGAATGCCTGCTCATTATTGTCGAAAAAATACTCAAAAGGAATACTTGGAATATGGACTTAATTTGCGAAAAATGTATGAAATGTATTTGGACTATTGCAAACCACTGGAGGAAACTCCTGTGAAATTTTGGCTTTACCATAAAATATTCAATGAAGATTTTAATATTGGCTTTTACACTCCGAAAAAAGATCAATGTGATCTATGCTGCGAATTTGAAAACCAGAAGAAACAATACGGCAATGTATCGACTGAGCTAGATTTAAAATACAGTAATCATAAAAATGAAAAAGAATCTGCCAGGAACGAAAAATACAAGGACAAACAAAATCAAAATGAAGAGCGTTTGATTGTAGCCTTTGATGTGCAACGAGTGATTAATATACCTCAAACAAATGTTTCAAAAGCTTATTACCTTCAGAAAGTTAACTTATATAATCTAACAGCATGTGATATACAACAACATCAAGGATATTGTGTGATATGGCATGAGCTTTTAGGAGGAAGAAGTGGTAACGACATTGCGTCTGCTGTTATACAGTTCTTAAAACAAGCACTGGGTAATAGAAAAGACGTTAGGGAAATAGTGCTTTGGTCAGACTCCTGTGTACCACAAAATAAAAACTCATTCATGTCCCTGGCTTTATTAGATTTTTTAAATAATCCAGATTTAGAACACAATATTAAAATGATAGAACAAAAATTTCAGGAACCTGGACACAGCTGTGTCCAAGAAGTCGACTGTATACACAGTGTTATTGACAAACAATTTTTAAAAGAAGAATTGCACAGTCCTATAAGTGTAGTCAGAAAATTAAGAAACATTCGTTCTAGAAAACCATACATTGTATATCAATTAAAAAAAGGAGACTTCAAGTACTTCAAAAGTTGTTCAAAACAGCGAAATTTTAAGAATATTCCTTGCTCTAAAGTCAAGCACATTGTATATACAAAAGGTTCAAATAAAATATCTTACCGCACTACTTTCACCAAAGCAGAATTCCATGATGTCTTATTAAAAGTTCCATCACCAAAAACACGAAAGGCAGAAAAGACTAGGCAAGAGTCGATTGTTCCCAAAATTCCTTTTTTAAAAACTACGCCAAATTTGTCAAAGGACAAAATAACTGCTGTCCAAAGTCTTTATAATCAATTTTCTAAAGACGATGTCAAGTTTTGGAATGCGTTATTTAAGGACCACAAAGAAGCAAAACAAAACAAACATAATAATTAATGTTATTTCACTTATTTCTATGTATTTATTATTACTGCGAATTTTGTTTTTGTTTAAGAAATTGTTTTCATTTTATAAAATTATATTTTTGTTTATATAAAACAGAATGACAAGTTTTTCAGTTTGTTTTTGTACTGTAATCTGGGTCATCCTTCGGCTTATCAATGCGTATATGTGTCCCATCTACTGCACCTATAACTCCTGCAAATCCCTTCTGATGGAAATATCTTTCACTAACACATTTTACTTTCTTATACGTAGTATAAGGAAGTATTGTGATGATGAAAATTTTCGACCTCGAGATTTTTGCAGATGTCCACGTTTTGAAGTCCCCTGATACCAAAAAAGTGGTTTTTAAAAAATGTCTGTGTGTGTGTGTGTCTGTGTGTGTGTGTGTGACCACGATAGCGGTCAAACCGCTATAGATATCAATTCCAAATTTTGTATTTACGTGTATAATCTCCCCCTTGAGATTTGATTAGTTTTTCAGTAAAATCGATAGACCGGAAGTAGCAGTTTACTTCAGCGAAAAAATCGAATTTTGACAATATTTCGTCAATTATTAAGTTTAAACAAATTTATAAAGAATTCATATATACTTAAAATTGAAATTGAAAATAATTTTATTTAAAAAGTTTTTCGAAATTCCTACCGCAAGTAGGTCTTTTACTCTTATCGAAAATCAGTTTTTTGCGAATATTTCGCAAGTCATGCTTTTTAGACAAGTACGTTACGGGTATAAAATTATTTAAAACATAATTTTCAATATCTTTTGTATAAAAGAAATTTCAAAATTCAGACCGGAAGTACCACTTGTACTCTTATCGGAAAACGATTTTTTGCAAATATGTCGTAAGTTATGCATTCTATATATATTTATCAAGAGTACAAAAGTATTTAGAATTGAATTTTCAATATTTTTTGCATATATGAAATTTCAAAATGCGGACCGGAAGTAGCACTTTTACTCTTAGCGAGTAGCACTTTTTTGATAATATCTTGCAAAGTATGCATTCTATAGAGATTTATTAAGAGAATAGAAGTACTTAGAATAGGATTTTGAATAATTTTTGTATAAAAAAATTCGTAAAATTCTATAATTTGAAACGCTCATACGTATAAGAAAGTCGTGTGGTGGCCACACCTCATTTTTTCTTCATGTGATCGCCATTTAATTATATTAGGAGATAGTCCACTAAGAAAATACGTCACCTTTTTTACAATGCAAAATAGAGTACTAATAGAGATGTCGAATCTATCAGCAACATCTCTAAATGATGCAGTTTGGTGTCCAGCAAACCACAGAAATATTATAATTATATTAAAGGGGCTTAATTTTCCATCTTTGCCCGCCTGATAATTGAAGTATTGACTGTTTTGAAATTGCTCAGTTATAGATTCGGCAACATTTTTACTTAGTCGAAAATGTACAATAAAATCATCATCGCTATATCTGTGTACAACTTCTTCAAAGTATCCTTTATTTCTAATTTTTTTATTATGCTGTACAGTCACGTCCAGCAAATCATCTTCACTTGATTGATAATGATCACTATCAAATAGACTTAAATCATCACTAGAACTGCTGTCACTATCTATATCTGCCATGTGTAATTTGCTTTCTTTTATATTTCAGCCACTGATACTAATTTTGAAAAGTACAAATGTGAATATTATTGGAGGTTATATCTTTGTAGAATACACCATAACGAATTTCAAAAAATTATGCTAGAAAGCTGTAACTACGCATGTGCGAACTTTTAGTCAGAATTAAAACATCTAATTCTTATGATAGTTTGAAAATCGTTTGTAACTGCAAATTTTTATGACCACGAACACCAAAGTCGTAGTTGGAAACTAATCGAATTTGTGACTACTCTCCGAACATCGATCAAAATGTACGCATGCGTCGAACAGTTTCTGATAGTTACCAATTACTCTGTGAACAAACCTATCATCTGTCAGTCATAATGACTGACAGATGATGCTATCGCTAGAAATATCATTTCAATTGTATTCGAAACGTTTTGTTTTCGTTTAGGGCCATATAAAAACTAAAACAGCGTTACAAATCGATTCAAATTGTTTTTGTAATGCTTGCGAATGTTATATGTTCGGGAAAGTAGTAAAGTAATGAAAAATACTCTCAAAGATGCGTACTCGCATTACTTTGTTTTCTTTGTAGCAAATATATATAAGCCTTGGGTGCTGAAAGTGTTTTGTAACGCGTGCAGATAAAAGCTGTACAAGTGGTCACTCGCTGAAAATGTGTACATTTTATTTGATTCGTGATTTAAATTTAGAGAAACAAAAAGCAGAGCTGCTTGTGTCACGATTGCAGGAGCGGAAATACCTTGAGACTCGACCACAAATCATTCTATACAGAAACACAAATCAGGAGCTTTTATCGTTCTTCCAAAAAGAACAGAACATGTGTTTCTACGATGATATTAATAGCATTGTTTTTTTTTTTTTTTGATGTGATGAATATACCATATGATCGAAATGAATGCCGTTTGTTCATCGATGATTGAAAATAAAACTGTGAGATCTGATTGCTACATAATAGAAATGAAAAACCGTCCATTCCGATCGCTCCTGCAGTACAAACGAAGGAATGTTACGACATATTATGAAAGACCTTGGCCAAAATCAGATACAGTGAGCATCAATAGAAAACTTATGGCGGTCTGACAATTTGAAAATACAATGCAATTAAATTTGAAGCATTAATTGAGTTCCACATTATTCCAGCAGGTGAATTGTCTCTTGCTTGGATTTTCCAAATTGTGATGCTGGTTGTGTCTGCGGGAAAGCCGTGCAACTGGCCATTATTATGTGAGAAAAGATTTTCCAATTCCTACTAATTCCGAGCCTAGAAAACAAAATGGTTCCTTTGCACCACTTGTAAACTCACAGGATATTTTCCTGCCACCCCTTCACATCAAACTTAACCTTATCAAAACGTCGTCAAAGCGCTTAACTGTGGGCGACTGTTTATTCAATACTTAATTAAGTTGTTTCCCAAACTGACATACTCTAAGATCAACGGAAAGCTTTTCAAAATGTTTTAGCTCGAAGAACCGGCATCAGCATGGGCATCAATTTAATCCTTGAAATTAAAGCAAAACATCGGTAATTTCTTGCAAAATTACTGAAAACTTGGGCGATACAAGCGACGAGCATGAAGAACGACCACATCAAGATATGGCAAAAATCGATCGGCAATACCAAGGATTTTGGAATAATGACATAACGAAAACCCTAATGTGTGAAACGGATCCCAAAAATACAAACATTTTTCACATTTAACTGAATAAAATGTTCATTAATTATCAAAATCTGTAAATAAATCAGTTTGTTGTATACTTCAGAAATTAGAACTAACCTTAAAAAGGGATTGAAGATTCAATTTCAGACCCAAAAAGTACCTTAGGAAAAATTTTTGGTCACTCAGGACAAAATCGTGTATACTTATGTAATCAAGCAATAAATCTGTTTAAGAATTATTTCACATATGAATAAAACAAGCCAAATAGCAAGTAATCGATAATTATTTTACAATTACAATGCAAAATTTATTAGATCAATCGTATATCAATTTTTTGAATGATGTATTATAGAAAATTTTATCGTTGTTAGATGATACTACGAAAACTACGAATTCAATCATGATGCTGATACTAGTGAATGCAATATGAAGGGCAGAAGAAGGAAAGGTGAAAATGAGTGAAACCAGGAAAAGAAAGCTGACTTTTCTTCTCGATGTACTCTATAAAGTTCGTGATATTGAATTATATGATATTTTTGACGTAATACTTTTATGCTGTGAATTGTATGAAAGTCATTTATTTATTTCAGAATAATTAATGCTATAGCAGCCGCTTGAAATTTTGTGCTGTAACTTAGATCCACTCGCAAAAGCTGTTCACTATGTTTTCAAAAAAAATATCAAATATTGATGAATTAGTTATGTTCAAATAAACTTCTTTAATATAAACACCAGTGGCGGCTCTTTAATGAGAGCAAGTGAGCAATTGCACCCCCTGGAATTTTGAAACAAAACAAACCAAGCGGCGACTAACTGTGAAAGTATTTATTTATTACGTATTCATTGTTATTGAACAGGAACGTGGCGTGTACGGCACGCGAAACAACCTACATGCACCGATCGTAGTCATGTGACGACTAAGACCTAAGACTAACAGCGCACGGATGTAAAGACCCCTTCCACCGAGAGAAACATACCCATGTGCAAAGCGCTACTGTTGCTGCGTTAAGTCATTAAACATTACATTGAAGGTGGGGAGAACTGTATTTTGTTCTAGTTCCATATCGTATAATACATAATACATAGCATGTGAGCAAGATTCCCGTCTGCTCAACGCTGTTGTAAGATGAATTTCGTGTCTGCGATGCAGAATAACACGTTTTCGCGGTTAACGTATGATGAAAAAATCGCAATAAAAATCTTAAACGGCCGATGCCTCAATTATGTTTAGGAAATAAACATTCTGTTAAAGGTAAAGACGTTATAAGAAAATTCAAAATGAATATTTATCAGAAAAATGACTGGATTTGTGGGTGTGAAATTAAAAATACTTTGTTTTGTTTTCCGTGTCTTTTGTTTGGTGGTGAACCGTCTTGGTCAAAGAACGGAATAAAAGACTTGAATTAAGTCTTTTATTCCGTTCTTTGACCAAGACGGTTCATCTTAGTGCTAAAATTACGAAACATGAAAATTCCGAAGGGCATTTGAAAAATATATTTAGTCTAAGAATGTTAGGAAAAAATAACATTCAGAATGTTTTAGATCATCATATAGAAAAGCAGTTCAACAACACAATGAACAGGTAACAAAAAATAGGCATGTGTTAAATTTAATAATAAATTGCATTAGATTTTGTGGCGCGTTTGAACTGGCACTTCGGGGTCATGATGAACGGCAAACGTCGAATACCAAGGGCATTTTTCGGGAATTGATAAATTTTACGGCAGAATTAGAGAAATCGCTCAGAGATCACATCGAAGCAGCACCGGTTTTTAATTGAATTTATAAATGATTTCCCAAATTTTAATGAAATAAAAAATGAGGTGTGGCCACCACACGACTTTCTTATACGTATGAAAGTGTTACTTCCGGTCCGAATTTTGAAATTTCATTTATACAAAAAATATTCCATATCTAACTCTAAATACTTTTGTACTCTTGATAAATATATATAGAATGAATAGAATAGAATTACGATATATTTGCAAAAAATCGCTTTTCGATAAGAGTAAAAGCGGTACTTCCGGTCTGAATTTTGAAATTTTTTTTATATAAAAGATATTGAAAATGATGTTTTAAATACTTTTATATTCGTAACGTATTTGTCTTAAAAGCATGACTTGCGAGATATTCGCAAAAAACTGATTTTCGATAAGAGTAAAAGACCTGCTTCCGGTTGTAATTTCGAAAAACTTTTTTAAGACAATTTGTTTCAAACTTAATTCTAAGTACATATGAATTCTTTATAAATTTGTTTAAACTTAGTAATTGACGACATATTTGCAAATTTCGATTTTTTCACTGAAGTAAACTACTACTTCCGGTCTGCCGATTTTGCTCAAAATCTAATCAGTTCTCAAGAGGCAGATTATACACGTAAATACAAAATTTGGAATTGATATCTACAGCGGTTTGACCGCTATCGTGGTCACACACACACAGACAGACAGACACACAGACATTTTTTAAAAACCACTTTTTTGTATCAGGGGACCTCAAAACGTGGACATCTGCAAAAATCTCGAGGTCGAAAATTTTCACACAATACTTCCTTATACTACGTATAAGAAAGTAAAAGTGATAGAACTGTTCTGCAAGTCAAAGACACGCAAAATGGACTTCGTTTATCGTCAGATGTAATCAAACTGTAGTGTTATATTTATCATTCCCTCAAAACAAACTGTACAATGAACAGTACCTGTCTGGAACAGTATGTCGGTGAAACTTATAAAGATTGGGTAAGCGTTCTTGTATTATACTTTTACTTTCTTATACGTAGTGTGTGTCTGTCTGTGTGTGTGTGACCACGATAGCGATCAAACCGCTACAGATCAATTTCAAATTTTGTTTTTACGAATATAATCTTCCTCTTGAGAACTGATTAGATTTTGAGCAAAATCGGCAGACCGGAAGTAGTAGTTTACTTCAGTGAAAAAATCGAATTTTGCAAATATTTCGTCAATTACTAAGTTTAAACAAATTTATAAGGAATTCAAATGTACTCAAAATTAAATTTGAGAAAAATTGTGTTGATAAAGTTTTTCGAAATTCCGACCAGAAGTAGGTCTTTTACTCTTATCGAAAATCAGTTTTTTGCGAATATCACGCAAGTCATGCTTTCTAGGCAGGTAAATTATCAGTATAAAAGTATTTAGAACGTATTTTTAAATATCTTTTGTATAAAAAAAATTTCAAAATTCGGACCGGAAGTAACACTTTTACTCTTACCGAATAACGATTTTTTGCAAATATGTCGTAAATTATGCATTCTATATATATTTATGAAGAGTACAAAAGTATTTAGACTTGGATTTGGAATATTTTTTGTATAAATGAAATTTCAAAATTCGGACCGGAAGTAACACTTTCATACGTATAAGAAAGTCGTGTGGTGGCCACACCTCATTTTTTAATTTTGAAATTATGCACTCCCTATGTGAACCACCCCGAGCCGCCACTGATAAACACCAACGTCTTCGCTTGTATGATGTGTTCTTCATCTGCATTAAGTTTTTCGTACTTGCAAATTTTGAAAATCTTGCAGAAGAATTTACCAGTCGATTATGAGAAAAATATAAATATATCCTTATATAAAATCTTTAATTAAAAATACCGAACATTTAAAATCAAGGTGGTTTAAAAATAATAGAAAATATATTAGTGGCACATTACTACCTGATGTGGCTTCCGGATATTTATATGCGTACTTATTATTAGAAATATATATTTTACTTGAATATCGCCAATGTTTTATTTATTTATAATCCTGTCTATTATATAACCAGATATACATCGAAGTGTTTACTGTAAAATGAAACTTGAATGATTCCCAGAAACCTTTTGTAATCTAAATGTACGTGAGTAGGTGCCCATAGACTATATACCATACATGTATATGTACGTCATACATGTATTTACGTCGTACAAGTTGTTGAGTTTGGCCGGAATACATCAACGAGCAAGCATGTACAATGTACATACCTGGTATCATGGTACAAATATACATATAAGGTATGTTGTAGCGCAGCTTCCTTTGACGTCATTTGAACACAGCTACGTCATTACCACTGATATTAAGAAAAGAAAGATTACTTTTGAATAACCACAGATGTAATAGTATATAGATTGCTATATAAAGAATAATAAACAAAGTACATAGCACAGTTGTTTACGAATGTGTAACTAAAATAAAATTTCTTTACAGATTACTTGTTTAAAAACTCATAAAGCAAAATAATAAGACTGTATTAACCCTTTCGGTCACCTTGTAATCAATTGACTACATCAAAATTAATATTTTTTTCCAAGGGATCTAGACATTAGAATCGGTTTGTTCACACCGTAGTCAATTGTTTACACGTTGTTTTACAAGATTAGTCCTAATGGTGACACCTATTGTTTAAAATATGAAGCTGTAAAATACTTTCCATAAATAAGTTTATATTACTGGCCATATTGCATTACAGCACGCTGTAAGAGCACGTATAACAACCGACACTAATATGACACGAGTTTGGACACCTCCAAAACGTAGGGAAAAAGGGTTAATTGTGCGAGTGCAATAATAAAAAATATATCCCTTTGACTTTATCAGTCCGTTTCTAATTCTTGAAAACTAGTGTAATCATTTGGCTACTCCGTGACTCAACGGTTTCCATGCATAAGAAAAACATAACCTAACTTTTTTTAAAAAAACAATGGTAATTATTAATTTTAGAAAATAATGAATCGTAACCGTCCATTGACATACGAGGAACTCGTATATTTCGCGGAAAATTTGTCGGACATCGAGGATTTCACTGACCACCACGAAGATGACGTATCCAAACAGTTTGAAGAAGGGGGTTTGAGAGGAACGTGCAACATTTCTAGTGGATTTTTTTGGAGTAATATTTATTACTTTGCTATAGCTGAGTCAGATGTCCAAGACGAGAACTACTTGGAACAAGAGGGAAAGAAATTCAATGTGTCTGAACCTGACGATGTTTCCGAAACAATTATTACCACAACCTGGCCCAAGCCATGTAAGACCAGTTGCTCCAAACAAACATGCTGTCCAAGATTATATAGGGCAACAGAACTTGACACCAAAAAAGAATTGTTTGGAGAAAAGAGCTGCAATTTTTTATGGCATCAGAAAAAAAGTGCCCCAATGATGAACTACAACTTCAAGCCGCAGATGAGAGTTTGATGAGGGTCGGCCCATTAGTGACGCCGATAGGATAATAATTGGGCACTGGCCCATCCATGACGACAAAAGTTTTGCCTATCTGCAAAAAGGCTAATTCCAAGGATTTTTCTAGAAATATAAACAAGTGCAAAGTGTATCTTTGTTTTTTAAATAGATAAAATTATTTAAACATTCATTCAAAGAATGTAGGTAACAATAATATAATGTAATACCTAATATCAAGATTTTCTATTCTTTTTTGTCTTATTCCTCTATTGCTCACCTTTACCTATAAAATTACTAAGTCACAATTTTACCATTGAGTCACAGTGTAGTCATTTGACTACATACTCCAACTCCCCAGGGGGGATTGGTGGGGCATAGCAATTGTCACCAAAAATTTTCAAAGAAATCAATTAAGCAAGGGTGCCAAAAGCAAAATTTGCGCTCCAGTAGAAAAAAATTGTGACCGAAAGGGTTAATGAAAAAGCTCCCACTGGATATTATGTGACACTTCGGTTTACGAAACCTGTTTTATGTCGTTTGATAATACAATTTGTAATTACTTTACTGACAAAGTAGGTAATTTACCACAAAAATAAATTTGACTTGAAAATGTGCATTTTTTCTAGTATATTGCTTTAAATTACTGATACCAATGAATATTGCAAAAGTTGAAAGTATAATAGTAAGAAAACTTGGTTTAATATTGGATTTTTGTTTATTAATTCTTAATTTACAGGTAATAAATAAAACAACAGATATGGTTATTTTTTTTATTGGTAAATTTTTTTTTTTTTGGAATTTTCTTTTTTGTTGATAGTTATTTTTATTCATCTCTTTTATACGTATGTAAGTTCGTACTCTAATATATGATTCTACAACTTCTTGTGGCAAGTCCGTCTTTATATTTTTTGTCAATCGCTTTAGTATTTTTATTGAATTTTTAAGAAGAAAATTAAAAAGTTGTTCAATGTCTTCTGCAATTTTTTTCATCATAGCACTAGGTTGACGCAGACACCCTCCAGAAATTAATGCAATCCAAGTGCTTTCTGGTGTTTCAATTTGTGTATTATCATCTAATGAATATTAACAGCTGCTTTATGAAGTATTCGGGAAGATTTTACTGGATACATATATTTCTCTTTCATCCGTCAATTATTTAAGTAGCAGTTCTCATATGCATCTCTTGCAAAATGAAGCGAACATATAAAATCTGTAAATAATAACATCATTAAAAGGTATACAAATACAACCAAATGCAAAACTTACGATGTCTTGTGTTTTGTATCCTTCTACCACAGGCCTGTATCCACTGCTGATAGGTTTTGATCTTTAGGAAAACGAAAATATCTAATATTCCTTCCTCGAGTGTTTTCTGACCTGCTTTTGCAGTTCAAGACACAGCAGATTACCATATTAGATGAGGTAAAGGTAGAGGCAAATGTATTGCTTTATAATACAATATTTAATAAACTCATTACCTTCTATGTTGTAACCTTTTCTAAGTTCTAAATAAATCAAATTAAAAGTATTTGGCTTAACAAAAATATTTACAAATCTTAATAACCACACTAAACACATGAAATAATAACTATAATTACACAAAATACGATATATCGGATATAACTTCTTGGAAATATAAATATAAACAAAACACAAACTACAAGCATATGATGGATGACGCAACATTGATGACGTAGGTGTGTTCAGCGCAGAAATAGACGAATTTTAGTCAAAGTTGTAGCATACCTTATATATTTGTACCATGCCTGGTATATACAAGATTCTCGGTGTGTGGCCAAGGTATCACGCTTCGTTCGCATACATTTTGAGTACAGTGTCTCGCGTATTTAGGTTATGTTTCGTTTCTGTTTTTAAAATAGAAGTTCCTCAATGTCAGATTTAAGACTTTTCGAAAGTTAGACTTTATTGAACTGTACAAAAGTTATCCTTGTTTATGGAAAACCAAAAGTAGTGATTACAAAGATCGAAAATTTTAAATCTTCATAATGCCCTCTTGTGGCTAAATAGCGAAGTGTGACTGTTAATCGCTCATGAGGTAATATAGCAGGCCTCAAGATCGTGTCCTCTTTTTCAATTATTGGGGACACTAACCTGAATAGTGTGACGTAGCTTTCTTCATCCATTCTAAGATAATTTAGCCAATCATCATTGTAAGTGTAATTCTTCCAGAAGATTAATATGGGTATATTTTGATCGATTTAAAAGCCACTCTTTCACCCATTTTGTACGAATTCTTGGCTGTTGAAATAAGGTTTGTTCAAACCTTCAGTTCTGAACGGTTCTAGAACTAGTGCGCATGTCATTTAAAAAAAGACAAGGTTCAATGTTCGGTTCTTCAAAACTCGTAATTCACAACGGTTCTTGAATTACGCGTTCTGAAAGACCGAACACTGAACTACTAGTTCTCAGAATTTGTAGTTCCAGAACTGCATGGTCCGAACAGTCTTTTTACTTTCTTATACGTAGTATAAGGAAGTATTGTGATGATGAAAATTTTCGACCTCGAGATTTTTGCAGATGTCCACGTTTTGAAGTCCCCCCTGATACCAAAAAAGTGGTTTTTAAAAAATGTCTGTGTGTGTGCCTGTCTCTCTCTCTGTGTGTGTGTGACCACGATAGCGGTCAAACCGCTGTAGATATCAATTCCAAATTTTGTATTTACGTGTATAATTTCCCTTTTGATATCTGATTAGTTTTTCAGTAAAATCGGTAGACCGGAAGTAGCAGTTTACTTCAGCGAAAAAATCGAATTTTGACAATATTTCGTCAACTACTAAGTTTAAACAAATTTATAAAGAATTCATATATACTTAAAATTGAAATTTAAAATAATTTTATTTAAAAAGTTTTTCGAAATTCCTACCGGAAGTAGGTCTTTTACTCTTATCGAAAATCAGTTTTTTGCAAATATTTCGCAAGTCATGCTTTTTAGACATGTACGTTACGGGTATAAAAGTATTTAAAACATAATTTTCAATATCTTTTGTATAAAAGAAATTTCAAAATTCAGACCGGAAGTACCAGTTTTCCTCTTATCGAATAACGATTTTTTGCAAATATGTCGTAAGTTATGCATTCTATATATATTTATCAAGAGTACACAAGTATTTAGAACTGGATTTGCAATATTTTTTGTATATATAAAATTTCAAAATTCTGACCGGAAGTAGCACTTTTACTCTTAGCGAGTAGCACTTTTTCGATATCTTGCAAAGTATGCATTCTGTAGAGATTTATTAAGAGAATAGAAGTACTTAGAATAGGATTTTGAATAATTTTTGTATAAAAAAATTCTTAAAATTCTATAATTTGAAACGCTCATACGTATAAGAAAGTCGTGTGGTGGCCACACCTCATTTTTACTTTCTTATACGTAGTATAAGGAAGTATTGTGATGATGAAAATGTTCGACCTCGAGATTTTTGCAGATGTCCACGTTTTGAGGTCCCCTGATACCAAAAAAGTGGTTTTTAAAAAATGTCTGTGTGTGTGTCTGTCTGTCAGTCTGTCTGTCTGGCTGTCTGTCTGTGTGTGACCACGATAGCGGTCAAACCGCTATAGCTATCAATTCCAAATTTTGCATTTAGTAGTATAATCTCCCTCTTGAGAACTGATTAGATTTTGAGCAAAATCGGCAGACCGGAAGTAGTAGTTTACTTCAGTAAAAAAATCGAAATTTGCAAATATTTCGTCAATTACTAAGTTTAAACAAATTTATAATGAATTCATATGTACTTAGAATTAAGTTTGAAACAAATTGTCTTAAAAAAGTTTTTCGAAATTCCAACCGGAAATAGGTGTTTTACTCCTATCGAAAATCAGTTTTTTGCGAATATCTCGCAAGTCATGCTTTTTTGACAAGTACGTTACGAGTATAAAAGTATTTAGAACATAATTTTCAATATCTTTTATATAAAAAAAATTTCAAAATTCAGACCGGAAGTACCACTTTTACTCTTATCGAATAGCGATTTTTTGGAAATATGTCGTAAGTTATGCATTCTATATATATTTATCAAGAGTACAAAAGTATTTAGAACTGGATTTGGAATATGTTTTGTATAAATGAAATTTCAAAATTCAGACCGGAAGTAACACTTTCATACGTATAAGAAACTCGTGTGGTGGCCACACCTCATTTTTTTAAATGATATGCGCACTAGTTCTAGAACCGTTCAGAACTGGAGGTTTGAACAAACCTATAATTACTTTTTACTTTCTTATACGTAGTATAAGGAAGTGTTGTGATGATGAAAATATTCGACCTCGAAATTTTTGCAGATGTCCACGTTTTGAAGTCCCCCGAAAAAGTGGTTTTTAAAAAATATCTGTGTTTGTGTCAGGCTGTGTGTCTGTGTGTCTCCGTGTGACCACGATAGCGGTCAAACCGTTGTAGATATCAATTCCAAATTTTGTATTTACGTGTATAATCTCCCTCTTGAGATCTGATTAGTTTTTCAGCAAAATCGGTAGATCGGAAGTAGCAGTTTACTTCAGTGAAAAATTCGAATTTTGCCAATATTTCGTCAATTACTAAGTTTAAACAAATTTATAAAGAATTGAAATGTACTCAAAATTAAATTTTAGACCAATTGTCTTAAAAAAGTGTTTCGAAATTCCAACCGGAAGTAGGTCTTTTACACTTATCGAAAATCAGTTTTTTGCGAATATCTCGCAAGTCATGCTTTCTAGGCAGGTACATTACGAGTATAAAAGTATTTAAATTATAATTATAAATATCTTTTGTATGAAAAAAATTTCAAAATTCGGACCGGAAGTACCACTTTTACTCTTACAAAATAGCGATTTTTTGCAGATATGTCGTAAATTATGCAATCTATTTATATTTATTAAGAGTACAAAAGTATTTAGAGTTGAATTTGCATACATGGAATTTCAAAATTCGGACCGGAAGTGGCACTTTTACTCTTAGCGAGTAGCACTTTTTTTCGAATATCTTGCAAAGTATGCATTCTATAGCGATTTATTAAGAGAATGAAAGTGCAAGAAGAAGAAGAAGAAGTTTTGTATAAAACAATTCTTAAAATTGTATAGTTTGAAACGCTCATACGTATAAGAAAGTCGTGTGGTGGCCACACCTCATTTTTTACTTTCTACGTAGTATAAGGAAGTATTGTGATGAAAATTTTCGACCTCGAGATTTTTGCAGATGTCCACGTTTTGAAGCCCCCTGATACCGAAAAAATGGTTTTTACAAATCTCTCTCTCTCTCCCCCCCCCCTCTCTCTCTCTCTCTCTCCCTCTCTCTCTTTCTCTCTCTCCCTCTCCCTCTCTCTCTCTCTCTCTCTCTCTCTCTCTCTCTCTCTCTCTCTCTCTCTCTCTCTCTCTCTCTCTCTCTCTCTCTCTCTCTCTCCTGACCACGATAGCGGTCAAACCGCTGTAGATATCAATTCCAAATTTTGTATTTACGTGTATAATCTCCCTCTCGAGATCTGATTAGGTTTTTCAGTAAAATCGGTAAACCGGAAGTAGCAGTTTACTTCAGCGAAAAACTCGAATTTTGCCAATATTTCGTCAACTACTAAGTTTAAACAAATTTATAAAGAATTTATATATACTTAAAATTAAAATGGAGAATAATTTTATTTAAAAAAGTTTTTCGAAATTCCTACCGGAAGTAGGTCTTTTACTCTTATCGAAAATCAGTTTTTTGCGAATATTTCGCAAGTCATGCTTTTTAGACAAGTACGTTATGGGTATAAAAGTATTTAAAACATAATTTTCAATATCTTTTGTATAAAAAAAATTTAAATGCATTAAGCATGAAGATAAAGGTTAAACGAAGTGAACGGTCGTATTTTTTTTTTAATTAAGTTAATATATAAGCCGTAAATAAAATGGGAAGTTAGTGGTTTTGTAAGCACTAGAAAAAATGGCTACATTTAAAAATTACACGGAAAATTTATATGTAATATAGCAAGTACACTCGGTATTTATATTTGGAAGGTAAAAATAGGAACAGTAGCTAAATATATGTGAAATTTCTAAAGTGATCCATGAAATAAAATTTGTTTACATTTTTGGTGGGTGTTTACATACATTACAGATATCTTTTACATTTATGTCGCCTAACAGTGTGGCACATATAATATAGATGGCGCTATTATCTTGCAATTATTTAGAGGTTAGTTGTGTGCTATGGGATACTTTCATTATTCATTATAATTTAAAATTATATTTAACAACAATTTTTGCGGTTACTAATTATAAAATTTAGTATGTTACGAGTTATTTGAAAGTACGTAATAGCAGGGCCGGCGCTAGGCACGTGCAAACGGTGCCCCGCACGCGGCCCCGCGTTCGGTCTGGTCCGGTTGTTTTAGTTTTTGATTCGACAAAAAAAAACTTAGACTTATTATACTGGTGGACATAGAGCTCATAAAATTTTCATTGTAGGCCGAAAATACTTTTATGCAAAAAAAACCGATACAGTCATTGAGGACTGCCGTTAGAAGTGAAAACTTAAAAGTATAAAATAACAGTGATTTCTTTGTTTATTTTGGATATTCATATTAATAGTAGTATTAAAAATTAAAATTTCATAATTTGTAAACTAAATTATAAACATTAATCTGGTTTTCATATTTATCAGCACTCCAAGCAACAATTATAATCATTTTTATATGGTTTATTTAAAGTACTCATTTTATGCGAATAAGTATTTTGTATCGGCATTTTCAACAGTGATATATAGAAACATGGTAAACGAATGTTGAATGCATTCGGTACAGCGCATATGTTTATCCTTTTTATAAGTATTTATTTAAAGTGGATACACTTTTTCTTAAGGTATGGTTTCCTCCACGCCGTCGACGGTTGCCGTTAACGGCCGGCCGTTGGACGCAACTACTGCTGGTAGGGGGTTGACATGAATGCGGTTTCCTCGCCGCAGTGCATTTTGCCAACGCAACCGTCGAATGCATGCGTTCATGAGCGCACTGCTGGCAGAGGAGTCAAAACGCAAGACGCAACACCTGATCTGTGCTCAAATAGAATTTTAATAACTTGTTTGCTATGGCCCTGCGAACAGGAATGAAGTTTTCGGTCGCTGAAGATGAGAAACTAGTAACAATAGTGGCTTCATATCCTTGTATTTATGACAGTGAACACAAGGATTATAAAAATGTACAAATAAAAGGAAATGTCTGGAAAGAAATTGAACAGAATGTTGGAAGATCTGGTAAGTGGTGAATGTAGTTTTTATTTAATTTATGTACTTGACAAACGATTTACATGATAATTTTGCCACTCTACTGCCCCCATTTGATTGAAATAAGTTTTAAAATCGTCTCTGATCTGAAATCCGTCGTAATTTGCAAAGCCACCTGTTCTTGTCAGAGGTACCAATCCGGTTGGTGGCTTTTCATTTGGATCGTAATGATAATATGGTTGTCCAGTTTTTTCTAAATATGCATCGCGTAATAAATTGTGTAGGCAACATGCAGCTAGCACAAGTTTATCACAAGTTTCCGGTTTTATTACAATTGGAGTAAAGAATACCCTAAATACTTGGCAAAGAAGTCCAAAAGCATTTTCAGACAGTCTTCGTGCGCGGGAAAGTCGATAATTAAAAATTGCCTTTGTTTTATCTGCATGTGCCGCTGCTTTTGTATAAGGTTTCATCACATGTTTATGGAGGCGAAATGCTTCATCCCAAGGATCACGTAGGGCATTGGTTTATTTAAACCTGCTAGCAGTTCATTAGGGGGGAAAAAGTTTCCTGAATAAACATGTCGTCCCATGGCCGATTTGGCAAATATGCCACTATCTCCTTCTTTGCCATACGAACCTACATCTACGGCTACAAATCTAGAATTTGCATCAACCATGGCAAGTAGCACTAGCGAAAAATAATCTTTATAATTGAAGAATAGTGAACCACTTTGGTCTGGGCAGAAAATTCTTATGTGTTTCCCATCGATAGCTGCAACACAATGTGGAAAGTTCCATTTCTGTAAAAATTCCCTGGAATTTTCTTTCAAATTTTCGAGATTTGGCGACGGCAAGAATAAAGAAATCAAATGTCTGCACATCGCATTCAAAGTATCCTTTATTATCACACTAATGTAACTATGAGATATGCGAAATGCAAATGCAAGTGACCGGAAGGACTCTCCAGTGGCCATATACCTGGAACAAAAATAGTTTTAACTAGAAATTAGGTAACTAAGAGTTGATGAGTGATTAATGAACATATTCTTTTAGAGGAACAGTGTAAAAAAAGATGGCGAGCTATCCAGGACAATTTTATGAAAATTAAAAAGAGCCAAAAGTTAGGAACCGGAGAGCCGCGAGACGCGAAAAAACCAGTAAAATGGTACTTATACGAACACTTGAAATTTCTAGCAACTGTAAAGTACGAGAGAAGGTAGGCGCTTGTATGTCAACAGGCACCAAATAACACTTACTTTATTTCTAGATCACAGAGTACCATTGTGGAAGCTCCGGAATCGCCACAGGACGCCCAGGAAATGGATTCAACACAAGGTTCACAATATTTAGAGCATGAGGACGAGGAAACACAGGCCAGTTACGATCATGATTCTGAAGCAGCAGATAGCACCAGGGGACATGGGTGCATTGAGGAACCAGTGAGTAAAACTAGTGGGTATACGAGTGGATCATCTACATCTACACCCTCAACCAGTGTGAGGAATCCTCGAAAACGAAACAATCAAAATATTCTACTAACACAAATCGAAAAAAGGGCTGAGGAACGAACCAAACTACTCAAGGAGCTCTGTGCCACCGAAGAAGACGATGTAGATGTCTTCATGAAAAGTATTGCAATGACCATTAAAAAGTTACCTCCGAACAAAATAGCAGAGTTAAAAATTGGAATTCTTAATCTGGTCACAGAAGCTCAATTTCCACAAACCGTATCGACTCAGCAGAAAGAGAGTCCCATTACGGGGTCTTCGCTCCAGCAGTATTTTAGTACTACACAACATCCACCCCAGGAAATTGATACTGACTACCCTTTTGTGAGTGCATTATTGCCATGAATTAACTTGTTTTAAGTTATATTATGTCTAGTGTTTAACTTTTCGTGTACCAGTTTAAGTTTGCATGCTTGTAAATGAAATGAAAAATATAGCTAAACATACAAACCTAGTTTGACATACCTCAGAGTTACTGCCACTTTCTCCTCTGCTGTTATTGGATTTTTAACAGCATGTGTTCCCTCCTTCTTGAGGTCTCTTTCAATCAGACTGCTGACAAATAAGAACTGGTCTTGATTAAGTCGGAAAAACTGTCGAAATTTTTCTTCGTCATTTTTCAATCTTTTATTTATTAAAACATTGAAAAATCCTTCATTTTCTCTACTTCTAAAAAGTTCGTGATGACTTTTTCTCTTTCTTTTCACTTCATTACGTAGTATTTCATCATCCTCTTCTTCATCTAATAACAAAAGGAGACAAATGGCTTTCCGCTTATTACTCATTTTGCAACCGAAACTTCACCATTCTATACAAGCAGCAGCCACTAACTGGCTACTGCCGACGGCGGTAAAAGAAACCACCCAACGCGAATCGTCAACGGTAACTGTTAAACGCAACAGTCAGACGCAACCTTCAACGGCGTGGTGGAAACCATACCTTTAGCCAATAAATACTCGACCGCACTGTATGTTCTGCAGCTGCACTGCAACAAAGCTAGTCAGCTAATGCACAGCGTTACCAGCAGTCTAAAACAAAACGTACAACGCGCCTGCTCAAAATGTACAAATTAATTGCTTTTTGTACAGCAATATAGAGAACGAGAACATCCTATTTGTTACTATTATTATAATTTATGTAAATTTATTTAGACAATTGAAAAGAAAAACTATAAAATACAAAATATTTATTTATAAATATTTTAATTTTGTATGTAATACATTTGCTTTGATTTATTTTGGCACATATTTCAATAAATACAATGTTCTTGAAATATATAATACCGGGTAATTATTAATGATTCTGATTGTTCTCTTTATCTTATATAATATCTTAAATGTTTTCGTTTTATCTTATATATCTTACATAGTTTTCTACTAGAATCTATGTATTTATAAGTATATACAACTCTTTTCGAGATTATGGCATGCCACGTATTTGATGGTATACATCCAAATCCAACCTTATTGCTTGTTACGCTTAAAATTGATTTATGATATACAGAAGGGTTTTACACCCCCTGCATTCAGAGAGACAAACTCATTGAAAACAAACTTCTAATAATAGCAGTTTCTTAGCCATAAATCATGATAGGAATTTTGTAGATGTACGTTTAAAAAACTTGTATATATTTGTTGGAATCCCCTTTTTTCTTTTTTCTTCAGATTCAGATGTATTCAACCCTTCTGACGATGACCGAATTAGGTCAAAATACATATTAAGGGAAAACAAAATTCAGTGAAACAATACCAAGTGTAGGAGCTACACACCTAATATTACACAGAAGTTGGCAAAAAAAACAATAATCAGTAATGTGCACGTCTTGAGAGTGGAAATGAATAATAATTATAATTTAGTAAACTATATTACCAAGCATAAAAATCAGAGACATTTTTTTAAAGTTTTATTTTGTGTATAGTGTAATAGTGTTGTGTTTGTGTTTTGTATAAAAATTTTGAATTGGATATTACCAAGCATAAAAATCAGAGACATTTTTTAACTTTTATTTTATGTATGGTGTTGTGTATTATATAAAAAGAGAGGTAGGTTTCACTACTGAATTACATAGATACATTTTATTTATCAAGGTAATGTCATTTAAGATTTCGCATAAAATGTCATCCAGGAAACGGGATTTGGGACGAAAATATATGGGTGGAGCTGAAAAAGAGAGGAAACGAAAAGCAAAGCAAGAATTTTTAGAAACACAGAAAGGAGGTTTAAATAAATATTTAAAGATAGATAAAACTGAGGAAAATTTTAATAATTTGACGGAAGTTCCAAGTACCAGCAGTGAGCAAGAAACATCGACTATGCCTATGCAAGTCACGGAAATTCAAGACACTATAAAGACAGATTTAGAGACTGAGCAAGTATGTGTATTTAATTGAACAAACTATTTATGTTAACCAACTATTTATGTTAATTCATTTTTTTGTTTTTTATATTATTTTTAATATAATACTCCTCTATATTATTATTTATGCATATATTTATATACTTATTTTACATATTTTAATTTTTTACAGACTGAGCCACTTTCAACAAATTTGGAAATTTTGGAAGACATAGGCACTTGGCCAGAATATCTGACCTCATTACAGATATCGTTTATTTTGGAACATGGCCCTAAAAAAGTACAGTTCAATAACTATCGGAAAGATACAAAAAACAGATGTTTTTCAGAAATTTTATACAGAAGAAAATTAAGCAAAGGTGAATCGACTGAAAGAACGTGGCTTTCATATTCAAAAGAAAAAAATTAAATTTTTTGCTTTCCTTGTGAATTGTTTCAAAGTTCATCGGGACAGCTTGAGACAATTGGGTTTAACGACTGGCAGCATAGCCCCGAAAGGCTGAAACAACATGAGGCTTCCAAAACACACTTTTCTGGAATGGAAAAATGGAATGAAGCTAAGAAAAACCTAATAAATCAAAGTACAATTAAACACTTGTCCGATAAGCTCTTTAACCAAGAGAAAAAAAAATGGCGAAGTATTCTAGAAAGAATTATTTCTATAATACAGTACCTGGCGGAACATAATATGTCATTACGGGGATCATCTGACAAGCTTTTTTCTGCTAACAACGGTAATTTTCTAGGGCTGATAGAACTGATGTCCCGGTACGATCCTGTTTTATCGCTACATGTGAGCCAAGCAAGCCAGAAAAAGGGATCGGTGCACTACTTAAGCAAGGATATTCAAAATGAAATTATTTCTCTTATGGGAAAAGAAGTTTTGAACAGAATAGTTGTACAAGTAAATGAAGCAAAATACTTTGCCGTATTGCTGGACTGTACGCCTGACATATCACACGATGAACAACTTTCTTGTATCATTAGATATGTCTACATACATGATGACACTGTTGAAATTGTTGAAAATTTTACGGGATTTTTGAATATTAAAGACACAACTGGCTTAGGACTGACAAAAATTTTAAAACAACATATTGGTAATCTTGGATTGGATTTGGCAAACTGTAGGGGGCAGGGGTATGATAACGGGGCGAACATGAAAGGATACAAATCTGGTGTGCAAGCCCATTTGCTCAAAGAAAACAAACGAGCATTTTTTACTCCATGCGGATGTCACAACTTAAATTTAATATTGTCAGACGTAGCTAGTGTATCTGCTAGAGCTATAACATTTTTTGGAATTGTTCAGCGGGTTTATACATTTTTATCAGTCTCTAATTTTAGATACGATATTGCAAAAAAATATTTAAAATTTACACCAAAACCTTTATCAGAGACAAGATGGGAATGTAGAGTGGACAGTGTAAAAGTAATAAGATACCAAGTTTCAGAACTCATAAAAATATTTCAAGAAATTTCAAATGAATCCAAAGATGCTAAAACTCGCAGTGAAGCAATTTCTCTGTTGCAGGAAATTCAGTCCTATCAATTCATACTGTCCACAGTTATTTGGTACGAATTACTATTAGAAGTAAATAGAGTGTCTAAACTGTTGCAACAAAAAGACATGCAAATGGATCTTGCTCTTTCTTTATTACATGCTCTTTTACAAAAACTAAGCACGTTTAGAGAACAGGGCTACACCGAATGTGTAGAAAAAGCCAAAAGCATCTCAGAGGAGAATAATATTGAAATTGAGTTTCCTCAAAAACGAATCGCAAAAACAAAACGATTTTTTGATTATGAAGCGAATGATGACGTACTACTTGATGAGGAAGAAAAGTTTCGTGTTGAATATTTTTTAGTAATTGTGGACCAGGCCAACGAATCGTTTAAAAAACGATTTAAGCTATATAACGACATTAAAAAAAATTTTGGATTTATGTATGACTTTAAAAAAATTAAGGATATGACTGATCAAGAACTGAAAACAAATTGTGATACTGTTTTTTCAATTTTAAAAACAAAAGAAGGAGAAACAGATGACTCTGACATTGACAATATTGAATTGTTTGAAGAATTACGTTCTTTTGTACAACTTATTCCTAACACTCATCAAAGTTCTCTTTTGGATATATTAAAATATATTGTGACAACGAAATTATACCAAGTGTATCCCAACACATACATATTAATCCGTATTTTGCTTACTATGCCAGTTACAGTTGCTTCTGCAGAAAGAAGTTTTTCAAAATTGAAGCTTATAAAAAACTATTTACGATCGACAATTTCGCAAGAGCGGCTAGTAGGTCTATCTTTTTTGTCAATAGAAAAAGAAATTGCTCATGATCTTGACTACACAAAAATAGTAGATACATTTGCCTCTGCAAAATCAAGAAAAACATATATTACTTAGTCTTCTTTTTATTTTTAGAATTTTATCTTTTTTCTAGGTTTTTTAGAGTTTTGTTCTATTTTTATAGTTTTTAGTTTTATTGTTATTGCTTTTTTTGTAGAGAAAATACATTTTATTTAATTATATTTTCTAAAAAGAGGTCTGTTTTTACAACCTACTTTCCAATTTGGCAGATTGTATACCCCTAATTCCAGCCTCGCGCCTCTCATTTGCACGTGGCCCAAAATAAACTAGCGCCGGCCCTGCGTAATAGCAATAACGCACATCTCCTAATTACTCCACGAGTAGCATTTAAAAGACAAACGGCAGGTATTTCTTGACAAGTGTTAATAATTCTTTGTCTTAAAATGTCAACATTTTCTGGAGGTGTCAAATAAACTCGATCTTGTAGATAAGCCCACAACCAAAAATCTAGGGGCGAAAGATCGGGTGAACGCGCAGGCCACTCGATAGGACCGGATGTTCCTATCCAAATTGGGTGTTCAACCAATCAGTATTTACTCTGGCGTTGTGAGCGGGGGCCCCATCTTGTTGATAAAATATTCTATTTAAATTTGCCAAAGGTAATTCATCTAAAAAGCTTTGGAGATTTTCGTTTAATAAAGTGTGATACTTTTCTTGATTTAAGCAACCATCTATGAAAAACGGCCCAATTAATTGATCGCCTAAGATACCACACCAAACATTTACGTTGAAACGTCTTTGAAAATTATTTTCAATGACAAATCTCGGATTGTCTTGGCTCCATTGTCGATGTATGTTTCTATTAAAAATACCATTGTTGCTAAAAGTGCATTCATCAGACCAAATTATCATTCTGTAAAAACTCCGGTCTTGTTCTAATGCATTTAAAAAAAAGTCGACAAAACTGTATTCTTCGGCGTTGATCATTTTCTTCTAATGCATTAACTTTTCGAGCTATGTACGGTTTAAATTTGTGTTTTCTTAAAATACTATGGACTGTAGTTTTTGATACCCCAATATTATGTGCAATTTCGCGAGTCGAAGTTCGTGAATTTTCTTGTAGTGCAAGAAGAACATCATATTCCGTATCTTCGGCGAATCTACGTCGCTGTGTTTTAGGTTTTTTAAATGATTCATAATTCCTCCAATTCGTTTCAATTCTCTGAAATATTTTCGAATCTGGAACTTCTCTGTCCGGAAAACGAACGCTGTAACGCCGAACTGCTTGAAGACGATTTTTATTACATTCAAAAAACACTTGCAACATGTCTGTTAACTTATTGTTATTCATTTTTACGAATTTACTTTTTTTTGTGGCAAAACGTTCAAGCAGAACAATAAATAAGACTTAATAGACACTCACACTGACGTTTATTGACGTTTACCGCATTTTTGTTTTTTCAAGGCACATTCCAAAATTTATAAATAATGGAATTCAAAGATGAAATTTATTAAGTGTTTTATATTTTTTTTCAATAATTGTTTATCAAAAATAGACATTTTATACATTGTTGAATTCAGAAAAAAAATCCAATCCGAATATAGCCAAAAATATATCTGTTTCCATTTAAAATAAAAAAGTTGACTATCGTTTGACATTAATAAAAACAACTGAAAACAAACAAAACACTGCTTTTTGTAGCATTTTTGATGCAAATTAACTTTCTTTTTGTTTGAATAAAATCGGACAATAAATAACAGAGTTATTATTGTTTGCGTTTTTTACGGGACACCCGGTATAGAGTGTTCCATTTAAAAAACTATAACTATGGTTAGCCACTAAGTTATGGAACACTCTGTATAATAGAAAATATTTTAAAAATGTGCTCCTAATGAGCAGCTATCACATGAAAAAGACCGCTTCGAAATATCTTTACTACCTTTTACTTTACACCCTGTATATGGTGGAGACGCATTATATTCAATTGCACGTCACTGACTTTAAATAAGTCTTGTACAAAACGTGGGAATAATAATTGATTCCAAAAATGTTTCAGTATTTGCATAAATATGTTCAAATATGAGTGTATTTGAATTAAAGTTTGCATTTGTGAGATGTATAAATCCCGACAAAATCGCCAAGCAATTCTATACATCTTACATCTAACCCGAAATACAAATTCACGTTTTTCTTGCTACACATTTCAAGGTTATTAGTTACGTCCAAACACGTACACAATTTTAATTATAATAAACAGTAAGTAGCTAGATAAACGAGTCAGCAATATTCACTATAAATTTGACAATGATAAATTAACAATAAAAGTGTACAAAATTCCCAATAAACACTTCTTGATATAGTTGATAATTATATTATAAGGTGCCCATAGACTAGCATACATGTGCGTCATACATATTAGACGTAGGTACTTGTATGCCAACAGAGTTTACCCACAGGACCACACACTAGCTTGTCACACAGGTTAGTTCGAAAGTGCAAGATGACGCTTACATTTTGTTAGCAGCGGCGCACATTGGGGATTTCGCGGAAAAAAGTCCAATTGTCAACATACTCTTCATGCAATATACAATGGTATTTTTAAATTTAGGACTAAATGCTACAATCAAATCAAAAAGAATTACTTCGATCTGACAGCTACTTTTTTTTTGTAGCCGTTTCAGTCAGAGTACTTGTATGTTTTACCGAATTGACCTAATATAAACCTAATAATTTCAAGATGAATATGACTTTATTCCTTGAGCAAACGTTTTTGTTTTTATTTTTTATTTAAAATAGAATATTTCAATATACTAAAATTGAAAAAATAAACTCTGCAGAGACTTTCGTCTTTTTGTTGTTGTTTATTTTTAGGAACATAGAACAAAAAACCCTGTTTTCTACAAACATTTGGACCTGCAATTTAAACTCCACTTATTTCCAATTGGAAACCTTTACTAATATATTACCTAATATCTGTTTTTACACTTTCAATCAAAGTCAGGTGCCACCCGGTGCCACCTCCCAATTTGTTTCATTTATAATACAACTCTATTAAAGCCCATATGACACTAAGTCTACCTTTCATTGCTCAGATTTTTGCGAACAGTGCAAATATAACGGAACGCGAAAATTGACTAGGTTCATAAAGTTGAACTATAGTAAGATAAATACCAAATTATCAATAATTTAATCAATATTGTCGATAAAAAAATTAGAACCACCTGTCAAAAATATGTCTGAAAAAGTTGTTTTTTTTAACATTTTTTGTATGAGCAATTCACATACTGTGTATTGGTTTCTATTTAAGGCGATTCTACTTTTTTAAATGAAACAGAAATTTTAGTTTTTGAGGATATTTTTCTTTACATACTGGAAGGTACAAATAACGTAGATTCACAACCAAATAAAACAGATTTTATTGACGCCAATAAATCTAGTCCATAATGCAGCTCGTACATGTGTTTACTGTTATGTTTATACTTTTTAATATTTTATTAAATGTGATATTTTGAAGTCCAGTGGTATTTGCAAACATGTATCTATGAGTGCTTTTGTTTATATGGGTATGATTATTACCCTGTCGGTATCAGGCAAAAAAAGAAATATGTAAAAAAAACTATTAAGCATTCAAAAAGTACAATAAAAAGAGGATTTTCTGGATTTTGTTATGCAATATTTAATTATAAAAAAAATATGTATTTTCAATTAATAATAATAATAACATTTAGTTTTTTTTATTACAGTACATCTCAAATAAACTCATTTTAGGAGTTAAATTAAAATGAAATACAAATACATATACCTATACACATTAAAAGATAATTTTAAAAAAAGTCACCAACATTATGCAAGAGAGTGAGTTATTTCCTTGGATAAAGAGGATTGTGACTTTATGAATAATGATACTTCAAAGCAGTTTTATTTGCTATAATAGCAATTTTTTGGTATTGGAAGCGCCTTTTATATTTATTATGTATTATACAGAATGTTTCATAAGTTGGTGACTGACCATAGTTACAGTTTTTTAAATAGAGCCTATTGTCCTGTCCTCCCTTTTTTGTATTCTCCGTATAATTGTTAGATAAAAAGTAATAAGACAGTATATGCCTAAAATCTAAAGTTTTCGACTTATTGCAGTTTTTCTGACAATTCAATGTTATTAAAAAAAACTATATTTATTGAAAACGATGTATTAGATGGCCGCAATTTTTGGTAGTGTTGTTTATAAGAAAAGGACCAAATACAGACATATTTGGGTTTTCTCAATTACAGTTGGATGTGCAGAACTGGATTAAACTTCATGATACATTTTTGTCTAAAAGTCAACTGTATATCGTTTGGGTTTTGAATTGCTTACTAAATTTCACACCAGACATATAAAGCGTTACTATTTTAAAGTTCTGGGTTATTGTCATTTTTTGATATAATATTGTCAGTTTCTTGGTTATATATGAATATGCTATAGTATACGGGGACATTATTTTATTTAAAAGTTGCTTCTCAGTTTACAGACTTAAGTTGTTGATGCTAGTTAGTTTAAATTAATTGAAGTAATTTCATAAGAAATTGTTCTAAAGAAAAGATTATATACGATTTTTGTACTGGGGGAACGTCAAATAAATTATTTATTATCCCAGAGAGTTGGTCTTTTCCATAATTGGTGTAAGTGTTGCCAGTAAATTTTGAATGTAGCATTGCTTTGATGATTTTTTTTTTGGATTTGTTGTGCTTCTCATTTCACAAATTTTTCCAAATGAAGATGCAGTCAAACGTTTCCTTCCCTCAGAAAACCACAAATTGGTTGCTGACGACAACTGACTAATTTGGCTTTCTGTTTGTAATAATGTCTTTAAAAATGAGGTTTTCCTTTTCTCCAATTCTTCTGGATATATGTTCAATGCATGTACATTGACTCCATAGTCGTCCTTATCGTCCGAATCACAATATTTTTTCTAGTAGATTTATCATTAGCCTGTGAACAATTGAGGTTGTGATACAATCGTTTTCTGCTATGGTTTTTTCCACGTCGTTTTACCAGCTGTTACGTAAATTTGTTTGTATGAAACCCAGGACTCTTCTTTGTTATTGCCTTATGGACCACAGCATGAACTACTCTCTGCTGTTCACAGAGAGTCCTACCAAATGACATCTCATTTCGTAACCTCCTTTCTTGGAATAGTCAATACGCTTTCCGCCCACAAATTTTGCTAACACAGAATTGTAGCGTTCAGCACTATTGTTAGTCATATTTCTTATTAAACTAGAGCTGTGTTGCGTCAACCTATTTACGTACGACATAATGTCATTAAAAAGACCGCAACTTTTCATTATAGGGGTCAAGTTCTTCTCATTCGGTTTCCGTCCTTTACAAAAATAGTCATCACAAGTTTCATGATCTCCAAATACACGCTTGACACTGTTATCTTAATCTTTTGCATGTGTTCACAATTTTGAGATCCTCTATATTTGATTGCACAATCAACAGAAAGACGGAGTCTTCGAATATTATTTTTTAAATAATGCCTTAAAAATATGTCTATCTCAGTACCTTTAGAGCTAAACCGTTTTAGGGCCAAGTCTTTAAGTTTAGTGATGTAATTCCTAAGAAGGTGATTAGAACATTCCACCTTCTGTACTACAAATGACCCGTAAGGTTTCGCACTTAAAATTTTCTGTGCACACTGGAGTCACCGTCGCCAACCAAATATGCATATTTCACGTTACGCATTTCCATGCTTAGTTTGAATCCTGCTAGTATGATATCGCTTTTCATGGCCGAGCTTGATTCTTCCCAGATTTTAAAACAACGATGAGGCGTATCCTTATCTTTCTTGCACATAATACAGTATTTGTTTCGTATTCCCAAAAAAAGGATTTCCCCCGTCTTTTCCCCAACTATGCATGCTGCTCCGGATTTAGCGTTGTAATTAGATCGAAAAGATCGTTTACACCTCGCGTCATCTGCAATCACAGTTAAAAGTGGTACATTATTTTCGTCTACTTGTCCACATTGTCTTGCAAGTTTGGCTTCTTCCTTTCCTGTCTCCATCATGGATTGCCAACGTTCAATATCAAAGATTTCATTCATTTCATCTTCAATTTTTTTATATAAGTTGTAAGACATTCCGGGCATATTTAGAGAACTAGCTAGTTCATTAAGTTGAGAAAATCCGCCACCAACGTTCATAATTCCTGTCACTGCAGCACCATTAGTATTTAGTTTGCCATCATTTCCATCAACTTTGCACATTTCACACTTCAAAATGAATTTGGATATAAATCCCCTTCTGACTTCTCGAATGCACTTGACAACACTGGAATTGCAGGAGAAAAGGTTATGGTGTTGATAATTCATGGCTTGTTCAAATAGAAAGGGAACATTTACAAAACGCCTGCCAATTTTTAGTTTAAACTTTTTATGGTACTACTTGATATCATCATCTTTATTTGAGACATGGACAATTGTTCCGTTGGCATCCTCATTATTGGTAAAATCCATGGAAAAATCTAACAGTCGTGGCGATCGTGTTTCGGCCATGAAAGTGCTTGGAATCGGGGTGGTTCGAATCGGATCTACATGTCTGAATATAGACCTGATTTTGATAGGAGTCTCAACTATGTGTTTGCAAATATTCGTGTCAAAAGAAAATCATTAGTTGATTATGAATAGATTTTATTATTAGATGATAAATATACAGGGTGTTTAAAAAATATGAGGCAATATTAAAGGGGTTGATTGTCCAGGTCATTTTATGCAAAAAAGTTTATAATAAACAAGGTCCGCAAACGCTTCGTTACCGATCTACAGCGTGTTGGAGTTTAATTAAAAGAAACAGTAAAAATTAGATTTCTCCAAGACGGCATTAAAGATCATAATGAAATTTTAGGCGTGTTATTTTTCAAGAAAAACCAGCACGCCGCTGATTTCTCTAAAAATAAAAATATGTTTCTATTCTTTGTTCAATTGTGAAGAAAAAAGCTCTCTTAGCTTTTTATCGTACGACGTAACGTTTTTTAGTAAAAAAAACACATTTTAGTGCATGTACTTTTATCATGCTTACAAAAATATTTTTAAACAGTCCTGTTTTATTCACTGACATATTGAATGGCATATGATTAATAATTTTGTATGTGTCGAATTTGTTGAATTTCCTTATCATGAATCGCTATAGAAATGCAGAGATGACCGACATGCACTACATTTATGGACTTGCTGATGGAAATGCATTAGACGCTAGGCGGTTGTATACTGAAAGATTTCCTGGCCGTATTGCTCCTGATAGAAAAACTTTCGAAAGTATTCATCGACGTCTTTATGAAACAGGCACATTAAAACGAAATGGAGGAGCAGGAAGGCCAAGGACAGCAAGAACGGTAGAGCGGGAAGAGGATGTGCTAAACATGATTGAAGAAGATCGAGGTGCTTCTACTCGAAAAATTGCTGACGCTTTGGATGTAAGTAATAGGACTATTTGGCACATTCTGAAGGAAAATTTGTTGTACCCATTCCATATACAACGCGTTCAAGCATTACTTCCTGCTGATTTTCCTCCTCGCATTGCATTCTGTCAATGGCTTTTGCAGAAAATGGTTCAAATCCCTCAATTCCTGATGTTGATTCTGTTCACCGATGAAGCGAATTTTTCAAGAAATGCAATACGCAATTTCCATAATAACCATGTATGGTGTGACGAAAATCCACCTGAAATTGTTGAAAATCGTTTTCAACATTAGTTTTCTTTGAACGTTTGGCTTGGGATTGTGGGTGACTGCCTAATTGGACCGGTATTTCTACCAAGGAGACTAACCGGAGAGGTGTATCGCAACTTTTTGGAAAACACGCTCTCTGGATTTCTGGAGGACGTACCATTAGCAATTAGAGATGCAATGTGGTATATGCACGATGGCGCACCAGCCCACTTTAGTCAAGTAACTCGTGATTTCTTAACACAAGCATACGGAAATCGCTGGATTGGCCGAGGTGGACCACACTTATGGCCTGCACGATCCCCGGACTTAAATCCCTTGGATTTTTTCCTGTGGGGCCTTTTGAAGTCATTGGTGTACGCTACTCCATTGGAAAACGTAGAAGACTTAAGAAATCGAATCATTGCTGGGTGCAACTCAATTGAAACCGATCCTGTTGTTTTTGAGAGAGTTCGCCAGTCGATGAGGAGAAGATTGGATTCCTGCATCCGAGCTCGAGGTGGTCACTTTGCACAGCTATTGTAATTTTTGCTTGCTAAAATTGTTGGTATGGTAAAATATTTGTTTTTGCCCTTAAATAAAACCCTTGTTATTTAAAAAAAAAATTCTGTAATAAATGTACATGCACTAATATGTGTTTTTTTTACTAAAAAACGGTACGTCGTATGATAGAAAGTTAAGAGAGCTTTTTTCTTCACAATTAAACAAAGAATAGAAACATATTTTTATTTTTAGAGAAATCAGCGGCGTCCTATTTTTTTCTTGAAAAATAACACGCCTCATATTTCATTATGATCTTTAATGCCGTCTTGGAGAAATCTAATTTTTACTGTTTCTTTTAATTAAACTTCAACACGCTGTAGATCAGTAACGAAGCGTTTGCGGACCTTGTTTATTATAAACTTTTTTGTATATAATGACCTGGACAATCAACCGCTTTAATATTGCCGCATCTTTTTTAAACAGCCTGTATAATACCGGTCTACTGTGATTTTGATTTTACAAAACAGCAACAGTTCTTGAATGTTTACAACATTGTTAATTACAAAAATGAATGGTATTTTTCATTCAGATGCCTAACATTCTACAAAATTACTAGTCATAAAAAACAAAACATCTTTTCGAAAGTAAGCCAGTGTAATTACTTATTTATACGGAGTAACAACTGATATTTAAATGTAACTGAACAAATGAACCCATTTTACATTTTTCTCCTAGGTTTGGAAAATGAAATTTTGGAATTTTTACCGATTCTTCCCACAAAAACGTGCAAGAGAATATAAATTATAATTTTCAAACACGTTGTAATCCTACAACTGAACTCAAACATATTAAAATATATTCCCATTTTAATTTAATATCTCCCGGAATTTTTTTTACTTTACAACACTTATAAAACCAGATGTCGGCCGAGGTTGGACGGCGATAGAGATCGCATGTAAAGGATAGAAAACTAACTCCAGCATTTACACGCTTCAGCAAGGCCTACATTATAACAATACTATTTAATTAGTTTACAAGATAATATATTTCTAATTGCGGGCTGTTGTAGGTAAAGCTTCAAGGAAGTTTCGTAACTTGTTGGATTTTGATGTAAGTCTTCCTTTTTAACCATAAATATTGTTAAAAGTAAGGTGATTTTCATGAACTTTACGATTTTATTACAAAAGAATGTGTACTTAATTTGAAAAACAAATAAGTTAGGAAAGTTATGGATTGATCACAGATGCACTATAAAAAATTTCAAGGGTGTACATCAATTGGTATTGCCGTAGTTTTGTTAAGAAAACTGTTGAAAATAGGTCGAAATTCGGCCGGGTAGTATCGCCTTAACTTTAAATGATGCGTAGATTATGTCACTGTCCGAAGAGGCTCAAGAAAGTCGAAACAAAGACTATAAAAAATATCCAGACACTCCAGAAATGCAGTCGAATTGTCACCAACCAAGATATCATGCATCGAATGATGGTAACATCAGATCCAATGATCTCAAATTTGACTCCTTCGTTTATTAAAAAAAAGCATAGTGATATAAGCGACGAAGTTAAGGCTCTTTGAGAATAATAATATTAATATCGTTGCTTAAAACGCAAAACGCTCTGACTAACTAAAAACCCAATATCAATTATTTATTAATTTGAGGAAAACACGAAATTATCAAAAAAAATTATTACCAATTTTTTTTGTTAGTTAGGGCCTTTTACGTTTTAGGTGACGATATATATTTTCCTAATTCTCTTTATTTTGATTACTTTTGTGTTTTGCTATATAAATAAAACAAAATTTGTGATGAAATCACTACAGTTTTTGAAAAATACATTTTTTTTCTCACCTCCATACAAAAATCCCCAGTGTGCGGCGTACGCTGCTTAAATTAAAAAGAAAAAATGAGGTGTGGCCACCACACGACTTTCTTATACGTATGAGCGTTTCAAATTATGGAATTTTAAGAATTTTTTTTATACAAAAATTATTCAAAATCCTATTCTAAGTACTTCTATTCTCTTAATAAATCTCTATAGAATGCATACTTTGCAAGATATCAAAAAAGTGCTACTCGCTAAGAGTAAAAGTGCTACTTCCGGTCCGAATTTTGAAATTTCATATATACAAAAATAATGCAAATCCAGTTCTAAATACTTCGTATTTCGTCAACTACTAAATTTAAACAAATTTATAAAGAATTCATATGTACCTGAAATTAAAATTGAGAACAATTTTATTTAAAAAGTTTTTTGAAGCTGCTACCGGAAGTAGGTCTTTTACTCCTATCGAAAATCAGTTTTTTGCGAATATTTCGCATGTCATGCTTTTTAGACAGGCACGTTACGGGTATAAAAGTATTTAAAACGTAATTTTCAGTATCTTTTGCATAAAAACAATTTCAAAATTCAGACCGGAATTACCACTTTTACTCTTATCGAATAGCGTTTTTTTTGCGAATATGTCGTAAATTATGCATTCTATATGTATTTATCAAGAATACAAAAGTATTTAGTGCTAGATTTGCAATATTTTTTGAATATATGAAATTTTAAAATTCGGACCGGAAGTAACACTTTTACTCTTAGGGAGTAGTCCTTTTTTCGAATATCTTGCTAAGTATGCATTCTATAGCGATTTATTAAGAGAACAGAAGTACTTAGAATAGGATTTTGAATAATTTTTGTGTAAAAAAAATATAGTATAGTTTGAAACGCTCATACGTATAAGAAAGTCGTGTGGTGGCCACATCTCATTTTTAATTTGAGATTCGATTTTCAAAATATGTCATTAGTTTAGGCAAATTTCCAAAGTGGTCCTGAAGGAATAACAACTGATTTTTTAAATTTGGGATTTGTGTTAGTTCCTTGCACTCAGAAATACTTCGAGCATCGTCATTTAAACATGTAACGAAATTTTGTAAACTATCGAAATTCTCTGCATGAAAACTATTTCTGTGTATGTTTTAGCAAAGCTAAGTGACGATATTTTACAGACTTTGCAATTAAATTTCGGAATCACTGACAATTAATTTTTATCTCAGAAAAAGTAACATAAACAACGTTCTAGATCTAAATAAATGATAACTAAAAATGTACGCGTATGTTATTGAAACATACATATTATATTGCGAAATATAAGGTAAATATAATAAATTTTAAAAACTCGTCACCCTTGTACCTACGCCGATGAAGAAAGGATTTTATTCATAAAATTCCTTATTTTATGGATAAATTACGGAATCACTGACAATTAATTTTTATCTCAGAAAAAGTAACATAAACAACGTTCTAGATCTAAATAAATGATAACTAAAAATGTACGCGAATTAAATAAATCAGAAGCAGATTAGCGTTTTTAAAAAGTACTTTATTTAACAATTACAAAGAAGTGAACTGTTTAATGGTCACAACACAATTAATTTTACATATTACATTTATCATAAAGGAAAACTCATATTATCTCTAGTACGTGACGATTCCCTGTATTGTCGTTGCTCTGTATCTTCCCAGGGTCTCATCTTACTTCCATATAACTCCTCCCCGCTTTAGAACGGTTCATGGCGATCTTCGACAGGAACTGTTGAAATTCTTGGAACTCCAGAATGTTTGTCTTTTACATAAATATAACATTTTACAAGTATTACACTAAATAGTACAAGCAATAATACAATTACAATTACTGAATTTCCATAATGATGATATTGATTAATTCCTTCTAATTTTGGAATCTCTCTACTAGCTATTTCTAATTGCATTTTGTTAAATTTTGATAAACTTATTTTATTTAACTTTATTGAATTCATGTGATTTGAAATTGATAAATTCTCTAAATGTATATACAATTTTGGTAAATGAAATATTTCTCCTTTAACTAAACTTTCTTTATAATTAATGGTTTCATTATTAATTTTAACAATACAGTTTGATTTTAATCTAATCAAATTATTGTCCTTAATTTCTATGATTCCTGTTTCGTCACAATTATAAAACATTTTTACTACGTTAGGTGCAAACACTAAAATATCACCGGAACCAATTTGTTGTACCAAAAGCTCTTCTACGTGGACAGGTATTTTCTGGCAGCTTTCCGTATTGTTCAATAATTTTAATACACAGTTTTCGTCCTTTGGAGTAGGGTCACTGTCACATACGTAAGTTTTCTCAAATTTGGGACAGGTATTGATTCTTGACGCATATGTACTGTCTGATATCACTAAATACGGTTTGATTAACGGGATAATATAATTTTTATATGGGATTGGATAAATGTGAAACAAATTATATGTAGATAAGAATAATACAGGTACAGATATTTTAAATAGGATTTCTTTGTTATCTAAATAGCTATGTATGTGGAAATAGTTATAATAGGTAAATGCGTTTGTGAAACTAATTAATTGTTGGGGATTATATAGGGACTTTAACTGGTAATTCATCTCCCTTATGTCATTAATAGATATCACTGCTGGATGTAGTTTTCTTAAATTCGAAAATATTAATGCATCTTCTAGTTCTCTCAGAATGTCAAATATTATATTGTTATTTTGAATAATTTCTTCGTTTACATTTTGCAATATTTGGATAAATTTTATTCTTTCTATATTTATCGTTAATTCGTTAATTTTATTTTTTAAGTTCTGTTGGTTTTGGTTCAAAAGCTCAAATGTATTATTTATTTTGTTTGCCATTGATTTTAATATTGATAAATTCCATTCTTGCTGTTTATGGATGTTTTCTTCGTTCTTGCTAATAAGTTGTAGTGCATTGTCGATACGTTGTTTTTCTTCGCTATCCATTAATCCAAATAATTTATTCCCTACATAACCTACGGCATCAAATAATGCACGTTTCGTTCTTTTAAAGTTAGGGAAAATGTTTCCGAATTTTAGTTCAGTTCTATAAATACTATTGGCGGTTTGTTCCATTAAATTATTTATGGATATCATCTCCGATTGATTTGAACCCTTTAGAGTTAATTTCAAATGTCCCCAATTATTTTCATATATTGTTTTGCCTCTCGACGCATTTTTATGTAAATGTGTTTTATTTAAGTATGAAATTTGTTCGTTTAAATTTTGAATGTAATCAAAAAGTTTTGTGGCTTCTACTTTATACACAAAATTATGATAGCCTTGTATTACTCTTGCGTTTCCTAATTTATATGGTAATATGAAGTTTTCAATTGGTTTTACTAGTGGTTGGTTGGTCACTAGTTTTATCAATAGTACTGCCAGGGAGATCTGAATTATCTTCATCCTGTAACAAAGGGGTGTTTGTAAATTTTCGTTTTTTCTTAATTACATCTTTAGATAATTTTGTGTTCTTTTGTGTTGTAATAGTTTTATCGTTTATTTCTTTTACTTTGCCTTTACAAAATTTGGGTTTTAGTTTATTTCTATTCTTCTGTTTTATATATATTTCTTGACCTAATTCTATATTTTCTATTTCTTTTCTGCCTTCATTGACTCTATTACACATTTGTTCTTTTGATTTTTCTAAATTATTGATAATCTGATTATTTATGTTTTTTATTTCGTCCGCTCGGTCTTTAATGAATTGTTGTGTCAATTTTTCTTCGTTAATATCAAATGGTAGGTTTGATTCACTATGACCGTTTATAACTTCGAACGGTGTAAATTTTGTACTAGAGTGCATACTATTATTGTAACCTAGCACAGCGTTTACTAATTGATTTTCGAAGGGGTTATTATTTTCTATTAACCTACATCTAATCGACTCAGTTAACGTACTGTGAAAACGTTCAACTATACCATTAGATTTTGAGTTTCCGACTGCCGTTATGTGTAAAGTAATTTTATGTAATTTACAGAATTCTTTTAACAATATGTTATCGAATTCTTTACCCGAATCTACTATGATTACGTGAGGTAAACTGTGATGGCTTGTAAATTTAGTTATACCATTTATGATGGTATTTGCATTTTTATCAGATATTAAATATGCTTGACCGTATTTAGAAAAGTGGTCAACTAAAGTTAAAATTACTCTATTATTCATGAAAAGTAAATCAACGTGTAATTGTTCAAATGGGCGTTTAGGCGTGTAAGTTCGGGAAATTGGTGGCTTTTGAGGCATTCTATCATATTTTGCTAATTGGCAGGTTTCGCAATTATTAATATAAGTAGTGACAAGTTTGTCTAGATTTGGCCAATAATAATTTCGTTTTAACGATTGACAAACTTCATTAATTCCGCGGTGTGAGGTTTTACCTTCGTGATAATACTTTATCTTTTCTATTTGATCTTCTTCTTTTTCGACGTCCTCTAGGAATTTATCTACAATTTCTATTTTTAATTTAGTAAATGATTCTTGAATCATTTGTATAATGTCTCTCTCGATATTCTTATGGTTAAAATAAATTACGTTTTTCTTTTCTGTTGTTAAACTTTCTTTTAATGCCCTAATAATAACTTCGTGTGGTGCATACAAAGGTAGTGTTACAAATATTCGTGATTTATTAAAGATCTTGGATCGAATGAATATGGGTGTATTTAAATTACGTGTGGCGTCTAGTATTATTTGATTATCCGCTACATTTAGAATTTTGTCTGAGTATGGGATAGATATTTGCACATTGCCGTTATCAGAGTGAATTGTGTTATTTGTGCTTTCTGTTTCTTGTTCGTTTGAATTTATAGGTCTTTCAGGTAAACTATTCAAAATTTCGTCTAATTCATGAACATCTAGTCGAACTTGTTCATCACCGTCGTTTGCTAATATTGATTCTATATCTGAATTTGAAATTGTATTTATGTAATTTTCTGTGCGTTCAATTTTTATTCTAGATAAAGCATCAGCCTGGTTGTTTTTTCCTTTTTTATATTGTATTTCATACTCGTATTCGTTTAACTTTAAACGCCATCGCATTAGCCGCGAATTAGGGTCTTTTAATGAAAATAACCATTGCAGTGGCTTATGGTCGGTCTTAATAAGGAATTTTGTAGCATAAATGTAAGGGCGGAAATGTTTACATGCATAAACAATTGCAAGCATTTCCTTTTCTATTACAGAATAATTTGTCTCTGCTGGATTTAGAGTTCTCGATGCGTATGCTATAGGGTGATCATCCTGTGACAATATTGCACCTATGGCAAAGTTAGATGCGTCTGTTGTTATTTCGAATTGTTTTGAAAAATCGGGATATTTTAATATAGGGTCGTTACATAATAAAGTTTTACACGTTTCAAATGCATCTAAAAATTCTGGTGTATGTTTGACTGATTCGCCTTTTTTCAAACATTTTGTAAGTGGTTTTGTGATTTTAGCAAAATTGTTGACAAATTTTCGATAATAACCGAGTAAACCTAAAAATGATTTAATATCTCTTTGTGTCTTTAATAAAGGATAGTTTTTTATTATTTCGATTTTCTTTGGATTCGGTTTGATACCATCTGAAGTTATCACATGCCCTAAATATTCTGTTTCTTTTCTTAAAAATTCGCACTTATCTAGTTGTAGTTTTAAATTAGCATCTTGTAATTTGTTAAAAATTAACGACAAATGTTTGATGTGTTCGTCGAGCGACGGAGAAAATATAATAATGTCGTCTAAATATACCAAACAAAATTTATTTAATACATCTTTTAAAACGTCATCAATTACGCGCTGGAAGGTCGCAGGGGAATTTTTTAATCCAAACGGCATACGTAGGAATTCCATATGCCCGTGTTCGGTATTGAAAGCGGTTTTGGCTATTGATTCGGGGTGCATCTGAATTTGGTGGTAGCCTGACGCTAAGTCTAAGGTTGTGAAATATTGACATCTACCTAGCTTATCTAGTATGTCTTCGATATTAGGAATCGGATAACGATCATCAATAGTTTTTTCGTTAAGTGCCCGATAATCAATTACTAATCTAGTTTTACGTTTGCCGCTCGCATCTAATTTCTTTTCGACTAAATTTACAGGTGAACCCCAAGGGCTCTGACTGGGTCTTATTATATTATCCTCAAGTAATTTGTCGATATGTTCTTTAATTTGGTCTTTGATCGCGTGAGGAAATCGTCTAGCCCGTAAAAATACCGGTTCCTCGTCTTTTGTTTTGATCTCGTGTTTTACGTTACTAGTAAATGTTAATTTATCCTCTGTCTTTTTAAACAAATGTATATACTTTTACTTTCTTATACGTAGTATAAGGAAGTATTGTGATGATGAAAATTTTCGACCTCGAGATTTTTGCAGATGTCCACGTTTTGAGGTCCCCTGATACCAAAAAAGTGGTTTTTAAAAAATGTCTGTGTGTCTGTGTGTCCGCGCGCGCGCGCGCGTGTGTGTGTGTGTGTGTGTGTGTGTGTGTGTGTGTGTGTGTGTGTGTGTGTGTGTGTGTGTGTGTGTGTCTGTGTGTGACCACGATAGCGGTCAAACCGCTGTAGATATCAATTCCAAATTTTGTAGTTACGAATATAATCTCCCTCTTGAGAACTGATTAGATTTTGAGCAAAATCGGCAGACCGGAAGTAGTAGTTTACTTCAGTGAAAAAATCGAATTTTGCAAATATTTCGTCAATTACTAAGTTTAAACAAATTTATAAAGAATTCAAATGTACTCAAAATTAAATTTTAGAAAAATTGTTTTAATAAAGTTTTTCGAAATTCCTACCGGAAGTAGGTCTTTTACTCTTATCGAAAATCAGTTTTTTGCGAATATCTCGCAAGTCATGCTTTCTAGGCAGGTACATTTCGAGTATAAAAGTATTTAGAACATACTTTTAAATATCTTTTGTATAAAAAAAATTTCAAAATTTAGACCGGAAGTACCACTTTTACTCTTATCGAATAGCGATTTTTTGCAAATATGTCGTAAATTATGCATTCTATATATATTTATGAAGAGTACAAAAGTATTTAGAGTTGGATTTGGAATATTTTTTGTATAAATGAAATTTCAAAATTCGGACCGGAAGTAACACTTTCATACGTATAAGAAAGTCGTGTGGTGGCCACACCTCATTTTTTACATAGTTCTAAGAGTTTAGATTTTTCTTCTACGTTTAAGTGTTCCGTACGAAGTATTCCATTTAACCTATCTATTGAATTTTCTTCGTGAACACTATATTGAAATATATGATAGTTTTCTAAAGGTGTGACTTGTAATGGTTGAATATTAAAAGACTGTTCGTCATCTGACCAATTTTGAATTTCTATAAGAGCTTCACCTTTATGTACTGATGTTATACAGTTAGGAATGTGTATATTACCTGAATTTAACGTGTTAATCATTACTTCGCCTTCTATATAATTTACTGATAGCTTTTTTAATAATTTTGTTTTGCCAGGGATTTTAATATTTTCTAATTTTTTATATTGAATTGGTAATTTATGATCGTCTCTAAATAATTGATTATTTGATAAGTTAATGTTGAATTGCATGGATTTTAAATCTTCGAGACCTATAATACCATCATAAAAGTTGTGAAACTTTAACATAATCATTTTTATATATCCGCTACATTTTAATTCGTCAAAACATGGAATCATGGCATACTTATCTATTGGAATGATTCCTTTAGCAGTTTTAATTTCAAGATTTTCGTTATAAACATTATTTGAATAGTATTTTTGTACAACAACTGGGTCGATTATTGAAATTGTACTACCTGTATCAATTAGTAAATTCAGTGGCGGGTTTTTAATTTGTATGTAAGGCAAATTATTTTTCGCTAGTCTATTGAGTTCTCCTGTGAGGCAGGTGTAATAAAATTTTCATTTTCTTGAGAAACTTCTTCGTAGGTCGGTTGGAATTCCTCTTCGGGTGATACTGGGACGTACCATAAGCCGTTTTCTTCGTTAAATATGGGTTGAATTTCGTCTAAGATTGGTTGAACTTCTGTGTTATGCATTTCTTGACGTGGTCTAGTAAATTTGTCTTGTTGTGTTGGTGAAATCGTTGATACTCCAGACATAGGTGTTGGTTTCGACAGCGTTGTTGGTTTATTGTGTCCTGGTGACCATACGTTTCTAGGTGTTCCGAATACTTGTTTATTTGTTGGAAATTGTTGTGATGTTTCTGCACGTGGAAAGAATGGTACTGTAGCTCTAGGAAAAGGTGTCGATGTTTGTCTGAATGTGTGGAATGGAACATTTGGAGTTTGATTGAAATTTGAAAATCGATAATTTTGAGTGTATTGAGGGTTAACTGGAGAGTTTTGATAGGATGTTCTTTTGGGCTGATGAGTATGAAATTGTGGGTATTGTTGAGGGGATTTTATGCCTCTTAATGCTTGTGATCGATTTCTGAAATTTACAGCGTCTTGAGCTTGACCTATTGCTTCTTCTAGTGTGTCAGGAACAAGGGGTCTTACATGTACTTGTATATCCTCCGGTAGGTTCAGCAGGTATACTTCCAAAGCTGTCTGAGCATATATTTCAGCTCTTTCTTTCTTGTGATCTATGTCTTCGGTCTGACCTAGTTTTGTCATAAGTTGTGAAAGTAGTTCTTGAAGACGGTGTCCAAATGATACGGGGTCCTCTTTCGGCATTATCCTGGTGTTATTAAATTCCTGGACTAGCTGTCCAAAGTCACGTTTGTCACCAAAATAACTATAGATGGCTTCTTTTACCATTTTCCATTTATTCAGTTCATTTCTCGAACAAATTAGCGTTCGAGCACGGTCTCTTAATTTACCTAGTATAGTTTGAAAAATTATGTCCTTTACATCCTGTATGTCCGCATACTTTGTGCAAATTTTATCGCAAGCGGTTTCGCCGTTAAATGTAGGTATCGTATCTAATTCTATTTTAAATAGTGTATAATTTACTTCCGGCATTTTGAACCGTAATTACTTTTATTTTCTTTGATTTATCCCGAATGGATTCTTACCAATTATTGGTAATTGACAAAATCGTCAGTATTAGGTTTTACCAGTTAAGGGTAATTGACAGGATTGTCACTAACAGGGAATTTTACTACAATAGTAAGGGTTGAACCGTATTGTGAATCAAACAGTACTCACCTTCTTCTGGGCTGTTAAAGATGTTTTCTTGCTTCGGATCGTAGGAATATTAGATATAACGAATATAGCGACCCACTTTGCTTATTAAAGTGCCGTAGCCTGTCTATATTTTCTCTAATATTCGGTCCTCTTCCGTCTGCTTCTTTCTTCTGTTGTAGGTTCTTTGTGTCTTCAAAGTGTTAACACACACCGAATTTAAAATCACTAGAATTAATTTCCGATCAATAAAAATTCGTAAAACTAAAATCCTACTGACTGCGCCAATTAAATAAATCAGAAGCAGATTAGCGTTTTTAAAAAGTACTTTATTTAACAATTACAAAGAAGTGAACTGTTTAATGGTCACAACACAATTAATTTTACATATTACATTTATCATAAAGGAACACTCATATTATCTCTAGTACGTGACGATTCCCTGTATTGTCGTTGCTCTGTATCTTCCCAGGGTCTCATCTTACTTCCATATAACTCGCGTATGTTATTGAAACATACATATTATATTGCGAAATATAAGGTAAATATAATAAATTTTAAAAACTCGTCACCCTTGTACCTACGCCGATGAAGAAAGGATTTTATTCATAAAATTCCTTATTTTATGGCAGTTTTTTCTCTGATTCTCTGGAGTAAACAGACGTTACAGTTCGCCCTATGAATGAGTGCTATTCAGATATAATGTAAACAACACCCAGTTGTTTACATTATTTCTTTTCACGGTTGTGGCTCCGTGGTAGTTTAGCTCGCTGGATTTCGCTCTCTACTCATTGGTATATATATTTTTTAATTCTTTATTTCAAAAGTGGGACAATTTATTTTTTTAGATGAAGGAAATACAGCAAGAAAATACTACCTATAAACTAAAAAATATATAAGTACGTGGTAAATAATAAAATTTTATCATGGGCAATATAACTCAACAAATATAGGGAAACTTCTAATAAGCAATGTAGAGAACATATTTTTGAAAATAGAAATATATGCGCCTATCAGAAAAAAAAACATTTTTTAAATATATTAGAGTGTTAAAGAAATTTACATTATTCCATTGTGTTTTCTATTTATTTTAAATCTCTCTTCTGACCGAATAAATAATATTTACACACTTATAATACCCCTTTAGCACATACCTCTGCTTTATATCCACTTACAATAATGTGTAGGACGGAAAGAGAGGTATACGACTTGTAAGGTATTCTCCCTCTTACTTTAGAAGACCGATATTCATTCATAATGTTACCTACGTGATCCAGTTCGTTCTACAATTCAGTAAATAAATCGTTTGCTTTACTTTCGTCTGCATCCCCATGGCAACGAACTAAATTTTAATTTTAGTGTAATCCGTACATTTAGCGACATCTATATAGCATTAGATTTCGAACTCTAGCTAATTTCATACCTATTGACATTTTTACCGACTATAACCGGGAATACTAGATGGACTGTAGAGAGAGAGGAATTGACCTCTACATACAAAGGAGACAGATATACAAAACCGTTAGTTGTGGGCAAAACATCGCGATATTGCATTGTTTTGTATATAAACTTTCTGAATTTTGTTGATTTATACATATTTATTTGTCTTTTTGGTAATTTGGATTATGTATTTTATTAATAGATTTCTTCTAGTATTGATTTTATTTCATACACCACTGACTTTATTTTTATTTAAAGAAATACGAGTATAAAGACAACTGTGGATTCATGATGATTCAATCAACTATTTTTATTTATAAAATTGTGATTGTAATTAGACACATTTTAAGGATTTCATTTTTATTTGATATAGGTAATGTATATAAATTGAGAATCATCAAGAATATTGGCAAATGTTAACTTCAGCTTATAATTTAACAGTGTTGTTCTCATGGATTTAGTGTAATATATATTTGGTTAGAAGTGATCAGTAACAAAATTAGAAATAAATATTTTAAATTGTTGAATACTATATATACCAGCTTCGCAGTGCTTGGAGTCACATATTTAAGACACAATGGTAATGTCATGTGCAGCGTATGGTTGTACTAATAGGGCAGAAAAGGGAATGAACGTATCATTTCACAGGTTAACTATTCTTAATAAAATACATGATTTGTAGATTTGATATAAAAAATTTTAGTTTTCAATCTAATCAAGTACTATGCAAGCAGTGGATAATTTGTACTAAACGAAAGGATTTTAAGCCATCAAAATATTCAAGATTGTGTTCAGAGCATTTTGTTCCTGAAGATTTTGTTATAAGTTATGGAAGAAAATATTTGCCCCAAAATGCAATTCAAAGTATTTTCAATTTTCCTACTCACTTGAGAAAAATTCCCTGTAATAGCAGATCTCAACGATTAAAAATTACTGATGCACCAAGCAAAGAACTGTTAAAGTAAGATTTCTATTTGTAATTACTATTCTACCTAGATATTTTTAATGTTCTATTTACCTTATAGCTCAGAATCCCCAAATGTAACTAATGTTGAAGTATTTGAATTAGTCACAGAAAAAACACCTCACGAAATAATACAAGTTGTTATTCCAGCTTTATGTATTTTTAATATATCTTTCTCCATTTTTCTTCGATCACATATTTACCATTTACGTATTTGTTAATCCATATTAATTATATGTACATATATTTTAATAAAAAATTAAGCATTAATTGTCTTTTATTTTGAATATATCAGAAGTTGTAAGGAACACCTAAGAAAAGCTGTCAGTTCCTATATTTATTTTTTCAGAACATAATATTTTGAAAAATTGTAGTGGTCAATTCAAAATTTCCAACTGATATGTGTAGTGATTTTTAAAATATTTTTCTAATACTACGCGTGTTTTAAATAAAAACTGAATGATCATCAAACATGCTAAAACAGGTATTATTAGAAGAACAAAATCATATAGTTATCTCATAGTCATTAAAAGTCATATTTATTTAATTTTCTTTCCTTAATGAAGAATGGCAACTAACATAGACACCTTTAAAATGTTATTAAACAGAATATATTTAATACCATATTAATAATATATATTTAATTATTTATCTTTTTGATTATTAAAGTTGCAATACCTTTACTTTTCTCTTAATATAGCATATTTTTAACAAAATAATACTTTTAAACATTATAAGCCATTACAAGCTATAGCAACATATTTGAATTTTGCCCACATAAAACGGTCAATTTTGTTCATCCTTGTCAAACTTTCGACGCTCATATATTTTCCTTCTTTCTCGTATGGTGTGGGTCACTTCCTAATCAGCAAGACATAGCGTACAATGCATCTAGTAGTATAATAGTATTAGATCATTGCCGGGAATTAAGTGTACGCCAATTTATTGCAGACACCTGTACACTAATCATTTTGTCAAAAATGTTTCTACCACCGTGGTGCCATCTAACATGGCCTGCATTAGGTAGATTAGGCGGCAAAACCCCTGATTTAAGTGAACCAACCGATCATCCGTGCCTCTTAAACACGCTATAACACGGTACTAAAATTTAGTTGGCAAAACTAAGCTTAGCTGCCTATTAAAAACGTCTATTAATACGAAAATTTTTAGCAGCGACTTAATATGATGTTAGTGGCTACTAACTTTGTTTATTAATAAGGTTGTACATCTTTTACGACCGAGTTCAAACAGTTTATTAATTCTTGACTAGGCCCGCGAGATGTCTCTTCGTTGGACATATACGGTCGATCGGTAAAACAATTCGCGTATATACTTACCAAGTTGTTTCGTATCTTACTTTTTCGCCATTTGCATTTGCCTCCTATAGCTTTTACCTTGTGCAGGTTATATGTTTGTTCATCATTCATTGTTTTACTTTAATCAATTGTTGTATTTTGTTTTTCATTGCTTTTATCATAAAGTTATATTTCACTGTTTGGCAGCTTATAAGGTACCAAAGTACTAATTGTGTTTTATTGTTGTGTACCGGCATGTCATAACAATAATGAAAGCATGAAAATGCGTATGTTTCCAAAGGATGCAAATGTAAGTTATTAAATTAATATAATTGTAAAATAACTTTTTTATTTAAGATGGTATAATATATTCTAGTTATTCAATTTATGGATGCAAGCTATAAAAAATCCGAAACTAGAATTGCAAGAACCTACTGAAATCCGAAAGAACTAAGAGTATGTGATATACATTTTGTTGAGCAAGATAGACCCCATGGTGCAAATTTGAAGAAACATAGTGTTCCATCTCTACATTTGCAATATACAGAATTGCAAGCACCTACTGAAGTCCGAAAGAACTATAGAGTATGTGATATACATTTTGCTGAGCAAGACAGACGTCATGGTGCAAATTTGAGAAACGTAGTGTTCCATCTCTACATTTTCCATGTACTGTTGAAGGTATGCTTTTATTCTTGTGTTGCTGTATAAAATAAAATCAAATGTCGATATAAGTAATTTCAAATGTGTGATGCATGATACCGGAAAGACTTTTATAAAATTACTTGTTCAATTTCATTTATTTACCTACACAAAAAACATTAACAAAATATTAAAAGACATATACTCACAGTGAATCCAACAGACCCACTGAAATTACTTGTGTGAGAACAATATATTAAATGGTCTAAGATTCTTGCTATAATGTCTGCCGAAGTTCAATAAAAGTCATTGGCAATATAATAGGTATAAATATCTTTTATCTATGATCACAAACTACATCTAATTATAATTCGTTATAATAACAATGAATTGATAATTGCATAGCTATTATTTACTTCATACTTAAGTAACAATGGGTGAAGAAGTTAGAATACTTGATACAAATAATACAGTATCTTTCAAAAATACATTTATAATGCAAGAATTTGATGATGTTATTTGTTTGGATGATGAAGAGTGTGTTTTCTCTGAAACTATGTACAGCACTAATTGTATTGACATAAAAAATGCAGTAAGGGATAGTAAAGTTAACCACTACAATGTATCTGATACTAAAACTATTAATGAAGAATTACCAATGTCTAGAGTAAATAATATTCCAGGTGATACCGACAGAATTGAAAATTGAAAACAGTATTGGTGATATTCAAATTGAATTTGATGATGGATTATTATGTAAGTTTGTGCATATTAACTTTTATATAATAAATTATTTGTGATAGCTATAGGCTTATATACAACAAATTAAAATGAATTGGTATATAACAGTCTAACAACTATATATACCAATTCATTTTAATTTGTTTGCCCATAGCTATCACAATTGAGTTTACTTAATATAAATATTAATGTATGTCTGTATTAATTTAGGCATTTAGATTTGAAATATTCATGTTATTAAGTTGGCACTTGATATTTTTTTTCATTTGTTTTACTGGCAAAATCTAAATGTGCCTATATATTTCATTTACAAAATAAACAATTTTATAGTTACATGAACATGTTTAATGCAAATATAACATTGCTAATATAATAAAAAAAATATTAAAAACCTATAATTTTGTATTCATATTCTGTTAAAATTTATATATCAACAATTTTCAAGAAACCTTTAAACCGTAGGGTTCTAAATTGTAAAACATAAAAATTGCCATAATGCAGAAGACAGAAGGGTAAATCAATTACAGATATGTTATATCTCTAAATATTTTAGTCATACTTGATAAATAGATTTTTCACCGCAAGTTAATGAACATTACATTGCTTTTCAAAATATGTATATTAAAACTTATATAATAACTATTATATAATAACTATTTGGTAAACAAATGTGTAAAAATGAAAGAATTCATAATTTATTTAGTTTTGTTTATTTACATATTGTTGATTTGAACTATAATAGATAATTTACAGGGGACTGTTTGAAAATATTTAACTTGTTAAATTTTAATCAACAGTCTGTGACCAGTGTGAGGCATACCATGAAGACTACTGCATCGAGAGTAGAATGCTTGTGAATGTTCTGAACGACAATACTCCTAAATATACACGTAATAATGGAAGAGTAGGTTTACCAAAGGACATCCTAGAAATTACAGATTTGTTTTAACGACTAGGAATATTTGCTTTGAAAATTATACCTGAAAATATAAGATTTGGTCCTTTTACTGGCCTTATTTCATCAGAATGCTCATGGAAAATAAAAGAAGGAAAATCATAGTGCCCAGAGATAGGTCAAAGTTCTTGAATTGGATGCAATATATTAATCCTGCCAGAAATTCTTATGAACAAAATCTACTTGTGTTTCAATATGAAGATAATATTTATTATCGTACCACATGTCAAATCCAAGCAGGTCTATTTCTGTGAACAATATGAAGATATTCTGAATAAAGATCTACAAATAGATTTTATTCCTATTATTGAAGAAAGAGATACAAGTGTGTTTGCACATTTTGTTGCCTTGGTTTCAGCTCAGAATTATATTTGACAAGACATAAAATGATTTGTCTGAATGAAACCAATGAAAAGTTTTCTTCAATTAAAGGCATGGTAAATATAAAATTAAATGAGTAGTTTAGTACTTTGTTTGTAATTTAGAGTAAGTAAGATATTTAGAGAAAGCAAATTGTCAGCTTGTAGACACATTACTAGTGGCATACATAGTATTCTTATCAGTGATAAGTGATAAGAATACTATGTATAAATAATGTGTGCTTAGTTCTTATGCTAATAAAATATATTAAATTAATATAATTTGAATATTTTATTAGTCTAAGAACTGAGCATTCATTTATTTTTGTTTTTAATTAGGCTAATGTCATTTTTAATGCTTTAGAAAAGCAAATTATAGTTTTTGTAATTCGTTTTCAAGTGCTATGATATCACACACATTGTTATTATTATTTTAACTGTTTAGTAAGCAATTTGTGTATTCATAGGCGGTACACGCAACAATTTTCCGAAATAGCTCAATCTATAAATTCTTAGTTGAAAACAAAATACAAACACTTCCAAATCTGCAACCTATATGCACAGCTTATAATTTCAACTTTATTAACTACAGTGCAATTAAATTAAAAAGATTTTAAATACTGGTTCGATAAGACTACATTTAATTTTTTCATTTAATACACATACACACTACATACAGCCTGGTCACATCACACGACTCGGTTTGTGTATGGAGAACGGTAGAAGTTTTAAAAATCCTTTTCTGTATTCAATGAAATATTCCAACTCTACAGATCAAATTAGAGTAATTTTAAGTAATATATAATAAAATCTATTTTTGAGATATTTTCTGATTTCTAAAATTACAGGGCGAAATATAAAATTATGACTTGCTTCACCAGATAACATTGCAAACAACAAAAGTATTTAATATTCAACATAAGGATTGGATTTTTAAAAAACATAAAATTTGAATAACAGAACCAAGTGCTAAAAACTTATACACTGCTCAAAAAAATTAGGGGAGCACTTTTTTCAAAACCTGTAACTTTTTAAATAGTTGTTCTTGTCAAATCAAATTTGGTATGTTTCAACAGCACATATTTAACTTTAAAACAATACTAAAACAATTTTACAACTCTTAAGTTACTTCTAAGTTACACTTAAAAATGTAAGAAATGTAAACGCAAAACAAAATGGAAAAAACTTCAAGTATGCTTTGAATTGACGTATGAAAGCCTACTAAAAGTGACCGATGAATTCAGTTGTCAATCTTCGTTGATTAGAAGTAAAATGAGGCACAAGGTCGAAATCGAAAAACTACTCAAATTCAATACCGATATCTTGTCCTTTCCTTTCCTAAAGACCTAAGATGAGCACATGGAATAGAAATTTCCGATCAAACTTTTAGAAACATATTAAAAGAAGCGAATTTGAAACCCAGAAGACCTGTCCGCGCACCACGCCTTACGCAGCATCACAAAGCCGCGCGAATGAGGTTTGCTCTCGATCACAGAGATTGGCAACTTCGTCACTGGACGCCTGTACTGTTTACAGACGAGTCCAGATTTCGTTTAACTCATTGCGACGGTCGAGTACGTGTATATAGTCGTCCTGGTGAACGCTATTCAGCCGCTACTATACAGGAAGTCGATAGATTTGGTCTTGGATCTGTAATGGTTTGGGCTGGAATTGGTGTAGATAACAAAACTGCTCTTGTTGTTCCTAATAGACTAAATGCAATGAATTACATCGAAAATGTCTTTGAGGACCATTTGGTGCCGGTCCTAATTTCATCCTAATGTAGAACAGTGCAAAGGCACATACCGTCGGCATCACCAGAAATTTTTTTACAAGGACGTGGAATTCAGGTCCTGGATTGACCGGCGTAAGTCCTGACCTGATCCTATTCAACACGTGTGTGATCTGCTTGACCGACGTGTTCGCAAGCGCCCTAATTCACCACTAAACCATACAGGAACTGACACAAGCTCTGATTGAGGAATGGGAAAGCATGCCCCAAGAATATCTTCGCAGACTAGTGCAAAACATGCCACGCAGGTGTGAGGAAGTGATTCGTGCTCGTGGAGGGCATACACGGTATTAAACTTCACTAATCCACAGAAAACCCTACTCTCATCAATAGTATAGTTCCACTTTGTTTCGCGTTATTAATTTACATTTTTAAGTGTAACTTAGAAGTAACTAAGAGTTGTAAAATTGTGTTTGTAATTTTCTTTAGTTAAACATATGCCAGTAACTAAGAGTTGTAAAATTGTGTTTGTAATTTTCTTTAGTTAAACATATGCCGTTGAAGTATACCAAATTTGATTTTCGTCGACCTCTTATTTAAAAAGTTATAGGTTTTGAAAAAAGTGTTCCCCTAATTTTTTTTGATCAGTGTATTTAAATTTAGCAATGTTCTGAGGTAGTTTATTTTAAATAAAGCATCCATGCTGCATATGATTCTATTTATTATATATGTCACCGTAAATAGCCGAAATCCGTTTTTACGCGTACTTACTAGTAAGAATGCGAAATAACTACGAGCATATGTAATTTTGCGTTTTTACTAGGGAACACACAAATTAAAATTTTAATTCGCCTATTTACTGCAGCTTTCATTTAGAACCCGTTCTAACTAGACGCATAAGAGTAATTAACCGAAATACATATCTCTTAACAGCGGACATACTGCCATAGCTCACATCTCCACTTAATCGACAATTTTTCAACATGTTATGAAAATACCTCTTAACAAGCAGACATGCTTCTCAAGTTATACAAAATATATGTTTTTTCATTTAGTTTTCCTTCTTATAATAAAACAGGATTGGTTTCAAGATTATTTATTGCGTTGAGAAATAATTGACTTATTTATTATTATTATTATTACATGGGCTACTAATGTGACATTTTGAATTGCATGCCAATTGTGTTTTACACTTACACAAACTAGTGAGACGGTGGTTGTTTTTCTCCATTTTCACACTGTATGTTTGAACCTTCTCCATGAATTTTTACTCTATGGTAATGTTGATGTCATCAACAATATATTCCAAATCACCTTCCTGTTGTAGAGAAGAAATAAAGTCAGTAGGCAAAGACGTAGTTATCCCAACCCTAGGCTCGATGCCAAACATAGCATATGGAGTTTACTTTATATCTGAATGAATCGCACGGTTTTTCTTAAACTGTACAAATGGTAGACCTTCTGACTATTTAACTGTGTTATTATCGGACATCCACGCGGCAATCATATTTTCAACATCTTGATTGCCTCAACAAAGCCTTGGCTTTGACTGTGGCGTGATTTACCGTGCATAATTTTAAGTTCTGGCCATAAAGACTTAAATTCGTTTATAACGGAGTTGACAAATTCTCGGCCGTTATTAATTTATAAGCTATTTCTTTTGCTCATTTAGATGTTAAAGCTATTAATAAAATAAACTTGGTTGGATAATAATGATGAATTTACATTCTTCTTAGATTTTTTTTTATTATTGCGGACTTAGCACAATGACATGAACTAATTAATCAGTTTAGTAGTAATGTTGGCATATTTTCTATTTGTTTTCATTCGCAGTCTATTGCGACAAACATGACCAATTGCTATGTGAGCTGCTTCGATTACATCGAAAATCTCTTGACAGGTAATAATTTAATATTTCATCACTCTTGGACTTTGTTATTATTCGCTGAACGTCGCCCATTTCTATTATGCCAAAACGTTTCACGCGTCGATACTGCAATGATTCTTCAATGCCAGATTAGCTTGTTTTATTGCCTGATGTAATTCTTCATATACCTCTCTATTCATTAGTGTATTTAGACAATTTGGCATATTCACTATTTAGTAAATCATTAATAAACTTCTCTTTCCACACGGTTAACGAAATATTCATTTTTAGGGCAAAAAACTTAAAAAATGAACAATACTCAAAAGAAATAAGAAAACATGTATTACATTAAACTTTGGTAGCTTCCGACTGAACTAATACACACTCAATCCCCCAACAGCACATAGATCATTCATCAACCAATTTTTGCTCAATACTTACTGTCATGCATGTAGTTAGAACGGGTTCTAACTGAAAGTTGTAGTAAATAGCCGAATTAAAATTTTAATTCGTGTCTTTCGTAGTAAGAACGCGAAATTATACAAATGCTCGTAGTTATTTCGCATTTTTACTAGTAAGTACGCGTAAAAACGTACTGCGGCTATTTACGGTAACATACCGTAGTCGACAAATTTTAATTTCTGTTTATACTTCTATCCCACGCAGAAGATGACCTTATAATATGCAGCGATGCCTGCTTGCTAACAGTGGTGGGAGAAGCAACACAGTGTCGGGGGATCCTCAAAATTCATAGGAAACGTTTGCCGATTGTACTTGGCAGCCTCGCTATATGTTTATCTTTACTTTATTTCGTCGTGCTCTTTTCCTTTTTCTACTTTCGTATCAGAAATTAAAATTTGTCGACTACGGTATATAACATATTTTCTATACCTAACATAAATAGTTTTCAATTAGTTAGCATTGAGTTTATAACAACTTTTATTTTTCTTGTTTTTTGGCGTATGTTCCGCATTCTAATTTTTTTATGCGTCTTCTTATTAATCATTCTGAAACCACATTAAATGTAATGACAAACTTAGCATGATCCTTGTGTTTGTTACATTTTCCTGTACTGAAAGTCACTGAATTACAGCTTTGTTCAAATTATTCCAACAATTTATATATACATATATTGCTTTTAGCAACTGATTCGAAACTAAACGGATGAAGAAAATAATATTAACATAAAATATAATTGCTATATTCAAAGCTACTTGAACACAAAATTCTTTAAATATAGTGTATGGAAAATAGTGAAAATTAAAAAAACTTAAACACTTTATGAACCTACTTCTATCAATTAAATGCTTAAAATGCTGTCCATCTCTTTCAATGCATTATCGAACTCTATATATCAAGTCCGGGCAGCATTCTGGCTATTCCTGTGGAGCATGTCTTCTATGGCCTATTATGTGTGCGTGGGGCTTTTACGATTATATGAACCTTACCAATTAGTTTTTGACAGCAGAACTCAATTCATGGTCTGTCAGCAGTAATAGTTTTTGTAAATAGTGCCTTTAGATTCAGTGTTCAAAGGATAGTTAATCAGTCATTTTCCAACCAAAAATGGAGGAGATGGTCTACGAGAATGGCCTGCAAGATACCTGTATATCTCATGTATTGATATTTCTATGAAAATATCAATGACATTTTGTATAACATGCGGCCAGATGACATGAAGTAAACCAAAGCCATAATTTGATTGTGCATTGAAAAATACAGACTGTATATTGAGCATTTACTTTAGTTTAGAGGGGTTTTAGGTTTTTCAGCCTATATACTGTCAAATTTTGTGTTTACTTTAAATATAGTAATAGATTTAGCATAGTCTTGTATTCGTTATATCTTTTTGTATTAAAAATATTCGAATTACAACTTTATTCAAATTCTACTAACGATTTAGTTATTGTTTTTGTTGACTAATTCTAAACTAATTTCGAAAATTTGTAAATAGCTCAAAAATAGTAGATTTTACATATGGGATATCCAACATAAAATTGATCTAATTTGATCTGTGGAATTGAAATATGTTATTAAATACAGGTTGTTCCATCTAGACAAACACCACTTAGATATGTACCTACCTCTCTTCTTAAGCACTCTCGAGATCTTTGTACCTTGTGAATATAATGTTTGTATCTGCTACAACATAATGATTTTCTAAAACCTTATACTGTTTTCCATATACCGTGCCTTCAAATACTTTCCTCATTAGAGACGGCCATGCCTTTTTTTAATGGTTGGTGACTGTGCATAATTTTGATAGTTTTGTTATGTCATGTAAATAATAATAGGCGTCTATAATTTGAATTTAAGTATGACAAATGTCAGAATTTGAAGTTTTCAAAAGCTCAGCATGTACACCAACATTGATTACTTACAAAACTTAAAATACTATTTCTTTCTATTATGAATGTTTTTTAATTTTTTTTTAAAACATATGTTCAAGTCAAACTTTAAACACATTGAGGAAAAATTGTAGGCTATTTATCTTGAATAATTCCGTGAAATAAAACTAAACTTGGCTTAAAATAACATTAGTAAACATGGTGTTTGCAGCTCTTAGAAAATTGATGTGTCTGATTTTTTATGTGGTAACTGATTTTAACATATAATTGTGTTTTGTTTTGTATTTTTTTAGAGCTTATGCATGCAGTGTATTCCTTTTGCAAAATTTACTTGGTTAAAGAGGAATATCTTGCATATCACAAGGATTCGAGAAAATCGGAATCAGGTATGAAAAAGTTATTACATATTTTTATCTTGAAATTTATCAAAAACAAATGCTAGTCAGAAATATTGAGAGTTGCAATTTGTAGCGTTGGTTAAAGTTTTTTCTGTTACATCATTTGTTTTACTTTCTTATACGTAGTATAAGGAAGTATTGTGATGATGAAAATTTTCGACCTCGAGATTTTTGCAGATATCCACGTTTTGAAGTCCCCTGATACCAAAAAAGTGGTTTTTAAAAAATGTCTCTCTCTCTCTGTGTGTGTGACCATGATAGCGGTCAAACCGCTACATATATCAATTCCAAATTTTGTATTCACGAATATAATCTCCCTCTTGAGAACTGATTAGATTTTGAGCAAAATCAGCAGACCGGAAGTAGTAGTTTACTTCAGTGAAAAAATCGAATTTTTCAAATATTTCGTGAATTACTAAGCTTAAATAGATTTATAAAGAATTCATATGTACTTAAAATTGAAATTGTGAACAATTTTACTAAAAAAGGTTTTTCGATATTCCTACCGGAAGTAGGTCTTTTACTCTTATCGAAAATCAGTTTCTTGCAAATATTTTGCAAGTCATGCTTTTTAGACAGGTACGCTACGAATATAAAAGTATTTAGAACTTAATTTGCAATACCTTTTGTATAAAAAAAATTTCAAAATTCGGACCGGAAGTATCACTTTTACTCTTACCGAATAACGATTTTTTGCAAATATGGCGTAAATTATGCATTCTATGTAATTTATGAAGAGTACAAAAGTATTTAGAGTTGGACTTGGAATATTTTTTGTATAAATGAAATTTCAAAATTCCGACCGGAAGTAACACTTTCATACGTATAAGAAAGTCGTTTGGTGGCCACACCTCACTTTTTTTTTTTGTTCAGTTACATGTTATACAGTGTTGCCCCTGTAATTATGCTGATATTAAATTATACCAAGACAGATCACAAAAGATACAAGATAATCAGATATTTAATGAAAGTGTTTTAGCAATATTAAATCAAATTGAGTAATCAATTTCATTTAATATTGCTAAAAGCGTAAATTTTACTTGTACATCGCTTAAGTAAGATTTTGGGCACACTTATGAAACCACAATAGAAGAGAACGATAATTTATAAAATATAATTTGTGCTAAATTGACACTGCACAGACTCAAATTGCACAGATATATTTTACGACCTCTTTAAACATGTACTAGGGTGGTTTGATAATTAACTTGGTTTGATATGAAAGAAAAAAAAATAAGTTTATTTTTCGACATACTCCGTATACAGACGTTAGTGCCACCTGTTAGTATGCGAACCAAGATATACCGCATGTGTCAAATATCATTAGGTATAGGGATTCAATGTTTACATGCGATCTATACGTATGAATATAATACTTGGCAACGTGGTACCCCTACTGTCACACTACATCACAACGATATTCTCCGATCCCGACCCAGATTTTGCATTCAATGTTTAGGTGGGAACACGTTGTGGTCCCTGGCCGTCTTATTACTGGAACGGGTAACATCAAATGGCCTCCGCGATCTACTGATCTTGCTCCAAATGATTTTTTTTGTGGGGATATTTAAAAAATATTGTTTATACCCATGAAGCTGGTAGAACAGAAAACATAGTTGCCTTGAGAGTAAAAATAATTGAGGCTGCTAATTCAGTAACTGCTCACATGTTAGAAAACGTAAGAGTAAATTTCTACGACCGCCTAGGCTAATGTCTTGCTGTGCAGGGAGGAATCCTTTTTTTATTTATTTTATTAGAATTACTCTTTTGTTTGTGTCATGCAGCGTGAACGTAGCTTGATAATTCTCTGCATTTACTGAAAGGAAAAAGAAAAACAAATCCTTGCAACTCGTAAATATTATTTCTGAACGCATTACAAACACCCAAGCCGGTGGTCGAATAGTTACTGCTACTGCTAACCACGCTAACTTATATTTACGAGCATGCATCGGTCGTGTTTCTAATGCGTTCGGAAAGAAGGGGTACTATGTTGCCACGTACTGTATGGATTAATCGCCTATGGCTAATGAAAATTGACACATGCTGTATATGGAAGGGATCAAAATATAAAATATTCGCATTTCTTGTCATGTGAGTTAGTGGTGTTGTAACCATCACATTCGTTCGAGCTCTGGCAACTAAAACCGTATCAGTCGAACGCGTTGCATACGTTGGCACCAAAAAGTCCACGGCCGATAGAAGGCAGGGCTAGTCAATTTCATTATTGATTAATTTTCTTAAGTACCCGGCACTGGCTATCTGCCTCCTTGAAGTCAAGCTTATAAAATTATGGGTATTTAAGAGTGCATCATAATCAATCCCACGTGGGGGGCAAACACCGCTCAGTCTAAAAGATACATATTTTAGAAATCTCTTCTGCACTATCTCCAAAGCAAGTTGCTGGTACTCTTAGCAAGGATACCATATTATTGATGCGTACTCCAATTTTGGACGAACCAGTGTATAATATAGGGTAGTAAATGTTGACAGATTCGAAAAACCTCCACAAGACCTTATTACGAAGCCAAGCGTGCGTGAAGCAGAAGAACAAATAGATTGTATGTGGCTAGTGAACTCCAAACGGAAGTCAAATAACACACCCAGATCTTTAATGTTGGTCTGCCTAGCTATGATTACTGAGTCCACAGAATAGTTAAATAAGAACGGTTTGTTAATTTTTGTGAATGTCACAACTGCACATTTATTAATACTCAGCTTAATTTTGTTTACCTGACACCAGTCGTTAATAATTGAAAGGTTTCTTTGTAAGTGATGGCAATCGGACAAGTCGTTGATTTTCGAGAATATTTTCAAATCATCTGCGTAGGCAAGTACCCCGCAATCCAATCTATTTCATAGATCATTCATGTATACATTGAATAACAAAGGTCCTAGATTGGATCCTTGAGGTACCCCCGACCTGATCGTAAACACGTCTGAACTGTAACCATTATAGTGCACACAACTCGATCTGTTCTCAAGATATGAAGCGATTAAATCGGTAAGAGTAGTATATTGTGGTCAATGGAGTCGAATGCCTTAGCGAAGTCAGTGTATAAGATATCCACCTGTTGCCTTTTATTCATTGATGTACTTAGATATTGAGTAGTTTCAGCCAAATTAGACAGTGTAGACCTTCCCGTAATAAAGCCATACCTATCATCAGCATACTACACTATGCTATTAACTGGAAACCTGAGGGGAAGGTCATTAACGTGTAGAGTAAAAACAAGAGTGGTCCCAGCATGCACTCTTGTGGGATACCCTGCTTTATTGTCACTGGATTCGACAAGAACTCCTTATTTGTGCCATCTGTCATCGCAACAAGGTGATTTTTTCCGTACAAATATGTAGCGCCGGGCGCCGGATTACGTAAATAAAATAACTTATCCAGTAAGATCCCGTAGTGCACACCCTATCACATGCCTGGGATAGGTCAAAATAGATCGCTACAAAATTATAATCATTATCTGTAGATTGATAAATGCTCCGAGAACCCGAACTGCTTAGGGCTACGAATCAGTGATGATTTCAGATATCTATGTAATCTACTGCCCTTTAGAATATCTTACTAAAGAGCGAAAGTAAGGATGTCGGTTTATAGTTGTCATGTCTACGTCCCCTTTTCAACATCTCAGGAAACGCACCCGCCACAAACGACTAGTTAATCAAAAATGTCAATGGATCCTCTATTTCCTTGACGACATGCCTCAAAATATTGCATGGCATATCATCAAGGCCACAGGATAACTCTCCTAAAGGTGGCTACACACATGAACAAAACATCGTACCGAACTCCGTCGCGCAACATTTCTTGTCGCGCAACGAAGTTGCGGTGTGATGAAGTTTTGAGGTGCAATAGAACATCGTCGCGCAACATCAACGCGAACATAATGCCGTCCCATCCTCCCATAATTAGCTAGGCCCGTCCAGACATGCGAACATGTGGCGCAACGTGAACGCACAACATTTCTTTGATGCGACGGCAGAAAACCGACAACTGATGGGACGCCGTTATGTTGCGATGTTGCGCTGTTGCACTGTTGCGTGGTTGCGTCCACACTTGAGACGCGACGGAGTTCGGTACGATGTTTTGTTGCATGTGTGTAGCCACCTTAACGGGGCATTGCATTTCAAAGTTTATTCTTGGGAAACATTTCTTTTGGAATTTTCAGTTTTTTTGTTTACTGAGTCCTCCACATATCTTTCACCAATCGTACTAGATTTCCATTCGCTCGCACGTTTCAATGTCAAAATATCTCCGCCAACATCTGCAATCATTGTTGCTGCTGACCGACAAAAAGAATGACCGGTATATAATTCAGGTTATTGTAGTTGGAGGTATTGAGCTATTCTCTTTCGGACACCGCCAATGGTGTGCTGGCCAGCATTGTGTGAGATGCAGTAGAACAGCTTTCAAACTTCTTGCAGAACTGTCAAAAAGTCGCCAATCCTTTGATTCATATTTAGGTAAACCCATTTTTAAAGGAAGTCCTGGAATGTCACAGCAATAAAGTTCATTTTCATTTTCGAAGTATGGCAAAAATGCCACCTCTTTTGCAATGTAGGCTGTTATTATAACTCTTGACATAAGTAAGTTCTTTTCTTTTAATCTGGATGCTAGTTCATATGATTGTTTTGACAGATGAAGATCACATATCAAATCAATTAGCTAATCCTCACAAAACTGTTGTGGGGTCTTCGTATTCACTTTCACTGGTAGATTGTGTCGTAGTAGGCTGTGCTGCGGCAACATTTCTACAGCTGACAACAAAAGCAGGGGCTGTGATGTGTAAACTGGTATAAGTATATTTTCATCATGGTAATCGTATTGCTGGCACTAAATCAGCATATTCTCATTTATAATTCTTTTAGCGATTTTAGCCTTTCACACTCACAAAAATAACAATCCTTATTATGGTTTTTTGGATCTATCCTCACCATAAGAAAACCAAAGTTTAAGCTTTTTCCTATTTTTCATTGCTGTAGAAACTCCACACACGTTTTACATGCTTCATGGGGAACCCAAGACTTAACCTGCTTTCCAATTGCAAAACCAAAATAAGCAAAATACGCCTTCTTTAGAAAATCGGTGATATTTGCGGTACATTCACCACAAATGTAGCATAATACATCTGACTGATTAAAGCAGTCTCTTCTAGACGAACTTATATTATATTTATGCGAATTTTCTTCTTCTACAGTAGTCTCTAGGCAACTAAACAAATAAACGATATCCATTGATACATGTCCAAGATATTTCTGCCCTCGGTCGCGACTACTCACACTTACGCTCAGCCATTGAGAGCACATCTTAAGTTTGCACGTGAAAACATGTAGCGACATGTCGGAACAAGCTGGCAAGCTCTCGTTTATCGAAAATTACTGTTCTAACTAGAATAAAATGAAAACTTAGTAATTATACTTTATTTCAAAAATTAGAGCCAATTAGTAGAAATGTAAATTGGATGTGTTATCTTTTTAACAAAAAGTATTCAGATCTTTGAATCACCAGGTATATTAATCTATCTAATGCAATACTTAGTATACATTATACATAAATACTGTGACTTACATATACACATTTATACGTAAAACGTATATGCATATATGCATGTGTTTGAGATACACACATACATTAAGTGCCATTGCCGACAATCAAACGCACAGACACCTGTGTTTCGACCTTTGAGGTCTCGTCAGTGGGCGTGGAGACTGTCGACAATGGCTTCAAGACTTAAAAAGCTGTTTATGTCATTTTTGCGTGTTAAATGCAGTGAGAGTATCACAGCGACATCTAACACCCAAAAGATGACACGGAAAAAAGCAGTCTCCGCGCCCACTGACGAGACCTCAAAGGTCGAAACACCGGTGTCTGTGCGTTTGATTGTCGGCAATGGCACTTAATGTATGTGTGTATCTCAAACACATGCATATATGCATATACGTTTTACGTATAAATGTGTATATGTAAGTCACAGTATTTATTTACTGCTTGATGTTAGTTTTAACATCCATGTGTTTACACTATTCATTTTCGTTACATTATACATATTAAGATTTGTTTCTAATGCATTTATTTATTTTCAGAAAACAATTTTGGTGAGTGCAGACAATCCGAAAATAGAAATTGAAAGGGACAGAAAATGAAACACATGCATTCACTGCAATTACAAAACTATATACAAACTTTATCTTTGAGACCACCTCAATGAACACTGTGATCTCCAACCATATTGGTGCTATTCATGTCATAGATGCTTCAAGACAAAACCATACGGATTCTTTGAGTGATTCTGAGAGAATAGATTGGACTCACAACACGGGGATAAGTGGGAGATCTGTGAATCCATACCATGCAAGAAATTCCTTTTACATACTGAAGCAAAACAAGTTCAAGAAGTAAAATATAAGTGTGACTCGTGTGAATACAACACAAATCGAAAGGATGAGTTGCAGCGACATACAAAAGCGAATCATAAATTTGTAAGTGCGATTTTTGCAAATACATATCAAACGAACAATTTGACTTGGAAAAACAATGGAAAGAGAATCATTTACCAGAACTTAACTATGAGTGTGTGTGTCCTGCCTTTACATAACAAATCAAGAGGAAGATTTAGAACGACATATAAATGCTAATCATACCAAAAAAATTGATTATAAGTGCAACTTTTCTGTATGTACAAAACAAACATAGAATCATATGTCACAACTTAAATATAAGTGTACGTCCTGTCTGTACAGAACAGATCAAAAAGAGGATTTAGAGCAACATAAAAAACAAAACATTGTAGATATAAGCGTGAGTCATGTGAATTTAGGACAAGACGCATTAAAAGTCTAAAAGCGGACATCAAAACAAGACAAAAGAATTCGATCATCAATGTGAGGAATGTGAATTTCAAACGAATTCCAGGAAATCTTTAACATCTCACATCAAAGTTAAACATTTGAATGAAGGTGATCATAACTGTGACATATGCGATTATAAAACGAATGAGAGAAAAACCTTAGAAAGGCACAGGAAATCGAAACATTTTAAAAAATTTCATTATAAATGTGAACATTGCAAGTACAAAACTAACAGCACCTCGAGCTTTAACAAACATAGGAGAACAGCATGCATTCGAGATTTTAAATATAAGTGTGAGACATGTGATTATAAAACGCAGCAGAAGTAGTCGATACATTTTCAAGAATTTGATTATAAGTGCGAGAATTGCAAATATAAAACAAACATCAAAGGATATTATGAAAGGCATAGGACTAGAGCATCTTGTCAAGAGATTACTTATAAATGTGAGTCTTGTGAATACAAGACATCTGCAAAAGAACGTTTAGTAAAACATACAAAAACGAAACATGTTAAAGAATTTAGATTATAAGTGTGTGACATATAATTTCAATACAAATTATAAACACCATTTAGACAACCACATAAAAGCCAAACATAGTAGAGAATTTGGTTATTAAGTATTATTTAGAACAACACATTTTTAATTTTGATTCTATCTACTTGTGTTTATGGAATCATTTTAACAAAAGTGTGTAGTACACATTACTTAACTACAAGGTGGCCGCTCGCACCGATATATAAACGAGATGTTAGCTAATAAACCATAGTAAAATTTCATATCATTGCTCTGTTAGATTTTCAGTCTTAGTTCTGTAACCATTCCTTAAGTAGGAATATTTAGAAAACTTATAAATTTATGTCTATATAGTCAATTTTACCATATTTGTTTGAGGTTGTCCAAGAGCTGGCACATTGAACTACAGTACCTGGCCAAAATATTAGGGCCACCTGAAAATTTTATAATTTTACTAAATTACTTAAACAAATGGACAATTTATATTAAAAAATTTATTTAAAACTACAAAAAGATAAAATATACATGTAATTTCATCAGTATTTTGTATTTCCACCCTTTGCTTCTAGCACAGCTTTAATTCTGCTGGGCATACTGTCTATGCAGCTTTTGATACACTGCTTTATGTCTTCATTATTTTCCCACACATCCTGAATATTTTCGATTAGTTGTTGTTTCGTCTTATTGTCTTTCATGTAAACTAGACGTTTTAACGTATTCCAGACATTTTCGATTGCGTTTAGATCTGGAGAGTTTCCTGGCCACGGTAGTATCGGTATGCCTACCACTTCCAGAAAACCCTTAACCGATTTTGCTGTGTGGCACGGAGCATTGTCCTGCATAAATGTATATGGGCCTTCATTTGGGTCCAAATCATTCAAATATGGCATTAAAACATTTTCTAAAACGTGTTTATATTGTTTTTGGTCCATAGTTCCGTTCACAAAATATAATGGTCCTGGTCCCTCTGACGTTATACATGACCGCCGGCGGATGTTTCATAGATTTTACCAAACAATCTTCATGAAAACGTTCTGAAGGACGTCTCCTGACGAATAGAGCCCTTTCAGTGAGCGCTTCTATCCGTGATTCGTCACTAAACACAATCTAAAAAGTTGAACAGAGAATTGAAATTCTGTACATTCCGTTTTATAATGACTTTTTGCGTTTTAAGTTTTATAAATTCGCTTACCTTCCTCCAGTCATTAATCGTGTAATTTTTGAATTGTTTGACCCACTCATAGCGCGCTTTTTTCATTTTAAGCGTTAATCTGGGCGTTGTGACGGGACGTCGGCATTTGAAGTTCGCTCCGTAAAGCCTTCGACGGATTGTCCGCTCCGATATTTTCATTCCTTCTTCAGCAAGGATTTTTTTTATTCTTTTACTCGATAGTCTGCGGTTTTCTGTGGCAATTTTAATGATATGATGATCTTCCCGGACAGACGTCTTCATTCTTCTACCACAATTGGATCTCCCTGAACTTGTTCCAGGAATATTTTCTTTCATCAAGTAAGCTATCCGTTGCACCGTTTGTCGAGAAACTCCTTCTATTCGTGCAATTTCTCGTTGCGCGTAGTTTCCTGTCTCTAATAACGCGGAAATCCTAGCTTTTTTCTCAACAGAAATGTCTTTAACTTTACCCATATCGAGGGAACGCTTGTCAAATAACAACAAACAATTAAATTAATTATTTCAAGTTAGCTGCACTATAACAACTGCACTAATGGTAACAAACTAACACCCTTTATTTTATAAGACAAATGAAAAATATTTGGAACAATATCTTTACACTAACACGACTTATCGCACACTGAACCCTTATCTTAAACAAGGGTAGAATTCGACCCGGGGCGAAAAACAGGTAACGAGTATTTGAGGAAGGTCACGCACACTTTTCGGAAACAGAATATTTGTAGATGTATTAAATATACATTTCTTAATCTTTTCGTGCATATAAATCGGATAGTTTGAAATAATATTAATTTATAAGTAAGAATTTTATAATTTCTTTAATGTGGCCCTAATATTTTGGCCAGGTACTGTATATACGGCCACCTGCAGACATGATTTAAGCATTCTCACATGCATGTGTATTGAGCATTTTGTCTGTACTATTTTTATTTTACAATAGCGTCAATATTTTAAACCGACTGTGGTTTAATTAGACGGTGCAGAAATTAGAATTTCTTGTACTGTCCAACTAAGGCTTTCTTGGTGTAGGATTGTTCAACTGTTACTAATGCTTTATGTGAAAATATCATAGGAAGTCAAGACAAGGTTGCATCTACATTGAGGGCCATATAAATGGTACTAGTCTATTTACAAGATATTCACAGTTTTTCTTGCTTTACAATCATGCACAAAACCTTAAAAAGTATTTGTATGTACGTCTTAAATTTTTGTAAACTCTCTTTCTTGCATTAAGCAGAATCAATGGGTCCAAAGTGTTTATTCAAAACAAGTTGATGCCTTTTTTTTGGAAGAATTTATTTTAAAATGTACGTATATGCCTTTTTTTTTAAACAAATAACAGATTCTCATTACTCAAAATAAAATTTGTTGTTGGACTACACGAGAGTAATAAAACAAGGTATATCAATAAAAGTTTTTATTCAATTTTGACATTATAAAGTGACATTATTAACACCATAGTAACCCTTATAAGTAGTCTATTATCTACGAGTGGATTAAAAATGTTTTAATTCATTAGTGAATTAAAACGCTTTTAATCCACTGTTGTTTTAAAAATTGTTTTACCAATACAATAAGAAAACATTTAATGAAGAACAACAAAAAACTATTTTTATTTATTAAAATAAATGTTTCAATTATTGAGACCATTAAATTGCACACCATATGTACCATTAATAGGCAAATTCACATTTTGATTTGACACTGATTTTAATGCGGAAATACATGCTTCCAAACTTAAAATCAATGCCTCCTGAATGTTTGTTGAAGAATGGTTTATGATTTTCCTTGAAATATAAACGTGTTACACTCGAACGTCTAAAGCTGTGACCCGTATATTCTTCAGGATTTCGGACCCCAATAAATCGTGCAATTTTTCCGGAAATTTTGAAATACTATTTATTCCTACAGATTGTACTGTACATTTATTGTTTCGGTAATTAATGAACAACCGTTTGTGTAAAATACTGTCAGGTCGTAATTTTCTATACTTCTGAAAAACATCAATAAAATAAATATAGTTACTTCCGTTAATGATAGTAAATGTTCTGGGCTTATAAGTCTTCGTGTCAGGAATATTGACCATAATTACGTTGCCTCTGTCATCAACATCATCAACTGGCATGGCAACCAATTTACTAACTCTACAACCTCCAAACACTCCCACAATTAGCACCACTTTATGAAGCAAATATTCATCATCTAAAGCAGTATCCAAGAAGCTTTCCATGTTTTACTTTCTTATACGTAGTATAAGGAAGTATTGTGATGATGAAAATTTTCGACCTCGAGATTTTTGCAGATGTCCACGTTTTGAAGTCTCCTGATACCGAAAAAGTGGTTTTTAAAAAATGTCTGTGTGTCTGTGTGTCTGTTTGTGTGTGTGTGACCACGATAGCGGTCAAACCGCAGTAGATATCAATTCCAAAATTTGTATTTACGTGTATAAATACCCTCTTGAGATCTGATTAGTTTTTCAGTAAAATCGGTAGACCGGAAGTAGCAGTTTACTTCAGCAAAAAAATCGAATTTTGCCAATATTTCTTCAAATACTAAGTTTAAACAAATTTATAAAGAATTCATATATACTTAAAATTAAAATTGAGTATAATTTTAATTAAAAAGTTTTTCGAAATTCATACCGGAGTAGGTCTTTTACTCATATCGAAAATCAGTTTCTTGCGAATATCTCGCAAGTCATGCTTTTTAGGCAGGTACATTACGAGTATAAAAGTATTTAGAACATACTTTTCAATATCTTTTGTATAAAAAAAAATTCAAAATTCGGACCGGAAGTAACAGTTTTACTCTTACCGAATAGCGATTTTTTGCAAATATGTCGTAAATTATGCATTCTATGTATATTTATTAAGAGTACAAAAGTATTAGAGTTAGATTTTCAATATTTTTTGTATGCATGAAATTTCAAAATTCGGACTGGAAGTAGCACTTTTACTCTTAGCGAGTAGCACTTTTTTTCGAATATCTTGCAAAGTATGCATTCTATAGTGATTTATTAAGAGAATGAAAGTACTTAGAATAGGATTTTGAATAAGTTTTGTATAAAAAAATTCTTAAAATTGTATAGTTTGAAACGCTCATACGTATAAGAAAGTCGTGTGGTGGCCACACCTCATCTTTTTTCAATGTGAACACCATAGATTTCTTTGGTCTATGCCCTACAGATTGTTGTTTTAGGAAAGCAGATACCTGATGAAATCTACAATTATCTAATGGTTCAAAACTCATAAATAATGTCAACCTCAAATACCTGCTTATGTCAATATTTTCTTTCACAGATAACACTTTCTTCAGTTGGGAGTAATACGCCCACAATGACGAAGATTTCGCAATTTTGGATCGTTCAGATATATAAGCCAAAATTATTGTTTCGTCTACTCCCCTTGCATCCTACCGCTTTCTCCACTTACAAAAATTCTCATACTTTTTTTCATACAATTTTTTTTGATTTAGCAGGAACCACTTTATTCACGGCTTCTAAAGCTTCCATACGAACCAACTCAGGCACGAAAACCTGGTTTTTCTCTTCATTATCGCAAATTCTATCCATTTTACTTTCTTATACGTAGTATAAGGAAGTATTGTGATGATGAAAATTTTCGACCTCGAGATTTTTGCAGATGTCCACGTTTTGAGGTCCCCTGATACCAAAAAAGTGGTTTTTAAAAAATGTCTCTCTGTGTGTGTGTCTGTCTGTCTGTGTGTCTGTCTGTGACCACGATAGCGGTCAAACCGCTGGAGATATCAATTCCAAATTTTGTATTTACGTGTATAATCTCCCTCTTGAGATCTGATTAGTTTTTCAGTAAAATCGGTAGACCGGAAGTAGCAGTTTACTTCAGTATAAAAATCGAGTTTTGCCAATATTTCGTCAAATACTAAGTTTATACAAATTTATAAAGAATTCATATGTACTTAAAATTAAAATTGAGAACAATTTTGTTTAAAAAGTTTTTCGAAATTCCTACCGGAAGTAGGTCTTTTACTCTTATCGAAAATCGGTTTTTTGCGAATATTTCGCAAATCATGCTCTTTAGACAGGTACGTTACGGGTATATAAGTATTTAAAACATAATTTTCAATATCTTTTGTATAAAGAAAATTTCAAAATTCTGACCGGAAGTGCCACTTTTACTCTTATCGAATAGCGATTTTTTGCAAATATGTCGTAAGTTATGCATTCTATATTATTTATCAAAAGTATAAAAGTATTCAAAACTGGATTTGCTATTTTTTTTGTATATATGAAATTTCAAAATTCGGACCGGAAGTAGCACTTTTACTCTTAGCGAGTAGCACTTTTTTGATAATATCTTGCAAAGTATGCATTCTATAGAGATTTATTAAGAGAATAGAAGTACTTAGAATAGAATTTTGAATAATTTTTGTAAAAAAAATTCATAAAATTCTATAATTTGAAACGCTCATACGTATAAGAAAGTCGTGTGGTGGCCACACCTCATTTTTTTATATATTTTTACTTTAACTGCTTAAATGTGACAATTAAGAGGCCTCTGTACGGTTCAACAGTATATGCATTTACATGTAAATGAGCGCCAAAATATCTCATTATTCTACGAACCTGTACCAAATGTATTTTAAGATTTCAAAAATATACGTTGTTAGGTACAATACAGCCGGAGCTTTTTTTATATGTAATTTCGTTTAGCTACAATTAAATATTAGAGTGGAAGGGAAATGAGCTTAATAAATGTTCACTTTGTGTCACCTTTTACCACGTTTTAAATAATTAAAAACAAATTTGCTCCGGTCAGATCGTAGCTTTATAAATGAACAACAAGATAATTTTCATATAAGAATAAAAAATAATATGCATAAACAATTATTATGGCGCTCCTGAAATGTGCATTTTGCGACTGTATAGTGGCGCCTTCTGCCGGGCAGTTGAACAATATGTAAAAACATGAGATAGAGATAGATGGTGCGTATTTCTTCTGGACAGATCCTCAGAAATTGTATGAGACTGTTAGATATACGTTCGAAAGAGTAATTTATGACCGAAAAAAAAATTACACTCAAACGATCGGGTGTTGCACGGTTATAAAAAGATTTTAAGTAATATGTATAAGGAATTGCTCTCCAAGGCTATCTTTTATTTCAAAAAGTTTACCAAAATACTTTTGATGTTATTGCAAATAAAAATAGATAAAAATAATTTATTATTTTAGAGATGTGGATACATAATAATAATGAATAAATATCAAACTTCATATAATTTATAAATAGTAATAAAACAATGAAATACGATTCACAATATGACATTATAGTACGTACAGTCAACCTGTATTTTTTTTTGGAAAGAAATACGGGAGACTATTTTATTTGTTAAAAAGATTTCAAGTAATAAGGAATTGCTGGGAAAGGATATATTTTATTTTAAAAAGTTTATCGAAATACTTTTGATGTTATCCTAAATAAAAACAGATAAAAATAGATTTATTATTTTACAGATGTAGATATATAATGACAATGAATAAACATCAAACTTCAAATAATTTATAAATAACAATAAAACAATGAAATACGATTCACTATATGACATTATAGTACAGTCCTGTGTTTTTTTTTTGGAAAGAAATACGCGAGATTTATTAAATCGTTAGCGGGGTTTGCCAAAAAACAAAGTTTTTGGTAATCCTAAAAGGTTTTTTGAATGAATTTTCCGCGTAAATGGTTGGTCGGACAATAAAACATTTTTCAAAGAAATTACAGAGGACAATATTATCTACAATATTTCTCATGTACTCGCTGCGCTGCAGCCAAAAGCACAAAAAGCAGAGGGCCACAAAGTTTCTAAAAATGAGTTTTTACTATTTTTCGCCGCAAACATTTTTTGCGTTTTGCGTCGGCAAATTCCAGAGAATGGAGCCGTCTATTGTTATTGTCCCTCGTTTCGAAACGCGTTCTGCACAGTAGAAACCGGAAACATCTGCCTTAATTTGTCTGAAGGGCAATAGAGAGACGATCGTTGCTACGTTAGAACGTAACTTTTCTGGCTCATCGAAGATCAGCGTTTGCTTCATTTGTGAAAAGGAAAAATCCGTGATGGTGAATACTGTGCGTTGAAGCCGCGGAACAGGTCAATTTCAAGGCATTTTACGGTGGTGTCACTTGCAAGTACACACTGCCTCATCTTCGCTTCAAGAAAGTCACGCAATCCGCGACCAAAAGGGGAGAACTGCAGTAACGTGACGAGCCCCTGTCACAAGTGCTTCAGTGGTTCTCTACGTTAATCGTAGACTTACAAGGCGATCCGACGACAGAGACATCACATGGGACTTTTAAAGCCACTTTTTCGTTACAGATTGACTGTACTATTTGGCCACTTTTCTTTTCTTGTTTCTATCTTGTTCAGCTGCTATGCTCTCAGGTGGATCTCTGATTGGTAAATTTCTTGTAAAACGCGGATCTACTAGCTCTGGAAGCATACATTTGTTGTAAAAGTTGGAAAGTTTTGGCAGAATTGTGTTTTCCCAAAAAGATGCATCTCTTCTAATGTATTCAACTTTCAGAGGAAAATCATTTCCAGTCCAAACTGCTAAAAGACAACCTTTCCTTCCAGTTATATTGATTTGTCCCTGGATTTGGAAATACCACGAATGTTTTTTATTAATAAGAATTTCGTTATTTTTTGAATAATGCCAAAATTTTATTTTCTTATTTTTAATCCTTTCATCTGGATGCAAATTAAAAGCGGAATATGGACATTTTATCTCAACTACTAAATCGTTTCCTATTAGCCCATCCGGCGTTGCACCTAAATAAGGACAACGATCATAAATAAAAAGTCCACACTCTTCTATAATAACCTTCTCTTGCAACTCCAGTTGCATTGTAGCCTTTGCTTCATTTTGACGGCCATGGCGTAGAGAAGGTGCATTAACATTTGCACCATATATTAATTTTTTGACAAGGTTTTGGCAACTTGTTGACGGTCTTCTGCAATGCACCGTATAAAAATTAGAAGAGGTTAACATTTTTCTGCGATATTCCAACCACCGACTACTGCCTGCCTGAAGAATTGTGTCTCTTTGAATTCTGGTTCGTTCTTCTTCACTTAAACGTAATTTTTCTAAAAAGATTTTCTTCTCAGTTTCATATTCTGTAGCTGGCAGGTCTGGTTTTTCACAAGACACCCCATAATCTCTGTCACTACGTTCAACAGAAAACAGTTTTTTAGCTGCACCTTTTTTTTCCAGTGTCCTCTAGCTTCACGATTTTTTCTCTGTCTATTTATTTCAAGCCGTTTTATTAATTTTCTTGAACTTCTACAGTACATGTTTTTATAGAGTTCATAATGAGGCCTTCCAGTATTAAATGAAACTACAGCGGCTGAACATCTTGCAGCGTAAGAGCCTCTCTGTGAAAAATTAACTCTTTTACCACCTATGAATTTTGCAACAATAGAGTTGAAGTGTTCCACAACATTACTGTCTACATCTTGTATAAGCGAACGTACATTGTGGCGAAGAGTTTGGAAGCAACTGAGTATCTTGTAATAAAAATCTGAAGACATTTTTATTTCGGAAATGTGGTTTGGTTCCTGCACATTTTTGCGTTTGCAAAAATAGTCCAGACATTTTTCATGTGATCCAAATACATTTTCCACAATGTTGTCAATATCTCGTCTCAAATGAGATATGCCGTCAGACTTATTCTTGTTATGAGCAATCGCACCGCCAACTGCGTTTCTCATTCGTTTAATATTTGTCCCCAAAAGTTTTCGTAATTTTAAACTGAATTTTGTGTCGCTGTCAATCGCATGTAATTTATTGCAGAAATTTCGAAGTAAATGATTACGACATTCTATCTTTTCTATCGATATGTTATTGTACGGCCTTGCTTCAAGCAGCCTTTTATATATACTGCTGTCTCCATCAGCTATTAGTCTATAATACTTGATCCCATACATCTGCTGACTATTTCGAAAACCCTCCGTTAGAATATCTGCTTCCATACTGGTAGAACTTCCTTCAAAATTTTTATAACGAGTAGGAATATCACAAATTTTGATTTAAAAATTTTGCGCATATACTACAATATTTGTTCCTAACGGCTCGATGGTCTCGTGGTAAGATGACCGATACTGTCTGTGGGAGAGATAGTAGCGAGGGTTCGAGTCCCGCCTGGAACAATAAAATTTTTCTGGCGGGTCCGGTACACCTCTCGAGTCACCATTCTCTGTTGGGATATAATTAACAGTGCTTCACCCTTTACGGCGAGGGGGTGTAAGTAACAAAGCCATGAAACACTTTACACACATAAAATATACACCAAAAAGGCTCCTGGGGTTATGACAAGCTTAAAGCTTATAACCCCGGGGTTAAGTCGCCCACCACAAGTTCAAAAAAAAAAAAAATAACTATAAAAAGAAGCCAAATTTTTGGCCCACAATTGCTGCAACACTAGACAGAGCGCTATAGTTTTTACGGTAAGATCGCTTAGACCAGGGGTCTCCAAACTACGGCCCGAGGGCCACATCCGGCCCGCGGACAGATTTTGTCCGGCCCGCGGAGAGCTAGCATACTTGAAAACTCCTTTTAGAGAACATATTTTTTATAGCAAATTAAATTTAGTTTACTGAAGTATTCTAATTTTATATTGAATAATTATTAATATGACATCTACATTGATATGGTCATGGGCTAACTACTCATAACATTGTTGTAGGCTTATTGTTATTGTTTTTGTGATAAGTTGGATAAAGAAACACAGAATTGTAATGAGTAAAGACATGTATAATATGCAGAAAATTTTACTTCAGTATATAATAACTAACAAATTATTGAAATGAATCCAACTAACATTTTATACATTTTAAATAAAAACATAACTTATAACAAGCATAATGACATATGAAATACTAATGAGATTTGTGTAATTGAGATTTTCCACTGACAATAGTTTGTAGTTGTGGACTAATTTTACTTGTACCAATTATTAAAAGAGATTTAAGATGCTCATCAGTTAATTTAGATCTGTAAACATTTTTTGTGTACTTCATTTTGGAGAAGGTCTTCTCACACAAATAAGTAGCACCAAAAACAGAAAACAGCCCACGAGCAAATTTATGCAAATTATCAAATTGTGTCAGTGGAAGACTCTTATAAAATTCCAACAAAGATGAGTTTTGATATTTGTTTTAATTATATCACTGCACTGTAGATCAATTATTTCCATTTGAAGTTCCGGGGCTAGGGTTTCAATGTCAGTATCAAAAGGATTCTGAAAAATCTTAATTTGATTCGCAATGGCATCAAAGTCCGAGAAACGAGTATCAAAATTTATTTTCAAAGCACTCAAAGTTTCGATTGCAAAATCGATAGGAAACTCAGTCTCAGTAGTGTGGCTGAATATTTCACATGTTTTAAAATGTGAAAAACATTTACTTCGTAGTTGTGATTGAAACAGTATCAATTTCTTCCGGAATGATTTGATATTAGTGTATAAATCAGGAAGATGCTGGTTTTCTCCTTGCAATCTCAAATTCAGTTCGTTCACATGTTTTGTCAAATCAACATAGAATGCTAACTTCCACAGCCATGCGTTGTTTTGTAATTCAGTAAGAGGGCGATGCTTTTCATTCAAAAAAATTTCGATCACTGCTCGAAGTTCAAAAAAGCGCTGAAGGACTTTCCCACAACTAAGCCAACGTACGGCAGTATGATAAGGTAAGTCATTTTCTCCAATCTCTTCAATAAATTGTCGGAATTGTCGGTGATTCAGCCCAAAAGATCTGATAAAATTAACAGTTGATATGACTGGTTTCAGAACTTCAGACATATCCAAACATTTTCCGCACAAAGACTGTTGATGAATGATACAATGTAAGACTAATGGTTTTAAACCACCGTCATTTTCTATAGCCTTTGACACAAGAGCGACCACTCCTTTATCTTTCCCACTCATGTTTTTGCCTCCATCAGTTGTAATACATTTCAAGTTTTTCCATCGAAGGTTCTTTTGATTAATGGCCATTTCAACTCCTTTAAAAATATCTGTACCAGTAGTTGTGCCATGAATACTATTCATATCAAGAAGTTCTTCATGCACTTCATAGCTTTTATCTACTCCTCGAATATAAATCAACACCTGAGCAGTATCTGACACATCCGTTGACTCATCCAAGGCCAAAGAAAACCACTCAACATGTCCATTTTTGTCGAACAGTTGAGAGGATATATTTTCAGCGATGTTTTCTACCCTTCGAGCCACAGTGTTTGCTGACATACTGACACTTTTTAATAAATTTACCTTTTCAGGGCACATTTCTTCGGCTACTGCAATTATGCATTCTTTGATCATTTCTCCATCGGTGAATGGTTTTCCACGTTTTGCAATTTCAAGAGCCACACGAAAGCTGGCACGCGTTGCAGCCTCTTGTTCAGTTTTGAGTTTTGTAAATGAAGATTGCTGCGATTTCAATCCGCGCTTCATAGCTTCGAATTTTTCTGTCCGCAAACTTCCTGTATATTTTGAGTAATTTTGAAAATGTTTTGTTTCATAATGACGTTTAATGTTATATTCTTTGAGAACGGCTATGCTTTCATTGCAAATCAAACATAGCGCCTTCTTACTGGACTCAATTACGAAATACTGAATGTTCCACTGATCTTTGAATTTTCTGCATTCACTATCAATTTTTCGCTTCTTTTCCATACTACTAAATCACACACAAAAGCAACAATTCAAATCAAAATACTGTTACAAAGATGTCTTAAACTTAAACACGCACAAACACGTTTTAAGGAGGTACGCACTATTTTATTTCACAACAGTGTCATAGGAACTGACTTGTGGTTGCGCCACTAGCCTTCTTATATATTCCAATTACTGCCATCTAGAAGTGAGTGGAAGACACCAGAACTTTCTCGAACCAACGAGATTATTCTGTACGTGCTATTAGCGCCATCTGTTAGCGATAGAAGGTACTACCTATTTCCGCTTGTGTCCACCAGATGTCGTGTTACGTTACTCCTCATGGCTCGTACTCTACGACTAATCTAGAAATTACAGATAATGACAGGTAAAATTAATAATATGCAGTGTTGCCGTTTTGCAGCCTTTTTTAAACGTTGCGTACTTTTTCGGACTTTTTTTCATCAGTGGACTATTTCACTTTTTACCACCGGCAACAATGATAATATGGTTTTGGCCCTCGGAACTTACTGGAGTAATCAGTATGGCCCTAAGGCTGGAAAGTTTGGAGACCCCTGGCTTAGACCAACATCCGCCTGCCACTGCGCTAATGAGAGGAACACCCTCTTCATCGACTTTACCACATTGTTTGGCGTATTCTGCTTCTTTCATCTTCTCTGTAGCGGTGTTTTGCCATTATCTAGACAATAATTCAATATGTTTTGTGTACGTTTTAGAAGACATATATGGAATGTCCATAACACTAAACATTTCTTCAGAATTTGAAAATCCTATTCCAATACTCATCGCAGCAGACACAGCTGCTGTATTAATATTCATTTCCGAAACATTATCATCATCTAGCAATGTCAATAACAAATCAGCATTACACATATTGCACTTGAAACGTAACTTGCTTGATAAGCCATTGCGCATTTCTCTCACAAAATGAATATTTTTTAATGTGCTACCAAATGGAGGATTATGACTGTTCAATTTATTAAATTGTTCTAGCAAATGCACTATGTTTACCATTCTGCATCCAGAAAGTTCTGTCTGGTCTTCTGAATTTTCATGTCAAACAATGTTGGATTGTTGTAAAAAAACTCTTCAAAATTATACAAGAACGTAACTGTTCCTCTCTGTTTGGAAGTGAAATAGCAGAAGAGGAAGTCGCTACAATCTAAAAATAGCCAATTAAATTTTTATTCAGTCATTTAAAATAACTATGTACCTTATCACCTTCTCGAACGTTGTTTCCATTGAATATGTGTTCATGTATTTCAAAAATAAATTATAATAGGCCGAGAAAATGGCAAAAACAATTTTTTGCCAGCGCCCCTTTTTTCGAAAATCAAAATTCTGAAGGTCGGTCCAGGTTTGTTTTAAATTGTTCCAAGGTATTTCAAAAAAAAAAAAAAATCGTAATTTTCTGAGTTAATAGGAAAAGCGATTTTCTTACAGCCCCTCTTTTTGCGAAAATTGAAATTCTGTTTCAGGTTGTTCTAGATTTGTTCGAAACGCTGTTCTAATACATCAAAACCGTATCTCATATATCAAAAGATATTGCCAAAAAACTATATCCAAAAGTGAGAAGTTGGCCCCCCTCTTTTTTTCGAAAATCGAAAATCTGATCGTTGTTCCATATTGTTCTAGGTTTGTTTTCAATTGTTCCAAAGTATTTCAAAAAATAAATCGTAATCGGCCGAGAAAATGGCAAAAAACAATTTTTCGCAAGCGCCCCTTTTTTTCGAAAATCGAAATTCTGACGGTTGTTCTTTAGTGACAATTTGTGATACATTTTTCCAGTCATATATGCAGTACAACCAATTATCCCATCATATTCAGAGGGCTTTATTATAACAGCTTGTTTTTTCACTTGTTTTTCTATTATTCAAACACCCGATCGGGTGGCATATAAGAGTGGCCAACTACTGAAAATATCAGGCTAACAGACTTTATTATTTCGAGGTGCGTTCCTTTGTAGCCAAAGTGAGATCACGCTCATCATTATATTATTATTGTTTTGACCGCCGCAAACGTCTGCAAATAAATGTACGGTATCAATTGCCTCTTTAAAGTTAAACTTTTAATACATCCCAAACGGCTAATGCAATAGCATTTGAGTTTTTAGGGAAATATGCCTGCGACCATACATAGGAATAAACAGTGTCTTTATTCATAGGTCCATTGGATCATCCATGGACTACCATAAAATTGTAGTAATTAATTTGTTGGTTAAAATAGCTAGCTTGATCAGGCCGTTTTGGAAACGCCAAATTCTTTTCGCAATCTAAAGGAAATACTGCTATATTTTCATTAATGCAAAAACTGCTTTTGAATTTGAGTTATGCAGTCGTTGGATTATAACGTTTTGCTTTTGGGAGCTAGGCATATCTTTGTCTTAAGTTTCTCTTTAGCACTTATAAAAGTTGAACATATATCTTTCTTCAGAGATCCAAAACTTATTTTATAATTACAATTTTTGTAAGTTCGAAAATATCATAATTTAACGCGTAGCCCATCCTCTACTCTGGTATTGAAAATTTTCCATAATTTTGTAAAATTCAACTCGCACGGTAAATACATACTAGCGTCTGTTTGATTACGGCAGTAGTACTATTCTACACAATGAAGAGATTCAATGAAATACTTTATTGCTCCCTTTTTGCACTCATTTGTAATACCTATTCAATCACCTCCCCTTTTTTCTCGAGGTATTTCACCTCACAATACAAAATTTTGGACGTCAACAGAAGCACACCTTGCCTATCCCAAAACACAGTCGCCATAATCTTCTTTGGTGACAAGGTTTGCAAACATTTTCTTGTTTTTTTGGGGGAACTTACCAACAAAAACCGTATCACAGATCGCACCTCACAACTGGCGGGACTTTCAATTGCAGCGCACATTTTCAATTTGAATATCGAAAAAACGGGCAGCACGGAAACATTCCCGTTGTGATGGCTGGACGCCGACTGAGATGCCTCTTTTTCTTCTTGGTTTACTTTGAGTCAGGCTTATGCCTTTTACTAATAATCTTAATGTGACTCATGTTGAAAAATGAGAGTGTGGATAGCTAACTAACTAGACTTTCTTCTTATAATAGTGCCTGTTTTGGGCGTTTGTGTTTCCCTGGTACATGAGGATCGTAATTTAGAATATTTTCCAGGTCTTCGTTGGGGTGATTTTCTATCCTGTCATAGAATATTTGAGCCATTTCTTTGATGTAAATGTCGATTGTCTGGATATTTGTGTCTGCGTGGGTTTGCGTGTTCTTCATGTACCATGGAGCTTTTAGGACCATTCGTAGAGTGACGTTTTGTATTGTTTGAAGGGAGCGGATGTGAGTGGGAGGTGTATTTATCCAGATCGGGGCGGCGTAAGTCATAATCGGGCGTACGATTTGTTTATATATCCTCAGCTTTGTGTTTGGGGTTAGCGAACTGAACTTCCCTAGAAGGGGCCAAAGTCTTCCTCGTGCAGTTTTAGTCTTCTTGGCGGTGTTTTGGAGATGTAGAGAGAATGTAAGTCTCTGGTCGAGCGTGACTCCTAAGTATAAGGCGAAGGGGGACCATGGGATTTCATTGTGAAATATATACACGTGGCCTTCAAATGGTTTCTGGTGTCTTCTGAAAAGGACTGCTTTTGTTTTTTCATAGTTGATGGTGATTCTCCAGATACTGCACCATCTGGAGATTTTGGTGAGTGCTGATTGGCGGGTTGCTATGGCGTTATTGGAATTGATAGATTGGGCAAGAACGGCGGTATCATCTGCGTATGTTGCAATTTTTGTTTTGGCTGTGGTTGGGATGTCTGAAGTGTAAATAGCGTAGAGATGGGGGGAGAGGGTTGATCCTTGTGGGACACCAGCTGATAAGATTCTGGGCGAAGATCAAAGACACCCTTTGATCTTGATATTGAAAGTTCGTCTATGGATATAGTCATGAATAATTTTGACAAGAAATTTGGTATAACCGAAAGCATTCGGTTTGTATACTAGTCCCTGGTGCCAGACGCTATCAAAGGATTTTGAGATTTGAGATATCTAAAGAGGCTGCAGCTGTGATCGTGTTTTTATTGAAACCTTCAAATATTGTTTCAGTGACTCTAGAAAGTTGAGTTACGGTGGAGTGGTGTTTACGGAATCCATGTTGGTCGTTTGGAATGATGTTATTGTCGGTGGTATGTTTATCGAGAATTTGTAGTAATATTTTATCTGTGACTTTACTGAGTGTGGAGAGTAGACTGATTGGCCTGTAATTGATGGGGAGAGTGTGGTCTTTTCCTGGCTTTGGAAACATGATGTTTGCGTTTTTCCATGCATTAGGGTAGGTCTGCTGTCGTAGGATAGAGTTAATTATAGTAAGAAAGTACATTAAGGCCTTTAACGGAAGGTTTTTGATAATTGGGTTGCTTATAGCGTCTGGACCAGGGGATTTCCTCGGTTTCAGTTGGCTTATGGTCGTTTTGAGAAGCTTGGGAGTGATGAAATTTGTTGTCGGAGTGAGGGGACGTTTAAGGTTTTTGTTCACTTGCCTGTGTACGTGAGCGATATGTACCATATCAGGATGGTGTCAATTAGGTGAGCATTGTTCCTCAATTTGGTCTCGAATGCCTCTGCTTTTTCTTTATCAGTGATGGCTACTGAGTTGTTATGACTAAGTGTTTATCTTGCCATTGTTGATTTTTGAGCTCTTGTATTGCATCTTTAACTTCGGCTTGCTTCTTATTGAGGAGAGTCTTTTCTGCAGGATCGAGTGTATTTTGGAATCATCTACGTAGTCTGTTCTTTTCTGAGATTAACATTTTAATATTGTCGCGAAGTAGCTGAGTTTTATGTCGAACTGTTTTTGTGGTGGTGGCATCTGCTATGGCTTTTATTATGTTGTTTTGGAGGGTTGACACCGCTTGATCCAGGTGTGCTGGGTTTTCTATTTTAGGAATTGCGGGGAGATTTTCGGTGAGATTTTTCTTGTATTTTGTCCAGTTGGTTTTCTTAAAGGTGGTGAAATTGTGGTTGGGATCGTATCCCCATTCTAATAAAATTGGCTTGTGGTCGGAACTTAATATTGCTTCGGTGGAGGTGGTGAGGTTTTCAGAGACGTTATTTGTCAAGGCTATATCTAATATATCGGGGATTCTGTGGGGTGTGAAATAAGTGGGGTGAAATGGTGAGATAACGTTGATTAGTTTATCTTCGTGATAGTTGAGAAGTGTTTTCCCATGGGTGTTCGAATTGTTGCATCCCCAGGCTGTGTGTTTCGAATTAAAGTCTCCAGCTACTATGGTTTTGAATTTGTTCATAAGAAGATCTAGGTCGGCAGTGTGAAACGTAGCTCTAGGGGGGAGGTAAGCAGAGTAAATATGTATGTCGCCTCTTGAAGTGTGCATAATGATGCCGTTCGTTTCAAGGGTCTGAGTGGGGGGAATCGGAAGTTCAGTATGTTGAAGATGCCTTTTGACAAAGATGGCTGGAGTGGGGCGGTCCCTGCGGTATATGAGGTAGTTGCGGATCTTAAGTGAGTGGCATGGTAGAAGATTGGATTCGCTGATGAGAGCTATGTCGGCGGAGTTTTGTTCTAGGTATAATTGAAATTCATTTTTCTTGTGAAGTAGTCCATTACTATTCCAAGCAATAATCTTGAGAGATGATGGTACTTTTTGTTTTGTAGACATTATTTGAAGATGGCGAGGATTTTTTAAGTACTTTTAATGAAATCCATGGTGGATTCGGGAGAGGGGTTTGATTTTCCGAAGGCTGCTAACATGTCGCTAAGGGCTTCGACTGCGATGGAGGCGGCTCCTGGTTTAAGATTGTTTGTCGCTGAATTTTGCTGCGAGTTGTTGGGTGCACTTGCATAGCTGATGTTGGGGGATGTGTACTTGAAAATTCTTGGAGGTTGTTGTTGCTGTTGTGAGGCTTCGATGGTTCTGTTTTGGAAGGGCTTTGGGGCTCTTGGGCACCCCCTGTAGGAGGCGGTGTGCTCCCCTCCGCAGTTAGCACATGTTGCTGGGGTGTTAGTTGGTTTAACGCATTCCGATGTCGGATGGGATTTCCCACATTTATCACATTTAAAATAAGATCGGCAGGTGGCTTGTGAATGTCCGACCAATTGTCATCGATGGCACTGACCATGACTGGCCTTCCGGCGCAGGGCTTCTGGTCTGACGACGATTTGAAGTATGTGTGTGATTGCGTATATTTTATTCGCTTTTTCTCTGGGTACTTCAAGTAAGATCATGGGATACAGGGCTCTGGATCGCGGGTTTGACATTCTGGATACTTTTATAAAATTGATGCCTTGAAATTCCAGGTCTTCCCCGATTTCAATGGTGGTAAGATTTTCCGGTACACCTCGGAAGACCACTTTTAAGGTTCGCTCTTCTTGCAGCCTGAATGTATGAAATTGAAGTTGGTTTTTCTCGAAGATGTTTGTCGTACTTATAAAGGCATCTTTGTCGGTAGGATGAATTTTGATACCCTCACTTGTTAGTTTCGCTGATTTAAATGTAATGTTGCTATTGTTCATCTCTTTAGCAATTGCCGTCCATTTTTGGTGATCCCGTAATATTATTGGCGGAGTTCTCTCCTTTTTTGGCGGTGGCGTTGCTTCATTTACGTCTTCAGTAGCGGAAATTGCATTATTATTAATGAAAGAGGCATTATTTTCTTGTGTGTTGATACAGAAATCAGTTACCATTGACTGAATATTATTATTGGAACAACCTTGGTCTATGACGGGCTCTCTTGCTGAGTTTGAGCTTGATTGTGTATTATTTATCGGGTTTTTCGATATATTCTGTGGTGAATTTAAAATAATATTTTGTGCTTTGCCGTAAAAGGCTTTTTGTGATTCCGCTGCGACTGTTTTTGTTCTTTAATGTCAGTTTTTTGCGAAATTTGAGAGTTTTGTAAAGAAACTCCCGATTCCTCGACTTTTCTTTTGTTTTTATTCGATTCCCTTGGTTTTACTTTTTTTTAGAGGGGAAAATCTTGCATAAGACATCCGCTCAGTTGTCGGACGCAGGTAGTGTCAGATTCTTACTGACTAAAAACCCCCCTGTAATCGTCTCGTATCTTTACACCGGAACCGCTTACGCATTACTTCGGTGTAGAGATGGTCCGAATTATACCCGGCTTTCGTTCTCTTTGGTTTCTATTATGTGTCTGATCACTTTGTAACTATAGTTCCAACCTGTTTCGTTCTCTAAGAGGGCATTCATCATGTGCTCTGCACTGAACATTCTCCCAACTGTTCGCCGAAAAGTAGCTCTTGCCACCTCCCACCTACATACGAAGAGGGTGTGCTCCACATCATCCATTCCTTCACAGTAGGTACAACTGCTTGAGTCTGATCTTTCTCGTTGAAAGACCAGACTATTCATCTCTGTATATTGGGGATCAGACGCCACGTCCAACGTCCGTGTGTTCCAGAGTCCCACTTTTGTTGCAATTTCTCCATCAGGTTTGTTCTTGCATTGTCTCTTAATCCTCCATTATACACCTGCACCCTTTCCATGACTTACATTTCGATGGGCGGTATTCCAGCTATAACTGCCACCCCTTCTGTCGATACAGTTCTGTAAGCACTGCAAACACGGATGTTGATTTTGCGTTGCAATCTTGACAGCTTTTGTACCAGCTACTTGTTTTCTACTGCAGGATACCAAGCAGGTGCCCCATACAGCAACTGTGAATGTACCACGCTGGCCATGATCCGCCTTTTAGATGCTCTTGCTCCCCCCACATTTGGCATTATACTCGATATCGCAGTTGCTGTTCTTTCTGCCTTCTGGATTACTCTATCCACATGTGCGGCAAAGGTCAACCTGGTGTCGAGCCACACCCCCAAATACCTAATGGCGCTGCTCGGTGTGGTTAAGGTTCCCTGCACATTAAAGACTATTGGAGATATTTTTCTTTTCTTCACCAACAATGCCACTTCTGTCTTCCATGGTGCCAGCTTGAGCTGCTTGTTTTCCATCCATTTAGCCACGCGTAGCTGTCCTGCATTCGCCATGTTCATTAACTCTTCCTCATTTTTGGCCGTTACCACCATAGCCACGTCATCCGCAAAGCCTATGAGCGTGACCTCTCCCATGAACTCCATTCGGATCAACGTTGTTCCACAGCGTTGGTCCCAGAACCGATCCCTGCGGAATGATGCTCGTTATTTCCACAGTTGCTCTACCCCCCTCTGCCTCGAGTATTATCTTTCTTTTCGATAAGTACGATGCTATATATAAAGCAGGTTGTTGTCTATTTTCCTCCTTCTGAGTTCTTCTAATATTAGTTTCCATGACGCGCTGTTAAAAGCATTTTGAACGTCTAAAGTTATTACTGCATATAGTCTCCTATGTTTAGCTGTATAGTTTGCTGCTTCACTGGCAATTCTCATGACCTCTGTGATGGCATCCACTGTTTGGTGGCCTTCTCTGAAACCGAATTGCCTATCAGATAGGCCTCCTGTTCGCTCTAATTCTTGCTTGAGCTTAATGAGAATTAATTTCTCGTATAGCTTTCCCTCTCCATCTAGGAGGCATATTGGCCTGTATGATGCTGGGTCCTCTAATGGTTTGTCGCCTTTCCTCAAAAGAACGAGTTTTGCTTGCTTCCATTCCTCCGGAAAAATCGCCGCAGCTGCTAGGTTGTTCATACTGCCAATGTATATTTAGGGTTTTCTTCCGGCATTTGTCTTATACTTTCCGGTGGAATACCTACTGGTCCCGGAGCCCTGTTACATCTCAGTTTTTTGTATAATCCGTTTCATGACTATCTTGTAGCCATTTCCCCATATGCCATCATCTATGTTCTCACATAAGACCTTCTAACACCCTCTTTTCTCTGTTTTCACACTGTTTCGCAGCTTTTTCTTACTTTCTTTGTACTGGTCCCACAAGAGGTTTGCGAGGGGGGCGTTTCTTACTCTGTTCCTGGAGTAAATTTTTCTCTTTCTCAGGCATTCCTTACAAGGCTCAGCTATGTTTTCGCTCCACCAGAATACCGGTTTTCCTCTCACAACAGTTTTCCTCTTTGGCATTGTTTCATTACAGATCTTGGTCAAGACGCTGGTAAAACCCCGCGACGAGGCTGTAACGTCGCTGGGTTGGACCTCTCTTAGGGCCACGCTCAGCCGCTCTCGATCAAGTTTACTTAATTGCCAGCCTCCTACCTTGATTCTCTGCCGCCCCGCAGGCGCCGGCTTTTCTTCTTCTATAAAGCTCTTAAGGTCTGAAGACTCTTGACAAGAGGTGAGTTGATTGACAAGACGTAAGAGATCTCTTAGGTCGCACAATTTTCATACATAGATTAATCTTAATATTGAGTCATATAATGTAAGCTGCCACCCTGCATATGGACACGTGCTAGAAATTATGTAAAGCAACTACTAAACGTGCCCCATAAATACAAAGTCACAATTATTGTAAATACACAGATGGTTTATTTACAATGACTACAATTTATTTACAAAAAAAAAACAATAGCAAACACATCAATTCAAACCAACCTAGTATAGTACTAACTGTAAATAGCACTGAAGTGAAACAGCATTGAAATTATCTAATAATTAAGATTCAGAATAGTTAAGATATCAGTTACATAACAAAGTAACAAATGTTATAGTGAAAATTACAATAACATTTGAACTAATACTCCCAAAATAGCCTCAATAAATCGTTAATTAAACCCTAAATTTCTCATGAAATTCCCCTTAAAAGTTAAAATTAGACACTCACTTTGAAGTTTGTGTAACATTTAAAGAAGAAGGAGAATTACAAAGCCTGCCTTACAAGAAATCACATACTTCACATATAGGCTTTGTTTGATAGCTGACTGCTAGTTCACTTTACAGAGAATGTTACTAATTTGATACTTGTCGCAGCGCAAAAATAGGCACAACTGCCAAAATGGGTCAGCATCCAGCAAACGCCGTTTAAAACGGAGACAATAGGAACGTACAAAGTTAGGTACTTCAACATTTGGAACGGTATAAAGGAAAATAGCAATAATTAGCAAAGAAAATTCGAACGACACCCACGTACAATGTAATAAACAAGACTCATCAATTTATTTCTTCTTCGAAGCACTAATAATTAATACGTTTACAATCAAAAAGGTATTTAAATTTTCTTTTTATAACCTCTTTATAAGGTATACCCGGGGAAGTGCAGACGTTTTTTTAAGAGATGAAATCAAAAAGGGCTGAGGGGAGAACCATATTAGTTTAAAGTTAGATATTTGTTGAGATGCACACTTGGATATTTACCTTTCATGGTATATTCGCTAAAAGGTCGCTGTATGTCCATACTTGTGTAGGAAAAAAGAAAGTAAATTATTGCAAACATTTGCACTTGCCCCGTTTTTGAGGCAAGTGCAACCCCCCTACTCAACTTCAGATCTAAATGAAACTGTGTGAATACAGGTGTAAGTGCCGATTCTGCAAAATTTTCTGAATTTAGTGGTATAGTCAGTTTTTCGATATTTTTATTAGAAAAAAAGTTACAAACTTTGTAAATGAAGCATGAAAAATGCCACCTAATTTAGGAAAGATCATAAGAGCTAAATTTGACGTTGAAAATGAATTTACCTCAATGATCTTCCTGGGGTGGTGGTAAAATCAGTTCTACATCGTCTTCGTCAATAATTGATGTATCTGCAATGGTAGGCCAAATAAATTTTTTGCCCTTGCCTCTCCGAAGAAACGAAGCATTCCACTGCTCTGCATCCTTGCCAATAATTTTTCCAACATAGTATTTGATGGTCTTTTTAGTCTTAAATTTAATCAGAGCATATGTGCCGATACTTAAGGTTTTGGCCGTTCCATCAAATTGAGCATCAATTCTGTCTTCTTCATCCCTTTCCTCCCTTACACTCTGATAAAATACTTCCGGGTCCGATTCAGAAGAGTCATCAAGTCGCAATTCACTTTCAGACTCATCACTACTAGAGATACTGGCAGCTTTAGTCTTTTTGGATGAAGAAGCCTTGGACCTTCGTTTTGTACAGTTATTGGACTTGAGAGACGTAGAGACAGTTTTCATTTTCCTCTTTTTTTTAGCTTTCTCCAACTTTTCAGTTTCTTTTAACATCAACAGTTCTTCTGCAGCTATTCTTGTTACTACTTCTGCCCCGGGGCATATTCTCTTTCGGGTTCCTACAACCTCAGGTGTGCTTGTTTCACTGTTGCCAACAACAGATCTTCAAATGTTGGGTTAGCAACAGTATTATTATTTTCCACTTGATTAACTGCACACATTTTCTCGTGGTCTTCGTTAAGGTTGTCCATGTCGTTGTCTGCATTAGGATTTTCTATGTCGTTCTCTCTATAAACTTCGTCTTCATCGTTATGGATGTATTGTTCGCTGTTGACTGTTCCTTCGTCTTCCATCTCTTCTACATCGCTTTCTTCGTTATTTATGTTGTCTTCATTATTAATGTGTTCATTGTCTGCTTGCGTCTGTCTGTTTCTAGCTTGCTCTGCTTTCCATCTATTCAAGCTATTTCTGTCAAATTTATCTTTTGGAACCACGTCTTTATTAAAGGGATATATCCCAGCCTTTCGAAACCCGTTCATTATGATTTCTGGTCTCAAGTTCTGCCAAGTTGTTCCGACAAGTTGGGAAAACATTTTCTTGGGCATTTTAAGACCTGAATGTGTTCGTTGCCACTTGGTCAGTTCCGCGTCCCACTTAGCCTTGAATGACTTGAACACCGCCAAATCCAGTGGTTGTAATAAATGAGTGCTGTATGGTGGAAGTTTTAAAATTTTAATGTTCTGAGATTGCGCAAAGGTGATGACATCGCAATGTACATGAGTTTTGTGGCCATCAAAAATAAGTAGAACTGGACGAACATCACCGATTGCTTCTAAAAAAGTGGTTTTCAAAAAATTCAAGAACACCGAGCTCTCCATCCACCCATTAATAGTTGCTGCATAAGTAATGCCAGAAAAACAGTCGGCTCCTTCATCTGCAAGCCACTATCCCAGATATATTTGCCTTTGTATATTATCAAAGGAGGGGCTTTTTTTCCACTTGCGCTGACCGTTGACAAGACGGTTACATTTTCACGTCCAGCAGTGCTGGTGACGCGTGTAGATGGAAGGCCTTTGGCACCGATTACTTTCGACTTGGATGCATCGATAGACAGGCTGGTTTCGTCCAGATTCCATATCTAATCAGGCTTATCCACAAGTTTCAATTGATGAAGCGTGTTCTTTAACAGTTCAAAATAATTGTAGATGATGAATGACATACTTTTTTTCTTGCATATTCCACTGATTGAGGTTTCTTTATTGACAGGTTATGTCGTTTTTTAAAATTCATGAACCATTGATGTCCAGGCACATTATTTCTAAAGGGCGTTGATATATTATTATTTGAAATATAGGTGGCCACGATATCTAACACTTCTGTTTTACAAAGACCATAACCCCATTTTTCCAGAAACTTTAGCCCCTCAGCTAATTTCCTCTCGTCCTCACATGGGATAATTGTATCTCTTCCCTGAGTAGCACTTTTTTCCCCTCTTCTACCAGTAACGTAACAGTGCAAGGTGGATTTTGGAATGTTGTAAAGACGATGGGCTCTATGTAGACTCAAACGATTTGCTTTAACTGCTGCAACAGGTTGCAGCAGATCTCCCTTGCTGTACTGGGTACCACGTTGGGTTTTACGGACGTATTTGCGTACCATTCTGAAAAAAGGATAACCTCTTATACAGGTTCACACTTGCCTCAGCATTTTTCAGGATTTAATACGCACTTGCCTCACTGGGTGAAATTAAGCGAGGTAAGTGCGACCTTTGACAAAGGATGAAGTTATGTTTTGTAGATCGCATCAATGTTGATATAAAATGAAAATATAGGCAATTTTATGGGGGTAGGTAGTAAAAAATTGTTTGATACTTACTTAGTGGCAGCAAAAATGGCACAAAACAAATAAAATTACCAACTCAACACCAACGAGAAACACTCTTCGCAAATGCTGTTGACGATACTGGTGCCATCTGATGGAAACCATCCAATCTTATAATCTTATGGATCTGTAAGATACGCGTGTTTTCTTTATTACCGACGATATGTCAAGACGAAAAGTACCGGGTGAGTCTTTTTATTGGGCTAGGTTGCACTTACCCCACATTCGCACTTCCCCGGGTCTAAGAAATTCTTTATTGATATATATTACATTACAAGTCAATAAACATTTTGGGAAATAGTGACTGCCTCCCATTGGCAAAAACATTATTACAATGTAAGCAAATAATTATATTACATAATATTTGGATTTGTAAAATATGTAGGATCATGATAAGTATGTCAATTTTAAAAATTTTGAGCCCAAACCAATCTCATAAAGTCTATGAATTAAACAACCACCCTTGATAACAGATAAGATTATGTTTCTGATTACACTCTGAACCCCTAATTTTCTAATTAAATTTTTGTTGAGATCGCACCAAGTACCTCTTGCACCAACAATTATTGGCATCACAACAACTGGTAGATCTCCATATACACCAATACCTCGCTTTACGGCTTAGATATGTTCCGAAAAAATTGGCCGCAAAGCGAAAAGCCGTATAACGAATCAATTATTTTGATACAAATCCATACATACATATTCCATTGAATCTGTTCCAATTTTTTTATAAAATAATATAGCTTTTAGTTCATAAAGTATTTTATGTATTTTTATTTTCTATAAAACTGTTTACATAAAAATAAAAGTACATACAAAACAAGTAATAATACACAGAAATACAAAAACTAAACATATAAATTGCACATATGTATACATAGATATATGTATACATATTTAATAAAACAAAATAAAATGCTCAAAAACTGTTTAAATCAGTGAGTTATAATATGCAGCCATCATCATTTTCCGTTATTGAGGATTGACCCAATTTAAAGTATTGGTCCAACGTTGCCTGCTTTGCCTTGCTTTCAGCTTCTGTTAGCAGTGTTTTGTAGCAGGTAATGGCTGAGTTAACTCCTCGAGACACTTTAGCATTGCGTTCTACATCGGGATCATTTTGAAGAACGATGTTTATTCCCTGTTCGAAATAAGAAAGCGCATTCGACAAGTTTTTTGCTGTTAGCCGTTGGCATATAGCAGGCTCTGCGTCTGACTCCTCGTCAAGTGCTCTTTCTATTTCTAACTGGATCAGTTCCTCGTTTGAAAGTGGTTCTCTGTCAGCATCTAGCAAATCAACCAAATCACCTTCTTCCAAATCCTCAAAACCAAGATTGTTTGCTAAGTTTAATATGTTTTGTCGAATTTCAGAAAGCGAACTAACTTCACGCTCATTAGTTTTTATGCATTCAGGCCATATCTTTTTCCAAACATGGTTCATTGTGGTTGATTTTAATTCCTTCCACGATTCGCTAATGTTGTCTACGGCATCTCTGATGCTGTAGTTTTTCCAAAACTCTTTTATCGAAGATTTACCATCGGTTTCGTGAATAAGTTTACGAAAAGTTCTGCGTAAATAATAAGCCTTAAAAGTGGCTATTGCACCCTGATCCATTGGCTGGATCAGAGCTGTTGTATTTTTGGGAAGATACGCAATCTCCACATCTTCAGACAATTCGGATAAATTAACCGGGTGACCTGGGGCATTATCCAAAATGAGCAAAGCCTTGTTGCTCAAGTTATTGTCCCTCAAATATTTTTTTACTTCGGGGCAAAAATAGTTTTTAAACCAGTCTTGAAAGAGAATCTTAGTCATCCATCCTTTCTTGTTGGATCTCCAAATGACGGGCAACTGTTCCTTATTTAGCCCTTTGAAACACCTCGGATTTTCTGAAAGATATACTAAAAGTGGTTTTAGCTTAAAATCCCCTGCTGCATTAGCACCAAGAAGCAACGTTACTCGTTCTTTAGACACCTTGTATCCAGGTGCAGACTTTTCACATTTGGATATGTAAGTTCTTTCAGGCATTCGCTTCCAATAGAGCCCTGTCTCGTCTACATTGAAAACTTGTTCAGGTCGGTATCCACCTCTTTCAATAATTCCTTTCAAAATGCTGGGATATTCTTTAGCTGCGTCATCATCGGCACTAGCTGCTTCACCTTTCATTTTTAAATTGTGCAAATTGCAGCGATTTTTAAATCTTTCAAACCAACCTCGGCTCCCTTGGAACGTTACATCTTTCACAGATTCATCAGGATCCTCCCTCTTTAAATTTTCGTAAATACTTTTAGCCTTTTCTTGGATAGTCATTTGGCTCATTGGCATCCCCCGTTGATTATTGTCTTCAATCCACATATCCAATAATTTTTCCATTTTTTCCATAATGCTGCTTCTTTGGCGAGTTAATTTTGAGACACTTAAAGGTGCAGCAGATAACAAATGTGCTTTAATTTCTTCTTTTCTATCGCGAATAGTCTGAACGGTAGACTTCGCTAGTCCCGTTGCCTTACAAATTTGAACAATTTTCTCATTAGCTTCAATACGACGTAAAACATCTAGTTTAGTCGCTAGTGTGACAGATTTTCGGCTTCTCTTTTTATTTTTATCAATATCAATCTCCAAATTCAATGAACGTTTTGGTGGCATTTGTTTCTTAATAAAAGACGATTATATTTAAAAGAATTAATGAATGAATTAAATAACGAAAATACATTCAGTCTTTTTAATACATACGTACCAAATATGTATGTTTACAATACATATCACCAATTAAAACAAATAGAAACAATACTCATCCAGAAAACAAACAAGGATATAAATACGTCTAACTACACGAAAGCAAGTAAAATGATAACGCTGTGCCAAACGTTCCTAATATTTTCGTGAGGCGGACTGTAACTAATGCAATAGTGCCACCTAACGGGAGAAGCTGGAAGTCTCTCGTAGTGAGTAAATATGTAGAAGGTCGCTAACAGTACAGACAGCATTTTTTTGGCCGTATAACGAACCATTGTGTGCCGTAAATCGAAAAAGTACCATAATTAAAAAAGGCCGTTATAGCGAAATGCCGTATAAAGAGCGGCCGTATAGCGAGGTGTGGGTGTATCTTCTTAATAGCAGCAATGAAATTTATTGATGAATAATGATTTACTTTATCAAAATACGCTGTCCTTAGAGATCTCGGACCCTCCCAATGAATTCCTACATCGCATACAATAATTTCTTCTTGACTTCGTATGATTAGGTCCGGCTTCTTTAATCCATCCAATGATCTGATGTTTGGTTCTTGGTCCACTATAAAACCCTTTCTTTCCGCACTAGCTCTAACTATATCCACCACCATATCATGTCTTCTTATCCTGGGCCAATGTGTAACAGGACAGCCTTGTAAAACATGCGACAAAGACTCAATTTTGTTACACCCACCTCTACACTTCTTCAACGCTGGAGGATTTGAAGGAATACCCATTGTTGGCAATGCATTCCCTCTTAATTGAATGGCATTAACAAAATCACTTCCAGACCAATATGATGGTGGATTGTTTATCCAGAAACTGGAATCATTGGAATTACTTCCTTGAAGTAGCCCATTTCCTGAATAACCAATATCTAATTCATTGGACCAATATTTCTCTATTTGTGGCTTGTATTTTCCATATTTCAAAGTTGAACCACTTAATCTATTTATTAAATTTCTACATGAGGTTGAATTTACTACTCTAATTACTGAATTACAATTAGTCTGAAATAATTTCTCTATTCTCCTTAACCCGGCAGTGGTCGCGCCTAGTCTGAGAGACCCCTCCGAAATAAAATTTGCGGTAATTTACAAACAAACGCTATTATGTTAGTCCCGCTCACGCTAGCTTCCTAAATTAGTATCATTGGTAATTCTGATTAACAACTAGTCAATTACGTGGCGAGTTATCGAGATACGTGGTAGTGGGGTCTATCAGACTAAGCGCGACCTTTTATGCAACAGTTTAGAACTAGAAGTTCGAAGTGTAGGTGTTGAGTGCTCGCGTTTTTTCTGTGCATTTGGGGTTGTTACAAAGTAAATATCTTTTTCTTTGAAAAAGAAGTTGGTACGAAAGAGGCCAAGAACGTTTGCAGCGACTTTTTGCGGAAGTAGAGGCCGAAGAACAGGCCGACGAGGTTGCTGGTGCAGAAGAAGATGCAATTGAGATACAAGAAGACGTTTCTGATACGGAGCAAGAAGGTGATTCCAGTGAAGAGGAGGAAATAGCAGAGAAGAAGGGTAAATGTGTTTATTTTCTTGGTCGCGATAAAACATCACAGTGGAACAAACATTGTCCAAGTAAAAAAGTTCGTACGCGGAAAGGTAATATTGTAAAGCATTTACCTGGTGTAGCAAACTGCGCGAAACATACGAAATCTGTTTTGGAGACCTGGGACTTATTTTTCCCCGAGGAAATGTTGCGTATAATTGTAGAAAATACTAATAAATTCATTAGCAGTATTAGTGAAAATTACTCAAGAGAGAGAGACGCTATGCCAACAGATAATGTAGAAATAAAAGCTTTACTAGGCTTAGTGTACCTGAGTGGTGTTTTGAAAAGCAGTCGTCTAAATGTAGATGAACTATGGGACAAAAATGGCTGTACGGTAGAAAGATTTCAGCTAACTATGTGAAAACAGCGATTCCTCTTTCTATTGAGAAGCCTTAGATTTGATGATCGATTAACTCGAGAAGAAAGAAAAGAAGTTGATAAATTGGCACCAATAAGAGATATGTGTAAATTTGAATTTTAATTATTTTTATAATTCTGTTTTTCTCAGCGGAGAAATATCTAAATTGATTTTTCTGCTTCGCGCTGAGTAAATTAATTAGGAAATTTTATCACAAAAATTTGCCCACGATGAGATTTGAACTCATGACATTCTTAATGCCGTCAAGATGCGCTAACCAACTGCGCCACGAGGGCTTGAGTTCATATCTACTTAAACGTCTTGATATCATCAAGTGACAGATTGAAATAATACAACTTTATCCGGCAGTTCGGAAATGAATGTGTAAATTTGAATTTTAATTATTTTTAAAATTCTGTTTTTCTCAGCGGAGATATATTGGACATTTTCGTAAAAAAATGCCAAGATATATATCACGTTAGCGATTTTATCACAATTGACGAAATGTTGCCGGCATTTCGCCAATTCAAACAGTATATCCCATCAAAGCCAAATAAGTATGGAATCAAAATTTTCTCGTTAGTTGACGCAAAAATGCATTACACAAATAATTTAGAAGTTTATGCAGGACAACAACCTGATGGTCCGTACAGGGTCCAAAATGGTGCTCAAGATGTCGTAGAAAGATTAATTCGCCCAATATCTAAAACATCTCGTAATGTAACGTGCGACAATTGGTTTACTTCCTTTGGATTGATAGTATCACTTTTGAGAAACCACCAACTCACGTTTGTTGGGACGGTAAGGAAGAACAAAAGAGAATTACGAACAGAGTTTGTAAACACTAAGAACCGACCAGTATTCTCAAGTATGTTTGGGTTTTCAAAAGATGTAACTATCGTATCTTATATACCGAAACAAGGAAAGAATGTCATCTTAGCTTCTTCTATGCACCATGATGATAAAATAGACATCGAAAGTGGCGATAACAAGATATTTTTGTGAAATTTGCAAAAAATTTCTATGCCTAAAGCATTCCCATTTTAGATGCGTAAACTGTCAATAATAGTGTATATACTGCTAAAAATTGTTTGTATACCATTGCCTATATTTGTTTGAAATAAATTTCCAAAAAATTTGTTACTTTTTCTTATTAAATAAGATATGGGTCTAACAGACTAGGCGCGACCAGTCGCGTCACACTGAAAGGTGCGACTACTGCAGGGTTAAAAGGATTGATGGAATTAGAGGTCTGAAACAAGTGATCCCTAAACCTCCCAGTTTATTAGATGCATATAAAAAGGCATCTTGGATTGTTACATGTAGATGTAATGCCTTTTTAATAAAACTTTTAATCTGTTTATCAGCATTCTGTAAAACTTTAGCGTTTACCCTAGGATTCTGGAAGGAGTAGAAATATCTTGGTATTAAATATCTCTTCAGTAAAACTAATTTTTGATTTGGTTTCAAAGGTGCTCTCTGTAACCTCGATAGTTGTAAATTCAAATCAAATGTAGTATGTTTCCATAATTGTCCATGCATATTATAATTATGACCCAAATATTTAAAACTTTTATCTGGCGTGATAACAGGGATAGATTGATTATTTATCAATAATTTAGTAGTTGTATCTTGATATAGCTTCTTCTTGGCTGGTACTCTTGAAGCAATTAATGATGTACATTTCTTTACATTAATTAGTAAATTGTGACTATTTAGAAACTCATAGCAAGTATCTAGTAGTAATTGTCCTTCAGTAGCATTATTTGCAAATAAAACTATGTCATCTGCATAGCCAAGACATGTCAATCTATTACCATCCTCAAGTAGGACACCATTATCAGATGATTCCAATTTACAAAATAATTCATCAATGACCATACTAAATAATAATGGTGACAATGGATCACCCTGTTTCACACCTTTAAATATAGGGACTTTTCCAGCATTTACACCCACACAGGAAACAGTCGTGAAAGTGTCTTTATACGAATTGGTTATATATTTAATAAATTCCTTTTCAATTCCCAATCTATTCATTGCACGAATTAAGGTATAATGTGACACCATATCAAATGCTTTCTACAAATCTAATGTAATGATGACATGAGGCTTAGTTTTCCTTCTAGAAGACTTTAATACATTATCTACTGTCAAATTATTAATTAAGCATCCATCAATTCTTCTGAATCCTCTTTGATTTTCATGCAAATCTATATTATTTAATCTGTAACCAAGGATTTTATGCAATATTCTAAGAACCAAGGAAGTGATTGTAATTGGTCTCCATGTATTAACATTTTCATTTGCATTGCCTTTTGGAATTAAAATTGTTCTGGCTTGTCGTATTGACCATGGCACTAATCTATACATTAACATTATATTATATAATAATGCTAATTTCCTTATTGGTATTAATTTAAAAATCCTTAAATTAATTCCATCTGGTCCAGCAGCATTGGATGTTGTCATTTTAATAGCAGAACTAACTTCCTCAATTGAAATAGGATTCATTATAGAGCAATCATTTTCATATATTTTATCAGTAATTGGTGTATTATCAATTGCTGACAGTGTACCAAATATTTCAGAATACGTCGCATAAATATTTTCTTTTGATGGTATCTCCTGTACAGTATTTCCTATTAAAGAAATACCATCAAAAATATCTGAAGCAAGTTGGGCCGTATTATTCTTGAATTTCTCTTGTGCAATTTTATAAGAATATGCCCTATCAGCATTTGCACGATATTTCCTATTTTTGTCTTGCAAATTATTATTATTAATTTTTTTCTTAGACTTTTTATCTGATTGTTTTGGCAAATTATTAATCCATTTCTCTAAATTTTCATGAATTTCATCTGAATTATTTTCATTGATACATTTTAAATATAACTCCTCATCATCCTTGTCCCATTTATCAGATTGTGAAGCAAATAAATCGTTAATAAAATTTGAAAATTTTACATAGGGGAAGGTCGGGTAGTATCGTATCAGCATTTGCACGATATTTCCTATTTTTGTCTTGCAAATTATTATTATTAATTTTTTTCTTAGACTTTTTATCTGATTGTTTTGGCAAATTATTAATCCATTTCTCTAAATTTTCATGAATTTCATCTGAATTATTTTCATTGATACATTTTAAATATAACTCCTCATCATCCTTGTCCCATTTATCAGATTGTGAAGCAAATAAATCGTTAATAAAATTTGAAAATTTTACATAGGGGAAGGTCGGGTAGTATCGGACACTTAAGGTATTTTGACCATAACTTCCCAAAACGTAACATTTATTAAAATTAAACAAAAGCAAACATAACTTCTTACTATCAGTAACAATGTGTGAATAACAAAAAAATAAATTCTAGTTGGATTATAAATGAAAATAAAAAATAAAAATTCCTTGCATTTTTGGTGTTTCACAAATATGGTGGGTAGTATCGGACATTGTAGCATTTCATCCAGAAACATTATTAATTGCTCATACAAGTGTCACATTTGTAATAATTTGGATTATTTACGTTAGCACAATCTTCATGTGCCCAACCTAAGCAAAAATCGCATCGAATCCAATTTTCTTCGAAGCTTTCTCCGCATATTATGCACTCCGTTTCTTCTGCAGTTCTTTTCCCTTTCCCCTTAATGACTTTTCTTCTGCTCTGTGTATTCTTCGAACTACTGCCAAAATCAACCTTTTTTTTACTTCCGCTTTTTTCTTCGATTTCTGTTCTTTCTCCATATTTTTTATTTCCAGTTCGTTTTTGAACGGGGTTGAATTTAGTATCTCACTTTTTGCGCTTCGCCGTTTTCTAACAGTTAGTCGTCGTTCAGCTGCACTTGGAAGTGGTGAGATTTTTTCTAACAGTTGTTGAACAGAAGTTGATGGTTGAGGATACAAGTCTGGAGTAGACGGTCTTTCTGCCAACAAGGGTGTAACAGAAACTATAGGTTCTTTAGAGGTTCCAGGTAAATTTAAAATCATCTGTGAATCACAGCCAGGAGGTAGCTCTACTGATCGTCTCGAAGAGTTAGGAGGAGAAGGAGAAGGAGTGGTAGGTGCTGATAGTCTTGTCCTGGTTTCTTCATATAAGTTTTCGGGAATGTCTAAACCTTGAGAGGGTAAGTAATCCAAATCAGTGAAAATATTAGGGTTGTATGGATATATCCCAGTACATTCAAATCCCTTTTTGGCTATATCCATTCGACAGATTTTAGTAAACGCGTGCCGTACCAATCCAGATATTTCATAGTCCGTAATTCTACTAAAAGGATTCGTTCTCATCCAGAGAGAATATGCTTCATTGTAAGCATCTTTAAATGGCTTCATTATGGTTCTATCGAGTGGTTGAAGTCTGTGTGTACAATGGGGAGGCAGACTTAGCATGTGAACATTGTTGTTACGCGCCATCAAAATGACATCTAAGTCTTTATTACTATTAAAACAGGTTCCTCTTTGGTAGGATGAACACGTGCAATAAATGTTTCGAACCATTTGATGAAAATAGGTCCAGTCATCCAACCATTATCTTGAGCTGCAAATTGTGATCCTTCTGGTGCTGCAATCATCAGACGATCGTTCATTCTTTTTCTTGGAAAGATGAAAAATGGTGGAATAAACTGATCTCCAGAAGCATTCATGCAAAGCATGATTGTAACAGAGCGACCTCTTTCCCCAGACGTCAACTTTCCAACTTGTTTCTTACCTTTTAAAGACAAAACTTTTAATCTATTTTCATGAACATTAGTGACTCCAGTTTCATCAGCGTTAAAAATTTTTGATGGGTGGAAATTATATTTTTCCATCAGTTGTCGTAGTTTTTCAAAAAAACGATCAACTTGTGGTTTGTTAAACCCAACAGCTCGTTGCAAACTTGTTGATTCAGCAGTTCGCAATGATAATTCTGGATGCCTCTTAATAAAATTATAATAGAAATCACGTCCAGCGCATTGTTTTGTCTTATTGAAACGATGAGGAAGTTTCAAAGCTTCAGCTAACTTGTAAGACAGTTTTCCAAATTCTTGTCGACTCAAAGGCATTAAACTATTATCCAGATCTTTGATATGAGCTACAAGTTGTTCTTCGTACTGAACCGGAAATGTTGGCCTGAATATTCCCATATAAGGTTTTAATGTTGTTTCAATACCATTTTTTATTTTCTTTAGTCTGTCTGCCAGAGAGCTCTTTGGAACCTCGAAAGACAATGCCGCTTGTCTTATCGTCATCCGGGTAGTAAGCACATGCTCCACGGCTGTTTTCATATTCTGTTCATCCCAATTACCGCGAAGGTTTAATTTCTTGAATTTAGGCATTTTTCAGCAATAATATACGGGTTGATATCTGTAATTAAAAAATGAACGACTAAACTTTTGTCCGATACTACCCGAAAATATTTTGTCCGATACTACCCGTTTGACTCCATAACAAATTTATTATAACCTTTAGCAAAATCTTGGTTCTTTCATTATGACGTTTTAACATGGTACTCTATATACATTTTCGACAATAATGTACAAACATGCGGCTTAAATTACTTACCGTAACACTGTTATAAGCCCACAAAAACTATTTCATACGTCGATTAAATGCACAAAAAATATTCTTTCGGCAATAATACGCGTCTCGACTGTGCGAATGGTGCAAGTTCCAAGAAGGTGTCTGCTGTGGTCACGTTGTTTGTTTTGGTAGTAAAGAAACAGTGCCATCTACTGTTTCTTCTTTAATTCGCTACATGTCCGATATTATTTTGATCTATTCTAGATTTACTCAAATCAATATAAGCATTTTGATAATTTTTATAATCTATATTTGGTAATATAACTGTGTCATTGTCATTGCTCTCATTTAATTTGTAGGAACTAACTATATTCTTGTAAATAGTATTTTTCCTTCTAAAATTACTGATATCCTCTATTGAATAACTTAATTTACTAGATAAATATATATTCGGTGTTCTTCCAGTATAAGATGCCTTATATCTTGCTAATTCATGAATTTGATTATCATTAAAAACTGTAATGGTGGCAGTATTATAATTAGGTACTGAAGAGTTACTAACAGGTATAGAAATATTATCATTGGTGGTCCATTTACTACAACCTGGAATTGGATCCCTTATATTATTAGTAAATAATGAATTACTACCAGGCATTTGAACTTCCAATAATATTATTATCAGAAATGTCAATTAATGAAGTTATTGATGATTTTGTAGATGATATAGACTTATCATTATTTAACGATGTTTTATTTATAGTCTCAGTGGTTGTAATTGAATTATTTAAACTATCAGCGTCCTTTACAGCGTCCTTTCTCTGTAAAATTTAATCAATCCCTTTTGTTTTTTTTTCTCATAATGCCTACTACTGTTTAAGAGAATTATTATATCAAATTTGACTTGTATATTAAGTTGTCTACTTTTAAGTCAATAAATAAAATGTTTTCTAAAATTATTTAAATGCTATTATTGTTCAATTTTATATAGATTCATGAGACTTTATTAACTCTTGAATTCATTTATATTTTCCTTGACATTTAGAACTATTTTCTAAACGTTGAATTATGCTAAATTAATTTGTATAAGAAGTTGCATATTCTTAAGTGACTACATTGAAATTATAACGCTTGATATTGAAGTGTAAACTTCTTTGGGCGCGTTACGTTGATTGTAGGCACTCCTTGGTTTTACTACTTGGAAGCTTGTATTGCTTGCTGATTAGTAATATATGTGCTTGAATTGGTGAGATTTGATCCCTTATTTTGATGAAGATTGGCATTTGTGCTCGGACTGGATGTTATATTTTGCAAATTACCCGATTTTTCATTTATTATGCCCTATATTGCAACGATTAGTTGCGCAAGAGCATTTAAATCTAGATTTTTAAGTGATTTTGTGAATGTGAAATCAATGATGGTGGCCGAATTGTCGGCGGAATTGTTATCTACAGTGCCTTCATTTAATCCCGAGTACCACGTGACTACTAAACGTATGCAACCCAACCTACACCGTTGGCAGACCTGTTTCTTGAAAGTAACTAAATGCCTACTACATGTACATCAGTGGCGTACCACTAAATTTTCCAATCAGTTTTAAAAGAAACCTATAACTTTTTTAATGCTAAAATTAACCTACAGGAATACAACCTCCGACAATTTTAAAATAACCAAAGAAATGCAAATTAATTTTTTATTGTAATTCAAACATTTTCGAAAACAGAAAATTTTCACATTTTATAAAATATTACAACAAATGGTTCCCCTCAGCTTGCAAACATAAATTAATTCGTCTCTTCATGTTATCAAATACACAGCGAAGTTCATTGACAGTTATGTTGTGTATTTCTTGTTCAATGGCTTGTTGTAATTCATCAAGATTATGCAAGCGGTTTCTGTAGATACTGTTTTTTATTTTTCCAAAAAGGTAAAAATCCAATGGTGTAAGATCTGGTGATCGAGAAGGCCACACCCCTCTACTAATAATCCTATCGCCATAAAACTCTTGGATATATATTATAGTTTCATCCGCTCTGTGGGCTGTAGCACCATCTTGCTGAAAGTAACCTAGCTGCAATTCATCATCAAGCAAATTTGCAAAAAATGGTTCCAAAATATTGGTTCGATATCTCTTAGCATTAATGGTGTCATGAAAAAATGTTGGTCCTACTAGTCTCCGTCTTGAAATGGCTACCCAAATACCAACTTTAATTGGATGTAAACTTGTTTAAATGTAATTATGAGGATTTGCCCACGTACGGTAGTTTTGACTGTTCACGTAGCCAGACAGGTGAAACCAAGATTCAACTGAGAAAAATACCCTGTCCAATATATTATCGTCTAGTAAATTATTGTTAAACTAGTTACAGTAGTTTATTCTTTGTTGAAAGTCAGGTGGATAGAGTTGATGAATGACAGTTTTGTACGGATACATATTGCTGTGACTCTTACAAATTTATAGATATATAAAATAAATTAAATTTACTTAATTAATACGTAACTGAGAGTCAAGCACGCATCCTAGTGCTAGGCCTTATGCTAGACTATGATACGATGAACTTTCTGCTGAAAGGTAGGTTAAGCAAAGCATTCTACATGTAACTAGCTCAGTTTGAAAATAAATAGTTCTCTCAGGGGCAGAAAATATGACTTGATTCTCCTTCTCTTTAATCATATCCAGGTCAGGTAAAGAAATAAAATACAAAATAAATCTTAACATCTAATTTATTAAAATAAAATAATTTTAAATGAATTCAAAAGTTTTAATCTACAAATATTTACACATCTAAAATCAATATTCGGTCATAATTCAAATTTATACATCATAAACAATAAAATATTACAAGAAATAAAGAATAAATGAAATCATCATGTCGTGCCAGCTTATATCTAAAATGTGAACGTGATTATTATTATTAATATTTGTCATAGATACATGTAAACAATCAAAAATGAAATAAATTACCCGTGATGAATTGTACTGGAATGTAATTTAAAAAAAAAAAAAATAAAAATTGTGCGGTCTACTATTTGATAACAAAATATAGACATTAAGGAAGTGGCTTTGCCCTAATTAGTCCTGTCCGGCGCCTTTTCTCGCTCCCAACACAGTACCATCAGATAACAAATTCACACAGATGAGTATCCCAAAGTTCCACCCTACGAGCATGTCATTTTCAGCTCGTCGGACGCAACCCGAACATACATCACAATGCGCACACTCCTTAAGGAATATATAAATTTTTAAATTGAATAAATAAAATGAAATAAAATAATGTATCTACGTATTCAATAAATTAACTCAGCCCTGATTAGTTCTGCCTGGTGCCTTTTCTCGCTCCCAAACGCAGTACCACCAAGACCAATTCGTGTATTTCAAATTCACCAGGACTCCATGCTATGAATTAAATAATGACATAATTCATTTCACACATCCCTGATGTATTGTCCAACACGTTAATATTGAACACCCAAATACAACAAAACATACTTAATTCTCATATCAAAAGAAATAATATATATATATACATTAAAAGAAAATAAACTTTACCTTTTTCACGAAATTCCAATACAAAAACACCACTACAAATAAAGAATTTTGAGACGCCACTATACACACATTTATAACAAATATTGTTTAATCACCTTAACTCTTCATACATCGTATTAAACTCTTCCATAATTAATTCTCAATGAAAATTTTATTCACTTAATATATAACCTATATACACATAAAACAAAATTATTAATTTCAAATATCTTTAGTAGGATGAATATATTTAAAAGAAAAATAAATTATACGGAAAAGAAAATGATTATGCTATTCAAAGTTATCATTACAAATGCTAGAAGGTTTTGTCATAACGTACGGCATAGTACCCTACATGCAAAACAAAACTCTCTAGAAAGAAGAAAATAAAATGAAATTAAATAAATTCAAAAACCGAGTTCATAAAATAAAAGTATTTCATACATAGGTAGTTATTCGAATACATCTAGACATTTTAATGTAATACGCGCTGCATGTTTTAAAATAAAATTATTATAAGTGTAGAATCTTGTAAAAATTTTATAAGTATTGGAAAACTCAAAAATTTATTCTAAGTCCGGATTTTAAAATAATCCTATTAAAGAGGAGGGAGGAAGTGGTTTTCACCTACTTTTAGACTAGCTAATATTGCGGTTTTCACCAGCAATCCCGGAAATTTTATCTGTCCGCGCTTTTATTCGTAAATCTCTTTATAAAAACATACGGCAACTTTCGTTAGACACGAATCCACCTCCAAAATTGTAAGTCGACGGTGCCGCTCCTATCGGTTGCATGGGGAAACAGCGTATTAATAATCCTTGAAAAAGGTAAACAAACATGTGACTATAAATCCGTCTATACTTTTATGATTCAGCCATGCACCTGATAAACAATACTTTTTGTGCCGGTCCACCCGGTCGATCCCTGCCAAAGCCAGACGTGTTTGTGCGAGAAACACCTGCTCGATCCTTTACCCGTAACATTTAATACGTCTTAAAATTATAACCTTATAAAAATTTACTAAGATCCTTTTATCGTTTTACCTAAATAAAAATAAAGTTTTCGTAAATTATCAATATAGTGAATATTTATATACACATTATGGTAAAAATGAATAAAGTAAAATTAATTTAAATAAAACTTAAAGTGATCTTGATTATACTTATTTATTTACATATTATTATTTATTCAAGATCACTGCAATATGAAGTTTTTTCTTCAATGCTTTATGACAAGTTACAACTGATAAACCTACAAAGTATGTAGAAGATATATAATTATTAAAAATTATGAAATATTGCCATTACCTGTTTGTACAGACAATTTTGCAATTGATTTCTTAGGACTAACTTCCATGCGGTGTTGGATATCAGTTGGCCTGCCAGTAGGTTTCCCTTTACATATGCAATGTTTATAAGTAAAACGTTTCACTAGTACGTTTTTGTGATTAACAAAAACATAATATGGTGTTTCTACGTCTGGGAATACTTCACTAAACTGGTTGATACACGACTGTAGAGAATATGACCATGTTCCGTCCAGGTTGCGATTTCCACTTCGAAAATGTGCCATCAAAAGGAAAGCGTCCTGTTCTGGCGTAAAAACCATCTTGACAGAGTGCTGAAACTGAATATTATTTTAATGCAATTTACGTCGGTTGGAAATGTAAATATGATTACTTACCTAAATAATGACAAAATGGAAATAAAAAGATCTGAAAAGCACTGGTATTAATCAATAACGATTTAATATTTGATAAATTTTACTGCAAACACCACTGAAAACTAACACGGGACGACAATGAACAAAATGATACACGTTTGACACACATACATTTGACATTTTTATATTCTTAGTGATTTCGGTTTGGTTAGATCATGCTGACAAATATTAAAAAACTAAAAAACTAGTGGACTGCACTAAAGTGGTACGTGGTACTCGGGATTAAATGAAAGCACAGTACAATCATGTTATCTGGGAGATCATTGTTATCGTTGGTGTTGATATTTGTATTAATATCGTCCATTGTGATTTCGATCATTTTCTTATGCTTTTTAGTCTTGGGTAATGGTTTAGCCTTGCGAAACCGCGAGTGGTTTCGCGGGCTTTCCGCGCTTTTTTAGCGAATTTCTTATGAATAGTCTTACATAAATCTATATACAGTACATATATGGAAAATGTACAGTAGTTGTTGCAGCAGATATCGCTGCTTGAGGTTCTGTTACCCACCACTTTATGTTTGTAAGAGAGGGGGCCGGCAGAGACTCTTTTAGTGGTGGTAGCAACAAATATGCACAATTCAGATTTCACACAAACTTTATTTACAATAATAATAATAGTAACCAAACAATAATACAGACAATAATTGATAATAGGAAATATCTATAATACTGAAGAAGTAGTGTCACTTTGCACTAAGGGGAAGGGGCGACTTCTGAGGCACTTGCGTAATCCTTGTTTAGCGTCGTCGTCCGTTGAGGTGGTTCCATTTTATCTATACCGTCCAGGCTGCCGCTCCTTCCTATCTTCGTGCCTCTTCTTGTTGGCATCTCAGAGGTGGTAATGAGTTCGCGAACACTCACAATTGTTCGTTGACCGGGCGCCACTATTGTTACCCACCACTTTATGTTTGTAAGAGAGGGGGCCGGCAGAGACTCTTTTAGTGGTACACAATTCAGATTTCACACAAACTTTATTTACAATAACGATAATAGTAACCAAACAATAATACAGACAGTAATTGATAATAGGAAATATCTATAATACTGAAGAAGTAGTGTCACTTTGCACTAAGGGGAAGGGGCGACTTCTGAGGCACTTGCGTAATCCTTGTTTAGCGTCGGCACTCGCGTAATCCTTGCTTAGTATCGGCACTCGCGTATTACCGTAGGTTGGCACTGTTGGGCCCAAGTATGGTCCTAAGTAGCTGTTGAGATGGCTTCTCGGTTGACTGGATTCTTGTTGAAGAGTTGTTGAATTGTTGAAGATCGAACGAATGATGTCGGATGATTGATCCCTTTCGCCTCGATGTTTCCAAATTTATACGTTCCAGCCCCACATTGCTGGTATATGAGGCGTCCCCTGATTGGCCGCTGCTGATGATAGCAGAGCCGTAATTGGATTGCACACGGCACCACAGCGACGCGCACTCTTGTTCCCGCACTACCATTGGTTAGGGGTTCATACAGTTAGCTGCACGGGCCTGGAGCGTTATTGCGAAGCAACGTCGTAAATGCAACGAAGGGAGGGGTTTACCAATGGTAACAGTTTGTTACCTACCACCTTTGGGGGTGTTTCACAAGGGGCCGGCAGAGACTCACTGGTGGCGGTGGTAACAATAACAGGGAAACACAGTACACAAAATAACTATGCTTTATTTACAATAATATAGATAAGAAAAACAAACAATAAGGTTATACAATAATGGTATGTAGATAGTGTCCGTTGCACTGGGAGGTGGTGAGGGAAAGTGTCACTAAGCATTCGCGGTTTGTCACTATATAACGGCACAAAGGGGAATGGTGTCACTGAGCACAAAGGGTGGGGTATGTCGCACTCACGTATGATGGATATCGTCTTGGATGATGGTCGAGGGTCCTGGAGGCGGTTGGCGGCGTCGCAGATGGACCAGCTGGGAGGTGCGTGAAGTTGGCACCACAACTTGCGGCGCAAATGTTGTTTTTAGTGCCAAAAGTTTGCGATTAATATGCGCCGTCGATATGTGAAGAAAAAACACCGGCGCATTAATTTGTTACAAAGTTATAAACAAAAATAGTTAATTAGTATCAACTTTTTACCTGACCAAAATTTCCGGCGCAAACTTTCAATATAGTGCAAATCGTTGGCACACAACATGCGCCGTCGATATCTGAAGAAAAAACACCGAAACACTTAATTGTTATAAAGTTATAAACAAATACAATTATGTAGGTGCGTGAAGTTAGCACCACAACTTGCGGCGCAAATGTTCTTTTTAGTGCCAAAAGTTTGCGCTTAATATGCGCCGTCGATTTGTGAAGAAAAAACACCGGCGCATTAATTTGTTACAAAGTTATAAACAAAAATAGTTATTTATTATCAACTACTTACCAGACCAAAATTTCCGGCGCAAACTTCCAATTTAGTGCAAATCGTTAGCTCACAACATGCGCCGTCGATATCTGAAGAAAAAACACCGAAACACGTAATTGTCATAAAGTTATAAACAAATACAATTATATAGGTGCGTGAAGTTAGCACCACAACTTGCGGCGCAAATGTTCTTTTTAGTGCCAAAAGTTTGCGCTTAATATGCGCCGTCGATACCTGAAGAAAAAACACCGGCGCATTAATTTGTTACAAAGTTATAAACAAAAGTAGTTATTTATTATCAACTTCTTACCAGACCAAAATTTCCGGCGCAAACTTTAAATTTAGTGCAAGTCGTTAGCTCACAACATGCGCCGTCGATATCTGAAGAAAAAACACCGAAACACTTAATTGTTATAAAGTTATAAACAAATACAATTAATTACATATACCCGTTTTAGAAATATTGTCAGTTGGATGATCATTAGGTTATATTAACCCTATAATCATGTTTGCACATACGGAAAACAAACAGATTTCTTAGTAAGTAAGGGATTTTTGACCATTCTAACGTTTCTTTTTGCATCAATAGAATGCTTCCTAAATTCATTCATTACCTGATGAAAAGAAGGCAAAATGAACAGGTTTTTAATATTCAACAGCTTCACGAATATAATCATATAATGTTAACAATTATATAACCACCATTTTTGGATTAAAATCGTCATGACTACAAGTCAAGGAGAATATTACATATGGTTAAAAGTAGACAACGGACGGAATCCACTAAGAGTTCTTGCAATGAGTAATAGCTTAACAATTGCAAATGATCACAAAAAACGAGAACAGATAGTTAAAGTAGGCGAAGAAGACGAGGCAATTATTTATGACTAAAGCCCGGATCTTTAGGCATTGTAAAAGTTGAAAATAGGCAGGCACGAAGGCAGTTAAAACCTACTAATTAGGCACAGTTATAGGCGGCCTAAATAAAACTTGGGCATTTTATATGAACTTATTTATTGAGTATTTAAAGAAACAGTTTTAATTTTTTTATAAACAAACAACTTAGTTTTCCCTAAGAAGAATATCAACATAAAAACATAACATTACTTCAAAAAGTTTAACATTTTCAACTCGATAAGTGACGATAAGTTATCGTCGATAACATGAAATAAATATAATATTTTTTATTAGCATGAAATAAATATAATATTTTTTATTTTTTATTAGCTTGGCAATAAATAACCAGAATTTGTTCAATTGATTCGTCTGACAAAGAGTGTCTTTTGTCTGTAAGAATTTGCTTATATGCAGAGAAGCTCCTTTCGACATCGCATGATGTCATTGGAGCAAACTTAAATTTATTGATGTCTTCGGCAGTCATTTCAACTCCGTTTATAAGTGGTACAGATGAAGATAGATCGCCAGATAATACTTTACTGATATCTTCTAAATCCTTGAAATTTGGATTTTTTATCAAGACACTTTTTAGTTTATTCAAGGCAATTTCTGCAGGTAACCCTGGTGTCTCCTCCAATGATTTTTCTACACAGTGTATAATTTCAAAACTTCTACTTAACGGCAAACCTTGGGTTTCAAGTTCTTTTATAGCTGTGGTTAAAATTTTGAAATTTGATTGTATATATGCTAAATCTCTGAAAATATTATTATTTTTATAACAATTTTGGGCATCTCTAATGGCACGACTCTCCCCATCAAATGCTAATACAACCTAAAAGAAATGACATATATCTGCGTATTATCGAGGAACAATGTTTTTTTAACTTACCTCTTTTATACCATTAAAGTGTTCTGCATGAAACATTGCTGCCTCCAGCCAGGTTCCCCATCGTGTTAGGATAGGCTCGGGTGGCAGTGGCACATTCGGCAGTTTTTCTTTGTAGCATTGCACTCTTAAAGGAGCTTTTAAAAAAATTTGTTTTACAGATTTGATTAAACCATTAACATCTTCAAAGTGGTGTCGAATAACTTCACAACCCAAACTAAGCGCATGAGCCAAACAAGTGATATGGTAAAGGTTAGGATAAAAAACTTTTAGTGCTACACCACATTTTTTCATGTAAGCTGCAGCGTCGCTGTACATGATTCGAACTCTCTCGTGGTAAATTTGTTCGGGGCATAAAATTGCTTGAAAATGTCAATTAATAAACATAAAAACATTCGAAAGTATACTTACCCAGTGAGGAATTAATAAATCTGGATACTGTTGCATGATTGCACTGAGGCAAAACTTTACTGGCCAATAAACATGGGACACTTGGTGATTCTCCGCTTAATTTTCCTATAATAATATTACAGATATATTTTCCACGGGCATCAGCTGTTTCGTCCACAACAATCCATATATCGTTAACACCAATATAATTTTGAATAGTTTGAATTTTCTGCAGACACATGTACATTAATACTACAGACTATCATATAGTTTATAAGCGAATAACAAACCTCTTTGTAAACGAGAGGTAAATAATTTTTTCGCAAGGTAGATTCTGACGGAATTTCTTTATTACAATAATCTGCAAAGAATTTCTTGAAAACAGGGTTTTCCACTTTGTTCCATGGTATATTGCAGGAAGTTAGCAAATTGCATAGATCATAAAAAAATGGATTTTGCCTCGTTTGTAAACGTTCTGTTAGTAGCGTTTGTTTAGGACCTGCCTCACCGGCCTGTATTTTGGTTAACTTTCTTTTATGGGCTTGCGTCTCTTCATGTTGTTTAATGTGGCATTTTTTTGCACAGTTTACCTAAAAATCAATGTTTTATTGTGAAAATTTATGTCAAGAACTGTTACTACTTAGGTACCATTTGGTTACAAACTTGGCAATATAAGATGTCTCCGTCCGTTGTAAAACATTCTTTACCACTAATCCATCCTTTTAACAAATGTCTGTGATTGGTTTTTTCTCTCAGCATGTTGGTCTAGAACGCTAACCAACAGTAACAACACGGCAAAAAGATAGACAAACCACCTGTGTCAACACCAACTAACAACTACCTGTGCAACTACGCAGTGCGCGTCACGCGGAGTGTCCACGCGCAAGTCTTAACGCGCAAACTTGAAGTCGATCAGAGTACACGGATCAGTGGGCCCGTCACTACAGTAGTCCTAAACTTGTTCGGTAGAAATCAGTTGCAAATAGATGGATCGATATCGGAAAAACTGAAATTAGGCTTAAAATAGGCAATGTAGGAAATTGTAGGCACTATAAATTGTAAAATACGCAGAATAAACGAAATAGTGAAAAATAGGCGCGTAGGCGTTAAAAAAAAGTCCTTAATTTCAATTAAAATCATTAGCTGAACGTATAAAACCTAATTGCCTACGATTTTGCTTAATTTTAATTTTAGGCAATTGCCTAAAGATCCGGGCTTTATTTATGACTTTGTTTTGGCCGCGAAGATAATTAATGCATACGATGGTAAAACCCACACATTTAGAGCAAGTAGTTCAGTATCAAAAAGACTATTGTTTGTCTATCACGAACAATCGTTGAAAGACATAAAACGATTAATTAATCTTATAGAAAATCACTGGAATTCACAAGTATCTAGTTTAGGGGTAAAAGTATAATTGGGAAGAAATACGGCTAACCAAAACTTTTGCCGCTTACAGAGTTAGTGACGTCAAATTTTAACAATGTAATGTAGATGAAGCTAAGAGGCGCATGAAAAATTAACACAGAATTATCAGACAAAAGCAAAAGAATATAGACGGTTAAACAAATGTGTTTTAGCATGAACGATGCTACTAAATCGTAAATAAAATGCAGTACTTAAGAGTAAAAACATACTCTAGCACGGTTTCCCAAATTTAACAGGAAGAACGTTTATTTAAAAGAGTAATAACAGAGGCAAAGGGTAATAAATCGGTACCAATTCTATTCTCCAAAATATATAAGAAGCCAAAACTGTCAGTCAAAACTAGATTTAATGACAAGTCCCGAACCATCGAGTCGTCAATCCAAAAGTAAAATTTTGTTTTGTGGATCTAGTACAGACTTTTTTTTAAGTTCCAGTGTGTAATAACTGAACAATAAAGAAACGGAAATAACATAATAATCTTATTATAGAACTGCTGCAGGACAAAAAGAAGTATAAATAAACATAAAACTAGTAGCTTTAACAATAAAACTAATACTAATTTATTAAAAATTTATAATCAACATACTTTTAATATTTATAATAGAGAACAACATAATTATTTTGTTGTAATAGTAAACGGGCTCCTCTATATTTTTATAAAGTAATGACACTTTACTGTTGTTCATTATTATTAATTTTACTATATTTATATATATAAGCTACAAATTTCAAGTTCTATAGAAATATTATACAGGGTTTTTCACCTAACCCGTTCGTTAGAAGTTTTCGTAGTTAGAAAAAACTTAGAATTCTGAAATTTTGGGTTCCAGGGTTATTCAAGATTCTCTTTCATTTTAAAATATTTTCAAGATCATACTACTTCCGGTTATACCGGAAGTCGCCATTAACTTCCTTATTTTAAACGGAACACCCGGTATATTATTTCATTTTTGGATTCCTGAGAAAATTTCATAGTGGGTTAACATCAGGTTTCCCTATACCTATTTTCAATTTTTTCTTAGATATCTTGATTTTTTTGAAAATTTTGACAGATGTAGCCCTGTTTTTAGCATTGCGCCCTTTAACTAATTTCGATTGGTGGAAAGCGCTTCTGGGGTAGACGGAATCATAGGAATGATACTTTCGAATGCCATATTGACAACTGATTTATTGCATACAGGGTATCCAAAATTTAATGACCACTTACATCATTTTAAAAGTTGAAAAAGTTCGTTTTTTCAAATGGGACACCCTATATTTTATTGGATGGTCGGATGCAGAATTTGATTCTGCATCGATTTGCTATAACATTCCCTATACCTATTTCCAGTGGTTTTGCTGTTAATCCAAATTTTTTATTTTAATGTGGTTTTTTGGCAGAAACCGAAACATCGCTTGCCTTTCGAAGCCAAATAAACATCAATGAAACGGTAAAAAATTTACTTTAATTAGAACATAACATTAGTACATAACATTAGAACGAAATATAAAATAAAAACAAAAAATTGGAACATAATGACAAAAAATAATAAGAGAATGTAAAATTACAATAATTGTTCTATATGACCTCCATTTTGGTTCAAACACTGAATAACTCTGTCATATACTCCTCGCGAAACAGATCTCCGAAGTTCGTCTGGACTTATATTAGTGAACGCATGGTGAACACGGTTCAATAATTCCTCTCTAGTTTGTACCGGCCTAAAGTACACTAGTTCTTTTATACGACCCCATAGGTAAAAATCCAAGGGGGTCAAATCGGGTGATCTGGGTGGCCAGTTCCAAGGTCCCCGCGGGCCAATCCACCGATCCTCGAACATCATTGACAATTGCCGGTGTACAGCTATAGTTGAATGTGCTGGAGCACCATCCAACTGAAACCAACTGTTTGCTCTATCACGTGAAGGTAGGGTATTTAGAAAATCACCTACAAACCCTCTCAGTATCTCCAGATATCTAGCCGCATTTAAATTTCCATCGTACATTTGATAAGCCACTCTGTTGTCCATAATTAAACAAAAAACCTTGAAACTAAAGCGGTCTTGGTGATTATGTTCCCTAATAACATGTGGATTATCTTGTGCCCAGTAGTGAGTATTTCGGCGATTTGTAATTCCTTGCCTGCTGAATTTCGATTCATCAGTCCACATAATCTGATGAAGAAATCTCGGATCTTCGGTCATTTTCAAAATCATAAATTCGCAAAAGTTGACACGTCTTGCCTCATCACCAAGACGTAATCCGTGAACAGTTATCTCACAAAAAGGATGCATTCCATGTTTTTTTAATATTCTGTGGATTGATGTTTTTGAAATACCCAAATCCAGCGCTGCTGTCGAAATTGAACTCCGCGGATAAGCTTGAAGAAACGCCAACACATTCACCACGTTATCTTCATTATCAGTTACGGGCTTTAGGTTATTTTGAGTTCCCTTACGTTTCCAGTTGCTATAAAGCGAGTTTCGATTCTTGCGAATTTTCCGGGAGTCATTGTTGGTAGGTCCGGCTATCGTTCATTAAATAGTCTGCATGTTCGTCGAACAATTCGTCCACATTCACCGTACGTGTAAAAAAAATTTAATAAATCATTATTGGAATATTCTTCAACATTCTCCATTATAAACTGTACTTAAGCAAGTTAACAAAATCCCTAGAACTGTAAGTAGATACCTCACGAATCTGTACGATGATACTACTTTGACATTAAATCAACATTGTTTCAATTCCTGTCAAAATCAAGGCTTACTAGGTAGAACTTTTGGAGTTTGATCACCTTTTGATAAAAATATGGATTAACAAGAAAACCACTGGAAATAGGTATAGGGAATGTTATAGCAAATCGATGGAGAATCAAATTCTGCATCCGGCCATCCAATAAAATACAGGGTATCCCATTTGAAAAAACGCGCTTTTTCAACTTTTAAAATGATGTAATTGGTCATTAAATTTTGGATACCCTGTATGCGATAAATCAGTTGTCAATATGGCATTCGAAAGTATCATTCCTGTGCTTCCGTCTACCCCAGAAGCGCTTTCCACCAATCGAAAGTGGTTAAAGGGCGCAATGCTCAAAACAGGGCTACATCTGTCCAAATTTTCAAAGAAATCAAGATATCTAAGAAAAAATTGAAAATAGGTATAGGGAAACCTGATGAAAACCCACTATGAAATTTCTCAAGAATCCAAAAATGAAATAATATACCCGGTGTTCTATTTAAAATAAGGAAGATAATGGCGACTTCCGGTATAACCGGAAGTAGTATGATCTTGAAAATATTTTTAAATGAAAGAGAATCTTGAATAACCCTGGAACCCAAAATTTCAGGATTCTTAGTTTTTTCTAACCACGAAAACTTCTAACGAACGGGTTAGGTGAAAAACCCTGTATACATAGATGTGGGATTAAATAAATAAAAACGTAAGCGGATATATTGCTTTAATTTCCGACAAGCAACTCTGGAAATTTGGCGCCCCGCTTATATTAGAACTGAAAATTATCTGCCTGAACATAATTAAAAATGTTATTCGAGTTAGTTTGATATGTTTATACTTTACAGAACGAGACACATACGGTACAAAAAGTTTATCTTAATTAATTTACAAGAGAATAACTTGCGAAAATGCTTATTCTTATTTTTCTATCTACAGAATAGTAATTTGATCTGCAAATTAATGTAATCTAATTTGTATGTAGTAGCCCACAATGTATAGGAAGTATTTATGTATCGTAATCATAACAAACGCAGCATTGCCACATTGCTGGCTCCACAGAATGCTAAACGTATATAGGTGTGTTTGGTGTATATACGTCTACACGAGACGACATCTACAGTGAATTCTATTTAACTATTCTGCGTATCTTGTAGGGGTAAAGGGGTCGTTATTAAGCCTTCTTGAAATTTTGTGTGGGAAGTTAGTACCACATAATATAATGAATACTGACGAAATAAACGAAAAACGTTGTGGAGCCCAGCGGTGGGCTTAATAACGTATTTTCGGGCTTAACAAAGTACCACTTGTATGTTGATCGGGCTGCATAATGACCGTTTATATGTCTATATATATATATATATATATATATATATATATATATATATATGAAGCGTTGTTCTTCGGGATATTTCGCCGCGTTTGGATGATTTTGCCCTGATAAGGACATCTTTCTTCCTGACGTTTCGGTGACATCACTTTCACCTTCTTCTTGAGGATCTTCTAAGTTCGACGGTTTCTTCAAGAATGCCCTCTCTGTTCGAATCGCCTTGTATTTCTAGTGCCGTGGTAGTGGAGGGGCGAGTGCGGCTTCTTGTGATTGGCCCGCTGATTGTAGTGTTGTTCCCTCTCTGTCGGTCTTTCTGTGTTCGGTCCGTGTGGTTTACGTTAGGCGGTGGGATGCTGTTGTTTCGTCGTTTATTTCTAATTCGTCTGTCCGATAACGTTGATTTCCATATGTCAGGTAAACGTTGTGCGTCGTCACGTTTATTCATGCAACGTTTACCTGACATATGGAAATCAACGTTATCGGACAGACGAATTAGAAATAAACGACGAAACAACAGCATCCCACCGCCTAACGTAAACCACACGGACCGAACACAGAAAGACCGACATGTTACCTTTCAGCTTATAGGAATTACTCAAGATAAAGTTATTCGAATTACCTGAGCTCTTATAGCTGTAGTACTCTAATTCGGGGAGACGTGGCGTCCTTCCTTCAGGATGGCACTACACTTATTCACTGGGTGTTCCAGGATAGGGCTTATATTAGTGTCGGGGGTTAATGAAAGAGTTGTTTCAAACCACATGAATTTATTACCACAACTCGGTCACTAAACAATAGCCACGCAGGACTATAAAGAAATGGCTTAAGGCAACACTAAATATTAAGAGATATATACATAGATTGAAATTATATACACTGTCTACTGAGACACCTTGACCAAAGGGCTAATGATCCCACACACAGGGGGATAAGACAAAGGGGGTGGTCGCTAGATACTGGCAGTTTAAAAATAGAGAGGGATATTTGAGACACTCAGTTGGGGTTCTAGGGGATAAGGCTCCCTTCGGGGTACCTAGTCAATTAACGCCTAGAATGGGTAAGGCTGCCTTCGGGTACCAAACCAACTAACTACTTCTGAGTGACGTGACGGGGCTATCTTGAGATTGCCAACCGTGCAAGCTTAGGAATCAGTTCAGTACTTACGGTTGTAACAATGGGCACGACGTGAGGTCACTTTAGCCATACGTCACAAGTCACTGGGGTGGTGTATCGGCACAGGACCTACACTTGGATAACGATCCGTGGTCTGGATCTTTGTTGAAGCACTAAGTGGCACTCACAACGTCAACAACCTCTCGTATTTGGTTGGGTCACTTTGTTCAACAACCTCTCTTTTGGATGGGTCACTTTGTTCAACAACCTCTCTTTGGTTGGGTCACTTTGTTCACAGCCTCACTAACAGGTCACGAATGCTCCTTGGATGTTGGTGGAAGCACGCAACTACTGTTGATTCGGACTCTCAGTCCTCCTCGTAAGTGTTCGGCTTATCCTTTATAGGTCCTTCCTCGTCTTCGGGTATCTTCGGGTCACCTCGGAAACGTTCGGGTTTACTTCGTCTCGTTCGTGAAAGCCTTCCTACGCCTTCGGGTATCTTCGGGTCACCTCGGAAACGTTCGGGTTTGCTTCGTCTCGTTCGTGGAAGCCTTCCTACGCCTTCGGGTATCTTCGGGTCACCTCGGAAACGCTCGGGTTTGCTTCGGCTGCGTTCGGCTTGCTCGTAGAAGTCGTCCTACGTCTTTAGTTCTCCTCGGGTATGTTCGGCTTTGCCTCGGAAACGCTCGGGATTGCTTCGAGTCGCTTCGGCTTGCTAGTAGAAGTCGTCCTACGTCTTTAGTTCTCCTCGGGTATGTTCGGCTTTGCCTCGGAAACGCTCGGGATTGCTTCGAGTCGCTTCGGCTTGCTCGTAGAAGTCGTCCTACGTCTTTAGTTCTCCTCGGGTATGTTCGGCTTTGCCTCGGAAACGCTCGGGATTGCTTCGAGTCGCTTCGGCTTGCTCGTAGAAGTCGTCCTACGTCTTTAGTTCTCCTCGGGTATGTTCGGCTTTGCCTCGGAAACGCTCGGGATTGCTTCGAGTCGCTTCGGCTTGCTCGTAGAAGTCGTCCTACGTCTTTAGTTCTCCTCGGGTATGTTCGGCTTTGCCTCGGAAACGCTCGGGATTGCTTCGAGTCGCTTCGGCTTGCTCGTAGAAGTCGTCCTACGTCTTTAGTTCTCCTCGGGTATGTTCGGCTTTGCCTCGGAAACGCTCGGGATTGCTTCGAGTCGCTTCGGCTTGCTCGTAGAAGTCGTCCTACGTCGTCCGTTATCCTCGGGTAGGTTCGGCTTTGCCTCGGAAACGCTCGGGTTTGCTTCGAGTCGCTCGTGGAAGCCTTTCTGCGCCTTCGGGTATCTTCTGAAACGATTGAGCACGTTTCAGAGATCTTCGGGAAAACTTTTCCCGGCTTCGGCTTTTCGTCGGATGCGTTTGAGCTCGCTCGTAATGTTCGGCTCGCTCGTAGAAACTTCCTGTGCCTTCGGGTATCTTCTGAAACGATTGAGTACGTTTCAGAGATCTTCGGGAAACTTTTCCCGGCTTCGGCTTTCGTCGGATGCGTTGCTGTTGTCGTTCTAAGTCTTTAGAGTCGACTCGATTCAGCAGCTAGAGCTGACTGACTGACTTAATATAAAATTTCTTAGCTTTTATAACATTTTTAACGACGTAAACAAATGACGCTGTTGCAGGTGTTCTTTCAAAAGACGCATTCTATTCGTCGGAATAACGACTCTTTTGATTGGGCAGAAGCCCTTGCTTCTCGTGTAAAATATTTTTCACTTTGATACTGTTAGAAATATATGGGAATTTTATGGGAAACGTGCATCGTCTGTTATGTTTGTTTATAACAATTTCATTCACGGATCGAAATGATTTTTAAGTCCGCACAATCTTAGCAAATATTAATAACAACAATATATAATGTTTATTAGCTCAAATCGATCGCAAGCACGTCGTTTAAATCGTATTCAGGAGACGGCAAAGGTAACAGACAGAGAGGGAACAACACTACAATCAGCGGGCCAATCACAAGAAGCCGCACTCGCCCCTCCACTACCACGGCACTAGAAATACAAGCCGATTCGAACAGAGAGGGCATTCTTGAAGAAACCGTCGAACTTAGAAGATCCTCAAGAAGAAGGTGAAAGTGATGTCACCGAAACGTCAGGAAGAAAGATGTCCTTATCAGGGCAAAATCATCCAAACGCGGCGAAATATCCCGAAGAACAACGCTTCAACAAACGACCGCGAAAATATTCGAAGATATATATATATATATATATATATATATATATATGTATTTCTTTCTTAACCACTATTTTATTCAATCTTATTTTATTTCTTGGGATTGTGGTTTTTCTTTTAATTAAAACTAACACATTTTACTTACGTTTCGATGTATTTAACATCTTTCTCATCTCATCCATTGGAGTATGATTGGCTTATGGTCCGAAGAAAGGGCTGTTTTAGTGTCGATGTGGTGGATGTTATCGGGCATGTTGTTTGCTAGGGCTATATCTAGGATGTCTGGTCTGGTGTGCGGAAAAAAGCGTGTTGGTTGATATGGGGATATGATGTTTATATGTCTGAGTTCTTGGTATGTGAGAAGTGTTCTGCCTTGATTATTCGAGTAATTGCAGCCCCAGTCCGGGTGTTTGGAGTTGAAGTCGCCAGCTACGATAGTTTTCTTGCTGTTGTCTAATATTAGATTCAATTCCTGGGGGAGAAGTGCCTTTTGGGGAGGAAGGTATGCGGAGAAGAGGTGGATGTCGCCTCTGGTGGTGTGAATAATGACGCCGTTCGTCTCTAGGTTTGTAGATGCGGGGATCGGTAGTTCTCTGTGCTGTAATTTGTTTCTGACTAGTATGGCAGTACCTCCTCCGGGGGTGGGCTCTTCTGTATATTTTATAGTTGCGGATTTTGGGCGAGTGCGTCTGTAGAAGGTGAGTTTCGCTTAACAGAGCCACGTCAGCTTGCTTTTCTTCTAAGAAGATTTCTAGTTCATTTTTCTTTTGGGTCAACCCGTTGCAGTTCCAGGCTATTATTTTTAGAGATTTTGCTAAGATTTGTGTATGCATAACTGATTTAATTTGAATAGGGTGAGGATGGTCGGAGTACTTTAAATGAAGAGTTTCGTGGTTTCTATTGAAGGGTTTGTTTTTTTCCAAAGCTACTAGCACGTCGCTAAGGGCTGATGTTGCTTTTAGCATTTTACCTGAATTGCTGTAGTTGGAATGAAGCTTTGAAGAAGTTGCGTTGGCGTAGCTGAAGTTGCTAGTTACTGGTTTGTAGGTTTTGTGGCTTGAAGTCTGAGTGTGCGAGATTGTGTTTTGTTGTTTATGGTGCCGGTGGCTTGGGGGCAAAAGAGCAGCCTCTATATGACACAGTGTGCTCCCCACCGCAGTTAGCACATGTTGCTGGGGTGTTGGCTGGTTTGGCGCATTGTGAAGTTGGGTGTGATGTCCCGCATTTCACACATTTGAAGTATGAGCGGCAAGTAGCTTGGGAGTGCCCAAACAATTGGCACCGCTGGCACTGGCCCTGACTGGCCTTCCGACGCAGGGCTTCTGGTCTGACCACAATTTGTAGGATGTGGGTAATTGAGTAAATTTTATTAGCTTCGTCTCTAGGAATTTCGACTAATATCATTGGGTATAATGCTCTTGTTCTTGGGTTCGACATTCTAGAGATTTTAATGAAATTGATGTCTTGCATTTCTAGGTTGTCTCCTATTTCCTTTGTGGTTAAATATTCAGGTACACCCCGAAGAACTACTTTTAAGGTACGTTCTTCCTGGAGTCGGAACGTGTGTAATTGAAACTGGTTCTTTTCAAAGAAATTCGTGGTGCTTCTGAAAGCGTCCTTATCGGTGGGGTGTATCTTGATTCCCTCGCTTGTCAATTTCGCTAATTTGAAAGAAATATTGCTGTTATTCATTTCTTTTGCGATCGCAGTCCATTTTTGATGGTCCCTTAAGATTATCGGAGGGGTTCTGTCTTTTTTAGGTGGAGGAGTTGATTCCTCTTTGGTGTCAGTATCTGAATCTGTATTTTTATTATTATCTTGTGTATTACTTTCTTATACGTAGTATAAGGAAGTATTGTGATGATGAAAATTTTCGACCTCGAGATTTTTGCAGATGTCCACGTTTTGAAGTCCCCTGATACCGAAAAAGTGGTTTTTAAAAAATGTCTGTGTGTGTGTCTGTCTGTCTGTCTTTTTGTGTGTCTGTGTGTGACCACGATAGCGGTCAAACCGCTGTAGATATCAATTCCAAATTTTGTATTTACGTGTACATTCTTCCTCTTGAGATCTGATTAGTTTTTCAGTAAAATCGGTAGACCGGAAGTAGCAGTTAACTTCAGTGAAAAAAATCGAATTTTGCCAATATTTCGTCAATTACTAAGTTTAAACAAATTTATAAAGAATTTAATGTACTCAAAATTAAATTTTAGACAAATTATCTTAAAAAAGTTTTTCGAAATTCCAACCGGAAGTAGGTCTTTTACTCTGATCGAAAATCAGTTTTTTGCGAATATCTCGCAAGTCATGCTTCCTAGGCAGGTACATTACGAGTATAAAAGTATTTAAATTATAATTTTAAATATCTTTTGTATAAAAAAAATTTCAAAATTCGGACCGGAAGTACCACTTTTACTCTTACCGAAAATCGATTTTTTGCAGATATGTCGTAAATTATGCATTCTATATATATTTATTAAGAGTACAAAAGTATTTAGAGTTGAATTTGCAATATTTTTTGTGTACATGAAATTACAAAATTCGGACCGGAAGTGGCACTTTTACTCTTAGCCAGTAGCACTTTTTTCGAATATCTTGCAAAGTATGCATTCTATAGCGATTTATTAAGAGAATGAAAGTACTTAGAATAGGATTTTGAATAAGTTTTGTATAAAAAAATTCTTAAAATTGTATAGTTTGAAACGCTCATACGTATAAAGTCGTGTGGTGGCCACACCTCATTTTTTTTTGTGAAATTGGTTTCCATTGAATCGATATCTTGGTTAGAACTGTTTTGTTCTTTAACACTTTCGCTGCGCATTTAAATTATGAGTACAGCCCAAAGGCGGTATACTTTTTTTTAATAAAACATATATTATTTTTGCATAGAGAGTTATTATTAGAAACATCAAAATAGTTTCTGCAGAAATTGAAGCCAAAACGGCCATGACGGTAAAACCCGTCACGCGCACTGCGCACATGGAAGTATTACACAGTTCCAACGATATTTCAAGCTTATACATTTATTATGACTCTTATACACTTTCAATAATTAAAAAAAAATTATTTACAAAAGATATTTAATAAAATGTAAAGGAAAACGATACAAAAGAAAAAACATTACAAAAATATGTGTATTACATTTTGTTGTGGTACTCCATAAAACATTTACCGATACACAAATACGGGGTGGTTTGAAATCCTCCACAATGAAATGTGGTTTCTTTCCTCTTCTTGTGGATGCTATATGTTGAATAATGTTTAATACTTTTCAAATAAAACATATCACATTGACATAATCTCTTTATTACACACCCTCCTACTTCCTCGTACAACAACAACTATATCTTCCTACTATTTTTCCCTATCTCTATTCCACCGGTACCAACCTAAATCTATTACATATATACATTTAGTTATGTTTACCTATATTAACACTCTCCCTTAAACGTAACTTATGTATAAAACGTTCTAACAGAGTAAACAGTATATAACAAACTCATTAACTATGAAATGTTTAAATTATTACAATGTTTTCGAAAAACATTTGCCCCCAAACCTTTTGTAAAAATGTCTGCGAGTTGATTCATGGATTCAATGTATTTTAGTTTGATTTTTCCATTCTGCACTTCTTCTCTGATAAAATGATATTTTACGTCGATGTGTTTTGTGCGTTTCATATTTTCTGAGTTATGACTGAGAGCTATGGCACTTTGATTGTCTTCGTATAATGTTATCTCACTTTGAGTGAATATTTGCAAATCTGCCATTAACTTTTTCAGCCATATTCCTTCGCATGCCGCTAATGTTAATGCATTATATTCAGCTTCGGTTGATGATAATGCGACTGTATTTTGTTTCTTTGAGCCCCATGATACAACATTATCGTTAATTTTAAATACATACCCACTCACTGATTTTCGATCTACGGGATCGCTTCCGAAATCAGCGTCACTATAGCCTTCCAAAATGAGATTTGTCGAACTCTTCATATACATCAATGAATAATCTCGCGTACCTTTTAAATATCGAAGGATACGTTTCAAGTATGTCCACATTTCCTCTGTTGGGCTTTCCTGGTATCTGCTAAGATAGTTTATAGCAAACATGATATCCGGCCTGGTACTGAGAGCTATGTACATCAAACTGCCAACCAAGGCACGAAATGGTTGATATGTAATCCTGGCTGGATCTGTGTTTCTCAGCAGTTTCAGATTAGTTTCTATTGGTGTCGATATTACATTGCAATCAGTCATATTGTATTTATTTAGTACAGTTTCAATATACTTCTTCTGATTCAGTTTTACAGTTCCCTTTTTTTCGTCCCATTCAATATCTATACCTAGAAAATGATTCAGTTCTCCAACATTTGTCATTTCAAATTTCTTACTAAGTTCTTCTTGTAACTGCACTATATCGTCCCTTTTTGTTGCTGCGATTATTAAATCGTCGACATATATTAATATATAGATCCGACGCTCTCCCTTAATTTTTGTATATAAGCAACTATCATTTTTGGATCTGATAAAACCTAATTTTAATATGAAGTTGTTAAAACACTCGTTCCATTTCTTAGGTGAGGTTTTTAATCCATATATCGCACGTTTTAGTTTACAGATTAAATTTCCCTTTCTTTCAAAACCTACTGGTTGTTCCATGTAAACTGGATCTTCATTTTCGATTTTCCCGTTTAAAAACGCTGTTTTTACATCTAACTGTACTTTATGCAATTTTAAATGGTTTGCTACCATTATTAATAATCGAATTGTAGGCATTTTTGCAACCGGCGCATATATGTCTTCTTTCATGGTCATTCCTCCACTTTGCATAAAGCCTCTTGCTACAAGCCTTGCTTTAAATCGCTCGTTCTTTTCTTTTTCTCTTTTAATTGTATATACTCACTTACAGTCTATTACATGTTCATTTTCTGGTCTTTCTACCAGTTCCCAAACATCATTTTTCTGCATTGATTCCATTTCTTCTTGCATTGCTGCTTGCCATTTATGTCTATCTTCACCATTTATTGCATCCTCATAGGTCTCTGGAACCTTCTCTGAGCATGTTAACAATATGTCAACTACATAATCTTTGAAACGTTCTGGAAGTTTCCTAGTTCGTTTCCTTTCCACATTATTTTCATTCTCTGTGTCACTTTCTTCTATCACCTCTTCTTTCTCTATTTGCGTTTCTTTCTCCTCATCGAATGGCTCAAATGTCAATTGTCTTGCAGGTTGATTCGGTGAATTTAAAATTTCTATCGTTTTGGTTTCATCGAAAGTAACATTTTTCGAAAATTTGAATTTTCGTTGTGTTGGCTCCCATAACTTATACCCATTCTCCACATAACCAACGAAAATACATTTCTCATTTTTAGCATCGAATTTGCTTCTGAACTGTTTCGGAATATGCTTGTACGCTATACACCCAAAGACCTTTAATTTACTTACATCCGGTTTCCTTCCAAAGAACATTTCGGCTGGCGTTTTACTTTCTTCTAATGCATTCGTAGGACTTCTGTTCAATACATACGTCGCCACCCTTACAGCTTCTCCCCAGAATTCCTTTGATAAGTTTGACTCCAGTATCATTGCTCTAGCTCTTTCGGCAATTGTCCGGTTTGCTCTTTCAGCCACTCCGTTCAAGTGAGGATTATAAGGTCCTGTGTATTGTATCTTAATGCCCCTATCTTTACAAAATTCTATAAAATTCCCGGCCTTGTATTCGCCTCCCCTATCACACCTAACAGTTGATATTCTAAGATTAAAATGGGCAGTTACATATGCTTCATACTGTACAAAATATTTGAACATTTCACTCTTAGCTTTTAATAAATATACTATTTTAAATCCAGTAAAATCATCAATAAATGTAAGAAAATATGATTCATTATTTATAGTCTTAGGATCAAATGGACCACATATATCAGTATGAATAAGTTGTAATGGTCTTGTACTTCTACCTTTGATTATTTGTTTCCCAACCTTTTCTGTCTGTTTACTTTGCACACATTTCTCACATTTACCCCTATCCCCTGATTTTGGAACAGTTAAAGATAACCCTTCTACCATATTTTTATTCTTCAATTTAAATAAATTATTATAGTCCATATGCCCATACCTTTTATGCCATTTTTCTAATTCTTCTGTACTATTTATACAACTATAGCTTTCCCCCACATGTTTATCTAACTTAAAACTAATCTTATACAAATTTCTGTCTCTAAATCCAACATTTAACACCTTGTTATTCTTTATTAATAACACTTTTCCATTATTAAAAACAACCTTAAATTCATTTTCCTCTAATCTAGGTACTGATAACAAATTATATCGCAATTGTTCCACTAATAATACATTATTAATGCTACCTAAACATTTATTTTTACCAGCTTCTAGCAAAACCTCTATTTCCCCTAATTTTGTAGCCTCCATTGCAGTATTTTCTTTTGCCGCAATTATTTTTATTGGTTTTTCTAATTCAATTTTATTACTTAACAATTCTTCATTATTAATCATATGCTCTGTGGCTCCTGAATCTACAATAAACGTAATAACATCTGTATGTTGTTCTTGTGTTAATAAAGATAACGTAGAAGATAAAAATGCAACCCGTTCATCTTCTACTTGCCTTTCTACAACATTCGCTTGTAATTTTGTTCTACATTCAAATCTACGATGCCCTATTTTTCCACATCTATAACAAACTGTATTACATTTTGTAGAACTATGTACAGTGTCATTCACATTTATTTTTCTCTTATCAGTAAACTTTTGTTTATTTTCATTACTTATTCTACCACCTACCTGATTTGAATGATTCTTAAAACTATTTATATTTCTACGACTATTACTATAAAATACTGTTGTATCTGCCTGGCACGTTCTTCTGTCATCCGAACCCATCTTCTTCTTCATATCGTAGTCCAATAACTTCGGTTTCACGAACTCCACCGTCAGTAGCTTGGGATCCTGAGTTTCCAGGGCTGTTACAATTCCATCAAATGATGTTGGTAAAGTTGATAGTAGATGACATACAACCAAAGTATCATCCATATTCGTTCCCACTGCTTTAAGTTCTCGCACCAACTCATCGAAGTTCTTAAAATGATTTTCCGGACTTTCGGTTTCTACATATTTCATTTCTAATAACTTTTTCCACAAATATAATTGCGATGCCACCCCTTTTCTTTCAAAGGTATCTGTTAATATCTTCCACATTTCGTAGGAACTATTTTTATTCTTGACATATTCAAGGTACTCGTTCGCAATACATTGAATAATTAATACGTTGCATTGCTTGTCTTTCTTTTGTAAATCAGCTGATGATTCTTCGGTAATATTTTCTTCTGTACATTGTTTCACCTCTAGTTGATCTAATACTGCCTCTACTCGAAATTTCCAACTATTAAAGTCCTTTCCGCTAAAACGATCAAGTCCATATCGTTCAACGCTGCCTGCCATTATTCTCGCACGTTTTTTTTCAACCTTGTTTTTTTTTCAAACTGTTTTCTCCGCCAATGGACAATACACCACCATTTAAATTATTCCGTTTAATTAACTAACTAACTACCTAACTACGGACTGCTACCATGTTGAATAATGTTTAATACTTTTCAAATAAAACATATCACATTGACATAATCTCTTTATTACACACCCTCCTACTTCCTCGTACAACAACTATATCTTCCTACTATTTTTCCCTATCTCTATTCCACCGGTACCAACCTAAATCTATTACATATATACATTTAGTTATGTTTACCTATATTAACACTATAACACTGGCTGCACCGCCTGGAGAAAATTCGTCCGTTGGCGCCTACCGAATTTTTGACAGGAACGTGTAGCTTTTCTTTGAGAGTTACTACCTGGGGTTTAGCTGGCACCAAATTCTCAATTATCTGAATTCTAAAATCGTACAATGACATTCTAGATGCTGTTCCTTTTTTGTACAGCAAGAACGAATTCAATACCAGCATCTGGAAGATGTGCAAACCAAGTTTCTTATACCAACGCAACGTTTTGCGCTCACAGGGGTAATAGGACATAATTTGATCCTTGCGATCAATCCCGCCCATAAATTTATTATATTCAACTATTGGTAAGGGCTTTTCTTTATTCCTTCCAAATTTGTCTTTATAACTCATCATAGTATTATCAAACTGGGTAGAAATGTACGTAACATCCCGCTTATCCCGCCATTTTCCCACCAGCACTCCATCGTCACTATATTTCGCAATCGTTTGTCCTTTTTTTAATTGTTTATTTTTTACCTCGACGGGATTGTTTTTGCGATCAACGCGAAGAGTTCCTGTAGAGTAAGTGTCCCTACTTAGGAGTTTTACAGCAAGGTCGTGACTGTTATAAAAATTGTCCATATATAGACAATGTCCGACGTCTAAATATTCTTCCATCAAGTGTAGCACAACATTGGCTGCGTGCCCTTTCCCTCCGAAGTCGTCCAATTGTCCGGTGTAAACAAGAAACTTTAGGACGATGCCATTTGGTTCTGTTAGCACATATAATTTTATCCCGTATTTATGTCTTTTGTTTTGGATATATTGACGGAATATTAACCTCCCCCGCCAAAGTACCATTGATTCATCGAGGGACAGATTCTTGTCAGGATAGTAAACGTCGGACATTTTCTTGTTCAAATAGGTAATCAAAGGTCTAACTTTGTATAGGCGATCTCGAGGTGTCGGCTCTCCCCTTGCAGGATTTTTAATAAAGTGTAAACACCTTAAAATGATAACAAATCTATCCCGGCTAATAGCTGAAGGAAAAAACGGTATGCTAAAAAGCCTCGAAGTTTTCCAATAATCTTGAAGTCTGGGTGTGGACAAAGTTCCCATGTGCAAAAAAACTCCAAAGAATACTCGTAATTCATTGGCTGTAACATCGTGCCAGCGAGTAATCCGCGAATTCGCAGTGGTTGCTTCAGATAGGAACAATTCTTCAGCATATCGGTTTGTTTCGGTAGCAATCATTTCATAAAAATTCTCGTCAACCAGTAACCAGGTAAGTCACAGAATTCGCTTTGTTTAGTAAAAGTTATTTTCTTCAGGTTCGATGGATCGTCTGACCATTGCGGGGATAATAAAGGTTGTGCTGCGGGTAGCTTAGTACAAGGTTGTTGTTGAATTTCACCCTCACCTTCAAAATCCGAATCGGCGTCTGTCGCTGTTTCAGGATCAGTTGAATCACTCGTCGCCTCATAGATGTCGTCTGAATCGATGCTTGAGATGTTCAATGTCTTCTTCATCCGACTCAAACATTAGTTTTTCAAGCTCCCTGTCGGATAAAGGGGCTTGACAACGACCTTTTTTAACTTGCCTTGACTGTTTCGGAGTTGAAGGCCCTGCTCGGTCATCCGCCATCACGAACTCTCACTGCACTTTTTTCTAACCTCTTTGAACTGTTTGCAATACGCGCACGCAAAATCAACAGCCTGGCTTCAGTGCTGAGCTCATACTGTGTATTTGTTTTATATCTACATCTGTATGTTTTATTAATATGTTTTTTAAATGTTTATCTTTTGTATCTTTTGCTATTTGCAGTATTTTATGACATGTCATGTAAAGATTTTTTTGATGACCAATAAACACTACTACTACTACTACTACTATACTAAACGAAGAGAACTGTCGTAACCAATGACGGTAGAATCCGTCATGCGCACCAGACGCATAGATCACATGACGGTAAAAACCGTCCTGCGCAGCCAACGTGTTAAGGTAGATAAAATTAAAACACACTTGATTTCGTTTCACTTAATTTATTAGAATATCTCTAACAATATTGTTTCGGTATGGTCTACCATTCTCAAAGAACTAAATCTGCGTGTCTATTTTTTAAACTTATATTACTTGAGGGTGTGTTTACTTTACCACTTTGACCATTTTATTACTGTGTCTATTATCGGTGAGTTTATGTATTCTGTCTCTGTGTTGGTTATGTGTAATTCTTTATGTATAGCTTTTTTAATTTCTAGTATTTCTAAATAATTAAGTTTTTGGCTTTTGTTAGCATTATGTAGTAATTTACAACTATCTATATCGGGAAAGTGGAGTTTCTCAATGCAATGTTCTGAGAATCCTGTGTTTTTTGTTCCTTTGATTATAGTTTTTTTTTGTGTTCATTTAGTCTTGTTTTTATGTTTCTTCCACTTTGTCCGATATAGATAGCATCACAATTTTTACAATTAATTTTATGTACGCCAGATTTTTCTAAATTTTATGTACGCCAGATTTTTCTAAAGTTTTTTTTTGTGTTCATTTAGTCTTGTTTTTATGTTTCTTCCACTTTGTCCGATATAGATAGCATCACAATTTTTACAATTAATTTTATGTACGCCAGATTTTTCTAAATTTGTAATGTTATCTTTGCTATTGGTTAACATGGTACCTAGATTGTATTTATTTACGTTGACTACTTTTAGTCCTTTCTTAGATAGTATTTTATTGATTTGTTTATTTACTGAGGGAACGTAGTGTATTATATGCCATTTTTTTGTGTTTGTTTCTTTTATTGTGGGGTAAAAATATGTTTTTTTCTATGTTTGTGTTTTATTATGTCGTCTATTATTTTTGGATTGTATCCGTTATTCATTGTCATTATTTTAATTGTATTTAATTCTTTATTATAATCTGTTTTATTTAATGGTATGTTTATTAATCTATGAATGAAGCTATGGAACGGGGACATTTTAATTTTCCAGGATGGTTTCGAATATCTATGTATTATTGTGTCTGTGTATGTCGGTTTTCTATATATGTTATAAGTTAATTTATTATTTTCTTTCTTGATTGTGATATCAAGGAAGTTTAGTTGATTGTTATTTTCCATTTCTATTGTGAATTGGATTTTGTTGTTATCTCTATTAAAGTAATTTAGTAATTCGCTTGTTTGTCTTTCAGTTCCTAAAAATATACAAAAGATGTCATCTACGTATCTTGTCCAGTGTAATATCTTTTTGATGATTTCATTGTCGTTCTTGAATAATTCTTTTTCAAAGTGTGCCATATAAATTTTGTTCTATTATGGGCTCAATTACGGGCTTTGAGTTTGATTGTTGATTGTAATGAGCGTTTGTAATATTATTCTGTGACGAATTTAAAACTTCGTTTTGAGTTTTGCCGTAGTAGGTCTTCTGTGCTTCCGGGAACCGTTGTTTTTGTTGTTTTGTGTCTGATTTTTGTGTGGATTTGGTATTTTGTGGTGTAACACCTGATTCATCTACTTTTCTTTTATTAGTTTTAGGTCTCCTAGGCTTTACTAGTTGGAAATCCTATCATGAAAGTTTGATTGATTTGAGATTGTAAGGATGATTTATTTCCTTAGCTGTTGGGAAATAGTGTTAGTGTTGTGGCTGGGTGCTGGTATTAGCGTGTTTCCCGATTTTTCCTTCATTATAACTTGAATTGCTACGATTAATTGTGCTAGGGAATTCAGATCCAATGCTTTCTTGGTGTTTGTGAAGGTAAAATCTGGTAGCAAGCCGAATTGACGGCAGGAGAGTTGTCAAGAATCATCTTTTCTGTATGATCTTTGTTATCATTGACGTTGGAATTTGTGATTAATTCATCCATAGTGATTTCAAGCGTTTTCTTTTGCTTTTTAATTTAGGTATAGGTTTAGCCTTGCGAAACCGCGAGTGGTTTCGCGGGCTATCCGCGCCTTTTGTGCGAATTATGTGCACTTAATTTACATCGAACTATATACAATATGTATACTTTATACAGGTAAGAGCGTCTTTGTTACCTTTCAGCTTATAGGATTTGCTCAAAACGTGCGTACTGATTGACGTGACGGGGCTATCTTTAGATCGCCAATCGTGCAATCTTAGGAATCAGTTCACGTTAGCCACACGTCACAAGTCACTGGGAGGGGTGTATTGGCACAGGTTTGCATTACGATGCGTTCACTGGATTTGATTGAAGCACTAAGCGGCACTCGCGAACGTTCAACCTCTCTTAATTGGTTGGGTCACTTTTTCAACGCCTCACTAACAGGTCACGAATGCTCCTTGGATGTCGGTTGAAGCACGCAACAGCTGTTGGTTTCGGAATCCTGGTCCTCCTCGTAAGTGTTCAGTTCTCTCGTAGAAGCCTTTTCTCGGCTTCGGGTATCTTCGAAAGCGTTCGGTAGTCTTCGAAAATGTTCGGTTCGCTAGTGGAAACCTTTTCCCAGTTTCGGATAACTTCGGATGCGTTCGGGTAGTCTTCGGAAATGTTCGGTTCGCTCGTAAAAATCTTCTCTCGGCTTCGGGTAACTTCGGAAGCGTTCGGGTAGTCTTCGGAAGTGTTTGGTTCGCTCGTAGAAATCTTCTCTCGGCTTCTGGTAACTTCGGAAACGTTCGGGTAGTCTTCGGAAGTGTTCGGTTCGCTCGTAGAAATCTTTCTACGACTTCGGGTATCTTCGGAAACGTTCGGATACGTTTCGGAAATGTTCTGTTCACTAGTGGAAACCTATTCTCGGCTTCGGGTAACGTCGGAAGCGTTCGAGTTCGCTTCGAACGTTTTCGGTTCACTAACAGGAACCGAGGATGTTCGGTTTTCTTCGGAGATGGACTGGTTACTTGATATAAAATTCTTCAGCTTTTATAAGTTTACTTTGGCGTAAACAAATGACACATTATGCAGGTGTCCCGAGAATGAATTATTTTATTTGCCGGAATGACGAGTCTTTCGATTGGTGGAGAGAATTTTTGTTTCTCGAACATTTTACTTTTCACTTTAGTACATTAGTCGAGAAATGTCTAGGTGGGGCCTGTGCGCGATAATTTTGTTCTTGGTCAGAATAACAGCTTTGCGGATTGGTTAAGATAATATTCCAACATTATTATTTTGATTATACTGTTGGAAAACATGGGAGATGTAAAAAAGTGATCCGTGACGTTATTATTGTTTATAATAATTAATTACGCCGGCACAACCTCAATAAATGTTACAAACAACAACAAATAATGGTTTATAGCTCGAACAAACGTTGAACACGTCGCTAGTTCACACCCAGGAAACGGCATAGGTAACATCTTTGGCGTTCCCGCCGCGGTACGTGCACTCCCTATAAATATAGAGGGGCCGACCGAGAGGCGCCAGTTGCTGTTCGGAACTCAAGCGCGATCAACATCGATACACTATCCTGAGGGATGCATGTATGACATTTATCATTAACAATTTTACCACTTTGAAAATAACAAAATAGCACTGTTGTGGCTTACAAAACACGCATGAGGCACATGCGAATGCTCACTCACAACTGGTGCTTCTTCTGGCGAGGGTGGTCTTTTTTATATCGGCGGTCGGTCCCTCGGGCGACGAACCCTTCCAGTGGAGGATGTTCGGTTTACCTTCGGGTGACGGGGTAGGAGTAGGGTCGGTGTTAGCGGGTGACCGTGGTGCTACCGGAGAGGGAAGCAGACCGTCACGGAATTATCGCGCTACCGTACTTCATTTTATATGGAATATTATCTGAAAACTTCTTTTCATAAACTAGGTCATGCCTCTCGGCTACTTTATCTTCACATAAAATATTGCTTTTGGAATTATTTCATTTTGCCAATTTCTTTTATATTTTTTGGCTACAAAACCACTAACTGATTTTGTCTACGTGTGAACTTCCTTCCTGTACATTAATTTCTTGTAACTCTTTCAAAAGTAATGATTCACTTAGAGAACTTCACTATCCACCACTTGACGAACAAAACTTTTAATTGAGCTTATTATGCTTGACTTATCCTCTTCACAATTAGCAGATAAAGAATGCCTGTTTACCAAATTATTAATTAACAAGGTTATAAAATCATATGTGAACATTTGTGGTGTAGGATTTATATCTCGCACTCTCGGTTGTCTTATTTGACCAAACAAGCTTTCGGGGGGATCTTGATTGATCAGTCTTGGTTTCAAATACAAGCCTTTTTTTATTTAATGCATTATAAATTTCTCTAAGCCATTTAGCGTAATTATTCAATTAGGCAGTGAAGGTGGCCTACTTTTCTCCGAGTTTCCCTCTTTTTCGAAATACATATTTCTTATATGCATTCTTGCTTCTTGCCAAAAATTAAGATGTCCTGATGAACTTTTCACAGCACATTTTAGTTGTTTTTCGCCTCTTGGCGAAGGCTCATTCCATTGACGGAATCAAACAGTTTATCAAAAAATTGTAGAACTTCAGCAGTTTAACCCTAGGACTACCAAGAAAACGGCCTATTGCTACTTACCGCGCGGGTCCATTGGACCCGTATTACTATAATATGCTGGGTTTGAGCTAATATTCGGCGATCATTTTCAATTAAATATGGTTGGTATAAGCATTATTATATTTGACTCTTATTTTATTCAACCGAAGCAGTAATAATAACAGGACATAAATATTGTAAAATAAAATATATAAATGACTTACATAAAGGTAAAAGTAGGTTAAACACATTTCTTACATATAACTACCGAGTGTTCACCGCACACATTGGTTTTACAACGTGCACAAATTGTTCTTGTTTTTCTGTCTTTCGAAGATGGACAAATATTACATCTTTTTTTCTTTTTTGGAATCTCAGAACTAGTAGATGCTTGAGCTTCTTCTTCTTCTGCTTCTGGTTTTTCGGGGTCTTTGTAGTCTGCCAGCTCCTTTCCTAGCTCAATTAGAAAGTGTCTTCTCTTTTCCAAATGACAAGCTGAATTCGTTTTCAAGAGCTTCCATAGTATGTATGCGTTCATGGCGCTGATGTCTATCATATTATAAAAAACAACAAGAGGCCATCTCCTCGTCATCCTTTTCACGGTGCATGATCGTGTCATTTTGTCCATGTTGTCTACGCCACCTTTTGTTTTATTGTAGTCCAGGATTACCTGAGGTTTCTTTTTTAGGCCATTGTCAACATTTTTCTCACTGTGCAGAGTACTAAGCAACGTTACAAGCTTGCGTTTCTTTGGGCAATACGAAATAATCATCGCATCGTCTGTAAAACCAAACTTCGTGGAAAACACTTGACGATGTTTTGGATCGACAAATGAAGGTGGCAATTCGGGTTTATTTTTACGGATCGTACCAACTAATGTTAGGTTTTTTGGTAACAAGTACTTCGCAAGATTGTACGAAGTGAAGAAATTGTCGCAAGTGACATTCCTTCCAGAGTTTTCAATTTCTTCTACTAAACGTTTTACAACCCCTTCCCCTTGATTCTTATCTCTTTCCTCTCCTTGCTTTCCAAGATAAATTTCCAGTTTCCACGCATAGGTTGTTACACTATCATAAATGGCCCAAATTTTATTCCATATCGTCCAAGTTTTGATGGAATATATTGCCGAAAGGGACATCTTCCTCTGAAAGTTACAAGCTGTTCATCAACCGTCATACACCAATCTGGTACATACGCATCTCGCAAATAAGTATTCCATAACTCGAAGCATTCCCGTATTGGTGCTATTTTGTCGCTACTCCTTTTTCTTCGTCTTTCCCGCGCATCGTCGAATCTAAGTACTCGAAGTATAGTTTGAAATCGACTTCGACTGATTATAGTACCAAAGATGTTTCTACCATCGTTTTTGCTCCAAAGTTGTGTTACGTCTTCGTTGTAAGATTTGTATACACCTATTAGTATCAAAACTCCAATAAATTTCTTCAATTCTTGGACATCCATTTGTTTCCAATTTTGGCCGAAAACAATTTTTCCTTCTTCGTTCGTCCACTTTAGGATAATTTCAAGAAGAGGTTTACGACAATAAATCAAAAAAGAAGAAGCAGGTGTATGGATCTTGCTTTTTCCAAAACGTGTTAGGCCTGAACGTTCTCGTAAAAGATTGTGTCGTGGTTGTCTTCTGCGATGAGGTAAAATAGGATCTTGGTACCAAACAACTTGTTTGTTCTTTGAGGTAAAAGAATTAGCTCCAGCCGGATTTCTATTGTGATCATCATCGCTGCTCTCAGCAGATTCTTCGCTATCTGATTCTTCTGCTGTGCTTGTGTCACCTCCATCGATGAGGCCTTCGACTGCATCTACCTCTCCATCGTCGTCAGAAGATTCATATCCGCTATTGTATTCAACATCACTTATTTCGTCTACCATCGCCTTGATTGGAATCATTCGGAACGAATGCTACTAACATTTATTATAACGATCTGTTCTCTTCGATGACCAAAAGCGGACTGTCTCCACACGGCTTATAAATATGCTGAAACACGTAAAGTCCCCAAAATCTACATAATAAAGAGTCATATCTCCTTTCTATATACATCGGAAAATACCAAGGAAGGTTTATCAGCAGCGGGGAAGTCCGGAATTTATAAACGAACCACTATCTTTCTACAAAGATACTCGCTTTGTTCACATTTAATCATTAAACGACATATGGGTCCAACGGACCCCGTTTGGTAAATCGCGAAAGTATTTTTATACTGCCAAAACCATTCCTTCTAAAATAATTTTTTTGTCAAAATTTTAAAGTTATAACTCGTACTTAAAAAGTCTATTAATACCAGTAAATTAGCCCAACCATAAGTACGATAAAACAATGGTTAGAAATCGTTTCGGGTCCATCGGACCCGCTCGGTAGTCCTAGGGTTAAAAAGCATTGGTACTCAATTTAGTGCCATCAAATCCAGTTGCCACTGTAAAAATTTGAAAAGCTGTTAGTAGTAATGTATGTAAAGAAATGTGGAATATCTAAAACTTACTAACCGCATATTTGGTTTAGAGAGGACTTTTATTATTAACTTTAAAATAAACTATAAAGTAACTTTAAACTATTGTGATTAATTACTCACCAGTACGCGCCATTAAAGCAATCACTGATGCAATAGTGTAACTTATTGTCTGTACGCCTTCATCACAAACTGTAGCCAACACATGGAGTCCTGTTTTCTGAAACTTCAATAAGTTTTTAACTGTAAACTTTTAATTATGACTTTTTAGTTGAACTTTTAGAAAAAGTGTAAAATATAGGCATCTTCCATTGTTTCCCAAGTCCTCGTAGCATAAAAACCAAAACATGATCTGCAATTGTCACGGGTTTTCCACCTGTTTCTGCGTTTGATATGGGGTTTGATACCCATCTCACTATACATTAATATGCAGTTACGGTCTCTATCCGCCAAGTCCTTCACATTTTCCTTCAAGTTATTGAATATGGCTTCATTAAATTCTGCTTGAATTTGTATATAGAGTTTACCAATGCCATTATGGTCTTTCTGGATGGTAGAATAAGTATTTTCGACAAGAACTTATAAGCACGGCTGCTTTGCGTATGTATAATCAGGCTCATTATTTTTTCATTTATTGAGAATTTTTTACCCTTTGGAGATTTCTCACGTAATCTTATTTGGCTACGCATAAGATGTTGTGCTTTGGGATGTAAATTCCGTGTTACTTCTAACATTTGTTCGTTGGTAAAATTATGCAACTTTTGGTATAGATTCTTTTGAAATTCAATACACTTGCAGTTATCCGAATCCTCTTTATATTTTGATATTTTTTTCTGCATCGAGGTGATAATTGTCACCTCTTCACAATTTCTAATTTTGACGATGAATCTGAAATTGGAAGACTAAGAAAATGTGATAAGAAGTTTTTCCTAATGATATAATGTAGAAAATGAATATCTGCTTTACTCCTGTATCACCAGTGTTGCTTCATATAAACTAATAAAAGTTAACATGCCTAATTTCTGTTAAAAGTATTGTAGGCATCTTTATTATTATGTTTCTTTCTTAACTTGAACGGTATATTAAATTAAAGCTTACCAGATTTATATATATATCTGCCAATTAAAATACTACTACTTGGTAACTCAATTGCTCTGATTGGTTTATGTAAGCCGCAGAACTGACCATTTCTTATGTTACAAAGACAGGCTTTTCAATATTAAAATAGAAAATGGATTTACTTTGGCAATTTCCATTTTATCCTTGGGCGGAAGAACGAATGTCGGAATTGCATTTGGTTTAAAAAAATATTTGTGCTTCTATCATTTACATGAAAATATATATGGCGTATGATTTATACACTTGTTCAGGATTCCTTTCTATCAGTACAGGATTTCCACATACATTTCACATACATAATTTAGATGCATGTATATACATGCTTTGCCGGGGTCCGGGCATAGGTTAGAAAAAATGTCGTTGTCAAAGAGAAGGCGAGTGCACAATCCGGAAATGCGTGTTCTTAAATCTTGTGGCGGAAGTTATTTTTTTGCCCAAATACGTGGGTCAATATTACAGGTAATCTCTATTTTTGAAATTGTTAATGATAATACGGGTTTAGTTTGTGTTTCGTCAAATGTATTCCTTAACGTAAAATGTAACGCATTGACCTTCCCTCATCAGCAATGGATTCATCAGAAATATCTGGCGATGATTCACGATGTCTTACTTACCTTTGTTTATTTGTAAGACTTCACTTAGCAGTTATGGAATTATTTAAATTAGTATTCATGATATTCCATATTTCAGTATTTTTGCCATTGAAACCTATATGTGTATATGATTCTTATTTCTTTACAGTTCTACAACTATTCCATTTTTGCGGAATTAAGGATATAATTAAAGAATAAAACTGTATTACATTAAAGGATTTCTAAAGAAGTGAGTTAGAAAATTATATTAATTAGTATATCTCAGAAAACCATAAGAATATTACTATATATTTTTATATAGTTTACTAGTGGCATACTTCAGTATGCAATAGAAACATTACACCATGTTGAAATGAGTGCCTTCTACGATCGCAAAATGTACCGCAAGACATTCTTTCTCAGTGGTAGAGAAATTGCGCTCCTGACGAGTCAGTAAACTACTAATATACGCAATAACTTTTTTTCCATCATCGAACTTTTGAGACAACACCGCACTGATACCTAAATTTGAAGCATCTGCCCAGATATTAAACTCTTTCAAAATCAGACATAACTAACACCGGAGCGGTCACCAACACTGTTTTAATTCCGTCCACGCGCTACCGCAAGTCTCAGACCACATGAACGGCTGATTCTTCTTCAAAAGTTCCGCAAGGGGAGCGATGAGGGAACTATAATTTTTCACAAAACATCGATATCAGCTACACATGCCAATCATTCAGTGATATTCTTGGGTGGGGGGATATTCAAAATGTCTTGGATTTTGTCGGGTTCTACATTTAACCCAGAATGATTAACACCGAAGCCTAAATATTTTAATTCATGCCGACAAAACTGTGATTTCTCGCGATTCAACGTTAAGCCAGCGCAGCGTTCTGGAGATGTTTCATTACTTGGGCAAGAATATCAAGATGTTGATCAAAAGTGAAGGCAACAATAATAATATTAACCAGATACTCGAAAACATGAAGTTCAAGATCAGCACCAAGTACACGATCGTCAAAGCGTTGCCACGTCGCAGGACTATTGTGGAGCCCAACAAGCATGCGCGCAAAGAGAAACAAACCCCACTGCGGCACCGTGAAGGCCGTAAAAGGTTTACTAGACTTAGCCATCGGGATTTCCCAGTAAGCCGATTTAATATCAAGAGTTGTTCAATATCTAGCATGGCGAGCCTGTCTTAAGATGTGAGAGACATATGGTAAGGGATAGGCATCACGTTTAGTTACACGATTTAGTTTCACGCTTCACGCGTCACCATCGTGTGTTCAACCATGGTGGTACAACCTATACGATCGAGATTAGAATTTGCAAAAATACGGTCGACTAATCGATCCAACCGACTTCGTTGTTCTACAGACAATAAGTTGGCCTCAACCGTGTCGACGTGAAACCCGGGCCCCGAGAAAAAGTTCATTCCCCACGTCATAATAGATTGGAGACGATTCCCATCACACGCCAAAAATCCGAACCCTAAATTAAGGACGTTGTGACGTCAGGTATAACTAAAATTTCTAAACTTTTTTCAGCATTACGAAGCTTGACAATGGTTTCGACATAACCTAAATATTTACAAGTCTTACCGTCTGTCAGTTTGACAGACATAGGATTACCCAATAACCGAACACCCAAAGAACTAAGTTGCGACCAACCAAAGGAACCCAAAATAATTTGAATCTAATAATCCCAAAAATGTAATCCTGAAACAGTAACAGATAAATATGGTCGCTTAATCGCCCTGGGCATGTGACAACACGAAATCTAAGAGCACTCGATGCTCTAAATTAACCGGCTTATCACTAAAAACCGACGTTGTAGGCTGCGTGGACCGGTTATTCAACGCACCCGAGGGGTGTTTAAATTACACTTAGTATATTTACGAACAGTTACACCAGACATGCCACTCTTAAAACAATGAAGTTTTCGGGATTTTCTACATTGAGCCGAAATGTGACGATATTGATCGCAATTCCAACATTTACCATTCGAGGTCGAGACCACCGAATATACCCAAAATGCCGAAGAAGGAGTGGCACAAGCTAAATCAGGCTCTAACAATTGATTGCGCTGAGGTGGAAGCACATACGCCTTTACATAAGCTCTACGCGTCTCTAAACGCTTACAAACAGATTTTAATTCTTCTAAGGTTCATGCTTCTGTTAAATCGAGCTGACTTTGATAAAACCGCGCCAAGTTCCGTAAGACAATCCTTAAGCGACTAGACTCTGGCATGTCTATAGTTAAGTGTGAGAACAAATTCGTCATGATGGCAACATACATACTAATAGATTCGTTAGGACCTTGTGTACGTTTTCGAATTTCATCGAACAATTGTTCATCATAAAGTTCTACGAACTGCTCTGTACCAAATTAACGGCTGTCCCGAACATCGCTGGCAGCGAGTCTACCAGGACCATCGTTGTGCGCAACCTCTCTATTAGCGACTCAAAAAATGCAAAACTTTACATCACTATATCTATCTCCCACCACCGAGGAGGAAGTGATCGATATAACGAGGAAACTCAAGAGCAAAGGCACTAGGGATATTGACGGTTTAACGTCTACGTTAATTAAACAAGTCATACATTTTGTGAGTGGTCCTCTCGCGCATTTAATAAATTCCATGTTTCTTCATGGTATTTTTCCCATGGAACTGAAAAGAGCAAAGATTTATCCAATTCGTAAAACTTGTCAACAGAACGGCCTCAACAACTATAGGCCAATTTCCATACTGCCAACAATTTCAAAAATATTTGAGCAAGCAATTCCAACTCGCTTGGTTAAATATCTTGAGGACAGACATTTATTCAGTGAGGCACAGCATTGGTTTAGAAAACAACGATCTACAGTCACAGCAATGACTGAACTTGTAGACGCAGTTGCAGAGGCTTTTGATTAAAAGGAAAACGTGAAACTGATCTGTGATCTGTCAAAGGCATTTGATTGTGTTGATCACGACATTCTTTTGGGGAAAATGCAACATTACGGAGTACGTGGCATTCCTCATGTGCTATTAAAAAGCTATTTGACCAACAGAGAACAACAGGTGTGTTGGAATGAACAACTGACAGATGCGGAGATAGTAAATAGGGGAGTGCCGCAGGGATCCATACTGGGGCCTGTGTTATTCTTGATGTACATAAACGATATTCCTGCAAATGTCCGCTGCCATAAGACCTTAATGTACGCAGATGATACATCCTTCCTTATACGAAACAAAGATACTAGTTTGACGCAGGATACAGGAAATGTTCTGGCGGAGGCTGGGGAGTGGTTTGGCGCAAATAAGCTCAGTATCAATGCGCAAAAGACCCAAACCTTGGTCTTCTCCACAGACAACAACCAAAAAGGATCAACGAAATTCTTGGGCATTTTCATCGATTCAAGGTAACATGGGCCGATCAAGTCACCAACTTGCAGTACCAGCTTTCTAAATCCATATATGCAATACGCAGAATAAAGAAGATAGCCGGAAGGGATGCCGCACGGCTGACGTACTCCGGAAGTTTCCATAGTAGGGCCACTTACGGGGTTCTCTTGTGGGGTGGATCACCAGCGGCACAGAGGATATTTTTACAACAGAAACAAGCAATCAGAGCAATAGTGGGAGTAAATTCAACAACTAGCTGTAGAAGTTTATTTAAAACTTTAAATATACTTACCTTGCCGTCCTGCTATATCCTTTCTAGTTTACTCCACATTCATCTTACACAAAAATATCCGACCCATAGTGTGGCATGAAATGCGTTTTGCACGAATAACAGCTTCTAAATTATATGAGCTGGCTAAATGTAAAACAGCAGAAGGCACTCTTGTGGAGTCAATAATAGGCGCTTATAAAGTGAGTGACACAAGTGCTATGAGAAGGGGTCGTAATTTAGAAAAACATGTTATAAAAGGTGTGGGAGAGAAACTGAACATTAAAGTGAAAAAATGTGGATTATTCATCTTGCCAACGTATCCATTTTTTGGAGCTTCACCTGATGGAATTACCTCACAACATATAATAGAAGTAAGGTGTCCAAGCAGTGCAAAAGCTGTACAAAATTATGTAAAAAATAATGAACCTACAGCAAAATTTAAAGCACAGGTCCATTTACAGATGTTCTGTGCGAACAGACAAAAGGGACTTTTTTGTGTTGCTGATCCTGAGTTTGAAAACAATAATGTACAAATTGTAGAAGTAATCTATGATGAGAACTACTTAAAACAAATAATTTTTGATAGTTTGCAAAACTGGGAAAATATTATTTTTCCCAAATTGTGTAAATCAGTATTGATTTAATATTTTATTGCATTTAATACAAATTATATACTAATTAAATGTTAAATAGGTTGTTTTGAAACTTCGCCCTATGAAACTGTTGTTTAGTGGTATGGTGTTATAATTTATAATATCTAGTTGTTTTTAGGAAATAAAGATTCAGATTTAGTAAGCATTCCTTTATTTCTCACTTGATGTTTTTAAATTTGTTTCTATAATAAATAAACAAGACATTACAGGAATCAGATTATCTTTATTTTATTTACATCATATGAATAAATGAAAATATAAAGTAATATATATTATTTGATATACACCTAATTGCGTAATTTGTTAAAGCATTGTTTACACTATGAAATACTTGTTCGCAACCAGGTGTACTTTTAAAAACTATTTTATTATTGACGTTTGCAAATTTATTAAAGCACACGCTACAACTAGGACATTATCAGTATGAGATATTAAATTGTGATCAATTACAGAATGAGGTTTCAGATATTCAAATTCTCTGATTCTGCGAATAACTCTTTCGACGATGTGTATTCTTAAACTTGCAACCCGCTTAGTTTCCAATACCTCAGCCTTTGTTGGTTTCTTTGTGCTTGATACACTAGGTGGTCTAATTAAAGCACATTTTTTTTTCATGCAACAACTTTGCTTTGTCCTTAAACCCTCTATCTGTCATAACACCACATCCTGCTGGAATGACGTCCAGATAGCCACTATCTTCTACTAGCAAAGAATCGCTAATTCTTCCACCATATCCTTTTGATATAAAATTAATAAAACCATCAGGAGTGGAAGAAACAAGATATTTTAAAGTATTGCATTTCTTATATTCAGACCATGTTAAAGACTGCTTTATTGGATCTGATGGTTTCTGGATCTGAATTTCAAAACAATCTATTATAGATTGTACATTACTATATCGTGCCCTAAATGCAATTGGTAACAACTGTTCAATTTTATGTTTTTCTGGCCAATATATTAATGTTTTCAAAAAATGTTCCATTACAGGTAATGTTTCTTTAAACAATTTTGATGCATTAGATGTTGACATACCAAATGAATCACCTAGTCTTGAAAATGAATCGTTTAATTTAAATTTCATTAATGTCAACTGTATATTTTTTTTGCTGAAGTTGGTTTTGGAAGAAAGTAGTTCAAGTAAATGGGGGTACCATGCCCCAGGAATGCCACAATAACTTTTTGGTTTTTTAACTATTAAGCTCCTGGTAATGTCTAAAGCTTTTTGTTGTTCCTGTTTTGTATCCTCCACTAGCTTCAACTGTTGAAAATCACTCTCTGAGGCAGGTGTAAACATTGATTCAGTATCTTCAGTCTCAGTACTTGTAAATGATTTTGATAAAATTGTCGTAGCACAAGGTACATGTTTAAATGGTGATGTAGCCACATTTTGGGCTTGGAAAAGTTTTTCTGTTGATGTACTAGCATGCAGCATACTAATATTCATCTGGCATGACACATATTTACTGCGGAAAGATGGTCTCACTTGCACCCCCACATCCTTTACACTACGATGGTGTAATAATTCAACTGAGCACTGAACTGGTTCATTCACAATATTTGTATCACATGGTTCGTTTATTATGCTGGTGCCAGATAGGTTAATAACTTCTTCAACATTGGTATCCTCTGTTTCTTCAATTTCTTTTGCTTCTGGGCTATCGACAACTTGCAATAATACTTCTTCTACTAAACGTTTTCTTACACGTTTTATAGTCGTTGATCGCTCCGATGTAGCAGCAGTTCTCTTCCTGCCTGGCTGACAAGTAAATATATGTGGAACTACACCTGGCTTTAATGTAATATTACCTCTCATATGTGTATATCGTACATAATTTTCCATATCTTCTTTAAACTAGAATAAAAATAAAAGAATATTTAAATAAACCTAGATATAGGGTAACAAATAAATACAATTCAGAAACTGTAATTAAAGGAAATGCAAAACATCAGCTCTTGGAATAAATTGTTGACAATTTTCAGGTTTTATACCTATTAATGTAAAATTGTTAAAACTTAATAGAAACTGGGATTTTAAGAAAATAATCACCTCATAACATTCCTAATAACCATTATAAGTAATAAGTTTATTGGTTACTTACATTAAAATGATCTTCGCAACAGAAGAAGACAGTTTTCGTTTTGGAAACATCACGTCTAGCTGCCTTAAACCATTTAGCTTTTCGCGAATAATCCTTTGGAACGGTCACGAATATTTTATTTGGAGCACTTACTGATGTATTTTTACATCCAGGAACAAAACACCACTTATTTTGAGGCATTTCTCGACTAAATTAAGTTTATACTTGTTATATATCTACTAATTATCTCTTTACCTAATTTGAGCTTATGCACGTTGCGATTGTAAATACGATTCTTGACGTCACGCACGGCCGTCATGACACCATCGCGTCACAAGCCATTTTCAGCGGCACATTTTTTGTTTGAATTTATATATTTTTTTTTTATTAATTGTGTATCGTTTTTAAAGAAACATGCTGCTACATATTATACTTGGACTATATATTACCGATTTTTCGACTTTAAAAAAAAAGTGATAACACCGAATTGGTTGAAACACACCATCCCTGGCTCACTATGGAGTGTTAGTCTCATGCGATAAACGACGTCATCTATTTGCTCTAGTATTTCGTATGGTCCCTTCCAGTATTGTTGGAGCTTTGGGGACAGGCCTCGGCGACGTTGAGGATTATATAACCAAACAAGGTCCTCTTCTCGGTAACCATCTCTCTCTCGGCTTGCACGTGGTAACGATTCTTCGTCCTGTCGCTGGCATCCTGAGTGTGATGGCGTACTCGCTAGTGGGCATCCTCCAACCTTCGTCTGGATCCACTGACGCAGTCTTCTCCATTTGGGTTCTCCACAACACACTTGAGTAGATCATCCTCTACCTTCAGAGAGTCCCATTGAGCCCAGTAGGATTCCAGTCCCTGTGAACGAGGAGCCACTTCTTAACAAGGCGGTCCGTGACCAGTACCTTTCCAAACCATCAATGAACCAACGTCTTCATCAGCATCTTGACCGATCCACAAATTGTCAGGATGCCACTGATCGTCAACCACGGTAGTTTTAAATGTGTTGGCCGATTTTTCTTCTAGTTGGTTATGCCTGCAGTCTTCTGGACGTGGTCTCTTTGCAACAGCATCAGCGTTTTGGTGTTGCACAGATGCACTTCGCGCTATTTATTTTGAGGCTCTACGATACTGGGTCGACGATTGCCTCTTTTCATCGACCCGTTTCATTCTTCGCTGCTCCGCTATGGTTTTCTTGGGCTTCTTCCCGCATTTACTATGCGCATGGCCCATTTCCATTTCCAATTCCAGCATCGGAGCGTTCTTCTCTTAGGTTGCACCTGATTCACCAATCGTCGGACTACCTGTCCCAGGTGTGCATGCCAATACTTCATCTCAAGACGCTTGATTAGTTGAGGATAGTCTTGACACTCTTCTGGAAGTAAGGTCTGTAGAACGTCACTGGCTTCTCCTCTTAATGACACAATCAGGGCAGTAGCTTCCTTCGGGGACATCCACCCAATTGCTCTTGCAGCGACTTCGAATTGTTTCCGGCACGTCATCCATGACGTCCTTCCATCGAAGGTTGGACGCTTTACCTTTGCCTTTACTGTTCGGGAAATCTCCAAGCTTCCGCTTGAGATGTCATGGGGACCGCAGTCGTTCATCGCTGGCAACTGAAGCTGAATCCCAAACTCGTTCCCCATTCCGAACACGCGCTCCTCAACTTTCTGTTCTACGGCTTCGATGGCCTCAGAAAATTCCTGTCTCCCATTCGATGAATTCTTTTGAATGTCTTCCTTAAAAGTAGTCTCGAGTTGTATTGAATTACTTGCAATTTCATTTCTTAAAGCTTTTGAATTATTTGCAATTTCATCTTTCAAAGCTTTTGAATTATTTGAAATTTCATCATTTAGAGTCTTGAAATGTTTTACAACATCTTCTATAGTCTTCATATCAGTCTCGAATTGTTTTGCAACTGCATCTTTTAGAGTCTCAAATTGTTTAACAATTTCTTCCGCTATTAAGCTTAGATCAGGCTGTACTTGAAACAAATATTTCTCGGGATCCTCACCTTCATTTATTAAAAGGTCACGAAGCCGATCCTGGAGAATTGTTTTTTTTTCAGACGTATCTGCGTCCCTTTCTTCCAATTCTGCCCTTAACTCGGAGACCTTTAATTCTTCCAAACGTTTGGTAGCCATTTATTTATTTATTTATTTATTTGCACTTATATTGTTTACCCCACACCTGACACCAATTGTAACGTTTTCGGGTTCCAATAAACAACTCGTGCAATTTATTTATTTAAAACAGTTGTATATTTATATACTTAAAATTATATAACAATATAAAATATATAACTAAAGTATCACACTTAAACTTCTATCAATAAATTAAAATTAACACTTGTATTTATTTATTTCTATTACTAATATCTCTGTCCGTATTTATGTAACACTTCTATTTATATAAGACAGCACTACTATATTTATTTCTTTGGCTACCACTATCGCACTCGAGACTACTTAAGGACGTCTTACTCCCGAATTCCTATTCCGCAATGAATCATCCATCGGTGACCCAGTCGCCTTATATACACCTGCATGGAATGTTCTCGAAATGTACCAGTAAATTCGGTAATATACCAGTGGAAGTCTGGACTCTTCCTTGTTTACGCCAACAATACTGTGGGATGACATATTTACGACTTGTTTACATATCGTTTTTATATGCCGCGCCGAGATGATTTATGGTCTCTGCTTTTTGTCGTCGTACACTCATTTCGTGATCTTGTATATACGACCGTATTAAAACATTTGTTATAACCGACGTGATTAATGTTGCAATCACTAATCCACACAGCAAGCCTTTGAAAAATGCTGCGAAGTTGTAATTACTGCGTACTAAAACAAGATTAATATTAGGTTTAATATAACTCTTCAAGATAAAAAAAATCTAAATGTATTTCAACTATTACTAACTTGCTTTGTATACCGTACGACGGGGTTTTATGGAATCGGGGGGGGGGGGGGTAATATGGAACAAACATGTAAATTTTTAAAAAGAGCGCCACAGCACCCCTTTAGGTTGGCTGCATCGCCACGAGAAAATTCCCTAGTAGTAGAATAGAACGTGATTGTTAAAATATAGAAAATAGCACTGTTGTGGCTCACTGACACGTGTAGATCACACAAAGGTAAACTCACAACTGGACTGAGATGCCAAGCACGCAGACACCAAAATATACGTGATCGGCGCGCGCCTAGCGGTGTCAGACGGAAACGTTTCTTACTTTCTGAATAGCCCTCGTATATCGATGTCTGATTGATGGGGTACATAAAGAAAGTTTTGTATCAAGTCGCAGATTTGTAAGGGGATTTTCTATGTCAAAAACGCATTTTTGCGCTGAGCTATTTGGATATGTAAAAGATAATGTATATGACGTACATAACTCATATTTTCAATGTTTGTCAATTAGCGAGTTCTGCATCTAGGGCGCGCAAGTGTACGATTTGTCGATTGTTTATCAAATGAAAGAATTATACACGTTGGTTCTTATATCTTTATAAATGCGTGCGCATCACATGTGTATAGTAAAAAATATAAAAATACAGGTGGCCTTGAAAGGCACAACTTTCAATAATAATACTAACAATAATGGATCCACTAAATAACACATTTTTAATCGTCATTATACGTCCTTAGGGAAGCACCAAATCCATCGCACTCCTCGTTAAAGGATGCCCTGGCCGGTCTTCACCCTTACTACGCGGACTCTTCCGTCGCTTCAGGCAGTGGCGCAGTCAGAATTTTGTATGGTTTTCAAAAAAAAAAAAAAAAAATAGTAAGCGTATTAAAACACGAAAATTTATAATCAAGCTCAAAATGTAACGTACATATAAAGTATATTTAAAGAACATAAAAAAAATCTGTCATGTAGTGATACTCAAACATGTAAAATACATTTCAAAAATATATATGACAATAAAAAATTTAAAACAGTAAGTATACTCATCAACTAAAAACAAGAAGCGAGAAATACATCAACATAATAAATGCTATTAAAATTGATTTATAAGGTAAAGTAAAATAGCTAGACGGCGAGATTGGAGAGCTAGGACATCAAGAACTTCATCTTCCAGAATAGAAACATCAGGATGTATATACATCAAAGCTAAGCCGTTTAATCTTTCGTCCCCAGTAGAATTCCGCAAATAATTTTTTAGTTATTTTTGGGATGAAAAGGATCTTTCACAAGAGCATGTGGTGACTGGTAAACTTGCCATTATAACTAAAAGTTCATAAATTGTGGGAAACAAATTTTTATTACAACTTTCGAAAGCCTCAATCGCACTTTGTGGCTTTTCTGCTTTATTTTTGATAAACTGGACCCAAAGTGTAACTTCTCCCATAGCACCAGAATCATCCAATTGATAAAATTCCAAAAGCTGTTGGGTGGAATTTAAAATTTCTTTAATGTCTAAACTATTATTATTGCATACAAGTTTTTGGAAAGGTTCAAGAGTAGTTTTGTGCTTAATGAATTTTACATTTATTGCCTGTATTGTTTGGTCGAGAAACGGAATATAGGTAAATAACCCCGCGGTAATAATCTTCTGGCGATGAACTAGGAACATTATTTCTGTGAGTTTGCCGATTAGTGGTTCGATGTTGTAACATTGTAATGTCAAACTCGTCACAGTTTTGGTCTCCTGATAAATATCTGAAAAAAACTTTTCGTCGTCTTGTCTCATTTTTTTAAAGATCATTGACATTTTCAGCTGACTCAAGAGCTAAACTCAGGTCCAAATTTGGGGTCTGTAAATACTTGCTCAGTGGTAAAGTCAGTGAAGATACAGCTTTTATCACAAAAGTACACTAGCTAATACGGCAGGCCTTGAAGGCCCGCTATCGCCTCTTATTCCGCTTACAGTTGCGGTACCGCTCCCCCTTATTCTTCTAAATTTATTGCGGATTTTGTCTTTATTGCGTTTCAGTTTTTGAAACACTATATAATTCCGATATATAGCGAATAACTAAATATAATTGTGTTTTAGATGTTCAATATTGCTTAGTTGTTTTTATACACCTCTGTATATAGTTTACAACTATGCAATATTTTATTCAGAATGCTTATAGGATGAAATCATTAATAATAGATTTAGTGATAATAGCAGTTTTTAAATTGAAAATGTTTAACGGCTGTCCATGAAATAAGATGTATTTTATCGTTTAATGTTATATTGACATTTTTCACATACTTTTCCTGTGCCTCACAGACGGTAGTTTTCACTCTATTTATAATTTTTCTACTATTATTGGCTTTTGTGCCTTGACTTGCCGATGATTTATTTCACGTTTGCCTAATTTGTCTATAGTTTGAATTTTGTTTGTGGGTATAAAATTAGAATAATCTCGAAATCTGTGTTTTTTGCATCAGTTGGAAAATGTGATTTGATAGTTTTTGTTAATAGTGTTTCAGTCTATATACATATGTCGATTCCATTGGTCTTTTTGGTTTAAATGACAATTCATTAGAATTTTAAAAAAAAACATTTTATTTTATACAAACTTGTAGATAGCTTTATTAGAATTATGTTTTGTTGACGCGAATGTATACTTTTAAATAATTCATTTAATCATTGTTCTATAACAAATAATATTTATTTCATTGGCATTTTTTATAATGATTTCCATTCCTATACTTTTATAATTTGCAGTGTTTCTTTGTGGTAAATTGTATTACAACTGTCAGTTATGTATGATGCTTAATAATGTAGGTAAAGCCTTGTTCACACTGTACATAATTATTTTCTTTCGCATTGTACACCTACAATTTACGGAATATATAGATATAATATATGTATTATGGTAATATTGATTACTTATTGTTATATTCGAAAATACTGTAAAACATCCTTATAGAATTTCTATTTTGAATTATTGTAATAGACGATGTCGCGGGAAGTTCATTTTCATCAATGATAATTAAACAATCTTTTTTGAATACGTATGATATTACTTCTCAATTTGCCTAGCACAGTAACAACATGATTAAGTGCTTGTTTAATCTGGTAGGAATATATTTTACTTTCTTTTTTCTATTTACAATATCTTATAATATTTTGAAGTATTTTTACAACTTAATTCATGGACGAAATGACTCCAGTCATGTAATGATAATTGTTAAAAATGAGTAGAAAGTATTTATAAACAAATAAGGAATCGAATTTATAAATTTCTTACCTATACACTATTATCATTGGGCCAATTATTATATATTGCAATATTTATTGTGCTGAATGTTTGTGAGCTAATGCTTCAATCTTGTCGAGCTTGAATTCGCCTTTTTCGCGTCCGCTTACAGCTTTTTACAGTTTCCTGTAAAACGCGACCACTCTCGTGGTGGTTTTTAGAATGTGAGATTTTATAGACTTGTGGCACACTCTGTATATACATATATTTTGTAAAGCCAATTGTATATTTCATTCAGAATTCTTCTAGATTTTTTTTTTACACAAACTGTTACACAATGAAGAGCGAGAAAGATAATTTAATGTTAAACATAAGAATGATGTTAAAGTATCAGATGAAACAATATGCTCAATAAGTGCATCATTTTCATTGAGACAATCGGGATAATACGCTTTTGAAATAACAGTAGAAAAATTTAGTATATTAACAAAAAGTATGTCAATTGCTCAGAAACAATTTAAGACAGGCATGCACAATATTAATAAAAAATAACCTAATAATCAGTTTGACACTGAGATATTTTCACCCAAATTATTTGAAGTGGAACAGCGCTTTCATTATGAAATTTTGGTCAGCATAATTGAAATATTCGTCTGTCACATACTCAAAATTAGTTCGCACGTCAATTAAAAATGAAGGACTTGTATTGAAGAACATTTTAAATTTTCATGAATTACATATATACTACTCGCCCGCTGTCGCGGGCTCGTCATTTTAATTGACATACTCAAATATACGTAGTATCTCCATAGTGTTTAATATGTTTACAACAAATTTTGTTTGGTAAATGGGGGTCGCTTTCAAACATTCTTATAGAATGCTAATGAATGCTGATGAACTTCGAACATATAGCTCGCAAACATATGTATGCGAATGGGTAAAGTAAATTTAATTTATAAAGTATATTACTTTCTTACTACCTTTTCGAAGTCCACTATCGTTAATAAAAGAGCATAGTATATTTTATCTAAAATTATTCTCCTTCTGTTTTTGACACAAATCGGTGCACACTCAAGAGCGAGAAAGGTAATTTAATGTTAATCATAAGCCATGTTAAAGTATCCAAAGACACAATGAGCTCAAAAAGCGCAACATTTTTATTAAAACAGTTTACAATACTATTTTGATATAAAGTGTGACCCTTTTGAAATCCACTATCATTAATAAAGGAGCACAAAATAATAATAAAAGTAAGAAACCCAAGTTTTAAATTTAAGCCCTTTTCAAGCGCCTTTCCTGTAAACAGCGCTTTCTAGAATGTCCATTTTTATAAATTTTTGAAGCACCCCTGTATATACATATATTTTGTTAAGCCAATAGGATATCTTATTTAAAATTCTTCTCGAACTGTTTTTAACACAAACCGGCACACACTCAAGAGCGAGAAAGGTAATTTAATGTTAAACATAAGTCGTGTTAAAGTATGCAAAGACACAATGAGATCAAAAAGCGCAACATTTTTATTAAGACAGTGTACAATACTATTTTGATGTAAAGTGTGACCTTTTTGAAATCCACTATCATTACTAAAGGAACACAAAATAAAAGTAAAAGTAAAAAGCCCAAGTTTTAAATTGAAGCACCTTTCCTGTAAAAACCGATCACTGGCATGACGCTTTTTAGAATGTCCGGTTTTATAAACTTTTAAAGCATCCCGGTATATACATATATTTTGTGAAGCCAATAGTATATTTTATTTAAAATTTTTCTCGAATTGTTTTTTACACAAATCGGTACACACTCAAGAGTGAGAAAGAAAATTTAATGTTAAACATAAGTCGTGTTAAAGTATCCAAAGACACAATGAGATTAAAAAGCGCAGCATTTTTATTAAGACAGTTTACAATACTATTTTGATGTGAACGTGTAAAAGCCTGTCAATCTTTTCGAAGTCTACTCTCGTTAAGAAAAAAGCACAAAATAATAATAACAGTAAAAAGCCCAAGTTTTAAATTGAAGCCCTATTGAAGTGCCTTTCCTGTAAAAAACGCTTTTAAGAATGTTCACTTTTATAAACTTTTGAAGCACTCCTGTATATACATATATTTTGTTAACCCAATAGGATATTTTATTTAAAATTCTTCTCGAACTGCTTTTGACACAAACCGGTACACACTCAAGACAAAAAACGCAACATTTTCATTAAGACAGTTTACAATACTATTTTGATATGAACGTGTAATAGCCTATCAATCTTTTTGAAATCCACTATCGTTAATGAAAAAGTACAAAATAATAATAAAACTGAAAAGCTCAAGTTTTAAATTTAAGCCCTATTGAAGCGCTTTTCCTGTAAAAAGCGATAACTGGCATGACTTTTTAGAATGTCCGGTTTTATTAACTTTTGAAGCGCCCCTGTATATACACATATTTTGTTAAACCAATAGGATATCTTATTTAAAATTCTTCTCGAACTGTTTTTGACATAAATCGGTACACACTCAAGAGCGAGAAAGGTAATTTAATGTTAAACATAAATTGTGTTAAAGTATGCAAAGACACAATGATATCAAAAAGCGCAACATTTTTATTAAGACAGTGTACAATACTATTTTGATGTCAAAAGTGTAAAAGCCTGTCAACCTTTTTGAAATCCACTATGGTTAATAAAGGAGCACGAAATAATAATAAAAGTAAAATTCCCAAGTTTTAAATTGAAGCGCCTTTCCTATAAAAAGCTATCACTGGCATGACGCTTTTTAGAATGTCTACATTTATACACCTTTGAAGCACCCAAGTATAAACATATATTTTGTTAAACCAATAATAAACCAATTTATTCAAAATTCTTCTCGAACTGTTTCTAACACAAAACCAGTACACACTCAAGAGCGAGAAAGGTAATTTAATGTTATACATAAGTCATGTTAAGGTATCCAAAGACACAATGAGATCAAAAAGCCCAACATGTTCATTAAGACTGTTTACAATACTATTTTGATGTGAACGTTTAAAAGCCTGTCAAACCTTTTCAAAATCCACTATTGTTAATAAAGGTGCACGAAATAATAATAAAGGTAAAAAGCCCAAGTTTTAAATTTAAGCCCTATTGAAGCGCTTTTTAGAATGTCCACTTTTATAAACTTTTGAAGAACCCCTGTATATATATATTTTTTGTTAGGCCAATAGGATATTTTATTTAAAATTCTTCTCGAACTATTTTTGACATAAACCGGTACACACTCAAGAGCGAGAAAGGTAATTTAATGTTTAACATAAGTCGTGTTAAAGTATCCAAAGACACATTGATATCAAAAAGCGCAACATTTTTATTAAGACAGTGTACAATACTATTTTGATGTAAAGTGTGACCTTTTTGAAATCCACTATCATTAATAAAGGAGCACAAAATGAAAATAAAAGTAAAAAGCCCAAGTTTTAAATTGAAGCGCCATTTATTTTATTTAAAATTTTTCTCCAATTGTTTTTTACTCAAACCGGTACACACTCAAGAGCGAGAAAGGTAATTTAATGTTAAACATAAGTCATGTTAAAATATCCAAAGAAACAATGAGTTCTCAAAAAGCGCAACATTTTCATTAAGACAGTTTACAATACTATTTTGATGTGAACGTGTTAGAGCCTGTCAATCTTTTCGAAGTCTACTCTCGTTAAGAAAAAAGCACAAAATAATAATAAAAGTAAAAAGCCCAAGTTTTAAATTTAAGCTCAATTAAAGCGCCTTTCCTATAAAAAAAACGCTTTTTAGAATGTCCAGTTTTATAAACTTTTAAAGCATCCCGGTATATACGTATATTTTGTGAAGCCAATTGTATATTTTATTTAAAATTTTTCTGGAATTGTTTTTTCACAAACCGGTACACACTCAAGAGCGAGAAAGGTAATTTAATGTTAAACATAAGTCGTGTTAAAGTATGCAAAGACACAATGAGATCAAAAAACGCAACTCTTTTATTAAGGCAGTGTACAATACTATTTTGATGTGAAAATGTAAAAGCCTATCAACCTTTTCGAAATCCAGTATCGTTAATAAAGGAGCACAAAATAATAATAAAAGTAAAAATCCCAAGCTTTAAATTGAAGCGCTTTTCCTGTAAAAAGCGATCATTGGCATCACGCTTTTTAGAATGTCCACTTTTATACACCTTTGATGCACCCCTGTATATACATATATTTTGTTAAATCAATAGTATATTTTATTTAAAATTCTTCTCGACCTGTTTTTTACACAAACTTGTACACACTCAAGAGCGAGAAAGGTAATTTAATGTTAAACATAAGTCATGTTAAAGTATCGAAAGAAACTATGAGCTCAGAGCGCAACATTAACATTAAGACAGTTTACAGTACTATTTTGATGTAACAGTGAAAAAGCATGTCAACCTTTTTGAATTCTACTATCGTTAATGAAGAAACACAAAAGAATAATAAAAAATGAGGTGTGGCCACCACACGACTTTCTTATACGTATGAGCGTTTCAAACTATACAATTTTAAGAATCTTTTTATACAAAACTTATTCAAAATCCTATTCTAAGTACTTTCATTCTCTTAATAAATCTCTATAGAATGCATAGTTTGCAAGATATTCGAAAAAAGTGCTACTCGCTATGAGTAAAAGTGCCACTTCCGGTCCGAATTTTGAAATTTCATGTATACAAAAAATATTGCAAATTTAACTCTAAATACTTTTGTACTCTTAATAAATATATATAGAATGCATAATTTACGACATATCTGCAAAAATCGCTATTCGGTAAGAGTAAAAGTGGTACTTCCGGTCCGAATTTTGAATTTTTTTTTTACAAAAGATATTTATAATTATAATTTAAATACTTTTATACTCGTAATGTACCTGCCTAGAAAGCATGACTTGCGAGATATTCGCAAAAAACTGATTTTCGATAAGAGTAAAAGACCTACTTCCGGTTGGAATTTAAAAAAATTTGTCTCAAAATTAATTTTGAGTACATTTCAATTCTTTATAAATTTGTTTAAACTTAGTAATTAACGAAATATTGGCAAAATTCGAATTCTTCAGTGAAGTAAACTGCTACTTCCGGTCTACCGATTTTACTGAAAAACTAATCAGATCTCAAGAGGGAGATTATACTCGTAAATATAAAATTTGGAATTGATATCTACAGCGGTTTGACCGCTATCGTGGTCACACACAGACACACAGACACAGACAGACACAGACGCAGACATTTTTTAAAAACCAGAATTTTCGGTATCAGGGAACCTCAAAACGTGGGCATCTGCAAAAATCTCGAGGTCGAAAATTTTCATCATCACAATACTTCCTTATACTACGTATAAGAAAGTAAAATGAACCTAAAATTGATTTTACTCAAAGATCCAAAAAAAGCCCAAGTTTTAAATTTTAGCCCTATTGAATGGCTTTTTTGGCGTTCGCTTACAGTTCCTTCACAGTTTCCTGTAAAACGCAATCACTGTCATGGCTTTTTAGAATGCCCGATTTTATTAACTTTTGAAGCACCCCTGTATATACATATATCTTGTGAAGCCAATAGTATGTTTTATTTAAAATGCTTATCGAACTGTTTTTTACACAAACCTGTACACACTCAAGAGCGAGAAAGGCAATTTAATGTTCAACATGTCATGTTAAAATATCCAAAGAAACAATGAGCTTTCAAAAAGCGCAACATTTTCATTAAGACAGTTTACAATACTATTTTGATGTGAAAGTGTAGAAGCCTGTCAATCTTTTCGAAGTCTACTCTCGTTAATAAAGGAGCACGAAATAATAATAAAAGTAAAAAGCCCAAATTTTAAATTGAAGCCCTATTAAAGCGCCTTTCCTGTAAAAAACGCTTTTTAGAATGTCCACTTTTATAAACTTTCGAAACACCCCTGTATATACATATATTTTGTTAAGCCAATAGGATATCTTATTTAAAAATCTTCTCGAACTGTTTTTGACACAAACCGGTACACACTCAAGAGCGAGAAAGCTATTTTAATGTTAAACATAAGTCGTGTTAAAGTATCCAAAGACACAATGAGATCAAATAACCCAACATGTTCATTAAGACAATTTACAATACTATTTTGATGTGAAAGTGTAAAAGCCCGTCAACCTTTTCAAAATCCACTATCGTTAATAAAGGAGCACGAAATAATAATAAAAGTAAAAAGCCCGAGTTTTAAATTGAAGCCCTATTGAAACGCCTTTCCTGTAAAAAAGCGATCACTGGCATGACGCTTTTTAGAATGTCCACTTTTTAAGCACCCCTACATATATTTTGTTGAGCCAATGGTATATTTTATTTAAAATTCTCGAACTGTTTTTTACACAAACTGGTACACACTCAAGAGCGGGGAGGGTAACTTAATGTTAAACATTAAGTTACCTTAAAGTATCGAAAGAAACAATGAGCTCAATGAGCGCAACATTTTCATTGAGACAGTGTACAGTACGATTCTGATGTTTGCGAATCTACTATCGTTAAGAAGAAATGGAGTATTAAATTTAAGCCCTGTTCAATCACGTTTCGAAGAATCGCCAAATTGAAGACATAATAAGCGACCACAAACACCCCCGTATCTAAAATTTCACACTCATACGTCAATTTTCAAAAAATCTTCCGCCCTTTTGTTTTTTTTTGACATTTTGACTTTGGAATCGTGATCCGCGACCCCCAAAACCCCCGTATCTAAAATTTCACATTCATACGTCAATTTTCAAAAAAATCTTCCGCCATTTTTTTTTTTTTGACATTTTGACTTTGGAATCGTGATCGGCGACCCCCAAAACCCCCGTATCTAAAATTTCACATTCATACGTCAACTTTCAAAAAAATCATGCGCCCTTTTGTTTTTTTTTTGACATTTTGACTTTGGAATCGTGATCGGCGACCCCCAAAACCCCCGTATCTAAAATTTCATATTCATACGTCAATTTTCAAAAAAATCATGCGCCATTTTGTTTTTTTATGACATTTTGATTTTGGATTTGTGATCGGCGACTTAAGACACCCTCGTATCTAAAATTTCACATTTATACGTCAATTTTCAAAAAGTCCTTCGGCCATTTTGTTTTTTTTTTGACATTTCGATTTGGATACGTGATCAATGACACCACAAAGACTCCCAAGTGCCGAATTTTACTTTAATCAGAAGAGAGAAATTAATTTCAGGTAGCTCCGCCCACTCTGCATGTATGCGTAATCGTTGTCATAAGGGCACATAAATGTTAAAAGCAATCCTTTTCCCTATTAAGACGTACGCGTTCTGGAATTAACGTATTTTAATAATTCAAATATATAGTCATCAAAAGAACAATCAATCTGTATATCTATAAAAATGTTAAGTCAAGCGGGTGTATTATGTCGAGATTGAGATGCCGAACTTGTCGGGCCGGATAAATTAATCTGATACTTTTCGCCCGACCGTAGTACATTGAATCACATGCACATTGAATCTGTGACGTATTTCGGCCATTTTTCTTACGAAATCTGTCTGCAAACGAATTTGAAAGTGCTCGTGCCCTTGTTTGCGTGCGTCTGTCGACTCGAAATAAGCACGGGAAAGATTCAGAGAAACCCGTTCTATAACATCCCGGTCCTAGTTGAGCGCTCGCAACCTTCAAAATTTCGTATTTCACGCTTAAAAGTGAATCTGTGGATACAACTGAATTTGCCTGCCAGTTTGACGTTTATAGGGATTTGTATTGCTTGTCATGACGTAAGCCATTTTGCTGTTAAAAAAGCCCGAGTGCACGCTCCTCTTTAAAAGCCCGTATCTCTGCACACGCTCCACTTGGGAAGAAAAACTCGCCGTCGTTGAGCGGTTTAAAGTCACCGCTACCATCGTGCCAAAGCACAGCCGTTAATTTTGCGTATCCAGAGACGAGTTCTTCCTACCGCACAACCGATTTTCGACGATTTTTCGGGCGTTTGGTTGCCATGGGCTACTCCGCTATTAGTATATATAATACATAAAAGAAAGCCACATTGACAAATTGCCGACGAAAGTAATTGAGCGTCGGTTGCCGTTTTTTTATCGGTCCATTTGGCAATCTCAAACAAGGCATTTATTATTGGTTTTAGAAGAGAAACGAATGCAGTCACAGCATCATATCTCTGAATCCACCTGGTGGGACATAATCTTTGAAGTTTTTCTATTTTGGGTTCTTCCTGTAATTTACTGATCTCATTTTCCAGCACGCGTTGTCGTTTTAGAAAATTAAAAAAAATTATACATTGTTTCGATAGTACCCAGACAGCTCTGTACTTCTGCCACTGAACATTCATCAGAAAGTGCTAAATTAAAGTAATCTGACGAACAATGAACGTAAAGGGCTTTGGGATAGCTCTGCCGGTACAATGGCTTGTGCTCCACTAAGAGCACCACTTATTGTACTAGCTCCATCGTATCCTTGGCCAACCAGATTTTTTACGTCTAGCCCTAAATCCATCATGGCATTGCAGATACTATTTGCTAAACCAGCGTCTGTAACATCAAAAACAGGAATAAACTGTATAAATTCTTCCCTTATCATGCCATCTTCCACAAATCTTACACATAATGACATTTGAGTAGTACCACTTATGTCGGTGGTCTCGTCTCATAATACTAAGAAGTATTTTGCAGCATTTACTTTGTCAACAAGCTGTTATAATAAAATCGAATTGAACGACGAGATTATATCGTTTTGTATTTGCCAGCTAATATAAGTTGCATTAGCACCTGCTATGCTTAACCCTGCAGTGGTCGCGCATCTAAACGAGACAACAGTGGTCGCGCGGACTACATACGTAGTCCATTTTCGAATTGAAATAACTTCTGTTTTTTATATAACCTTATTTTACTTATGGAATTATAATCAGTACAGTATGCTTAACTATATAAAATCAGCAAAACTTAGTTATAAACTCTTTTTTATAACAAAAACAAAAATACTTCTCTAAATTGGCACAAAAATAACAGCTTTCGTATTGATTGAGATCACAATTAAATGTGATTATTAAAATTAATTATTTATAACATTTTCTGCACAGGAAAGACACATAATCTTGGAATGATCCCCACAAAAGAACTTTTTGCAGGCAGTGCACACGACTTTCGGGTGTTTTTATTGCGTGCTCTTTCACAAAATGTTTGTGTATATCCATGAAATAAGTGTACTTGAAACTAAAATGCTACAATGATGCAATCTTCGCCTAGCGGCACTTGCATTAGCGTCATATTTAACAAATATACTTACACTAATATTGTTGCTATGAGCAAACGAATCCAGTTTCGGTTTATTTAGTAAAAATTTATCCATAAATCCATTAATTCTATCCATTGTTTATATTTCAGAAAATTCACCTCGCAAGTTACACTAATGCTCACAATGTACCCCGCAAAGCAGTAAATCACAAAAGAAAAACGCTACCGACGATACCAGCTAGTGAAACTCAACTATGCCAAAGCTTTAAAAGAAAATGTACTAGGCCCGTGTCCAAAATTTACTAATTTATTGGCTCTTGTACAGCAATGCAATAAATTTAGAGAGCAGAACATGTAAATACGAAAAAAAGGGCAAACAATAAGTCTTTTATTTATAAACAATTTGTTTGCTAGAAAAGTTTCAAGTAGCTGTTTTTCCTGATATGGTCCTGGTCCACAGTCACCACCATTGTTGTTAAAAATTCAATAAAATGCAATGTCTCTAGTCACTATACTTATATTTACCTAAAATTTTAAATAAAATATAGAATAATTTAAAAAAAAGAAAAGAGGAAAATCATATATGTGGGATTGATGTAAGTATAATCAAACACATCACTAATGTAGATTGACTATTTAATAAAAAACATTCAAAGTATACATAAATATAAACATACGCTTCTAATTCTAATGCACAACTTATCATTACCATCGCTAGTGTAATAATACTCGTGTACCGCTAGCACGGAAACAACGGCATGCGTTCACAAAAATAAAGGTGGGGATATTCTCCCTACAATTCTTTCTTTCTGCGGGAATCCGACCCGTATGACTAACGTTAGTTTAAGCACTCGTCGTTTTCGTGTTTGGGCCACATCTGCATGTACTCAGCACAGGTTGAGGTTGCGTTAGGGCCCTCATGGATTCCTATTTTTTCGACGTCATACGTACCCTTTGGTTTTACGTTAGTTATTCGGTAAGGACCAATATATTACTTTCTTATACGTAGTATAAGGAAGTATTGTGATGATGAAAATTTTCGACCTCGAGATTTTTGCAGATGTCCACGTTTTGAAGTCCCCTGATACCGAAAAAGTGGTTTTTAAAAAATGTCTGTGTGTCTGTGTGTCTCTCTCTCTGTGTGTGTGACCACGATAGCGATCAAACCGCTGTAGGTATCAATTCCAAATTTTGTATTTACGTGTATAATCTCCCTCTTGAGATCTGATTAGTTTTTCAGTAAAATCGGTAGACCGGAAGTAGCAGTTTACTTCAGCGAAAAAATCGAATTTTGCCAATATTTCGTCAACTACTAAATTTAAACAAATTTATAAAGAATTCATATATACTTAAAATTAAAATTGAGAATAATTTTATTTAAAAAGTTTTTCGAAATTCCTACCGGAAGTAGGTCTTTTACTCTTATCGAAAATCAGTTTTTTGCGAATATTTCGCAAATCATGCTTTTTAGACAAGTACGTTACGGGTATAAAAGTATTTAAAACATAATTTTCAATATCTTTTGTATAAAAAAAATTTCAAAATTGAGACCGGAAGTGCCACTTTTACTCTTATCGAATAGCGATTTTTTTGCAAATATGTCATAAGTTATGCATTCTATATATATTTATCAAGAGTACAAAAGTATTTAAAACTGGATTTGCAATATTTTTTGTATATATGAAATTTTAAAATTCGGACCGGAAGTAGCACTTTTACTCTTAGCGAGGAGCACTTTTTTGATAATATCTTGCAAAGTATGCATTCTATAGAGATTTATCAAGAGAATAGAAGTACTTAGAATAGGAGTTTGAATAATTTTTGTAAAAAAAATTCTTAAAATTCTATAATTTGAAACGCTTATACGTATAAGAAAGTCGTGTGGTGGCCACACCTCATTTTTTTGGTTTTAGTTTAGAACTACGGCCTCGTTGACATCTTTTGATTGCTACCACGTCATCGGTATGATATTCCGTGGGTCGTCGTCTTCGTAAGTTGTAAGTCTTGCGATTTTCTTCCTACGTTTTCAGAATTTGAGCTTTGGCCTCTATTCGAAACTGTTTTCTTTCATTGAGGGTAGTATTTTATTCAGGTTTCTTTTATATGTGATCCAGTCGGTGTGTTTGGTGGTGATCGTGAAGTCGTTTTGGTCCGTGTCCCATTGGAGTATGATTGGGTTATGGTCCGAAGAAAGGGCTGTTTTAGTGTCGATGTGGTGGATGTTATCGGGCATGTTGTTTGCTAGGGCTATATCTAGGATGTCTGGTCTGGTGTGCGGAAAAAAGCGTGTTGGTTGATATGGGGATATGATGTTTATATGTCTGAGTTCTTGGTATGTGAGAAGTGTTCTGCCTTGATTATTCGAGTAATTGCAGCCCCAGTCCGGGTGTTTGGAGTTGAAGTCGCCAGCTACGATAGTTTTCTTGCTGTTGTCTAATATTAGATTCAATTCCTGGGGGAGAAGTGCCTTTTGGGGAGGAAGGTATGCGGAGAAGAGGTGGATGTCGCCTCTGGTGGTGTGAATAATGACGCCGTTCGTCTCTAGGTTTGTAGATGCGGGGATCGGTAGTTCTCTGTGCTGTAATTTGTTTCTGACTAGTATGGCAGTACCTCCTCCGGGGGTGGGCTCTTCTGTATATTTTATAGTTGCGGATTTTGGGCGAGTGCGTCTGTAGAAGGTGAGTTTCGCTTAACAGAGCCACGTCAGCTTGCTTTTCTTCTAAGAAGATTTCTAGTTCATTTTTCTTTTGGGTCAACCCGTTGCAGTTCCAGGCTATTATTTTTAGAGATTTTGCTAAGATTTGTGTATGCATAACTGATTTAATTTGAATAGGGTGAGGATGGTCGGAGTACTTTAAATGAAGAGTTTCGTGGTTTCTATTGAAGGGTTTGTTTTTTTCCAAAGCTACTAGCACGTCGCTAAGGGCTGATGTTGCTTTTAGCATTTTACCTGAATTGCTGTAGTTGGAATGAAGGTTTGAAGAAGTTGCGTTGGCGTAGCTGAAGTTGCTAGTTACTGGTTTGTAGGTTTTGTGGCTTGAAGTCTGAGTGTGCGAGATTGTGTTTTGTTGTTTATGGTGCCGGTGGCTTGGGGGCAAAAGAGCAGCCTCTATATGACACAGTGTGCTCCCCACCGCAGTTAGCACATGTTGCTGGGGTGTTGGCTGGTTTGGCGCATTGTGAAGTTGGGTGTGATGTCCCGCATTTCACACATTTGAAGTATGAGCGGCAAGTAGCTTGGGAGTGCCCAAACAATTGGCACCGCTGGCACTGGCCCTGACTGGCCTTCCGACGCAGGGCTTCTGGTCTGACCACAATTTGTAGGATGTGGGTAATTGAGTAAATTTTATTAGCTTCGTCTCTAGGAATTTCGACTAATATCATTGGGTATAATGCTCTTGTTCTTGGGTTCGACATTCTAGAGATTTTAATGAAATTGATGTCTTGCATTTCTAGGTTGTCTCCTATTTCCTTTGTGGTTAAATATTCAGGTACACCCCGAAGAACTACTTTTAAGGTACGTTCTTCCTGGAGTCGGAACGTGTGTAATTGAAGCTGGTTCTTTTCAAAGAAATTCGTGGTGCTTCTGAAAGCGTCCTTATCGGTGGGGTGTATCTTGATTCCCTCGCTTGTCAATTTCGCTAATTTGAAAGAAATATTGCTGTTATTCATTTCTTTTGCGATCGCAGTCCATTTTTGATGGTCCCTTAAGATTATCGGAGGGGTTCTGTCTTTTTTAGGTGGAGGAGTTGATTCCTCTTTGGTGTCAGTATCTGAATCTGTATTTTTATTATTATCTTGTGTATTACTTTCTTATACGTAGTATAAGGAAGTATTGTGATGATGAAAATTTTCGACCTCGAGATTTTTGCAGATGTCCACGTTTTGAAGTCCCCTGATACCGAAAAAGTGGTTTTTAAAAAATGTCTGTGTGTGTGTCTGTCTGTCTGTCTTTTTGTGTGTCTGTGTGTGACCACGATAGCGGTCAAACCGCTGTAGATATCAATTCCAAATTTTGTATTTACGTGTACATTCTTCCTCTTGAGATCTGATTAGTTTTTCAGTAAAATCGGTAGACCGGAAGTAGCAGTTAACTTCAGTGAAAAAATGAGGTGTGGCCACCACACGACTTTCTTATACGTATGAGCGTTTCAAATAATAGAATTTTAAGAATTTTTTTATACAAAAATTATTCAAAATCCTATTCTAAGTACTTCTATTCTCTTAATAAATCTCTATAGAATGCATACTTTGCAAGATATTATCAAAAAAGTGCTACTCGCTAAGAGTAAAAGTGCTACTTCCGGTCCGAATTTTGAAATTTCATATATACAAAAAATATTGAAAATTCAGTTCTAAATACTTTTGTACTCTTGATAAATATATATAGAATGCATAAGTTACGACATATTTGCAAAAAATCGTTATCCGATAAGAGTAAAAGTGGTACTTCCGGTCTGAATTTTGAAATTTCTTTCATACAAAAGATATTGAAAATTATGTTTTAAATACTTTTATACCCGTAACGTACTTATCTAAAAAGCATGACTTGCGAAATATTCGCAAAAAACTGATTTTCGATAAGAGTAAAAGACCTACTTCCGGTAGGAATTTCGAAAAACTTTTTAAATAAAATTATTTTCAATTTCAATTTTAATTATATATGAATTCTTCATAAATTTGTTTAAACTTAATAGTTGACGAAATATTGTCAGAATTCGATTTTTTCGCTGAAGTAAACTGCTACTTCCGGTCTACCGATTTTACTGAAAAACTAATCAGATCTCAAGAGGGAGATTATACACGTAAATACAAAATTTGGAATTGATATCTACAGCGGTTTGACCGCTATCGTGGTCACACACACACACACAGACACACAGACACACAGACACACAGACACACACACACACACACAGACACACAGACATTTTTCAAAAACCACTTTTTTGGTATCAGGGGACTTCAAAACGTGGACATCTGCAAAAATCTCGAGGTCGAAAATTTTCATCATCACAATACTTCCTTATACTACGTATAAGAAAGTAAAAATCGAATTTTGCCAATATTTCGTCAATTACTAAGTTTAAACAAATTTATAAAGAATTTAAATGTACTCAAAATTAAATTTTAGACAAATTATCTTAAAAAAGTTTTTCGAAATTCCAACCGGAAGTAGGTCTTTTACTCTGATCGAAAATCAGTTTTTTGCGAATATCTCGCAAGTCATGCTTCCTAGGCAGGTACATTACGAGTATAAAAGTATTTAAATTATAATTTTAAATATCTTTTGTATAAAAAAAATTTCAAAATTCGGACCGGAAGTACCACTTTTACTCTTACCGAAAATCGATTTTTTGCAGATATGTCGTAAATTATGCATTCTATATATATTTATTAAGAGTACAAAAGTATTTAGAGTTGAATTTGCAATATTTTTTGTGTACATGAAATTACAAAATTCGGACCGGAAGTGGCACTTTTACTCTTAGCCAGTAGCACTTTTTTCGAATATCTTGCAAAGTATGCATTCTATAGCGATTTATTAAGAGAATGAAAGTACTTAGAATAGGATTTTGAATAAGTTTTGTATAAAAAAATTCTTAAAATTGTATAGTTTGAAACGCTCATACGTATAAAGTCGTGTGGTGGCCACACCTCATTTTTTTTTGTGAAATTGGTTTCCATTGAATCGATATCTTGGTTAGAACTGTTTTGTTCTTTAACACTTTCGCTGCGCATTTAAATTATGAGTACAGCCCAAAGGCGGTATACTTTTTTTTAATAAAACATATATTATTTTTGCATAGAGAGTTATTATTAGAAACATCAAAATAGTTTCTGCAGAAATTGAAGCCAAAACGGCCATGACGGTAAAACCCGTCACGCGCACTGCGCACATGGAAGTATTACACAGTTCCAACGATATTTCAAGCTTATACATTTATTATGACTCTTATACACTTTCAATAATTAAAAAAAAATTATTTACAAAAGATATTTAATAAAATGTAAAGGAAAACGATACAAAAGAAAAAACATTACAAAAATATGTGTATTACATTTTGTTGTGGTACTCCATAAAACATTTACCGATACACAAATACGGGGTGGTTTGAAATCCTCCACAATGAAATGTGGTTTCTTTCCTCTTCTTGTGGATGCTATATGTTGAATAATGTTTAATACTTTTCAAATAAAACATATCACATTGACATAATCTCTTTATTACACACCCTCCTACTTCCTCGTACAACAACAACTATATCTTCCTACTATTTTTCCCTATCTCTATTCCACCGGTACCAACCTAAATCTATTACATATATACATTTAGTTATGTTTACCTATATTAACACTCTCCCTCAAACGTAACTTATGTATAAAACGTTCTAACAGAGTAAACAGTATATAACAAACTCATTAACTATGAAATGTTTAAATTATTACAATGTTTTCGAAAAACATTTGCCCCCAAACCTTTTGTAAAAATGTCTGCGAGTTGATTCATGGATTCAATGTATTTTAGTTTGATTTTTCCATTCTGCACTTCTTCTCTGATAAAATGATATTTTACGTCGATGTGTTTTGTGCGTTTCATATTTTCTGAGTTATGACTGAGAGCTATGGCACTTTGATTGTCTTCGTATAATGTTATCTCACTTTGAGTGAATATTTGCAAATCTGCCATTAACTTTTTCAGCCATATTCCTTCGCATGCCGCTAATGTTAATGCATTATATTCAGCTTCGGTTGATGATAATGCGACTGTATTTTGTTTCTTTGAGCCCCATGATACAACATTATCGTTAATTTTAAATACATACCCACTCACTGATTTTCGATCTACGGGATCGCTTCCGAAATCAGCGTCACTATAGCCTTCCAAAATGAGATTTGTCGAACTCTTCATATACATCAATGAATAATCTCGCGTACCTTTTAAATATCGAAGGATACGTTTCAAGTATGTCCACATTTCCTCTGTTGGGCTTTCCTGGTATCTGCTAAGATAGTTTATAGCAAACATGATATCCGGCCTGGTACTGAGAGCTATGTACATCAAACTGCCAACCAAGGCACGAAATGGTTGATATGTAATCGTAATCCTGGCTGGATCTGTGTTTCTCAGCAGTTTCAGATTAGTTTCTATTGGTGTCGATATTACATTGCAATCAGTCATATTGTATTTATTTAGTACAGTTTCAATATACTTCTTCTGATTCAGTTTTACAGTTCCCTTTTTTTCGTCCCATTCAATATCTATACCTAGAAAATGATTCAGTTCTCCAACATTTGTCATTTCAAATTTCTTACTAAGTTCTTCTTGTAACTGCACTATATCGTCCCTTTTTGTTGCTGCGATTATTAAATCGTCGACATATATTAATATATAGATCCGACGCTCTCCCTTAATTTTTGTATATAAGCAACTATCATTTTTGGATCTGATAAAACCTAATTTTAATATGAAGTTGTTAAAACACTCGTTCCATTTCTTAGGTGAGGTTTTTAATCCATATATCGCACGTTTTAGTTTACAGATTAAATTTCCCTTTCTTTCAAAACCTACTGGTTGTTCCATGTAAACTGGATCTTCATTTTCGATTTTCCCGTTTAAAAACGCTGTTTTTACATCTAACTGTACTTTATGCAATTTTAAATGGTTTGCTACCATTATTAATAATCGAATTGTAGGCATTTTTGCAACCGGCGCATATATGTCTTCTTTCATGGTCATTCCTCCACTTTGCATAAAGCCTCTTGCTACAAGCCTTGCTTTAAATCGCTCGTTCTTTTCTTTTTCTCTTTTAATTGTATATACCCACTTACAGTCTATTACATGTTCATTTTCTGGTCTTTCTACCAGTTCCCAAACATCATTTTTCTGCATTGATTCCATTTCTTCTTGCATTGCTGCTTGCCATTTATGTCTATCTTCACCATTTATTGCATCCTCATAGGTCTCTGGAACCTTCTCTGAGCATGTTAACAATGTGTCAACTACATAATCTTTGAAACGTTCTGGAAGTTTCCTAGTTCGTTTCCTTTCCACATTATTTTCATTCTCTGTGTCACTTTCTTCTATCACCTCTTCTTTCTCTATTTGCGTTTCTTTCTCATCGAATGGCTCAAATGTCAATTGTCTTGCAGGTTGATTCGGTGAATTTAAAATTTCTATCGTTTTGGTTTCATCGAAAGTAACATTTTTCGAAAATTTGAATTTTCGTTGTGTTGGCTCCCATAACTTATACCCATTCTCCACATAACCAACGAAAATACATTTCTCATTTTTAGCATCGAATTTGCTTCTGAACTGTTTCGGAATATGCTTGTACGCTATACACCCAAAGACCTTTAATTTACTTACATCCGGTTTCCTTCCAAAGAACATTTCGGCTGGCGTTTTACTTTCTTCTAATGCATTCGTAGGACTTCTGTTCAATACATACGTCGCCACCCTTACAGCTTCTCCCCAGAATTCCTTTGATAAGTTTGACTCCAGTATCATTGCTCTAGCTCTTTCGGCAATTGTCCGGTTTGCTCTTTCAGCCACTCCGTTCAAGTGAGGATTATAAGGTCCTGTGTATTGTATCTTAATGCCCCTATCTTTACAAAATTCTATAAAATTCCCGGCCTTGTATTCGCCTCCCCTATCACACCTAACAGTTGATATTCTAAGATTAAAATGGGCAGTTACATATGCTTCATACTGTACAAAATATTTGAACATTTCACTCTTAGCTTTTAATAAATATACTATTTTAAATCCAGTAAAATCATCAATAAATGTAAGAAAATATGATTCATTATTTATAGTCTTAGGATCAAATGGACCACATATATCAGTATGAATAAGTTGTAATGGTCTTGTACTTCTACCTTTGATTATTTGTTTCCCAACCTTTTCTGTCTGTTTACTTTGCACACATTTCTCACATTTACCCCTATCCCCTGATTTTGGAACAGTTAAAGATAACCCTTCTACCATATTTTTATTCTTCAATTTAAATAAATTATTATAGTCCATATGCCCATACCTTTTATGCCATTTTTCTAATTCTTCTGTACTATTTATACAACTATAGCTTTCCCCCACATGTTTATCTAACTTAAAACTAATCTTATACAAATTTCTGTCTCTAAATCCAACATTTAACACCTTGTTATTCTTTATTAATAACACTTTTCCATTATTAAAAACAACCTTAAATTCATTTTCCTCTAATCTAGGTACTGATAACAAATTATATCGCAATTGTTCCACTAATAATACATTATTAATGCTACCTAAACATTTATTTTTACCAGCTTCTAGCAAAACCTCTATTTCCCCTAATTTTGTAGCCTCCATTGCAGTATTTTCTTTTGCCGCAATTATTTTTATTGGTTTTTCTAATTCAATTTTATTACTTAACAATTCTTCATTATTAATCATATGCTCTGTGGCTCCTGAATCTACAATAAACGTAATAACATCTGTATGTTGTTCTTGTGTTAATAAAGATAACGTAGAAGATAAAAATGCAACCCGTTCATCTTCTACTTGCCTTTCTACAACATTCGCTTGTAATTTTGTTCTACATTCAAATCTACGATGCCCTATTTTTCCACATCTATAACAAACTGTATTACATTTTGTAGAACTATGTACAGTGTCATTCACATTTATTTTTCTCTTATCAGTAAACTTTTGTTTATTTTCATTACTTATTCTACCACCTACCTGATTTGAATGATTCTTAAAACTATTTATATTTCTACGACTATTACTATAAAATACTGTTGTATCTGCCTGGCACGTTCTTCTGTCATCCGAACCCATCTTCTTCTTCATATCGTAGTCCAATAACTTCGGTTTCACGAACTCCACCGTCAGTAGCTTGGGATCCTGAGTTTCCAGGGCTGTTACAATTCCATCAAATGATGTTGGTAAAGTTGATAGTAGATGACATACAACCAAAGTATCATCCATATTCGTTCCCACTGCTTTAAGTTCTCGCACCAACTCATCGAAGTTCTTAAAATGATTTTCCGGACTTTCGGTTTCTACATATTTCATTTCTAATAACTTTTTCCACAAATATAATTGCGATGCCACCCCTTTTCTTTCAAAGGTATCTGTTAATATCTTCCACATTTCGTAGGAACTATTTTTATTCTTGACATATTCAAGGTACTCGTTCGCAATACATTGAATAATTAATACGTTGCATTGCTTGTCTTTCTTTTGTAAATCAGCTGATGATTCTTCGGTAATATTTTCTTCTGTACATTGTTTCACCTCTAGTTGATCTAATACTGCCTCTACTCGAAATTTCCAACTATTAAAGTCCTTTCCGCTAAAACGATCAAGTCCATATCGTTCAACGCTGCCTGCCATTATTCTCGCACGTTTTTTTTCAACCTTGTTTTTTTTTCAAACTGTTTTCTCCGCCAATGGACAATACACCACCATTTAAATTATTCCGTTTAATTAACTAACTAACTACCTAACTACGGACTGCTACCATGTTGAATAATGTTTAATACTTTTCAAATAAAACATATCACATTGACATAATCTCTTTATTACACACCCTCCTACTTCCTCGTACAACAACAACTATATCTTCCTACTATTTTTCCCTATCTCTATTCCACCGGTACCAACCTAAATCTATTACATATATACATTTAGTTATGTTTACCTATATTAACACTATAACACTGGCTGCACCGCCTGGAGAAAATTCGTCCGTTGGCGCCTACCGAATTTTTGACAGGAACGTGTAGCTTTTCTTTGAGAGTTACTACCTGGGGTTTAGCTGGCACCAAATTCTCAATTATCTGAATTCTAAAATCGTACAATGACATTCTAGATGCTGTTCCTTTTTTGTACAGCAAGAACGAATTCAATACCAGCATCTGGAAGATGTGCAAACCAAGTTTCTTATACCAACGCAACGTTTTGCGCTCACAGGGGTAATAGGACATAATTTGATCCTTGCGATCAATCCCGCCCATAAATTTATTATATTCAACTATTGGTAAGGGCTTTTCTTTATTCCTTCCAAATTTGTCTTTATAACTCATCATAGTATTATCAAACTGGGTAGAAATGTACGTAACATCCCGCTTATCCCGCCATTTTCCCACCAGCACTCCATCGTCACTATATTTCGCAATCGTTTGTCCTTTTTTTAATTGTTTATTTTTTACCTCGACGGGATTGTTTTTGCGATCAACGCGAAGAGTTCCTGTAGAGTAAGTGTCCCTACTTAGGAGTTTTACAGCAAGGTCGTGACTGTTATAAAAATTGTCCATATATAGACAATGTCCGACGTCTAAATATTCTTCCATCAAGTGTAGCACAACATTGGCTGCGTGCCCTTTCCCTCCGAAGTCGTCCAATTGTCCGGTGTAAACAAGAAACTTTAGGACGATGCCATTTGGTTCTGTTAGCACATATAATTTTATCCCGTATTTATGTCTTTTGTTTTGGATATATTGACGGAATATTAACCTCCCCCGCCAAAGTACCATTGATTCATCGAGGGACAGATTCTTGTCAGGATAGTAAACGTCGGACATTTTCTTGTTCAAATAGGTAATCAAAGGTCTAACTTTGTATAGGCGATCTCGAGGTGTCGGCTCTCCCCTTGCAGGATTTTTAATAAAGTGTAAACACCTTAAAATGATAACAAATCTATCCCGGCTAATAGCTGAAGGAAAAAACGGTATGCTAAAAAGCCTCGAAGTTTTCCAATAATCTTGAAGTCTGGGTGTGGACAAAGTTCCCATGTGCAAAAAAACTCCAAAGAATACTCGTAATTCATTGGCTGTAACATCGTGCCAGCGAGTAATCCGCGAATTCGCAGTGGTTGCTTCAGATAGGAACAATTCTTCAGCATATCGGTTTGTTTCGGTAGCAATCATTTCATAAAAATTCTCGTCAACCAGTAACCAGGTAAGTCACAGAATTCGCTTTGTTTAGTAAAAGTTATTTTCTTCAGGTTCGATGGATCGTCTGACCATTGCGGGGATAATAAAGGTTGTGCTGCGGGTAGCTTAGTACAAGGTTGTTGTTGAATTTCACCCTCACCTTCAAAATCCGAATCGGCGTCTGTCGCTGTTTCAGGATCAGTTGAATCACTCGTCGCCTCATAGATGTCGTCTGAATCGATGCTTGAGATGTTCAATGTCTTCTTCATCCGACTCAAACATTAGTTTTTCAAGCTCCCTGTCGGATAAAGGGGCTTGACAACGACCTTTTTTAACTTGCCTTGACTGTTTCGGAGTTGAAGGCCCTGCTCGGTCATCCGCCATCACGAACTCTCACTGCACTTTTTTCTAACCTCTTTGAACTGTTTGCAATACGCGCACGCAAAATCAACAGCCTGGCTTCAGTGCTGAGCTCATACTGTGTATTTGTTTTATATCTACATCTGTATGTTTTATTAATATGTTTTTTAAATGTTTATCTTTTGTATCTTTTGCTATTTGCAGTATTTTATGACATGTCATGTAAAGATTTTTTTGATGACCAATAAACACTACTACTACTACTACTATACTAAACGAAGAGAACTGTCGTAACCAATGACGGTAGAATCCGTCATGCGCACCAGACGCATAGATCACATGACGGTAAAAACCGTCCTGCGCAGCCAACGTGTTAAGGTAGATAAAATTAAAACACACTTGATTTCGTTTCACTTAATTTATTAGAATATCTCTAACAATATTGTTTCGGTATGGTCTACCATTCTCAAAGAACTAAATCTGCGTGTCTATTTTTTAAACTTATATTACTTGAGGGTGTGTTTACTTTACCACTTTGACCATTTTATTACTGTGTCTATTATCGGTGAGTTTATGTATTCTGTCTCTGTGTTGGTTATGTGTAATTCTTTATGTATAGCTTTTTTAATTTCTAGTATTTCTAAATAATTAAGTTTTTGGCTTTTGTTAGCATTATGTAGTAATTTACAACTATCTATATCGGGAAAGTGGAGTTTCTCAATGCAATGTTCTGAGAATCCTGTGTTTTTTGTTCCTTTGATTATAGTTTTTTTTTGTGTTCATTTAGTCTTGTTTTTATGTTTCTTCCACTTTGTCCGATATAGATAGCATCACAATTTTTACAATTAATTTTATGTACGCCAGATTTTTCTAAATTTGTAATGTTATCTTTGCTATTGGTTAACATGGTACCTAGATTGTATTTATTTACGTTGACTACTTTTAGTCCTTTCTTAGATAGTATTTTATTGATTTGTTTATTTACTGAGGGAACGTAGTGTATTATATGCCATTTTTTTGTGTTTGTTTCTTTTATTGTGGGGTAAAAATATGTTTTTTTCTATGTTTGTGTTTTATTATGTCGTCTATTATTTTTGGATTGTATCCGTTATTCATTGTCATTATTTTAATTGTATTTAATTCTTTATTATAATCTGTTTTATTTAATGGTATGTTTATTAATCTATGAATGAAGCTATGGAACGGGGACATTTTAATTTTCCAGGATGGTTTCGAATATCTATGTATTATTGTGTCTGTGTATGTCGGTTTTCTATATATGTTATAAGTTAATTTATTATTTTCTTTCTTGATTGTGATATCAAGGAAGTTTAGTTGATTGTTATTTTCCATTTCTATTGTGAATTGGATTTTGTTGTTATCTCTATTAAAGTAATTTAGTAATTCGCTTGTTTGTCTTTCAGTTCCTAAAAATATACAAAAGATGTCATCTACGTATCTTGTCCAGTGTAATATCTTTTTGATGGTTTCATTGTCGTTCTTGAATAATTCTTTTTCAAAGTGTGCCATATAAATTTTGTTCTATTATGGGCTCAATTACGGGCTTTGAGTTTGATTGTTGATTGTAATGAGCGTTTGTAATATTATTCTGTGACGAATTTAAAACTTCGTTTTGAGTTTTGCCGTAGTAGGTCTTCTGTGCTTCCGGGAACCGTTGTTTTTGTTGTTTTGTGTCTGATTTTTGTGTGGATTTGGTATTTTGTGGTGTAACACCTGATTCATCTACTTTTCTTTTATTAGTTTTAGGTCTCCTAGGCTTTACTAGTTGGAAATCCTATCATGAAAGTTTGATTGATTTGAGATTGTAAGGATGATTTATTTCCTTAGCATGTTGGGAAATAGTGTTAGTGTTGTGGCTGGGTGCTGGTATTAGCGTGTTTCCCGATTTTTCCTTCATTATAACTTGAATTGCTACGATTAATTGTGCTAGGGAATTCAGATCCAATGCTTTCTTGGTGTTTGTGAAGGTAAAATCTGGTAGCAAGCCGAATTGACGGCAGGAGAGTTGTCAAGAATCATCTTTTCTGTATGATCTTTGTTATCATTGACGTTGGAATTTGTGATTAATTCATCCATAGTGATTTCAAGCGTTTTCTTTTGCTTTTTAATTTAGGTATAGGTTTAGCCTTGCGAAACCGCGAGTGGTTTCGCGGGCTATCCGCGCCTTTTGTGCGAATTATGTGCACTTAATTTACATCGAACTATATACAATATGTATACTTTATACAGGTAAGAGCGTCTTTGTTACCTTTCAGCTTATAGGATTTGCTCAAAACGTGCGTACTGATTGACGTGACGGGGCTATCTTTAGATCGCCAATCGTGCAATCTTAGGAATCAGTTCACGTTAGCCACACGTCACAAGTCACTGGGAGGGGTGTATTGGCACAGGTTTGCATTACGATGCGTTCACTGGATTTGATTGAAGCACTAAGCGGCACTCGCGAACGTTCAACCTCTCTTAATTGGTTGGGTCACTTTTTCAACGCCTCACTAACAGGTCACGAATGCTCCTTGGATGTCGGTTGAAGCACGCAACAGCTGTTGGTTTCGGAATCCTGGTCCTCCTCGTAAGTGTTCAGTTCTCTCGTAGAAGCCTTTTCTCGGCTTCGGGTATCTTCGAAAGCGTTCGGTAGTCTTCGAAAATGTTCGGTTCGCTAGTGGAAACCTTTTCCCAACTTCGGGTAACTTCGGAAGCGTTCGGGTATTCTTCGGAAATGTTCGGTTCGCTAGTGGAAACCTTTTCCCAGTTTCGGATAACTTCGGATGCGTTCGGGTAGTCTTCGGAAATGTTCGGTTCGCTCGTAAAAATCTTCTCTCGGCTTCGGGTAACTTCGGAAGCGTTCGGGTAGTCTTCGGAAGTGTTTGGTTCGCTCGTAGAAATCTTCTCTCGGCTTCTGGTAACTTCGGAAACGTTCGGGTAGTCTTCGGAAGTGTTCGGTTCGCTCGTAGAAATCTTTCTACGACTTCGGGTATCTTCGGAAACGTTCGGATACGTTTCGGAAATGTTCTGTTCACTAGTGGAAACCTATTCTCGGCTTCGGGTAACGTCGGAAGCGTTCGAGTTCGCTTCGAACGTTTTCGGTTCACTAACAGGAACCGAGGATGTTCGGTTTTCTTCGGAGATGGACTGGTTACTTGATATAAAATTCTTCAGCTTTTATAAGTTTACTTTGGCGTAAACAAATGACACATTATGCAGGTGTCCCGAGAATGAATTATTTTATTTGCCGGAATGACGAGTCTTTCGATTGGTGGAGAGAATTTTTGTTTCTCGAACATTTTACTTTTCACTTTAGTACATTAGTCGAGAAATGTCTAGGTGGGGCCTGTGCGCGATAATTTTGTTCTTGGTCAGAATAACAGCTTTGCGGATTGGTTAAGATAATATTCCAACATTATTATTTTGATTATACTGTTGGAAAACATGGGAGATGTAAAAAAGTGATCCGTGACGTTATTATTGTTTATAATAATTAATTACGCCGGCACAACCTCAATAAATGTTACAAACAACAACAAATAATGGTTTATAGCTCGAACAAACGTTGAACACGTCGCTAGTTCACACCCAGGAAACGGCATAGGTAACATCTTTGGCGTTCCCGCCGCGGTACGTGCACTCCCTATAAATATAGAGGGGCCGACCGAGAGGCGCCAGTTGCTGTTCGGAACTCAAGCGCGATCAACATCGATACACTATCCTGAGGGATGCATGTATGACATTTATCATTAACAATTTTACCACTTTGAAAATAACAAAATAGCACTGTTGTGGCTTACAAAACACGCATGAGGCACATGCGAATGCTCACTCACAACTGGTGCTTCTTCTGGCGAGGGTGGTCTTTTTTATATCGGCGGTCGGTCCCTCGGGCGACGAACCCTTCCAGTGGAGGATGTTCGGTTTACCTTCGGGTGACGGGGTAGGAGTAGGGTCGGTGTTAGCGGGTGACCGTGGTGCTACCGGAGAGGGAAGCAGACCGTCACGGAATTATCGCGCTACCGTACTTCATTTTATATGGAATATTATCTGAAAACTTCTTTTCATAAACTAGGTCATGCCTCTCGGCTACTTTATCTTCACATAAAATATTGCTTTTGGAATTATTTCATTTTGCCAATTTCTTTTATATTTTTTGGCTACAAAACCACTAACTGATTTTGTCTACGTGTGAACTTCCTTCCTGTACATTAATTTCTTGTAACTCTTTCAAAAGTAATGATTCACTTAGAGAACTTCACTATCCACCACTTGACGAACAAAACTTTTAATTGAGCTTATTATGCTTGACTTATCCTCTTCACAATTAGCAGATAAAGAATGCCTGTTTACCAAATTATTAATTAACAAGGTTATAAAATCATATGTGAACATTTGTGGTGTAGGATTTATATCTCGCACTCTCGGTTGTCTTATTTGACCAAACAAGCTTTCGGGGGGATCTTGATTGATCAGTCTTGGTTTCAAATACAAGCCTTTTTTTATTTAATGCATTATAAATTTCTCTAAGCCATTTAGCGTAATTATTCAATTAGGCAGTGAAGGTGGCCTACTTTTCTCCGAGTTTCCCTCTTTTTCGAAATACATATTTCTTATATGCATTCTTGCTTCTTGCCAAAAATTAAGATGTCCTGATGAACTTTTCACAGCACATTTTAGTTGTTTTTCGCCTCTTGGCGAAGGCTCATTCCATTGACGGAATCAAACAGTTTATCAAAAAATTGTAGAACTTCAGCAGTTTAACCCTAGGACTACCAAGAAAACGGCCTATTGCTACTTACCGCGCGGGTCCATTGGACCCGTATTACTATAATATGCTGGGTTTGAGCTAATATTCGGCGATCATTTTCAATTAAATATGGTTGGTATAAGCATTATTATATTTGACTCTTATTTTATTCAACCGAAGCAGTAATAATAACAGGACATAAATATTGTAAAATAAAATATATAAATGACTTACATAAAGGTAAAAGTAGGTTAAACACATTTCTTACATATAACTACCGAGTGTTCACCGCACACATTGGTTTTACAACGTGCACAAATTGTTCTTGTTTTTCTGTCTTTCGAAGATGGACAAATATTACATCTTTTTTTCTTTTTTGGAATCTCAGAACTAGTAGATGCTTGAGCTTCTTCTTCTTCTGCTTCTGGTTTTTCGGGGTCTTTGTAGTCTGCCAGCTCCTTTCCTAGCTCAATTAGAAAGTGTCTTCTCTTTTCCAAATGACAAGCTGAATTAGTTTTCAAGAGCTTCCATAGTATGTATGCGTTCATGGCGCTGATGTCTATCATATTATAAAAAACAACAAGAGGCCATCTCCTCGTCATCCTTTTCACGGTGCATGATCGTGTCATTTTGTCCATGTTGTCTACGCCACCTTTTGTTTTATTGTAGTCCAGGATTACCTGAGGTTTCTTTTTTAGGCCATTGTCAACATTTTTCTCACTGTGCAGAGTACTAAGCAACGTTACAAGCTTGCGTTTCTTTGGGCAATACGAAATAATCATCGCATCGTCTGTAAAACCAAACTTCGTGGAAAACACTTGACGATTTTTTGGATCGACAAATGAAGGTGGCAATTCGGGTTTATTTTTACGGATCGTACCAACTAATGTTAGGTTTTTTGGTAACAAGTACTTCGCAAGATTGTACGAAGTGAAGAAATTGTCGCAAGTGACATTCCTTCCAGAGTTTTCAATTTCTTCTACTAAACGTTTTACAACCCCTTCCCCTTGATTCTTATCTCTTTCCTCTCCTTGCTTTCCAAGATAAATTTCCAGTTTCCACGCATAGGTTGTTACACTATCATAAATGGCCCAAATTTTATTCCATATCGTCCAAGTTTTGATGGAATATATTGCCGAAAGGGACATCTTCCTCTGAAAGTTACAAGCTGTTCATCAACCGTCATACACCAATCTGGTACATACGCATCTCGCAAATAAGTATTCCATAACTCGAAGCATTCCCGTATTGGTGCTATTTTGTCGCTACTCCTTTTTCTTCGTCTTTCCGCTGCATCGTCGAATCTAAGTACTCGAAGTATAGTTTGAAATCGACTTCGACTGATTATAGTACCAAAGATGTTTCTACCATCGTTTTTGCTCCAAAGTTGTGTTACGTCTTCGTTGTAAGATTTGTATACACCTATTAGTATCAAAACTCCAATAAATTTCTTCAATTCTTGGACATCCATTTGTTTCCAATTTTGGCCGAAAACAATTTTTCCTTCTTCGTTCGTCCACTTTAGGATAATTTCAAGAAGAGGTTTACGACAATAAATCAAAAAAGAAGAAGCAGGTGTATGGATCTTGCTTTTTCCAAAACGTGTTAGGCCTGAACGTTCTCGTAAAAGATTGTGTCGTGGTTGTCTTCTGCGATGAGGTAAAATAGGATCTTGGTACCAAACAACGTGTTTGTTCTTTGAGGTAAAATAATTAGCTCCAGCCGGATTTCTATTGTGATCATCATCGCTGCTCTCAGCAGATTCTTCGCTATCTGATTCTTCTGCTGTGCTTGTGTCACCTCCATCGATGAGGCCTTCGACTGCATCTACCTCTCCATCGTCGTCAGAAGATTCATATCCGCTATTGTATTCAACATCACTTATTTCGTCTACCATCGCCTTGATTGGAATCATTCGGAACGAATGCTACTAACATTTATTATAACGATCTGTTCTCTTCGATGACCAAAAGCGGACTGTCTCCACACGGCTTATAAATATGCTGAAACACGTAAAGTCCCCAAAATCTACATAATAAAGAGTCATATCTCCTTTCTATATACATCGGAAAATACCAAGGAAGGTTTATCAGCAGCGGGGAAGTCCGGAATTTATAAACGAACCACTATCTTTCTACAAAGATACTCGCTTTGTTCACATTTAATCATTAAACGACATATGGGTCCAACGGACCCCGTTTGGTAAATCGCGAAAGTATTTTTATACTGCCAAAACCATTCCTTCTAAAATAATTTTTTTGTCAAAATTTTAAAGTTATAACTCGTACTTAAAAAGTCTATTAATACCAGTAAATTAGCCCAACCATAAGTACGATAAAACAATGGTTAGAAATCGTTTCGGGTCCATCGGACCCGCTCGGTAGTCCTAGGGTTAAAAAGCATTGGTACTCAATTTAGTGCCATCAAATCCAGTTGCCACTGTAAAAATTTGAAAAGCTGTTAGTAGTAATGTATGTAAAGAAATGTGGAATATCTAAAACTTACTAACCGCATATTTGGTTTAGAGAGGACTTTTATTATTAACTTTAAAATAAACTATAAAGTAACTTTAAACTATTGTGATTAATTACTCACCAGTACGCGCCATTAAAGCAATCACTGATGCAATAGTGTAACTTATTGTCTGTACGCCTTCATCACAAACTGTAGCCAACACATGGAGTCCTGTTTTCTGAAACTTCAATAAGTTTTTAACTGTAAACTTTTAATTATGACTTTTTAGTTGAACTTTTAGAAAAAGTGTAAAATATAGGCATCTTCCATTGTTTCCCAAGTCCTCGTAGCATAAAAACCAAAACATGATCTGCAATTGTCACGGGTTTTCCACCTGTTTCTGCGTTTGATATGGGGTTTGATACCCATCTCACTATACATTAATATGCAGTTACGGTCTCTATCCGCCAAGTCCTTCACATTTTCCTTCAAGTTATTGAATATGGCTTCATTAAATTCTGCTTGAATTTGTATATAGAGTTTACCAATGCCATTATGGTCTTTCTGGATGGTAGAATAAGTATTTTCGACAAGAACTTATAAGCACGGCTGCTTTGCGTATGTATAATCAGGCTCATTATTTTTTCATTTATTGAGAATTTTTTACCCTTTGGAGATTTCTCACGTAATCTTATTTGGCTACGCATAAGATGTTGTGCTTTGGGATGTAAATTCCGTGTTACTTCTAACATTTGTTCGTTGGTAAAATTATGCAACTTTTGGTATAGATTCTTTTGAAATTCAATACACTTGCAGTTATCCGAATCCTCTTTATATTTTGATATTTTTTTCTGCATCGAGGTGATAATTGTCACCTCTTCACAATTTCTAATTTTGACGATGAATCTGAAATTGGAAGACTAAGAAAATGTGATAAGAAGTTTTTCCTAATGATATAATGTAGAAAATGAATATCTGCTTTACTCCTGTATCACCAGTGTTGCTTCATATAAACTAATAAAAGTTAACATGCCTAATTTCTGTTAAAAGTATTGTAGGCATCTTTATTATTATGTTTCTTTCTTAACTTGAACGGTATATTAAATTAAAGCTTACCAGATTTATATATATATCTGCCAATTAAAATACTACTACTTGGTAACTCAATTGCTCTGATTGGTTTATGTAAGCCGCAGAACTGACCATTTCTTATGTTACAAAGACAGGCTTTTCAATATTAAACTAGAAAATGGATTTACTTTGGCAATTTCCATTTTATCCTTGGGCGGAAGAACGAATGTCGGAATTGCATTTGGTTTAAAAAAATATTTGTGCTTCTATCATTTACATGAAAATATATATGGCGTATGATTTATACACTTGTTCAGGATTCCTTTCTATCAGTACAGGATTTCCACATACATTTCACATACATAATTTAGATGCATGTATATACATGCTTTGCCGGGGTCCGGGCATAGGTTAGAAAAAATGTCGTTGTCAAAGAGAAGGCGAGTGCACAATCCGGAAATGCGTGTTCTTAAATCTTGTGGCGGAAGTTATTTTTTTGCCCAAATACGTGGGTCAATATTACAGGTAATCTCTATTTTTGAAATTGTTAATGATAATACGGGTTTAGTTTGTGTTTCGTCAAATGTATTCCTTAACGTAAAATGTAACGCATTGACCTTCCCTCATCAGCAATGGATTCATCAGAAATATCTGGCGATGATTCACGATGTCTTACTTACCTTTGTTTATTTGTAAGACTTCACTTAGCAGTTATGGAATTATTTAAATTAGTATTCATGATATTCCATATTTCAGTATTTTTGCCATTGAAACCTATATGTGTATATGATTCTTATTTCTTTACAGTTCTACAACTATTCCATTTTTGCGGAATTAAGGATATAATTAAAGAATAAAACTGTATTACATTAAAGGATTTCTAAAGAAGTGAGTTAGAAAATTATATTAATTAGTATATCTCAGAAAACCATAAGAATATTACTATATATTTTTATATAGTTTACTAGTGGCATACTTCAGTATGCAATAGAAACATTACACCATGTTGAAATGAGTGCCTTCTACGATCGCAAAATGTACCGCAAGACATTCTTTCTCAGTGGTAGAGAAATTGCGCTCCTGACGAGTCAGTAAACTACTAATATACGCAATAACTTTTTTTCCATCATCGAACTTTTGAGACAACACCGCACTGATACCTAAATTTGAAGCATCTGCCCAGATATTAAACTCTTTCAAAATCAGACATAACTAACACCGGAGCGGTCACCAACACTGTTTTAATTCCGTCCACGCGCTACCGCAAGTCTCAGACCACATGAACGGCTGATTCTTCTTCAAAAGCTCCGCAAGGGGAGCGATGAGGGAACTATAATTTTTCACAAAACATCGATATCAGCTACACATGCCAATCATTCAGTGATATTCTTGGGTGGGGGGATATTCAAAATGTCTTGGATTTTGTCGGGTTCTACATTTAACCCAGAATGATTAACACCGAAGCCTAAATATTTTAATTCATGCCGACAAAACTGTGATTTCTCGCGATTCAACGTTAAGCCAGCGCAGCGTTCTGGAGATGTTTCATTACTTGGGCAAGAATATCAAGATGTTGATCAAAAGTGAAGGCAACAATAATAATATTAACCAGATACTCGAAAACATGAAGTTCAAGATCAGCACCAAGTACACGATCGTCAAAGCGTTGCCACGTCGCAGGACTATTGTGGAGCCCAACAAGCATGCGCGCAAAGAGAAACAAACCCCACTGCGGCACCGTGAAGGCCGTAAAAGGTTTACTAGACTTAGCCATCGGGATTTCCCAGTAAGCCGATTTAATATCAAGAGTTGTTCAATATCTAGCATGGCGAGCCTGTCTTAAGATGTGAGAGACATATGGTAAGGGATAGGCATCACGTTTAGTTACACGATTTAGTTTCACGCTTCACGCGTCACCATCGTGTGTTCAACCATGGTGGTACAACCTATACGATCGAGATTAGAATTTGCAAAAATACGGTCGACTAATCGATCCAACCGACTTCGTTGTTCTACAGACAATAAGTTGGCCTCAACCGTGTCGACGTGAAACCCGGGCCCCGAGAAAAAGTTCATTCCCCACGTCATAATAGATTGGAGACGATTCCCATCACACGCCAAAAATCCGAACCCTAAATTAAGGACGTTGTGACGTCAGGTATAACTAAAATTTCTAAACTTTTTTCAGCATTACGAAGCTTGACAATGGTTTCGACATAACCTAAATATTTACAAGTCTTACCGTCTGTCAGTTTGACAGACATAGGATTACCCAATAACCGAACACCCAAAGAACTAAGTTGCGACCAACCAAAGGAACCCAAAATAATTTGAATCTAATAATCCCAAAAATGTAATCCTGAAACAGTAACAGATAAATATGGTCGCTTAATCGCCCTGGGCATGTGACAACACGAAATCTAAGAGCACTCGATGCTCTAAATTAACCGGCTTATCACTAAAAACCGACGTTGTAGGCTGCGTGGACCGGTTATTCAACGCACCCGAGGGGTGTTTAAATTACACTTAGTATATTTACGAACAGTTACACCAGACATGCCACTCTTAAAACAATGAAGTTTTCGGGATTTTCTACATTGAGCCGAAATGTGACGATATTGATCGCAATTCCAACATTTACCATTCGAGGTCGAGACCACCGAATATACCCAAAATGCCGAAGAAGGAGTGGCACAAGCTAAATCAGGCTCTAACAATTGATTGCGCTGAGGTGGAAGCACATACGCCTTTACATAAGCTCTACGCGTCTCTAAACGCTTACAAACAGATTTTAATTCTTCTAAGGTTCATGCTTCTGTTAAATCGAGCTGACTTTGATAAAACCGCGCCAAGTTCCGTAAGACAATCCTTAAGCGACTAGACTCTGGCATGTCTATAGTTAAGTGTGAGAACAAATTCGTCATGATGGCAACATACATACTAATAGATTCGTTAGGACCTTGTGTACGTTTTCGAATTTCATCGAACAATTGTTCATCATAAAGTTCTACGAACTGCTCTGTACCAAATTAACGGCTGTCCCGAACATCGCTGGCAGCGAGTCTACCAGGACCATCGTTGTGCGCAACCTCTCTATTAGCGACTCAAAAAATGCAAAACTTTACATCACTATATCTATCTCCCACCACCGAGGAGGAAGTGATCGATATAACGAGGAAACTCAAGAGCAAAGGCACTAGGGATATTGACGGTTTAACGTCTACGTTAATTAAACAAGTCATACATTTTGTGAGTGGTCCTCTCGCGCATTTAATAAATTCCATGTTTCTTCATGGTATTTTTCCCATGGAACTGAAAAGAGCAAAGATTTATCCAATTCGTAAAACTTGTCAACAGAACGGCCTCAACAACTATAGGCCAATTTCCATACTGCCAACAATTTCAAAAATATTTGAGCAAGCAATTCCAACTCGCTTGGTTAAATATCTTGAGGACAGACATTTATTCAGTGAGGCACAGCATTGGTTTAGAAAACAACGATCTACAGTCACAGCAATGACTGAACTTGTAGACGCAGTTGCAGAGGCTTTTGATTAAAAGGAAAACGTGAAACTGATCTGTGATCTGTCAAAGGCATTTGATTGTGTTGATCACGACATTCTTTTGGGGAAAATGCAACATTACGGAGTACGTGGCATTCCTCATGTGCTATTAAAAAGCTATTTGACCAACAGAGAACAACAGGTGTGTTGGAATGAACAACTGACAGATGCGGAGATAGTAAATAGGGGAGTGCCGCAGGGATCCATACTGGGGCCTGTGTTATTCTTGATGTACATAAACGATATTCCTGCAAATGTCCGCTGCCATAAGACCTTAATGTACGCAGATGATACATCCTTCCTTATACGAAACAAAGATACTAGTTTGACGCAGGATACAGGAAATGTTCTGGCGGAGGCTGGGGAGTGGTTTGGCGCAAATAAGCTCAGTATCAATGCGCAAAAGACCCAAACCTTGGTCTTCTCCACAGACAACAACCAAAAAGGATCAACGAAATTCTTGGGCATTTTCATCGATTCAAGGTAACATGGGCCGATCAAGTCACCAACTTGCAGTACCAGCTTTCTAAATCCATATATGCAATACGCAGAATAAAGAAGATAGCCGGAAGGGATGCCGCACGGCTGACGTACTCCGGAAGTTTCCATAGTAGGGCCACTTACGGGGTTCTCTTGTGGGGTGGATCACCAGCGGCACAGAGGATATTTTTACAACAGAAACAAGCAATCAGAGCAATAGTGGGAGTAAATTCAACAACTAGCTGTAGAAGTTTATTTAAAACTTTAAATATACTTACCTTGCCGTCCTGCTATATCCTTTCTAGTTTACTCCACATTCATCTTACACAAAAATATCCGACCCATAGTGTGGCATGAAATGCGTTTTGCACGAATAACAGCTTCTAAATTATATGAGCTGGCTAAATGTAAAACAGCAGAAGGCACTCTTGTGGAGTCAATAATAGGCGCTTATAAAGTGAGTGACACAAGTGCTATGAGAAGGGGTCGTAATTTAGAAAAACATGTTATAAAAGGTGTGGGAGAGAAACTGAACATTAAAGTGAAAAAATGTGGATTATTCATCTTGCCAACGTATCCATTTTTTGGAGCTTCACCTGATGGAATTACCTCACAACATATAATAGAAGTAAGGTGTCCAAGCAGTGCAAAAGCTGTACAAAATTATGTAAAAAATAATGAACCTACAGCAAAATTTAAAGCACAGGTCCATTTACAGATGTTCTGTGCGAACAGACAAAAGGGACTTTTTTGTGTTGCTGATCCTGAGTTTGAAAACAATAATGTACAAATTGTAGAAGTAATCTATGATGAGAACTACTTAAAACAAATAATTTTTGATAGTTTGCAAAACTGGGAAAATATTATTTTTCCCAAATTGTGTAAATCAGTATTGATTTAATATTTTATTGCATTTAATACAAATTATATACTAATTAAATGTTAAATAGGTTGTTTTGAAACTTCGCCCTATGAAACTGTTGTTTAGTGGTATGGTGTTATAATTTATAATATCTAGTTGTTTTTAGGAAATAAAGATTCAGATTTAGTAAGCATTCCTTTATTTCTCACTTGATGTTTTTAAATTTGTTTCTATAATAAATAAACAAGACATTACAGGAATCAGATTATCTTTATTTTATTTACATCATATGAATAAATGAAAATATAAAGTAATATATATTATTTGATATACACCTAATTGCGTAATTTGTTAAAGCATTGTTTACACTATGAAATACTTGTTCGCAACCAGGTGTACTTTTAAAAACTATTTTATTATTGACGTTTGCAAATTTATTAAAGCACACGCTACAACTAGGACATTATCAGTATGAGATATTAAATTGTGATCAATTACAGAATGAGGTTTCAGATATTCAAATTCTCTGATTCTGCGAATAACTCTTTCGACGATGTGTATTCTTAAACTTGCAACCCGCTTAGTTTCCAATACCTCAGCCTTTGTTGGTTTCTTTGTGCTTGATACACTAGGTGGTCTAATTAAAGCACATTTTTTTTTCATGCAACAACTTTGCTTTGTCCTTAAACCCTCTATCTGTCATAACACCACATCCTGCTGGAATGACGTCCAGATAGTCACTATCTTCTACTAGCAAAGAATCGCTAATTCTTCCACCATATCCTTTTGATATAAAATTAATAAAACCATCAGGAGTGGAAGAAACAAGATATTTTAAAGTATTGCATTTCTTATATTCAGACCATGTTAAAGACTGCTTTATTGGATCTGATGGTTTCTGGATCTGAATTTCAAAACAATCTATTATAGATTGTACATTACTATATCGTGCCCTAAATGCAATTGGTAACAACTGTTCAATTTTATGTTTTTCTGGCCAATATATTAATGTTTTCAAAAAATGTTCCATTACAGGTAATGTTTCTTTAAACAATTTTGATGCATTAGATGTTGACATACCAAATGAATCACCTAGTCTTGAAAATGAATCGTTTAATTTAAATTTCATTAATGTCAACTGTATATTTTTTTTGCTGAAGTTGGTTTTGGAAGAAAGTAGTTCAAGTAAATGGGGGTACCATGCCCCAGGAATGCCACAATAACTTTTTGGTTTTTTAACTATTAAGCTCCTGGTAATGTCTAAAGCTTTTTGTTGTTCCTGTTTTGTATCCTCCACTAGCTTCAACTGTTGAAAATCACTCTCTGAGGCAGGTGTAAACATTGATTCAGTATCTTCAGTCTCAGTACTTGTAAATGATTTTGATAAAATTGTCGTAGCACAAGGTACATGTTTAAATGGTGATGTAGCCACATTTTGGGCTTGGAAAAGTTTTTCTGTTGATGTACTAGCATGCAGCATACTAATATTCATCTGGCATGACACATATTTACTGCGGAAAGATGGTCTCACTTGCACCCCCACATCCTTTACACTACGATGGTGTAATAATTCAACTGAGCACTGAACTGGTTCATTCACAATATTTGTATCACATGGTTCGTTTATTATGCTGGTGCCAGATAGGTTAATAACTTCTTCAACATTGGTATCCTCTGTTTCTTCAATTTCTTTTGCTTCTGGGCTATCGACAACTTGCAATAATACTTCTTCTACTAAACGTTTTCTTACACGTTTTATAGTCGTTGATCGCTCCGATGTAGCAGCAGTTCTCTTCCTGCCTGGCTGACAAGTAAATATATGTGGAACTACACCTGGCTTTAATGTAATATTACCTCTCATATGTGTATATCGTACATAATTTTCCATATCTTCTTTAAACTAGAATAAAAATAAAAGAATATTTAAATAAACCTAGATATAGGGTAACAAATAAATACAATTCAGAAACTGTAATTAAAGGAAATGCAAAACATCAGCTCTTGGAATAAATTGTTGACAATTTTCAGGTTTTATACCTATTAATGTAAAATTGTTAAAACTTAATAGAAACTGGGATTTTAAGAAAATAATCACCTCATAACATTCCTAATAACCATTATAAGTAATAAGTTTATTGGTTACTTACATTAAAATGATCTTCGCAACAGAAGAAGACAGTTTTCGTTTTGGAAACATCACGTCTAGCTGCCTTAAACCATTTAGCTTTTCGCGAATAATCCTTTGGAACGGTCACGAATATTTTATTTGGAGCACTTACTGATGTATTTTTACATCCAGGAACAAAACACCACTTATTTTGAGGCATTTCTCGACTAAATTAAGTTTATACTTGTTATATATCTACTAATTATCTCTTTACCTAATTTGAGCTTATGCACGTTGCGATTGTAAATACGATTCTTGACGTCACGCACGGCCGTCATGACACCATCGCGTCACAAGCCATTTTCAGCGGCACATTTTTTGTTTGAATTTATATATTTTTTTTTTATTAATTGTGTATCGTTTTTAAAGAAACATGCTGCTACATATTATACTTGGACTATATATTACCGATTTTTCGACTTTAAAAAAAAAGTGATAACACCGAATTGGTTGAAACACACCATCCCTGGCTCACTATGGAGTGTTAGTCTCATGCGATAAACGACGTCATCTATTTGCTCTAGTATTTCGTATGGTCCCTTCCAGTATTGTTGGAGCTTTGGGGACAGGCCTCGGCGACGTTGAGGATTATATAACCAAACAAGGTCCTCTTCTCGGTAACCATCTCTCTCTCGGCTTGCACGTGGTAACGATTCTTCGTCCTGTCGCTGGCATCCTGAGTGTGATGGCGTACTCGCTAGTGGGCATCCTCCAACCTTCGTCTGGATCCACTGACGCAGTCTTCTCCATTTGGGTTCTCCACAACACACTTGAGTAGATCATCCTCTACCTTCAGAGAGTCCCATTGAGCCCAGTAGGATTCCAGTCCCTGTGAACGAGGAGCCACTTCTTAACAAGGCGGTCCGTGACCAGTACCTTTCCAAACCATCAATGAACCAACGTCTTCATCAGCATCTTGACCGATCCACAAATTGTCAGGATGCCACTGATCGTCAACCACGGTAGTTTTAAATGTGTTGGCCGATTTTTCTTCTAGTTGGTTATGCCTGCAGTCTTCTGGACGTGGTCTCTTTGCAACAGCATCAGCGTTTTGGTGTTGCACAGATGCACTTCGCGCTATTTATTTTGAGGCTCTACGATACTGGGTCGACGATTGCCTCTTTTCATCGACCCGTTTCATTCTTCGCTGCTCCGCTATGGTTTTCTTGGGCTTCTTCCCGCATTTACTATGCGCATGGCCCATTTCCATTTCCAATTCCAGCATCGGAGCGTTCTTCTCTTAGGTTGCACCTGATTCACCAATCGTCGGACTACCTGTCCCAGGTGTGCATGCCAATACTTCATCTCAAGACGCTTGATTAGTTGAGGATAGTCTTGACACTCTTCTGGAAGTAAGGTCTGTAGAACGTCACTGGCTTCTCCTCTTAATGACACAATCAGGGCAGTAGCTTCCTTCGGGGACATCCACCCAATTGCTCTTGCAGCGACTTCGAATTGTTTCCGGCACGTCATCCGTGACGTCCTTCCATCGAAGGTTGGACGCTTTACCTTTGCCTTTACTGTTCGGGAAATCTCCAAGCTTCCGCTTGAGATGTCATGGGGACCGCAGTCGTTCATCGCTGGCAACTGAAGCTGAATCCCAAACTCGTTCCCCATTCCGAACACGCGCTCCTCAACTTTCTGTTCTACGGCTTCGATGGCCTCAGAAAATTCCTGTCTCCCATTCGATGAATTCTTTTGAATGTCTTCCTTAAAAGTAGTCTCGAGTTGTATTGAATTACTTGCAATTTCATTTCTTAAAGCTTTTGAATTATTTGCAATTTCATCTTTCAAAGCTTTTGAATTATTTGAAATTTCATCATTTAGAGTCTTGAAATGTTTTACAACATCTTCTATAGTCTTCATATCAGTCTCGAATTGTTTTGCAACTGCATCTTTTAGAGTCTCAAATTGTTTAACAATTTCTTCCGCTATTAAGCTTAGATCAGGCTGTACTTGAAACAAATATTTCTCGGGATCCTCACCTTCATTTATTAAAAGGTCACGAAGCCGATCCTGGAGAATTGTTTTTTTTTCAGACGTATCTGCGTCCCTTTCTTCCAATTCTGCCCTTAACTCGGAGACCTTTAATTCTTCCAAACGTTTGGTAGCCATTTATTTATTTATTTATTTATTTATTTATTTATTTGCACTTATATTGTTTACCCCACACCTGACACCAATTGTAACGTTTTCGGGTTCCAATAAACAACTCGTGCAATTTATTTATTTAAAACAGTTGTATATTTATATACTTAAAATTATATAACAATATAAAATATATAACTAAAGTATCACACTTAAACTTCTATCAATAAATTAAAATTAACACTTGTATTTATTTATTTCTATTACTAATATCTCTGTCCGTATTTATGTAACACTTCTATTTATATAAGACAGCACTACTATATTTATTTCTTTGGCTACCACTATCGCACTCGAGACTACTTAAGGACGTCTTACTCCCGAATTCCTATTCCGCAATGAATCATCCATCGGTGACCCAGTCGCCTTATATACACCTGCATGGAATGTTCTCGAAATGTACCAGTAAATTCGGTAATATACCAGTGGAAGTCTGGACTCTTCCTTGTTTACGCCAACAATACTGTGGGATGACATATTTACGACTTGTTTACATATCGTTTTTATATGCCGCGCCGAGATGATTTATGGTCTCTGCTTTTTGTCGTCGTACACTCATTTCGTTACAATATTTTAATTAAATATATATTCATATTTTAAATACACATACAATTTTAATCTGTGCTGTTTGGTAATGTATTTTCATATACTTAGTTGACGATTTTATTTTTATATAATGTTGTATTAGTTATTTATTTATCTATAAACTGACAATTTCTGATACTGTATCTACCGATCTGTGTATGTTCACTATCCTGAAATAAATGATTGATTGATTGATTGATAAATCTAAAGCCGAATTAAATAGTAGATCTTTCGAAACATGACGCGCCAACATGAGTTCCTCCACGCGTTCTAAAAAAGCATTTAATGAGAGTATACGATTGTCTCCCGAATACTTTGAGTTCCATTGCGTAATTGGAACCGACTTAACAGGCGAACGGCTGATAGGTCTCGGAAGATCCTGAGGGGACTCGTCTGATTCGCTTCATAACTCTTCCACGGAAGTCTCTGCGTCCGGAAGTACACAGTATAGTTGGGCTTACTCGAACACATGGTTGCTTTAGGGGCATGTTTTCTAACCTACAAAAATAATATTCCGCATGTGATTATATGCTTCTGTGTTACACAACGCAGTTACAACGCTATCATTTATTTTCATTTTTAGATAATATTCCTCTTTCAAGGGGTTTTAGACGATAAAAGAACTCGTAAAAGCAATAATTAGGTATGTGTGAAATCTGGTCTTACGTTTTGCTGTAGACTTATTTTTCGACGATGATCATTGTGATAACGAAGAAAATAAAAAACAAATTTTAAGTAAAAACTTAAATTATGCGGCAGAAATTGTTTCGAAATTTTCGGGCAAACAGATCCAATCCCATTTTTGTATGTTTCCAACTACTTTTGAACATACTTTGACACAACTTCAGATTTGTGAATCAGAAGGTAGAAGATTCAGAATTTCACCAAATGAGAAAATTTCATTAGAAAAACAATTCCTAATTGCTTTATGGTACCTAGCGAATATTAACAGTTTCCGGTGAGAAATGCTACGCCCTTCCAAAATTACATGTCCAAATCAATCAAAGGCGCAGAAAATATGGCGTCGTCGCGAAATTAAAAATTAGTCATCCTTTCGACACTTTAGTAATAATTATTGGCGATGCTAAAATGATTGTAACGTCTCTTAATAATCCAGCAAAGTTTCGGAAAATTTACGCTTACACCTTCAAGGATGCCTTTGCGTACAGATGATAAATATGAAGAAAGGAACTGTCTCCAGCTCAATCGTTTTTGTGGTCAGTGAATTTACACAAAATCACAGATGGTGCTACCGGAACTACGTCGCACTAAGATAGCAGACGAAATTTAGTTGAGATAACGAAGAATCACAAAAGGCGATGTTTGAATCTGAGGAACGCAGGGCCGAGCTAACTCTGTCGCAGACGGCGTGACGGTTCAGGTAAACTTAGGCCAAAAGTAGAGCGTCGGTCGGCAACGACGCTAGCGACGTTGTCCGGGCACCAGGACACTACGTTACCTTACGATAACCTACCTGCGCCTCCTATGAGCTACCACTGGCTGTGTCCCTCCAGCGGGTTCCCTATTGAACTCCCTGAATAAACGTGTGCACCTAATTCAACTGCTGTCACAAGTATGAAGGACGAAGGTAAGGTATGTTGAGGAGAAAAATAATTAAAAGCTAAGAAATTATGATGTGAAGAAAGGTGCTATATTCATCAAAATGTTCTTCTTTTTTTTTGAAAAATAAGTAAAAGCTAGACAGTTTAAATTGAGAAAGGATTGACACAAAAGTTTTTTTTTTAAAATATGTAAACGTTGACAAATAAAAGAACAATATAAATGATTTGAATAATTAATATGTTGACAGATAAAAATAGATTTAATATATAAGTATTTGAATAATTAAAGTGTTGACAGAAAAAAAAAGATAGATTTAATATATACAACAAAAAAAAACAATTGAACCTCCGCGCCTCGGCAGGAGGATGCTCGGCGTAGAAACGTTTCCTTGCCTTACAGGCCAATATACAAATGTTATTAATAAATGCCACCAACGGCGAAGTTCTAAATTAAATATTTACCAGAAGGTAAAGTTGATTAAAGTTAGCGCATAAGACTTAAAGAAATATAAATAATTAAGTGACAGGTAAAACGTGAAATTACAAGATCAAAAATTAGAAATAATCCAAATAAACTGCTTCATCTACTATTCAATTAAATGACGCTATTGAAAGTTACAAAGGAAAACCAGTTTTAGTATAAAATAAACTACTGAGCTTCGGTATCTAAATTTTACTACAATGACTTAACTAATTGCAATAGCTCAGATAAATAAATAAATATACGTGAAAGTCACATTTCTAATTTATGGTAATAATCGTGCAAAATTAATATAAAAAAACAAGAATAAAATCCAACACATCAAAGAGAAATACTAATATGATTTCGGTAAAGAAATTACTGGATAGACTACTAAATTAAAGATTGACCTTTCAGGAGATATAGTGCTACGTTAAAGAATTTACTAAAATTAATATTTAATTAAATATTCGACACAACAAAAGTTATATAATTACGGTAATGACCTACTAAAATTATTAATGAACTAATTATTCAACATAACAGTGAGAGCCCTTATCAAATCTTCTTAGGGTCAGCCTGTATTCCGCAAAACCAGTTTGCATAACAAAAACAAGAAAAATAACGGTAATTTAATTAGGATTAATATGTGACCTTGCAGTTAACTAGCGGTGCGTTAGTAATTATAGCCACTCAAAATTCTTAGGTCAAATTTAGGTAAGATAAAGTCCTGCACTCTGGCATAAAGTCGTCGAGAATCAGTCGTAAATTAAGATGTAAATTACAACTTTAGTTGCACTTATCTGACAAAATGGACGTCGGATGGCCGCAACGATAATCAAAATGGCGTAGGCCCCCTTGATGAAAATTCCACTTCAACAGGCGGGATGGATGTAGAGGTGCAACTACTGCAACAACGATAGAAACCACCGCGCTCTTCAGCGATAATGCGGGGTGATAAAGCGAGAAATATGGCTACTGTGGGCTTTTGTGCCCGTCAAAAGAATCCTATTAAATTAGAGAAGAAAAGAAACAAAGATAAAATCCCGAAAATTAACACAAAGTTTCAAACACTTACCCCAATATGATAATGGAGATTCCGCGATAAACGACTTCACAAGTCACTCAAGGGTGCAAAATTTAGATTAAAGAAACCAACACGTGGCCATACGTGAATTTTAGGTAACGGTATAACGGTAGAAATTCACGAAAATAACCAAAATTAAGGTAACGGTAATTTCTGCTTACTCCAATTAAAGCCGCATATGCGAAAATATCTTCATAGATAATGTAACCAAATTACTAAAGGGAGATAAGCAATTTGCACACCATGTTCTCACACAAGGATTCGACTATAAAGTGAAGCCAAAACGGGAATCTTCTTCCATAACTAATGCGCGTCAGCTACACGCAAAGTAACAAGGCCGGAAATATCACTGAACGAAAGGCGGGAGATTTCAAATAAACATCATAGGCACACAACTAAATTGACAGTAAAGGGAGTTGACATCGTGACTTATATATAATTAAACGCAACCCTACACATAACTTAGACGAAAAGAAAATAAGCGTAATACTCATACAATTGTACGTAGAAAATATAAAGTCGGCAGTACGAGAGGGACATACATGCTAAACAGTTGGCAAACGTGACGCGGACGGTCACCTGAGCGACATAACCAAAAGTTTGACGGATAGCAACCAAAACAAACCTGAGAAGGGTATATACAATTTATTACGGAAGGAAAACAGATACTGCAGGTAACTATTGAAATATGCAAGCTCTAATCAAAACGCTGCAAGAAGACGGTTAAGAAAACCGATCAAAACTTATATTTCAGAGTATCACGACTCTTAACCCCTACAGCAGCTCCATGGAAGAATTAACAGAAGCTACTAACACGGAGAATATCAATGATAGTATAACAGCGATCTGCAAAACAATTAATAGTATGCCCTATATTCCAAGCACTTCCTTATTTAATACTCCTACATTTTCAGTGACGTAAATACGAAGGAAAATATTAATCAGTCGTACTAGAGAGTCTATGTCTAGGAATACACATAAACACAGGCGCCAGTAAATACAACGATGCTGGCTGATGTGTCGATGAATTTAGGAACACAAATAAATGCACTTCGCAGAGTTCGGAAGTAATAAACAAGCAGATCTTGTTAAAACCGAAACAAGGCGTAAAAAGTAACTGCAAATGCAGATAATTCGCATCTACAGGTAGGGTAAAATAAGCTAGAGATAAGAGAATTAGAATTAGTTCACAAGATACAGAGTTTCCTTCACATAAAGAGTGTATTTGCTCGATAATACATATTACATATCTATCAATTCCACGGTTCGGGACATAGGGCTCTAAGAGCACAATAGTCGATTTAGCACACACATAGATATACGGCAGACGGTCTTTTCAACCGGTGAAACGAACGATGTACAAGGTTCACGCAAAAAGTCTCGTGCCCTACATATTCTACGTACTTCACCAAAGTCACATAATCTTTCGAGAACTAAATACAAAAGTAAATTTTACAGCGTAACAAATTCCCCCCTTTCCAGCGAAAAGAAATTGATCGCAGAGCAATTTCTTGCATCGAGAACATAGGCTGACGGTATAAAGATGGTGAAAAGGGTAAGCGAGAGTTCTAAAACGGACGTTGTCCACTACACGAACGCACATATCCACCCTCAGTCACAGCAACACCAAAACAAAAGAAAAATGGTGCAACTACTCAGAGGTACGGATATGCCGTTGCGACAAACGTAACATCCGGTAACAACAAAACGAGGGAAGATCGCCAAACAAAAATAGATAATAGGGAGCAAAAGCTTAAAGTCTGGACCGGCGTTGTCCCGACTGAAACGCCTGAAGGCAAACGATAAACCATAAAGGCTGTAGTCATAATCAATTCCTGGAGGTAACATTTTGACAGTAAGAAAAGCAAAAAGGTCGCCAGGACACGACCCTTGGAAGGCTGAGAAGTATCACACATAAAGGGACCATCACTCTTTATACCTTCTCAAATAAGATAAGTCAAATCCGGTAATTAAGCAATAACCAACATTAGTTAGCTTAAAAGGTAAGTCATGTCCGATAAGTTAAACGGGATGTTGTGTGGACTCCCCTAGCAAGGCTGCCACTCCATATATGCAAAGACACGGAAGATCCGAAACATACGGAAACGATAAAGATACGGGAAGATAAATGCATAGACGGAATCACAGATACAAGCTGTGCAATGGGGCCGGTAATCACACTATCGAAAGGTCGATAAAAGAAAAATGTTTGTCCTAAGGTGGTAGAGGAACAATATTAGACAGGATCCCTTTAGAAGCCTTTTACTTCACGCAGGTTCACGTTAGGAGAATTCTTCCAGCCCTCGCTACAGGCCATAAAGCCCCTTTAGATGCCTCCTACATCACGCGAGGTACACGGTAGAGAAATTCTGGTGTTACGGCTGCAAGCCAAGGCACTCTCTACAGGCCAATAAATGTAACGATAGGTATAGATTACGAAAAGACAAATTCGAGATAAGCGATAATTTAGGCGCTTGAATACGTGAGAAGATAGATCTTAATCATCACTCGGCTGAGGTTTCAGTAGATTTGCATGCCACGCACCGGGCAGCAATTTACCTTCGCAAGTTTTGAGTTCATAAATGTCAGTTGAGATACGTTTACTAATTTAAAAGGGCCCGACATATTTGTCGGCCAATTTGGCGGTATAGAACTTGGCGGCATCTGAAAGTACGAAATTTTTACGCCAGACCAACTGGTTTACCAAAAATTCTTCCCGTCTATGACGAGTATCGTAGCGTAACTTAGCGCGCTCATATGCTTTCTGCAAGCGAGATTTGATGTCACAGTACAGCTTAGAGAATCCTTCAGAACGTTCTACAAGTTTCTCCGGATCGCGGACCTCGACAAGTGGAGTTCCTTCAGAGATAGGAGCATCGGAAATTCTTTCTCCAGTGAGATTCATCTCACGACCGAAGTTAATGAAATAGGGAGTATGTCCGGTGACTTCGTGTCTAGCAGTGCGCAAAGCGCAAGTGACTTTGGGAAGATAGACGTCCCATTCGCGATGATTGTCAGAGACATACGATATCAGCATAGTTTTGATAACCCTATTCACGCGTTCCACGGGATTCGCTTGAGGATGGTAATTCGCAGTATAGCATGGACGTACTTTATATTCTTTTAACATAGAGCGGTAGTCGTTAGAGCGAAACTGCACGCCATTATCGGTAATTACAGAACGAGGTACGCCAAAAATCAGAAACACATCTTCGAGATGTCGGATAATAGTCTTGGAAGAAGCTTTACGTAACGGAAAAGTCAGAACAAACTTACTGAAGATATCAGAGACCACTAAGATGTAATTAAAACCTCGCTTGGACCTCGGAAGAGGACCAACAATGTCGATACTGAGTACTTCCCATGGTTTAGTAACTTTAGAATGTCCACCCATACGACCAACAGGAGCTCTTTGAAGAGGTTTCGCCTTATTGCAATTAGGACAGGCTCTGATGTGACGAATCACATCTCCTAACATCTTGGGCCAATAGTAGTGTTGCAATATGCGAGCGAGAGTCTTCGCAATGCCCAGATGACCACTCGTGGGCTCGTTATGACATTCTAACAAGACCTCTTGTCGTTGTTCCTTAGGAACATAGATTTTCCATGAATCGGTATCCTCAGAGGGAAAAGTACTATTAGGCGGTACGTAACGTCGAAGTATCCCACCGATAAGTTGAAATTGTGGGTACTTCTCGGGATGTCTCTTAAGTTGTTCTAAGATACGAACGTAACATTTGTCTTGGCTTTTAGGATTGACTTGAACGATATCCAACTTGGGGACTGAACGGGAGAGAGTGTCCGGGACGACATTGAATTTACCTTTACGGTGGATGATAGTAAAGTCATACTGCTGAAGACGTACGGCCCATCGAGCCAATCTACCCGACGGAGAATTAAGGGAGTTCAGCCAGCAGAGGGAGTAATGATCCGTTATCACCGTAAAGTGTGAGCATTCGATATATGGGCGAAGCTTTTCTATAGCCCAGAGGACGGCAAGGCACTCTTTCTCAACCGTAGAGAATTTACGTTCGGCAGGTGTTAAAGAACGGCTAAGGTAACTGATTACTTTCTCCTGTCCGTCTATGTCTTGAGTCAATACGGCTCCAAGACCATAGTCACTAGCATCAGTTTGAATGATGAATTCATATTGGAAGTCAGGACATGTCAAAATCGGAGAGGAAACCAAGCGTTCACGCAAAGATGTCCAGGCTTCTTCACAAGCTAACGTCCAAACGAAGGGACGATTTTTCCGTAACAAATCGGTAAGCGGAGAGATAACAGTAGAAAAATTAGGGACGAAACGTCGATACCATGAAACCATACCTACTAAGCGTCTGACTTCAGAAACATTTTTGGGAGTGGCAATTCCGATGATAGCCTTAAGTTTGTCAGGGTCGACCATCAACCCACGACGATTGACCACATATCCCAGGTACTTCAATTCGTCGCGACAAAACTGTCATTTATCTCTATTAAGCGTTAAGCCAGTGTCACGCAGGCGAGATAATACTTGCTCTAAAATAGTCAAGTGTTTTTCAAAGGTAGGAGTGACGATTATGATGTCATCCAGATACACGAAAACGTAGGGTTCTAATTCAGGACCCAAAACTCTATCAATAAAACGCTGCCAGGAGGCAGGTGCGTTGTGGAGACCATACGGAAGACGACAAAATTGGAACAAACCCCGATTCGGCACAGTGAAAGCTGTATACTGACGGGAAGACTCGGCAACAGGAATTTGCCAATACGCACTTTTTATATCGAGGGACGTAAGATATTTAGCGTCTCGTAACTTATCTAAGGTATTTGAAACATAGGGAAGGGGATAGGCATCTCTCTCAGTGACCTGATTGAGCTTACGGTAATCGACGCAAAATCGAAAAGTCTTATCCTTCTTAGGCACGAGAAGAATGGGCGAAGACCAACCACTCTGAGACCTCTCAACAACCCCGAGAGCCAACATCTTTTCTAATTCGGCGTCGACTACTTTTTGCACCGCCGGAGATATCGGATAGTAGCGTTGCTTAATCGGAGGGCTACTAGTGATAATAGTGTGCTCTACACCTTTGGCACAACCTAACACCTCCTTGTCGACGTTAGGAAAGTTTTGGTTGATGATAGCCTCGAGCTGACGTTGACGCTCATCAGATAACACCTGTGATTCGACATCGACAGAAGTCACGTAGGGTGCGTCTGAAAATACCCAATCGCCACAGCGCATGTTTAGGACGATTCCCATGTCTCGCCAGAAGTATGCGCCCAGAATAAGTTGATGCGGTACTTCAGGTACCACCAATACGTCAAAGACCTTAGAACGATTCCTAACATTAATAGGCAAGGCAACTTCCCCTGATATCCTGCATCGTGATCCGTTGGCAACAGTGCAAAAGGGCATAGAGGATTTAAGCGGAACAAAACCCTTTAAAACGGACCAACCCGCTTCACCTAATATAGTGCGTGATGAACCTGAGTCCAAAAGACCGAGAAACTCTTTACCAAAGATTTGAACTTTAAGATAGGGGCGCTCATCTCCTATGGCTTGCGCGAGAATAAAGTCCAACCGAGCTCTAATTTGTCGATAGGCCGCTGTGTATACTGTACGCACGGGACGGCCACTTAGTGCGCACATCGGGCGTTTCCCGAACACTGCGGACAAGAAGATACGATGGTCTCTGGACGACCACAACGATAACAAAAGCGTTTACGAGGTAAAGCACATTGGGAGTAACGATGACCTGTCTGACGACAATTCCAACATGTGACAGGATTTGCTGAAACGGGTGCCACATGGACACGAGAGCGATTAGAGACGGGAGCAACGGGTGGCACACGACTTCGAGAACAACTTGGGACTGGATCCGCGTTGATATAAGCCAAATCCGGTTCGAGTGTTTTACCACGCAAGGGAGGCGGTACATAAGCTTCAGCAGAAGCCTTGCGGGCTTCGAGAACTTTCCCATATTTAAGGAGTTCTGCGATAGAATTGACTTCAGTTAAACCCAACTGCGTCTGATAGAAAGGTAGTATATTACGTTGTAAAATTCGTAATTGAGTTTTTTCGGGGACTGAATCAGAAAGACGAGAAAAGAGATTCTTCATAACCGATACGTATAATCCGATAGTTTCATTAGGACCTTGAGTCCGTTGCTTAATTTCGTCCATAAGGCGGTCGTCGTAATCTACAGCTTGAAACTCTTCCCGTAGACCGGCAGCTAACTCTGACCAATTAGAGTAAAGATGACGATTAGCCCGATACCACACCAAAGCACGATCCTTAAATAAATCTATCGCTGAATTGAACAGCAACTGGTCCGAGGAATTACGAGCGATTTTAAGCTCAGCCACACGCTCCAGAAAAGCACTAACCGAGAAGTTCTTCTGCCCTGAAAATGTAATATTCCAGGAGACAACAGGGACGGGTTTAGGGGAAAAACTAGCGAAAGTCGAGTGAACTGGACCAGTGAAAGCGTTAACTGGAGATCGAATAGGTTCATCCTCATCACTAAACTCCTCTCCACTCCCCTGAGGACCAGAGTTATCGGCAGTGGGTGACTGTAATAAACTGAATGTTGAGGCGCGTTCAAGGGTGCGAGCCTTATCGCGGATGCGTTCGTCCAGTCTAGCAACGCGACTCCTAAACGCATGGTGTTCTTTCACCTCCTCTGGAGATTGTGGGACGGAGTTCTGAATTCGGCTCATTACGAAAGCAAGGGCGGTAGAAATTTTTTGAAATTCGGTAGACTCACGATTCCCCACGAACTGATCGATGAGCCCTTCGATAACCGTGAACTTATCCCTAATGGCCGCGGAGTCTTCCGCATATGTAAATGGATACGTAAGCTTTGTATCCGACGGATAAGACCTAGCATACCCTAGCAGACGTCGATACATTCGTCGCATTTCGTCCAATGTCGATGGCACCTCGGCACCCAGAACAGTCAGTAAATACTCAAGGTCTTCCTTCGAAAGTCGATTGATCTCTAATTTAGGAGCCATGGCGACAGTTAATTCAGCAGAAAGTCGAAAAGAAAGAAATATAAAAAGAAATGGCGGTACTGGGATCAGCAAGCAAAGTCTCAAGTCCTAAGACACACAAATAAATTCTGGAAGACAAGGTAGTTCGGAACCTAAGGTAAACCTCACGTTTTAATTTTTCCCAAAAAAAAGGAAGAAAAAGAAATATAAAGTCAAAATTAGATTAGGTGAGGGAGTAGACGGAAATACAAAAAAACTGAACGGTAAGGGAGGCTTAGCGTCCACCTACTCACCTATAACGAGAAACGGGCTTACATCGAGAAAATTCAAAACTTGTTCCTGAAGATGGTCAGGACCGAAACGTTGTTACGAAACGAGGAGCTTCTCCAAAGTATAGCACCACTGTGCGGTACGACGAAATGTTGGTGGCAGAAATACTTAAAGATAAGGAAAATATTCCGGAAGATGGAGAAAACTTGTCCGAAACGTTGAGCAACGACACGTTGTCGAATTTGTTCCGGAAGGTAGCGAGAACTAGGTCGAAACGTTAGGTGTCAACTTGTTAGTTGATGGCTGACACACAAAAGAAAAAGAAAATTTGAGGGCGGCGAAAACTTAGCCGAAACGTTGGGTGACCAAGGGGAAATTTTATTTCGGAAGATGGCGAGAAGATGGCAGAAACGTTGGCCAACAATTTGTTAATATAATCTCCAAAAGAAAGTCCCAAAGCGTTAGTGCACCAAATTTGTACGGAAGGGGGAGAAAACTTGTCTAAATGTTAGGAGACAGGAAAAGAAATTTTGAAAATGGCGGAAAATTGGCCGAAACTTGGTTGACACAAAAATAAAAAAAATGAAGATGGCGGAAAGTTGGCCGAAACGTTGGTACCAAATCTGTTACCTTATTCCCCAAGAGAAAGGCCAGACGTTAAGGCACTAAAATTTTTTCACTTCTACTAGAAAGAAAGGCCCCAAAACGTTAGGGCGCCAAATTTGCTACCGGAACTACGTCGCACTAAGATAGCAGACGAAATTTAGTTGAGATAACGAAGAATCACAAAAGGCGATGTTTGAAACTGAGGAACACAGGGCCGAGCTAACTCTGTCGCAGACGGCGTGACGGTTCAGGTAAACTTAGGCCAAAAGTAGAGCGTCGGTCGGCAACGACGCTAGCGACGTTGTCCGGGCACCAGGACACTACGTTACCTTACGATAACCTACCTGCGCCTCCTATGAGCTACCACTGGCTGTGTCCCTCCAGCGGGTTCCCTATTGAACTCCCTGAATAAACGTGTGCACCTAATTCAACTGCTGTCACAAGTATGAAGGACGAAGGTAAGGTATGTTGAGGGGAAAAATAATTAAAAGATAAGAAATTATGATGTGAAGAAAGGTGCTATATTCATCAAAATGTTCTTCTTTTTTTTTTTGAAAAATAAGTAAAAGCTAGACAGTTTAAATTGAGAATGGATTGACACAAAAGTTTTTTTTTAAAATATGTAAACGTTGACAAATAAAAGAACAATATAAATGATTTGAATAATTAATATGTTGACAGATAAAAATAGATTTAATATATAAGTGTTTGAATAATTAAAGTGTTGACAGAAAAAAAAAGATAGATTTAATTAATATATACAACAAAAAAAAACAATAGAACCTCCGCGCCTCGGCAGGAGGATGGTCGGCGTAGAAACGTTTCCTTGCCTTACAGGCCAATATACAAATGTTATTAATAAATGCCACCAACGGCGAAGTTCTAAATTAAATATTTACCAGAAGGTAAAGTTGATTAAAGTTAGCGCATAAGACTTAAAGAAATATAAATAATTAAGTAACAGGTAAAACGTGAAATTACAAGATCAAAAATTAGAAATAATCCAAATAAACTGCTTCATCTACTATTCAATTAAATGACGCTATTGAAAGTTACAAAGGAAAACCAGTTTTAGTATAAAATAAACTACTGAGCTTCGGTATCTAAATTTTACTACAATGACTTAACTAATTGCAATAGCTCAGATAAATAAATAAATATACGTGAAAGTCACATTTCTAATTTATGGTAATAATCGTGCAAAATTAATATAAAAAAAACAAGAATAAAATCCAACACATCAAAGAGAAATACTAATATGATTTCGGTAAAGAAATTACTGGATAGACTACTAAATTAAAGATTGACCTTTCAGGAGATATAGTGCTACGTTAAAGAATTTACTAAAATTAATATTTAATCAAATATTCGACACAACAAAAGTTATATAATTACGGTAATGACCTACTAAAATTATTAATGAACTAATTATTCAACATAACAGTGAGAGCCCTTATCAAATCTTCTTAGGGTCAGCCTGTATTCCGCAAAACCAGTTTGCATAACAAAAACAAGAAAAATAACGGTAATTTAATTAGGATTAATATGTGACCTTGCAGTTAACTAGCGGTGCGTTAGTAATTATAGCCACTCAAAATTCTTAGGTCAAATTTAGGTAAGATAAAGTCCTGCACTCTGGCATAAAGTCGTCGAGAATCAGTCGTAAATTAAGATGTAAATTACAACTTTAGTTGCACTTATCTGACAAAATGGACGTCGGATGGCCGCAACGATAATCAAAATGGCGTAGGCCCCCTTGATGAAAATTCCACTTCAACAGGCGGGATGGATGTAGAGGTGCAACTACTGCAACAACGATAGAAACCACCGCGCTCTTCAGCGATAATGCGGGGTGATAAAGCCAGAAATATGGCTACTGTGGGCTTTTGTGCCCGTCAAAAGAATCCTATTAAATTAGAGAAGAAAAGAAACAAAGATAAAATCCCGAAAATTAACACAAAGTTTCAAACACTTACCCCAATATGATAATGGAGATTCCGCGATAAACGACTTCACAAGTCACTCAAGGGTGCAAAATTTAGATTAAAGAAACCCACACGTGGCCATACGTGAATTTTAGGTAACGGTATAACGGTAGAAATTCACGAAAATAACCAAAATTAAGGTAACGGTAATTTCTGCTTACTCCAATTAAAGCCGCATATGCGAAAATATCTTCATAGATAATGTAACCAAATTACTAAAGGGAGATAAGCAATTTGCACACCATGTTCTCACACAAGATTCGACTATAAAGTGAAGCCAAAACGGGAATCTTCTTCCATAACTAATGCGCGTCAGCTACACGCAAAGTAACAAGGCCGGAAATATCACTGAACGAAAGGCGGGAGATTTCAAATAAACATCATAGGCACACAACTAAATTGACAGTAAAGGGAGTCGACATCGTGACTTATATATAATTAAACGCAACCCTACACATAACTTAGACGAAAAGAAAATAAGCGTAATACTCATACAATTGTACGTAGAAAATATAAAGTCGCCAGTACGAGAGGGACATACATGCTAAACAGTTGGCAAACGTGACGCGGACGGTCACCTGAGCGACATAACCAAAAGTTTGACGGATAGCAACCAAAACAAACCTGAGAAGGGTATATACAATTTATTACGGAAGGAAAACAGATACTGCAGGTAACTATTGAAATATGCAAGCTCTAATCAAAACGCTGCAAGAAGACGGTTAAGAAAACCGATCAAAACTTATATTTCAGAGTATCACGACTCTTAACCCCTACAGCAGCTCCATGGAAGAATTAACAGAAGCTACTAACACGGAGAATATCAATGATAGTATAACAGCGATCTGCAAAACAATTAATAGTATGCCCTATATTCCAAGCACTTCCTTATTTAATACTCCTACATTTTCAGTGACGTAAATACGAAGGAAAATATTAATCAGTCGTACTAGAGAGTCTATGTCTAGGAATACACATAAACACAGGCGCCAGTAAATACAACGATGCTGGCTGATGTGTCGATGAATTTAGGAACACAAATAAATGCACTTCGCAGAGTTCGGAAGTAATAAACAAGCAGATCTTGTTAAAACCGAAACAAGGCGTAAAAAGTAACTGCAAATGCAGATAATTCGCATCTACAGGTAGGGTAAAATAAGCTAGAGATAAGAGAATTAGAATTAGTTCACAAGATACAGAGTTTCCTTCACATAAAGAGTGTATTTGCTCGATAATACATATTACATATCTATCAATTCCACGGTTCGGGACTTAGGGCTCTAAGAGCACAATAGTCGATTTAGCACACACATAGATATACGGCAGACGGTCTTTTCAACCGGTGAAACGAACGATGTACAAGGTTCACGCAAAAAGTCTCGTGCCCTACATATTCTACGTACTTCACCAAAGTCACATAATCTTTCGAGAACTAAATACAAAAGTAAATTTTACAGCGTAACGGATTAATAAACGGACGCCACTCCTTTCTGTATATTCCCTTCCCCAAAATGATCTTTGATCCGGGAGAAAATCAGTTAAAGTATTCAAGGTAATAAAAGATAAGACAAAACCCCACATTTAAAACAATAACAAGATTTATTACGTGTACTCAGGATGTACAAAACAAATTAAATGTTCACGTTCAAATAATTAACTATATACTCTGAAAGTAATATGCTGCATGACATGGAAAGTGCAACACCAAGAATGGGTGCGAATTTTTTGACCAAACTTGGTAGAAACGTATAACTAGTCAAAAGCAATAATTGATTAACATTTTGTTGCGATAGATCAAGTGGTCATGACACATCTGACACTTCATTCAGTTTTCGCTGACATTAATGTGTGGTGTATTAATTGTTTGTTTGAAATTAATTTCAACGGTTTTGTCTTATTATACCTTTGTTTAACGTGTTTAAAGAGTTTTATTATGACTAGAGTGCGGCAACGTGGAAATTATCGCCAATTAAGCGAATTCGACAGAGGTCGAATTGTTGGTTTGCGAGAAGGTGCTTTTTCATACAGGGAAATTGCAAATCGCCTTAACCGGAACCAATCCACCATTATGCGCTGTTATCAATCATGGACTAGGGAAGGTCAGGAAAGACGCCAAAGAGGAACCGGAGGCCGAAGAAGAACTAATGAGATACAGGACCGCCGCCTTCGCTTAATGGCACTAAGAGACAGGTTTTCCAGTACCAGATCAATTGCTGACGTGTGATTAGGTAATATTGGTCGTCCTGTAACCCCTCGAACCGTTTATCGTCGAATTAGGGGTTTCGGCTTACAATCTTATCGTCCACATCTTGTGTTACCACTTACGGCTCAACACCGACAGCAACGTTTGGAGTGGTGTAGATTGCGACTGCACTGGAACGTGGAGTGGCACAGGGTGGTATTCAGTGATGAATCTCGATTTTGTCTAGGGATGCATGATGGCCGTATGAGGGTCAGACGAAGACGTGGGGAACGTCGTGATATTCAGTTTTCCGTTGAAAGGCATGTGCATCGAGCAGTGGGTGTTATGGTATGGGGTGCTATAGCATATGGGAGTAGATCTCAATTGGTGTTCATCCAAACCACCATGAACGCCCAGCGTTACATTGATGAGGTGGTAGAGCCCCATATTCTACCATAACTTCAAACGCTCGAAGACCCACTTTTCCAGCAGGATAATGCCCCTCCCCACGTAGCGAGAATTTCTATAAATCGCTTGGAAGAGGCTCATGTCAATAGCTCGCCATGGCCACCCAAATCCCCCGACCTCTCGCCAGTAGAACATGTGTGGGACATTATGGGACGAAAACTTATGAATTTAGCCAATCCCCCGCAGACACTAATAGCTCTCCGGCATGAATTACAGGTTGCTTGGGACACCATACCCCAAGAGGATATCGACCACCTAGTCGAATCAATGCCACGAAGAGTGAGGGAGTGTGACACTAATAGGGGCGGTTCAACACATTATTAATAAAAATTATGTTAAATTGTGTTAGTCTTTTGTTTTTTTTCTTTGAAATTTTAATCAATTATTGCCTTTGACTAGTTATACGTTTCTACCAAGTTTGGTCAAAAAATCCGCACCCCTTCTTGGTGTTGCAGTTTCCATGTCATACAGTATATGTATCTAGGTTTGGTTATAAAATGAATGAAATTAAATTTAAAATATGCACAATCTTAAATCTAGTGTTACGCGTTCAGTACAAAACACAAAATTTTACCAAAACAGTAATTAAAAATTCCTAGGTAAGTAACACCCTGTATACTTCATTCAAGCGGGTGTGTAAAACAAGCATGTTACAAATCAAAAAGGATAGGCCAAGTATAGCGATGAGATCTCAATGCCTTCCATAATTTTACATATCTGTACCACAGAACTAAACTGTATTGTCACATTTTTCAAATTTTACAGGAGAGCATTTCAAAGGTGCGTATACGTAACAACTCTGAAACCACCGGAGATAGAAACGTAGTTTTTTTTTACACAGTCAAAAGAAGTAAAATTCTGTGTTTTAAAAGTAGAACGGTATGTTGAATAATTTTGCTTTTGGAGATAAAAAATAAATTGGACTTAATACTCTTTGGCTCCCACAATGGACTTAATACTTGCGTGACTTAATAACAATATTTGCTAACCCGCATTGACTTAATATCGTGTGGCTCTCAATGTGAGTTTTATCAGTGTTTGACGTAAAACACAAAAGTGGACTAAGGATTGTATGGTTCTGAAAATTTTTAAAGATAAGCATTAAGTCCAAAATCATCTTGACTTAAGACCGGACTTACAACTGTATGGCCTTGAATGTTTTGTGAATTGAGTATTAAGTCCAAAATTGACAAAAATTAGTACCTTATTTTTCGATAATAACAATAATAATCCATGATGAAATGATTGTTTTATTTTTACAGAATTACAAAAGTAAACTTTAAACTAGGTACCGAGGTATGTACTAATTTCAAAAATTAAAAATATTTGAAAAATTAACACAAAACAATTCAAAACAAAACTAACTACCTCCTGTTATTCATGTTTCTGATCATTGTTCTTCTTCCTCGACAACATTTTCTCCAATTCCTTCGTAAGAAAGTCCTTGGTAAAAGGCATGAAACCTTTTCGGCACCCATTTTAAAAGCTTTTGTAAGTCGTCGTATTTTTTTTTTACTCATGGGGCGTAAAGTAGATCTTAAAGCTTCCAATGTTGGCAAAATTCGTCTGTTTTTAAATGATTTTCTTTGAAAGTCAACTTTCTTAAAGTCTTTACCAAAATCGTCTTTGAAGTATAATATTCCCGGGGACTCTCTTTCGAATTTCATGACAAGAACTTTAGAAATTAAGAAGTTCTCCTTTCTTGTGTTCTTTTTATTTTGAAAAAAACGGAGAATTAGCTTTATCATATGAAACACCAAAGTTTTTGAAATCTTCGAGCTCCATTGACTTGACTTCTAGATTAGATTTAGAGCTGCATAAATTAGCCATTTGTTGCCAATCCCAGGGTGTCATTATAGAAAAACTCTGGGACCTCTTTTTTTCTCTTTCTAACCTGGAGTGTACGGAGTCTACTTCCATGTGCGTGTGTCCTCTCAACAGACATTTGTGTTCAATCCTTTTAATTGAGGGTTTCAACTGAAGTGCACAAACATAACACACAATAATGTGCATATTTCTATTTTGCGAAGGACAATTGTCACTCCAAATGATGAGATGTTCAACGGAGTTGTCTAAATCGAGAATATACGTAAGAAGACAAGATGCCATCTGATTTCCTCCTCGGCCAGCCAGTGACTCATCCCACATAAAACACGACGATTTTTTTGAAATTGAGTCGTAAACTGTATAATTGAATGACTATAACTTCAAAGAATAAAAACTTTGGGCATTATGCAGTAATGGTGTCGGCAAGCATTTCTGGAGGTCCACCATGACAACTTTTACATTGGGTTTACCTTGTGAATCTTCCTTATCTTTGCGTTTTAGGGAATATCTTTTTTGTGACTCGAGTAAGTGTATGTCATAATCTTGTTGGGTTTTAGTTCGTTCTTCTAAGGAAGCTGTGTCTTTCAACTTAACAGTAAACTCATCGCAAAGATCACACGTGTCCTTTGATGGTTGACTGAAGGATAAGTTGAACTCGGTGTTGAATATTTCTGCGTACAACCACTGTTTCGGAACATGTTTCTTGGCAATACCTTTCTCTTCACAGTTTTCCAGAAACAGATGATACATTTGAGAGATGTTCAAATGTGTACCTAAATATTTCGTTGCGACCTGTTTCTAGAGTAGTGAGACTACGCAGGGAAAACTTTGGATGTGTTCACGTATTAAGTTTCTGGAGACAACTGGAATTTTATTAATTGGTTCGTGCCTGCCTCTCATATCAATTTCTGTGATACCACCAGAGACCGTCTTTTCTTCAAAGCAGTCCGTATTGTGGTTTGCGATATGGAAAGCGTATTAATGAAGAACGTGCGACAAATTGAAATTTTCCTTCCATTGGGAGTGAAAAAATATTTCAAAGAAGTCTTTCTTTTGCCTTCACGATGCCCGTTTCGCAACTTTTTAGGTTTTCTGTATTGGAGAATTCCAAAATTGTGAATGAATCGCTCGACGCTCTTCTTCAGAAATTTTTTTGGTACACTATTTCAAACATTTCTTTCTGTTGCACGTTACCCCCATAACTTTCTTCTTCATTGTCTTACCCTTACTTGTAGAATATTCCTCCCCCAGCTCTCCTTGATTTTCTAATATTTTTTCCCTCGCTTGTTATTTGAGTTATCTTCATTTTCCACATTCCCCCCTCACCATTTTGGATGTACATTATTATTGCCAAAGTCATTATTTTCTTCACAACTACTATTTGTCGTCACTATCGTTGTGTTCAGGAACATAAGTTTCATTTTTGGAGTTATCTGAATAATTATTGTTGGTTTCTAAATTGACTTCTTGACCCTGTTGCTCATAGGGTCAACATTATGTAATTCTGTAAAAAAAGAGGGCCTTTGGTGAAGTATTTTGATTACACTAAACGTATTGATTTTCTACCTTCAAAAGTTTTTGAATTGCAGTTATGCAATTCTATTGCAGACCAGTCTTCTGTAGTCACGGCTTGTACATTACTTTGTGAAAATTCGGGAGGCATTAATAAAATTATCGCATCAGAACTTTGACCAACTTTCCCAATAATTTGAGAAGATTCATCTAGAATAGTAAAAGATTCAGAGTAAAATAAATAATATTATAAATGCTCAACAAACAAAAAATTATGATATTATTTCATTTAGGTAAAAATATTATAAAACTTACCGATTGGATTGTCTGAGATATGGTCATTTTCGTTTAAATAACTATTTGAGGTTATGGCAGAATATTCCGGGCTGTTTTCTGAATTTCTATAAATTCTTGAATGCTGTCCACGCCTTAGGGCTAATTCTATCATCTTTTCAGTTCTACACAATCGACTCATTTTTATTATTTACATTTATTAATTATTAAAAGTTAACACACGAATCAACGAACAGTCACATTGACGACTGCTCTAAACTAACGTTCAAACTTTAATGGACATAATACACGTACTGACATGTCAAAATGGTGAACATTGTATTAAGTCCCACCTACGATGGACTTAATATTACACGACGACTCCCATTATAGAGCCAAACAGTATTATGGGACTTAATACTACTAGAAGCTTGCAAAAATTTCAAACTTGTTAGAGCCAGATAAAATCAAGAGCCCATCACACTCTTTGGTTCAGAACTAGATGTGGACTTAATTCTATTTATACACTGCTATATCGAAAACTAAACCACCTAGGACGTAATACTCTGTGGCATTCAAAAAAGCGGGAAATATGTAAAATGTCATTTTTTAAAATACTGGACTTAATACGCTCTGGCTCTGGGGTACAAATATAGTGTGACCTATCGGATCACAATCAGTTGGTAAAATGTAGTACTACTAAGCGAAATTATTATATGATTTACAAGTTAAAACATACTATTCAAAGGGTATTTAATTACAATTTAAGTGGCCTCGTACAATTAAGAACCAGAGTTTAAGATAATAGGGGAAAGTGTCCTAAAATGACATACTTTTTTTTAAAACGACCAATATTTTTAAGTACTACTTTATTTTCCAAATTTTTTCACATAACGGCAAGTAAACCTTTATGAAGCACAAACTCTCTTAAGAAAATACCATAAAAGAAAAAGAGTATAAAAAAACACACCTAAAATGTAATTGGTTGCACTATGTCATTTTACACGTTTGGAGTGTCAAAAATGACATAGTATACAAAAAAATAATTTCCATAATTTATATTAGTTGCACGAGTCGCAAATGAATATTTTTATTTTGGTGTCAAATCAGTACACTCCAAGTGAGCCCATAATTGACAAGTCATGCACTGAATCCATTTTTATTTGAATTTTGAAGCTCTAAATAAGCCGTTGCAATAAATGCAAGACACATCCTCTTCGTCTTCATCATTCTCCTGAAAGGGCTCGCTTTCTTCATCGGTGTCATCTTCAATTAATGCCCTGGACCTCTTCTCTGTTGTTCGAGATTTATCACGTAGACTCATTTGTAGTTTAGAACAATGACTTTTTGCCAACTTCCTCAGAGTTGTCGCAATAAATCGTCCTTTAAATTTTTTGAGCATCAACTTTTGATTTTTTTTTTCATTGCTTGTTCATGGTTTTTGTTTTTCAGTTCTTCAAGATTCAGCGAACATGTTAAAATAGTGCACTTCTTTGTTATATTCCTTTTTCTTGATTGGGCTATTTTTTTAAGCGGTGAGGATATTTCTAAAAATGATACCTTTTTGACTTCTGTCTTGACTTCTCCATCATTATTGATCTGAAGTTCAGAAACGATTTCTGGTTCATTTTATGCTTCAACTTGATTGTCACCATGAAGCTGTTGGTTGTTTTCCTCCTCAGCTTGAATGGTTTCTACCACAATATCAGTTGTGTCCGCTGGTACGAAAAGGTAAGCGGGAAAATTGCAGAATTTAATGGACTGATTCCTGTTTTAGCAAAACCGCTCAATGCATTTTGGATTCTCGCTGCTTTACCATATGCTTCGGAAAAGAGTTCACTCACTTGGTAAGCAGTGATTTTTCAACCATGTGGTACAAGCCTGATTATAATATCCCTTTAAAGGTTTAAAAAAACTCACATCCAGTGGTTGCATGCGATGAATGCAGTGAGCGGGGAAGCACATGAGAATTATGTTATTCTTTCTACAAAATGTTACAGCTGCTAAGGAGGTGTGGCTTGAATGGCCATCAAGAAGAAGAAATACTTTACTCTCCGAAGAGGGATTAGCATATTAGCAAAAATGCTTTAACCATTGAAGGAACAGTTCTGAGTTCATCCAACCAATCTCTTGACACAAACTTAAACTTCCGGGAGGTGCTTTATCAAAAAGTTTATCTTTTTTGTGTTTTCTTGGAAATATCAAGGCTGGCGAAATGGAGTTGCCTGTTGCGCTCATACTACAAACAACCGTCATATGTTGGCCTCTTTCTGCGCTTGTCAGAGATCCCACTTGTTTGCGTCCGGTTGTTGCCAAGATTTTCGGAGGTTTCTGAACAGTAGACAGTCCACCTTTATCCATATTGGAAATTTGTTTCACGTCAATGGATTCCTCTTGCAGTACCGAATTTAAAACCTCAAAAAATTTTGTAACTTGAGGCTTGTTGAACGCGCCCTGGCTGAAGAAGTGGGTGTTCTGATTGTCGCAGAGATATGTCAGGATTTCTTTTTCGAAAACCTCTTAGGCATTCCTTTCCTGCGATTCTCTGTTCACGGTTAAATCAAATTTACTTTTGTCCGCAAACTCATACGCTAAAGTTCTCACTTCGGTTGTTGTTAATCCAAACAGTCTAGATTCAAGAAACTTGATGTGTTCAACCAATTCTTTCTCTGTTTGAGAATCAAAAGTAGTCGAAAATCGCCCTAGACCTTTCTGTAGACCTTTTACTCTTTTATTCTTGTTATCAGCTCTACGCCTGAGAGTTGCTTGGGGGAACGTTATACAATTTCGATGCCTTTAACCAAGCCATCCTTTTTTTTATTGTACCGGGTGTTTTTTTTATCTTTGATATCATTTTGATTACCTGCAACTTTTTTGTTTTTAAAAATATCAGAATGAAGCAAAAATCATTTTGCATAGGTATCTATGAAGTTTTTTACGTTTTAAAAAATAAAACAAAAGACTAACGTTTTTCCAAGATATTAACCTAACTTATATTTTTTTAAATGGAAAGCCCTAAATATTTTCGGATATTTCGATTTTACATGAAATTTCAAGTATATTTTATAAAGCATACCCCATACCTATCTTCAACGGTTTGCGAAAAAACGCCGTTTAAACATGCAACAAAGAAAAATTTAGTTTTGTAACCCTGTTCTTAAAGATGTCGAAATCAAACAGAAATCATTTTTCATAATTATTTAGAAAGTTTATTTTTAATAAAACAAAAGATTAACGATTAACAAAGTAACAAATTATTAAAAAAAACAATTTTACAAAATTAAATTATTCTAAAAATGGCATGTTTAAACGCCGTTTTCTCGCAAACCGTTGAAGATAGGTATGGGGTATGCTTTATAAAATATATTTGAAATTTCATGTAAAATCGAAATATCCGAAAATATTTAGGGCTTTCCATTTAAAAAAATATAAGTTAGGTTAATATCTTGGAAAAACGTTAGTGTTTTGTTTTTTTTTTTTAAAACGAAAAAAACTTCATAGATACCTATGCAAAATGATTTTTGCTTCATTCTGATATTTTTAAAAACAAGAAAGTTGCAGGTGATCAAAATGATATCAAAGATAAAAAAACACCCGGTACATCCTTTATGGCTTGTTGCATAGCTGTTTCATCCCAGGATTGTCTAGTACTTTTTCTGACGTATGTTCCAACCATGTTTATCTGCACAAAATTATGAACTAGACTAGATAAATCATGTAGTGCGTGGTGTATCAGATGACATACTATGTCATTTTACCGACACTTGAGGGTATGTCGTTTTAAACGCTATTTCAAAGTTTAAATATGTAGGGTATTTGTCAGAATGTTAAAGGTAATATTGAAAAAGCTACTTACCAAGCAGTTGTTCACTAATCATATGCCACGAAACGCGCCAACACAGTATTTAAAACTAAAAAGGAAGTAATTAGAATACCAATTCAAGGCACAGGCTGACAAAACTTTTTGCCGCATAAAACATAAGATGTTTGTCACTTAATACAAGTATCGAATAGGAGATGTCGTCATTTTAGATGCTATGTCATTTTAGGACACTTTTCCCTAATCCATTCGGAAACAAGATTCAATGTATGTATAATAGGATATTGAAAATAAAAATGGAATTATGTTTAAAAATTAGTACAAAATTAATAAAGGAAGATCACAAGCTAATTGATAGTATCTGCAATTAAACCCACAAATAAATTTTAAATTCGAAATTTAAGAACACATGAACACACAAAATAGAAAAAGATCTTACATTGAAGGTTATTCCCAAACGAAATATTAATATTTAACAAAAATTGTAAGTGAAATTAGAATTGCGTTCTAAATACAGGATGTTTGTTCACTCGCTGATATAATAAAAACAGTGTAAATTTATGTCAAGTATATCGTTATCCGACAAAAAAATATTTTTTTTAATTATGTACATTTTTTTAAAAAAGTCAACTTTTATATATTAGATAGTACACATTATGTTGAGGAACAGACGTGCAAAATAAACACACATATGGTTTAAAGGTCGAGTGTGTGTTCGCTTTAAGTAAACACTTTCATTAGGGATAAAAAATTACTTACACACCTACTTCTTCAGATATCCGATTACAACATAATAAATGAAATAGTTTATCTTTTAATAGCGATTCAATATGTTTTGTTGTTTGTTTGTAATGCACAATTACAGCAAATGTTCAAAATTCTGACCATTCTCTTGAATACATAGTCTGGTCCGTCGTATAAAGTGACTCACGCACACTTTGAAACAAATTGCGTTCACGTATACGATCCGTTTCCACAATAATACGTTCACGTATTTCGTCGATATCGTTGATTTCTGTCCTATAGACTCGCTCCTTAAATATCCCCACAGAAAGAAATCAATTGGATTTAAGTCTGGCGAACGTGGTGGCCATTGCATTGGCCCACCGCGGACAAAATGTACAGGTGACCCGTCATGCTGCTACCACATCGACGACCGAATATTCAAAGGAATATCTTCAAGTAATGCCGGCAGACTGTTTTGTAAGAAATCCAAATAAATTTGTCCGTTCAAACGAGGCGGTAAGAAAAATTACTCCACAATGTAATTATTTATTATACCGATCCATACATTTAAAAAAAATCGGCATTGATGGTGACCACGTCTAATCGCCCGGCGGTTTTGCATTTGCCGCTCATGGGCATTGTAGAAATTAAATACACCATTCATAGTGAAGGTAGCTTCATCAGAAAATAAAATGTTACCAAGGAAACGTGCATTATGTCAATGTTGCTGCTGTAACCACTCACAAAACTGCGTCCGCGCAGTATAATCTGTCGGTGATAAACTTTGTACATGACTATAATGATATGGATGCATTTGATCTTCCCGCAACGTTCTCCAGACGGTATAATTTGACACATTAAACTGTCTAGCAAGATGTCGTGTACTAAGTGTTGGGTCATTTTCTATAGCTTCTATGATATCTTCTTCTGCGTCTAATACTCTATTGCTTCTGACACGTCCTTTGCGTCGTTGTGGTTCAATTCGTCCAGTATCTTAATCTTAATAATGCAATAACTTCCTTCTTAAATGGTTTTGTTGACTTACGAGGTGGTTTTCTGCAAGAACTAACTACGGGATGAGATGATATCAGTAAATGATTAATAATATCCCTGTTTGTGTTTTCTCTAGAAGTCTTTCCTAGTATGCTGAAGCCGTATATTCTTCCAGTCCTTTTGTCGTGACTCTTGAACATCTTCAGAGTGCTGACCAATTGGTAATTTCATTCTTTGTAATGTAGGCCACCTTCTCGGGATTGGCAAAAAATCTTCGTGGTGTGTTGCCGTTATTTGAATTCCCTCAGCCTTGTTTTGGCATATCAACGACTAGTCCCATCTCTTCATAAAACTTTTTGCAAATTTTTTCTATTGCCTCTTTTACGATTCTCTTTACTTCGGGTCCTCTCGCCTGCCAGTGCTTCAACTGCATTTTGTAAGACATATGTAAAAGCAATTCAAAGATCCGGATGTACGAATGGAGGCAGGGTATGCCAAAATCATAGTAATCTTCATTACTCTCCATTTTTGAAACTTTTTCCAAATTGTTCATGTCCTTGGGTAAAGCTCCACATATGTAACATCTTTGATTAGCCGCAGTACCAGTTAGTATATTTAAAATTTTCCCATCAAACATTGTGCTTAACAGTATATGGCGTATAAGTATTGTTCTTCCATTAATCGTTACTTCTGTTGGTGTAATATTATTGATCTGATCTTTGATTTCGTTGTAATGCTGTAAAACATTTTCTTTTGTTTCTTTCTCCAAAATGAATTTAATAGGTCTACAGTAACGAGTGGTAGATGTTTGATTTTTCCAGTAAATTTCTCTATTTTGTGAATTATCGGTACTTGTAGGGACTGATGACATCTCAAGTGGAAGATCACAAGCTAATTGATAGTATCTGCAATTAAACCCACAAATAAATTTTAAATTCGAAATTTAAGAACACTTGAACACACAAAATAGAAAAAGATCTTACATTGAAGGTTATTCCCAAACGGAATATTAATATTTAACAAAAATTGTAAGTGAAATTAGAATTGCGTTCTAAGTACAGGGTGTTTGTTCACTCGCTGATATAATAAAAACAGTGTAAATTTATGTCAAGTATATCGTTATCCGACAAAAAAATATTTTTTTTAATTATGTACATTTTTTTAAAAAAGTCAACGTTTTTATATTAGATAGTACACATTATGTTGAGGAACAGACGTGCAAAAATAAACACACATATGGTTTAAAGGTCGAGTGTGTGTTCGCTTTAAGTAAACACTTTCATTAGGGATAAAAAATTACTTACACACCTACTTCTTCAGATTTCCGATTACAAAATAATAAATGAAATAGTTTATCTTTTAATAGCGATTCAATATGTTTTGTTGTTTGTTTGTAATGCACAATTACAGCAAATGTTCAAAATTCTGACCATTCTCTTGAATACATACTCTGGTCCGTCGTATAAGTGACTCACGCACACTTTGAAACAAATTGCGTTCACGTATACGATCCGTTTCCACAATAATACGTTCACGTAATTCGTCGATATCGTTGATTCCTGTCCTATAGACTCGCTCCTTAAATATCCCCACAGAAAGAAATCAATTGGATTTAAGTCTGGCGAACGTGGTGGCCATTGCATTGGCCCACCGCGGACAAAATGTACAGGTGATCCGTCATGCTGATACCACATCGACGACTGAATATTCAAAGGAATATCTTCAAGTAATCTCGGCAGACTGTTTTGTAAGAAATCCAAATAAATTTGTCCGTTCAAACGAGGCGGTAAGAAAAATGACTCAACAATGTAATTATTTATTATACCGATCCATACATTTAAAAAAAATGTAAATGTTGCTGCTGTAACCACTCACAAAACTGCGTCCGCGCAGTATAATCTGTCGGTGATAAACTTTGTACACGACTATAATGATATGGATGCATTTCATCTTCCCGCAACGTTCTCCAGACGGTATCCTTTGACACATTAAACTGTCTAGCAAGATGTCGTGTACTAAGTGTTGGGTCATTTTCTATAGCTTCTATATCTTCTTCTGCGTCTAATACTCTATTGCTTCTGACACGTCCTTTTGCGTCGTTGTGGTTCAATTCGTCCAGTATCTTAATCTCAATAATGCAATAACTTCCTTCTTAAATGGTTTTGTTGACTTACGAGGTGGTTTCCTGCAAGAACTAACTACGGGATCAGATGATATCAGTAAATGATTAATAATATCCCTGTTTGTGTTTTCTCTAGAAGTCTTTCCTAGTATGCTGAAGCCGTATATTCTTCCAGTCCTTTTGTCGTGACTCTTGAACATCTTCAGAGTTCTGACCAATTGGTAATTTCATTCTTTGTAATGTAGGCAACCTTCTCGGGATTAGCAAAAAATCTTCGTGCTGTGTTGCCTTTATTTGAATTCCCTCAGCCTTGCTTTGGCATATCAACGACTAGTCCCATCTCTTCATAAAACTTTTTGCAAATTTTTTCTATTGCCTCTTTTACGATTCTCTTTACTTCGGGTCCTCTCGCCTGCCACTGCTTCAACTGCATTTTGTAAGACATATGTAAAAGCAATTCAAAGATCCGGATGTACGAATGGAGGCAGGGTATGCCAAAATCATAGTAATCTTCGTTACTCTCCATTTTTGAAACTTTTTCCAAATTGTTCATGTCCTTGGGTAAAGCTCCACATATGTAATAGGGCGTGTCAATTTGGAGGGGAAAAAAATCATGATTTTTGTGAATGAAGGGGTCCAAAAATATGCCTTTTGATGTGTATTATCCTAATTTAAAAGGTTTTTCCATATTCATAAACATTTACCTTGGTAAATTTGCGCTTGATTAAAATTTATACTGAAATTTCCGAAAAAAAAGTGGATAATTTGCTATAAACTCCAACAAAATTTGCTGAAAAGTGTTTTAATGAACTCAAACAATTTTAAATATATGTTGTCTCTATTAACAAACACTGAAAACACATTGAAAAAAAAAGTTAAAGCTTTAACCAACAATATTCATCAAATCTTGCTTCGATTCATTCCTAGGCATCATTCTTCTGCTTGCTTCCTGGCCTCTAATGAATCCTTCCCGTTTCTCATGAGTATACACTTTGCCAGAAGCCTCTGTCACTTGTTTCACACACCTCTCTATGGACTGTCCATGACATGGCCATTTCGGAACCTGCATTGGCTCTTCAACAAACTTTCTTATTTCTGATATTTTGAGTTTACAAGTAAGTGGGGATTCATATACTTTATCTGACCAGTCTATCAGTTCCAAAAGGGAAGTTGCATTTGGATTTACTGCAGGTGTTATCCTAGGCCTAACAGATAGGTCTCCTGGTGTATCTTCATCTTCATTCCTTAATTCAGTTATCTTCTGGACTCTTGCTTTCCTTTCTTCTTGATCTTCCGAGCATAAAAGTGTCTGAAGCACCATTTCACTAAATGCGAACCACGATGAACGTTGGATTATTGACAAAACAATACCTGCTACTGCCTTCTTCTGAGATTTTAGGAGCTTCAATTGATAAAGAATGTGGCGAGGTCCTTCCACCCAAGAGAATTTCGATTTGATTGTAAACCAACAGGGATAGTAAACGCCAACAATGTATTCCACAAGCAATTGTAACGTCTTCAACTTGTCGCCTTTTAGGCCATGTTTTGAAACCCATATGCGACAAATCCTATTTGCAGTTGTTAACCAGCGAGAGTGGCTTACAGGACCAATTTCTAATAATGCCAGATCAGTTGGAAGTACACCTGTTCTTATGGCCTGAGTTATCCTGTAACCATAAGCCTGATCTGTAGAGAGATCTTTGACAACAGGGTCACTCAGTGGAACCAAAGGCTCTGGAAAAGATATTCTGACAAATGAGGGATTGATTTCAAGTTCTGTTGCAGTATCAAGCATGTTGCCAATCGTACCACTCCACTTATTATTAGACAAAGTTTTTCCATCCAACTCTCTGATCAAGTGCCGCAAAGGTAGCTCATTAGTATGAAGAGCACAAACCAACCAGATGAGTTTACGATTCAGCTTTGCCTCAACCCAATGCATGACTCCTCCTTCCCAACCAGTGTTAACATTCGTTGAGTCACCACCAATAGCCTGCAAACTTTTATCAATGCTGTTTTTCTTTAAAAAATCCATAAGATTGTTAGCAATAACTTCAGCAGGTTTCCCTTTCGTTAAGCCTTTCTCTGGAGTAAAATGGCAAAGATACCTTCCACCTGGCTCACTGCAAACAGTGTAATGCTCTTCTTTCACAATACTTGGAAACTGATGATTTGAGTTATCTGATTGTAACAGAACTTTAGTGGAATCCTTGCGTCCATCAAAGAAGATACATTCAATACCGCCCATCCGGCATCGAGCTTGAAATTCTTTATCAAGTGATTTCATGACTTTTTCTTGTGCCCTTTTTACTTTATTGTGATCAATCAAAAGTCTCCTGTCTCCTTCAGTAATTAATCCAGCATCCAAAAATGCAGCTGTTGCAATGGCAGCTGTAGCACGTAGACCGACACCATACCTAATACTTTGCAATGCAACATTGCGCAATTGTAATGTATTATAATGACTTGAAGTAGAAGGTTCATGAGAATCATCACATGGAATCTGCAAACGTTCTTCAGATTCTAGAACCCAAGCATCAGTTGGCAAGATTGGTTGTAATGTAAACTCTGTATTCCCTTTCAATTTATATTCCGAAATTCTTCTTAATTCATCTTCTTGCCTTTTCTGCTTTTTAATTTGTCTTCTGTGCTCAGGTAGATCTGGTAATCCAATTTGATGGTGTCCAACAGATCCAACCTTATCTCTTTGACTCTTGATATACACTAGTTCTTTGACAGGGATCTTCATAACCTTAGAACAAGAGCAGGATATGTGCACTTCATGTTTACAGTCAGCACCACCTGGACATGAACCCTCAAATTCTGAACATAGCTTAATCTCACACTTACAATTGAGGATGTCAAAGAGCTTGTCTAACGTTGCTATGAAAGCCTCTTTCATTTCCAGTTTTCCTCTGCCAAGTGATATGTTTTTGACCTTTTCCCAGTTTTCCTCTATCTTTTTCAGGACTGTGACTCTCGAATTTAAAATTGGCACCACAAAACAACTGTTTGCTAGCTTCCACTTTTCAAGCACTTTTGGATAAATATCCTTTGCAACAGTGGCTGCTGGGTAATTTCTGACATTCTCTCCACTCTGCTCTCTTAGTAGTAGCCCATATCTTAGAACATCACGCAGCGTTGGGAGTTCCGAAGGCAGCATTTCTCGACCAGTTCCAATAAAGTTACTCATGTGAGTGGAAGTTGCCAGTCTGGTCTTCCTTTTACTAGCCATGAAATGTCACTATTTAGCAGAAAATCACAGTCAACAGTTCAGCAAATCACAACTCGCAAAGTCCACAGTTTAACACTGAAATTCAGTCTTTAAACACACCACAAATACTATAACTGAGTCACAAAAACACGGTATAAACAGCGTAACACAATTACCAATGAACGCAGTAATTATAACTGCAACAGTGCAACACAGATCACAGGAGATCACAAAACAAACAGTCCACTATGAAACGTCCACTCTCATTCACAGCTCTGGACATACTACTACTCTGCCGAAGGTAGCAATCCTTTTATAGCTTTGCGGAAAACCGTTAAATTTCTCGCCAAGCTGAGAAGCTAAGACGGTCTTAACAACATTTTCCAATATTTTCTTCTTTTTTTCGCGCCTATTTGAAAACTTTTTCTACGCGAATTTTTTAAGTACATTCTACATTTTGGGAAATTTATACTCTCCAAATTAGGAAAACGAGTAATCAAACACCCTGTATATACAGGCTCTCAAGGTCGTTGTTTCTTTAAAAAAACGGCCTTGAAATTCAAACAAAGGAAGAAAATCTTCCAGCTATTTTCATCTACAGACACTTAAATAATATTTTCCAAAAGTGACCTTATTATAGGACATACACATAATTGAAGAACAAATAAGCAGGTATCAGGGGCTAGTCATACAGCAAGCGACGCACTAAATCAACGAAGACAAGGTAGGCGGTATTTTTACAACGGCTTCGGTATATTTTTTCATCTAAGAGAAACGGTTTGAGGTCCAAAATTTAATTTCCATATTAATGCCCCAAATTGCAACTACTTAATAAATGAAAGCGAACATATAAGAACTAATTTAACAAGGAAACAAAAGAAGCTACGCAATTAACTCGCCCAGCACACACGATGTCTATTTCTTTCCAACTCTAAATCAGTCTATTCCAATAATCGACGACAAAATCACGATATTAGATAGTAGTTTGCTATCATCCCCATCAAGTAATTACAGAAATTACGGGATTATCACCAAATATTAACTACATATGCAGAGCTACCTGGAAAAATCAACGAGTGCTATTGGTTACCGTAGCTAATGGATAAAGAATGCCGGTAAGATATGCAAAGTCATGACTCGTGCGAGCACGCGGAAATACAGCTGTACTCAAATAAGATTTAACACTTACACAATTAACAGGAATTAAATAATTAAACAGCCAGACAAGAGGAGAAAGAAGCAGTAATAGGTTTGTAATGAGCCAAGAAGGCGAAATTACAAGAACTAAGACTTAAAACAGGATTAAAACAAATAAAACATACGGCTAAAACTGCAATTGTGAGGAAGGGGCCGTGACACACGTGATTCCGTATAAATAAATAAGGGAAAAAAGATGGCAGCAGGATAGGGGAAACTAACTTAAAATTTAAACTTAATTAATAAACTGGGTTGAACAAAAATAAGATTCTTTGCTTGTTGCGCTTAAGAAAAACAGTAGAAATAAAGTAAATGCGAGAACGTTTGTCCCAAACCATCAACTCGTAAAATTAACTAAAAGTATTGCGTCGAACAACAACTGCGCTATATACAGGGTCTGCCAAACGAAAACACGAAATACTCAAAATCAAGTTAATTATTCCGTTATCAAAAGAAACAAAAAATACAGTGCCAGTCAAAATTTAACGTAACAGTGTTTTCCTACCCGACCCATGTTTAATAGCTTACGTCTTTTATGTTTTTAGCGGAGTTGCTTATCGTTTTGGTATCGTACTGCCTGGATTTCCCTTTACAAGATTTGTCGACAGCTTTTGTTGGTAAACAATAGACACGGCATTATAAGGTTGCCAAACAATCAAAGAAGCAATGAAATAATAACCAGGTTTACAAATAAAACTGAATTTCCAGGTACTGTAGTGTCTAAACTGATGCCCAATTGGTGCTAAGTGTAGGTAACATACTGTGTTAATTTTTTGGTTTTCTAAATGTAAATCACAAATTTTAAAGTTACAAAATTTAGAGATTAAATCTAATTTCTTACATTTTAGTACAAAAACTCTTCTGTTCTTCAGTATGGTAATTTTTCTTTATTATCTGAGTGTGGTATGGAAAAGTCGGCATATTTTAATTCCATATAGGTTTTTAATTTGTATGAAGGTGAGTTGTGCATGCTGGTCCATTTTTTCACCCTGGACTGTATATGTAGTACTTTCAAAGAATCGAAGAAGCGTTTTTCTCTTCCTCTTTAAATTTGTCTTAGCTGTTATATTGTCGCAAGACTAATTTGATGATTTATGATTCTAAATATTCCTACTGACTCTACTAAACACTCTTTATATAAATTAATAAATTCGCTTGGCTAACGGCTTACGACTCCAGCTTAACACTCAGGTTTGTATAAGGATGTTGAAATTAAACAAAGAACAACATTTAACAACTAAATATAATTAACAGAAAATAGACATTTATAATAAGAAGACAAATTAATAGTACAGAACGATACACACATAAACAAGCGAGTTACAAAACACATTAATTTACATTACAAGACATTAATACATTGATCAATTATAAAGACTTACATATTTCTAGAAGACACTTGGCACTCACTGAGTTTAGGCACTTTTGATCTATGACTGTTGCAAGTGCCTTTATTGTATGCTCCCGAACCTTTTATATGATCGGGTGCGTTTCTTATCATACCTTTCCTACTCTTGTTATTTCTTATGCGCAAATAGAATTTGATATTCTATTTACTTAAAGCTCTATGTGCGCAAAGAACTTATTTTGCACACGTCTTTGTGGTTGAAGGGTGTTGGCTAGCTTCCTGAAGACCGCGCGTGGCTCCACGTGTGTGTGGAGTCAGCGCGTGTCAAGGTGAACCCTAGATTTCTTATTAACAAGAACCAAAAGCAATTTCCGCTCTTAACGTTATCATTTTGGTGTTTTAATTAATGTACTAATAATTGTACGACTGAAACTAATCGTTTTGATAAAGAATTAGAATTACTTGTTAAAGTCCAGTATACAATAAATGAAATTTAATTAATATAAGAGTATAATATACAGGGGGTTTATTAGTATATTTTCTTTTTGTGACATTACTCCCCCTTTTAAAAAGTGACGTCCCGGCACTTTAACTAACGCGAGAACACCTGAATGTTGATTTACAGAGGAAATTACTTGGTTTTACAAAAAGATTGAAACTATTGGCGATAACTGTATACATGAATTTAAAATACATCGAAATTTTAAGGAGTCCAAATAAGAAATTAATTGGCTGCATATTATCGCCTTTTGTGCGGATTTCCGCTGATTATAATAACATTCATTAACTTGTTCGCAATTAATTACTTTAGTGGTGCCTTGTGCTTCGTACACATTTAAATTTTAGCTTGAACATTGATTTTAAAATAACAAAAGAAATTGAAGAAAATTTTACTTAAAATTAAGATAATATTCGTTTTTCCATTAATATGTATCCGTCGTGCTCCGGAGGTTGTCTTCTGGCTGATGAATCATTAAGCGTTCGTGTTGATTCACAGTAAGGCTGTACTACGTCGTAAGAATTTTCATTGTCCCCGTAAGGGTGATGTTGCGGCAGCATTTGACTTCGGTGTATTGTTGTTTGACCTTTATCTGCATGGTGGTGAATCGGTGTTAAATAAGCACTGGATGATTGATCATCTGACTGGCTGTCTGACATTATGGACCGTGGTCTCGGAAGAGGACATGGTGCTTGTGATATCGACTTCATCCTAATGCGATTGAATGGAACAGGACTCCTATCCTTTGGAACCAAAGTTTTTAGAATTATTTGTGGCTGCCTCATAGTTGGAGATGGTCTGCGCCATATAACTACGAATACAAAGACCATAAGTATTATATTTATAATGAATAATATAATATCAAAAATAATAAAAATTTGTATGTAGTTGGTGCTTTGTTTTTTCCAATTTTTGTTTAAGCACTCGTCGATGCTGGTAAACTCGGGTGAATTTTCATCGTATGCTGGCATCTTGATACTCTGAATTGAACTCCAGGCCGCTGGTAATACTGCATGGACTTCAGGTGACTTCCTTTCGTTGGTGCATGGATACCCTGGTTTGAGGACGCGGATCCCATAGGATAAGGTGCATCCACATGGCATCTGGATATCTAGGAGTCCAATGTTTTCATTTAGTTGGAAGGTCCAAGACCTATTATTTGGAAAGCCTGTGAGGTAACTATAAGTGCTTCCGGTTTCTCTGCAGGTAAATGGACATGTTTTGATAAAATCCGTAAGGGCAGCTCCTTGGATGATTAGCTTGGCGCATGTTTCGCTACGAAGATGCTCATCTGATATTTCGGTTATTAAACAAAGTTCGTCTCTGAATGGATCACATTTCGGCATCCTGGTTATGACAGTGGTTCCAACCCTTTTCACAGCTAATTCGACCATTTGGAGTTCCAGTGAACAAGTTTCTTCATACCATGCGAAGGACGGTGTGATTATCCGCTGAAGGGACAATCCTTTTAATTCTTCACTTATTAGAGGTACATGTATTCCAAAAGCAACGTAACTTGGGGATAATATACATTCAACGAGAGGAAGTGTATAATAAGTTCTTGTATGATTTAATGCAGTTACATATCCTCTCAAGTTCTCTTTAAATTCTATATGTTGTAATAATGATTTTAATTGTGAAAAGCTTACGATACTTGGACTAAGTTTTTTAGATCGACACATTTCCATTATTTGTTGTCGTTTTTTTTTTCTTGTAATACCGCCTGTATCTGTACGACTTTCTCAGCTATGGATGCATTGCATCCCCTAATGTTGTTATCACCTGGTGATGACAGTTGATGCTTTTTGAACGTCTTGGCCAGTTTCTCCATTATGTACTTGGCTTCATTATCTGTCACGAAGCTATCCTTGACATGTGTCCTGGTTACCAATGGAAAGTTCCACATTTCTCCATCATCATGGACCAAGTCACTTCTTTGTTCTGTACTTTGTAACTCTATATCATTTAATATATTATAAAAATATCCAAAAGGTGGAAAATAAGCTTTATATAAATCTAAGTTTTCTAAATACTTTTTACAATGAGACCATGTAGTTGGATATGAATATTGAAGCTCAATTAGCAAAGGTACATTTGTTTCATAAAAAGTCATGTTGGGTAGTCTTTGAATATAAGCTCCCGCATTGATTTGTATGGGAATTTCTCCCTTAATATTATTTGAAAAAAAAATAAAAAATGAAAATGATTATTATAAGCATGTTTATGATATCTATATACAATAATAATGCTAATATATTCCTTTTATTCTACTTTTACTTGGTCTCTTAATAAATAAGGCTATTGATCTAATCTTGATACAGCATATTGGTGGGACAAACAATGGTAGTCCGTTTGTTTCTCGCCGTTTTGAAAATTTAAGCCTGTCTTTACAAACCTATTTTATACATATATAATAATATATTTATTGAATTAAATATGTAAAGAAGTAATGAATAATTATTAATCCTACGTTTATTGTATTTATATATGAATGACTTTCTTAGTTAAAAATAAAATAATAATAAATGTATCGCTGGTATCTTGACTATTATAGTTGTTATTACTATTATTATTATTATTATTACTAGTGTTTAATAACTGTGCATTTACATATTTATTCACCTTATAATATTTGCCTTATCAAGAACTGTTTCTTGATAGCAGATATAAAGCAATTAATTGTTCAAGCTTGTGAATAAAGTTGATAAGAAAATATTTTTACGCAGATAAGCAGTCTAATTAAGAAAAATAAATTATAAGTTTGATTATATTGCGAGATACATTCTTTATCGCAAATTTTATGCCCTTTTAAAACAAAAAAAAATATTTCCTTACTGTAATAATGTGTTATAGGCTAAGCATTAATAAGCAAGAAGCTGATATTTGTAAAATATCACACACATACACGCTCACACGTACGTACGCTCATGCATTTTTTTGAAATGTTTACTACTAGATCTTTGTGTAATACTAGTTATAACTTGAAGATGCATCTTTACCTAGAGTGTATTACATTACTTATGATTAATATTTTAATTCTACCTGACAGCATTTCACCGTCTGTGATCACTTTAACCTACCAATGTGTTATACCTGTAAATTCGGTTTTAAGCCCCTTTTATAATCAATCACTGTGTATCCATGATACAATAAATTCAAAAAACAACTGGGTGGCCACCAAGATCTGACATTACTTATAAACATTATTCCCGGATCTGACATACCTACTATTAAAACATTATACTATTTATATATCTTATTCATCTCAATCAACTTACTATGATCTGACTATCAATTACAGTGTAGCTACACCCAAAAACATATACTTTTGATCAACATTTAATTATACTTTACCGTGCATCCACGATGCATCGTCAGATCCAAATACTCTGTACAGATTTCTTATTAAAATTATCTCTGAGCGGCATATAACAAATCAATATTTCTAAGCGGCATATAACATATATATATCAACAAACATAAAGTGCACTTTCAAAAAATCAAATCTTTAATATAACACCGAATTTACTTACTTTCAAAACACAATTCCAAGGTGTGAAACTTATATAATCCTGGGGCATATAATTACTCGTCAGATCCCTATCATATTTAACATAAATCAATACTCAACTTGCCGCTAAATCATATCATAAAAAATCACTAGTCAGATCGCCGCTATATATCATAATTATAAAACTTTATATCAATAATCAAACATTTACTTTAAACTGAATTTCGAGAGTCTACTGCTCTCGAACCGGGCCTGTACAGGACTTCACCGGTGAACGTTGTCTACGATATCGCTAGAAAAGAAAGAAAAAAAGAAATGGAGAAGAATGTACGTATTCCTGGAATTTAAAATTTGTTCGCCCCTCTACTTGTCAATGTGGCCGGCCTTTGGAGCTTTCGTAATTATGTTGTGACTTCGTACATGTACTATTTGTTCTTATCGACTATGATTGTCCATTTATGTTGTTCCTATAACACGCACATACATATACATATCATATAAATTTAACATATCTTTATATTATGACGTTATAATTTCCGTCTTGAATTTCTTATCATTGAACTGATCATCTGCAGTCTTTATATGATCATACTTTTAACTTCTTTATATTAAATGATGAAATATAATTATCTACTGGAATGTGTAGGTATCAATACTATTTAAATATATAAAACATTCTAAGTAATGAACAATATAGTTCCATTTCTATACAATTTTTAATAAATCAATAAGAAGATGACTGCAAATACAAATTTAAATTTATACTTATTATATTTTACTCTAAACTTCGGAATCATTGATTTCAGCAATAATATCTTTATTCGATCCCTGATTATGTGCACCTAATTTAGTACATTTTAACTAATGCTTTATTTAATAATATGAATTTTCTCGAAGCTTGTTCCAAGTTTATGCAATGGAGTAATATATATATAAATGAATAATGAAATAATCTATATGTTTTTCAACAATGTGCACAATTAGATACAAAGTCTAACATACTATTGGCTTATCATGTACCTAATTTACAATTAGATATAAAGTCTAATATACTATTAGCTTATCATGTACCTAATTTACAATTTGATATAAAGTCCAATATACTGGTAGCCTATTATGTATCTATTTCCTTCCATTGTCGACAAATAGTGGCCCATACCACGTTTATTCTTTTTTCAAAAACCCACACGGAGTAACCAGAGCTCTTTCTTTGGTGCATCGGGATCTTCTGCTGTTTTTATTCGTCCCGCGCTGCTTCTATTCTTCACTTATGTTTATCCATATAACAGGTATCGTTAATTTTGTGTTTTCATCATTTTTTACCTAACTTTATCTAAACATTTTTGTTTTACATAATTATTATTTTTATGTATATCAATAATAGTAGCGAGGGGTATCTCGGTCACCAGCGTACAAGGGTAACAGTTTGTTTCCTTAACATGTTCGAATAATTTAAAAAAAATATATATAGACGTTCATTACAAGCTATTTATTTTATAATACATCAATTTACATTTACATACTTAAAATTATTGAACGTAATATAATATATATATTTATACTTGTTAATATAGTTTATACTATAAAATTTCCAAATTTCTGAGCTATTCTTATATAATTATGTAAAAAAAAAAAAAATTTCATTGATGGTTATGCCAGGTATATCCATCCTAACCGCGGGTGGTATACCTTTTCCAGGTGTTTGTGGGCTGGCCAACGTGGTGGGAGTCCGGCTCTATTCGTCTGTGTACTTGCTTGTGGCCGTTGTGCATTTCCCGGAGAAAAAGGTGCGGCCCTAGATTGCCCAATGGGCCTACGTGAGGGTTCTCTGAGGGGGCTGTTATTTGCCCCTGGAAAATGCCTGTAATACCCTCTCCCCATGCCTATGCCTTGGGGGAGGGTGCCGTTGGTTTGAGGTTTTGGTGGGGTATTTTTCTCTCTGCCCTTCTCCGCGGCAATGGCCGCTAACCTCACCCTCCTAGCCTCTAGTAATGCGCATTTGGTAGTCCGGAACTTATGGTTCCGGCAAGGGGGTTCCATCTGCTCTCCAGCGTCTCTAGGCGTTGCCACTATCGCTATTATTGTGTCCTCAGATAGTACATTTGATAACATTGTTCTCTTCTCCCGGCCACTCGTAAGTACGAGCGAGCCCTCTAGTTTTCTTCTTATTATCTCATTAAACGCCTTGTTTGCATGTTCTCCCTGGCCAAAACTCAGGCCGTGGAACCTGTTTTCCAAGTATAGGTTGCTCGCCCGTACATCGCCACTAACCCCCTTGGGAGGCCGGGAGGTGAGTACGCTCTCCTCCCCCGTCTCTAAGTTTATGAATGCCACTTCTTTTAAAAAGTAGCTGTCTTTTGTCTTATGGAACCCCTGGACCCCCACCGTGTACGTCGTAGTTGAAGCTCCTGCTGACATGTTTTGTATTTTATGCGTTAGATAATTCTGGTGACATGAAAAGAAAGTATTTGTGTGGAAGTACATTATAACATAGATTTGCTGTGACCTCAATAACCCCTCGTTTTATTACGTGTGGTGATGTACTTATACTTACAAGAAGATTCATAAACGACACATAAGACGAAGACATATAAATAAGGTAACTTTAGCTTGTTTATGTTGCACGTCCCTGTCGTCACATTGATATTTAGTAAATAAATTGTGAAATAAAAGATTTGCCTAAAGTGTCTACCATTTGGGAATTGTATTACTATGAATAATGTCTTGTCTCAACTGTTTATGCGCAATTTTTATAATATAATCTACATTACCTTTTTTTTCCCTACTATTATAAATGACCCGAACCATCTTAATAATAATTTCTCGCTTTTTTTTTTCTCTACTTTTCGTACAGGAGTAATAACTTTAATTGTATCAACTACATTTTATTCGACATATCTTTGTTTTGAATCATACATTATTTTATTATTTACTTGTATGTCTTTTATATTTTGCACTGTTTGTGCCTTTATTACTAATGCGTTTCCTCTTGATAAAATTTTTGCTTCGACCTGCCCTGTGGTCTAACTTTTTGCAACTAGTATATACAGCCGGTGACATAATTATTAGGCACCCCTCAAAATTGGAGTTTTATAAAATCTGAAAAATGGGAAAATAAAAACAATTGAATTCATGCAAATAATGATAATATTAATATTTTGTTGCACCTCCATGTGCCTTGATAACGGCATTTACACGTTTTGGTAAATTTGATATTAATTTCCGACATGTAGTTTCTGATATCTCGCTCCAGATTTGTCGAATTGCTGTTTCCAGTTCTGGTTTTGATTTGCATTTGTGTCCTATTACTGTCTTCTTCACAGTAGCCCACAAATGTTCAATGGGGTTAAGATCTGGGCTTTGCGGTGGCCACTCCAGAAGCTTAACCCCATTCTCCTCAAACCATGCCTTGCTGGCGGCCGCAGTATGACAGGGGGCGTTATCCTGCTGGAACAAGACCCCTTCGGTGTTCATACCAAACAATTTCTCTATTGATGGATACAACACCTGTTCCAGCATGGTGGTATACGTTCTGGAATTCATTCTTCCTGTGCAGGTGAAGACCTCTCCAACACCTGTTGACGACATACACCCCCATATCATGATGCTACCTCCTCCATGTTTCACTGTAGGTACTATGCACTCCTCTTGAAATTCTTCGTCAGGTCTGCGGCGCACATACACAGTCCCACGTGTGCCAAAAATCTAAGAGAAGTTATGTCTAAATTAATATTTAAGATCATTGTCTATTTTTGTTATTTTTGTAAACATACTTCGATCGTTTTGGTCTATTAATTATAAGTTTCTAATATAATAACTTACCTCAATGTTACTTTCATCAGACCATATGACGTTAGCCCAATCTTCTTCTGTCCATGACTGATGCTTTCTCGCCCACTGCAATCGTTTTTTCTTATTAGTGTCAGATAACAAGGGTTTTCTTCTGGCTTTTCTGGCTGATAAACCAGCTTCCCTTAGTCGTCTGCTAACGGTTTTCGATGAAATCGACAATCCATATTGGAGATTTAAGTCACTTGACAATTCCTTCGCTGAACGACGTCGATTATTTAAAGATTGTCGTTGTAACCAACGATCTTGTCTTGCGGTTGTTTTCCGTTTGGGTCCTCTTCCTGGTCTTGATCTTACATCCCTAGTCTCATTGTACCGTTTTATTGTTGTCTGTACAGCACAACGCGAACATTTTAATTTTTTACTAATCTCTACTTGCGAAGATCCTGTTGAATGCATTGTTATAATTTGTGTACGTTCAAACGTACTAAGTTCACGCGTTTTCGGCATGTTATTACACACACATATACAACAAACTCAAAAATAAAACCTCACGCTAAAATAATGCACGATTTACGGATATGAACTTGAATTCTTAACAAACACAGATTACTGCACGAATGATATAATACGAATATTTAAGAAACCCCCTCCAACGAGTTATTTGTTTGAGAAATTTCTCCAATAACCCTTATTTAAATATCATTTACAGTTCTAGGAACCACCAGATAAAGACCGCTATTGTCTGAATATCGTTATACTGAGAAATCGTAATGGTGCCTAATAATTATGTCACCGGCTGTATGTTTCTTATATCTTATGCGTAGTTTTTACCTGTTTTACTAGGTTAAATGGTCCTAGTAAGTCGATGCCTTTCTTCTCAAAAAGGGTAGCTACTGAAATTGGAGGAAGCAGCTGGTTTGAGGTTTGCGCTCCCTTTTCTTTGTTTGACAATCAATACCTCTTTTACCGATTTTTTCTACATCTTCCGGTAAATTGTCCTAATAGTGTATAGTTTTTTATTTTATTATCTGTTTTTGTGAATACTAAAAGACCTGACAATGGTTCGTTATGACTAGAGAATAATATTTCACTTACAAATGTTTTAGGAATGACTAATAAATTTTCCGAGCTCTCTTTATGTGAATTAGTTTTATAATAAACGTTATCTATAATTTCGAAATTTGTACTTCGTTTAAAAAAAAAATACCTATGGCAGCTAAATTAGCGTGTAAAACTGCATAAAAAGAAATAGGTTTTAAATTTTCACATTCCTGTTATTTAGAAAGTTCTTTGAGGTCTAATAGATAAGTTGGAATTTCATCGTCGCTGATATCATTGTTTTGCGCAGCGTTGGGTCTTTAATAATTTTAAGCCAACAAAGAGCATTGTGATAAGTTACTATTTTGCGTATGTATATTAAATGCATTAATTACTTTAAAGTAAAACAACGGATAAGGCCTTAAGTTCTGATATCGTATAAATTCTACATAAAAGGACAATCTTTTTTCGTTAATTTATAAAGAGGTCTCGCTATTTGAAACAAAAAGAAAAGAAGAAAGAAAGAAAAATTATTTGAACAGGTTTATGATAATATTTACAGAGTCCTAAAGAATTTTTATACCATTTCAACTCATTATTTAACATTTTACTTATTTTTTCCCTTTATTATATTTCGCTCTGAATGTGACACCCTGTATGGTTTCGATTTTATCGGTTGCGCATCTCCCGTATTAATTTCGTGTTCGACTAAGGTTGTAAAACCCATTTCATTAATATTATTAGCAAATACATCCCTGTATTCATTTAATAGATCAATTAATTCTGACTTTTGACTAGGTTTTAAATTATTATTTATGCTATAGCTTATATCTGTTTTGTATTCGTCTGTAATATTTGTAAGTAATATTAAGTTAGGTTTAGTTTCTATTAGATATAAGTTACCAATTGAAGGGCTCTATGCAAGAAGTCCCTAAGTCACTTTTTCATGTTCTGAGATATTTGAGATTTTATGTTTCAATTTGATCTGGAAATCACATTGTTTTGATTTTGACTAATCTTTTTTTCCTAAAGATTATTTGTATCATTTCTTATATTATCGCCAAATTTCAAGGTAAAAAATCCACACTTAATGCAAAAAAAAAATATAAACAATTTACACTTAGGTACTTTTTAACAAAATTACTGCAAACTTGTTTCAAAAATTTTATTTCAAGTAAAAATAGACCAGTGATATACGATAATAATAAAATAAACTTTCCCACAAACTTAATTTATTGTCATAACACGCAATAAAAGGTTTTTTCTGCTTAAACGTAATAATTTCAACAAAAAACTTATTCGAACTGTTCTACATCAGACTCTTGATCCTCTTCTCTTCCCAACTTCACGGATTCTTCGTCTAACACTTTATAAAACTCCCTGTTTTCCTCTGCTTCAATATAATGAACCAAAAATTTTATGTTTGCCAGTTTCTCTTCCTTCAGTTTTAAAAATTTATCGTATGCAAAACTTGGGATAATGTTGGAAAGAAGTCTCTGATATCCTACTTTGTATAAGTTGAAACAACTGCCATAATCCCCAGTCATAGCCTCTCTCAGTCTTGGTTTATCCGCAGCAGAAAAGATAACTGATCGGCATTTTGAAATTCCCGGTAAGGACGATTTTATTTTGTCACCATACAACTTTTTGTAGTCCAGCACTTTCAGTGTCGCAAAATTTCCTGTAATTTTGCTGCTTTTGGTCAATAAGGATTGTTCCAAGAACACTACTTCAAAGGGATCTTTGCATCGGGCATTTTGTATAAGCTGTATGTAATAGTCTGGGTTATCGACTTTTTCCCTTTTCACTCTCTTTTTTTCGATCAGGGCAAAACAGCGGTCTACAGGCATCATGGAATGTCCTGGAATAGGGTAGTATACCACAATACCTCGAAAAATTCCAGATGCACATAAAGAATCTAAATAAGTGAATAAATATCTGTTTTTGTTTTGCGAGAAACAGTTATCGCAGAAAATCGATAATTTCTCTTGTTCGTCGGTTTTATATTTTTTGATATAATAATTTAGAGCTGTGATAACCTCGTTCGGACCTTTAGTGGCAAAATTTTCCGTGAAGAGAAACATAGTGGCTTGATTACTGACAATATTATTGATTCCAAAATTATGTAGCCAAAGTTGCCTTTTGTAATATTCGTCGCCAATATTAGTTACCGGCAATGGCAAATTTTTTTGGAAGTCAAAACATATTGCTAACTCTTTGTTGCTTGCGTTTTCTTTTTTCTCTTTAAGAAGAGTAAAAAAAACCTGAGATCGACGAAGGTGTAACTCTCTAGCGGTACTGAGAGACATTATTTCATTTTCATTGTTTCGTAATTTTGCCGAGTTAAGATCCGCCATAAATTTTGTACAAGTTGCACATATATCTTTTCTTGGATGAGCAAAAGAATAGTTGAAATTTTCAACAAAAATTTTATGAAACATTCCATACTTCACTGGATTATCAGGAAAACATTGGCCATAGTTCTTATGGAGCTGAGATACTGTAAGATCAGACTGTAGATATTTTTTGCACATGTTTTGTGAACGACTATAATGTGATTCAACGGCTGGCAGATTTTTCAAAAAACTGTTAACTTTTTCAACTGTATCGGTAGGTAATTTATTTTTCCGGTTATGGTGCTTTCCTCTAAAATCTCTTACATCGTCTATGTCAAACTTTAAAATCTTCTTTCTGAGTCTATCTCTAGTGATTGCATGCATTGCAAGAAAAAAGTTTTGGCAAATTGTAACAGATTTGTTGTTGTCTACAACAGTATACTGAAAAACCTTTCGCGGAGGTTTATTTTTATTAGAATGGCGCGCAGCTGGTTTTGAACTGATGCACCCTCGCAAGTACAAATTTTGTTCATTATGGTTACTTAAATTTTGGAAACGTTCACAAACTTGCTTATAGGATATACCAGTGAACTTGGTTTTACACTTACAGCGACATTCTGGCATTTCACTCTGTATACGAGATTTTCTTAACTTTGACTTTTTGTTTTCTCTTTCCCATTTTTTTGGATCTGATCTTCTTTTCTTTGGTTTTGCTTTTTCTTCATCATTCCCATTTTCGTCTTCAGTAATAATCAGGTCATAATTCTCTACTGGACTTGCCCTAACCCTAACCTCATCAGGAGGCAGCCACACATCGTCATCATCGCTAGCTGGATAAGGTTCTATAAAAACAATACATTACTGTAATAGGTACTCATCTACATAACTTTTTAACATTGCAACTTACCTGCGATACTTTCATCACTGCTCATCTTAGAAAAAGTATTTATTTTGCGCTAGGTACAATAGGTAGTTGAGAGCTGTTTTAATGTAAAATGCAACTAACCACTTCTTTTTTACCTAGGGTATTCTTAAACATTTAGGTACTTCTTAAACACTTAGGTACTTTTTGCACAAAAATTCCTAAACCAGCTGAGAATGGGACATTTAAAATAACATGGTTAGGGGCCTTTTAAACGGAAACCAGCAAGTGGGATGGAAAGTTCATCCATTCTTATTAGAGATGGCGCTAATAGTACAAAATCTCTAAAATGTCACTTAGGGACTTCTTGCATAGAGCCCTTCAATTGTAGAATGTCTGAATAGTTTTAAGTTATGATGTGATAGCGTTTTAATATTTATGTATAAGTTGTTGTCTAGAAAAAATAGTTTTGAAAATAATAAATAATTTTTTAGTTGAAAATTTGCGTTTATTTCTAATGAATATTTAAAAAGTGACTCTTCGCTATCTATACATTTATGTGGGATTAATTTAATTGGTTTAAAGTCATCCCCTGTATTTAGAATTACATCTTCAGCAAGTTGTAACTTAAGTGCGTTTTGGAGACTATCTTGAAGTTCCTCATTCGGCGACGGTAAGTTTTTTAGAATTTCCACAGTGTTTACAAGGTCTTTACTATACATTTCATTTGAGAATGGCAACACTATATTAGATACATTGTCTATAGAAAATTGTAATGTATTATCTTCGAAATTTATGACCGCATTATATTTAGTTAAGAAAGGTATTCCTAGTATCGCAAAATTCGTTGTTTTCGGTAAAACTAAAAAATTTACATTAATTTCGTAATTATTTATTTGAACTGGAATATTTGCACTTTGTGTAATTTCAATTACATGACCATCGGCAGCTTTAGCTATTATATTTTTTGTTTGAAATGGATTTTTCCCTAGGAGATCGCCACTAATAAAATTATCGTTTGCGCCTGTATCAATTATTAAACTAACTTGTACATTATTTATAACGGAAGGAATTTGCAAAATTGAGTGCCCCTTAATTATATGACAGTCGACAGGAGGTGGGCTTATCCCTGCCGATTTTATTCGTTTGGGTTATCTGCTTGTACTGTATTTATTCTGCGTTCCTGTACCTCATTCGGACACGTGTTCGCATAATGACCGTCCCTCTTACATTTAAAACATTTTACTCGTCCGTCTCGCGTACGAGTGTTTAAGAAACCCCTATTATTTATATTTCCTCTATATAAGTCGCCTGTACCTCTAAAATTGTTACTTTTGAAATTATTACCTCTGAGATTAGTACCTCTGAAATTATTACCTCTAAAATTATTACCTCTGAAATTATTACCTGAAAAGTTTCGACTTGCATACCAGTCATTATTTCTGGGGTTACGATTCATATTGTAATTACCACCTCTAAAATTACCTCTATTAAATGGCCTCATATTTCCCCTATCGAAAGTATTTTTTGAAGAGATATCTCGCGTATAATTATCTCTGTAGTTCATATTAACTCCGGAAATTATTCTATGTTTATCGCGATTTACATTTCTATCACGGAAGGAGGGTTTTTCGCTATTTTTATAACGCGAATTTAAGTTTTTGAAATCTCTTGTGATATTTGCGACTGTAGTCTGTTCTTCACGCAAAAAATTGTCGTAAAAATCCTGAAGTCGGTAAACTACCTCTTCTAAATATTCCTCTTCGGACATTGTGGTTTTAAATAATAATAATAATAATAATAATAAATTTAATTCATATCAGACACATTACAGTGTATATGAGCGTCACAAAAATACATATATAAAACAAACAGTTACAAATCAAACATAAATGTGACAAATCACTTTATCCCTGCAAATATTCATTGACACTATAATAACATTGTCGCAGTAGAAATGTTTTCAATGCCGTTTTAAACTGATGAGCATTATGCGTGCCCTTCACCTCCGATGGCAACTTGTTATATATGACCTTAGCGGCATATGTTGGTGACTTCTCAAAGCAAACAGTCCTATGCCGGTCAGCACGCAACAAATGGGCTTGCCGCGTCGGGTATTCATGACCACCACAGCAATACCTACCCAAGTTATCTCTTGCATACCGTGCACATTGGTAAATATACACACCCGGCACAGTCAAGAAACCCTCCCCCACAAAAACCGGTCTGCAAGAGTCATCAGACTTTAGGTTAAAAATTAAGCGTAATATTCGTTTCTGTTGAATAAAAACACGCCTAGCCCTAGAGGAATTACCCCACAGAACAGTATTATAAGAGAGAGCCGAATATACCAGAGCATAGTACACACTCACTATGGAGTCATGATGGAGGCTAGATTTTAATTTTAAAATGGCATAGTAAGCGCTGTTAATCTTTGCACAGACACAATCGATATGATTACTCCAAGTTAACTGTCCATCAATATGAACCCCCAAGAGTTTTATATTGTCAACCATACGCAACACATCACCATTCGGAAAAACAAACCCGTCTGTCCCCACAACTCTGCGTTTATAAAACTTAACACAGGCCGATTTACTCGTATTCAGTAACAAGTTATTCGCGTAACACCACTCACTGAATGCCGTCAAAATCCGACTCACCTTGGCAAAAAGAGAGTCTTCATCACGAGAGACCACGAGCATAGAAGTGTCGTCAGCGAAGATTACCAGCTCATCAGGACCAACAAATTCAGGCAAATCATTTATAAATATTAAAAACAGCAGTGGTCCGAGCACAGATCCCTGTGGCACACCATGTTGAACTGGATACTCAGTAGATGTTACGCCATTTACTCTAACGGTCATTGTTCTTCCTGCCAGATACGACCGCAACCACTGAAGCATTGCTCCCCTAATGCCCAGGGAATACAACTTTTCCAAAAGAAACCCATGGCGCACAGTATCAAACGCTGATGTCAGATCAAAGAACAGTCCAACCGTATACATCCCATCATCAATGGCCCTATAAATTGCATCAACAAAGCTATAAGTAGCTGTAGCAGTTGAACAACCAGCACGAAAGCCATGTTGGCTCTCATTCAACACGCCACAATCATTTAGAAATGCAGTCAGTCTGTCGAACACAATTCTTTCTAATATCTTGGAGAATTCATCTAATACAGATATAGGTCTATATTCTTCAACAGATGTGGCATTCTTCCGTTTATGAATGGGCACCACTGAAGACCTTTTGAAGACATCCGGAAATGTGGATGAGCTAATGGACAGATTAAACAGATAATGCATGGGTCGCAACAAAAACTCCAGAGAACACTTTATCAGTATTGTAGGAAAACCAGCGCCACCGTATCATGAATGTATCATGTTCGTATCGTGCTTTACCAGGTAACGCGTCACGGAAAATTTTCTGTAATTCCTTATCAGTTAGGTTGGATTCGTACTCGTTTCGCAGTTGTTTTAATACGTAATAGTATTCAATAATTGATTCATTAGAACCGAGTTTCCGTCCGGTGATGATCTTATGCCCGTCTACCGGACGACCATATCTCTTTATAAAAGCCACGACTATATCTTGCCAGGTTTTGTCTGCGTTATCGACATTTTCTAGAAAATTTTTATACCAGATTTTCGCGTCACCGGTTAGGTAATTTCCGCAAATTGCTATTTTGTCTTTTTCAGTCCATAAGTTGTTCTCCCCGCACTCCTCGAAATGCGTAATGTAAATGTGGGGTTTTGTCTTTCCCGGTATAAATTTGTCAGGAACTCTAAACTCCGGCGTTGGGGCTGTTAATTTATGACTTTTTGAAGTTGTTATTGTTGTATTTAAACTCATTTTTGAATTAGGTTTTTCTACAATTTCTAAATTGGGGTTACTTGAATTTAAATTTTGGTTTTGTGAAATTGATGGTATATTGCAAATAGATTTAAATAGCGTGTTTGATCCTATTACCGTATTATCTGTATGCGATTCTAATGTAAAGTCAAAATTGTTTATAGAATTTCGTCGCGTACTTTCAACAGGCGGGGTAAATGAATTTTCTCCTTGAGGTGAGCGTGATAATTTGAGAGATGGTGAAAACACGTCGTTATATTTGGCCAAATCGTCGTCTTCGTTACTTGTTCTAATACCCCTAAGGTTGTACTTATGTGACGACATATGTTGTTCAATTATACAAAACCTTCATGTTAAGCTCAGGTACGGTTTGAGTGCAAGTATTAAAAAGAGAATTTTTGCAAATAAAAAATTTTGAAAAACAATATAAATTGTTTATTAGGCGCCTCCACCATATGTCGCAAGACTAATTTGATGATTTATGATTCTAAATATTCCTACTGACTCTACTAAACACTCTTTATATAAATTAATAAATTCGCTTGGCTAACGGCTTACGACTCCAGCTTAACACTCAGGTTTGTATAAGGATGTTGAAATTAAACAAAGAACAACATTTAACAACTAAATATAATTAACAGAAAATAGACATTTATAATAAGAAGACAAATTAATAGTACAGAACGATACACACATAAACAAGCGAGTTACAAAACACATTAATTTACATTACAAGACATTAATACATTGATCAATTATAAAGACTTACATATTTCTAGAAGACACTTGGCACTCACTGAGTTTAGGCACTTTTGATCTATGACTGTTGCAAGTGCCTTTATTGTATGCTCCCGAACCTTTTATATGATCGGGTGCGTTTCTTATCATACCTTTCCTACTCTTGTTATTTCTTATGCGCAAATAGAATTTGATATTAGAGAGTTATTGCAAAGCAGATTTTTAGTTCCTTTATTAAAGGATTCCCTTATTGTGACATGTACGCAAGCGCATAACGAACGATGTTAAAGGTCGGCCTTTATTAAAATACAGGCCGCCTGTATTTAATTTAAATACAGGAAAGGAGGTTTTTAATTAAGGCCCCTTAATTTTGACGTTAAACTGTGCAAATGTCAAACATATCAGATGAAAGTGAGGTTAGAGTGCAATTCATTCATATGTGTTCATCTGTGTTGTTAAAATAATGGCTGTTGATAGTAAAAAGAAACGAGTGAGATTTTCATATGATGACGACGTAATTCTTCTCCGGGAAACCGTGTCACGTAATCCATACAAAAATGGATCAAAGGTTTGGGATGAAATTAGAATAAGTGTGCATGTATTGCTGCGGAAAGAGTTCAATGCAAAAACCCTTCGACAGCACGTGCAAATGCTACTGGAGCAGTGGAAGCTGAAGGACACAACCACGCAGAAGAGGTAGAGATTTGTGTAAACTAGTGTCCCAGATATTGTATCTTGTGTATTCGCGCATTGTTGTAAGCTTTAAATTCTACTTACAAATTTTAGGTCTGGAGAAGAAGAACCATATTCAGAGAAAGATGTGCTTCTCCAAGAGTTGAATGACTTACTAAAGGAAGAGAAAGAACAGAGGCCTCTCAAAGCACAGCTAAAACGTCAAAACAAAATGAACAGTGAAATTGGACGAAATTGTAGGGAAAACGCAGCGGTTACTTTTTATACTAACAATATTAGTGACAAGTATGACCATGATTATGTAATTCAACCACAAGAAACAATAAAATATTCTGGTAAGTGCAACATTTGTAAAAAGGTGGTTATATTAACATTATTGTTTAAATAGAAGTTCAAGATGAATTAGACAGGAATGATTCAAATGATTGTCCTGAAATAGTGGACATTCAAGTACCTGAGGTGATAGAGATCATGACAATAATGAACGACAATGCTACAAATGGCGCTGCTATGTCACATTCGTCTAATGGAGAAATTGTGGACACTGCTACAACCCCAGGAAAAAACATGAAACCTACAAGAAATATTCTTGGTAAGGTTTATATTACATATCAATAAGTTGTATAAACTTTGAAAATATATATAAAAAAATATCAATCATCTCGTAGGGCCAATGAAAAACAGGGCGAAAAAGACAAATTATATTAGGCGTAGTGGGTTAGAGTACCTGAAAGAAAAAAATGCAAAAGACAATGAATTGGAAGAGAAACGTTTGCTAATTGAAGAAAGGAAAGTTGCAGTTGCAGAACGAAATGTGGCATTGGCAGAAAAAAAATTCCTTTTTGAATCTGAGCAATTTAAAAAAATTATTGACAGCCAGCAAGAAATTATCAATAAATTGTTAAATGTCATAGGACAAAATGAGACTTTGACTTGTATTTAGGTAGGGTTATGTTCTAACCAATTATTTGTATGTAAAAAAAAAACATTTAATACATTTTTTCAGAAATACTCTTTAATTATTACACCCTACATACTCCTCCAATTGTGGAGGGAGAATATTGAAATATTCTGCTGTTTGGTTGCCATACAAACATGTGTGGCAGTTTGTCAATATTACCGCACATTTGTACCAATTTTCAATGTCATTCAGCAGTAACTTTTGATTTTTTTTAAAGTCTACAAACGCGAAGATGCTAAGTACGTTTTGAAAGCCCCACTCAACGGCAACTCGCAAAACTTTCATGCTATTATTAAAAGCAATTTGGTGGTCTAACAAATTTGCTGGTTGACCAGGGTATGGAGAGTAAAGCAATGGCCTGATTCCATATGCTTGATCTCCATATAACACATAATTTCCATGATTTGGAAAAACAGCATTTTCTTCTAACTGCTCATACAAATCAGTATTTCGGAGGATACCAGCGTCGTGTCTTCTTCCCGGAAAAGCTCCTTTTAAATTAATAATGAGACCATCTGGACATAACACTGATTGGTATTTTACACAGTGCACTCTTTTGTGCCCAGAATAATACTCTTCTTGTTGGACAGATGGTCTACAAATTTTCCTGATGGTACCATCAATAAACCCCCAACAATTTTGAATTGCTCCGCCCATATTTCTTATAGCCTAAAAAACAATCTAATTAACACTTAATTACAATAAAAAAAAAACTGTTTTACTTGTGCATATTGTTGATACCTATTTCGATCTAACCACTGGTGTGCATTTAAACTGTCCAAAAGGTGGCCATGAGTTTCTATAATAAAATCTGATGTTGTTTTGATAACCTGTGACAAGGATTGAGAAGAATAGTTGAAAACTCGTTTTAAATCATGTAATCTATTTGGGTAACTGAGTCTTCTGAGTAGCATACATAATGCTGTTATACCTGCAAGTTTTGTTTCATATCAATAAACATATATATGTACCGACCTAAATGTTGTACAGCACTATGTTACCATTTACATTATTTCCGGTTTCAGTCACAATGCGATTTGGTAGTCCCAAAGCGTTTTTTAATCTAGTAATATCCATTCTTGAAAAACGGAAATTTGTTGATTTCCTCATCAGTCATGTTGTTTAACTCAAATTCTACAGGCCTCACCAGGTTATTTTCCTGTTCATCCTCAACACCAATAATGTTGTGCAGAAGTAATTGTTCAATTTCTTCCTCATTTGCACCTAACAGTATAGCAACTTGTAATTGTTCTTCCATAATAATTGACAGAACAAACAACGTAATTTGTTAGATTAGGTCAAGTGTCAGAAACGTCAAAATAAAGTCATACAGTCCCTAATCGCATGCCACAAGCAATAAGTCTCTCGATGACACACTCTTACAGGCTACTTTATTAAAGGAGCCTGTAATAAAGGAGATACTCCTAGCATACTTGCAATAACTCTCTATTCTATTTACTTAAAGCTCTATGTGCGCAAAGAACTTATTTTGCACACGTCTTTGTGGTTGAAGGGTGTTGGCTAGCTTCCTGAAGACCGCGCGTGGCTCCACGTGTGTGTGGAGTCAGCGCGTGTCAAGGTGAACCCTAGATTTCTTATTAACAAGAACCAAAAGCAATTTCCGCTCTTAACGTTATCATTTTGGTGTTTTAATTAATGTACTAATAATTGTACGACTGAAACTAATCGTTTTGATAAAGAATTAGAATTACTTGTTAAAGTCCAGTATACAATAAATGAAATTTAATTAATATAAGAGTATAATATACAGGAGGTTTATTAGTATATTTTCTTTTTGTGACAATATAATACAATTAGCGATTTAATTTTGGGCGTAGCTGTCTTTATATCGAATAGTATCGAGTTTAGTCATAGGTAGGGAGCGGAATCGAGCGAGCTAAACTACCACGGAGCCACAATCGTGAAAAGAAATAATGTAAACAACTGCGTGTTGTTTACATTATATCTGAATAGCACTAATTCCTAGGGCGAACTGCAACATCTGTTTACGCGCCCGAGAATCAAAGAAAAAACTGCCATAAAATAAGGAATTTTATGAATAAAATCCTTTCTTCATCGGCGTAGGTACAAGGGTGACGAGTTTTTAAAATTTATTATATTTACCTTATATTTCGCAATATAATATGTATGTTTCAATAACATACGCGTACATTTTTAGTTATCATTTATTTAGATCTAGAACGTTGCTTATGTTACTTTTTCTGAGATAAAAGTTAATTGTCAGTGATTCCGAAATTTATTGCAAAGTCTGTAAAATATCGTCACTTAGCTTTGCTAAAACATACACAGAAATAGTTTTCATGCAGAGAATTTCGATAGTTTACAAAATTTCGTTACATGTTTAAATGACGATGCTCGAAGTATTTCTGAGTGCAAGGAACTAACACAAATCCCAAATTTAAAAAATCAGTTGTTATTCCTTCAGGAACACTTTGGAAATTTGCCTAAACTAATGACATATTTTGAAAATCGAATCTCAAATTAAAAAATGAGGTGTGGCCACCACACGACTTTCTTATACGTATGAGCGTTTCAAACTATACTATATTTTTTTTACACAAAAATTATTCAAAATCCTATTCTAAGTACTTCTGTTCTCTTAATAAATCGCTATAGAATGCATACTTAGCAAGATATTCGAAAAAAGGACTACTCCCTATGAGGGTCCGAATTTTGAAATTTCATATATTCAAAAAATATTGCAAATCTAGCACTAAATACTTTTGTATTCTTGATAAATACATATAGAATGCATAATTTACGACATATTCGCAAAAAATCGCTATTCGATAAGAGTAAAAGTGGTAATTCCGGTCTGAATTTTGAAATTGCTTTTATGCAAAAGATATTGAAAATTACGTTTTAAATACTTTTATACCCGTAACGTACCTGTCTAAAAAGCATGACATGCGAAATATTCGCAAAAAACTGATTTTCGATAGGAGTAAAAGACCTACTTCCGGTAGCAGCTTCGAAAAACTTTTTAAATAAAATTGTTCTCAATTTTAATTTCAAGTACATATGAATTCTTTATAAATTTGTTTAAATTTAGTAGTTGACGAAATATTGGCAAAATTTAATTTTTTCACTGAAGTAAACTGCTACTTCCGGTCTACCGATTTTACTGAAAAACTACTCAGACTATCGTGGTCACATAGAGACACACAGACATTTTTTAAAAACATCTTTTTCGGTATCAGGGGACTTCAAAACGTGGACATATGCAAAAATCTCGAAGTCGAAAATTTCACATTACTTCCTTATACTACGTATAAGAAAGTAAAAATGGATTAACCACATTAGATGTGGCTATTAATAATTCCAAGTGACTTAGAGACAGTTTTTAATAGAAATCCAGGTTTAATAACATTGCGGCAATTCTGTATGCTAAATACGCTGAAATAAAAGAATATTTCCATTACGTAAATATAACCAGTTGCGATGTAGAAAAGACGTTTTCTATCTACAAGGATGTACTTAATTCAAAGAGAACAAGTCTTACAGAAGAGAAAATGAACAAATAGTAGGGTATTTTGTATTTTATAATCACCAGCCACTTGTTATTCAATTATATAAATAAAATTAAAACCTCTTTAAAAATACAACATTTCAATAGCGCGCCCATGGGCGATGAGTCATGACTCGCTCGATTCCGCTCCCTAGTCATAGGCCACAGTTTAGGATACAATAAAACACATTTTTTCTATTCACATTTCCGTATTATATAAAATACCTTTTTCGAAATAAACTGTAATATAATACTAGTATATTCATATAAATATTTATACGAGTTAGATATTAACTGTCCACAAATAAATAATATTTTCAAACAACAGCTCCACAAACACTATAATCGAAACAAACCTAAACGAATCCAAAAGCACGACTTACAAATATGTCTATTACTAGAGCCCGGAATTATATGCACGATTTTTGTGCAAATATGCACTACTTTTATGATATTCAAAATAAGTACGTATCATTTGCGCAGTAAACTTTAAACATTTAATTGGTTAATATTGCTATAGGGGGGGAGAAGCTAATGAGACCTATGAGAGAGCTATATTTAATTAATTCTGCAAGAGACTGCTAAACATAATAAAATAATAAACTATTTACTTAATATGAAGTTGAATGGCTAATGTCACTAAGTAATTATTTAATTATTGTTCAAACATAAATCGGCCGGCTAGCTGGGGGTTACTTTCTATAAAGACAGAGATAATTATATATTGAGTTCTTGTATAAATGAGTATCTCAAAATCGTCCTAAGTGAAAAGTGCAAAGTTATTAATAATTCAAAACTTCGCGGTATTCAACGTATAACTGCGCAAGATCGGATTAAATTTTATCCAAGAGGTGGTAAATGCACTGAATTAAGCGCGAAATCGCAATAACTCTCGTGTGTGTGTGAATGTTACGGTGACAAAACGAAATTAAAAAGTGATGTGGTTATCTCAGTGGGTGATATCTAAGTGACTCTAATGTTCTACCTACAAGGCGTTAAAGGGTTCGAAATTTCATTACCTTAGTCCATGATACCGCAATTCTCCAGTTGTCGGGCGAAGCTCTTGAAGATTCTAACCTGTAAGGCTACTTGGGTGTACAGCTCTAATGCTGAAGCACCAAATAGGATATGTGTACCTCTTTTATGTTTTTGAATCGGATTTAACAGCGGTGGAAACAAACACTTTATATACAATAACAACAGATCTAGATTTATTAAGCAAATGATAACTGATAACAACAATACAACAATGATCGTGACGAGAGATAAATATACAATTAAAACAAACAAAATGACAATAATCAGTGTGTATGATATTATGGCATTATTAAATACACTTTGTCGTGTACATAAACAGCATTTTCATAGGCAAAAGTTCTACTAATTTGGAATATTGACATCAAGGCAAAGTAGACGAATTTGAACCTTATGTACAAACACTTAAATTGGAGTGCATAGCAATGAGATAGAATAAATTGTAATGTAAGTATGTTCTGATATTTAAATAAGCTTATATTGATTGAGAATGTAAAATGATTCAAAAGTTTACGTTAGCTATATTTCAAGAATTGAATTTAATTATTATTTAGAAATGATAGGATTAAAAGACGTTACACAAGTTTGACCTAGTTTTAGATTTGACCTAGATTTAGATTTGACCTAGTTTTTGTCATGAAATGTGCATACACTAATAAATAGACTTGGTACCTTCTGTGTTACTAACTCCTTATATTGTATGAGACCAGGTATTTCGGCCGTATGATGTGGGTTTCCCGTTGTGTCCACGACTAATATCCTCGTTCAAATGTGGGATTCAACAGCTACCAGGTGAGTGGGCGTATGGTTTGTCCTTGACCTCGTTCGGTTAGTAAGGGCGGGGTAGTTATATCTCCAATGTTTCTTTTTCTATTTCAGCTTTCGATTTATTCGTCTCAACCTTTAATGGTGTTCTAGCTCGAACGTCTTCAAATTGGTGACCTTGAACTCGCACGTGGGAATGACTCGGCAGACAAATAATGTCTAGACTGAATGCATCACTACTTGGACGTATGACTTCACGTATGAAAAATTGAATGCAATCGATCCTCACTACTTGGATGTATGACTTCACGTATGAAAAAATGAAATGAATCCTCGATCTTCGTCGGATGTGCCTTTTTATAAGAATCTTCTGTTGTGGGCGTAGTAACCATGGCAATTTATACAGTATTTTTTTACAAAGTCTTATTACGGACAAGTTTATTTTGGAATATTAGTGGAATCATGTTTTATATTAGTTAAATTAAATCGTCTTTCAATCGGTACAATAAAATTACTTTAATTCGTTTTCTCTTAGAAAAACACATTTTTTAAAATTTAAAGGGCAAATTTAGCATTTCGACTGTCATATGTTCGATGACGTCATGGACGCTAATAAAATAAATTAAAATATCAGAATTTTGGATTAAAATGCCTTTTTAGTAGCACTTTACCTTCACAAATTAACTTTTTAAATACATTTAATATTTTTTCATCTTTTAATCCTTTTAAAAATCTTTATTTATACAAAAAATTTGTGTGGTTAGTTTTTGAAGTGTAATAACTAAATGGTCTTTTAATTTATTTATGAATTATTGTTATAACATGAAACTATGACCTTTTCTTAATCTATTACCATCTTTTTAAATTATCTAAATAGCTTGTAATTAATATTTTTAAACTTTTCTTTTACCTATGTTGACAACTGTCAAATTATTCAAAATGCTTATTTAAATATCTGGACTAAACTTACAAATATGTCACTGAGAAATATTTCCACATAAATACGTCTTGATAGACTTTGTATCTGTTAGGTTTTCTTTGTAATTGCTTTAATTATGTATGTGAAATATTTGAAATTAATTATGATTAGAGCAATATGGCGTATCAAAATTCGAAAAATAAAATGATGCTTAGCTTAAATGTGCGCATCTAACAGATTTATCTTTAGTGACAATTATTATAAATGACAACATGTTTATGGGGTAAATGTTGTTTATGTTCAACATTAGTTTATTTCGGTTTATAGCAATGCATTTTTAGTTAAAAATTAGTCATGTATGTGCTATACTTTTGCCAATGTTTGGGATGATGCTTTCGAAACTATCAACTTTGCTTTAACTTTGAACCTGTAACTTTTTGTGACATTTTACTCTTGAGAATTCACACTATAAAATGGTAATCACTTATATGCTCATAGTGTGATAATAAATGTTGAACCTTGAAATTAAATTTGGCCATTTGTAAAGGCTGTCAAATTCATTTTATATTATTACTTTGCCTATATACCATTTTACTAATCATTGTTGTATTGTAAAAGTATGCCAATTATAACTATAAAAATAAGACTAATGTGTTTATTGAACTAATTAGGTATTTAATTCTAATATTTAGTATTTAGTACGGGGGTTTCAGTTGGGGTTCCTGAGAAGAGTAGTCATTGGTTTGGTTTTCTAAATTTGGGGGTGAATTTCTTTCTAATATTTAAAATTTGATGGGGTTCTCAGAATATACTAGTTTTGTTAGCAAAATCTGCATTAATTTTCAGGGATTTTTACCTATACTCTTATACAAGGGTCTAACCTTAAGCATCGCCGATGTATATATGGTTGCCTGTATTCAAGGGGTTTTAAGGGGTGACTGTATGTGTTTGTGGGTATTTGACTGGCGTTGTCACATATTCAACACTAGTTCAATATATATAGTAGGTTAATCCAAAAAAAAAAAACTACTTCAAAAAATAACATTTTATTTCGTACAACAAAATCACATTTATTTATTAGTATATATTAGTATATAGCATTCATGTGTGTTTTCTTATTTCAGATCAATGGATAAAATTCAAAATTGTTTTGTCTTTCGGCCAATTTTTATTTTTTTTGTTATTTTTAGGTACCTAACACATATGTGCATATACTTACCAGATTCGACCCTAACAAGTCTTATGTGTTAACTGGAAAAAGGAGCCCATTTTTTAAGAAAAAAACAATAATTTTTTTATAAAGTTTAATGTTTTTATGTGTTAATCGAAATAATGAAGTAGAGAAATAATACTCCTAATACGTATGCCATTTATTAAAGAAAAACAAAGTATTAAACTAACTGAAAAAGAGTCCTGATTTTGAAAATAATAATTACTCATTGAAAAAATAAGAATTAATAATAATAATAATTATTAATCATCTTCTGGTGGCAGTGGTGCGGAACTTTCAGGAATACTATTAATGTATTCGCTGTATGTGGCAGGTATTATGTCATCTCGCAGAAGTGATAGAAGGTCTGATTTTTTCTTAGTCGAAACTGGTAACCGTTGCGTGTATTTTTTGGGCAATTCCAGTGAAGCCCATTCCTGAGGTCGTCCTCTAAGCTTTCTTTTATCAGCAGTATCAATCACTAGAAAGGCTTTGTCGTAGAGCTCATATTTATATTTTATTAGAAAAGGATTTTCTTTTTCAAACCTCAGCCTTAGCCATTGTACTTTTTCCTAATTTGTGTTTACTGTTGTGTTGGGGTTCATTGTATCTACAAGTTTTTGAAGATCATAAAAGTCATTGAAAGTCAATCATTAGCGTAGTAAGATTTAGGCTTCACCCTTGCAGCTGATATCAAAACAGACCACTCCCTTGTGGTGTAAATTTTTTTGTGTTTGCTCGCTCTTTCAATCGTTGCATGCATTGAGTCTCGGCCTCCAAGTATGAGTGGCCAGACTCCATAAATTTCAAATCAATAACTTTCAGATGTTTTATGTTGTTGACTGCAAATAACATAGCAGCCACGACATACTTGTTCCTATTTTGTCCACCACATGTATCGCAAAATGTCGAAACATGCGTTACGGTTTCTGGTAATCCACTGAGGTATTTTAGAAGACAAGTTCCAATTTCTGTGCTGCCCTTTTTTCCATGGGTCTCATCCCATACATAGCAATGGCCTTCCTTATTTGCGGCATCAAAAATGGTAAAATTGTAGACATTAAGCTTCAACTTATAAAATATTTTATTATCTCCAGCAAAAGGTACTGATAAAATTGCTTGCAAATCGAACGTCGCTGCTCTAAAACTATGACCTTTTTCTGCAATAGCCTTTTCTTTGTCTTCTTTTTTCATCTGCATCGCATGTTTCTCTCTTTTCTTATGATTATTGTAGTCTTCTTCTAACGGTTCTTTGTCTGTAGCAGCGTTGTACCGATTACATCTGAAACATTGATCCTTTTTTGGAACAAAAAAATCTAAAGCTGGCTCGTATTGGTGGAATATCTTTTGGTAAACAAACCGGGACACTGGTGTGATGTTTCTGGTTACGCAGAACTCTTCTTTGTAAAGTCTGTACAAAACGGATATATTCAAATCGGATCCTAAATATTGTTTACTTGAATCACGTCTACAGTAATGCGATTCGACTCGCGGAAAACTATCTATGTGTTCTTTGACAAGTGTTATATTTGCCTCACTTGTGGCATTATGAGGCCGTATGTCTTTTCTTTTGTCATGCCCAATGTACATGCCGCTACAACTGACATTTCTCATGCATGTTTCGACAACACGATGAGATATCGAAAATGTTTTGCAAAAAAAATTTAAACACACCCTTACTCTCACACCATTTGAATCCCGCAAATTCAAAAGTCTGGATGTTTTGCGTTTTATTTCTCCGTTTTATTGGAATATTCCTAATTAAAGAACTTAGATGTAACTTTTGCTTATCGTAATCGGCCAATTGCCAGTATTCTTGACAAAGAACGTTCCTTTGTTCTTCACAAATAGTTTCAGTACACTTGTACCGACACTTAGTACAATCTACAGGTAAAGGTTTTTTTTTCTGCAACTTCCTTTCCGCTTCTGTTTACATACTTCATTCCAGTGAGCCTTTTCTGCTTCACAACTGATCTATGCCACAAAGTTCTGTCAGCTTTTTTTCTCCGCTTTTTCTCTCATGGTGGTTCGTTTGGACCCTCTTCAGCTATTTCTTCATCCTCACTGCTCGAATTTGAAGGCAAGTAAGACTCGCTAGAGTCTGCATAAGGCTCGACTAAGTCACTATTATCACTGGTGTAATCTTCATTTTGATTTGAAATATTAGACGAACTTGCAGCTCCAACATCCAGCATTGTCTTCTGTTCTGATTTCGACGAATTCTGTTCGGACACAGATTCAACAACCTGATCTACAAAAGAGGTTATGAATCAATAGAAATTTAAAAAAAATATAAATAGGTAAATTTTCTGAGTATCAATATTCACATCATACATACCATTTATTGCTGTAGCAGCTCGTGCCATTGCCACCACTTTTTCACCCCTTGCAAGCATCTCAAATCGTTTTCCAGACATCTTTTAAACCACACACTACACTTAACAAAATTAAACCAAACCTAAATTTTACGTAGCACAAATGTGCTAAGTGTAACTTAATCCATGAAGTTAACCAAATACGAAAAACACAAATGTGGTAAGTGACTATACAACTAATGTGCATAAATGTTTTCGATCTGATGAACTTACAACAATTGGTAGATGGCGCTACTAGTTTTGGTTTTAAATAAACACTTACCATTTGTGTGCACACAGAATTGTTACGTTCGAAAAGAACTTTCTATGCACTTAACTCAATTTTACTCAAATTTTTACTTACAACATGTGTGCACTACACCATCGATATCTACGTTTTAGAATATCTAATTCTCGTCAGGATATGGTTTTAATAAATTCTAAGATAGGCGAAATGCTTCATCGCCAATAAACATATGGTACTGCTTCATTTGAATTTTGAATTTAGGAATATCTAATTTATTTTCATAAAGTAATTTGCCAAATTCAGAATAGTCTAGAATCCCACCATCACTATTTTTTCCATAACTACCAACATCGATTATAATAAATTCGTAGTCTGCATCCACGGCAGCTAACAAAACAGTGGAATGGTAATGTTTATAATTATAATATAATGAACCTGCATTAAATGGTTTACGAATTCGCACATGTTTCCCATCTATTGCTCCTAAGCAATTGGGAAATTTCTTTTTTACAAGAAAATCTTCGCTAATCTTTTCAAAATCGTCTTTGGTTGAGAATTTTAGATATACCTATGTTCTGCAGAGCTTTATATATTAATAATAAATTTTTGTTAACTGTAACAGAAATTCTGTTGTGACTAATTCGAAATCTGTATGACAACGAGTGATAAGACTCTCCTGTGATAAGAAATCTGCAAAATATTCATGTATTATTTATATTTAAAAATGCACAGCAACGATTACAAACCTTAATGTCACAGTTAATCGTTCTTCAAACGATATAGTTTTGCGGAAATTTGTATGTCCAATATGAAACAATGGTTCTACTTTTGAAATTAAGATACGATAACATTGAATATTCATTCTGTAATAATTGTAGAATTTTGCTGCATCATTTAAAAGTTGAGAGACTAAATGGTGAAATTCTCCTAAATCCTCTGTGTTTGCAAATATTTGACGTACCCACACTTTTCTACGCTTTATACAGTTTCTTTTATACCAGTAGTAAGTTATGCTTTCAGTACCAGAAGAAGATTTAGATGACATTTTTAATTAAAGAAGTAGGACAAAGATTCTAGTTATGACGTCTAAGGTTGTTTGTGTTTATGTCCTGCCAATTTTGTTGAATGAAAGTTTTGCGCGCGAAACTTAAATTTTGTTTGGATACTTTTCCCAGTGAGACCGTACCACAAAATTTTACTCGATGAATGTCGATGTCAGTTACTGGCGCTCAATGGTTGTGTATGCAGTGGGACTGCCGCCTTAAAATTGCGGCCACCATGCGTTCTATGTAATAATCGGCAGTTTTCCACCTATATACTTCAGTTTTGACATTCCAACAAAAACGCAGTCTGTGGCCCCTTTATTGTAATCTTCATCACAGACCTCTGTTTCTGGGCTGTAATTCTTTTCGGTTTGCTCTGCACCCTCATTTTCGGATAGTGTCGTCATTTTCAAATAGTGGCTGAACTTCCTGACTGGTATAAATGCTTTCTCCTGACTCTATATTTAATCCGGTTCTCTTTCTTCGCGTTCGCCTTCCCTTACCAAATCTACTTTCTTTTAAAACAGAAATTAATGAAGAGTGAATCACCTCTTTATCCAAGTTTTCTCCGAAGCCTGGAATTCTACGCAGTATATTGTTTGGTTCAAATGGGACAACTCCGGTTGCTTCAAAGCCACAAAAATTTTGTTAAATTCTACTTCTGCCAGTTATATTTCGCTTTGCTTAAAGGAAGAACGGCGTTTTGGACAAGCTGTGGCAAACGTTCTTTCGGCAAACTAGTTTGTTTAGGATTCTTCATTTTCCGCATTTTCTTCCTTTTTCCTAGATATTATTTTCCTCAGCTGCACAGAACGTCGCTAGTAACATGGGTAGCCAGATTATCTCCAATTAAGACTGTTTTGCCTTCCAATCTTTTGACGTGATGAAGAAACCGTGTGACACCTGTCACTGAAGGTTGACGCCTCCAACCAGCCATGATCGGTGCGATTATATCTCGAGCCGCTACACACACGGCATTTAGTACGAATTAGGTGGACAAAAATATTACTTTTATTTTTGTGTGTCTTTTGTGTTTTTACTAATAGAATATGATATAATAACTATAGTATATGAGCTTTCAAGATAGTTCTTAAACTAAATCTGCGATTTCAACTAAATTAATTATTTAAAAAATTAAACAGTTGCAAGCTTTATAAAAAAATATATTTCAAGAAATCATAGGAATTTATTCTTCATCACTACTGGATGGTCCGTCAATGCTGTTGTAACACTGATACGGGCTTGGATTTATTAATAATGCAATAACTTCCTTCTTAAATGGTTTTGTTGACTTACGAGGTGGTTTTCTGCAAGAACTAACTACGGGATCAGATGATATCAGAAAATGATTAATAATATCCCTGTTTGTGTTTTCTCTAGAAGTCTTTCCTAGTATGCTGAAGCCGTATATTCTTCCAGTCCTTTTGTCGTGACTCTTGAACAACAGAGTGCTGACCAATTGGTAATTTCATTCTTTGTAATGTAGGCAACCTTCTCGGGATTGGCAAAAAATCTTCGTGCTGTGTTGTCGTTATTTGAATTCCCTCAGCCTTGTTTTGGCATATCAACGACTAGTCCCATCTCTTCATAAAACTTTTTGCAAATTTTTTCTATTGCCTCTTTTACGATTCTCTTTACTTCGGGTCCTCTCGCCTGCCACTGCTTCAACTGCATTTTGTAAGATATATTGCTGTGAACCCTCCGTTTAAATAGAATTTTTATAATTTATTTATTAAAGAGTCTATAAAGTTGGTGTTTGTACTAGCTCTATAGGCAAAACAGCATAATTGATTATCTCTCGTGGGTTCTACTCTGATTTACTTCTTTCCTTACTTGTTTCACTTTCTTTATTATTGTGATGTTGTGTGGGATAGGGTTATAAATAATTATGACACTAGATTACTCGTGTGAAAAATGTATTATATACTTATCAATAACAATAGGTAGAATTTATTTTAGACTGTATATTATTTATTTACAATTCTTACAAATAACAGTTTTCACATTAATATCGTGTTCGTTCACTTAAATATGTATTGAACTAATACAGGGTTTCTCCGCTTTCACTCTTTTCTTATAAAAAGCCTGTATATTTAGGCCAAATTATATTGACTTGATAATGAAGGTACTGACTAATCGGCTTTATGCAAACATTCGCACGTACTACATAAAGCTTGAATCAATCACCACCCCAGATACATTCCTAATGCATCACAAACTAATTGTCTAAACCTCTATTCTCACGGAGACTTTAGATTCTTAGTGCGACGCGTTTAGGCGTTCCTGTTTATAAAAGTTTGAATATTGTTCAAAGCAGAACTTTCTAAGGTCTTTCTTAATGAACACTGGTCCGTTGTGTAAGTATTCGCACACAGTACACTTTTAAGACTAATGTTCTTAATTTTAATTAAAATTGTGTCCCTATATTGACGTTCTATCATTTAAATAACTAAGTATTAAAAGAAATGGAGTGATTAGAGAGAACCTGTATATATTTGATTCAATTTAATAGTTAAAACAATATTATTTACTACTCACTGCGTAGATTCATATAATTCATCGAATTCTTGTTGAAATTGGTTTTTCATATTTGTGGATTCTTCTCTCATTGGAATCTTCTATAAATTAAATGATGACGCTCACTTTTTGAAAATATGGCGACCAGAAACAATTGAAAATTATTCATATAGAAGCGTATATGCTTCTTGTTCGTTTGTGAATTGTTAGGTAATCCTTTTATATTTGTTTTGCGGTAATAATGGTAAGCGTGTAACGACCCCACTTGACCATTATTCGCTCAACACGTAGATGTATTATTTTCTTCAAGAGACTCTATTACTTTGTTGTGAGTTAGAAGTTTTTAATGTAACAGGAAAAAGCTCACAACTAACTAATTTTCTGTTCCGACGTGCTTTTTATAGTTGAAAATAAATGCCACACGCTATTTGATTGTTTTGCGGACTTTTATTTTCTTGAATTGTTCGTTGTAGCGCCTCTAGCGGATATCTCGGCATTTATGCCTTGTCTCTTCTTCCTCTTGTCGTTTTTAGGTTGGTATTTATTTTGGTATGTTTGATCTTGACATTTGATGTCTTCTACATTCACCAACGACAGTATTTGTTGTTGTTCCATATATTTATATCGAATGTGCAGTAAGTATATTGATATTCACTTTAATGTTTTTCTTGCGTTATTTTATTTGTTTATTGCTATCGTAAACATTCATTGTACTTATACACTTCATAAACTCATTGCTACTTTCGTTGTTTCGTAGATACATTCTTTGACCAAGCGCTAACCTTACACTGAGAAAAATAATAGCTAATATTTATTTCAGTAAAATAAAACCTATTTGTCCTAATTAAATGGTATATTTAAATATGGCCAATTAAAGTCTCGAATCCATTCAATCGAATTTTTTAATTGGACTGTAGACCTGTTGTTTATTTGAGCCAACTATATCTTCCCATTCTTATTATTTTATAATTTAATTTTGCCAACTAAATATTCTATTCCTATAAAATATTGTTTAGTTCCCTATTTGGATGGCGACATATTTGTTTCAATTATATTATAAATTTGATTCAAATCACGTATGATTCCTGTACTTGAAAAAATATTTAATTGAACAAATGTCTATTTTTAAAATTTTATTAAAAAAAGTGAAGTGTCACTTTTTTCACTGAGTGAAAAAAGTAGACATTTTTAACACTAAAAGTAATGAAAAAAAAAAGACAATTTTTTTAAATTAAATTTTAAAAGCAGCGCAGCGATGATGGAAGTGACGCTTTATCGGTTTTAATATCGATTGTACATTTATATAACCGTTCAAGTCTCACCTCTATCATAGCTGCACTGCTCTCGGCTATCATCTCAGTTCCAACATATTTTTATCCCAAGGGAATATGGAAATCTACATTGTCACATCACGGAATCTTGTTGAATATTAAAACTTAATTCTATAAACAAAACTGGTATTTCAAACTCCATGAGCACCTTCTCAATCTCTCAATATATGTATACATGCTTGTAGAGTTACTATGTGCTCTCTAAACTACTGTGAAATATCCGACATAAGTTTTATGTGAAAATATTTAGTAATTGTAAATAGATATGTATACCTACCAACAAAGTATTATCTCAAGACAACCTCAAGGAGCGCCTAGTATCTTTCTGTTGTTTATTATGTTCATGTTATAAATTCGATCAACGTTTAAAGGATTTTGAAATAATAATACATATGAACTTTAAAATATAATTTATTTTAATGAAAATGAAAAATAAATACTTGTACTACATCCGTGATTTTAAAATAAATAAAAACTAAAAAACACTTATTCTTAACCAGTAACTAGGCATATTCCATACCCATAATATATTATATGTATAGCTATTATGTATATAGACTAAAAAAAACGTAACAAGTATCACATATAAATAAGTAGGTATATAGGTTTTACAGACTGGCATGTCTTACAGCTAGGTCTAGATTATAGCGAACCTGGCTTAAAGTCATTGCAAGAATTCTGTTACAATTATTTATAATACAAATCTTGAAATGACTCTTGTTCCATCTCCCATAGTATGCATTGAACGTGGAACATAAGACAGATTAGATTGTCTTCTAACTGTAAACTGAACAATTTTTTGTTAGTGTCTAAAACTGGAACTTGAATTTCATAAGCATTTTTATGACAACATAAACCATTATTCCTTAAGCGATAGTACAAAATGTAATTTTTGTTGTTATCATCGACTATAACATACTTTATCATTCCAAATAGGGGTTCATCAGTTTCGTCATTTGTTTCATAAAATACATATCCCGGTTTATACAAGATTCCATTCATTTTCAACCAAGAAACGCAATAGCAAACGTTATTTCTTAAATAATTTTTGATATAAATGTACTCTGGAATTTCAAAGACAAAACAGATCTGACGACCAGTTTCAAGTCTTTTAGTGAATCCTTGCTTTGTCAATAATCTATAAGCAAATCGTAATTGTAATTTTAAGGCTAATGTGAACACAATGTTTCTTCGTGAGGCAACGACATGTGCGTTTGTTTTAGAAAGTTTATGGAATGATTCAAATCGAATGGACGATACGTATCGCAAAGGACCAAATTTTAATATTGTCGATGGATAATGAATTAGAAAATGAAATTTTGGTTTTAAATGTTCTTGAAAAAGCTCAATATACAATGTGTGATGTTCTTTTATTACATTTTGAAGATATCGTGTTTCTTCCAAAGAGTTTTCAAAACCTGAGACGACATGAATAATTTCATACAAGAGTAAGTATAACATCCAAAATTTATTGTCCTCAGGTACTATATCACCTACTATAACAGAAAAATATACAACCAAAGCTGACATTTCAGAGGCAGACATGATTAAACAACCTTGTTTAACATGACTATCAACAATAGGAGGTATGGAATTTCCAATGTCTAAATCTGAATTATGATTGAAATATTTAATCCTGGAATTTAGTTGGTCTAATGAAAAATATTTTTGTTCTGTCAAACTCTTAATAATTTTTGCCATTACATATCTACAAACTCCTTCATATAAGTCATGCATAATATCAAAAGTCACGTTGACTGTGTTGTGAAAGTTTTGTAAATTATTAAAGATACAATGTTCTTTTACACCGCACTTCAGCTTAGAGAGATCGCTACTGTAATTGACTTTGTTTCTCAAAAATTCTATTTGTTCTATGTACTGAAATTTTGTTTCTAATTTAGTAGATCGACACATTCGACAAAAATTATGTGATGAAAATGATTCATTATAACCGTATAAGCCGTTGACACCCAAGTTGTCACCTAATATAGCTAACAAAGAAAAATACACGTGAAAACGTTCACCATTAACACTAATATTTATTCCATGTGTTTCCAAGTAAATTAATTCATCAACAATGTGTCTAAATGAAGAACGGTTTCCATGTGTAGTGCGGTCGGTACTGTATATTAATTGTGCCAAGAAAATATTGTCTAAACAAGAAGAAAACTCTGGAGGTATACCTGCAATCGTATAATACAAGCCACCAATTTTACCAACCCAAGCGGATTACCACATTCAAAGTCGTCATAGTAAAGCAGCAGAGGAAACACAATATTATTTGGAAATTTAGACTTCAGTGTTCCCCAAATTTGACCACAAAATACACTAGACAGCCTAGTATTTTCTGCATTGGATTCCTGACTGATATAAGTTTTTATAGTGTTAAACACATTGGGAAGTTCTGAAAATTGTTTCAAACAATCACGTAGGGAAATTAATTGCCCTTCACATTTTTTTACGCCCAATGAAGTAGTCGTAATTTTATTTCTAACGTTATCAGGAATTTCGCCAATTAAGAAAGATTTCGCGGGTATTAAGATATTAGATTTTTTCAAAAATTCAAGTCTTTTATATTCTGTAGATAAATTTCCAAAAATATTGATATCAAAAATTTCCTTTATTTCTCTATGAAAGCTCTCTGGAAGATTTGCTTTAATTTTTTGTTTAATGTGGGATAATACTGCTTCTATTAATTCTGAACAATCATTGAGTACGATTTGAACTACATTCCTTGTGAGTGAAGTGTTATTGTACAACTTAGCGATAAATTTCAAAAAGCTATTTTCAGGAAATTTGTCATCCAAAATTTCATTTTTGTCTACCTTTGCTTCAAAATTATCACAATCTTCAGTCTTATTGATACTTTCGTCTAAATTAGTAACTTTTATGTTTCTATTACTATTACTAGAACTGGTAGGTATGTTACATCGAGCACTTTGACAACTAACAGGAGTACATTCTTTCTTATCGTACTGAAAAATAGCATGGGTACTTTTTCTAAAACAGTGTTTCTTTAAGGATGTAAAACTGGAAAATACTCTTTGACAACCAGAAAAACTGCATGGGAATGAATGTTGAAATATATGTCCAATTTTGGTGTGCCTTAAAAGTAATTCACAGTTTTTGAATGGTTTTTTTGCAAATAATACATTTCATTGTTCTGCGTTTAGTGCGTTTAGATGAGAAGGTACCTACAATTTAAAAAAAATATACTTATATTAGGTGATAATAATACAAAAACGTATTCAGTTCTATGTGTCATATACTGCATGCTTATAAATACAAGTACTCACATGTACAATGTTGTTTGGCACTAATTTGGTTTGAGTTTGTTCAGTATATTGAAAATATATGGTATGTTTTTATCATTGTTTAATTTGATACCATATATTCCCCTTTGTATTAGGTACCATACATGTTCAGCTTCCACAGGATATTGTATATCGAACACTATGAAGGACTTAAAGCAAATGTCAATTGCTTTAAGTAATGAAGGTACCTCGTAGCTGTAGTCGTCGATCCTTATATAGATTTTCTCAATTTCTGTTATAGTTGGTCCAACAATAATAATAAAGGGCTGTAAGGTAAAGCCAAATTGTCGTAGAGAGTTTTTTTTACTTTCAACTACAGATTCTAGATCACCAGGAATCTGAAATATTTTGAAAACATCAGAACTATGGAAAGGTTTATGCATATAAATACCCACCTTCACATGCACAAGTACACCATCTCTGGCTTCTGAGTTTCTGGGCTTCCAGTAGGTCTTTCCTTTTTTAGTGTTAATCGACTTGGATGGAACCAAGGTAAACAACAGTGTCAACTTGATAATATCTGCTGAATCTGTAAAATATTTGGGTATTGATGCATAATTTTATAATAATATAAGAATTAAACTCATTGTTCTTACCACGTTGTATGTTTCCTTGTAGCATGTCCAGCAGCAACAGCTTTGGAGCCTTCAGACTAGTGCGATTTAAAGTTAAAAGAGCGGAAAAAAATGATTCCCATTTATTGAACAGATTAGTGGCCTCGTCACCATGAAGTAGTCTGAAGTCGTTTTCAATCTGAAAATCATAAGTATCAATCTTTTCCTAAGTACTGCTTTTAAATTAATTTTTGACAAATAACTAAAATCTAAATCGTTCATTCAAATACTTGTGTTTTAGGGCCATTTCTAACGGGAGATCAAATAAAAAATACTACTTATAGTTAGTAGTTCATACTCAATTGCTTTTTGAACTCATGTCGCCTATCTCTCACTTATTGTTACCAGTACATACCTGACTTTATTTAAGACGTGTATTCGAAAGACAATCGAGCATCGACTGGTAAATTAGAGATATTTTTTATTTGATCACCCTTTATAAATGAAGTTCAACATTATGTCACAATAATTATTAGGTACATCTACAGAGTAAAACAAACTCTTTCGAAGTTGAACTTCATTTATGAAGTTATTGAATATACTTAATTAATAACTGTGATGTACCAATGTATAGCCACGCGACAGTTTCAGTACTGGAAATTCGTTAAAAATGCTTGCCACTGTAGAGTAATTCTCTTGAGTAATTATATTTTTTCTTAAGCGAAATGACTTGGTCCAATGTCCAATCACATCTTCCCAGGTTTCCGTATTATTTTGTAGCCATTTCAGGCTTTCGTTGGCCTCATCATCATGGGTCTGACCTATTAATATAAAGTCAATGCAACTGTGTCCAAATATTTTCACAAATAGCACCACCAACCTGATAATGTTTCTTCATTGTCTGACGATGTTACTTCACTCTCATCATCAGAATGACTAGGCATTTCCAAAAGTTTTGTTTTTCTCAAAAATTGGATCATATTTCTTTTTTTGTCCACTAGTTTACCTCTAGAGACTCCCGCCTTGTTAGTTCTGGAGTATTTTTTTTTGATAGGTGGAGTATAATATACCTCCTTACATTCGTTTGGAAAGAGTTCTATTATTTTATCTGCTAAGATATCACAACATGTGTTGGTTAGATCAACCCTAAAAATACAATTACACCAGACCATAAAATCGTATCAAGACTATTGCAAAATTAATTTGGCACACCAAAGAACCAAAGTAACCATACCTTATGTCCTTATCAAAAAAATGTGAAATAACAATATTTGTGACATATTGTTGAACCTTCTCCGTTAAATTTTTATTAATTGTATACATATTCAAAGCTACCAATCCGACAGCGCTCTCTAACAACAGTTTTTCTATATTTAGATTTTGACACATTTCTTCGGTTTCCTCTGCATATTTTCTCTTATTTGGGTTGGGAACAACAGTAACTTCATGAATTAAAAGAAGTGGTTGGGACTGACGTTCTGATGAATCCAGTGTTACAGCTCTATCATCTAATGTTACTGTGCCCATATTGACTCCCGATGAGGAGCAGCTATGATTTTCACTTGCACTACATTCTGACAGACCGTATGAAATAACACTGTCAGCCAAAGTTAATGTTGTAGCAGAGGATGGTATATCAGAAATAACAGGGCTTATTGGTCGATCAGTTGTGTCATTGATGCTTTTATTATCGCAGTGAATCTATGAAATTCAAATATAAATAAAATGCATGATGTTTTAATTAGTTCAGGCTTACTCCATTTTCCAACGAAAAATATAAATTCAAATTTTCCATCAATTTAAATCTTAGTCCTATACTAGGCACTAATTTTTCCAAAAAGAATTCCAGTTGATGTTGAGTAAACATATGTCTTAATAAATTCAAAGTAACATCATTTTCTGAAAACAATTTTAAGAAATTAATATTTGAATCTGGTAATAACTAATAAGTACAGTAGGTAGGTACTGTATAAATCAAATATTTTATTGTTATTCCACGATTTGTTTCTTTAAAGGTTGATGGTAAATTTTTTATATGGGTCAGTTGCTACTTACCGATGCCGAAATATCATAACAAAAAGTTTAACCTGTTCGATACTTTAACCGTTTGGAATATACCTACACTCCTCAATTTATGTTAATTTGTAGGGATATAAGTTAGAACTTATCTACATTTCGTCCAGTACCTATTGCTAATTCTTGATATAGGTATAAATGAACAACTTAACCCTGAACTTTTCGTAAGTAAGTAAAATTAATAACGACCACCTTACCTTCAAAAATTGGAACCAGCTTTTCCAACTGCCATTCATTCAACAATTCGTTCAGTTTACTTCCTTCTTCCATTTCCGTTCTCTATGCACCGACACAAGACACAACATAACAAAATAGGTTGGCGTCGTCGACAGCGAACATGTAGTGAAGACACAGGCACAAACATGTCTGCATCCAGAAATATTTAATTGTGTGCACCATAGCATTTGTTCTTGTGAAGTAGATTTAATTCACACAAATAAATGTACGTTCTTACAAACAAACGGACGACAGAAAACCGTGTAATGGGCGGTATAATTCTATGAAATAAACTCATTTGCCGCCATCTAATATTACCAATTGAATATTTGGCTCTAGGAAATAAATCACGTTGCAACTTAACGAAAAAATATGCAACATATTTGCAAGAATCTTATTATTTTTTTCAGGGAATTAAAACCCGTCAAATAAAGTATCTAACTGATCCAATTATGTATTTCATTTATAATTTATTACTTTTAAATAAATATTAACTGTCTGCAATAAATTTTAATTGAAACAAGTAATTTTTTTAGAAAAACTGGTAACTAAGGCTTCTTTAGAAGTTTCGATAAATTATTTTTCTCAGTGTACTCGTATTTTTGTTCTGGTGCTTTTAATCGGAAAGAATGGAAAGAAATTGGATATTGTTTCGATCCGCAGTCCCTCCGTTTGCGGCTTCCCCGTCTGCTCCGATCTCTCTCTGAACCATCTCATTGTGCGTGGTGAGTTTTGAATATCTAATAAGCTGTAATAAATCATTGCTTTTTATATTAATACTGCTTGTTTCTTTGGTTACAGATGTTCGTTTGTATGTGCACTAAGTTTGGAACCATGAAGAAGATTGCAATTACTCGCATTACAATGAGAATTGATACCTTTGTTGTATATATTAAAAATGTTGTACGATTTTGTGATGTTGTTTGTGATATATTTTATCTTAATATCCTTTTCAACGCAAGTGTATGTATTTTATTTCTAAGTTACTTGAGTGCATTAAGCCTCTTCATATACATTACGAGCATATCTTATTTTATTCTCTGAGTATAGTTTAATTGCTTTTAGATGATTGACTCTTATAATTGTTCCGTTAGTTAACATCACTCTTTCACGGTTGTTGGTCTTAAGAGTCTTTCCATTTTTAAATGTAGGTTCTTTGCATAATATACTCAGAGCTCTTTTTATTCCTAACTTATAGTCAGGTTCTTTATTTTCAAATTTGAATGTTATCTCGGGTTTTTCACTTCTGAAAATAAGCATTCATTTGCGTCATTGACTGTTATTGTTGAGGTTTTTCCTCACTTATTTCTAAATGATATGTATATATATAATATTCTTAATTAAAATACTTATATTCTATATGCATGCCTGTATTATCGTATGATCGAATAAATATTTAATTTATCTTATACTAGTTTTAAACTATTACTAAGTACCTTTTGTGTTTGTTTTTTTTGTAATTTTTCACCCACTTATTTTAGAATAAATATTTCTTAGACTATAAGTGAGTTTTCTTATTGCTAATATTAATTTAAATACACGAGTATATCTTAGTGTCAACGTTAATTATATCTACTTCTAACATTTTATGATTATATACAATATTGTTTTAATTTCTAAAGTAAAGTTCACGGCAATATGTAAAAGCAATTCAAAGATCCGGATGTACGAATGGAGGCAGGGTATGCCAAAATCATAGTAATCTTCATTACTCTCCATTTTTGAAACTTTTTCCAAATTGTTCATGTCCTTGGGTAGAGCTCCACATATGTAACATCTTTGATTAGCCGCAGTACCAGTTAGTATATTTAAAATTTTCTCATCAAACATTGTGCTTAACAGTATATGGCGTATAAGTATTGTTCTTCCATTAATCGTTACTTCTGTTGGTGTAATATTATTGATCTGATCTTTGATTTCGTTGTAATGCTGTAAAACATTTTCTTTTGTTTCTTTCTCCAAAATGAATTTAATAGGTCTACAGTAACGAGTGGTAGATGTTTGATTTTTCCAGTAAATTTCTCTCTATTTTGTGAATTATCGGTACTTGTAGGGACTGATGACATCTCAAGTGGAACCAAGTTAGAAAAAACAATATTAGAGTCTGCATATAGAATGTCTGCATCCGAAAAAAATTGATTATAAATGTTGTGTCCTCCACTTCCATCTATACCCCACTTGTGTAGCAAATTGATTTCATTTGTTTCTGCAGGAATCCGTTCAATTACCTCCTTTTGAGTCAATATTAATCTTCTTGATGTATGATCCAAAAGACTTTGTTAGTTAATTTTACACTCGGTCTCGGTTACAGTAATAGAATCTTCATCAGGGTAGCATAGTTTTTTTTTCTTGGGCTAGTGACGAGTAAGACGCGTAGAGATTTACACCTCTCTCTTTAGCACCCATTTGCATAGTAATGTAATTCTCTTAAATTCATATCAAGCATTAGCGCCAAGGACTCGGTTGACGTATATTGCTTAATTCGTTCTATTGATGGAGATACAATTGCTGTTTTAATTCGTTTTAGGCTTTTAAGTGAGGCGTTTGCCGCAAGCGCGACCGCTTCTGCGGTCTTTCTTTTTCTCGATAATCGTAAAGACTTCACAGCTGCATATGTTAGTTTCTCCGTGCTTGTTGATGCAATTGCGGAATGAATTTTAATTTCATATTCGTATTGAAGCCAGTCTCCGTATTTTGTAACAAACCTATTTTCAACACGTTTGCTTGCGTTCCACCTCACCTTTAAATTTTTAACAAAAACAATCCTAATGTTTTGCAAATAATCATTGCTGGTATCGACTTCACTTACGTTAAATTTATTTTTTACATAATTAATCAAGTGTTCTACACACTGTGATGGAGATCCAGGAGAAATATTGTTTGTCCGTAACACAGAAAATAACGTATTACGTGACACTTTCACTGTGCGGTTTGGTTGCACTTCTCGACTACCTGCAAAAAACGAGTTGAAATGAGAAAAGAGCAAAAAAGTAGCAGTTAAAACCCGCATTATTTGAAAGACTAAGAACATGAGTACCTACATAATACAATAACTCCGTTAATGGGCTGGGATAATCCTGTATACTTTTTTACTAATTTTATTTATTATATAACGAAAATAAATATCATACTTTTATTTTTTTTATTGTAAACAAAAAATAAGGTGTAAGCTAATTTTAATAACTTGTTTTGAATAAGCATACCTGAAGGTAAGTCGCACATAGTAGTTTTTTATGTAACACGGTAGCACTTAGAAAAAAACGCGGTTAACTGTGAACATCTGCGCGAGACGCGTGCAAACGAACGACTGATAATACGTGTTGGAACATGTCTCGGCCGGTGAATTAAACGCGCGCGGGGTTTGGTTGAGTATAACTAGATGCGTTGAAATCTTTACCACTACGACGTTTACTTAATAGTACTAATTGAGTAGTTTAAAAAAAATATTTTTGTTCATCTATTTTCTATGAAAATGCCGTGTGTGCGCCACTATAACATGGGTCTTCACAACAAGGGAATCCCCGTTGGCCACTTTCGGTCTAGGTATTCCGTAGTTCTGTAGTAGTTAAACGCCTGAATTGAGCCACACATCATAACTGTTATTGCCGATTTCGAAAAATTACACACTGGCTCTGGGTATTTAACCCCTTGGCGGAAAAAGCTTCAATGTTTTCCCATGATCGTCAGCTAAATTAGTTCCATCGAAGTTAAAAATGTTGGTAGCAGGTACATCTTCAATAGTTTTGTGTAAGCTTTCAAAATAGACACGCAGGGTTGTTTCTGTTAGAGTTGCGTGTGCATGTGTAATATTCTTCGTTACTCTTTGGCATATTCTAAGTAAACTATGGATAACGTGACCAGAGTTACGAGTCCCGGTGTTCCCGAAATGAACTCTGGGACACAAAATTAGCCCGTTTTCTGAAACCGCGCGAAAATTTGAGTAGTCGAGCCGGCCGGACGCGATCGGTGTGCGAGAGCGAGACCGCGTCGTCGGTTGACGCGACGATAGCCGAGAGTGGCGAAGACGTCATCGCTCGCGCTTTGTTGACTAATTGTTTGACAGATTTTTCGTTCGCCCACTTCTCGATATTTCTTTTGTTGTTGTTTGATGCTCGTGTACCTAGTAAATAACTTAAACTAAACTTCTTTTGTTTTGGAATCATAAGTTAAAATTCCGAAACGCAAGTGTACGTTCAATGTTAACTTACAAGCAAAATATCCGTTTATCAAGCAAATAAATACTCCCTCAGATGTCAGATGTGAAAACTGTCGTACAGAATTTAGCGTTTCCCATGGTGGTGCCAGTGATATTGAACAGCATTTAAAGTCTGAAAAACATAAAAATGCCGATCGTGCCGCCGCTTCGAGTTCTTCGATGTTAACCTTTTTCAAGAAATCGGACGCACCAACTTTAAAGGATTTGGATATCGCCGCGGCAGAAGGCGTCTGGGCTTATCACACGATACAAGAAAACCACAGTTTTCGCTCTAATGATTGTGCGTTGAAATTAATTCAATCATGTTTTGATCCCAAATTTACATGCGCGCGTACGAAATCAGAAGCTATTGTAGTAAATGTTTTGACGCCTACAGCAATGAAAGAATTAAAAGATGATCTTGATAAGTCCAATTGTATTACAATACTAAACGACGCTTTAAACCACGGTAACAAGAAAATATACCCTATTCTAGTGCGCTTTTTTCAACCTTACGTAGGTGTGCAAGTAAAAATTTTAGATCTCCAAGACCAACCAGGTGAGACTTCTGACATCATTGTCGATTATTTAAACCAAGTGTTGACAGATAATAATTTGACAGCAAAAGTCGTGGCATTTTGCGGAGACAATGCCAACGTCAATTTCGGAGGTGCGGCTAGGCGAGGAACTAACAATGTGTTAACGAAATTACAATCATCACTGAAAAAGCCATAGATAGGTATTGGATGTGGAGCCCATGTAATTCACAATGCAATAAAATCTGCTGCAGACAGGCTACCCTTAGATTACGAAAGCATTATTGTGAAGATATATTCATTTTTTTATGTTTACACGATTCGAGTTGAAGCTCTAAACGAGTTTTGCGCCGAAACTGAAACGGAATATCAACAAATGCTCGGCTATAGCAAAACTAGATGGCTTGCTCTTAGGCCTGCCTTGGAAAGGGTTTTAAAAATGTATCAGCCATTAAAAAACTACTTTTTGAGTATTGAAAAATGTCCCCTGTTACTAAAAAACGTTTTTGAAGATCCCACATCCCATTGTGGCTTTATTTTTTACACGCTCAGTCAGCAAGTTTTCATCAAGCTGTATTGAAACTGGAAGGTCAGACTGTATCGGCAATTGAAGCTGCAAAAGAAATCAATCAACTAAAAGACAATTTGACTCAGAAACAGACCAATCAGTTTCTTCCATTTATGGTCCGTCAATTAATAGTGAAATCGAAAGATAATATTACTGACATAGATGAAGAGTTTGTGAAAAGGGCGGCTACAGAATTTTATCAAACAAGCCCTGAATATCTGGAGCAGTGGACTTGCTTTCTTACTAAAGAAATGGTGATATTTTATTGGGCAGATTTAAAAAAGGTCCCCGCATGGGAAAACGTTCAAAAATCTCTGGATGTATTAATTGAAAAGGAATATATTGACTGTAATAAAGATGCAGAAGTTTTTGACGAATTTTCGTTAATTTGTAACTACATTACATCGCAGAAAGTAACCGAATGGAATAATCTAAATGTTTCCACGGAAACTCGTTGGGTGGAAGTATTCAAACACTTTCAAGCCAACAATCTTCAGCATGAAAACTTTTCTATTTAATTGAATATATTTTATGTTTGCCTGCTACAAATGCTCCAGTAGAAAGAGTAGTTTCTATGATGAACAAATTGTGGCCATCTGAGAAGATCCAGTTACAAATTTCAATTCTAAAGGCGATGTTGATAATTAAGGTTGTAAGGCATTTAGTAAAACACTTGTACTATTTTAAGATATTTTAATCGGGCACAGGTGAAAATACACTTATACTTTACAAAACATATACATATACCGATGTTTAAAACGATAAGCGGCTTCTAGTGCGGATGGTAGGTTTCCTTGGCGTCCACAAGACCATAGGTAACAAGGACCGGGGACCAGTGCTCTTGTTGTAGTGCAAGTGGAGTCGTAGGAGGAACCTGACTACCTTTTCTGGTCGCTGCGTTCCCTTTTTATTCCTAGTTCGGGGTTGCTCAGGTATGGTCACAGAAGAGTGGGAGTCCGAATAGGGTGGGGGGAGGGTCGTCGTCTGTTCCAGTGGCGCTATCGAAGAGGGTAGTGTGGCGAGTTTTTGTACTACTTCCGCGGAGGAGTGTTACAATCTCCCCCTTCAGAACTGGTAGGCGTCTCGACGAGAGTTCTGAAATCTGAGACTGGTTGTTTACGGGGTCTTCCTCGACGTCTAAGAGGGGTCACAGGAGTTTCTTGGGTTGATCCAGGAATGAATCTCCTAAGGGCGGAGGAGTGATAGGTAGCTAAGGGGATGCTAGGAGAGTCTTGAGCGGCGACTTCGAAGCTGCACGGTCCATGGGCGGCTAAAATGACGTACGGTCCATCTCTTTTTGGGGAAAACTTCGCCGTGAGCCCTTTAGATGCTTGGCTAAGGGCATGGGTATCTACCAGAACTAGATCACCGGGGAGATACGTCGGGGTAGCAGTCCGGGATCGGTCACTATATTTCTTTCGTCGATCTTGTTCCTTTTCATGTTGTTCTCTTGCCTGCTGGAGGGTATTGACCATTTGTAATAACTGGGGAGTTATTTCGGGAATGAAGTTTTCATTGTTGATGATGGCTCGGAGGTCATGATGTACTTCAGTGGGGGTTCTCGGGTTTCTTCCAAATGTTAGATAAGCTGCGGAGAATCCAGTACTTTGACATTGGGCCGTATTTAGGGCAAACCTGATAGCTGGGAGCTGGGTCGGCCAATTTGAGTGATTCGGTCCGACCATTATGGAGAGAAGAGTCTTCATATCCCTATTTTTGCGTTCTACCATGTTCGAGGATGGGTGGTAGACTGGAGTAAACTTTTGATCAATATTTAGGCAATGGCAGACCTGCTGCATGATTCCACTAATAAATTGGGTACCGTTATCGGAAATTATTCTGCGGGGGATCCCATATCGTAGGAAGATTTCGGAGAGAAGGACTTTCGCACAGGCTTCTGCTGTAGCTCGGAGAATTGGAAATAACTCTACCCACCGAGAGCTGCAGTCTTCTGCTATTAAGATCCAAGTTTCTTCTTGGGGTCCTTTGGGAAGAGGACCAAATAGATCGATGGCGACTGTTTCGAATCTCTAGTACATGACGGGAGTTTGGAGGAGTCCGGCTGGCTTGCGATTAGTGCTCTTATAAGGCTGGCACGAAGAGCAATTTTCTACGTAGTTTTTTATAGCTCGTCTCATTCCAGGCCAGAAGAAACTTTGGGCAACCTTGAAATAGGTGCGGTCGGCCCCAAGATGTCCCGCTTCTGGGGAATCGTGTAATTCTCGCAAGAGTTGGTCTCGGTTAATTTCTGGAACTACTAGTGTGATTCTTCTGAATCGTCATCGGAGGAGTAGTGATATAATACGCCTTGGGACAGGATATATCCTCGGGCTGTCCAGCGGTAGCTTTCCTCTGGGTTGTTGGTCTCGAGGGCGTCGATGATTTTTCGTAACTCGGGGTCACTGAGTTGTTCACCTCGCGTCTGAGCTGCCCCCTTTTGTGGGAGATCGATGGAGACCAGGCCCACGGGAAGATTCGTAGTGTCTTCATTGGACGGCGGGCGTGAAAGGGTGTCGGCAATTACGTTCGCTTTCCCTGGGGTATAGTTTATTGACAGATTGAATGGTTGTAATTGGAGCGACCAACGGGCTAGGCGTCCACTAGGTGATTTAAGGGACATCAGCCACTTCAGGGGCTGGTGGTCGGTGATGACGAGTGTGGAGGCCTCCTCGATGTATCCTCGGAATTTTTGGACGGCCCATACTATGGCGAGGGCTTCTCGTTCAGTAGTAGTGTAATTCTTCTCCGCTGGGGATAGCAATCGGCTAGCATACTCAATGGGTCTTTCGTCGGGTCCCTCCCCCTGCAGTAATACTGCCCCGAGAGCATTGGCGCTGGCGTCGGTGCGAAGGATATAGGGCATATCTGGTTCTGCTTGGCGAAGTACTGGAGCGGTGGTCAGAGCCTGCTTGAGTTGGTTGTAGGCGTCTTGCTCGGTTTTGTCCCATGTCCATGGTGCGTCTCGTTTGGTTAAATTGGTTAAGGGTCGAGCAACGTCAGCGAAATGTGATATGAATCGTCGGTACCAGTTGCAAGTTTGTAAGAACGTCAGTAATTGCTTCACATTTCTGGGGGGCGGCATCTGGGTGATCGCTGTGACTTTATCTGGTCTGGTGCGGATTCCTTCGCTGGAGATGAGGTGCCCTAGGTATTGGACTTCGGTGCAAGCGAAGCGGCATTTTCCACGGTGCATTCGGAGGTTTAGGCGACGTAGTTGATTGAAGCACTTTTCCAGATCACTTAGGTGGGAGGTAAAGTCCGGGGATAACACTATTAAATCGTCTAGATAAACTAACACTCTCACTTCTTGGAGTCCTATTTTAAATTTGTCCATCAGACGTTGAAAGGTGGCCGGAGCATTCCGGAGTCCAAAGGGTAGGCGTAGGAAGCGGTAAATTCCTGAGCTGGTGATGAAGGCGGTCTTGTCGCTATCTAACTCATGCACCTGAACCTGATAGTATCCACTTCTTAGATCCATGGTTGAGATGTATTTAGAGCGGCCCGTTAGATGTAGCAAATCTTCTAATCTCGGAAGTGGGTATACGTCGGGTTTGGTAATGGCGTTGATCTTCCGGTAGTCGATGCATAACCGGGTGCTGCCGTCAGGTTTCGGAACGAGAACCACTGGCGAAGACCAAGCACTTTCGCATTCTTCAATGATATTGTGGTGTAGTAGCGGTTGGATTTCCCGATCTAGAATCTTTTGTCGAGTGGGTGTAATCCGGTACGGAGGACTAGATATTGGCACTTTTTCTCCTGTATCAATGCGATGGGTCACCGCGGGTGTTGGTGGTCCATGCGGGGCGAAGAGCTTCTGGTTCCGGTAGAGGATCTTCTGGAGTTGCTTTCTCTCCGAGTCATTCAGATTAACTCCTTCGTCTTCGCGTAGTGTTAGGATTTGATAATCTAGACTGGCTATATGTATGGCGGGGTACGGGGCGCGTTCTTCCCTCCAGAGAGCGTCTATGACCTGGGTGGTGTCATTCCACATGTATTCCGTCCTTGAGGTGGTGTCATGGCACTGAACTTCTCGAGCGGCAAGAGTCCATTCCATGTGAGAGCGAGCGTCATAGTCTGGCCCGTAGTTGTTAATTAACGCTGAATCGTAGTCGCATGCCATGGTAATGTCGGGTGATCCTATCGGTGAGATTACTGGCGGACAGGAGGTCATTTCGGCGAGCATTGAGGCAACTTCGGTGTCTGAAGGTGTGCAATCTTCGGGGTCTGATTGGTCCTTTGGGACGAACCCATAAGGTTGATGTCGATCTCCAAAGAAGTGCCATCTGGCGTGTTTGTAATCGATAACTAATCCGGCTTGTTGGAGGAAGTCTATTCCTAAGAGAGTTTTCATTTCGGGTGCGTCTGGTATGGCGAGGAATGTGGTTGTAATTGGCCGACCCTTTAGAATCACAGCGGTTGTTGTAGATCGTGCCATTACCTTGCGACTATTTCCATCAGCTTGTATCATGACGATGGGATATTGGTTAAATTTGCACCCATGACATTGGAGTATTCTGGCAAGGTCTGGACTGGCGAGGGTGGCTTTGGATCCGCTGTCTAGATATGCTGTTCCTTGGATACCGTGAACAGAGATTTCCACTGCCGGTCGTCTGGCGGTATGTGCGCTGAAGCTACAGAAACTGAGCGGGGTTGCTGGTGTGGAGCAGGTTGGGCAATTTCGGCGGATCACCCCTGGTTTACCACATCCATAGCACTGGAGAGTGGTCATTGGTGGAGAGCTTGCTGGTAGAGTTGCGGAACTGTGTCGGAACTGATTTTGAATGGGATTGGTTGATCCTGGCTTTCTTTCTACATTCCGAGGCGAGGTGTCCGTAATTTTTGCAAAACTCACAACGAATCCGCGGCTTTGCTGAATCAGTGCTGGGTTTGGGTGGTTTTACGGGTTTGCGGTCTCTTTCATTTGCCTCAATAACTCTGGCTTTTTCCAAGAGGTCCTGGAAGTTTGAGATGTCTGCCCTTGCCACGCGGTCCCGGATCTGTTGACGTAGGAGTCCGTAGAGGATGTCGATCTGCCATTCTTCCTCTAGGGTTCTCGTTAACTGGGCGAAGCGATCCCTTTGGAGGGTGATGTACTGGTCCGTTTGCAAGTCATCTGTTTGGACTTGGGCGAATATTTCGCTGAATATTCGAAAGTTCGGTCGCTGGGGTGCGAAAGCACTGCGGATAGCTTTGGTGGCTTCGGCGAACGTGTTTATTGTTCCCTGGATTCCATTCCACCACTGATTTGCTTCTCCGGTGAGAAGAAGCGGCATCCCCGTGATTGCATCTTTGTCTGAGATCTGTTCTATCGTTTTGAAGATGGTTATGGAGGTGATAAATTCTTCCACTGCGGCTTTGGAACGGGTTCCCTCAAAGCGGGCGGTGCACTGTGTAAAATGCCGGTGTTGAGATTGAGGATTGTTAATTCTCTGTATTAACTCTTGGAACTGGTCTTCTGACATTTGTATAGACATTGTTCTGGTTTGTTGTCGCGTGTTTACCATGTACTTATCGAACTATGTTTCCGCGTGTCACTTTCACAAATTCTTATTGGAGAGAAAAAAAAATCTTATTAGAAAAAAGTCTTATTGGAAAAAATTCTTATTGGAATTCACCAAGTTTCGTGTGTGTCACTTTCACAAAGTCTTATTGGAATCTTATTAGAAAAAAAAGTCTTATTGGAAAAAATTCTTATTGGAATTCACCAAGTTTCGTGTGTGTCACTTTCACAAAGTCTTATTGGAATCTTATTAGAAAACTTATTAGAGTCCACTAAGTTCGTGTGTGTCACTTTCACTTGTTGTTGGAGGTTGTATTTCGGCCGTCTAGTTGGGCGCCAATTTAATTTAAGGCATTTAGTAAAACACTTGTACTATTTTAAGATATTTTAATCGGGCACAGGTGAAAATACACTTATACCTTACAAAACATATACATATACCGATGTTTAAAACGATAAGCGGCTTCTAGCGCGGATGGTAGGTTTCCTTGGCGTCCACAAGACCATAGGTAACAAGGACCGGGGACCAGTGCTCTTGTTGTAGTGCAAGTGGAGTCGTAGGAGGAACCTGACTACCTTTTCTGGTCGCTGCGTTCCCTTTTTATTCCTAGTTCGGGGTTGCTCAGGTATGGTCACAGAAGAGTGGGAGTCCGAATAGGGTGGGTGGAGGGTCGTCGTCTGTTCCAGTGGCGCTATCGAAGAGGGTAGTGTGGCGAGTTTTTGTACTACTTCCGCGGAGGAGTGTTACAAGGTGAATATAAAAAAAAACGTGCCAAGAGTTTCATTCTTACTTAAAATCATCACCAGCTATATTAAACCAAATTTGTTCCTCTGATAAATATAAATATAACTAAACGTTTCGGGTATATATATTTTTTAATTCGTAACTTTTAAGCTAACTGACTTTTTCTGAATAAATAACTGTAAAAAAGTGTTTTTTTTATTGACTACCTGTTTATTAACCTAAATAAACCAATGTCCCGTTTTGAGTCAAAAAATAAATGGTCGCTTTAACTATGGATCCAGTCAATACCACCGTGCAAATTTTCAACCATTTCATTGTTTTCCCTTGTTTGTCTAAATAACTTTTGGGCAATTGCTGTAAGTCTGTTTTTGAAATTGGGATTTCCCAGTCACCGTAAATTACTGTCAATCTTATCTATTGTACTTCTTCGTTAAAGGTAAATAATGTGGGATGATCTACAGTGTTGCAGTGCATACATTTATATTTAATAAAGAAATTCTATACTTTATTTTTCATTTATATTTATATACAAAGTCCCAGAAGGTATCGCATAATAATAATAATAATAATAATCTTTATTGTCATTGATCACTAAACATGATATAGACGTTGTCAATACAGTGCATGTACAATTTTAAAATTTTCGAATAAGATATAGAAACAAGATATACATATGCAAATATAAATAAATGCAACAAATGCTCACACATACACCATACATATATGTATATACCATCACACACATAAAAACATAACAAAGAATTAAAATATTCGGTGATGGAGTAGAATGCATGTGATGACAAGTATGCTCGAAGCTTGTGCTTAAAAAGAGTAAGTGAACTTATAGATTGCAAGCTAGGAGGCAACCCATTATAAAGTCTGTAACATGTATAGTACGGAGGTTTCTCCGTTCGTGTCAGTCTGTGACTAATGGAAGGTATATCATGCGCCTGCCTCGTAGAATAATCGTCGTAATCCATCGAGCATCAAACACCCCCACGTGTTGCTTCACATAAACTGTGCTTTTGTATATTAATATGCATATGCATAATCTTTGGAGTCCTGTCGAATTGAATACTTTACGTAAGCTATTCTAGCCAGGACTTCTTCAAGTTTATCAGGATTGTAGTTTTTGTAAGATCTTGTTCCCAACAACATTTTATAGTTTCTCATTTTCTACAATCAAAAGTGGACTTAACGAATATTTTACTAGATATGTGGCAGCAACTTTTATGTATGTATTTGTAGCAACAAATATGTACAATAATATTGATCAAAGTAGGGCTATATGAGTGATAAAAGTAATTTTTTTTCCACATAGAATTTAAAAAACGACATCTGTGCGCCGCTCAAAAACCTCGTCTTCAAATCGCTCTTGCAGAATGGCCATCGTGGCTTGCGCTGTGTGGCATGTAGCACCATCCGTTGAAACCACATGTCATTGGTATCGATGTCTTACAGTTTTGGCCACAAGAAGTTGCTTGTCATCGATTTGTAGCGCTCGACGTTAACTGCTATGGCATTGCCAGTTTCGTTTTGGAAGAAGTACGGACTAATGATTCCGCCACATCAAAATCCGTTTCAAACAGTGACTTTCTCGGGATGAATTTGGTGCTGGTGTATCTTGTATGAATTGGTATCGTTCCAAACCCGACAATTTTGCTTTTCCACACACTCATTTATCTAAAAATGAGCGGCGTCGCTAAATATGATTTTTTTGGCGAAATTTGGGTCAATATTCAACTACTCCCGAGCCCAATCAGCGAACACACGGCGTTGTCTATGGTCGTTTACCTTAAGTTCCGGAGACAGTTGAATTTTATACGGGTGCAGACTCAAGTGCTGACGCAAAATTCGCAATGTTGAAGTCGTAGAAGGGCCAAGTTTTTATGAACGATGAGAAGAAATTGACTGCCTCGAGTTTGCCCGTACACTCTCCCGTACAATAGGGATACTTTTAGCAGACCATGCGTTTCGGTGATCTACGGGTGTTTGCTGATTATTTATCGAAACGGTTGACTGGAATTTAACGACTAAACGAGAAAAGTCTTTGAAAAGATTTTGAAAATAAAATTTGATTTCCACACGTTGTTCAACGCTATAACCTTTCCTGATGGTTTGCCATACATCACTAAAGAATTCACAACAAATTTGACAGATAAGGCAGGTGGGGGTAAAGATCCGCATTTACAATTAAATATTTTTTAAAAACTTTCTAATGGCCTTTATTGTTGTTTAAATACCATAACCTTGAAGTTTATCTATTGTTTTAAAGATATAATTAGTATTAAAACCAAGCAACTAGTACACAAAATGTGGTCAAACATTTTAGAAGTGTTGTCAATGAGGACTTTTGCCCCAGCGTATGGGGATAACAATCCGCAAGTGAGGATTTTTGCCCCGTTTTCAAAAAGTCAGAAAAAGTGTGGATATAAAACATTTGAAGCGTGCCCGGTTCAAATAGGCCAAGTGCCAAAAGTATAAAACCGAGATATTATCAAAAAACGATTATTATTGCATGTTGCGTTGATTGGCGTTAATAAATAACTATTCTGGATTAAGCTAAGCATTGGACTAGGTTTATAGATGTGTTGTATCAAGTCAATATTAAAATACTTTAGTTTGAAAAAGAGATATTAAAATATATTTTTTTTAAATTTAGAAACAATCGAAGTACCATATTAAAAAGATATGTCTCTATGTCCAGCGATAACGTTATAAAAACTTATAGAAAGTTAAAAACAATAATCACCAAGTCAGTAAGTAATGTGTATTAAACATCGTTTACAAAAAACAACAGAAGTAAACATTACAAGAGTATTGTTACGCCCGAACCACGTCGCACTAAGATAGCAGACTAAATTAAGATAAAGAAAACGGAGAATCACAATAGGAGATGTTTGAATCTGGAAAACGCAGGGCCGAGCTAACTCTGTCGCAGACGGCGTGGCGGTTCAGATAAACTAAAACACCTAATAGTAGAGCGTCGGTCGGCAACGACGCGAGCGACGTTGTCCGGGCACCAGAACACTATGTTACCTAAACGATAACCTACCTGCGCCTCCTATGAGCATCCACTGGCTGTGTTCCTCCAGCGGGTTTCCTATTGATCACCCTGTATAATCGTTTGCACCTATTCAACTGCTTGTCACAAATATAATCGACGAAGGTAAGGTTTGTTGGGGTAATAATAATTAAAAAAAAGAAATTATGATGTGAAGAAAGGTGCTATATTAATAGAATTGTTCTTCTTTTTTTTTTTGAAAAACAATTAAAAATGTTGACAGTTATAAATTGAAATAGTATGAAACAATATATATGTTTTTTTTTTAAAATATATAAAATGTTGACAGATAAAAATAGAAAATTGTATGACTTAATAAATATGTTTTTTTTTAAAACAAAGTAAAGAAAATTTAGCAGATAATAAAAAAAAATAAACAATAGAACCTCTGCGCCTCGGCAGGAGGATGGTCGGCGTAGAAACGTTTCCTTGCCTTACAGGCCAATATACATTTGTTATTATAAAACGCCACCAACGGCGAAGTTCCGAATTAAATAGATACAAGAAAATAAAATAGATTTAAGTTAGCGCACAAGGCTTAAAATAATTTAATTAATTCAGTGAGAGGTAAATCGTGAAATTACATAGACAAAATTTTGAAATAACTAAATAAGCTGTTTACATTTATTATTCAATTAAAAGACGCTATTGAAAGTTACAATGGAAAACCAGTATTAGCACAAAAGAATCTACTGAGCTTCGGTATTTGAATTTTCTACAATGACTTAACTGATTTCAATAGCTCAGAAAATTAAAAAGAACATACGTGAAAGTCAAATTTCTAATTTACGGTAATAAACGTGCTAAAATTATTATCAAATTCAAGATTAAATTTCAACACATCAAAGAGAAATATTATTATTACGGTAATGAAAATACTAGAATTACTACTAATTTAAAGATATAACACTCCAAAGAGATATAGTGCTACGGTAATGAATTTACTAAAATTATTATTTAATTAAATATTCAACACAACAAAGAGTTATATTATTACGGTAATGACATTACTAGAATTATTATTGCACTAAAATATTCAACACAACAGTGAGAGCCCTTATCAAATCTTCTTAGGGTCACTCTGTATACAGCAATACCAGTTTGCATAAAAATAACAAAAAAAATAACGGTAATTTAATTAGGATTAATACGTGACCTTGCAGTTAACTAAGTGGTGCATTAGTTATTTTAGCCACTCAAATATTCTTAGGTCAAATATAGGTAAGATAAAGTCCTGCACTCTGGCATAAAGTCGTCGACAATCAGTCAAAAGTTACGGTGAAAATTACAACAATAGTCGCACTTATCTGTCAAGACGGACGCAGGATGGCCGCAACGGTAACCAAAATGGCGGAGGCCCCCTCGATGAAAAATTCCACTTCAACAGACAAGATGGACGTATAGGTGCAACTACTGCAGCAACGATAGAAACCACCACGCTCTTCAACGATAATGTGGGGTGACAATACCAGAAAAATGGCTACTGAGGGCTTTTGTGCCCGTCAATAAGAATCCTATTAAATTAGAAGAGAAAAGGAACAAAGATAAAATTCCCGAAAATTAACACAAAGTTTCAATCACTTACCCCAAAATGTTAATGGAGATTCCGCGATAACGACTACACAAGTCACTCAAAGGTGCAAAATTTAGATTCAAAAAAAACAGCACGTGGCCATTCGTAAATTTCAGGAAACGATATTTCGATAAAAATCCACGATAAATAACCAAAACTAAGGTATCGATATTTGCTGCTTATTCCATTAGAGTCGCTTCCGCGAAAAATCTACATAGATAATGTAACAAAGTTACTAAAGGAAAGTAAGCAGATTGCACACAATGTTCTGACACGAGAATAGACTATGTAAGTCCCATCAAAACGGGAACCTTCTTCCATATCTAATGCGCGTCAGCTACACGCATCTTTTCAAAGTATCAAAGCACGGAAATACCTCAGAATGAAGGCGGGAGATTTCAAATAAACATAATAGGCACAAAACTAAATTGACAATAAAGGAAGACCACATCGTGACTTATATGTAATTAAACACAACCTGCACATAACTTAGACGAAAAGAAAATAACCGAAACACTCCTTCAATTGTGCGTAGAAATTATAAATCAGACAATGTGAAAGGAAAATACTCGCTAAACTGTTGGCAATGCGTGAAACATACGTTACACCGCGACAAAGTAACCAACGTTTGACAGATAGAAAACAAAACAACCCTCAGATGTAGACACAATTTATTACGGAAGAAAACGGATTCTGCAGGTAACTATTGAAATTTCCAAGCTTTTAAATCCGCTCCGAACAGACGGTTAAGAGAACCGATCAAAACATATATTTCAGAGTAACAACAACACTTAACCCCTACAGCTGTACCGAGGAAGAATTAACAGATGTTTCCATTACATAGAATATCGATGTCAGAGCAACAGAGCGAACTGCAAAACAATTAATAGTATGCCCAATATTTTAAGTACTTCCTTATCTAACATTTATTACATTTGTAGTGAGAAATGAATGATAGGAAAACATCAATCGGAAGCAGCATGTGTGTGTTCTAAGAGACGTATGAACACAAACGCCAGTGATCACAATAAGCCGGACCGTTGTCTCAGAGAATGTAAATCTATGGCAACCACAGCAGTCCCATAAATGCAACAGGTTAAAGGCATTTCTCAGACATCGGAAGATATAGCTAAATAGATGTAAACAAGGCTTGAACAGGCATGTAAAAGTAACTCATATTGCACATGGTTGTTGTCACAGGTAGGATAAAATAAGTTAGAGATAAGATAGTTAGAATTAGTTACATAAGATACAGAATTCTTACACATAAAGGGTATATTTGCCCGAGATTACACATTAGTTATCTGTCAGTGGCACGGTTCATGCTTAGGGCTCCGAGAGCACAATAGTAGGTTTAGCCCACGCACAGACATACAGCAAACGATCCTTTTCACACGGTGAACCAAAAGATATACAAGGTGCGCTGGAAAAGTCTCGCGCTCAGTCAATTCTACGCACTTAAACAAAGACACATAATCTTACGAGAACTATAAACAAAAGTGAATTTTACAGCATAACAGTATTTAAATGTGTAATAGGTTTCTGTAGTATTCTTTGTGTTCTTCCTTTTCCAGAAAGTTAATCATTGATGCTAATGATTTTTTATTGTTGTCTGTTATTTTGTTATCCGGCGGCAAAAGCAGTAGATTTGTGCTCTTCACGTCTGAGATAGATTTACTCTTTTTCAAAACATTAACATCCCTCCAAGGCTCAAACTCACTAAAAGTTTCTTTGACTTTAACAGTGCAAGGGTTTTCTCGCTCTACACGAAGCATGACTGCCTTGCTAATATTTAAATTTTTGATATCAATCAAAGCTTCTGCTGCCTCCTTTATATTCCAGAATCCATGCTTTTCCATGTCAACAATTTCGAAAGGGGGATAATAAACTGCGGATTTAATAACATTGTGTAGATCTTCAGGAATCATAGCCTTCATGACCTTTTTTCTCTTTTCGATATGTGCAAAATCGCGATCGCAAGCCATAAAGCTGTGACCACTTATGAGGAATTTGTGTTCTATAACATCAAATACCCCATGGGCCTGCAAATATATATATAGAAAAAGCATTATTTTATTTTTATTTTGGCCAGCCCAGTTGTCTGTCCAAATAATAACTACTATTCAGAAACCGCAATATACAAGAGGCAACTTCGTTTCCTCCTCTGCCTGCTACTCTTTCATTCCATAGATTCATATACCCAGTATTTGTATTGTTGTAGTGGATTCCTAGATTATAGCAACTGAGCTGACTTAAGTAAAACGTATCACTGTGCGTTAGTGTAGGTACGAAAAGGACTTGTTGTAAGTCTACGCTCAAGCAACACATACGACTGCCAGGCAACTGTGCATCTGTGGTGTCTTTTTTCATCAGTGTCGCTTCTGGGGAGGTGAAATTTCAAATTTGGAAAGTGTTCTCTAAAAACTCGGCTGTAAAACTTATACGAAATATTGATTTCCGGATATTTTTCAGTAAAAGCTTTAAATAAACGATGAATATTAAGATCTGGGCTTAAATACTCTTTAGAAGTGTGCGACCTTGAATAATGACTTTCTTGGCGAGGAATAGACAATATGTGTTGCTTCACCATGTTCTTGTCTTCTGTAGTAAACTTTTTCAACTTATGACATGTTCGTTTATCAGTAAAGGAAGTTTCTCCGCTTTTCTTTTTTCTTATTATTGTTTGAAGTTTCATTTTTGATACCGCAAAAATGTCCATAAACGTTGATTTACAAACTCGAACCATCCGACCAGTTCCATCTGGAACTGTGTAGGCCATAGTGCCCTGGCGATGACTTTCTGATGGGTCATTATAATTTCCATGGCGTCGTCTTTTTATTGGTAACACACTAATGAAATCCATCAGGTAGGTGCCTTGAATAGGTGCGGTTTCGTCATAGAACTTTTTAAATAACTCTAGTCTTCTTTCATAAGAAAGATTTTTACATGAGAAATAGCATTTACAGGACAACTAAAAAAATATTGTTTAGTAATGAAACTGAAAATTATTATTAAAGAGTCTCTAACCTTTTTTTTTTGGTTCCGCTTTTTTGGAGACAATTTTGTTACTTCTCGTTGCATAATCCATCCTTCCCTGATATCCTTTGCTTGCTTTGTACTTCCCTCTCTCGTCCACGGATTTTTTTGTTTCTTATTATCCATTGATTATCACTTTATATGAGACACAAAGTCACTTGCAGAAACACGCGCAAAAATTCGTTAAAATAGGGTTAGAAAAGCTGATCTGACAATTGGCACTTAGCTTGTTCTGAGAGAATTAACATGGCACATACACATACTGCCATCTATGACATGATTTTTAAACTATAAAGAAATTACATTGGGAGTTGGCATCTTTACAGGACATGTCCGTTGGTATATAGAATGTTTCTAAAGCAAAAGCTCAGAAATGTAATTTTTGGCACTTGGCCTATTTGAACCGGGCACGCTTCATTTATTCGAAAAACTCAAACATTTAACGCAAAATAATTATAAAAAAACTGAAGGGTCTAAAAAAATTGATAAAATGTAGAAATCCATATTGAAACTGATGGTATTTTGAAATCTTCCTTCATTCTTTCGCATTGGTTTTGGTAATTTCTTTACAAAATCTTCTTTCCGAAAGAAGGCAACCTCATTCGTTTTCATGAATTGCATGGTCTTGGGGTTTCGTCTGTAAAATTGTCCTACATATCCTTTTGTAGCAGTTTCGGTAATTTTTACCACATAGTTGCGGTAGCTAGATTGATTTTCCCCCTACACTTTCATTACCGCAAAATCATCTACCTCAGTGTTATCACTGTCTTCAGTTTCCGATTTCGAAAAATTTAAACACTCGCTGCTTTCGTGCAATGAAATTTGTGTGTCTGAATAGCTGGATGTTTTTGAGACTTCTCTTTTTTCTTTTCTAGAAACTTTTTTCTTTGCTTGTTTTGCTAGTAGTCTTCTTTGCTTCTCTTCCTCTTTCTGTAGTTTTGCATTTTCTAAATCTTCTAGTGCTTCTTTATTGGAGTAGATGTCAGTAGTTTTGGAATTCGAATAATATCTGCAGGAGTCGTCCTGTAATTCTGATTATTGTTATCATCTTTCGAGTATCTGGGAAACACATAATTTTTCGAAATTGAGTCGTTTGTATTAGAAACGCTGGACCCTGAAGACTCGAACGAATTAAATCATTTTTGGTAACTCATTCATTTGTGTTAGATGCAGATCCTTCTAACTCTGGCGCATTTTCTTCAAATACAATCAGATGATTGTCTTCGTTTTGGGAATCGAACGTGTCTACTTCGTCTTGTTCTGTGACGGTAGGTGGTAAAAAAATCTTCGTCACTGAAAATGTGTTCATCAAGAGGGTAAATCCCGGTAACTCTAAACCATTGTGCAGCCTTTTCCACAGTTGCAGTTTTTTCAAATGCTGTTTTAAATATCCCAGCAACATGATATTCACCTACAACTTGGCCAGGATGAGTGGTCAACCAATTATCACAAAGATCATCATAATAAGCTTTCACAGGTCTAAAAAAAACTGCGATCCATAGGTTGAATGCGGTGACTGCTGTGGGGTGGTAGGATCAACATATGTATATTATTGTCTTTTGCATAGGTAATTGCTTGTAAAGATGTATGGGAAATATGGTTGTCTAGCACTAGTAGCACAGGACTTGCAGGTGTAGGATTGGTGCGGTTCCTAAAATGTTCTACATACTCCAGGAACTTTATAGAATTCATATAGCCTGAATCAGTAACAGTCATTGATGATCCACATGGTGCATCTTTTATTAGCAAGGGATTTTGCCGTTTTCTGGCAATTATAAATAAGGTGGAATATAATGGCCCAGCGGGTTAACGGCGCATGCATTTGTGACAGTTTTTCCTTGTTCCGCCGACACATTCTTTGCTACCTCTCTCTTACCAGTTGGAGCAACATGATTTGGTAACTTATATGGGACCGTTTGAAAACCACTCTCGTCCATGTTGTAGATCCGGCTCGGAGGAGTTATATTTTTGTAGAACCTTTAAATTTTGAAAATAATGGGTTAATTGTTGTTTGTTAAATCCCATCACTCTCGCAACACTTGTTTTTCGAGGAGTTCTTAATGATAAACGGTTTCTCTTCAATAAAATCGCGTGTCCAATCTCTTCCTGTTAGTTGTTTGTCATATGAGAATCGATGAGAAATCCCATTTCGTTCTGCATAGTGAAACGCCAAAAATCTCAGTGATTGCAGAGTGAGCCCGTAAAATATAGAATCCAAGTTTTTGCAATGGTTAACAATTTATCATTTTCCAGTTCTCTCGTAAAAATACACCGAAACAGACCAAGACAATCAACTCCCCGGCCAGACTTTAATCGCTTTCGTACTGTAGACTCATCAAAGCCCAGAGTCCTGCCTATTTCCCTTGTAGATAATCCGTTTTCTTTCATTTCTTTAGCTTGGTCAAGCAGTTCTTGTGTGAATGGCTTTAAATTTCCCTTTTTTCTCTTGTAGACCTTTAACCCTGCAGTAGTCGCACCTTTCAGTGTGACGCGACTTGGTCGCGCCTAGTCTGTTAGACCCATATCTTATTTAACAAGGAAAAGTAACAAATTATTTCGAAATTTATTTCAAACAAATATAGGCAATGGTATACAAACAATTTTTAGCAGTATATACACTATTATTGACAGTTTACGCATCTAAAATGGCAATGCTTTAGGCACAGAAATTTTTTGCAAATTTCACAAAAATATCTTGTTATCGCCACTTTCGATGTCTATTTTATCATCATGGTGCATAGAAGAAGCTAAGATGATATTCTTTCCTTGTTTCGGTATATAAGATACGATAGTTACATCTTTTGAAAACCCAAACATACTTGAGAATACTGGTCGGTTCTTAGTGTTCACAAACTCTGTTCGTAATTCTCTTTTGTTCTTCCTTACCGTCCCAACAAAGGTGAGTTGGTGGTTTCTCAAAAGTGATACTATCAATCCAAAGGAAGTAAACCAATTGTCGCACGTTACATTACGAGATGTTTTAGATATTGGGCGAATTAATCTTTCTACGACATCTTGAGCACCATTTTGGACCCTGTACGGACCGTCAGGTTGTTGTCCTACATAATCTTCTAAATTATTTGTGTAATGCATTTTTGCGTCAACTAACGAGAAAATTTTGATTCCATACTTATTTGGCTTTGATGGGATATACTGTTTGAATTGGCAACGCCCTCGAAATGCCGGCAACATTTCGTCAATTGTGATAAAATCGCTAACGTGATACATATCTTGGCATTTTTTTACGAAAATGTCCAATATATCTCTTATTGGTGCCAATTTATCAACTTCTTTTCTTTCTTCTCGAGTTAATCGATCATCAAATCTAAGGCTTCTCAATAGAAAGAGGAATCGCTGTTTTGACATAGTTAGCTGAAATCTTTCTGCCTTACAGCCATTTTTGTCCCATAGTTCATCTACATTTAGACGAGTGCTTTCCAAAACACCACTCAGGTACACTAAGCCTAGTAAAGCTTTTATTTATACATTATCTGTTGGCATAGCGCCTCTCTCTCTTGAGTAATTTTCACTAATACTGCTAATGAATTTATTAGTATTTTATACAATTATACGCAATATTTCCTCGGGGAAAAATAAGTCCCAGGTACTCCAAATTTCGTATGTTTCGCGCAGTTTGCTACACGAGGTAAATGCTTTACAATATTACCTTTCCGCGTACGAACTTTTTTCCTTGGACAATGTTTGTTCCACTGTGATGTTTTATCGCGACTTCTTCTGGTATCTCAATTGCATCTTCTTCTGCACCAGCAACCTCGTCGTCATCGTCGGCCTGTTCTTCGGCCTCTACTTCCGCAAAAAGTCGCTGCAAACGTTCTTGGCCTTTTTCGTACCAACTCATTTTTCAAAGAAAAAGATATTTACTTTGTAACAACCCCAAATGCACAGAAAAAACGCGAGCACTCAACACCTACACTTCGAACTTCTAGTTCTAAACTGTTGCATAAAAGGTCGCGCTTAGTCTGATAGACCCCACTACCACGTATCTCGATAACTCGCCACGTAATTGGCTAGTTGTTAATCAGAATTACCAATGATACTAATTTAGGAAGCTAGCGTGAGCGGGGCTAACATAGTAGCGTTTGTTTGTAAATTACCGCAAATTTTATTTCGGAGGGGTCTCTCAGACTAGGCGCGACCACTGCCGGGTTAAAAATAAATTTATCCTACAATAATAAACTAATGAAAAGCTTTTGTGTAGTCGAATTTGCAGAATGGGGCAAAAATCCGCACCGGACGTTTACCCCCAATCAGTGTGCGGGCCTTTACCCCAAAGAGTTATCCACATTTTAAATTTAAATTCTTGAATTAACGATGAGTTGTGGAAAGTGAGGTTAGGTCGTGATATTCACCAACATTGCATGTTTTCGTAACCATAAGCAAAGTTGGCTGATACAAAAAGACTTTCGAGATAACATAAGCGACTACTTTGAAAAATATTACATCAACTGATATATAAAATGATCTTACCTCATATTTTTTAACAAAATTTGTGGATGCGCTCCGCAGTTTAGGTGTTAGTTAAAAACACTATAAAGTATTGCCGGTTGCAGCAGTTACACAAAGTAATGCATAGTTGTTGTACAGAACGCCAGCGGATCTTTAGGGGAGAGGGGGGCACATGTGGACAAGTTTTTTCAAATCGTTAGAATTTTTTTATTTCCATAATAATTATTATTTTCAACTAATAATCATAAGTAGCATAATGCCTGTAACACGTAATGAAAGAATTGAAAGCTCAGTATCAGTAAATCTTGAATTTTTGCAGCATTATTTAGAAAATAGTAACTGTCCACTTGTGCCCCAATAGTGGGTACATGTAGACATCAGAAGGGGTAGAAGTGGACAATAGTAAATATTAGAAAAGTAACTGTGTATTTTTAAAATATCATTAGCAGGAGTAAAATACAATAATTATACATGAATTACAGTACGTTGTAAGCTTCCAGGGAGACTCCGAATTCAATAAAGGAAGATGTTCTCGCGGTACCTTGTAGTTTTAAGGGCTTAGGTAACATTAGAATGATATCTTCTAGTAATTACACTGCTGTCTTTGATTAAAGGGAACGAAAAATTCCACGATGATAACTGTCGTCGTAGAAATTCAATCTGAAATTCATTTCCAACTTTATTACCTGGCCAACATAATAAATAATTTGCTTCTTGGTTCCAAATTGGACCAATACAAAGTCTCCAGCTGTGATTTCCTTTTCTGCGAAAATTCCATCACCCACGTTCATTACTGCATCTGTCGGTTCCAACAAATCTTCCTCCTCTGATGAACTAGTCGGATCATTTCTTTGAACTAGGGTTTTCTTTACAGTGTCTGTTTTGTTTTTCCTGGTTTGAACGATTTCTTGTCTTTGATCTTCTCAAACTCAGGTGTGCTAGTAAAAATGCAGGACTTGCCTTGTTTTCTAGCACATTTTTTTCGAGGAGCTTTTGGTAATGATCTAACATTTTCTGGTGTTACGGTTACTAGTAATTTAGTTGGTGTATTGTCAACAGTGACGGCTGATGCACTTGCCACTGCGAGATCTTCATTAATATCTGATACTGGTGGAGGTCTATCCGTTACATAGGAGCATTGGAAATCAGTCTCATTAAATATTAACTCATTTAGGGGCCATATACCGCACTTCTCAAATGATTTTGTTATATTATTTGGCGTTTAAGCTGCCAGAAATGGTTGTTTAGATAAAGTTGGGATGTCGTAAATTGTTATTTGTTTGCCTGGGTGTGTAATCATGTGGTTATTGAACGATACTCTCATCATAGATTTGAAAGGCGCATAAACCCCAACGTCTAACGCTTGGAGTTTGTGCGAACAGTACGGGGGGAAAGAGAGCAAAGTTATGGCATTTTCTTTACAAAAACTAATTGATTCAAGCGAGGTGTGTGACTCACGATTGTCAAGAAGTATTAAAATTGGATTTTCCTTTGTTGGTAATGTATGTTGCTTGATATGTTGTAAAACATTCACAAATAATTGTCCGGTCATCCAACCGCTTTTATGAGCTAAAGCAACTGCCCCAGTCGGCCCTCCGTTTACAAAATGATCCTTAGAGTGAACTCTAGGAAAAACATATAATGTAGGAAAAACATATAATGGGGGGAGAGCATTCCCGGTTGCAGTAACTATACCAATGAAGGTTACTAGTTGACCACGTTCCGCTGATACAATCTGCCCAACTTGCTTTTTTCCTTTAGTTGCTAATACCCTTGGAGAAGGGCAAATTTAATATTCGGCTTGGTTCAAAATTATGTGATCTTAAAACATGATTCAAGTTTTGGAAAAATATACTAACGTTTTCTTTATTAAAAGATGTAGCTCGTGCCAAGCGTGTATTCTCAGGTTTTCTCAGAGAAATATTTCTATTTCTTTTCATATACCCCTTTATCCAGTCAATACCTGCTTGTTTTTCAACATCCCATTTAGTAGGATATTTTTTTCCTAATTTGGTTGCGTATTCATATGCCAGTGCTCTTGTTTGGCGTAATGTTAGTCCATAGTGAATAGAAGAACATTTAAGTAAATAATCGTTTAATTGTTTTTCTTCTTGCATTGAAAAAACTTGATTACTAACATATTTCGATTTTTTCGGTAAGTTCTCTGCTTCAGTTTCTACAGTCAAATCACCTTCGACTCTATTAAATTTTTTCAATCGTTTGTGCGGCATAGATTTCTTTAAATTAAACTTCGCTGCTGCGACACGAATTGACATCCCATCCCATGTCATAGTTTGAGGTTAAAACAGATTTGTAAAGAAAGCAGTGAATCTTATCGATAAAACAATAATACGGTATCTTAAAATAGTAACAACAGTTAACGCACACACAATAACAACTTACAATATACATTGTACTTACCTTAATAACTGATTTCCAACGATATTAAATATTTCTTTGCTCTTGCCCAAACCCACTTATGCTCGTAAGTATTTTAATACTAACGTCGTTAACTTTGAATTTGAATATGTAAAATAACACAATTAGAGCCACCTGTACTATTTTCTACAAACTTTTTGGTGAAGTTATAACCGACAAATTCAAAGTGTCCACATGCACCCACTGTCCACATGTGCTCCCTTCTCCCCTACCCGACGCGGACTTTTACCCCCACCCTACCCTATTGCTTTAACAACATGGCCTCTATAATCAAAATTCGAGCGACCTTTTGAAAATTCGAAAAAACAATAAAATTTATACATGTTAACATTACCTTAATTCGTTATTACAATGCATGGAGCATTGGATTTGATTTTTTCAGAAATATCTAAATTCGGAAACAATTGTGAGGTCCCAATTGTTTCCGGATTTAGATGTTTCTGAAAAAATCAAATCCAATGCACAAGAACTGCTTGACCAAGCTAAAGAATGGAAAGAAAACGGAATATCTACAAGGGAAATAGGCAGGATCTGGGCTTTGATGAGTCTACAGTACGAAAGCGATTAAAATCTGACCGGGGAGTTGATTGTCTTGGTCGGTTTCGGTCTATTTTTACGAAAGAACAGGAAAATGAAATTGTTAACCATTGCAAAAACTTGGATTCTAGATTTTACGGGCTTACTCTGCAATCACTGAGATTTTTGACGTTTCACTATGCAGAACGAAATGGGATTTCTCATCGATTCTCATATGACAAACAACTATCAGGAAGAGATTGGAGACGCGATTTTATGAAGACCTCAGGTAATGAGTATATACCTTTCACTTTATTATTAATAATTGCATTTGATATTTATTTCTTCATGGTCTGAAAGTGGAATGTCGATTGTAATGTTTTTTTTTTCAGTTGCAAATTGAAATAACTTCTTGTGTTTTTGCTCAAACGTTCTAAGTCATTAATTTTGTGAAGCGTCAACTTGTCGAAATCCCAAAATGCTACATCTTTTTTGAAAAGAATTGGCGATTCTTCTACGATCTGATTGACAGTAGGCTGCGAACGATTTATAAATGATGCTCCATCTTATAAACTCTTTGGACGAGTTATTTAAATACTGTTTTTTTTCATTAAGGATTTACGGTGCTACGGATTCAGTGTCTGGCTGCCATTTGGCACATCCTATTAATGTTCATACATCGTTAATATTGAATACCTGCTCTATTGAAAACAGAATACTGTAGGTATATAGTTACATCCCTACGCGATTTAATGCTCATCAAGAGCCTTTTCTTTTTGGGTGCGACTTCTATCTTCTCAGATAAATTTAAAAGGAGTTTTTGTACTCTGTTAAAATAATAATTTCTTTCTAATTGTTTGCTGGTCAAATTATGGTATCCGTAGCCAATTGTTACTTCTTCGTTATTAACATCCTTAACTCTTGGGGATATTTATTAACTTTTTTGCGACCACCTTGAAAGCTTGTATCCCAGGATACTTTTTTATTTCTTTAATCACATCGACAGTCACAACAACCCTTTTAATATGGTCTGTAATCAGAATTGATCCCAGCAAGTAGTTTTCAGATAGTATAACTTGCTTAACTTCTGAATCATCATCAATTACATTTTTTGATGTTGCATAATTTTCTAAGTCTGTTTCAACAATTACCGAGGAATATATATTTGTCCGACCATCAGCAGTTACTGTAAAACAGGTTGATATGTTTAAATTATGTTATGACGATGCAAGAAAAGGTCTAGAAAATAACCGTTTGACTTAATTAAAAAAGAATGCAACTAACTACATTAACACGTTTTTGTTCGGCCTCACTTCATACAACTTCCCTTCCTGCAGTGTAGGTAGTAGCAGTAGTAGTAGTAGTAGTTTATTAGTTCGTAATTAAAACATTGCAGAGCATCGTCAATGATAAAATATAATACATTACAATACAAACAAAATGAGTAGATAACATTTACAACATGAAGTGAATGACAATTATGATTATTCAAGCAAGGAAGTCTGCGATTGTATAGTATTCCATGTCAATCAGTATATTCCTCATCTTCTTCCTGGTGGTTGCCTTGCCCGGAATATGTCCACTAGCTCTGGTGTCGTTGGTCCTTAGGGATGGTAATTCTTTGCGCCACTTTATTCTTATTGGCAACTTTGGCGGTAATCGAGAACCCGCGGATATAACTGATAGCACAGGACGACGAGAGAGTGGGATTAGGGAATTTATAATGACAAAATTTGAGTGTCGTTGTACGTAATAAAAAAGAAAACAATTAGCAAAGAATAGACCAGGAACGCTAAGCTTTTGTCATTTAATATTCTTCTGAATACAATAAATGGACCAGATATGGCTATACGGTTCCACGGGCAAACTGAACAAACTGCTGCTCATATTCAATTATTGATGACACTCGGAAAGGGGGATACTTTTATTAGCATCGCAGAAAATATTAATTAAAATTGTGGCACACCTGTATCTGTATATAGTTTTGCCATGTAAAGAAGAAATAGCATCAATAACAGAAAAGTTTCAATTACAAAGTGGAGGTTTTCTCAATGAGATTGCCGGGGTTCCGGCCGCGCATTGAACCGTTTGGTCTTGCTCGATCACTTGCTTTCAATTCTCTTCTCCCTGCTTCATAAGAATCATTGTGGTCCATAGCCATCAATGCTTGTGTATCATAGGTAGATACCCTTGCTGGTGGGTGGTAACTTGGTGATTATTTATTCATTCTGTTCTTCGTAAATTTGAGAAGGTCACCTGTTCAGTTCTAGGTATAAATCTCTCTTCTCTTGTAACTGCATCTCGTGCAATCGTCGGAACATACATCGCGTCATGTATTTTAATATTACCGATGCTGTTTATTACAGTTGCAATCGGTTCGGGAACAACAAGTAGTGATTTGACGGTGAAGAGGAAATCCTCATTCTGAATGGGCTTTGCGTAATCTTCCATATTCGTCATCACTGATCGACATTGTCCCTGAGACAAATTAATCTTTACCTCGAGCATAGCTAGTGCGATACGATAGACTTGATAAATGCTACCGATTTGCGGCACGTTGTTAAACTCATATAGGGGAGAACCACGTACCTTGGGACAACTTTTACTTTTCTCATGCTAAAAATATATACATTCAACTAAATAAAATACACCTTAGAGGATATACAAGGAAACTTTAATTAACAAAATACAATATTCAGATGGTTTAAATTTTGTATAACAATGTGATATTAATATATTTTATTTATCGTGTCTAATGTCCCAAGGTACAGTAAGTGGTACGTACCTTGGGATGAGTAATCACATACCTTGGGACATAAGAAATATCACTCTAAAGCATGAAATAGCGAACCTTAACTAACATTATATGCAGAAAAATCAATGCCAAATTCAAACTGATTACTTTTATGGGCAGTACTACCAGCTAATTTGGAGTGAGGTACATTCATGATGACATCGTTCATAGATATTTCATAGACTTCATCGTTTTCGTAAATGAATTTGTTAGTAGATTCTGCAACTCATTTCAGGTACCATATTTCTAGAGCATCCTTATCGACAGAAATAATTTGAGATACGTAATAACGAATAGACCTTTTTCCTTTAAGCTGCACCAAAATAAAATCATTTACATTAAAAGATTCAGAAGCAGTGATTTCCTCATTTATGTCAGAACCGATGCTCATATCTTCCAATGAATCTGATGACTCTAGCTGCAAACTTTCCTCTGAACTTGTAGAATCTTTTCTCATTATTACTTTCTTCACCTTCTGCTTTTTAACCCTTTATTGCCCAACCTGCGTTTTATTTCGAATTTAGCCGTATTTTTTGTTAGTACTAAGAAACATATGCTCAAAAAGAAGTCTTATTTTTTTTGAAAATATTAGAGTGCCGTTTTATTATTTTTTTGGTTGTGGGACATGAGAGTCCCGTGAGGAATAAGCAAGTCAAAGTATACACCATTATTTCCAAAACAAATTTATTTAAACATTTATTTCATGATATTCTACAAAACAGTTTTTTTTGCTATTGCAACATAAATAAACATTACAGGTACAACATTTTGATTGCGGTCTAGATTCTATGGCATTAGAGCTACACATTTCACACCTCCCTCTTGTGACAGTAAAAACTGGCCAGTGTTTTCCCAACTTACTTGTTCTTATGTCATTGGGAACACTATAATTGTACTTTCGTCGTTTTCTCTGACAGGAAGATGAAGACGTACTGCAGGGTGGTGTAGAACTTGACGGTCTATTGTAATTTCTTTGCAAAAAAATTTCTGATTGATTCATCAATCCAGTTGCCAGTGATCTACGAAATTCTAGCGGTGTTACCTTCTCAAATAATTGATTTGAGATAATGCTGGCATTCACAAATGTTATATCTATGAGGCCCCAAAAGATACGGCAAGATCGACTCCTCCCATACTTGCGTTGTAATCGTTGACAATTTTTGGACATTTAATGGCAACATATGATCCATCCTTTGCCTTTCTTCTAGCCTCAGCTTCTTCATTTCCATGATAATTAGATGCAAAGTGCACAACTTTGTTATCTTTCCAAGTAAAATATGCTACATTCGTCGAAGAAAATCTGTAGTCATAGTCGCCTCTTTTCATTGCTTTTTCAGCTTGCATGTCCTGTGGCAGATGTTTCCGTGTGGTGCGGATAGTACCACATGCTAACGTGTTTTCCATGAGGAGTTTTTCCAATAATGGTATCGATGTAAAGTAGTTATCGAAAAATAACCTTCTGTTCTGGTTCCAAAATTTTTTTGAAAGGGAAAGAACAACACGTTCTCCCAACCCAAATTTTGCAAACTCTTCCTGCAACTCTTCATTTTTACCTTGATACAAATCAAAGCCCAGTATATAACCATTCTGGTCTGCAATTGTCCAAACCTTATATCCTCGTTTTATGGGCTTCATCGGATTATATTGTTTGAGGCAACTGCGCCCCTTGAATAAAATCATTGATTCATCAATGCTCAATTCTCTTGTGCCATTACTGCACTTACAAAATTGTTCATTCAGTGTTGCTATCATAGGTCGAATTTTGTAAGCTTTATCTTTATTAGATATTGGCAATGTCTTATTATCATTGACGTGTAAATTCTGCAAAATCTTTTCAAACCTATTCCGGGGCATTACTTTTGCAACATATGGAACACACAAATCCTCGCTTGTACTCCAGTAGTGCTTCCAACTTGGTAGTATGTGATACCCCATGAAGAGATTTATTCCCAAAAAAGCCAATAACTCACATTTATTCAAATTTAATACTTTGCCATTCTGCACTACATATAAGTTACTTTGGTAAATTATATTTTCCAATGCAGGCTCTATAAGGGTAATAAAGACGTCAGTAGGGGTATCACATGCGGCAAAAATATCGAAGTTCGCACCATCTCTAATACTGTATGGTATGTCACGTTCCCTGCAATGTTTCTTTTTCCATTTTCTAATTGGCTCAGGTGCATCATTAGCGGTACCAGTCGCAGGTATGTCTTCAGTGTTATCATCTGAAATGACCTCTGGCTCAACTTCCTCAATTTCATCTATTTCTTGATCACTGCCAACGTCACTATTTGCGTGAACATCGGGCAAATTATAGAGCATTTCTTCTATATTTTCTGCTTCGCGTAATAATTCAGCATCAGTAAGCGTCCGTGTCCAATGATTCCGTTCCATTTTACATATGTTCGATGTCTCTAGCAAAAAATACCTAAAAAAACAAAACAAAAAGAAATTGGCGAATATAGAAAATATGTAGCTATTTTATTCCCGACGGGACTGTAGGGTACACATTTTGTAAATGGCTATGAAACTATTAATTCAGTAATTTTTCGAAACATAAATGTTCTTGTCCTAAATACACAATATGAATTACCTAATTATTCCAATTTTATTAATCAAACGATGCTATCAACAGTAGAAAAGAATAGTCAACTTACCTTGGTCACACAGTCAGGTTATGGTATGACAGTAGAAAATATAATCTGGCACAACTCCAAAATCATTCATTTTGGTGCTGCCATCTAGACACAAAAGCTAGAAATATATGTACTGGTTCGTCCCGTTAGGCAGTAAGATAAATAAACGCTTGCGTTATGATTCTTATTACTTTCAAACTTTACGGGACTTAAAAGTCCCGTCGGGCGATAAAGGGTTAAGATTAGTACTACTACATTTATTTTTATTAGCAGAAATCATCATTATTTCATTTTTTTCGGGTGTGTCTGTTAATATGCGACATCGCCCTGGTCTTCTACCGCGTTGATTGGTTTTCCTGGGCTTTGATTTAGGGTAAGGGCGAATACTTTCGGGTGTTACGTGGGTTTCAGGTTTTTCTTCTGAGTTCAGAATGTGAGTACTTGAACAGCTTGGTAAGTCCCTTGACGGAGTTGCACATTCCGTAGGAATATTTTTTGAATCATCATGTGGCCTATCTGTTACGTATGATGTTAGAAATTCATCATCTGTGAAAATATATCTGTTGACAGAAACAAATCCATAAATTCTGAATCCAGATTGAATATTATATGGTGTAAATGCTAAGGGATATGCTTTTCCTGCACATTTAGGCAGGTTTCTCACTAGTGCAACTGATTGCGTACAACTGATTGCATACAACTAATCTTACGCAACCGATTTCATCCCTGTTTCCACATTATAACAACTACTTTGAGTCAGTTGTTACGATGACTTCTTCTTCTGAGGAGGATGATGTTGCCGTTTTATGGTGGTACAACAGAAGAAGGAAACATAAAAGACGATTTTGGATTCACCCATATCTATATAACAACTTTAATATGCGATTGTACAAGGCAGCACAAGAGGTGGAAGATCCAGTCAAATTTCAAAAGCTGTATAGAATGAGTGCTGAAAGCTTTATAGTATTAGTTCGTATAGTGGGTCCATCTATCAAGAAAATGGATACGAAATTCAGAGATAGTATAGAAGTTGAAGAAAGGTTATTAATTACGCTTAGGTACGTATACGAATATTATATTTTATTATATGTATATATAAGTAATTATGATAAATTGTAATTATCTTGGTTACATTGTTCTGGTATAAAAGTATGATAATATTGGGTAGTATTTAAAGTGTCATGCACCCGTGTTAGCGGATCAGGTGTATTGCATATGGCCGAGCTAGGAGAAGGTGCATAGTAAGTTCCTGATGCACTTGTTGCACTGGGCGTAGAACGTGCAGAGTCCGAAGCTGACGTATCCATTAAAACATCGTCCAATGCATCGATGACTTTTCTTCTGAATATCCTCATCTGATTATCAGACAGTTTTTCAACGTCTGGCAGCAAACTAAGTAAGAAGAGCTTTCTAGGATTATCTTCGCGAGCGGGCTTATTTGTTTTTCGATCCACAAAATCTATAAAAGCCCTATCAACATCAGTCAAAGCAGTTTTATTTTTTTTTTTTGCAGGTGGATCAGGAATCTGTACCGTAGTAGGTTCCAAGCGTGTTTGACTTATTATTTCTTGCGACTGGGTTGATTGTTCTTGATCATCTTCCTCACGTTCCTCATCAGTGAATTTCAATGCTTCGCCCACATCTGATTCTGGTGGCCTTGGTACATTACTCGGCATTTCATCGTTGTTCTGAGTTTTAACAAAACGAAGTATGAACTGCATTGACTCCATCAAATAATAGGGCTTTCGGTTTTTTCGAGCTGATCCACTAGGAGGAAGTTTCAGTTTACGGACAAACACTGTTCGTAGATTTCTCCATCTTTCCTTGCAATTAGCAGCTAGAACAAACAATGTAGCCAGCATGTATACATTATTAAGAATGTACATACAATCAACAACTTAATAGTACTTGTATAACATACAATGCCGTACCTACCACATCTACGTACTTCTTTTTTGTTCTCAGATATTTGGCAACAGGAAACAGCTTCACGGATCTGTCATTATATTTTATGAGAGGCATTAGTACAATAAGTAATGTTGTGTCGAGCACAACAGAACAAATTTGGATCTGTTTAAATGCAGACTACATGAAATTACCTACTGAAGAAGAATGGATTCGCGTAGCTGATCGTTTTTATGAACTATGGAATCTACCTAACTGTATAGGCGCCATAGACGGCAAACACGTGAGAATTCAGAAACCTCCTAAATCGGGATCGTCTTATTTCAATTATAAAGGATATCACTCCATTGTCTTATTAGCGTGTTGTGATGCCGATGGTTGCTTTAATATGATCGAAGTTGGTCATGCTGGAAGGAATAGTGATGGCGGAATACTTCATGCTTCAAGGATTGGTAGATGGTTAAAAACTAACAAGGAGGGGCTTCACATACCAGACGGTAGAATACTTCCTCATGATAATAATGGAATAACATTCCCATTTTATTTCGTGGGTGACGAAGCTTTTCCTCTACAAACATACTTATTGCGACCTTTCCCGAGAAAAGCGTTGGATGATATAAAAAGAATTTACAATTATCGAATTTCCAGGGCGCGGAAAACTGTGGAATGTACATTTGGCATGGCTTCCAAAAAATTTCAAGTATTAATGAAACCAATTATGTGTGAAAACGAGAAAACAATAAACTCCATTATCCGTGCTGTCTGTATACTCCATAACTTTATAAGAAAAAGAGAAGGAAAGGGTTATGAACCGCTAACAGATGTAGATGAAGGTAATACAGATATATCGCGGCCGAACTACCTACAAAATATTGTTGTGGCTGAGAACAGACGTACTGCCAGTAATCTAAGGAATTATATTGCTAATTATTTTATTAAACCTGAAACTGCACTACCTTGGCAGTGGAAGTATTGTATAAATCAAAATAGATAGACAATAAAATAGTTACTAGGTTATAGACTGTTGTTGTACTTTAAAATTCAAATAAAGTTTGGAATTTTGAATTTTTTTATAAAATAATTATTTTTTTCAATTAAATTTTGTTATAATTTTAGAGAAACCATAAAATTGTAAGTAAAATTATTTACCTGTGTCGTTCATTGCATTAGCTATATTTTCCCACGCTGCTTCCACACTATCTCGTTTGGAATACCCATCTAATTTGTAATTATATAATATTGGAAACTTTTCAACTTTTTCGACAAGTTTACTATTAATTACTTCCTCATTTGAAGGCATTTTTAACATTATAAACTACAAAAATAATAGTGTTTGTATCTATGAAACCGTGCGATATGAAACCGTGCGACCGGGAAAGCCAGTTGCATACGACTGAGTTTCTTATCTCGACGCAACTTTTGACAGACGTTGCATTAATATGAAAGGATGTTAACAAAACAATGAGTCAGTTTCATGAAACCAGTTTCATTAGTCGTATGCAATCAGTTGTACGCAATCAGTTGCACTAGTGAGAAACCTGCCTTAGCAACATCATATATTGTCATAGGCACTCCAGGATTATTGAGTAACCATTCATGGCACGCAGTGTTGTAATATTTCTTTAACGGGCCAAAAAGTGACCTATCTAAAGGTTGCAGCTTGTGGCTGGTGTGAGGGGGAAAAGTAGCCAATGTTATGCCATTTTATTTAGCTGTATCTATAGCTTCTATCGATACGTGACTTTCATGGTTGTCAGTATTAATAGTATTTTGTTTTCTACACTTGGTGTAGATTGTGCAATAAAATGTTTAAGATATTCCAAAAAGGAGCTTGTATTTGACCAACCACTAATTCTGGCGCAACCTATGCTTCCTGGTGGAGCACCTTTCAACATTGGATTCTTGAAATGTACTTGAGGGAACACAAACATGGGCGGGTATAGTCACATTACATCCTCGCTCACCGGAGGTCATACTACCTACTTGTTTCGTTCCATTTGTTGATATTATTCTTATTGAAGAATGAACTGTAGATAGTCCAGCTTCATCAAGGTTGTAAACTTGATTAGGCCGGAATTTGTATCTATCCATTACTTCATCAAGTTTGTCAAAAATAAATTTACATTTGTTTTATTAAATGCCGTTGACTTGGCAAGACTTGTTACTTGCGGCTTACGCAAAGACAAATCTCCATGTCTCTTCATAAAGAAAGTTAGCCAGTGTTTGCCAGCTATTCCGTTTTCAATCCAGACTTGAGGACATCTTACTTCATTAGCAGTTGCATAAGAATAAGCCAACTTGCGAACTTCTTTTAAACTAGGGCCGTAATGCATATTTGCCGCTGTTTTTAATAGTTTACTATTTCTTCTTCATTCGCTTCACTAATTTTTTTTTGTGTCGTTTCTAGCTTCGTAAGAAAATTCTTCGTTACCACTACTTTTATACTTTCTAATATGCCTGCTTAGGGTAGACCTCGAAACACCAAATGTTTCGCTGCTTTTCTTAATGTCAATCGTCCAGATAATACCATATTTGCAGCATTTACAACTACTGCTGCACATGGTTTCCACCTTGTAACATTATTCTTACTTCGAGGCATCTGCATGGAAAGAAATTTCTCTTGTAAAGTTAATGTCAGGAAAAAGCAAAGAAACATTGCACACCAAAAAATAAGACCGTACCTTGGGACATGTCTTATGGTACGTACTGATCTATGTCCCAAGGTACGTAAATAACACACTTTGCTTGGAGACAAAATACGTTGGACACTTTAAGGTTAGGATGTTTTACAATATGATAAATAAGCAACATATATTGCATATTAACAAATAATACATAAATATAAAAAATACATACCGATATCACCCAACGAAGATTACTTTTTTTATTCGAAAACTACAACTTTCATGTAAATACCGTTATGCTGTTAAACACATGCTTCCACACACAATAACGTGCCATCTGGTATTAAAAGTGGTTAACTACTATGTCTAACTCATTTCAATAAATTGTGGAAATATGTAACTATTGCTGTCCCAAGGTATGAACTGTCCCAAGGTACGTGGTTCTCCCCTAATGATTATATATAATAATATACCTAAAGCAACATAATTTATAAGACACTTGTTTTTACATTTATAGATCTTTATCTGTTTGTAAAACTATATATTCTATGTCATGAATAACTCAAATTACATAAATCATAAGCATTCAGATAACAAATTAAAACTCTTTTGTTTTGTTACACAATTTAAAATAATTATATACAATTTAATTCAATCCTGTTATTCATTTTATCACCTTGTTGGTGACAAAGCATATTGCTTATGGTCATGGCTGATGACCCTTTTCAAGTAAGTAAGAAGTATAGTAATAATGTGTTAACTTTGTAATTACTAGTTAGTATAAAAAAAATTTAAGGAACTCGAAATTAACTTTTTCACGAAAGTCTAATACTTGTCTCCTAATGAGCAGAGCTCGCATAGGGATTGAGCATGTGTTTGGCTGGTTTAAAACTAGATGGAGGATCTTAAAATACATTAAAAGAAACACTATTGTGAAAACTGTGAAAATCATTGTAGCGTGCAGTGTCCTACACAATTATTGTATTTTAAGAATAGATCTTTGGGAGTATAATGAAGAGGAGATGGAGGAAGTTGTTCGAGATAGAGATTTCGAGGAAGGGGAAAATTACCCATCAGCAATTTTAAAAAGGAATCAAATTAAACTCTTATTTTAATATTTTAAATCCATTATAACCTTTTCTATTATTTCATAGATTGTGTATATAAGAATGTCTTGATACAATAAATTTTTGTAGAAATCAAAAGATAAAACTTTCTGCAGTCGAGTCCACCAACTTAGAATAGAAATGAAGCTACAAAACATCACATATTGCAGTGCCCTCTTATAAAAATATGAGAACATGCTGCACTATATGTTGGTATAGTCATCTGTATATGCTGTGCTCTAAAAATTATCCTTTTTACACCAAAAGCTTTGGTTTTGTATTTAATTTATATTGTAATAGCATGTACCGAATAACTATTGTGGGTTCTGGCAATGTATGTGGTTCCTTCTCCTTCACTGGTAACCTTTCTCTTACTTATAATAGGGACGAGGTAATAGTTTTGTTTAAAGAAAAAAAACGGAATGTCTATATAACATGATCATATACTTTTTATTTAATCATTTGTAAATTCAAATACCTTTATACACCTTAATGCTCTATACAAATACATAATTGAATATATATATCATCTATACCAGATGCCGGTTATAATGTATGTAAATCTTTTTATTATGCATTCATGATGCTAAACAAAAAAAATATTTATCCTGTATTTAAATAAATGAAAACTTTTATTGTCCATTGATAATTTTATTTATCAACGTAATTGTTTTGATATTGGCTTCACTTAATTGCTTTAGACAACCATTTGCACGCGTTGTTTCTAGCTTTTAATCTTTGCCGTGTAAAACGTTTAATTATGTATTAACATGACTTGAAAAAGATTAATGATGCCTGGACAAAGTATTGAAGAAAGTACTCATTCGCACGCAGCATTTCTCCAACTACCCAACACCATTAGTCCTATTTTTTTTATTACAACTTAATGAATTAAAAACCTTACAGGATAATATTTGCGTATCTATACTGTTCAACGTTATATTGAGTAATCATTAGCACGCAAAACCAATATTTGTTTAACAGTTTAAATAACTCTTTTCCAAAGAAAAACTTACTTGCTATCTTTAAACATTTCATCAAATTGTTTATTTTGAATGTCCATCTTGAACTCTTCAAAAAGAATTTAAATGTATTGATAAAAGAAAACTATTATAAATGAACGTGATAAAAAAATAATGAAATTACTATTCTACTATGTAACAATTAACAAAAATATCAATCGCAATTATTTTGAAAGCGTCTTATTCTCCCGAAGTCGTAATAAGAAGTTCTTCTTGTCGAATCTTGTTTCGAATTTTTATACCGACAAAAAAAAAATGTAACGTTGACTAGTGCGCCCTCTAGTCCATCTTTTAGGTTGGCATTGGAGTATATCTTTCAGTGAAATCGCTGCCCACATGTTGCCGCCGTGATACACACACGCACACACGCACATATTGTTCTGACAGTTCTTATTCACCAAACGTCAACACATCGAAAATTGTTTTCTTATTTAAGAATCTTTTTCACTGCCTCGTACTGCATTTCCGACGGTAGGTTTATTCTTGTTGTTAATACCATCCTTCTTTGTATTTATTAATGAACCTATTGCCTTGTTCATTGTTCAATACATATTTTCTTTTCCCATTTATTAATGTTATCCTCACTTTTCTTGTAGTTGGATTGTGACTCGGTAGGATTGGAAATACGTTGGAAAGAACGAATATTTTTCTTTCAACACTGCCTGCACCTGGAAGACACGTTTGTTTCTCCATTGCTTCTCTGTTCTCTATCCATGATCTTTCCATCGGTGATATGTCTATCTGCAATAAACTTTACACAAGTTTTATATTTTGTTATCTTTTGTAGGTCATGAAACTGTACACGTCTGTTTCCAGTCTCTGAAGCATTGTGTTACAAACAAATCATAAACACACACACTTTTTATTTATGTTATCAGCTACCTTCTTATACAAAATGTTATTGCTGATCGGGTTTACGTTTTATATATATTTATATCCTTTTCTAGTCTCTAGTCATAAGCTAAGGTAATTTCTATCTTTTAATATAATTTAGTTTTTAAACTCTTTCATAAAGTTTTATTACTTTATGCATGTAAATCATAATAATTTATTCAGCCATATTTATCTTTCTTGCATATCGTATTTGATCTTTTTTATGATATGTAAACCATACATCTTGTGTATCCTTTCTACAAAAGAAATATATTGCTTATATTTATCTTGTCTTTTATTTCATACTTATTTAATATTTTTATTCTACATTCATTCACTATTCAATTGAATAATAATGACTTTTAAATTATGTGTTTGTATTTGACTATGTGTATGCAACTTTATATACATTCATGTAATTTGTTGCAAATATTGTTCTTCACATCCAAGTACGATTTTTGTCATTTTTATTTCATTTCAAAACTTAAACTAATTCTTAAAGGTATTCTTATTTTATAAACTTGCGAGATACCACGGCAATATGTTGTTTATTCTTCTATTCATGTGTATATATATATTGTACTAATGTGGATATACTAGCTTTCTTAAGATATCCCACAAATTAGCAACTCAATAATAAAATTTTCGAATTATAAAAATGTTAAGTTTTATAATATTTAGCTCAGGGTAAGTATTTTATCTTTTTGTACTATTATATTTATTTTAAAATGCCTCGGACTAGTTCAGTATAATTTTCTAATATCTACTGACTATTTTTTTTAAAACAATAAGAACATGAGACTCACTTTTCAAATTACTTGTATTAAACACCTACTTGATGCACTTAATCCGGTCCTGGATATTTAGTAGCAATTTTTGCTTGTAATAGTATTTTTATATTTTGTAGTTGGTATTTTGAATTCAATGGTATTATATCTCTTATTGAAACCAAACTGTTTTCGTTTACTTTAAGTATAATAAATTACACTTCTAAAATTCTATATCATAAATATGATGACTATAAATTATCATGAACTTCTCATTAGGTAATTATAACTCAGTCTAATATACTATTACCAAACCTATAATTTTTCTCTTAATTTCTTTTAGGAATGTGATCTGTCAATTCTTTACATAACCTTGATGATGATAAAAAGAACACTGGCTATAATAGAACAATATATTCGTTTTTTCATAAACACATATACATATTTAAATTAATATCCGGATTATATATCATAAAACTATTTTTAATACTCATAAAACTTGTTCAAATATATAAATGGACTATTTAGGATGAACTTCTTTTCAAGACGACGTTTTTTTACCAAGTAAGTAATTTAATATGACAGAAATTGTTAGGATGTTTACAAACTTTACTAGTTTACGATTATGAAATATATTATTTTGAGATACTAATTATCTGACTTTAAATAATTGAATTCAGTAATTTTATGATTACTTGACTTTAATACAGAATTAAATATAGATTAAATTTGTCTTTTCATTGATTACCTAAAATTCTTAGTATACTACAAGACTTTATACGACCTTTCAAAATATTTGTCCAGTTGTCACTCGAGATCTTTCATGTATTTAATATATTTTACTTGTAGCTATAAATCCTACGTTCCGGATGGTTATGAAGATATTTGCCTTCCTTCCTGATGTATCTCTGGATTCTGGGTCTTGAAATTCTTGATGTTAATCGTTGCCTTTTTGATGCAATTCGCTATCTGCTATTACACGTACTGAATCAGAAAATTCTCAGCTAACTCTTGATATACCTATGGATTCTGTAACTCGAACGTAACCTATGGATTCTGGAAGTCAATGGATTCCTTCTAGAAAAATTCCGCTATTTTCTTTCACACGTACTGTATCAGAAAATTCTCTGCAACTCTTGAAATACCTCTGGATTCTGCAATTCGATAAATACCTCTGGATTCTAGAAGTTGATAGTCATCTCTGGATTCTTGATCTCAATATTAACTTCAAGATTCTGAATACACAAAATAATCCTGAAGAACAATTTCCTGTTTCCTCCTTTCTCTTTTAATCCAAATTGGTAAGTACTTGGAATATTTGTATAGAATTATAACTTTTCTTTTTAAAATTTTACAATTCACTTTTTCTTCAATTATCTATATGTTTATTAGTGGATTCTATCATTCTCTAATTATTTTAACACTGTTATAATGTAATTATCTGAGAAAATGATTAATTTCCCGATAATCACATCCACACCTTCTTTGAATTCTAAAAATTCTCTCTTATTTATTTTTCAAATTACCTTAATTCTTTTTGAACCAATAAATTACTTCCACATTAAACTCAAAATCAATACAATTTATAGATATGTAATACTTTTATAAATACCTTACATAATTCAAAGTTTCTATCAAAATAAAATATTCCACGAATTTAATAAAGTTTTATACACATTCTTTACCATTTTTAAGCTTTGCTTCATTATTGTAATCAAATCTGTCACATTGACAATTACTGTCACATCCAAAATACAATTTAAAGCGGCAATTTCTTATCAAATCTTTATCGATTTGTTTTCATATTCTAAAAACTTTTTATCCTATTCTCATCATAAATATTATTTGAACAAATTTTTTACAATGCTAAAATACATTTCTAAACAATTACAATACTAATATAAAATTTTCTTTACAGATTATTGGTACATATGCATAGAAAATATACCACATCTCCAATATTATTAGTTTTCTACTTAGTCATGTAACTATAAAATTTCCTTTAATACTATATACACAATTCTTTCAAAAATACAACCAGCTTAATTAATATTTGCAAATTTAACTATTTCTGTCATAATCAAATAAAATACAAAACTAAGATTAACTCATCCTTAATAGTTTTAAAATAGGCAACTCTTATTACCTCAGAGTGTAACCTGAATAATTTTAAAATAGGCAACTCTACCTATATCAATTGCCCCTTTAAGAAATTCAAATTACAATTTATTTGTTAATTTATATTTCTTAAATAAGAACTTGTTATGTAAACAATATAATCCGTCTATTATTCTTCATCCTTATAAATTCAAACTAAATATAAATTTTTAGGTATCACACTTGTAAAATATCAACATCAATAATATTTTTATATGTATTTTTAGTGCAATCTATGGCACTATTCATAATTGTCAGAAAATATGTATATGTTCTATAACAAAACTTTTTATATATAAAATTTACTAAGGTTATATAAACTACCATAATGTATTAAGCGAATATCTTTGTACAAATAATGACTTGATTATAATTATTTTTAATTTTGCTCTATGTATAAGTTTTAAATATTTTTTTATAACGATATTTGTATATAAGAAAAATATCTATTTAGAATGTTGTATACCCGTATGCAATTGAATTAAATTTTACTTCTCTATAGAAAATATTATACCTCTTTAAAATTAATATCTCGGTTTTATTACATTTTTTTGTTGAATGTCATATAATTCAATATGTGTTTTTTCTGATTATACATTTTATGGCCTCTTAACATGCTTACTCAATTATTTATTTTATCCATTTAATCTGTTCTTATACGAACATAACTCATATTTACTTATTTAAACATTTCTTTCTTATCTTTTACTTTCATTTTGAAAGTTAATAACTTTATCTTCGTTTTATAGGCGAACGTTACCTTAATATTTATGTAGACATTTTGTCCAATATTTTATAATAATATAGGGATTTTATTTACCCATTCTCATATATTTAACTCTATAACACCATAATATCATGGTTTATTTTATTTAAATTATTTATAGTAAGCATTAATATTTTTTAACAAGTATCGTTTCTTCCTAAAAGGCCTTTTCCTTCTTCTTAATAATCTATACTTAAAAACACACCTATTGTTCATAAAATTCAACTTTTTCGTGCAATAATTGTCGTATTATATCCACAATTTGTTTAATTACTCGTTTATTAACTCATTTCTTTATAATATTTTCCTTCTTCATAATCAAATTCTCTGTTATTTTTTTTTTTATATAAAACATCAGGTATTTTAAATTAACTTTTCTTGAGCACACATTAACTTGTACAATCCACTTATTATACATTTTTTTAACTATTAAGTACAAACATTTTACTTGGGAATAAGGGAATACCATAAAAAAATTGTAATACTACTTCTAATGTTTATAACGAGCCTATGATTTAAATTTTTAAATAAAAAAAAAAAACACAAATCTGGACGGTATTTCATTTAATCTACTTTTATATTGTAGAAATAGGAATCTTAATTCATCTTATAGTCGATTTTCTCGTAACCCTATTTTATCAATAAATATGCCCCTACTTCATTATCTGGAAAGTTATGATATTTATGGTACCTACTTTATTTGTAATAAATCTATCTTTGATTATCATTGCTGCTACTGACAAATATCAATTTCCATAATATACTACTCTGCCCCTATTTTATTATCCGGTGAACTTAATTTCCCTAACTTGGCTAACATTTGTGCTTATCGAAAATATACAAGATCTATTGTTACACTCAGCGCGTAGGCGCAAGATAGTTAGACGCTGTAATTAAACAGGAAGGAGAAAAGGTGTTGAGCACCAATTTGAGACGCCCTGCAACGTTGGAAGCTGCCAATGCCCGGTAAAGACCCAATCTCAGGAGTGGGAGGGGTCCCTAAAGATTTTAATTGCGCCACTCTATTTAGAATTACTTAAAACTCGGCGTCTTCCCTATAATAAGTCGTTAAGTTCCCTCGGGAGCTTAACCAGGCGGCAAATAGAGAAACCCGCCAGATGTTATCTTCCGTTGCAGGACGTTAACTATTGTAGGTCGAAAATCAATTAACAAAAGAAAACAAAGAAAACATTAACGTAAAAATGAAACACTAGAGGTACGAAATGACTGCTTTATTTGACTGCAAATTTTTGGTAGAAGGCTGAATCACCCTAGTATTACACACTATATATAATATGTCGCTCTAGTAAATACGTCGCAATCAATAGTCCGTGTAGGCCTACATAAACCTTACAATTCATAAACAAGTCGAGCGCACAACAGGGAAAAAAAAACATAAGAATCCTAATTCGGAGACAAAACAAAAAAATTAAGTTAATTTATGATACGGTAATTCAAATCATTACAACGGATATCTTTAGCAAATCTTAATTAAGCAAAATACAGATATGGTGTGTCACTAGTTATAAATTTATAACACTCTGGCAAAACTTAATTACGCAAAATACAGTACTCATGTGTCCCTAATTATGACAAAACAAAATAATAATAGGTAATTCAAATAAGTGAACTTGGATTTATCGCACGGGTAAACTTAATTAAACTAAATATCGGACTCAAGCGTCCTTAATTATGACAACAACAAATTAATAATTGGTAATTCTAATAAGTAAACTTGAATTTAACGAACTGGCAAAACTTATTAAACTAAATATCGGACTCAAGCGTCCTTAATTATGACAACAACAAATTAATAATTGGTAATTCTAATAAGTAAACTTGAATTTAACGAACTGGCAAAACTTATTGAACTAAATATCGAACTCAAGCGTCCTTAATTATGACAACAACAAATTAAGAAACACAAAATTCAAATTATGAATGACAATTTGTACGTTCTCACAAACGAGATTAATTAAAATTCAACCGTATGAAAATTATTCCAAGGAATTGAGCATCCAACACAAAACGGTAATTCAAATGAATAATATAGTATTAATTAAAATTCAACAGTAACCAAGATTATTAGAAGAAATTGTAACTTTAAATAACAAAGAAGATTATAAGTGTTGTTACTCTGACAAATAGGATATAGAAATTGTAACTTTCTAATAACAAAGAAAATTATAAGTGTTGTTACTCTGTCAAATAAGATACAAGAAGTTCAACGGGCACCTTCAGCGAAACGAAGCACCATTGGCGGCCCGCGATGGAACTCGGACTGGCACGTGGTCCTATTCGCTCTTCCGGGCAATTCGCCGGAGAAAGTAGGTGTACACCCGAACTAACGGGCTGCTTGTCGGTGTAATTTGACTTTATAGTACGCCACGAATGACTCAGGCTTTGATTATTAGTAGCCTCGAGGTCGGCGATAAAGGTTAAATAAGTACAGATCTGACCTTTGTGCGTCCAAGGTGAAACGTTGCTTTGCCTTCCTGTCGTTTGAGTTTTCTTTCCCCAATGTGGGACTGCTCCACCGGTACGGTAACCAAAATACTAACAACCAGGAGCACTGGGCTTCGTCGCACGATCCCCACCAGCTGGGTCGACCTTTTCTAGTCGAAATTATAAGCGACAGCCCCACGACAATGAAGACACTTTACGCACTCTCACTCTCCCTTGACTTATTCGACCACCTGACTTTTACCCTCTCCGTTGACGTTACCAGCTCTAATGCCCGTGGTCAAATCCCCTCGCGCAGAATTGTCTTGCGCCGAATCTCCCCACGAGATATCAAGTGTGAAGGGAAGACGGGCTTAAGGCGGAAAAATTCACCAATAAGTGATTATATTATTGCCAGAAATTAATATGCCTAAATTAAATTGAAGATTAAATATTATTATATGATAAATAAAATGAATATTACAGAGATACCACAGGCAGCTGATTTTATTAACATAGGTAATTCAGTAATCGCCAAATACACGTAACACTATCTTTGTTCGTAAATTAAAATTTAATTTGTGAGAACATTTCATTACTAAAATGAGCCAATGTTATAATACTAACGAGAATGGTAATACATATGTTATACTCGTCCTGATTATATTATAAGATCAAGGATAATTACATAAAATATTTTATGTTCGAAAACAAAATTTTGAATTTAATGAGATCAATTAAATAGCTATCGAGAATTGATCTCTTTCTTTTTTATAAAAGAAAACTCTCGTCCTGTCTAAAATTTGAGATCTAATTTATACTGGGATGAGCAGGTGTCGTAAATACCTTCAGAAGACGACCTCTTTTTTCTTCTGTCCTGACTATAATTTACGATTTTAATTATGTTTCCTCTATATAATCATGTAACATGGATATGTGATACGTCCCTTTGAGATATCCAGTATTTTCATCTATTAGCTCATAGTTATTTAGTCCTATTTTACGATGTATGGTATATGGTCCGACATAAGGCCTTATTAGTTTAGCAATTATTTTATTTTTTCTGTCTGTTACTCGTAATGCTCGCACAATAACTTTATCCTTTATATTGTATGTTTTGTATTTACGTTGTTTCTCGTTTTTCTTTCTCTCCCATTTTTCTTTCCTCTTCGACAATTTTTGTTTTACTTGCTCATATTTAACTTCCAGATTATCAATATCGTCATTTTGCCAGGGTCTTTGCGAAGGTTGTCCTGTAAAAATCGTGATTGGGCAAGAATCATGCACAGTGCTAGGTGTATTATTCATAACTAATTCAATTTGTTTTATATATTTTGCCCATTTATGATGACAATCCACTAATAAGATACGTAAATATTTAAGTACTTCTTTAATATATCTTTCTGAGGGATTCGATTGTGGATGACGTATTGAAATGTGATAGGATTTAATATTCCTACTATCTAAATAATCATGATATCTCTGATTCATGAAATAAGTAGCATGATCTGACAAAATAGATCTAGGTGTACCGAATTCAGTTATATATTCTTGTAGCGCTTGCAGTACTGTTTCTGTATTACACTTTTGTGTTGGTATTAATTTAACATGTTTGGAAAAAATATCACACATTACTAAAATATTTCGGTATCTTTTTGTACTAGGTATTAGATTTGAAATAAAATCAATAGCAACCAATTGTAATCTATCCAAAGCTATTATACTTAAACTGATGTTTTGATTTGTAAAATTTTTCTCTTTTGCTAAAACGCATGTTTCACATTGTCTTAATACTCTTTTAATTATCTTCTCATCATTATAACAATAAAATGCCTCTCTGTAAATTAACCAGCACTTCCTAGCACCAATATGTATGTATAATACATGAATCTGTTTTACAATTTCTATAGTATGTTCTTCATTAGTAATGTATACTTCAGTATCCCCAATTTTTTTAACAATAATCCCTTCATGAATTCTCATACCTTTGTAGGTACCCTCTTCTTGTAATTTTTGTCTTATTCTTTCAAATTCTGGTGATTCTTGAACCTCTCTAATACGTTGTAAAGAAAAAATTCCTTCTGATTCCAATCTTACCACATTAATTCGTACGTTAGTTGATTTTGTTTCTCCATGTTTTCTACTAAGCACATCCGCGGCAATCATTTCTTTCCCTGGTTTATACACGATCTCCATATCATATTGTTGTATCAACAGAGTCCATCTATAGATACGATTATTAGTTAGCTTTGTCGTCATAATGTTAAGTAACGCCTTGTGATCCGACTCCAATATAAATTTCTTCCCTATAAAGTAATAGCGTAATTTCGTCAAAGCAAAGATAACGGCAAGCATTTCGAGTTCTGACACGCCAAATCTTCTTTCACACGGTTTTAAAGTACGTGACGCGAAATAAATTGGAACCTCTATACCATCCTTTATTTGCACCAGTTCCGCAGCTATGGCTACGCTCGATGCATCAGTTCTAACAATAAACTCCAAATTGAAATCAGGATGATATAGTTTAAGATTTTCAACAAAATTCGATTTAAGTTGTAGAAAACATTCCTCACATTCTGGTGTCCACTTCCACTTTGTGCCTTTCTTTAGTAAATTCAATAACGTACTTGTTTTCTGACTATAATTCGATACAAATTTTCTATAGTAATTTAATAGACCAAGAAAACCTCTTAACATTTTAATTTTATTTGGTCGTGGATAATTTTGTATTTCTTCTAACCTTTGAGGATCTAACAAAATATTTTGTTGATCCACTACATATCCTAAATAGTTGACCTCTTTTTGACAAAATTGACACTTAGATAAATTTAATTTCATACCATTTTCTTGTAACGTATTTATAATTATCTCAATATGATTAATATGAGATTCAATATCATCCGAAAATATTATAATATCATCCAAATAATGAAGAGCAAATTTCTCGTACTTATCTAGTATTATATGAAGAAATCTGATTAACCCAGCAGGGCTACTCCGAATTCCGAAGGGGCAAACCTTAAAATTATACGTAATTCCATTCACATTAAACCCACAATATTTTCTCGAATTCTCATCCAACCTAATCAACCAAAAAGCATTCTTGAGATCAAACTTACTATACCATTTTTTATTACCACATTTAGTAAGCAATACATCTATATTCTGTGGCATTTCATGCTCAGGCATGATCCTTAGGTTAATTAAACGAGCGTCAATGCAAATGCGTAACGTGTTGTCCTTCTTCTTCACAAGCACCACAGGATTTATAAAATAAGTATTAGATCGTTCTATAATGTCTGCTTCCTCCAATTTTTGTAATTCCTTATTTACTCGATCTTGGAAAAAATATGGAATTGGATAATTTCTGCACGATAAAGGAGAATCATCATTTATTAATAATCTATGTTCGTAATCTTTAGCAAATACAACTTCATCATTTATCAATCTGATGTTATTAGCCAAAATTTCAATTAAGCTCTCTTCTATCCATGGTTCAGGTAAATTTTGTTTAAGTATAAATGTCGTTATATCCATCTTATTTCTGATTACCTTCACCTCTTGTTTTTCTTCAATTATTGCTTCTTTCCCATAATCATCATAACTTATTTCTCTAGGTAATTCTAACATTGCCTCTTCTAAATATTCTTGTGTATCATCATTCTCAGCTCTATCAGCTATTATTACATTATTCACTTCATGCTGAATTTCATCCTTAAATTTCATATATGCGTTAATTTCTTTTATATCTTCTAATTTATTTAAAACAATTTCATTACCTCCTATTTTAACCTTATTTTCAACAAAATCTAAATTCATTCCTAGTAATCTCATATTATCTATTCCTATAATACAATCATAGAACAGATTTGTTAATATATAAAATTGCATAATATAAGTTTGTCCATTTAAAACTACATCAATGCACAATCTTTTATTAATACATCCCATTTTACTTCTATTTGCAGATATAATCTTTGTATTTTTAATCTTGATAATATTTTTTAAATAATCCGGTATGTTTACAACCATCTCTTCCTTAATAAGTGAAATCTCCGCTCCAGAATCTAATAATGTTTTAAAACTAATATTTCTAATAATTATAGAAAAGAAAGGTAAACTTTCATAATTATTTATGGTATTTTCCATATCTGTTAAATTAATTATTTCCCCTATTCCCGTTATATCTTGATATTTGGTTATATTACAAATATCATCACAAAATAATGAAATATTATCTAATGTGAGGTTCCTGGTACAGGATCCTGGTACGATCTGGGATTTTCCAAAATTGGCGTTTTTTTTTTCTCATCATTTATACCACTAATTGTATCCTTCTTGTTAATATTTCCATGTTCATAATCTCTCCAATCTTGTGTTTGTATTGTATTAATTGCTCGAGAGTTATTATATCCATAATATTTATTGTTCTGATCTTGATAACTCTTTTCCTGAGGTAATTGTTTTGGGTTTTGCATATTAACAGAATTATAACGATTAGCATTCGGTCTTGAATTAAATCCATTTGTATTACCTCGATTATAGTTCCAATTATCATTTCTGTTTCCCTGAATATTATTATTTCTATTATTTTGATAAGACTTTTGATTAAAATTTTGATAATTCTGTCTATCTCCATATCCATTATTATTACTATTATTATTGTAATTATTATTACGTTGTTGATTATTCGGGTTCTCTTGTCTACCATTCAATTGCCTAAATTCTCTATATTTCAATCCATCGGAATAATCATCAAGACGACGAAGAATATTAATTAAACCATTCATATCGTAGACATTTTGGCATATAATAGCGTGCGTATCCACCGGTATAAAATGTTGTAAAAGATGTTGAGAGATAGTCTTCTCATCCAAATGAGATATATACCTGCAATAATTAAACATACGTTGTGCATATGTTTCCCTCGAAGATTTTCCCGGCTGATATCTACCTGTCAATAATCTCTGGTGTGCTCTGCTTTGTTGAGTTTCACTCCAGAAATTATTTCTAAATAATTCCACGAACTGATTCAAATCTTTACAGTCGTCTTCAATTCTTTGCAGCCAATCTGCAGCTCCATAATTTAATGTAGCTCTTATCACATTCATCTGACTTCTAAAATCAGGGATATCTTCTATGTATTTTAGAATATTAGTTAAATACGCCATAGGATGAGTTGACATTTTATCCCCACTAAAATGAGTGATATTTTCTACTCGAATACCTGTATTCAAAATATTATAAGCCGGAGAACAAGTTGTCTGAGGAATCTTAATATTTTGAGCTTTTACTATCAGTTCTTGAATTTGTAATTTCTGTGCATTGCATTCTTCTAAAATATCTTTTATTCCTGCCTTCTGAATATTTGTAGAATCAGCTGTTAATTTTATTTCTTTCAGACAATTATCTTCTGTATTTTCTATTTTTCTAATAAGAGAATCTTCCATTCTTTCTGTTCTATCTTCAAGTACTTTATTTACTTGATCTACTTCTAGTCGTATTCGTTCTGCTAACTCTTTATGTTTCGCAAGATTATTTTTATCTAATTGTTTTACGTTATCTTGTATACTCTTTACCTTATTCTCTACCTGTTGCACTTTATTCGTAATCAGGGTTTTAACTTCTGTATCTTTAATTTGCAACTTTTCATCCATTTCTTTCCGCATTTTAACTTCCCGACTATCCATGTCGATAGTAAGTTTTTTAACATTTTCTTCTGTATTTCTCAATAGTTTTCTTTAATTCTTCGAGATTTCTTTTATTTTCTTCTCTATTATCCTTGCTAGCCTTATCCAATTTCCCAATTAATTCCTCACTCGCCTTGTCAAATTTATCCATTAATTTCTTATTATTTTCTTCACTCGCCTTGTCCAATTTATCCAATTTTTCTCCTAATTCTTTTTTATCCTCCTCTCTAATTCTCTTAGCTTCTTCGTTCATTCGATTTAACATTTGTACAATCGATCCCAAATCTACTACTGTTGTCGACATTCCTATTTTAGAAGTCTCTCCCTGTAATTCTACCTTATCTCCTTTGTCCTGTATCTCTTCCAACTGTTGATTTTCTTCCTGGACCTGTAATGTAATATCTCCTCCCTCTTGTGAAATTCCTTCCTGTCTAACCTCCACCTCATCATCGCTAGATGAATCTGTTCTAATCATAACAGAGCTACTTTTAGATCTGGTATTCATTTTAACTAAGTAGAGTACACAAATAAATCGAACAAAATTACTTGTACCTTAATATGCCTGTAACTGATTTTATTATCTTTGAAAACGTATATTAATGTTTCCTCTATAAAACAATAAATAAAATATTCAAAATACGATGTTGTGAGTCTTATATTTACAAGGCCCCACGTTGATGCGTCATAAATGTACTAATGTGGATATAGTAGCTTTCTTAAGATATCCCACAAATTAGCAACTCAATAATAAAATTTTCGAATTATAAAAATGTTAAGTTTTATAATATTTAGCTCAGGGTAAGTATTTTATCTTTTTGTACTATTATATTTATTTTAAAATGCCTCGGACTAGTTCAGTATAATTTTCTAATATCTACTGACTATTTTTTTTAAAACAATAAGAACATGAGACTCACTTTTCAAATTACTTGTATTAAACACCTACTTGATGCACTTAATCCGGTCCTGGATATTTAGTAGCAATTTTTGCTTGTAATAGTATTTTTATATTTTGTAGTTGGTATTCTGAATTCAATGGTATTATATCTCTTATTGAAACCAAACTGTTTTCGTTTACTTTAAGTATAATAAATTACACTTCTAAAATTCTATATCATAAATATGATGACTATAAATTATCATGAACTTCTCATTAGGTAATTATAACTCAGTCTAATATACTATTACCAAACATATAATTTTTCTCTTAATTTCTTTTAGGAATGTGATCTGTCAATTCTTTACATAACCTTGATGATGATAAAAAGAACACTGGCTATAATAGAACAATATATTCGTTTTTTCATAAACACATATACATATTTAAATTAATATCCGGATTATATATCATAAAACTATTTTTAATACTCATAAAACTTGTTCAAATATATAAATGGACTATTTAGGATGAACTTCTTTTCAAGACGACGTTTTTTTACCAAGTAAGTAATTTAATATGACAGAAATTGTTAGGATGTTTACAAACTTTACTAGTTTACGATTATGAAATATATTATTTTGAGATACTAATTATCTGACTTTAAATAATTGAATTCAGTAATTTTATGATTACTTGACTTTAATACAGAATTAAATATAGATTAAATTTGTCTTTTCATTGATTACCTAAAATTCTTAGTATACTACAAGACTTTATACGACCTTTCAAAATATTTGTCCAGTTGTCACTCGAGATCTTTCATGTATTTAATATATTTTACTTGTAGCTATAAATCCTACGTTCCGGATGGTTATGAAGATATTTGCCTTCCTTCCTGATGTATCTCTGGATTCTGGGTCTTGAAATTCTTGATGTTAATCGTTGCCTTTTTGATGCAATTCGCTATCTGCTATTACACGTACTGAATCAGAAAATTCTCAGCTAACTCTTGATATACCTATGGATTCTGTAACTCGAACGTAACCTATGGATTCTGGAAGTCAATGGATTCCTTCTAGAAAAATTCCGCTATTTTCTTTCACACGTACTGTATCAGAAAATTCTCTGCAACTCTTGAAATACCTCTGGATTCTGCAATTCGATAAATACCTCTGGATTCTAGAAGTTGATAGTCATCTCTGGATTCTTGATCTCAATATTAACTTCAAGATTCTGAATACACAAAATAATCCTGAAGAACAATTTCCTGTTTCCTCCTTTCTCTTTTAATCCAAATTGGTAAGTACTTGGAATATTTGTATAGAATTATAACTTTTCTTTTTAAAATTTTACAATTCACTTTTTCTTCAATTATCTATATGTTTATTAGTGGATTCTATCATTCTCTAATTATTTTAACACTGTTATAATGTAATTATCTGAGAAAATGATTAATTTCCCGATAATCACATCCACACCTTCTTTGAATTCTAAAAATTCTCTCTTATTTATTTTTCAAATTACCTTAATTCTTTTTGAACCAATAAATTACTTCCACATTAAACTCAAAATCAATACAATTTATAGATATGTAATACTTTTATAAATACCTTACATAATTCAAAGTTTCTATCAAAATAAAATATTCCACGAATTTAATAAAGTTTTATACACATTCTTTACCATTTTTAAGCTTTGCTTCATTATTGTAATCAAATCTGTCACATTGACAATTACTGTCACATCCAAAATACAATTTAAAGCGGCAATTTCTTATCAAATCTTTATCGATTTGTTTTCATATTCTAAAAACTTTTTATCCTATTCTCATCATAAATATTATTTGAACAAATTTTTTACAATGCTAAAATACATTTCTAAACAATTACAATACTAATATAAAATTTTCTTTACAGATTATTGGTACATATGCATAGAAAATATACCACATCTCCAATATTATTAGTTTTCTACTTAGTCATGTAACTATAAAATTTCCTTTAATACTATATACACAATTCTTTCAAAAATACAACCAGCTTAATTAATATTTGCAAATTTAACTATTTCTGTCATAATCAAATAAAATACAAAACTAAGATTAACTCATCCTTAATAGTTTTAAAATAGGCAACTCTTATTACCTCAGAGTGTAACCTGAATAATTTTAAAATAGGCAACTCTACCTATATCAATATGTATATATATACATATCAAAATGTAATAAAAAGACATTTGAAGTATATCACATCTATATTTAAGTTGGAAAACGTAAAAGTCAATCCTAACTTAATAGCATTATTTTTATACATAAATCCAGAAAAATAAACATAAACAAAACAAAATATATAGTAGTAACATATTGTAATATGTATAACTGGTTCTCATAAAAGGAGTTAAATTACTATGAAGGATGTTACATAATTTCCTCATTTCATTGATATAAATAAAAATAATGACAATGGGTAAACATAATCTATAGCATTACTCATCGTCTACATGAACTACTGTCACGCTTCCATTCTTTGTTGTTTTTTTTGGCCATAATCCGTAACATTTCCATTATTTCATTATGTCTCTTTTGAGAGTCGTCCCTCATAAATTCCATTAGGTTTTCAAACTGGTTTTGCTTTCTTTTTTCAGACTTTACAGACAAATCGTAAAAATTTTTCATAGATATTATTTTTCCTTGGTTTTACTTACTTTTTAAAACCAAAAAATTTGTTTTTTTTTAAATATCATCTATATTTTGTTTTAGTTGAGGTGATTCCGATTCTTCAATTATTGTCTGATCTGTAGATTTCAGATGATTATACACATCACTAGTGATTGTTTCTGTTTTTTTTCTAATACTGGTAAACTATCCAATATTAAAACAAGATAACTTTTATACGATTTACCCAAAATAGCATCTATTTCATCAAAAAACGGGGATTTTTCTATTTGCCCTAAAAACTAATTAATATTTACATAAATGTTTATTTATCTTTCGGTTTATCTGTAAGTCATTGGCCATAATAGGTCCGTTCATTGTACCTGCACTATTTTCACTTCTTATAACCGATATTCCTTAATATATGAAATATATTCATACATATTATTTACATTACGGGCATGTGAATTTTGAATATTGAAGAATGTGAAGATAAGGTGTAAACAATTTTTTTGGTGGTTTACAAAATGACTGCCAAAAATTTGAATATATTGTAAAAGTACCTTCTCCAGTTTACCGCCTTTGGTCAATATATTTTAGGTAAGTTTGTTGCAGATTTGCAACTTTTGTCTGCACCGCTCTCGCCCCCTCTAAGCCATGACCAACAAAATGTCCATTATCTGGTAAGAGATGGTGTTAGTAGTTCTTTTATTTTTAAATTTATCATCGAAGTCTTTGCGCATGACAGAAAAAATGTAGTTGCTTCCAAATCCAAACGTGTTTGGTTTGTAGATGTAGTCCAATTTTTTTTTAATTTCAATTGGAGAATGGGCGGTTGCAGCACTAACCGTAGCAGGGATACGAGAAGCACCTCAAAAGTATTTGAGGTGCTTGAAGTGCCAGCCTCAGCTTCTGGGTACTGCGTATACAGCAGCTCATTGTGGTATATTTCTGCACTATGTGGATCTATAAACAAAATACAGTAGCCGCCCGATTATCCGAAATAATGTGGACCCAGGTCATTTCGGATAACTGAAATTTCGGGTAATACGGAGGTTATATATTTTATTTCTGAGTTGATCATATTAAAGTAAATTAACGACAGAATTGTTAGAATTTCTTTATTAAGAACCTAGATATATGAGGAACATATTATTATTATGTATTAAGTATGTAGCTATTTGAAAAATGAATCAATACGCGTTTGTTTTATACTGCCTCTGTTTCTGGCCGCAATATCTCTCCATCTTTTAATCAGCAAAACATCACTTGCGGTTGCATTGGGCTGTTGTTCCACATATGCAAGAGATTTTTCAAGTGCCTTCATTCCTTCGCTGTGGGAAATTCTGGGAACTTCGTCTTCCATTTCCTCTAAATTTTCATCCAGTTCTTTTCTCTTTTCTTGCTGGCTATCTAGAATTTCAATAAGCTCATTGTTTGTTAATTCTTCTTCCAGCTCGTCACTAGTAACCCAGTTTTCAACTTCTTCTTCTGTCACATTTTCACACCCTTCAATTTTTCTAATGATTTCATATAAATTTTCTTCAGCGGGCTGATCTTCAACAGGTCTTTCGTTATTACTATTCTCGTCTTGCTCAATAATTTTTGACCAAGATTTTTGAAGCGTAATGCTTTTAACGTTGTTCCATGCATTCGCAATCCAGTATGCAACGTTTTTTAAATTAATTTTACTCAGACAACTTACAAGACTGTTATTGTCCTCTACTTGCTGTAATATTTCTTGCAGAAGATCTCGACGATAATTGCGCTTTAGATTTTCTAAAACTCCCTGGTCCATGGGTTGAAGAATCGCAGTGACATTTGGTGGCAGATACATAACTTTTATGTCCCCACTTTTCAACTCATTGACGTCCGGGTGAGAAGGTGCATTGTCAAGCAATAACAAAGCTTTTCTTGGAAGTCTGTTTTTCTTTAAAAAAAATTCAGTTTTTGGCACAAACTGCTCAAAAAACCAATTTTTAAATAAAACGGCATCCATCCAGGCACTTTTTTGGTTCTTATAGTAAACTGGTAGAGCATTAGGAGTTACATGTTTGAATGCTCTTGGTTTGGCAGATTTGCCGATCATCATTAAAGGAAGTTTATGTCTGCCTGAATAATTGGCACAAGCTAAAATTGTCACACGTTCCTTACTTTTTTTGTAACCAGGTGCAGCCGCTTCAGTTCTTGAAGCCAAAGTACTGCTGGGTAACATCTTGTAATTGAGGCCAGTTTCATCACAATTGTAAATCTGATCTTCAACATAACCATTTTCTTCAACTATTTTTTTGAAATTTTCTTTAAAACTGTCTACAGCTGACATATCAGCTGATAGTTTTTCACCACAAATTTTCAAATTTCTTATACCATGCCTTTTCTTCCACATTCCCAGCCAACCATCACTCGCAGTAAAAGTGTCTGGTGCTTCGAGCACTGGAAGATCTTCGCTAATACTCATTGCCTTTTCTTGCAAAATTGGACCTGACAGCGGAATTCCTTTTTCACGTTGCTGGGTGAACCAGAGATACAATACCTCATCAATTTTGTTGTATTCGCCAGATTTCATGCTTTTGCGTTTAACATTTGGAGACGCTAGAACACTACTCCATTGCTCTATTTTATCACGATTTTTCCGCCATTCTGCTACAGTGCTTACTCCTACGCCATAATCTGATGCAACATTCTTTAACAAGTCCCCTTTATCAAGACGCTTAATTGCTTCGAGTTTCTGGGCAATTGTGACTACTTTTCTTTTACGCTTTCCCACTTTATTCATTTTTAACTAACGTATAGCTCTATAGAATTATAAGTTGATACTGGCTACTGGCAAAATCTAGACTAGGCGACTCGAAGATCCAAACAAAACAAGTTTTTATTATTTCTAAGAAAGAATAAGAAAGAAACACGTGCAATTTCGGATAATGCGGCGGCAAGTTAAAATCTATTCCGGGTAATACGGCGAAAACGATTTTCAACTTCGTTTCGGATAATCCGAATTTCGGATAATGCGGTTCCGGATAATCGGGCGGCTACTGTAGTTTTGAATAATATTTCAGATACCCATAACCAACAAATATAAATAATTAATTACACTTACTTTCGCATGCGATTTCGCAGTTGCAGAATCTATTGTCATTACAAAATTTCCTAGTTGAAAGTCAACCATTTCGACTTCTACATCCATTATGAAAATTTAAAACCAAAAAATTATAACAATCAAATACTATTTTACTATTTTTGGTTATGTTTTTGTTTTCATACGCCAACAAACAGACAGAACGATTAAATGTTACGCCGGGCACACGTCGCACTAAAATAACAGACTAAATTAAGTTAAAGATAACGGAGAATCACAATAGGAGATGATTGAATCTGGAAAACGCAGGGCCGAGCTAACTCTGTCGCAGACGGCGTGACGGTTCAGATAAAATTAAACACCTAATAGTAGAGCGTCGGTCGGCAACGACGCGAGCGACGTTGTCCGGGCACCAGAACACTATGTTACCTAAACGATAACCTACCTGCGCCTCCTATGAGCAACCACTGGCTGTGTTCCTCCAGCGGGTTTCCTATTGATCACCCTCTATAATCAGTTGCACCAAACCTTACGCACGTGCTTGTCACAAAATTAAATGAGATATGTAGAGGTAAAATAAAAGAAAAGATATTACGAAATGTAGCAAGATTTAATTAAATTTGAATGTTGTTTATGTTTTTTTTTTAAAAAAAAGGAGTAGTTAAAGTATAACAAGACAATACAATGCGAAACAAATCTGACTAAACAGTTTGAAAAATTAGCAAACGTTGAGCAAAACTAAATCATGAAATGTACAAAATAACCATTTTGAAAACTTGAAAAAACATTGAGCAAAATCGAATTACGTTAGAATGAAAACTAAACAGTTTGATAATTTGAAAACAAAGCGTTAAGTAATAATAAAAAAAAATACAAGTCTTGACACTAGATCATAATCTCTGCGCTTCAGCAGAAGATGGTTGGTAGCAGAAACGTTTCATTACCTCACAAATTATATTTACAATGGAAAATCATAAAAAAACGCCACTACGGCAATGTTAACACAAAATGTGATTTAATATGTACGCAAAGAAAACTAATATAAAGTTAGTACTTAAGACTTAGGCTAATTAAGAGAAAATTTGTTAAATTACCAAACACAGGGTTTGATTACATGATCATAATTCAAAAAAAAAATGAAGGTATCTTGTTATCAAATGTCCAGTAATTAAAGGTAAAAAAAAAGGAAATTTTAGAATTTACGCACAAAATACACTGAGCCTACTGGACAGAATTTACACTTGCAGGGATGAATTTAACTAGCTCAGATATTAAGACAAAAGTCTGCAAGAAAAGTTAGTGTTATAGCGACAAAAATTTACTAGTATTTAAGTAAAATAAAATTTAGTTACATCGGCGAGTGCCCTCTATAAAACTGCTACATAGGGTCACTCGGTATACGGCAAAGCAAATTTTACAATTTACCAGAAATTAATTATGAAATTATTGTGACCACATATGTAATAAGTGGTACGACAGGTATCTTATCAACACCCTAAAAGTCTCAATTCAAGGACAAAAGAAAATAAATACTGTAAGATGTCCAGTTCCCTGGCTCTAAATTTTCAACATAATAGTCGGAATACACATAGGAAAATTAGGTACATAGTTGTACTTAACTGGCATCTCAAGATGGCGGAGGCACGCTAACTGGAATTAAGATGGCGAAGGTCTCCTAGTTGAACGATGTAATTCCACCCAAAAGCCAAGATGGATAGGTAGGCACAACTCTTACAACAATCAAAAACGGGTATCTACAGCGGCCTTACCAGCGTATTACGACTGAAGGCTTAGCCCCGTACTAACATCCTATTAAATTCAAGACAAAAAAAACAGAGTTAGAACCCCGTAAATTAACAGAAATTTACTCACTTACCCATAGTTAATGGGGATAACGAAATCGACACCACAGTCGTACAGAAGCACAAAATTAAAAAAAAATTATAGCCCTCCAAGAGGGTGTATCGTAGATCCAAAAAAAAAAGATAAATCGATAGATCTCACGAAATTCACCTACGTTTAGGTATCGACAAATACTGCTTATTTATTTATAGCCGCAATAATGCGAAATATCCACTTGGACAAAGTAATTAAAATTACTCAACAGAAAATAAGCAGTCCTGCACTAATGTTCTCACCAGAGATTGACTTGCAAAAGTGAAATCCAAAACGTGTTTCCCGAACGCCGACGGATTGCATCTTTGCGCAGGTCCACAATACCGAATCAAAAGAAAACTACCCTAGAACCGCACGAAAGATTTGGACCTTTCAATAACCACAAAATGTATCTCGAGGGAAGATCGACAGTAACGTGTCTCTAATAAATCACGAAGTCTCTAATTATTTGAAACTCTCAATTTACAACAATGACCGGGACAGATGCAAACTTAGCCTGTCACAGTGATCCGAAACCGTGTGATTTAAAATGAATAGTTACCCACGCAGTTGTACGGTTGGTGCCCTGATCGGCATCGCACCAGAATACCTACCAACAACGAACATAGGGTGACAATGAAAACAAAACTTAGATAAAGACCAAATTGATTTTAAAAGATCATCGGAACCTGCAGGTAAAAATATAGAAGTTCCAAGCTCTTAATACGCTTCGAGAAGACGGTTAGTAGAACCGATCTAAACATATATTTCAGGGTAACAACAACACATAACCCCTACAGCTGTACCGAGGAAGGATCAACAGATGTTTCCATTACATAGAATATCGATGTCAGAGCAACAGAGCGAACTGCAAAACAATTAATAGTATGCCCAATATTTTATGGAATTCCTTGTCTAACATCTATTGCATTTTTAGTGAGAAATGGATGATAGAAAACCATCAATCGGACGAAGCATGTGTGTGTTCTAAGAGACGTATGAATACAAACGACAGTGAACACAATAAAGCCTGACTGTTGTCTCAAAGAATGTAAATCTATGGCAACTACAGCAGTCCCATAAATGCCACAGGTTAAATGCATTTCTCAGATATCGGAAGATATAACTAAATAGATGTAAACAAGGCTTGAACAGGCATATAAAAGTAACTCATATTGCACATGATTGTTGTCACAGGTAGGATTAATTAAGTTAGAAATAAGATAATTAGTTTACGTGTCATAAGTTACAAATTTCACACTCACAAAGAGGGTTTTTAACCGATACCATACCATACACAGCTATCAGAGGCATTTCACATAACTCAAAGGTCCGAGGGCAAACAATTATGTATAAGACACGCTCAGATAAACAATTAATGGTCATTGCCTTCCAAGATACTGAAAGATGTACGAGGTTTGTTCGAAAAGTCACGCGCTCTAGACAATTCTTTAAGGAATTCAAAAAAAAATACACATAACCTTACGAGGCCCAAATACAAAAGTGAATTCCAGGCATAACAAATTCCCTCCTTTTCCCGCGAAAAGAAATTGAACGTAGAGCAGTTTCTTGCACCGAAACATAGCAGTCGGAATAGAAGATATTTAAAAGGGTAAGTAAGCATACTAAAACGGACGTTGTCTACTACACGAACGCACACAGCCACACTCAGTCACAGCAACACCAAACAGCTTGGCCAAAACCACCACGTGGCCCTTCGGCATTCAACCGGTACGGGAAAGTAACGAAAAATAAATAAAACAAAGGGTGTCGAGATTCTGCACAGACGCGCCCCGAGACCTGTCCAACCGACAGCCCAGAACTTGAAGCATGACTAAATAAAGAACCATCTGAGTTTTGCCTTTTGGGCCTGCCAAATTACGCTAGATGCACACGAATTATACAAAACCTAAATGTCAACAGAATGCTGGAAATATATCATTGTTTAAGATGTAGTTATATAAATTTAAGCCATTTTACGAATGGGATCATTTAATAACATTTCTTATCGATCTTTCTACATACAGATAATAGTGTGTTTTCTTTACTTGTCAGATGTGTCCGAAACACTTCGAAATAAAACAAATACATCACATTTCGTTTACCAATTCAGTTATAAAAGCAAGCATTTAAAGTATGCGACTGCGGGTTGGCACCAACTAATCAGAAGTAATGCAAGAAACTTCAAACATCCGACTGAAGTTTGATTTTCGACGATAGTCTTATGAAAATTGAATTTCAGCTATCACATGTAAGTACAATAAGAACAGTAACGAGTTTTTAATATTATAAAAATGCTTCTTAATACAAAAAAAAATAACACGCAATAGCCACATTTACTTATGACAACAATGACGGTTATACAGGGCACGTCAAAAGTTTAGAAAACCGGGCATTATAAAGAGCATCAAGGCGATGCTCGCGTTTTAAGCGATTCAAGCTCGAAGAGATTGAAAATTCAACTAGTTTATTTTTAATAATACCAATAATGTGAATACATGGGCATATGTTCAACCCCATTTAATCTTATACTTTATACGTACATATATACAACTTTTCTCTATGATTCATACCTAATTTAATACATTTATTTAGCTATATAAGCCTGTACATTTCGGGTTAAGATTTATCCCGCCCGTAGGGATTAAAAAGTATTAATACATTTATTAACAATATAAATCATAATGGATTGTCCAGGATGGAACGGACATCTCTTTCTCACTTCCTTCGTTAGGACTCTGGGGGAGCCATATTGGACAGCACAGGGACAGCAAGTTGGTCGGCTCTTCCCTGGCCGCCGAGCTTCATGGATGGTAAAATGAGTGATTAAAGGTGATCGACTTTTCTACTGGCCGTCGAGCTTCGTATTGATGGCTACTCTCTCCGGAACAGGTGTTCTCGTTCGGTCCTTGTGCCCATTGAACAAGGGGGCATGGCTTACTGCTTCGGCCTCCTCAGCGACCACGCACTGGCACCGCTCGCTGGTACGTTGGTCTTCTGTCCCCAGGAGTCCGTCTCCAGACGGACGCCATGAAGTGCTTATGTATAGTACTGCCCCATTTTAGTATAGTGTGGTCGCTGCTTGACTTGATAGCATTGTCAAGCTGAAGAAGATTAGCAGTTGGTAAGTTGGCACGGGGCCAGATACCTCTGGCACCCAGAAGTAATGGGGTGACGGTGATGGTTTTGTCACCCCATGCCCTGGCAGCAGCTTCTCGAAATCTCTGGTGGTCGTAGACCAACTTTTTCCGGTCCCAGGACTCAGCTAGAGTCCGTGGGCCTTCCCAGCAGACCTGGACGTCCACTATCGCTTGGTTGGTGGTGGATAGGTGGATCGCCAGGTCCGGAATGAATAGCTGGCCATCTCGATGGTATAGTCTGGGCTCCTTCTCCACAACTAATCCCTTCTTCCTCATGAAACGGGACACTTTTCCAACGACTTCATTGTGGCGATGGATTCTTTCATGATGCGTCACTGGGCAGCCCTGTAGCACGTGTGACAAGGACTCGACACGTTGGCAGCCGGCACGGCACTTCCTCTCCGCAACGGGCACTGATGGTAGGCCCTTGGTAGGCAGAGCGTTCGTTCGCAGGTGGACGGCTTTCACATAGTCTCGGCCCGAGCACACAGTTGCTCGATACGCCCCTGGAGAATCACGGGGATGAGACGTCTTAACTGGGGGAGACCCAGTCCTCCATCTCGGATGGCAGCGTGGAGGAACTGGTCACCGACGTGCATGAGTAAGTGAAAGATGGACTTCACTGTTTTCTTAATCAAACTGTCGCTCTTCGCCAAGATGTCTCCAGTGGTCGATGGCGCCTGGAGCCCATGTTGCGTGGGACAATATAGGATCTTAAGAGTACCCACTTCTGATCGGGTTTGAGGGGTGCGCGAAGCAAGTTGGAAAGCAACTCTTTAAGATTAAAAAGGGTGGTCTTCGCGGCCCCTGTACCACCGAACTGTAGCCCGAGATAACGAAACGTATTAAGATGCTCCAGCGCAGACAGCAGAACCCCGTTAACCCTGAAGAGCGGTCTGGTTCTTATGACGCTTTGACCCGACACCACCGTTGCAGAAAGTGAGAGGCACTTGGACGGATTTATCTCCATGCTGCAAGAATGGAAGAAACGGCATGCCCTATCAAGTGCCTGCGGGACGTGGATGTCGTCATCTTCAAAAATGAGAAGATCGTCCGCAAAGGCAACGGCTGAAACACGGGTGTCAGGGCGAGGGTGGCACCTAGTTGTTCGTCGTTCAGGTTGGATACAAGTTCATCGAGCACGGCGTTGAATAATGCAGGGCTGAGAGGATCGCCCTGCTTAACGCCTCTTAAAAAGCTGATGGAGTCGGTGGTGAAACCGCCTACTGAGATGTTGGTAGTGGCTTTATCTAAAGTTGAAGAGATATACTCTATGAAACCCACGTGGGCATTCATCCTGACTAGAGCGCGTATAATAGTCTCGTGTATGACAGTATCGAAGGCTTTTCGAATGTCCAAAGAAATGACATTGTACGACTTTCTCTTTGCACGTCTAGACTTGTTGTAGTGGTCTAATAAAGTGATGTTGGCGAGCGTCCCATCCAGATCCACAAATCCTCGTTGGAGCGGATGGTAGTCGAGTTCATTCATCATGAGTTTGGCTAGAACCCTGTGCAGCAGCCTTTGGAGGGCTGCCCCGATAGTAATGGGCCTCCAGTTGGAAGGATTCGTCCTGTCCCCATCTTTGGGGATCAGGATCGTCCTGGAGGTGCGCCATATGGAAGGTGTGTATCGACGATATAAAAGGAAGTTAAATAGTGCCTCAAGAAGTGGTATCGGCATTTCTTAACCTGGGCCACTGAGATGCCGTCCGGACCCGGAGCTGAATTAGTCCAAGTCCTTAAGGCGGCCAGGATTTCGTCGCCTTTAACGGGACGGTATAGCGATACATCAGGGTCTTGCGGTGATGAATGTGCACTAGGATCTGCAGCAATGATGTTCGAAGGGGTGGACTCGTAGATATTACGATATACCTCGTTGATGTTTGGAACGATGTCCTCCTCCAAGATAGGTTGGCCCCTAACAATCCTCGAGGCCAGGGATGATGTATGCTTCCTTAAACGGTCCTGGGCCTTCTTGTACTCGGCGGCCCTCCTATGCCTAGAGGTCTTGGGCGGCGGTGGTTTGGGTCGCGGAGCACGATGGTGCTTAGGAGGTCGTCGGGAAGTTGATGGAAACACTACCTCGAGCCAAGCAGTTATGCGGTTGTCCAAAGATGTTAGATCGTCCGAGAGGGCGGACTTAAGAAGCTCCTTGGAGTTGGGCTCTGCCTCTCTTATTAAGGAATGAAGGTGTCGAAGAAAAGTGACATCACCCTCATCCGGGACGATAGATACGCTAACCGCAGGTGCATCCGTCGGAAAAAGATGGTGGAGGCGAGCACCTAGACTTGGGCGTCTTACAGGAGATGTTTTTGACGGTGGAATGTCTTTGTCCGGAGACAAGTGAGATGAAGTGTGCGCGCGTCTTCTCGGTGATGGTAATGGTGAAGACGGCGACGTGGCGGAACGCTTTCTCTTTTCGGCAGCCGGTGTATGTGGTTGCAAGGGCTGCGGAGGGGGCACAAATGGTGATGTTGATGCCCGTTTTCTCTTTTCAGCCGGAGTAGATGGAAGTTGCGGCTGTAGAGATGCCTTTGGTTGCGGCTTCGTCAGCACCGGCACAGCCGGGACGACGGTCGAGTCTGACGCAGATGGTCGCCTTTGAGTAGTAGTTGGGATCTTCGATGCGGCACCCTGTGCGGGCCGAAGTTCTGGCTTCCGCAAAAGTAAGGGCATCTCTGAAGATGATATTGTTCCCCGCCTTGATCGTGCAGCGGGAGGGAGGGTCTGCGGGGATATAGATATCCTCTTAGATGAAGACGACCCAGCGGCAGGTGTTATAGGTTGCACTCGCTTCGCAGCTTGGGCACTGATGGTTCTCGGCGAAAGATGTTGTCCCGAAGAATGGGCGCAGAAGAAGAGGCAGCCCCGTCATCGGACAGTTGTACCACAGGCTCCGAACTTCCAGATGGAGCGGAAGCAGAACTAAGAGCTTTTTCACCGTGTGTCGCGTGATGTTGATGGACGTACGCTAGCTGGTTTGAGAGGAAAGGAGAGCGTGGGTTTGGCGGTCGCGGAGGACGTAGCATGTGAAAAGTTTCGCAATGCCTCCGTTTTAGCTTCCCGTTTCGCTCTCTCTAAGTACTTGGCGTACTCCGGCTTTTCACGACGGTGCCGGATCTGATGCGGGGTCAGTTCGGTAGCCTGTGATATCTCTCTGAAAGATATAACCCCCTTTTTCATCTTGGCCTCGATATTAGCTATCTTGGCCATTAGCGTGGATTCGGGGGCTGAAGTCTTCGCTTCTAACTCGGCCTGATATAAATCAGGGTGGGCCTTTCGCTCGTGCTGACGCACCGCAGCGAAGGACCCAAACGACGTAGGACAATGCTGACATTTTGTCCTGCCACGAGAACCACAGTCCTTACATGCTTAGCGAGATTCGCCTTTGCCGCGTATCCTTTTCCGCATTGGGGGCAAATGAAGGAAGGAGTTGATACTTGTAGTTGGGCCTGCCTGGGGACAGCACTAGACTTGTCACCCGTGCTTGTAGAGGTTATGGCAGGGCCCGCAGTTGCAGCGATGTTAACTGCTTTGGAGCTACCCGAGCGAGCGGTTTTTGGGATAGCTCCTAGTGAGGTGCCGGTGATCTGCACCGCGCTACCGGGAATCACCTGGTCGTTGTCTTGGGGTTCCTGAGAGTCCCGGGGAACCCGAACCCGTGGGTTCCCCTCACCGAGGCCAGACACGAAGCCGACTGTACGTTGACTGCTACCGAGTACAAAATGGGTTCTGAGGAGACGGGCTGGTAACCCCTCCCCTCGCCGGTGCGGAAATCGGACCGTTACCGTTAGTCATCTGGGAGTGAAGCTACCCAGAGTCCGGCGCCACCACGAGGAGGTGGTAACGGGCCTTGAGAGATGCAAGCATCTCCCCCGATAGAGGGTTTAAATTCAAAGGAAGTAAATTTCAGGGCTGCCCTCTATCTTTGGACTCCGGAGCAGGGTGGAATCGCTCCGAAGTGGAGTAACACAACTCTCTCACCAAAGTGGCCGCCACACTTAAGGGCCGAGAGAGTCATAGTTACTCCCGCCCAATATATATAGTAACATAGTAATAAAAAAACATAGTAGTAAAACACATTACATAGTGAAATACACCATCAGTCACAACTGAACTCCGACAAATATATATATATATATATATATATATATATATATATATATATATATATATATATATATTAATTCATTTTTTTCTTGGTATTAGCGACCATTACTTTACCAGCTAATTAAACATTAATAAAACACATTTTTTTAGACGTTTCGACAAAATTCTTTAATTATTAATGTTTAATTAGCTGGTAAAGTAATGGTCGCTAATACCAAGAAAAAAATGAATTAATACATTAACAAATGACCAAGAAAGATTAAATATTTATATATATATATATATATATATATATATATATATATGTGTTTTTTTGTTTTTTCTTGGGTTAATTGGGTAAAAATAAATTACAAAATTAAAATAATACGATCCATTTACTTTAACGTTTCAATGTTTATAACATCTTTTTCAAAAAGTCCAATCACAAATTAAAACTACAAATAATACAAACAGTCATAAATAAAAGAACGGCACAAAGGTGACAAAAAACTTACGTTGTAAATTTCAACACTTTTACACATAACAGCTCTCTGACACACAAAACGTTTTGTTATTAGTTTTTTATAATTGACTCCCATCGGGAACAGTAAGTTGCATAAACGAAATTTTATATTGGGCTTTTTTACCCTTTTAAATATCATTTTATAATTTGGCAACTAATTTATATGTTAAAATTGTGTACAGATATGTCGACGTTTTAAACAGTATTTGCGAGCTCTTCAACAAGCAATGACAAAATGTTAAATGTTTTTGTGGCATTATTTCTTTCTATGATGTTTTTTGATTTTTTATCCTCCCACTTGGCAGTTATCACGTCTGTATTTTAAGGTGAAATAATAGTATTATTAATTTTGTATATCGAAAATGTTATTATATTATTAATTTTATATATGAAAAAACCCAAACCGTAAAATCAAGAAGTGGGTCACATGTAATAATTGTTATTATAGGATGGGAAAGTAAATGTTTGAAAGATTTTCGGTATCTGCCCGATCATTAATAGCATTCTTATTTTTTTTGATATGAAGCATTTCCAAAAATTCTCTCGCCTTTGAATTATATTCTTTGTCGATAATTTTAACTTTTTTATAATCAAAACTATGTTTTGTGGTGGATACATGTTTTTTTAAAGCGGTAGTATTCTTACAGTATTTGTGTCCGTTTATTCTATTCTTCAGGTATTGCTTTGTTTGACCTATATATACACCATTACATTGTCCACAGGGGATTTCGTAAACTACATGCGTTTCGAACTCCATTGGTGTTTTAGTTTTGAGCTTAGACCACAACTGTTTTAAATTATTTGAATTTTTGTTCGCTATTGTGATGTTTAATGGTTTGAATACACGTTGTAACTTTTCAGATAATGTTTTTATATACGGCAGGGTTATGTACTGTGTGTTATTTGTCATGTTTGATTTTTCTTTTTTGTCTTTATGCTGGTTTGTTTGGCCGTTGTATAATGCATACGTCTTTCTCCTCACAAGTTTATCAATCAAGGTTGGCGGATAGTTGTTATTGACCAGTGTGAGCTTTATTTTTTTAATAATTTCTTCCCGATATATGGGTGATGTAAGTGTTAGGGCTCGGTTAATGATATTAGATACAACATTTTTTTTATATGCCATCGGCGTAATGGAGTTGAAGTTCAGGTACCTCCCTGACCAGGTGTCTTTTGTAAACCATTTAGTTAGGATTTTTCCGGTTCTGTAATCTCTTATAAGGGTGGTGTCAAGAAAGTTTAATACTGAGTTATTTTCTTTTTCATAAGTGATTTGAATGTTTTTATGAAACTTATTAAATTGTTGACAAATCTGTTCTATGAATTGTTCTGGTATTGCAGTGATACAATCATCAACATATCTCTTAAAATGTGACCCACTTCTTGATTTTACGGTTTGGGTTTTTTCATATATAAAATTAATAATATAATAACATTTTCGATATACAAAATTAATAATACTATTATTTCACCTTAAAATACAGACGTGATAACTGCCAAGTGGGAGGATAAAAAATCAAAAAACATCATAGAAAGAAATAATGACACAAAAACATTTAACATTTTGTCATTGCTTGTTGAAGAGCTCGCAAATACTGTTTAAAACGTCGACATATCTGTACACAATTTTAACATATAAATTAGTTGCCAAATTATAAAATGATATTTAAAAGGGTAAAAAAGCCCAATATAAAATTTCGTTTATGCAACTTACTGTTCCCGATGGGAGTCAATTATAAAAAACTAATAACAAAACGTTTTGTGTGTCAGAGAGCTGTTATGTGTAAAAGTGTTGGAATTTACAACGTAAGTTTTTTGTCACCTTTGTGCCGTTCTTTTATTTATGACTGTTTGTATTATTTGTAGTTTTAATTTGTGATTGGACTTTTTGAAAAAGATGTTATAAACATTGAAACGTTAAAGTAAATGGATCGTATTATTTTAATTTTGTAATTTATTTTTACCCAATTAACCCAAGAAAAAACAAAAAAACACATATTTTACAAAAAAGGGGTAAAGAAAAACAACATTTTATATTTATACTATATATATATATAGTTTTTATTCCAATATTTCGCAATACAACGCATCATTGCTTCATCAGGGATAAAGTTTCGACTTCTGTGTGAGAAAAAACTGCAACATTTACTTAACAATGCCGTCATATTTATAACATATCACACTTAACACTTTAAAATTGTCTAAAATAGCAAAAGTATAAAACAAAACGTAAGATAGAGGCACAATAATATGCACGTGTGTATATGTTTCTTCTTTACAGGTGAAATCAAGACTGATAATTATATATATATATATATATATATATATATATATATAATCGGACCGTTTCTGTTTAGAAATTAAAAACTCATTTATTCAAACTCTATATATTTCGCCACTGCTTTGTGGCTTCTTCAGGAGTGAATTTGAGTAATATGAAGAGGAAATACAGTTTTTACATAGCCGTAAAAGTTGTAAAAACATCAGACAGTGAAACAACACGTTAAAAAAGACATCGACTAATAATAACTAAAAACACTTTACACATTTTTTTAACAACTAAAATATCAAAGTATTACAACACAAAATACATTCTTAATTGTTTACAGTTGTATGTTACGAAGTGTGTGTCAGTCGTGTAAGCGATGTGTGTACTGCGGATATGAAGCCACAAAGCAGTGGCGAAATATATAGAGTTTGAATAAATGAGTTTTTAATTTCTAAACAGAAACGGTCCGATTATCCTGAGAATCCACTACCCAATATTTAATAGTACGGACGAGAAAACAATATTTATCATATATATATATATATATATATAGTACAGTTTCAATTTGTGGTTTTTTTTTCTTTACCCCTTCTTTTTAAATAAAATATGTGTTTTTTTCTTGGGTTAATTGGGTATAATAATGTACACAGTTAAAAATATACGTTCATTTACTTTAACGTTTCGATGTCAACATCTTTCTCAAAAAGTCATACATAATTAAAACTACGAATAAAATAACAGATATAAGTATAAAGAATGGCACAGAGGTGACAAAAACTTACCTCGAAAATTCCATCACGTTCACATATAACAACATCAACTAACAGAACACAGCGAGACAATACACGCAATTTTATATTAGGCTTTTTAACCCTTTTCAATTTCATTTTAATATGGCAATTGAATTATATTTTACAGTTGTGCATCAACATATAGCTATTTTAAAATAGCCAAGAAAAAAACACATATTTTATTTATATATATGTCGCAGGCAAATAGTAATTTCAGGAAAATAGTATCTACCTAGGCAAATAGTATCTGCCTTGGCAAATAGAATATTTGTTTCTATAACAGTTAAATGACTAGGCAGATAGTTTTTGCCTAGGCAAATATTATTTACCTAAGTAACTTTTAGGCAAATACATTTTTAAGTGAAAATAATGGTGAGGTTGTGACAGTAAGATGTTGGGAAAAAAACAGACTTTATTTTTGCAATAATGATTGTATTTTGACAAAAGAAACAGACAAAATAAGCTGGATATTATTATACGTAGGTAGGTATTTACCTACTTGTTTTGGCAAGTATTGCTCGAATGACATCTGCTGTTGCACATATTGTTGGACTTGAAACAGGTACATCGTTTAGTGCGGCACTGGGCTTTCGAAGGTTGACATTGACATTTCGAAAAGCCCTGGCCCGAAAACATAGATTGCGCAACGCAGGCTTCTCTTAAAGAAATAAACCTATCTTGAGGAATATCTTCAGACTTGAAACTAATTGCCGATACAGGTGTTATGTCGCTCCTTGTCAACCAGTTCTTCAAAGCGCCTGTTTTTGTGCCAATACGGTAAACATCGTTCTTATGATCAATTATAATTCCCTCTACATTTTTTTTGTCTAATGGCCCTCTATCAAATTGTGGAATTGCAACAGTTACAAATTTACCTGTTTCTAAGTCGCCAAAAATGGTTTTGCTCTTTTTCCTCATTATCTCTGCTGCTTTGGTTTGTCCTTCATAGGATTGTTTTCGATTAATCCTAATATTTTTTTCATTGATGCAGAGTCTGCAAATAATTTGAGTTCCAGACCCTTCATCGTTTTCATCAACACTGCCACAAATTACATGTACTATTTTATTGCACTGTAAACAAGTCGGAGCACTCGTGGTTTCGTTGCCACAAACGCAGCAATATTTGTCATTAGAGCCTGTGTCACAACCTTGACTAGTAGCTTGGTCTGAAGCATTTACCACAACGTTATCTATTATTATAGGAATACTTTCTATGGCATCTTCTATGTTGGTGTCAATTTGATAATTTTCAATTTCTACCATTTTTGCATCACTTGAATTTTCTTCTGCTTCTACTAGTGCTGCAACACTGCCATCAGTGCCTTCATGCAATGAACATTCCCTGTTACCATCAGCATTGTTTGTGTTTAAGATGTTCAACTCCTCTTCCGTCAGTATCTTATCAATAAAATCTGATGGCAGATTTGTAGATCTTAAACCTATTTTCGGATCTGCACCATATAAACTTTTGTAAGGAGATCTTCCAATGATGCGATGGTAAGATGTATTTTTTTGCCATTGCACAAAGTAACATCCTATGGACCAGTGGGAACTTTTATTTTCTTCCATCCAAATTCTTAACATTTGTTCAACGTCTTGGTTTGCCCTTTCTACTGATCCTTGGCTTTGTGGATGCCTGGGACGTCCATGTACGATTTTGCATTCTGGCCACAACAAAATCAATTCTTCTATTACTTGTGCAGTAAATTCCCGTCCATTATCACTCTGCAAGATCACTGGTGCACCTTGTTCGAGAAAAATTTTCAGTAATTCCATGGCAACCTCCGCAGCCCTTTTTGTTTCTAATGGTCTTAAATACAAGAATTTTGTCGAATGGTCTTGATAATTTAAAAGCCATTTATATTTTCCATCTTACATTGAAATCTTTTGATATTATTGGCTTTACAACCAAACCAGCCTGCTTCTGTTTTTTTTTTAAGTTACCTACACGTCTTACAGAATTGTGCGTATATTTCAACCGCCAGTCTTGGAATATTACACTTCTTTTTTAAGTTATGAAGCATTTTGTCCCTTCCCCCGTGTCCTGTAGCTTTGTGTTGTTCTTCAATTTTATCGAACATTTCTTCAATTGGTGTAACATAAATTAGATCGTCCTCAACCGATTTTGCTTTTAAAATAACTTTTGTTACCCCAGATATATCGAGGAGATCATATGTTTTGCCGTAGTATTTTTCTTTTGCTGTGAGGGCTTCACCATTATTTTGAAGTAATTTTGAACGGAAACTTTTTAAAACATTATTAACTTCATCGATTCGTTGTTGGTTCCATGGCTTCTTTGTTGTGGTTTGTTCGTACTTTGCATGAAGTCGTAAATAAAATTCATTTTTATCTACCATGTTATATATACTAATAATGTACTAAAAAGGAACACAGCAGATATTACACAAGATTAGATAAAGTGAATAATAACTTACTTGATGAGAAACTTGGAAAATAACTAGGATTATAAATGGAACAACTGAACGAGCATAAACATTAAGTGAACATAACCTCAAATACGAATGAAAAATCTATTTGCCTACGTACGACTCCGGCAGATACCTTTTACCTAGGCAAATGGCTTTTAAATAGAAATAAAGGTTAAAATACCATTTGCCAAGGCAGATACTATTTGCCTAGGTAGATACTATTTTCCTGAAATTACTATTTGCCTGCGACATATATATATATATATATACATACCCAGCTGTCTAAGCCCGACATACACTACAGGCAACCTACAGCCCGGCATTTCCTTTCTAATTAGAGCTGTGTAGTCTACAGCAGATGTTTTGATAAATGTCTATTTCTTGAGGCAACTTGAGAGGGGTAACTTTTTGCTGATATATAAATTTGTCTACATTTGACTGTTATTAGGAATCCACATATATTTCACCGATTATACGAGTCCCATTTGTATAAACGTATATATACTACGCATTATAGGAAGCTCTGCATTGTTGCCAGAGCGCAATTTATCTGTGATAGCTTTAAGGAATTATAGGAGTCTAGTAGGCATAAGGAAATATATTTTCATTTGTCTATTGTTTTATTATTTTGTGTACTGGTCTGTTTGCCTACTTCTGTATGTTTTTGCGACTATGTTAGAAATATATAACTAAATGGAAATAACACTGGCTAAGAAATGCATAACTTTATTTAGAGTCCATTACAACAAATATTACATATTAATTTTTTTTACGTAAAACATTGTAGATAAATGTTTTAATGCGCACCCAGTCCTTATTTTGAAAAATATGCGCATGTGATTTTAGAAATTCATCACACTCATGTTTTTTTGGTGTAACTTTTCTGTTTATATGTGATTCAAAATACTGGGACACGATTTTCTTTTCCTTTTCAGACCACTTCATTCGTCCATATTGCTTATTGTTATGTTTTTCTTCTCTGAAACAAATATTAGAAAGTTTTAATGGGGAAACAGAACATTAATTTTAGTGCAGAATAAGGTAGCTTTAAATTAATCGCATTTGATAAAACTACATTGTACTTATTACTGAGTTTATTTTTTTATTTATGATTTTCAGCAAATTACTTACTGCTGAGACATGTTACTTCTGATAGTGTTTCTTTATTTGTTTATTTGTATTCAAAAATGAAATAAGCGAAATGCAAATCCATGTAGTAAGGAAGAAGCTGTCTTAAGATCAAGTAATATCAGCTTTATGCCAAAGTTTAAGAACAAGTAATATTTTCATTTTAATTGAGTTGTAACTAACAGCATATCTCATTATTAATTAATTAATTGTTGCATACCCAAATTTCTTTCTGGCAAGGTCGTCTCCACTCTCAATGAATGTTTGGTGTGCTTCAGACGTTATTTCTTTTCCATTTGAAAATGTATTTTGAACATTGTTTGCAGCTATCGTAAAAGAATCATTTGTTAGGCTTTCAGGAATTTCTTGGGAAACTGTATGTCTGTCTAAATTTGATTTTTCGGTGGATGATACTTTATGACAGGCTGTTCATCATATTCATTGCATTCAGGTTCAGAACTGTAGTATACTTCATTATCAACTTCAATTTCATTTAAATTCTTTCCTCGGAATTGATCCCCGTTGCCTTTTTCCATCAGTAGTAAAATTTTAGCTACTTTAGCCGTTTGATATATATCTTGCGGAAGCCTAAAATGAAAATATTATTAACAAAATGTGTCAATAACAGAAGAAAATTTATACCGATAAAATTCAGCATGTGTCTTTTTCGTGTGCCCCATGAAGGTAGCTATCTGCTCCATCTCATCGTCTTCCATAGCCATTAATTGCAGGGTAGTTGCAATGTGCTTTCGAAACTTGGTTGATGTTAGAAGTTCTGGATTTTTAGCACCACAGTTTTTTGCTAATTTATTTATTATATTTACACCATTCATCCAGCGATTCTCTGAATCAGGATTTGCAAATAGGTATGGGTTACACGGAGGCACAATGTCTGTTTCTTGTCGTACTTTTAATAAGCAATTAATATGTTTTGTGTTTGTTTTGAAAATAATATAGGTACAGGTTTAGAACCTTTTCCGCCAGTGACTATTCGTTTATGGTTTTTACAAATGATTTTTTCCACTTCAGTGAGAGCTTTTGTGAAACATTCTTGATTAATCGTACTGTATTCTTTGTTATAATTGTCTATTTTTAAGTACTGCACATCCCCAACTCGTTTACGATTAAAAATTACTGTTTTAGCTAAAATGCATTCTGTTAATTGTTTATAATATATTTTTCTATTCATATCAATGCTTAGTTCATTAAATGCTTCGTTTGAAAGCTTATCTAGATACTCATTGAATAACTGAATGTCACTTGCAAGTGGTAACTGTAATGACTTGTCCTAATGCTTTTCTTTTAAATTTTTTAAAGCTAAGCTAGAGAGTTCATTACACCAATGACCTTCAATTATTTTTTTTAGATCTTTAATTTCAGTTTTTTAGTTGTGTAATCATAGCCTTTTATACCTGGAATATTTTTCTTTTCAAGAACTAATTTATACGCTACATCACAAACAATTTTCAGATTAGTTCCCATATGCAATGCTAATGATGGTGATTTGAACGTTGTTGTATCTATCTCGTAGCCACTTATAATTTTTGTAGCAGAAATTAAATACTGAAACATTTCAGGTTTTAGAGCATCAAATAATCCATCAAGCCTATGTAAGTGTCTTAATGCTATTAGTTGTCGTCCCATTTCTCTCATTTTATTGGATACAACATTGATAATTTGTTGTCTCTTATGTTTAGAAAGAAGTGTGTCACCGTATAAACATATGAGTGGGTCATTTTTTACTGTAACACTTATTGCGTCAGCTCGTATGATATTAAACACTTCAGTTTTTACTCTAGAGAACTTTAAAAAATCCTTATTTTTTAAATGTATTGTCGCCATAAATGTCTGTGAAGTAGCTAGGTGGCTTTTACTCAGTCTTAAGCTATTCTCTGGTTTACTTTTACAAGTTTTAACGTGCCTGAATAACATTTTTTTCGTGTATTGACCTAAACAGTAAGTGCATACAAAGTATTCAGCGTCAATTTTTTTTGAAGATTTTACTGGATGTGTGATATTTTTTTCTGTTTTCAAAATAAAGTCCCCTTGTTTTCTCAATGCTGCCACAAGTTCCAAACGTTGTTTACTTCTTGGTTTTAAAGTAATAAGTTGCTGAATTTCTTTGTGGTTTTTATGGTGTCTAAGAAGATGTCTTGTGAAGTGTGTTATAACGTCTTTAAAGCAAATAGGACATATAGTTGGTCTCTCTCTTGCTGACGGTTTTTTAACATAGTCGTCAGTGGATACCTTAAAGAGATTATTTATACATATCGTGTTAATTTATTAATATACAAGTATATTATTTGAGAATCTTGATCCTCTAAATACATATTCTAGAAGGAAGTCCAGTATTTTATTACTTATAAAAGAATTCAGTAATATTTTTGGGGGGAATGTGGTTTCTTTTTCAAAGTAATTAAAAATCCAAAATGTGAAAAAGTGAAACCAAATTTTTCACAATTCCAACTGATTTACAGTAGGTATATACGTTTTTTTCTGCGATATTCAACTAATTGTTTTTTCACAGCGAACGTAAAATAAGTTCAGTAAAATTTATTTACCAATGCTCTTTTCTATTATTTTGTAGTATATGCGGTATTATCATAATATACAGGAAGAAACACATATAACTATTGCTAACACTTGTTAGCATTCCATAGAGAAATGAAAAGACAGAAATAAAAATAAAAATTGTGAAGAGATTAAATTACTACTTTGAAAGTGAAGTACTATTCTTAAATTTTGTAGATATTTAGAGAATTAAACAGCTATTGTTTGATAAATAAGATATGTTAAAAAACTTACTGAACAATAAGATATTTCTGGTAATCTTACATTACTTTGTTTTTCACTGTTTTTGGTATTCCCCGGTATATCCAAATTAACGTCATCCTTTGGTTGAATATACGAATTGAGGGTTTTTATGGAAGTTGAAGTGCTATATTTCTACAAAGATTATATTTTCATTAAAAAAATGTGTATTGTACTTACAAAATTAGCATACTTTGCTTAAAAATAACTTATTCAAAGTATTACATTTACTATAATGCTACTTACATTTTCTACTGAAGGGATAGTATCTGTGGTATAAATTATAGACGAAACCGCAGAGATGGAATCAGAAATTTCGCCGTCCACAGAAGGTACGTATTCAGATGATGACCTATTAGCAATTCCGTCAAATAGATCATTATTTGAACTAACGGATGTTTCAGATATAATTGATGAAGAAGCAGGCGAAGATGTTTGTTCTTGCATATTTCCGTTTTCAGGTACTTGTATCTCTAAAATGAAGTTACTTTGTATGTGTATTTTATTTTCCAGCATGAATCTAACTTTTAGGATAAAAGAAATGATGATTCAAAACTACAGGCTCAAATCACATCCAATTTTAATCTATCATTTATCCTCACAAAATTATCAATGGAAACCCATGGTATTTTGGAATAAATTTTATAGGTCGCCAATAAAAAAATCCATTGACGTCGAAATAATATTAAAAACTAACACGTTGTAGCCAGTAATTTACTTTCCGTCATTTGTCAAAAACTTATTTTGTTATACCTATCTACTAATTATAATGCTTCAACTCCGCGTTCCTTACCTTTGGCTCACGACGTTCAGTACGTGTTTTCTTAGAACTTTACTCATGCAACTCTATCTTTTTACATGGCCATAAATAGAAATAAAGCCATTGTTCAATTTTGAAATAAAAGGTAAACGTTGTCATTAATAAATCACGCAAGGCATCCTAGGTTTCATAAAAAGATTAAATATTGTATATTGTGTATCAGGTAATGAACATTTGAATGATCCATTTGCTGGAAACATATTTCTAATACTAACTACAAGGGCTAGAGTATCAACGTTCCTTATTTTTTGCTTAGCCTGTCTAAAGAAGACCAATGCAATAGAAAAATATATTTGAATTTCTAACAAAATCTTATTTAACATTCGTAAATTTCTTAGGGATAAAAAAGTACTATTCAAGGAATTAATGTTTACAGTTCTCTTTTTGATAAGTAAACAAATGCAATTTTGCACATAACGTCGGATATTATAAACTATATTCCTTAGAAAACAGTCAATATTTGTGGAAAACTTTGTTAAGGTTAGAATCTTCCCGGCACTAATAGGAAAAAATGCATTAATAATGACTCAGCGGGCTGAAGAATACATTTAAATACATAATGTTTTTAATTTTGGATATCCAGTGAAAGTTAGAATCATATCAAAGAATAAAATTCGTACGTTATTACTGCATTATGATGAAATCATTTATTACTTCATTATATATTATTAAAGGTTGGATTATATGCACTAAAAAATGGTCAAAATATGCATGCAAATATGCACTAAAAAGTGAGGAAATATGCACTTAAATATGCATTTATGCACTTAAGTATGCAGTTATGCACTTAAATATGCAGATATCTGGAATTTTTTTCGGAACACTTACGACAAAAAATCAAAACCCATTTTTATACTATTCATATATATCTATTTATAATCTCAAAACGTAATTATTATACATAATCTAACAACAGTTTTTTAGTTATTATTACTTATTAATTAATTAATTAATATTAATACATTCATATAATACACATAATGACATAATTATTATAAATAACTTAAATAAGAAACATTAGTCGCAATTCCTATTGAAACAATAAATTACTAAATATTTCTCTATATTGTCAACTGTTAGAGATTGTCTGCAGTCATTTAAAATATATTTATAAGCCGAAAATACTCTTTCGACGTCGCAAGACGTTATAGGAGCAAACTTAAATTTGCTGATAAAATTTGGTTCCAAATCTAACTCAATTGAAAAGTTACCATTTAAAACTTTATTAACTTCGTTTAATTTTTTAAAGCCTAAATTTTTTTCTATAACTGAAGAAAACTTATTTTTAATATCAACTGAACCCTCTATTTTACAAATTTTATCTCTTGTTTTATTCACAATAGAAACAGATTCATGCAATGGGAGGCCTTTTGTTTCTAAATTTGTTATTGCATCTGCAATACAAACAAAATTGCTTTGAATATATGCCAATTGATTTTTTAATAATGGATTGCTAAAAAGGTTTACACATTTTTCAATAGCCATTGAACTGTCAGAACTAAAATCAGAAATTACCTCTTTTAGTCCACTATAATTTGTTGAAATAAAATCTACAGCTTTTAACCAAGTACCCCACCTAGTTAGCACAGGCTCTGGGGGCAGTGGAATTCCGGGCAATTTTTCTCTGTATACTTGAACACGTAAGGGAGCTTTAATAAATACTTTTTTAATGTTTGTTACTAAACTATTTACAAGCGAAAACTCTAATCTGACAGCTTCGGCAACTCTGTTCAAACCATGTGCTAAACAGGTACAGTGAATTAATTTAGGATAAAATATTTTAAGATTTTTTGCTGTTTTTAACATATATGGGGCAGCGTCAGTCACCATTAATAAGACGTTGTCTGTTGGTATTTTCTCAGGTAAATAAAAACTGCTTAAGCAGTCATTGATAAACCGAGTAACTGTCAAATTGTTTGTTTTGTCCAGTTCTTTTACACTAGTCAAATAACCATTACCTGGTTTATTCTGTTCCAAGCTACCCATAACAAAATTTGCAATATACCGTCCTTTGACATCAGTGGTTTCATCAACTGAAAACCAAATCGGTTTACTACCAATTCGCTCCTTAATAGTCGCCATTACAGATTCATAATTTGAGTCAACAAATTTCTTACGCAACGTTGAAGAGCTAGCAATTTTGAAATCTGGAGTATAAGTGTTGAAAAATTTATGAAATAAAGTGTGATCGATTTTTTGTAGAGGAATATTCAAACTCGGGAAGAGGTTACTCAAATCCTTGGAGAAATTTTCCTGCGGGGAGTTTTTTACTTGGTGATTCTGATTATTGGTAAGCAACTGTTGAACCATTGCGGGTAGGGTTTCCTTCTTTTCTTTGTGAATTTTAGTTCCCAAATGTTGATCCACTTGAAACTTTTTAACGCAACTAATCTGCAAAAAATATACAAAATTTGCATAAATATTATATACTTTTTGAAAAAAATGTAAATACGTATTTGAGAGCGATTTATACCGTCGTATAATAAACAGTAAAAGATAACAGTAAACTTACCCTCTTTTCGCACACGGTGCAAAAAATATGACACGAGTCAATTATTTGCAAATCCTTTTTGTCGGCAATCCATCTCTTTAGTAGAACACTTTTATCTGTTACGTGCTTAGGCATTTTAGAAAACTAGACAAACTAATGCTTTTGAATTTCTGGCAAGAACTGAAATAATTATCTGTTTACGAGTTGAACAAAAATAAACGGGGCGAATTAAAATTCATCCCTTCTAATATTTAGCAACCAATGGCAAAATTCCAAATACCCCTCCATAATGATATCATCGATATAAATTTTAACTTGCCTTTTTTAATAACGATAAATACACTTGTTGATACTTTTTTAAATTGGAATGTTAAAAGTGTTTGCGAAAAAGATCTAATCAATAGAATTTATAACAAGTAAATATTTACATTCACCGATTTTATCCAAGAATTAGATTATTTTTCCGAGAAATAACATGTATTTAATGCGAGGTATAAATATATATTTGAAAGTAGGTATACGTAGAACGTTATATGGAGCTTTGCGTTGAAGAAATTTTAAATTACTCTAACAATATGTTCTTTGATGAAAAAATAGAAGCTTGAATTATATAGTATTCCAACTGTGGCACCGGTTTATACATTTTTCTATGTCAATAAAGGTTTCTTATCTTACACTTTTCGGTCGTTGAAGTACAATAATCCAAACAGAATGTATACAATAAATTTAGAATGGATTTTATATAATACTTGCTTAATTGATACCGTAGCTTTTCTAAGTAACGTCCTTCCACCACTTTTGTCATTCAAATATCGTTTCCATTAGAACCCCTCAAATATGCAACAATTTATTTTGCATATGCATTTATAAAAAATTGATAAAATATGCATCTATGCACTTAATATGCATTTTGCATATAATCCAACCTTTATATATTATACTTTATACTAACTAAATAAAATTTATAAGATATTTTTACTTACCTGATGGACATTGCTTTAATGCTAAATTTAAAATTCTTTTCGAACGATTCATTTTGTCACAATATAAAGAATACTCGACGACCGATCCCTATATAATACTGAATATGACAAATGACCAAAATCAAAATAACGTATTTACTTATTGCAATATTGCCAAATTTACGGGCTTCCTGCAAAATGTGCTATTACAACAGGCTTCCTAAAATGCGTAAGATCTCTCCAACATGTATATAATTATATACCGAGCGACTAGCACGCTCTCTACAGGTCAGTGCAATCAACTATATCGCGTATATTTTGCGATGTTAAACTTCATTTTGAAGCCCGGACAAAAAATTTACTACGCGTTTCTCTCACTATAGCACGACTGTTGGCGAGTTTTAGCACAGTTACCTTTAGGAAGCCCGAATGTGGGCTTCGTAAGGTCGCAGCGGGCTTCATATGATAAACATAATGTAGTATTTTGGGCTTCTTATTGATGGATAATATATATATATATATATATATATATGTATTAACCGACCTTATCAAGCCTAAAACACTATATTACTCCTATGATACCAGGCCCGACACTTACTTACGAAGCCCGATTTCGGGCTTGGTAAAAACACCGTGTATATCGACAGTATTTGATGTTACCAATGCTAACATACTTAAATTTAAATTTTCGAGGGGGCTTCATAAAGTGGTCTTATATCGCATTTTATACGCCTTTAGTTCAGCGAAACTCCGCATAGCCGGCGCTGCGGTGGTTTGTATATACACTATAGATGATCTACGCATGTTAGCAGACCCGCTGATATTAAACGCATTATCCGAAGCCCTTCAGTTTGACAACACTGTGTAGGCAGAAAGAATATGTTGATATTTATTGTTCACTGAAACTTTTAAACCAAATCTTAAATAAGAAATAGACTGAAATTAAGAGCTCATTAATTAAGTCAGTATTACTCTCTTAACGTACTAATTGATATGTGAAATATAATAATTTGTTTTTCTGGAACTGAGTGATAATAGGGTAGACACTACGAGTACTTACATCTTACACCAAAATGTTGATTCTTGTTTTTACAGAACTATCACGTTATTTATTGTGTTTACTAAACAATATATTGGCTATTTAGATCTTAACTATAAAAAATACCCTATTTAAATATTTGCTTGAGAAGTAGGCGAATAGTTATTAGTTCATTATAAAATATGAATTAACAATTTGACTAAGCTGGAAAAATTGTATTTTTTGATTCAGTTCCATAATTTAAATAAAGAAATGATTTCTACGTATTTCATGTACTAATTTTGTTGCTGTAATATGGTTTTGGGACATTTAAATCAAGCAGAACATAATCGTCAATTTTATTGTGGGGTATAAATGTATTCCGCACTGTACGATATTATTATTATATACTAACACAAGGAAAATAATTATGGGTAGTAGTAATAGAACAAAATGCAAGAAATGTTGAATAAGGTGAAAACACAAATTTCACAACAACTGGATGTTGTTTAATAATAATAAAAAACTCAAACATACAAGAAAATTGATTTTATTTATTTATTTTTTTTCTAGACACGCTTCAAAGTCTGCTTTGATGATGCAGCTTCGTCATCTTCATTTTAGTGTTCCGATTCAGAGCTATAATAAAGATCTCTGTGTAGCTCAATTTCATTTAGACTTGTTCCTTTAAACTCGTTTCCTTTACCTTTATCCATTAATAACAGTACTTTTGCAACTTTGGCTGTCTGATAAATGTTTTGTGGTAATCTTAAAAAATCTGTAAAACTCCGTATGGGTTCTTTTTGTGTGACCTATAAAGCTTGCGACTTGTTCCATTTCGCAATCTTCCATACTCATTAGCTGTAAAGTTGTTGCTATGTATTTTCGTAACCTTGTAGATATTAAATGCATTGGCTTTATAGCCCCATAATTTAAGGCTAATTTTCTAATAACATTTGTTCCGCTCATCCACCTACGAGTATCTTCTGACCCCTGTTTGGGGTAACCACATTGCTGCTTTCCCTTACTTTCAACAAGAATCTTATACATTTTTCTTTCTTACTTATTATTTTTCCATCTGTACTGAGGAATTTTAAGAACGCCTCCTAATTACAATTTATATTAATACTACTTGCATAAGTCTCTATTTTTAAATACTGAACGTCGCCTATTCGTTTTCAGTTAAATATGACTGTTAAGGTCAAGACGCATTCAGTTAAAATTTTATAGTTCATTTTAATCTGCATATCTGATGGTAAATTATTTAGTGTGTTTTATGCGTTATCCGCACAGTTATATAGATATAAATGGAATATTTTGTATATCCTTTGTTAGAGGTAATTATACTGGCGTTTGCCATTGTTTTTCTTTAAGACTCTTTAAAGCTAAACTAGCCACCTCATTGCACCAGTAACCCTGAATCAATTTCTTCAGTTCTTTTATTTCCTTCTTTCGTTCTTCTCTATCTGTCCAAGTAATGTTAGGTAAATTTCGTTTTTTATGGCAAGTTTAAATGCAACGTCGTGCACTATCTTTAAGGATGTTCCCATGTGCAAAGAAAGCGAAGGAGCATTACAGCAATTTGTCCCAGGGTCAAATCCACTTATTTTTTTAGCTGCTATTAGGAGATATGTAAACGTTTCTGGTTTTAAGGCGTCAAATAAGCCTACAATATCCTTATTTATCGATTTTAAAGCTCTTAATAGTCTGGCAAGTCCTCTCATCTTGTTTGAAACTACAATAACCATTTGTTGTCTTTTATGAGTATTTAATAAAATTTCTCCATATAAGCAAATTAAAGGATCATTTTTTGCGGTAAAACTTATGTCATTTGCACAAATTATTTCAAACACCTCTGATTTTACACGCGAAGTCTTTAGAAAATCATAATTTCTTGAGGTAATAGAAGCCATAAATGTTTGTGAGTTTGTTAAACATTTGTTGCTTACTTTCTCAATATCCGCTGATTTGCTTTTACATGTTTTAACATGCTTAAATAATAGTTTTTGAGAGTAATGACCCAGACAATATGTACAAACAAAGTACTCAACATAAAGATTTTTCGAATTTCTTACTGGATTTAAAACACCTTTCTCTACCCTTAAATGAAAGTAACTTTTTTTAAAGAAGAAGCTAAAGCCAAACGTTTTTTTACTTCTTGGCTTATAACTCTGAAGCAACAATATTCAATAAGGTTTAAAATAATATATTCCTATGATTTCTGTTTACAAAAAACAGTATTTGTGGTGAAATAACATAATTTTTATACAGCTAAAATGTATACAGGCTGATTCATTTTCGGTCCTCACCATGACGATCTCGTTTATTATTAGATATAGGGTATAGGTTTAAATTTGGCAAAGTTGTTAAATTTTGTATTTGTTATGAATTCATAAAGAAAATGGACCTGTGGCAAATGACGTTCGTTTAAAAAAAAGTGAAAACCCCATTTTGTTCTTTTACTTATAAGTCTTATAACACTTAATTTGGCCTTGTAGAGAAAAAGTAAAAACACATTCTTATGGCCACTTTTAAACCTCTATGCATTGGAGGGCTCGAAATTTTTATATGACGTTTCGTTTCTTTCTAGCCATCATCAACTATCTAATTACTTATAGGCGCCATACTGGATTTAGATACCTTCAGAAAGAGTTTTTGTTTTCTAGTTTCAACCATGTACTACATGTTGACAACAGTTTTTGATATTATGCTTTAATTGAAAGAGTAAATTTTAAAATCAAATTAGGTAGCCATGAAATTTCAATACGTCAAATATATCATTTATCGTTAATTAGTAATACAAAAGTGTCATACACCAACGAAGAGAAACGAGATATGTTAAGTATTCTTTATTCTTCAAACCAAAATTCAACAGTAGCGAGTACAAGATATTTACAATTATTTCCAGAACGACAACAGTCTCATTGTACCATTTTTGTAGATTTTGTTGGAGATTTGGTCGCGTAATGATCATGTCAACAGGAATTTGAATGAAAATCGACAGGATATTTTACAAATGGTAAATTTAAGGCGTGTTTTTGCAAAGTTCATGTTAATGTTGAATTCTTTGGATAAATATACTCTATATCCAATAATAAGCGAGATCCTCATGGTGAAGGCTGAAAATGAATCAGTCTGTATAACCGCTGTAACTCATAATTATCAAGAGAAAGATTCTGTATAGTTTATCAAAAACTTAATAAAATGTAGCATAAATTTATAGACCTATCTTGCTTCTTGTTTCTTGTTAAACTAACTATAAACTTGGTGCGATCCATTTTAGTGCCATATATGGAATTGGCGTTGCGAACTCACAGTGGAAACACGCGCGATCTGTGTGCTGCAGATTGTTTTGCTTATTGTGCGGGATTTACTTTGAATTAAATATTTAGTTTCTTGCAAATAGTGTGATTGTATCCCGGAAATTCAGTGTCGATTTTATCTAATATCGCTTTTGTTCCGTTCAGTAAATAATCGATGGTTTATTTGTGAAATATCTTCGCACGGAGGTAAGAAGTGTTATTTCTTTTCTGTCTTTTTGCGCCGGGGAAAAAGTTCTGTAGTTTTATGTTAATGTATGGTATCTCCTCTCTCAGTATACAGTGTGTATATCTTTTCCTTTCCTCTGTTTTATCATTTATACACCTTACCGTGGCCTTCTTGTCTGTGTCTATTTTTTTTAGTCAATACGGTGGGCCGCGTATTGTGAAGAATTGTATCCCTGTGCACTTCTTCTTCCTAATTGATACACAACTTCTGTATTACAACTTCCCCATTATCAATAACTGAAACTATGAGTTCAACTTGCTCTACATGTGGAGAGGACCTTACCCCGGATAGGGAGATTGTATGCGATTTATGTAGGCTGCGTTTTCATGCTACCTGCGTTGGCGTTTCCAGATCTGAAGCTCAATGTTTGCGAAATAAAGACCGCAAAATAACATTCTACTGTCCCAACTGCTCCGACTTCAAGCTGCAACTGAAGAATCTTCATGAGTTAACCGCAACAGTAGATACGTTACAAAGGGAAATACAGCAGATTAGGATGAGTGCTTTGCAAAGACCCACTAGGGAAGGTTCTGAAGTGTTTGAGACTGAGAAGGTGATACTTGAGGTTGCGGAGAGAGAGAGAAGGAAAAATAATATTATAGTTTTTAATGTTCCGGAGGAGAATTCTGGTACTAAGGCTGATCAGCTTGCAGCGGATGTAGCGATAGTGGGCGAGATTTTTCAGGCCTTGGATGTCTCCCTTCCGGATACTAAACCGATTAGGTTGGGAAAGTTCGACGCTTCCAAATCCGATCGTAAGAGACCTATAAAAATTTCTCTATCTTGTGTGGGCCAGGTGAAGGACGCTCTCAGGAACTCCAAAAACCTGGGAATCGTCGACAGGCTTAAATCAATCAGGCTTTCAAAAGATAAAACCCCTTTTCAAATGAGACAATACAAGACTTTACGTCAAGAGCTACTTGATCGTAGAACGGCAGGCGAGCGTGACTTAAGAATTAAGTATGTGAATGATGTTCCGAGGATCGTGAAATCTTCGACTGATTTAAACTAGATTTGTCCAACAGTACTACTAAGACATGCCTAGATGGACGGAGTGCTTCTCTACGAATTTACTACCAAAATGTACGTGGTTTACGGTCTAAAGTTAATGAGATTTACTGTTCTAGTCGGTCTTCGGGCTTCGATGTCATTCTGCTCTCCGAAACTTGGCTTTCGCCGGATATATCTAGCGAAGAATTGTTTGATTCATACTACTCCGTGCTCAGAAAGGATAGGGACTTCGCCTCTGTTGGGCGTTCTGCTGGTGGTGGTGTGCTGGTGGCTGCGTCTCCGTCCGTGCCGGTTGTATCGTGTGACGTCTCCTACATATCTGCCTTGGTACCCTTGGTGGACATAGTTGTATCTAAGTGTAATTTCATGTCATTAAGTGTTTATGTAGTGGTGCTGTATGTTCCACCGAATATTAGCAATGACGATTTTGAATTATGTTTTGAAAATTTAGCTCTTAGTCTTGTTGATAAAAATGTATTTATGTGTGGGGACTTTAATTGTCCCAGATTTAGTGCCGACAATAGAATGCATGATTTCAGATATAGAACCTTGAACAATTTTATGGTTACCCTTAACTTAGTTCAACTTAACACAATTGTGAATAGAAACAATAGACTGCTGGATTTAGTCTTCGCTAGTATCGGCCTTTCTAATAACATACACCATGATCCCAGTTCCTTGGTTCCTGAGGATCCTCATCACCCTGCTCTTAATATCGAGATGAACTTTCATATCGAATCCACAACAGCATTTCCGTCCAATATCAATTCCAGGTATAACTTTCGAAAAGCCAATCTCCCTGCCCTATACAATGATCTCTGTGGCGTCGACTGGACGCAACTGGAAGAATGCTCTGATGTCAACGTCGCTGTCTCAAAGTATTATGATAGCCTATATTCTGCTATAGACCTGCACGTTCCAAAATACTCATCAACATCTCAGCGATTTCCTAGCTGGTACGACTCCTCATTAATCAAGTTATTAAAACTCAAGAATTTTTACCACAAGAAATGGAAATTATCGGGATCACTAATATTCCAGGGTGAATTTGTCAGAGTACGTAGATTGGTGAAGTTGGAGGCACGTAGAGCTTATGGTACGTACTTGTTGAATTTGGAGAGCAACATATCTGAAAATCCCAGGGCGTTTTGGCACTTTGTTGGTCAAAGAACGGGAAAGTCAAGAATTCCCGGTACGTTAAGACATGGGGAGGAGGAGCTTACTGCTCCGGACGAAATTGTAGAAGCGTTTGCTAAAATATTTTCTGAAGTGTTTCAACCACGTTCTATTTTTGTCTCATCAGATGCCCATGTTTGCTCTAGCAGCTTTGTTTTGGAGCCCTTTTCGACAGGTGAAACTCTGACTGCTTTGAAACACCTTAAAGCTGACTTTACTTCAGGTCATGATGAGTTGCCCAACTTTTTGCTTAGGGATTGCGCATCTGTTCTATGCGCTCCGTTGTCTGTGATATTTAACCTTTCTCTCCGAACATCAACTTTTCCTGAAATCTGGAAAATAAGTAAAATTAATCCTGTCTTTAAGAAGGGTAACAAAGATGATATCTTGAACTACAGACCAATCAGTATATTGTCGGGGAGTTCCAAGGTATTTGAACATTTACTCTATACTAAGCTCTATGCATACATAAGGTCACACATCTCCCCGCAGCAGCATGGGTTTACTTCGGGCAGATCAACAGTCTCCAACTTGGTTGAAATTACACAATTTATCAGTTCTGGAATTAACTCTCGAAAGCAGGTGGATGTATTGTACACAGACTTCGCCAAGGCGTTCGATACTATTGATCACACAATACTTCTTTCAAAGCTGAGTTCCCTGGGTCTTACGTCACCTGTCATTAATCTGATTGCCTCTTACCTGGACAATCGTTCTAATTATGTTTACTACAATGGATTTCATTCTAACACTTTTACAGCTTCTTCAGGTGTACCCCAAGGATCAAACCTGGGCCCACTCTTCTTCAACGTTTACATTAACGATCTACTGTCTATTCTCAGCTGTCGCGTCCTAGCTTATGCTGATGACTTGAAGATTTATTCAAGGATCTCGTCAGTCTGCGATTGTGAAGCCCTACAGAATGATCTACGTGTTATTAACAACTGGTGCCAGCGGAACAAAATAAAAATTAGCATTAATAAATGTGCAGTAGTTACATATACCACACGAATCGAGCCACTAGTTTTCCCCTACGTATTGGATCAAACTCCTATTCCCAGGCAAACACAAATGAAGGATCTTGGAGTGTTATTTGACCAACGTTTGAATTTTTCTAATCACATATATTCGATATGCAACTCCGCCTCACGTGCACTCAGCTTTGTTGTCAGGTCGTGCCGGGAGTTCATGAATCCTGATACATTGAAGATACTCTTTTTCTCACTGGTGCGACCCAGACTGGAGTATGCCTCTATAATCTGGTATCCTTGTTACGTTTACCAAAACCTTTTGATTGAGAGAGTACAGAAGAGATTTTTGAAGTACTTTTCGTACAGGGCTCGAGGCACGTATCCTCCTAGAGGCGTTGACTATGAGAGTCTGCTATTAGAACATGACGTTCCTTCCCTCTTGGAGCGTAGACAGATAGCAAGTGCCAATTTTATGGTTGGGCTGGTTAGTAACAGAATTGATGCCCCCAATATACTCTCCGCTGTGGATTTTTTGGTTCCCAGATACGGTACGCGCTCAAGCGATACTTTTGTGGTGGCTCGAGCTAGGTCAAATGTTTTTGCTAAGGCACCTCTTACGCATATGGCAAGGAACGCTAACGAACTATGCCCTGATCCTTTTCACTTTCCTTTTATTCAAAAGCCTCACTCTATCGATAAATGAATATGTCTTTCGATTTGACTCAATGCATATGTCTGTAACACTATTTATTTTATTTTAATCTGAACGCATTGCTATGATGTACTAATTATTAAATATTTGCTTCTTAGTATAATGTGCTAAGGTGTCTACTCATTGTTGTTATTGTTATTATTGTTATTAATACAATATGAACCACTGTATCAGATTTTAATATTAGTTTTTCAATTCAGGTTATGCGTGTGTTTTCATTTATATAAGCTTGAAGTTTTCCATAACTTGTCATCTATTGTAATGTTACTTGTGTTTTTTTTTTTTTTTTTTAGTTTTAGTTTAGGAAATGCTATCAAGAATTGATTGTTGTCCTGTAATTGGCATGTGCTGTTGGACAAATAAAGAATATTATTATTATTATTATTATTATTATTATATACACATTGACACTGATTCTGTATACGTTACGTATTTTCTACGTTACTCATGTTACTTGACTATAAAAACGGCAACATTGCTGGGCTTCATATTATGCTTGGAGTATATAAATTATATACACCCGGGCTCGTTAGAGCATTCAGAATATAGAGGGCTTTGTACAACCAGTTACAATAGTTTTTTCTGTGCATGTTAGCAAATGTTACCCCTCCCAGAATGCCTCTGTTGTCTTCATTATTTTAAAGCGATATATTCAATTTTCATTCCGTAAAAGTAAGCAGAAAGGCCGGGCTTCTGAGAGTCTTCGGTATGTAGCGGGCCTGGTATCAATAGTTGGGTACGTATATATATATATATATATTGTGACAATACTCTTAATTAATATAGAGTATCATGACATTCAGATAAATAAATTAACTTTAAAATCTTTTATATAATTTTATCCCAAAAACTAGCTCAGATATTATAACTTTCAAAATATTTACAAATTAATAAGCAAATATTCTTGTACTAAATTGGGTTGCTGACTATCAGTAATCTGTATGTTTAAGCAACTACTAAATGTGCTATTTGGGTTGCTGACTTTCAGTGGCTTGTATAATTAAAGCAGTTCCCTATATCTTAATATGTTCAGTAAACTTATATGATAGCTTTTTTACCGATCTTTAAAATTAATAATTTATATCAATTATTAAATAATTCCAAAACTATGTGTAATTGTTCAAGTACCTATTAGGATTAATTACATCAATTTTAAACAAAACTATAACAAGGTATGTATTTCAATAGCCATTTATACCATTTACATTTACTGACATATATTTTTTCCTTTTAGGTTAATGTTATAAGTGTCTCTGTTCATTTTCCTACTCCACTCAAAATAATCATTTTTTTACTATGCCAAATAAAAGAAAATATCAGTATCGATTTGTTTAATTCGTTGAAATTATATAAAAGTGATTATAGAAATTTATAAACAATTATCAAAAGTACACATATGGAAATTTTTCCTCAACACGTCTAATCAACAATATGAGAAGAATTTAATACGAGATTGTCACTTGACTACAATGGTTATAAATGCAATAACGTAAGTATTAACCTTTACTATTATTTAATTCAATATCTAAAACCTGTTTATTTCTGTTCTTTACAGAATTTTAATAAAGTATTTATAAGCAGAACCTTAATATTTCGGGTAAAACTAAATTTTGTCATTCAATTATGTAGTTTTATTTTAAAAAACCTCTTACTTTCCAAACAAATTCTTATTTGAGATTATGATTTTATATCGTAAAGTAAAGATTTAGATTTACTGTTAATAAAGATGAAATACAATAATTCACACGATCATTACAACGATTTATAATTTCTCTACAGAAATTATGCAATAAATATTACTTTAACTCCGAACTTAATTCCAATGTTTATACGACCTGATATAATTATTATAGAATTTCTTTCTTATTCTTCAATGTCTTTCCTTCTAGCGTTCTTTCTTCTCACTCTAGTGATGATGTTAGTAGAACAAACTGGAACCCTCGGACCTCGAACTGTTATCCTGTCGTACCTGGATGAAATCTCTGCACTCTCGTACACGTTCTTGAATGCTCGAACTGGGACGGTTTATAATACGATTTCCTGTCGTACCTGGATGAAACCTCGGCACTCTCGTACACCTGTAATAAACACACACTATCTTGATGTTCTCTGGACTTCCACGTTCCTGGAATGCTCGAACTGGGACGGTTTATAATACTATTTGCCTCGGATTATTACACTCCTGGATTGACAAACTTGTGCACCATAAATTCTCACTCGTATATTAATTCTTCAATTCAACTGGTTCAATGATACATATGCATGAACTCCTAAACGATTCTGACGGGATGGTTGTAGCTGTATTGGATTATACTTCTTAAATATCCGATTATAAGGTAAGTTCGAAATAAATCTCTCTCCTCTTTACTATATGTTCTAAATATTTATCCTTTCTTCCTTCTTTTATGTTATCCACCAGTAATAGTAATGGAAAATTTCTAATTATTATATATTTTCCTGAAATAAAATCTCACTATCTTCTCCGTTAATTATTAAACACTTCTATTACTCTTTGAAGCGAAAATTAAGAACATTAACTGTATTTAATGATGATATTCTTTCTCTTCTCGAGAAACACGTTCGCGTTTTCCCGAAAAAATTAGAATTGTTATTTTTTTCATTTCACATTTCCTTGACGATCATAAATTAATTTTCTTTTACCAATTATATTGTTCCACACAGTTTATTTATCCAACAAAGTTTCTACATTATTTTTGAATGTTTTAAATACCTATTTAGAATTTCAATATCTTACTATATAAAATCTCAATTGAATATTTTAGTTTGTTTTCTACACTTCTACCTATTAATACCCATTTCTAGTAGTATTTTTATAAATGTCAAAATCTGACATTTCCAGAATTTGAATTTTGGCGCGTTAGCTATTCATTATTTTATTGCATTTATATTTTTAAATTTCATTACTTATTACTATTCTCATATACTTTGTTAATTAAACAAGTTTTCACAAACATTATATTACATATACAAACAAATCAAGTAATATTTAAATCTTTACTTTCAGACTGAAGAAACTAAGCATCAAAGTATCCTGCCACAACTATCTATGCAAATGCATGAAGAAAACAGAATAAACTACACATTTGATAACATTAACATCTTTATACATTTGGTATACTTTAAATATTTTATTAATATAAAAATTCTGCTATATAAAAAGAAACACTTTAAATTAAATTCCTCTAATTTATTTATAAACCATATTGTTGCCTAGTCATAGTAAACGGCAAACCATTACATATGCCCCTTTTTTAATAAATTTAAATTTCCACATGTGGAATAAAATTTACATTTATTAAACAACTGAACTAAATTAATTGTAATATCAACTGTGCTATCTTCAAAAGAAAAATACTTCTAAATTCATTTTAAACATCCAACTAATATTTCTTACAATTTGGCATATTTTTAAATCTTTTTGTTTTTTAACTCTCTGCTTTAATTAATCTTTAAGAACTCAACTAATTAAGTCAATACATTTCAACTGAATTAAAATTCTTAAACAATGTCAACTGTACTATAAACTTCACTTCTATATACTATGTCGATTTATATTTGTTATAATTTATGTAACTATAATTATTTTTTACACTATATACAAGTAACTTAATCCATTCTGTATAACCTTTATTCAGTACTCTTTTTGAAAATGTAATCCCTATTTAAAACTTTACCATTTTTTTTTTAAACTTAACCCTTCTTGGTTTCATCTAATTCATGACTATTTTAGCCTCATCAAAATTTGTTTCTAAAATATATTCTGTATTCATCCTTACAATTATTGGTGATTACTAATAAGTTACATCTGTTTCTTTTTCAGATATCTAGTAGCCTCTACAAATATGCTTTACATATGCTCACATCTTCTTTATAATTATATTTTCTTTTTATACTGTTCTCATCTGAACAAATCCCCTATACCCCTATTTGACATTCTCGTCTACCCATGTACTTTCATCTTTGGAAAGTAACTAAATTATATTTTCGTTTTATAAGGCGTACGTTACCTACATAATACTTTTATGACATTTTCGTCCTATTAATATTTATCATCACTTTGGGTTATATTTACCCTATCATACATATTCTCTATAATTATTCCATATTTTCATGGTACCTTTAAATATTTATTATTTATTGTAAGCATTCATTTTTATCTCTTTTAACATATTTTATTATAAAGACTTTTCCTATCTTTGCTTTTATTTGTACATCACCTATTATACTTCATAGACCTTGTTTTTTTTTTATATTATTTATTACACAGAATTCTGCTATTATTCAGATATCTTCTATTTATTTTTATAAGGCTCCTATTTGTTCTTCTCTCATATATCTTCTTCATACATTTCTTCAAATCTTTGTACTTATACAAATTTTACCAACTGGAAAGTTACTTATATATTCTTCTATTATTTATATTTACAAATTGTATAATGAAAGGAATGAGGAAAACTAAATATTACTAACCTCTTTATACTATCTAATATTTACAACTCTTATTCGTCTAAACTAAACTATCCTGATTCTATTGTCATAGAGTAAGGAAATAAAACATAAATCTTTGTTAGAATATCTTGGTGAATATTCTTACATTATAGTCTCAATCATAAATTATTTGAACGTACATATTCGTATTCCTCCTCATTATTATATTCTTTTGTAGTATCAAATGACATTAAACATGCCCCTTGCTTGGTACTCCCTTATTAGTTTAATTTTCCAATTTAATAATCCCTATTTTACCTTCTTCAATTCTTTTCATGAATTCATGTTCTTCTTGTAATAGTCATATTTTTTTTTATTTAATCTCTAGTATTTAGTGATTTTCTTAATCTTTGAAGTATTTGTCGTAACTCTGGTTTATGTAATATTTTCATCATATTAACGTGAACAAGTCCTTCAGTGTAACTGCTATATCTCTTAATTTTTGGGCTCTTTTCTCTATTCCGTGTATCTCTGAATTTGGGTGGTGTCGCCGGTAACAATGGTTGTCGCCCTATGTATTTCAACCGCTATGTCCCTAAATTTTGGGCTTTATTATATTCATTGTAGCTCTGGAATGGGTGGTAGCGCTATTTACCAACGGTTACTGGCCCTTCAGTACCGCCATGCCCCTAAATTTTTTTAATAATCTATTTTTAATCGCACCCTATTTTGCAATGTATCGAATATATTCACTTGAACCATATTTACTTTATTCCATGAATCATTTTCTTCAATTCTGCAAGATATCTTGTTCACCCATTTTCCAACCTTTTTGAATAATCTAATGACATCAGCATTTGATGTAAATGTATTTGTAGTTTTCTGAATTTCCATATCCCATTCCAATAATTCTCTGTCCTTAATGTCCAATATCAAACTGACCTGATAAACATCACTTTGCACATATCTTACTAAAGAAACACGTCTACTATAAAAAAAATCATTACTACCTACAATTCCTTCAAATTGTCTGTACATATTAACTTTTACACTTCTTACATTATTTCTCATATATGTTGGTATCACATTACGTCCAACATTAAATTTGTTTCCAGTGAACTTATCGTCTCTTGAAACTACCCCTTTTGTCTGCCTTGAGGTGAATAAGTATATCTTTTTGTCATCTTTTTCTCCTACTAAAAGTGTATCTAAATACGATCTTAAAATTCTTCTACCGGAATCTAAGTATTTTGTTTTCTTTGTTAATGAAAAAATTTTATTCGTTTTCTTACTTTCAGCTGTGTTTTGTTTAACATCAATGCACTTTAGAACAACCTTCTCAACATTTCCTATTACTTCTTTAGTCTCATTTATTTCTATACCTAATAACTGATTACCAATAATTACTGCTTCTTCCATATTCAATATTTCCTTAACTTCTACTGTATCTTGTTTGTCTTTCACGCATACTTGCTTTTCTGATATTATCTCTTCTGGATTACACACCAAAGATATTTTAAATTCTTCAATATCCCTTTTATATTCAACACTAATATCTTCATACGTCTTGTCTATCTTTCCACCTAATTCTTCCTTAACATCCATAAAATTCTTCTTATTCTCTTCAGTCATTTTTTTCATATTCTTATTAAATTCTTCGTTATCTTTCTCTAGTTTTTCGAAGTAATTATCCCACATTTGTCTACTTTCTAATCTTTCTTCCTCTCTTTGTCGTCTTCTTTCTTCTCTCTCTTTCTTAGACTCATCGATCATTTGTTTTATCATATTATATATTATCACCATATACTCTGATGTAGATGTCTCTCCTTGTACTTGCGACTTGTCTCCTCTATCTTGTACCTCTCCTTTCTGTTGATTTTCTTCCTGGTCCTGTGATATATCTTCTCCTCCCTCTAGTAAATTCACATTCTGTCCTACCTCCTCTTCACTATCACTAGAAGATTCCGTTCTATATAATCCAGAATTACTCTTAGATCTGGTATTCATTTTAAATATTTATAGTACACAATTTCTTATACCCTGATATATTTTAAACTGACTTTATTACCTTTGTAAAATGTATACTACTATTACCGCTATTAATACAATAAATAAAATATTTGAAATATGTTGTTACGAGTCTTATTTTAATTGCTTCACGTTATATACGTCATAAAAATGAGCTAAGGAAGGGGTAATATAAATTACAAACACCTATGTAATCAAAGTGAATAAAATAATCAAAATACTATGTGCGAGTCTTATTTTAATCGCTCCACGTTGGGCACGCCATAAAATGTGACAATACTCTTAATTAATATAGAGTATCATGACATTCAGATAAATAAATTAACTTTAAAATCTTTTATATAATTTTATCCCAAAAACTAGCTCAGATATTATAACTTTCAAAATATTTACAAATTAATAAGCAAATATTCTTGTACTAAATTGGGTTGCTGACTATCAGTAATCTGTATGTTTAAGCAACTACTAAATGTGCTATTTGGGTTGCTGACTTTCAGTGGCTTGTATAATTAAAGCAGTTCCCTATATCTTAATATGTTCAGTAAACTTATATGATAGCTTTTTTACCGATCTTTAAAATTAATAATTTATATCAATTATTAAATAATTCCAAAACTATGTGTAATTGTTCAAGTGCCTATTAGGATTAATTACATCAATTTTAAACAAAACTATAACAAGGTATGTATTTCAATAGCCATTTATACCATTTACATTTACTGACATATATTTTTTCCTTTTAGGTTAATGTTATAAGTGTCTCTGTTCATTTTCCTACTCCACTCAAAATAATCATTTTTTTACTATGCCAAATAAAAGAAAATATCAGTATCGATTTGTTTAATTCGTTGAAATTATATAAAAGTGATTATAGAAATTTATAAACAATTATCAAAAGTACACATATGGAAATTTTTCCTCAACACGTCTAATCAACAATATGAGAAGAATTTAATACGAGATTGTCACTTGACTACAATGGTTATAAATGCAATAACGTAAGTATTAACCTTTACTATTATTTAATTCAATATCTAAAACCTGTTTATTTCTGTTCTTTACAGAATTTTAATAAAGTATTTATAAGCAGAACCTTAATATTTCGGGTAAAACTAAATTTTGTCATTCAATTATGTAGTTTTATTTTAAAAAACCTCTTACTTTCCAAACAAATTCTTATTTGAGATTATGATTTTATATCGTAAAGTAAAGATTTAGATTTACTGTTAATAAAGATGAAATACAATAATTCACACGATCATTACAACGATTTATAATTTCTCTACAGAAATTATGCAATAAATATTACTTTAACTCCGAACTTAATTCCAATGTTTATACGACCTGATATAATTATTATAGAATTTCTTTCTTATTCTTCAATGTCTTTCCTTCTAGCGTTCTTTCTTCTCACTCTAGTGATGATGTTAGTATAACAAACTGGAACCCTCGGACCTCGAACTGTTATCCTGTCGTACCTGGATGAAATCTCTGCACTCTCGTATACGTTCTTGAATGCTCGAACTGGGACGGTTTATAATACGATTTCCTGTCGTACCTGGATGAAACCTCGGCACTCTCGTACACCTGTAATAAACACACACTATCTTGATGTTCTCTGGACTTCCACGTTCCTGGAATGCTCGAACTGGGACGGTTTATAATACTATTTGCCTCGGATTATTACACTCCTGGATTGACAAACTTGTGCACCATAAATTCTCACTCGTATATTAATTCTTCAATTCAACTGGTTCAATGATACATATGCATGAACTCCTAAACGATTCTGACGGGATGGTTGTAGCTGTATTGGATTATACTTCTTAAATATCCGATTATAAGGTAAGTTCGAAATAAATCTCTCTCCTCTTTACTATATGTTCTAAATATTTATCCTTTCTTCCTTCTTTTATGTTATCCACCAGTAATAGTAATGGAAAATTTCTAATTATTATATATTTTCCTGAAATAAAATCTCACTATCTTCTCCGTTAATTATTAAACACTTCTATTACTCTTTGAAGCGAAAATTAAGAACATTAACTGTATTTAATGATGAAATTCTTTCTCTTCTCGAGAAACACGTTCGCGTTTTCCCGAAAAAATTAGAATTGTTATTTTTTTCATTTCACATTTCCTTGACGATCATAAATTAATTTTCTTTTACCAATTATATTGTTCCACACAGTTTATTTATCCAACAAAGTTTCTACACTATTTTTGAATGTTTTAAATACCTATTTAGAATTTCAATATCTTACTATATAAAATCTCAATTGAATATTTTAGTTTGTTTTCTACACTTCTACCTATTAATACCCATTTCTAGTAGTATTTTTATAAATGTCAAAATCTGACATTTCCAGAATTTGAATTTTGGCGCGTTAGCTATTCATTATTTTATTGCATTTATATTTTTAAATTTCATTACTTATTACTATTCTCATATACTTTGTTAATTAAACAAGTTTTCACAAACATTATATTACATATACAAACAAATCAAGTAATATTTAAATCTTTACTTTCAGACTGAAGAAACTAAGCATCAAAGTATCCTGCCACAACTATCTATGCAAATGCATGAAGAAAACAGAATAAACTACACATTTGATAACATTAACATCTTTATACATTTGGTATACTTTAAATATTTTATTAATATAAAAATTCTGCTATATAAAAAGAAACACTTTAAATTAAATTCCTCTAATTTATTTATAAACCATATTGTTGCCTAGTCATAGTAAACGGCAAACCATTACAATATATATATATATATATATATATATATACGTACCCAACGCACACTACCAAGCCCGGTACATACTACAGGCAACCAGAAGCCCGGCCTAAGCAATAACCCTGGACAAGTTTTTAACGAATATAAATGTTGTATATAAACACACAATGCCTAGCAACCCAAGAGGGAAAACTTTTTTCAATATACATTTGTGAAATGTTTAACAGTTTTTCCGAGTCCCAGTGTGTTACACATACTCTGCGAAACCCAAATGTATATACTGTATAAGGTTATGTGATTATATGAAGCCCACCATAGTTGCCAAAATCTGATAGGATCTAGTAGATATTAAGATGCATTTTTAGTAAAATACGAATGTTATTCAAGTTAAATAGGTTCTTATAGATTTTTAGTCTCTTCGAAATATAGGCGGTTCAGACTGAAATCTGTTAGGTATAAATACTTAATATAAATCTTGCACAACCAATATTTAATTTTTCATGTACATTATACAGGATGCCCATTTTCTATCATTTCTCTCCCTATATGGGTAACTTTCTTAATGTTGAAGATATAGGATAGGTTAAATTAGTACAGTTATTAAGAAATTTAAGGAGTATTAATAGCATTTTCAGATTTGACATTTATTGTCAACTTTTGAAGATATTTAAAAACATGAAAATTGTCGAAATTTTCAATTATCCATATCTCCGGGACTATTAAAGATAAAACAAAACTAAAAATAGAACATGGTAATAATTTTTGCGTAGAATTTAATAATCTTTAAAAAGTTAAAAATTCATGATATAACTAACTAACTGAGGCAAGATATAACTATACCTTGCCTCAGAATAAGAAGAAGTGAATCAAATACCGCGCCAATATGGTGTATATTTTTAAGATTTCATTGGTTCTTGCGTCAAAATGTCGTCCACATATCTACACCAAAGCAAAATATTCTTAATCTCTTTTTTGTTAATAAACATTGTTTTTTGTAGATTGTCCATGAAAATCTCCGTTAATAAAGGCGAAAGAGGATTTCCCATTATTAGACCTTCTTTACATAAATAGTATTTATTGTAAATAAAAAGTAGTTTTGTTGTGAGTGTAAGATTTCTTCTTTTATTATAGGATTTGTTCTATTCTGTACTAACATTTTTTCAATTAAGTCAATCGTTGCTTTAGGGGGGCATACTGGGAAAGAAGCTTTTAACATCAAAAGATATGAATTTTGAATTATCTGGAAATTTTATGACTTTAATGTGGTTAACGAACTCTAAACTATTTTTAATACTAAATTTGGGTTTTAATTTCGTGTGTTTGAAGATTTTATGTGTTAGGTTTTTTGGAACTCTAACTTTGCAAGAGCTGTAATATAGGACACTACCGATAAAATTCAGATTAGGTCTTTTTCGTATGGCCCATACAAGAGACCAACTGTTCGATATCATTTTTATCTAAACTCATTAGTTGTAATGTCGTGGCAATTAGCTTTCAAAATTTAGTTGAAGTCAATAATTTCGGGCGTTTAGCTCCACAGCGTCGTGCTAGCTTTCCTATTATATTTACTCCTGCCATCCCCCAATTTTCTGAGCCAGTATTTGCTAAGAAATACGGATTAGATTGGGTTACAAGATCATTTTACCCTTATATTTAACAAACATGCAATATATCTTTGTACTTGCTTCGGAAACAATACTGGAACAGGTTTTGTACCTTAGGACACTTTTGAATTTCTTACAAAGGATTTTTTCCACTTCGCTAAGGGACTCATAGAAGTTTTCATGATTTGTTGTACTGTATTCCTTTGTATAGGCATCGATTTTTAATATTGTACGTCGCCCACTCGCTTGCGGTTAACATTATTAGTATTATTACTAACGTTAACACGCATTCTGTTAATTTCTTTTAAGGTCGACTTTCTTGATTAGATTTACAAATGCATCATCAGCTAATTTTTTAAAATATTTTTGAAACAATTTAATGGCAACATAGTTGGTTTCTCCCAATTATTTTTTTAAGTTTTTTAATGCTAAACTAGATACTTCATTGCACCAATGTCTTTCGATTAATTTCTTTAAATCTTTTATTTCACTTCTTTTAATATCTCTATTGGAGTATTTGATCTTTGGTATATTTCTCTTTTCTAAAACTGTTTTATAAGCAATATCACATATCATTTTTAAATTAGTTCCTATATGAAGCGCAAGTGATGGAGATCGGAAAGATTTTAGGTCGATATTACAGCCACTAATATCTTTAGTGACAGATAAAAGGGACTGAAACATATCAGGCTTACTGGCATCGAAAAATGTATGCACCTTAGGGTTAGTACTTCTTAGAGAAATTAAATGTCGGCCCAGTTCTCTGATTTTATTGGAAACGACTGTTACAATTTGTCGTATTTTATGTTTATGAAAGACTGATTCACCATATAAACAAATTAGTGAATCATTCTTTGCTGTAGCGCTTATGTTATCAGCTCTCATAATCTCAAAAACTTCCTTTTTAAGACGGGACGCTTTCAAGAACTCATTATTTTTTTGATTTAGTAACGCCATAAAAGTCTGACTTTTTGTTTGACAGTTGGTGTATTCTTACATTTTTTTTATATGTTTATATAACAATTTTTTAGTATAATGTCCAAAGCAATAAGTACATACAAAATACCCTGTATTCTCGTTTTCGGACGTTCTTATTGGATCTAGCACGTTCTTTTCTATTTTAAGATGAAAGTAGCCTTGCTTTGTTAAAGATGCTACCATTTCTAAACGCTGTTTCCTTCTTGGTTTGAAACTCTATAGCAATTGAACTTCCTTATTGTTGGCGTGATGCCTAAATAAATGTCTTATGAAATGACATCTTTGTAGCATATTGGGCAAATTGTTGGTCTTTCTCTAGCAGAGGATGATTTGGTATATTGTTGTTTAAAATTCTAAGACATTTTCATATATATATATATATAATGCATTATTTTAGTTTTCAGTTAAATTAGTCTATATACACAATACACATATCTAATATAAGAGTCCGTATAAATTTCTACAATGACTCACGCATTTAATGTGAAATAATATACATTTCGACGTTTGTCTCTGTATTATTCGAAGAGTATAAAATTGACTAGAAAGTGATGTCTTATAGAAATATTTACCAATAAGTATTACAAGCCAAATGGTTTATATTACATTTCATGGTTTCTCAATAAAGGGTGTATTTCAGGAATGAATTACTTTTAAATAAGTATATAAATATTTCTTGTCGTTTTGGACGTCGACGTTTTGGTTTGTAATCGGTAAACGTTAATTATACAGTGGAACTAAATTAACAAGAACAAAACTACTTAAAAATGATGAAAAAATAGAAAAACCTAATTTGACCAAACTAAACAACAAATATTTAAAATACATTTGCAGTTCAAAATATGAATAAGTTTTTATTGAAAAATATTCAAACCATTATATCAAACTATAGAGAATTTATTTTAATAATGATTGCATTTGTGTATAGTATTATTAGAAAGGGATATTTAGTTCTACTAGTTTAATTAAAGATAAAACCGGCAAAATATTTATCGGCACATTATGCAATAAATCATTTTGCATTTTGTAAACTACTCTATTTTCTAATGATACTGTCTTGAATACTTGAATACTGTTACAGATATGCCTCAATGTCACATATAAAAGTGTTCATACAATAAACGGTTGCTTACATTGTTGCCACTTTGACGGGCCTCAACTAATATGTATAATCAGCAAAATATATTCAATACGTTTATAATATACACAAATTGTACGGACGCCCCCTACAGGCTGTTAGTATGAACCAATACGCGTTTATTTTGAGGTATATAACATGATTATGAAGCCATAACGAAATTTTAGATTTTTAGTGCATTTATCATATTGGGACTATAGGAGACTGTATACACGTTTATTTTTATGAAGCCCGAGACCGGGCTTCGCAAGTCGGTAGCGGGCTTGATATAGATAGTGTAATCACTGCCATCTTTACTGTACAAGCCGTGCTGAGAAATTTGGCAACAGCGAGTTGAGAAGCAAGCGTAGGCCGACTTTTGCCGGCTGGTCCGATACCAGACTGTACGCAACGAGACTGAGAAACTTAAATTACGGGGTGGAAGGTTTAATAAAACAAAATTTCACATAAACATAGCTTTTAAATACATATAAAATATACATAGACAAAAAATACATTTAAATTACTGGATTATTATTGACGTCACAGCTAGAAAAAAGGAATCCACCTATTTTTTAAAAGTATTTAATTTCCTTTTTTTATGAGATTGTTCTTGCATGTCATTATCTACGACTTTATTTCGACAATTGGTTGATTTTTCTGCCTTTTTTTCTACTTTTGCATTATTTCTGTTTTTGACAAAATTATTGAGCAAAATATTGCTAAAAATCGAGGAGACCATTTGAAAAATTGTTTCATATTTTTGGCCGCAAACGCAACTACTTACATAATCTGTCCAACAATCACCTGCTTTTATACTCATAACAGTCAATGCAACTAACAATTCCTTTTGCTTAGTACAATGTAAAAATTTTGTTTCCAATTCAACATCATTAATTAAAAATTCAAAAATGGAACACATGTGAAAAAATAAAATATTTACACAATCTGTAGCAACAGAAAGACCTCCTCGTTGCAAAAAATTAAAATAATCATTTTCAGTAAGATCTCCTTTGCTTTCAGTTAAGATCGAAACATATAAATTGCAATCTAATTTTTTTGATACGGAATGTGCAGCATATCCGCAAACATACATTTTAGCTGATTCGTCAACATTACATTTTTCCAAATAATCAGTAAAATAATGTTTTATTATTTATTTGTTCTACTTACAATTATTGAGGTTTTTGTCCGATTTTTTAAAGCTTGGAAGTATCCAACAATTGAGGTTATGATGCACCGACAGTCTGACACACAAACTACTATTCGTTAAACGATTATTTATTTGAAACATTTACCACGCGTTTAACCCTTATCCGGGCAGACTTCTTTACTAACGTGAACGGATAGTCTGAGTCCGTTGGACTCTACGTGATATAATACTGCAACTGATTAAAATTTTTTACAGATATACATAGATAGAGACTATAAATCTGCGTTAATATTAAAACACGTATAATACAACAAACAAAATAATTTTACAGTATAATTTATTACAAAATTTTTGAATAAATACAGAAAAAATTATAAAGTTTCAGAACAACAAAAACAAGTCCTTTTGATTTTAGAATGTTCGTTGCATATGCTTTTCTTACAGCTACTGCAGACTTGTTTCTGCATTCTGCTGTTTTTGGAGGGACACATATAGCATCTTTTTTTGCGAGGAGGTGAACAATTTCCACTTGTTGAAGTACTTGGTTGCTCTTGTGCTTCCGGCAAAATTCGCTTCATTGTTGTTTTGATTTCTTTTGTAAGTCCAAAACTTTTTCTTCTGCGTATTTGAGGAATTATTAGTCCTTCTGCAAGAGACACAAGAAACAGGCGTCTTTTTTCATGCTTTTGAGAATTCCACTCAGAGTAAAGATTTGTCCATACAACATAGCTTGCGATGCCAACCACATCCAACATATTCATAAAAAATGCAAAGGGCCAACGGTTTGTGCGTCTCTTACACATATATTCGTGAACCATCTGGTCTAATGTGTCCACACCACCTTTAGTTCGGTTGTATTCAAGAATTATTTCAGGTTTATTTTTGATGTCACTTACTTCTTTGAAGAAATGCATCGTCGACAACAAAATTACGCATTTCCTAGGTTTTGGGACGTAAGATACCAAGGTTGCTTTTTTAGTGAATCCAAAAATTGAAGATTCATTTTCACGATTTTTGTGAGGCTGGAATTCTTTGGGTATAAATCTTTTGTTCTTTTTTACTGTTCCCACCATAGTAAGTCCATTTGAAAGCAAACCATATGCTAATGACAAATCAGTAAAATAATTGTCAAACGTAACATTTCGGTTTGTTCTCTGATATGGTTCTGTTAGTAACTCAACTACTTTTTTTCCCAGTCCTTGTGTGACAGTGTTACCTTCTTTTCCACAATAAGGAATACCGTTTAGTGGATAAGACGTGTCTGAATCACATACCCACCAGATTTTCATGCCATATTTATCCGGTTTTGAAGGCATATATTGTTTGAACGGACAACGTCCTCTGTAAGGGACTAACTGCTCATCGACTGTAATATTTTTGCCCGGCAGATAATATTTTTTCAAATTTTTATTTATTTGTTCCCAGATGTCTCTGATCGGTGCCAGCTTGTCATTTTCACGGCGTTGAGATCTGGTTTCCTTATTATCAAACCTTATAAACCGTAAAAGAGACTTGAATCTTTTCAAACCCATTGTGGCTCGAAAGATTGGCGGTCCATAAATAGGACTCCATAAAACTTCATAATTTGTGTTGTTAAATTTCAAATGACCGGCAGTGAGCAAAAGTCCAAAAAATGCATACATTTCTATTTTATCGCAAGACTTCCATCTTTCGTTTGATAAGACACGAATTGCTTCAGCATTTGTAAAATTGACTATTTCTTCAACAATTTCATTTGTCATATACAAATAAAAAGAGTCAACCGGGTCTTCTAAAAGTTTACCTGGTGGAAGGCACACTTTATGTAATGGACTTCTTATTATATTACAAGCCCTTGTGCGACCAGTGGAATCAGGCTCGTGCGACCACTGCGTTCCATCTTTACCAGTAAAATAAAACACTGATGTTGTTCCATTAGTCTCATCTCCATTTTCAGATTCTTCATTGTCATCATTTTGAATATCAGATTCTTCGCCTGCTACAGATACATTGTCTTCTTCTGATTCAGACTCATTGTCAGAATAATTGATGTCATCAGCATCGTCATCGAAATCAGACAAATTATCAATAATTTGTTGAAGTTCGCTATTAGACAGCCCTCTGCTTGTCATTATATAGATGTCTGTAAATATTCAACTAAAATAATTGATAAGAAATTAGAATATTTACCAAAACTATCTGGAAAATATGACTTACCGAATAATAATCAAAAATTGACAATTCACATAAAATCTCAAAAACAACAGTTTGATCACGGATGCAACGCACAACCAGCTGACAAGATGTGACAAGTTATGCTAAAAATAGAACAACAGACAAGCGCATAGATGCATTCGACACAATTCTTTTCGGAAATCTCCGTAAAAGTTCGAGAAACTTGTTGGAGTCTGTCGGACTCATACTGTCCGGTTACGTCTGAAAAATTGTTAAGATTTTTTTTTATGTCTACACAAATATTTTTTCTCAATCTACAAACACGTAAACGCTTTAGTTATAATTCTAAACAAAGTCACGGAAGAAATTTTAGATACCACCCATAGTAATAAAAATGTTTTAAACAACTTTGGTCGATGAGTCTGTTAGACTCACCTTGACCGGATAAGGGTTAACACTAGAAAATACCGGCAAATATTTCTTCAACCTTTATAATAAGTTTCACTTTATTTTAAATAAAATTCGGAGGTATTACACGCTGTATCGTTACCGCGTTACCGCTTGTTGACGATATGATAAGCCTACGTGCAACGTTGCCAAATATCTCTCTTCATGGCTTGCAAGAGTAAAGATGGCAGTGGTGTAATGTAGCATTTTTGGCTTCGTAAGGTTGCACTATATGTATATATATATATGCTCTACAGCGGATTATACCCAATATTTTTCTTTTTCTGATATATATATATATATACCGTAAGCGTCAAATTTTAATTTCGGTTTGCACTTCTATCATATGCAAAAGATGATCTTATCCTATGCAGCGATGCCTGCTTGCTAACAGTGGAGGGAGAGCAACGGAGTGGCGGGGGACCCCCACGCCTTACAAATGTCCAGTGTGGCAGCCTCGCTTATGTCTATCTTTAGTTTAATTCGTCGCACTCTTTTCCACTTACTACTTTCCTATCAGAAATTAAAATATGACGACCTCGGTATATATATATATATATATACCGGGTGGTGCAATAGTGTGTCGGCGGAGCTTAGTGTGAAAACTAATAACGCTGCAGCAATGAGACTTTACGTACGTATGTAGTATGCGACTGTGCATTTTCTAATTTTATTTACAAATATACAGGGTGTTCCAAATTTTCGCAACCACATTCAACTTTTTTATTTTAAATACATTGCTATACTTTCTAGATATTATAATGATAGCCATTCAAATTATCTTTGCAATGATATATGGATATGTGCACTTCAGACTGTTCGTTTTGATTTTATTGATAATATTGTTAAAATCTTGACAGTTGCAGCATCTAACATTTTAAGCTGTAGTCTGTAAATGGGTAGAATGCCTCACGTAACTCTTGTGTTACTAATTTATGGACTAACACGTTATTTGTTTTGAGGTTGAACAAAGTGAATAAATATACAGGGTGTTAAATATGTCGTGTCTAAATTATCGATCTTTATTGGTTATTTTCTCGTTTTTTTTAAATCTATTTTCGATTTTCGATAATAAAACAATCTTAATTTAAAATGTGTTCAAATATATTTCCATTCTGCTCTACACATGCTCTCAACCGTCTCTGTATCGACAGACTTACATTCTCAGCTAAGTTATTCTCACTTAATTGAAGAAAAGCGTTTCTTATTCGTTGCTGCATGTTCTCTGCCGTTGTAGGAGGTGTTGCGTAAACAATGTTGTTTTACAGTTGGCCACAGAAAGAAATCACAAGGTGTGAGATCTGGTGATCGTGGTGGCCAGCTTATCAAACTTCCTCTCCCAATCCACTTATTGGTGAATACCCTATCTAAATGTGCTCTTGCAGCAGCACCATAATGTGCTGGTGCACCATCATGTTGGTACCACAATCTCCTGATGACGTTATCTGGGAGGCCTTCTAATAGCAATGGTAAATTATTTTGTAGGAAATTTGTGTAGATTGCACAATTTAAAGTATTATCAAAAAAGAATGTACCAATAATAGTGTTTCCTATGATGCCTCCCCATGTGTTAACACTCCATTTTTGTTGATATAAAATGGGCTGAACAAAATGTGGGTTTGTAGTGTCATAATAATGGGTATTTTTTCTGTTTGTGGTTCCACAATTAGCAAATGTTGCTTCATCTGTGAAAAGCACATGATCTAGAAAAGTTATATCGTGTAGTAATTGTAAAAGTAGCCATTCACAGTACACTAGTCTCCTTTCAAAGCCCGTTTGTAATAAGCCTTGATGATTTTGAATTTTGTAAGGGTGAAACTTATGTTTTTTTAAAATCCTTTTTACAGCAGTGACTTCTATCCCGTGTTGTTTCGAAATTATTCTTGTAGATACGTGCGGATTTTCCACAATGGACTGGACGACTATCACTTCATTATCTTCTGTAATCATAGTCTTACTTCTTTCATGTTCGACGTAATTCACTGAACCCGTTCGAAGAAACCTTATTAACAAATTTTCAAACGTTTTACTATCCGGTGCTCTTCGGTCGGGATATTCCATCGCATATGTTCTTGATGCTAAAAATGGACTTCTGTTGCTAGCGCCAAGAGCAAATACCATGTCTATGAGCTCCTCTTCCGAAAAATTCATTTTAAAGCAAAAACAACAATAAACTATTATGGTATCTAAATGAGAAATAATGTCAATAAAGCGATATAACTGATAACAAGGTAAATACAACACGTAACAACTACTAACAAACAAACGGAAATTAATAATTCACTAGCCGAACTTAATTTATAACAACAAAACGCAATTACAGAAAAGAGAAAATACAGAAAACGACTTTTTATGGACTTTTGAAGTAGAGATTTGACGTTTGGTTGTACAGCCATTTGTTTTAAAACCAAGGCCAACCAACTATTAGATGCCCCACATATTGCATATTATGAACATGAGTATATCCCATTAAAGGGTTATAACTTTGAAAATACTAGAAATAAGTACTATGTTATTGGTACCATTTTAAAGGCGATTTTACAAGGAATATGCTGACTTATAAAAATATTATAGGTTAGATTTAAAAAAAACGAGAAAATAACCAATAAAGATCGATAACTTAGACACGACATATTTAACACCCTGTATATTTATTCACTTTGTTCAACCTCAAAACAAATAACGTGTTAGTCCATAAATTAGTAACACAAGAGTTACGTGAGGCATTCTACCCATTTACAGACTACAGCTTAAAATGTTAGATGGTGCAACTGTCAAGATTTTAACAATATTATCTGAAGTGCACATATCCATATATCATTGCAAAGATAATTTGAATGGCTATCATTTTAATATCTAGAAAGTATAGCAATGTATTTAAAATAAAAAAGTTGAATGTGGTTGCGAAAATTTGGAACACCCTGTATATTTGTAAATAAAATTAGAAAATGCAGTCTCATTGCTGCAGCGTTATTAGTTTTCACACTAAGCTCCGCCGACACACTATTGCACCACCCGGTATATATATATATATATATATATCTAAATTGATTTTTCTGCTTCGCGCTGAGTAAATTAGTTAGGAAATTTTATCACAAAAATTTGCCCACGATGAGATTTGAACTCACGACCTTCCTAATACCAGTAGGACGCGCTAACCAACTGCGCAGTTGCTTAGCGCGTCCTACTGGTATTAGGAAGGTCGTGAGTTCAAATCTCATCGTGGGCAAATTCTTGTGATAAAATTTCCTAATTAATTTACTCAGCGCGAAGCAGAAAAATCAATTTAGATATATCTACGCTGAGAAAAACAGAATTTTAAAAATAATTAAAATTCAAATTTACATATATATATCTATATATATTATCGCGGATACATAAAATAAAACAAGAAAAAGAGAATATTGGGTAAAATCCGCTGTAGTGCAACCGTAGACACGTGTTTCTGACTAATAAACTACAGCGGATTTACACGTACTGATGACGACCAATTAGTCAGAAACACGTGTCTACGGTTGCACTACAGCGGATTTTACCCAATATTCTCTTTTTCTTGTTATATACCGGGTGTCAACGAGATCATGTATCAGCCCGCCATTTATTTATTAGTTAAAATAAAACTTTGAAATTTGGAACGTATATATCAGTGATTGGTGGGCTTCTTCGGGTATACTCAGTTTTTCTATAGCACTTCCGGTCAAACCGGAAGTGACGTTAATTTTGAATTTGTAAATACAACATTTATTACTTCTGTTCATATTCTGTTTCTTCTGAAAATTTGCCATCTAGTGCAGGTTAACTTTTGACATTTCTGTCAAAGATAGCGATATCTGTTAAAATTATCCATTAAAGTGAAACTGCTTCGCAACAATTGTCGAAATGCACAAACCAACAAAGTTAGCTTTGAAAACAATTAAGAAACGAATTTTTCACATTTACACGCATTGGCGAAGGAAACATGTATTTCACGTTGAAATTACTAAAGAAAATAATTTTTTTTTTCATTTTCAAATGACAGGTACTCGTTTTGTTTTTAAATAGTAACACCTATTTCTTATTGCAGTGCTATATTGGCATTATTTTTAGCTTTCAAGTGATATAAAATATGCTGTGGTTTAGTGGTAGACAGGTAGTACAAAATATAAAATGTTTTAAAAGTAGTCTAATTCCAAAGCATTTATTTTATTCATTTGACGTGTAATTGCTCTGTTGCTTTGGAATTAGACTACTTTTAAAACATTTTATATTTTGTACTACCTGTCTACCACTAAACCATAGCATATTTTATATCACTTGAAAGCTAAAAATTATGCCAATATGGCACTGTAATAAAAAAAAAACGAGTACCTGTCATTTGAAAATGAAAAAAAATATCTTATTTTCTTTAGTAATTTCAACGTGAAATACATGTTTCCTTCGCCAATGCGTGTAAATGTGAAAAATACGTTTCTTAATTGTCTTCAAAGGTAACTTTGATGGTTATTACATTTCGACAATTGTTGCGAAGCAGTTTCACTTTAATGGATAAATTTAACAGATACCGCCATCTTTGACAGAAATGTCAAAAGTTAACCTGCACTAGATGGCAAATTTTTAGAAGAAACATAATATGAACAGGAATATTAAATGTTGTATTTAAAAATTCAAAATTAACGTCACTTCCGGTTTGACCGGAAGTGCTATAGAAAAACTGAGTGTTCCTAAAGAAGGCCACCAATCACTCATATATACGGTCCGAATTGCAAAGTTTTATTTTAACTAATAAATAAATGGCGTGCTGATACATGATCTCGTTGACACCCGGTATATATCACGGATGTATAATAGAGAAGGTGGACCGACAACTGCATTTCAGGCGGCCGCGAGTGTGGTCGTCTCGGTTAGACAAGGACAGAAAAGGCGATACGTCGGAACTATGTACGACGGAATTAATTCATTACGGATAATATGATTAGAGGTATCAGAAGTTAAAAACAAATTACATATTATTAAAAAAATAAAAAATAGCATGTATTAATTAAACATGGTGAGTTGGTTTCAACATATTTTATTTTTACACCATTTAAAAAAAATAAAAGTGTTTGTTCCGGTTTTATTAATTTTATCCTAACGAACAATTATTTAGGAACGGTGTAATTTCGATTTTTTTTATCTATGGCAGACTCCTTTCTTACTTTACCTTGCTGTTGTCTATAATACTGCTTAACTCGCATGCATATGTAGAAATAAACCCCTTTCGCGATGATTTCCTCGCGGTGCGCCTGACACTCAAAATGAATTAGTCTATTTTCGGGAACTAAAAAAAAATCTTCTATTGTGTTATCAAAAACGTCAACGGAGCCAATATGTTTGAATAGCACATTTTCTAATCTCCTGCTACCGGAACTACGTCGCATTAAGGTAACAGACTAAATTAGGGGAAGAAAACGGAGAAACGCAATAGGGGTTGATGTAACTGGATAACGCAGGGCCGAGCTAACTCAGTCGCAGACGGCGTGACGGTTCAGGAAAATAAGAACACCTAAAAGTAGAGCGTCGGTCGGCAACGACGCTAGCGACGTTGTCCGGGCACCAGGACACTATGCTATCTTACAGATAACCTACCTGCGCCTCCTACGACCTACCACTGGCTGTGTCCCTCCAGCGGGTTATCTATTGAACTCCCTGTATAATCGTAGCACCTAAACTTATGTACGTGCTTGTCACAATAATATTTAAGATATGCAGAGGTAAAAGAAATAAAAGAAAAGGTATTACGTAATGTAACAAAATTTAATTAAATTTAATGTGTTGAATGTAGTTATGTGTTATTTTTTTTTTTAAGAAAAGAGGAAGTTAAGTATAACAGAAAATTTTAATACGTAAGACAAATTTGAAATTAGCAGCCGTTGAGTAAGAAATGAAATAAAAAAAAAGAATGAAAACTAGACAGTTTGATAAATTTTGAACACAAAACGTTAGGTAAAGCTAATGAAATAAAAAACAACAAGTCTTAATACTAATTTATAATCTCTGCGCTTCAGCAGTAGTTGGTTGGTAGCAGAAACGTTTCATCACCTCACATTATGTAACTACAAGTGATATCATGGACACGCCACAACGGCAATGTTAATACAAAAGTGTAAATATATATTTATAAACGCAAGAAAATTAATATCTCAGTATAAAAGGCTTAGTCTAAAAATGTGGAAAATTCGCTAAAGACCAACACCAGGTTTGAATACATGAAATAAATTAAGTTAAATGAAGGATATTTAATAGCAAAATCAAATAATTAAAGGTAAAATTAGAAAAGAAATTTTATAATATACAAAAACACTGAGCTTCACGAACCAAAATTTGCTCTTACAGAATTGATGTTGTCTAGCTCAGGAAAAATTAATTGATCAACGTGAAAGACAAATTTACTAACTTACGGCAATAAACGTGCAAAAAAGATTAATATCTAAAATTAGGTTACAAATTCAACACATCATGAGTCATACAATTATTGTAACGGTAATGAAAATTACTAGGTATATTACTAATTAAATAATATCTCTCCAAGAGATATAGTGATATAATTATGAATTTACTAAAATTAGTTACAATTAAATATTCGCCACAATATAGGGCTACAGAATTACGGTAGTGACAAAACCAAAATTCTAGTTAGACTGAATATTACATAAAAAAAGAAATAACGGTAATTTAATTAGGAATAAATTGAGACCTCGCAGTAAACTAAGTGGTGCGATAGTTATTAAAGCCACTCAAAATTCTTAGGTCAAATTTTAGGCAAGATAATGTCCAGCACTCTGGCGTAAAGACGTCGAAAATCAGACGTAAAATGTGATGTAAAATTACAACATTAGTTGCACTTATCTGGCAAAATGGACGCCGGATATCTCAGCGGGAATCCAAAATGGCGGTGACTCCCTTGATGGAAAATTCCCCTTCAACAGGCGGGCTGGATGTTAAGATGCAACTACTGCGGCAACGATAAAAACCACCGCGCTCTTCGATGGAAATGCGGGGCGATAACACCAGAAATATGGCTACTGAGGGCTTTTGAGCCCGTCAAAAGAATCCTAACGGCTTCTGAGGGCTTTTGTACCCGTCAAAAGAATCCTAACGGCTTCTGAGGGCTTTTGTGCCCGTCAAAAGAATCCTATTAAATTAGAGAAGAAAAGGAACAAAGATAAAATCCCGAACATTTAACACAGAGTTTCAAACACTTACCCCAATATGTAAAATGGAGATCCCGCGATAACGACTCACAAGTCACTCCAGGGTGCAAAATTTTAAATTAATAAAAAAACCAGCACATGGCCATACGTGAATCTTTAGATAACGGTACAACGATAGAAATTCACGTTAATAACCCAAAATTAAGGTAACGGTAATTACTGCTTACTCCAATTTAAAGCCGCATACGCGAAAATATCTTCATAGATAATGTACCTAAGTACTAAAGGAAGATAAGCAATTTGCACACACTGTTCTTACACAAGATGTGACTATCAAGTGAAGTGGAAACGGGAAATCTCTTCCTTCACAATTGCGCGTTCGCTACACGCATCTTTTCAAAAACATAACGTCACGGAAATACCTCAAAATGGAAGGCGGGAGCATTCGAACAAAATAACAAACACAAGTCTAAGTCTGACCATAAAGGGAGTTAACACTGTGACTTATAATGAAACGCAAACATGAACATGACTTAGACGAAAAGAAAATAAGCGAAATACCCAACAATTGTACGAAGAAAAATATAAAGTCAGCAGTACGATAGGAAATTCACGTACTAAACAGTTGGTACACGTGTCGCGCACAGTCAGCTGAGCGACATAACCAAGATTTGACAGAAAGCAACAAAACAAAACCTCAAAAGTATATATACAATTTATTACGGAAGGAAAACAGATACTGCAGGTAACTATTGAAATATGCAAGCTCTAATCAAAACGCTGCAAGAAGACGGCCAAGAGAACCGATCAAAACTTATGTTCCAGAGTACTAGCGACCCTTATCCTCCACTGGGGGTTTCAAGGAAGAATTACAGAAGCTTCTAATACTTAGAATAACGATGATAGGGTAACAAGCGATCTGCAAACCATCAAAAGTATGCTCACTATTCCAAGCATTTCCCCATTTTAATACCTCTTACATTTTTAGTGAGATAACTGCGAAGGGAAAAAGAATAATAATCGGACCTGCTCGAGATACCGTGTTTGGAAATACGCAAAGTCACGTGAAACAGCAAACACAGCGGCCTGACTGTCGTCTCGGAGCATTTCAAGCCACAAATAAATGCATTATGTAGAGATCGGGCGTAATAAATAAGTAGATATTAAAAAAACTTAAACAAGGCGTAAAAGTAACTGCAAATGCAGAAAATACGAAACTTCAGGTAGGGTAAAATAAGCTAGAGCTAAGATAATTAGAATTAGTTACTTAGATACAGAGGTTTTCACAAAAATAGAGTGTAATTGCTCGATATTACACGAAACCTAACTGTCAATTTCACGGTACGTGATTTAGGGCTCTGAAGGCTCAAAAGTAGGTTTAGTACACACGCAGGTATACGGCAGGCAGTCTTAGCAACCGGTGAAACAAACAATGTACAGGGTACGCCCAAAAAGTCACGAGCTTCTACAAAATCCACGTATTTAGACAAAGACACAAAATCTTTCGGGAACCAAAACAAAAGTAAATTTTACAGCGTAACACTCCTTAACAAATTGTGAATAATTTTATTGGGATGATTCAACCATCCCCTTGATTTTAATTGAACTAGTTCAGCTTCGGGAGGCGAGATTTGAGGTTCATGATTATAAAGAAGCTCCCGACAAAATTTACATTTTGACTCTTTAAAGAGTTTCTTGCAAATAAAACCGGTTAAATAATAAATAATACAATCCAGTGTTTCTGGTAAGCCAATATCATAAATAGGTGCTGCGGTATCTTCAGAATCCTCCCAAAATTCACCTACCAGAAGATCGTCTAATTTATTCTGTATTCTTTGTAGATGATAAGCTTTGTTAACTGAGTCATTGCTGGAAAAGATCGTTTTAAAATTTTCGATTGATAAAATGGTGCTTTGTAAGTCTTCCGTCTGATTGGTGCAATTGCCAAATTGTGGAGGTTTGAGCAATTTATACACAGATAATAAACGATATATTTGCAAAAACGTTCCCAATGTGGGGTGATCATTATCACACCCAGCTTGTCTAACTGTGCCAAAAAATCTCTGTAATTTAGAAAGATGATTTTAGTTACTCAATGACCAACAAGAATATATAGATACCTCCAAAGGATCTTGATTCATTTTGTTAGTAAGGACATAATTAAATTTACGACTTTTCAAAAGATATTCGCACAATTCCAATGTAGACGTAATGGTCACACGGAAACCTTCAGCAGTTGAACTTGTTAAAAAATGGTTTTCTGTGATTTTACCATCCACTACCATGGTTTCCCATTCGTTAAGAAATTGTAAGTTATCTCGAAGTATCTACAAGACAAAATTGAAAGAAAAAGACAGCATCTCTATTTTAAATATAGTTTAAACTTACTTCAAAGTCCTCACTGTCTTTCACAATACCTTCACAACTACGTCGTCGGTTCAGAACATCAAATAAATTATTTATTCTTTTCGTGAACGTAATTGTGCAACCGGCTTCTTTTAGTCTATCGCATCGTTTTTGATAGTGGATCAAACCATAAGCTACAGAATTACTAAAGATCTGAAACAAAAGAGACTCTAATTATATCTAGTATTTATGTATACCTTAATAACACAACTATGTGATGTGACATAACATATGTTCATTTACCTGAGTTGCAAGTCTTACTCTCATTTTCATAAAACTGTTCGGATTCACATGCATTTCTGTTATTTTTGGACACACTCTTGCATTATTACTTTGCTCTAGATCTAGCTCGAGAAGTACTTTATAATACTCCCAAAGTATCCCACCTTCAGGTGTCTAAAATAAACCAATTGTAATTACTTCAAAGTATAGATTTTCTTGATTAATACGAGTAGGTGGTAGGTACATACTATTAGAGCCTTTTTCCCCAAAAATCGGTTTCGTAAACATTTGATTAGATGTGGGGTATCAGAGAAAAAGTAAAGGTATCTCAAATCATCCATAGGATGAACAACTTTGTTACTTAAACTTGACAACTTCCCTGAAATTCCAAATTTGGACCACATCTTCCTATTAGTAGACGCCCCATCACAGACAGTACCATGAACTACCGCTCCACAATTCTCCAATTTTTTAATAATTTCTAAAATTAACTGAGCAAGGCATGTTCCTTTCGTTGCTCCCTTGGTAGCATAAACAGCTATTGGTTGGCAAAAATGATCAGCCAGAGATGACCACATAAAAACTAAGGCATGATCTGCCTGATGGCTTGTGACAGTTTTTGCAGTATTTCTATTTTGTTCGCCAAAATCTTCTGCTCCAATTAATTTTAGATTTTTCACATTCAAATGAATATTAGTACGAACTGACATCTCGTCAAATATTAGCATACCTTGTCTTGCAAATTCATTTTTCTCTTTTATTTTCAATTTAAAAGCTTCGAAAAATTCTTCATCAAGCCCACATTTGAGCCTTACTCGCGAAAAATATTTACGCACTGTTGATGAAACTGGAAGAGGCAAAACTTCTGTTTTTCTTAAAAAAGCGTAGGTTTTAGGGCTTTTAATGTGAAGCAGTAAGCACATAAGCAGCCAGCTAGAACTATAACGCCTAGCCGATTTTTGTTTATACTTGGACATCTTAATACATTCCATAACTAACATTTTTTGAGCAGAAGGTAAATTATCCATCTGCTCAATTTTTTTTGCACTTCTGCTTCATCTACAGTTTTCATTTTGTTCTTAACCTCCTGTAATTCCTTTTTTAGCTGACTTAGTCTGTACTGCAGTCTTCGTTCACGTTTACGACACTTCATTGAATTCTTCATAAAAAGACTTTTGCGTGATGTGGTTATCTTTGTAATGCATTTCTTGAAATAACGTATTGATTTTTTCGCATTTTGACAAAGAAAACAATAGTTAATATTTTTGCGTGAAGATTCTCTACTATTCAAAATATATTTGCAGTTTTCGTGTCTAATGGATTTAGAAAATGCATCATTGTAATATCGTGCCTTACTGAAGTCAATAGTTGAACTGCCGCTTCCCACCCCATAACATATAGAAAGCTCATCAAACTCAATTATTTTTTTTTTAAAATCAAAAATCGTCTCAATTTTGTTAAGTGATTCTTCAGTTAAATGATCATGTAAATGTTGGAACACAGAAAACTTTATATGTGATTTTGATATAAGGATTTTTTTTGTAATCATTATGTCATCTTCAATTGCAGCAGTTTCAAAAATAGCAATTATATTATTATGAAATTTGGATGTCCAGGACTCAGATGGCAAAGTAAGCTTAGTTTTCCACAATGCTGCAAATAATTTCTCTAACCAAGATTTACTGTTTTTTGAATAAATGCCTAAAAGATAAACTACTTTAGAAAACAACAATAAAATTATGGCACACGTGTTTACTTGTATTCGTAGGTGTATTTTCATTATAGTCTTTGGAAGTTGAGAGTTCATCAAAATCTAAACAAAAGTTATTGTGATTAAGCATAAGAGTTTAGGAATTGTATTAGGTAGGACGTTTTACCTTTATTTACGTCGCATATATTATGTAGTTGAGGTTTTGTAGGTGAGACATTTTCATGACGTTCGATCAGTCTTCTTTTCTTTGCTGGATATTTTGACAAATAAGTTGGGCAATTAGGCCAAATACATGGTTTTGCATTTTCTTTTAAACGAGGGAACTTAAGTGAATACTACAAAAAAACGAGAAACGAGTATTACATTGATCGATTAACTCTGATGATCAATTTCTCTACTGAAAACATGTATAACGCAGAAAATTATCCTTCTTCAATATCTCTCACTCGTATCGAATACTACTACAATAATTATGAGTTCAAGAATTATACATTTACCACTGGTATATTCATTTATTGAGGGAAATTTAGCATTCAAAATTATACGTAAATAATTTAAAACTTACCGAATAAGTTTCTGTGATAACTTCACGTATAATATCTTCTTTTAAAAAATGTTTTTCACACAAAGCGTCTGTAATTCTTAATTGTTTGTCTGCACGAGGTATCAGAGTACTCCACTCTATTAATTTGTTTTTGGGCACCTTAAATAAAGACACTTTCTCTTTATTGCTACTATAGCCACTATGACATCCAGGTGCAAAACAGTGTCGGGACATTGCCAAACATTAAATACCTGCACCGTATCACAAATGTTGACAAACGTCAAAAATGAATATCAAACTTTACATACAAATCTCCACACTTCTCTTTTCGCACGCATCGCCTTTTCCATCTTTGTCGCTACTTCTCTCTCGAACCATTTTACCGTCCTTGGAGAGTTTTGTATGTTTAATATGCTGTAATAAATCATTGCTTTTTATATTAATGCTGCTTATTCCTTTGGTTACAGATGTTCGTTTGTATGTGCACTAAGTTTGGAACCATGAAAAGGATTGCTATTATTCGCATTACGATGAGAATTGATACTTTTGTTGTGTATATTAAAAATGTTATACGATTCTGTGCTGTTCTTTATGATATACTTTATTTTAATATCCTTTTCAACGCAACTGTATGTATTTTATCTTTAAGTTACTTGAGTGCATTAAGCCTCTTCATATACATTACGAGCATATCTTATTTTATTCTCTGAGTATAGTTTAATTGCTTTTAAATGATTGACTCTTATAATTGTTCCGTTAGTTAACATCACTCTTTCACGGTTGTTGGTTTTAAGGGTCTTTCCATTTTTGAATGTAGGTTCTTTGCATAATATACTCAGAGCTCTTTTTGTTCCTAACCTGTAGTCAGGTTCTTTATTTTCAAATTTAAACGTTATCTCTGGTTTTTCACTTCTGAAAATAAATATTCATTTGTGTCATTTACTATTATCGTTGAGGTTTTTCCTCACTTATTTCTAAATGGTGTTTGTATATATATAATCTTAATTAAAATACTTATATTCTAAGTGCATACCTGTGTTATCGTATGATTTAATAAATTTTATTTTAAAATAAATATTTCTTAAACTATGAGTGTGTTTTCTTATTGCTAATATTGATCTAAATACACGAGTATATCTTAGTGTCAACATTAATTATATTTATTTCTAACATTTTATAATTATATACAATATTGTCTTAATTTCTAAAGTAAAGTTCACGGCATATCCCTTAGTTGTTAAAACCATGGTTTGCCATTATGAAATAATGAATTGACAAATGTGTAAATTATGTTTTCACAACTAACGTGAACTACAAATGCAATTTTATCGATCATTTATAGCATCGTAGTCATGTAGCATGGACACATGGTATTTTCCTTTTATATTTCTATCGTCCATTTCTTGTAGTTCGTAAGTTACATCTCCTAGTGTCCTACTTACTCTGTACGGTCCACTGTAGGGTAGGTCCAGTTTTGCACATTTATTTAAGTGTCTCCTACCTAGTCGATAGTTCTTCACTACAACTAGGTCTCCAATTTGATATATTTTATTCTTTTTGATCTTTTCGTTCTCTAATCTTGTATATTTTTCTGCAATGTTTCTTTGCTGTATTTTACCTTGTTCAATCATTTCCTCCAAATTGTTTACTGCTGGTGTTTCTTGATTCCAAGGTCTTGGTGGATATTTCCCATGCATTAGTGTGTATGGACTTATATTAGTCGTCACGCTAGGCAAATAATTCATGTTATTTTCTACTTCTTGTACGTATTGTACCCAGGCATTGTGTCGTGTGTGTGTTAGCATTCTTAAATGTCTAATCACTTCTTGTATATATCTTTCGCTGGGGTTCGCTTGAGGATGTCTTATGTTGAATAATGTTTAATACTTTTCAAATAAAACATATCACATTGACATAATCTCTTTATTACACACCCTGCTACTTCCTCGTACGACAACAACTATATATCTATATATACTTTTGTTTTTTTCTCTGTCTATTACACAGGTACCAACCTAAATCTATTACATATATACATTTAGTTATGTTTACCTATATTAACACTCTCCCTTAAACGTAACTTATGTATAAAACGTTCTAACAGAGTAAACAGTATATAACAAACTCATTAACTATGAAATATTTAAATTATAACAATGTTTTCGAAAAACATTTGCCCCCAAACCTTTTGTAAAAATGTCTGCGAGTTGATCCATGGATTCAATGTATTTTAGTTTGATTTTTCCATTCTGCACTTCTTCTCTGATAAAATGATATTTTACGTCGATGTGTTTTGTGCGTTTCATATTTTCTGAGTTATGACTGAGAGCTATGGCACTTTGATTGTCTTCGTATAATGTTATCTCACTTTGAGTGAATATTTGCAAATCTGCCATTAACTTTTTCAGCCATATTCCTTCGCATGCCGCCAATGTTAATGCATTATATTCAGCTTCGGTTGATGATAATGCGACTGTATTTTGTTTCTTTGAGCCCCATGATACAACATTATCGTTAATTTTAAACACATACCCACTCACTGATTTTCGATCTACGGGATCGCTTCCGAAATCAGCGTCACTATAGCCTTCCAAAATGAGATTTGTCGAACTTTTCATATACATCAATGAATAATCTCGCGTACCTTTTAAATATCGAAGGATACGTTTCAAGTATGTCCACATTTCCTCTGTTGGGCTTTCCTGGTATCTGCTAAGATAGTTTATAGCAAACATGATATCCGGCCTGGTACTGAGAGCTATGTACATCAAACTGCCAAACAAGGCACGAAATGGTTGATATGTAATCCTGGCTGGATCTGTGTTTCTCAGCAGTTTCAGATTAGTTTCTATTGGTGTCGATATTACATTGCAATCAGTCATATTGTATTTATTTAGTACAGTTTCAATATACTTCTTCTGATTCAGTTTTACAGTTCCCTTTTTTTCGTCCCATTCAATATCTATACCTAGAAAATGATTCAGTTCTCCAACATTTGTCATTTCAAATTTCTTACTAAGTTCTTCTTGTAACTGCACTATATCGTCCCTTTTTGTTGCTGCGATTATTAAATCGTCGACATATATTAATATATAGATCCGACGCTCTCCCTTAATTTTTGTATATAAGCAACTATCATTTTCGGATCTGATAAAACCTAATTTCAATATGAAGTTGTTAAAACACTCGTTCCATTTCTTAGGTGAGGTTTTTAATCCATATATCGCACGTTTTAGTTTACAGATTAAATTTCCCTTTCTTTCAAAACCTACTGGTTGTTCCATGTAAACTGGATCTTCATTTTCGATTTTCCCGTTTAAAAACGCTGTTTTTACACCTAACTGTACTTTATGCAATTTTAAATGGTTTGCTACCATTATTAATAATCGAATTGTAGGCATTTTTGCAACCGGCGCATATATGTCTTCTTTCATGGTCATTCCTCCACTTTGCATAAAGCCTCTTGCTACAAGCCTTGCTTTAAATCGCTCGTTCTTTTCTTTTTCCCTTTTAATTGTATATACCCACTTACAGTCTATTACATGTTCATTTTCTGGTCTTTCTACCAGTTCCCAAACATCATTTTTCTGCATTGATTCCATTTCTTCTTGCATTGCTGTTTGCCATTTATGTCTATCTTCACCATTTATTGCATCCTCATAGGTCTCTGGATCCTTCTCTGAGCATGTTAACAATGTGTCAACTACATAATCTTTGAAACGTTCTGGAAGTTTCCTAGTTCGTTTCCTTTCCACATTATTTTCATTCTCTGTGTCACTTTCTTCTATCACCTCTTCTTTCTCTATTCGCGTTTCTTTCTCCTCATCGAATGCCTCAAATGTCAATTGTCTTGCAGGTTGATTCGGTGAATTTAGACTTTCTATCGTTTTGGTTTCATCGAAAGTAACATTTTTCGAAAATTTGAATTTTCGTTGTGTTGGCTCCCATAACTTATACCCATTCTCCACATAACCAACGAAAATACATTTCTCATTTTTAGCATCGAATTTGCTTCTGAACTGTTTCGGAATATACTTGTACGCTATACACCCAAAGACCTTTAATTTACTTACATCCGGTTTCCTTCCAAAGAACATTTCGGCTGGCGTTTTACTTTCTTCTAATGCATTCGTAGGACTTCTATTCAATACATACGTCGCCACCCTTACAGCTTCTCCCCAGAATTCCTTTGATAAGTTTGACTCCAGTATCATTGCTCTAGCTCTTTCGGCAATTGTCCGGTTTGCTCTTTCAGCCACTCCGTTCAAGTGAGGGTTATAAGGTCCTGTGTATTGTATCTTAATGCCCCTATCTTTACAAAATTCTATAAAATTCCCGGCCTTGTATTCGCCTCCCCTATCACACCTAACAGTTGATATTCTAAGATTAAAATGGGCAGTTACATATGCTTCATACTGTACAAAATATTTGAACATTTCACTCTTAGCTTTTAATAAATATACTATTTTAAATCCAGTAAAATCATCAATAAATGTAAGAAAATATGATTCATTATTTATAGTCTTAGGATCAAATGGACCACATATATCAGTATGAATAAGTTGTAATGGTCTTGTACTTCTACCTTTGATTATTTGTTTCCCAACCTTTTCTGTCTGTTTACTTTGCACACATTTCTCACATTTACCCCTATCCCCTGATTTTGGAACAGTTAAAGATAACCCTTCTACCATATTTTTATTCTTCAATTTAAATAAATTATTATAGTCCATATGCCCATACCTTTTATGCCATTTTTCTAATTCTTCTGTACTATTTATACAACTATAGCTTTCCCCCACATGTTTATCTAACTTAAAACTAATCTTATACAAATTTCTGTCTCTAAATCCAACATTTAACACCTTGTTATTCTTTATTAATAACACTTTTCCATTATTAAAAACAACCTTAAATTCATTTTCCTCTAATCTAGGTACTGATAACAAATTATATCGCAATTGTTCCACTAATAATACATTATTAATGCTACCTAAACATTTATTTTTACCAGCTTCTAGCAAAACCTCTATTTCCCCTAATTTTGTAGCCTCCATTGCAGTATTTTCTTTTGCCGCAATTATTTTTATTGGTTTTTCTAATTCAATTTTATTACTTAACAATTCTTCATTATTAATCATATGCTCTGTGGCCCCTGAATCTACAATAAACGTAATAACATCTGTATGTTGTTCTTGTGTTAATAAAGATAATGTAGAAGATAAAAATGCAACCCGTTCATCTTCTACTTGCCTTTCTACAACATTCGCTTGTAATTTTGTTCTACATTCAAATCTACGATGCCCTATTTTTCCACATCTATAACAAACTGTATTACATTTTGTAGAACTATGTACAGTGTCATTTACATTTATTTTTCTCTTATCAGTAAACTTTTGTTTATTTTCATTACTTATTCTACCACCTACCTGATTTGAATGATTCTTAAAACTATTTATATTTCTACGACTATTACTATAAAATACTGTTGTATCTGCCTGGCACGTTTTTCTGTCATCCGAACCCATCTTCTTCTTCATATCGTAGTCCAATAACTTCGGTTTCACGAACTCCACCGTCAGTAGCTTGGGATCCTGAGTTTCCAGGGCTGTTACAATTCCATCAAATGATGTTGGTAAAGTTGATAGTAGATGACATACAACCAAAGTATCATCCTTATTCGTTCCCACTGCTTTAAGTTCTCGCACCAACTCATCGAATTTCTTAAAATGATTTTCCAGACTTTCGGTTTCTGCATATTTCATTTCTAATAACTTTTTCCACAAATATAATTGCGATGCCACCCCTTTTCTTTCAAAGGTATCTGTTAATATCTTCCACATTTCGTAGGAACTATTTTTATTCTTGACATATTCAAGGTACTCGTTCGCAATACATTGAATAATTAATACCTTGCATTGCTTGTCTTTCTTTTGTAAATCAGCTGATGATTCTTCGGTAATATTTTCTTCTATACATTGTTTCACCTCTAGTTGATCTAATACTGCCTCTACTCGAAATTTCCAACTATTAAAGTCCTTTCCGTTTTTTCAAACTGTTTTCTCCGCCAATGGACAATACACCACCATTTAAATTATTCCGTTTAATTAACTAACTAACTACCTAACTACGCTCTGCTACCATGTTGAATAATGTTTAATACTTTTCAAATAAAACATATCATATTGACATAATCTCTTTATTACACACCCTGCTACTTCCTCGTACGACAACAACTATATATCTATATATACTTTTGTTTTTTTCTCTGTCTATTACACAGGTACCAACCTAAATCTATTACATATATACATTTAGTTATGTTTACCTATATTAACATCTTATACTAGTGAAAATTACTTCTACGTTCATTTCTCTTACCTCTAGTATAAACCTCTCATTATTGAAATATGAAGCATTGTCTACTAGTAATTTTCTTATTGGTCCATTTTCTGCTATAAATTGGTTTATACAATTTATTGCAGTTTGAGTATTATATTTTCTTGTGGGAAATAGTTTGACGTATTTTGTAAGAATATCCACCATCACGAAAATGTGACAATAACCTTGTTCTCCTGGTATTAGATTTCGAAGGAAATCTGCTGCTACTAATTCGAGTTTTTCTTCTACTCTAGTGCTGTGCACTATGTTTTGATTGATTCTGTTTTTATATTTCCCTAACAGACATCGCTTGCATTTTTTATTCTCTGTCGCTATTAATTTTCTGTCTTTAAATGCGTAGAACTGTTCTCTGAAAACAAGGAATGTTTTCCTGTTTCCAGGATGTCCTAAATTGTTATGTATGTTTCTAATTATGTTTAACGTGAGTTCTCCATCTAGAACGATTAGGTTTTTGTTACCTAATGTTTTGTATAGTATTTGATTATTTATGTTGTAGCCTTTGTAATTACCTTCTGTTCGTACCTTTTCCATTATTTCTAGTATCTCAGGTGCTCGTTGACTGTCTTCGATGTCCTCTCGATTGTATAAGTTTGGAGCGTGTTCTATATCATATTCATTTATCTGGTATGAATGTGATTGTTTATTACCTCCATGGGCTCTGCTTAGTGCGTCTGCAACTATGTTGTCCGTACCTTTTCTATGTTTCATTTTAAATGAATATTCAGATAGTATAAGAGACCATCTGTATATTCGTGAATTATTAAACCTTGTTTTCATTAAGAATATTAGTGATAAATGATCCGTTTCAAGTAAGAAGGTGTTTCCTAGTAGGTAGTACTTTAATTTTGACACCCCGTATATTATGGATAATAATTCCCGTTCTGACGAGGAATAATTTTGCTCATAATCCTTTAGAATTCTTGATAGGAAGCATATGGGTATTTCTTCCCCATTTCTTATTTGTAGGAGCTCTGCGGCTACAGCATTGCTAGAGGCATCGCATCTTAGTATGAATTCTTCATTGAAATCTGGTAAATTTATGATTAATGCCTTGTAGAAATTTTCTTTTATGTCGATGAATGCCTTTTCCCTTTCATGAGTCCATTTGAATTTTACTCCTTTCTTGATCATTTTGTATAACGTGTGTGTTTGGTCGGATTTTCTTAGAATGATATGTTTATAGTAGTTTATCATTCCTAGAAATCCTCTAAGCATTTTAATATTTTTTGGTTTGGGATATTTTCGTATCGCCTCAAGTTTTTCCTCTTCTATTGAGATCGTTTTGCCATCAATTATGTATCCCAGATAATTCACTTTATTTTTATAGAATTCGCATTTCTCGAGGTTTATTTTTAAACCATTTTCTGCTAATGTATTCAGAACTTTCTCTACTGATTCTTTGTGACTTTCTATGTCTTTATTAAATATTAGAATATCGTCTACGTAGTGTGAGACGTATTCTTCGTGTGGATCCAGTATCTGCTGCATTGCTCTTACTAGTGCTGCAGTAGCTGACGATAATCCAAATGGAACCACATTGTAGGAGTATACTAATGAGTTAAACATGAAGGAACAATATTTCCTTGAATCTTTGTGCAATGGTACCAGCCAAAAGGAACTTTTTAAATCTATTTTCGTAAACCACTTTGCGTCTGTACATTTTGTTAATAAGGTTTCTATGTTTTGTGGGGCTTCAAAATTAGGTGCGGTTCTGGAGTTCAGGCATCTGGCGTCAAGGCATACGCGTAATTTGATGTCTTTTTCATCATTAAGTTTCTTCTTTATTACTACAACCATTGGATTTATGAACGTTGACTCCGTTCTTGTAATTATGCCGTTTTTCAACATCTCTTTTATTTCTAATTTGACTTGTTCTGTATACTTTTTCGGAATGGGGTAAGTTTTTATTCTGAAGGGCTGTGTCTCGTCGACTTTAAGTTTATGTTCGTAACCCTTGGCTAATCCTGGACTGTCATCAAATAATTTTATATGCTTACTCAAAAGATAATTCACATATTGTTTATTACAATTTAATTTAGTACCATCCCTATTTTGCGTGAGGTCTCCGCATTGAAGTTGCCTCACAGGATGTGCACTTTTCTTAACTTCATCGTATAAACTACAATCCATTTTTGTTGTGATTTCTTCTTGAGCATTTTCTTCATATAGATTATTGATAAGGATCTCTTCCTCATGGGCTTCTTTGCTCCATGATATTGTTGAGTCTCTTATATGGAATAACTTATTTTCCATATTCAATTTTGTACCGTATTGGCTTAAAAAGTCCATCCCTAATATACAGTCGCTATTCAAATTAGGTGCTATGATGAATTCGGTTAATAAATTTAAATTATTTATCTTTATATTTATGCAGAAGATTTTATCTACTGTTATCATACATTTTTTGTTTGCAGTAATAAGATTTACTTTCTTTATGGATATATAACACCCCAAACTTTCAATATTTTTGTTCATGACATTGTTATTTAAGAGTGAAAGTTGAGCTCCAGTATCCAGCAGTGTTTCTATCTCTTGTTCCCCAATCTTGATTTTTATATGTGGTAGTTCCATGGTTATCTTTTTTAAATCATCGTAATTGTAGATGTTTTGTATTTTATGTTTTCTCTTGGCTGGCTTATTTAAAAATCCAGCGACGTTGCACCAGAATAGTATGCTGCATTCACCCACTCTTTGTTTGTTGAGTTATGCTTGTTTTCTTTTGGTATTGCACCCCTTGATTCTTGATTTTGTCTTGTTATCGCTTCTTTCTCTTCCTTTTCAATTTGTATATTCTGAATTCTTTTATCATCTTTACTTGTCTTCTCTTCCCTCTTATAATTTTGGCTATTGTTTTTCCTTTGACCATCATTATTTCTGTCCGGGTTATAGGTATTTTGGTAATTATTGTTATATCGCCTATTCCCATTGTAATTGTTCCTGTTATTGCCGTCGTTATTTCGAGGTGGATTGTTTATATTTACATTCCCTCGGTTCACGTTATAGCCCTTTTCATCTATGTCATCTAATCTCTTCACTAATTCAAGGAGTTCTTCTATTGTTTCTATGCCTTGAAGTGCGACGGTCTGGGTAACATTGTGATCAAACTGTGCAGCCAATTGCGATACTATGTCACTTTCTTCTATCCTGGGTATAATGTATTTGAGAAAAGAATATTTTCTTCTAACGTAGTTCTCTCGAGATGATCCGGACCTATACTTTCCAAATATCAGGTCGTGTCTTATGTTTCTTTGTTGCGTTTGACCCCAATACTGTCTTGTGAATCGCCTTTCGAAATCTTTAAAGTCTATCACGTCATCCATTATCATGTGATACCATTGGAGTGCGTAGTCTTTGAGACATGCTCTTATAAAGTGTAATTTTGATGTCTCATCCGTCATGCTTCTCATGTATGTCTTAATTGTTCTCAGGAATATCATTGGATTGTCCTTATCGTATCCTGAGAATTTCGGTGCATTGTCTACGCTTCCCACAGTTTGTGGCAAATACACACTAGGTGTAGGGACCCCGTGTATTACTTTGTCCTCAAGCTGTTTGATTGTGTGCTCAAAGGTTGATGTTTTAACTTGTAGCTTGGACACAGCGTTATTGCAGGTTTCATATTTAGTTTCGCAGTCTTCTACCTTGTGTGTAATTTTCTCTATCTGGTCTTTATTTTCCACATCGTTGTGTTTTATTTTTCTATTAATGGCTACTATTTTCTCATTCACCATGTTGAAGTTTTCTTGCGTTTTCGCAGTTCTTTCTACCATTTCTTGTACAAAGAATTTTCTTGTATTCTTACACGTTTCTGCGTTGTCATTTATTTGTTCTCTCAGGTCTGCTACTGTTTTGTCCAGTTTCTTCTCTAATCTGGCATTTAGTTCTAATGTTTCTTGCCTTAGTTCTTTAAATCCCACGTCTATTTTTGAATTGATTCCTTCTAAACTCTTGCTTAAATTTTTATTATTTTCCTCTATTTTCTTGCTTAGAGTTTTGCTTAGAGTTTTATTATCTTCCTCTATTTTGTTGCTTAGAGTTTTATTATTTTTCTCTATTTTAAAGAATAATTTATGGAAAAAGCTTTCAAATTTTTGTTCAATTGTTGTGCTACTTGTGCCCTCTGTGAGTATGCTTTCCTCAATTGTCACATTTCCTGGTTCATCCTCTTTTGTCTCAGTCTTTTCCGACTCTGAGTCCGAGGTTAGTTGTGTAGGTTCCCTATATTGAGTGAATTGTGGCATTGTTTCTATTTCTTTTACGATATTGGGTTTTTTACCTTTGCTACTGTTTTGTTCTCCGTCAGACATTTTTATTATGTACAAGTAACGCTTTTTCAACTAATATTATACTTAATAGAAATTTGAATGAATCCTATCCCACTTGAATAAGATTACATGAAAGAAACAATTTTATTTTGCAAGGAAAGAAACACAGCCTACAGGTCGTGTTTTTAAGTTTAGCCTTGATGTTTGACAAATTGTGTATTTAATTTATTTTGTAAGAAAAACACAGCCAGCAAGTTGGGCGCCGTATATATGCTGTAATATTTGCCTTTAAGTGAAATTTATATAATTTGTTTATTTATTTGTTAAATAAATAAATAAAATTGAAATTTATGCTAGCTCTATAGGCAAAACAACATAATTTATTATCTCTCGTGGGTTCTACTGTGATTTACTTCTTTCCTTACTTGTTTCTCCTTTATTATTATTTTGATGTTGTGTGGGATAGGGTTATAAATAACTATGACACCAGATTACTTATGTGAAAAAAATGTATTATCTGTTTATTAATTACAATAGATAAAATTTATTGTTGCCTGTATATTATTTATTTTACATGTTTATTTACAATTCTTACGTTATTACAGTTTTCATAATAATATCGTGTTCGTTTATTTTAATATGAATTCAATCAATACAGGGTTTCTCCACCTTCACCCTTTTCTTACGAAGGCCTGTATATTTGGGCCAAATTATGTTGACTTGATAATGAAAGTACTGACTAATCGGCTTTATGCAAACATTCACACGTACTACATAAAGCTTGGATCAATCACCACCCCAGATACATTCCTAATGCATCACAAACTAATTGTCTAAACCTCTATTCTCACGGAGACTTTAGATTCTTAGTGCGAAGCTTTTAGGCGTTCCTGTTTATAAAAGTTTGAATATTGTTCAAAGCTGTGCTTACTAATGTCTTTTTTAATGAACACTGGTCCGTTGTGCAAGTATTCGCACACAGTACACTATTAAGACTAATGTTCTTTATTTTTAATAAAAATTGCGTCCCTATATTTACGTTCTAATATTTAAATAACTAAGTATTAAAAGAAATGGAGTGTTTAGAGAGAACCTGTGTATTTTTGATTGAATTTAATAGTTATAACAATATTATTTACTACTCACTGCGTAGATTCATATAATTCCTCGAATTCTTCTTGAAATTGGTTTTCCATTTTTGTGGATTCTTCCCTCCTTGGAATCTTCTGTAAATTTAATGGTGACGCTCACTTCTTGCAAATATGGCGACGAGAAAACAATTGGAAATTATTCCTATAGAAGCGTGTATGCTTCTTGTTTGTTTGTGAGTTGTTAGTTAGTTTATTTATTTATTTATACTGCGGTAATAATGGTAAGCGTGTAGCAACTCCACTTGACCATTACTCGCTTAACACGTAGATGTATTATCTACTTCAAGAGACGCTATCACTTTGTTGTGTATTAGAAGTTTTTAATGTCACAGGTACCAGCTAACAACTAACTATTTTCTGTCGTGACTCCCTTTTTATAGTTGAAAATAAATGCCGCTCGTTATTTGATTGTTTTGCGGACTTTTATTTTTGAATTGTTCGTTGTGGCGCCTCTAGCGGATATCTCGATACTTATGCCTTGTCTCTTCTTCTTCTTGTCGTATTTTAGGTTGGTATTTATTTTTATTATGTTCGTTCCTGACATTTGATATTTTCCACATTCACCAACGACAGTATTTGTTGTTGTTCCATTTATTTATATCTAATGTGCAGTAAGTATATTGATATTTATTTTGATGTTTTTCTTACTTTATTTTATTCTTTTATTGCTATCGTAAACATTCATTGTACTTATAAATGTATTCATTGCTACTTTTACTGTTTTGTAGGTACATTCTTCGACCAAGCGCTAACCTTACTCGTATTTTTGTTTTGGTGCTTTTAATCGGAAAGAATGGAAAGAAATTGGATATTGTTTCAATCGCCAGTCCCTCTGTCTGAGGCTTCTCTGTCTGCTCCGTTCTTTCTTCGAACCATTTTACCGTCCTTGGAGAGTTTTGTATGTTTAATATGCTGTAATAAATCATTGCTTTTTATATTAATGCTGCTTATTCCTTTGGTTACAGATGTTCGTTTGTATGTGCACTAAGTTTGGAACCATGAAAAGGATTGCTATTATTCGCATTACGATGAGAATTGATACTTTTGTTGTGTATATTAAAAATGTTATACGATTCTGTGCTGTTCTTTATGATATACTTTATTTTAATATCCTTTTCAACTCAACTGTATGTATTTTATCTTTAAGTTACTTGAGTGCATTAAGCCTCTTCATATACATTACGAGCATATCTTATTTTATTCTCTGAGTATAGTTTAATTGCTTTTAAATGATTAACTCTTATAATTGTTCCGTTAGTTAACATCACTCTTTCACGGTTGTTGGTTTTAAGGGTCTTTCCATTTTTGAATGTAGGTTGCTACCCTCTTGTAATTAAATTAAATTGGCCGAGGCCCTAAACAAATCGGTACCCAGAAAATTCCAAGAAGGTAGTGAATTAAGCACCACCACGGTAATTAACCTTCTATTTAAATTTGTTTAAAAGGACGCTTGTCTATTAATTAATCACCAACTTATAACACTCAGTCTTACCTCTTACTTCCCCAAGGGTCGATGTTAAATATGGGAGTCAGCACTGCCTCCAGCTACAGTCAGAGAAGGGCGAGTTCGAACACCGTACTAAGTCGAAGGTTATGATGTCAGGGCGCCTATCCGTAATAATGTGCTGAGCCCAACAGATATTCAGACCCCGGACCAGATCCAATATAAAACCCCCCAGGTGATAAGTAAATAAGACCAATACACACTCATTCAACTTAACAAACAATTTATTGGAATTTTAACCAAAACTCAACAGTGTATTTCCAGTGCTGTACAAAACCGGCTATATATAAAATCTCTAACTTCCAAGAGATATTTAAAACAAAGGCAAAAAAAACAATGAAAGTGAAACACAAGCGCAACTCGGTTGCAAATTTTCAGTGACGTGACAATACAAAATTTAGAAGTTCAAAAGGTGAACACAAGAACACTTAAAACTAACATTGATTCACCAACAATATTCTTATAAGTACATAGCTATAAGGCAACTTGCCAGAAGTCCCTCCAAAGTCGAACAGTTTGATCGTATAATGCAACACGTCAACCAAAATGAAACACTCTGTATACCAGAGGCATCCGACAATCTATTCGACGATAGAGAACAGACTCTAAATTGTAAAATATCTAATTCTATAAAAGAAATAGCGCTAGTTAACTATGCTTTACAGGTAGAATATGTGATTAAATAAAATTCAATTAAATTCTTACGAGAGTATACCAAAAATAAAATTACAATCATTGACTAAATGCATTAAATAACGCCTAAGAATTTACACAAACCGATGTGAGGCTACACTGCCACACACATCCAAAATTTAAATTCAATTTCTAAATCCAAAAATAAAATGGCTACGTAACGTCTCCAAAAATGTCAAAGTAACCTCCAAAATGGGGTCACTATTGTTAATAACTACGTTAAATTAATTAATTCAAAAAAACATAAAGGCTCACAGGCCATAAGAAGTTAAATTAGGAAATTACGATTACTTATTTAATTAATTAAGCCGGAAAATTGAAATTCACTGTTCCAAATTACACGATACTGACACAAATGTAGACAAACTGTTTAGTCAAATAAACTCTACCCTCTGGATAATAACAGAGAAAATTTACACAGTCACAATACCTTTAAAACATCACATCCACAGCTTCCAAACACGACAAATCCTACGGATCCACACGTTACCAGGAATATGCCCTCCTATCTTCGGTTTACGACACCTCAAGAAAATAGCGTTCGAAGGCTGCAGTGTTCCAATAACCTGCACCTTAAATGTGTCCTCACCGCAAGATCCAACAGCAATTCCTTGGCACCGTAAAACTACTAGCACGTGTTTCTCACGTATTAATTCCAAACCAAAAAGCTCAAATAAGGTTTATGTCAGGCCTAACACCAGCAGCTAAATTTGAATATAGAAACGACACAAATTAGGATCGATTAGACACGTGGAAAAATATACTTACAGCAGCTTAACAATTCCCAAGCCAGAAGAAAATATCCTCGTAAGAATGAAATAAAACGCCAAAAGTCACTAATAATACTCGAGAAGCACCATAAAAATCCGCTCTTGTAAGCGATTATCGACGATAAAAACTCAATTATTCATCATTCTCAAGTAAAGCTGAGGGAAATGATTCTGCTCTTGGTGTCTAACCTTCCTCGACGACCGTTAAAAATCAAAAGAGAAAGACTCTAACGTGTCAAACCCGACCATTCAAACCAAAAACGACAAACGCTCTAAAAGAACGAACGAACCAACTAATACTTTAAACATACGGCAAGAATACAGGTTCAAATAACCATAGGAAAATGGACAATAATTATTAACAATTTGTTGCATAACCCTAGGCCGAAAGAAGTTCAAAAAAAAGAAGTTAGTCAAAATTAAAAGTAACAAATTTATTAAATAACACAACATACGCCATCTACCCAACAATGCCCGTATACGTTACACACACCTGCAGCAAGGCAGACGCGTGAAACAGGAATCTTAAGCACTTCTACTCCAGATGGCAGTAGTAGTAGGAAGACGACATAAATTTAATCAAAACGAATTACGTATTCCGACAATTAAAAATAAACCATTAAAGGATAAAATACAACCAAAAAAAAACGTAACAATTCCTCCCTTACCACAAAAGGTTATTTACTCGTAAATTACCGTTAAGCCAAGAGTTATGAAACCAGGAACTGGACTGTGCGTAACACCACATATAACATACGATACAAGGAACCAAGTTAAAAATCGACGACGACTAGGCAAAAAGGAAGACGAATGTGCGCGACCATGTCCGACAGCAAACGCAGCATCACCAAACGCTTGACCAAAACCACCACGCGGTCCTTCGGCATTCAGCCGGTACGAGGAATTAACGAGGGATAAATAAAAAACATGGGTGTCGAGATTCTGCACAGACGCGCCCCGAGACCTGACCAACCGACAGCCCAGTACCACTGATAGCATCAAAAAGGAAATGGAGTAGACGGGTTACGTTACGGTGTGCCCGGCTGGCGGTGATCCTTACGACGGTCGAAGGCACAGGAAATAGGAATAGATACTACCAATAGACCAAGACGCGGGAAAGGCAACCCCCGGAACGACACTCTGCAGACACGCGACGGTAAAAGAGAACTTCGGGTGAGGCCCTCGGTATCTCAAAACAAACAAAAATAAAAGGTGAACTAAAAATGGGTTTATTACTACAGATACGGGATACAAGCGGAATAAGGAGAGGTATTTAAAGATAGGGTAGCGCAGAATGGTGAAACTACTAAAAGACACAGACGGCACGTCCACGCGACAAACGTACATTCCGGAAACACAACAATTGAAGATCGCCAAACAAAATAGACATAGCAAAAGAAGTTTAAAGTCTGGACCGGCGTTGTCCCGACTGAAACGCTGAAGGCGAGCGATAAAGCCATAAGGCGAAAGTCAATATCAAATCCTGGAGGTAACATTTTGACAATAACACTAGCAAAAGAAAGTCGCCAGGACACGACCCTTGGAAGGCTGAGAACTATCAAATAAAGACCGTTCTTCTTTATACCTTCGCAAATAAACGTCTAATTCAGGAAGAGAATGTCAGTACGACATATCCAACACGATAGAATAACTATCAAATGCAAATTCTAGACCATACAATACGTAACATAATCCCAAAATGGTAAAGGTTCTAGAACTGCTATACGGTACGAAGTCATAAAATCGTTATTACTTAATCGTAAACGATACGGAAGTCATATTCGGTACGGAACGTCGAATCAGTACGGTAGAGTCGAAATCGAAACAAAAGTCAAAATCGGTGCGAAACACATAACTATCAAAGTTATACGGAAGTCGGAAATAACTTAACTAACGTAAGTTATACGGTACTCAAACGTAACATACAGCGTTACACGAAATTAACCCACCCAAATCAATCGTCGCTGTGTGGGCTATCGACAAAACATAGGGAGAACATCCCAAATCAGAACACGTAAGGAAATACGTCGAACCCACGACAACTAAAATTGAAGATGATAAAAGAAACGGGGGACACTGAGAATTTTTGGGACGCCTTTTACGCCCAGGCATTAAACCCACAGGTATATTCGTTAGGCCTACCTGCAAACCGAAAGACTTGCAAAGATTAATCGTCGTTAGGTTGTGCTTTAAGATGTTCAACACTCCATGTACCCGGAAAAGAAAAACTACAAGCTCGGAGATGTACTTCCTGGATCGATCACCAAAATTAAAGTCCAAGAAACATTAGCAGATTATCAATAACTACAATAAACCAAAGTAAAAGTCCGCTAAATTCACCAAGGAAGACACAAGTGGCTCATACAACACCACTAACTGGACTATAGATCGTAACAGAGCTTATTCATGACGATAACTGACAACTGAACTCATACGGAAGATAACGAACAAAGTTCGCTACAGGAAATCAAAAGATTTCAAGACATACAACACACAAGTGTAAAAGTTACTAAGGACCACAAAACTAAACAATACATATGGGAAAACTCTAATAACCATAAAAGAAAAGATGGATAACTACTATCTCATGAAGCAATTAAACCAAGGTAAGAATACAATTACACCCGTTGACTTTTGACGTGCAGATACAAATTATCCCACATATGTGGTTGCAAAATACGATACGAGACGATACTCCAAAGCGATACGATAACCTTCCATTTAGTTCAAAAATCCCGAATTATACGGCAACTACACGGTACTATACGATAAATTAGGTGAACAGGTAGAAGGCTCCACACGATAAGCCAAACTGTAAAAGTGAAATTCAAACAGGTTTACACCTCACGAAGATAGGGAAAAAGGGTCGAGAAAATTTAATTATCCCAATACGTAACTACAAATATTTCTCAAATTAGACAAACGAAAAATGATCATATACTGGACAATCACACACACTTTAAAAACATCTCTTTTGAACATTAACCGCCAAACTGCACACATGGCCTACCAAATTTGTTAGAGTACTTAAACATAAGAAACATTGTAGCGCAATCTATCCACAACATAACAGAATGAATTAAGGGCATCAACAAAATTAACGATAACAACGGCATGAACGGTACGGAAAGGCGTTATCGAAAATAATAATACGAAAATATACCAAACGTCATAATTCATTCCAATCAAATATACGATACACAAATTGTAAAAGTAATATTCACGAAAGGCCAAGACAACTGAAGACCACACAAACACAGCCAAAGCCAAATCTTAAAAGCGATTTAAATTATCCGCAATAACATTAAGAAGTGACAAATCCCATATAATCCCATATTATTATTATTAAACAACCTATTACACGATATCTATTATTACTATTATTATTACTATTAACTCAAGGGCGATACAACAACAACAAAAAAAACTATGAGACTGACTGCATAAGCGATGACCAACAGTGACGAAACAGATTCGAAAATATTAATTCTACTAACTAACGAAATAATTAAGTTCAAAACAAATGATAGATTAACACCTACAGTCATACTACGAAAGATAGTAAAATCACGAAATATTATCAAACAGATCCAATAAGTACTCTAAACATTCAAACTAAACAATCAACCGCCATTTTGAAGGTCAGAACCACTATGCCAGTAGCCTACACAAGATACACAAAGTTGTAAAATACAAAGGCACAACCAAAAGACTCAAACTTGAAATGTTTTACAGAAGTATTACTCAAAATATTTAAAGGATGAGAATTTCTCACAAATAATTTGGCCCTATACTTCGCAATTGGTTCTCAGATTTCCAATACTGTTATTTAACAATGTATACGATAAGTGCTCAAATGTACGAAAATATTCAAATATACGGAAGTAATCAGATATACAGAAACATTCAAAAGTACGGAACATACATTAGCGATAAAGTTTTAAAATATTCTAACATTCAGTAACTAAGGGCCAAAAATACACATAACATTCAAAATCACACACAACGTAAGACGTAACTGTGATATAAGCTGGTATATACTTTACTTTACTCAAAACAAAATATGACAAGGTCTTCAATGCTAAAATTAATTAACTCCGGAAGATGATTCAAAAGTTTCTGAAATTCCCAAAATCTAAAATTCTTGATTTATTAAAAAAACTATTTTTTTTTTCCCCTTCAAAAAGGCCTCACAACGTTGGCCGCTAAAACCCTTTTCTAAGGCCCCACACGTTGGGCGCCATAAATCCTTGCTACCCTCTTGTAATTAAATTAAATTGGCCGAGGCCCTAAACAAATCGGTACCCAGAAAATTCCAAGAAGGTAGTGAATTAAGCACCACCACGGTAATTAACCTTCTATTTAAATTTTTTTAAAAGGACGCTTGTCTATTAATTAATCACCAACTTATAACACTCAGTCTTACCTCTTACTTCCCCAAGGGTCGATGTTAAATATGGGAGTCAGCACTGCCTCCAGCTACAGTCAGAGAAGGGCGAGTTCGAACACCGTACTAAGTCGAAGGTTATGATGTCAGGGCGCCTATCCGTAATAATGTGCTGAGCCCAACAGATATTCAGACCCCGGACCAGATCCAATATAAAACCCCCCAGGTGATAAGTAAATAAGACCAATACACACTCATTCAACTTAACAAACAATTTATTGGAATTTTAACCAAAACTCAACAGTGTATTTCCAGTGCTGTACAAAACCGGCTATATATAAAATCTCTAACTTCCAAGAGATATTTAAAACAAAGGCAAAAAAAACAATGAAAGTGAAACACAAGCGCAACTCGGTTGCAAATTTTCAGTGACGTGACAATACAAAATTTAGAAGTTCAAAAGGTGAACACAAGAACACTTAAAACTAACATTGATTCACCAACAATATTCTTATAAGTACATAGCTATAAGGCAACTTGCCAGAAGTCCCTCCAAAGTCGAACAGTTTGATCGTATAATGCAACACGTCAACCAAAATGAAACACTCTGTATACCAGAGGCATCCGACAATCTATTCGACGATAGAGAACAGACTCTAAATTGTAAAATATCTAATTCTATAAAAGAAATAGCGCTAGTTAACTATGCTTTACAGGTAGAATATGTGATTAAATAAAATTCAATTAAATTCTTACGAGAGTATACCAAAAATAAAATTACAATCATTGACTAAATGCATTAAATAACGCCTAAGAATTTACACAAACCGATGTGAGGCTACACTGCCACACACATCCAAAATTTAAATTCAATTTCTAAATCCAAAAATAAAATGGCTACGTAACGTCTCCAAAAATGTCAAAGTAACCTCCAAAATGGGGTCACTATTGTTAATAACTACGTTAAATTAATTAATTCAAAAAAACATAAAGGCTCACAGGCCATAAGAAGTTAAATTAGGAAATTACGATTACTTATTTAATTAATTAAGCCGGAAAATTGAAATTCACTGTTCCAAATTACACGATACTGACACAAATGTAGACAAACTGTTTAGTCAAATAAACTCTACCCTCTGGATAATAACAGAGAAAATTTACACAGTCACAATACCTTTAAAACATCACATCCACAGCTTCCAAACACGACAAATCCTACGGATCCACACGTTACCAGGAATATGCCCTCCTATCTTCGGTTTACGACACCTCAAGAAAATAGCGTTCGAAGGCTGCAGTGTTCCAATAACCTGCACCTTAAATGTGTCCTCACCGCAAGATCCAACAGCAATTCCTTGGCACCGTAAAACTACTAGCACGTGTTTCTCACGTATTAATTCCAAACCAAAAAGCTCAAATAAGGTTTATGTCAGGCCTAACACCAGCAGCTAAATTTGAATATAGAAACGACACAAATTAGGATCGATTAGACACGTGGAAAAATATACTTACAGCAGCTTAACAATTCCCAAGCCAGAAGAAAATATCAATAATATGGCAGTAGTAGTAGGAAGACGACATAAATTTAATCAAAACGAATTACGTATTCCGACAATTAAAAATAAACCATTAAAGGATAAAATACAACCAAAAAAAAAACGTAACAAGGTTCTTTGCATAATATACTCAGAGCTCTTTTTGTTCCTAACCTGTAGTCAGGTTCTTTATTTTCAAATTTAAACGTTGTCTCTGGTTTTTCACTTCTGAAAATAAATATTCATTTGTGTCATTTACTATTATCGTTGAGGTTTTTCCTCACTTATTTCTCAATGGTGTTTGTATATATATATATAATCTTAATTAAAATACTTATATTCTAAGTGCATACCTGTGTTATCGTATGATTTAATAAATTTTATTTTAAAATAAATATTTCTTAAACTATGAGTGTGTTTTCTTATTGCTAATATTGATCTAAATACACGAGTATATCTTAGTGTCAACATTAATTATATTTATTTCTAACATTTTATAATTATATACAATATTGTCTTAATTTCTAAAGTAAAGTTCACAAGTTCACGGCAATATGTATTTTTTAGACATGTTTTTTAGACATTGTTTTTAATAATTATTCCTTGTTTTAAAGTAATTTCTCGGAAATGTTTTCTTATACACATTATTATGAAAATGTACAGTTTTTGTCATATTGCAGTTATCTGGAAAAAGGTTTTGATGTTATAATAAAACCGAAACGTCGATGAGAATGTTGTTTTAGTTCCCTTAAATTTTATACATTAACAATGGCCTAACAAACCAAGAAAAATATTTTATTTTATATATATGCATTAAAGGCCAAGAAAACGTTTTATTTTTAAATATATATATATATATATATATATATATATATAAGTGCATAATTCATATGTAATCTAACCATGTACCGTATTTTATAAATTTGAATACTGTATATTCTGAGTGATATGATGATATTACAATACCTTATGATGTATGGCATTTAAGATTTTAGTTTTAATGGCCTGCGACGTCACTATACAGTTCAAATTGAGGTAGGTATAGCTAACTAACAAGGGAAAAACAGTTTTACTTACCAACAAAAATGTTTACCGTTTCTTGGTTGCACCCCCACGCTTTTAATAAATCTGAAACATTGTTTGCCATTTTACTAGCAATTGTTATTATTGTAATATTGCACAGCACTATTTACTGGAATATTATGCATGCAAATGGCGTATGACCACATATGGAAGTTAACGACAATCACGTGATATGAAGAATTTTACGCGGAAACCGATAAAATTAGGCATCGTTCAAGAAAATGTGGTAGGAATGCTTTTCACGAGAACACCAACGTATACGTATGTTAAATGAGAAATTATTTCATATTTGAAATAAAATTTCCAATAATTTCGATTTTAGTATACACACATTCTTAATTTGAGAATATGTATATTTATTTCAATAATATTAATTTTGTTTTAAGCATATAATTTAAATATATATTTTTCTTTAAACAAATGTACACATATGTTTCACTCAATATTTGTATATTCAATCTGAGAAAAATATATTCAAATGGAGAAAATTTTTTCGAGTATATCTCATTTCTCAAACCAAATAGACGTTTCTTTGTGTGTAACTTCCATTTGTGCTGGTAGACGTATCTGTAGCATTTTCTTTATTGTCCTCATGTATTTCAGTTTCAGCTAAACACACTTGCTGGTTTTCATCAACATTACTATCAGGTATTCCAATATCCACTATACACAATTGAATTAGAGGGTTTGCTGCCAAGCAGTTCGTCTAGTAAGTCAAAATACTTAAATATTATTCTTTGATGTCCCGATTTAGATTTTTTATCTTTTGTAGAGCGATATACTCTTGATAAATTTAACCATTTCCTTTGGCATTTTTCGGCAGTTTTAAACAGACCGTTGCTGCACATTTTTTTTGATATTATGGTCCATATGTGCTTTTTCCTTTTTGCATGTTGAAAATCATCAATATGTTATCCATACAGAGTTATTAATAGTTTTGTTTCTTTTTACTCCAAATACCAATTGATTCTGCATCCGCATTTGTGTGGTTTTCATTTTCTTTTCTTACATTTACTTCTTCTATATCACTTGTTACTTCAGCTGTTACTAAATTTCGTTCTTGAAGATGCCGATACTTTTTAGGATCTACAATAATAAATTTCATGTAATCTGTTTTTTAAGTTCTTAAAATTATAACTAAAGCAAGGATTTCAGGCCCTAAAAAATTGAAAATAGGCGCCTAAAATAGCCACTTAAAACTGAAGTTTAGGCCCTAACAATTGAAAAAAAGGCAATATAGTTCTATAGTGTATTTACGAAATCAGAACAAAATAAAACAGTCATATCATATCGAGTTAACAAAAAAAAAAAACAAATAACAAAAATAAAAGCTTTTCTCAAAAAATATTATATAAAATCAATAAATCATTATATAATTAATTATAATTAGGTTTATACATATATAAAAAAATAATTAAAAGTTAATTTTAAAATACATGTGAGTTAGCCATACAAACTAGATATCTTTCTAAATTGTCGGTTGTGAAGCATGTGCGTCTGTCTGTCAATACTTGTTTAAATTTAGAGAAGCTTCGCTCCACGTCCACTGAAGTTACCGGTGCATATTTATAAACAACATGATTTACCTCAAAGCTGGTGGAAACATCTTCACCTTGCAAAAGTAATTTAATGTCCGACAAAAATTTATATCCATGATTTTTTTTTACTAATTCATTTATTTTTGTTAAAGCTTTTTGAGCTACTGCACCCGGCGCTTGGTTTAATTTTGTGAGCACTTCATTAAATATATTTAGAGATTCAGTCAATGGTAAACCGACAGCTTCTAATTTTGTAATGCTTTCACACAATGGTCCAAAATGAGCCTTAATATATAAAAGGTCTCGCTTGACATTGTTTGAACAAAAATGTTGTTGGGCTTTTTCAATACACTGCGCCGTTGTTGGATCAAATCCCATCACCACATTTTTAACTTCATCGAAGTTGTTGGCATAAAATAGTGCTGCTTGGAGCCAGGTTCCCCACCTGGTTAGAACGGGTTCCGGTGGAAGAGGTAGATTTGGGAGTTCTTCTCTATAATGCTCAACTCGTAAAGGCGCCTTCAAAAAAATTTTTTTTGTGTTAGAAATTATGCCATTAACAGTTCCATAGTGGTTTTGAATAACCTCACAAACAAGATTTAAAGCGTGAGCAAGGCAAGTTAAGTGGACTAGACGAGGATAAAATATTTTCAAATTATTAGCACATTTAAGCATATTATGCGGCCCCATCGGTTACTAACAATTTGACTCTTTCATGTTGAATTCCTGTAGGCCATAAAATGTTCATGGATTCATTCACAAAACGAGCACATGTTTCATTGTTAGTTCTTTCCAACTGTTTTGTCGACAGCAACAACGGCTGCCCAGCTTCTGTTTCAGTCAGTCTGCCAATAATGCAATTGGCAATGTACCTTCCTGTACGATCTGTCGTCTCATCTATAGATATCCATATATCACAATTTCCTATACAATTCCTAATATTTTCAATCGTCTTGTCATAGCATTCAGGTAAGTATGTTCTTCGAAGAGTAGATTCATCGGGTAAATGCCTGTTCAAATATTTCTCTAAAAAGGCTTTGAATTTATTACAGCGCATCTTGTACAGAGGTATGTTTGCCGCCACCATTGCACTACAAAGGTCCATGTAAAATTCTCTGTTTTTTGTTTGTAGTGCAGGTGCAGAAAGTAGAGTTTGACGTAGAGGCTTTTGAATGCTACTTTTATGAAGAGATGTTGATTTATGCTGCTCCAGATGTCCCCTTTTGACGCATGTAAACTGGAAATATGATCGTTATACTTATCATTTTTTGTCAAAAATAAAATCAAACCTACCTGTTTACTGCAAGCGCGACAAAATAAAATTGAGCCGCCTTTTACTTCTTGAAAAATGTCTTTGTCTTGTTCTGACAACCATTGTTTCAATTTCTTTTCGAAAGCTTGTTTAACCTTTGGCATTGTGATCAAATCATTAATATCACCACAATCAATAACAGTAAAACCCTTTTGTTAAACCTAATATTACCTTAAACGAGGTTAGATTACGAGATGACCGGATTTTAGTAATTACAATTACCCTTTAACACTCTAGTCAGTGGCTAACCGCACGGCGCTGTAAAAACAGCCGCAACCCAAAATACAACAAATCCCAACATTAACAAGAAGCTCCAACGTAACAATTAATAATTATTAATTAATAAATAATGTGAAAAATTTTAAAGAAAAAAATTGAAGACTATTTTAGGCACATAAAATATTGAATTTAGGCTATATCATCCTTGTTCTAGGCACTTATTAAGGAAAAGTACAAAAATAGGCATTTTAGGCATTTACACATATGGCTCGATTGACTCCATTTATGATTTTAAACAGTCTGGACCAAGTTTTACCAATGGGCCTTAAAAATTCAGCAATAGCCATTTTGCCTAAAATCCGGGCTTTAATTATAACTTACCTTCTTGAGCACGATTTAATTCATAACTGCTAAGAAACACTGTATATGAATATATTAATTCTACTCGATAGAAGTTATTACTGGAATTATCACCACTGCCACCTTGCAAACTTCTTTCCATATTTTACACGGATGCGACCACGAGACCGCCTTTTTTAAAGGTTATGTAAACTGATCACAATCACAGTGAATGCAAAAATTTTCTGATTCAGCGGGGTAAGGGGTTTGCTAATCGTGATTACTTGTTTCACAAGTGGGGGGAAAGTGATCATTGCAATCGGACACGTGCGTTGTCTAAACTGATCGTGTGAATATGAATCACAGGTATGAACGAAAGCACCTCCACTTATTTATTATCGGAACTTATTACTTTTGTATGTAAATGTTAACAAACAAGACGAATTAAAATAACATATTGGATACAATAAAACAGTTCCGAAAGTTAATTGTAATTACCTAATGTTATGGACTTGCTATTGCAGATGCATACCCTATGTACACATATTTGTTTTTTTTTATTCCTCTTGTCCTCCCCTCGATTACACAGTTCTGCAATAAAAGAGTTTTTTAAAGTTGTTTGTATTTTAATAGCTGACTTCTATTTATTTTTCAGTGCTGATTTCAAAAATGAAATCCATTTTCTTATATCTCACTAAACAGGGACGTATTGTGGGTAAGAAACAACATTTTGTCACAACTTTTACATTTCTTTGAGGTTCTAGATTTTATTAAACAGGTAAGAGATACCATAGTTTACATTTACACAACAGAATTTCGAACGAAGATAGGAGCACTTTCGCTTCCCATCAACACTTCTTTTAGTGCAGTTCCCGATGTCGTTACGTTGAGAATTGTCCCTTTTTAACACCCAGCAGTTAACCGCTCTCATATTGACATTCCATTTTCCTTGGTACTCTCCTTCCATTTCCTTGATGTCTTGGTGGAACCCTTCGCCCTGCTCTTCACTGAAATAGGGAGGTTTGTTTTTGCAATGTTTTATGTGCTTATGTACAAGTTTCTAAGTATAATGTCCTAAACAATAATTACATGCAACGTATTCGGTAGTAGGATTTCTTTACGCTCTAGCATTCAGAATCTTTTTCTCTGTGTTCAGATAAAAATATCCCTGTTTCCGAAGTGATGCTGCCATAGCTAAATGGTCTTTACTTCCTGGTTTCAGGCTACCCATTAGTTTAACATTTTTATTATCTTCATGTCTGAATAAATGTCTGGTGAAGTGCCGTATAACATCCTGGTAGCATATAGGACAAATCGTTGGCGTTTCTCTGGCAGAGGACTTTCTTATATATTGTACAGCCTAAATCACAAAATATTTTATAAAAGACACTAGTATTTATTAAGAGGACAATTCTAATTGAAAAGCATACTTACTGAAGTTTCGTGTATGGTTAGTCTTGGAATTTTTGTTCTTGAAACAGATTTCGGAGTCACCACATATTTTCCTCTGTCTTAATACGTTCTATAAAAAAGTAATATTGCGGTAGTAAGAATATTTACAAAATTAACTTGCTTGACATAAAAATGGAAAATTTTCTTACTTTACTTGTTGAAGTTTCGTGGTTCTTATAATTTGTAACATCAGATAAAATAGGTTTATCTTCTTTTGAGCAGGCCCGGACTTGGACCATTTGGGGCCCTCAGCTAAAACCTGTAAAGGGGCCCTCTACCGGGGGGGCTGGAATGGAATAATAGCAAAAGGGGGCCCTCCCCCGGAAATTTTTTTAAAATTTGGTGCTTGAAAACAATGAAAACGCGTTTTTACGCTATTTTGGCACTTATAAAGAAGAAATTCAGCTAGGTTTTTACACGAATATTATGATTTTCGACTTTTGTTGACTTTATTATTTATTAAAATAAGAAATTCACAGTATTTTTAGGATACCACAATACTACAAAACACATGCTGTAGAACTGCCAATAATTACAACGGAGCTCAAAATAAAGTGCAGTATTTTATTCACACCAAAGCATTAATGAATTATGTCAAAATTATTTGTGTAATAAAAATAATGACAAACGAATTTTAGGGATTAGAAAAATAATACTAAATTTTTTTAAAAAATCCTGTGTATTTAACAGTTTACAATGTTGTTATAGTAGAATAGAAGGGGCGTAACTTAACTGAGATGATTCGACATTTTACTCCCCTAGCCCTAAAGTAACAGCTTCTTTGTAAGCAACTCACTTGTTAAAGCTACTTCATCTATTATTTTATTTTTGTCCAAATCATAAAATAAATCCCTCTCAACATTAATAAAAAGCAGAGTAGACATAAGGTCTTGGCTTAAAGACGACCGAAGTCGATTTTTGACTATTTTAAGTTTAGAAAAAACTCGTTCAGATGTGACTTGGGTACAAGGTATGGTAAGAACAAATTATATGCAATATACAGGTTGGTAAACAATCCAGATTGAGTAAGTTCAAACAGAACAGAAAAAGCACATGTCAAACACTGGAAACATTGTCTATTTTCAGAGCAGTAAATGTCAGTACTTCTTTCCGCTGCCGTTGTGTCCAAATCGTCTTCTTCCTCACTGCATCTGTCTCCGTAGTTCTCAGTGGACTCTGCCGCTATGAAGTTGCTGTATTGTTGTGCAAACTGTCGCAGCTCTATCAACAGCCGACTTCTTTCAATTTTACACAGTTTAGAAACACTGTGCAGGGCTTCTGTGGGAAATGTTTCGAGTTTAAAGATAGAGTCAAACTTTTTGGGGTCCAACCAAGAGCAATCCTGTAAAACGTCTTTGTTTGCGCAAAATCTTTCTTCAATACTCATCCTCGCACAGTCTAAAATATCAAAATATACAATTTTGTAATGTTGAACTGTTGAAATAGAGTCAGCTTCATCTTTTGATTTTTCACCGGGCATCAATTTTTTCTTTGACGTTCTTTTTCTCTTAAAGTCCAACTCTAACTCGACATCAATGTCATTTTCGTCTAGCTTAAGATTAACTGCACTTGCATAGGTTTTTGTTTTTGCGTACAATACTTTAAAATGCGCGTCATTCCTTTTGTCCTTAACTTGCTGGAGCAGTGTTTGTACTAAGTTCCAAGCTAAAGCATAATCAATGGTTTTACTTTGCAAGTACTTAGAAACAGGGGAAGTGGCCAAAAACAAATCTAGTAAAACAAACGACATAAACAAGTTTTCAAATTTGGACCATTGACTTATCAGGTTTCTTGCTGTGAATCGAGATTTGCTGTCAAAACTTCCATCAGAGATTTCTTTAAAAACATAAATAAAATTAAAGAATTTAGCTGAATTTACACTGTCTTCACTGTTTAAGAATTCTTCATCAACAATTGATGAAAGAGCCTTATGTTTGCTCCACCACCTCGTTGCTCCTATTTTTTGCAATCTGTACAACTTGTCATGAGCAGTATGTTTTCTTTTTGTTTCCTTTTCCCAGACGGCCATTCTCTTGTGCGATAAGCTTAGAAATACCGCAGATTCTTCCACTAATCCAAACAAGTTCTCAGCTTGTAGTAACTTCACTGTTGAGTCAGCTACAACTAGGTTCAGTACGTGTGCCATACAATGAGTATAAATAAGGTCTTCATTTTCTTTTTTTAAATGGGCTTGTAACCCATTGTAACAGCCTTTCATGTTGTTGGCTCCATCAAACGAACAAGCAATAATATTTGACGTTGCAATGCCATACAATATTTGACGTTGCAATGCCATACTCAGAGTCAGATAATTTTAATTTTATAAGCTCGTACAACGCAAGTCCACTTGAGTCATTAACAACTGCAATCTCTAAAAGTCTTTCATACACTTTTCCTTGAACGACATAGCGGACGCATATTGCCAATTGGTCCATGACAGCTATATCTTGGGTGCTGTCCACCATTACGCTGTAGATGATGCTATCCTGGAGGTCTTTCAAAATAATGTTTCGACCCATCGAGTAAATTATCTTGATTAACTTGTTAATGAAAGTCTTTGATAAAAAAGTCAACATTGATCCTCGTCCAATGGGCTTTTTAGATTGCTTTCCTGTGGCTTCTCTTTTGTCCTTTATTTTTATTCTGTGCTTTTTGCTGTCTTCGATACATTTTTTTACATGGCTTTGCAAAATTACATCATAATTAGCCACCAACATGACCAGTTCAAGGAAATTACCATGATTTTGTAAAGAATCGAGAGCGTAGGCTGCTTCTGCTTTGTCACCTCTGTAGGCAATGCCTTGCCTTCCTATAAACAAAACTATGTCTATCAAACGTTGGATAACCAATCTTCTAGTTTGAATTTCACTTTCTTGCTGTTTAGTTTGGTTGGTATTCAGGAGAGTTGAAATATCATAGCCCTTTTGACTTTGAAAAGCTGCTTTCGCAGCAAGTTCATGATGGGTAGAGTTTTCGTGTATTTCTAGTGATTTATACACATTTTTTGAAGAAACATCATAACCAGTAATAAAGGTAGAGTCTCTGTGTCCTTTATCTCCAAAAGCCATACAGCACGAACAGTACACTTTATTCAGCTGAATTGAATATGATAACCATTTTCGGTGTATTTTTTCACCACTTGGCAAATGTCGGTAATAAAGTTTAGAAGGCTCAAATGGCAATTTTGTACCTTTTCCTTCTACAACTTGAATAGGATGTTTTTCCATGAAAGCTTTTTAATCGTGATTGGGTCACTTTCGTTTGGACAAATGAAACGCCCAAGTTGTTGCTTAGCTGCATCACAGGTCTCCTGATTTTATTCTGAATCAGAATTGGAGCTTGATTCGCCGAAAAGAGACGATGGATGATGGTCTATATGTGGCTGATTGCAAGCAGGCGCCACACCCCTCTCAACTGTACAAGAAGAAGTTGATGCAGTTGCAGACTGATTTGAAGATTGAATGACAGATAATATAATTACGAACAATGTTTTAATGTAATAAAACCTAAAAAAATTATTATGGTTATAAAAAACAATGTAGAAAATCACAGTTTTCACTAGGGAATCCCCTTAATTCTAGTTACTAACTAGAATTAATTATGATTTCCAAAATCATAACTAATTGTAGTTACAATATAATTAAGTTAAAACATTGCTCGTAATAATTATATTTTGAACAATGATGAATAAACGGACAAACTACTATCCACATTATTCCACATTTTGCATAAAGTACCTCCTTATGACGTAGGCCTTAACACATTTCTATTGTGAATTTATCCCCAATGTGAGAAAGTTTTTTATACAGTTTATTTTGTTTAAATTATAATTAATTAGCCATATTAGTAAAAACCTTTAAAGTAAAAAATGCAAAACTAATATTGTTAAGCTCCTTAGTACGTGACGTAAAAATGTAGAATAAATAGAACACAAATTTCAAGAAATTACAACCCATAACAAAAATAATAATCTAAAATTTCGATTACCTTACCTACAGTCGTGTCATCGTTTCTCTCTGAGGTAGAGCTTGATGGTTTTAAGCACGTAGACATCGAAGTAGCATACTGGAAAGCTTCTTGTTTCTTTTTCTTCTTTTCCTCTCTTTTTTGAAAACCACTCTTGTAAGTTCTCTTCATTGTTTTTGTTCCGTTCGTAATATTAATTAATCAAATAATGTGCCGGAACTCAACTCTCAACGATGTTACGCCGGAACTACGTCGCACTAAGATAGCAGACTAAATTTAGTTAAAGATAACGGAGAATCACAATAGGCGATGATTGAATCTGGGAAACGCAGGGCCGAGCTAACTCTGTCGCAGACGGCGTGACCGTTCAGATAAACTTACACCAAAAGTAGAGCGTCGGTCGGCAACGACGCTAGCGACGTTGTCCGGGCACCAGGACACTAAGTTACCTTAACGATAACCTACCTGCGCCTCCTATGAGCTTCCCCTGGCTGTGTCCCTCCAGCGGGTTTCCTATTGATCAGCCTGTATAAACGTTTGCACCTATTCAACTGCTTGTCACAAATATGATAGATAAAAGTAAGGTATGTTGAGGAAATAATAATTAAAAAAAAAAGAAATTAAGATGTGAAGAAAGGTGCTATATTCATCAAATTGTTCTTTTTTTTTTGAAAATATTTAAAATGTTGACAGATATTATGTATGAATTAAAATATATTTTAAATAAAGTTATGAAAAGTTAATTGGTAAATAAAAAAAACAATAGAACCTCTGCGCCTCGGCAGGAGGATGGTCGGCGTAGAAACGTTTCCTTGCCTTACAGGCCAATATACATATGTTATTAATAAGCGCCACCAACGGCGAAGTTCTAAATTAAAGAGATACAAGAAAATAAACTAGGTTTAAGTTAGCGCACAAGGCTTAAAATAATTTAATTAGTTCAGTGATAATTAAATCGTGAATTTACAAAGACAAAATTTTGAAATAACTAAATAAGCTGTTCACATTCATTAATCAATTACAAGACGCTACTGAAAGTTACAATGGAAAACCAGTATTAGCACAAAAGAATCTACTGAGCTTCGGTATATAAATTTTCCACAATGACTTAACTAATTTCAATAGCTCAGAAAATTAAAAGAACATACGTGAAAGTCAAATTTCTAATTTACGGTAATATACGTGCAAAAAATAGTATCAAAAACAAGATTAACATTCAACACATCAAGAGAAATATTATTATTATTACGGTAATGAAAATACCAGAAATACTACTAATTTAAAGATTAACACTCCATAGAGATGTAGTGCTACGGTAATGAATTTACTAAAATTACTATTTAATTAAATATTCAACACAGCAAAGAGTTATATAATTACGGTAATAATAATACTAGAATTAATATTGAACTAGATATTTAACACAGCAGTGAGAGCCCTTATCAAATCTTCTTAGGGTCACTCTGTATTCAGCAATTCCAGTTTGCATAAAAATAACAAAAGAAATAACGGTAAGTTAATTAGGATTAATATGTGACCTTGCAGTTAACTAAGGGTGCGTTCCGTAAATAAACAGGAACCGCAGTTGTGGTTAGATGCGGTTATTTCCCGGTTACTGAAAAACCTAAATGAATCGGAACACCTATGGTCATAGCTCGCGGTTAGTTTAGAAACGTCATATTTTTATAGTATCGAGCTGTGGGCTCAATACGACATAACCTCTTAAGTCTTAAGTTGCTCCTTGCTCTTAACATGAATAATCAAGCAGTGCTAATGTTTGTAGACAACCTTCTTTTCTCATCTTCTAGTGAAGAAGATGAAGATGAATCTTGTTAGTATTTTATAATATTGAGCATATGAAGACAATACTTGTTCCATATATATTGTATATATCTATTTTTTCTAGATTTTAAACAAAATAAAAAAATAAGACCAAAAATTAAATATTATGTACCGAATGTGTTGGATACGTTGTCTCCTTTGCAATTTAAAGAACATTTCAGAATGGATCCTACGACATTTGCATATCTGCTTAATCTAATCGAAGCAGATGTTTCTTCTGCTGTTTATGAACAAGGTCGACATACCATTCCTGCCAAAACACAAGTGCTATTTACTTTGTGGTATTTGTCAACGCCTGAGTGTTACAGGTAAAAGTTTATTTTCATATTGTGAATGTTCGCTTATTATTTATTGTTAGATCAACATGTGAGAGATTCAATATTGGAAAAGCAACAGGATTTAGAACAGTACGAAGAGTCGTAACAGCCCTCTGTAGATTATCTCTATTATTTATCAAATGGCCATCTGGCAATTATATAAATCAAGTAAAAGCAGGATTTGGTTTTCCTAATGTGATTGGAGCAATAGATGGTTCATACATTCCAATACCAGCTCCAAGAGAACATACATTATCCTACATTTGTAGAAAGAACTTTCCAGCTGTTATACTCCAGGTAGACAGCAAAATAATATATGTATTTCATATTCGATATTAATTTATTACAGGCTGTGTGTGACCATCGCTTACTTTTTACACACATATATGCAGGAGAAGTGGGATCTGTCCATGATGCTAGAGTTCTTCGTCGAAGTGAAATTTGGAATTATATTACTGATAGAGATTTGGAAGAGATATATTTTCCAGACAATGCACACCTAGTGGGTGATAAGGCCTATCCATGTTGTGAGCACCTATTGACACCATATAAAGATAATGGCCATCTTACAGAAGAGCAAGTTTACTTCAATGTAATATTGTCAAAATCAAGGTGTGCAATTGAACGAGCATTCTGTTTACTTAAGTGTAGAATGAGACGTATAAAATATTTGGATATTTATTGTCTCGATTGGATCCCAAAATACATATTAGCATGTTGTGTAGTGCACAATATTTGTATACTGCAACAAGATATTTTGGAAATCCAGGAAGAAGAAATTAACAATGATGTGGAAGCTGATGGTAACATTAGATTAGACCTAGAAAGAGAAAGACAAAGGGCGGGAGCTTTAAAACAAGATCAAATTTGTTTACAGTTATTTAGAAATAGAAGATAGTGCTGTAGTTTCGTTTTTCATATTGTATTTATTTATATGTATTTATACTTATAAATAAAACTTACAAAACAACAACATGGTTTAATAAACATATAACATAATTTCTATTAGCAAAACAATTAAAAAAATAACATTCTGGTTTAAACAATTTTCAGACTGATTATTCAGGTTTAAATGTTTCTTGAAACCATTTAAAGAATCTTTCTTTTTGCTCTAATTTTTCTTTGTGTCTACGTTCTCTATTAGCCTCAATTTCTAGCACATCTATTGCTTTCCGCTTCTGTGGTTTCTCATTCCTTGTTATGGACGATGGTCCTGGTGTGGATTCCCTGGATGAACTAGATTCCGTTTCCCTAGATGAACTACTACGATAAGAACTAGAAATAGTTGCTACTGGGCTGTACTGTGGGTCTTTCTGTAGCAAATTATCCATACTTTCAAAAAATTGCCATGATTTCTTGTCTTTGCCTGTCTGTGCCATCGTATCTTTAATTTTTTTATATGTTTTTGTAAGATTTCTCCATTTTTGTTCACATTTGCTACTATCTTTTTTAGCATTATTTTGACTTAACTCTGCACTTATGTCTTTCCATACCTGCCTCTTATTGTAAGCCGGAGATGTGAATTTAGCTCGGTGTTTACCATATAAGGAAATTAATAATTTTGTTTCAGAGTCCGTCCACTTATCAGTTGTAGGAGATTCCATAGATTCTTCGCGACCCACAAGAATCTTATTGATTTCATCTGCATTAATTACAGAATACAATTTCAAACATTCGTGTTTTTCTTCTGTTATGCCGTATTCTTCTAACGTGCCTAATGCTTCTAAGCAATAGCCGCATTTATAAACCTGCAATAATAAAATGTCATATTTTTCTTCTTTATGTTGTTAATTACAAACTTACATCCATTTTAAGGAAGGAAAAGATTATAATGTTATAAAGAGTTGGTTTAGAGGTTAACTAACAGAAAATCAATGTACTACTGCACATAATCCAATTCAACCAATCACAGCTTCTTTAACATCTGAGTAACCACTGCAACCGTGCTTTGAGGTCGGTCACCGTGGTTGCAACCTTTTTCAGGAACCGTGTTCCGTAATTACATATTTTTCAGTAATTGTCTGTGTACGAAACGCAAAATAGTTGTCACGGTTAACCGAACATATTTACGGAACGCACCCTAAGTGGTGCATTGGTTAATATAGCCACTCAAAATTCCTAGGTCAAATTCAGGTAAGACTAAGTTCAGCACTCTGGCATAAAGACGTCGAAAATCAGTCGTAAATTATGATGAAAATTACAACATTAGTTGCACTTAACTGACAAGATGGACGCAGAATGGCCGCTTCCGGAAACCAAGATGGCGGAGGCCCCCTCGATGTAAATTTCCACCCCAACAGACAGGATGGACGTATAGGTGCAACTACTGCAGCAACGATAGAAATCACCACACTCTTCAACGATAAAGTGGGATGACAATACCAGAAAAATGACTACTGAGGGCTTTTGTGCCCGTCAATAAGAATCCTATTAAATTAGAAGAGAAAAGAAACAAAGATAAAATCCCGAAAATTAACACAAAGTTTCAAACACTTACCCCAAAATGATAATGGAGATTCCGCGATAAACGACTTCACAAGTCACTCAAAGGTGCAAAATTTAGATTCAAAAAAACCAGCACGTGGCCATACGTAAATTTTAGGTAACGGTATATCGGTAAAAATTCACGATAAATAACCAAAACTAAGGTATCGATATCTGCTGCTTATTCCTTTTAGAGCCGCATCCGCGAAAATATCTACATAGATAATGTAACAAGGTTACTACAGGAAAATAAGCAGATGGCGCATATTGTTCTCACACGAGAATAGACTTGAAAGTGAAGCGTGTTTCCCGACGCCGACGGATATCCAACTTTGCGCAGGACCACAAAACCGAAACAAAAGAAAATTACCCTAGAATCGCACGAAAGATTTGTACCTTTCAACAACCACAAAATGTATCACGAGGGAAGATTGACAGTGACATGTCTCTAATAAATCTCGAAGTTCCCAATTATTTGCAACTCTCAATTCACAACAATGACCGCGATGGAAGCAAACTTAGCCTGTCACAGTGATCCGAAACCATGTGACTCCGAAACAGATAGTTACACACGCAGTTGTACGGTTGGTGCCCTGAACGGCATCGCACTAGCAAATCTGACAACGAACCTAGGTGACAAAGTAAACAAAACTTAGATAAAGACCAAATTGATTTTAAAAGATCCTCGGAACCTGTAGGTAAATATATATAGAAGTTCCAAGCTCTTAATACGCTACGAGAAGACGGTTAGTAGAACCGATCTAAACATAAATTTCAGGATAACAACACATAACCCCCTTCAGCTGTACCAAAGATAGACCACAGATGTATCCATCACATGGAATTTCGATGCTAAGGCACAGAGCGAACTGCAAAATAATTAAAAGTATGCCCAAGATTTTAAGGTATTCCCTATCTAACATCTATTACATTTTTAGAGATGAATGGGTGATAGAAAATCATCATTCGGCCGTAGCACATGTGCGTGTTCTACAAGACGTATAAATACACACGACAGAGAACACAATAAAGCCGGACTGTTGTCTCAACGAATGTAAATCTATGGCAACAACAGCGGTCCCGTAAATGCAACAGGTTAAAGGCATTTCTCAGACATCGGAAGATATAGCTAAATAAATGCAAACAAGGTTTGAACAGGCATGCAAAAATAACTCACACCGCACATGGTTGTTGTCACAGGTAGGATAAAATAAGTTAGAATTAAGATAATTAGTCTACGTGACATAAGATACAAAACACACTCACAAAGAGGGTTTTTTTTAATCGGGAACACAACACACGCAGCTGTCAAAGGCATTTCAACTAACTCAAAGCTCCGAGAGCAAACAATCATGTATAAGACACGCTCAGATAAACAAATAATGGTCATTGCCTTCCAAGATACTGTAAGATGTACGAGGGTTGTTCGAAAAGTCACGCGCTCGAGACAATTCTTTAAGTAATTCAAAAAAAAACACATAACCTTACAAGGCCCAAATACAAAAGTGAATTCCATGCATAACAAATTGTCCCCTTTCCAGCGAAAAGAAATTGGACGTAGAGCAATTTCTTGCACCGAGAACATAGGCTGACGGAATAAAGATAGTAGAAAGGGTAAGCGAGAGTTCTAAAACGGACGTTGTCCACTACACGAACGCACACAGCCACACTCAGTCACAGCAACACCAAACAGCTTGGCCAAAACCACCACGTGGCCCTTCGGCATTCAGCCGGTACGGGAAAGTAACGAAAACAAATAAACAAAGGGTGTCGAGATTTTGCACAGACGCGCCCCGAGACCTGTCCAACCGACAGTCCAGCACTATTGGTAGCATCACGAGGGAAAAGGGTATAGACGGGTTAGTTATCGGTGTGCCCGGCCGGCGATGATCCTTACGACGGTCGAAGGCACAGGAATAAGGAGTAGGCACTACCAACAGGCCAAGATGCGGGAAAGGCAACCCCCGAAACGACACTCTGCAGACACGCGACGGTAAAAGATACCCTTGGGAAAGGCCCTCGGCATCTCAAAACAAACAAAAATAAAAGGTTAACTAAAAACGGGTTTATTACTACAGATACGGGATACAAAGCGGAATAAGGAAGAGGTAATAAAAGATAGGGTAAAGCTCAGAATGGTGCAACTGCTCAGAGGTACGGATATGCCGCTGCGGCAAACGTAACATCCGGTAACAACAAAAATGAGAGAAGATCGCCAAACAAAAATAGATATTAGCAAACAAGAGTTTAAAGTCTGGACCGGCGTTGTCCCGACTGAAACGCTGAAGGCGAACGATAAACCATAAGGCAGAAGTCATAATCAATTCCTGGAGGTAACATTTTGACAGTAAGAAAAGCAAAAAGGTCGCCAGGACACGACCCTTGGAAGGCTGAGGATTATCCCTCTTTATACCTTCTCAAATAAGATAAGTCAAATCCGGTAATTAAGCAATAACCAACATTAGTTAGCTTAAAAGGTAAGTCATGTCCGATAAGATAAACGAAATGTTGTGTGCGCACCCCTAGCAAGGCTGCCACTCCATATATGCAAAGATACGGTAAATCCGAAACACACGGAAGCGATAAAGATACGGGAAGATAAATGCATAGACGGAATCACAGATACAAGCTGTGCTATGGGGCCGGTAATCACACTATCGAAAGGTCGATAAAAGGAAATTGTTTGTCCCAAGGTGGTAGAGGAACAATAGAAGTCAGGATCCCTTTAGAAGACTTTTACTTCACGCAGGTTCACGGTAGGAGAATTCTTCCAGCCCTCACTACAGGCCAAAAATGCCCCTTTAGATGCCTCCTACATCACGCGAGGTACACGGTAGAGAAATTCTGGTGTTACGGCTGCAAGCCAAGGCACTCTCTACAGGCCAAAGATGGAAGGAGTTAGCGATAAGATAAGGCACGAAGCAACACATAGCGAAAACGTAGGCGAGATAGAAGGCAAACTAATTTATTCAACAGACGATTGTCGAAGTTTATCGTCTGAAGTCTGTTTCGCAATTCGTCAGGTAACATTGACCAAATGGCGGAAGAAGGTAGATCAACAAGGTACCACTGCAGAACGTAACCCACAAACAAGACCATAGCCGGGCCAAGATAAACAGAAGGAGTCCGAGAAATTTTCATTTTAGAGAAACGCTCTCGATAGATGTTCAAGGAATTACCTTCAACAACTTCAAGAGATCCCATGTCCAGCGAGATGAATGGATCCGCTTCACCCGACGGAACAGAGAAATCCAAAGCCGAAGAAACAACAGCGTTTTTATCATAAGCCAAATCAGGTACATGCAAATTTAAAGATACACTTGGAGCTGTGACACATACTGATTCAAAAAGGTCCAAGTTCAAAGAGACATCGGAATCTGCGTTATTCGCGCATGCAAGAAGCTTCGAGTCGGAAGAGGCTTCAGAAGTTGTATCATTCGCGCATACAAAAACCTCTAAATCGGAAGAAGTGACAGAATCTGGATTATTAGGGCGTACAAAATGCTCTAAGTCAGATGAGGCAACAGAATCTGTATCATCGATAAGCTCTAAGTCGGGAGATATATCAGAAACCGTATCATATGTAAGCTTTACGCCAGGAGATACATCAGAAACTGAACCATAGGTAAGCTTTAAGTCAGGAGATACATCAGAAACTGAATCATAGGTAAGCTTTAAGTCAGGAGATACATCAGAATTTGTATTATCAATGAGCTCGGGAGTTTCCAATATGGAAGAGACTTCTGACACAGATCTGATTGGGTTTTCGGAAGTATACAATTCAGTGAAGGCAACTGAGTCTATCGGAGTGGGGAGGTAACAACTGGAAGGAGAGTCGGATCTGGCATGACACTCACTGACGGAGAAGGTTGGCCAATATCTTCATCGTCACTCATGTCATCTTCGTCCTCACTCGTATAAATTGGGGCTCTCCATGCCTTATATTGCTCCATTAGGGCACGAGAACGGGTATCGGTAAGGTCAAGAGGCGAGACGTTACCGATAGCTCGCATTTTCGAGATAAACTTAGCTCCCAATTCACAACTACGTACCGCAAACCAGATACGTTCGTCCTCCTCCTCGGCAGTTTGCGGCTGCGCATTCTGAATGCGGTCCGAGACAAAAGCCAGACCGGAAGTTATTCCCCGATATTCAGAAACTGTAGTCTTACTATCAAGTTCAGCGATAAGATATTCTAAGAGAGAGAACTTTAACTTAATTGCCTTAGCGTCCTCCGCATAAGAAAAAGGGTAGTCAGAAGGACGGCAGACAGCTTCCTTAAAGCCTGGGTGCTCTTCCTCGAGTCTTAGCAGGTCGTAGTAATACACCTGCGCATCGTCCAGCTCCCCGTCTGGTGACCGTTTGGCACCAAAAGTAGCGAGTACATAATCCAAATCCTCATAAGAAAGATGCTCCATAAGAATGTCAAAACGCATAGTCTCCATCGTATAGAAGAAATTATTCGAGAAGATACAGAGATAAACTAGGTCTTGAAATGGTCACAAGGCATAAATGTGTACCTGTCGATAACTTAAATGGTTCGTACCAGGTAGCAAAAGAAAAAAACGAAACTATGAAAAGTCAAAAAGCACGCTAAGACTTGCCTAGAAGGTAATCGGGAAAAATATATAGATATAGGCAAGACCAAAGAAAACAGTGCGATAAGAGTGTTCCACTCAGCAGCCACTCACACAAGTCGAGAAAAAGCCTAAACCGAGAAAATTACGAAATTTGTGCCTGGAGATGGTCAGGACCGAAACGTTGCTTCAAAACAAGTAGCTTCTCCAAAGTATAGCACCACTGTGCGGTACGACGAAATGTTAGTGGCAGAAATACTTAAAGATAAGGAAAATATTCCGGAAGATGGAGAAAACTTGTCCGAAACGTTGAGCAACGACACGTTGTCACGTTAAAGCAACCAAAAACAAGGAAAATTGAAAAAGGCGAGAAATTTCCCTGAAGATGGTGAAAACTTGGTCGAAACGTCGGTTGTCAAATTTGTTCCGGAAGGTAGCGAAAACTAGGTCGAAACGTTAGGTGTCAACTTGTTAGTTGATGGATGACACACAAGAGAAAAAGAAGATTTGAGGGTGGCGAAAACTTAGCCGAAACGTTGGGTGCGAATTGTTGTTCTTCGTTAGGCCCACAACGATGGCATCAAATTGTTATGAAGGTAGCGAAATCTTCGTTGGAGCGTTGGGTAACAAAGGGAAAATTTTATTTCGGAAGATGGCGAGAAGATGGCAGAAACGTTGGCCAACAATTTGTTATTATAATCTCCAAAAGAAAGAGCCAAAGCGTTAGTGCGCCAAATTTGTTGCTATTGAGTCGGGAAGGAAGATCCTAAAACGTTGGTGTGTCAATTTATTACGGAAGGGGAGAAAACTTGTCTAAAAGTTAGGAGACAGAAAAAGAAATTCTGAAAATGGCGGAAAATTGGGCGAAACTTGGTTGACACAAAAATAAATAAAAAAATTTTGAAGATGGCGGAAAGTTGGCCGAAACGTTGGTACCAAAATTTGTTCCCTTATTACCAAAAAGAAAGGCCCAGACGTTAGGGCACTAAAATTTGTTCACTTATTACCAGAAAGAACGGCCCCAAAACGTTAGGGCGCAAAACTTGTTACGCCGGAACTACGTCGCTCTAAGATAGCAGACTAAATTTAGTTATACGGAGAATCACAATAGGCGATGATTGAATCTGGGAAACGCAGGGCCGAGCTAACTCTGTCGCAGACGGCGTGACGGTTCAGATAAACTTACACCAAAAGTAGAGCGTCGGTCGGCAACGACGCTAGCGACGTTGTCCGGGCACCAGGACACTATGTTACCTTAACGATAACCTACCTGCGCCTCCTATGAGCTTCCCCTGGCTGTGTCCCTCCAGCGGGTTTCCTATTGATCACCCTGTATAAACGTTTGCACCTATTCAACTGCTTGTCACAAATATGATAGATAAAAGTAAGGTATGTTGAGGGAATAATAATTAAAAAAAAAAGAAATTAAGATGTGAAGAAAGGTGCTATATTCATCAAATTGTTCTTTTTTTTTTTGAAAATATTTAAAATGTTGACAGATATTATGTATGAATTAAAATATATTTTAAATAAAGTTATGAAAAGTTAATTGGTAAATAAAAAAACAATAGAACCTCTGCGCCTCGGCAGGAGGATGGTCGGCGTAGAAACGTTTCCTTGCCTTACAGGCCAATATACATATGTTATTAATAAGCGCCACCAACGGCGAAGTTATAAATTAAAGAGATACAAGAAAATAAACTAGGTTTAAGTTAGCGCACAAGGCTTAAAATAATTTAATTAGTTCAGTGATAATTAAATCGTGAATTTACAAAGACAAAATTTTGAAATAACTAAATAAGCTGCTCACATTCATTAATCAATTACAAGACGCTACTGAAAGTTACAATGGAAAACCAGTATTAGCACAAAAGAATCTACTGAGCTTCGGTATATAAATTTTCCACAATGACTTAACTAATTTCAATAGCTCAGAAAATTAAAAGAACATACGTGAAAGTCAAATTTCTAATTTACGGTAATATACGTGCAAAAATTAGTATCAAAAACAAGATTAACATTCAACACATCAAGAGAAATATTATTATTATTACGGTAATGAAAATACCAGAAATACTACTAATTTAAAGATTAACACTCCATAGAGATGTAGTGCTACGGTAATAAATTTACTAAAATTACTATTTAATTAAATATTCAACACAACAAAGAGTTATATAATTACGGTAATAATAATACTAGAATTAATATTGAACTAGATATTTAACACAGCAGTGAGAGCCCTTATCAAATCTTCTTAGGGTCACTCTGTATTCAGCAATTCCAGTTTGCATAAAAATAACAAAAGAAATAACGGTAAGTTAATTAGGATTAATATGTGACCTTGCAGTTAACTAAGTGGTGCATTGGTTAATATAGCCACTCAAAATTTCTAGGTCAAATTCAGGTAAGACTAAGTTCAGCACTCTGGCATAAAGACGTCGAAAATCAGTCGTAAATTATGATGAAAATTACAACATTAGTTGCACTTAACTGACAAGATGGACGCAGAATGGCCGCTTCCGGAAACCAAGATGGCGGAGGCCCCCTCGATGTAAATTTCCACCCCAACAGACAGGATGGACGTATAGGTGCAACTACTGCAGCAACGATAGAAATCACCACACTCTTCAACGATAAAGTGGGATGACAATACCAGAAAAATGACTACTGAGGGCTTTTGTGCCCGTCAATAAGAATCCTATTAAATTAGAAGAGAAAAGAAACAAAGATAAAATCCCGAAAATTAACACAAAGTTTCAAACACTTACCCCAAAATGATAATGGAGATTCCGCGATAAACGACTTCACAAGTCACTCAAAGGTGCAAAATTTAGATTCAAAAAAACCAGCACGTGGCCATACGTAAATTTTAGGTAACGGTATATCGGTAAAAATTCACGATAAATAACCAAAACTAAGGTATCGATATCTGCTGCTTATTCCTTTTAGAGCCGCATCCGCGAAAATATCTACATAGATAATGTAACAAGGTTACTACAGGAAAATAAGCAGATGGCGCATATTGTTCTCACACGAGAATAGACTTGAAAGTGAAGCGTGTTTCCCGACGCCGACGGATATCCAACTTTGCGCAGGACCACAAAACCGAAACAAAAGAAAATTACTCTAGAATCGCACGAAAGATTTGTACCTTTCAACAACCACAAAATGTATCACGAGGGAAGATTGACAGTGACATGTCTCTAATAAATCTCGAAGTTCCCAATTATTTGCAACTCTCAATTCACAACAATGACCGCGATGGAAGCAAACTTAGCCTGTCACAGTGATCCGAAACCATGTGACTCCGAAACAGATAGTTACACACGCAGTTGTACGGTTGGTGCCCTGAACGGCATCGCACTAGCAAATCTGACAACGAACCTAGGTGACAAAGTAAACAAAACTTAGATAAAGACCAAATTGATTTTAAAAGATCCTCGGAACCTGTAGGTAAATATATATACAAGTTCCAAGCTCTTAATACGCTACGAGAAGACGGTTAGTAGAACCGATCTAAACATAAATTTCAGGATAACAACACATAACCCCCTTCAGCTGTACCAAAGATAGACCACAGATGTATCCATCACATGGAATTTCGATGCTAAGGCACAGAGCGAACTGCAAAATAATTAAAAGTATGCCCAAGATTTTAAGGTATTCCCTATCTAACATCTATTACATTTTTAGAGATGAATGGGTGATAGAAAATCATCATTCGGCCGTAGCACATGTGCGTGTTCTACAAGACGTATAAATACACACGACAGAGAACACAATAAAGCCGGACTGTTGTCTCAACGAATGTAAATCTATGGCAACAACAGCGGTCCCGTAAATGCAACAGGTTAAAGGCATTTCTCAGACATCGGAAGATATAGCTAAATAAATGCAAACATGGTTTGAACAGGCATGCAAAAATAACTCACACCGCACATGGTTGTTGTCACAGGTAGGATAAAATAAGTTAGAATTAAGATAATTAGTCTACGTGACATAAGATACAAAACACACTCACAAAGAGGGTTTTTTTTTAATCGGGAACACAACACACGCAGCTGTCAAAGGCATTTCAACTAACTCAAAGCTCCGAGAGCAAACAATCATGTATAAGACACGCTCAGATAAACAAATAATGGTCATTGCCTTCCAAGATACTGTAAGATGTACGAGGGTTGTTCGAAAAGTCACGCGCTCGAGACAATTCTTTAAGTAATTCAAAAAAAAACACATAACCTTACAAGGCCCAAATACAAAAGTGAATTCCAGGCATAACAACGACTCAACAATTAACTAAACAAAACTGCGCTGTAAATTTAGCAAACTGTATCGCTTAAAATCGACTTGTAGTGACTTGAAAACAATGGTGTGGGGTGGATGTTATTATGTGTAGGAGAGGGGGAAGGGGAAGGACGACGCTTGCGCGGCCCTACTGAGTGATCAGCTGATCTGATAGTGCAGTTGTCTGCTGGACACACGTCACCGCGCAGACGATGCATTACACCACAACAACGCAACTCAACTCACAACACAGTAGCTCGTATAATGCTTTCGTCGTATAAACGGCGAAATATAAACAGTTGTTGGACGTGTTCTACTTTTGGAAAATGTAAACAAAACATTACCAAGAACACAAAATAACTTCTAACAAGACAAACACTTTTTTTGTACGTTATGTGGGGGCCCCCTTGGGCCAGGGGCCTTCCGCGATCGCGGACCTGGCCAGTCCGGGCCTGCTTTTGAGGATGACAGACTCGAGTCACATGTTAAACATGTATTATATATTTTATGTATTGTGATTCTTTTGGATAGTAGGCAGAAAAAGCTAAAAATAGGGAAGACACGAGACAACATTAAACACTAGAAAGTACTTACAAAAATTAGAAACCTACCGATTCTAGGTAATAACTTCAAACTGGGTACCGGAAAGTTCATCGAAAACAATTCACCGAAACAATTCACAGAAAACAATTCACCGAAAAGCAATTCACCGAAATAGTAATTCACCGAATAGAAAATTCACAGAATTACAATTCACCGAAAAACATATTCACCGAAATGATAGTTTGTGAAGTTGTTCTATTCTTATTATTATTAACTTCCCTTCACACTTTATCCAGGCTTAGGACTGGCAGAATAATACTGGCGTGTTTAAAAGTTGGAAACGAATTCCTTTGTCTTATTTCGTTTTTTATTGTTTTTTTTTATTTTATTTACAGGGCACATACACTTAATGCGGAAAATGAATTCCCTTGTCATATTTCGTTATTCTCATGTCATTGTCATTTCTATTCATTTAAGAACTTAAATTATGTGCTATGCCTCGTAGATAATCACATATATTGTCCATGATGTTGTAATTATGAACTAGTTGTGATATCCTCGCCGCACAATCTTTATATTTTTTACGCATCGGTGGCCCTTCCTGTCCACTTATGTACTGCTCTATTTTAAGTTCATTTACACTTTGTTCTCTCTGAATTGCATCGATAAATCGCCATATATTAATTAGGGTGGTCTGCTCCAATTTGTGTTTCGAATCCTCGATGCCATCCTTCAGTAGAGTTGTTCGTTTTTGGTAGACCCTATTGTACTCCATGAAAAGAGTTCCACATTTCATGAGAAAATCGCGGCACACGCCGATGCTGACGCCGTTGGGGACGTCCAATCCACGTATCCTCAAAATAATCCACAACACTCTGTGCTTCTGGAGGCAACATGTTTTCGTCGCACTGTCTTTCAAACGCATCTACCATGTTTTCCAAGGGAACAAATGCTAATGCAGGTAGTTAAACGAAGTTTCAGAGCAAAATCGGCATCGTTTTCGTATCTGTTCTTAAGACCTTCTGCCTGAATTTGTCGAAATACACATTGAGAGAAATGGAAAAAGCATCCTCGATGTATAGTTTGTGGAAATACTTCTGGAATTGCACCTATTATTGCAGGTTCGAAATCGGTTAGTACTGTAGTTGGCAAAATTCCAGGTTGAAATTCTTTCACCTTTTGGAGAAGCCGCACGTACGTCTCTTTTGTTTTATTTGGCAGCAGTGCAAATACCAAGGGAATACTATTGTTGTTATGTAAACCATGTAACGTGTATAGTTGGTGGAAAAGATGTGGTACAGTTTTAAACGTACCGTCTGCGTACCAATCAGTAGATCTGGCTAAAAGCTGAAGATTTCTTCTAGTACAGAAAATTAGCATTCTACTTTCATCAGGCCCAGAATTATACATTAAAAACTCATCCCCACGGTGTGTTTTCTTATATTTCTCGGGTAAAACAATGTCCCGCCGATGAATAGGTAACACTGGAATATCTTCGTGACTAGCTCGTACATTTCTAATCGTCCTTTTGATGCTGCATACTTTTGATAGCTTTGCTGCTGTAGCTTGCGTAACTCCAACCGATGCGTTTGATATAATGTAATGCGGCGCATCTTGAGTATTTTTTGCGTTACTACGAATACTGTTCATTACTTTAGTAGCTTCTACATGTGCTGCATCCGCTACGTGAGTATGTAAACCACTTCTCTTAACGATTTTATCATCCACTGTTATAACACGCGCATGACATTTAATTTTTTGATAATATTCACATTGCCAATATATTCGCGTTTCAGCTTGCTTGTCTTTCAAATATAAATGACCATCAATCAATAATTTGCGTTTTCCTTTCTCACTCACAATAACCTGAACAGCCATGTCAACGTTAACTTGAGCTCAACCACTTTTGAAATAAAACTAGTTCAAATATAGTATAGTATTTATACCTGACGATGTATGTCAGGTATAAATAATGACCCCATTACTGTAATGCATTTTAATGCGTTGTAAAATGCCTGTAATTCACATGAAAGGTAAACAATACTGTTACGCTGTAAAATTTACTTTTGTTTTGGTTCCCGAAAGATTTTGTGTCTTTGTCTAAATACGTGGATTTTGTATAAGCTCGTGACTTTTTGGGCGTACCCTGTACATTGTTTGTTTCACCGGTTGCTAAGACTGCCTGCCGTATACCTGCGTGTGTACTAAACCTTCTTTTGAGCCTTCAGAGCCCTAAATCACGTACCGTGAAATTGACAGTTAGGTTTTGTGTATTATCAAGCAATTACACTCTATTTTTGTGAAAACCTCTGTATCTAAGTAACTAATTCTAATTATCTTAGCTCTAGCTTATTTTACCCTACCTGAAGTTTCGTATTTCCTGCATTTGCAGTTACTTTTACGCCTTGTTTAAGTTTTTTTAATATCTACTTATTTATTACGTCCGATCTCTACATAATGCATTTATTTGTGGCTGGAAATGCTCCGAGACGACGGTCAGGCCGTTGTGTTGACTGCTTCACGTGTTTTTGCGTATTCCCAAACACAGTATCTCGAGCAGGCCCGATTATTATTCTTTTTTTTCCTTCGCAGTTGTCTCACTAAAAATGTAAGAAGTATTAAAATGAGGAAATGCTTGGAATAGTGGGCATACTATTAATTGCTTGCCGATCACCCGTTGCCCTTTCATCGGTATTCTAAGTATTGGCAATCTTCTGTGATTCTACCCTGGAACTCCCGGTAGAGGTTAAGGTCGTTAATACTCTGAAACATATAGTTTGATCGGTTCTCTTAACCGTCTTCTGCAGCGTTTGATTAGAGCTTGGATATTTCGTTAGTTACCTGCAGAAATTCTGTTCTTTCGTATAATAAAATGGAAACTACGTGTGGAGGTTTGGTTTGTTGTCTTCTGTCAAACGTGGTTACTACGTTGCCGTGAAATGGGTGTTTCACACGTTGCCAACCGTTGAGTGTTTATGTCCCTTTCTATCTGCCGACTTTATATATTCCACATTCTTCGAAGGGTTGTTTCTGTTATTTTATCTTCATATAAGTTACGTTCGTGTTTGCGTTTATCTATGAGTCACAGTGTTAACTCCCTTTATGGTCAAACTCACACTTGTGTTTGTTATTTTATTTGAATGCTCCCGCCGTCCATTTTGAGGTATTTTCGTGTCTTTATGTTTTGAAGAGATGCGTGTAGCGAACGCGCAATTGTGGAAGAAGAGATTTTTCCCGGTTTGGACTTCACTTGATAGTCGTATCTTGTATAAGAACAGTGCGTGCGAATTGCTTATCTCCCCTTAGTAATTTAATTACATTATCTATGTAAGATATTTTCGCGATTGCGGCTTTAATGGAGTAAGCAGAAGTTACCGTTACCTTAATTTTGGGTTGTTAACGTGAATTTCTACCGATGTACCGTTACCGAAAAAAATTCACGTATGGCCATGTGCTGGTTTTTTTTGTTAATTTAAATTTTGCACCCTGAAGTGACTTGTAAGTCGTTTATCGTGGAATCTCCATTATTTTCCATATTGGGGTAAGTGTTTGAAACTCTGTGTTAAATTTTCGGGATTTTATCTTTGGTTCTTTCTTCCCTAATTTAATAGGATTCTTTTGACGGGCACAAAAGCCCTCCGAAGCCATATTTCTGGTGTTATCGCCTCGCATTTCCATCGAAGAGCGCGGTGGTTTTTATCGATGCTTCAGTAGTTGCACCTTAACATCCAGCCCGACTGCTGTTGTGGAATTTTTCCATCAAGGGAGTCACCGCCATTTTGGATTCCCGCTGAGATATCCGGCGTCCATTTTGCCAGATAAGTGCAACTAATGTTGTAATTTTACATCATATTTTACGTCTGATTTTCGACGTCTTTACGCCAGAGTGCTGGACATTATCTTGCCTAAAATTTGACCTAAGAATTTTGAGTGGCTTTAATAACTATGAAGGTTCGATTTTAAAATGGCGGTGAATCGATACAGATGACCGTGACACTTCAAAGTTCGGATAAGGTTAAGTTAAACGCACGAAAAATTCAATTTCAGGTTATAAATTATCAAAACCGTCAAATCAGATTGAGTTCGCGATATGGCATTTGCCGGGAAACGTCAAAATTGGCGGAAAGCACCAGTCGTGTAATACACAACACATAATGACTATCTATTCACGTTTATCGATCGGTTGTCAAGTTTAAATGTCAGAAGGCCGACAAATAAAGGGATTATGAAGGGAAAGTGGTACCTTTCAGATACGTATTAGTGTTATTATTATCAATTGTTACTATTTCTTTTCTATTTATGAATATATGAACAATGCCGACGGATGTGATAAAATAAACTTAAAGTGTATTATCGCACGTAAGTACAGTGACAAATATAACGATCTTTCTATATTTTATTAAGATATATTAAACACAAATTATATATGTCATCGAAATGTCGTCACTTCTCGCGAAAGAAGTACCGAAGCAAGCCTAAATAAAGAATCATCTGAGTTTTCTTTATTTGTCAGATGTGTCCGAAACACTTCGAAATAACATAAATACATCAAATATGTAAAATTCCCATAAGCATTTATGTAATTTCGTTTATCAATTCAGTTATAAAAGTAAGCATTTAAAGTACGCGACTATGCGGGTTGGCACAAACTAATCAGAAGTACATTTTCGGTTAAATGGTATTAGGAGCCAGCAAGATTTTTGATTGGGTTTTACAAAGTACATATACAGCAAGAGCGCGCGAGGTATGATCACCCGATGGTATACGTAAACTCGCATCTAAACGTGGTCCGATAATACATATTAGAGTTACGGCACAACATACTAGCATTGCCTGCTCATATTCGAACTCATAGTGATCTGATTATTTTTTCGCAGATTGACAAAAAGAACAAATTAAATTTTCTCTTTAAGTGATGACGATTGCTTAGATAACTAAGTCGATAATAACGCGAAGATTGTAATACTTATAACGTAATTATGATTATCCTTATGAAATTAAATAATAATGTAGTTGTGTAAAAAGTTATAGCAGTACAACTGGGTTTTAGAATGAAATAAAAACAACCCGCCTGAAACATCTGCAGAATAAACTAAGATGTCTAGAGAAAAATAAATAAATAGAAATTTCATGGTAAAAAAAACTATAAATAAGTATAACAGAAATACCATAAAATAACACAAAAACCTACGTGCATTCCTCTTTGCAGCCAGTACGCAACTGGAACTGATGTAAATATGTCTCTAATCTAGCGAACACAGCTGGCGGAGATCAATTTTCCGAATATACGTCCGAAGAATATCGACTGGCACGGGTGATCGTACCCCGCGCGCTCAAGCTGTATATACAACTATTAAAGCGTAATATGAAAATTAATTAATTCTCTCAATGACCTGTAAGTTTAAAACATGTTTTGTTAAAGTTCATCATGTTATGTTGTTAATTTCATTTGACAATTGGAAAGACAATGTTGTTAAGCACTCTCAGTCTGACATTTCGTTCTCACAAGTTTATGTGTGAACGAATACACAACAACGAAGTATTGTCACGATGACAGGTGGAACGACAATTTGGTTAAACATCAACTTTTTATTGTCGTATAAGTGTCACGATGACAGTCTGTCAAAAAATTTGAAGTATACACTATTTTAATCGTAAACTTGACACAAGGCATGGTACTACCAATTTTATAGAACGAATAACATGAAACAACATTTCATTGCCGAACCGTCTTGGTTTTTTTTTTGTTTTGGTCTGTCGACGTTCACCTTGGGCTAGATGCACACAATTAGACTTAGCAATCAGTAAAAACATTAACAAAACCATAAAGATAGAAACTGAAAGTGTCATGAGCTCTGATCACATTCCAATTATAATAACTTGGAACGAAGACATAACCGAAAGAACATATCACACCTTCAAGACAGACTGGGCCGGCTACAAAACAGAACTAGAACAAACCATCACTGCAGTTCCTAAAATACAAAACACTGCAGAATTAGAACAGAACATAAAATCACTACAAGATAAAATAACAAACGCTGTTGAAAATAACACCATCAAAATAGAAAGGATATATAAATCAGGTAGTCTACCACATCATATTAAAGAACTAATAAAGGAAAAGAACAGAGCTAGGAGAAGACAAAACTATACTAAACAACCTTCAACATCAAGTACATAAGGAATTACTGGAACCGAAAAATGTAGAAAGGCAAAGAACACTCGAAGAAATAGGTGCAGAGCCCTCTAAGACATGGAAAATAATCAAGGCAATCAAAAGAGAACAAATACAAATCCCACCACTTCAATTCAATAACTCCACACAAGTCACAGCAGAAGAAAAAGCAGAAGCTCTAGCGGAATCACTAGAAGAGCAATTCACTCCGAACTTGGATGAAGTAGACATGCAACACGTAATGCAGATTCACAAAGTAGTAAGCAGAGAAATACGTGAACCCCACTCCCCTAGCAACGACCTAGTCACAGCCGAGAACCTAAAAGCAATCCTTAAAGCATGAAATCCCAAAAAAGCTTCTGGTATAGACAACATCACCAACAGATCACTACAAAACCTCCCCCCAAAAGCAATAATGTCAATTCTAGCAATAGCAAACTCCGTTATCAGACTCCAAACATTCCCAAAGATATGGAAACATGCCAAAGTAATAGATATACCTAAACCAGGAAAACCAAAAACAATACCAAGCAGCTACAGGCCCATAAGCCTGTTACCATCCATTAGCAAAGTGATAGAAAAAATAATCCTACAGAAGATAAAGTACCACTCTGACAATCAAGACATAATACCAGAAGATCATCATGGGTTTTTAGAGAAGAACATTCAACGATAACACAACTTTCAAGAGTCACTGAGATTATCCAAGACGGATTCAACAAAAATCAAGTGACAGCAGCTGTATTTCTCGACATAGCAAAGGCATTTGATAAAGTCTGGAGGCAGGGACTCATATATAAAATGATAATACACAATTACCCAACACACGTCATAAAAATCACGAACAGTTTTCTCTAAGGGCGCTGCTTTCAAGTTAGCATCCAGAACACACTTTCCTCAATAAAACATCCAACAGCGGGAGTCCCCCAGGGCTCATGCCTGTCACCTCACCTATATACAATATTTACAGCAGACATACCAGTATCAAATCCTACAAGATACTTAAATACGGCCACCTTTGCAGATGATTCGGCACTGCTCTCAACATCAAGATGTCCGACGAACGCGGTACAGGAACTCCAAACGCACCTAGACAACACGATAAAATGGTTCAAACAATGGAGGACAACAATAAACGAAGACAAATCCCAAGCAATAATCTTTCAAAGGAATCTGAAAACAACAGGCAACGAAATAACCATAAACAACAACACTATACCATGGAGTAGAGAAATTAAATACCTGGGAATATACCTGGATATAAAGCTCAATTATAACACACACATAGCAAAAACGATAACCAAAATCAAACAAACAAGATGTCAACTATGGCCTCTTATAGGCAGAAAAAGCCAGCTGAACACGAACAACAAAATTCTACTTTACAAACAAGTATTAGGTCCAATATTCACATATGCATGGGTGCATATGTGCAAGACCAACATCAAAAAACACCAGTCTTAGAATGATACTAAATGCTCCATGGTATATGAGAAATAATCAAATAATGAATGAAACAAATACCCCAACCATTATTGACTACATCAAGGAAAGAGCGCTCAGTTTCTATAACCAGATGGAAAACCACTCAAATCAAAATCTTAAAACAGCACTTGCTCATCAATTATCATCAATTATTATTATTATTACTATTGTATCGGTCATTTATCGTATCTTTAATGTCTTGGACACATCTCTGTCATCTTTCTACATACAAATATACATACTGCGTCTTTAATTTAAATTTAGAGTAGCTTATGATATCAATATTAATTTGGGAATACTGTGCTATAGTAATGTTTTTCATTTTGACTACTGTCATAGTTAAGTCAATTTATTGAAAAGTTCCACAGTGTTTTCAAATTAATATTGAAATCGTAGGTTATTCCAAAAAAAATTAATTGAAGGCACGGTATGTCTACAGTGACATTCAATATGACTATTCATTCTCACAATAGATCGAACTGTCACCACCATGACAGTTTGCAAGAAAATTTAACGTATGGGCAACGTTTATCATAAAACTTGAGACAAATAAAGTTAGAGTACTACCAAATTTAAAAAACAAAGAAATTTATATATGATACAACAAATCTTGATCATACAACCATCTTAGGTTTACCTGTTCGGCCTACTTACATTCAACTTAGACTAGGTGCACACGCATTATATCAAACTTGAATGTCAACGAAATGTTCCAAGTAATCAGCTTTCAGTAAATTCTATAGAAATGTTAAACATTTTATGGGAAATATTTTAGTTAATAAATCCATTTGTCTATAATTATAGATGCCACAATAATGTATAATTAATTTCTAGAGATATTTCATTTAATTTGCATCTTCATTCATAAACTAATTAAAAGAAAATTTATAACCGTTAAAATTCAAGTGCCTCTGCGACTGGCAGTAGTCACGTTCAAAGAAGCAATTCAAACTCGAAGAGTTTCATGGAATAACAAAAAGAGCAAGTATTCTATTAAATTAATGTGTCCTAAATAAAAAAAAAAAAAAAAAGGTGGATAGAGTAAATTGAATAATCAGCACTTGATGACTTATATCGACATTTTATGACAAGCATTATGGAGCACTGATGAGCTTGATTATTAGCAACGAACGTCATATAAATTTATTTCTATTAACTATTGTCCCCGAAGCCCTACGTTAATTGTAATTCAACATCATGCTGATCAAAATTGGTGAACATAGTATATTATTAAACTAAAATTAAGTAACAGTTAAAGGGTGTAGCCATCTTTACTCATCTATTATTATTTTAACACCGATATATTTAACTAGAGCATACGCGAAATGTTGGTCAACTCAACATTCACGTTAGGTGGCTTAAATGTTACAGGAAACGTCAGAATTGTCAGAAAAAGTCCATCTGACTTTTGATTAATGTTGGCAATTTCACAAAAATTTAATTGCAGGTTATAAAACGTCAAAACGATCAATCGATTTCAGTTCGTGATGAAATCTGAACTGCTTTCATGATGACAATTATTTCAAAAAAAAAGGTTAAACACCCTGACATCTGTCTGATATTTCATGGTTCATGTTTTTAAGCTTCATCGATATTTATTGTAGACCTTGACACAAAAAGATATGAAATTACAAATTTTATACAGCGAAATGACTAAAATATTAATGAGAAAAGTGCTATCAGATCCATTTTAGTTTTGCCTATATACCGTGCCTTCAAATACTTTCCGCATTAGAGACGGCCATGCTTTTTTTTTAATGGTTGGTGACAGTGCATAATTTTAATAGTTTGGTTATGTCATATAAATAATAATAGGCGTCTATAATTTGAATTTAAGTATGACAACTGTCAGAATTTGAAGTTTTCAAAAAATTAGCATGTACACCAACATTGATTACTTAAAAACTTCAAAAACAGCCTACTCTAATGCGAAAAGTATTTGACGGCACGGTATTAGACAATTACCTTAAAATATGATTTATATTATTATTACTAGGTGACAGACGAATCAAATTCCAATGTAATGACAATAAAATTGTTTTGTAACTATTCAATTTACTAAAGTAAATATTCCAGTCTAATTCAACAATTACTTCTACTAAATAGTTTGATTGTCAGTAGAAAGTTTGAAGTATGGGCAGCGTTCAATCATTTAATGCAATATGTGTGAAAATACACCATTAAATCAAATTTTTAATCAAACATTCTGATGATGGTTGATGATGATCGTGTCCCAGGCTGGTGGCTCTTATTTCGATGGATTGGTTGTAATCATGAACTACCTTTTTGTGTTATTTTTCCTTAAATACTTAATAAAAATCACAAAATGATCCAACAATTACAAATTATATTCTTTTTACAGTGTGTGTATGCAAAATGTTTACACAGATATTCCAACGTCGGTCAGTATTATTTTTGGTTATTGTTTTTAGTTCAACTACCAGCGTCACTACTAAATATTTAAATTATAATAGGATCGTCTCAGCAACCGACATAGCCAGAGCACGATCTACAGGCGACGACTCAATGCCACTGCAAACTCACTTTGACAGGAACAATTTCAGAGCAGACAAATGAAACTAATTATTAATATGGAAGCCAGTTATAAATTCACTATTATAAATAAAAGTAATAAGTCATACTTATTCTATACCAACATTTTATTTAAAACTTGATTCTTCTGTGTAATGGGCATGCATTGTTCACAAATTTGCATTATAACAAAATGTATGTCAAAAGTATGTTTGCGGGCCATGATAATTGGCAGGTTAAATTATGCAAAATTAAAATAAATCTGATATTACATTTTCAATAATGATTTAGTCCTTTCATTGTGTAAAACTAATAAAACTATGAATCTTTTAGTGTCAAGTCTTAGTATTACGCTAAATAGCATCTAAATTTCAAACTCCAACAACGAAAAGTCAGACTGACGTTAAGATGCTTTAAATTGTCGTTCCACCTGTCACCGTGACAGTACTTCGTGGACAAAAACATACGTCTATACAAGGTGTGCCAAAAGTTTAGAAAATCAAAAATGATTTTTTTTTGCGTTTTACAGCGAACTATAATAAAACTGTAAGCGGACGCGAAAGGCGATTCAAGCTCGAAGAGATTGATGGACAGCTAGTGTTCCCTATAGACTCCGAAATCGCTGAAACGATTTAGATTAAATTTTCAGCAAAACTCTAGCATAGTCTGAAGTGTGCTCCTGTGAAGTTTGGTGCTGATAAAAATTGGGCTTTTTTTTGGGCGTTGCAAAGCGCGCCGGGTATCGCTAGTAAATATAATAATGTCTGTATTAAATAATAAAAAAGCATATATTAATCCGTACAAATCACAAAATAACCTTACGCACAACGTAAACATAAACATAAACATAAATGGCGCCTCTATCAACTATGACGCGCATTCGACCTGGATTCTGGAAAAGAGGAAAGAAAAGAAAAAAGGGGGAGTGCAAGCAGCCCGAGGGGGCAGGTCACGAAAAAGGGGAGAGAAATCAAAAAGGGGGCTGGAGGGGATCAGACAACAGAAGAATAGATAACATTGAAGGTGAGAGGACAAAAGTCCCCATACAAGAGATTGATGTATCAGGGGAACGTAGTATTTCTCATCCTAGGGAGGCCTCAGGAGATCCTTAAGTCTCCTGACCCGGACCTTCGGTTCTCGAGGGATCTCAGGATCCTGCGCGAGTGATGTAACGAGGGGGTTGTACAGATCTTCATCCTCTTCCAGGTGTCCTCGGCAAGTCTCTTAAGAAAAGTAGAGAGGCTCTCCAGCCCCAGATCGGAATTCAGCTGTGAGCTCCTGACGAATCAGGGAGCTCCAGTCATCAGCTGAAGCGTCTGGTTATGGAGAGCCTCCAGAGATCCAAGGGCGGACTTGCTTATAGTAAGCCATACGAGGGCACCATATGAGATCTGGGGCGCAGGATCGCTTTATAAAGGAGAACCTTGGTGTCCAGGCCAAGAGGACTATTGACATGTAGAAGTGGGAGGAGGAGATTTCGGGCGGCGACGAATTTATCCCTCGTGCCCTTCATGTGGGGGCGCCACGTTAGCCTCTGGTCGAGAGTAAGTCCCAAATATCTCACCTTTTTGGACCACGGGAGCCTTGTGTCGTCGACGGTGATGGTATCGGTCGAAGTTGTTCTCTTAGTGGTAAAGCGAATAGCTACACACTTATCGCTGTTTATTTTAAGGCCCCATTTCGTGGCCCAATCGGTGACGGCATCCACTTCCCATTGAAGACGGGCTTGCAGAACTCTCTCGCTTTTCATTGTGGAATATAAGACCGTATCGTCGGCATACGTGGCGATATGGAATCTTGGCTCCTTCGGGATGTCAGCTATAAAGAGGATGAACAACTCGGGAGCCAGGAGTGCACCCTGCGGGATACCAGCGCCAATAGGGCATGCGTCAGAGAGGGCACCCTCGTGCCTTATCCTGAAAACTCTGTCCTCAAGATATGAAGCGAGTAACATCACCAGAGCTGGGTTGATCCCCATCTTGGTCAATTTATAGATCAGACCCTTGTGCCAGACCGTGTCGAAGGCAGCGGCAAAATCCAAGAAAACCGCGGCCGTCGGTTCCCTTTGTTCGAGGCCATCCCTGATGACTCCGATAACTCGCAGTAGTTGGAAGTCGCATGAGAGGCCCTCGCGAAAGCCAAATTGCTCGTTCGGGATGATCTCAGTTGAAAAGACCTCTCTCAGCCTTGTTAATAGACAGGCCTCAATGACCTTGGAGAGAGAGGAGAGTAAACTAATTGGCCTGTGATTTTGCGGGAACGACGGATCACGGTGCGGCTTGGGGATCATCACAACCACCGACTCCTTCCATTGGCCCGGGAAGGCTCTGAGTCGGATGATTGCGTTAGCGATCCTCACCAGAGCTGTCAAGACACGGTCTGAGAAGTGAGAGATGTCCAAATTAGTGATGCCATCAGGACCGGGGGCAGATCTCTTCTTGAGGCCGGAGACATGGCCTATCCTAGGTCGGGGACGTTTCTTATATAGACCGCTCAGCGGGCGGTCCTGGCGACTGAGTGCGAAGGGCTTCTCTCGGTCTTCGTCGGGAGTGGTAGACGGAGTGGGATCTTTAGCGTGAGTGTCTATAGTGGCGCCGTTGAAAGGGTAGTAGCGAAGCGCTTCGGAATTATTGTGGTTCGCGCTACAATGTATTAATCCCAGCAGCTAAAGACGTCAAGTATTTGTTCAACCTTAGCATTTCCGAAATTGATTCCATATAACATTTTGATATGTTCCTGACGTGTTTACTTTTGTTCATATTTTTCTGTTTTATAGTAGAATACAGTGGCGGTTGGTGAGTTCGTTTAGGTGGGGCAATTACATAGACAAGACTGATTCGTTTATTATCGGTGATATGCTCGGCATCTGGGAGTGTATTACCGATAGTAAACGAATCAGTCTTGTCTATGTTTTTTAAATTCCGTCTTTCCTTATTGAACAATATTTGTTGGAGTAGAGTAGTTGAACTTATTTCTTATTGTTCTACGATATATCAACGTATTTTTTATATAATGAAATATTTCTTCGGTAAGTGTCTTGTGTGCTAAACTTAATGTCCTCTTTGCATTAAAGATATAAGTACAAAGTTAGTTTAAATTATAAACTCGATTGCATGTGATATACATATATACCAGTGTAAGGTGCAGCTGTAGGTGAGCCGAGTAATATTATGATGTATTGAATAATTATATTCAATACATCGTAATACTATGCCTGTTAAGGCATAATAAAGTGATTTGACCTAGCAACACCGAGGTGTTAAGGAAACTGCAGAGATCAAACAGATGATATACGAAGAATGAATTGTTTAAAACGTAACAACTGTCCTAATATAATAAAATTCAATCACCTTATAATAACATTCATCATTCATCGCCACATGAGGGGCTAAAGTAATAGTCGTTCTTGATTCAATTAAATTCCAGACAAACAAACATCATTTGCCGATAGTTAATCTACCGACAGATCCCCTTATAAGTAAGAACTGCACGATAATTACATATTGAAGGCATTTGTTTTATCAATTGTATATAATTGATATTGCTATTTCCAGTATGATTTGTATAGTATTTCGTTATCGTGTCTATTATATGCCATAGCAGTTGCATAGATACCAACAAAAGAAACCGATTCAAATAAATAGCACTATAGTCCGTCTCAACCCCATTATACAGTACAGGTTTAATAGGGATAGTGAATCTCTTATTATCTTTAGTAGTCTCTTAATAACGCCATCTTTATATCCGGTTGCCTTGTTGCAAGTTCTATTATGCAAAGTATATGATGGGTATATGAGTAAATCCTTGCTGTCAATTGTCAGTTTTGCCGTAGTATGTAAACTTTTATATTGTCTTTAATTTACCTATATATAATTTCTGTTAAGTCGTTCTTTTTAGAAAGCTTATTATCTTTTTCAAGCATTTAAAAGTATGTATGCATATCTATATCTATAATTTTGATAAACGTGATAACCTATATACATATACATTGTCGTAACCCTGAGTGTAACAAAATACCTAAGTGAAACTAACAATGAAATTATCGTTTACTCATAATATCTCTTTATTACATCCTGGGTTAGACATATTTTTATAATTAAGTATGACAAAAGTTCTTTATCATTTATGGCAATCCAGATAAACTGTTGCACGTTGGGTTGGCCGATAAAATTAAGTTATATGTTACAATATTATGCCTGATTTTACTATAAAACGTAATATTTATTTGCCCGTAACTAACTCAGTCGTAATGGAAATCTCGATATCCTTTTCTAAAAAAACACTCACAATACTTAATCATATACTTTATATATTATAAATCATATATTTATTACCAAAACATTTACTTCTTTTTAATTTATATTTTTATAGTTCCTTTTTTTACTAATATAAAATTTAATCCGGTCCTGTCTCTTTAGTTTTCCCTATAGCATATAAACGCCTTAGTACTATTCATTATATAAGTTGGTAATCCGTAACTAAACTGATCTTACCGCTTCTAAAGAGAACTAACATGATTAGTATGCCAAATATTTAGTTTGATCGTTAATAAAATAATAATTATAAGTTCAATATGTATTCTACACCTCTTATTATCTTTTAGTATGGTAAGTACTTATTATACCAATACTATAAGTTACTTATAGCCTTTACTTTCCATATATTTCTATTTTTTAGGAGATTCTACACCCATACATGAGAAAATGTTTACTTGTCAGAATGCTTCAACATAAATTAAAACACAGATGAATGTATAACCATACATATAATGAAATAATCAAAGATATTTAACACATTGATGTACCAGATGATTATGCTCATAAGATTTACAACTTCCTTTTTTTTAAAACTTGTCCAATATTTTTTAAATATGGTTATGATAAGAATTTTATACAATATCTATATACCAGAAGGTAAGTTTGTTTATTTTCAGTGTATAACCTTTTATAAATGAATTTTATGACTTTAAAATACAACTAGTACCACATTATCGTTATTTATAGCTGTAATTTATAACAGAAATATTTTGAAAATAAATTAATTGATCGATAATTATTTAAATCATGGAATTATAGAGATATTCAAATAAAATGTTACAAATAACTAATACAACCTTGTTTTACAATAGGGTTACTTCTTGATAAGGAAATTTATTCATTTCTGTCTCCTTGTAGACTTGGACAAACTTGAATCCCTCAATCGAACAGCTGTTGTGCTTCGTGAAAATTTATTACAAGTGTACGAACTGGATTTTGTACTAGACATACACGTACTTGGCTCCTCGTACTGGATATGATACTCGTTCAAATTTCCTACCTCGGACTCGGATATTAGACTAGATCAAATTCCCTTTATCGGACAGGATATGCTCGTTCTTACTTAGTCTCAGGAAAACTTTACCACCTATGGTCCCTCAATCGTTTCGGAATTTTTCAACAGATCAATCCTTTTATAGTAAGTATTTATTTATTTATTTAAATCCTTTATGCACTTTAATCCTCTTATAAAATCTTTTTATCCCTGTATATTCCTTATTTTATTGTGAAGATACACTAATATTTTTGTTAATATGACAATTAACTTTATACAGTATAAGAATATTAATTTCTTACACTCTAAACCGCTTTTTTATCACTTCTAATTATAAAAATTCGGCTTTATTTGCTAGAACCGAATTTTTTCAACTCACTTCTCCTAAAACTTTTCTAGACGTTTTTTTTATTTTTCCCTCATTTCCCTAGTGATGATTTACATTTTTGAAATGACCAATCTCTATTAAACACCTCTTAATTATATTCAAAATACCTTCTATTCATTTACTATCTTCTCGAATTCCTTTCTATACAACTGTACTTATATTTTCATAATTTTAACCATGAATTTACCAATAAAATTAAGCATTTAGAACAATTAAATACACAATCTCTTAAAATTTTCTGTAAGTGTCAAAATCTGTCATCCACTGACATTTCCTCTAAATTAAATTTTACGCGGGAGTTTTTGATCTATTTTGACGTTACATTTAATCAATATTACCTTCCTTTAACATCAATTCTCATCATTAAAGACTATTGAACAAGTTTTTACAATAGAAAATTACATAACAAACACTCAATTAATATCAATATCTCTACTTTCCAGGTCTTGGTCTTATTTGAAGAACTATGGACCTCATTCACACAACTTTACTGCAAACAGCAAATATACAATTGTAACTATAAAAATTAGTACTAAAAATATTTTTCCTCATAACTTTATTTTTATTCATGTTTTTCAATCTTTTCACCTTTAAAATTAAATACATTTCACATCCATATATAAATATTGATGGTAGGTATCTAACACCACCTCATTATGCCCCTTTTAAGAAATGTAAAATTTCAACATGTTGTAATAATTTTCATTTATTAAACAAGAAATTATCAGATTATATTATAAGAAATCATCTGTTACCTATTATAAAACATTTAAACTACAAATAACTTTTAACGTAACATTTCTTGCAATGTTTACATTTTTTTTTATTTAATTTGTCACACTCCCAACATGTAAACTTTTTTTTCATGTACATTATCAAAACAATTTATCATTACATTCTCTATGTAATACTATATACATGTACTTCTATCATAATTATTTTGACTGTAATATAAGTTTCTTTTCGGTTTCTTACTATTATTTATACTTGGTATAAGGAAAATTATATTATTTTTTTTTAAAACTGTTATTTATATTCTAAGTATGTTTTTTATAAATCTCTGGATATCTGTATGAACTATATTATCTACTATTCCTGTATAAAAATATTTTCTCTTCATATTTTTCTATATAATGATTTTTAAGCATTTATAAAACTTTATTATAACTATTGCCTATATTATCTTTATCATATGGTGGTGAATATTAAATCAACTTTTCTATTATTTCTTTGAAACTTAAATTGCCTTTCTGAAATATACTTTTGTCATGCTTACTTATACATTATTATTAATTATCAACTTTGTTCTTATTCGAACATATTCCCTATTTACCTTATCAGACATTTTCGTCTTATCCCCTACTTTCATCATAAGAAAGTCTTTACTTATATTTTCGTTTTATTGGCGTACGTTACCATTTAAATAATATGTAGACATTTTCGTCTTATACATTTTATAACTTTGGGTTTCTTTACCCTTTCTCATATATTTTTACATTTACAATTCCATATTTTCATGGATCATTTTATATTACTTTATTATAGTAAGCATTTTAAATTAAATTCACTTATATTTCTTTGTAAAAGGCTCTTTTTCTTTCTTCTTAATAATTTATTATCATTTATTCACCTAATGTTTCACATGATTTTCTTCATCGCACAAATTTATCGTAGTATATCTCTTAGTTTTATAACATTCCTATACATTTTTTTTTTCTTGACAATATTTTCTATCCATAGACATAAATGATTTTATTTTAAACTTCTTACGATTCCAGATATCTTCTTTAAATTCCTTTTCTTGTACACACATGTTCTTGTATTCTCGACTTATATTACATCATTTTTTTTTTAATAAATTTCTACTATATACAATTATTCTGAAATAAGGGAATAACTTTTTACTAATAATAATCCTAATTTAAATATTACTAACTTTCCTATTCTACCTACATATATATTAACTAAATTTCTGGACGCATTTTTTTTATAAACATTCATCTCTTCCTATATCTTCTCTTTGGAAAAATTTTAATTTCCCTTTTATTATTCCATATCATATGTTCATAAACTACTTAGTATGTATAGTATTTGTCACATCATTATTTTTTTTTTAAATATTGTCATGCCCCTACTTTATTATTGTATAAGTAGTTTATATATGGGCTCGTGTAAATAGTAATAGTTTATATTAAATATTGTGTATCTAATTTCACTATTATTTAATTATCTTATCTCAATATTATCATTCCCCTATTCTCATTTTCGAGTGAGTAATGTCTGTATTGTCTTCTGTATTAGGTGATAGCGCTGTATACGGTTAATGTTTTTTTTATAACAATAAATACTCGCCTTAAGTATTTACCATGTCCAAATCCTTTAATTTCTATGGGCTATTATTTTCTTGTAGCTCTGGTTTCCGGATGGTGTCGCTAGTACCAACAATTGATGCCCCTACTCAATTGCCATGTCCAAATCCTTTAATTTCTATGGGCTATTATTTTCTTGTAGCTCTGGTTTCCGGATGGTGTCGCTAGTACCAACAATTGATGCCCCTACTCAATTGCCATGTCCAAAAATACAAATGTTATAATACTATAGCATACATTATCCGAGACATCTTTTCTATTATAAATTTTAATCTTATTCTATTTTTCAATGTACCATATGTTTCTTCTTTATCCACATCTTCTTCATACCATAACTCATTTTCTTCAATTTTGTAAAACATCCTATTCACAAATTTTCCAACCTGATCAAATATACTCATAACATCTGCATTTCTCAATGTAAATATCTCTGTAACTTTCTGCACTTCAATATCCCATTCCAATAATTTGCACTTAATCTCCAAGATCATTATACCCTGATGAACATTTCCTGGCACATATTTTTCTGAAGAATCTCTTATACTCACAACAGAATCATTTCCATTTACAAATTCTTTATACTTATTACACATATTAATCTTTTCAACTTCCAAAACATTTTTCACATAAGTTGGTATTATATTATGTCCAACTTTAAAACTTCTTCCAATATACTTTTTGTCTCTTATACCTCTCCTTGTTGTCTGCTCTAAAAAATATAAATCCAAAATATTATCATCTTCTTCTGCTAATAAAAGTGTGTCCAAATATGATCTTAAAATTTTTCTGCTGGAATCTAAATATTTTGTTTTCTTTTGAATAGGCTTAATCGTGTAAGTTTTCTTGATTTCAGCTGTATTTTGTTCAATGTTGATACAGTTTATTTCATCCTTCTCACAATTTTCAATTACCCTTTCTTCAGTTGTATCTATTTTGTCCTTTACACATATTTGTTTTTCTGATAATATTTCTTCTGGAATTCTTACTAAAGATTCTTTACATTTTTCAATATTCGATTTATATTCTTTTCCAGTAATTTTAACTTCTTCTTTCAATTGTACAAAATTCTCTGTAATAACCTCATTTAACTTGTCCATTTTTCCACTTACTTGTTCGTTCAACTTATCCAATTTTCCATTTAATTCTCTTTTATCTTCTTCCCTTTGTCGTCTAATTTCTTCGATCATCTTGTCAAATTTACCACTTAATTCTTCATATGTCTTATCTAGCTTGCCACATAATTCTTCATTCACCTTAACCAATTTTCCGCTTAATTCTTCCTTTATATCCACTAAATTTTTCTTACTTTCTTCATTTGCCTTAATTAATTTACCACTCAACTCCTCACTTGCCTTCTCTAATTTATCTAATCTTCCATTTAATTCTATTTTATCCTCCTCTCTATTTTTCTTAGATTCCCATTTATCCACCTCTCTATTTTTCTCACTTTTCCTATTATCCTCCTCTCTATTTTTCTTATTATCTTCTCTCATTTCTTTTAACATCTGCATAATAGATACCATATCTACTGCTGCTGACGACATTCCTATTTCCAAAGTCTCCCCTTGTATCTGCGTCTTACCACCCCTATCTTGTCCTTCTTCTCACTGTCGTGTCTCTTCCTGTACCTGTGGTATATCTCCTCCATCTTGCATATTACCTATCTGTTGTGTTTCTTCCTCGCTATCGCTTCAAGACTCTGGCCTATTTATTACAGAACTGCTTCTAGACCTAGTATTCATGTTTATATAATTTTATGTAACAACACTTTAATAAAAATTACTTGTATTTACGTTTCTGGTTTTATTATACTGTTAACCTTTGTATATTGAAAAATGTATTTAACTAATTATAATCAGGTGAATAAAATATCAAAACACAATCTTTTCGAGTTTCTTTTATAACGCCCCACGTTGGGCGCCATATTAATGCCGTAACCCTGAGTGTAACAAAATACCTAAGTGAAACTAACAATGAAATTATCGTTTTCTCATAATATCTCTTTATTACATCCTGGGTTAGACATATTTTTATAATTAAGTATGACAAAAGTTCTTTATCATTTATGGCAATCCAGATAAACTGTTGCACGTTGGGTTGGCCGATAAAATTAAGTTATATGTTACAATATTATGCCTGATTTTACTATAAAACGTAATATTTATTTGCCCGTAACTAACTCAGTCGTAATGGAAATCTCGATATCCTTTTCTAAAAAAACACTCACAATACTTAATCATATACTTTATATATTATAAATCATATATTTATTACCAAAACATTTACTTCTTTTTAATTTATATTTTTATAGTTCCTTTTTTTACTAATATAAAATTTAATCCGGTCCTGTCTCTTTAGTTTTCCCTATAGCATATAAACGCCTTAGTACTATTCATTATATAAGTTGGTAATCCGTAACTAAACTGATCTTACCGCTTCTAAAGAGAACTAACATGATTAGTATGCCAAATATTTAGTTTGATCGTTAATAAAATAATAATTATAAGTTCAATATGTATTCTACACCTCTTATTATCTTTTAGTATGGTAAGTACTTATTATACCAATACTATAAGTTACTTATAGCCTTTACTTTCCATATATTTCTATTTTTTAGGAGATTCTACACCCATACATGAGAAAATGTTTACTTGTCAGAATGCTTCAACATAAATTAAAACACAGATGAATGTATAACCATACATATAATGAAATAATCAAAGATATTTAACACATTGATGTACCAGATGATTATGCTCATAAGATTTACAACTTCCTTTTTTTTAAAACTTGTCCAATATTTTTTAAATATGGTTATGATAAGAATTTTATACAATATCTATATACCAGAAGGTAAGTTTGTTTATTTTCAGTGTATAACCTTTTATAAATGAATTTTATGACTTTAAAATACAACTAGTACCACATTATCGTTATTTATAGCTGTAATTTATAACAGAAATATTTTGAAAATAAATTAATTGATCGATAATTATTTAAATCATGGAATTATAGAGATATTCAAATAAAATGTTACAAATAACTAATACAACCTTGTTTTACAATAGGGTTACTTCTTGATAAGGAAATTTATTCATTTCTGTCTCCTTGTAGACTTGGACAAACTTGAATCCCTCAATCGAACAGCTGTTGTGCTTCGTGAAAATTTATTACAAGTGTACGAACTGGATTTTGTACTAGACATACACGTACTTGGCTCCTCGTACTGGATATGATACTCGTTCAAATTTCCTACCTCGGACTCGGATATTAGACTAGATCAAATTCCCTTTATCGGACAGGATATGCTCGTTCTTACTTAGTCTCAGGAAAACTTTACCACCTATGGTCCCTCAATCGTTTCGGAATTTTTCAACAGATCAATCCTTTTATAGTAGGTATTTATTTATTTATTTAAATCCTTTATGCACTTTAATCCTCTTATAAAATCTTTTTATCCCTGTATATTCCTTATTTTATTGTGAAGATACACTAATATTTTTGTTAATATGACAATTAACTTTATACAGTATAAGAATATTAATTTCTTACACTCTAAACCGCTTTTTTATCACTTCTAATTATAAAAATTCGGCTTTATTTGCTAGAACCGAATTTTTTCAACTCACTTCTCCTAAAACTTTTCTAGACGTTTTTTTTATTTTTCCCTCATTTCCCTAGTGATGATTTACATTTTTGAAATGACCAATCTCTATTAAACACCTCTTAATTATATTCAAAATACCTTCTATTCATTTACTATCTTCTCGAATTCCTTTCTATACAACTGTACTTATATTTTCACAATTTTAACCATGAATTTACCAATAAAATTAAGCATTTAGAACAATTAAATACACAATCTCTTAAAATTTTCTGTAAGTGTCAAAATCTGTCATCCACTGACATTTCCTCTAAATTAAATTTTACGCGGGAGTTTTTGATCTATTTTGACGTTACATTTAATCAATATTACCTTCCTTTAACATCAATTCTCATCATTAAAGACTATTGAACAAGTTTTTACAATATAAAATTACATAACAAACACTCAATTAATTTCAATATCTCTACTTTCCAGGTCTTGGTCTTATTTGAAGAACTATGGACCTCATTCACACAACTTTACTGCAAACAGCAAATATACAATTGTAACTATAAAAATTAGTACTAAAAATATTTTTCCTCATAACTTCATTTTTATTCATAAGTTTTTCAATCTTTTCACCTTTAAAATTAAATACATTTCACAACCATATATAAATATTGATGGTAGGTATCTAACACCACCTCAACATATACTTTTTACAGATTGCTACATGATATGGGTTTTGAAGTTCAAAAAGTGGGACAAAAGAGTATTCTTATTGAAAGAGATGACATCATTAGGTGGAGACTTAATACTTACGAGACATTAGAAAATTCAGAGACGAAGGTATAGTTTACCATTTAATTTGTTATACTTTCATGATCATTACGCAATTTATTATTTGCTTGTGTTTGATTGTGATTGTTTTATTTTCAGGTAGAACTATAATATATACTGATGAATCATGGGTGAATGCAGGACACTCGGTAAATAAAAAGTGGACTGACGCTACTGTTCAAAGCAGTCGACAAGCTTTTAGACAAGGACTCAGCACTGGTTTAAAATCACCAAGTGGTCTTTGGCCTCGATTTGCATTAATTTATGCTGGAGGCGAGCAAGGTTTTGTTGTTGGTGCTGAATGTACATTTCTTTGTAAGAAAAATACTGCTGATGTTCATAACGAAATGGATGCAGACACATATAGAGATTGGTTTAAGAATAAATTGCTTCCAAATATACCAGAGAACTCGGTTGTTGGTCTCGATAATGCCTCATATCACACGAGAAAATTAGAAAAGTTTCCAACAGTTGCACGGAGAAGACCAAATTATTGAATTGCTTACTGAGAAGAATATACCACTAGATAATGACATGTTAAAAAGAGATTTACTGGCTTTTGTGTCAGAGGTTAAGTCTCAGTATGACAGAAACAAAATTGATGAATTTGCAAAGAATAAAGGGCATTATGTTATTCGGCTTCCACCTTATCATTATGAATTAAACCCAATTGAAATGGTGTGGGCACAAGTTAAGCACTATGTTGAAATGCACAATACGACATTCAAACAAAGAGATATTGAACAATTAATTGTGGAGGGTTATCAGAATGTAATAGTGAACAACTGACAGATTTACATTGGCTACGTAAAAACATCGAGCAAAATGTGGATAGTAGATGACTTGCAAGACGATGTTGAAGAGCTTATAATTAACGTCACACGTTCATCATCAGATCAAGATTCTTTAAGTGATTGAAGAATAATAAAACAATATGTGTACCTACTCCTTTGTATGGTCATAGTTAGTTTTTTCATAAATGTTATCATGTATTATTAATTTGTTCTTATAAATGGAAGGTATGTTTTTGCAAAATGAATTTGTGGGGAATTTGTGTCTTTAAATGTGTATAACGGAATGTAGATTAACATATTAATATTCAATAAGACTATACAGGGTGTTTCATCGGTTGGGGTATCGCGAATTAAAGTGCCTAAATATAAAAATATCGACTTCAAATTTTAACCACTTATAGAGCTTTTAAACCGCTACCAGCAGGTTAGGTTGTTTTTGATAATATTATTTTAATTAATGCGTAAATTAAAAAAAAACGTATTATCAAAAATTAAAAGTGCTCAAAAAATGTTCAAATTTGAATGGTGATACGTGGAAATATCACCCATATTAACTTCACAATCAGAATTTTTATAAACGAAACCGTTTGTCAAATAAAGTCAATATTAAATAATGTCGTTTTTCTTACGACAGATTTATGGTACTTAACTTTCTAATTGTGCTGTCCGCAAACAGGTAGTCCTTTTAAATTTATGACGGATAATAAATAAAAATTTATGACGGATAATATTCAACCCTGAAGCCTTCAGTTGTTGTTGTAGTTCTACTAATCGGGAAGCGTTTCCAAGGGCATTCTGAACTTACATTTAGGTACTTTGTGATGTTAGTTGTGATTCTATTTTCACGGAGTCAACTTCATTTGTTTAAGCTGTGTTTTGCTAGTGTTTTCTGTTTTCAAAATGGGGTTGAATATTATCCGTCATAAATTTTTATTTATTATCCGTCATAAATTTAAAAGGACTACCTGTTTGCGGACAGCACAATTAGAAAGTTAAGTACCATAAATCTGTCGTAAGAAAAACGACATTATTTAATATTGACTTTATTTGACAAACGGTTTCGTTTATAAAAATTCTGATTGTGAAGTTAATATGGGTGATATTTCCACGTATCACCATTCAAATTTGAACATTTTTTGAGCACTTTTAATTTTTGATAATACGTTTTTTTTTAATTTACGCATTAATTAAAATAATATTATCAAAAACAACCTAACCTGCTGGTAGCGGTTTAAAAGCTCTATAAGTGGTTAAAATTTGAAGTCGATATTTTTATATTTAGGCACTTTAATTCGCGATACCCCAACCGATGAAACACCCTGTACAAGTCATGTCACATATTAAGAAATAAAAGTATATGTATATGTGTGGTTATTGCTATTCTTTTCATAAATATGTATTATTTAAGTTGTTTTTATAAATGGAAAAGTCTTTTTATGAAAAATAAATTTGTGTATTATTTAAGTTGTTTTTATAAATGGAAAAGTCTTTTTATGAAAAATAAATTTGTGATTAACTTTGTCTTTGTCTGAATTTATAGTGGATAATAGATTAAGATGTCAATATTCAGTAACGAAGAAAATTGTATACCTTAAGTATTTCTTTGAAATATTAATTTATTTATTCTGGCTTACTATATTCAGTTAGGTTTTAAATAATTTTCTATAGAACAATCCCAAAGGATTATATTATTACAAATATTTTAACTAATCCATTTTCCCATATATTCTCCCCTTTTTGTGTTTCATATTACTATTAATTTTTTGTATGCATCAATTGAATGACAAACAGTCGTATATGTTATGTTTTGATTACAAAAAATGTCAGATATTGAACCGGAACTGTAACGACATTATTTAATGAGACGATTTGGCAACCATGAAATCAATTTCCATAAGACCTATACTGCATAATGAGATTGAGACGGACTATAGCAGTATATGTACGTAAACAGAAGTAAAAAAAATAAATACCTGATTATCTTTCTAATGCCCTTGTATTAATTCGGTTCCGATAGATAGACAATATATGTGTTTGTAGGTAAAAATCACCATTACGTTGTAGTGGCTTGGTAAATAGCAATAGTGGTGGTGTTTGGTTATGTTGAGCCAATACTTATTCCATCTGCATGGGTTTTTTGTAAGCACGTATAGGAGAGCACAGAACGTCATCATATTCGTTTTAGTTTCTTAGGTGTGTAAAATACTCATTCCGATAACGGCTAAAACAGTATGCACTTAATTAATGATATTCATAGACATTTGTTGACATTTGAATATCGTACATTGACAGTAACGTGTAACGTGTTGACCTCTGGCGAATAAAAGAGAAACATTCAACGGTATCAGGCAATATCAACCTCTTGGCCGGGTCACGAGGTCTGGGGTTGTAATAAAGGAATTTAAAAAAAAGTAAAAACAGTTTACTTAACCCTTTAAGTGGCAAAACTTTTTTTTTGTGTTTTGTTATTCTGATTATGCCTACATGTTAAAAGTAGTCCTTGTAACACGGGAAAAATATTAAAAAAAAAACACAAAAAAATAGTGGTATCTATAGCTACCAAGGTTCCTTTAGGAAAACAACAAATTTGAAATATTCTCTCGGTAATTTAAATAATAAACCTTACCTCCAGCTAAAATCTAATACTTTTTTCCCTTGTATAATAAATAACTATTATTTTGTTCATATAATAATAAAAAAACTACTTCGAATGGAAAGGATCGAAACATGACTTGCACAAGGCGATATTACATTTCTTACAAATAATATTTGTTTGTTTGTCTCTTTTGTTTAGCGCAACCTGCACAACGACGGTATGTTCCCTTTATAGGAAGGTGTTCTGCATCATCAAACTTGTTTTCATTTTTTTGTGGTCCTGGGCGTTTTCGGCAAGAATAAGTGGAAATCAAAGCATTAGCGAGAGACCTTCTAAATTGCAACTGACTCATAGGTTTTTGATTGGGAATTTTTTTCTTCATATCTTCCTTATATAATATCTTACTGTTAACAATTGCTGCATCCAACAAATAAAAAAATATCTTCATCCACCATCTTCGTGACTTCCAAGTCACCGTATAAGTCGCATGGAGCTGATCGAAATGGTCAACTCCTCCCATGTACGAGTTGTAGTCGGCAATAGCTTGAAGACAGGGTACTTTTTGTCGAGATCCAGTTTTATCAGTACGCAATACTTCCGTTTTCTTCTCAAATTCGTGCATATTACTAACAACTGTTACACATTTTACTCCTCTATCTTTCCATTTATACACGGTTATATCTCCAGAAAAAATCGAGTCTGAATCACTCATCTTCAAAGTTTTATCTAGACACAAAAACTTTTTCGGGAATTGCTTCCTAGTTTGCCGAATAGTGCCACATGCAAAAATTTGTTTGTCCAGCAATTTCTGAAATAATGGCAATGTGGAAAAAAAATTGTCGAAGAAAATACAGTAGCCTTTTCCAGCAAATTTTTCAGTTAGGTTTAGTACGATTCTTTCACCCAACATATCAGCATTTGGATGCTTGGTAGTTTTGCCTTCATAAATCTCAAAAGTCAAGCAGATAACCCGTCTCAGCACACGCAATTGCCCACACTTTGAATCCTCTCTTGATAGGCTTCATTGGCATATATTGTTTTAGTGACGTTCTGCCTTTGAACCCTATCATGCTTTCATCAATTGAAAGATATCTTGATGGGAAAAATGCTGAAAAAAATTTAGCCTTCAAATCCTTTAGAAGCGGTCGAATTTTATATAACTTGTCAAATTCTGGACTTTCACGTACTGGCATCTTAGAATTATCGTTTATATGTAAATATCTAAGTATTTTTAAAAATCTCTTGAGTGTAAATATATCTGTTATTCGGCTTACTCGAAAATTACAATCATTGGACCAATATGACTTCATGGTGGGCAAGCAGTGGAAACCCATTATAATGAGCACTCCCAAAAAGCCGAAAATTCACTTTTTCGTAAATCTAGTGATGTGTTTTCTTGAGTAGCATATAAGTTTGATTGGGTGATAAATTCTTCACAAAGATTCTCATTGAAAAATAATTTGAAATATGTTAGTGGTGAAATATCATTTGGGTCTACATCAATACTGTGAACTCTAGTTGCTTCGGTGAACTGAAAACTTGCCATGTGCAAAGGAGGTTGATCGTGTTTCGACCCAGAAAAACTGTCATTAGGTGATGGGGACCGAGTCTTACTGGGTATGTTGTCAGATATTCCTATGTCCTCTTCATTTTCACTGCTTGAAGATGAACTAGAGGAGATTTGGAATACTTTGCGTTTTTTATTAGGAATGAGATCATCAGGATCAAATGTTGGGTCGACGTCGGAATCATCAAATGTACTGTCTACTTCAACTTCGCCCTCCAATACAGTTTTATCGTGAGATATACTTTCTTGAGCAACCTTCTTGGAATTTCTGGTACCACTTATGCCTGACGTAGAAGGTCCGCTTGACAATGTGAAATTATCTTCCGCATCAGAATCCCCTCCATAGTCAGAATAACAAAAGTTTTCTTCATCAAACGAGTTTTCATCATCCCACAGCTCGTTGGCCAACTGTTCCAATTCAGCTTGTGTTAATGGTTTGCGATAATTATTATTATCCATTATTCTGCAACAGTTTTTTTTTGTTTATAACAAGTTTGCCGAAAATTGTAGAGAAAATCTTTGACGATAGTTTCAAAGGTAATATAGTGTTCTATAGGATTCAAAAAAAACATAAATTTTATTGAAAAAAGTTGAAAAAAGCATGTTTTTCTTTTGTAAGTGGGGTTATGTTATGGTCTACTTATACGATTTTATTTTATTTCTCCCAGATATGCGAAAATTTTAACATGCAAAATAAACTAAATTTGCTAGTATACATTTTTGGGAAACTTACCAATTTATTTCGCAAATCAAGTGCGCTATAACAGGAAAAAACAAGCCGAAAAAACCAAAAACACCAGTAAACGTCGAAACATAAGGCGCGTTAAGTGACACTGGTAGCTATAGATACCAGCCGTCACGAATAAGGCAAAATGCGTGCGAAAATATTGTCTGCGCGGTAGCAATAGAGGCCAGGGTAACTTAATGCATTAAGTGGAAAGCGTAAAGATCAAATTCGCTGGGCCGATGCTGGCATTTCGACTTTAATAACAGGTGGTAGCTATAGCTACCTCTGCCCCTTAAAGGGTTAAGACGGGGCTATGACTGTACAGATCCCTACGGTCGGTAACTAATTTTGTACTTCATATAATTTTGAAGTAATATAAACTTAATTTGCAATTTGAAAATAAAAAGAAATACAGTCCTCGCCAGAGAAAACGGGGCACTTTTTTTAACTATTGTAAGTCAAGATTACAGTTATTGATATGATTTGAAATTAGTAATAGATGAAAAATATTATGTATTTGTCAATTTGACATTATTCAAACTTCAAACAATTAATAATGGGCTCACACTCTTAAGTAATATTTATTTAAACGACGAAAAGTAAAAAAGACCTTTAGTGAACATTGTAATAACTTAAATCTATTATTAAAATTATTTTGTAAGAGCACCTTTAGCCTCTATCACAGCATTAATTCTTTCAGGCATTGATCTTATTAAATTAATGACGTAATTTTCAGGTATTTCTTCCCAGGCTGTTTGTACTATTTGAAGTAATTGCTCATTGTTATGCACCTGAAGATTTTGTTTATTAATACGTCTTGCCATTAAACCTCATACGTTTTCTATCACATTTAAATCTCCACTATAACTAGGAACATCCATACAGGTCACGTTATTTGTATTACACCACTGTTTCAGAACAGTTGTCTTGCAAAAACATGAAATTCCTATCAGGATAAGATTGTGTGACGGTTGGGATCATCACATTATTAAGAATATTTATATATTCTTCACTGTTAAGTCGATTTCGAATATGATGCAAAACTCCGAGACCTCGCGATGATAACCATCCCCAAACGTTGACAGAAAATTGAGGATTCCTTTTAATTTTATTTATATATTTATCATCAAAACGTGTACCTGTTGGCCGGTAAACTTTTACTTGTCCAGTGTACGACGACTGAAATAGTTTTTCGTCCGAAAATATTACTTTATCCCAAGTGTCATATCCCATGTGCTGCAGAGCGAAGCCGATTTTTTGTTCTTTCGAAGCAGGAGTTAAAAGAGGTTTGTTCACTGCTACACGTGAATGTAAACCGGCATTCCTTATTCGTCGGGATCCTGTTCTAACAGATCCAGGAAAACCTGTATTTCTTATTGCCTCTCTTGTGGTGTCGAAAGGGTTTCTATGCATATGTGCAACTAAGGCTTCATCTTGGTATACATCAGATATTTTTCTTGCTCCTGCGCCGACGGATCTCGAAAGACTTCTTTCTTCTCTCCATTTCCTATATATTCTGCTTACTGTACTCTTACCTATTCCAAATTCATCTGCAACACTTCTCATCGACCATCCTTCTTCTTCTTGATAACATTTGACATTAATGACATATGTAATGACAAGAAAATTAATTCATTCAATGTTATAGGAAAATACTTAATTACACAACTAAAATTTAGCTAAAATCGCAATAAGACGCGTCCCGTTTTCTCTGGCGAGGACTGTAGCTGCAGTCTATACAATAACAACAAAGTAAAGTTGTTTGTAAGTCAATTAAGAATAATGTGGAAAAAATAAAAAAGTGTGTATGAAATGTTTTATTAGAATGTTAAGGATTCATAAATTACAAATATTCCAAAAATTTTGCAAAATATACATTATTTTTTGTAAAGTATATGAATTTCGAAGTTATAAATGAAGCAGCCATATTGAAAAAAATGTAGGTCATTATTGTTGAACAAACTTTTAACATTCACTTTTAGATGGCGGTAGTAAAATACCCATATTTGATTGTCTATCGTAGAAAGTTATTGCAAATGAATAAGTGCTGTGAATAAAGTGGTTCCTGCTAAATCAAAAAAATTGTATGAAAAAGAGTATGAGAATTGTTGTTAGTAAGGTTTTCTTATTGTATTGGTAAAACAATAATTACTGTGACTTACATATATACCTTTATACGTAAAACGTATATGCATATATGCATGTGTTTGAGATACACACATACATTAAGTGCTATTGTCGACAATCGAACGCACAGACACCGGTGTTTCGACCTATGAGGTCTCATCAGTGTGCGTGGAGATTCTCGACAATAGTACCACAGTAATTATTTACTGCTTGATGTTAGTTTTAACAACATCCATGTGTTCACACTTTTCATTTTCGTTTTGGTAAAACAATTTTAAAAACAATAGTGGATTAAAAGCGTTTTAATTCACTAGTGAATTAAAACGCTTTTAATCCACTCGTAAGATAATAGACTACTTATAAGGGTTACTATGGAGTTAATAATGTCACTTTATAATGTCAAAATTGAATAAAATGTATTAGTACATGTGCCAATAGTTTCTATGAACACAAAACATGTGAATGATTGCAGAATGTAAAATATTATTAACGTTTTAATTTATATTAACGCGAAAGACCCCCATATTAGGTAATTTTGAAAATGTTGGAATTGGGAACAAATCAGTAAACAAACAGTACCGTTAATATGTTTATTACAAAATAAATATGTACACAATAATATACTAATAGTATTTTTTTAAATAATTCATTAAGCTTGTCAATAATTAATAGTAACTTAAAAGCATTTATACAGTAGAAAATTCGTGAAGATCTTTGGAATAGATTGAAACATAGTTACAAAAATGGGGTGTGGCCACCATACCACTTACTTATACGTATGAGGTCAAATTATACAAAACATTTGAAACGGTTTTTTTATTTCAGAGAAATAAGCCCAATTTTAAGAATTTCTTATATAAAAATGATTCTAAATCCTATTGTAAGTATGTACTTCTATTCACTTAATAAATCTCTATAGAATGCATACTTTGCGAGATATTCGAAAGAAAGTGCTTCTCGCTAAGAGTAAAATTGTTACTTCCGGTCCGAATTTTGAAATTTTTTTCATACAAAAGATATTTAAAATTATGTTCTAAATACTTTTATACCCGTAACGTACCTGTCTAAAAAGCATGACTTGCGAAATATTTGCAAAAAACTGATTTTCGATAAGAGTAAAAGACCTACAATCTATCCGGTAGGAATTCCGAAAAACTTTAATAATAAAATTCTTCTCAATTTTTATTTTAAGTACACTTGAATTTTTTATAAATTTGTTTAAACCTAGTACTTCATACATTCATAAATATTGGTAAAATTCAATTTTTTCACTGAAGTAAACTACTACTTCCGGTCTGGCGATTTTACTGAAAATCTAATCAGATCTCAAGAGGGAGGGAGGGGGAAGGAGGGAGAGAAATAGATTTAATGAAGATGATGTCAATTATAACAAACTTCAAAAGATAATTATGCCAAATGTCAAAAAGTGTGTGAATATTATTATTTATGACAGTCCTGAAATGACTTTTGTCGATTATATACCGTGAGATTCAAAAAGATTGTCTATGCCGCTCAAATAAAAAATGATATAACGTAGGTATGTGCCGCCTTTTTCCAATGTTGTTTTGATGTATTTCAGTAGCGGCACGGAAAAGAATTAAAGATGTCAAAATTTGATGTTTAATATTTAAATGCGTTTGATGGGATAATAATTTTTTCTTACAATTAACAAGAATTGACTAATGAAGCAGATAGAGATGTGATGATAGAGAAATTCAGGAACAACTTTCGCAAATTATCAAGAAAACTAGTCTGTATTAAAAGGAAATACTTCTATTAGATCCTAATTCTGGGGAAATTGTTTTTGAGTACTTAATAATAATAAAACAATCATAAACTATATTTATTTATTAACATAGAATTATAACATGTTTTTTGCACACACTTCAATATTTGGTACAAAATAAAACATCAAGTGGTGTTAATGTTAATGTTAATTACTTGGATTTATAGAAATTTATCACATGAAAATTAATTAAAGTAAAAAATAAAAATAAATTTCCAAGTAACAATACACCAACAAACTTTGGAATTAATTTATAAACAATTTGAGGCCTCATAAATTATGTTCGAAATGTCCACCGTTACTGTTAATACATGCATCAATTCTTTTTTTCATGTTTTCAAAAACATTTACTAGGTGTTCGGCAGTTATGCTTTGTACTCCCTCAATAATTGCATTTCTTAGCTCTTCAATGTTGTGTAATCGATTTTTATATATCTTATTTTTTAAGTAACCAAACACAAAAAAATCCATCGAGGGTAAGGTCAGGAGATCTTAGAGGCCATCTCTGTGCTCCTATAACCCTGTTACCGTATACCTGCTGAAGATATTGACATGTTTGTCGAGCTGTATGGGCTGTGGCATTATCATGTTGAAAATAACCTTGTTCAAGTTCATTTTGTTGTAATTCTCCTATAAATAATTGTAATATTTCCTGATATCGTTGAGCTGTTATGGTTTCTTCAAAAAATATTGGACCTCCAATTTTTATCGGATGTAAAGCTGTTTCATTTAACACATGAGGATTTTCGGCTGACCATACACGAAAATTTTGGGAATTAACATACCCTGTCAAATGAAACCATGCTTCATCTGAAAAGAATGATATATCTAAAATTTCATCATTTCTTATATTATTATTAAACCAATGGCAGTAAGTCAATCGTTTTCCATTATCAAGTGGTAATAATTCCTGTACAACTGAGACTTTGTAAGGATATAAATGTAATTTTTTCTTGACAGCTCGTTGTGCAGAACTATATGATAAGCCAGTTTGCTGTGCCAATTGACGCAAAGGTTTAGTAGGACTTCGTTCTAAATGAGTGCGTACGTTTTCTACAACTTCTTCTGTGAGAATAGTATTACGGCCAGATGATTTTCCTTTACAAATGCTGCCTGTTTCGCGAAAACCTTTTACAATCCTATTAATGTGCCGAGTCAATGAATCGTCAACAAATTCCTCATCTGGAAAAGCTACACGAAACTCGTCTCGACATAAATTAACAGAGTAAAACCATTCTCCTTCATTATTTCGTTGTCCATTTCGGAAATAAGATTCCAAAATGAATTTCTCTTGATCAATAGTATACGGCATTATAAACTTAACCTAAAATAAATATTGAATTGTATTCTAATTTTAACAAATAAATTCCAGTCACAAGAAATTCCTATAAAGTAGGTACTTACTTTTCAGAGTCTTGTAAAATACTTTTTTGTAAGAAATATTGACTAAGGAAAATAGAAAAAATGAAGTAACTGTCAATAAAACGGACGTCAATGATAAAAAAGTTAACTGAATACATTTATTTTGAAAATGACTATCTTCACTCATTAAATTAGAATATAGTATTGATATCAAGCTTGCGGAAAGTAGTAAAAGATCAGGACAATCAATTTGAATCTCACGGTATATATTTCTATTCTTATTTCCTTTGTGCAATAAGTGAAATACAGTAGAACCTCTCAAACCCGACCTGGACGGGACCATGTATGAGTCGGGTTTGCAAAAAGGTCGAGTTTTAGAAGGGAAATGAAATTTGCATAGGAAAGAAAATTAAAATAGAGCAAAACCGAAATAACGTATTGTACATACCAATATTGTATGTATATACATATTGCTGTGACTCTTGCAAATTGAGATTTATATAAAAATAATTAGAATTATTCAATCAATAAGTAGGTAAGAATCAAGCATGCATCCTAGTTCTAGGCCTTATGCTAGACTAAGATACAATAAAATTTCTGCTAAATAGTAGGTTAGGCAATTTTACATTTAACTAGCTCAGTTTAGAATGACTAAAGAAAATGTTCTCTCAGGGGTAGAAAATATAAATAAATTCTCCAATCAATTTGAATGCTCTTCAATGATCACCAGGTCAGGTAAAGAAAATAAAATGCAAAATAAATCTTATCATCTAATTTATTAAAAGAAAGTATCAATGGAAACGAGAAATTTTAAATTACACAAATACATATTTACAAAAAATTAATATTTAAAACATCATCTAAAACTACCCATATCATAATCAACTAGTCAATATAATAAAGAAATTATAATAAATGAAAGCATAACGTCGAGAAAAATTTATATTTTAATAATAAACGTGATTATCATGATTTATATTCGTCATAGATACATGTAAACAATCAACATCTTTAATAAAATAAAATTTATCTCATATGATGAATTGTACTGGAATATGAATAACCAAAAATTACGCAATTTATTATTTACAAAGAAAATATAAACATTAAGGGAGTGGCTTTGCCCTAATTAGTCCTGCCTGGCGCCTTTGCTCGCTCCCAAGACAGTACCATCAGAAAGCAAATTCACACTAGTAGGTACCCCAAAGTTCCACCCTACGAGTATGCTTTTTTAACTCGTCGGACACAACCCGAACATACACCACCATGTGCTCACCCCTTAAGGTATATATATAAATGTTAAATTTAATAACATAAAATAAAAGTCATTGTGCATTTAATTAATTAACTCAGCCCTGATTAGTTCTGCCTGGCGCCTTTTCTCGCTCCCAACACAGTACCACCAAGACTAATTCGTGTGTTAAGGATTCACCAGGACTCCATGCTATGAATTAAACAACTACTTAATTCATCGCACACATCCCTGATCTATTACCCAACACGTTAATATCAAACACACAAGTACTATAAAATATACTTGATATACATAAAAAGAAAAAATATATATATAAATATAAAACTTTACCTCCCTTTGAGATTCCAATACAAAACACCACTCAAAAAATTTGGTACAACACTACACAGATTTATAATTCTTCGTACATCACTTCAAACTCATCCATCATTAAAAATTCGATCACTGTTCAATTATTCTATATATACATAAAACAAAATTATTAACCATAAATCCTCTAATCTGATAAATAAAGTAGTAAAGAAAAATCTTTATAAAAAAAAATTATTACGCTATTCAACTTAATCATTACAGTCACTAAAATGTTTTATCATAATGCATGGTGTAGTAACCCTACACATAAAACAAAACATTCTAGAAAAATAAAAAAAAATTCGAAGTTCTAATTAAATAAAACTGCTCCGTACATAAATAATTATTTCTAAAATAATTACAAGTCTCAATGTAAATTGAGCTCTAAATTAAAACGATATCTAATTCATAAAGTTATTCTGAGTTCCATCTCAGTTAGAAAAATTCTATAAGTACAGCAAAGTTATTAAGGAAAATATTACAAGTTTTAATTTTTGTTGAAAATTTTATAAGTATCGAAAAATCTCTTTGAAAATTTTCTAAGTTCAAATTCATGAATAAACTTTTAAGTTAATATAACATTTAAGAGGAAGAAGAGGTTTCCACCTTCTCCTTTTTTCCTCTTTTGAGTGCGGTTTACACCAAGCAACTCTGCCGTTTTCTGATCGGTCCCGGTTTATATCGATCTTTTTCTTCACAAAAACGCCCGGTTGTATTCGGCAGATACGATTCCACTCCCAGAAATACATAGCTGCAGTGCTGCACCACTCAGGAAACCAGCGTATTAACAATCTTTGAAAAAGGTAAACAAACATGTAAATATCAACTTGTTTACACGTTCATGACTCATCCAATGCATCTAGCGAAAAATATTGTTTTCGCCGAGCCACACTATCGATCTCTCCCGGTAACAGTATTCTTCGTGCGGGAAAACACTTTCTTGTTATCGTTCACGTAATATTTTATGCTTATTTTAATATTATGACTTTTATAAAAATTATACTAACATTCTTTTATTATTTTACTTAAATAAAAATTAAATTTTGGCAAATTATTGACATAATGGATATTTATATACACATCATGATAAAAATAAATAAAATAACAATTAATTAAATTAAATCTTGAAGTGATCTTCATTATGTCTATTTATAATCTACCACCCAACTCAAGATCACTGCAATATGTATGTACATATTGCTGTAATAATTGCCACACGTTGGGCATCGCCTATATTTATGCTGTGAACCTTGCGTTTAAATAAAATTCATATGATTTATTTATTTATTTGTTAAATAAATAAATAAAATTGAAGTTTGTGCTAGCTCTATAGACAAAACAGCATAATTCATTATCTCTCGTGGGTTCTACTGTGATTTACTTCTTTCCTTACTTGTTTCACTTTCGTTATTATTGTGATGTTGTGTGGGATAGGGTTATAAATAATTATGACACCAGATTACTCATGTGAAAAATGTATTATATACTTATTGATTACAATAGGTAAAAATTTATTATTGACTGTATATTATTTATTTTATTTGTTTATTTACAATTCTTACAAGTAACAGTTTTCACAATAATATCGTGTTCGTTCATTTAAATATGTATTCAATCAATACAGGGTTTCTCCGCTTTCACTCTTTTCTTACGAAGGCCTGTATATTTGGGCCAAATTATATTGACTTGATAATGAAGGTATTGACTAATCGGCTTTATGCAAACATTCACACGTACTACATAAAGCTTGGATCAATCACCACCCCAGATACATTCCTAATGCATCACAAACTAATTGTCTAAACCTCTATTCTCACGGAGACTTTAGATTCTTAGTGCGAAGCGTTTAGGCGTTCCTGTTTATAAAAGTTTGAATATTGTTCAAAGCAGTACTTACTAAGGTCTTTCTTAATGAACACTGGTCCGTTGTGCAAGTATTCGCACACAGTACACTATTAAGACTAGTGTTCTTAATTTTTAATTAAAATTGTGTCCCTATATTTACGTTCTATTATTTAAATAACTAAGTATTAAAAGAAATGGAGTGTTTAGAGAGAACCTGTATATTTTTGATTGAATTTAATAGTTATAACAATATTATTTACTACTCACTGCGTAGATTCATATAATTCCTCGAATTCTTGTTGAAATTGGTTTTCCATTTTTGTGGATTCTTCTCTCATTGGAATCTTCTATAAATTAAATGATGACGCTCACTTTTTGCAAATATGGCGACCAGAAAACAATTGGAAATTATTCCTATAGAAGCGTATATGCTTCTTGTTTGTTTGTGAATTGTTAGGTAATTTATTTATTTATTTATTCTGCGGTAATAATGGTAAGCGTGTAACAACTCCACTTAACCATTACTCGCTCAACACGTAGATGTATTATTTACTTCAAGAGACGCTATTACTTTGTTGTGAATTAGAAGTTTTTAATGTCACAGGAACCAGCTAACAACTACCTAATTTTCTGTTCCGACGCGCTTTTTATAGTTGAAAATAAATGCCACTCGCTATTTGATTGTTTTGCGGACTTTTATTTTTGAATTGTTCGTTGTAGCGCCTCTAGCGGATATCTCGACATTTATGCCTTGTCTCTTCTTCCTCTTGTCGTATTTTAGGTTGGTATTTATTTTAGTATGTTCGTTCCTGACATTTGATGTCTTCTACATTCACCAACGACAGTATTTGTTGTTGTTCCATTTATTTATATCTAATGTGCAGTAAGTATATTGATATTTATTTTGATGTTTTTCTTACGTTATTTTATTCGTTTATTGCTATCGTAAACATTCATTGTACTTATAAATATATTCATTGCTACTTTCGTTTTTTCGTAGGTACATTCTTCGACCAAGCGCTAACCTTACTCGTATTTTTGTTCTGGTGCTTTTAATCGGAAAGAATGGAAAGAAATTGGATATTGTTTCGATCGCCAGTCCCTCTGTCTGTGGCTTCTCCGTCTGCTCCGTTCTCTCCTTGAACCATTTCACCGTCCGTGGAGAGTTTTGTATGTTTAATATGCTGTAATAAATCATTGCTTTTTTATATTAATGCTGCTTATTCCTTTGGTTACAGATGTTCGTTTGTATGTGCACTAAGTTTGGAACCATTAAGAGGATTGCAATTATTCGCATTACAATGAGAATTGATACTTTTGTCGTATATATTAAAAATGTTATACGATTCTGTGATGTTCTTTATGATATACTTTATCTTAATATCCTTTTCAACGCAAATGTATGTATTTTATTTTTAAGTTACTTGAGTGCATTAAGCCTCTTCATATACATTACGAGCATATCTTATTTTATTCTCTGAGTATAGTTTAATTGCTTTTAAATGATTGACTCTTATAATTGTTCCGTTAGTTAACATCACTCTTTCACGGTTGTTGGTCTTAAGAGTCTTTCCATTTTTAAATATAGGTTCTTTGCATAATATACTCAGAGCTCTTTTTGTTCCTAACTTGTAGTCAGGTTCTTTATTTTCAAATTTAAATGTTATCTCGGGTTTTTCACTTCTGAAAATAAATATTCATTTGTGTCATTGACTGTTATTGTTGAGGTTTTTCCTCACTTATTTCTAAATGATATGTATATATATATAATCTTAATTAAAATACTTATATTCTATGTGCATACCTGTGTTATCGTATGATCAAATAAATATTTATTTTAAAATAAATATTTCTTAAACTATAAGTGAGTTTTCTTATTGCTAATATTGATTTAAATACACGAGTATATCTTAGTGTCAACATTAATTATATCTACTTCTAACATTTTATGATTATATACAATATTGTTTTAATTTCTAAAGTAAAGTTCACGGCATATCCCTTAGTTGTTAAAACCATGGTTTGCCATTATGAAATAATGAATTGATAGATGTGTAAATTATGTTTTCACAACTAACGTGAACTACAATTGCAATTTTATTGATCATTTATAGCATCGTAGTCATGTAGCATGGACACATGGTATTTTCCTTTTATATTTCTATTGTCCAATTCTTGTAGTTCATAAGTTACATCTCCTAGTGTCCTACACTATAAGGTTTGGAGCGTGTTCGATATCATATTCATTTATCTGGTATGAATGTGATTGTTTGTTACCTCCATGGGCTCTGCTTAGTGCGTCTGCAACTATGTTGTCCGTACCTTTTCTGTGTTTTATTTTAAATGAATATTCAGATAATATAAGAGACCATCTGTATATTCGTGAATTATTAAACCTTGTTTTCATTAAGAATATTAGAGATAAATGATCCGTTTCAAGTAAGAAGGTGTTTCCTAGTAGGTAATACTTTAATTTTGACACCCCGTATATTATGGATAATAATTCCCGTTCTGACGAAGAATATTTTTTTTCATAATCTTTTAGAATTCTTGATAGGAAGCAGATGGGTATTTCTTCCCCATTTTTTATTTGTAGGAGCTCTGCGGCTATAGCATTGCTAGAAGCATCGCATCTTAGTATGAATTCTTCATTGAAGTCTGGTAAATTTATGATTAATGCCTTGTAGAAATTTTCTTTTATGTCGATAAATGCTTTTTCCCTTTCAGGAGTCCATTTGAATTTTACTCCTTTCTTGATCATTTTGTATAATGTGTGTGTTTGATCGGATATTCTTGGAATGAAATGTTTATAATAGTTTATCATTCCTAGAAATCCTCTAAGCATTTTAATATTTTTTGGTTTGGGATATTTTCGTATCGCCTCAAGTTTTTCCTCTTCTATTGAGATCGTCTTGCCATCAATTATGTATCCCAGATAATTAACTTTATTTTTATAGAATTCGCATTTCTCGAGGTTTATTTTTAAACCATTTTCTTCTAATGTATTCAGAACTTTCTCTACTGATTCTTTGTGACTTTCTATGTCTTTATTAAATATTAGAATATCGTCTACGTAGTGTGAGACGTATTCTTCGTGTGGATCCAGTATCTGCTGCATTGCTCTTACTAGTGCTGCAGTAGCTGACGATAATCCAAATGGAACCACATTGTAGGAATATACTAATGAGTTAAACATGAAGGAACAATATTTCCTTGAATCTTTGTGCAATGGTACCAGCCAAAAGGAACTTTTTAAATCTATTTTCGTAAACCACTTTGCGTCTGTACATTTTGTTAATAAGGTTTCTATGTTTTGTGGGGCTTCAAAATTAGGTGCGGTTCTGGAGTTCAGGCATCTGGCGTCAAGACATACGCGTAATTTGATGTCTTTTTCATCATTAAGTTTCATCTTTATTACTACAACCATAGGATTTATGAACGTTGACTCCGTTCTTGTAATTATGCCGTTTTTCAACATCTCTTTTATTTCTAATTTGACTTGTTCTGTATACTTTTTCGGAATGGGGTAAGTCTTTATTCTGAAGGGCTGTGTCTCGTCGACTTTAAGTTTATGTTCGTAACCCTTGGCCAATCCTGGACTGTCATCAAATAATTTTATATGCTTACTCAAAAGATAATTCACATGGGTTATATATTGTTTATTACAATTTAATTTAGTACCATCCCTATTTTGCGTGAGGTCTTCGCATTGAAGTTGCTTCACAGGATGTGCACTTTTATTAACTTCATTGTATAAACTACAATCCATTTTTGTTGTGATTTCTTCTTGAGCATTTTCTTCATATAGATTATTGATAAGGATCTCTTCCTCATGGGCTTCTTTGCTCCATGATATTGTTGAGTCTCTTATATGGAATAACTTATTTTCCATATTCAATTTTGTACCGTATTGGCTTAAAAAGTCCATCCCTAATATACAGTCGCTATTCAAATTAGGTGCTATGATGAATTCGGTTAATAAATTTAAATTATTTATCTTTATATTTATGCAGAAGATTTTATCTACTGTTATCATACATTTTTTGTTTGCAGTAATAAGATTTACTTTCTTTATGGATATATAACACCCCAAACTTTCAATATTTTTGTTCATGACATTAGTCCAGTCATATTAGGATCCGCCTGCCGAAAAAATCCAAGCGAGCTGAAATTTTGCATACACCTTTATTTTGACATTACAAATAATGTCTCAAAAGTCCCCATCGATATCGCGTGTGCGTTTTAAGTTATTCAAGGTCAAAGGTCACAGAAATCAGTTTTTCGAAAATATCTCGCTTCCTATGGGTCGTATGACTTTTTTAGTTATTTATAAAAATGAAGACAAGGAAATTCTATACAAAAAAGGTTATATACATCTTTTACATACAACCAGCCGTTTTCACGCTAAACTCTAAAGAAATAATGAGCAGCGGCGCATCCGTTTCCACACCACCTCAGAGGTAGGGTGCAAGGCGCGTTTTTTTTACATGGTTTCCCCAGTAGGCCTAATCCATGTTTTTCAGTGTTCTACAGACCGTTCTACACTTCATCCTCTTCCTCCCCCTCCACATGTTCCTCTTCGTTCTCTTTTCTCTCTTCGTTAATTTCTTCCTCATCATTTTCTTCTGCTGCTGTAATATTTTGTGTGATGAGATCAAAAAGATTACTCTCATATTCTTCACCTTGAATATTTTCTATCGAGTCTTCAATAGCAGTATCAACATTTGCGTTGAGACAAGACTGGCCGTGACAATGGCCACAAAGTAGTGAACAGGATAGTCCAACTTTTCTGCACCCGCAATTTGTGTTGCATCCTTTAGTGCAATTGCAAAAGATGGTGTTTAGAAGTACATCTGGCGCAGGTGATAATAATGTCTTAATGGGCTCCAAAATATCATTATTGAGCGTCCACCCACACTGCTCAGGATTTAAATCATTACCAAGCCATGTCTGTACCTGATAATACACTCGACTCAGATGTTGGCGAGCGGCTGCGGCAGTAGGTGGAAGTGACGACAATTTCACAGGGGTGTTAAGTCTTGTTGACTTCGCGAATGTCATGTATCGATGGTTGTCAATGGATACTTCTGATTTAGGAGCTCCATACATTGCCAGAAGAATGCGTACTCCATTCTGCAAAATTGTCTCTACTGGACAATCTTTCTGCTTAAAAACTTCCGCCGATTGCTGTAGGTCTGGGCGTTTCTCGAACAGTTTAAGCACTTTTATTTTTCCTTTGTTAAAGAGTGCAGATGTTGTATCGCACCCAGTGATGGCATGTAGAAACAATAGATGGTTTTTACAGTTAGGAAATTTATCTATGCTAGAAGAAGAGTATATCTTTGAATCTATTTTTCCTCTGCCTGGTTTGAGGAAGAAAACTTGCTGGTTCGAAGAAGCACGTCCTATTAAGAGAACTAAAAGATCTACATCTTCTCCAACGATAGTTGTGACGTTCTGTAGTGATTTTTCAAGCGCCGTTTCTACTATTAAAACGTCGGCGTCATCCCTACTTTGTTTCACAGTGATGTTGACAGACTGTAGTTTGTGCATTAGCATTGATATTAATCTGGTTTTATTTGAGCGATTGGATAGGAATTTTTCTTGACTGAGATTTACGTGCATTGTTTCGTCGAAAAGGACTTCTACCGATCCAGAAATTAAGGCAGTTCGTCGAAGTTGTTCCATTGCTTTTATATTCTTGCTGTTGTCATTGTACCCATCAAAGACAACCGTTATATCAGAACCGAAATGTTTTCGTAGATAATCAACATATCTGTTAATAATACAATGGAAAGTATCATCTTTCTGCCATATGACACGGTGCAGCAGGAATCCACCATCAATGACGTAGGTGATGTTATCTGGGGTCCCTTCAGCACACCGAGGCTCAAAGCATTTGTAGAGGAGTGATTTAGTAGTTTTTCGCATGCCTGCATCATCGAAAAGTGCCGTAGGATAAGGACTTAACTCGTACTGCAAATATTCTCGGAGGTTTTCGTCAAATTTCTTGTATAAACTGATTCTTTGAAATAGCAGCAAAGGATCTACAGCAACGTTTAAGTCATGAATTTTAATAGAGTTGTTAACTGACAAAAGCGAAAGGACTCTGTTTGCACGTTTAAATTTTATTTCACTGAATTTTTTGCCAACAATATTTTGCATTGATTGGAGGCCAATTTTGTATGCATCATGACAGTTTATTTTATCACTACCGATAACACCTGTAGCTATTGATATAAGTTGATTTGTTGTTGGAAAAGGATTATGGCAAGTAAACCATTCAACTAATTTTTTTACGTCTGCATTATCTCTCTCAATGCGCGAGTCCCTTGCGTCAACATGTTGATCAGCGATGTCTAGAGAAACGTTGCAAAATTTTTCTATCTCTCCGCAGACAGAATTGATGGCATGCATACCATAAATCCATTTACATAAAACACTTTCACGTGTACTTCTTCCCCGGGAAACTCCTCCCTCAGATTTCATAGATTTCATCAGTGTTTGTTCAATTATCATGTCGCTCCAGGTTCCGCAGTTAAACTTATTCGATCGCCGAATCGTGAAAAATCCATCAGTGAATGTCTTGAACGTTTGTTGGTCCATATTCTTTTGTAATGCTAGCATATCTTGAAGGTACAAATGTGATGACTTTGCATATAAGAAGTGTCCTGCAGCGTGGAAATAAGGAAGCATTTTCTTTACAGCATTTAGATGTCCAGTCCAGTTGCCTAATCTCTCAGCTCGAATAAAGTCTTTTGCTATAGATACCATATTAAAATATTCAACCCATAATTGTGATGTGGGGCCTCGACTTTTCATTTCATTTATTTTATCCGTGAACTGGTTCCTTAATGGTTCGAAAAGACCACAAGATTCTTCTATATTTTCATACGATACTGTCCCAGCTAATATGTCTTCAATGTAGCTCTTAAAAACGTCTTCTGTGTCATGATTCATTTCTGTTTCTTTGAAAATAATAGTTGATAAGGTGACAAGGAGTAATGTGTGACCTCTGATAGCTCGTGCAAAAGCGTGACCACTCAACATTTTGTCAACTGAATTGGGAGCGTAAATAACACTAAGAGCTTCCTTGATGCCACTTCCTGCCATTATGTACCCAATGCACCCCAGAAACGATAGAAGCATATGAAAGCCTCCAAGTCTTACTATAACTTTTGACATATCTGATCCAGCTGTAGAAGCAGCAACTATTTCACGAGCTTTCATGTATAGTGGCTGATCAAAAGTAACTAGTTTCGTGTTTGTGCAACTGAGCATTTTCTATAGCGCAATTTAATGTTGTATAGATCGTGTTGTAGTTGCTTGCCGGGTGGTGAATAAATGGCAGGAAAATAATTCGAGATACTGAAAAGTTTTTGTTATGTTGCGTGAGATACTCCATGAACCCATTCCATCCAGGGAGCCCTGGAATAGCTTGGTATTTTCCATACATCCACAATAGATCAGGTATATTAAGTGTTGGCTCAGAAATTTTGTCACAATCAATTTGTTGGACTATAATTTTGCTCATTCCAGAAACACTAGGATTTTCGTACATTCGAAGAGGCACATGCGCAACAGCAGCCAACTCTTTTGCAGGGGGCATCGTCGTATATTTCTTTATGGGTTCTTCAGGTACCACGGCGCTATCTGGAGTTACTATTTCAATAATTCCCATAATATGGAGTGTGTTATGGCCGTCTATTGTGTAGACATTGATATCTGCATTGTCTGCTGAATACTGGATAATAGCACCAGAATCAGGTGATAGAATGTCTGGTTGATGATGGTAGACAGTAGCAACTTCGTACATCAATGTTTCTCTGTACGACGCGCTGAATCCCAAAGTTGACAAAATATCTAATAGACGTTTTGAACCATATCGTCGGTGAAGAAACACAGATAGGCCAAGTAATAGCTGAGATGTAAATGATCGTGGACGTATCGCAACCATAATAGCATGGCAAATGGCCACGCACTTAGACTTTAGATGTTCAATTTTGCCTTTACGGTTTTTTAAAATTATTTCTTCAATTAAGTATGAGAGGCTATGTGGGATGTTTTCGTTAAGATTGTCAAGCATTTGATTAGGAGGTGGATAAGATTGACAATCAACAGTCATGGAACGAATGTCTTCTCTGATAATTTTAGCAGCAGTTTCCACAATTCGAAGGCGTTCTTCTGTTATTTGCGATTTCTTATTTTCATACCAAGCTTTACTTAAAATATTACTTTGAGTATCGCGAAAACAAATAATAGTCATTGATCTTGATTTCGTTGTGATGATAATATTTTTATCGTATCGTTCTGTTAATTTTGTGATAATTGTTGCGTCATCCGGAACATAATCAAGTCCAATTTCTTTCAATTCAGCCAACGTAAACTGGCAATCTTCGTTATTTTCAATATAATAGAAAATTGTTTCCATTGCCTCAATTATTCTTTCATCTAATGGACGACCCTTCGTACCGCCCGATTTTGGAGTAATAAAAGAATCGAAACACTTTTTATGATATTTTGCTTCAGCAGCTACTAAATCAAATTCAAAATTAATACGGTCCCTGACAGTTTTTCCGTACCTATCACCCCGTGCATTAGCTGCTTTAATAACAGTGTCTTTAAATGAGAGTGTACGTACTTCTCTAATTATACGTCGATACTTTTTAGATTTTTTTGTCTCTGCTTCTACGTTGGCTTCTTCGCCACAAAAAAAGCACAATGTTTTAAAATTAAACGAACCTAAGCTAGAGCGTACTTTACGAGGAGAACCCGATGTGGTAGGAGCCTCGTCAACTCGGCGCCTTTTAAATGCCACTATGCTACTCTTACGAGTATACTCCTTGCGACAGTTTGCATGTATCATCACTGAATCCGCATTCTTTAAACGTTCTGTATGTTCATCTTCTCTTTCCGCACTTGCATCCCTCAAAGCGTCTATACCGCGTTTTACAATCACGGTATCACCTTCCAAGAGCGATTCATTGCAAATAAAACAATAATCAGCCATCGCGCCGAACTGTCTGAACTTCTCGGGAAAACATTCAACTGACGGAGTGACGGAGAAAAACGTACGAATACGTACAGGGGAGTCATGCCCCGCCATGTATAGAATATTGCATACCCTCTCTAATAACAACATTTTTGATTACTGATTAGTCATGTCATGACTTTTTGATACTTGGATCAGTAATGGTTATTCAGGTACCTACTGAATGTATATGTATAATGGGTTGTGCGCCTTGTTGCAAACCTTAACAGCGTGTTATTTACTGAATGGTTGCTTGTACGTAAAAGATGTATATAACCTTTTTTGTATAGAATTTCCTTGTCATCATTTTGATAAATAACTATAAAAGTCATACGACCCATAGGAAGCGAGATATTTTCGAAAAACTGATTTCTGTGACCTTTGACCTTGAATAACTTAAAACGCACACGCGATATCGATGGGGACTTTTGAGACATTATTTGTAATGTCAAAATAAAGGTGTATGCAAAATTTCAGCTCGCTTGGATTTTTTCGGCAGATGCTGCTTTTTTCCGCCTAATGTAACTGGACTACATTGTTATTTAAGAGTGAAAGTTGAGCTCCAGTATCCAGCAGTGTTTCTATCTCTTGTTCCCCAATCTTGATTTTTATATGTGGTAGTTCCGTGGTTATCTTTTTTAAATCATCGTAATTGTAGATGTTTTGTATTTTATGTTTTCTCTTGGCTGGCTTATTTAAAAATCCAGCGACGTTGCACCAGAATAGTATGCTGCATTCACCCACTCTTTGTTTGTTGAGTTATGCTTGTTTTCTTTTGGTATTGCACCCCTTGATTCTTGATTTTGTCTTGTTATCGCTTCTTTCTCTTCCTTTTCAATTTGTATATTCTGAATTCTTTTATCATCTTTACTTGTCTTCTCTTCCCTCTTATAATTTTGGCTATTGTTTTTCCTTTGACCATCATTATTTCTGTCCGGGTTATAGGTATTTTGGTAATTATTGTTATATCGCCTATTCCCATTGTAATTGTTCCTGTTATTGCCGTCGTTGTTTCGAGGTGGATTGTTTATATTTACATTCCCTCGGTTCACGTTATAGCCCTTTTCATCTATGTCATCTAATCTCTTTACTAATTCAAGGAGTTCTATTGTTTCTATGCCTTGAAGTGCGACGGTCTGGGTAACATTGTGATCAAAGTGTGCAGCCAATTGCGATACTATGTCACTTTCTTCTATCCTGGGTATAATGTATTTGAGAAAAGAATATTTTCTTATAACGTAGTTCTCTCGAGATGATCCGGACCTATACTTTCCAAATATCAGGTCGTGTCTTATGTTTCTTTGTTGCTTTTGACCCCAATACTGTCTTGTGAATCGACTTTCAAAATCTTTAAAGTCTATCACTTCATCCATTATCATGTGATACCATTGGAGTGCGTAGTCTTTGAGACATGCTCTTATAAAGTGTAATTTGGATGTCTCATCCGTTATGCTTCTCATGTATGTCTTAATTGTTCTCAGGAATATCATTGGATTGTCCTTGTAGTATCCTGAGAATTTCGGTGCATTTTCTACGCTTCCCACAGTTTGTGGCAAAGACACACTAGGTGTAGGGACCCCGTGTATTACTTTGTCCTCAAGCTGTTTGATTGTGTGTTCAAAGGTTGATGTTTTAACTTGTAGTTTGGACACAGCGTTACTGCAGGTTTCATATTTAGTTTCGCAGTCTTCTACCTTGTGTGAAATTTTCTCTATCTGGTCTTTGTTTTCCACATCGTTGTGTAGCATTTTTCTATTAATGGCTACTATTTTCTCATTCACCATGTTGAAGTTTTCTTGCGTTTTCGCAGTTCTTTCTATCATTTCTTGTACAAAGAATTTTCTTGTATTCTTACACGTTTCTGCGTTGTCATTTACTTGTTCTCTCAGGTCTGCTACTGCTTTGTCCAGTTTCTTCTCTAATCTGGCATTTAGTTCTAATGTTTCTTGCCTTAGTTCTTTAAATCCCACTTCTATTTTTGAATTGATTTCTTCTAAACTCTTGTTTAAATTTTTATTTTGTTTTTCTATTTTGTTGCTTAGAGTTTTATTATTTTCCTCTATTTTGTTGCTTAGAGTTCTATTATTTTCCTCTATTTTAAAGAATTATTTATGGAAAAAGCTTTCAAATTTTTGTTCAATTGTTGTGCTACTTGTGCCCTCTGTGAGTATGCTTTCCTCAATTGTTACATTTCCTGGATCATCCTCTTTTGTCTCAGTCTTTTCCGACTCTGAGTCCGAGGTTAGTTGTGTAGGTTCCCTATATTGAGTGAATTGTGGCATTGTTTCTATTTCTTTTACGATATTGGGTTTTTCACCTTTGCTACCGTTTTGTTCTTCGTCTGACATTTTTATTATGTACAAATAACGCTTTTCAACTAATATTATACTTAATAGAAATTTGAATGGATCCTATCCCACTTGAATAAGATTACATGAAAGAAACAATTTTATTTTGTAAGGAAAGAAACACAGCCTACAGGTCGTGTTTTTAAGTTTAGCCTTGATGTTTGACGAATTGTGTATTTAATTTATTGTGTAAGAAAAACACAGCCAGCAAGTGGGGCGCCGTATTTATGCTGTAATAATTGCCACACGTTGGGCATCGCCTATATTTATGCTGTGAACCTTGCGTTTAAATAAAATTTATATAATTTATTTCTATTTATAGATATAGCTGTCGGTTCTTGGTGAAACATAATTTATATATACTTTAAGGTAGATAAAATTAAAAAACACTTGATTTCGTTTCACTTAATTTATTAGAATTTCTCTAACAATATTGTTTCGGTATGTTCTACCATTCTCAAAGAACTAAATTTGTGTGTATATTTTTTAAACTTATATATTACTTGAGGGCTGAGGGTGTGTTCTCTGTACCTACTTTGACCACTTTATTACTGTGTCTATTATCGGTGTGTTTATGTATTCTGTCTGTGTGTTGGTTATGTGTAATTTTTTATGTATAGCTTTTTTAATTTCTAGGATTTCTAAATAATTTTTAAATTTTTAAATAATTTTTTTTTTAATTTTATCTACCTTAAAGTATATAATTTATTTATTTATTTGTTAAATAAATAAATAAAATTGAAGTTTGTGCTAGCTCTATAGGCAAAACAGCATAATTCATTATCTCTCGTGGGTTCTACTGTGATTTACTTCTTTCCTTACTTGTTTCACTTTCGTTATTATTGTGATGTTGTGTGGGATAGGGTTATAAATAATTATGACACCAGATTACTCATGTGAAAAATGTATTATATACTTATTGATTACAATAGGTAAAAATTTATTATTGACTGTATATTATTTATTTTATTTGTTTATTTACAATTCTTACAAGTAACAGTTTTCACAATAATATCGTGTTCGTTCATTTAAATATGTATTCAATCAATACAGGGTTTCTCCGCTTTCACTCTTTTCTTACGAAGGCCTGTATATTTGGGCCAAATTATATTGACTTGATAATGAAGGTACTGACTAATCGGCTTTATGCAAACATTCACACGTACTACATAAAGCTTGGATCAATCACCACCCCAGATACATTCCTAATGCATCACAAACTAATTGTCTAAACCTCTATTCTCACGGAGACTTTAGATTCTTAGTGCGAAGCGTTTAGGCGTTCCTGTTTATAAAAGGTTGAATATTGTTCAAAGCAGTACTTACTAAGGTCTTTCTTAATGAACACTGGTCCGTTGTGCAAGTATTCGCACACAGTACACTATTAAGACTAGTGTTCTTAATTTTTAATTAAAATTGTGTCCCTATATTTACGTTCTATTATTTAAATAACTAAGTATTAAAAGAAATGGGGTGTTTAGAGAGAACCTGTATATTTTTGATTGAATTTAATAGTTATAACAATATTATTTACTACTCACTGCGTAGATTCATATAATTCCTCGAATTCTTGTTGAAATTGGTTTTCCATTTTTGTGGATTCTTCTCTCATTGGAATCTTCTATAAATTAAATGATGACGCTCACTTTTTGCAAATATGGCGACCAGAAAACAATTGGAAATTATTCCTATAGAAGCGTATATGCTTCTTGTTTGTGAATTGTTAGGTAATTTATTTATTTATTTATTCTGCGGTAATAATGGTAAGCGTGTAACAACTCCACTTAACCATTACTCGCTCAACACGTAGATGTATTATTTACTTCAAGAGACGCTATTACTTTGTTGTGAATTAGAAGTTTTTATAATGTCACAGGAACCAGCTAACAACTACCTAATTTTCTGTTCCGACGCGCTTTTTATAGTTGAAAATAAATGCCACTCGTTATTTGATTGTTTTGCGGACTTTTATTTTTGAATTGTTCGTTGTAGCGCCTCTAGCGGATATCTCGACATTTATGCCTTGTCTCTTCCTCTTGTCGTATTTTAGGTTGGTATTTATTTTAGTATGTTCGTTCCTGACATTTGATGTCTTCTACATTCACCAACGACAGTATTTGTTGTTGTTCCATTTATTTATATCTAATGTGCAGTAAGTATATTGATATTTATTTTGATGTTTTTCTTACGTTATTTTATTCGTTTATTGCTATCGTAAACATTCATTGTACTTATAAATATATTCATTGCTACTTTCGTTGTTTCGTAGGTACATTCTTCGACCAAGCGCTAACCTTACTCGTATTTTTGTTCTGGTGCTTTTAATCGGAAAGAATGGAAAGAAATTGGATATTGTTTCGATCGCCAGTGCCTTTGTCTGTGGCTTCTCCGTCTGCTCCGTTCTCTCCTTGAACCATTTCACCGTCCGTGGAGAGTTTTGTATGTTTAATATGCTGTAATAAATCATTGCTTTTTTATATTAATACTGCTTATTCCTTTGGTTACAGATGTTCGTTTGTATGTGCACTAAGTTTGGAACCATGAAGAGGATTGCAATTATTCGCATTACAATGAGAATTGATACTTTTGTTGTATATATTAAAAATGTTATACGATTCTGTGATGTTCTTTATGATATACTTTATCTTAATATCCTTTTCAACGCAAATGTATGTATTTTATTTTTTTCATTAAGCCTCTTCATATACATTACGAGCATATCTTATTTTATTCTCTGAGTATAGTTTAATTTCTTTTAAATGATTGACTCTTATAATTGTTCCGTTAGTTAACATCACTCTTTCACGGTTGTTGGTCTTAAGAGTCTTTCCATTTTTAAATGTAGGTTCTTTGCATAATATACTCAGAGCTCTTTTTGTTCCTAACTTGTAGTCAGGTTCTTTATTTTCAAATTTAAATGTTATCTCGGGTTTTTCACTTCTGAAAATAAATATTCATTTGTGTCATTGACTGTTATTGTTGAGGTTTTTCCTCACTTATTTCTAAATGATATGTATATATATATATAATCTTAATTAAAATACTTATATTCTATGTGCATACCTGTGTTATCGTATGATCAAATAAATATTTATTTTAAAATAAATATTTCTTAAACTATAAGTGAGTTTTCTTATTGCTAATATTGATTTAAATACACGAGTATATCTTAGTGTCAACATTAATTATATCTACTTCTAACATTTTATGATTATATACAATATTGTTTTAATTTCTAAAGTAAAGTTCACGGCAATGTGTACGCATTTTCAAGAATACAATTGTTAACTAAATCATACCACAATAGTTCATGTTAAAAAGTTTGTTATTTTATTTTGATTTAATGTGGACCTTCTTTTGGTTGCGGCATGCTACCTCCACTTTTTAATCCAAATCACATCCATGAGTGTAGACGAGTCTTGTTGTTCTACATACTGAAGAATCGTGTCGAGAGCCTCTATAGCTGCAGAGTGCGTAACTTTAGGTAAAATCTCCCTATCTGATTCATCTTCATCGCAGTTTTCTTGTTCTACAGCCCTGCCCGTAGTAGCATGCTGTAAAATTTCTTCGTCACTGATATTGTTATAGCCCTCATCATCGGCAGCTAGCCAATTTTGGATATCAGTCTGCTACATTTCCTCACCACCTTGTAAACGTTGCAAGTCATTAGACAATGATGTTAAATGATCGGTTTCCGATTCTCCATCTTCTACTCTTTCTTCTTCTTCTTCTTCTTCTTTTTGTTCAGCTTCTTCCATGTGTTTTTTAATATTAGGCCAAAGTTTTCGCCAAAACTTAGATAATGTTGTGGGAAGAATATCATCCCAAGCTTCTGCTATCATGTAAATAATATCCTTGATGTTAAGAGATTTAATTGCGTCGATTAAACCCATTCCATTCTCCATTTTTTCCAGAAGGATTGTCAAGAACTTTTTGCGATATTTTCTCTTTATACACTCTATAACCCCCTGGTCTAGTGGTTGTAACAATGAAGTTACATTTGCGGGTAAGAAAATTGTTTTTATTTCGCCCTTCGTTAATTCTGACACATTTGGATGTGACGGAGCATTATCCAAAACAAGAAGGGCCTTCTGGGGAAGACCCCTCGATTTTAAATGTTTTGTAACTTCAGGGACGAAAACAGTGTGAAACCAATCTTTAAATAGTGCTGAATCCATCCACGCATACGTTTGAGCCCGATAATGAACTGGCAATGATGACAAATTTATATTTTTAAATGCTCTCGGTTTCTGTGATTTGCCTATAACAAAAAGAGGCAATTTGCGAGTCCCACTTGCGTTACTACATGGAGCAGCAGTTATCCTTTCCTTGTATAATTTGAACCCACTTAACTGCGTTTCTTGTTTTGAAGCGAGAGTTTTCTGTGGCAGCATTTTATAATTAAGCCCGGTCTCATCTATGTTATAAATTTGTTCAGCAGTTAATCCGCTTTCTTTTATATCATCAAACTTTTTAATGAAATTTTCGGAAGCTACGTGATCAGCTGAGCGTTTTTCTCCAGAAACTGTGACCTGATGAATTCCGTGTCGTTTTTTCCATTTGTCCAACCATCCCTCACTTGCTGTAAATTTGGAGTTAGGATCAATTGTTTTATTAAGGGCATTCGCCTTTTCTTTAATTAATGGTCCTGTTAAAGGGATTCCTTTTAATCATTCCTGACTAAACCAAATCCATACCTGTGGGATTCATAAAGAAGATAGCTTTATTTACGAACAAGAAAATTCAACTTACCGCTTCATCTAAAACATCCAGCTTTGGTTTTTTTATTGTTTTCCGGGATTCTAAACCAACCTCAGATTCTACAGTTGCTGCTGCACACTGCAATATGTGTCTATTTTTTCTCCAATCCTTCAATGTCGTAATACCGATATTTAAATTTCTTGCAACATTTTTGATACTCTCACCTTTATCTAGCCTATCAAGGGCTTCCAGTGTTTGTTTTAACGAAGAAGTATTATTTTTTCGTTTTCTAGACATTTTCGTTATAGCCGGAAGGCTAATAATTGCAGACTGAGTTCTCTGAACAGTTGTAAAAACGTGAGAGATTAGTAAACCGTTTGCATCTACAGTCGGACAGTCGGGGTCGGGTTTAGGAGAGCAGCGGGTTTCGGAGGGTCGGGTTTGAGAGGTTCTACTGTAATTCCTCGTAGTCGTCTACTCGGTGCACCTTTCTGTCGGATACTATAATTCCACTCTTGCCATGATCGAGTAACTGCAAAGTGGAACCGGGATTGAAGAGGTCTTCGACTATTTCATTATATATTTCCAAGTAAGTGACATCCAATTCGAAGTTGATCGCCTCACTGATGGATGGTTACAATTGCTCGGTGTCAAAAAGTGTGTGAATATTATTATTTATGACAGTCCTGAAATGACTTTTGTCGATTATATTAGTTGACAGATAAAATTATGCAACTCTCATCAATCTCAAATTTGACGCCATTTTAATTTAGTGGCGCATGTCGGCTGCGAGAGCGACTCAACTATATGATTATGCTTATTAATTTTCTTTATAACATAAAAGTTTGGTGAGTGCAAGCTATGCCATGTCTTATATACTTTTGTATTTTTTCTGGCAAAAAACAGCCTAAGTAAAATTGCTTCAATTTCGGTAACATTACATTCGTCCAAATCTGTTCATCGCGTGTTATTTCTTCAATAAATAGTGGCTCATTCTCGTCTGTAAATACAACAAAGTAGCAAATATTTCTTTTAGAAATATTTAACTGGCCCTGCACCTACAAAAAAAGGATTAATTACAAGATTGCTGTTCAATCACACTACATTTAAATCTGCCAGCATTTTCAATCACATATTTCTACACAATGTAAATTAAGAAATTGAGCTTGCTTTTTAACATTATATCAATAATTTAATCATTTTATACCTGATAGTAGTAATTGCGATTTCTTTTCAAGCTAGGTTTTCCAAAAGAATTATATTTTAGATAAAAGTTTTTATTTGATATAATTCCATTATGTAGAGTTAGACCCTTTTGCTTCAAACTATATGCACACTTTATTTCAATTATAACATTTTCGCCAATGAGTCCTAAAAATTAATAACAGAATAAATTGCACTGCACAAGTGTGAAACCTTTATTTTATTACCATCAGGGGAAGCGTCCAGGTACCCGTAATTGGTATCTACAAACAAGCCGGCATTTTGTACCTGTAACCCTGTTGTTTGTTCAAAATAATGTTTTGCCACATGTGCAAATTGTTTCCCAAATTCAATAGCGGGTGTCGATATATTTTTAGAGTATAGCAACCTTTTCAAAAATGAGGTGCAAGATGATCCAATTTTTCTTTTGATAACTGTCCCAAAATTTGACGCCGTTAGTCTATTTGCTCTCTCCATTTTATATACTTCATTATTAAATTGTCCGACAGTACTAACTGCAAGTTGCCACTGTTCTTGCTGGTTAAGCTAATACACAAAATAATAAGTTAGAATTCTTTAAAAAAAAACATTTGGAGCATGCAGCAAAAGCATTTCTTGCAAATATTGTGTTTTATGCAAAATGTACATTTTTTTTTAAAAATAGTACTATACTACTACTATATGCCAACATGGTAAAATTGTTACCCAAAAGCGGTGTGCCAAAACCAAGAGCATTTATAATAATAACAATAATAATCAACAAACATTCTCTAAAATTTTAAAAAGTAATGAAAGACATTAAATACTATACACACAATCTTGAGTAAACAGCATTGAAGTACATACGTAATAATAAAAAAGTGGACCTGGACGTTTGTTGTGAATAAAATCCACATACACCTTTGTTTGCCTAAAAATAAAAGAAAATTCCATAATCAGATAACTAAAAAAAGTTGAGTTTCTTTTTATACTGATGCATATTACCTGCAAAGAATTTAAAATTCTCCTATACTCGGATGCAAATTCTACATCATTTAACAGTGGCTGTTCTGCACTGGGACCATAAAATGTGTCAAACGCAGAAGGGTAGCTCTTCTTTCTTCTACCAGTTTTCGTACGTAGTTCTGCTTTTCTTTCGTATTGGTGGATCCTCATTTGTAATATTTCGCCAGCTTCCCGACCCGTTATATTTGGTAAAGCCTCTGCTTGCCAAGCCAACCCTAACATTTTATCAATTATCATATAGCAAATCATCCAAAAAAAATCATATATAGGGGAGAGTAACCAACAGTGAGACGGTTTTCTTTTAGGTCAATATAAATTTCTTACTATTTTGAAAACATTACTAATTTTTCTATCATAATGAAGCTTGGTCCTTTTTTGAAATGTTTCTGTCTTCATTTCTGAAGTTATTAAAAATTTCAATTTTTTGTTTCAAAAAACCCAGTGAGATATGAGGTATTTTCGGAACTAATTATTCTTTTAATGATATATATGAAAAATATTTATTGGAAATCAAATCTGCATTTAATAGGGGTACATTTTAGCCATAAAAATAACATTAGACTCACATAACATATGTAAAACAAGATGTCTGTCGAATATTTAATAAACTTAAATCTATTTCAAAAGTATATGAGGCCTTCTGCCGGCTTGTGTGTCCACACGGAATACTAGGTGGCATAATTAGTTTAATATCTGTTTTAGGAACCACAGCTTCATCAGCAACGTCAGGGAATATGAACTTATTTGTTCTCTTTTTCTGGTTCCTCAAGAATGTAATTTCGTACTCTTGATTTGATCCAATTTTTGAAAGCACTTTTCCAACGATATAAATCTTTTTCTCTGTTTTTCCAGTAAATTCTACTAGTACGAAATCATCTTTCATCGGACTCCTGGTTAGCTCCGGAAATCCATCAGGATCAATTGTATCAAAATATTCGTCTCCTGAAGACGAGTCTAGTATCGGCTCTTCCTCTGAGCTTTCCGAATCTTCTTCAATCAGTTGCTTTTTGACTTTTTTAACCTTTGATTGCTGTGTTCTATCTTTAATGCTGCCCCTATTTTTACTTGCCATCGCTCTTTCTTCTATAGCATCCTTCTCAGGGGTGTCCGTTGCTATCATACTTTTGCCTTTTCTTCTTGTAATTTTGGATTTGCGAGCCACTGCTTTTGGAAAACCTCTAAACTCTTCAGGACTTTTGAAAACACTTTTATAATTCCTATCTTCTACATCTCCTATAACATTTTTATCATTTTGGGCCATGGGGTCTGCTAATGATGAGGTGCTTGTTGAAATCAACTGAGCTTCATTATTTTCGTTTTCTTTCGGAATGACGCGATCGGTAGCAGCGCTCGGTAGAAAATCTATGTCAGTAAACACATTTGCGTCAAATGGATATATTCCACACTCCTTAAATGCGTTTATTATGTTACTTGGGGTTAACGTCTTTTCATGAGCAATTCCAACACACCCAGCTACCTCATATATAGATAGTGGAACACCTGGATGTTGCATTATCCAGCTATCGACGGCAGCGTTATAAGCTGTTGAAAATGGCTTATAAATACCAACATCCAATGGTTGTATTTTATTTGTGGAGTGCGGTGGAACATTCAAAATAGTTACGCCATTAGCGTTCGCCAAATTGAGAACAGCAATACTGAGGTGACTCTCATAATTATCATAAATCATAAGTGATGGATTCTCAGTGGAACTGTGGGAGTATTTAATAAAATGCTCCATTACTTGTAAAAATAAATCTGCATTCATCCATCCGCTAGCAGCAGCAAGCCCTAGTGTACCAGGAGGGGCCCCTTGTAGCATATGTTCTTTAAAGTGAATTCGAGGAAACACCATTGCTGGAGGAAGATATTGACCGGAAGCACTTATTATGCAGCAAGTTGTAACAAGAGTACCCCTTTCTCCACTTGTTACTTTGCTGACTTGCTTAACGCCCTTAACTGCTACTACTTTCTGGGGCTTTTGAACGGTCATAGTACCTGTCTCGTCTAAGTTAAAAATTCTTCTTCCGTCAGCGAAATGGGAACCCCTTAAATAAATATCTTTTAAATTATTGTAAAAAACTGACACATTGTGGCGATTACGTTGCACGAGACAATCTGCATCATTCAGGTGTTCTTAATGACAGTCGATCATGACGTTTGCGAAAACCTCGAAACCATTTTAGCCCTGCCATTTTTTCGTCATGCCACTTGCAAGGAACATGCTTCTTGTTTTCAATGGCCATTTCATAGGCAAGTTTTCGGAAATCGGTAACAGACAATCTATAAAACATTCGTGAGCAGTCGATGATGTATTTTTCAAGAGAGGCTTCCTCTGCTACAGTGAATATTTTGTTCACGCTCTAGTTTGGAGATATTCGGATTACACTGACGTCTTCAACCTTTTAGCTTTTTTAACGTACCTAGCCAAGGTTTGAAATGCGATACCTTTTGAAGCAGCTACTTTCCTTAGACTACCGCCTTCCATTACAAGACTTACTGCATCTCTCATAGTTTCTTCTAAACAGTTACCAATTTTTCTTTTTTTAGACTCCATTTTTGAGCTGAAATAACAAAACATCACTTAATAGTTCATATAAGTATGTATATATGTCCAACAATGAGACATTGTCCCACTGTAGAGCACATCAGTTTGTCTTACTGTTGGACATACATAAGCGACCGCAATTTTGTGCCACAGTTCATGTAAATAAATAGATAGCCACACAACTAAAAGGGGTTTACAAACTAAATAATTGAAACATACCTTCGTGCTAATCACTTCACAAAAATACCTTTCTATTTGTCTTTCAGTCACAAGATAAGACTGGCGCGAAAATTTACTTTTACACCCAGGAATCGTACGTAGTTCAATGTTAGGTCCATCACTAGTCACAGCGTTGTGCATACTGGATTGAAAGAACCGTTTATTAGTTAGGCTTCTGCTAACCAATGCGCACAAAAATCAGACATATGATAAGTGGGGAAAACTTAATGTCTCACCGTAGGACCTGTCTCACTGTTGGTCACTCTCCCCTGCCTGTATTATATCTAAGTGCAGCTAGGTACGCACGTATTTCAAAGGATTGTCTCTGAATAAAATTTAGCCGTTTGCCGCTATTACATTTGGCCACAAGAGACGTAAACATTTCAGCTTTATTATTATTTTCATAAGCAATTAACTTATGTGTCTTTGCTAATACAGGTTCTAATACATCTACAATAGAACAATTAAAATTATTGAAGTACAAGTAATAGAATTAACACTTACTTTTCAATACATAAATCAACCCAGAGGAAGTAAACTGCATTTCAGATGATGCTCTTCATAGCCGACAATATTGCAATATCTGACACTACATTTAGTGTGATCACCAAATACATGGTATATTGAATTTGATATGTCCTCCTTCAACATTTCTGGGCTAGTATTAGTTTTAGATGCATGCATCACAATATTTTGGAGCTTTTTGATTTTTTCCAATGTCAATGTTTATCGAGCTTGTAGTGATATGTCAGTATCTGACTTAACTTTATGTAAAGCTTTAATGAGGTGATTAATACACTCACATTAATAATGCAGCCAATTTGAAGGAAACGGCGATCTCGCCGTTTCCTTCAAATTGGCTGCACGTGTACAAATACAGCAATATTTGTTACGCACTCCAACAAAGAATACCTTCCCTGTTTCTTTACCAATAATAACTGCCTGAAAATACAACCTTTCTAATTATAGAGTACTACATACGAAATATATACTACTTACTGTACCACATAGTGCATTGTATGAATGTCCATATGATCTCTTACTACACCCTCCATCACAATGAACAGTTATCCATGGAGTGCCATTTACACTAAAATTTCCCTTAGTGATAGCCCAATTTAACTCAGCTCTACCTGCCTCTTTCATACTCACCCATAATGTGTCTTTCCAATAATGCCCAAGGCTTTCCTCAATATTTCGGAAAGCAGTATAATTCAATGGAGGTAGTACATCAAGTGTGATTAGTAAATCTGTTGTTTGAGTATATGAACTTCCACTACCGAGTGTACCCCAAACAAAGGCAGTGTTCATAAAGTTACTATCTTCCAATGATTTCTCAGTATGTAATAAAAATATTTTATTACAAAATGTGCATTTTAAAGTTATACTTGAGGATAGACCGTTTCTCTTTTCACGTACTGGTTCTAAATATCCAAACGTACACTTTCGGGTATGATAATACTGCACTTTAAGAATATTCATTGTAAAATACTTGATCTCAACAATTCGATTACCTTTTAGTGACAATTATCATATTCAATACTTCTTTCAATATTCAGAGTATGTGCCATAATACTGAAAAAATAAATTTTTATTATAGTATATATTAAGATAATCTTGACTAGAAAAGTTTATTATTACATGCCATATTCATTTTTTGGGTCCCATGGATCACTACTAACACAATACTCCTCTTTATGAATGATGTTATTCAATGTTTGTATCGATTTGGACCGTTCTAAATAGCTATTTAAAAAACATAATGGCATTCAGGTGTTTTGTTCAAAATATAAGCAAAAAAAGAAACCATACCTGTCAGAACTAAATTTTATATATGGTAAATTTTCATTGGCAGCTTCATTAGTATAGTCTAAAACCTCTGATTTGCGGTAACAAAAAAAAAATTTTTTTTTCAAAATCCTTCTTCCAAAGTTCACTATAATTAGTTACAGTAAAGAACTCCAATATTCTATTTTTATAAGAATATGATAATCAAATATAAGAAACTATTATCAAATAGCCTTTGTCTACATCAACAAAATTGTAATTGTATTATATATTAGCCTCAATGTGGTCATATATGGGTCTTGCAGAACTGTAAATATTCCAAGGATAATTTGTTATTTTGTCTTTGGTGTTATGCACTTACCACATACTAAGTCTATCTTGCCATCGTTTTCGTGCGGCGAGAGACAGTTTGCCTCGTTTTCTTCTTTTACTTGGATATTGCACTTTTGACATTATTGCCAAGTATAAATATTTGCAAATCCACTACAAATTATTGCATAATAAATTAGAAATACTATAACAAAATCGTTCAATACTTACCTATATATTACAGGAACAAATCAGGAAAACTACAGTCTATGAACTCTATATAACTATATACAGGCTGTCCCAGATAGTGTGCTCACCATTGGGATCTCGTAAACGGCAATTTTAATTTCGTCGTTTAACTTATTTCATGTAAAAGATACCGAAATACTATTTTGACATTATGAAGGTACTTTTTTACGCAGAATTCAAATTTGGTATTGCAACCTCTGAAGCTTTTATACGTTTCGAGATTTTTATACAAACTTTCTTATTTTAAATACAAATCGTAGGCGGCTTTGACTGTATCAAAAAGAGCATAATTTGCTGATTTCAATGATGTATAACACTTTGGGTTTATTTGTAGAAATAACAAAGTTACAAGAATAATTAGCATATTTTTTTGTTTTATACTTACCTATTCCTGGAAACAAAATACAAAAATGACTGAAAAGTAAATAAAACACTAACTTCACATACCTAACTATTTATTTACTACTAGTAAATAGATAAATTACATTAAATGCTCAAAAAGTCCTCCATTGTTATTGATACATAACTGAGCTCTTCTTAGTGTGGAATTAATCATTTTTTCTAAAATACGTCCATTTATCCGATGAAACTCTCTTAAAACACAAGCTTGCAGTTCCTCCACATTATTAAATTGTGTTTTATACACCTTATTTTTTATGTAACCCCAAAGGAAAAAATCCATTGCGGTTAAGTCTGGGGAACGTGCAGGCCATGAAATGGGTCCTCGATTACCAATCCACCGATTACCAAATCTATTATTTAGGTAATTCGTAATAATGTGAGCATTATGTGCTGGTGCCCCATCCTGTTGGAAATACATATTCGCAGTTAGATTAAGCGGAATATCGTCTAGAAGATCTTCTATTTCACCTTGAAGTAAGTTCAAATAGCGTTCACTCGTTAAATTGTTATTGAAGATAATAGGTGCAACTATTCTTCTGCCGATAATACCGCACCACACATTGAACCCAAAACGTTCTTGATGTCGAGCTTCATGTAGAGCATGGGGATTTTCTGTCCCCCAATAGTGAATATTATTTCTGTTAAATAACCCATTGTTCGTAAATCGAGATTCATCTGACCACAACACATTAAACAGAAATGTAACATTGTTGTTATTCTGATTAATGTACCAATGACAGAAACGAGTCCGCCTCTCTGCGTCCCCTGGTTGGAGTCCTTGGCTAATGTGGACTTTGTAAGGATGATATCGATGCTTTTTTAATATTCTATGGGCTGATGTTCTAGGGATTCCGGTGTTGTTTTCTATTTCTCTTGTGGAAACTTTTGGATTTTCACGCACCTGATTTAATACAATAACTTGGGTTTCCTCATCTAATCTTTTTCTATTTCTTTTCGGTTTACTAAAGGCACCGTATGTTTTTAGATTTACTTCTAATCTTCGAAATAAAGTTTCGTGTGGTTGCCGTCGATCTGGGTACAACTCCAAATAATGATTAGCTGCATTCCTTGAATTTTTGTGAGCCAATATGTAACTTTGAAGCATATCATATTTTTCTTCATTATTAAATTTCTCCATAACGTGAACAACAATAAACAAGTAATAAGACGAACCAAAACAACAAATGCGGTGATTTTTAAATAAACGAACAAAATAGCAGACTAAGGCCCGGTCTTTCCATCTCCTAATAAAGTTGACAATAAAGTTTATTCAGCCAATAAGTTGTAAACGTGTCTTTCCACCTCCCAATAACGTTTACTGGGAGAATTAACACGGAAATTCGGCAGATAAGTTATTAACGGTGATGTCGAGTAGCGTCCCAGCTAATACCTTACCTGGAAAAGATTGTCGAATAGCGTCCGAGAGATTCTTCAATAGCGTCCCGAGGTTATGTACTGTAATGTTTATTATAGGCGATTACCAGATTTACTTAACGAATTCAGGTGTACACAATAATTAAACATCCAAGAAACATAAACTTGTTTATTTGGTTATATTGGAATTGTCTGACAATTTTTGGTAGTACAAATATTCATTGGAAAAACAGCATTCCTGCAAGTAATTTATTACACAATGTATACGTACACAATAATTTATACAAACAATACAATCTAATATTTACACAAGAGACCTCTTTACTTTATTAAAAAAATATATATTATTTATAAAAAAAATAATTATATATTATATTATATAATATTAAAATATAATAAAAATGCCTGAAAGTATTAGTGCTTATAAAATCGATTTCCCATTAATTGTACAAATTCCAGTGTGGTTATTTTGTTATTCTCTAATTCCCATATTCTTTGGTTTACGAATTTCTTATTTTCATTTGTTTGTGACGAGTATGTTTTTTTAATATTATTTTGAATACTTCTAATTTTGATGTACGTGTCACTTTGAAAGTCTAATAAACACTCGAATAAATTGAAAAATATGAGGGTGTGTATGATAAAATGACGAATTATAACGCGAATGGAAGCTTTCGCAAGCATTTGTAGTTCTCTTTGTGCTACTTGATTGTTCGGCCCATACATGTGGAGGATACCTAGATGACTCGGAAATGTAATTATCAACAAGGTAGTCGCTAAACTGTACCACTCTTGCATCTGCAGGCTGGATGGCACCCAAGTCAATAGCGAAACAGTCCCCAACATCTGATGGGCGTAAATACTGCAAACCAAAACAGTATCTTAAATATTTTCCTACGTCCGACTTCTTATCTTTATAAATACTTGACAATCCTAATTCCTGGATCTTTCGCCACCTATAAGAAAATGTTCCTTCGTCAGCGCCAGTGAATTATACAGAATCACAATAAAAAAAAATACTTTGAAATACTTACCAAGATTGTCCAAGGTGGAAACGACATCCAATTAAATCAGCATTTGTCCAAGTCTTCAGTACACTTTTTTGTATTGCTTCTTCAAAATCTGATACAACTTTTGTAGGGACCAATTTCTTTCCATATTTTTCTATTTCTTCATTCAAATATTGTAGTGCCAGAAGATACGTTGATTCGCGTTTATTTAATAAAAGAAAAAATACTAGCGGTACGTAATGATCATTTTTAAGCCCATGTACAGTGAATAATTGCGTATAAAATTTTGGACAAAAATCGAAAGTTCCATCTAAGTATATTGTTTTTAAACTTGCCAAAAATTCTAAATTGGTTCGACTCGAAAACATTATAATATTGTTATCTGAATCGTTAACGGTCAAAAAATTCTCTTCTTTATTTGTCGTCATTGGATATAGTTTTAAGACTTCGTGTACTTCCGCTAAATTTTTAGGAAGTCTAGGGAAATGTGTCCGACGAGCATGGTCATAATTGCTTCGGATACATTGAATATCAGCAGTTGTTAATGTGTTGAAATCTCCTTTTCTTAATTCCGCGTGTATTACTTTCATCGGTTTTTCATTCAAATCTTCTGTGGCTTTTCGTTTTACAGAATTGCTGAACACATTTCTGTTAATAATTCGTTCGGAAAGTGGCTCATGGTTGTGGTTGTCAACAAGTGCGACAAGAACATTGGAGTTGCCTTCTGTTTTCAAATATGCCGGACATTTCTGTCGCGAAGATGTGGAACAACTCCACCGTTTCACATCACCAGTTAGTTTTTTATGGAAACGATATTTATAATTATCCAAAATTATTAATTCTTTACCACGTTCACTCAACACAAACTTTAAAGAACTCATACTTGTCGCACTGCTTTGTTTAAAGTCACAACAGAAACTAATTATTTGCAAAATTGTTTGGGACTTAACAAATAAATTTATACTTGTCGCACTGATTTGTTTAAAGTCAAAACAGAAACTAATTATTTGCAAAGTTGTTTGGGACTTAACAAATAAATTTTTAGGGGGTGTAAACAAATAAATTAGCCAATGAGAATTACGACGAAAAACCCCACTACATAAGAGCATTTCTAAACAAGTAAGAATTTGCAAAATTTTAATAACAAGGTACTTAACATTAGTTCATTTTATTAGTCTAATTCTACTTAAAGTGGTATCCCGCAGCGGATCGTCATCTAGAGGGATTATCTAACCCGGGACGCTATTGAACTATCTATAATTTGTAATATCTCCTTAACGCAGGTATACGGGACTCTACTCGGTATTGCCCGTTATTAACCACACAAAGCACTTAATATTGCCATTCGGGTCCTGGATAAATAGCGAAGTTGCATGAGTGGAAGATGGAGTTTTGTTAACCTGTCAATAGTGCTGTGCATTAATGTCAGTGACTTTTAACCTACAAGAAATCATCTGCTTTAGGTTTTTCATTTGAAATTAATTACATGCATAGGTATTTTTCATTTATTAATTTCAAATTATATACAGATTTAAGTTTGGTTTATTTTCTATTATGCCAGCATGTAGCAGCACAACATCTACTAAAATTCTAGTTTCCAGTTCTGTAAAGTTCGCAGCTCGTTTTCGTTTACTGGCCCCGCTTTCGTTAGTTGAATCCATTCTATAATATAGAGATACATACATAAGTCATTACAGTGTTGGTGTACACTATAAAACGTGTAGAAAAAACGCAATAACAGTTTTACTTGTTGCTATTTCCTTTAACACGCCTGGAACACACGCATGCTACGATCCTTTGATTAAGGTATCTTTGTACACTATTTTAAACTATATTTACTTACGTTTTTATTCTCTGCTACGACTTTTTACCGAAAAAGATGCTCAAAAGACACATATACACAGATATACACTCGATTATAAACTGTTTTCAGGTTATGTCGACGAAAAAAACCTCTACTTCTGTTTCCGTAAGGTATGTTCTTTCTCTTGGTTTGCCATTGTATCTGTGAGCAACTGCTGTTGCATACTTAAGTTTTTCATGAACAACTCATGTTGTTGCTCTCGATTTTCTCGATCTTGAATTAACTTCTTTTGCATCTCATGCAATAGTTTTATATACATATATAATTTTAAATACCAAAAGTTTGAAATAAAATATTAAAGTGTTTGTAAACGTTTTATTTGCTTTTAAAGAGTGAACACATTATCATATGAATAGCATGTAAAATAGAAACGTTATAAAGTAAAATGTTAAGTAGTGAAGTTTTCTAGTCAAGTTTTCTAATTTATTTTTATTTTGTTTTTGTTTTAAAGCTCTTTTTATGCCATCGTACTTCAATCTTAATACTTTTGTTGTTCTGTTAATACAGCCAGTGACTGCATTAAATTCTAACGCAATATCTGCCCAAGCTTTATCTTTTTCTTTCCACGTAACTGCATCTGTCTGCTTGTTTTCAATAATGTCAATATATCGCAGTGCAATATCCACCAAACAACGTATTTCTAATCCGTAAAATTTACCGCTCGCTCTCTCTTTTTTTTTTCTACAGAAGCCATTTAAAATATTACAACAAACGTACAGGTTATAATAAACAGTAAACACAACTGACACTGAATTTCTAAAATAAAATAATGCCGTGTTTTATCATTTATCACTCTCTTACTTATTGGAGGTATACAGCAGTTTATCTTGTCTATCAAAATCCACTTGAAGTTGTTTCGGGTAAGTTTCTATACCAACATAAGAAATATTTTTGGATTGAACGTAATTTGCCTAATAGCTATTAGCAGGTTCGGAAATGTTGAAAAGACGCACTCGGACAAACTGACTAATAAAAGTACCTTATAAAATTATTTGTCAAATAGTTATCGGGCACTTTATTAGTAGGTGGAAAGACCGGCCCTAAATAACACAAAAATAAACCGATACGTAACTTGCTTGTAAATAAATTTGACAGATACTACTTATTGTCTTAATAATTCAATGCTGCCTCTGATGTATAGCCTATGCATTCATGAGGATACCAAAAATTGCACAAATATCATTATAACTTTGTTATTTCTACAAATAAACCCAAAGTGTTATACATCATTGAAATCAGCAAATTATGCTCTTTTTGATACAGTCAAAGCCGCCTACGATTTGTATTTAAAATAAGAAAGTTTGTATAAAAATCTCGAAACGTATAAAAGATTCAGAGGTTGCAATACCAAATTTGAATTCTGCGTAAAAAAGTACCTTCATAATGTCAAAATAGTATTTCGGTATCTTTTACATGAAATAAGTTAAACGACGAAATTAAAATTGCCGATTTTTAGTTTTTCCCCTATAGCGCACGTATCGTTCATTTTTTTAAAAGTTTTTTTGCTTAAAAAAATAAACCCAGGTGTCACGTACATTTTGTCTCATTTAACCAACTCTCTATCTCTTACCGTTCACGAGATCCCAATGGTGAGCACACTATCTGGGACAGCCTGTATACACTAGAACTTACAACGAATACGCAATATGTACATTAATATTTTCACAAAAGAAAACAAAAATAATTGTATTCAAACTTATTTTGAATAGTCGCCAGAAAATAACCACCTGAGCACACACCTAAGAACATCTATGCCAGAAGCCTTACTAAAATGCACAGGTATACACACAGGTAAAATGTTTTCACTCGGTTTCCCGTTTTATGCTGTTTTACTTCTACTAGCGACATCTATATTTCAATTTCTTACAAAATTAAACTCGTGAACGACTTATTGAAACTGCATTATCATTGCCCGGTCTTAAGGCCAGGTCGGCAGATTAAAAATTTGCTAACTGGCCGTTGTGGCAGTACTAGTACATATTTAAACGCGGGGGTCGGTAAGGCAAAATAGTTCAGCTCAAATTACACAGATGGTGCCATTATTAAAGAATTATTAAAGTCACTGGATATATAAAGTACCGCAAACCTCCGCCATTTTTGGGCAAAAATTTGGCGCCAAAATTGAATTGCTGTGTTAAATAAAAAATCAATTTAGTACTGTATTCTTAAAAGAACGCAACTGTATGAACATGCGTTAATAATTAAACCGCAGATAGTAAGGCAATTAATTAAAACAAGCAAGCATCGTTTTCATTATTTATTATTGTTGGTTTACTAAAGCACGCATTGCAACGCTGCGACTACTTTTTAAATTTGACCTCGTAGCCCCTTTGTCCAAATCGGACAAAACAAAATATAATCTACTTCGTATAAATATAGAAATAATATTATCTAATATATTATGACAATTAGGTATGTCAGGAGTATCAAATTTCGTCTTAATAATTGCTTTGAACTCATTTAATGATAAATCATTTTGTATCAATGAATTCGTACATTCAGGGAAGTACAGTTCAATTTTTTTAATATATTGATACAAATCATTTGTTGCGAATTGGAGAACGTCAACTTTAAACTCCTTTAATTTGCAAAAGGCACGTATATTCCCAATAGCCGTGGTATTGGTAGTTGTGACACTTGAATAGCATATGTTGCAAACACGACGATTACTTTTAATTTTATATAAAATTGAGCCAAGTAAATAGTATAGGATTGACTCTAAAGATTCGTTTAAATCCTCAACAGAATAATTTTTGATAATGCTCTGAATGTCTGCATCTGAAATGGAATATTCCTCATCGTTTTTATGTACTTCCGTTTTGTTTAACTCATTGCAGTAATTAATTAAATGTGAGGAGTCTGCATCTTGGTAATTACTTTTGCAAACATTAGTTTCAAACTGTGACAAACACAGTAATCTTAGCGATACTCGGAACATATGTGCGTCAGGTATTGGTTGTCGACAACGTATAGATGAGAAACAATTTTCTAACGCATCCTGTGTGAAGCGTCCTAACATGATATATTGAAAATGTTCTTCTTCTAAATATATTTTATGAACATCCAAAGCGGTTTGAGTGGAAAGAACAATTCCGGTTTGGAAGGGCATCCATTTTATCTACGTTTTCGAACGATTTGACAAGTGATTTGACGTTTGGCGGCCATGTTTGGGCAAAAGTAGCGCTTTCTCTCTCGCACTCTTTGGCCTTATGGATTGCGGTACTTTATATATCCAGTGACTTTAAGAATTATTATTAGTAATTATGTACCTCTTATTTCAAAGAATAGCAAGCGGTACTAGACGACTCTAAAATTGTAGAAGTCTGAACTATACGCATGCGTGCAAAAATACGTATGAGCGGTAAATATACGATTTTAAATGTTGTGTTGTATCATGCGCTGAAAAAATATACATGTCAAACATAAAATACTACACGTGAGAGCGCGTTGAGTAGTATGTTTTTGAAATACATGTTTTATCTACGCACATTTTGGAATTGCTTATAATAGTACATATATACCTCTATATTTTTGTAACAGTACGATATAATTATGAATATGCATAAATACATATATGTAATTTCAGTAACCTTATACTTTTTAGAAAAAAACCATTTCATTTAGATAACACAGTCTTAAACTTGATTCGGACATTTTAATATTTGGAAAAAGTACTAGTGTTATATTTGCTAACCATTTATTTACAAGTGTTGGGGCTAAGTAAAAGAAAACAATTTTTTGATGGGTAAATTAATATATTTGCTTTCGAGATTTCTATTACTGCTCACAAGAAACTTATGAGAAATTACTTTTTTATTTTTTTTCAAATACAGACAAAATTATTTAATACACATTACACCAAATAAGAATTTGGAAGAACATAAAACATAATACAATTAGATACAACTAGTGTATGAAGTGATAATAAAAGTTTGCAGCCAACATGCTGTCATGTGCAGTATGTACTTTTTAGTTCTGCAATATTGCTTGTTGAGTTTTAATTGCATTTTTTATTCTTGGAGAATCTTTACATTTTAGTCCTTTTGGGAATATTTCTCCCGATAATTTCCGGTAAAACATTTTCCAAATAAAATGTTTGCAACTTCGGCAGCATTTTATTATTCCAGAGCTGCTCATCTTTTTTGATTTTTTCAACGAACAAATCAGTATTTTCATTAACATATACTACAAAATAGCAGTAGTCTCTTTTTGTTATATTAAGTTGGCCCTGGACCTAGAAAAAAAGAAATGCAAATTAAAATTACACTGGGCAACAAATTTTCGAAAAGTTCATGCTTCCAAGCTGAAAATCGTCATTTCTTAATGAATTCAATGTGCTGAACACGAAAATGACTAAGAAAAAGCTGAATTGGCTACGGGTTTTCTGTAATATGTACGCATATTTCAGAAAAAGTGTACTTATGTCAATATTAATACATGGTAAGAAAACATTTACGCATATTTCAGAAAAAGTGTACTTATGTCAATATTATAATACATGGTAAGAAAACATTTACGCATATTTCAGAAAAAGTGTACTTATGTCAATATTATAATACATGGTAAGAAAACATTTACGCATATTTCAGAAAAAGTGTACCTATGTCAATATTATAATACATGGTAAGAAAACATTAGTCTGCTTCCGGCTTTCGACTTCTTTTGGCCTGCCGTTTGTAGTGGACTTGTGGAGCATCTCTACTGATTGTCCAACAATAGTCAGCTAGCATTGACGTAGACCATTTGCCTTGGTACCGTTGCTCCATGGTGGCAATGTCCTGATGAAAGCGTTCGCCGTGCTCATCGCTGACCTGCCCGCAGTTATCAGGAAAGAAATCTAAGTGGGAATCAAGAAAGTGGATCTTTAAGGACATTGCAGCCGAATTCATGAAACAAAGCCAACATATCCTCAACCAGACACTTGTAATTTTCTGCCTTGTCATTCCCCAGGAAGTTTGCTGCCACTTGATAGAATGCATCCCAAACCTGTTTTTCTTTACCTTGAAGAAGTTCCTCAAACTTGGGGTCTCGGAAGAGCTGTCTAATTTGAGGCCCCACAAAGATGCCCTCTTTAATTTTGGCTTCACTGAGTCGAGGGAATTTGTCATGCAGGTACTTGAATGCTGGTCCATTCTTATCCATGACTTTTACCAAGTTTTTGACAAGACCGAGTTTGATGTGTAAAGGAGGAATGATGATTTTGTGTGGCTGTGCCAATGGTGGGTGCTGTACATTGGTTTCTCCAGGCTTAAAAAATGCTCTCGGAGGCCAGTCTTTCTTGATGTAGTGCAAATCGATTGCTCTGCTGTCCCACAGACAAAGAAAACAGCAGTACTTTGTATATCCCTGCTGCAAACCCATCAACAGTTACAGAGATACTACCTTCAGGTCAGAACATATCTGCCAGCCATACTTGCTGTAGTTAATCGTCTCCAGTAGCTGCGTTAGATTGCCGTAAGTCTCCTTCATGTAGACCGCATGTGCAATAGGTATGGATGGAAGCTGGTTCCCATTATTCAACAAAACCGCCTTTAGGCTCAGTTTTGAAGCGTCTATAAACAGCCGCCATTCGTGGGGATCATGTGCAATACCGAGAGCTTGTAGTAGACCATCAATATCGCAGCAGAACACAAGGCTTTCTTCTTTCTTAAAGAAAGATTCGAAGAGCTGATGGCGAGTGCGAAATGAAGTCACTCGGACATTCTGTTCCAGAAGATTCCACTGTCGAAGTCTTGAGGCCAGTATCTCCGCTTTGCTTTTCGACAGATCCAAATCGCGAACAAGATCGTTCATTTCATCCTGGGTAATTTTATGTGGTGCAGATGTTTCGTCAAAGCACGAAAAGTCATCATCCTTACTGCCACGTTGAGGAGAACTCGCCGACGCATGGCCATCCTCATCGTCTGAACTGATAGAAAAATCTGTAGGAGGTTCTGGAATTGGGAGTCTTTCGCCATGAGAGGCAGGTCGCAGAGCAGATGGTATGTTAGGGTATCCAACTGTCCACTTCTTCTTCTTGGTGATGCCTCCAGAAGCTGGTCGTACCATACAGAAATAACAGTCGTCAACGTGATTGGTGGGCTCCCTCCAAATCATGGGCACAGCAAATGGCATTGCCTTTCTTTTGCCATTAAGCCACTGTGAAAGATTCACGGCACAAGTGCGGCAGCATACGTGTGGGGCCCAGTCTTTGTCCTGGTCGCCTATCTTGCAACCAAAATACAAATGATACGCTTTCTTAACTGTTGCACTGATGTTCTTTTTCTGTGCAGCAAATGTCACTTCTCCGCAAATATAACAGAAGTTATTTGCACTATTAACACAGTTACGAGGCATTGCTACTGTTTAGTTACTTTACACTATAGCAATCACTTATGTATGCTAGAGCTTCGAAAAATATGCGCGAATGAACGGACATTGCACGAGTTGACTGTCACGTCGGCCATTTATAAATAAACTATAATTAGCTATTGCTTGATTTTGCGCAATCAATTTCGCAACACTCTCAATGGAAACTTACAGTAAATGCTGCAATATGACGCAAAATTTCGTAATTTTCCACTAAATTGCATTACATTATGCAATAGCATCTATACAATGGACAAAACGTCAATATCTCTTGAACGTGAGCCAATCAACTTTTTTCAATGTGATATTCGTGTTCAGCACGTTGAATTCATTCAGGATTGGGTACTTTCACCTAAGAAGCAATTTCACTGTTGACCAGTGTTATTAAGAAAAAATATTCATTATAGTTCCACATAAATGGGTTTAATGTACCTGGTAATAATAACTGTCAGTACTTTTAAGTCTGAGATGTCCATCCATCAATTCCAGACATATCTTTTTTCTTTGCGCGGCCTCTGTCAGAGATAATCCTGACTTATGTACATTATAGAGACACTACTTCAATAAGGCCATCATCACCTATGAGACCGGAAAGATAAGTCAAAAGAGGGATAACACTACGAAATCAATACTAACTATCTGGAGATGCTCCCAAGTAACCATGTTGAAGATCTACAAATAGTCCCGACTCTTCTACAGTTATATTGAATTTTTCTGAAAATTTCATGATAGCTACTTTTTCATTTATTTTGCCATATTCTGTGGCACTGTTGCAAAAATTTGAATTATATAAAATACATTTTACATCATTATGAGATGGTGTATGAGGCCTTCTTTTTATTATTCTGCCAAAAAAGGATGCCGTTAGACGGTTCTGTCTCTCTTGTACATAAGCAAAATTGCCAAACTGTCCAACAGTATTCCTTTCTATTTTAACTTTTTCTTCAGGAGTAACCTAAAACAAACAAATCGTTGGATAATAATTAAAGAATTCAATGTCGAACACATGTTTAGTATAACATTTCATACCTGCATTTTCATGAGTATGCGTTCTTTTTCCTTTGATAACTCGCTCTTATCCAATTCTGCTTCTAATGAATGGATACCATAATCGTTGTCTTTTTTTCTTTTTTTAGAATCAGACAATATTGACCTTCGACACTTTGGATTATTTCTTTTGTATTAAAGAATTCTATTTTTACGTTTCACTAAAACTTTAAAAATTTTATTAGGTGACTTCTTTAGAGCACTTCTCCATGCAGTTAGATGCCAATCAGGACCTTCATTATATTGTCAAGAAGCAGTTGTGCATATTGCTTGAAATGAGCCTTTCATTGTCAGGTTCAATCTTTTGCCTGCATTAAATTTAGAAAGAAGGCTCATAAACAGCTCAGCTCGATTGTTTGTCTCATTGTCAAATATTAGTCGGGCCTTCTTTGTTAATGTAACCACACATTCTAAAAAAAGATTTTTTTATTTTGTGCACATATTCAATGTTAATATGTATCAAACCTTCTATTCGTTGAAATATTCCACACATATTCATTTCATCTACTAAATTTGTTGTATTCTCGTGCCTCGCTTCTTCTATACAATAGTAACTTTGAAGTCAGTCTGTTTGCCAAGAATATGATATGGACCGTTTTCTAAATCAGTTTTCAAGGTGTCCACTGTACCATGTATGTTATTATGGTGTAATTGTTTTTTGGCTAAGTCAACTAACTGCTTCATGTCTGCTTCCCTGAGGTAATTTTTTTACACACAATTCTCTTGTCTGCTTTGACATTTCGTAAATGTTTTCCATAATATTTGAAAATGTGGTTTTTGCATTCTATTTTCATTAAGCACTTCCATATGTAACATTTGTTCTTATTTTGGCAAACGTACTAGAATCCCCATCAGCAATAAAATATTTGAATCGAACCTGATACATTCCATTGCAGACGAGGAAGAGTTTCAATTTTTGAAACAATTGTGCCGACAAGTGACAGTTAACCTCAATTAAATTATAATTTCTTTCAGAATAGAAAATGACGGATATTTCGTTTTGAAGGTATATTTACCTCTTTCTAAAATTTATTTTATTTTCGATATGATTTATTTTAATATTTAGAGATTACTGGACACATCATATGCCGATATCTCGGAATCAGAATCTTCTGGTTCAAGTTTATCGCTATTGTCAGATGACCTGGATGACCACTATGATTACCATGAACACGAGAAGAAAACAAGAATGACGAATTATGTGGAAGTAATAAGAAAGTATAGTAATGAAGAGTTTAAAACTCATTTCAGAATGAAGCGATCAACAGCAAAAGCTGCTAGGTAATAATTGTTACAATGTATAAACAAGAAAAGAACAAACATAATTTTGATTATAGGTTTGCTTAGTAATTCTGGAGTTATTTCTTCTTACTTAGACGGAAGAAAAAAAAAGATTGCAGAAAAGGCATTGTTTATTACTATATGATACATGAGTAATTCAGGCAAATTTCGGACCAGTTCGATGTATCCTTCAGTAGTGTTCATGCTTGCATTAAAAGAGTTGTGAATTTTTTAATGTCAATAAAATCAGACATAAAATGGCCTACACCAAATGAGATGCTAAATATAAGTGACTCTTTTTCTAAAGAGACTGGAATAGAAAATGTTATTGGTGCAATAGACGGTACCCATATTGAAATAAATAAACCAGTAAGAGACTCAGAGGTATATTTTAACCGTAAAGGCTATCTTAGTTTATTACTGCAAGGCATAGTAGATCATAAGAGGAAATTTATTCATTTTTATTGTGGGGAACCCGAGTCACTTCACGCTGTCCGATTCTAAGAAAATCTGCAATTTTTGGAAGAGCAAGTGAAAACCCAAATTTATTTGGAAATAATTTCTTAGCAGGGGATTGTGCATATCCTAATCTTAATTGGCTAGTGACACCTTTCAAGGACACAGGGCATTTGACAGACCAAAAAAGAATATTTAATCAAAGATTATCTTCAACAAGAGTAATTATAGAAAATGCTTTTGCTTTGTTGAAAGGTCGTTTTCGACGCTTACGAAAATGGACAATCTAGATTTAAATTTTTGTGCTAAACTTATGATGGGGGCTTGAGTTCTACACTACCTATGTATTGATGAGGAAGACTTCATAGAAGTTGAAGTAGATCAAAAACAACACGAAAATATTCCATTGCATGATGGAAGTCATTTCAGAAGATACAAGTACTAAAACGCAGCAATTAATATTTAAGAAAATGCTTGATTTGCAATAAATATGCAAATTTCTTTAATGTATTTTTATATGCAACTTTCACTTTTAGTATTCCAATAAAATATCTTCCCTATTACGTTTTTTAATTTGAATAGTTACTTTCTATTTGATCTATGAACATTATATAAAAATTTTATTATTCAAAATAAGTTATTATATAAAAAAAAAAACATACTATCTAAAGAAATAAAAAATTAACGTATATTTATCTAAATAATTTATATAAAAATTTAAAGTTTATTTTATCAATTTTGCGCAAGTCCTTATTTCTTACTATCTAAAAACGGCTTTAATAATGCACATTTTTGCTTTTCGATTTCTAACCTTTCTTTTTCAATTTTTAGTCGCTCTTGTCGGTTTTCTTCTTTTTTTTTGTACTGCTCCTTCTTCCATTGAAAATATTCTTTTTAAAGCAGCTTCTTACTGCTTCTTCTGTCTTTTACTATAATTTGTGATTTTTCCTTCTTTTTCAACAGCAACATCAGCTGTGTCTTCTATCACATTATCACCTGTACTATTTAGTGAATGATCACAAATATGTGAGGGTTTATTACCCACTATTTCATCAGTTTGATTGAAGAATTGAAAACGGCTGGGTGACTGACCTGATTTCTTCTTTTTATCTTTTGAGACTTTATAGATATGAAGGAGACTTTTCCATTTATTTTGTATCATAACTGAGTTGATATTATTATATCCAGTGCTTTCAAGATCATGCGATATTATGTCAAATGTGCTCTTACGTTTTCTTGAATTTAAATCGTCTATATGGATGGCTAGATATTGAATTAATTAAAGCCAGAGTTTGGTGATATCCCCAGTTATGAACAAGTTTTTGATTCATGTTATCAGAGCTATGTTCGGCAAGTATACCCACATTTGTATTTTCTTTATTTTCCATAGAAGAAGTACTACATGTTGGGGTTGGAATCATCACATCTGTTGAACTGTTTGTACAAGTTGCATGGAATAGCAATGAAGATGCAAATCTAATATATAAAAGTATTTCAGAAACGTTATTTGTTTGTTCACTGACCTTTATGTAAATTAATTTTTCTTTACATTTTTTGAGTATATAGGTAAAAATTTACTTCATTTTAACAATTATTGATCCCGTGTTTCAAGTGTGACATACAATTGTTTGAAATAATTGAATTGTAAAGAAAAATAATGTTATTTTACATAAAATAATTAACATAATCTTACCATGTTAAGCTCGTTCATAATCGTCATTGTTGACGTGTATTTTATGTTTTGTTATTTTCTGGATCGTTCAAATATAATTCGTTAGTATCGTTTTCCATAGCTAGATTTGGTTACAAATTTTGAGATGTATACCATACACATGAGATGAACATAACTTTACGAACAATAAGAGCTCCACACACCACTAAAATAGTTGGTGTTCGAGAGGAAAAGGGAAAAAGCGTCGCGCTCTCGATGCTTCGCGCACTTATTGAAAAGAACAACAAGGCAAGTCAAACAAGTCACTCGGAGCAGCTCAATCGCATGAAACGAAAGCACCTAGTTATTATCCCAGATTTACTTCCTACCATTGAAGGTGCTGCGTCAGTCGTAATACCAGATAATTCGTTAAATCCAAATCCATTATAGAATATTTTTCCGGAAGAGCTTTGAGCATGTCACTCCCCTTGGTTTAACTTGTCAAAGAACTCATACCAATCAGTTCTTCACTCACTTCAAACTTTTGCGTTACACCTCGTAAAAATATTACGAGTTGAGCAGTGGAATTTATATCTGTAGATTCGTCGAGCGCTATAGAAAAATACTCAAAAGCTTTTGATTTCGTAGCTAATTGCTCTTCTATATTAGCTGCTAATGTGGTAATTCTTCTTTGAACAGTCATCCGATTTTGTTGAATTTTCTCAAACTTCTTTGCATCTTTCGGACACATTTTTTTTACGGCGATATCTAAACACTGCTTACCAAACTCACCATCTTTAAAAGGGCGACAAGTTTTTGCTATTATTCGAGATATTTCATAGCTAACTTCAGTAGCTGTTTCAGCATCTTGAATTGGTGTTGTAAACATAGCTTACTGGCCTATTAGTTCCCGTTGTAAAGTGAAAATTTTTGCGTTGGATTTTCGCCGGTTAATTTGGTAAAAGTATGATATGCTGGGTTTCATAGTGCTTTTTCACATTATATTCCTTCGCAATAGAAACACTACTCTTACATATTAAACAGACAATGTTGTAATGCGATGAAACAAAAAAGTATTTTTCGGTCCAAATGTCTTGAAATTGTCGATTTTCATTTTCAACCTTACGACTACGTTTTTTACTGGGACCTGGTTTATGCATATCAAAATTGATATTATATTGTTACGTAGGTAGATGCCAAGTTCGAACGACGAAATATTTATTCTTCACAGATTACAATTCAAACAATATAACGTTCTCTTGTCCGTAGTTAAAAATTAACCATAGATAACTAATAGTATCTAGATTGTTGACTGACGCTAAAGTCGCAGTATTATAATTTAGTTCTGACAGGCATCACCACTGGCGCAAGTACATTTTATTTTTGAATAAAGGCGGGAATGCCAAGTATTTTCTGTAAATAATTGTTGTGTTACTTTAAATGTGGCAATGATAACTTATTATGATTAATACAATTACACGAGAAAGATACCCTTTTGCAACTAACTAGTTTGTTAAAATCGTTATATTTACATATTTATTGAATATGATTTTCAGAAATTAATTAATTGCAAAAAAGGTATCAATCTATTATAATTGTACAAACCATAATTTTGTTATATTCATTGCCACATTTAAAGTACAAGACTTTTTACCATATAAATATATGACTATAAAAAATAGTTCAATAGGAATTGTAGAAGGTAAATAAATATATATAAATATATTTACAAATGTATTGTATATTTTTCTGAGTACTCTTAAAAATATTGCACATACAACATAAAACACAATATTAGATAAATAAAAAAGAACATCAACTACATAATTGGCAATAACAAGAATAAATGTGTATACATTATAAGTATATAACTGCCAATACCAGTAATAAATATGTATACATTATAGTTTTGTAATTAGTAAGGACAAGAATTTATGATGTATAATATACAAAACCAAACATAAGAAATCAGTAAAAAATGCAGTCAAGTAATACATAATAAGAACATGGTAAACAAATATTAAATGAGTAGTAGTATTTGAACAACTACATTTGTATCTAATTGTAGGAAACATATGCCCATCTGATCACTGCCTAATTGTGTGTATTACTTTATAATGATTTGGGATAACGCAAGATATATGAGCATTTAATGAAAGTATTATGCACTTATTTGATTCAATCAACATCAACATATATGTAACACATTTATGTTAATGCTTCATAACCCTAATTTTGTTTTTAGCACTTCGGTGTTTGTTACACTTACCAAGACCTAATTCTTTGATACTATCATTAATATTTCTACAGTCCAAACCTTTCAGAATCTTATTTATGTTCTTGGTCCAAGCATAAACATAAAAATTTATGAAATTCAATTGAAATTGCTGAAACAAATTATGGTCTGGGCACGTGAAGGGGTTTTCCACAAATTTATTAATTTTGTTAATTAAAATATTTCTTAAATGCATACTGTTGCATATTTTAGGCAAAAAATGATGTAAAATATCATTACACTGATCATACAATGTTAAAAATTTGTTCTGAGGGCGTAACAAACATTTTGAAGAATATGCTCTGGCTTCAATGAGAGTATGTTCATGTTCTCTTTTCCTGGAAATCAGTTCATTTCTGCAGTTGGTGCATTCTGTCTTTTTTAATATATTTTTAACAAAATATCCCGCAAGGTATGCATGATTTTGTAAAACTATGTTGCTTGTTGTATGAAATTGTGTTATTTCAATGTCATCATCTATCCAAGGTGAGGACTGCTCTTCATTACTTTCTCTCTCAGTAAGAAAAGATTTGAGAGAGTTTAAGGCTCCCTCACAGTCGTCCTCTTCACAGTTCGCTCCTGGAGAATGCGAGGATAAAAAGTTATTTACTGCAAGAGATTTGAAGCTTTGTACAAATGACGAACATGTAGGATTTACATTTCTAGCTCCATGCTGCCTGATGCATCCAAAAAAGTTTTCAAGCGGGTCCTGGTTTAAATTTCTTGGACACAAAAATTTAAAGCCCCGTTTACTACATTTTTCCCAAATATACTGTATCCCTTTTAAAGTTTTTATCCAGTTATGGATTGTTGGTGGTACATATTCTGAGCCTGAACGTTTTAAAAATTTCAATGATCTTAAAACATCAATGCTTTCAGACCAGAATTGCATATGAGGCGAGTCATTTGTGACTGCAGACCGTAGAACTTTGCCAATATCCAAGGGTTTGACTGGGCCTATCCAAGGGCTTGTCTACAAATAGCAAAAGTTTGCAGTCCCTAACGCGGTGTCAGGAAGCAATCCAGGTGCTGGAAAAAAATACGAGTAGCGTTAGTAATATGTCATTACCAAATCATATGTTTTTAATGAGAATTCATATATTTGAATATTAGTGAAAACATGAAATATAAATTGATTTATGTATGGCTTATCATTGACAGCAAAATAGTATTAATGTTATTAAAAGAAGTAATATTCACCAAATTTGACTAATCCTCGAATAGTGCAGGATACCCGTTGAGAAAAGACTTGCGCCGCATTTCGGACTTTCATCTTTTTAATTTTATCTTTGATGACGTGTGCGTCGGTCAATTTATATGCCATCTTTGTGTCAAAATCTCCTGTATCAACTTCATATAATGTAAGAATATCATTCCAAGACGCAATATGTTCCACACCTTTCCATGTAAACTTGGCATTATATTCTAAAAGGTTGTTTCGGATACCTTTAAGTAAATGTGGTGGGTCATACAATGGGACAACTTCTTCTCCATTTATTGCAAACCCCAACATTCGATTCTCCTTTCCACTCAATAAATGCTCTCTTTTAGTGTCTTCCAAAAGCATATTAATTGCCCTAGTATTAGTTGACATTTGGTCACACACTGTAGCAGCAACATGCAAACCAATCCTTTTCAAAGATTTTATAATATCTTTTAAATTTCCTACCTAGGTCTGCTGAACCCATTCCACTGTCAGTAAAATAATATGCAACCGGTTGTTTCCACTTCCTTCGTAATCCTCTTGCCATAAAAACCATTACGTGATCAGCAAAAGCTGTTTTTCTCTCTTCACCACAGTTCTCAAAGCCCTCGATGTAGCCTCCTTTTTTAATATATGATAGACCAGGCTCCAAACTCATCTCATCAAATAATAGAGAGCAACATCTATCAAGTGGATGCATCTTAGCAACATCCGTCTGTAGGCTCTTCAATATAGGAATATTAATACCACAGTAAAATGGAATTTTATTTAAAAGTGTACGCAAAGTATTCCTGCTTGGTAAGGCGAACATTAATTTTAGCAGCCTATATCCTCTAGGACTTTGCTTTAGCAAGCTTAAAGCAAAAACTTTTTCTTCAAGTGTATATCGACGTCCCCGATGTTTCTGATTTTGTTTTTCTAGTTGTGCCATAACAAAATCAAATGAAGTCTTATTTAATTTTGTTTTTAAATAGGCTTTTGTTGTTGAAAATTCTATAGCCTTTGTTATTCTAGTTCTATTTGAAACATTTTCTTTAGTAAGCCGCCTTGCTCTCATTTGGTACATTCTGGCAATAGGACATTTCTTTTCGCCCAATGCGCATGCGCGAAGGGCCAAAACTTTCGTACTACAAATTCAGTGAACTTGGAGATGAGATGGCGCTAGCGTCAATTGAAATGTTTGTTATGCTGTAGTTATATGTCATTCAAAACTACATTTCAAATTTGACACGTTTGACATATTTTTGCAATCCTTTCTCGTACATCGTATTAATTATATGTTGATACAAATAACCAGTCCAAGTGTTTAGTGTGCGGGTTTGGACAGGATGAAGTTAACAAAAAGCATAGGTTTAAGATAAGATTGGCATTTCCTTTGTTTAAGAAACGCATTTTTGACATGCTCTTTGCCTTGCAGGTTTGATACCTTTTGATTTATGTATTAGTATTATTATTTGCATGCTGAATTTGTTCCTTTTGGTACATATTAGTGTTTTTATTTGTCATATTACACAAGATTTGTATTATTATTATTGTCTTCTCATTATTGGTTGTGTAATTTAATTTTATTATGTTTTATTGTATAAGTATATGTATCAATAAAAATTATTATTATTATATCCCTATGTTTTCCTTGACAGTTTTCACTTACTAGATTATTATATTTCTCTTAATCTTATATAGAGTATAGTTTATTGTGTCTAATAGGTCACCGTAAGAGGGATGTTATAATACATGTAAGTAAAAGATTAATATTTATATTTCGTATTACATATTTAATATGTAACACCACAAAATTACACATAAGATGCTCAAACTATGGCTATAATTGTTACTGTAACTAATATTTATTACCATAGCTTTAGTAACTTTTGTGTATGTTTTTGTTACATAAATAACGTATTTAATAAGCGTATTCTAAAAACAAACTCATTTCAAATTTCGCGCCAATATGCTGCTAGCGCCATCTTCGTACCAAGTTCACTGATGTGTAACAAGGATAGAAGATCTTGGATATTTTTTTTTCAAGTAGTTGCCGGTCTGGGTTGTTTAGTCTGTGATATTATTAAACAAAATGGCTACTTCGCTCCCGTATTATGAAGTGATTTTAAGCGAAGAGGAGGTACCAGGTGCATCGCTTGGTACAGTACAACCGTGCCAACTGTTAAAGTGCCAGTTAGAGCGTTGGTTGAAATGTAGAAACGTTGAAGCGAAAGGAACAAAAAGTGAACTGATTTTGAGGTTGGTGCAAACAAAAAATTTATTCACAGCGTTAGTGTTAATGATTTAATTTACAGAGTCGAAGAGTGCATCAGAAACAATGTTCCAATTTACCAAGGCATTGATGGGGGCCGGCACCTCCAAAAAAAAACGGATAACATTAGAACTATGCGCAACAGAAATATTAATAAGCCGCCACCATTTCCGATAAAGTGGAATACATTCCCGTCGTTAAATATTCCCAGGCATTTTAGTATGGGTTCAATATATTCATATCTGAAAATTGAGTGTTGTGACGAGTCAAGTCATAAGGAAAATAATGTTGATGGTGATGTGTTTTCAAGTAAACCTTTTCGTAAAGGCAGGCAGTATGTTGCAAGTAGTTATGTGTCAGATATAATGGATGGATCTGCAAAAACCTACACCTGCTATAAGGCCACAGTGAAAGCATCATTTAACCAATCAACGTGCTATATAGTTATGGTTATGATTAAAAATGACACCAGTGATATTGTAGATGCTACCTGTCACTGCAAAGGATCGGCCACAGGAAGATGCGCTCATGTAACCGCGCTTCTTTTTACAATAGAGCAATATGTAATGGAAAATGGAAATAGTCCATTACCTCCCACAAGTTTGCCCTGCAAATGGAATTGTGGGAAGAAGCGGAAGGATCCCCAGGGAATTGTGGCCCATGAATATAATGATAAACATAATATTGGCATTAAAGAGAAATTTGACCCTAGAGCGAATATTTGTAGTAATGCAGAGAAAAAACAAAAATATAATGCATTTCTGAGGGCTTTGGGTGATTGTCAAAGCGCCAAGGAATCAATTCCTTCATTTTTATATTTGTGCGAAATTAAGTATGACGATTACACACTGACTAACGATGAAGTGCAGATTTTAAAGAGCAAAATAAAAATGCTTCAGTGTACTCTAACAGATGACTCTACTAGTGAACCACGCGTAGGGCCTTGCGAAGTTCCTGATACCATTTCACAAGCACAAAGCAATAAGTGGAAGAATTTTAGAAGATTACTTATCACAGCTTCAGATTACAAACAGTATCTAACTGACAAAAATTCTAAAGATCTATTCAATTTAATTTTAACAAAACTATGGACCGATAAGCCACCAGTATCCTCAAAATATTTAGAATATGGAAAAGAAAATGAAGATAACGCACTTGCAGATTACAAGTTAAAATTTCCCACCTTTAAGGTTCTTAAAACTGGACTATGGGTAAACACCAAATTACCAGGTTTAGGGGGGTCTCCTGATGCTCTTGTTTATGATAACAAAGCTGAGACTTCCAATGGGCTTCTTGAAATCAAATGTCCTTACCTGTTAAAAGATATGAATTCAATAGATCTAAGTTTGCTCACTTCAGTTCAACGGAGTTCATTCTGTTTGAGAACTGATGAGAATAATGGTTTACATCTGAAAAGAACACATAAGTATTGGTACCAAATACAAATGCAAATGGCTGTGACTAACCGTAAATGGTGTGACTTCTATGTGTGGTCTAAAAATTGTTCTCATTATGAACGAGTAGAATTTGATGAAGCATTTTGGGGACCTATTGGGGATAGGTTAACAAAGTTTCATGAAGAGTGGATTTGTCCGGAATATTTTGAATACAGAACGTTAAGAAGACTGCCCCCGCTTTGTTTGAAAATGTAGAAGTCATTTAAATAACGTGAAGAACTGATACATTAGGGTTGTTAATTTAAAATGTAGTGCAATGTGTTCCAAAGATTTGGTGTTAAGAAATATTTGTGTTCCTTACTAATTAAGTTAAACACTAGGTACTTTGAAAGTGAATTAATACTAAATTGTGTTAACACTGGAGAAGTTACCTGGCAATTTAAATGTTTAGAGAGACTGATATATATTAGGATTGTTATATTAAGTAGTGCAATAATGTGTTCCAAAGATTTGGTGATATTATTAACTATGTATTTGTGTTCCTTACTGATTAAAATAAAACACTAATTTGGAAATTAATTAATACTTTATTGGGTTAACACTGGTGCTTGAAAGTTAATTAAACACCCACATACGTATACCATTTGTGATACAACTCCCCTTATGTTAAAAGGTATCACTCTGCTGAAGATTCGAAACTTCTTTAGCCTCCCCACAACATGCTCCACGTAAATACGCTCCTAAACATACAAAATGAAGTTTTGAACTAACTATGAAAGAGCATTACCTTAGCAATCTTCTTGGTCTCTACTTCTTCTTGTGGAGTAAGCCTGGTCCTTCCTTTTAAAAAGGGTGGAATATTTAAACCAATGCCACGGACATCCAACATTTTTGAAACTTCAAAACCTCTATCAGCCATTACCAGGTCGCCTTCCTCCAGTAATTCTATAAGTCCTGACTTTTCAAATAACTTAATGTCAGTTATTGCCCCTTCAAATAAGTTTGAAATGAATGACACGCAGCCATTGGGAGTTGTACCTAGTAACACCTTATACGTTGTATGATGTTTATAACTAGAGTATAGATTTCCTTGTTGCTCGTAATTACTGGGAACTTCACAGAAAAATTCAGCACCATCGACGATAACACGAATATTTTTCAGTTTTCTGAATACACCTGGCAAATTTTCCTTTATTTTTTCACGTGAAGGGAACATATCCCCTTGAATTTCTTTGAATTCCAGGTACATAAACTGTAACCATGTTGTAACAATTCTTGACAAATGAGATATTGAGATTTCAAATCGGTAACTCATGTCCTCAACAAGCAAGCCACCTTTCAATCGAACAAGTGTCAACACTAATTCTTCAAAGTAATTGAAGCGTCTTCTCTTTTCATCGATATTCATATTTCTTTCTTTTGTGAAATATTTTGCCTTCCAATAAATTAATTTCTGCTTTGTTGGCTGAAGAAAGTTATATAGGACCCCAATGTGCTCATAACTCAACCCAGTGTAAAAATGACATTGTTTCTTGCTACTTTTAATTTTTCCCAAGAATCCCTTGAATCCACCTCTCTTTTGTTTCGACCGTTTTTTCTCAAACAACAATTGCTTTATTACAGTTTTTTGATCTTCAATCTTCTTTTTCAACATCTGGACTTTTTGTAATCGAAAGGTGGTTTGAGACTTTGTTGACTTCGTTTGCTGAAACTTTGAAATTATATAATGACGAATTTACTTTAAGGTAACGAATACTTTTTGTTCCACTTTCTCTTGAATGAAAGGAACTTTCTTAGCGCCGGGTATCTCATCCTCTAAATTGTCAGGAATTGGAACGACATTTTCCACATCAACATTCTGCACATAAAATATAACTCGATAAAATAAGTACTTGCTGTGTCATATGTTATTTACACACCTGCAGGTTTTCATTATCAGTACTGTAAGCGTTTATTTCCCCTTCGTCTTCAGGCTCACCATGTAGACTGCATATATATTTGTCTTTTGTAATGTGATCCAACGAGTTAAATCTTCCATCACTTCTCTTACAAAAGTTGAGCCACGTCAAAGCTTTCTTACAAACAGCACATATCAATACATGATTTTCACTGTCAGGAACTTCCCCTTTGCGATAATGCAAACAGGGCCGAGGAAATTTGGTAAATGTGTAATTTTGATCAGGCTTCTTATATCTGCTATCACTCTTACAGGTACTGTAAACGCATTTTTTAGTAGCCCCCTTATAATGTTTTACACGTTTCATCGTTGAAGGGCAAAAATAAACCAAATAATACCGCAATAATAAACAAACTGGCAAACGTCAAATCTGATTTTGAGGTTAGGTTGAAGTTTGAATACCCAAATCATTTAATTAATTTATAATCAACGCCACTTCAATCTTGTTTTATTTTTTGGTAAACTATTATTATTGTAATCATGTTTTGCATATTCATGCAGAGTGCAAGTGGTGGAATCGGCCCCGTTACGGACGTACGACAATGTAGTACGAAACTTTTAAATTTCGCGGTTGACATGCGCCACAAAATTTTGTGAAAAGAAATGTCCTATTCTGTATAGTTTCCGGGCCTTAGGACTTAACTGTGTCTGTCTGGAAACTTGAACAGATTTCAGAAGTGAGATTTTTCTTGCTAAAATAAATTATATATTAATACTAATCATAATACATGTTGTAGTATTCACTGTTGTCACAAAAGTAGCAGGTTTCTGCTTACCTTTCATTTTTAATGTATGTGATACAGGAAGGGTACTAGGAAAACTAACCTCTGGTAGAATATCTTCTGTATTAGGTTTAGAGCCACTACTTTCACTAGACGTTGATGGATAAATATTTCCCTCTACAAGTGAAGTGGGCTTTTCGGTACCTATACTAAAAATACACAAGCTTAAAACAGAAATAGTATAGAGTTTATGCAACAAGAATCAACAAACTAACCTAATGAATATGTAGAGTAGTTTCGTTCTGTTGTTTAGTTGATCAAGCAAACTTTTAAAATGCTAGACTGTGCAGAAATATATAATATGTATATAATACTTACTTGGAAGAAACATGTTAGGAATTGCAGTTACTTTTAAAATACTTCGGTTCTTATTATCTGGATATTTCAGATTTTCTGAAAAATGTCCGGTACACACCATATAGTTCCTTCTTACTATTGCCATATCCTTTTCTAATAAATCCTGTCTTTCAATAGCATCAATCCATTTCAGGAATAACTACAATTTTAATATATGATAGTATGTTTAGACATGATAGGCATTATAATTAAAACCAATGTATAATTGACTCAGCACATACCTCTTTATCCCTTGGAAAGACGTGCATACGAGAAGTGCTATTGTTACGTGAACAATTAGGCACACAACAATAAAACATTTTGATAACTTATATGTTGATTACAATATGACGAATATAACTCACAAAGCTTGAATCACGCTTGGCTTGACCAACTACTATAATGCTACGCGAGCAGAAAACTGTATTTTCAGCTAATATTACAGAGCTCTGCACAGAGCGCCTCATGAGTTGCCAGTCAGAACTATAATATTATTCCAAGGTCACCTATTAAGTGAACATAGCGTGAAATTAACTGCCCCGATAGCGGGCGATGCGTTGTATTTATACGAGTTACCTAACATCGAGAATCTTCCACATTGTTCGGGCATAATACCGACGTGTTTCGCGAATCGTCGAATAATCTAGTTGGTTCGACATATTTCTAGTCTCGTAACAATATGCTTGGAACGACGAGGAGCATACCTGTCCTACGTAGTAAACCTGAACAAGAAAGTAGTAGGTACTTGAAGATGCATATCTTTCTAACAATTACAAAAGTTAGAATAAAATAAAAAGTTAAGAAACATTGATTTGAATGGATTTTTACCTACTTTTGTAGTTTTTCGAACAATTTTTAAAATTCGTTGGCGGGCCGCAAGTATATCGACAGTGAGCCGCGGTATGTGCATCGCTGCATTAGACCATTATAACTAGTGACCGGACTAAAAGGCACAAAAAAACAGAAGAAGACACTTAAAAAGGCATAAAATTTTGACAAAAAAACGCATAAAAAAGGCATAAAGTTCCGAAAAAAGGCATAAAAATCAGATAAAAAACACAAAAATTACTATTCCTAAGTAATAACGTAATAACATTTTATTTTCACCAAATATACATTTCTAAACAAATTTATATAAAGAAAACTACTAATTTCTAAAGCCATTGATCTAATAACGTAATAACATTTTATTTTCATCAAAAATACATTTTCAAACTAAACTTTTATAAAAAAAAAAATACTAATCCCGAAAGCACCAGATTATTAAATGCTGTTCTAAATGTTCCATTGTAAAGTTGTGTCTTCTATCACTCAACATATTCTTGTAAGCCGAAAAACTTCTCTCTACGTCGACACTTGTAATTGGTGCATATTTGAATTTTGTAATTAATGCGGGATCCATAATAAAATCAGTAACGATTTCACCATTTAAAATTGATGCAATTTTTTGTAATGTGTTGAATCCTTCATTTTTATGCAATACGTCGGTAACGTTAACAATATACGTGCTCTCTTGAAAATTTTTAATCATCTGTACTGCAGTAACTAAAGGCGAATCCTGCTTCTCAAGTGATTTTATAGAGTCACTTACATAACTGTAATTGGTTTTTATAAATGCTAAATTATTTTGTAATTGTACTTCTTTTAGTACGGCCTGACAATCTTGTATTGCCTTACTAGCTGTAGCTGGAAATTCATTTATTAAGTTTTTGAAACTCTCCAAGGTATTTGTGTAGTATATAGCGGCATCTAACCATGTTCCCCATCTTGTTAGAACTGGTTGTGGGGGTAATGGGGTATTCGGTAATCTGTCTCTAAACATTTCTACCCTTAAAGGAGCTTTAACAAATATTTGTTTGCCACATGTTATTAATTTAGTTACTAACGGGAACTGTAATCTTATAGTTTCAGCTACTCGATTAAGTCCGTGCGCTAAGCAAGTGCAATGAATTAAATTCGGATAAAAAATCTTCATATTAGATGCAGCTTTTACCATATATGCCGCTGCGTCTGACAGCATGAGTAAAATTTTATCACTTGGTACCGGCTCCGGTAAGAAAAAATGTGTTAATTCGTCGTGAATAAATCTTGTTATTGTATTATTATTTGTTTTACTTAATTCTTTGGTACTTATTAGAAAACTCTTTGACGAATTTTCATCATTTAATACTCCGAGTATTAAATTTGCTACGTATCGTCCACATACATCTGTTGTTTGATCTACACATATCCATATACAGTTATTTCCAATAATATTTCTTGTGTCCTGAATAACTTCTTTGTACACTGAACTAATATAATTTTTGCGGAGATGGCTTTCGTCAGGAATGTGCTTTGCTCAATATGTTTCTAAAAACGTTTTCAAATATTTGTTATTAGTAGGGTAAATACGCCGGTTCTGGACCCACCCCCCACCACCATTACTCCACCCCCCACCACTCAATCCACCACCACTCCCCCACCCAATCCCACCACTCAATCCCACCACTCAATCCCACCACTCAACCCCACTCACCACTAATTTTAGTTCCGAACGCGGCCACCGTGGATTTGCAGATGGCGCTGCGGTCGGCGCGCAAATTTAAATTTAAATTAATATACAGGGTGTCTCAAAATTTTAAAAAATAAATACATATACAGTATGATACTTTGTGACGTATGATCATACAGGGTGTTTCAAAAATTAGAAAAGTAAGATGGCGAATCCAAGATGGCCGCCAAAATTTTTAAAATCAATGCAGGGTGTTTCAAAAATTAGAAAAGTAAGATGGCGAATCCAAGATAGCCGTCAAAATTATAAAAATACATATACAGCATGACACTTTGTGACGTAGCGGTCAAATATTAATATACAGGGCGTTTCAAAAGTAAGGATTTAGAAAAAGCAAGATGGCGAATTCAAGATGGCCACCACCAGAAAAAACATAACGAATATGGTCGAAGCTGGGCGTGGCTGCCGTGCGCTAAATTTAATGAATACATGTTTGAAATCGTATATGACGTCAATTGCAATCATGTGTGCAACTTATCTTGTTTTCGCGCGATCATTGTAAAAATATGAATTTTAATTAGTCTACTTACCGCATTAATAAACATTCGCACGGCACCACACACAATGCAATACTGAAATTATTTTAAACGCGGCCACCGAGGCTTTGGAGATGGCGCTGTGGTCGGCGCGCAAATTTAGAATTAAATACATTTTCCTAATTTAAATATACAGCATGGTCTCTGATGACATAACTATAAACATATCAAAGTGTTGGGAAATAAAAGATTAGCTTCTTTAGACAAAATTTATTTTTTATATACAAATATATTAAATTTATCATCAAGTATCACATTTATACAGCAATTAATCACCACTGTTTTGACACCAATTACAATTAGCAATGTCGCCTAGTTTCATTACTTCATAGTCATAATGAAGAGTATCAAAAGAAGTATGTAGCACTTCTAACATTAGAAAAGCGTTTAATGAATTTGAATGATCCTCTATTAATTTAACAATATTGCTATATAGATCACCACTTAAATTTATACATGATTTCAACAATGTATTATAAAATATCTGAAATTCACTATCTGCGAAAAATGATAATTTACATTTAATTAGTGGTTGCAACTTATACAAATTATTATATGTATCCTTCGATAACACCATCTGCTGATTTCGACTACTTATTCGTATAACACTAATAGTTTTATATGTCGATGATTCGATTCGGTGGTTAGGACTGCAACCTTCAGTTTTGCAAAATTCCTCCCATTCCTCCAATGTGAAGAATATACAATTTGTCGGGGAACGAAGCTGAATGATGGGGACGTATCCAGCTGCTGGACTAAGGCCGATGTTGAGCCACTTGGAACCACTTTTGTTTAGAAAGTATGATGACTGTCCAATTAGTTGTTTTTCCTTAACGATGTTGGCATCAATCATTTTAAGAGATTCATCAATAAATTCATTATAAGTTTCTGGAAAGAAGTATAAAAATTATAGAATTATTACTTTAGATTTAATTGTTTTAAATCTTACTAGCTTCCATTTTAATGTTTATGAGAAATTAAGTGCACAACTGAACTGATACTTAGACAAACTGAGACCGGTTTTACGTTTGAAGAGTATTATATCAAATATTAAAGATAGTGGGGATACTTACTCAATTTGAAGCGGCAGAACAGCTGCACCCGAGGCATGCGCAGCGACCATCTAAGGAGCTGGTAAATCGATCTTATAGTGCCCCCAGGCCAGAGTGTGGATACCATCCCCATTAATAAAGCGTTTATCATCGTGAGGTGATAAGGCTAGTTTATTTTGCTCGACCGAATATATATTATGTAATTTCACGCTAAATAAATTCTGTTTCTTTAATAATAAATTTTGTTCGAATAAACAGCCGCGATAATCCGCCAAACTGATTTTATCCCGGACTACAGTCTTTTTTACACCTTTCGCTTTTTTAATTTCCCTACCCTCAACCGCTAGGGCATACATTTTCGCGCGCAATCCAACAAACTCACTCATTATATTACCCGCATTTTCATCTTTAAATAAACCTAAAACAGCCTTGTTTTGAGGTGCTATGTTGTAGACATTATTGGCCGAAAAGTTCGATGTATCAAATTTTGAAATATTTTTCTTAATGTCGCCGTATATATCATTACTCTCCACTTTTAAAATAAAACTGTCCGTATCCATATAACATAGACACACCTTTTCTGCATACTCGCGCTTCAAAAAATTATAATAAAAGTCATACATTAACTCCTTCGATAGCTCCAAGACGGAGAAGCCAATATAAATAGGTTTATTATATACAACTTTTAACCTCTCCATCTGGACAGCTACAAAGTTTTCCGAAAAGATGCTAATACTCTTAAAATTTGGTTTCGCGATTAAACTACCAGCCCCGCGACTTTTACCATGGTCCCCCCAATGTGTGACCAATTTGACATCTACTCGCTTATCAACATTCTCCATGGTTTTACCATATACAGAGTTGTTCATAAGCTTGTAGAAGTCTTTTTCAAAATCATTTTAGCTTGCTGACGTAGGCCGGTGTTTAGATCGATATAATTTTGAAGCCAGTTTGACTGGGTAAATTTTAAAACGCGATGAATTTTGGTGATTTTCAGGCCGAAATGTAACGCTTGTTTTAATGTTCTATAGTGTATGACATATTTCTCCTTATTTTGCAAATTAGCGATTAGCTTTTTATTTTGAAATTCAGATGTGGGAGGTACCATGTTTTCGGAGAGAAAAGGTAAGTCGTTATGCTCATCATGCAAAGTTACAGGATACTCGACATCTACTTCCAAAAAATAACCAATCTGTGAATCATCAGCGACCCCCGAGATATTTAAATTGTCAATTTCATCTTGACTAACCCAACTAAACCCGCCGAATGGTAGATACTGCGACATTGCCCACCCATACAAATTGTTGGCGTCCCAATAAGCTAAATATGAACTCGGAGCACTCGCATCATAGCTAGACATATATTTATTATTTGCTGTAGCGTGCCGCAAAGATACCTGACACAACCCACCCCTGATACTCCGCTTAACAAAATGATGCATATCGATGTCAGTGAGTAGCTCCAGCTCAATTTTGGTATGCTTCAACATAGCATCCCAAGACAGGCCAGGGCTGGTGTAATATTGTGCCGGATCCAAACTATATGTATCACGACAAATTTTTCTAAAGTTTTCAAAAATATCAGCCAAAAGTAAAACATCGGTTTTTAAATATAAATTCGAATATTCTAATAAATTCTTACATCCAAATGTAGTCCAAACAGTTTGTGCATGTTGATACTCCGCAACCGAAATATTATCATTAGTTAATGAAATGAAAAAATCGCGCTTTGCCGGTAAGGCCGGTTCTTGCAATCGCCCAAAGGTATCTATATATTGGTAAGGGAAAATACCCTTCTTTCTAATTAATTCGAATTCTGAATCTACTGGGAACGCGCGTCTAACATTTAAGAAATCTTGCGAATCTAAATTTTTCGCGAGCTTATCGATAGAAGACGCCATGAACCGAAAACTATCTAAAAACCGTAGATTTATATAAACATTTTGTTTCTCGCCCGATTTATCCATATAATCACCGACCAAAACTTTCGCGCTAAAACTAATATACCGTTCTTTATCAATCGGAATTACATCAATATTTAAATTTTGTTGTGCCAAATCTCTTAAAAATAGATGGCTATCGTACCCGCTCAAATTATGAAAAAGGATAGGGACAAATTTCGGAATTTTGAAGTTGAGGTTACAATTAGAATGAGCGGCCCCTCGAAACGCTCCCGTAATGTGGCAGTGGTCTCTCACTCTATCTCCGTTGAGAGATAGTTCACATATGTGGCAAATCACGGCCTCATTATATAATTTTTGTTCGCTATTATTTAAATAATTCATCGGCACGATAGTCTTTAAATAGTTTTCGTAGATTAGCTTAACGTTTTCTATCAATTTTTCAACAAACACCGTTGAGCAATCTAAACCGGCATACGTGACAAATTTATTTAAATTTGCATCAAACGAACACACAATTTGATATGCAAAACTATAAGGAATATGTTTGAATGTTTTATTTGTGTACGAATTAGATGGATCACCGCTGCATGTGTGAATTGGTTGGAGAATACTTTCAAAATCAGCGTAAACAACAAAAGGAACGGACATTTTCTTATCATAACAATCGAATCTTAATATATTTTGGGGTATCATATCACCAAATTTAGTTTTCCGCGCATCAGTTGAGGGTAGTACGGTGTTAACATGATTGCAATCATTCTGTTGATGGGTGTTTAATTTTTCAACAGTACTGAATCTCACTAAACACCCATCGCAGATGTGGGTCTCATGACAGTGTTTATTTATTTGAGATGAAACTAGCCTGGAGAAATTTTTAATTAATACATAATGCGATTTGACCCCGTCTTCCAAAAGTAATAAATTGACATGAACAGCTTTCCTGTTCCGCGTAAAATAAATCGGCCCCACCACCTCATGATTTTTTGTGTCATCATTTATAGCCAAAGCGTAAACGTTAATACTTAAATTATTTAATTGTTCAATTTTAGAAATGTCTTTAATTTTAACCGGGAATTTAATACCTTCTAAATTTAGTACGCTGGAGTAATGAGGATAACTACCCACTCTCTCTACATGCATGTTTGCCGGGTGGAGTGCCGCTACAATCGACCAACACAGGCATGCGTCATCGGAGTTCTGAATGTTGACGCACGCCTTTTTGTTTCGGATCGAGGGGGGTAGTTCCAAGTAAGATGATCCCCCAAGAGGTTGGTAGGTGTTTATGTTAACCTCTAAATGCGAGACCATCTTAAATGCCCAATTACTCCCTCTCTCCGAAAACTCTTCCGCTTTCGACTTTATAATAGCAGCCGCCTGGTCAAAAACGTCCTCCAAGTCCGAAGACTCGGTGACAATGATGTATCGGGTATTAAACGATTTTAAGTCGGCTATTTCCTCATCTGCTATCACTTTAACATAATGAGCAAATAGCTCTAACTGCACCTTAACACCCGATACAGCCCTAGCCAGAACATCTTTAATCAGGCGGCACACTTTAATTTTTAAATTGGCTAGAAAATTTGTGATGTCTACACTCTCATCACCTAGAATTTTGTAACTCGCGACCCGGTTTTTGAATGATGAATTAATTTTGAACACTCCATCCGGCAGCATAAATGTGTTATTATTTAAATGCTGCTGTGAGCGGAGATGTCCCCTATATAAATAATTATTAGGAAAACTCAATCCACAACAGCTTACCTGAGACACCTCTCGACTAGTAGATGGAGCAGCATCCGCAAGTCTATTAGAGCTTGCGGATGGCACAACATCTACTTTAACCATCTTCTTAGATGGTCCACCAACATGCTGGCACGACTCCACGCCCTCCCCACAAATATCACATTGAAAATTGCGGTGGAGGGCATTTACATGCCGCTTCAAACTATCCCTTCGGGTGAACGTTTTGTTGCATATGCTGCAGTTCATTTCTGCAAAGAAATAAAAAATAAAAATCAAAATTGAAATAATAATTAGGAATTTTAAAGAAAAATTATCATATAATAATTCAAAATATCTTGAAAAAATATGTCAGATTGATATGAAGCATCACTGTATATCAAAAAATACTGTTTATAATATTTAAAAACGCCCCCAAATAATTTAAAAACATATGTTAATATGTACCGATTTTACTAAAAATCTAATGAGATATCAAGAGTACACTCGTAAATATAAAATTTGCTATAGCGGTTTATATTAAACACCACTGTATACTGTTTATAATGAAATATTATAAAAATAAATTTAAAACTAAGTGATTAATATTTACAAAATACATTGAAGAAGAAGAAATTTAAAAAAATAATTATTACTTACTGTTCTAATAATAAGAGCTCTAACTAAAAACAATAACGATGTACTCTCAACGAGGTTGCAGTGTTTACTGAAGTTTAGAATAAGAAATATTCTATTTTATTCAAGCATTAGTAAAACATTTGTATGTGTAAACTACTACTTCCGGTCTACTGAATTTAATAAAAATCTACACCACTGTATACTGTTTATAATGAAATATTATAAAAACAAATTTAAAACCGAGTGATTAATATTTACAAAATACATTGAAGAAGAAGAAATTTAAAAAAATAATTATTAGTTACTGTTCTAATAATAAGAGCTCTAACTAAAAACAATAACGATGTACTCTCAACGAGGTTGCAGTGTTTACTGAAGTTTAGAATAAGAAATATTCTATTTTATTCAAGCATTAGTAAAACAATTGTATATGTAAACTACTACTTCCGGTCTACCGAATTTAATAAAAATCTAATGAGATCGCAAGAGGGGACATATTACACTCGTAAATAGAAATCAGATATATTACACTCAGAAATATAAAATTTATTTGAAATTAAAAAATAGTTTCAAAGTAACTTAAAAAATATGTATAATACCGTTTCTAAAAAGAATATTAAAAAGCACTACTAAATAAATTTGAAATTAAAAAATAGTTTCGAAATATATCATAATGAATATTAAAAATACTAGACACATTCAAAATAACTTAAAAAATATGTATACCATTTCTAAAATGAATATTAAAAAGCACTACTAAATAACTTTGAAATTAAAAAATAGTTTCAAAAAATATCCTTATGAATATTTAAAAAATACTATACACATTCAAAATAACTTAAAAATATGTATAATACCAATTCTAAAAATAATATTAAAAAGCACTACTAAATAAATTTGAAATTAAAAAATAGTTTCAAAAATATCCCTATGAATATTTAAAAACTACTAGACACATTCAAAATAACTTAAAAAATATGTATAATACCGTTTCTAAAAAGAATATTAAAAAGCACTACTAAATAAATTTGAAATTAAAAAATAGTTTTAAAAAATATCTTTATGAGTACATTTGTAAGCCGTTTGACTGCTAATAGAAAAATATATAAGATTTCAATGTCCATAAAAATACTGTTTATAATGAAAAGAAATTTAAAGCTGGGTAATATCCGTTTAATGTGATTAATATATGTAAATAAATTAAAGAAAATAGAGCTTTAAAAACTACTTACCGATTTAATATATGGACGTCACTAAAAACAATAACGATGTACACTCGAGAAGACCAAGATGCTGAATAAAGTTTAGAATAAAGAACTGGTACTTTAATAGACTTTTATTTAGCGCATCGTTAGATATGTGTCTTTCCCTTACATATTGATATGTTTCATATGACCTTTCTTGTTAACCGCATAATACAACTTTCATTTTCTATTACACACAACTGCATGCAGTTGTCCTACATTAACATTACACGCTTTAGCTTTCTGTTAGAAACAAACATGCGGGCTCTCGAATTAAAAAATTAATCGCGTAATTGTGTGTTCTTTGCTTTATTGTCTTAAAACTATTTATGTCTATAGTATTTTAACATTCTCTTCAGAAAAAACATGTTTTATTATAACTTTTATTTGTAAAACAAAATCTAAAATTTGAGTTTCGGACATAATGAATTTTGTTTAAAATTAGTAGGAATATTGGTAAAATTAGATGTTTCACTGAAGTAAAACTACTACCTGTCTAACAATTTTACTGAAAATCTAATCAGATATCAAGAGTACATTAGTAAATATAAAATTTGTTATAGCTGTTTGATTACTAATAGTAATGTCCATAAAAATACTGTTTATAATGAAGAGAAATTTAAAACCGAGTAATAAATGTGAATATGATTAATATTATATTAAAGAAGAAGAAATTTAAAAACTACTTACTGTTTTAATAATAAGAGCTCTAACTAAAAACAATAACGATGCATACCCAACGATTACCGTGTTTAATAAAGTTTAGAATAAGAACTATTATATTTTTTTAAAAGCACAAGTAAAACGCGATTGTATCTATCTTGTATGTTACTTAGATACGTATGTAATAACAACACATTCTTGTGAATTGCTTTATGCACTTAACTTTCTGTTTGAACTGATGCGGGTAATCCATTAGTATTCTTTACACATTATCTCTAATAGAAACTACATTACACATTATGTATTGATTTTTCCATACCACCGCGAAATACATACTAATCAATTCTGTTAATAAATTCTTTTTATGCCAAATTATCTTATAATGAATAAATATAAATTAATATTATAGTATTTAATATTATTTTCAAAAACAAACGCATGTTTTATTGTGCTTCTCTTTAATGTATACATATACAGCATGATACTCTGTGACGAATTAAATATATAGCACGATTTGTGATGAAGTATGTGAATATATACAGCGCTCCAAAAGTGTTGAACGAGGAAATAAAAGATTAATTTATTTAATTAGAATTTATTTTTATATACAAACAGATACAAGTAAATATACTAAACTATTCTGAGAAAATCTTGTAGTATTCTAACATTGTGTAATGCACAAACACAATAATCTTTAGTATGAAACAGGCAAGTTGAATTCGTCTTATCTAACTTAATGCTATTTTTATCACATTCTAAATTAATTATTACAGAATTAGGTAAATAATTTTTTAGAAACATTTTTTTCTGATGACCTTTCACATAAATGCGGTCACTGTGGTGAACAAATCTACTTAAAATATTACTTATTTCGGAGTAGGGTATATAGCCATCATTATAACGTAAACCATGATGATTTTCTTTTAACCACAATACCTGACGTAATTCTTCACGTGTTAACTTATTGTAAGAGATATTAGACTTGAAAATGAAATGTACCACTTTTACACCATCACTAATTGCCATTTCCTTAAGCATAAACCCATTTTTTAATTGAAATCCCTGTAGATCAATAATTACATAGGAATCCTGTTGTGATGAAGTAAAGTTTACATTTTTTTCCCTTCTATCAAATATTGTTAAGCCACACTCACAGCAATGCACTGACGTATCATCATCAAAATTATCCATCAAGAAATTATTTTCTTAACTGTTCCCGTAAGAGGTTGATATTCCACCAAGTTATCGTGTAAAATGAGGCAGTATACTACGGTATCTGGTTTAAATTGTTCTTGACACTCTATCTCAAGCTTGATATCAACGCTTGAGGAAATTAATGATTCATTTTGCTTGGAGCAGTCGATTAAATAAAGAGCATGGTCGTGAAACTGATTATAATCCAAAAGTGGTTGGTTTTGGCGACCGTAATAGCTAGATTGGAAATTTGAATACGCGTGATATGCAATAGCATATCGTTTGAGTCCCATATTTAAATTCATAGCTGTATAAGGATAGCTCTCCGAGTTTAAATATAATTTTAGATTAGTAATTGCAGAATGGTCAAAGTCGGAGGAATCTGCTTGGGGATTATCCTTCTTCTTAAGTTGAAATCCCACTATAACATAACGAGGTTTCTCCAAGTTTGTGCTGGTTTTGATAGGCCATATATCATTTTTCGTAGCGCGCAATGATGGTAGTTCGTGCAATTCCCACTTTCTGAATGGTATGTATATCGATTTGTTTTCTCGAAGAGCCTGTAGCAGTTTCAGGCGAGTCTTATCGTTTACAGTAATGTGTGGCACATACCATTCAATCTTTTCTATTTGTATGGTTGCCTTCTTCGTACCATCAGCCAAATTGTTTTTATAACAATTATCGTCAGTTTTACTGCGATTCAGTATCAATTCCTGACTGACATTCATTACTATCTGCTTGTAATCATCAAATATTCCAAAACAAAATTTGACTGGCAAAACGGCGTTGAACTCATTTACGGAGAAGGTGGGTTGTTCATCCTTGAACGGACACCAACCAGCCATTTCAAGCATCTTAGATTCATTCGGATTGTAGGAAACGTATGCCTTCATTGTAGTAGTGATACCAGGCTTCATACAACGATCAATCTCCACACCGTTAATTTCATATCGCATCTGATCGAATAGAAAAGCATACGCATTGTTTGTTAGTTTACATCTACCCGTTCCGGTAGTCTGCTCGTTGAATTTGCCCTGTATGTGAATGAAGCTTTCACTTGGTAAAGTGTAAATACCTTGATGTTGAATGGGGATGCGAATTTCATCATTTAGGTTAAAGTTATTTGCTCGTGGATAGTAGACATGGTATTGCTCCTTCACTATGGCATCATCGAATTTTAATCCTTGGAATATCTGCAACCTTTCCATTTTTCTCGATCACCTTCAAACCAATAGATTTTAGAAAAGCAATGTTAGCCGGTGTTAATCGATGTCGCGCGCGTGACTGAATGACTGTGTGTTCGTTAGATCTGCGCGTTTTATTGTTTTGATTATTGAATGATAGACCCATTTTCCACCTCACGACAATCTCTTTAGTTCGAGACGCACAACTATCTGCTCGCCACGGAAATCTACTGGGTCAGAGTCTTGATCTAATAAGGTGAGGGTAATATTACTAATTCTTTTCGTATTAATCGGTAAATAAACAATATTTCGTGGATGTACGTTCAGGCTGTAGCCCGGTGCCACAGAGGGTGCGAATTCAAATAATGTGTGTGCAAGATGTGTGTCATAGTACGTAGACGTTACGATATTGCACTCGATTCTTATAGTGACAACCTTTATAATCTGCACAGCGAGATCCGATTCATGATTTTGTCCGGCAATCAATTTCCGACTACTGAATCCCAACATTCGCCCAATAGAATCATTTGGCGTAAAATCAATGGTATACTGACTCTGTATCTCACATCTTAGTGTATTGTTGTTGGGCTTTATGGACAGCAATTTGTTTTTGTCGGTCACGTCACCAATTATTTGTTTCTGTAGGTAAGCCTCCAAATCCCCAATTTCATAGGAACCCGTAGGTATATCTAACACGTGATTATCGTAATAAAATTTGTTGTGTCCCTCATATACATTCGGAATAGTATTATAGGTGTGCAGACCTATCAGACCAATTGCGTATTCGTGTCGACTATCTAATTCAATTGGCGGATAGTAATCTGCAGTAAGCACATTACTAGTGCTGCTGAGCGTGAACGTACTCGACATGATACTAGTGACATTCTAATCTCTACACACGGCTATATAGAAATTTTAAACACAAATGTCCACAATTTTTGGCATCAAAATTTTGAAATCGCGAATGATTGTAAATAATTTGACAGTTTTTAAAGTATTCTATCAATTCTAAAGGTGGCGATAAATTGCCAAATGAATCAAAATATTGAACTGTACGCTTCTTCTTACAATATGCAACCCAATGGGTTCCCGGTCCGGATGTCGAATCAAGATTAACGACTGCACACTCACTCTTCCTCGGTTTATTAGGCAAATCGTCTCTCATAAAGACACCGCGAAAGTTAGGTATATTTTTTCCAAACTTCAAAATATCTTTGTCTGTGAGAGCTCTTCGTGGCAGTCTGCTTAATAGTTTTTTGATTGTGGTTTTAAATACAACCCCAATCCTTTTCTGTACGGTTTCAAATACAGACCCTGACCATGTTTCCCCAATGCAACAGCCTCCATTGCTTTATTATGTCGTTGTGTTTCAGCCAGTAATTTTTGGGATGCCTTTGCTTTATTCACCGCCTGTGTAATTCCAGCGGCTCCTCCAGCAAGAGTGCCCAAAGCGCTTAACCCGGCAAATAGTGGTATTAGAGGAATAAAGCCCCCAGTTTTTGGTATAGGTATAATCCTTGGTGTTCGGATATTTTTTCTACCTCCATTCTTTCTAACCGCAATTTTAGCAGCAGTGAGTGTTATTTTTGCTTGCTCCGCAAAATCCTTAATTTTTGAATTCTTCAGAGCTGATTTTGCTTGTGCTACAACGCCCCTTCTGAAAGGAACTCTTCTACTCTTAATACCAGCTCCTTTCATTCGCTTTCTACTACTCGTTCTCTTCATTTGTGTATTTATACCCATCCCTAGTTTTCTTTTAACTTTCATACTATTAGTCACCAACCAGCTAGCCGCTTTCTCACCAAGACTAGCGTCTTTTGACTTAACACGATTCCAAGCTTTTTCTTCAAGAATTTGATCTGCCTCGTGAAGATCTTTAATATCCTTATTTTTGGAGTATGCAATGTCGTGCTCTTTACATGCAGAGTCGAGAGGGTTTATTCCAGGATCTCCTCGAGCCAAACGTTCTTTTACTTTCGTCCCAGGGTCGCACCACTGGTAGTGGGGCAAGTGTAGCTCTACAGGAAGATTGTTGATAAGTGTGTTTAGAACACCACCTCCTTCTTTGAATGCTAACATTTGATTGAATGATATTTGATTGGGTGAGCTCCCTAAATACACTTAGTACTGCATCATGCGTCTTGTTAAGCAGAAGCTTAACCTCCAAGTGAAAAATTTGGACAATGAATTACTGTCTGAAAATTTATATCGTAGACATAATTCATTACTGCCTAATACAATTCGATGTATAATATGCGGACCGTCCAATTGTGGAAAAACGAATGCCCTGTTCAGTTTGATTATTGAAGAAAACGGTCTGAAGTTTCATAATATCTATGTGTACTCCAAGTCGCTCTACCAGCCGAAATATCAATTCCTAGAGAAGGTGGTTAATAATGTTAAAGGTATAAAGTATTTCAAGTATACCGAAAACGATAATATTCTAGATCCAAGTGAAGCATTAGAAAACTCTATATTTATTTTCGATGATGTGGCGTGTGACAAGCAAGATAAAATTAGATCGTATTTTAGTATGGGGCGGCATAAGGCCATCGATTCTTTCTACTTATGTCAAACATATACCCGTATACCTAAACATTTAATTCGAGACAATGCTAATTTTATTATTTTATTTAAACAAGACGATCTAAATCTTAGACATATATATGACGATCATGTGGGCACCGACATGAATTTCGATCAGTTTAAATCAGTTTGTGCAGAGTGTTGGAAAAATAAATATGACTTTTTCACAATTGATAAGGATAGTAACATAAATGAGGGTCGCTATCGAAAAATGTTTGATTGCTTTATATATTTGTAAATGAAGATAAATTTGTCAATCTAGTATTGATATTCAGCCGTGTTAGACTTGATAAAATGGAAGAAGTAACGGAAGCACACGATGATACATCTGTAGGTTGTTGTGACATCTGTTGTTTGTTCTGTGAATGTATTTCAACTTTTCTACTATGTATTTTCTATTAGTCATTAAGGACAAGCTGCTGTGATAACATCAAATTATAACTTTGAACATTATAGAGAGAGCTCTTCAAACCCTGTATCAGCCGTTCAAAAGCTGTTCAAAGCTGTTCAAAAGCTGTTCAAACCTGTTCAAAGCTGTTCAGAAGCTCTTCAGAAGCTGTTCAAAGCTGTTCAAAAGCTGTTCAAACGCTGTTCAAAGCTGTTCAGAAGCTCTTCAGAACCTGTTCAGAGCTGTTCAAAAGCTGTTCAAAAGCTGTTCAAAGCTGTTTGAAAGCTGTTAGAATCACTTCAAAATCTGTTCAACATCATTTAAATATGGCCACACAGAGCAGTAATGATAAAATTACATCTGAAATAATACGAGCTACCAAGTCCATTAGAAGGAAACATTTGGCACTAAAATCAGGTCGCTCTGATTATGATAAGTTAATAACAGAGCATTTTAAACATGTTACCGAACCCCTTAGGAAGGTATTGAAAGATGTCGTTATACCAACAATTAAAAGTGAAACTAAGATGGAACCAAAGGATGAAAGTATGGATGAGGATGGTGAAATATTAAAGACGCCCCCAATAAAACTTCGACTGGAAAAACCGACAACACCAAAAAGGAGGGCTAGTATAACCCATGATCGTGCAATTCAAGTACGGCCCACCGGTATCGACAAAGGTGTACAACGTGATGATAGTGTATTTGAGTCTGACACAACACCAGTGGAAGTGGATCCTGAGAAATCATTTCAGCAGTATCGTACTCATTATAGGGAGATGCTTAGAAGGACACCTGAAATCGTCGATGATTATCTGGAACAGTACGAGTTAATGCCAAGGACTTACTTGGATGGTTTATTGGCTGATACCGCTGGTGAATATGATTTAACAACAGGTGTTCACTTCAATCCTATAACAAATAAATTTAAAATTGGCAACTCCATTTTAACCATCGACGGTAAAGATATTGTAATCGATAATGTGCGATATAGAGGAACTGGTGGTCTCTACGAATTAATATTTAAAGCTCGTCCGGAAGGTTTTACTAAAGAAGATGAGGCTCGATATCGGGCAATCTTAAAACAGACTAATGTACATCGTCGCGGATATGATCCTAACAAACAGGTGAAAGGTACTAAGAGTTACAAGTATGTAAACATCATTAGACCCCTTACATATGAGCGACATTCATCAACAAGTGCTGTTATTGATGGTGGTGGTCATTTAGGCGAAGAACTCATATTTAGAAATGAACCATACCAGTACGTTTACTGGGATAATATAAACGAACTGGTGGATCGTTTACGTTTACTGATAGCTTCCAAGCATTCAGGGAATAATGGTCATGCTAATGAGATAGCCTCAATAATAGAAGAGCTCCAGGAAGCTGGTGTTATCGAATATAATTAGAGGATTTTTAATCGAAGTATCTCAGTCTAAATACGAATGTCAATATGGATAGCATTGATAAATTTGGTCGGCATTTAACTAAATCAAAAACAAAAAAATCTATACCGGCAGAGAACCTTCATACACTTTTGGAGACTAATACTGAAGGACATTACAATTTTAAAAATAAGCGGCTGTGTGGTGTTCAATCACCAGTAGAAGCTGATGACTGTGCAAATAAGGGTTATGTTGACAAAAAGTTTAAAGATGTTGATGATGTCATTAAAAAATCAAAATCACCGTATTATAATCAAATTACGGAGTTTATCAAGCTGCAGACTGACGTTGATGATTTAAAACGTTTGAAAACCAACATCACCAGCAAAACTGATGAGCTGGCGGATAGTGTAGATCGGCTAAAGACGGTGTTTGAAACGTTTCAAAATAAAGTAGATAAGCTTAGCAATTTGGACAACAAGTTCAGACTTGAATTGGATGCTGTTGAAGGTAATATAAAACGAAATGATGTATCATACAAAAAATTATTGACAAACTTGGAAGCAAAAATCGATATTAAAATTAAGAAGTTAAGGACCGATAATGAGTAAAGTTAAACAAGATGTTGTCAATGAGTTGCATAAACCCGCTCCAAGAAGATTCAAAAGACGTCGTGTAATCATTAAAGGACTCGATGACTTGTGGCAGACCGATTTGATGGAATTTATTCCTTATGTCCGTGAGAATAAAGGTTATAAATACATACTCGTGGTTATAGACTGCTTCTCGAAATTTCTATGGACTCAACCGACTGTAACTGATTCATACAATGCGACTAAACATAGGACGATTAAAATGAGACCTCTTGATGTTAATAAGAAAAATGAAAAGAGATTGTTAAAAAGTGTTTATAATCATGTTAAAATAAGTGGAGCTAGGAAATTTCGAGTGGGTGATTTTGTTAGAATTAGTCGCCATAAGGGTGTTTTTGAAAAAGGATATACATCCAATTGGTCCACAGAACTATTTAAAGTTGTTAAAGCTAATATCACTAATCCAGCAACGTATGTTCTCGAAGACATGAACGGGCAGCCTATCTTGGGTAGTTTTTACGAGCAAGAATTGCAAAAAGCGAAACATACAGATGTATACCTGTTTGAAAAACTGCTGCGCAGAAAAGGCAATAAAGTGTATGTGAAGTGGTTGGGCCTATCAACTTCAAATAACTCCTGGATAAACAAACATGATGTACTGTAAATATTACTGAATTGTATATATATTTCCTTTATTTAATAATAAAACAAATGTTGAACTATTACATATACTTTTTATTCCTATATTTTGTGTAAACAAATTATTTTTTTATTTATTAATACAAAAACAACAATTTCTTCGAGCTGGTGGTGCGCCATCTATATGTTCCGTCTGCCAGGGCTGATTATAGTGTAGATAACATGGTAAGTATTCGTTGAGAACGTCTCTTTTCTTTGTGGGTATCAAATGCCAGTGTTGTTTAAGAGATTCGGCTGTGACCATGGTTTGTAGGACTGTTAATGGGATTTTACTAATTGTCGATTTACTTATGCCATCAAGTGTACCAAAATTATTATTAATTTGTCTAATAGCTCGATCAACTTTACCTCGCTGGTTTCCCATGTTAGAGTTTTATTTTTTTAATATCCACAATAATTTTGTAAAGGTCTATATCCCGTCTGAGCTTTCCTAATTCGGATTGATATTTCAGGATTCGTCGATTTAACTCTAATCTTAGTAGTTTCCGTTTACAGCTATTATACATTGTTAATCAATGATAAATGACACACTACTATATATTTTGTCTTAATATACTTGATATGCATATATAACCCTACCCCCTCCATTATCAACAAGCTGATGATCATAATCCAATTCTGGGTGGATATACTGTGGATACCAAGATAGTAGTTTCTTCGGTTTTCCCTTATATAAATTCAATACACTGTTACTTTCAATATCGAAAACACAAATCTCACATAAGTCCAAATCTGGTTCATTAAGCATCTCGAATTGTTCATAAATTCATCGCCTCGTTTCATCATTCATGCGCTGATTACAATGTTGTAACAGATTTACAAAGTTATCTATATATCTATTTGTATATCAAAATATGCTAGTAGTACGCATGAATACATGCTCATAGTCTAAATAAGTTAATCTTTTATTTCCCAACACTTTGATATGTTTATAGTTATGTCATCAGAGACCATGCTGTATATTTAAATTAGGAAAATGTATTTAATTCTAAATTTGCGCGCCGACTACAGCGCCATCTCCAAAGCCTAGGTGGACGCGTTTAAAATAATTTCAGTATTGCATTGTGTGTGGTGCCGTGCGAATGTTTATTAATGCGGTAAGTAGACTAATTAAAATTCATATTTTTACAATGATCGCGCGAAAACAAGATAAGTTGCACACATGATTGCAATTGACGTCATATACGATTTCAAACATGTATTCATTAAATTTAGCGCACGCCAGCCACGCCCAGCTTCGACCATATTCGTTATGTTTTTTCTGGTGGTGGCCATCTTGAATTCGCCATCTTGCTTTTTCTAAATCCTTACTTTTGAAACGCCCTGTATATTAATATTTGACCGCTACGTCACAAAGTGTCATGCTGTATATGTATTTTTATAATTTTGACGGCCATCTTGGATTCGCCATCTTACTTTTCTAATTTTTGAAACACCCTGCATTGATTTTAAAAATTTTGGCGGCCATCTTGGATTCGCCATCTTACTTTTCTAATTTTTGAAACACCCTGTATGATTCATACGTCACAAAGTATCATACTGTATATGTATTTATTTTTTAAAATTTTGGGAGACCCTGTATATTAATTTAAATTTAAATTTGCGCGCCGACCGCAGCGCCATCTGCAAATCCACGGTGGCCGCGTTCGGAACTAAAATTAGTGGTGGGGGAGTGGGGTTGAGTGGTGGGATTGGGTGGGGGAGTGGTGGGGGGTGGAGTAATGGTGGTGGGGGGTGGGTCCAGAACCGGCGTATTTACCCTACTGTTATTCAATTTATAAATAGGTATATTTGCTCTTATCAAAGCTTTGCAGAGATGAAAAGTAAATTTTGATTGTTCAGTATAGCCGGTAGTTGATGCCACAGATTGCATAGCTGTACCTATACTTTGTTGTTTCTTGGTTTGACTTTTAGCTAGTTTTAGTTTTTCCTGATGCAATGACGTTTTGACATGCTGAATTATGTAGTATTTCTTGTCACATTTAATCTGTTAAAAGAAATTTAGTAACGTCAATACATTTTATAATTTTAAGTTCAAATAAAACTTACGATTTTTGAACACGCTTGACAAAATAATTGATTGCGTTCATATTTCAATTCCTTGTAATTTTTAATCCATTCTTCAACGGTGGGCTTTTGTTTCGGCATTGTACTAAGAAGTCACTTCACACTGTCACACGAATAACTTTTACACAACTAAATGAACTGAAGACTAAACCACAGTATATAGCTATGTAATAGAAACAGTAGTTTCTCTCGAGGGAAATAATTGTCCTCCTACCGACGACCTTGAACCGACGCGTGCGTGAAAATTTCAGAATGCGCAGTAGTCAGCCATCAGCTGTTGAGTCGGCGGGATTATTTGATGCGACTGCTGGGCATGCGATTTGTGAATGGCCGTTAATATAAGCTATGCTGTACACCCAATGTTATTTTCTATTACTATCTGGCTATATCTGACTATATTTTTAACTATTTTTATTATAAAAACTATTAAGCTGTCAATATGTCACTCTATATTTTTGACAATATATAAAACTAAAAACTGACATTCGAAAAGGTCTTTCAACAACAATAACAATTAAATAACAACTAAATAAATGTTCCATTCTTGTCCATTCCAAGGTACGTTCATTTATTAACATTTCTCCCCCTTGAAATCACAAAACATTTTCACCTTCAATTAGGCCAATTGGACAAATCTTTGATACTGATCTTCTGTAAGTCCCTGTATTTGTTTTAATGTCTACCACACGCACTTTCTGGTCTTTTCCTGGATAAACAGCAGTTATTCTTCCTAATGGCCAATTGTTTCTTGGTAACTGATTATCCATCAGTACGACTACTTCACCTACTTCTATATTTCTTGTTTCTTGCAACCATTTGGACCTAGCAGTTAGAGTAGGCAAATATTCCCTTACCCATCTGTGCCAAAATCTGTCTACCAACTGTTGGGCAAATCTCCATTGCTTTCTCAAATCAAATTTTTGTTCAAATATTCCTGGTGGTTTAACAATGCTCGATGTTCCGATCAAAAAATGATTTGGAGTTATACTTTCAAAATCATTTTCATTTGACGACACATAAGTCAGAGGTCTGCTGTTAACTATGTTCTCTGCTTCTACTAAAACTGTCTGTAAAACTTCTAATTTTGGAATTCTTTCCCTTAAAATAATCTTTAGTGTTTGTTTTACTGTTCGTACCATCCTCTCCCAAGCACCTCCCATGTGAGGACTTGCTGGAGCTATAAATTTCCAATCGATATTTTGTGCCAAACAATTTTTCTTAATTTCGTCATCATCTACTTCATTTAAAGCTTTACGCAGTTCTCTGTCTGCTGAACAAAGGTTAGTTCCATTGTCACTCCATATACAAACTGGTTGTCCTCTTCTTGCGATAAATCTTCTTATAGCTAAGATAGCCGAACCTGTATTAAGAGATTCCGCAAGTTCTAAGTGGACAGCTCTGACAGATAAACAAGTGAACAGTACACCATATCTTTTTTCATGTCTTCGGCCTATTACAACATCTATTGGCCCAAAATAATCAATTCCCACAAAAAAGAAAGCTCTTGGGGGTTGTTGTAATCTTTCTAATGGAAGCTGACCCATTTCCGGCATTATAGGCTTTGCTTTCTTAATTTTGCAAAAATTACAGCTATTTATTACTGAGGCTATAAGTTTCCTTGCTTGGGTTATCCAATATTCTTGTCTTATTTCATTAAGAACTAATTGTGTCCCTGCATGTCCATTTCTTTCGTGATATTCCCGTACAAGGAGCCGTGTAAAAGGGTGACTGTGACTTAAAATAATGGGTCGTTTTGTCTCCATCTTTAATTCGGGGCAGTTATCTATTCTTCCTTTTAAGCATATTAGATTATCATTTAAGCATGGTGAAAGTGGGAAAAGCTTGCTATCTTTATTAACTGATTTTCCTTTTACTAGTGTCCTATATTCTTGACAAAAGGAGTCTTTTTGTGACTGAAGACACCAAAGTTTTTTCGCATTCTGAATTTCTGAACATGTTAAATATTTTTCTTTATCTGAAAAATGTGGTTTCTTTTGGACTTGTCTTATGAATCGGAATACATAGGCTGTGGAATTCAATAGTTTTCTTAAAGATGAAAATTTTGATATGTCAGGTAGGTACGAATTTTTAATATTTTCTTCTGCATGACTTAAAAGGAGTATTTGCGATTCTTCAATGTAATTTTTGCTTGGATGATGCTCAATATTTTCTTCTGGCCAAAAACATGGTGGCTGATACAAGAACTCAGGACCTTTTAACCATGGGCTTCCACTTCTAAGATCAGCTTCTTTATCGTCTCTTGTCGCTTCGTCAACTATATTTAATTTCGAAGGTACCCATTTCCATTGTGAAACGTCAGTGTTTTCTAAAATTTCTCCTACTCTGTTACTAACAAAAGACGGTAATTTCTTTGAGTCCGTTCGTAACCAATTTAGAACAGTCGTGGAGTCTGACCAAAATACAATTCTATTTATTTTAAGTGTATGTTGGTGTTGGATTGTTTTTGCCAAACGGCTTGCAAGTACTGCTGCTTGTAGCTCTAAACGGGGTATCGTCAGGGTTTTTAGTGGACATACTTGATTGCGAGACATAACTAATGAAATTTCAATTTTTTCTCCTGCTTCAAATCTGAAATAAGCGACTGCTGCAAAGGCTTGTTTACTTGCATCACAAAACAAGTGTAGCTGTATATTTTTTACTTGAAAATAATTGGAAACATAGCATCTTTGAACTGTGAAGGATTTTATTTTCTCCAAACCATTAAGCCAAAGTTTCCATTTTTTATTTTGTGCATCTGAAATCTGATCATCCCATTTTATTCCACTTTTCCAAATATCTTGCATTAAGATTTTCGCTTTCACAATATAATTTCCAAGGATTCCTAATGGGTCAAACAAAGACATGATAACGCTTAACATTTCTCTTTTTGTAGGTATTTTTTTTCCATCTAAAATATTTTGATCTACTTTATGTAAGCTAATGCAAAAGCTTAACACATCTTCTTTTGGTAGCCATCTTAGTCCTAATATTCTTTGGGGTGCAGAATCTTCAAAAATTTTTTCTGCCGTACGTAATTCTTCGGGTATATTTTGAAAAACTTCCTCCGAGTTAGAAATCCATCCTCTTAGCTCAAAACCGCCCATCTTATGGATAGCTATTACTTCATTTATTAATTTTGATGCTTTTTCTGGAGATTCTGAGCTATCAATGTAGTCATCCATGTAGTGTTGATTAATAATGGCGTCAACAGCTTCAGGGTACACCTTTTCATATTCTAGGGCATTAATATTCTTGATATATTGGGCGCTGTATGGTGATGACACCGCTCCAAAAATCATCACCTGAACAACGTATGTCTCAAAATCGTTTGCCGGGGAATCTCTCCATATAATTCGTTGAGCATGCTGGTCTTCATCATTTATTTCAACCATATGAAACATCTCTCGTATGTCAGCTGAGAAGGCTATGGGCTTTTCTCTAAACTTTGCAATTACGCTGATAAGTGAATTGAGCAAATCTGGACCTTTGTATAAAAAATCATTTAGACATTTTCCGTCGACTTTTGAAGCAGCATCCATAACTAAACGAATTTTACCAGGCTTATTTGGGTTTACTACACCAAAATGAGGTAAGTACCATATTTTTTTGTGAGATTCTTCTTCTTCTTCCATAGATAGTTTTCTAATGTATCCTTTCTCTTTATATTCTTTTATTTTCTGAGAATAAGCTTGTCCGAAATCTTGATCTAAACTCATTTTTCTTTCTATAAACCTAAAACGTTGAAGTGCTACATTTTTACTGTCGGGAAGTGTTTCTTCTGTATCTTTCCATAACAATCCTGTTTCCCATCTACCATTTTTTCTTCTTGAAATATTTTTTATTAAGTTTTCGGCTTCCTCATCTTCTTTTATTGATTTTGTGTCTTGATATTTTACCCCTAAAGATTCAATTGTAAAAAAATATTTTACCATATCGTGGAGATCTTCACTGTGAGCTTCGTCGTCTCGAACAAGGAAATTTACATAATGGTCTAATCTTCCTTTAAATTGGGCTACATTTCCGTGGACTATCCATCCGAGCTTAGTACGTGACAAGGCTGGGGAATTTTTGGGGCCTTCTATTAGTTCTCTGGTTGTTATCAGTTCCCAATAGTCCTGGCCAATTAGCAGTTTTGGTTTAATACTCTCAATGTTTGGAAAATTAATATGTTCTAAATGTTTCCAGTTGCTTTTAATGCGCCTTGAATCAACATTTTGTATGGGCAAATCTAAATCTTTTGAGGTATATATATTTTCCATTGGGTAAAATTTATCTCTGTCAATATTCGAAATGCTGAAGGACACTTTTCTTGATCTTGACTGTTTTGTTGTATGCTGGTCAGTCCATTTTAAGCGCAGAATAGTTTCTTCTCCGACCAGATTAAGTTCATTTGCCAAACTTTCATCAAGTAGACTGACAGTGGCACCATCATCTAATAGAGCATAAATTTCAATTTCAATTGTTTCTGTTCTTAAAATTACTGGAACAATTTTCAGTAACACTTCTTTTCTATAATTTTGTAATGTATGTCCCACTATATGATTTCCTGTTTCAAAAATATTTTCATTCTGTAAATTTCTTGCATCAGCTCTTGCTCTAGGTTCCGTTTTATTTGTTTTGAAGTGTAGAAGTTTATGGTGAATTTTTTGACAGTCATCAATAGTACACTTTCTTTTATTTCGGCAATTACTAATTCTATGGTAGCTTTTTAGACAACAAAAGCATACCTTATTTTCTTTGACTATTTTCCATTTATCTTCTATTGATTTTTCTATAAATCTTTTGCACATGTCTAAGTTATGATTTTCTTTGCATAAAAGGCATTTATTTTCTTGTTTATTTCCTGCTACAACTAAAGTCCTTTTAAAATTCGGATTTAGCTGTCTTTGGGATGACATGCTTTGAACGTAGCTAGCAGCATTGGCTTTTTCGTTTACCCATTTCTTAAAATCACGAAGTGAGTATTTACCTTTATTGTTCGCAACTTTCTCACCCCATGATAGCTGCATACCAAATGGTAGTTTCTGCATTAAGTCGTCCATTAACTGGGGGCATGACAGGTAGTTTTCCATACTGAGTGATTCAAAAGTCAGGACAAGATTTGATACAGTTTCCGAAAATTGGGTAAGTGCAACAAAATCATTGTTTTTTACGATAGGTAAGTTTTTAGCTTCACTTACCATGTTTCTGACAATAATATCAGGTCTGCCATATTTATTTCGTAGAATATCTATTATATCTGTGGCAGGAACCGACATGGAAATTAACAGACCTTGTACAGATCTAAGGGCATCACCCTTTAGGCTTTTTCTTAGCCTACAAATATTTTCTTCGTCTGATAGTCCTAGAGCTTTTGTTGTGTAGGTGTAATTACTATAAAAGCTTGGCCACTCCTTACCATTTCCCGAAAAAATTGGCAGTTCTTTATCTATTGTCTGTCTAAGAAGAATTTTTTCTAATCTGTCATCTTGACAAAATGTCTCCATTTCTAAATCATTTTTACTAGAATCTACTACATCTCTATGGCTGCTATTACAACTTTCTGTTTTTAAATCATTTTTGTTAGTTTCAAGCCAAGTTTTTACTTTCTGCAAACTACCTTGTTCCTCTTTTTCAAATATATTATTCCTACCTTCAGAGACTTCTTTCAGTCTTCCTCTATTTTCAACAAATTCATTTATTATCGAGTTTCCTTTGCTTAACTGTATTTGTAGTTCTAAATCTAAAAATTCTTTTTCTTTCCGAAGTCTTGCTTCTTCTAATTCTCGCTCAAATTTAAGTCGCCTTTCTTCTAATTGTCGTTGTCTTTCTTCTAAGTCTCGTTTATATTTAAGCTGTTTTTCTTGTAGTTCTATATTAGCTAACTTTTTCTGATGTTCTAACTGTAAACATAGTATTTGACTAGGTAACAATGAAGATTTTTTCGTACCTTTACTGCTTGAGGTAATTGTGCTATTAGGTTTATTTTTACTACTGGTACCTTTGTCATCATTACTTTTCATCATATTTTGCATTAAATGTTTTGAATGGAGTATAGAGGCATTACTGAACCCAAAAAAATCTTCGGTACTCTCTTTCTCATTCCTATTTTGTATAGTTTCTCCTAAATTTGACGAATTTTTTCTGCTGTCGGACATGACATCATCTGACTTTCTCGATCTATTATCCATAATTCTTCTATCTGTACATCTATAGGGCTGAATAAAGTTCGTCGAAGGACCACAATGTTATTTTCTATTACTATCTGGCTATATCTGACTATATTTTTAACTATTTTTATTATAAAAACTATTAAGCTGTCAATATGTCACTCTATATTTTTGACAATATATAAAACTAAAAACTGACATTCGAAAAGGTCTTTCAACAACAATAACAATTAAATAACAACTAAATAAATGTTCCATTCTTGTCCATTCCAAGGTACGTTCATTTATTAACACCAATTATACAATTGACAAACAATTTATTATGAACACTAATTTTACAAATTAATGGGTAGTTGTACACAGATTAAACAAGGCATTTGTAAAACTAAATTATACATTCTTTTGGCATTTATAATTAACGTCAAATAAATTTATTAACACATTACTAATTTAGAATTTGTGTTTAAAATGTGTGTCAAAAATTTTTGTTTGATTATCGTGCATTTCCTTGAAACATTTCCATATAATTTAATGGATGCTGACGTACTTCCAACATTTTTGACAAACAAATTGTTTTTTATAGTTAGTGTGCACGCAGCATAACGTTTTATCAATAATTGTAGTGTTTGATTACCGACAATGGGAAAATATAACTGAACAAAATGCCTTCACTTATTTTATAGGTTATTTGGGACACAAATGTTTTGAAAAGCATAGTTTTCCAACAATTATACGTTTAAAACAGAAGAAATGAATGAATTCAAATTTTACACTTATTTTAAGGCATGTCCAAACTTTGTGAAACAGCTTTACTAATTTGGCAACGCCCGACCATAATTTCAGTATACCTATATATAAATACCGCATTAGGAAAAAGCCTTCTGTGAATTTTTTTCTTCATTTTCCTTCGAACCAAATGTTAGCTTTAAATTAAAACAGAAGTTGGAGGAGATATCATATAAACATCCCTGCGAAAATTGTCCTACTGAATTTTTGATAAAGCTATTTATTCGTGTAAGAATTTTTTATACTTTGAAATTTTGCAATAGAAATTTCAAAGTTAGTGGCAATTCAAATAAAATAACAATTTTACAACACCATTGATGAATTGTGTCAAGAAATTTAAGTAATCTTTAGGTTAGAGGAGCCTTTTTTTGTGTTGTACGTATAATGTATTACATTTTAAATGCGTGTGTAATATGTACTTAATAAAAAGCAGTGTTTTATCATCGTTTTTTGTATTATTGATATAGCTTTTTCATAATTTTAAAAATAGATTAACATAATTATCTCATAAACGATTTGGTTCTGCGTCACTGGCTTATTCCTGAATAGAAAAATTTACTACGCCTCTGGTCGCGCGTGCGTGAATGCGCAGCACTATTTTGAGACACAAAGATCAAAGGTGCCGACGGCGAGAGAAACTACTGTGTCTATACAGCTCTATACTGTGACTAAACTAAGGACTCAGAAGACTCCACACAAATCAAATCACAGTAAACACGGGGAATCCCACGTCGGACGGCACAACGGGGAATTACAAAGTGCAAATTCATTCACGAAACAAATGTGCAGTGGCGCAGTGAAATTTTCTTTTCGCAATTAAATAAATTTTCGAGAAAACGCATCAAAATGTCGGAAAAAAGCACTAAATAGGCATAAAAAAAATAATAGGCATAAAAATTCAAAAAAGGCAAAAAAGGCGTAAAAACTTAATCCTATTTTATTGATTTTTATCTAATTCCTACAGATTTTTAAATACATTTTTCATGCCTTCAATTTTAAGCATAGGCATATTTTCTATAAATCCGGTCACTACTCATCATTATGGCCTGCGTAAATCTACAAAATTATATGATGAAAAGGAAAGCTTCTAGGAAGCTATATAATCTACTGGGCATGATGGACAGAATTGAAGATGGCGTCGTTACTCCAGGCCAGTGTAGAAATGGGGATCGTTTATCCTCATTTCTCCCATTACCAAACACTGAACGAGGACGTACTTTACAATGTGAAAATATACGGCAGGAATTTTCAGACTATTTTAATTTCACTGATATTTTGCCATGGCAATACAATATTGCATAACTAGTTTCTATGAACACCTTTTCTGAAATTGTTATAAATTTACTTACCCTTTGGTATAATAAATAAATATAAGTACCTAATCACCATTCATTTCTTTCATTTAGGTTAGTGTCGAAATCAAATGTTTTCCTCGGTTTATACTTATCCATCAAAAAGTGCATACTTTTAAATGCAAACCATTTCGAATTATAGGTGCAGTCGGCATCGCTGCCTGATTTCGTACTCATTGTTTTTGCCTTTCTCGGAGGTAAGATGCAAGAAGCGAGTCCATCTTTTTTTTTAATTCTTCAACATTACGTTCTAGTATATTTGCAATTTCCTGCCAAGCATCTTGTTTGCGAGTTGTATTTTTATAGTGTTCAAACGTCGGATCTCACAGACATGGAATTTCGGTAGGCTTCTATCATAAATAGGCATTTTTCTTGAGACCAATCCATAGTTGAATCGATGGGTATGTATTCAGATCGCTAGAACACAAGAACACTTTGAAGAGATCATTTCGGGGAGCGAGCACGTCCGAACACGCAAGAACGCTCTAAGCAACTGTTCGCACGCTCTAGTACCGTTTACATCAAGCGGGCGAGCATTCTTACAATATTCCATAGAATCTTTGTGAACGTAGGCAAAACAACGAAAGATTCCTCTACGCCTGTTTACACTAAAAAAATTTGATAGAGGGGGGGGGGGATAGAATGAGCATTCGCTCGTCTGATGTAAATCGGCCTTTAAGCACATCTTTTGTAGCACAAACAATCGCGACACCCTCACAGATGCCCACCACAAAATAACACCATAACGCAATCTCGAGTGGACATATGAGTAGTATGCATTTAATGCAGCGTTTTTGTTCACAGAACCTGTAATAGTGCGAAGAGCATAACCATACCCAGATATTTTTCCAGATAGATACTCTATGTGTCGTTTCCAGTTCAACTGGCTATCTAAATACGAACCCAGAAATTTTATATCATTATTAGTTCAAAGTTCTCCTCCATTATAATCTAATGTCAGTTTATCCTTTTTAAAATAACCAAATTGAAAAATTTGTGGTTTTTTACTTTCTTATACGTAGTATAAGGAAGTATTGTGATGATGAAAATTTTCGACCTCGAGATTTTTGCAGATGTCCACGTTTTGAGGTCCCCTGATACCAAAAAAGTGGTTTTTAAAAAATGTCTGTGTGTCTGTCTGTGTGTCTGTGTGTGTGTGTGTGTGTCTCTCTCTGTGTGTGTGTGTGTGTGTGACCACGATAGCAGTCAAACCGCTGTAGATATCAATTCCAAATTTTGTATTTACGTGTGTAATCTGCCTCTTGAGAACTGATTAGATTTTGAGCAAAATCGGCAGACCGGAAGTAGTAGTTTACTTCAGTGAAAAAATCGAAATTTGCAAATATTTCGTCAATTACTAAGTTTAAACAAATTCATAAAGAATTCATATGTACTTAGAATTAAGTTTGAAACAAATTGTCTTAAAAAAGTTTTTCGAAATTCCTACCGGAAGTAGGTCTTTTACTCTTATCGAAAATCAGTTTTTTGCGAATATCTCGCAAGTCATGCTTTTAAGACAAGTACGTTACGAGTATAAAAGTATTTAAAACATAATTTTCAATATCTTTTATATAAAAAAAATTTCAAAATTCAGACCGGAAGTACCACTTTTACTCCTATCGAATAGCGATTTCTTGCAAATATGTCGTAAGTTATGCATTCTATATATATTTATCAAGAGTACAAAAGTATTTAGAGTTGGATATGGAATATTTTTTGTATAAATGAAATTTCAAAATTCGGACCGGAAGTAACATTTTCATACGTATAAGAAAGTCGTGTGGTGGCCACACCTCATTTTTTAATTTGTGTTGAAGATTTGCAGCGTGGCGTCATAATTGCAATTTTCGGGAATTTATATTTATATCTTTATTACATACTGCACATATTGCTTCATTTGTATTTCCAGGATTACTAGCTAACCAATTTTGAAAATTTCATCGTTTCCACGTTTCGTTAAACTTTTATAAATATTTATTTAGTAGCAAGATAATCACACGGCTTGTCGAAGATATCATATTTGTATTTATTATTGATCTAGATCATTAAATCATAATTAAATGTATATTTTTAAACAGCAATATAATATATATTGTTACGCTGTAAAATTCACTTTTGTATATAGTTCTCGTAAGATTATGTGTTTTTGTTTAAGTGCGTAGGATTTGTCTGAGCGCGAGACTTGCGAGTGCACCTTGTATATCTTTAGCGTGTGCTTAACCTTATATTATGCTCTCGGAGCCCTGAGTCATGAACCGTGTAACTGACAGATAACTGATGTGTAATATCGGGCAAATACACTCTTTATGTGTAAGAATTCTGTATCTTATGTAACTACTTCTAACTATCTTATCTCTAGCTTATTTTAACCTACCTGTAGACTCGAATTATCTGCATTTGCAGTTACTTTTTACGCCTTGTTTAAGCTTTATCAATATCTGCTTATTTATTACTTCCGAACTCTACGAAGTGCATTTATTGTGGCTTTAAATTCTTCGAGACAACAGTCAGGCTCGTTGTATTTACTGTCTCACGTAGTTATGCGTATTTCCAAACACGGACTCTCAAGCATGTCCGATTAATATTCTTCCTTCGTAGTTATGTCACTAAAATGTAAGGGGGTATTAAATAGAGAAATCTTGTGTATTAACGGGCATACTTTAAATTGTTATCGTGAACTGATTTGTTCACAGCAATCATCCACCTTTCTTGGTTGCCTTGTTGAGCATCTGTTGATATCTCTCCTTAGGAGGTTATGGCGTCGCGCATTTAACCTGCAAAACATTGCGAGGTCGGTTCTTTAACCGCCTGCTCGGAGCGCAATTAAGAGTTGGGAAATTTCAATGATTACCTGCAGCGTTCGAGGTTTCTTCTGTAATAAATTGTGTCTACATCTTAGGTTTGTTTTGTTTGCTATCTGTCAAATGTGAGTTACTTCGTCGCGGTGTGACGAATGTTTCACGCTTTGCCAACTGTCTAGCATGAATGTTCCTCTCGAATTGCCGACTTTATTAATTCTACGTACATTGTAGGAGTGTTTCTGTTATTTTATCTTCATCTAAGTTATGTTCATGTTTGTTTTTAATTATATAAGTCACGGTGTTGACTCCCTCTATTGTAAAATTTAGTCTTGTGCCTGCTATTTTTATCTGAATTCTCCCGCCTTTCATTCTGAGGTATTTCCGTGTTTTGATACTTTTGGAAGGATGCGTGTAGCTGACGCGCATTAGATAGGGGGAAGATCACGTTTTCGTCTTCACTTACGTAGTCTTTTCTCGTGTGAGAACATTAGTGCAATCTGCTTATTTTCCTTTTTAATAATTTTATTACTATGTCTATGTAGATATTTCGCGTAAGCGGCTTTAATGGAATAAGCAGCGAATGTCGATACCTTAGTTTGGGTGAATTATCGTAAACCTTATCGAAATACCGTTATCTAAATTTACGAATTACCACGTGTTGGTCTTTTGAATTTAAATTTTGCACCTTTGAGTGACTTGTGAAGTCGTTTTGCGGATCTCGATTTAAAACTGGGATGAGTTGAGTGAATTTTTGTGTTAATTTTCGGGATTTTATCTTTGTTTCTTTTCTCTTCTAATTTAATAGGATTTTATTGATGGGCACAAGATAGCCCTCAGTAGCCATTTACTGAAATTGTCACCCCACATTACGGTTGAAGAACGTAGTGGTTTCCATCGTCGCTGCAATAGTTGCACCTATACGTCCATCTTGTCTTTTGAAGTGGAATTTTCATCGTCCAACAAGGGGGCCTCCGCCATCTTGACTTCCGTTAGCGTGCCCACCTGCGACCTGTCTTGTCAGCTAAGTGCAACTTTATTTGTAGTTTTCAACGTAATATTCGACTGATTGTCGATATCTTTGTGCCAGTGTTCTAGTCATTATCTTACCTTTATTTGACCTAAGAATATTTGAGTGGTTAAAATACCTAATGCACCACTTAGTTAACTGCAAGGTCACGTGTAATCCTAATTAAATTACCGCTATTTTTTTTTGTGTTATTTTTATGCAAATTGATATTGCTGTATACAGAGTGACCCTAAGAAGATTTGATAAGGGCTCTCATTGATGTGTTGAATAACTAATTTAATAAGAATTCTAGTAGATTCATTACCGTAATTTTTCCTCTTTGTTGTGTTGAATATTTAATAATAATAATTCTAGTAATTTCATTACCGTAATACTAATTCTCTTTGAAGTGTTGTATATTTAATTTAATAATAATTCTAGTAATTTCATTACCGTAATAATATTTCTCTTTGATGTGTAGAATATTTAATTTTATAACAAATCTAGTAAATTCTATACCGTAATAATATTTCTCTTTGATGTGTTGAATTTTAATCTTTAATTTGATAATAATTCTAGCACATTCATTACCGTAATTTAGAAATGTGACTTTCATGTATGTTTTTTTGTTTAATTTCTGAGCTATTGAAATTATTTAAGTAATTGTAAAATTCTATACCGTAAGCTCAGTAGAATCTTTTGTGCTAATACTGGATTTTCCTTTGAATCTTTTGCTAGCGTCATTTAATAGATTAATAGATGTAAACAGTTTATTTAATTATTACGTAATTTTGATTTTGTAATTTCACGTTTTACCTTTCACTTAATTAATTACTTATTTTAAGTCCTGTGCACTAACTTGAATCAAATTTTCCTTGTAACTGTTTAACTTAGAACATCGCCGTTGGTGGCGCTTAATAACAATAAATGTATATTGGCCTGTAAGGCAAAGAAACGGTTCTGACGCCGACCAACCTCCTGCCGAGGCGCAGAGGTTCTTTTGTTATTTTTTTTTCTTTCTTTAAATTTTCATTACTTTCTTTTAAAAAAAATATAACTCTTATTGTCAACATTTTAATTTTTCAAAAAAATAATATTAATAATATAGCACCTTTCTTCACATCGTAATTTCTTTTTTTTATACCTCAACATATCTCGCCTTCATCTTTTATTATTGTGACGTGCAGCTGAATAAGGTTTGGCGTAAAACCTATACAGGGTGATCCGTAGGAGTCCCGCTGGAGGGACACAGCCAGTGGCAGGTCTTAGGATACGCAGGTAGGTTACCAAAAGGTAGCATAGTGTCCTGGTGCCCGGAAAACGTCGCTTGCGTCGTCGCCGACCGACGCTTATATCTTAAGTTTAGTTTTTCTGAACCGACACGCCATCTGCGATTAGAGCTAGCTCGGCCCTGCGTTTTCCAATACATTCTACCTCTCTATAGGATCTCCTGTTTTAACAACTTCCATATCTTATTAATAAGTTTCGACGTTGTTGCGGGTGTGACAATATATCTAGTTATCTTGGTAAATCCATATACCTTCTCAACTAAATGTGTCAAAGAATGACACACAGAACACTTACAAGAAGAAAGACAACTTAATAAACAGAAATTGTGACCAAGAATTAGCTCCCTTTATATACTGTCGGTTAGCTGGTGTGTAACTTTGCTATATTCGGCATTACTCTACACGCAGGTTTTTTAAATTTATATTTAAAAAATATTAACGATACCAACACATCCCATGTAACATTTTTTGAATTTTGCGGACGATTTAAGTTGGCAATGCACACCTTCGAAAAATTTTAATGGGTAGTAGATCTAAAGTTATTACTTTTAGTGCTATATTGTACGACAGAAAGTACATACAATTCTTAGGAGCAAAATTAATAGTATAGTAGAATTCAAGAATATTCGTCAAAGAAATAATGGTAAACTTATATATTATTTACAAAACATTTTTAATAAAATAAATGTAATAATAATATAGAATACGAAGTAAATAATACAATATAAATGTATGGTAACAGGTAGATATTATATTCTCACTTTATCTTTTATTTTGAATGTTTAGTCAAGACATAGAAAAATTTATTATAAATATGTATGTCACATTTTTTTCTGAGAAATGTACATATTTTTATTACATAAATACACAACCAAAATTTCAATTTTAGTAAAAATGGTCCACTACAAAATATAAATAATAAAATAATTTTGTATGTGTCTTCAGAAAGTATAGTTGACATATTGCTGTGACTCTTACAAATTTATATATAAATGAAATAAATTTAATTTACTTAATTAATGCGTAACTGAGAGTCAAGCACGCATCCTAGTGCTAGGCCTTATGCTAGACTAAGATACGGTGAATTTTCTGCTAAAAAGTAGGTTAAGCAAAACATTTACATGCAACTAGCTCAGTTTGAAAATAAATAGTTCTCTCAGGGGCAGAAAATATGAGTTGATTCTCCTGCTCTTCAATTATCTCCAGGTCAGGTAAAGAAAATAAAATACAAAATAAATCTTAACATCTAATTTATTAAAATAAAATAATTTTTTAAAACGAATTCAAAAGTTTTAATCTACAAATATTTACACACAAAATCAATATTCAGTCATAATTCAAATCTATACAACATAATCAATAAAATATTATAAAAGATAAAATAAATGAAGTCATAATATCGTGAAAAAAACTTATGTCTAAAAATGTGAACGTGATTATTATGATTTATATTTGTCATAGATACATGTAAACAATCAAAAATAAAATAAGTTACCCGTGATGAATTGTACTGGAATATAAATAAAAATAAAATTTGTGCGGTCTACTATTTGCTAACAAAATATAGACATTAAGGAAATGGCTTTGCCCTAATTAGTCCTGTCCGGCGCCTTTTCTCGCTCCCAACACAGTACCATCAGATGACAAATTCACACAGATGAGTATCCCAAAGTTCCACCCCACGAGCATGTCTTTTTCAACTCGTTGGACGCAACCCGAACATACATCACAATGTGCACACTCCTTAAGGAATATATAAATTTTAAATTAAATAAATAAAATGAAATAAAATAATGTCTCTGCGTATCCAATAAATTAACTCAGCCCTGATTAGTTCTGCCCGGTGCCTTTTCTCGCTCCCAAACGCAGTACCACCAAGACCAATTCGTGTCTTTCAAATTCACCAGGACTCCATGCTATGAATTAAATTATGACATAATTCATTTCACACATCCCTGATGTATTATTCAACACGTTAATATTGAACACCCAAATACAACAAAAATATACTTAATACTCATATCAAAAGAAATAATATATATATATTAAAAAAAAAATAAACTTTACCTTTTTCGCGAAATTCCAATACAAAAACACCACTACAAATAAAGAATTTGGTACGCCACTATACACACATTTATAACAAATATTGTTTAATCACCTTAACTCTTCGTACATCGTTTCAAACTCATCCATAATGAATTTTCAATAAAATTTAATTCACTTATATATATATATAACCTATACACACATAAAACAAAATTATTAATTTCAAATACCTTTTGTAGGATAAATAATTTTAAAAGAAAAGTAAATTATGCGAAAATGAAATGATTATGCTATCCAAAGTTATCATTACAATTACTAGAAGGTTTTGTCATAATGTATGGCATAGTACCCCTACATGCAAAACAAAACACTCTAGAAAAAAGAAAATAAAATGAAATTAAATAAATTCAAAAACCGAGTTCATAAATAAAAGTATCTCATACATAAGTAATTATTCAAATATATCTAGACATTTCTATGTGATACGCGCTGCATGTTAAAAATAAAATATTATATGCGTTGAATCTTGTTAAAATTTTATAAGTATCAAAAGTCTCAAAAATTATTCTAAGTCCAGATTTAGGAGTAATCTTTTTTAAAAGAAGGAGGAAGTGGTTTATCACCTACTTTTAGATTATTTAAAGAGAGCGGTTTGCACCAGCAATCCCGGAAATTTTATCCGTCCGCGCTTTTATGCTTAAATTTCTTTATAAAAACATACGGCAACTTTCGGCAAACACGAATCCACTTCCAAAATTGTATATCGACGGTGCTGCCCTTATCGGTCACCTGGGGAAACAGCGTATTAATAATCCTTGAAAAAGGTAAACAAACATGCGAATATAAATCCGTCTATACGTTTATGACTCAGCAGTGCACCTGATAAACAATACTTTTTGCGCCGGTCTACACAGTCGATCTTTGCCAATGTCAGAAGTCTTTGTGCCGGAAACACTTGCTCGCTCCTTTTCATGTAACATTTGATACGTCTTAATATTATAACCTTATAAAAATGTACTAAGATTCTTTTATTGTTTTACTTAAATAAAAATAAAGTTTTCGTAAATTATCAATATAGTGAATATTTATATACACATTATGGTAAAAATGAATAAAGTAAAATTAATTTAAATAAAATCTTGAAGTGATCTTGATTATACTTATTTATTTACATATTATTATTTATTCAAGATCACTGCATAAATATCCCTATGGGAATATCTGCGATTTATAAGCGAGAATCGCTAATGCCAATGGTATAAATTCAAGATTTCCCATAAATACCAGTTAATATACTTATACATTATTTACAATATTATTGATATAAAGCATAGAGACATGAAATTTCCCTATAATATGCTTATTCTATCTATATACAAGTCAGAAGTAAATATGCAAAACTCTTGGAGTTTATTTTAAACTTTACTCCTTTCATGACGAGAAAGTTTAAACAAATGACATTTAAAACACCTAAATTAATTAAACTACTTATAAATATATATACAAAAGTGTACTTAAATTCTTTAAATTTTACACCTTTCATAGGTATTACAAATATTGTAATTGCATCATCGAGTTCCCTTAAAATGAAGTGGCAATTGTAGTCCACTATTTTGGGAAAACTTCTTAACATTTTTAAGTATCTGGGCTGTGGGTACTTTTCAACTGCATCCAAAACCTCTATTCTCGCATGGGTCCATATAAATTTCACACCCTCTTGTAAAATCATTTTATCATTCACATGATGTGACACATTTTCATCATGTGGGTTTAATATGTGCTGTACGGGCTTTACATACCCATAATGTAAAATATTTTGTTCCTTATGAACAATTTTATTTAAATTCACTAATAAATTTACCACTATTGGATATAATTTCACGAAACATTTATATAGCTGTACCAACCAAAGAGAATTAACGTTTACAAACCACTTTGCATTAGTACTTATTAACAATAATGTTTCTCTTAATTTGGGGAGTTGTAGCTGTTGTTTTATTGATTGAAATAAACATAAACTTAATTTATTATTCTCAATGTTTTCTAAATAATCTAAATATTTCTTAATTACTACTGTGATGGGGTTCATTAAATTATATACTAAATTTTCAATAATTTCATCTTTTAACAAACTTTTAATTTTAAACTTGACACTTACTTTGTACTGGGAAAATGGACGAGTCGTTTCTGTTTTAATACAACTTATATAGCCTACTGTTAAATCTATATTACCATTAAATAATTTAACATCTTTTGTCAAAGGATCACTCATATTATCATTATTAATCTGTTTGTTGCAAATCAAATTTTTGTCACCCATATTTATTTCCCGGTGTGAACATTTATTTATCATGTCACCCATATATTTCGTGGCGTCTTTCTTTTGAAGACCCTCCACATGGTGTGTACATTTATTATTTATGTCACCCGTGGCAAACATGGACTCTTCCCTTTGAAGATCATCCACATGGTGTGAACCTTTATCCTTGTCAATCAAACTATCATTATTTATTTTTAAAGTGAGGTCCCTATCAAAATTATCAATGATTGAATTATTAACTAATATTTTATCATCTTGAGCGCCTTTGTCCCAAGACATGTTTACTTTACTATTGTGAAGGGTTCTATTTTCCCTTTCCAATTTCGATGTATATAGACTCAAAAAATCCATCCCAAGTACGCAGCAATATTTTAATCTTGGTGTAACAATAAATTGTGTTACAAGTTCTACATCCCCCATCTCTATATTTATACAAAATACATTATCTCGCTTGTAAAAACCTAATTTTTCAAACCTTTTATCAAATAATCCCCCATCTAAAAGTGACAATTCTAATTCACTATCTATTACAGCTACACCATATACATCCCCTACTTTAACATCTACCAGTGGAAATTCAGTGGTTATATTACTTAAATCTATAAAATTTCTCTTGTTTCGTTGTTTCTTCTTTTTCTTCCCTTTGGTTGGACCTACCAAAAATCCAGGTCCCTAAATTCTTCAATTATAGGAACATTCCCTACTTCCTTCTTTATTGCTCCTCTTGACGCATCTTTCATTGCAGTTTCTCTTCTATCTTCTTTTCTTTCTATAATTACATTATTAAATCCTCGGGTATCTTCTGTTTCATTTTTTCCATATTTCCTTCCTACATGACCCTCCTGTCTCCAATTATTATTATTATCATTACTACTACTATTATTACTCATATTCTTATTGTTACCATTTTCCACTTTTCCTCTCTGGTAACCATTATTCTGATACCGATTACCACTGTATCTTTGTTGGTTATTGTGGTAATTACCATTATTACTTGCTTTATACCCATTTCTATTTTGAGACACACTTCTATCTTCCACGTCGTCCAGACGCTTTACCAATTCCAAGAGTTGCTCAACGGTGTCTATACCCTGTAAAGCAACTGCTTGTACTACCTCATGCTCGAAATGATTAGCTAATTGGGTAACAATGTCACACTCCTGGATCACAGGTTGTATGTGCTTCAAGAAAGAATATTTCCGAATAACATAATTCTCTCTAGACGTAATAGAACGATATTTTCCAAAGGTAAGGTCATGTCTAATGCGTCTTTGCTGAGTTTGTCCCCAGTACTGTCTAATAAACATGTTCTCTAATTCTTCGTACGTCTGTACCTCATCAATTACCATATCGTACCATAATAACGCATAATCTCTAAGACACCCTCTCATGAAATGTAACTTTGACATATCATCATTAATACCACGAATATATGTCTTAATGGTTTTAAGAAATGCCATAGGGTTGTCTTTATTATACCCAGAAAATTTTGGTATATTTTCCGTACCAATTGATATCTGTTGCGGTACAACACAAGGTGTAATTGTACCTTGTTCAACTCTCGTTTTCAAATTCTTAATTGTATCTTGACAATTTAATGTCATATCCTGTAGCTTTAAAAGAGAGTCTGTGCATGCACCATATTTAACCCTACAGTCTTCAAACTTGTTAAATTTTTAACATCTTTCTGAACTGACATGGCACTACTGTCCACCTTCAGTTCCAAGAATTGTATTTTCTCATCTTGTCCTCCAATCCTTTCTTCTATTTGTTTAAAATTTTCTCTTACTACACTAGCTCTCAGATTCATTTCATCTATTAAGAATTCACTGCTATTCTTACACTTCTTTTCGCTTGCTTCTATTCTCTCATTAATCTGTGTTGTGCTTTGTTTCACATCCTCTTTTATTTTCTCATTCATTGCAGACATCTCCATTCTACAGGCTTTAATTCTTTCGTCAATCTTCTCGTTCATCGACTTCACCACAGCTTGTATCTCTAATTTATTTTCATTCAATTTCTTGTTCATTTCAGTTTGTATTTCTACCTTGTTTTCATCTAGCTTCTTATTCATTTCCCTTTTGTTCCTTTTCATCTCTTCTTTATTTTCTTCAAACTTTTCATCAAACTTTTTATTCATCTCAATCTTGTCACATTCCAATTTACAGAAAAGTTTTTCAAATAAAATATCAAATCTGTCTCCGCCTGGCATTTCTTTCGTTTCAATTTTTACATTTTCAGTTACATTTTCATCCTCATCAAGAGGTAGCGTCTTTTCTGAATCTGTCACAGAGGAAATGCCTTGTGGTTCCCTGTACGTTTCAAATAAATATTTGGTATCCATACCACTTTCAGGATTTTCACCCTCACCTTTATTCTCAGACATATTTACTTTATCTGCCCTGGCACTTAAAGAGACTTATTTGTGGAGAAAAATAAATCAAAACTTGACAAAATTTACTTGTGAATTATACTTATTAATTATTCAAATGCACTTAAAGGTGAAAATATCTCCCTCTAATTACACAGCTATTTGAATATTAAATAATCAATTAAGTTTTTATCTAATCAGCATAAAAATGTAAAAGTTTTGCCCCACTACGTTGGGTGCCATATCTATATTATAGAAAGTATTAATAAATGATATATATAAATGTAAATGTATCATGGCCCCACGTTGGCTAGCGTCCATATATATGCTGTGACTCTTACAAATTTATATATAAATGAAATAAATTTAATTTACTTAATTAATGCGTAACTGAGAGTCAAGCACGCATCCTAGTGCTAGGCCTTATGCTAGACTAAGATACGGTGAATTTTCTGCTAAAAAGTAGGTTAAGCAAAACATTTACATGCAACTAGCTCAGTTTGAAAATAAATAGTTCTCTCAGGGGCAGAAAATATGAGTTGATTCTCCTGCTCTTCAATTATCTCCAGGTCAGGTAAAGAAAATAAAATACAAAATAAATCTTAACATCTAATTTATTAAAATAAAATAATTTTTTAAAACGAATTCAAAAGTTTTAATCTACAAATATTTACACACAAAATCAATATTCAGTCATAATTCAAATCTATACAACATAATCAATAAAATATTATAAAAGATAAAATAAATGAAGTCATAATATCGTGAAAAAAACTTATGTCTAAAAATGTGAACGTGATTATTATGATTTATATTTGTCATAGATACATGTAAACAATCAAAAATAAAATAAGTTACCCGTGATGAATTGTACTGGAATATAAATAAAAATAAAATTTGTGCGGTCTACTATTTGCTAACAAAATATAGACATTAAGGAAATGGCTTTGCCCTAATTAGTCCTGTCCGGCGCCTTTTCTCGCTCCCAACACAGTACCATCAGATGACAAATTCACACAGATGAGTATCCCAAAGTTCCACCCCACGAGCATGTCTTTTTCAACTCGTTGGACGCAACCCGAACATACATCACAATGTGCACACTCCTTAAGGAATATATAAATTTTAAATTAAATAAATAAAATGAAATAAAATAATGTCTCTGCGTATCCAATAAATTAACTCAGCCCTGATTAGTTCTGCCCGGTGCCTTTTCTCGCTCCCAAACGCAGTACCACCAAGACCAATTCGTGTCTTTCAAATTCACCAGGACTCCATGCTATGAATTAAATTATGACATAATTCATTTCACACATCCCTGATGTATTATTCAACACGTTAATATTGAACACCCAAATACAACAAAAATATACTTAATACTCATATCAAAAGAAATAATATATATATATTAAAAAAAAAATAAACTTTACCTTTTTCGCGAAATTCCAATACAAAAACACCACTACAAATAAAGAATTTGGTACGCCACTATACACACATTTATAACAAATATTGTTTAATCACCTTAACTCTTCGTACATCGTTTCAAACTCATCCATAATGAATTTTCAATAAAATTTAATTCACTTATATATATATATAACCTATACACACATAAAACAAAATTATTAATTTCAAATACCTTTTGTAGGATAAATAATTTTAAAAGAAAAGTAAATTATGCGAAAATGAAATGATTATGCTATCCAAAGTTATCATTACAATTACTAGAAGGTTTTGTCATAATGTATGGCATAGTACCCCTACATGCAAAACAAAACACTCTAGAAAAAAGAAAATAAAATGAAATTAAATAAATTCAAAAACCGAGTTCATAAATAAAAGTATCTCATACATAAGTAATTATTCAAATATATCTAGACATTTCTATGTGATACGCGCTGCATGTTAAAAATAAAATATTATATGCGTTGAATCTTGTTAAAATTTTATAAGTATCAAAAGTCTCAAAAATTATTCTAAGTCCAGATTTAGGAGTAATCTTTTTTAAAAGAAGGAGGAAGTGGTTTATCACCTACTTTTAGATTATTTAAAGAGAGCGGTTTGCACCAGCAATCCCGGAAATTTTATCCGTCCGCGCTTTTATGCTTAAATTTCTTTATAAAAACATACGGCAACTTTCGGCAAACACGAATCCACTTCCAAAATTGTATATCGACGGTGCTGCCCTTATCGGTCACCTGGGGAAACAGCGTATTAATAATCCTTGAAAAAGGTAAACAAACATGCGAATATAAATCCGTCTATACGTTTATGACTCAGCAGTGCACCTGATAAACAATACTTTTTGCGCCGGTCTACACAGTCGATCTTTGCCAATGTCAGAAGTCTTTGTGCCGGAAACACTTGCTCGCTCCTTTTCATGTAACATTTGATACGTCTTAATATTATAACCTTATAAAAATTTACTAAGATTCTTTTATTGTTTTACTTAAATAAAAATAAAGTTTTCGTAAATTATCAATATAGTGAATATTTATATACACATTATGGTAAAAATGAATAAAGTAAAATTAATTTAAATAAAATCTTGAAGTGATCTTGATTATACTTATTTATTTACATATTATTATTTATTCAAGATCACTGCAATATGTTTAAAATGTAATTGTTTTTGTTCAAAAGAGCATCAATTGTATTTACAAAAAATCAGGTACAGGAACTTTAAATCAATATCGCCTATGAAGCTCTATAGGTTTGATACCGAATGCTGTCGGTAAATTTAATCTATCTGTGTCCACAAATGGGTGTAGATATATTACTTATACAGGGTGCGGCATATCTGTCTCCCTATTTTTAAAGCTTAATAAAAAAAATATTATTGGAAAAACAAATATTTTATTTTAATAACTTGAAAGCAACTACAAAACAGTTTTATTTTATGTGGTTTTGAAAAGAATATCAGCCAAGTGCTGTCCACCATTATCGCGGCACTGTCGCAAGCGATTTCTGAAGTTTTGCATAACCCTGACAAGCATTTCTTGCGGTATTCGCCGACTTTCCAAACGCATGACGTCCTTCAGTTCTCTTACGGTCCGTGGACGGTGTTTGAAGACTTGACATTTAAGGTAACCCCACAAAAAAAAAATCGCAAGGCGTCAAGTCTGGGGAACGTGCGGGCCATGGAATGTCACCTCTCAGGGAGATCAATCGTCCGGGGAACATTTCCCTTAAGAGTTGCAATGATGCTCGGTATGTGTGGGCTGTCGCCCCATCTTGTTGAAACCAGGCATTCTACACATTAAGTTCTGCAAGAGCTGGGGCGAAAAAATTTTGAATCATCGCTATGTAGCGTTCTGAATTGACGGTAGCTGCCCGATTTCCTTCTTCAAAAAAGTAAGGTCCGATTATCCCCATTTCTGACACGGCGCACCAAACAGTGACTTTCTCACAATGCAAAGGCTTTTCATGTATCACTCTCGGATTATCGGCACTCCAATAACGGAAGTTTTGCTTGTTTACACAACCAGACAAGTAAAAATGTGCCTCGTCACTAAAGAAAACCGCCTCCTGAGGTAAATTTTCAAGCATTTCTTCACATGCAGCAACTCGATTGTTCCTATCACGTTCTGACAATTCCTGGGCAACAACCATCTTATACGGATGAAAATGAAGATCCTGATGAAGAATTCTTCGTACAGTGCGGTCAGAGAGGCGAAGGGCGGCCGCATGTCTGCGTGCAGATCGTTTGGGCGACCGTTCCATTGAGCGCCTCACTATCTCGATATTTTCGTTTGTTCGAGCTGTCCGTGGACGTCCACCTCCTTTCTTGATAACAGATCCAGTTTCTCTAAAGTTCTGTACCCACAAAACAATTGATTTTCTGTCCGGGACTTGTCGATTACGAGGAATTTGAAATCTGATGCGGAACGCTCGTTGCGCAGCGATCACGGACTCATTTTCGCGGATGTACACTTCCACGGCGAAAGCGCGCTGTGCGTTGGTCCACATGATGTTTCAGACTAAAGCCGTTTCAAGCTAAAACTGTTTACCTTGCCGCTTGCACTTACGCTATCCCCACTCTTCTGCGAGGCCGCCTGGCTTTACGAGACCGTATTGAAAATAGGGAGACAGTTTTGCCGCACTCTGTAGTATCAAGTGTTGGTCCAATAAAAGCTTGTCATAAATATTGTTGGTTGCATAAAAATTATAATATCTCTGTATATATATATTTAGTAGAAAGATTCATCAGAAATTTAGCTCTAATGCGACTGTAGGCACACATTTCAGACACATCAGCATTAGGGTGGTCCTTACAGTGGCGTAGATAAAAAATTTAGGCCCCCCCGCAAAAATTTTAGGGGGCCCTTCCAAAATACTTGTTTCGAGATAGTAGCATAGAATGTGAATATCGGAGTAATTATAATAAATTTATTTTATAATAAAAAAATCTAAATTATATTTAATTATTTATTTTATAATAATATATTTGGAAACACAAAAAATGCTAATTAGAAGACAAAATGCCGAAACGTCTTTTTTTCAATAGTAGGATATTTTCAACTAACTCTTCCAAATCAACGGACCTACTTTGTTCATGTTCAATACTTATAACAGCCAAGGCACTTAACCGAACTTGTTTAATGGTGCTGCGTAAATAGGTTTTAATTAATTTTAATTTCGAAAACGATCTTTCTGCTGTTGCTGATGTTACCGGTAGTGTTAAATATAACTGAAATAGTGTACATAGATCTGGAAGACTAGTTGCTAAACATGCATTTTCCACTATTAATAAATTGGCTAAGTCCTTAATAGAAGATTTTTGTTCAATTTCATTAAACAAAACAGTCTTAAGATTAATTAATTGAATCGGCAAATCTTCTGAAAAATCAATTCCATATTTGCTCAGAATATGTCTTCCGTATTCCACTATTTCTTCATTCGTTAACTTAACAAATTTTGAGGGATTAAGAAACGAGAAAAGGTTTACAACTTCATTTATGGAATAAAATCTTCTAGATAATTGGTTGATAATAGTATCAAGTGACGCATTATAAACTTCTACTTGAAATTTTTTTATCGGGTTAGGCATTACACAGTCGTTTTCACATTCATCAAAAAACTTTTTAATTCTCTTCTGGCGTTTATATTTTATCATAGGCTGAATATTCCAAGATTCTGCTAGATTTTTAGCTTCTTCTAATTTATCAAAACTTTGTCGCAGTTCTGTCAAGTTTTCTTGACCATTATTGAGCAATTTGCACGTCTCTTCTAAATCACATGAAGGGCTCTGAAGTTGCTTTGAAATTAAATTAACAGTTTCGAGGATTTTACTCTGGAAAACTAGCAATAGAATAAACTCATAATTATCCATTTTATTCTGCAGAGACTTTGCTTCATTTCTGTCATTTTGCTTTTTGCACACCAGGATAAAATTTGACAAACATTGCATTACAGACTGATAATTATATTTTATTGACAGTAAGCATTCAAATCTAGAAGACCATCTTGTTACGCACAGCTTTTTCAGTGTGTACTTAATTTTACTTCCATGTGGTGCAGCTTGATGAAGGACATGCCAGCGTGGCAAGCTTTCACTAAAAAACACATAAATGCTTTGCAAAAGATCATAAAAACTCTGTAGTTTAATGATGTTTTTGACGGAATCATTTAAGACTAGGTTCAAATTATGAGCTGAACAATGAATATAATCAGCTGTTGGAACTCGATTCTTAATTCTGGCTTGTAAACCATTATATTTTCCAGACATATTAGCAGCCCCGTCGTATCCTTGCCCTCGACAATTTTCTATTTTAATTTGAAAATTTTCTAAAGTAGTTAGAACAACAGCTTCTAAACTCTGTGAATCTTGTTCGGTTAGCTCTATAAATCCAATAAATGATTCCTTTATTTCTAGAGTGTTTTGTTTATTTGAATTTTTCTTCATACGTGTATACCTTATAACGAGACTTAGTTGGTCCTTCTTGGATATGTCTTGTGTTGTATCAATTATAAGGGAAAAGAAAGGAGCTTTATTAATATTTTTCGTTAATTTTTTTAAAACGGTTTTAGCCAAATGTACAATTATTTCATTTTGAATATCGGGGCTTAAGTATTTGTTTCGAATATTAGTGCTTGACAAATGAGCTTTTAGAACAGGGTCATAACGTGCTATCAAGTCAATAATATTTAAAAAGTTACCACTAGTTGCTCCAATTTCTTTAACATTTTCTCGATGTCCTCGTAATGGCATATTGCAAATTGATAATGTTCTTATCACATCAAATTTTTTCATGACCACTTATTTGACTATCAATGGTTTTGTTTTTTTCCCAAGTATTATAAACTATGCATGCTTGCAAATGAGCATCACTTCCCTAGTGGATTTTAATTTTTTTACTTAAACCCTTCCAGTCATTAATTGTGCCCTTACACCAATTTACTGATGCTTCATTACTAGAGAACATCCAACACGGTTGACAGTAAACACTATTCAACTTTTGGGAATAACAACCAAAAGCGATCGATTTTTTGACCAGTTTTAGTTTTAATGGTATAATAATCACTACTAAACGCTCTATTATCGTCTTTATTCATTGGAAACGGTCCCATAGGCTTATTTGGCCCTGCAGTAATAATTTTTCTTTTTAAGTCGTCGGAAAGTGATTCCGAAAATAAGGCTCTGTCGGTGTTAAAATATGTTGAATCCTCCTGATAGCAATCGATTTCATTTTTTTCCAGAACTATATCTAATTTTTGTTCGATTATAACATTTTCGTATGGTTCAACATTTTCATCTGATGCAGATGTACTAGCTGTTGAAGCACTTTCAAAAAAACTGCTAATCTTCGGTAATTTACACAATTTTACAACATTTTCTTGTTTCAATTTTCGTTTTTGTGCACCACTCATATATTTTCTTTCGCTCATCTTATTTTGAATACTTCGAACTATACACTTTGGTACACGTTAATTTACTTAGTTAAATTTTGATAAAATTAAATTAGTATACGTACATATGCTAATCACTAATTCGTCACAAAAGTTAATGCACTAATACAAATAGAATTTATTTTCAGAATTCGAACAAACTCGCTGTTAAAATAAAACTGAAGGAATGGAAATAGTTTTTCGTATTTATTCAGTAAAATATTTTTTTACAACTAGGTCATTAAACCAAATGTGCAAATGCAGTTTTATGAAATAAACGTGCCTTTTCATAATTTCGTAATTTCAAGTTTTATGTATTAGTTTATGTACTGTACCTACAATCTATATGCATAACATAGTCATATAACTTCATAGTACATGTAAAATGCAAAATTATTATCGTTGTCTGTCTCTAATGAATTTGCAATTTTTTTTTAGCTCATGAATTTTATACGGACTATATATTACCTACTTGTTAGAAAGCATTTGTGACATCTGTTGTAAAACTGTAAGACTGTGCAGGTCAAAAGTTAGGTAAAAACATGAACCTTTTTTTATATGGACCTGTGTTAAGGCAGAAAATGTAGTCATACTCTGGGTTTCTATATAAGTAGAGATATTTCATTTCTTTTAAAGAAAGAGCAAATTGTCAATACCAGATGTGATATTTTCTTGGAACTGAAAGAGAAATACGAACAATAAAAAAATAAAACTGGGCGAACGTTATCAGAGTAAGAAATACAAATACACGTACTGTTATAATTTTTAACACTAGAAAACAAGTACATATAAAATAACATACACAATTTTTATACATGAAGGATAAAACAGAAATAGTTTTGTAAATTTCATTACTAGTGCGGGGCCCTGAATTTTTGGGGGGGCCCCCGCATTGCGGGTTCTGCGGGCGCCTTATCTACGCCACTGGGTCCTTAGGTGATACAAAAAATTAATTTTTTGAATTCTTACAGTCTTACCCGTCAAAAGTTTTCTAAACATGAATATAATAAGCTATGCAAAATTTGAACCCAATCAATCAACTCTAAGGCCCTCAAGGCCCTTGTTTTAGAGAAGGATATGTGTTATTGATATACTAAACCAATAACCAATACATACCATATTTATAAAGTTATTGAACTATACAGTTAAAATATCAAATATGGTAACACAAAACAAGAAATTATAAAGAAAAAACGCATATAAACAAACAAATTTTATCTAAGCTGTTGATAAAAGCGCTTCTTTGCTGCTGTTTGGAAACTTTTTACGGTAGTCTTTTACAACTTTTAAAAGAAACTGTTTCTGATCTTCATTTTTTGTTAAAATACTGTTAAATTCTTCCATAAGTTTGACACCTCTTTTAGCCGTATCATTGACAACTTTAAGCTCTTTAACGATTGCTAATCCCTTTTGAAAATCTTCTCGAGTGTTCCAAGTAGACGGATGGTGCTTGAAAAACTCACACTCAATTTTAAATCGTTTAAAAAACGCGGCCGTATTTTTTGAAGCAAAATATTGTAGCGGCTGGTTGATAAATGTGGCAACATCTTCTTCTTGAAGTATAGGACGTTTTACATTTTGGAAATTTTGCAAGTTCAATTTTTGTCTCTACGGTAACGCTTTCGTCAAAAAGAGCCAAAGCAATCGTCTCCGATGTCAAATACCAAAGATGACCGCAAAATTTTTTTATCGCTTTACTTGAAAGCTCTTCGTGATTGTTTTTATAAAAAATAAATCTTTTAAAAAACTTAGGTCTTGCAGTGGTGCTTTCGCAGCTATGGGGCAACAAAACCACACTTTAATATAAATACTAGTAACAAAAATACAAATATCCCTAAGGCCCTCACTTTCATGCGACGTTAGTCTAAACTGGCTCCTGAAGAGAAATATTTTAAAACAATAAATGGCTTTCGCCATCCATCTGGCATGGTGGAAAGCACCGGGAATACGAAAACTTACACCTTTAGGAAGTTGGCCACCTAGAAATATTATTGCAAGTTCTAATGACTCCCTGTAGTCTTCTCTAGGATGATGTAGTTCTAACTGGGTGAGACAGAACTGTAAAATAGGATCACGGTAGTTTCTAATTCTAACGCTCACATAATCATCTTGAACTCCAGACTCATAACGTGTTAAGTCAATTTGGCTCCAGGCCTGTTGAAATCTCTTAAAGAGAGATATATCTGGTCCAGATGAGGTACTAATACAGACTTCAAAAGCACATTTTAAAATCAGCGCATAAATGTGATGACGACACGGCAAGTATAACAAGTCTTTATGCCATTTTTGTTCAAGAAGAACGCAAGCGCCATTTATTCTACCAGTGTTTGATGCCGTAGTATCGCAACAAAGAGCTTCAACGCTTTTACTTAGTTGATATTCCTCAAGCAGTTGATATACAGCAGATGCCATCTCATCGCCTTTTCCCGATTCAAGTGGCGGAACACCAAGGAGATGCTCGTTACCATTACAGGTAACAATAATAAGCAAACGGTCCACTTTTTCTTTACCAGTTAATGCCGGAAGTAGTTTTCCGTCCCAATGAATTGTTAGACCTGTTTCGGACTCTTTTAAATTTATCAGATCACTCTTAAGCTCAGCAGCACGCTCGGAGCGTAAACGTTCTCGACACCGATGAATTGAAGATCTATTTATTACCAACTCTTGAACGCAGTGCCCGAGAGCCTCTGCAACTGCCACCAAAATATGAACTGAATTTCTATCACTTATTTTGCACCTGTCTAAAGCAGCTACAAGCCTATGCGTAATAAAAGACTTATTGCCACGCTTCTGAACTTTGGAAGGACCGGGTTTGTCACACTCTACTTCAGAAAATTCTGCATTGTCATCGGATGTTGCATCTGAATCGGTCATAATAACTGCAAGGAAATTTAAAACTACTAATTAAATTAATCTCTATCTAAATAATAATAGTATTTTACCTTCATTTTCATTATTTATGTCTTGATTAAGTCTTTCATGCCTTTCTTGTTCTTTCTTCAACCTTTTTTCCCTCCTCTCTTCTTTTTCTGCAAGTTTTCTGTCAATTCCAGCTAAATATCCCGGTCTCCCTTTTTGCCTTTGTGACAAAAGAAATTTTCGGTCTTCTGCTATTGCTATTGTTGAAAGAGCATCTGCGTGAGCAATATCAAAGAGTACCTCCAACTTTTCTGTGAACGCCGTTTCTTTAGTTCTCTGAGTTGTACTGTTTGTGCCACAATTTTTTTGTAAATTTCGCCATTCATTATACAAAGTTTCCAGCTTTGCAACACAGTGTTGAGGTTCTCGTACCGGAATTTTGGCTTTTTGCCAGAAAATAACAGTTTCGTCAATAGCTAAACGCGCACTTTCTCGAACTGTTAAATTCACGCATCTAATATTATTAAAAAAAACTTGTAGCACTTGTCTGTTCGACGGTAATTTACTACCACAAATTTGGGAAGTTTCACTTCCTATTAAATACAAATTAGATCTTAGTTTACGTTTGGAAGTCATTTTTAAACACACGATACAAAAACTGATGCTTAATAGCTTATACCTTGAAATACACGTAAGAACTAAAGCGGAAAGCGAGAGCTAGCGATGCGCGCTCATACTTATATACTATATACTGTGCGTGTGCGCCCAGCGGTTGTTACACTAATGTTCCCACCACTTAGTAACAAGTTCGTACACGTCGCGTCGATTATCATTATTTTACGTGATACACACCCAAGATTAGTTACCTAGTATTAGAGGCGACACAAAAACCATTGTTTGAATATTATTCACTATTGCCAATTTTTGACTTACGTGAGGCACGACTTAATGACAAGTGATCAGGCTGAAATTTGGCAGGGCGTTATATATTTACAAAAGAAAAATAAGGGGGGGGGGGTGAGACGTTTGAAATTTAGAAGTTCAAAAATAAGGACCACCCTAATCAGCATCAGCAGTTGATTGGGAGTAATGAGCCTGAAACATTTGTGTAGAGTTGCACTATAGTGGAATTTCGTGATCATTGGTTTTATTCATGTCTGTCTATAATAATAAATCCGATGCGGTCCAGTATCAATGCAAATGGTGTCTGTAATTGACTTACGCGTTGCGCTTTAGAAATTTTGATGTTATTAAATCGGCAACTTGGAAATGTCTTCCTTTATTTGTTCTACCGCCAGTGTCGTGCCTAGATCGATATTTAATTAACAAAATAACAATCACCATACTTACATGCAACTATAACATAGCCAATGTGATGAAATAATACTAATAACTTGTAGCTTCAGATTCATATTATGTTAAAAGTTGATATCAATAATTTTAAAAATCACTGCTAGAAAACCCTTTAAACTCACTTGAGATTCTAACGTCAAATTGGACAATTAAGTTGAATTCACTCAAAAATGGAAACAGTTAAACGTAAAAATTGTAAACTACAAATAGCAGAGCGTAAAGCAATTACAGGCACAATATATATTTTTATGTATCAGTGATACCACTTTTGCTTGATTTATATCTGTATCTATAATGCTATGTAATATAATGGCTAATGTATTCCTGTCTAACTTTCCTTCCTATTTCCAAATAATTATTTGCCATGTTTTGATCTAGAAAAAATATGTGTATAAAATAAAATATAGAAAACAAACACTAATTTAAATGTATTACCTTGTTCGTCATTCATTTCATCTCCACATTCAAGATACTCTTGTAAATATAAATTACTACGTAATTCCATGTTATGCAATACACAGCATGTATAAATAATGTTGGCTGCCTTTATAGGATGGTACATTAATGTACGCAATCTGGAGAGACACCGAAATCTGCCTTTCAAGATAGCGTTTATTCTCTCAATAACATTACGAACTGACTTTAATTCAATATTAAACTTTCCTTCGGGGGAGTTTGACTGTGCGTTATTGATTGGGGTGAATAACCACGGCTCCAAAGGATAGCCACTATCACCTGCATTAGAATATGTGCATTATTAGTCACTTTATAAATTACCTGTTACATGGGTTGTTCTATCTCCATTTTCAAAGTGTCTTCTTAGGTGTTGCTTAATGTTGGACGTTTTCCATATCGCTGCATCGTAAACAGATCCAGGAAACCGGGCATTGCAACCAATAATTTTTGCATCTGAATCACAAATCTAAAATAAGTTCATTGTAAATCTTTGAATTACATTTCTTAAATTTCTTACTGACCAACATAACATTTATAGAATGTTTGCCTTTTCTATTTATATATACAAAAGGAGGGTGTTGTTCATCGGCTAAAGGTGGAGCAAGTATATCAACATGTGTGCCATCAATTACACCTACATATCGTGCACCCTATTTTTCATAAAAACTAAACAACAATAATTTTTAGAACGTTTAAAAAGATGTGATTGCCATTGGTGCTATCGATTAAACAAAATACATCTCCGGTCTCCCATTTTTTTCCATAAAAACAAAATAAAGAATTTTTAGAATATTTTGATACCCTTACTTAACACGATTCTTCTATTCACAATCACTGGGAAATTTTAACCATTCAGGGCATAAATTGTTTGATATGACAAGACAGACCTCATGAACTATTCGACGTATGACTAAGAGAAACAAAGCTATTAACACCAACACTATAGGTGCCTGATGCTACGAAATTTAATGTTGTTAAAACCTGTAACAAATGTATAATGTGCACTATATAGTTAATATGCATTTCAAGTGATGTTTATGATAATAACCTTCAAATGTAATGGTATATTTGTTTGCCCGATATGTCCATCCAATAACTGGATCAGGTTTGTGTCCTTATTAAGTCTAAACATGTCCTTATTAAGTCTAAACATGTGTTTAAAATGCCTGTTGGGTATTTCAAAAGGATTTCCGTGATCTCTTAAACGTTTTCGGAATATACGCATATAATTTCTAAAATAAAGAAAATACTAGAATACTATGTATACTCTATAAATTTTATATTGTCGATTACCTACCTGTTGTGATCTTCATCTAATAATAATGCTATAAAGCCATTCATGTTTGCAAATATAAACAAACAATAATATATGTAACAAATAAATTAACAGAAACTATATAAATATAACAACAGGAACAGTTGCCACGTCTGTGCATGTGAACGGAAGAACTAGCCCTAAAACCAAACAGGCCGGAAGCGCAATCAAGTATGGCGCATACGGGGAAATAAATTCTCTTCCGACGGTACGGTACACTCGGTATGTCGAATTAAAAAAAAAAAAACTTTAGCTTTGCTCGTCTAATACAAAAATAAGCTACGTATCGGAGACCGTTTGATCACCTTTAGTACACCTTACCTTTGCTTCCCAAGTGCGGTGGAAAACGGAGATAACAATTATGCCACTAGCTCTTGCGGAGGGTAGGCGTGCGTTCTGTCGAGACAGAGATGGATGAGAGACCAGGCGCTTTGCCTTCTTGGAATGTAATTAATCCTTATCCCAATGTAAACAACCTGCACCTGTGGTATCGGAGAATATTGTTTCCGCTGCCACCTAATGTAAACTATAGTTACATTAATTATATTAATTTTTTTCCACTCAGGTGTCACGTGCTGTTGAGTAACGCGTCGAGCTGCTCAAGTAACCATGATCTCTTCGAACGTGGGGTGTTACGGGATTGAGATAAAGAAAACATGAATTTTTTAATAAAACAAAATATTTAATAATGCTAAGGTACTTTTCTTATAATACAATAAACATTACAGAATGCGATAAAACATTAAACAAATAACACAAAAAGAATGTACTTGGCGCTATCTCGGTCTCTGAAATCTTATTTGCGCAAAGCTATAATAATCCCGCTGATGATTCTCCGTAAATTTAACATTAACCACAACAAAACAAAACAAAATATACTAACGACTTACCGACCTTATTGTCACCCAGCCTATCGTCTACACCACCACAAATTAACCAAACTCACAAATCAAATATCACTCACTGGTGAATTTAATTATTTATTACAATAGCTTGAACGTAATTTATATAACGCAGAAAAGATAAACACATACAAAAAATTATAAAACACAATTTTACAAAAAAGAATTAAACTGGTTACACAATTATAGGCAGTTCATACTCTCTTAGACCGAATTCTTAATACACAACATAAAACTCAAGTTGAGGTTGAGATCCTGTCGAGCTGTTTGACTTCTGCCGGAACTGTCGGGACTTTAGAACTCTCGGAACGGTCGGAGCCCCGCCGAAACTCTCCTTATTTTTCTTCTGCACCTAGTTTTATCAGTTCTTGGTCTAATTCTTTCACGCCCTGTATACGGTTAACGTGCCCATTTTTAGTTCTTATTGGTCGAACTTATTTTGGATATGTTAGTTGAAAGTATGCCTTTTACATGTACTTTTTTATTTTGGTCTTGTCATTAATATAATTTAGATACCACTGTGTGTGTTCTAATATTTTTTTCCGTAGACGTAAGAATGTCTAAAACACACTTGACTAAAGGTCTGTTCCTAACACATGTTCTTCTTCAAGTATGGTCTGTGCTTTGTTACAACTCAGAATTCTACATACTTTCCGCATTACCAATTACTATTGACATATTTATGCAACTTTAACAATAGAATTTCCAAACCACCCCATAATAAACTACTTGAAACTCATGTAACGGATATCTACTGACCGTCTGCTTTAAAGTGGCTGGCGACAAGTGCTCTATATATCACTTACACGTAACAGCATTATTTCACACACTACTACTTTCCCTTGACGAATATTTATGCATCCCTTTATAAGGTACTTGTATATTTCATTTCCCTTGACAGTCTTAGAACTAATATATTTCTTTTTAGCAATATGTATACATTTCTCATTGGTCCATGTACATAGACTATAGGTGTGGTTTTAGTGTATAAGATTTCTTGTGCCGCCCTTTTTAATTTAAGGAGAGGGGTTTTACGAAATATTGACCGGAATAATATAAAAAAAATAGAAAATAATTAAACAAATGCATGAAAAAAAAATATAAAATTTTAACTAATAAATCGCGTAAGCCGATTTATTACATTCCTCTCCCCTTAAATCAAAGAATTGTTGCCAACAATTCTTAACTTACTTAAACAACTATTAACAAAAAGAAATGAGGGCCGTGCCACGACATGGAAATTTGTTGTCGTCATCAATTATTTCAATGATGCGAACAAACTAAAAAAAACGTAAATGTACGTCCTTTATACTCATAAATTAATTAATTTAAAAACAACTTTCTTGTCGTGTCACTTTACCTCTTGAATTCTTACATAGTCTTAACTAATCTTAAGGTCCCTAGTTCTCGGTATTCGTCACTATGATCGTCTCTGGCGTTCACTAAACTCTTAAGTACGCTGTTCTAATTTTTCGTTGCACTACTTTTCCGTTTACTCAGGATCGGAACACTGCTGTCTTTGTACAACCCGTTGCCAGTTGGCAATTATTGTTCACTGCACTCGCGATATTCGCACAGTCTTCTTCTGCTATCTATCTGCTTTCTGGAGGCTTCTCTGCGTTTAGCTTGTGTTTACAAAACGCCATCATAAGGTCAGTAACAGCTATTACTAACGTTAGCTTCCCAACAAGGAAAGTCATATGGACAACACTGATACTGGTACAACAGTGTCGTCGCTGAACATAGTTGTTCTTGAATTTTGGAGATACTTTTGTGGCACAGGACGAAGAAGTATCACTTATGTAGACCTATTTTACTACGGATATGCCTGTCTGTAATATCTCACATTGCACTGGTTCATGTTAACATCGAACGACACTTCTGACTTGCACTTCTACTGTTGAATACTTAGTAGATGTGTATTTTCTTTTTCATGGTTGATTCCTTCATTGAACTTCGTGGCATTGGAATAATGGCATCTTCTGTATTTGAATCACCTGATTGATTGACAGCATACCTCAATCTTGATTGAACTTCCTACTGTGTGTTCCTAGGCTGATTCGGACATTTGTCTACCATACTTCTTGCGGTGCCAGTTTGAATAATTGATAGCCGGAAAATACCTGCAGAACCCATTGCACTATAGGGACCTTAAACTAACAAAAAAAACATACTGGGATTAACTGTTGATCCGCCAACTTATCCGTTAGCCTTGTGGATCTATACTTATACATTAAAAAAAACTACATGCACAAAATTAAATATATATATTAAACCCGTTACCTTAAATATTTTACATTATCCGCCAATATTCGGAGGCTGGTCCACGGCTTTTTAATTGATATCTAGGTAATCGAGCTTCATTTTCATCCTTTTCTTCTCTTCTTCTTCGTCTATCTTCTTCTATATCATGCCCTTTTATTAAACATTTTCAAGACAGACCGTCTCTAATGATGGGGTGATAACCTTTGTTGTAGTCTAACCCTTGGGTTGCATTTGCCTCTCCTAATCGCTCTTCTTTTTCGTCTTCTTCCTCTCGACTGTATTCGCTAATTTCGTCAACACTTTCTTCGTCGTAGTATCACTTTAGCCTATTAAGGTGTACTATTTGCTCACTACCATCAATTATTCTTTAAATTCTCTTCCTTTTCTTTCTCTTCTTCTTCTTCTTCTTCATCTTCTTCTACACCATGCTCCTCTGTTAGGCTTTCTTGGGACAACCAGTCTCTAATCATGGGGTAATAACCTTCACTGTACTCCAACCCTTGGGCTGTATCTGCCTCATCTAATCTTTCTTCTTCTCCGTATTTTTCCTCTCGACTGTATTCGCTATTTTCCTTATCACTTTCTTCGTCGTACTATCGCTTTAACATCTTCAGGTGCACTATTTGCTCACTACCATCAATTATTTCTTGATTTCTATAGGTCACGGCCCCAACTTTTCAACTATTAAGTATGAATCTTTCTACACTTTCGTCAGTTTTTTTTTTGCTTTTTTTTTGTTATAATTGCGGGATTCCTTAGCAAAACTTATGTGAAACCTTTATATTAGGGTCACTGACATCCTTATTACATTGTAACTCTCTTGTTTTAACTAATTTGGCTAATGAGTGTCGTAAAGCGTTCACAAAAATGTAAATATAGAGATTAACCAAAGTTTTATACTAATAAACAGATCAGGATCTTTTTTAAAAAAGAAAAAAAACCAACGGGATTTTTTCTTTTACTCTAAGTAATCTTTAAAATGAAAAATAAACCTACTAAAATTAAATTTATTTTGCAATTACTTCAATCATGAAACAAAACAAAAAAAAGCAATAGCACTCTCACCAAAGAAACAATTATATATATAATTACATTAAATATTTAACAAAAGGCGTAAACAAGCATATTCTGTCTAAATAATAATTCACTTTTCAAAACAATATTTCGGTCTAGACGTTAGACCATAAATTATTACTGTCACACTATGTCAGGTAGCTGACCCTTAGTAAAAGGTTCAGATGCTACTCTCTTAACACCTAAAGGGGAAAAAAAGATAAACTGATGCAATAGCACAATCCGCTGTTCAAGTACCTTGCACTTATTCAAAACTAATAACTATTCTGTATCTCTCTTTATTACCTATACGGTACTCGTAACTATACCTGATAATACAAAAAAAACAAAAGACAAGGAAAAAAAGGAATATACTTCAGTTTAATTCGAATGAATTCGTATATTGATATATATACTCTGCTTAAAAAAATATACGTCTAATCTATGTTGACTTGTCAAAATCATTACAAAAGTCCTGTAAGTCGCAGACGCGCCTAAACATATTATTGATTGATACTTAATTGTTTATGCAGACTAAAATTATACGTGCATAAATATTTAAACCTTTTTGTTTATACACAAAGAGAAAAAGCTAAATATATATATATATATAAAATAATATCTTGTTTCCTAACTCTATTACATGTCTGTTATGTACATTTAACAAAATTTCTTATGTTTTAATTAATTAATAAATAATTTCTTATGTTTTAATTAATTAATTGATTAAAGTGTAGTTCAAGTCTGTTTTGTTTTTATTTACGTTTTTAATTAATCTGTCTATTTATTTAATTCTCACTTAGTAAGTAAATTCAGAGTCCCATGCATAAAGGTAAATCAAAATCCATCAAATTCTAAAAGGAAGCTAAAAACTAGTAAATCGCAAAAGTAAATTATAAACTAGTAAATTCTTAAAGTAAATTATCAACTAATAAAAAAAAATGAATTATCCCACCGCTGCCACCAAATTGTAAACAGCCTGCACCTGTGGTATCGGAGAATATTGTTTTCGCTGCCACCAAATGTAAACAATAGTTACATTAATTAGATATAATAATTATATTACTTTTTTTCCATTCAGGTGTCACGTGCTGTTGAGTAACGCGTCGAGCTGGTCAAGTAACTATGATCTCTTCGAGCGTGGGGTGTTACGGGATTAAGATAAAGAAAACATGTATTTTTTAATAAAACTAAATATTTAATAATGCTAAGGTAGTTTTCTTATAATACAATAAACATTACAGAATGCGATAAAACATTAAATAAATAACAAAACAAAAAGAATGTACATGGCGCTATCTCGGCCTCTGAAATCTTATTTGCGCAAAGCTATAATAATCCCGCTGATGATTCTCCGTAAATTTAACATTAACCACAACAAAACAAAACAAAATATACTAACGACTTACCGACCTTATTGTCACCCAGCCTATCGTCTACACCACCACAAATTAACCAAACTCACAAATCAAATATCACTCACTGGTGAATTTAATTATTTATTACAATAGCTTGAACGTAATTTATATAACGCAGAAAAGAGAAACACATACAAAAAATTATAAAACACAATTTTACAAAAAAGAATTAAACTGGTTACACAATTATAGGCAGTTCATACTCTCTTAGACCGAATTCTTAATACACAACATAAAACTGCGATTGTTTTATAGGATGACTTAAGTCGAGGTTCAGATCCTGTCGAGCTGTTGGAATTCTGCCGGAACTGTCGGGACTTCGGAACGGTCGGAGCCCCGCCGAAACTCTCCTTATTTTTCTTCTGCACCTAGTTTTATCAGTTCTTGGTTTAATTCTTTCACGCCCTGTATAGGGTTAACGTGCACATTTTTAGTTCTTATTGGTCGAACTTATTTTGGATATGTTAGTTGAAAGTACGCCTTTTACATGTACGTTCTTATCTTGGTATTGTCATTAATATAATTTGGACACCACTGTGTGTGATCTAATATTTTTTCCGTAGACGTAAGAATGTCTAAAACACACTTGACTAAAGGTCTGTTCCTAACACATGTTCTTCTTCGAGTGTGGTCTGTGCTCTGTTACAACTCAGAATTCTACATACTTTCCGCATTACCAATTACTATTGACATATTTATGCAACTTTAACAATAGAATTTCCAAACCACCCCATAATAAACTACTTGAAACTCATGTAACGGATATCTACTGACCCCGTCTGCTTTAATGTGGCTGGCGGCAAGTGCTCTGTATAACACTTACACGTAACAGCTTTATTTCACACACTACTACTTTCCCTTGACGAATATTTATGCATTCCTTTAAAGGTACTTGTATATTTCATTTCCCTTGACAGTCTTAGAACTAATATATTTCTTTTTAGCAATATGTATACATTTCTCATTGGTCCATGTACGTAGACGATAGGTGTGGTTTTAGTTTATAAAATTTCTTGTGCCGCCCTTTTTAATTTAAGGAGAGGGGTTTTACGAAATGTTGACCGGAATAATATAAAAAAAATAGAAAATAATTAAACAAATGCATGAAACAAAAATTAAATTAAATTAATTAACTAATAAATCGCGTAAGCCGATTTATTACACCAATATAAATTGACCCAAGAGCGAGGTCAATTGAATGCACTTAGGTTACCAGCAAATAAATCAACGTACAGATGTCAATAACACAAATTTAATTAAGGTATAAGAGCAAAAGGTTAAACATTAACAGCAACAAACAGGAATTAAAAAAAAACAAATTACGTTGTTCAGTTAAAAATAAATTTGGCCTGGTAAACTGGTCATCCTGTATACTAACAGAAAACCGAGTCAGTACTCGAGTACAAAAATTAAAGAATACAATTTCAATTAAAGTTATAGTTGAACAAATTAAAGAATACAATCTTCATTAGAGATGCAATATTACAGTAAAGAAAAGAACAATATCGGTATGAATTGCTATCGTACAAAATACATGAAAGTAATCACAATTAGTGCGATATTCGTTCAAAATTAAAGGGCAACAAACTTAAACAGAGATATAATCGTACATATTTAAAAGAAAACAATTACCGTAACATGGGGCGACTTTAGTAATTGTAAAAAGTTTTTTGTTTGTAATTTCTTTCCCAATTTTGTTACAAATATACAAAAAAACTTGTTGTAATCAATAATTCTCAGAGAATAGACTAATGCCATCACTTTTAAAGAATTTTAACTAATTGCAACAAAAAAAAATAAAAACCACCCGATCAAATTTACACTAGAAATGGGGCGTCTTTGATCCATGCTCCGAAAGTGACTTATATGAAGCATTACTGCTATAGATGGGCCAAACTCGCCCCATTTTCAAATCGGTTCTGCCGATTTTGTCAATTAATAATTTTTATTATGCGGGGTGACTTTGATAACTTTGTAGAGAGTACCTAACTCATTCGTCACAAATAATTTTATTATTATTTTTATTACAAATGTTTAAAAAAAGTTACAATAATTCAACCACATCAACTTTACGCTCAAATGTAAAAGTTTGGTTGTCTTCTTGGGTCGGAGTTGGCAGAACAGCAATAATATCTGCAATGGGAACTGTGGAGATATCCTTCACAACCAGTTTGAAATTTGTTTTTTTTGCATCAGTAGATTTTAGGCCAACAACAGTCCATTCGTCTTTTGAAAATTGTTCTCGAATTCTGCACACGTATCTGTAAATACAAGAGGTTCTTTTTCCGGACACATACTTTATGAGAACAAATGCTTCTGGAAGAAGTAGTTCTCGTTCTGGATAACGGTAGTCCACTTCCTCAACTATTTCTTCCATGACTTCATCAACTCCCTGATCTTCGACTTCCTCCTCTTCGCTATAGTCATTATCTTCGGAGCTGCTACTATCTGTATTTGTAGCAATACTTCTTCCAGGAACAACATTCAGTCTCGTTTTCTTTCGACGCACTCTCTCATTTCTTTGACCATACCTTTTCTCGCGAAGTAGGTTGGATAATGTGTCGTTAATTTCTTGGGTCGGATCATGTTGTATTTCTGGTAGTTTGTCTAATACTTTGTTTCGATTTCCTGGATAAATGCCAGTAGCAAAAAATCCATTTATTAAATTTCGCTTGACACCAGACTCTTCATTATCGCCTGGTTTGTTCTTGCTTTGGGCAGTTACATTATCCATTTTTTCCAAAGCAAGTTTTAACAATGACGGGAATTGATCTTTGGGTATTCCAGAAGTTGATGTATGTTTCAACTTGAAATTTAACAACACTGTACGCCAAGCTACTTTAAAGGGCTTAAAGAAAGCGACATCTAAGGGCTGTAAAAGGTGTGTCGAATGTGGAACAAGACAAACAAAAGATATGTCATTTTCTTCACACGTTCGTAAAACATCGTCGTTAAAATGTGACGCTAAGTTGTCTCCTATTAACACCTTTCTACCTTCTAGTTTTCTGGCATGAGGCAAAAACAAAGTCCGAAACCAGTCTTCAAACGTAAGGCTATCCATCCAACCATGAGAAGTACGATTAAATCGACACCCTAACGAACAGCATGATTTTTGACAACAGGGTTTACCATGAATGCCCCCTTCCTTCCAGGTGTTATACAAATGTTCACTTTTATATATGATGTATGGTGGAAGAAGCGTTCCATCGGCTGTTCCACATACCATAATTGTGGTACACGACTTTGAATGATTTACAATATTTTCTGGATATTTAACCCCTCTACGATAAATTAGTCGCCTTGCTCCAGGATCGTCGCCAACGTTGGTTTCGTCATAATTGAAAATATTAGAGGGAGGAATTCCCTCCAATGTATTCTCTAAGTTAACAAAGTACTCCTCTATGGATAGTCTGGACACACTTGCTCTAGCTTTATTAATGTTACGGGAGACACGTTGTGAAACGTCAGTTTTGTGTCGTAGAAGAAGACTTAAAGCCCAATCTTTACCAGGAAGATTATTTGAAAATTTTTGTACTACCCGTCCTTTTCTGTCTAAATAATTTTTTGCTAACATTCGTATTTCCATCAAATCAAGAGGAAAACCCCAATCGGCACATTTCAGTGCAGCCGCTAAAAAAGCATTTTCTTCTTGTTGCGAAAAGATACATTGACCACCAACCGTTTTACCGTGTCGACCGTGATATTTATTATTAATTGTCCCATACGGTATTTTATATCTTGCAGCTGCAGCTTTCATTGTAAGTTCTCCATCAGCCACCTTTTCAATTGCTTCATTTAGTTGATCTTGTGTATAATTTTTATAATTTCGAGATCCAAGTGGCTTCACATATTTTCTCACCATCTGAATGATTATAAAAGATGATTATTAGATAAAATGATTAATTAATTCATATTGTTAATAGTTATGGGGTTAGTGGTATCACTAGCGAGGCGAGATTGATCGGATGGTAGTAGATCAAATTCGCCCCGACGTGTGTATCAAAGTCACCCCTCGGCAAAGAACATTTAATTACGAAAAAATTATACAGTTTCAATGCAAATATTTGAGGTTATGGATTGACAACACATGTACTTGTATGGCTCAACACTTAAAAGTAGCTCACATATCACACTTACTTTTGTGTACTCGAAGTTATCTGACTACATCCAAGTCGTTGAAAAAGAGGGTGTGGAGGAAATCACCTCAAAAGTAAAAATTCTTTAAGGTAACAGAGCGTGATGCACACACACAACAATCTTATGCACTCTAGTAAGTGTTCCGCGCACAAAATTGCCATACACTTCCCGCCTCGCCCTAATGGCATCAAAACAAATGCGCGCTGAAGCAAATATCAAAGTTGCCTCCAGAAATCAATGTCACCCCATTTTACGGTACTTGTCTTTTACAAAGTTCTGCACCAAGGTATTCAAGGGTTACCTACCCCCTGTAAATACAAATATTAAATTTATTTAACAAATAATAAGAGAGTTTTAAACAAATATCAGCTGAGGATAAGACCTCGCAATGTAACTTTACATTAATAGACAGCCCTTGCTTCTGCAAGAGATTATTCAATAAAAAAACACGTCAACTTCTGGTTAAATTCAAGCAATAATTCAATGAAATCGTTAAGTCTTGGAAAACGCTTAAAATATCAAAACAAATTGTTAAATCATTAGATTTGAGCTACATTATACTAACAGAAATAAATTATTAAGCCATTAACTTGAACAACGTTAAAATTCAAAACCAAACTGTTAAATCGGTAACTTTGGACAATATTAAACTAGCAGAAATTAATTCAGACATTAACTCTGAACAGCATAAAAAGTCATAAATAAACTGATACAAGCTTGAATTTGAGCAACATTAAGAGTATCAAAAATAAAACCTAAGTCACAGGGAACAAACTTGTCTTATAACCTCCGATCAAACCAAATATCGGGGTCCAACATGACACCCAAAAGGCTAAACAAATGAATCAAATTATTAATTAAACTCTGATACACTGGCCCACAATTAAAATAGCGTAATTAACCTAAGCTAACTTCCAAAAGTTCAAGGAAATAAAAGTTGTGCTACTTATCTTTACGAGCACATGAATTCTACTCATTCAGGCACATCACCCATAAAATAATTCCCTGATGACTGAAATATGAGTCGATAGCCACGGTGGTAATTTTTACAGCATTTTGGCTGAAGGATGCTCTTCCCTCGAATATATATTTTTTCCCAGGGTACAATTTTACAACGGCATCAAGATGGCGGCGGAATGATGTCGATACAAGCGGAAATTAAAACGTGTCGTGCTTCTTCAATCTTGACAAATCCAGGTTATCCCAACTGCTAAAAATTAAGGGGAACGAACGAGTAATTACTACGAACCTAAATAACATTAGGATGCTAAACATCTTACCAGCGATGATCGTTTAAATAAATGTCGGCCAACCAAATCCGTAACACATACGAAAACAGGAATAACGGGAAAATCTACGTACTCTTGCACCATCCGCAATTATCTAGCGCACCACTAACTCAATACGGCAATAAACACTATAATTTTAATAGCAAAAGTACGGCGGACATTATATCATACTCTGCAAGCGATGTAACGTTCAATCCCCAAGTAACAACCCAAAAGTGACAGATCTCCGCGTCTCTCACCCAACCAATGAAATACCGCCACGGTACAGAACCATCTCTGCCACGCAAAGCGAAACACTCGTCGTTGTTATACAAATGAACCAAACATGATAGGCTATTTACAAATTACCGGAAGCAATACACAAACACAATTATATTACAAACAGAAAACAGACAGTAGGGTTGGAAAAGGAAAATCAAAAGACGTTAATTCGAACTTAACGAACCAAGTCACATTAGCGTTAACTTCAACACGGCCAGATGGCGCCAGCGTGTCGATGCTAACCACTTATTAATTTAAAACAGAACTAAAGGGTGATCACTCACAATGAAAACCATAAATAAGTCAAAGGAAAATACCCAACCTCCGGATATAAGGAACTAACATTCCGACAGTAAACTAAAAGTGTAATTCTGAAAAAGTTATAAAATGTTAAATAAGGCATAGAAATTCAAAAAAAAGTGTAACAGTATAATAACAATAATTATATAATAACCTACAAAATCTTGACTCACGAACGTTTTGACACTTCTACGTCACTAACAGTAAAAATTCCGAAAATCGTCATCGAAACGTCATTTCGTTGCTAGGTACCGGAACATTCCTATAACCGTAGCTTACGAGAGGGTTTCAGAATCCCACCATTATTAAGTTCGATATTATGACCTGTAATTCTCATGTAAATTTACCGTTCCTTTCTGTATCATAATCAATATTATTTAACAATCACTGTACATTTGTGGAATAATAAAAGTATGTGATGAAAACATGTAATTTAACGTATTGCAGTGCCCTCTTATAAAAATATGAGAACATGCCGCACTATATGTTGTGGGTATAGTCATCTGTATATGCTGTGCTCTAAAAATTATCCTTTTTACACCAAAAGCTAAATTGGTTTTGTATTTAATTTATATTGTAATAGCATGTACCGAACAACTATTGTGGGTTCTGGCAATGTATGTGATTCCTTCTCCTTCACTGGTAACCTTTCTCTTACTTATGATAGGGACGAGGTAATAGCTTTGTTTAAAGAAAAAAAACGGAATGTCTATATAACATGATCATATACTTTTTATTTAATCATTTGTAAATTCAAATACCTTTTTTTTTTTTTATTTTATATACACCTTAATGCTCTATACTATACAAATACATAATTGAAAATATATATCATTTATACCCGATGCCGGTTATAATGTATGTAAATCTTTTTATTGTGCATTCATGATGCTAAATAAAAAAAATACTTATCCTGTATTTAAATAAATGAAAACTTTTATTGTCCATTGATAATTTTATTTATCAATGTAATTGTTTTGATATTGGCTTCAATTAATTGCTTTAGACAACCATTTGCACGCGTTGTTTCTAGCTTTTAATCTTTGCCGTGTAAAACGTTTAATTATGTATTAACATGACTTGAAAAAGATTAATGATGCCTGGACAAAGTATTGAAGAAAGTACTCATTCGCACGCAGCATTTCTCCAATTACCCAACACCATTACTCCTATTTTTGTTGTAATTATAACTTAATGAATTAAAAACCTGACAGGATAATATTTGCGTATCTATACTGTTCAACGTTATATTGAGTAATCATTTGCACGCAAAACCAATATTTGTTTAACAGTTTAGATAACTCTTTTTCAAAGAAAACTTATTTGCTATCTTTAAACATTTCATCAAATTGTTTATTTTGAATGTCCATCTTGAACTCTTCAAAATGAATTTAAATGTATTGATAAAAGAAAATTATTGTGAATGAACGTGATAAAAAGATAATGAAATTACTATTCTACTATGTAACAATTAACAAAAATATCAATCGCAATCATATTATTTTGAAAGCGTCTTATTCTCCCGAAGTCGTAATAAGAAGTTCCTCTTGTCGAATCTTGTTTCGAATTTTTATAGCGACAAAAAATGTAACGTTGACTAATGCGCCCTCTAGTCCATCTTTTAGGTTGGCATTGGAGTATATCTTCCAGTGAAATCGCTGCCCACATGTTGCCGCCGTGATACACACACGCACACACGCACATATTGTTCTGACAGTTCTTATTCACCAAATGTCAACACATCGAAAATTGTTTTCTTATTTAAAAGTCTTTTTCACTGCCTCGTACTGCATTTCCGACGGTAGGTTTATTCTTGTTGTTAATACCATCCTTCTTTGTATTTATTAATGAACCTATTGCCTTGTTCATTGTCCAATACATATTTTCTTTTCCCATTTATTAATGTTATCCTCACTTTTCTTGCAGCTGGATTGTGACTCGGTAGGATTGGAAATACGTTGGAAAGAACGAATATTTTTCTTTCAACACTGCCTGCACCTGGAAGACACGGTTGTTTCTCCATTCCATCTCTGTTCTCTATCCATGATATTTCCATCGGTGATATGTCTATCTGCAATAAACTTTACACAAGTTTTATATTTTGTTATCTTTTGTAGGTCATGAAACTGTACACGTCTGTTTCCAGTCTCTGAAGCATTGTGTTACAAACAAATCATAAACACACACACTTTTTATTTATGTTATCAGCTACCTTCTTATACAAAATGTTATTGCTGATCGGGTTTACGTTTTATATATATTTATATCCTTTTTTAGTCTCTAGTCATAAGCTAAGGTAATTTCTATCTTTTAATATAATTTAGTTTTTAAACTCTTTCATAAAGTTTTATTACTTTATGCATGTAAATCATAATAATTTATTCAGCCATATTTATCTTTCTTGCATATCGTATTTGATTTTTTTCATACAATTCTGTTGCTTTTACATGACTAATTCTCTTGACTGTTCCGTCCATTAACATAACCCTTTCTCGATTATTTGCTTTCATTACCCTTTTTGTCTTAAACAGCGGTCCATTATTTAGAATGTTTAATGCAATCTTTACGCATTGTATAAAATTAGGTTCTTTTTCATGATATGTAAACCATACATCTTGTGTATCTTTTCTACAAAAGAAATAGATTGCTTATATTTATCTTGTCTTTTATTTCATACTTATTTAATATTTTTATTCTACATTCACTCACTATTCAATTGAATAATAATGAATTTTAAATTATGTGTTTGTATTTGACTATGTGTATGCAACTTTATATACATTCATGTAATTTGTTGCAAATATTGTTCTTCACATCCAAATACGATTTTTGTCATTTTTATTTCATTTCAAAACTTAAACTTATTCTTAAAGCTATTCTTATTTTATAAACTTGCGAGATACCATGGCAGTATGTAAATAAATGTATATAAATTTATTGAAATGCACGTGTTTATTTTCTTGGTAACTATGTAAAGGGGAGTTGACACTGATGCAATTAGTTGCAGCGATTTCTCGCATGTGAAAAGTTGCATGAATGGTGCAACTTTTAAGAGTTGCACGGTAGGTTCACACTGGAAGTACATGCAATTTTTCACAAATGCAATTTTTTTTTGTGGTACTACCAGCATTACATAATTGTGCATCATTACCATTACCATTTATCGCACATTTACCATTTATGAAAATTTACGACCTCATATTGTGACCTTACTTTTGAGCAGCTTTTGAAATTCGGGCCATAAATACGTAAGTCGTATGGTGACCACAACTCATTTATTTAAAATCGGTTCAGTGTTATATGTGGATTGAGAATTCAGTAAAAATTGAACTTTTTACTTTAGATAATGGACCGTTTAAAAGTAGCTGCAGCAACTGCACTAATAATAGGTGCTGCTACAATGCCAATGAAACCAAAACGGCAGTGGTGGGTTAGGTCATGGATTGAAAGCGAAATTCAAGGGGAAATTTCAGTTTCATAAATTTTGAACTAAATGACGATCCTACTAGCTATCACAATTTTTTACGAATGCCTAAAGTAGTGTTTGATGAATTGCTAGCCGTGATAGAAAGTGATATCAAAAAGCAAGATACACGATTAAGGGATGCGATTTCAGCAAAGGATAAATTGATAATTACCATAAGATTTTTAGCTACAGGTGTGTCGTAGCAGATTCCAATTTATTTTACTTTTGGAGTAATACACTACTGTACACTGATATTCTTTCTTTATTTTGTTTATATCGGAATAAGTTTACAATCGACACATTAACTGACGTTACTAATCTGTCATTTCTAAATCAATCTTATTTATATTTTCTCTGCGTCATGACAACACAAAAAATTGTCGAAATTTCTACTTGAGCGTTAACAAGGTGAATCTTACAAGAGTTTAAGTTATTCATTCAGAATAGGACAGTCTACTATTTCTGAAATGATACCATTCGTGTGTAGTGCAATATATAAAAAATTAAAAGACAAATATTTAAAGGTGAGTAAATAAAGTTAAATTAGTCTTATGCTTACTAAATTACTATATGTATTTTTAAGATGCCATGCACATCAGCAGAATGGTTGAACATAAGTGAGGAGTTTAAAGAAAAATGGAACCTACCAAATATTCTTGGTGCATTGGATGGGAAGCACATTCAAATTAAAGCTCCACTGGCAGACGGCTCTGCCTTTTTTAATTATAAAGGGACCCACAGTATAGTGTTACTGGCATTAGTTGATGCTAATTATAAATTTTTATATGTGGATGTTGGAGAAAATGGTAGACTATCAGATGGATGAGTTTTTAGAAGAAGCAAGTTAGCTGACTTAATTAAAAACAATAAATTGAATTTTCCTGAAGATTCTCCATTACCTGGAAGAATAAAGCCTATTCCATTTGTAATCGTAGCAGATGCAGCATTTCCATCATCAGAACATATAATTAAGCCTTTTCCATTTAGAAATATGACTATAGAACAAAGAATATGTAACTATCGGATAAGTAGAGCCCGAAGAGTTGTAGAAAATGCTTTTGGCATCTTATATAATAGATTATAGATTCCGTGTACTTTTAAATGTTATTAATTTATCACCACAGAAAGCAGAGCTGATAACACTAGCAGCAGTAGCTCTACACAATTTTTTGAAAACAAAACTTCCTTCTGACACTGCCCTTGATAAGCGCTTTACTTTTAAATATGGTTTAAGTAGACAAACTAATAGTAATAGAGCAACACAAAGATCTATAGATATTAGACAGGAATTTTTGTTATATGTGAATGGTACTGGTGCAATCGACTGGCAGAATAATTGTACATATTTAAAAGTTAGTGATAACACTTCTTAAATAAATGAAATAAGAATATATTTTTTTCTTTATCTTTCTAATTATTAAAAGAACATAATAATATTATATTTTATATATTTGTAAAATAGAAATAAAAAAAGATAAAACTAGTTTATTTTATGAATCATCATCTTCATCTCTGGCATCTTTGTATTTCTTAGAATTTTCTTGTTTTTTATACCACGTAACTCTGCTTCAACAGTTCTGAAGAGACAATATGTGAGAAACATGATAAGTGGTTATAACACACAGACTAACCTGCCAAAAATGTATAAATCATCATGTATACCAGCTGAGGTGCATTTTTCGAGTGTGCTACTTTTTCTCTTTTTTGTAGAAGACGTGGACTGCTCTGAAACTCGGGAGAGGATTCCTGTATCCACATTTTCAATATCTTCTACGTTGCCGTCAAATATCACTTCGTTTTCTAAATTGATATCCATTTCAGTATTATAATCCTGTAGAAAGTGTAATAGTAAATTCACATTTTCAAATAGAAATACTACTTACATCTGCATTAGAGGTACTAGGTGTGACAATATCCGAATCCTTTAAAAATGTTAAATGTTCGTAGCACCATAGTTTGGGTTTTATATCACCAGCCGCACCACTTCTTTTTTCTGAAGCTAATCTCGCTGCTTCTTTTAAAAATTGCGTCCGCAAGTTATGAATTTTTACTTTAATATCTTCAGTGTCCAAACACTGATTTGCGGCAAACGTACTTGCTGTTATTAATTGTTCTTTAATCTCATTTATAGCTGCCAGTCTTTTAGTTTTATTTTTATAATCACAGAGTCTCACTGCGTATAACACTGAGTAATTGTGATATAATTCTATTAAACTAAGCGTCAGTTCTTTGTTCCAACAAAACTTATTTTTGGAGGACATTTTGTAATGGCGTTAAAACGAAGGAAAATTTACCAAACAACCTATGCCAAACAACTATGGTCGAACTATGATAAAGTGTGGTTACGTATTTAAGAATAATAATAATTCATGTGCTTTGGTACATTTCATAAGACAGGTTGGCAGCGTAAAAGTTACTAAAAAATCGCATGCAACTTTTTCAGAAATTAGAACACGCTCTAATACGTGCAACTTTTTACATGCGATAAATTGCTGCAACTAATTGCATAGTGTGAACGCGAATTTTCGTGCAACCTTTCACATGCTAGAAATCGCTGCAACTAATTGCATCAGTGTGAACCCCCCTTAAAGGACAAATTAATCAAGACAAAGAGTAGTGTATTTACCATTGACGGATCCAGACGGTCTCCAACTAAACTAGTCGATAGCACAATTAAAACTTCCATCACTAGATTCACTAATTAATAATCACGTTAAAAGTTTAAATTAAATTTTGACAATTTGACGGTTGAAGTTCGCGTGTGTGGCACTGTGGCGCCACACGCATCGAATTGGACTCGCGGTTATCCTATGTGAAGCGTTCATCAATTCGGAGCACTCCTATAGCGCTTTGCTGTTTTGATAAATCCGCTCAGCCAAATAATTATTTCAATCAATAGTAAAATAATTGCGACCACCGCCAACCTTAATTACCGTAACAGATAACTAAGAACTGAACGATGACGTTACAAGTTCCCCACGCTATTGCTGAATACTTGTGTGACGCAGTTGACCTTAATCTTTCTTATTACTTATTATAATAATAATTAGAATAATAACTTTATTGATGAGCGAAAAAGAAAGGATTAACATGCATATCATACACTACTCCTGGATTTTGAAAGTCGCTAACCTAGTGTTGGAAAAAAATATATTACTGAATATAATTATTTTTTCCTGAACTTATATTATTAGTTATAATATTAAACAGATTAATACTATACAGGAGGGGGTATGATACATGCGGAAACATGAGTCTGGATGTAGTTCCACATTACATTTTACACATGAAAATTTTGCACATTTTCCACAACATGCGCAACGTCTTTGAGTAGCTTGTTTGTCAATCAGGTGGTCGGTCCTGTCGTATCGTATTTCCTTCAGAACATTCTTACTGCGTTTTGGTTTTGGACCCTGTAAATATTCGGGAGCCGTCAACAATGCGCAAACAGTTCTCAAGCATTCCATGAGGCTGATTTTTGGGTGAGCAAATCTATAAAGAAGCCACATGTTGACCATTGCTCTATTCAAACAAAATCGAATTCGAATAAATGGCCAGTACCATTTTCTAGATCGTATATATAACCTCACCTCAGACTCATTTTTGCGTCTACTAGAAACTAGGTCTAAAACAATACACAAAAGTCTCTTGCAATCTCACAAAAGTTCTTCTAAAAATGTTGCTAACACGTTTATAGCACTATTACACCCCAAACTATGCTTATAGAAGACGGATAGCAAGCCCGCACCGTGTCTCATTTGAAATCAAAAAGGCACATGACTTACGGCACACACAAGCTAATTGAAAATTCTAAAAAATGTATTAGGGTCGCAGGTGAATATATTGAAAAGGAAAAGTTTGTATTTTTATTTTCTCTCCTTTTTCCCCACTCCGCGAACTTAAAAACGCTCCCTCGTAATTAGTTCAGATTACCATCTTAACAAGCAAAAGAAAATCTTAAGTTACCCTTTGATTGCATTTGGTTTGTGTGTTCCTCTGTGTGTGTCCTCGTGTCACCAAAACACACATCAAATCTTGCGCGTCGTTTCCGGTCCTCTCTGTAACCTGAAAGCACATAAAAGACATTATATTTGTTGATAGTTAAGAATCTGATAATTATTATCGACCATTTTCACTATCAATAGTCGCTATTGATAGTGCAATTATACTAAACGAATCTTTGCCCATAAATTCCATATTCCACATAACAAAAAATGGAACTGAATGTACAACGTAATGAGGCAACTACGAAATATTTTTATTATTGGTTTTATAGAAAGCTTAATGGAAAAAAGTTTGTGCATCACAAGAAAACTAATATTTTTATTAATTCAGAATGGCTTTATAGTCATTGGTTAAAGAAAATTAAAAAGAAAGATTTTGACATATTTTTAAAGCATTAACTTATATAAATTTAGTTCATTGTTCAGTTGATTCTTTTTTATTTACACTTGTGTATGTGTGTGTATTGATTATATATATTGATATGGGGGTCCCACTAGCTCGCACTTTGTATGAAGAATACCGCACGTTGATACACAGATGTGGGGTGTGAATATTTAGAACAACCTCACTGGTTGCTTTATTAGGAAGGAGTCCCTTTTAAATCTAGGTACTGTCCTTTTATACTTTTCTATGTTTGTATGGTGGTTGTCAAGGCAACCAACAAAATTCAATCAAGTCAACAACCATCCGTTCATTTCAAAAGGCAAACCCTATTGTTTCGCGATTTTATTGCCTTCATAAAGTCTTTTGAAATTTATTTCTACTATATACAATCTTAGAATTCTAGTTTTTGACAATTAAACGCGCATTACAAAAGTTTAATAGTAGCGCGTTTGATTTTCTTAGTACAGTTCTGCTCATAAAAATATTATTTTTTATAATTTTTGATTTGCCTAACAACATACTCAATATGTGTATCTCTAATGCAACGGCGTTTACAATGGTTCTCTTAACATTTAATTACATCGTTTCTTTCTTTCATTTCCGTTTCTTTTTACCAGACAAAAATTCATTTATAAAAATTAAAATTATTTAAGGGTGCCTTTTGACAACCTATATTCAAACATGTGGTGAAATCTTAATAATGCTTATGCCCTGTTTGTACAGTACTTGAATATGTAAAGAGCTTTTGGTTCAATATGTCCGTATGCAAAAGTTTGTTTCACCACAGAATTGTCATACTAATATTAACCTCGTTTCCAATGAAATCAACTTCTGTGAAAACATTTTTATTGGATGGAAACAAACCTGTTTTTCTAATTGTATTTACTGACACATCCATAGAAGCGGTCCTGCTATAAGCTTTCCCGAATAATGAACAAATATTATTATTTGTCACTAATTTTCCAGGATTGTTTCTAAAGGCCGTTTTACACGTCAACATTTATTGGGCAATATCTAATACCAACATTTTATTGGTATTAAAATAATTGGAACCGTTTTACACGATCATATATTTTTAAAGCAATTTCTGCGCTAAACTATATATTTATGTGCGCACAAAACTAATCGACATCTAGTAAAAAATAAAAACTCTAAAATTGAAAGTAAACCTGCAATTGTAAAATTTCTATTTGTTTACATAATTACCTCATTATGACAAACAATTTATATTATATGGTGATACAGAAAATATAGAAAACCATAAAAATTTACCAAATGTGTTATTAAGAAAAAGCAATAGATCAACAGTATTGGCACAGAATATTCGAGAAGAATTTAAAAATTTCTTTAATTCACCTAATGGGTTTGTGGATTGGCAAGAAGATTCAATAGATTGTTAAAATATATTCTATTTATAAAAATTTAAACAGAAAATAAACTCTTTAAAATGTTTAACATTAATTTCTTTAAAGTCTCTTAAAAAAATAAAACTGCATTCTAAACAGGTACATATAAAGTCAATATTATTCTTTTTTTAAATATTACATATACAAAATTTGAAGAATTTTTCTTTCAGTTTCAGATTTTCTTTCTTCATTTCTAATTTTTTTTTAATTATACTGCCACTAGTTCTCCAAAAACATCTTCGGGTTTCTTTTTTGAACTATTACTTACTGCATTTGTTAGTTCTACAATTGCATTTGAAGCATTTTCTAGAACCCTATCATTTTCACTCTTTCTTTTCTGTTGTTTTGTATAACTATGTTCTTCAAAACTCTATAAAGTAGTAAGTAAAATTATGTATTGTAATGTAGTATTCATCTACCTCATAATAAAACATTTAAAATCACTCAGAATATAGTGATTCTGGATATAGATATGGTAGGAAGTGAAGGCCACTACAAATGGACGTAGATGTTTTAAGACAGGTACGTGCATGCATCAATGTGCATTCTTCAACGTCGGCGTGTATATCAAATAATGTGATATTTATGAATACACACGTTGCCTGAAAATAATTATCATTGGTAGAAATTATCAACACTCTAAATGCACATTGATGCATGCACATACAGGTCTTAAAATATGTCTGTAGTGGCCTTAATACTGAATAAGTTGTTTTTGAAATTAATACATACAGTTACAACAAATACTTCTATGAATGTAGCAGTGTTTTACCTGTGTTTGTTCTATACTTTCATCAGTGATATTACTAATATTATCAATTTCATTATTACTAACACCATCAATTACTATATCTTCCTCCGTTATATCTGTAGATACACTGGGTGTCACACTTTCTTTTAAAAATAGTAGTTTTTCATAATACCATAGTGTTGGTTGGTATATCTAAACATGTACATAGGTATATATGTTATATATAAATATATATATAATAAATTTTTACATAAATGTTACCTCATCAAGTCCAGACCCACTTTTCTTGTCATTAACTTTTTTAAATTCTGCATTAAAACTGGCACGCAGTCCTGCAAACTTACTTTTCAATTCTAAAATTGTAGAATTTCGTATCTTATTTATCCTTAATAAAATCTCTTCCCAGGCTTTATTTCTGGAATGCTTATTTTTGTAAATGGGATCATTTACTTTATGCAAACAAGGATATGCTTGAATACCGTCGATTAAGAGACATACAGCTTCTTATGTTCTTGTTAATAGCAGTTGAACGAAGATTTAGGAAATAATATGCAAATAACAATTAATAATACAATGGACAGGCGATATTTGTTTTCTTGGTTGGGTTCAGTTACTTTTATGTCCACAGATAATTTGTGTCAGTGATATTTGGGGAATACTGTAATGCCAACTATTTTGTCTTATACGCACTTGCTTTGCGCAGAAATTATGCAAGAAAATAAAACATGTTTTAATTTTCTCAAAATATGCCAATTTATCTTGGCCAATTTGTGTTTTACACGAAAGAATTTATAGATGGCCCAAGAAATTGCCCAATAAATGTTGACGTGTAAAACGGCCTTAAGAAAGGTCTTAATTTCTTGCGCGTAATATGTCTTTAAAGGTGCCATGAAGCCTACGTCAAGAGGCTGCATTTTGTGTGTTGCATGAGGAGGTAAGCAGACAATAGATACATGGTTTTGCCTGGCTATTTCTATTATTTCAATATTCCTTGTGTGCGAGTAGTGACCATCTAATACCAGCAAAATAGGATTATCCTTTGTTGGTTTAGTAAAGTTGATAAAGTGGGCAAACCACTGCGTAAAAATGTGCGTTTGGATCCACCCAGATGGATGGCAAGCCCAAATGGACCCAACAGGTGCACCCTCCATTATGTGTTCAGACATATTTTTTCGGGGGAATACTATTGGTGGAGGAACATATGTTCCAGCAGCATTCATACATGTGACGACTGTAATTAATTTTCCCCTTTCCATGGACGTTATTGCACAAACTTGCTTTTTCCCTTTTAACCCCACAACCTTACTTTGTTTGTGTTGGACTATTGTTATGCCAGTTTCGTCTACATTAAATAATCTGTGTGGTGAATAATTAATTTTTTTCAGTTCGTTTTCATAAATGGTAAAAAATTGCGTAACACTTTCAGGGTTAAATCCTTTTACTCTTGCTGCAGATATTGCTTGTGGAGTACGGACAGATAATTCATGATGTCTTGCCAAAAATCCCCTTAGCCACTTTTCCCCGCACTTCCTGTTTTTTGACTAAAAGGATGACGAAGCCCATTTCGAATGGCTAACTGAAACGCCATACGTTTAACGTCTTGTCTTCTCAATCCATAATACTTCTGCTCCATTTCAATACAATATTCCGCCAACATTTTCTCCATTTCACGATTCAGAGCTGGTTTTCTACCCAAACTGGTAGATACCAACTCATGTACGCTTCTTCTGTCCTTCACATACCTTTCAGTAGTCCCTGAAAAGAACAAAAAACTTAAATTAATAAAGGAGACTTTAATGCCCGGTTGCACAAAAGTTAATTGATCTTTAATCATTTGCTAACGGACGATTAAAATTTGACGAGTGATTAACGAGCTGTTAACGGTTTGTTAATGTTTGATTAAATTTTTAATAAATATCAATTCTAATCTGTCATTAACGGCCAATTATCGTTATTTTGCGTTGCAGAAACAATGATGCAGTGTTAAACAGTTGTTAACGAAGGATTTATTTAATCAGTGACATTCGGGCAATTAAACAAAAATTAATTTTTATTTGACGATTGAACAATATAAAGGCGCAAGATGCTGTCTGACTTATCATCCTCGTCGAGCGATGAAGATGAACAAGGACCACCACCAAGATTGCAACGACGGATTCGGTTCATACGCGATCGAGAAAATCCGTTCGATCTTCATGATGTGGACTTTAAGAAAAGATTTCGACTTGACAAAATAACGGTGATGAATTTGGTTCATTCAATCGGGGGTGCAATTCAACCAAGAACCCATAGAAACAAATCCCTAGATGCACTTACCCAGATCCTAATTGCACTTCGATTTTATGCCACAGGTAGTTTTCTTCAATTAATTGGTGATTACACGCATATTCATAAATCAAACATAAGTAGAGTAGTTCGGCGTGTTACTCATCAGATCGCACAACTTTCTCAACAATACATAAAAATGCCTCGTACCAATGACGAGTTAATGGCAACAAAACAGGGATTTTTTAACATTGCTGGTTTTCCAAGGGTTGTGGGTGCCGTCGATTGCACGCACGTTTTTATCCAGTCCCCTGGTGGTCACAACGCTGAATTATACAGAAATAGGAAAGGATACTTTAGCATAAACGTTCAAGCAATTTGTGACTCCCAATTAAAATTGATGCATATCATTTCTCGGTGGCCAGGATCCGTGCATGACAGTACCATATTTAACGACTCTCCTCTTCCTGTTGAGTTTCGTATGGGTAGATATGGCAATGGCTTCTTACTGGGAGACAGTGGTTACCCATGTAAACCATACCTTTTAACCCCTGTGACTGTAAATCAAAGGAATGATAGTCAAGAAGCTTACAACAGGGCCCATATCATTACACGAAATACAATGGAGAGGTTTTTTGGAGTCCTTAAACGCAGATTTCCCTGCTTAAAATACGGCTTACGCCTCAAACTGAAGACTACCGTGAAAGTGATTGTTGCTTGTGGGGTATTGCACAATATCTGCAAGGAACAAAATGACGATATGGAGGATTATTTTGACGAAATTGAAGATGAAGAAGAAGTTGAAGATATTATTTTTCGGGAAGGCAACGAAAATAATCCAAATTACGCAGTGCGAAATGCATTAATTGCCACAGTATTTGATAGATAAAAAAACAAAAATTTCAATTTTTTAATTTTTTTATTTCTAATCTTAATTTTTTCGCTTGCAGATTTAAAACGGTCGTTTGTATTTTTTCATTTTTGATTTTTTCACGGTAATACTGTTTCCTTAAATATTCGCATGTAGCAACACGTTTTCTTTTTTTTTTGGAATGTGGATGGTTGGGGTTGCGATACGACCACGGGAATTGCACTTACATCTTGATGGGAAGGACCAGGTTCAGAGTCAGGGTCAAGGATACTTATTTCATCTAGTATCAACAAATATATAAATTAATTTCGAAATATAATTAATTTGGGAATTAAATTACTGAAATAGTCAGCCGCGCTGTCAAACTCATTTTGGAGAGGATGTACTTGCTCCCTAATTGTAGCCAACAGAATCTCCTGATCTGAAGACAAAACAAGGTCCGCAGTTCCTCCGCCCGTTTTAAATATTTCTTTCTATATATATATATATATATATATATATATATGAATAGTACTTAATTGTTTCAATTTATTTATTTAAAGATATTAAAAAAATGTGTACCTTATCGTTATTCGCGGCTCGTTTTGCCTCTTGTTCAAGTAATTTTGCTTCATAGTTGTCGTGCTAATTTTTAAACAAAAACATTTAATAGTTATTAACTTTTCATGATTACAATTATTCTAGCCTTACGTGATGTTCGGCTACAGTTTTTTTGGTCTCCCGTTTCACATTTTCGTACAAAACTTTTAACTGTTTACTTGTTCGAGGGCCCGTTTCAGCAGTACAATTATTAAAATGTCATTAGTTTACCTTTTGAATTACAACTACACAAAATAGACAACACTAAAAAACTTTCCGTTACCGGCAATAGCACAAAACTAACTGCACACGTTGTCGCTTGTCATCAAATATAGAATTATGTTATATAGAATAAGGTTCGCATCCATGCTTAACTGTTTCCGTGATTACCACTAGATGGAAACACGTATTATTGAAAATATTCAGGTATCTCAAATTAGGGACCTATCTCATATTAGGCACCTTTCCTCTATGTACAAAATAAAATGTAGAAAACACACTATTTTAAATGTATTACCTTGTTCGTCATTCATTTCATCTCCACATTCAAGATACTAAATTAAATTTAAATTACTACGTAATTCCATGTTATGATGCAATACACAGTATGTATAAATAATGTTGGCTGCCTTTATAGGATGGTCTATTAATGTACGCAATCTGGAGAGACACCGAAATGTGCCTTTCAAGATAGCGTTTGTTCTCTCAATAACATTACGCACTGACTTTAATTCAATATTAAACTTTCCTTCAGGGGAGTTTGACTGTGCGTTATTGATTGGGGTGAATAACCACGGTTCCAAAGGATAGCCACTATCACCTGTATTAGAATATTTAGATATTGAACTTGTAATACGGCTCTGTACACCTTATTCTGGTGTCTATAAATGCTATTATAATTGATATCAAATGCACCACGTTCTGAGCGCTCAAATGAAACAATATTAGTGTATGAATACCCTATCTAATATATAAAATTCTAATGTCACAGTGTTTTTCCCGAAACTCCTCCGAAACGGCTTGACCGATTCTTATGAAATTTTGTGTGTATATTCAGCAGGTCTGAGAATAGGACGTAAACTATTTTTCATACCCTTAAGTGATAAGGGTGGTCCACCCCAAAAATTTTTTGTTTGTTTTTTGAACAAAATTTTGTATTTTATTTTTTTTATGATTCGGCATTAAAAAATACATACAACCCTAAATTTTCACCCTTCTACCACCAACCCCTATTTTTTAATAGCGATATTAGTACTTTAATAATTTTCTACTCTCGGCGGTCGATAATTGATCAGTTACCACTCGATCAGTTATTCCCACCAGGCGTCTACCAGTGTCACTTCTCACCCCGTAAACAGCACAGATTAGGAATTAGAACGAAGCCGGTCTCCTGTCTTTCTCACACAATAAGCTTTCTCTCACTCACTAAAGTTTAGGACCTAAACCGTTTTCGGCCATTATTATTGATTGTGCGTTGATCGTATCAGTGACGCTTATACTTATCATTTTACTTTCTCAGTGCAACTCTCATATTAAGTATATTCTCATCAAGGCCAAACGATGTCTGTTTGTGGCTTAGATTTGGGCACACCGTGTTTTTCATGCCGACAATTATACGTGGCATGTTCTCGCGTGGGTAAACCATCCAGTTTGTTTGTGTGGGCTAAAGATGGACTCACTAAAAATATCGTACACTCCATTGCACTGAGATTGATACATTTTTTTTAACCCTGGAATGCTACACTTATTTTCAGGACTCAATCTGCTACAGTGGGGTGCAGGTGTACCCCAAATAAATGTTGGTTTATTTTTGTCAAAAAATATGTTTATTTAAAAAATAATGCAAAAACAAGTGAATTAACTTTCTACATTTGGGTTTATTCAACAAAAATATATTTTATTGTTACTCCGCACATGTAGGACAAATTTTATTCTGATGTTGTAAACAAACGAATTTTTTGCATACACTGCAGTTGACTCTGGGTTTTCGGTCTTGGCTTCTGGGGCAAAAGGAACATCTACCGGTGGTAGCAGGTGGCCTTGTTGGTACTTCTGCTGGGCAAGTTATTTTTAGTACATTGCATATACTTTGACGGAGTTCACGCCTCATAGTTGGAGTTTCTAAGCGACTTTCCATATGAGGCTTCACTAAATCAAGTGCGAGTTTTTTCAGGTAATCTCTTCTGTTTTTGACAATTTCTTTATTCGGTGCATTAGAACCTCGTAAAGTACTAACGAGTTATATCCCACAATATTTAGCAAATTATAAAACAGGCATAATGGCCAACGGCGTGTCTTTCTACTAGTGGAGTAAGTGTGGCACAGTTGGTCCAAAGTGTCCACTCCTCCCTTGGTGGAATTATAAAATTCTATAATTTCTGGTAATTTGGTGGTATTTGACTCATCACCTATTTCATGCATTGTCGAAAGCATAATAACAGCTTTTTTCTTAGTTTTTGGTGGACAATATGATAATAATGTAAGTTGGTCACTATAGCAAAACATGGCGGAGTTTATCTGTCTCTTCTTGAGGTCCAAAAATGATGCAGGAATTTCTTTTTTATTTTTTCTCAATGTACCTACAACCGTAATTTTTTTTTCTAAAAGGTTTTTTGCCGTCTGCACAGACGTGAACCAGTTGTCCATTGTCAGATTTCTATTGGTTCCTTGAAAAGAAGTGGTAAGTTTTTCACAATAATATTGGGCAACAGGAATATCAGATGGTGTGGAGTTTTTGCCTATATAAACTTCAGCGTCGAGTACATAAGCCGTTTTAGCATCACAGCACATCACAATTTTAATCCCATATTTGTCGGGTTTCGAAGGAATGTACATTTTGAATGGACATCGGCCACGAAATCCCACCAATTGTTCATCAATTGTGGTGTATTCCGAAGGTACATACAATTTTTTCATTTCGTTTATGGATCTCTCAAACACATCTCGAAATGCTGCAAGTTTGTCGATTTCTCTTCTTTCAGCTCTGGTGTCTTTATCGTCAAACCGAAGGCTGTTTAGTAAAAATCTAAAACGTGCTTCAGGCATTGTTGCTCGAAATATGGGTATACCATTGTCTTTGTCAAAGAGTTCTTTGGTAAATACTCCATTCAACTTCATTACGCCGGCATAATATAATAAACCAAAGAGAGCCATCATTTCAACATTATTTGTGTCCTTGGTGTAGGAAGGTTTATTAGCTATTGGTGTATCTTCGGTATCACTATTGCCCATTTCTTTGCCATAATTCAGTCTTTGAGTTTTTATTTCTTTGTTGGTATATTCTGTGATCGAATCCAGATTTTCTCTGGTGAAACATAATTTCCACGCTTCTATTCCTGATTGTATTTGCTTTGATTCATTTTTATTTCCGGGTAAATGTATAACAAGATTTCTTTTTGGTGTACGATGAACTGCTCCTTTCACACCTGACCATTTGAATCCATTTTTGCCCCTTAGTTTGGTGGGAACCTTCAAAACTTTAACCTTATCTTGGTCTGCAAGCTGTATTTGTGCCAACGGTACATCTTCCTCAGAATCATAGGCGGGTGGTAAAGGATCGTGAGACTGAACCGAAATAGGAGAAACTACTGGGTCGTCTTCAGTTTCAGAATCTTTGTCCTCTTCGAGGTCGTCTCTAAAATCTGGTATAATGACATCGTCCTCATCGCTCTCGTCCTGAGAAGCATCGGAATCAGAATCATAGAGAAAACGGTGTATTTCAGCTAGATCATCAGGATTTGTTAGATCGAAATTCTTTTTTTGAGAAGCCATTGCGTTATCTAAAAAACAACAATTAAATTAAAAAATAGCATGCATAAGCTATGCAACAAAAACATTAATAATCAAATAATTGTGTAAAACAAATATATACTTACAACCAAAAACAAATCTAATATAGTGTTATTCTGCTACACTGGGGTACAGCTGTACCCCAACTATTAAATATCTCCGAAATGCAAAGACACTCTCTGTTACCAATATCGCACATGGACTGATGCATCGTGTGCTGAAACTACTCAGGAGCTCACGACCACAGCTCCATCTATTTCCGAATGGCGGGATTTTTGAAGAAGGGTGGGGTACAGGTGTACCCCAAGTAGCATTCCAGGGTTAATTGTCATTATTTGTGATAGAGATGTAATTAGAAATTTATTAGTTAAGATAGTAAAAGTACAATGAATTCAAAAAATGAATGTTTGGTGTTTTGTTATTTTTAAAGGCCGTCATCGTTCACAGCGCTCCATTCCTCTTTCAGTCATATACCACATCCCTACACACACTTACAATAAGTTACTTATTTTTTATTAGACTACCAAAATATTCACTAGAAATAATTTATATGGCAAAACAACGTTTGCCGGGTCAGCTAGTAATAATTGTAAAACTTTATTCTATGTCTATAAACCTCGAGTTAGCTCACTCAATTTAAATATCAATACTTTTACTTCTTTTGGTACAGTTTATTAAACTGTTAGTACTATACGTAACCGTACGACTTTATTGAAATGGTGGGTTCGTTGGAAAATCAATGTCAAATGATTTTAACCTAATTTTTAAAGAATCTATTACCATACTTTTTTAACATAAACAGACCTTTAAGTATGACTTCTTGATATCTCTGGGCGTGTTTGTAGTCCGTTTCTCTGGGATCTGTATTAAATTCAATTATCTCACATAAACATGTAAGTATTGCTATTTCTTTATCATTTATATCTGTCAAATAGACATTTAGGTATGTATCCTTTCTTTTACAGAAGGTTTTTTAACCTCAAAAACTCATATTCTATCTACGAATACAATTGCACAACTCTATCAACGAAGAAAAACGATAATAAATTGATAAGTGTATATTGATATATAAGCAATATCCAGTATATAAATTAGTTTACTCAAAGAACTACAAAGAATGTGCTGAGTAAAAATTGTTTAATCCCATTAAAAAGTGCATTTAAGTAATGAGATATAACCAAACATTTGTATTAAAAGGTGAACAATGTTTATATTCTGACCATTTATTTTAGAATCAATAAATAAGGTGTTTTTCAGTATTTAAATATTCATAATATTTACTATAATAACCTTGTTAGATATTATATTTGATATTTAATCTTAATAAAATTTCTTCCATATAAATTTCAACATAACCTAACTTAACATGTCAAACTAATATATTAATAAGATATCTAAATTATTTTTGTATTTAAAATATCATATTCAATTTATTTTAAATGTGACCAAAAGTGGTTAAAGATTAATTCCCAATATCAAATATAAATATTCACTACTACTAGTTCTATCAATACGTCAAAATGCTAATGTATTCCTCCTTTTAGAAGAGTACTGCCTCGTTTAATACCATCTCTTGGAAGTAATAATCTAATCCTGGAAGTTACAATCCTCTCAGCACTTAAAATTGTTCTAATATCTAGAAGTGGACTGTTATTGTTTGTTGCCGCCTTTGGAAAAGATGTTCGATGTATCCTGAAATAAAATACACTTTCCGAAGATAATAATCTGGACTGGAAACTCTTTCTGTAACTATTATTCTCCTAATGGTTCATCAACAATGGTTAAACTTGCTTTACTTCTATGGAAAATATTCTCTCTCTCTCTCTCTCTCTCTCTCTCTCTCTCTCTCTCTCCCTCTCTCCCTCTCTCTCTCTCTCTCTCTCCCTCTCTCCCTCTCTCCCTCTCTCCCTCTCTCCCTCTCTCCCTCTCTCCCTCTCTCCCTCTCTCCCTCTCTCCCTCTCTCTCTCTCTTGCATTCGTTATAAATTGCAAAAGTGGCTTGCTTTTTGATTATAATGAAGATGCCTGTCTCTTTATGTCTCGTTATAAACCAGGAAAACCTTTGATTTTACAATAACATGTAAAATTTTGCATTGTTTAAATATAAATTTGTACTATACTCAAATAATTATTCAATATTTTAATATTGATACATAAATATATATTTATTAAAAGTAACATAATATTCCAATTGAAGACACAAGTGGATAAAGGGTTCAAGTCACACAAAATTAATTTAGAGCAAATGATGTTCAAAGTTTTTGATGTCGCAGTTTTTTGTATTGCTTTGAATGAAAAAAATAATCGCTGGTTTGAATAGACCTTTATTACACAATTTTGCATAGTACATCGACACTGGTATTATAATACAGTTTAAAAAAAACACAAAAAAGGTACATGAATCCTTCATCCTTCAAATAAACAGAGTTAGTTTCATGAATGGAAAATAGAAGAAAGGTTCAAGTCATATTTGAATGGGTAAGTGGATAAAGGGTTTATGAGAAAAAAACGTATTATTGAGAAAAAATCAAATGATTTGATTGGATATCGATGTTGTAACACAAAACTCCATTTATAAAACTTCAAAATGAAAAGTTCACTTGCTTCTTCTTTGCAATACATTTTGTTTTGAAGTTTTACCAACAATATTTCCATCTTCCCTTATAATGTTTTCATAAAAGTATTTAAATTCGTCATTAACATACACCCAGCTGTTCTTGCAGGTTCGCAACTTTTTCTTCGGATATTTTATTCTGTTTTAGCGTGACACTACGTAGAGTAAAGTCTTCCCGTTCAATTTCTTTACATTTACTCCTCATAATATCTACTTTCATAAAAGGCGTATATTCATCCAGAGTATGTTTGTATAAGTAACTTCCATATTCTTCGACGCGTATCCACTTGACGCCATCGCGAAAACATACTGGGTCATTTAAAACATTTTTTTTCTATTGTACAAATGCATTTTCTCCTCAATTTCTTCAATATTTTTGAAGTGATTTTCCATATTAAAAACTACAGAGTTTTTCACTGTGGCTGACTTTATGATTGTTCTATATTCACCAGGAGTATAGATGTTGGAATGTTTCCTCAGTACTTTCTCTATTCTTCCGAAGTCTATCGGAGTCCAGATAGGTATGACCTACTACAGGGAACTTATGGTCTATAATTTGAAAAAATCCTTTTAAAATGAAGTATTCGTAGAGAGCAATCAAATTAAAATTTTTGTTTTGTCCAGAACATGAGTCGGACCATATCACAAGATGCTGAGTATTCGTCTGCGTAGCAACTTTAAATAATTGGACAAATGTGTGCAGACAACTACCTATTTCCAAACTTCCTTTTGTGGAAATATTTTCAGTCCAAGTAAAAAAAAAAGGTTTATCACCAGATTTGGTCACTGTATGTATACTGAAGTTATAAAACCACAACTGCCTCAAGTAGAATGCTTTGGACGTTGTCAGTTTTGGCAAAGGCATTGTTTGCTGTAAGTCCATTGTCAAAAAAACTGTATTACACTTGATTGCGCCAATTCTCTGTCTCGTTTCATTTGTTCAAATGCAAATCTATAATTTTCTTTATGATCATCAGTATCTAAACCGGCATCGCAAGTTCCACAGGTGTCACTTTTTGGCTCGCCAAATGAAAGATTAAAGTGTGTCGAAAAAATGTTATGATAGGTGCATTTTTTTATAAAATACTTCTCTGAAAGATCATTTTGCCTGCATGATTCGATATAAAGATCAAACATTTTTTGTACATTTAGCAAAGGCGACAAATACTTTCTGTGAATATTTTTATTCCTCGAATAATGAGAGTGTTCCGCGGGGAATTGCTCAATATGATTAATAACGCAGTTTACCACTTCTTCAGGTACCTTCTTTGGTCTATTAGTGTGAGTACCTCGTTTGTCTGGTGTTGGCGCAGAAGAACGACTTTTAAGTGTGTTCTGAATGACCTGTATTTTTTTATTTGAAATTCGATAAAGTGCACATAGTGCTGTTTTACAAACCTGAATTACTTTTTTATTAAATGTAATTGTATATTTGAAAGAGAAGGATTTCGTTTTTTTAATGTTTTTCCTGTGACGTTGAACAGGATGAATCGAAAGACTCTTAAAGAGAAGGGCATTTTTTGAATTAACATCCTGCGAGTAGTATTTTTTCAAAATTTCGTTTCTTGCTCCTTCATCAAAATATTCATCGCATCTTAGTTTACATTTAGTTTTCTGACATAAGGAACCCACCTCAATTCTCTTACATGGCATTAATTTTCCTTTCTGAGAAATATAACTTTCTCCCCTTTGTCTGGATATTGCCGCTTTTTTTCTTTTCCACTCGTCTACGTTTCTTTGACGCTTCCTGGAAGTTTTTTCTGCTAGCTGAAATAGTTTTTTCTTAACTGTTTCAACAGGTGTAATTTTTTTGAATATATTTTCTGGTCGTTGAGTACTTTTGTCTTCGCCAATATCTACTATATCTTCATACCGAAGCATGTTTTGGGAAATCTCCATAGTTTCTGAATCTTCAGGCTTTTCTTCATTTCTGACAGGATTTTCGGTTGTATTACTTATTTTTCGTTTGATGAATTTGTCGTCAGATTCAGAATCACAACTACTTTCTATATCTGAGCAGCTTGGTATGTAATCATCAGAAGAACCGTTGTCCGAGAAATCTACAAAAAAACAACAAAAGTATTCACATATTTCAATCGAATACTTTTTTATTCGTTGAAACAAAAGCAAAAACCTACCGTGAAAACACTCCTCTTCAGGTGTCAGACGAGATGGGCCAGGAATATTATTCGTATCTAAAATAAATTGACTATCAGCATATTTCACTGATAATGTTCCTGTCTTATTTTCTCTGACGAACTTACTTGTCGAAGGCACACTGTTCTGGCTTGACTCGCCAGAATCTAGAACAAAAGAACCTATTCTTACTTTATCAAACACTACATATAGTTTTTCAAGTTAATATATCAATGGAGTAGTCATTCATGAAAAGTTCCATGGCAATTTTATGAACAATCTATAAATCTGTAAACTCAAATTCTGAACCATTTTGGAAAACAAGCATACGAAATAAGCATACGAAATGAGCATACGACTGGTTGAATACTACGTTGCCAACTTTGATAGAAATAGCTAGTCATTCTTTGAAAACTTATGGTTAGATACTTACCAGTGTAAACGATATTTTTGGCATGTTCTATTTTTAACTTTGTTCTTGCAGACATCTTGCAACTCATTTTCCTCGAGCACATACAAATATTCACAGTTCTTTTCACAAAATATGAAGAAATTCACGAGCGAATTTACTGCTGGGTCTAACACTAATACGATTTAACCTCACTTTTCGGAACTATGTACAGTGTTGTCAATATTCAGAAGTATTTTGCGATTGTTTCTAGCGGATGAAGGATTGAAGTACCCGACAAATAGAATAATCATGGATGAAGGATTCATGTTCATACAATACAATGTACTTGAACCCTTCATCCAGTGGCAATGATAGAACATAGGTGAACATAGACCTTTCATCAATATATAACTTTCTTATTTTGTAGAATAGACGAACGGTATTAGTAGGGAAAACATCCTACTCGCTTAAATCCTTTATCCACCCAAAAATCTCATTTTTCATTAAAATGTCACATACACCCTTTATCCACTCGTGTCTTCAATTATCTAGGTAAAAAATTAAATCTATTTTTTAAGTCGTACAATTTTGAAGCCTAAATAATTGTAAGTCAATATTTGAATCAACAAATCTTGAAAAATCAATTTACATATATATGCATTAGATCAGTGGTTCCCAAACTTATTTTGCCTACTGCCCACTTTGAGAATAAATTATTTTTTAGCGCCCCCATTTTTTCACCTACTCAAAAACCACTATAACTTCAAATTAAATTAATTATTGTGAGCTATATTAGCGGAGATTAAACATTCATTCTAAACGAGACTTTTACTATGGGTTATAGTAAAAGTCTCGTTTAGAATGAATGTTTAATCTCCGCTAATATAGCTCACAATAATTAATTTAATTTGAAGTTATAGTGGTTTTTGAGTAGGTGAAAAAATGGGGGCGCTAAAAAATAATTTATTCTCAAAGTGGGCAGTAGGCAAAATAAGTTTGGGAACCACTGATCTAATGCATATATATGTAAATTGATTTTTCAAGATTTGTTGATTCAAATATTGACTTACAATTATTTAGGCTTCAAAATTGTACGACTTAAAAAATAGATTTAATTTTTTACCTAGATAATTGAAGACACGAGTGGATAAAGGGTGTATGTGACATTTTAATGAAAAATGAGATTTTTGGGTGGATAAAGGATTTAAGCGAGTAGGATGTTTTCCCTACTAATACCGTTCGTCTATTCTACAAAATAAGAAAGTTATATATTGATGAAAGGTCTATGTTCACCTATGTTCTATCATTGCCACTGGATGAAGGGTTCAAGTACATTGTATTGTATGAACATGAATCCTTCATCCATGATTATTCTATTTGTCGGGTACTTCAATCCTTCATCCGCTAGAAACAATCGCAAAATACTTCTGAATATTGACAACACTGTACATAGTTCCGAAAAGTGAGGTTAAATCGTATTAGTGTTAGACCCAGCAGTAAATTCGCTCGTGAATTTCTTCATATTTTGTGAAAAGAACTGTGAATATTTGTATGTGCTCGAGGAAAATGAGTTGCAAGATGTCTGCAAGAACAAAGTTAAAAATAGAACATGCCAAAAATATCGTTTACACTGGTAAGTATCTAACCATAAGTTTTCAAAGAATGACTAGCTATTTCTATCAAAGTTGGCAACGTAGTATTCAACCAGTCGTATGCTCATTTCGTATGCTTATTTCGTATGCTTGTTTTCCAAAATGGTTCAGAATTTGAGTTTACAGATTTATAGATTGTTCATAAAATTGCCATGGAACTTTTCATGAATGACTACTCCATTGATATATTAACTTGAAAAACTATATGTAGTGTTTGATAAAGTAAGAATAGGTTCTTTTGTTCTAGATTCTGGCGAGTCAAGCCAGAACAGTGTGCCTTCGACAAGTAAGTTCGTCAGAGAAAATAAGACAGGAACATTATCAGTGAAATATGCTGATAGTCAATTTATTTTAGATACGAATAATATTCCTGGCCCATCTCGTCTGACACCTGAAGAGGAGTGTTTTCACGGTAGGTTTTTGCTTTTGTTTCAACGAATAAAAAAGTATTCGATTGAAATATGTGAATACTTTTGTTGTTTTTTTGTAGATTTCTCGGACAACGGTTCTTCTGATGATTACATACCAAGCTGCTCAGATATAGAAAGTAGTTGTGATTCTGAATCTGACGACAAATTCATCAAACGAAAAATAAGTAATACAACCGAAAATCCTGTCAGAAATGAAGAAAAGCCTGAAGATTCAGAAACTATGGAGATTTCCCAAAACATGCTTCGGTATGAAGATATAGTAGATATTGGCGAAGACAAAAGTACTCAACGACCAGAAAATATATTCAAAAAAATTACACCTGTTGAAACAGTTAAGAAAAAACTATTTCAGCTAGCAGAAAAAACTTCCAGGAAGCGTCAAAGAAACGTAGACGAGTGGAAAAGAAAAAAAGCGGCAATATCCAGACAAAGGGGAGAAAGTTATATTTCTCAGAAAGGAAAATTAATGCCATGTAAGAGAATTGAGGTGGGTTCCTTATGTCAGAAAACTAAATGTAAACTAAGATGCGATGAATATTTTGATGAAGGAGCAAGAAACGAAATTTTGAAAAAATACTACTCGCAGGATGTTAATTCAAAAAATGCCCTTCTCTTTAAGAGTCTTTCGATTCATCCTGTTCAACGTCACAGGAAAAACATTAAAAAAACGAAATCCTTCTCTTTCAAATATACAATTACATTTAATAAAAAAGTAATTCAGGTTTGTAAAACAGCACTATGTGCACTTTATCGAATTTCAAATAAAAAAATACAGGTCATTCAGAACACACTTAAAAGTCGTTCTTCTGCGCCAACACCAGACAAACGAGGTACTCACACTAATAGACCAAAGAAGGTACCTGAAGAAGTGGTAAACTGCGTTATTAATCATATTGAGCAATTCCCCGCGGAACACTCTCATTATTCGAGGAATAAAAATATTCACAGAAAGTATTTGTCGCCTTTGCTAAATGTACAAAAAATGTTTGATCTTTATATCGAATCATGCAGGCAAAATGATCTTTCAGAGAAGTATTTTATAAAAAAATGCACCTATCATAACATTTTTTCGACACACTTTAATCTTTCATTTGGCGAGCCAAAAAGTGACACCTGTGGAACTTGCGATGCCGGTTTAGATACTGATGATCATAAAGAAAATTATAGATTTGCATTTGAACAAATGAAACGAGACAGAGAATTGGCGCAATCAAGTGTAATACAGTTTTTTTGACAATGGACTTACAGCAAACAATGCCTTTGCCAAAACTGACAACGTCCAAAGCATTCTACTTGAGGCAGTTGTGGTTTTATAACTTCAGTATACATACAGTGACCAAATCTGGTGATAAACCTTTTTTTTTTACTTGGACTGAAAATATTTCCACAAAAGGAAGTTTGGAAATAGGTAGTTGTCTGCACACATTTGTCCAATTATTTAAAGTTGCTACGCAGACGAATACTCAGCATCTTGTGATATGGTCCGACTCATGTTCTGGACAAAACAAAAATTTTAATTTGATTGCTCTCTACGAATACTTCATTTTAAAAGGATTTTTTCAAATTATAGACCATAAGTTCCCTGTAGTAGGTCATACCTATCTGGACTCCGATAGACTTCGGAAGAATAGAGAAAGTACTGAGGAAACATTCCAACATCTATACTCCTGGTGAATATAGAACAATCATAAAGTCAGCCACAGTGAAAAACTCTGTAGTTTTTAATATGGAAAATCACTTCAAAAATATTGAAGAAATTGAGGAGAAAATGCATTTGTACAATAGAAAAAAAATGTTTTAAATGACCCAGTATGTTTTCGCGATGGCGTCAAGTGGATACGCGTCGAAGAATATGGAAGTTACTTATACAAACATACTCTGGATGAATATACGCCTTTTATGAAAGTAGATATTATGAGGAGTAAATGTAAAGAAATTGAACGGGAAGACTTTACTCTACGTAGTGTCACGCTAAAACAGAATAAAATATCCGAAGAAAAAGTTGCGAACCTGCAAGAACAGCTGGGTGTATGTTAATGACGAATTTAAATACTTTTATGAAAACATTATAAGGGAAGATGGAAATATTGTTGGTAAAACTTCAAAACAAAATGTATTGCAAAGAAGAAGCAAGTGAACTTTTCATTTTGAAGTTTTATAAATGGAGTTTTGTGTTACAACATCGATATCCAATCAAATCATTTGATTTTTTCTCAATAATACGTTTTTTTCTCATAAACCCTTTATCCACTTACCCATTCAAATATGACTTGAACCTTTCTTCTATTTTCCATTCATGAAACTAACTCTGTTTATTTGAAGGATGAAGGATTCATGTACCTTTTTTGTGTTTTTTTTAAACTGTATTATAATACCAGTGTCGATGTACTATGCAAAATTGTGTAATAAAGGTCTATTCAAACCAGCGATTATTTTTTTCATTCAAAGCAATACAAAAAACTGCGACATCAAAAACTTTGAACATCATTTGCTCTAAATTAATTTTGTGTGACTTGAACCCTTTATCCACTTGTGTCTTCAATTGGAATATTATGTTACTTTTAATAAATATATATTTATGTATCAATATTAAAATATTGAATAATTATTTGAGTATAGTACAAATTTATATTTAAACAATGCAAAATTTTACATGTTATTGTAAAATCAAAGGTTTTCCTGGTTTATAACGAGACATAAAGAGACAGGCATCTTCATTATAATCAAAAAGCAAGCCACTTTTGCAATTTATAACGAATGCAAGAGAGAGAGAGAGGGAGAGAGGGAGAGAGGGAGAGAGGGAGAGAGAGAGAGAGAGAGAGAGGGAGAGAGGGAGAGAGAGAGAGAGAGAGAGAGAGAGAGAAAATCTCATTTTTCATTAAAATGTCACATACACCCTTTATCCACTCGTGTCTTCAATTATCTAGGTAAAAAATTAAATCTATTTTTTAAGTCGTACAATTTTGAAGCCTAAATAATTGTAAGTCAATATTTGAATCAACAAATCTTGAAAAATCAATTTACATATATATGCATTAGATCAGTGGTTCCCAAACTTATTTTGCCTACTGCCCACTTTGAGAATAAATTATTTTTTAGCGCCCCCATTTTTTCACCTACTCAAAAACCACTATAACTTCAAATTAAATTAATTATTGTGAGCTATATTAGCGGAGATTAAACATTCATTCTAAACGAGACTTTTACTATGGGTTATAGTAAAAGTCTCGTTTAGAATGAATGAGTTAACTTGAGACCTGAGCGTAGTAGGTAGTACACAACGGCGCTCAGGTCTCAAGTTAACTTTTACGGGCTACACCTGCCAATGAGAATGATTATTGAAACGCAACTTTATAGTATTCAGACAAAGTATCTTTTATTCAAAATTCAAAATAAAACAAACATAATCGATTCTAATATAAAAACTAATGTGAAGGATGAATCTGATGCTGTTTAATAAGTTTGTTGATATCAGGTTCCAATTTACTCAAGAACAGCCGCAAGTCACCACGTTCGGTAACATGCAAACGATTTCTCTTTTTAGTAAGCAGCGTTGCTACAGCACTAAATCCACGTTCACACAAATATGACGATGGGAATGCTATCAAGAATCGTTGAATGATTGACCACAATCCAGGGTACAATTGCGGGATCGGTTTTTGTAGCCAAAATTCTTGGTAGCCATTTTTGAACTTGATTTTTATTTCCTCGTTCGTTGTCAATTCTATAAGTTCTTCTTCCAGATGTGGTGATATTGCTGTGTTGACATTTGAAAACGGATCCAACACCCAGTCTGGTATTTCCAAGTTCAAAATATCCTGGTATCGTTCGGTGAAGTCAATGTGGAGCTTTTCCAAATGTTGGCAGTAGGCAAACAAGTCGTCGTTACTGCAGGATACTGATAAATTCGGAAAATTATGAAACTCACGTCTGCCCATATTCTTTTTGTGTAGAAGCAGTTTGGCTGCGAAAGCAGCAACGACATTTTTTGTTTTAATTAAATTTAGTTCATCGCCTTGCAGTTGGAGATTCATGTTGTTGAACAATTTATACAGGTCTGTCATGTAAGCTATATCATTTTTTGATGTAATGAGCTTGTTGCGCAATTCTGTATCTTTAGTTTCCAAAAACTCTATCACAGAGTCAAACAGGTTGTAAAATCGAGTCAGACAATTGCCTCTTGATAGCCAACGAACTTCGGTATGAAACAACAAACGGTTGAAATCTTCGTCATTAGTAACACAAAGCTGATGAAATAATCTATCATTCAAAGAGCAGTTACGGATTTTATTGACTGCTTTGATGACATATTGCAGTGATTGAAATAGTCGTTCACTTAAATTTCTAGCAACCAAATGTTGTCTATGAATAACGCAATGTACAGCAAGGACATCTGGAATTTTATTTTTTACGTACGCTATGAAGCCTTTATGGCACCCTGTCATAGCCGGAGCGCCATCCGTAGCAACTGATATAATATTTTTCAAGGGAATCTCTTTCTCATCACAAAACTTTTCCAATGTATTGAATATGGTTTCGCCTTTTGTATCGGTCTCTAAATTTCTAGCAAACAATAGTTCTTCACATATTTTCTCATCTTTAATAAACCTCACGTAAGACAGCAACAATGCTTCATTAGTTGGTAAAGTGGACTCATCGAGCTGAATTGAGAATTGACTAGTCCTCAGATGATTGCACAATGATTCTTCTATGTTTCCGGCCATTTCATCAATTCGTCTTTGCACAGAATTATTACTCAAAGGAATTTTTCCGATAATATCTGCGGCCGGTTTATGAAGCACAGTAGTTATTACTTCCTTTATTGCTGGCAAAATTAACACTTCTCCGATGTTGTGTGGTTTGCCTTTTTGAGCAATTAACAAAGAGATGTTGTACGAAGCTCGAAGTCCGTCGTCATCTTGCTTAGCAGCCGCCGAAAAGAGTTTTGCTACACTTGGCCGAGTATTATGCTTCTTCTCTAGGTCTTGAAAATATGCTACATTCTTGTCTTTCTTATCTGGATGCATTTTATTCAAATGATCTTGAAGTCTTGAAGGCTTCATTGCTTCATTCGAAAATGTTTTTAGGCATAGAAGGCACAAAGGCGACGATGGGTTTGTAGGATTTTCAATGAATCCGAATTTAATATATTCCGCACAGTATTGCCGTCTCTTCTTTTTTACTTCCGACATTGTTTTGTTTTGAGAAATACGTAAGTATAAGTGTTGAACTTAAGTACTGCTTATCTATTACGCGCGAAACCGCAAATGAAAATAAAATAAATATTACGTTGTTTATATAGGATTGCATAAGCAGCACGCACCGACAGGAATAAGACAAACATGCATAAACTCGTTTATCTCATTCGACGCTCAATCGTACTCAACAAGTAAGAACAAGTATTCTATGAACCAGCCGATTGATACAGTTGCCTTTTTATTTGTTTGTTTGTGTCTCTTTTCGTTTCGAAACGGAGCGACCGATTGATATGTTTTTTATTTTATTTATTCAATAAAACAGGACAGATATATGAACTACTCGGAGAGAAATATCGAACCGAGTTGGTTTGAGCAATCTCTTAATTAATATTAGTTGATGTTCACAAGCTGTAGTCGAGAGTAGGGATGGGACATCGGTGGGTAAACATCGATATCAAACATCGATGTTAACATCGTTGATCAACATCGATGGTTGCAAAATATCGACTACCAAACATCGATGTTTTTAAACATCGATAATTATATTTATAGATTTATTTTTTGGCAGTTTAACAAAAATTTTATTATAACTTAATTAATTTACGTCCTTAACAAAATGATATAAAAGATATCACTATTCAAACAAAATAATAAAAGAAATATATACATTTATAATATGTAGTTAACTTTAGAAACTACTCAAAAAAAACTATATAAAAAAACAATATTATGCAATTACGCATGAAACAACCACATGACTTAAATCGTCTGATACTTAAAAAATATATACATTTACGTGTATCAAAGCTTTTTAAGAGAACGATTTTTATTTGGGATTTTATAGTCTTGCATTTTTTTTTGACTACGCTGGCAAATACCGAGATACATATGGATATGGTTTTATATTTCTGATGTGTCATCTTGCATTTAATACGTGTATCGTCGTGTATGATTGTACGCACTAGGGAATTTCCCGAAGAAGTATACATCGGTAATGTCTATCTCCCTTCTTTTTCTATGAAAATACGTTTACCTCCTTCACTTATTCTGCATGCATACATAATTTAACTTTTATTCTGCACATTAAAAGTACTATAAATTTATGTATTTAATTATATATTATTTAAATATTTATACTGAGTAATATTTAAAAGAGCCTAAAATGAAATATTCGAATTTATATGATATAGCACTGTGTAATTTAAATACTTCTTTTATTCGTAGACAATTTTACATCCTCGTAGCCTGTATGTGAGCTGTTAATTTGGAAACATTTTTGTATTTGTCAACAGAGGACGCTGTTTTATTTTGTGATTAGTGCAAATACATTTTGTCAAGCTTAAAAGTTCGATGTTCACTATATTTCTTCTAACATCGATAGTTTATCGATAAATCTAAATTGTAAACATCGATGCAAAAACATCGAACATCGATCCTAAAATATCGATGTTCAATGAACATCGATGTTTATCGCCCATCCCTAGTCGAGAGTCGAGAGCTCAGTCGGTGTCTAAGAGTCCTCCTAGATTCTAGATGAAATTACAAATCGCCCCCTAAGCCTTTACACAACGCCCCCATTTTTTTTCTGGGTCTCTTACCGCCCCCCTTTAGACCTGCAGCGCCCACAAGGGGGCGTTATCGCCCACTTTGGGAACCTATGCATTAGATAATTAACATCTCTATCACTTGTGGTTGAAATTATAAATAAGTCTGCGATACTGTAAATAATAGCACTCCTTAAATTTATGCTCTCTTCCAATGTTTGTATGTATTCGAAGTAGGTACTATTTCCACTGACATCATCACAATTTGCTAACACGTCATTGGTCATTTTATTTTTTATTTCTAGCAACATGCCCTTTATTGCTGTTTATCTTAATTGTATTGATTTCAAAATTGTAATCTCAAGATTTTACTTATCTCTGTACACATTTCAAGACGCAAGGATATTGGTTTCAGCTCTAATCAGTCTGCACTTCTTGCTGGTACCTTTTCAACCTTGTCATAATGACAAACTAAATTTGACAACGATTAAAGCATTTTAATAATAATAAATGTTTATTTGTCCAACACATAGAAGTCTAATTACAGGACAAAAATGGACATTGTTGAAATATTCATAACACACACACACACATGTTTTCTTTGAATTCCTTAAAATTGTATTAAAGAACTTACAAAGAGTTTGTATCTACTGACTTATTAATATAAGGGCCCAATGTTCTCTAGCAATGCTGTTTTGCTGCAACTCGCCAATTTTTGTGTTAGAATTTAAAAACGGTTATCTGCAACACCAGTAAATATTAAAATCTTTAACCTAAATATGCGAAAATGTAACTACGATTTTCCTTGTACTGCATTTTGAATAATCAAGTCTCATTCTCTTATGTGCATTGAGGATTCTCGCTTTTTGGTAAGAACTAAGCCCAGTTTCTTCGATAGAGATACTTTGTGCACTCGATGTCAATTCAACAATATATTATAGTGAATATAGAATAAACGCTAAGGGCCGATTGTACAATGCGTGCTTAAGCCTGGCTTTAGCTTAAACCGAAGATAAGCTTGAGCTTTTCACAAACTTGGATTGTACAATGGAGGTTTTAGTGTTGAGCGGGAGCTTAACTTGAACCGTCAAACTTGGCGGTTTAAGCTTCGGTTCAACTGGGTCTGACGTACCTAACCATACTTTTTTGATGTGCGTCTTTATAGTATGTGTGAATATTTTTGTGATGATTTCTCGTTTTATTTTCAAATCAGTGCAGTTGCAAAAAAGAATAATTATGGAAAGATTTATGGATACAAATGATGAGGAGATGTTGGAACTGGTAGATGTTATAGAAAGACAGCGAGCCCACAAAGAATTTCGTCCTCGTGAAAATCAATTTCTAAAATGGAATGATGTAGAGTTTATGAGAAGATTTCGTTTTCAAAATATGCAGTGTGGTTTATTTTAGAAAATATAACTGAAGAAATATCACACCGTACTCAAAGGTAGGTATAATAAGTATAAAATACTAATTTTATTACTGACACTTGTCTTATAGAAATAATGCTGTTACAGCAGAAACAATGTTATTTGTGACGCTCAGATTTTATGCAACTGGCTCTTTTTAACAAGTGGTGGGTGAATTGATAAAGCAACAGCATGTAGAATTGCATATAAAGTTAGTCGTGCAATTGCTAGACTCCACACAACAAATAGTGTCGAATTTAACAACACTGCTCGTTTTCCAAAATGCATTGGGGCTGTGGATTGTAACCATGTGAAAATTTCCTGCCCAGGGGGACTAGAACCAGAAATAATCGCAATAGAAAAAAAATTTCTCTTAATGTACAAGCTATTTGTGATGCCAGTTGCAAGATACAAAGCATTGTATGTAGGTGGCCTGGGTCAGCATATGACAGCACTATATTTCAAAGCTCAAGAATACGAACCGGATTTGAGAATAATGGGTTTAGAGGGTTTCACTTAGTAGGGGATAGTGGCTATGGAATTAAACCATATTTGCTTACACCATTAGGTACTGGTACAAGATTATCGCCTTGCAGTGAATTAAACTACCTATATTTTCAGGAAATCCTCAAACACCAGCGGAACAGTTGTATAATGAATCTCAAATTAAGACTCGAAACCCTATCGAAAGGACATTCGGTATATGGAGCGACGTTTTCCAATTCTGGCATTTGGAATAAGATTAAGGGTATGGGAAGTGGAAGCAGTTGTAGTTGCCACAGCTGTACTACATAATATAGTTATTTTGTTAAATGAAGATATACCCCCAGTTAATGCAGAATAGAATGCTGCAGTTGAATTTGTTAATGATGTAAATATTGAAAATGTTAGGGATAATGTGGGTGGACTAAACAATAGTGTGAGATATAACTTAATTCGTGAATACTTCACAAGACTAGTATAATCTTTGAATGTAAATAATAATGAATTACATAGGTACTTCATTAAAAAAATTATAGGAATAACTAGTTACTTGTAGATACAAATATAAATATAACATCATAATCAATGTTTTTGTTTCTGAAGAAGTTCGATCCTGGCTTTACTCCCTTCTTCCATTAACTTCATTTCTAACTCGGCCTTTTTTCTCATGATATGAAGTTCTAGTTCGTGATTTTCTTTCATACACTCTAATTTCAGCTCCTGTTCTTTTTCCAAAAATCTATTCTTGGATATTTCCAGGTGGCTTCCGCCCACTGTGATACACGCCCACTTATAGCCAGCTTCTCTGCTGTCTTTGTATTTGCTACAATAAAGTAAATGTAATATCAATTAGATTACAATATATCGATGGTTAAATTCTAACATGTCGTTTCCCCATTAGACAGAATTTTACAGGAGAGACAAAAAACTATTTTTACAATGCTTGGAAATAAAATCTATTAATTTAATGACTGATAAAATTATAAAACCTATTTAGAACTATATGCAACAAAAAATAAATTCTTTATTTGCCATGTTTAATTTACAGCGTTGGATACGACATATTTGAATTTTACAATTGTGGTTTACGGCTTTTTGTTTTTTATGAATTGTGGCTAAGGACATTATTCCACTCATGTGGTGTGTAGAAATGAGGGTTACGACATTATTTAAAAACATAAAGATTATAATAAAAAATAAACTTTATTCTCAAAAACTTTACAAAAATAAAAAAATGAGAATGTTTATTCATACAAGTAAAATAAACAATATTTATCTTACAAAATTTCAGTTTTTACGAATGTATGGTAAATTGTCATAAAAGCTGTGAACGTCTAAATTGACTACCGTTTTCAGTTCTTGCAAATGCTTCCATTTTGTTTCTTTGATTGGCAGTCTTGCCGAGAACAACGGTTTGAAACTTTGATTTTTCGGTAGTAGTGGTAAACGGCTCCGCTGTGGCAAAACTTTATAATCCTCACCGTAATTAACTTTGTAGTGAATCGTCCCATCAGGTAAATATTTTGAGCATCTTAGATTTGACACAGTTGGGTCACTTTTTATTTTGCCTAGTCGTATTGACTCAAACCTAGTAACACCTTTGTCATCATATTTCCGAAAAAAATCATGGGAAAGGTACTCTACATCAAGCGGAAAAGGTTTCTTTCGAGCTTCTCGGATAATTTGTGTATATTGAGAAGGAAGCGTAATTTCGCGACCTTTCAACTTCCTTTCTATGAGAGCATGAGTAGAGTCACACTCCATTTGAGTGTGACCCTTCTCTAGATATTTTTGTTCTATTTGCACTTCATGTTTAGTAGAAAAGAAACTGAATGCGTTGGATAAAGTCGTATTTCTATTCTGATAGCCGCAGCCATCTGAAAATATAATTATTCCTTTTTTTCATTTAAGCAATGTTTCTCGAGATGATGTATTATGCAGGAAACAAATACAGATGCCTGCAAGTCTCCTTCAGTCTCGTTCCATACGTAATTTGTGCATTGGTGTGTTACTAAGTTGTAAATTGTGAAAATGTGGACTTGTAGTCTAGTCTTGTAGTAAACCTTGCTAGCTTCGATAACAGGACACAATTTAACCGACTGAACATCCATTGTAAAAATATAATGATTTCGATGAGCTCCTTCTTCTTTATCCTTTTTCTTTTCTTCTTGAGCTTCATTCTTTTTCTTTAAATGCATTTGATAATCTTCTTCGCCCAATTGTTTGTTTTTGTACTGAAGACAAATGTCGCACTGATCCTTTCTGGGCTTATACAATGCTAGTTTAAGACTATCAAAAACTTTATCAAAAGTAGTAATTGAAACAGCTATTTCGTTGTCAGTCTCACATTTCTTTTTATATAGATCGTAAATTTCACTTTTTGTTTGAAAAGGATGCTGAAAATACTGCTTTTGTGAATCCTTGCGACAATAGTGAGACTCTGTTTTGGCAAAAGGTCAAAGAAAGTTCTAAGAAAATCTGTCTGTTTAGCAGTTGTTTTAAAAAAATTAGAATCGCTTCGTTTTAAATGTTTTCTTCCATTCTCAACTTCCTTGCTTGTCGGTCAGACCATGTTTTAGGCTTTTGAGAACCCAGTTGTGCACCATTTTTTCCTTTAAACCTAACGTTGAAAGAAACATTTTCTTACAGACCTGAAGATTTGTATTGTCTACCCTCAAGTGATAAATAAATGAACCGTGTCTTCTTGATGGCCCTTGAACATAGCATCTCTTTTTTGGTTCATAAAGAACCAGGCCCAAAACATACACCTTTTTTTGTGACCAGTCCATCTTCCAAAACAACTCAAATATTTCATTGCGTTTCGCAGAGGTAAATGAATCACAGCTTCTTTTTGATGATTTTTTACAAAATGCTCCATTTATGCAACCTTCCTTAATGTTTCGAGCAGCCCGTAGAACATTTTGTTTGACAGATCCATCTTTTTTTGTATACCCCATATAAGCTTCTCCTAACATTCTCAATTTTTTGCTTTTATTCTTTTGCCATTCTTCAGGCTCTGGTATGTTTCTTCGGACCCTCTTTTTAATTTTGTTCTCTTCTGATGTATAAATTTTATCATCTTCATTATGTAACTTTTGGTATTCTAAGTTTTCAACTTCTCTCATTTCTAAAAGTTCAAGTCTTTCAGGTGTTGCAGGTCGCCAGGGTCATCAATTTCATTATCCATGTTGTTTTCATCAGTAGCCTTATTTTGATTATCATTTGTGGGACAGTTATCTTCAAAATTAACAGTTTCAGAGACGCTGTTTTCTGCTGGTTCTGTAGTTACAAAAGATGCTTTGTTAATAATTATGTATCTATATTTATATTTTGAAGTATTTTAGACTTACATGAATTTATTTCAACTTGAGATAATAACACATCTTCTAAACTATTTATGGGCAAACTGTTATTTTCGGAAAATTCAAAAAAAGATTCTTCTGTTTCAGTCGAATAAATGTTTAAACATTTTTCATCAGATGAGATATCTGTAAAGTAAAATTATAAGTTTTTACTAAAGTAAATATTATATTAATTTTTACCTCCACTTATTTCATTGTCATTCTCTGCGTTAATAACTTTTGTTGGACTGCCTTTCAAAGCGAATGTGTCATCTTGCAGAGAAATAAGTGCCTCATTGTTGCTATCGGACGGTATGTCATAATTATTATTGGCCACTTTGGTCACTAAAAACAGTGGAACCATAATTTTTAGAAAAATAAAACTTCCTCTAAGTAGGTATACCTGAATTCAAATGTTCGTTATGCTCTAATCGAGATTCTAATGTATCTTCAGGTGATTTAACAAGAAGTGTATCACCAACAACTTCGCAGTTGTATACTACATTGGTGGTCAGGTTTTCCAAGCAAAGCGCCAGTATTTTTTTACTTCTACTCCCCATCTATTGTAAACGTAACAAAAAATTAGTAATGTACAACATAGCAAACTGTACGATGTAAAATTTATAATATTTTTTTACAGTGAGTAGGTATAACAACTCCGTGTGTATTATGTCAAGAAAAAAACATGCAGAGAGTTATGATAAATCACAAAAAATAACATTTTCCAAATTATTAACTTGGTGGCAAAATACTAGACTACTAAAACTTCCTCTAAGTAGGTATACCTGAATCCAAATGTTCGTTATGCTCTAATCGAGATTTTAATGTATCTTCAGGTGATTTAACAAGAAGTGTATCACCAACAACTTCGCAGTTGTATACTACATTGGTGGTCAGGTTTTCCAAGCAAAGCGCCAGTATTTTTTTACTTCTACTCCCTACTCCTTATTAACTTGGTGGCAAAATACTAGTATGTTAAATAATTTTGATTATAAGTCAAGTATTTACCTAACGTTTATTTAAGTTATTTATTAGTTACCACAGTAATTCTAAATTGTCGTATCGTCAATAATTTACCTCCAAAGAATAATTCCAAAAGGACGTATAAACAAAAGCATAAAACAGCACTTTAATTTCTGTTTTTAATAATATTCTAGTAAATTTAAATAGAAGTAGACGGATGGTACACATAATTAAACATAAAATAAATAAATATTACAGTTAAATACTCACCCTTTTAACACACTTCAACACGACACAATAACAAACCGAACAAAACCATTTTAACGGACTAACTCAACACAGCGTCTATGTGGGATACGACTATTTGCCGTTACTTCAATAGCCAATCGTGATACGACCTTTTTCAAAATTTGAAAATAAAGCCTTTCTATTGGTCAGATGTTTCCGACCTCTTAGAATTAGTTCGGGAGCCGTATAAAGAGTTTAAAAATGACGTAAACGCAAAATCTTAAAAATTGTGGCTTACGACACGAATTTAACCATCGATATATAAATTTTTACCATTTTTATTTACACGCAATACTTGCGATTTTGGTTTTTTTAACATGTTTGGGGTGTAGTTCGCCCAATTATTGTCACCTACAACATAATTTTCCTGTATTTATTGTAATTTTAACAAAAGTAGTACAAACCAGTGCTTCTCGAATTATTCAGGGCAGGATCCATTCCAGCCTCATTACTTGTGGAGGGTTCACTAGACTATTGGATCTGCAAGTGATATTTGTAAGTTATTATAGTTAAATTAACAGTTAAGTCATAAACATGAGTACCAATGTTTTCATTACTGACTGGTATAGATTCATCCATCATCACAAAAGTGATTGTTTCACTTTCTTCCAGTTCTACAAAACATAAGATTAGTAAATGAATGTTACTTACATATTACAAAACATTTTACCTTCATTTTGTTGGGGAACCAATTCGATAGGAAGATCTTCAGTGAAGCCCTGGTTTTTGGGCACCAAAAGTATAATCACAAACATCATCAAATTCTAATGGTACCCCTTCAATTTTTGTCCCCAGATTGATCGTAGTGTTCACTTCAGTGAATACTATATTTTGCGCAGGACCTCCCCCAGTTCTTCTGGCATATTGCTTTTCCTCAACATACCTCTTTTTTACCCTCTTTTTAATATTGTCGTATTTTTTCCTCAATACTTCTCGGAGTCTGTATGCCTATCCAGAAATACTGTTAAATTCAGCCTCAATATTTACCAAAGTATCAGCTTTAGCACTATGGCTTTTCATGTCCGTTTGTTAACATTCTAAAATGTGTTTATATTTCTTCGCTAAGTTAACTAACAACGTTTCTTCTTTGGCGCTAAAATTATCTGCCCTTTTATTCGCACTCATTTTAACCCGCCACCTAGTACCCAACACACCGCCACCAAAAACTTGTTTTGAACTACCTATCGAAATATTTCAATAAAGATTTTGTTTATAATGAAGTGATAACCAAAATAAACATCAACAAATGTTACTTTCCGCTAGGCTTCAGTTCACTGAAATGTAGATTAGCTTCGCTTCTATGTCAACTGTCACCGTAAAAGTATAACATACGCATGCGCGGATGGATACTAACCATATGAAAACATTGCACTTTACAGTTTAGCTAAACTCGGTTTCGATACGCTTTGTACAACAGATCAAAAAGTTAACCTCGAGTTCAGCTGAACCTCAGATCAGGTAAGCTTCAGCTGAACTTCTGTTTGTACAATCGGCCCTAAATGTAAAGGCTGTAACTTCTAAACTGCATGATATTTGTGGTGAATACATTATGCCATTTGTGCGTTTGTTTGGTTGGAGGCAGGTGTCATGTTTTTGTTTTGTGATTGGTGAAAACAATAATACGAAAATAACCTACTCGACGTAGTTTGCTTTCTTTATTTGTTGAGGATAATATTATTTGGTAATTACACTTATTGTAATATTTAATATTACTATAAATTCCGATTATTAATTATATAGCAATAGTTATGAATAATCAGTTCAGGAGAGGCCATCGAATAATTTTAGAGACGAGATCCTTGAGGGCCAGCATGTTGAAGGCATTAACGAAAGAATTACATTAATGAATATATTTTCTGACAATACAAAACTTTAATTAAAGGACCTTATTGTTACTGTAGATCAGATATTTCTTCTATAAAGTTATTGAATGAATGTCGAGATAATGAACCTGCATCAAGTAATTGTAATATAAAAAAACGAGGTGTGGCCACCACACGACTTTCGTATACGTATGAGCTTTTCAAACTATACAATTTTGAGATTTTTTTAAACAAAAATTATTCAAAATCCTATTCTAAGTACTTTCATTCTTTTAATAAATCGTTATAGAATGCATACTTTGCAAGATATTCGAAAAAAAGTGCTACTCGCTAAGAGTAAAAGTGCTACTTTCGGTCCGAATTTTGAAATTTCATGTATACAAAAAATATTGCAAATCCAACTCTAAATACTTTTGTACTCTAAATAAATATATATAGAATGCATAATTTACGACATATTTGCAAAAAATCGCTATTCGGTAAGAGTAAAAGTGGTACTTCCGGTCCGAATTTTGAAATTTTTTTAATACAAAAGATATTTAGAATTATCATTTAAACACTTTTATACTCGTAATGTACCTGCCTAGAAAGCATGACTTGCGAGATATTCGCAAAAAAGTGATTTTCGATAAAACTTTTAAGACAATTTGTCTCAAATTTAATTTTGAGTACATTTGAATTCTTTATAAATTTGTTTAAACTTAGCAATTGACGAAATATTTGCAAAATTCGATTTTTTCACTGAAGTAAACTACTACTTCCGGTCTGCCGATTTTGCTCAAAATCTAATCAGTTCTCAAGAGGGAGATTATATTCGTAAATACAAAATTTGGAATTGATATCTGTAGCGGTTTGACCGCTATCCTGGTCACAGAGAGAGAGAGAGAGAGAGAGAGAGACATTTTTTAAAAACCACTGTTTTGGTATCAGGAGACCTCAAAACGTGGACATCTGTAAAAATCTCGAGGTCGAAAATTTTCATCATCACAATACTTCCTTATACTACGTATAAGAAAGTAAAATGAATATGATATGCCAATTAAGTCGGACCTAATTGCACTTTATAAAATGGAATATAAACATCTAAAATTTATAATACATGATTGTATTTATATAATTACTATAGATTCAAGATATTATGTATGATGCCGTAAAATATATTAAAAATTGTGAAACTATTGGTGTTGCTGCTAGAACAAGTTGTGAAAACACTGCGGACCTAATTTACTTATCGTTTCTACATGACTATATTATTGATTTTATGACACTATGCACCCCAAAAGTATGTAGGTTGCTTTGCGGATGCATTTGTACAATGCTAATGCAAACAATTTATAATCAGTGGTAAATCTTTTATTTGCCTGAATAAAAAAGTGTATGGTTGCGTTACATATATGTAACATATACGGCGTTAATGGGCATTTCTCCCACTTTATTTGTAATCCATGATTTAGCTGCGTGTAATACTTCGTCTATTCTAGTGAAGATTTGCTCTTGGCTTTCTGTCGGTATAATGAGGTCATCCATGTAAGATAATATACACCTTCTCATGCATGAATCTTTGGAAGAATGTAGGGGAATTACACATCCCCAACGGAGTTTTTGAAATTCGCTGATTACTCATGAAATGAATGAAAAACATATTTTGGCTTTTGCCAATTCTCTGATTCTCAGTAACAGGTAGATGATATCTATCTTTTATCCCTTCGCATTCTGTTTTCTAAATTCGACATATTAGTGGTTAGTGCTATCCTTTTTCTCGGCCAAACCAATACGTTTGGCATAATCTGAGGAAGTCGGTATTATAATCTTATCCCTTAACTGTGTCTCTATTTGTTTATCAACGTCTTGTTTTGAACGTTCGGTAAACTCCTAGCTCGTTGGTAAATTGGTATTTCATGTTGATGTGTTACTTAAGTTTTTTTTTTTTCATTTTCTTCAGGTTGTAGTCATTTATCATTTGCTTTTACATATTGAGGCTTTCCTACATCCAAATCGTCATTCACATTAATCATAAATTTATCTGGTGGTATCTCACTTTAACTCTTCTTTGAAATTTCTAAAATCGTAATCTTTCGACATGTTCCACAGGGTTTGTCATGGTCATTACAGTGGAATTAATTGTAAGAATAACTTTTGCATTGGCTTAGCCACAGTCACACAGTCGTCATCTTCAGACACTGTATGGAAATCTGTTCTTAAATCACAGTCATCAACCATTACGCGAGCTGTAAATGTCCCTATCATTTCTATTCTCTCCATATCTGTATCCGTTTCATGAGATTTAGGCGCTTCTACGTTTAGAAAGTTAATTGATCAAGTTTAAGTCACTTCCCATATCCACAAGACCAAACTGTTTGTTCTTTTTCTTTATTAAGTAGGATCGTACTTTACCTTTTTGATCTCTTTGTTTCCTTTGTCACAGTCCATCGCTAGGTGCACATAATTGCTGCATGAAAAGCACTTCAATTCCTTACCACTGTCTCGACAGTTTTTAGATTAGTGTCCTAATGTGCCACAACTAAAACACTTAATATCCATATTTTCGGGCCCTGTATTTAGTCGTAGTATTATACAGGGTCCGGCAGTGAAACGGGAATATTTAAAAAAATTCTCAAAGTCTTAATTATTAATATTTATTGAACTTTTTTACACAAATTTAATCTAAATTAGTGGAAATTGATGAGGATATATGAAAATGTTCATTTTTTGAAAACTATATCTGTAAGATGGCGTCCTTCGTTTCGAACACATTCTTGACGTCTTTCGGTGAAGGATCCCATGACTCTGCGTAGCATATCCAACGGAATGTTGTTGATCTCCTGTTGGATTCGCTCCTTCAGTTCGTCCCTAGTTGTGGGTGGGTTTGATTCAAAAATCTTTAGCTTTAAATAACCCCACAGAAAAAAGTCAGGAGCCGTTAAGTCTGGTGAACAGGCAGGCCAAGGAATATCGCCATTCCTGCTAATTAAGCGACCAGGAAACGCCAATTTCAGCAAGTCCATCGAAATGTTAGCAATGTGGCTAGTAGCACCATCTTGCTGGAATAATGACCGATCATTCACATGTTCATCGAGAGCAGGAAATGCAAAGTTCACCAACATCTCAGCATACCGTTCAGAGTTCACTGTTACAGTGTTACCGTTTTCACTTTCGAAAAAGTACGGACCAACCACACCTAGAGTAGACATTGCGCACCACACAGTTACCTTTTGTGAATGAAGAGGCGTTTCGTGAAGATCACGTGGGTTATTGTCACTCCAAAAACGAAAGTTCTGTTTATTGACATATCCACAAAGATGGAAGTGTGCCTCATCATTCATCCATAAATTATGGACCAGCTGTCCATCTTGATCAATTAAATTTAACATCTGTTGACAAAAGCGTAGTCGGTTAACGTAGTGTTGAGGTTTGAGAGCTTGGACCACCTGTATCTTAAATGGATGAAAGTGGAGATCATTCTTCAGGATCCTTCTTGTGGTTCGGTCACTAAGATCGAGCTGTATGCTGTGACGCTTTGCAGATATCCGTGGACTTCTTCTTACAGCCTCTCGCACCCGATTAACATTCTCGGGAGTACGAGCCGTCCTTACACTACCACCTCGTTTCTTGGTTACATTAGCAGTTTCTTCAAAATTTCTTACCCATTGGTTGATAGCGTTCGCTGAAGGTACAGGATCACGCGGTAACAAATTGAACTCCCTACGGAAAGCACGTTGAGCACCAACAGCACTATCAGCATTTTTGTAAAATGCTTTTACGGCGAAAGCACGCTGCTCATTCGTCCAACGCAACATGACGACTGAAAATACCGACCCTCTGGACGCTTAAGGACTAGCGTCTAGCCCCTGAGGGTCACACGGTCACTCGATCTGCCCGAATGCGTACGCGTCTTTATAGAGTTCGTATAAATTCAAATCAAATACTCCTATTAACTGATACGTTTCATTAATAGTAAATATATTATTGTTCGAAACTATCATTATTTCGTATAATTCCCCTGTGTGACGTCTGTTTGGACGCTTTACAAAAATTTGTCTAAAAGAAACGTCACAGTATTTTTGAAGATTTGAGGCGATTATGAATGTTTTGGGTCTCGTTTCGAACAATAAAACGTTTCACTCGTGCTCTAAAGACCCACTAGTGGCATAAAACGTCCAATTTACACACGAACACGTTGAATAAATAACTATTATTATTGATCAAGTTCGTGTGTAAATTACGCTTTTTTCCACGAGTGGGCTTATTAAGGCACTAGTGAAACGGGTGCCTTTAAAAAGCTAACGAGTGATATAAAAAGGGCAATTTTCACAACAAAAAGTTGAATATAGAACTTTATTGTTCGAAACAATACCTTTCAATATTTAAAAGATCCAAATCGCTCAAAATTTTTAAAAATAGTTTGACATTGCTTGTAGACGTCAAAGGTCGTCCATACCGTAGAAAAATCTGAAATCCTGATAGTTTCGAACAATAAAAATATTAAAGCTCTGTTGTAAAGACGTTCGTTCATTAAAACTAATAAGCCGTTCACAAACTATTAAAGCAAAATTGACCAATGAAAATCCAGTATAATGAACGTTTCTGCAACGGGACATAAAATGATGATACTTTTATATGGAAGGAAATTACGTTTTTTATTATAAGTAAAAACGAAAGAAGATTACAATACTAATAAGAATCACAAAGTATTCGTTGAATTATTATTCAGAAGTGATGCTGCGATCTGGTTTCTGGTTTGTGTTGACGGTTTTTTCCATTTTCCTGATTTCCTAGTCTGCTTTCTTGTTGAGAACAACCGTCTCTGCGGATCAATTTTCTTATTGTGCGGCACTGGAGCGATTTTCTCAGATAAGGCAAAGTTGCTTTTGATAACTGTCGCGTTTAAAGTTGGCTCAATGGGTGCAGTTAATTTTGTAAGTACATCAAATTCCTCATCTGATTGTACAGAATCCACTATGGAACAAAACCATCTCTTCATTTTTTCTTTCATTTGATGTAACTGTTTGCGATCATGACGACTGTTTGAACTTGCGACGAGACAGTTATAGATATCTTCAGTTTCTTGATTTTTGGGGTTGACATGAATGTGCAAATTATTAACGTCTACAACAGAAAAACGAAACTTTAGAATTCTTTCAAACCACAGCTAACTACGAGTTTACTACCCCTATGAATGACTACAACCAAGGTATGGGTCGCGCGAGTTGCATTTGTCCGCTAACAAGCTTACAAAATTATTAAAAAAAAAATTAAGTTACGCTTTCTCTTGAAAATCACATCTTTGTTTTCGACTAGTCGAGCGCTAAACCAAATTTTATCCAAAAGTAATATCTTAATATTGAGAAAATTAAGGTTGCATGCAACTCCACTGTGGGCAAATGCAACCAGCGCGATCTATAAATGTTCAGCTATAGAAAATTCAACAATGTAAAAATAGACCATCTGCCACAAGCAAAAATTAGCCATAACTCTATAAAAGACTTAGGTACTTGATATAATTAAGTACACACAAAGAATATAGACAAAAACGTACAAATAAGCACCAACCCCACTGTAAAAAAAAACAGTGAACAATAATAATTTACCTTACGTAATTAGTAATGCCGAGAGAAATAAATGTGTCTGTAATGTAATCAATTATAATTAATTAAAACCTGTTGATATCGTATTTCAAAAGATAAAAAATTATAGGTAATACAATATCAATAACAATTTTTCTAAATTACCATTTTCTTCCTGGTTTTCCAACATACTATCCGATGGTAATGAAACCGTTTCATTTTCTGTTTGTTCCTTAATTTTACGTCCTAAGAGATGAATGTGCTTGCACATATTCCAGCGGATCGACGAGTCCAAGCAACTACAGGTATATTTGTGAATGCATATGTCGCAATCGGTACAAATTAACGAGCAATTACAGTTTTCAATGTTCGCCTGTATTTCAAAAAATTCAGGAGAATTCTCTGAAGAAGAAAGTACCTGCCAGCAATTACCAATTTTTGTTATCAAATTTACATTGAGCTCTGTGCTTGTCTTGTGTTTTTTTCTCAAATCCTTAATTTTACTACTAATTTTCCCTTTATTCAATGAAATCATACGGTCAAATAGTTTATCCTTTACGAATCTCATTATGCACGTTACACTTTTATCTAACCGTTTAACATGTTTCCCCTTTAAATATATATATTTGATTGTTTTGTGCATTCTCTCCAAATGCATGTTGGTATTGAGTCCGCTGTGTAGTCTGTAACAGTACGCCCACGATTTGATATTTTTTTCATAGTGGTTTTTAAAATAAATTGAAAACTTGCTTGGTGTCGGGGTTGTTTGCAGTTTTCTGTATAAATTTTTGGAGCATAGGTATCAGAGCATTTTCGTCAGTCTCTTGCAGTAGTGTACGAAGTTCTTGATAAATCTCAACCTAAAACAGAAGTGACTTCAGCATTACCAGTATATTAACACGTACATGTCTTATGCTACCTGCTTCTCCTTAGTATTAATTAGATGCAAATTATTCCTCCAAGCCCGATCGACGTGCCATGTGCAGAACAGACTGTAAAAAATTCCATTTTAGGATATATTATCATTTACATACATGTATGTACAAACCGCATTTGTGCCTCGTTCATTACTCGTTTCCACGCATTGTAATAGGATTCTGCTAAATCGGACATGAAAACCTTTGGACTTATGGTCAGTCCAGTCCTCTCTTTAATACAAGAAAAGAACAAGACCATCACCTCCTGATCTGATCGATTAGAAATTAGAAAAGCTGTAGGAAATCCTTGTCTTAAGTCATCCAACACTAGCAGAGTATGCAGCTCAAAGTTATATGCATTTAAGCCATGAGTTCCATCAATGCATACACAATCTGACCCAAATTTTTGTAATATTTGAGCCTGACCTTCATTCATGATCACCAAAATAAAATCTTCGGTTTTCAACTCTGGGTGTTCTTCCAAAATACAGTTTTGCGGCTTGTAGAATAAGACGGATTGTCCTTGCTGAATATCATTTACCCAAGCCTCAATACTGATAGCATCATTTGAATGTCTTACAGCTTCTGATTGCAAGTTAAAGCTTGCAGCTATGTTGTTTAGGTCTTTATTAGTTAGCAAATGAATTCTTTTCACTGAATTGTCACAAAGTCTGTCACGTATCTCGTCCAATATGTCAGAGAAAGGAATCTTCATTGCTATTTTTGTTGCAATTTCTCGCCTTTCTGCAGTAGTTAATGTTAAATGCCCTAATTCGTCTGTGTGTCCAACATGTGTTTTTATATAACTCACGTTATATTTGCCATCTGAATTTACCACCACTTTGCAACCTGCTGGACAGAACCCTCCAATCTTTTTGCTTCCTTGTATTTTTAGGTGTCTTTTCTGTTGGCCTTCTGGCACATAAAAGCCAGATCTGTGACACACATAACGCAGAATTTTCTTTGAATGATTATTACTGTATTCGTCCCCACATTCTTTAACAAATAATGATTTTGTGTCATTTTCCATCGAACTTTTCCAAGTATGAAATGATTGGGCAGTAGAAAACTCAAGAGTCTCAAAACAGAGATCTATATCATGGATTTGTCGAAAATGATCATGTAATTGAGTCTTTGAACACCCCGTGAAAGTACAAAGAGGGCACTTTTTAGAAAATTTTGTGTCGTTCGAAATACCGTGACTTTTTTTGTGAAATGTTAAGTGTTTCTTATAAGTGAATTTTCTCCCACATATATCACACAAAAAATTGAATGTTTTAGACTGTACGTCGTTCGAAATACCATGACTTTTCTTATGAAATGTCAAGTGTTTCTTATATGTGAATTTTTTGCCACACATATCACACACGAAATTCAATGTTTTTGACTGAAGATTTGCACGATGTTTCGTCAGTGGGGCTATTTCATTTAGTTTTAAAGGATGAAACTTTTTGGCATGTTTTCGCAAACCGTAAAAATCCCGTTGAACAGACGGGCATTCACTGCACTGGAATCTAGTTTCACTGTTAGTTGTTCCACTCATTGGTAACCGACTCTAGCACATTACATACAATAATAATCAAATTAAACGATTAAAACAATATACACTATTGTAACATGTAAACAACGAAAAGAAAGTGAGGTTGTTCCCGACGCGCGCAGAATCGTAGAGTGACCGTGTGACCCTCAGGGGCTAGCCGCTAGTCGCTTAAGGTCGAGTCCCCCACTCCTCTCGATCCGTCTGACTCTAATCTTCGCAATATCTTAATCTTCCCGTTTCACTGCCGGACCCTATACTTCGGTAAACTTTCTTTAAAGTTCTTTTTTTGTTTCCTTTCTCTCTCTAACCTCTTTTTCTCTCAATCTTTCATAAAGCTTCAATTGGTCTTTAAATTCTCTTAAGCGTTTTGTTCTGCACAGTGGTTTTATTTGCCCCATCGTCGAAAATTCCTTCAATTGTCTAAGTCAGTGGTTCCTAACAGGTGGTCCGTGGACCCCTAGGGGTCCACGGACGATGTCTTAGGGGTCCGCGAAATGTCACTGAGAAATTAAATCTATGTAGTTCCAGCGTAAGTTTAGCTTCAGCAGTGTACGTTTGCTTTCCCATTTACTTTAAGGTGGAAACTGGAAGCTGTTCATATATGAAAGTGATATTTGATGTTAACACAAATTCGAGTACATTCGACACGTCTTACATTTTAATTTTTATTTAAAAAATAAAAAGTGAAACTATTAATATGTCAAAATATGTAGGTCCCGGCCAAATTTATTAAACCAGTTCTTATTCAGTAATGATCAAGACCTTAATGAAGTAAAAGCAAGTATCACAAGTCATGTTTCATTTGCGTTAAAACAGAAAAACTATTAAATACAAATATATAATAAGAATATGAATAATATTATTAGTTCAAAATTATTATATACGTATACGAAAAAAGCAATTGCAATAACGCAAAACTTTACAACTTCAGTGTGATACGTTGAATCTGTCCTTCGAGTTCATGATTTCTAAAATGTTAGGTTTCATACTTGACACTTTCACTCTGAAATTAGATAGCTTATTCTGTATTTATTTTTCATGAAGCACATAGTTGAGAGTCCCTGTTCATATCGGTATGTGGTTGGAAAAGGAAGTATGAACTTCATTGCCTTATCGCTGACTGCTTTGTAGTCCTTACGTACTGTTAACCAAAAGTCTACAATGTTTTCATCATTAAAAACGTTTTTCATTGTGCCACTGCTTGTCACATATTTGAATGTCGCTTGATGCATAATCTATAATATTATTATAATATTATCTATGTTAGTTTGTAAGCGAGAAAATGTGATTTACATTAAAGTAAATACGTTTCCGTTGTTTACTAGTAAGAGTAAATGGTACTGATGAGGTCTAAAGACCGAAATGCATATACCAATGGGTTTTCAGATCTCTTTTCTTCAACGGCCGAGATTGTACTGCAACCATGTGTTACTCTTCTAGTAAACCACGGAAACGTATTTACTTTAATGTTATCACATTTTCTCGCTTACTTTAACGAGTGGCTTTCTCTTTTTCTTGATTGTAAGTTTGTATATGAAGGAAATTGTGCTTAATTAATTTACCCTCGGTTTTATCTGTTAGTAACCCATATTGTTTGCATAACTTGCGTAGATAGGTATACGCAGAGTACAGTTTTCCTCTTGCAGCTCGTGGGTATTTAGTATTTTGTACGTAAGCTTGATAGTATATCTCCGGACGTTCATGGAGAAACAGAATGTTGATTTCATCCGCTAATTGTTGAAATCTGCATGAAGAAATTCTGAAAGTAAATGTTATTTCATCACTAATAAGTATACAATTTTAAAAATAAATCACACCTTTTATCAGAAGAAGATTTCAATTCATTTCGGACAATTAACTGGGCCAACTTATTTCTTAAAAACGGAGTATTTTTATTTTCATAACTAGCTGCAATTAATTTCCCTTCTTCGGTAGATTCTATTAGATGTTGAACAGTCTAAAAATTAATTTTATGTATTTGGCATCTCTATTCAAATTTTAAGAAAAAACCTACGGATGTGTTACTACTAAAATTTTGGATATTGACTTTATAAGGTACTCCAAAGGTAGCTCGTTCGGAATATGTTATCTCTTTCAAATCAGTTTCGAGATTACGACAATCTTCCAGTTCTACAGATGTACTTGATCCGGATGTAGGTGACAAAATTAATATACCTTCAGTAGGTACCTATAAATTAAAGTTAATTTTAGCCTTTATCCTCTCTAATTTCTTCCAAAGAATTACATTCGAAATTTTGTATCCGTCGTATTTAATTTCAAATTTTTTTCGTAGTCCAAGTGGAGGGATTATCTCTTTTATATCTTCTTTTGTTAATATGTCAAATGTTTCTTTATCAATTTTGTGTTCTGAAACATACTGTAATTTTATTTAAAACGGTTCGGACATAATAGTCACACAGTTTATTTACAAAAGTCTATAATAGAAACACTTAAAACTAAATAATAAGTTATTAATTAATAAAAAGTCTAAACGAAGGGAAATATAAAATAAAACTATTTAAAAACTAACACTACACTTAATCCTAATATTTATTTATCTGTAATTGCATTGTAGTCTGAAGAAATGCCAGAAGCCTAAAGTAAAATCCACAGTAGCCCTATTGTCCGTTGTTTATTTCAGTAGGTGGATTGTTCATTTTTATGACCTACATGTTCTGGAATATTCTTAATATTTGCTGTTTGCAAGACGCATAAAGGTAGGCGTCCACATTTTCGTATCGTAAGTATCGGACGCATCGCATCGAACGGATTATTTTTCTACAATGCGTCCACAGTATCAGCAGCAATCGGATTTGCCGACGCAACTACCAACAATCGGATTGCCGACGCCACTTTCATTCGGATTTTCGTAGTGAGAGGTAGCGTAGTGTTCGGTGGAATGTACAAGATAATGGAGGAAAACGATGCTGAGCGAGCGAGCAGACGGACTCCGCGCCGGAATCCGTCCACTGTTCGGCATTCTGTATGACGTCATCGGCACGCATCGTAAAAGTTGCCCCTCGGAGCATCGGCATTGCCGACGGGTAAATTTTGTGCGATCCGTACGAGGCGGATCAGAGGACGCACTTGTATGACTTTCTATACTAAGAATACTACGATCCGTTCGATGCGATGCGTCCGATACTTACGATCCGAATATGTGGACGCCTACCTTAAGTTACATGACATTCATTGTTTAATTTTCATTACTATACAATACAATATTACAATACAATATTATTTTTAAATATTTCTACTTCGGAATCGAATGAAAAATGTATAAATAATATAAAAAACTTCTAAAAATAATTTAGAATTTTGGAAAGAAATATAATAATATAAAATATGTATTAACAAACGTAAAAGGATGCTAAAACAAATCAAGTCTTGTTTGCATTATATTTTAACATTAGAATATTGATGCATCCATATATTACCTATTCTTGAGTTAGTATATACTAAATTTTGCAGTGTGTATCAAATTATTTACTACAAAATTAGTTTATATTATATAAATAATAATACAAAATTACGCAAAATATATCTATCAAGCAAAAAGAAACATTATACTTACGATCGAAATATACAGACACATCATCAAACAAATTCCACCTTGTTAACGTTTCCTTTACAAAATCATCCATAGTGAAACCACACTAAAACAACAATGGCGGAGACGAGACTAGATGTAATTTTTAAGGCCGACCAGCCGAATTTTTATCGGAATTGTCCGAACTACATGTTCCTTAATCACGTGACATATAAAGGCTCAATCATTGGTGGATAATTTTCATACAATTCCAAATAAAAGAATAAAGACTAAAGATTGCCTACTATTTTATGACAGAACTTTGAGAGTTTTAGCTACAGAATTCAATGAATATCCTTACATTTCTTTGCGTAAGTGATTATCACAATATATCAAATATTTAGTGATTTTTGTACAAAAGAAAGACAAATTCTGCAACAAATGTTTTCGTTTTCTTGACAGATATCTTTAAACTACTGCTGTTAATATTTTACTTATGCAATGTAAGTAATATTTTTGTGGTTTGTTTATTACAAATATTTTAGTGCTTTTATTATACAATTTTAGCTACAATATTCACTTTTACAAGAACAGCTCCTACAAAAATGTGCTTGTAAATTTGCAGTAAATCCTCCTAGGCAATTTTTCTCCGTGTATGAATGGAAAATTACTATTTATTGCACCTTATGATGGCATAGTATTTACCTGGATTATCCTGCACTTGGCGATTCCCAATTGGTGTACTGGCAAGAGTCACGATCTGTTGTACTCATATCGTGATTTTTCTTCTTTCGATTACAGTGATTTCTCCTTTGATTTGCACAGCATACCCTTTCATTACATGTTCACTATGGATGTGAATAGTAAAATTTATTATTTTAATAATCAAGTTGTAGAATTATTTAACAAACATGCACCGTTTAAGACTGCTCGGATTACTAGGCCCAGACAGCCCTGGCTCACGGATAATATACGACTCCTACAGAAACTGAGAAATGAAGCCAAGGCTAAATTTAGGCGGACGGGGTTGATGGGGCATTGGGATTATTATAAATCTTTAAGAAATTTCACCACTTTGGCTATAAAAAATGAAAAAAGAGCTTATTTTAATTATGTATTTCAGCACAAGACCCGTAAGCAGTTGTGGTCAGAGTTACGGCGTTTTGATATCACTAAACGTAAAACAAAACAAGTTCCTCCTGAACTACGAAATCCTACTGAAATAAACAATTTTTTTGTTAACAGCATCCCTCAGGGAACTGCCGATGTTTCCACAACAGTTGAGACCTATAATAGATCTAGACTTCTGTCTGACTGTGTCTCCTTCTCCTTTCGCCTGGTCGATCAGTCAACGGTATCGAAATTTATTTCCTGCATCGGGAGTAGGGCTGTTGGTGCAGATAATGTCAGTATTAACATGCTCAACTATACTTTACCTCACACATTACCATACATCACTCATTTAATTAATAGCTGCCTGGTTGAGGGTGTTTTTCCTGATCTTTGGAAAAAAGCTGTGATTCTGCCCCTGCCAAAGGTGGCGCGACCTACCGCATACAGTGATTTGCGTCCTATTAGTATACTTGCAACCCTAAGTAAAGTTCTTGAAAAAATTATGCATTCCCAAATTAGTGAATATCTTGGTGAGTATTCCGTTCTTCCTCCGTGCCAGTCTGGATTTCGACGTGGTCACAGTTGTACGACCACTTTGCTCAAGGTGTCAGATGACATAATTGGTGCTGGTGATAGGGGTATGTGTACGATGATGGTTTTGTTGGACTTCAGCAAAGCCTTCGATACGGTTGATCATCGAATTTTATTATCTATGTTGCGTCACATTGGTTTTGACGAGGGCGCTCTTGCCTTGCTGCGGTCTTATCTGACGGGCAGGGTACAGTGCGTATCCATTGATGGGAGTGAGTCTGAGTGTCTTGCGATTTCTAGAGGTGTGCCGCAGGGTTCAATTTTAGGTCCACTTTTATTTTGCATTTATACATCGTTTCTTCCAAAGGTGGTCAATAGATCTGTAATTGAAATGTATGCTGATGACACTCAGATTTATACTTCGTTCTATCCTGGTGAGTGGGCGGATGCTGTTCGGGGGGTTCAGTCTGACATTGATGGGATCGTTCGTTTTTCGGAGCAGCATGGTCTTGTGCTGAATCCCGCTAAGACAGTGTCAATCTTGTTCGGCAATCCTAGGTGGTGTGAGGTCCTGACTGGTCAAATTAAATTGAAATCTAAGGACAGTGCTATTCAGATTGTTGATAGAGTTAGGTACTTAGGTATGGAATATGACAATACCTTTCGATTTAAAGCTCACATTTCGAATTTAATTAGAACTGCATATTGCAATTTAAAATTGTTGTATCCTTATAGAAACAGTTTTGGTCGTCGCTTGAAAACTTTACTATGTCAAAGTCTGGTTCTTTCGCTATTTACGTTTTCTGCACCACTATATGACCCTTGCTTAGACTCGTCTGATGTAGCGAGAATACAAAGAGTTCAGAACGCCTGCCTTCGCTTTGTCTTTTGCCTTAGAAAATATGACCATGTAACACATAGATTGAAGGATATCCGTTGGCTAAATATGAAGAACCGAAGACTATTGCAATCTTTTTGTTTGTTTCACAAAATCATTAGCTTAAAATCACCACCTTACCTCTACGATAGAATCACTTTCAGGACCGATTTTTTTTTTCCTCATGTTGGTTTACATACTTTTATATATATTGTTGATGCATACGGAAATAAAGACATTTATTTATTTATTTATTTATTTATATATATAAGAATTTCGAAAAATGCGAGCATCGCTAACAGATCCTGGGTAACCAGTAAAGCAATCTGTAAATTGCAATGATGGTACTGCTATCGCTTCACTGAGAAAAATTAGTTTATTAGAAGTTTTATAACTGTTTTTCTAATAAAGGCAGAAATTTGGTTTACGTCGAAAACAATAATGTGTTATTGTTCCTGATAACCAGATCATAATAACAACTGCTCAGAAATAATTGGCATAAATTTATACTATTAATAATACAACATCATTAGAGCATACAACTGGATTCCTGTGAAAATAAAACGAATAATATTTATGCGTTGAGTGGTACCTATACGCTCGTTTAGTAAATACGTCACAACGCCCAATTGTTAAGCACGGTGATAAGATAAGTCAGTGAAGTGGATGCAAACAACTATCATATGGTAAATACGTCACAATAGATAGGTCTGTTGAAGTGGATGCAAACATAATTTGATGACGCGCACTAAATGAGCGTATTATAAGATGTCTCGTATCCAGTATAACCATTGTAATGCGGGGAATTACATGTATATTTTACAAGCGAGCGCAGGCGTTACCTATGCAATCCCGCGTGTTCGGTTGCCATTGTTTTACGTTAACTTCGTCTGGATAAAATCAGTGAGATTATTGTCCATTTAGTGATTAGTGTTTCTTCATTACAATTAGGTAAGTATTAACTATTTTATTTGTAGTCCCTTCTCTTGGTACTCGTATGTTCAATTAAATGTGAGGTAAGAACTAGTCACACGTGGGTATAACCTATAATTTAAAAGACCGCGATCCTGTCAACATGTCCTGGATTGTTTGCAACAAAAATACGGAGTAGTTATACTTTGTCAGTACTTTTCTACATATTTACGTATTAATCTACTTAAGGCCATCTACACGCTTTTCGTTTGTTATTTCATTATTTTGTTTACTAACTTTATTTTCTACTTTTTATTACGTCATTTGAACAAGCAGTAACTAGTGTCTGGCTGCCTATTCGTATATGTAACAAAAATTGACTAGATATTTGTGAGGCAATACGAGTGTTTAGCTTTAAGACAAAATCCTAACTAATTTTAATCAAAAAAATATGTAATATATCTTATACGTTATTATCTACCTATTTATATTAACCGAATTACATTTGTTTACATTTTATGATTATAATTTATTCGTTTTATTGGTTTAGATTTTTATAATGGCCGACGAATTTGTTGAGAATATTTTAAAAAGTTGGAACATGAGTGAACTCATTGAACACTTCAAAAACGAAGGAATTGATGAGGAAGCATTTAAGATGCTAGATGATGAAACTATAAACGCCGTAATTGGAAAAGCAGGACATCGACTTAAATTCAAGGCGAAATTAAAACAATTTAACGTTGAGAACTGGATTACCCATAGCCCAGCTTCTGCGTCAACAGAATCTGTGATGTCTCCATCAGCTTCTACAAGTTTTAGCTCGTCTCTTGGAGATATAGAGCCATCAGAATCAACCAGTTTCTTATTCATAAATAGTGACATAGATAACAATAATTCATTTGAGTTAATGTCTCCGCCTCCTAATCCAGAAGTGTCATCACCTAAAAAAGGACGTTATACATCAATGTTTAAGATTTCTCTAGAAGATTTTCTAACACAAAGCGTAGACGGACGCGGTATCCTTCTTCACAAGCAGGAAGGTTCATTAAATAACGCTTTGCGCAACAAACTAGTATACCTTATCCTGTCATATCTTGTTAATATCGACAAAAAGTACATAACACTTATATAACATATACATAAAACGTTTAATGCTTTGTACTCTTACAGCATTCCTCCTAACACATTCAAACGTGTAGCGCAAGAAATAGCAGAACTTTTCACGGGAGAAAACCCAGAAACATATTACATCCCCTACCGACCTAAGACTAAAACATCTCCTAAAATTGCACCAAAGGGTAAACTGTATTCAAAATACGTTAATATTAGAGCCCAGCTCACATCAGAGACACATTCGGCAGATTCTGGTGATCACACGACTTACTCTGTAGAAGGTAAGGTGTATATCTAGGTATTTATTACATGTAAAGTACGAAAAGCACAAATAATTTTTCAGGATCAGTTAATCCATCAAACGAACAAGAAATACAAGAAAAATTAGCATTTCTAAAACATTCTACCCAGCCTTGGGACCGAGTTGTTGAATACTGGGAGGCAACAGCTTTAGCACGAAAACCTTTGGCAGAGACCCTGTCAATTGCCGACTACATAGAGCTCTTCCCACCATTAAAACAAAATGATGGATTTGTTTTGGTGAGTTTATAATGAGTTTATTGTCTAATAATTCTATATAGGGTGTTTCTTGCCATACCCTAGGAATGCAATTCATTGTTAGACGCCTAGACACGCAGATTATCAAACTGCTTTAAGAACAGTGATCACGAAATATTTTCACCACTGAACTGAGGTATAATAGTTATTTATGTATCAAGGGAATAAACCGCCATGTTAATCCCGCGGCTGTAGTGATGCCAGAGCGACCGCCGCAGGGAGCAAGGGCATCTTCAGCTAAGGGATTAACGAACGTTTATTCCCAAGATGCATACAAAGCTTTCTTCCCAAGCAGCAGAACTGATAATTCTAAAAGAAAATAATTTGCCGGTACGGTAAGATCTAGGTAGTGTTGGCTGGCGGTTGCCAACGACACAGTTTCTTATTAATAAATAAAATATGTAATTCGAATTCCCTAGGGAATAAAGTACCTCATTGTTGATCAAAAATGAGGGAATAAACCTTAACTTTATTCCCGCTTGGGAAGAAAATGTTTTTTGCTTACCAAAGCTGTTTTTGTTGTGAATAAGATAATTTATTGTTACTTTTGCAGATTGAACTGGACTTTAAAATTTTGTATGCGGACAAAGAAAATGCTCTATACAGTCAATGGGCCAAATTTTCGACAGCAGTCGAAAAAGAAGCATTATTAAGAAACCTAAAACTACCATTTGACACAGACATCAAGGACATCGGTAGCAATTTTTCTTTTCTCCTCTATATTTATTAAATAAATATTTTTAGATCCCTTCGTACTAATTTTATTGGAGTTATCGTATCTGTTTCCTCCAGTAACAATTGGAAATAAACGAAAAGGGAAGAATTGGAGACCTTCATAGATTGAAGCGCAAGAAAGTTTTATATTACTCATTTCTGTAAGCAGCAGTTTATAATAGAACTTCTTATGGTTATTTATAACTTCTTTACAGAATTTAGGATTGTTGGAAGGAAAACTGCAACAAAGGAAAGCCATCTTAAGGAGTGCTAACCTTACCCTTCAACCATTTTTTGTGGTAGTAAAAGATGGAGGTGACGGTCCTTCTTATTTTGTGATAATTAATGACGTTAAGTACAAGGTCGATGGTGTGTTAAAAGCCTTGGATGTGACATTCAAGTGTTTCCACGTATTTAATGCAAAGTATCCTGCCGAGTCTGGACACATATGGCTTTTAATTCAGAAAATGGTATATGACCTTATTACGCCGTACGACAATGAGGCCAGTGCTACGTATAGTGTGATGGCAGATCTACGAAAACATATGTAATTATTGTAAAAATTCTTATTTTAGTGCATTAGTGTTTTGTTACTTTGTTTGTTTGTTTTGTTAACTAAGCATTATGCCAATGTGCTACCTGTGTAAAACCGGGGCGCAGTCCATTAGTCAATTAATTTTTCATTTTAAAATTTCCCATCATTTAAAAAGTGACAATATATATAGATGCGTAGAAAATGATAACTGCAACAGAAGTTTCTCATGTCTAAACTCTTTCAGAAAACATTTGCTGAGAATTCGCACCGCTGTAAAAAACAAAGTTCAAAAGCAGAGAGGACATCTATTACAGAACCAAATCAATAATAAAAGAAATTTTGATGCCAATTTTACTGTAGAGAATTCTGACATAGAACCAAAAAAGAATCTTCATCATGAGCCGTTAAGTCATAATGAAGAACTTCTTTTGGATCTAAATGCGTTTAACGACCTATTGAAACAAGAAGTAATTAAATTTATTTCTAAGCTATATGATGAAACTACCTTGACAAGAAAACAAGTTCAGTCTGTGATTACTGAGATAAATAATTTGATGTCTATTGTAGCAAATTTTTTTAAAAGTAGTTTATTTTCTGTTTTGAACGTTGCGGGTTATCAGATTTGCATAAAACACAGTTAGATTCCATGACCTCAGCTATCACAAACTTATTCAAAACTTTAGACACTGAATACAAACGATTCCAAGTATTAACTGAAACTGGAAATTTTATTACCCCTGAGGCGATAGTTATCGGACAGAGACTGGAGCAAACTGAACAAAAAGTTGTTTCAAAGAAAGCAAAATTCCAGTATATATCAAAAGTAAAATTTTGAAAAAATTTTTTGAACTTCCGAATGTATATGCAGACACTGTTACTTATATAAAGACTTTGAATTCTGACTGTGGCGTAATAAATAACATAATTCAAAGTGCTTACTGGAAAAACAAAATTTCTCGGTTTACTTTTAAAAATGTACTACCGCTTTACATTTACTTTGACGAGTACGAAACTGGCAACCCTTTGGGAGCTCACGCGGGTATCCATAAACTAGGGGCAGTTTACATTTCAGTGCCGTGCTTACCACCATTGGAACAATCCACTGTTAATAACATCTTTTTGGTTATGCTATTTCATAGCTCTGACTTACATGAGTATGGTAAAGAAATAATATTTTCAAAATTGATACAAGAACTTAACATGTTGGAAGAATCAGGTATCTCTGTTGAAATAAATGGTTCTCTTATTAATCTTTATTTTTCTACAGCCTTAATAATCGGAGATAATTTGGGTTTGCATACTCTTTTAGGGTTTTCAGAAAGTTTTAATGCAAATTTCCCGTGTCGCTTTTGCAAAAGTTCTAGGGACAGAAACCAAAGTCTTTGTTCGGAATTGGTTGATTTATTGAGGAACCAAGAAAATTATGCTATGGATTTGGAAACTAACGATATTAGATTAACAGGAATTAAAAGTGCGTGTATCTGGAATGACTTAAGGTCATTTGAAGTAACAAAAAACTACGCCGTGGACATAATGCATGATGTATTTGAAGGTGTTGGTGTTTTTGATATTATTTTTGTTGTTAGATCGTTTTATCAATATTGATAAGTATTTTACCTTAGACACTCTAAATTCTCGTATAAAATATTTCAATTACGGTTGTGAGGTAAAAAATAAACCCCCTTTAATTTCTGTTGATAACTTAAAAAATAAATCTTTCAAAATGTCAGCTGCTGAAACGAAGTGTTTTATAATGTACATGGGCTTAATGATAGGGGACTTAATTCCTGTAGAAAATGAACATTGGGAACTTTATATAAGACTTAGGGAAAATAGTTGTGTTAATTTTGTCAAGATATGTAATCAACACTGACCATGTTTTATTGAAAGCATTAATAGCCGAGCATCATTCTATAATTGTTAATCTATTTCATGAATTGTTAAAACCAAAACACCATCACATGGTCCATTATCCTACCATAATGGAAATGGTTGGTCCATTAGTCAACATGTGGTGTATGCGTTTTGAGTCCAAACATCGACTTTCGAAGAGTGCTGCTAACGTATTTAGTAGCAGAATAGATATTGCTAAAACATTAGCAATAAAAAATCAGTTGAAATTATGTAATAGATTTCTTAGTCAAACTGGTTTTAAAAAAGAAGTTACATATGGACTAAATACTACTATTCAAGACGTATATACCGCATTTCCTGAATATGATAATATCGTTTCTCGATCACAAATGTGCAATGCTTCTGAAAAATTCAAAACTAATATCTTTTCTACTAAACAAGTTAACATTCGTAGTATAACTTACAAAATTAATAATGCTATTTATGTCACTTTAGACGATAAAATGATACCTGTTTTTGGCATTATCACGAATATATTAGTTTCTTCGACCAATGATGTGTTATTTTTTTATAAAATGGAAGTCGGTGACTCCGGTCTGCAATATTGTATTTTACAAAGCCAGTTACAACATTATGCCCCGGTTGTAAAGTCAACATTGGCAAATGGATCACTTTACCTTTGTGTTTAATTTATTTTAATTACCTATACCATTTTTACTTTCTTATACGTAGTATAAGGAAGTATTGTGATGATGAAAATGTTCGACCTCGAGATTTTTGCAGATGTCCACGTTTTGAGGTCCCCAGGTACCAAAAAAGTGGTTTTAAAAAATCTCTCTCTCTCTCTCTCTCTCTCTCTCTTCTCTCTCTCTCTCTCTCTCTCTCTCTCTCTCTCTCTCTCTCTCTCTCTCTCTCTCTCCTCTCTCTCTCTCTCTCTCTCTCTCTCTCTCTCTCTCTCTCTCTCTCTCTCTCCTCTCCCTCTCTCCCTCTCTCCCTCTCTCCCTCTCTCTCTCTCTCTCTCTCTCTCTCTCTCTCTCTCTCTCTCTCTCTCTCTCTCTCTCTCTCTCTCTCTCTCTCTCTCTGTCTCTGTCTCTGTCTCTGTCTCTGTCTCTGTCTCTGTCTCTGTCTCTGTCTCTGTCTCTGTCTCTCTCTCTCTCTCTCTCTCTCTCTCTCTCTCTCTCTCTCTCTCTCTCTCTGTCTGTGTGTGTGTGTGTGTGCGTGTGTGCGTGCGTGCGCGCGTGCGCGCGTGTGTGTGTGTGTGTGTGTGTGTGTGTGACCACGATAGCGGTCAAACCGCTGTAGATATCAATTCCAAATTTTGTATTTACGAATATAATCTCCCTCTTGAGAACTGATTAGATTTTGAGCAAAATCGGCAGACCGGAAGTAGTAGTTTACTTCAGTGAAAAAATCGAATTTTGTAAATATTTCGTCCATTACTAAGTTTAAACAAATTTATAAAGAATTCAAATGTACTCAAAATTAAATTTGAGAAAAATTGTTTTAATAAAGTTTTTCGAAATTCCTACCGGAAGTAGGTCTTTTACTCTTATCGGAAATCAGTTTTTTGCGAATATCTCGCAAGTCATGCTTTCTAGGCAAGTACATTACGAGTATAAAAGTATTTAGAACATAGTTTTAAATATCTTTTGTATAAAAAAAATTTCAAAATTCAGACCGGAAATACCACTTTTACTCTTATCGAATAGCGATTTTTTGCAAATATGTCGTAAATTATGCATTCTATATATATTTATGAAGAGTACAAAAGTATTTAGAGTTGGATTTGGAATATTTTTTGTATAAATGAAATTTCAAAATTCGGACCGGAAGTAACACTTTCATACGTATAAGAAAGTCGTGTGGTGGCCACACCTCATTTTTTGTGTTGTGTCGCGGTCTGTCCAACAAGTGTAGTTATTTCATTTCTATTTATCTAACAATTTTTTGTCACAATGTAACCAATTGGCTTGACTCATAATTTGACAATCAGCCGTCAAACGACATTTGAGCACGTAGCGAAATGAAATGGAATAAAAATAAAATAACGTAGGTGGTCTTTTCGCAGCTCTCATTTACAAATTCTTGTTCAAAGTGAGAAAAGACGAAGAAGATTCATTTGATTTTTAAATTACGTTTAGATCACATCTCATATTTTTCACTTATCATTTCTGTCATTGAATTTACATAGATCATACATATTTTGTATATTAGTTTAGTACCTACATAGTGTTAGTCGTGTATAAAGTGTGAAAATCTTAAATAATACTTATATATATATATTATTTATATAGATGATACTCGAAGATATAAAGTTTAGTCAGCCAGAGGCTTCTTTAAAATATTATAATATAATAAATGTATACATACATACTCATATTTTATGTGTATAATGATTTACTTTTAAAATTAATAAAAAGTGTAATAAATGTGTTTCTTTCTCTAATACCTACCATTATTATGTGAAATAAAATGCAAAAGGAAAAAATCCCTTACCACAAAAAATATATAAACAATCTATATACGTATTTCGGCAACTAAGTTGCCATCTTAACTAGAAATCTGATTTCTGATTTCAGATTTTTAGCCACAGTCACAGTTACTGGTTTACCATTATCATAATGACCATATTATGTATTATTAAATGGTGTGTTACTAACTTCTCATATAAACCTATATATATTTTAGTTACCCAATAATTAGAATTTAAATGATTCTTTCGTTGTCATCCAGTTTAAATAATCTAACATTGTAAACCAAGCCTTTTACTTTCTTTCATTGAACCAATACAGTCCCTAATTGCGGGTATTTTGCAAGAGCTTGCGATGGCTAAAGTCAAACAACTGTGACTATATGTACCGTGCCTTCAAGTACCACGCGATCATTTAAATTCTAAATTATAGCAGGCGGGATTTTTTTTATTAGGTTGTCCAGAATGTCAATTATTGATTAATTAACATTTTAAAACGTCACTTTGACAATTCAAATTGTAAATTAGTACTTATATACCAACTTAATTTAAATTTCACAGCCTGCTCTAATTTAGAATTTAAATGATCGCACGGTACTTTCATCATTAGAATAGGCTGTTTTTCAAGTTTTTTAAGTAATCACTGTTGGTGTACATGCTAAGCTTTTGAAATCATACTTAACTTTAAATTATAGACGCATACAAGAAAGACATAACCAAACTATCAAAATTATACGTCTGTTCGCGATTACGTGCACTGTCAGCAACCATTAAAAAAAGCATGGCCATCTCTAATGAGGAAAGTATTTGAACTGAAGGCATGGTACAATGAACATCACTTATTTGAGAAACTCGACAAATCCTGCACATGACGTATTTGACATTTTATGAAAAATCCGTTTTTAACAGCAAGGGTTTATAAACTAAATAAATGCATGTACTCTCCTGCATGGTTACCGGCATTTAAAATTATACGTCCTTTCAAAACCGGATATACCCAGGAGTTGTAGGGTTTCTTAAATATAATCTTGCTTACAGTAGCTGAACTATTAATGTAGATTACCATTTTATATTAACCAAGATAGGGTGGGCAAGTAGCGATTATAATAGCTAAACTAATTACCCTCTATATAATCTGTTATACATTTTACTTTCTTATACGTAGTATAAGGAAGTATTGTGATGATGAAAATTTTCGACCTCGAGATTTTTGCAGATGTCCACGTTTTGAAGTGCCCTGATACCAAAAAAGTGGTTTTTAAAAAATGTCTGTGTGTCTGTGTGTGTGTGTGACCACGATAGCGGTCAAACCGCTGTAGATATCAATTCCAAATTTTGTATTTACATGTATAATCTGCCTCTTGAGATCTGATTAGTTTTTCAGCAAAATCGGTAGACCGGAAGTAGTACTTTACTTCAGTGAAAAAATCCAATTTTGCAAATATTTCGTCAACTACTAATTTTAAACAAATTTATAAAGAATTCATATGTACTTACAACTAAAATTGAGAACCATTTTATTTTAAAAGTTTTTCGAAATTACTACCGGAAGTAGGTCTTTTACTCTTATCGAAAATCGGTTTTTTGCCAATATTTTGCAAGTCATGCTTTTTAAACAGGTACGCTACGAATATAAAAGTATTTAGAACTTAATTTCCAATATCTTTTGTATAAAAATTCACAATTCGTACCGGAAGTATCACTTTTACTCTTACCGAATAACGATTTTTTGCAAATATGTCGTAAATTATGTATTCTATATATATTTATTAAGAGTACAAAAGTATTTAGAATTGGATTTGCAATATTTTTTGTATACATGAAATTTTTAAATTACGGACCGGAAGTAGCACTTTTATTCTTAGCGAGTAGCACTTTTCTTCGAATATCTTGCAAAGTATGCATTCTATAGCGATTTATTAAGAGAATGAAAGTACTTAGAATAGGATTTTGAATAAGTTTTGTATAAAAAAATTCTTAAAATTGTAGAGTTTGAAACGCTCATACGTATAAGAAAGTCGTGTGGTGGCCACACCTAATTTTTTTACGTATTATTACATAATATGTATTCTAATAAATATGTTTGTATAAGTATACACATACACTTATATAAGGTATGTAGGTGTACCTATTGTAGTTAATATGGTTAATAAATTTTTTTACATTTTTAATAGGTATTTTTATTTTTCATATTAAATACTTTATATTATTAGTAATTATTACTAATATGAGACTAGCATTATTGGTTTTATGAGCTGTTGATAATAGCCTCTGGAACATCGTGTTGTAAAGACCATTAGAAGAAGATTTTGATTCTTATAATATCTACTACTTGTGGATAACAGAAGTATAACAAATAATATTATAGCATTTTATAGTAGCAACAAGATCCATATAGCTGGCTGTACCATTCCTTCTTGTATTGGATAATAACCTGTTATTATCCGCATTAATACTATTTAACAAAACCAGGATCATATCGGTAACAACACGATTAATTGTCCAAATAGTTATAGAGATATCTAGTAGAGAGTATAAGTTTTTCAGCTCTGGATATAATAATTTTTTCTCAGTGTTGCAATGAGACAGCATATGAACATTTTCTCATTATATATACCTGGGGATTGTCTTTTGGAGCTTTTATTGGGACAAATGTGCCATCTATGGCACCAATTACATTATTTATATTTCCAAATGCTGAAAACGTGGTAGTAATTCTTTCTATTTTTTCTACTTCTCCTGGCCATTTAATGACAGCAGGTGCTAATTGTTTAATTGCTCGAATCACCAACTTAAATGAATCGTTTAATGAACTTTGACCCATATCAAATTGAGTACCCACAGAACTAAAAGTAATTTGTCAGAAAGCTGTAGGTATTACATAAACTATTTATTACATACCGATAGGAATCAGGTGTTGCAAGTAACCAAATTGTTGCTAAAATTTTTTTCTCAGGTTTATATAAGGGTCTTCCTGTTGTATATCCTTCTTGCATAATGGGTATTAATTGTGCACATAATGCTTCAAAAGCAGCTGGCGTTAATCGAAAATTCATTTGAAAATGTTGGGGCAAATAACGCGGAATGATTGTTTCATAATATCCTACACATCTAGGAGTTTTTTTTCGACGAGGGTAAATCTTGCATTGTAATTTTGTAATTAGTCCATAATTTATATTATCTTCATCTGAACTACTTTCGGAATTATCTAGCATATTTTCCAAATATGATTGACTTGAAGTCAATATAGTAGCAATAATATGACTTCTATTTTCCATATTACAACTTCTTTTAAAACTAATTGTAAGTTTTACGGGTACCTCTACAGGGTTTATGGATATTTGTTTTGTTGCTGACAACTGACAACCGACAGTACGAATTCAAACACAGTTGGCGGCAATGAACAAAACGTGCGTTCGAAAACTCTAGCACACGAGCGTCGCACAACATACATAATTAATCACGTCTTGATTTTTTCGACCCCCACTACCTAAGAGGAATTTTTAATCCAGGTTCGACGTTTTCGAACGTAACCCTGCAGAATACCTAGTAGCGATATCGCTATTGACGTCATAAAGTGGCCCTGACGGATAGCGATATCGCTATCCTCATGAGAATAACCCCCAGGGCCGGCAGCTCAGCCCTTAGAGCAGCGTTCCGGTAATAACCATTTGTAGAAGAACCAATGTAAAGAACTATCCTTTTTATTTCAAGTAAATTAAAATACTACTATATATTATTATTTAAAATTGCATTGCCAATGAAATAGATAAAACAACCAGTATTATCCCAAAATAATATTTTTATTATAATATGAAAAAGGAACAAAACTGAAAAGAATATCTATAAAACTATATAAATAAACTTAAAAACACGTTATATATAAACAAAATATGTAAGAAATAAATGTCTACAGTTTAAAGTGCCGTTTCAAAATCTGCCACGTATATGTAGGAAATATCTTATTAGGCCCGCCGACGACGTCCCGCGATCAGGGCCGGCAGCTCAGCCCTTAGAGCAGCGTTCCGGTAATAACCATTTGTAGAAGAACCAATGTAAAGAACTATCCTTTTTATTTCAAATAAATTAAAATACTACTATATATTATTATTTAAAATTGCATTGCCAATGAAATAGATAAAACAACCAGTATTATCCCAAAATAATATTTTTATTATAATATGAAAAAGGAACAAAACTGAAAAGAATATCTATAAAACTATATAAATAAACTTAAAAACACGTTATATATAAACAAAATATGTAAGAAATAAATGTCTACAGTTTAAAGTGCCGTTTCAAAATCTGCCACGTATATGTAGGAAATATCTTATTAGGCCCGCCGACGACGTCCCGCGATCAGGGCCGGCAGCTCAGCCCTTAGAGCAGCGTTCCGGTAATAACCATTTGTAGAAGAACCAATGTAAACAACTATCCTTTTTATTTCAAGTAAATTAAAATACTACTATATATTATTATTTAAAATTGCATTGCCAATGAAATAGATAAAATAACCAGTATTATCCCAAAATAATATTTTTATTATAATATGAAAAAGGAACAAAACTGAAAAGAATATCTATAAAACTATATAAATAAACTTAAAAACACGTTATATATAAACAAAATATGTAAGAAATAAATGTCTACAGTTTAAAGTGCCGTTTCAAAATCTGCCACGTATATGTAGGAAATATCTTATTAGGCCCGCCGACGACGTCCCGCGATCAGGGCCGGCAGCTCAGCCCTTAGAGCAGCGTTCCGGTAATAACCATTTGTAGAAGAACCAATGTAAACAACTATCCTTTTTATTTCAAGTAAATTAAAATACTACTATATATTATTATTTAAAATTGCATTGCCAATGAAATAGATAAAACAACCAGTATTATCCCAAAATAATATTTTTATTATAATATGAAAAAGGAACAAAACTGAAAAGAAATCTATAAAACTATATAAATAAACTTAAAAACACGTTATATATAAACAAAATATGTAAGAAATAAATGTCTACAGTTTAAAGTGCCGTTTCAAAATCTGCCACGTATATGTAGGAAATATCTTATTAGGCCCGCCGACGACGTCCCGCGATCAGGGCCGGCAGCTCAGCCCTTAGAGCAGCGTTCCGGTAATAACCATTTGTAGAAGAACCAATGTAAACAACTATCCTTTTTATTTCAAGTAAATTAAAATACTACTATATATTATTATTTAAAATTGCATTGCCAATGAAATAGATAAAATAACCAGTATTATCCCAAAATAATATTTTTATTATAATATGAAAAAGGAACAAAACTGAAAAGAATATCTATAAAACTATATAAATAAACTTAAAAACACGTTATATATAAACAAAATATGTAAGAAATAAATGTCTACAGTTTAAAGTGCCGTTTCAAAATCTGCCACGTATATGTAGGAAATATCTTATTAGGCCCGCCGACGACGTCCCGCGATCAGGGCCGGCAGCTCAGCCCTTAGAGCAGCGTTCCGGTAATAACCATTTGTAGAAGAACCAATGTAAACAACTATCCTTTTTATTTCAAGTAAATTAAAATACTACTATATATTATTATTTAAAATTGCATTGCCAATGAAATAGATAAAACAACCAGTATTATCCCAAAATAATATTTTTATTATAATATGAAAAAGGAACAAAACTGAAAAGAAATCTATAAAACTATATAAATAAACTTAAAAACACGTTATATATAAACAAAATATGTAAGAAATAAATGTCTACAGTTTAAAGTGTCGTTTCAAAATCTGCCACGTATATGTAGGAAATATCTTATTAGGCCCGCCGACGACGTCCCGCGATCAGGGCCGGCAGCTCAGCCCTTAGAGCAGCGTTCCGGTAATAACCATTTGTAGAAGAACCAATGTAAAGAACTATCCTTTTTATTTCAAATAAATTAAAATACTACTATATATTATTATTTAAAATTGCATTGCCAATGAAATAGATAAAACAACCAGTATTATCCCAAAATAATATTTTTATTATAATATGAAAAAGGAACAAAACTGAAAAAAATATCTATAAAACTATATAAATAAACTTAAAAACACGTTATATATAAACAAAATATGTAAGAAATAAATGTCTACAGTTTAAAGTGCCGTTTCAAAATCTGCCACGTATATGTAGGAAATATCTTATTAGGCCCGCCGACGACGTCCCGCGATCAGGGCCGGCAGCTCAGCCCTTAGAGCAGCGTTCCGCTAATAACCATTTGTAGAAGAACCAATGTAAACAACTATCCTTTTTATTTCAAGTAAATTAAAATACTACTATATATTATTATTTAAAATTGCATTGCCAATGAAATAGATAAAACAACCAGTATTATCCCAAAATAATATTTTTATTATAATATGAAAAAGGAACAAAACTGAAAAGAATATCTATAAAACTATATAAATAAACTTAAAAACACGTTATATATAAACAAAATATGTAAGAAATAAATGTCTACAGTTTAAAGTGCCGTTTCAAAATCTGCCACGTATATGTAGGAAATATCTTATTAGGCCCGCCGACGACGTCCCGCGATCAGGGCCGGCAGCTCAGCCCTTAGAGCAGCGTTCCAGTAATAACCATTTGTAGAAGAACCAATGTAAACAACTATCCTTTTTATTTCAAGTAAATTAAAATACTACTATATATTATTATTTAAAATTGCATTGCCAATGAAATAGATAAAACAACCAGTATTATCCCAAAATAATATTTTTATTATAATATGAAAAAGGAACAAAACTGAAAAGAATATCTATAAAACTATATAAATAAACTTAAAAACACGTTATATATAAACAAAATATGTAAGAAATAAATGTCTACAGTTTAAAGTGCCGTTTCAAAATCTGCCACGTATATGTAGGAAATATCTTATTAGGCCCGCCGACGACGTCCCGCGATCAGGGCCGGCAGCTCGGCCCTTAGAGCAGCGTTCCGGTAATAACCATTTGTAGAAGAACCAATGTAAAGAACTATCCTTTTTATTTCAAGTAAATTAAAATACTATTATATATTATTATTTAAAATTGCATTGCCAATGAAATAGATAAAACAACCAGTATTATCCCAAAATAATATTTTTATTATAATATGAAAAAGGAACAAAACTGAAAAGAATATCTATAAAACTATATAAATAAACTTAAAAACACGTTATATATAAACAAAATATGTAAGAAATAAATGTCTACAGTTTAAAGTGCCGTTTCAAAATCTGCCACGTATATGTAGGAAATATCTTATTAGGCCCGCCGACGACGTCCCGCGATCAGGGCCGGCAGCTCAGCCCTTAGAGCAGCGTTCCGGTAATAACCATTTGTAGAAGAACCAATGTAAACAACTATCCTTTTTATTTCAAGTAAATTAAAATACTACTATATATTATTATTTAAAATTGCATTGCCAATGAAATAGATAAAACAACCAGTATTATCCCAAAATAATATTTTTATTATAATATGAAAAAGGAACAAAACTGAAAAGAATATCTATAAAACTATATAAATAAACTTAAAAACACGTTATATATAAACAAAATATGTAAGAAATAAATGTCTACAGTTTAAAGTGCCGTTTCAAAATCTGCCACGTATATGTAGGAAATATCTTATTAGGCCCGCCGACGACGTCCCGCGATCAGGGCCGGCAGCTCAGCCCTTAGAGCAGCGTTCCGGTAATAACCATTTGTAGAAGAACCAATGTAAACAACTATCCTTTTTATTTCAAGTAAATTAAAATACTACTATATATTATTATTTAAAATTACATTGCCATTGAAATAGATAAAACAACCAGTATTATCCCAAAATAATATTTTTATTATAATATGAAAAAAGAACAAAACTGAAAAGAATAACTATAAAACTATATAAATAAACTTAAAGACACGTTATATATAAACAAAATATGTAACAAATAAATGTCTACAGTTTAAAGTGCCGTTTCAAAATCTGCCACGTATGTGTAGGAAATATCTTATTAGGCCCGCCGACGACGTCCCGCGATCAGGGCCGGCAGCTCGGCCCTTAGAGCAGCGTTCCGGTAATAACCATTTGTAGAAGAACCAATGTAAAGAACTATCCTTTTTATTTCAAGTAAATTAAAATACTATTATATATTATTATTTAAAATTGCATTGCCAATGAAATAGATAAAACAACCAGTATTATCCCAAAATAATATTTTTATTATAATATGAAAAAGGAACAAAACTGAAAAGAATATCTATAAAACTATATAAATAAACTTAAAAACACGTTATATATAAACAAAATATGTAAGAAATAAATGTCTACAGTTTAAAGTGCCGTTTCAAAATCTGCCACGTATGTGTAGGAAATATCTTATTAGGCCCGCCGACGACGTTCCGCGGTCAGGGCCGGCAGCTCAGCCCCGGTAATAACCATTTGTAGAAGAACCAATGTAAAGAACTATCCTTTTTATTTCAAGTAAATTAAAATACTACTATATATTATTATTTAAAATTACATTGCCATTGAAATAGATAAAACAACCAGTATTATCCCAAAATAATATTTTTATTTTAATATGAAAAAAGAACAAAACTGAAAAGAATAACTATAAAACTATATAAATAAACTTAAAAATACATTATATATAAACAAAATATGTAAGAAATAAATGTCTACAGTTTAAAGTGCTGTTTCAAAATCTGCCACGTATGTGTAGGAAATATCTTATTAGGCCCGCCGACGACGTCCCGCGATCAGGGCCGGCAGCTCAGCTCTTAGGGTACTTGCAAATACGAGCCTAAAAGGGCACTTAGATGCTCTCTATTTCAGCACTTTCTATTTCAAAAATCTGTGTTTCATTTGAGGATACGTTACTCTGATGCGATTCGGTATCTGCTTCTTCCATTTCGCCTTCACATCTTTTTAGGTTACCATCCGACTTTCTATTCTTCAACTGGTCTTTAACCCTCTCAAGCATAATTAAATTGGAATGAAACACAACGCGTTCAAAATTTTTATATATATTTGTAATGAACCAGAAACAATGGGAAAAATATTTAAAAAATTATTCGTAATACTATGTTTCCAAAAATTTGGAAAAACTATTTGTCCACTGCAGTGGACACCATGCACAAAATCACTTAGTGTGAAAGTATTCCATACAATTAGGACAACAGGGTTCTTGACATTTTTTGCAAGAATATTTAGTTTTCTTCTTACACGCAGCTGAGTGACATCTTCTGGCATTTTTGATGTCTGTTAATATGGGCCAGTGGCCAAGACCATCTTTTCTTGTTTCGGTAGGTGCATGATGATTTGGTTTCCGTTTTTTCAAAATGCTTTCTGGCGGTGTTGCAGAGCGTGGACGTCCTCTTTTATTTGATCCTTTATTTCCCATATTTATTAGAGCCCTACCGACATTAGCTTTGAACTCCAAAAGATCTAATTTAGTGTTTCCAGATCGTTTGAATAAAATCCATGCATTTATGACTGCAACATCTAGGAAATGCATAAATATTCTAATGTACCATCTCCTATTCCGTCGTCGAAGAGGATATAGTGCCAGGAGCTGATCTAATAGATCAACTCCTCCCATATTTTTATTATAAAATTGGACCGAAAATGGTCTGGGTACTTCAATAACAGTTTTTGTGGATTACACCAACGCTTAGTAAAATTCTGAGGTTGCGAGCCTGCACAATTTGATGCCACATGTACTGATTTATTGTCTATCCATTTTGTTATAGTAATGGTGTCGCATTCAGTAGATGCAACAGAGCAGCTGCCTCTTCCTCGTTGCTTCATGACTTTGTCGCTTTCTAAAATTTCGTCTGCTCCCGCAAGCCGATTAGATCGTATCGTAGCTGTCGCCCATATTTGTTTGATTTTCAGCTGTTCCAATAGTGGGATACAACAAAATAAATTATCAAAAAATAGTTTATGATTGCGGCACGCAATGTCGTCACTAAGACGAAGTATAACATCTGCACATGCTCCTAAATCACTAATTGATTCCCTTCCACCTCCAGAACCTTGATAAATCTCAAACCGATACATATACCCACTGACTCCAGCTCGCACCCAAATTTTCACGCCCCATTTTTTGGGTTTTTTTGGAAGGTATTGCTTCAAACCTAACCGCCCCTTTAGTGGCACAATCTGTTCATCTATTGCTTGGTATTCCTCTGGGTCAGCAGCAGAGATAAAGTTTTGCTGAAGTTTATCCAAAAATGGACGTATCTTTCTCAATTTGTCAGAGTCATTTGGGTCCAGTTCTAAGTTGTTTGTGAAATGCAAGTGTCTTAGTATCAACTCGTATCTATTTACTGAAATGGAATCAGCTATGAGATCCATTCGTATAGCCATGTCACTACTCCAATAGAGTCGTGTTCTTGGATATCTTATATACGACATTATCAAATTTATGCCCAAAAATATGTACAAATCATGTTTCGTGAGGTTCAGAGTTTTATTGTTTTGACTTGCATACAGGTTTGATTGAAAGACGATTTCTTCAATAATCTCTTCAGTAAACATTGCCAGGAAAAATTCTACAGGAGTCTCTTTTTGAATATTGATGCCCTCCGTGCCCAAAAAAGGCGGCAATGTGCCCGGACCATACATGCTATCATTCTTAGACCATTTCCACTTCATCTGTTCCTTCTTCTTCTTTCCTGCTGGATTTTTCCTATTGGCAAGTAACTGTGCCAAAGGAATTTCATCATCTGCATCAAATTCTTGAGTATTCACGTGGGAGGTTACATCATTTACAAAGCCGTTGAAATTTACGTCGTCGTCCTCAGCGTCATCCGATTCGATATCTGACCCATCAGGCAAATCAAAATGAATTTCATTTTCTTCAACGTCGAAATTTTCTTCGTCTTCAATTAATTCAGTTTCTTCGGCATTACCAGCGTCGTCTAATTCAAAAATTACTGTCTGGAACAAAAAATAAAAAAAATGTCACAAACTGCATGATGGCCACTACGGTGGACAGCGGATTTTTGTTGGTTATATTTTTCCCAACAAAAAAAATTTGCTTTGGAACCATTACTATCATATTTTAGAAGTATTTTATTATATGTGTATTATTTTTTACCTTCTTTCTAGCACCTCCGTAAAAAGATCTGGCCGAAATTACAGGGAAAGAATTGTCGTCCATTTTCACCGTGAGGTCGTAACACAAATGCCTGTCTTTTTCATACTTCTACCATATTCTAAGAGGTGGCGCTTAATATTACCAACAAAATACAAGTGTAAAAGACAACTGCATGCATTTTACAGAGTTCTGTAATATAATGTGAATCTCTATTTGACTTTTGGCGATGTGTCCACTGCAGTGGACTCTATGCATGAGAGGGTTAAGAAAAAGCATCATGTCATAGTATTGCCAGGATGACCTAATACTCGTTGCACCATCTCCAGAACGTTTTTTTGGTAACTTCGATTGTTCGTCCATTGATTCTTCATTCTGTCCGCGAGAAGCCGATGTCGGTGTTGACGGTGACGGAATTGACATACTGTCTGGAGTATCCTGCCTTTCCGCATTCTGCATTTCAGTAAAGTCTTCTATTTCAGCACTTTCTATTTCAAAGATCTGTGTTTCATTTGAGGATACGTTACTCTGATGCGATTCGGTATCTGCTTCTTCCATTTCGCCTTCACATCTTTTTAGGTTACCATCCGACTTTCTATTCTTCAACTGGTCTTTAAGAAAAAGCATCATGTCATAGTATTGCCAGGATGACCTAATACTCGTTGCACCATCTCCAGAACGTTTTTTTGGTAACTTCGATTGTTCGTGTCTCATATAGTCTCTGAGATATTTCCATTTCTTTTGGACAGTATTGCCTACATTTGAGGTTATGTGTTGATATAATCTATACCATTTATTATACGGTGTACTTACGATCCAATTGTAATTCCTTTGCCACTTCATCCCATAATTTACCCACAACAAACCTGTTTTGGTGATCAGGATGCGCCTGATTCCATAACTGTGGTTTACTTTGCACAGTCTGAATTAACTTCACAACATCCATTTTGTAAACACTCAAAACGCTGGTCGCTGGAAGAATAGGTGCGACTATACCTGCATCTAGCAGCAATCTAAACTGCTAGCATGTAAGCGAGCTGTTCATCTCATACATAAAAGGCAACATTTAAATGTGTGATTACATTCTACTATGCTAGGCTACCTTCCAGGCTACAAGTCAGCCTTAAAGCTTATACGTGCAAGCACCCTTAGAGCAGCGTTCCGGTAATAACCATTTGTAGAAGAACCAATGTAAAGAACTATCCTTTTTATTTCAAGTAAATTAAAATACTATATATTATTATTTAAAATTATATGGCCAATGAAATAGATAGCTGCCCCCAGCAAATGTTGTTCTGCCATATAAATTATTTCTAGTGAATATTTTGGTAGTCTAATAAAAAATAAATACTTATTGTAAGAGTGTGGGGATGTGGTATATGACTGAAAAAGGAATGGAGCGCTGTGAACGATGACGGCCTATAAAAATAACAAAACACCAAACATTGATTTTTTGAATTCATTGTACTTTTATACACACCATTTCGTTAAAATTCTATTGTTTTGTTTAATTAAGGTTATGTCTAAAAAATTTATTGCTTCATTTTCCTCTACTTCTAATGTGAACTTTAAATTTTTATGAAATTGGTTGAATTTATTTTTTATGTATTGTATCTTGTGTTGCGGTACCATCGCCACACAATTGTCAACATATCTCTTGAAAAAGGATGGCTGGAAATCTAACTCTTTCATTACTTTTGCCTCCACATATTCCAACACTAATTGGGCTCGATATTGGGGCCCCCATAGCTACTCCCTCCATTTGTTTATAAAAAAATTATTGTATTGGAAATAGGTGTTTGTTAAGGATAGTTCCATAGCTTCTAAAAAGTCGTCTTGCGGTATATCAGTGAATTCTTTGATTTTATTCCAGTTTTTTATGATTACTTTTTTTGCTAAATTTGTCGGTATGTTGGTATATAACGATTCTACGTCTAATGAAATTAATTTATCATTTTTATTTATTTTTGTCTTTTCTAAAAAGTTTTTAAATTCAAACGAATTTTTTATATAAAATTGATTTCCCCCCGTTATATTTGATATTATTTCTGGTAAAAACTTTGATAAATTGTAAAAAGGGCTTTGTATACAAGATACTATTGGTCTCAAAGGTATGTTTTTTTATGTAACTTCGGTAAGCCGTAAATTTTGGGTGGTTTTGCATTATGGATCTTTAATTTGTTCGCAGTATCCGGTGATATTAGAGATTTGTTTTCCCATTTTTTTTATTAAGAGATTGTTAATTTTTTGATACTTGGTTGTGGGGTCATTTTTTATAATTCCGTATGTTGTTTTGTCATCTAGTAGGTTTTTCATTTTATTTTCATAATCTTCTTTTTTCATTAATACTGTTTTATTTGCTTTATCCGATCTAAGTACTATTATCTGTTTGTTTTCTTTTAATAACCTTTCAAGAAAAGTTTTAAAAACTTTTTTTTTTTTCGTTACGAGTATAAAAGTATTTAAAACATAATTTTCAATATCTTTTGTATAAAAAAAAATTTCAAAATTCAGACCGGAAGTACCACTTTTTCTCTAATCGAATAGCGATTTTTTGCAAATATGTCGTAAGTTATGCATTCTATATATATTTATCAAGAGTACAAAAGTATTTAGAACTGGTTTGCAATATTTTTTGTATATATGAAATTTCAAAATTCAGACCGGAAGTAGCACTTTTACTCTTAGCGAGTAGCACTTTTTTGATAATGTCTTGCAAAGTATGCATTCTATAGAGATTTATTAAGAAAATAGAAGTACTTAGAATAAGATTTTGAATAAGTTTTGTATAAAAAAATTCTTAAAATTGTAGTTTGAAACGTTGATACGTATAAGAAAGTCATGTGGTGGCCACACCTCATTTTTAATAATGTATAGTTTCTGAATAACTTATAATCACTATCACTGTCAATATAAAATAACCGTCAGTGCTTCAGGTGTTGCCTAGTATGCGAGTATCCGAGGATGGCATATTACGCGTGAAATGAAATAGATCCACTATAATATACACTTGTTCAAATATACGAGAACATCAACGCCAATCGATTGCGAAGGAATTTTGTTGAACTAAATTATACGGAAACTTTCAAAATCCAGATTTTTGACGTTCAACATATTTTTTGTCAATCGTTCGCTAATAGTGTTTGTCTATGAATAAAATGATTTAAACGGGTATGTGATATGACGTCCATATATGGACCCCATATAGCAGGCGGACGCTGTATAGCATACAAATTTCCAATTACCGGACTCAGGATGCACTGCAAGATGGATATACATATATATATATATATATATATATATGTATTGAAAAATTGAAAATCTTCATGGTAGTAGTGGCATAAAATGAATTAAAAGTAATAACAATATGACAACTGGTTGTCAATTAGAAAACAATGACAAATATAAAATGTAAATCAAAATGTATAAATGAAAATGTAATCAATAAGCATAGGACAGTCGAGATTATTTCTATAATCACATTAAAAGGCTTGGGGTCTACCACAAACTGTTCAGTCAATCCAAATATACAAATAACAACGACGCAACTATGTAAAGAAAAATTAAGAGTAGAACTGTTGATAATATAACAATATAGAATGTAAAATAGTCAAGTATAAATGTAAATGAAAGCAAATAAGCATAGGACAATCGATAATTACTCATGTAATCCTATCAAAATGGCCTAGGTTCACCTAAACATGTACAATTTTGACTGAAATACACAAACAATTAACGATGCAAGTATGTATGTGTTAAGATGTATTTGTAGCTACAGACATATATGTTTCTACCTAGTCCTATGCTTATTTGCTTTCATTTACATTTATACTTGACTATTTTACATTCTATATTGTTATATTATCAACAGTTCTACTCTTAATTTTTCTTTACATAGTTGCGTCGTTGTTATTTGTATATTTGGATTGACTGAACAGTTTGTGGTAGACCCCAAGCCTTTTAATGTGATTATAGAAATAATCTCGACTGTCCTATGCTTATTGATTACATTTTCATTTATACATTTTGATTTACATTTTATATTTGTCATTGTATTCTAATTGACAACCAGTTGTCATATTGTTATTACTTTTAATTCATTTTATGCCACTACTACCATGAAGATTTTCAATTTTTCAATACATTTGTATAATTGGCAAAGAATTGTAATATATTATATATATATATATATATATAAAATAAAATAATACATATATAATCAATACATATATATATATATATATATATATATATATATATATATATATATATATATATATATATATATACTTGTGAAACAATACCAAGTGTTTTATTTGTTGTTACTTACTTATCTTTTGAAAATATATTTCACCAAGAGATTTCAATCACTTCATTTAATTATGTAAAATTATGTTATTTCCATCTTGTTTATAATAGGATGTTGTACCCCTACAATTACAATGATATTACCTTTGCTATTGTAAACATGATTCGGAGTATATCATTGTGGTGCTCTAATATTTGGCATATTTTTTCTCCATTATTTCTCATATATCTTTTACCCGGTATATTATATATTGAACATTTTTTCTATTACGGCCTTTATTTTATCTTATAGCTTTTTGTAGCTTCAACTAAATGATCTAGACGTTTCAATAATAAATCGATTAAGTTCTCTAAGTTGTAATTAATTGCAAATAACTATTTGACATCTGTTAGAAGAAAATAATTTACTAAGTACTTAACAATATCAGTTTCTTGAATCTATATATTTGCATTTATTGTACAAATCACTATCATATTGCTTCCTAGAGCTACAATTTGTGTTTGATGAATTAATTATTTGCCAGTAAAGTTCTTTTTAATTAAGTGTTTATATTGTTGACTCCAGTACTTCCTATTAAACTCTCGCGTAAAATCTTCTATTCTCTCTAATTTATCCGCAATAGCTTCAAACCATTCTAAAGCCCTTGCTTCTAGTGATAGCCTAATTATAGATAACTTGACAGCACTGGTACTAAACTTTTCACTATCCACAATAACATCAATTTTCTGTTTAAGTGACAAATGTTTTATTTTTAACGACATGGTATTGTACATATCCAACAAAATCACAGATGAAAATAGTGTAATTCAAAATATGTGCAGTGAAAGCTAAAATACCTACTGAAGCAAATGCAGCGTGTGTAAAGAGAAAATGTGTGGTGTATGATCTACTGCTGCACTGTCGAGAAAGGTAAAAGGTTGAAATGCAACCAAATCCAATTGCTGTAGTAGTTACCGTAATTGTAATTGCTTTCAATGTATTTACGGCTTCGACCCTTTCTGCAGCACTTTGTCCGTCTTTAACTCCTGGAAAGAATGGCCTTTTCAATTCATCAGCAAACTTTGTGACAGTCAGTGTTGATTGTGACTGAGGGTAATTCTGAACGCGTTGATAATATCTACGCGTTTGGATGGTCTGGTTTTTCCACGTCCTCGAGGAACTTTAGCTGCTTCGGTATTTGCAACGCTCTGGCGTGCTAACTCATGAAATTTTCGTCGTCATCTTCAAATGACGGAAGATGACTTCGCGATCCCCTATTGGACACGGTTCGTCCACGGTGAGACATTATTATTTCGGCTTCCTTTAATGCGGTAATGGATACTGATGGGATGAAATAAACCCACGTAAAAATCGCCGGATGTCTTTGGACGGGGCGACACGGCAGCTGGTGTTTATTTTAAACATCAGCAACTGATTTAATGTCGAGAACGGTAATTCCCCAGTATTTAACACGTACTGGAGCTCGCTTATAGCATACTTATATGTAATAAACTGTGATGATGTCTTGAGATTAGAAATGATTGAATTTTACACCAGGAGGATCATTGAAGTGTTTTTGTATCTACTTTTAGATTTCGTTAAAAAGTGGCCGCTATTAGAGGTGACCGCTATTAAAATATGGCCGTAAAGAGAGTGTTTACTTTATTATCAATTTAATAACAGTAAATTGAAATTATCATAGAATATTAGTATTCAGATCTTGCGATAAATATTATGCGAATTTTTAAAAAAGATGAAAAATTTGTTTTTATTTATAGTCGGTTTATGAAAAGAAATGAGGACATTAACATATATATACGTGTTGATACGTATTATGTACAAACGAACATATAATATATATACAACAAATTATAATCTATATGTTTTATTTACATAAAACAACCAGTTAGTTCATTCAACTATTAATTGAGGAGCTTTTAACAAAAACAACCTAGTCCGTTTTCTTGAACTTGAGATGATCAAAAAAACTTTCCAACTTGGTTATTTCTCAAGATATTGACATTTTGGTTTCTCTTAGATGTTCGAACAAGTATTTGGATTTTATTAGTTTAAAGTAATGTAAAAAATAAATTGACATTGCTGCGCATTTTGTTGATAATGAGCGAATTTTGTAGAACATTGGCTGTTTTTGTAAGGAATCTATATTGATAAAAATAAAAGACGTGGCAACATTAAAATTATGAACACGTTTTATTGAAAAAAAATGTCAAATTTCATTACACATTATTTTTCTGCGCCACTGGTGTTGTCTTCATTTTCTGTCTCTTCATACTCTCCATCTGGAACGATGTTTGCTTGCAGTTTTAAATAATCGTCGTATTGGAATAACAAAGTTGTATGTGGCAACACCACCATTTTGAGTAATCACGTTCCAAAGTTTCAAAGTAGTACAGTTTTTGGCGGCTACTTGTATATGAAGCAACAAAAGTTTTAAAAATCTCAAAATAATAATTAGTTGTTATTTTGATCACTGGAGATTACTTTGATTTCCTCCATTACCGAAATATCGTTATATAAGAAATGTAGTTAGAACTTTGTTCTCTAGTGCGTTCAAAGTCAGCATATGAGACACAGTTATAAGAGGTAGATAAACCCTTATAAGACTATACTTTAAATACTGCATTTGTCAATATCGGATACAAGGTTCTACATTAAAAAATAATACTCATATTGTTTTATTATAAGTGAGTTATAAAAGAAAAATTGACATTGTAAAATTGAAAACTTATACAAAAACTGAAAAAGCAATTAGGACTTAAACGAATTAAAAAGAGATGTAAAATACAACTGATCTTGTTCAGGCATACATCTCATCATTTTTTTTATCGCAGCAATCTTTTGTTCAGGTAAACAGTTCTTCCTCGGTAAATTTTTCGGTTTAAGACTCATAAACAAAGATGCACCATTATTATTAGAAAGCCTTGATTGCTTCCCTCCTCTGGTATTGATTCTTCCTCGTGATGTCGTTTTTCCTCGAGTTCTTACTTCAGTTCTGCCAGCTCTGACTCCTACTGCTGTGTCGTTTCTAAGTGAAATTTTGGTAAAATTTTCTTCCGAGTGATCTGTCTTGTATTCAACTTCAGCAATGCTTTGTATAAATCGTAAGGAAGTCACTTTAGAAAATGGAACTTTTTTGTAGGCAAATTTTGCAGCGCAGCTTTCAAAATCCATGAAATCACTGTCTTTCATTTGAAGTATAACGTATGGTTTTCTCAAATTTACAGATTTGAGCTGCCTAACAAAGGATATAGGAGAATAGAATTCAGTCTTTTTCATGTGTCTCTCAATATTACTATGTACATTGTCTACTTCTTGAATTGCACCATGTCCAGGGATGGAGTATTTCATTGTTAAGCTTTCTAGGTCAGGGTATTTCATTAAACAATCCATTATCGCATAAGAAATGAATGCATTTCGATTTTGTGGGACACACGAGTCACTCCAAGTAGTGAGATGTGAAATATTATGATCATTTAAAACACGATCAAAAATTTTTCGAAATGCACTAGCTATGCAGTTTCCACTGCGACCTTGCTGTGCCTCGGTCCAGATAGCACAATACACAGTTTTTGTTAACGAAAAGTAACCTGTTAAGTTATAAATATTAAGCTTTTGAGAGTAGAAAAAATCTCCCACTTCAGACCTGGGACACGTGATAACATTTTGGAGATCAAAACTTAAAACTGGCAGTTTATCTTCCCGATCTTTATTTGTCTCCTCTCTCATAACACTTTTCATTTGGTGGTGGTTTTGAAACTGAACCATTGCGCTTTCTGAAAGTGTTTTTTCTCGGTTCTTAATTTTAAATGACTCGCATTGAATACATCGATCTGTTTTGGGCATGTGAAATCCGTAATTAAATTCTGTCACAAAAATATTACGATACATCGATAGAAGAACAGGGTTTCCCCCATTTTCATGACACCATTTAACATACAAATCGTACATTTTTTGTACACTTAAAGACGAATTTAAATATTTTCTCTTGGTTTTCTGACGACAGTAATGCGATTCCACTACAGGAAAGCGTTTAATATGCTCAATTACTTCATTTCTTCTCTCTGGATCTATACTCCTGGTGGCATTTTTGTCTCGCATATCTTGTTTGGGTGTATTATAGGTCTCACTATGTGCTGTATACACAGGTTTTTGCGATATGTTTAAAGTTCCTAGAAAGAAATCTTTGCAAACTCTTATAAGCTCGGAGTTTACATTTAAGTAGTAACTGTATGAGAACTGACGACGAGATTGTCCTTCTTTGGTTTTACGAGCTTTTAGTACTTTTGTAGTAGAATGATTTAAAAATATATATTTTTCGTTTTGTGTCATCTTCCAATAAGCATTGAAAAGTGATTCTCTGTTTTCATTTGAGATTTTTTTTTGACATTGAAACTTGCAACTTACTAGGCAGTTTTTTTTGTTTACAATATTTCTAGCCCTTACAAATTTTCCTCTTTTGTTCGTGTATTCTTTCCCACTCTGATGTTGTTTTCTTATGTTGGCCTTCCATTGTGTGGGGTCCTTTTTGCGCTTTCGAGTTGAGTTCTTGCTATTTTCTTCCGTTGTTTTTGTTCCGTCATCAGTATTTAATTCCAGCTCTACTTCACAATTTTCGGCTACTAGTAGACTGCTTGTATCTCCAAAGTACTCAGTCCCAGCTTGTTCTCCAATTTCAAATTCCAATTCTTGATGCAATTTTTTCGGCTCGACAGATAATGCTTCGAGAACAACTACGTAATTTTCGACACCTTCAACATTGGTCTGTTCTACATCATCGTTGTCAGTGGTTATCACTAATAAATCGCTTTTAATGTTACAATCGGTTGCCATTATATCATTACTGTCGACCGGCAAACTAAACCTACAATATAACAGGTGTAAATATTAGCTATTTTGAAAACAAAACTTCAGAAAGTACTACTTACAGGGATACACTTGCATTAATATTACTAATATTAGCGTCATTAGTTTCCATCATCAATAGTATCAGTCTCTTAACTTAAATTAAGCACAAAATAGAAAGAATACAGCACAGGGCACAGGCTCACATGGATGCAAAAATTGTTTTTCTGCAGATCCAACTATGTTATTCTAAAGGCAACTCAAGTTTTTCACATAGAACCTTGTTTTCGAAACTTGAAAATAATTTGTATTCAAATAGAACTTTGTACCTCAGTTAACTTGGGTATTTACCAACAGATGGCCCTAGGAGATTCGGAATATTTAAATAACTGTAGTTAGAACCTTGTTCCACCAAAAACTTAATTCCGGCAAAAATGTCAGATAGAACCTTGGTAATTCTAATACGACGTAATATTGATGATTTGCTGGCGTTTGAACAAAATTTGCCAATTTTCTTAGAAAAGCTAATTTATTTGGTTTTAGTGCTATTTCTTGTCCATACAATAGCCTTATAATAATATACAAATGAAAATATAATGCAAATAAAATTATAACATTCGACCCTTCCTGACATTTGTTCTTACCTTTGCAATATTAGGTATGATACAACTTTACAAATATTTACTAAGGCGAAATAATCGTTTTTGTGAGGTACTGGAAAGTTTTCCTTACTATTTGTGTGATTAAACGTCTAGTACGAGTGAAGCACAGGGAGAGTTTGTATCAGTGAAAATCCCGCCACGCCCTCTCGCACTATATATTTAATTGTCTGTCCTGATTATTTAAACGATATAGTTTTGCCCGAACTAGCTGAGCGTTATCCTAATAGTCACTGTCATTGAGTCAACCAAACTCTGATGACTTCAATGCAAACACATCCCGATAGTCACACACCAGCGTATACACCTGGTGTTCAATAAATTCTGGCATTAAGTCACCAAAGTTTACCATTTTCGTAAGTATAATGTTTTGGTTTTACTTTCAGTGCAATTTCTCTTTTATTTACTCCTCTAATTTCTCCTATACATGTTTCTTCCGTCATTCTCTTGCCTTGATCTATACCTGTGACCGTTAGAACACCTGGTCCGTCATCCACATTTACCAACAAAAAAATTATTTTATTACTTTCAGTCATTGTTGATTCTGCCTTTTCTACATCACATTTTCTACCAACTTCTTCATCTGATTGTTCATTTTTAAAAGAATCATCTGTCTGATATCCAAATTTCAGTATACTACCAACAGGACGTGTGCAATATCTGACATCTCAGTAAAATTCCCACCTAGTAGAAAATCCATTAGCTGGGCATCATTTGGCACGGTCACTGCATTTCCATCTTCACAAACATCATCCAAAGTCAATAAAAATTTTGCAGTAACGTAACATTTAACAGGAGACACACTTCCAAGTCCATGCAAAGTTTTCATCGTTGGGTAACAACATACTGTTTGTGAAGACTGGCACTAATTGGGCGTTGTTGACTTTTATGCCAAACGCGCAATGTTCTGGACTCGCCACCCACCCGTAATAAGGCCGTAAAGGCTTTATTGGTGATATAATCGGCGGTTAGTTCAAATAAAACGAACAAACTCCACAAACTTAGTATATGTATGCAGACAGCACAGAATTAATTCAATATGGTACAGGTAAAACTGTTAATTTTTAACATAAACTTAAATCGCCCTCAAGAAAATACAGACGATTTAAGCATAAAAAATTGTTTGTTAATTTGTTTTTACAGAATATACGGGGAACCCTGTGTTAACGGTTGACAGACTATTCAGGAACTGATTTTCAATTGTAATCCCCTTGAAGGAGAGCTCGCGTGATATTTATTTTTGAGTAAGTAAAAATACTGCAAACTGAACAAAACAATTTCTTACTATCCCATGTCATATACAGGCTATAATTCACAAATAACAATTTATCACTTATAATTACATGAGAGCTTTCTTTTTTCCAGATAAATGTTCGGTTTTTAACGAAAATTATTGTTGCTGGGTAACTAGGTAAGAAACAAATTGCCTCCTCCATATCATATCGAGGAGGAAATTTGCTGGGTCATTTAGCAACTAAATTTGAGTTTGAAAATGGAAAGTTTATCCGGAAATGTAATTCGGTAAGATAATTTACTAGGGGAGACCGGGGATGGTTGACTAACTTTTGACTTAAGCTCGTATATCTCTGATGTTTAACTTAATATAACAAAAACAACAGTTGATACAGATAGAAGAACTATTCAGGTACCTAAAGTACTAATCTATAACCTATATATTTATCATTATAATACTTATTTAGTCGATTTTCTAAACCCTTGACGCTTGGTCAACCTACCCCATATCCGGGGTAGGTTGACCATAAGCATGGGGTAGGTTGATCTAGGCTGTAATTAGTGTAAATAAAGAGGATTAGTATAAAATAAAACATTAAAATGTACTAAATGATAGAAACTTTTTATTTAATTATAAACAAACTTAAATTTGAGATCCATTCTCGGTTAATAAAGAACATTAATAAAGGTAACAGTCTCTTTTTAAACTATTTAAAAAAAACCTAAATTAACAATAAATAAGATTAATTTTTGTACTTTCTGTTTCAACCTTAATTGTAACTTGAATTATTCTAATAAATCGCTAATCAAAGATCAAATTGCTTTTATGAAAATATTATTCAACATACATAAACTTGTGAGTATATAATATTATAAACTATTAAAACAGAAAACTTCTTTTCTGAAAATTAACTTATTTATGAAAATAGAACAATCAGTCTCATATTAGACTTTTTAAGTATATCTCCTAACAAAATATTATCATCTTTGAAATAGTGTTCATGTTATCTAGTTTTAGTAAAGATCTATCTAAAATCAGACCGTCATATCAGTCTTCTAAATCAGAATTACAATTCTTACATTCGTACAATAGCAAATTGCCTTTTGCACATTTAGAATGAGCCCATAACTTACACGTAATGCACTGAATCCACTCTCCACCAGGTTTACTGGTTGAATAGGATTCGGTGCATACCAGACATATTGCGTCATCGTCGTCGCTTATATCTGAAAGATCATCGTTATTCTTAGTTTTCTTTCCTTTACATTTGCCCTTGCCTGTTCCCTTGTTTTTTCCTTCTGTTTTTGGGGTAGTTTTTTCTTTTTTCATCTTTTTCAAATTATCCTTCCGTATTTGCTTCATTTTGTTTTCAAGAAGATTTTCTTTCTCAGGAGTGTCTGTATATATGGTGCTTTTACGTTTTCGTATGTTTATTCTACTTCCTAATCGTGGTGCTGCTTTCGGAAAAGGTCTAATCACTTCAGGTAAAAGTAAACATTGATTGGATTCAGGTGAAGGTAGTGTTACACATGGGTGTGGTTCGATATGTGGAAGTATATCTTGATTAAATCCAGGTGGAGGTGGCGTTTCAAATGGACGTGCATCAATACCTGACTCATGTATGTTTTCCATTTCTGGTTCTTCTTGTACGTGTTCTTTATCAAGAATAGAAGGTGATTTGCAAACGGTACTAGATGACCTTGATCTTACGGGCAATACAGGAGCCATCAGATTAGTAGAACCTCCGCCTGAATTTGATGGAAGTTCTACAACTTGAGGTAAAGTAACCGATGAATTTGTTTGGGAGGTTGGTGGAACAGCAACCGTACTTCCAATGTCTGCATTATTTTGCGAATTTGATGGACCTGCTACCGCACTACTAGCGGTTGAGGATCTAGCGTCATCTTGTGCGTCTGGTAATGGCCTATCAGTCACAAAGGCTCCACTAAATTCAGACTTAGGAAATATATTTTCATTAAACGGCGAAATTCCGGTGACTCTGAATCCAGACTGTATATTGTCGATTGTAGCCGCCATTGGCAGAGATGTTTTTAACAATTCCGGAATATCGTAAATTGTGATTGTTTTTCCAGGGTGACTAGCTAGCCAATTGTCGCTGGCTTTATTGAGATATTTCTTGAGAGGGCCGTAAACGCTTCTGTCAAGTGGTTGTAGTTTGTGGCTACAATGAGGGGGGAATGACAAAATTGTAACCCCATTGTTTTTGAAATAATCAAGCACCTCGACAGATAAATGTGAGTTGTGGTTGTCCAAGAGCAGAAGAATAGGCTTTTCTTTACTGGGTTTAACGTGTTTCACAAAATGCTTTGCGTATTTTATGAAATTTTCTTCTTTCATCCACCCAGATGGGTTAGCGTCACCTTCTGAACCTACAGGACCCGCATTAAGAAAATGGTCCTTGAAGTGTACTCTTGAGGTGATCTTATTGATAAAGAGGGATGACGTTTTAAAACATTACCAAGCCAATCTTCGCCAGCCATTAATTTTGTATTCCAAGATTCAGGCATAGTTTTATTTGTCTTTTTTGCGTATTCGAATGCAAACTTGCGTGTCTCATACGGTGTTAATCCATAATAAATGTCAGCAGCCGTCTTCAAATAAGCTTCCAGTTTATTTTCTTCGTCATCGCTAAATATCTGCCTATTTTTTATGTACCCCGCCGTCTCCAGGGTCAAATCAGCTCTCCTGAGGTTCGGATTACTTTCTAGCTTTTGTTTAAGTTTAGTTACATAGCGATGCAACGTTTTGTATGGCATTTGGTATTTCTTTGATGTGGCGTTTATGCTATTTTTATCGAAGATTACTGCGTGGCAAGCTCTTTCTAGGATATCTTTTGGTACATCACCCCCTTCAGATTTTCTTTTGTACGTCCTCATTTTCTGTAAAAATACAACTGTAATTCAGTATGTGAAAGAAGACCATAATAGTGTTTACATTGATGATGCACATTAAGCATTAGCCCACACAATTCTTTAAAATAAGTATGAAATATTATACTTATTTTAAAGGGGTTGGTTGACTAATTAGTCAACCAACCCGAACAAAATTTGTCAACCAACCCCTGACGCCATTTTGAATTTTACCTGCGTATCATATGCAAACTCTGGCACTAACATGGAAACAATACTGTGTAATATAGAATAAAAGTATCATATTTACATGTGGCATAATAACAACATTGTTTCTAACAGATACATAGGCACAATAACAAAAAAAAATGAACGAAAAAAAATGACTTACCGAGACCAAAAATACAACATATAATGTCACTTACGAACGCCGCACGACTGCGGCGGCTCACTTCGCACAAGTTAGCGGGTTGCGGGGAGGCATCATCGCTCGTGATTGGTTAATGAAAAACACGTGATGGTGGCGAGTTATTGTTGCTTAGTCTACCTGCCCCTATAGCCAACCATCCCCGGTCTTCCCTAACTCTGTAAACAATTATTACATAGTAGGTAATTATATTATTTAAAAATACAGTTATTAAAAACACAGTTCTTATACTCTTTGTGAAGATTACTTACAATGAGTTCCTGATTTTATGTTATAACAACACTTCATAACAAATACAATGATGATAAAGTAAACAAGTTGATGTCGGGTCAACCAAAGACAATACGCAAAGCTTACAGTTGCGTCGACTTTGAAATTTAATTGTTTTTGTTGAATTTATGACATTACAAGGAAACACAAATTGTTGTCTAGTCAACCAAAGGTAAACAACTTTTTTGCTGATTTAAAAGTTAAAGTAAACTTTTTTCGCTGTTAAAGTGACAAAACAATCCCGACTTAGGATTTTTTGTACACATGCATTAAATATCACGATAAAACGGGTAAACTAAAAGAAATGCAAAACTGTGAGTCCTTGTACTTAACCCTTCATTAGGCGCGCCTATTTATGAGACGTCGTTAGTCGCGCTGGGTCTATCAGACCCATATCAATTGAAAGGGCTGTTTTTTCGTTTTTTTTAATAAAATGCTGCATGTAACTTTTACAGTTAATATTTTAATGTGTCAATTTTACTTTAGAGTGTTTACTTTACAAAATTCTTCAAAAACAAAGTTTAATTTTTTTTGTGAAATCTCGATGTATGTCGCTAAGTTCTGAAACAAATAAAAACCAATCAGAAGACTTTATACTTTTTATTTATTTTTGAAAATAAATTGGCATAGGACAATTTTTACACCTCTATTCCGACTCACTTGCTGTTTCTTCGGAAGGTTTATCTTCAAGGCACTTCTGACAGACTGTTTTTGCATGTCGACCCAAACATATAAAAACATTACACTTTTGGCACTTATACTGTGTTTTCGCATCTTTTCTGGTTTGCTTGTAGCAAGGTTTACATCGTTTTCTTTTACTTGTACCACGACTTGGTCCTGGCATTTCTTCAACTTGTGAAGTTGGTTTATAACTTGACAGTTGGATTTTTAACTCATTGGGCAAATTTCGCAGTTGTGACCTCCTTCTCAACTGTTCGTTGAGTAAGCCTAAAGCCAACGTCTTTAGATACTCGCGTCGAGAAACATGTTCATGCCCATTTCCTAAAAGAATTATTCTTGCGTTTATTCCGGCCACATTTAGCAAATGATAAAAAATAACCGTAGGCCATCTTCTGGTAGAGCGAGCCACATTGTATGTTGCACAAAGTTTATCCACTACATCGACTCCCGATTTGGTATCATTATAAAAGCTAATATTTCCGGTTTTTTTCTGTATCATCTGCCACGTCACTGCTTGATGTATGCAAGCTTGACAATAAAACGACTGTTTTGTTTTTTTTGGCACATATGATACCAGTGTCTCATTTTTTGAATATCCAAACGAACTATCATATTGGGTCCTGTTTTTCGCTGAAATAAAATTGTGTGGTAATTCTCTTCTATTCTTCCGAATAGTTCCGACATAGGATATTTTCTTTTTCTCAAGAGCTTTCACAAGCCTCAAACTTGTAAACCAATTGTCTGCTGTAATATTTCGTCCACTTTCGTAAATTGGCTCAGAAAGTCTCATTACAATTGCTTCTGCAGTATTTTCCTTCCGGTTGTTGCCCGCAATATATTTCCATATTTGCTGTATAAAAAAGTTTTGCATCACAAAGGCAAAAATTTTTTATTCCATATTTAGTAGGTTTTGAAGGAATATATTGCCGAAAACTACAGCGCCCACGAAATGCTGGCAACATTTCATCAATTGTTACATTTTGCCCTAAGTAATAATGTGCTTTACAGTTTTGTAAAAACAATGTAAATATTTCGCGCACCGCTGCTAATTTGTCCGTCTTGATCCTCTCTAGTCTTGTAGACCTATCGTCCAGTCTTATGCTTCTTATAAGAAATCCAAATCTTTTTTCCGACATAGCCACTCTGAATATATCGATTCCTAGCCCATCAGTGGCCCAAAAATCACCAATATTTTGATGGCCACCTCGAAAAACTCCCGCCAAGTAGAGCAGTCCTATAAACGCTTGAATTTCCACAATATCTGTTTGTCGACAATTTCTCTCTCGATCGAACTTTTCTCTGATGCCATCTATATACCTATTTGTATTTTCAACGATAATACTAAGTATGTTGTTGTCAAAAAATAGTTTCCAGCAGTCCAATTCTGTTTTTCCATTTTTCGCGTTATCACTTACAACTCCAGGCAATTTTATCAAAATATTGTGTGGCCGTGTCTGCGTCAATTTCCAAGGTGTTTTTTTCCACTGTGTACCATCTTTAGCTACAAAAAAAATAACATGCAGAAGCAGACCGTTCTCAAAAAATTTATTACGTTTACTTACCAATGTAATAAGTACTTCTTGATTTTCATCGCCTTCATTTTCATCTTGATCGTCGATTTCGTGATCCGTGTCAGAATCAGTATCTCTTGTTTCAACGTGATCTTCAGTTTCCGATTCATCTGATTCGTCGAAATTTTCAATCGGTGTAGTTCTACTTTCATCGATTTCTTCAAAAACTAAACGGTTTAGCTCTTCTACGTCTGCGGCGTTATCAAGGTTGTAACACTTTTTGCTCATTTTTATAAATTCAATTATAAAATTCACTCAACGACACGAACAATAAACCAGAATACAGTGAAGCGCACGAATGACACACCGAAATGTTCGAGCAAAGTATTTCAAATAACTGAGACGTCGTTGGTCGCCCGGGTCCAGTGGACCCTTGCCAGGTACCTGCCGCATTATTCTTAGTATTTACCCTATAATAAAATTAATGACCTTCGTAATATTTAGGCAAACGATTCTTAAAATATCAGTTGAAGATGTCATGGAACGAAAAATTTCTAACTCTTATAGTTTTTAAAGAATAAACAAAATAAACAGCTATGGGTCTGACAGACCCATGCGCGCCTAATGAAGGGTTAAATAACATGTACAGCGTTCGCTGCGGGACTCTTACTCTTCAAAAAATATATTATGGTTAAAGGAATTTACGACATGGCATAACATTTGTAAAGGAAAATAGAATGGATCTAACAAATAACCGAAGTAAAAACTGTAATTCATTGAACAAGGATCCACAGTTTCAATATTCGGACTATATATTTATTGGTAAATAATAATAATAATGTGGTGTTAGATTCGTGGTCGGTAAGGCAAACAGAATTGGTTTGAGACACTTATTTCTATTCTTACAGAGTTAATTACACAAACACAACACTACATGTGAGTTCAGCTTCGTACGGTACTCGTCCGCGAAGGTCGGCGAAGCGGCCTGCCAGGGTGCAGATTTGTCGCGGAAGTCCTGTCGCGAGGTACTAGACTGCGCCAGTTGAGAGGATCTAAATCTCCAGAGTGATCCAAGTAGGATGCTTCCCTGGTGATGCTTAATCAGCTCAACTGTGAACTGCCTATCCTTCAACTGCAACTTCTTCTTGGGCGTTTTCAAGTTAGGCTACGAGCCTTTTACTTTTAATCTTACTATGTATGGAGAAATCTGAATATGGTGGGTGTGTGCTATACTTTTAGCTCCTCATGTGAGGTTTCTTGTTAGAGAGCATGCCTTGGGCGCTTATGTTTGAAGAACATATCTGGGTCATAAGTCAGGTGTTCTGTAATTGTCTGGTTTGGGTGGTTGTCCATCTTGTTGCAAAATTCTTTTGCCATTTCTTTGATGTGGAATAAGGGGGAGTTTGTTTCGTGGTGGATTTGTGTGTTCCTGACGTACCATGGCGCCTGTGTTGCCATTCTGAGAGTGACGTTTTGAATAGTCTGTAGTGCGTTGATGTGTGTGGGGTAGGTAGAGATCCAGATCGGTCAGCATAGGTCATAACAGGTTTGATGACCTGGTTGTATAATCTTAGTTTGAGAGTAGGTGATAATGTGCTGTGTCTCCCAATAAGCGGCCATATACAGGCTCTGGCTGCTTTGGCTTTACTGATTGTGGATTTGAGGTGATGCGAGTATTTTAGTTTTTGGTCAAGGTAAACCCCGAGGTATTTGACGTTTGGTGTCCATGGTATAGGAGAGTGGTTGATAAAGAGCTGACCTTCTACTTTTTTGGTTGTTCGTTGAAAGGTGATGGCCTGTGATTTTTCCCCGTTTATGGCTATTCTCCAGTCGTGACACCAGGTTGTTATTTTATCAAGAGATGTTTGAAGATTTCTCATTGCATTTCTGGGTTGTAGAGATTGTGGCGATCAGTGTGTTGTCGTTTTTGGGGATGTCGGATGTGAAGATCGTGTAAAGATGGGGGGAGAGGGCTGAGCCTTGAGGTACTCCTGCGGTTATGATTCTTGTTGTGGAAAGTGTTTGTTTGATTTGTATATTAAGGTTCTTCGGTTGATGTCGGCCTGCGTAATACGGATGAGATGGTCGGGGAAATAATGAGCATACATTTTATAAATTAGACCTTGCTGCCAGACTCTGTCGAAAGCCTTAGAAATGTCTAGGAAGACGGCAGTGGTGACGATGTTTTTGTCGAATGCTTTGTGGATGTATTCAGTGACTCTAGCGAGTTGTGTGATCGTGCTGTGATTTTTCCTGAAGCCGTGTTGTTCTGGGGGGATTATGAGTGTTGTATTTTTTGTAGGATTATTCTATCTGCAACTTTACTGAGAGATGGTAGAAGACTAATTGGTCGGTAGCTGGTGGGGAGAGAGCGAATTTTGCCGGGTTTGGGAATCATCATGATGGATGCGTTTTTCCAGATATTGGGGTATGTTTGAAGCTTGAAGATGACGTTGATGATTGTTAAGAAGTACATAATTGCTTTGTGCGGGAGGTTTTTGATCATTTGGTTATTGATTTGGTCTTGTCCTGGGGCTTTTCTCTTTTTTTAGTCGGCTGATGGTGGTTTTGAGAGTTTGCGGGGATATGAAATCTTGGTTTTCGGTCGGTTTGTCTTGGAGTTTTCTGTTGACGTATTTATGGACGTGGGCTCTACATGTTTGATGTTGATGTTTTCCCAGTTCGGGGAACATTGTTCTTCTATTTGATCTGCCAAAATTTTCGCTTTTTGCTCGTCGGTGATTGCGTAATTATCGTTAATGAGTAGAGGGGGCATTTCTGTTTTGTTTGTCTTCAGGGCTCTTGCGATTCTCCAGATAGTTTGCTGGTTTGGTTCGATGTCTTCCAATGTCTTCTGCCATTTCTGGTTTCTGTATTGTAATAAGGCTTCTTTAACTTCAGTTTGTTTTTGGTTCAGTGTTGTTTTGATTTCTGGGCGAAGGGTAGGTTGGTATCGTCTTCTTAGTCTGTTTCTCTCTCTGATTAGTTGTTTGATCTGCGATGGAAGTTGTTCTGTTTTGTATTGAGTGGTTTTGGTTATTGTTGCATTTCTGGCTACATGTTCTTGTAGGGTGATAATTGCGGTTTCGAGTTCTGGAGGGGAGTTTATGCGAGGAATAGGGGGGGGGGTCTGCTAGATTCTTTTTGAAGTGATCCCAATTTGTGTGTTGGGTAATGTAAGAGTTATCGGTATTTGAAGTTGTCCATTGAAATAGTATTGGATTATGGTCTGAGGAGAGTGCTGCTTCAGTGTGTATGGGTATAATTTGCGAAATGTGTGGGTTCGTAGGGGGATAAGATTGGATTATTCTCTTGATATTCTAGAAGGTCGTTTCCATGACGATTTCCTACGTTGCAGCCCCAGTCGGTGCTTTTAGCATTCAGGTCTCCTGTCGCTATTGTTTTATTGGTGTTGTTAAAGATGAGGTCTAGATCGGATTTTAGCATTGGTTTTAGCGGTGGAAGGTAGAGAGCGTATAGATGTAGTTCTGCTCTAAATGTGTATACCGCAATTCCATTTGTTTCAATGTGAGTAGTGTTTGGCATGGGAAGGATATTATGTTTGATGTTTTTCTTGACTAGAATGGCACCGCGAAACCACTCGCGGTTTCGCGGCGACAAAGACATGCCCCCCAAAAAAGAAGGGAACAAAAAATTAGCCAATAAGACCAAAAAGAAAACTACCCTATCTAAAAAGATTGAAATAATTGTCAAAGAAGACATAGACAGTAACGCTATGGACAATTTACAAGGACAAAACACTCAAGAAGAGGAACTAGAAGTAACCCTCACTTGTCCTTTTTCGTCCTATGTCACAGGAGGCGTGGTCATATAGAGAATTTCTGTATTTAAAACGCAGTTTTCACTGCAGAAGTGGTGTGTTACCACTGGGATTCGTAGTTCTCGCGTTGCCCGGCGTAGACTCGTTGGTGGTGACAATAAGATAGGGAATCGAGGAATATTTATTAAAGTTAGGAGGGGGTGGGAGTCTAAAGTTAAACACACTGATTAAACAACAAAGTAAAATAGCTATATTGAAAACCACACAAACAAACGACAAACAATATACAAAAGAACATAAAGGTTATACACACAAAGGGATAATGACTGCACTAATAGTGTAACTAAGGGAGGGGTTTTAATCCAGTCATACTGTCCGAAAATAGGCCCTGAATTAGAAAATGAACCGAACAAGCCAATTTTTTTATATGATGTTGGATGGGGTCAGGACAGCTTAATTTGAAGTTTTCGACCGAAACCCCTCAGGGCGTTCTCCGCCATCTTGAAAAAAAGGGTGAATTCTTGTTTCCTTTGTAACTCGGCTCCTCGTCGTCCTACGGGGAAGTTGTTAGGTATTTTCTGTTCCCCTTCTTATTCTCTATAATTGATGTTATGTAACTTTTTCACCTAACATCTGCCGTTCTCGAGATATCGGCAAAAATAGGACATAATTTGGGGTACGAGCTCGGTTTTTATTTTTTTTCTTCTTTATCGTCACACATAGCCAAAAAATGTCTATTACCAAAATGGTAGAGCACGTTCGTACCTAAAAAATTGTATTTTTGTTTACCCTCCATTTTCAAAATTACGAGTTCTAGTTTGCCGCAAAGTCGGCAAGTCCGTGCGAAGTTTTGATTCTATGGCTCGCGCGATTGAATAGATACGTTGTTACGGATTCACCGTTCTGAATATAATTATTGAAATAAAGTAAAAGTAAAGAAAACAGTGAAATTATGAATCACATGTATAAAATTTATTAGGCAACATTTTTTACAGGTAAAAAAGATATTCATGTCTTCCTTCTTTTCGACGGTCCTGCTTGTTCATATTGCTCTTGTTCAGCATCCTCTTCGAGACGTGGAGATTCTTGAGCTACGTTGTCTTCGACGGTCGCATCATCCTCTTCATCTGATTCACTGTCATGTAGGTAGTCGACTTTGGCGGCGTTGTCGCATGTTTGTCCACTGCAATTAAGGCAAATCGTGGAACACGTAATGCCTGCTTTCCTGCACCCACAACCAGCTCCACATTTTTGTTTACATTTACAGGATACAAGCTTTAGAAGCTCGGTTGGCACGGGTTCGGCTGTGCTTGTGATTGGTTCTAGTCCTTGGTGTGTTCGTCGCCAACCCCATTCCTCCGGATCTTTGTATAATCCGAGCCAACTTTGTACTTGGTGATATGTACGGAAGACGTGCTGCCGTACTGCGTTCTTAGTTGGTGGAAGTGATGACAGATTGAATCTGTTTTTGGTGATCAATTTTGTGAAGCGCCGGTAACGTAAAATATTGATGTATTTGTCTTCCTTATTACCGCCGTACAGGGCGATGAGGAATCGTTCTCCTGTGGATGCCAAAATCTCCGGATCGACGTTTTTCCTTTTGAATAGTTCAACCGATGATACCAATTCCGCATGGTTTTCCATAGTTTTTATGAATTTGGATTTCCCAATATTGAAAAAAGACGATGTGGTATCGCAACCGCTGAAAGCATGAAGGAAGAGTATGTTGTCCTGAATGGTCTTGCCGTGCTTTAGACTAGTTGGAGAGTACAATGCTGCTGGTGTATTTCCTTTCGCTGGTTTTCGAAAGAAGATGTTTGTGTTCTGTTGTGCCAGTCCGGTAAGTAAAACCAAAAGATCAATGTCTTCGCCGACGATTTCAACGGAGTCATACTTGGACGCTTCTTCGAGTGCCGTGGTTACAATCAAAGTATCTGCGTCCTCGAAAGCTTGCTGAACGTTGATCCCGACGTTTGTAAAATAATACACATGAGTAATGCATTTGCGATGGTACCGAGATCCAGCGGCGACGAGATCAGGTACATGCTGGATACGGTTCTTGATTGAAACAGGAAAATCACCATCGCATCCAGCAAGGTGTTGCATAATTTTTTCTTTCATCGATCTGTCTTTCACCACACTAATTCGTTTTCGTTTTCGATGTTGTACTTTCCCTTCTTCTTCTATTACTTCTGCACAAAATAAGCATTTATTTTTGAAATCAAAAACAGGCTCAAGCAGCGGTTCTGCTTCTGGTTCCTCGAGTTCTTCCGAATGCCTCAATGCAGATGTCCTTCGTCGATAAGCAATCGACGCTAGTCTTTCGTTGCTGTATTGTTTGTAGCACGCATGGTGAACACTCACTGAATCGACAGTTTGTAACATACGCTGATAATCCTCATGTCCTCTTTTAATGCTAGCCGCTAAAAGAGATTGGACAGCTTTCTTCTTCGTCATATAAATGTCTTCGATCAAAGGTTTTTTGCAAATAAAGCAATCGCCCATTTTCACAACGATAGTAAATACGTACGCTCACACTGACATTCGCGAAACAACTGCATAACAATCTCCTATACAATGTAAGCACACTTATAAATTTCGATGGTGTGAGTAAGCCGAGGAAACCCGAAACCTCAAATTTTAGTTACGAACCTGCTCTACATGCTTCATAATAGATATTTTTCGCTGTATATGGCGATAAATAGGGAAAAAATTGAAACCGAAACCCAATTTTTTTCCTATTTTTGCCGATATCTCGAGAACGGCAGATGTTAGGTAAAAAAGTTATATAACATCAATTATAGAGAATAAAAAAGGGAACAAAAAATACCTAAACAACTTCTCCGAGTTACAAAGGAAACAAAAATTCACCCTTATTTTCAAGATGGCGGAAAACGCCCTGAGGGGTTTCGGTCGAAAACTTCAAATTAAGCTGTCCTGACCCCCTCCAACATCATATAAAAAATTTGGCTTGTTCGGTTAATTTTCTTATTCAAATGTATATAATGACTGGACTATTTAGGGCTATCGTTACTCACGCACTATTCCCGTCACTTGAGGGGCGATCGTTACTCACGCACTATTCACGTCACTGGACACCATTGAACGCGGCAAGTGGCGGCGTGCTCGTATGATGGCGGTCTCGGTGACGATAGGCCCGGATGGCCTGGTGTCGTTGGACCTATGCGCGGCCGTTGAAGTCGGTAGGCACGTTATGGCCTTGTATCGTTGGACCTATGCGGCCGTTGAAGTCGGTGGGCACGTTATGGCCTTGTCTCGTTGGGCCTATGTGGCCGTTGAAGTCGGTGGGCACGTTATGGCCTTGTGTCGTTGGACCTATGCGGCCGTTGAAGTCGGTGGGCACGTTATGGCCTTGTCTCGTTGGGCCTATGTGGCCGTTGAAGTCGGTGGGCTCCTTTAGCGTTACGGTCGCAAAGGCCGCTAATCCCGTGACGAGGGGTTGCTCAGGGGCGAGCACTCGCTTATAATTATATACTCGTAATAGCAAAAGGCGCCTACCTTTAATTCTACGCCCTGGCTTCAGCCTCAAGTGACGAGGAGATTGAGTCGTTCAATAAAACACTAAGTGTAACACATTTATTTATTAAACACTAATAACAACTAGATGACAAATTAATGAAGGATCACAAGTGATCCTCCTATCGGAAGATTACTTATGAATCCCTTTTCTCTTCGAAGTCTCTTTCTTTTATAACCTTGGTAACGCCGAGTCCGTCCTTACCTCGCTGAATCGCACATTCCTGTCCGTTCGATGGGTTCAACGGAAGTTGATCGAACGGACAGACAGGATGCTAAGTAAGTACCGAATCAGGTTACCGCGGCAATACATCTAGTACTATACAGAGTGTTGATTCGCGACATCTCCCCCTCCTCCGGTTTATATGCCACCGGCATATACACAATCAATAAAACTTTGGGGGTCGCAAATCAACACTTTGTCGTACAACTAAACTTATACTAGATTATAATTCTACCTTAATTTCTACACTCTTAATTGTCCCTAATTATTCACAGTCACCTTTTTATTACTGGATTCACTACACTGGTTTCTTCATCAGAACATCTTGGCTGTTCCTAGCACGACTAGTTTAATTTAGCTGTTGGCTGTTAGGAATATCTTCAACTTCGACATTCTTCTTGAACTGTACTGAATTGTTGCCTTTCTGTTTTCTTTCTTCTTGTGAGATTTCTTATCCTTCGGTGCAGCAAGAGAATATGGCTTCAGGAGTTGAGCCTTTGGGAAAGAAATGACCTTTCCTCCACCGGTTTTGGACACCCTTCAGGACCATCGGATAATAAACTTTGGCTTCCACTTTTACTTATGTTGCAACATGGAGTGCTTCATTGTCCCATATCTTTAGTCATAGGATCATATCATTCATATTACTTATACCAGTACACTTTTGGGACCCTTTCACGCTTTGATTACGTGTGCCATTGCATTTTTGGGCCTCTTGATACTTTTATTACTTATATTAGTGTACCTTTAACACCCTTTCACGCTTTTATTGCGTGTGCCATTGCATTTTTGGGCCTCTTCATACTTTTCACTTATATTAGTGCACTTTTAACACCCTTTCACGCTTTTATTGCGTGTACCATTGCATTTTTGGGCCTCTTCATACTTTTTACTTATATTAGTGCACTTTTAACACCCTTTCACGCTTTTATTGCGTGTGCCATTGCATTTTTGGGCCTCTTCATACTTTTCACTTATATTAGTGCACTTTTAACACCCTTTCACGCTTTTATTGCGTGTACCATTGCATTTTTGGGCCTCTTCATACTTTTCACTTATATTAGTGCACTTTTAACACCCTTTCACGCTTTTATTGCGTGTACCATTGCATTTTTGGGCCTCTTCATACTTTTTACTTATATTAGTGCACTTTTAACACCCTTTCACGCTTTTATTGCGTGTGCCATTGCATTTTTGGGCTTCTTCATACTTCGTACTTATATTAGTGCACTTTTAACACCCTTTCACGCTTTTATTGCGTGTGCCATTGCATTTTTGGGCTTCTTCATACTTCTTACTTATATTAGTGCACTTTTAACACCCTTTCACGCTTTTATTGCGTGTGCCATTGCATTTTTGGGCTTCTTCATACTTCTTACTTATATTAGTGCACTTTTAACACCCTTTCACGCTTTTATTGCGTGTACCATTGCATTTTTGGGCCTCTTCATACTTTTTACTTATATTAGTGCACTTTTAACACCCTTTCACGCTTTTATTGCGTGTGCCATTGCATTTTTGGGCCTCTTCATACTTTTCACTTATATTAGTGCACTTTTAACACCCTTTCACGCTTTTATTGCGTGTACCATTGCATTTTTGGGCCTCTTCATACTTTTCACTTATATTAGTGCACTTTTAACACCCTTTCACGCTTTTATTGCGTGTGCCATTGCATTTTTGGGCCTCTTCATACTTTTTACTTATATTAGTGCACTTTTAACACCCTTTCACGCTTTTATTGCGTGTGCCATTGCATTTTTGGGCTTCTTCATACTTCGTACTTATATTAGTGCACTTTTAACACCCTTTCACGCTTTTATTGCGTGTGCCATTGCATTTTTGGGCTTCTTCATACTTCGTACTTATATTAGTGCACTTTTAACACCCTTTCACGCTTTTATTGCGTGTGCCATTGCATTTTTGGGCTTCTTCATACTTTTCACTTATATTAGTGCACTTTTAACACCCTTTCACGCTTTTATTGCGTGTGCCATTGCATTTTTGGGCTTCTTCATACTTCTTACTTATATTAGTGCACTTTTAACACCCTTTCACGCTTTTATTGCGTGTGCCATTGCATTTTTGGGCCTCTTCATACTTTTTACTTATATTAGTGCACTTTTAACACCCTTTCACGCTTTTATTGCGTGTACCATTGCATTTTTGGGCCTCTTCATACTTTTCACTTATATTAGTGCACTTTTAACACCCTTTCACGCTTTTATTGCGTGTACCATTGCATTTTTGGGCCTCTTCATACTTTTTACTTATATTAGTGCACTTTTAACACCCTTTCACGCTTTTATTGCGTGTGCCATTGCATTTTTGGGCTTCTTCATACTTCGTACTTATATTAGTGCACTTTTAACACCCTTTCACGCTTTTATTGCGTGTGCCATTGCATTTTTGGGCTTCTTCATACTTCTTACTTATATTAGTGCACTTTTAACACCCTTTCACGCTTTTATTGCGTGTGCCATTGCATTTTTGGGCTTCTTCATACTTCTTACTTATATTAGTTCACTTTTAACACCCTTTCACGCTTTTATTGCGTGTGCCATTGCATTTTTGGGCTTCTTCATACTTCTTACTTATACTAGTGCACATTTAACTGCCAACCGTTCTCACTCCATTTGCTGCCGATTTTATTGTCTTCTTACAGCTGTCGAAGTCGTTTTTATTTCCTTGTTACCATTTATAGCAGCTTAATTGCCTTCACTAGTCGTCCAGGAACGATTTGCCCTTGGTATTGATGAGTGAATCTCGTCCCAAGCGATGGTAGTACATGTAACAATAAAATATCTCGCAGTATAATTTGACTAAATTACATATAATACTAAAAAACATGTTATTTTAACATAAAGTTTCTACATATTCTAATATGACATTTAAAAAGAGAGTTGCAAAATTACCATTACGTATATACATATATATGTTTGTGAAACTATAATCTAATTAAAACTACGAAAACGCTTATTACATATATCTTAAACTAAGAATCTGCATTTTCTTCTGCTGCCTTGAAGAGGCTGCGACCTTGCTGACCTATTGCATTTCATGACATAAGTGAGCTAGGTCAGGCATAATGTTAATGTTTTGTATATAAGACAATGCCCCGTAATACGTGATAAATAACGAATTTCTGCATTTTACATTACATTGACATGCATCGTACTACAGGAAGCATATCTATACTCATTCTTCTAAGCTATGTTATCAACACATCTTAATAATAATAATGAAATGTCTATATTACACAAATTTTAATCTACTAATATATTTTTTTCTTTATTGTACATAAATAACATTTCTGTTCGCTTTTTACACAATTTTTTAAGTTTCTGGAATTAGTTAATATTTAAACAGGTTCGCTTTCTTGTGTTTGAGCGGCTCTTAAATTAACTTTACATCTTCTTCCATCAGGCAATATAAAGGTGCCTGTACTAAAACTATTTAAAGACATTTCATTATTTTGTGTTCTTATACATGGATTATTTCTACATTTTCTTTTTACAATAAAAACTGTAACTATTATTATAGTTAGTGTGACTATTCCATACAAAACGTAACTGTGTATTTCTGCTTTTAACTTAAAACGTTCATCATTTTGCATATCCTCAATTTGTTCTAATACATTTTCTAATTGATCGTTAGCCTTTAGTGCTTTGGAGTGGTTTATCAAATTTAATTTTAGTGCCGGGATATTATCTATGATTGGTTTATCCAATTGCACCGTGGAGATATTAACATTTATTGGTGCCAGTTTTGGTATATAACTTTCAAATGTTTTACTCGTATATGTATTTCTAGACGAAATAATGAATGATTTTGTAAAAAATGACAATGATTTTGCAAATGTAATTTACCTAGGTACGGGTAAACTAAACTAACAGATTTTCTCTCAATATAATTAGAATTATTACATGATATTGTTAAATTTTCTTTAAATGGCACTACAAATAACCATGTGTTTTCTTCTACAAGTTTCTGGAACTTTGTTGAATTTATCGTTATTAACTGCCGTTCACAGTTTTTAGGCAATCTGTCTGTCTATTGCATTTAATATTAACAATTCACAATCATCTCCTGAAATTGATATGATTTGATTGTTATTTTCATATATAAATTCATGATTGTTTAGATGTATTAATAATTTTAAATCGTCTGATTTTAATGTTATGTGACTATTTTTCCCTTCATTTACTGCAATATACTGGTGTTTTATGTTTAACATAACAAATTTTACTTCATGAACTTGAATTGGTATCGGGGTAAGTTTAAACAATTGAAAGGGAGATGACTGTATTAATGGAATATTTAAGATACAAATTAATTTATTATTTTGAAAATAAAATATTGGCTTGATAATATTTAGCAATATATTGGTAGAGTGTTTTTCTAACTCTATCGGTAATTTCAATCCTTCAGGTACATATGACACTATTTTTGATAATTCCTCTATCACTGCTGTAGGTGTTACTAGTAATGGGTGTAAAATGCCCTTTTTTGCACTTAAGATGATGTCAATAACAGTATGTGTTTCTAGTTCATATTGACTAATAATTGAAGATAATAAGGATATATGATTTTGTATTTCATTTTCAATTAAACTAGAATTTGTAATTTTTCCTAAAACCAATGTCATTACAAGTGTTATTTTATTTAGCTGGGATATTAATAATTTTTCGTTTTGCTCTAATTGATCTAGTGTTGCATTCATATTTTCTAAAGGTGATTTAACTACGTAAGTTTGTTTGTAGAATAAATTGGTTAAAGTGATCTATTGATGATTCTAAGTGATATACATCTTTGTCATTTGACGTACCAAGTAACGTTTTTGAAATATCACCTATTATATTACAATATTCTCTTCCACTGTATGGTGACTTAGTAAGGAAGGTATTAGATGATTACTACATTTATTTTATTTAATGCCGCTTTAACATTGATTAAAATTGTTTATATATTTTAATTAATGAAGTGCCCTCATTGCAAATATTTTCTGTAACTTATAAGCAACTAACAAAAAAAAAATTATAATAATTTTCAAGTCTATTGTATTATACTGTTTTTGAATAATTACCTATTTTAAATAAGTATTATCTACATTTGATAAACAATACTTCCTAAATAGAGGTTTTATTGTTATTATTTTTGATATTAAATAAACTAATTTTGTACTATAAAAATTGCAACATTAGCGTCTGATCATTCTCGTAATAAATCGTTTTGCTAACCAAGCATTCATCTTTATACCGGCAGACATACACAGTGAGGAAGAGAGGTTGAAATATGAACATACTTACTGTCGCGTGCAATCTGATATTACTTGGTTTGTTAACCTTATTTTTACGCGGCAACATAATTAGAAAACCTCTTTTACACGTGTAATAATAATTGTATTAATTTTTGTATATAATTCTGTTATAATAAAATCTAATACTAATTTTTTCTCTTTAATGAAATTAAAATCTAACATTAAATCTACCAGCAACTTATTTACTATTAATGCATTTTATTTAAAATTACTTAATCTTTAACTATATATTATAAAATTTCCATAATTTCCGGTTTGTGATGTACCGGTTTTTGTTGTCTATATCCCCCTTTTTAAGCATTTTGTTCAATAAGTACAGCAAATTTTTATTTGAAGTACCGTATTTATACAAGAAACAAAAATATCTTAAAAACTATTCTTAATAAATACTGTATTTTCCCATTTTCTTTAATAAAATAGGTATCAAACAATTAAACCGTCAATAACATAATTTTATTTTTATCTAGCAGCTACAATAACATAAATTATAATATTATCCTCAAACACGCCAACATTTGTTACATATAATAGTAACTACTAAAACACGTATAATATTTAATATTTAAAAAAAACGCATCGGCACTTTATCAACTTAAAAATCGCATACAAACTCAATATTTCACGTTCTCAAAATTAATTTCATGTTTTTCTTTAAAAAAAAATCGAATGGGCTACCTAAACCACAGTGTCGCATATATATTTTTGTTTTAAATCGTATCGGCGACCTCCACCACAATGTCGCATATATTTTTTTGTTTTAAATCGTATCGGCGACCTCCACCACAATGTCACGGCTCCTTTAGCGTTACGGTCGCAAAGGCCGCTAATCCCGTGACGAGGGGTTGCTCAGGGGCGAGCACTCGCTTATAATTATATACTCGTAATAGCAAAAGGCACCTACCTTTAATTCTACGCCCTGGCTTCAGCCTCAAGTGACGAGGAGATTGAGTCGTTCAATAAAACACTAAGTGTAACACATTTATTTATTAAACACTAATAACAACTAGATGACAAATTAATGAAGGATCACAAGTGATCCTCCTATCGGAAGATTACTTATGAATCCCTTTTCTCTTCGAAGTCTCTTTCTTTTATAACCTTGGTAACGCCGAGTCCGTCCTTACCTCGCTGAATCGCACATTCCTGTCCGTTCGATGGGTTCAACGGAAGTTGATCGAACGGACAGACAGGATGCTAAGTAAGTACCGAATCAGGTTACCGCGGCAATACATCTAGTACTATACAGAGTGTTGATTCGCGACATTATGGCCTTGTGTCGTTGGACCTATGTGGCTGTTGAAGTCGGTGGGCACGTTATGGCCTTGTGTCGTTGGACCTTTGCGTTTGTTGAAGTCTTGTTGGTTTGTAGATGTTCTTCTTTCGGCTGCTCTGGAGAAGATGATCCCTACTGCGAGCACGTCACGTATTTATAGGCACTCGCGTTCTATTTTTAGAATTTTTGTCACTTTGCATCAATCACATTCTGAGGGGGTCACACTCGCGAACAGCACGGATCTGGAGGGCGTGTCGAGCAACGTCGTATTAATTTTGGGAGGGGATACTTGGTAACATACGCCCCCTCCTCCAGAAAGACGTTGCTTCGACCGCCGTTCCAGATCAGCCATGCGACTTAGTGTCTCTAAGGGGGTACTTAATGTCTCTACACTGTTTCATATGTGGTTGGTTTATTGCTGGCTCGTCCCCGGCTGTGGGTCCTGCGCTGTCCCCACTGGTGGTGCCGGTTCCTGGTCTCTGAGTGGCTGTTGCTCTCTTGCGTTGGGTGGTCGAGCTATTCGCACTTGGTCTATATGGTATTTAACCCATTGCCCCCCTGGTCGCTCCACCCAGATTGCCGTAGGTCCGGCAAATTCTCTCACCGGGTAAGGGCCCAACCATCGGCGCCCGAACGGTTGGCCCGGCGGAAGATGGGCCCGTACCATCACCAATTCCCCGGGTCGTGGTTCAATAGGCATTGGTGCGTTCGGTCGGGCGTAACGTCGTTCCCGGTAACGTAGTTGGTTTGCGTGAATTTTTGCCTTCCTTTGTGCTCTGGGTTCCTGTTCTTCCAGGGGCGGGTTTCGCCATACTCCTGGTCTTCGTAATTCATAACCAAATAATGCCCTTGATGGCGAGTATCCGCTAGCCGCATTCTGTCGCGTGCGGAGGTTAAATAGGACTTGGTCTAACTTTTCGTCCCATCGCTCCGGGTTTTCTCCCTCCATTTGCAATCGGAGGCCCTTCTTTATTTCCTGGTTCCGGCGTTCCACCGGGTTTGCCCTGGGATGGTAAATTGGTGTCGTCCAATGGACACATTGCCATCTTCGTAATGCTGCATCCCAGGGTATTGAAGTGAACTGGGGGCCGTTATCTGTTAGAAGGGCCATCGGATACCCGAAGCTATGGGGCCATAATTCTAGAGGGATTGGGAATATAGTCCCTCAACCAATTTATGGTACCCAGGGAAGTGGCGCAATGATTTCTTGGTTCTTGGAGGAGACGCATTCTGGATGGCTTGGACGTGGGCCGTCTGGGGCTGATTTCCTTCTTTAGTGGCTTGGTGGCCCAAGTAATTGAGGTGGGTACTGGCAAATCGGTATTTTTGAAGGTTTAGTCGTAGGCCGTGCTGTTCCAATCGCTCGAGCACCAACCGAATGTGCTGTAGGTGCTCGTCTATATCGTTGGAATATACGATAATATCGTCTAAGTAAGCCATGGTAAATTTCTGCATGTACCCCACCAGAACGTCGTGGGTCATAAGTTTTTGAAAAGTTGTTGGTGCCCCTTTTAGGCGGAATGGCATCACGTTAAACTCGTAAGCCGCCCCGTCTGGGGTGGTGAAGGCGGTGTACTGTTTAGAGTCTTCCTCTAGCTCAATCTGCCAGTATCCGCTCTTGAGATCCAAAGTCGTGAAGAGCCTAGCGGTTCCCAGGTCCCTTAAGGATTCTTGAGTGGGTGGTAAAAGGGACTGACTTCATCATGAGTGCGATTGTTTAGTCGGCCATAGTCCACACAAAACTTTGGCGTTCCATCCTTTTTGGTCACTATTACGATGGGTGAGCTGTATTTGCTGTGGCTGGGCCTGATTACCCACTTCTTCTGGGGTGTGTACTTGTATGGTGGTACACGTACTGGTATATCGTCTTTTAGTCGAATGACGTGTTTTGTTGTGGTCGTGGTGTTGATGGAACCTCCTTCCGCAAAGAGCGTCCCAAATTCTTTTAGGGTAGTGCGGAAGGTATCTCGTTGCGTTGTGTCCATCCTGTCATTTCGACGGAGATGCTGGCCGGGTCCACTTCCGGGGCGGCATTTTTTTTGAGGATGCATCCTCGCATGTAGTCGATTACAGCTCTATTCTCTTTTAGCCAGGGATGTCCCAATATAATGTCAGAGTTTAAGTTGTCCACTACCACGGCGTCGCATTCGAAGTCATAGTTTCGTGCAGCAGCTTTAAGTTTCCCACAACGATTGGCGGCAAATGTTTGATGTGTTATTGCCATACCAAATTCTATTGGTGTCGTTGTAGATACAGGCCCGGATATCCATTCGGACCTGGTTAGGTTCTTACTTGCAGCGCTGTCTACTCGTGCCAAGATCTTACGATTTCTAATTTGTAGTTGCATAGTGGCGGTGTTTTCATTATTTAGGGCTGAGGTAATTAGGGCCGTTCCGGTCTTTGCTTTAGAACGGCCCCGTGCCCTTTCCCCGATTCTCGGGAAGCTGTCGGATGCCGTACTGCATAACTTTGTGGCTGGTTCGGGCAGTCTCTATTGAAATGCCTTTCGGGGCAGAACTAGCACCGTGGTAGTGGCTTTTCAGTGGTTTGTTCTCGTTTAGGTGGTGCAGGTGAGCGAGGTTCGGTTTCCTTTTTGACTGACGAAGGTTTGGTGGCGAAATTATTAAATATGGTTGACTATCTTTCACAGGCCTCTTGTAATTCCGAAAGTGATTGTGGCTGGGTCTGGGCCACCTGGACGCAGTATTGCTGTGTAAGCAACATTACTATATGCTCCACTAAATCGGCTTCTGGCCATAGTGGGTCCAGGCGGAGGCAGAGTCGCTTCATTCTTGTGACGAAGGTGGATGGGTCTTCGTCCGGTTTCTGGTGCGCATTGCAGGCATTTTGTAAGGCCCTTTTGTTTTGGGGGCCCAAGAATTCTCGCCGGAAGCGGTGGCAAAAAGCTTTCAGGGTATCAGATCCCCCCTCATTCCGTCGGAACCAGGAGGCCGCTTCCCCCATCAGGTGTGGTCGTACCGCCTCATCAGCGTCTTCTGGGATCTCGAAGTGGGTGTCCCTCAGGTGGGTCTTGAGTCGAACCAGAAAAACTTCGGGTCTTCAATTAGATGCCCGCTATACGGACGGAGTTGCACAGGAGTTGACTGGGGGCATCGACATGGAGCGCAGTATCCGTGGTTGTTTGACCATCCCTTGGGTTCATTTGTGAAGTTTCGTCCGGGGGCGGCAGCGGCTATGGCCTCCGCATGAAACCATGGGTTGGGGGGCGGCGGCAGCTATGCCCCCCACATGAAACCTCTGGTTGGGGGCGGCGATGGGTCCGGGGGCGGCAGCGGCTATGGCCTCACCATGAGACCTTTGACTGGGGGCGGCGGCGACTTCCCCATGAAGTCCCTGGCTGGGGGCGGTGATTGGTCCTATTCAGATTCTGGTCCGAGGCCGGCGTTGGGTCCGGGGGTGGCAACTAGCCGCTGGTCGGCCGCAGGTGCGGCGGCGGCAGTCCTTTCCAATGCCCTGATGCGGTTCCCCAAGAGGCGGGGTTCCGCGACCAAGATGGCCACCTGGAGTCCGGGCTTCACCGCCTCAGGAGTTGGTGCCCTGGGTGGTGTTTGGGGTTCCAGTTCCTCCATATCGCCGGGTTGCCTTGTCTTCCTGGTCTTCTTCTTTGACGGCATCCTTAGGAGTGGGTTCTTAAAACGATGCTTCGTTTAATGCCACTTAGTTGGGCGTCACTATTGTTACCACTGGGATTCGGAGTTCTCGCGTTGCCCGACATAGACTCGTTGGTGGTTACAATAAGATAGGGAATCGAGGAATATTTATTAAAGTTAGGGGGGGTGGGAGTCTAAAGTTAAGCACACTGATTAAACAACAAAGTAAAATAGCTATATTGAAAACCACACAAACAAACGACAAACAATATACAAAAGAACATAAAGGTTATACACACAAAGGGATAATGACTGCACTAATAGTGTTACTAAGGGAGGGGTTTAGGGCTATCGTTACTCACGCACTATTCCCGTCACTTGAGGGGCGATCGTTACTCACGCACTATTCACGTTACTGGACACCATTGAACGCGGCAGGTGGCGGCATGCTCGTATGCTGGCGGTCTCGGTGACGGTGGGCCTGGATGGCCTGTTGTCGTTGGACCTATGCGGCCGTTGAAGTCGGTGGGCACGTTATGGCCCTGTGTCGTTGAACCTACGCGGCCGTTGAAGTCGGTGGGCACGTTATGGCCTTGTCTCGTTGGGCCTATGTGGCCGTTGAAGTCGGTGGGCACGTTATGGCCTTGTGTCGTTGGACCTTTGAAGTCTTGTTGGTTTGTAGATGTTCTTCTTTCCGCTGATCTGGAGAAGATGATCCCTACTGCGAGCACGTCACGTATTTATAGGCACTCGCGTTCTATTTTTAGAATATTTGTCACTATGCACCAATCACATTCTGAGGGAGTCACACTCGCGAACAGCACGGATCTGGAGGGCGTGTCGAGCAACGTCGTATTAATTTTGGGAGGGGCTACTTGGTAACAGGTTGTCACCACGCACTTGGGGGCGTTTCACGAGGGGCCGGCGGAGACTCCTTGGGGTGGTGGTAGCAATTAAAAACAGGATTCACATTTACACAAGGAAAGCATATATCTTTATTTAGCAACACACAAACAAATAAACAGTAACATATTGGTGTGACCTCGCAAATTTGTAAAATAAGAATAGTTTTAGAGATTGATTTAAGAATTAGTTTAAGCTTAGAAATAAAAGTAAAAATAAGAAAAAGTCCTATTTAGATATTATTGAGTAAAATTATGCAACAAGAACTACATGAAGGTATACAAAGTTGCATACTTATAGTCAAATTTTTATTATAACAGTAAATAATGAAATATGCAAAGTAAAGTTTATTAAATAAATATAAAACAAATGATGTAGAATAAAAATTTATTAAATAAAGAAATATATGAAATAAAGACAAAATAAATATAAGTAATATATTTCTTTTGTAGAAAAGATACACAAAAAGTATGGGTTATAAATCATGAAAAGAAATGAAATTTATATGCATAAGGCAATAAAAATCTATGAGAGTTTAAGAATTAAATAGTATTAAAGAATAAAATTTACCTTAGCTTACTACTAGACAAATAAAAAAGGATATAAAAATGTGTAAAACATGGAAGCAATCAGCAGTGACATATTTTTGTATTTAAAAGCTGACATTATAAATAAATAAAAAGGTATCTGTGTTCATGAGTTGTTCGTAACACAATGCTTCAGGGACTAGAGGCGGACGTGTTCTACAAGGACAGGCAGTGCGGAATAATGGTTATTTTCGACATGTTTCCCATTTTGTCAAGGCGCACTCCGGCTAAAAGAAAAGTAAAACTAACATAAATAAATGCAAAGAAAAATATGCATCGAACAATGAACAAGGTAATGGGTTCATTGACGAGTACAAGGAAGGATGGTATTAGTAACAAGAATAAACCTACCGTTGGGAATCATGTGCAAAGCAGAGGGGACCTTTGAATTGGAAGGTTATGTTGACGTTTAAGTGAATTGTGAACTGTCAGAACAAAATGTGTATGTGTGCGTGAATCAAGGCGGCAACATATGGGCAGCGATTTCACGGGAAAAGTGTATTCCAGTACCAACCTAAACATGGACTAGAGGGCGCAATGGTCAACATAGTTTATTTTTGCCGCTATAAATACGAAGACAAGATTCGACAAGACAGACTTCTGATAACACTTCCGAGAGGGAGACTTTCTGATAACACCTCCGAGAGGTGAACTTCTCAGAACACTTACAAAAGGGAGATCTCTTAAAGAATAAGTTTTTTTTTTTTAATTGTTATATTGTAGTTTTTCATTATTTCTTCAACACATATAGTAACAGTAATTTATTTTATTTAATACATTTGAATTCATTTGAAGCGTTCATAATGGACATTCAAAATAGATTTATTGATAACAAGTAAGTTTATTATTTCTTTTGAAAATTAAGTTATACGAGTTGTTGGACAGACATTGATTTTTACGTGCGAATGATTAATCAATGTATTGTTGGACAAAAAAATAGACAAGTAAATAATTTATCCTGTAAGGTTTATTTTGAATTTATATAGTTGGAATTACAACCAAATAGGATTAATGGTGTTGGTCAGTTGGAGAGATGTTACGTGAAAATGAGCATTTTCTTCATCGTATTGTCTAGACATCATTAATTTCTTTCAAATTAAACGAATAATAAATTAGAATTTCACAAGGCATAGATTAAGAGCTCGATACAACACGTGCAAATGGTTGTCTAAAGCAATTAATTGAAGCCTATACATAAATATTATAACGTCGATGAGTATATTCATAAACGTACAATAAAAGTTTATTTTTGTTTATTTGCAGGATAAATATTTATTTTGTTTGGTAGAATAAATAAATAAACAAAAGATTTACATACATTACAACCGGCATTAGGTATAAATGATATGAGCATTTTTCAATTATGTATCTTGTTTAGAGCATAAAGGTGTGCATATAAAGGAAACTATATTTTTGAATCCATAAATTACAAAATAAAAAAAATACATGATTATGTTGAATAGACATACAGTTTTTTTCTTTGAACAAAACTATTACCTCTTTCCCTATAATGAGCAAGAGAAAAATCATCAGCAAATAAGAAGGAACCACAAACATTGCCAGGACCCACAATAGTTATAAGGTACATGACACAACAATATAAGATAAAACACAAAACCAATTATAAGTTCTTGGTGTGTAAAGAATAATTTAAAGAGTATAATGTGTACAAAAGACTATACCCTACGTGTGGTAATACACACAAAAGTATGTTGTTACAGCATATAAATTATATGGCAATATTGTTATTTAAAATAAATATTTATATGTCACAGCATTAATTTAAATGGCGCTCAACGTAGTGGGGCAATGTATTCCTTTTCTTGTTGTTTATTAATCATGTATTTATTTAACGCCCAAAATAGAGAGGCAATGCATTATTTTTCATAATTGTTTAAAAGAAGAAAAAATATATATATATATAATTAATGTTGCTTAACATAGTGGAGCATTGTATTCATTTTCTCGTTTGTCAATAATTATTTACATAACATTTAACGTTGTGAAGCAATGCAATTTTTGTTTTTTTTAAATGTTTAAACAAAAAAATAATAATTTATTTTGTACAAATAATGGGTACAAAGTTTGTTTCATTTTTTTTATTTATTAGTAAATAGAATAATTATTCAGTGTCCAAGTTAGAGACAGATTACCTTAATTTTCATTTACTGGTGAATTATCAATTTCTCTTGTTTAGAAAGGGATAAAAAAAAAAAAAAAAAAAAAAAAGGAATAGTATTTAATTAGATAAGTTTAGTTATTAATTTATAAGTTAGAAATAAGATAAAAATGGCAGATAAAGATAAAAATGATGGTGAAGGTTCACAGTTCACTAAATACAGGGACAATCGTCCGGTATATTCTGATTCAGATTCAGAAAAACCTGAATCAGAGGATCAAACACTTGATAGCAACGTACAAACAGAAAGCATCAGTAGCATAACTGGTGAACAAAAAATTGAGAATCTTTTTAATAAACTATTCAGCAGAATAGAAGAAAGTGATAAGAATTTAAATCAAAGATTAGTAGAAAATAATTTAAGTATAAATCAAAGATTAGAACAAAATAATTTAAGTATAAATCAAAGACTAGAAGAAAATAATTTGAGTATGAACAGGAAATTTGAGGAAAGCAATCAAAGATTAGAACAAAATAAAATAGAAATAAACTCAAGATTAGACATGGTTCTCATGGAATTAAGAAAAGAAACTTTAGAGCTAAATGCAAAAGTAGAATTAAAGTTAGAACAGTCAGTGTCAACTTTAAATAAACAAATAAACATTAATGAAAAGAAATGTGAAGGTAAAGGCACATTCATAATAAAAGAAATCAACGAAAGATCTGCCAAAACACAAGCTAGTTTTGATAAGGTAGATGAGAAAATAAATTCTCTTGAAAATAAAGTTAAAGGGAATAATGTGCAATATCAAGAGCAAATACAAGAACTTTCACACCAAGTGGAAGATTGTAAAATAAAATATGGTGTTTGTACGGACACAATGTTGACCCTACAAAACAAAACTTTAAACTTCGAAAACACTATAAAAGGGTTAGAGAACAAAGTACATGGGGTTAGTACACCTAGTGTATCTTTGACACAAATACCTGGTAGCGCAGAGAATATACCAAAATTCTCAGGATTTTACAAAGATAATCCAGTGGCGTTTATGAGAACGATAAAAACATACATGAGGGGAATATCTGATGAGATGTCAAGGCTACATTTCATAAGAGGTTGTTTGAAGGATTATGCACTTCAGTGGTACGATATGATAATAGATGAAGTAGTGGATTTCAAAGAATTTGAGATTCGTTTTGTGAGACAGTACTGGGGACAGACTCAGCAGAGGAAGATTAGACACGATTTAGTGTTTGGCAAATACAGAGCTGGATCTTCTAGAGAAAACTACATCATAAGAAAATATTCTTTTCTTAAATACATCCAACCAACCATTGAAGAAAGTGATATTGTTTCACAGCTAGCAGCACACTTTGACCACAACGTTACACAGGCGGTGGCACTTCAAGGAATTGATAACATTGAAGCACTCCTGGAACTGGTCAAGAGATTAGACGATGTGGATGAGAAGGGAAACAGCAAGAGTTATGGAAACATCAAATATACAAACGATCCACCCAGAAATGATAATAATAACTACAACAATGGAAATAATCCACATATAAACAAGACACCTCGTTACAATCAAGATAAACAGTACAATAATAATGGGTACAATCAAAATCAGGGTAAAAAGAATTATGGAAACAACCCTTATACATATAATAAGCCAAGCTATGGGAACAATCCATATTCATACAATAAAGCAAGAAACGATGAAAATGAGAGGAAGAAAGAACAGAATTATGGGAAGGAAGAAAGAAACCCTGAGAGGGAAAGAAGAGTGAACAATGTTCAAATAAGTGAAGAAAAAGAAGAAATAAGTACGAAGAAAAAAACAGAATCAAAAGGTGCAATACCCAAGGATTCAAGACAACTACCGACAGATAAAGAATGGGTAAATTCTACCTACTCAAATGCGACTTCGTTGGATTTTTAGAAAAGCCAGTCAAGAAGAAAAAGAAGGTACAAAACGTATATAACTTTGACGATCTAAAGAAAATCACGACGGAATTACCACACATAACAGGAAAAATAGGGAACGAAGAGATAGAAGCATTATTAGACACAGGAGCGCAATTATCTTTATTAGATAGTAGTATTATAAGTAAAGACATAGAAAAATTAGGATATTGTATGCCTATAAGAAAAGTAAATTTAATAAATGCAAATAAGAAACGCATCATTACTGTAGATAAAGTTTTTTGTATAAATGTTAGAATAGGTAGTTTAAATTTATTAACAGAATTCATAATAGTGCCTAATTTGAACAGCAATTGTATTTTGGGGATAGACTTTTTAAGTCAATATGGTACAAAAATAAATATGGAAAACAAAACATTTCATATTAAAAATTCAATAATCTCCTGGTGTAAGGAAACACAGGAAGATGAGATATTAATTAATAATTTATATATAAATAATGCTGAACAAAATCTCACAAATAAAATGGATAGTAGTTTATTAGACAATAAGTGTGCACATCCTGTGAAGCATCGTCAAAGTGAGGACTTCACGCAATATAGGGATGGTACGAATTTAAATTGCGATAAACAATACATAAGCCATGTGAGCAATCTTGTCAGCAAGTATAAAGAGTTATTTGATAATAAACCTGGTTTAGCAAAAGGCTATGAACACAGGCTAAAAGTAGATGAAACACAACCTTTTAAAGTTAAAAATTATCCTGTCCCCAATAAATACAGAGAACAAGTCAAATTAGAAATTAAAGAAATGTTAAAAAATAAAATTATAGAAAAAACGGAATCAACATTTACCAATCCTGTAGTCGAAATAAACAAAAGGGGTATAAGTGATCAAAGGGACACTATACTACCAAAATATTTAAATTCTAGAAACTCACCTTATTTTGAAGCTCAACAGAGCGTTATATTTTCATTAACAATGTGTGTAAATATCGAACAGTTCAAAAGGACCGATCGGAGGCGTACTTTTTGGCTGGCAACAATACGTAATGATTCAATAAATGATTGTTCATTCTTAGTAATGTTATTTATAATTAGAAAGAAAGGAGTCAAGTTTAAAAAGACTCATGAAAGAAGCAAAGTACAAAAGGATGAAAGGAAATATTTTGCCTTCATGCTTACATTAATTAGAATGATAAAGAAGGGAGTAAAATTTAAATGGACTCCTGAAACTCTCAAGGCATTTGAAGAAGTGAAAGAAAATTTTTGCAAAGCATTAATAGTAAAATTTAACCGATATTAATGAAGAATTTATTTTAAGATGCGACGCATCAAATAATGCAATAGCTATAAGAAATTTAGCATTAAGTATCGTTAATCACATATCTATGCTCTATGATTATATAGACGTAGAAGATTAATAATCATTTGTGCGAGTTTTCACAATGGTTATTATATGTGTCGTTTATGCTTTAATAATCATTGTTGACGATTCACGACAAAGTATAATAACCAAGGGATATGCTGTGACCTCGCAAATTTGTAAAATAAGAATAGTTTTAGAGATTGATTTAAGAATTAGTTTAAGCTTAGAAATAAAAGTAAAAATAAGAAAAAGTCCTATTTAGATATTATTGAGTAAAATTATGCAACAAGAACTACATGAAGGTATACAAAGTTGCATACTTATAGTCAAATTTTTATTATAACAGTAAATAATGAAATATGCAAAGTAAAGTTTATTAAATAAATATAAAACAAATGATGTAGAATAAAAATTTATTAAATAAAGAAATATATGAAATAAAGACAAAATAAATATAAGTAATATATTTCTTTTGTAGAAAAGATACACAAAAAGTATGGGTTATAAATCATGAAAAGAAATGAAATTTATATGCATAAGGCAATAAAAATCTTATGAGAGTTTAAGAATTAAATAGTATTAAAGAATAAAATTTACCTTAGCTTACTACTAGACAAATAAAAAAGGATATAAAAATGTGTAAAACATGGAAGCAATCAGCAGTGACATATTTTTGTATTTAAAAGCTGACATTATAAATAAATAAAAAGGTATCTGTGTTCATGAGTTGTTCGTAACACAATGCTTCAGGGACTAGAGGCGGACGTGTTCTACAAGGACAGGCAGTGCGGAATAATGGTTATTTTCGACATGTTTCCCATTTTGTCAAGGCGCACTCCGGCTAAAAGAAAAGTAAAACTAACATAAATAAATGGAAAGAAAAATATGCATCGAACAATGAACAAGGTAATGGGTTCATTGACGAGTACAAGGAAGGATGGTATTAGTAACAAGAATAAACCTACCGTTGGGAATCATGTGCAAAGCAGAGGGGACCTTTGAATTGGAAGGTTATGTTGACGTTTAAGTGAATTGTGAACTGTCAGAACAAAATGTGTATGTGTGCGTGAATCAAGGCGGCAACATATGGGCAGCGATTTCACGGGAAAAGTATATTCCAGTACCAACCTAAACATGGACTAGAGGGCGCAATGGTCAACATAGTTTATTTTTGCCGCTGTAAATACGAAGATAAGATTCGACAAGACAGACTTCTGATAACACTTCCGAGAGGGAGACTTTCTGATAACACCTCCGAGAGGTGAACTTCTCAGAACACTTACAAAAGGAAGATCTCTTAAAGAATAAGTTTTTTTTTTTTAATTGTTATATTGTAGTTTTTCATTATTTCTTCAACACATATAGTAACAGTAATTTATTTTATTTAATACATTTGAATTCATTTGAATTCATTTGAAGCGTTCATAATGGACATTCAAAATAGATTTATTGATAACAAGTAAGTTTATTATTTCTTTTGAAAATTAAGTTATACGAGTTGTTGGACAGACATTGATTTTTACGTGCGAATGATTAATCAATGTATTGTTGGACAAAAAAATAGACAAGTAAATAATTTATCCTGTAAGGTTTATTTTGAATTTATATAGTTGGAATTACAACCAAATAGGATTAATGGTGTTGGTCAGTTGGAGAGATGTTACGTGAAAATGAGCATTTTCTTCATCGTATTGTCTAGACATCATTAATTTCTTTCAAATTAAACGAATAATAAATTAGAATTTCACAAGGCATAGATTAAGAGCTCGATACAACACGTGCAAATGGTTGTCTAAAGCAATTAATTGAAGCCTATACATAAATATTATAACGTCGATGAGTATATTCATAAACGTACAATAAAAGTTTATTTTTGTTTATTTGCAGGATAAATATTTATTTTGTTTGGTAGAATAAATAAATAAACAAAAGATTTACATACATTACAACCGGCATTAGGTATAAATGATATGAGCATTTTTCAATTATGTATCTTGTTTAGAGCATAAAGGTGTGCATATAAAGGAAACTATATTTTTGAATCCATAAATTACAAAATAAAAAAAATACATGATTATGTTGAATAGACATACAGTTTTTTTCTTTGAACAAAACTATTACCTCTTTCCCTATAATGAGCAAGAGAAAAATCATCAGCAAATAAGAAGGAACCACAAACATTGCCAGGACCCACAATAGTTATAAGGTACATGACACAACAATATAAGATAAAACACAAAACCAATTATAAGTTCTTGGTGTGTAAAGAATAATTTAAAGAGTATAATGTGTACAAAAGACTATACCCTACGTGTGGTAATACACACAAAAGTATGTTGTTACAGCATATAAATTATATGGCAATATTGTTATTTAAAATAAATATTTATATGTCACAGCAATATGAAGACAATAATATTAAACAATAGGTGAACAAGCAGTGTCCATATTCGCACTCAGGGGCAGAGAGACTTTGTGCACATTCCCGCACACACAGTAAGTACTTATGCGCACTAAGTATCCGGTCGCGGCACTAAGTCACAGGGCCTGGCACGGCCTCACTAGGTCACAGGTCCTGGCGTAGTTTCACTATGTCACAGGGCCTAGCACAGCCTCACTATGTCACAGGGCCTGGTGTAGCTTCACTATGTCACAGGGCCTGGTGTAGCTTCACTATGTCACAGGGCTTGGTCTCGAAACGGCAGACCTGGGTTGGCTTCGAGACGTTCGGCCTGGGTCGGCTCTGAGACGATGGGCCTGGGTTGGCTTCGAGACGTTGGGCCTGGGTTGGCCAATGAACGTTGGGCCGTTGATGGCTGATGAACGTTGAGCCGTTGTTAGCCGATAAACGTTGGGCCGATGTCGGCCGATGAACGTTGGGCCGTGTTTGGCCAATGAACGTTGGGCCGTTGATGGCTGATGAACGTTGAGCCGTTGTTAGCCGATAAACGTTGGGCCATTGTTGGCCGATGAACGTTGGGCCGTTGATTGCCTTTGAACGTTGGGCCGTTGTTGGCTAATGAACGTTGGGCCGTTGATGGCTGATGAACGTTGAGCCGTTGTTGGCTAATGAATGTTGAGTAGTTGAAGCTTCTTGTCTTCTTCTTATGAGTTCGTAGAAGGAATCGATGGAATTGCTTCTCAGCGTCTCTGTGTCCAAATTTATATCCGTCCGGATTACATGCGGCACATACTAGGAGCCTTTCCATTGGCCGTTGCTGATGTAGCAGTTCGTTGATTCGTGTACACACGGCCCCACACTACCATGCACAACACTTACTAGTTTTTCATTCGTTCTTGCTGATGTCAGTTGTCCTGGGATTGGCTCGTGCACGGCCCCACTATTACCTTTACGCACTTATTGGTGCGTGCTAACATCAGCATGCACGTGATTGGTTCATGCCACACTTCGCACGTCCGGGGTTCACATATTACGTAAGCACGGATCTGGGCGTTACCGCGAGACAACGTCGTATACACGTATATCGGAGGGGACCAATGGTAACAAGGTGTATTACATATGCCGGTCCTGGGTGTGAAATAGAAACGTTGTTCCAGGTCTGTTTGAGCTAAATACCATTATTATCGTTGTAATTAATATTTGATAAGATTGTGCCGACGTAAAAATCATTTCAGTCCATGAATGTGATTGTTATAAACAATCATAACAAACGGTTCACATTTTCATATATATCCCATACTTTCCAACAGTATAATTAAAATAATAATGTTGGAAATCTTTAAACCAACTCACAGGCCCCGCCTAGACATTTCTCGACCAATGCACTAAAGAATTTTAATATCAAATAAGAATGTTCGAGAAACAAAAATAAAAATTACGCGAGAAGCGAAGGCTTCCACCAATCGAAAGACTCGTTATTCGGACGAATAGAATGCGTCTTTCTTTTGAACACCTGCAACCGCGTCATTTGTTTACGTCCTGGAAAAGTTATAAAAGCTAAAAAAAATATTTTCGGGTAACCAGTCGGCTTTAGCTGCTGGACCGACAAGACCTATCAGCTCCGAAGAAAACCAAAGTGAAGTCGAAGCTGAAATAAGGTTTCCACTAGCGAACCGAACATTACCGAAGCGTACTCGAACGCATCCGAAGATACCCGAAGCCGGGAAAAGGTTTCCGCTAGTGAACCGAACATCTCGGAAACGTATCCGAGCGTTCCCGAAGCCGAGAAAAGGTTTCCGCTAGTGAACCGAACATCTCCGAAACGTACCCGAACGTTTTCGAAGATACCCGAAGTCGTAGAAGGATTTCTACGAGCGAACCGAACACTTCCGAAGCAATACCGAACGCTTCCGAAGTAACCCGAAGCCGAGAAAAGGTTTCCGCTAGTGAACCGAACATCTCCGAGACGTACCCAAACGTTTTCGAAGATACCCGAAGTCGTAGAAGGATTTATACGAGCGAACCCGAACGCTTCCGAGGTTACCCGAAGACGGGAAAAGGTTCCTACGAGTGAACCGACCACTTCCGAAGCAAACCCGACCCCTTCCGAAGTTACCCGAAGCCGAGAAAGGGTTCCTACGAGTGAACCGACCGCTTCCGAAGCAAACCCGAACGCTTCCGAAGTTACCCGAAGCCGGGAGAAGATTCCTACGAGTGAACCGACCACTTCCGAAGCAAACCCGAACGCTTCCGAAGTTACCCGAAGCCGAGAAAAGGTTCCTACGAGTGAACCGACCGCTTCCGAAGCAAACCCGAACGCTTCCGAAGTTACCCGAAGCCGGGAGAAGATTCCTACGAGTGAACCGACCACTTCCGAAGCAAACCCGAACGCTTCCGAAGTTACACGAAGCCGGGAGAAGATTCCTACGGGTGAACCGACCGCTTCCGAAGCAAACCCGAACGCTTTCGAGGTCACCCGAAGCCGGGAAAAGGTTCCTACGAGTGAACCGACCATTTCCGAAGCAAACCCGAACGCTTCCGAAGTTACCCGAAGCCGAGAGAAGATTCCTACGAGTGAACCGACCACTTCCGAAGCAAACCCGAACGCTTCCGAAGTTACCCGAAGCCGAGAGAAGATTTCTACGAGTGAACGGACCACTTCCGAAGCAAACCCGAACGCTTCCGAAGTTACCCGAAGCTGGGAGAAGATTCCTACGAGTGAACCGACCACTTCCGAAGCCAACTCGAACGCTTCCGAGGTTACCCGAAGCTGGAAAAAGGTTTCCACTAGCGAACCGAGCATTTCCGAAGACTACCGAACGCTTCCGAAGTTATCCGAAGCCGAGAAAAGGCTTCTACGAGTGAATTGAACACTTACGAGGAGGACCCAGTTCCGAAACCAACAGCCGTTGCGTGCTTCAACCGACATCCAAGGAGCATTCGTGATCTGTTAGTGAGGCGTTGAACAAAGTGACCCAACCAATAGAGAGGTTGTTGAATGTTCGCGAGTGTCGCTTAGTGCTTCAATCAAATCTTGACAACGGATCGTTATCAAAGTGCCAGACCTGTGCCGATACAACCCTCCCAGTGACTTGTGACGTGTGGCTAATGTGACCTCACAACATAACCCATTTAACGCAACCGTAAGTACTGAACTGATTCCTAAGCTTGTACTGTTGGCGATCTAAAGATAGCCCCGTCACGTCACTCGGAAGTAATTAGTTGGTTCGGCGCCCTAAGGCAGCCTTACCCATTCTAGGCGTTAATTGACTAGGTACCCCAAAGGGAGCCTTATCCCCTAGAACCCCAACTGAGTGTCTCAAATACCTCTCTCTATTTCAATTGCCAGTATCTAAAGACCACCCCCTTTTTATTAATCCCCCTGTATGGGATAATTAGCCCTCTGGTCAAAGTGTAAACCGTGTGTATATTTCCGATATATGTATATATCTCTTAATATTTAGTATTTGCCTTCAGCCCATTTCTTTATAGTCCTGCGTGGCTATTGTTTTTAGTGACCGAGTTGTGGTAATAAATTCATGTGGTTTAAACAACTCTTTCATTAACCTCAGACACTAGCGTAAGCCCTATCCCATACACCCAGTGTATAAGCGTAGTGCCATCCCGAAGGAAGGACGCCACGTCTCCCCGTATTAAAGTACCGCGGCTATAGGAACTCAGGTAATTCAAACGACCCCGTTTTGAGTGAATTCTATAAGCCGAAAGGTAACAGGTGGGGCGTTCACGCAGCGGTGCGTGTGCGCCCAATAAAAACTGATGCGGCCGACCGCGAGGCGTTATTTCTTCATCGACTCTCAGAGCGAGTACATCTATACATCAGCGCTAGGCATGAATGCAGGACTCTCGGACTTTCCGACTTGATAAAATCTTCGCTGTTGTGGCAACTAACACATGTGACCTACACTGATGTTCACTCACAACTGACCTGCCTATCCTTGGTTCGGGGACGTTTCTTATATAGACCGCTCAGCGAGCGGTCCTGGCGACTGTGTTCGAAGGCTTCGTCGGGGTGTAGATGGAGTGGGATCTCTTGCGTAGGTGTCTATAGTAGCGCCGCTCAAAGGGTAGTAGCAGTGCGCTTCGGAATTATTGTGGTTCGCGCTACAATAATGACTATTGGTTTCTCACAAATTTTTAACAACGTACATATCAAAATTACAGATCACTAAATAAAATGCATGCAATATATTAGATATATTTTCATACATTATCATAAAAAGCAAGGACCGGAAGGTTACACCTTAGATATAATGCTAATTACAAAAAGCAAAAGAGATAAACATTAGATTAAAGCCCAAGTAATCAGTGAAATTAGTATCCTTCGACCGAAATTAGGTCATCATTGATATAACGCTGTAATATAGATTTAGAGGAATCGAGCGGTGATTGTTTCATTTGATACGGTAAGCTGTTCATAATGAGTGCGCAATTAATTAATTAATTAACATCCTCCACTCTGAATGACGTGTATAGCTGCTTCACTGATAGTTGTAGTAGCACTGCCTGGATCAATGAATGCTGTGGCAGTGGCATTTATATTTTGGTTTACTGTAACTGTCTTCCACCGCAGTTTTTCCAGCGGACTGGAAACTAACATTTGTTGATTGGGCACACTTATCTGTTTTCATGGTGCTTGATGATGTTATGGTTTGTTATCTCTATCTTTATTGAAAGAACATAATTTTGTCAATTTGTCCATATTTCTTACTACCAAAACATTGGTTTTCCATCTTCATTAGCAACTGGTATTATCTTATATAATTGATGGGTTATTTAAGTGTCGCTTGATTTCTCGCTTCATTTTTCTTGTCGAACTTTCTTTCATTTTTGTCTGTTTTCGTATAAATCCTATATCAGCCATCTTTGTAATCATGTGCTTTGCTGCACATAGATTTTTAACACATATATCAGTATCTGCTCTTTCATCTCCTTGAATTTTAAATGTAATTTTTGACACAAAAGTGATTTGTCATAAAAATAACAATTTAGTTGCACCTCTTTTCCTTAAATTCTTTCGGTCATTCGTTTCCATTTCTCGGGCAAACGTACATCTACAGTAATAGTTTTGTTAATGTGTTTCAAAATCATTTAACGTTTCTATTCATCCCTCTCGAGCTTTGTACCAATTGTTTGCAGTTCCTCTCATACTTGACCTAGCTGCTTCTAAAGCAAATGAACCTGGCCATCTATGTAAAATATTCATGCTTCTTATTTTCCTAACCTATTCTTTAGTATTTTTATTTCCATCAAAACTTGTCGGATTTTTAGTAATGTCTGACATCACTTGGTATTTTGTACTAGTACTCCTACCATTTACTTCTGATCCATTTCAATTTAAGTTAGGCGTTTGCATAATTAAAAGGTCAAACATTTCATCTCGTTTTATATTTTCTATTATTAACATGGATAAAATTCTATTCGGATTATACTCATTATTCTGATCTCCTGGTATATTGTTCCTATGTGCATTTAAAAATCTTTTTTCACTGAGACTATCATTTTGTTCATTCTCTTTGTCTGGGATCTCCACGTTTGTTTTATTTTTTCTCGCGCTATATTTCTTCTATTGTTAGCTTCGGTCCCTTCGCCGCCAGACTGACGCCGTTGTTTGCGTCGCGTCCTACGGTCCGTGCCACGTGCGTAGTGTGAGCAATAATGTTTATTCACAGAGATTCAACTTTTTAACCCTCCGTCTGTAAACGTTTTTTCGGCACCTTCCCACTGTAAACGCGGGTCATTCATGTCCGGTCGTGTTTTTGCCCACTAACTTTCGCCATAAAATTTTGAATTAATCCGTGCTAATGAAGGGAACCTTCAACTTGATATATCAAACAAAATGTTGTTGAAAAATTATTTTTTTCATATTTTTTAAACAAATGAAGTAATTTCCTGAACATTTAGTGATTTACTCAAAAAATTGTAATTCCAAGACAAATTAAGATTTTTGACAAATTTTCGACAAATCACAGGTGAAGAATAGAGCTTTTCGAAAAAGAATATCCCGATTTATTTTTTTAAAATTAAATGTTTCAGTTTGGAATGTAAAAATGTGAATAAATCATGTAACAAGTATTAGCTTTTCACTTTATAATATTAAAAAACATTTATTTTAACATATATAATCATAAAAAATATCTTTAATATTGTTATAATATAAAAAAAATAGTTACTCTACTGTATGCAATTGGCACAACACATCACTCGACGGTTATTGCAAATTTCGAGCATTTCACGCAGCAGTATAGTGTTTTTTTCACTTTGTCCCTGTCGCCTATATAATCGTTGCATCGTTTTGTCTTTTCTAATTTGTCAGAACCTATAGTTGGGTTTTCAATCGTTTCTGAACGCAATATTTGTCGAATACTGTTGGCTAAGGACATGTGCAGCGCAGACTTCTTTGCGCGATCTTCCAAATGAGGTTTGATGAGAGAAAATCGAATTCCTTCAAAAACTCCGTTTTATTTTTATGTTAATTTTCTGGCAAAAAATTATATAGTATACAACTATTAACATCAGCCTGATCGAGCATTCCGAAGAAAAAGCGCATTGGCTAACGGTGGCATAAACGTGCACAGGAATAATTTCCACACAGCTAGTCGAATACATCTGTGCCACATGTATTTTTGTTGTAAAAATCAATCATTTCTGGTTTGCCATTGTCTGGATATTATTTTTCACTTTTATGCAAAGATGACAGATGTAAAACAACTTTATTTTTCTTCGGGCAATCCGGTAGCAGAATATTTTGCCCATCGTAACCGTACTTCGCAGTGCCAATCGAGATATTGCTTGCAAAAGATTGCGGAATTTGACGCTTATTTCGACGTAGTGTGCCTAGTAATGTTAAATCAAATTCTTGTTTCATTTTGTTGCAAAGTTCAATCGAAGTAAACCAATTACCGCATGTAATATTTCGCGAAGTATTATGAATCGGTTCACTCAGTTTAAGCACATAGTACGAATGTACACTCTCACCTTGCGGAGTCACTTTTCCAACGTATGGTATGGCGTTGAATATGTAGAAAGTTTTGGCATCGTCCATTGAAACGATTTTTAATCCATAACGCGCCGGTTTAGATTTTATGTAAACACGTGCTGAGAAACGTCCGCGAAACCCTAACAACTGCTCATCTATGGTTAGAAATCCCCTTGGATGGTAATTGTTTTGGCAGTTCAATATAAACATATCCCAAATATCACGAATCGGAGCTAGTACGTCTTCAGCGCGTCTTGCTGCCCATGTAGCTTTGTCGTCAAAGCGAAACCGATTACTAATAAACTCAAATCGTCGTTGTGACATTGTAACTTTACACAGCGTTGACCCAAATTCGCGTGACCAGATCTTCGATAAATTTACTTTGTTATTTTTTTGTACGCCGCAAAAGTAGAGAAGGCCTTTAGTTCGTTCAACGTTACTCTTCTAAACGTCGCACAATCTGCATTACTTGAGCTTGTTAAGTATTGTTCGATTTCAGCGTTTGTGTACTTCAAGATAATGTCCAATATCTCCTGTGCACCAAAATTGCGAAGGTGTGCTTGAAGAAGCAGCTACACCAATGACTTTAGGTAGAATAATGGTTATATTTGACCTGCGCCCTCGAGCTTCAGGGGCAGTGAGGCACCATTTATGTTTATCTTTGACGTAGGCAAATTTACGACCTCTGGTTCTTTCTACAATTTCCGGCTATGCTCGATTTCACTATAATTCTCCTCTGGTTCTACATCTGAGACACTCGCTTCACTAGCATCACTATCAATCTCTTCAATAGCATTTATCTCTTCTTCACTGTCTTCACCTCCGAAATAAGGAATTACTTCTTGTTGGCGCATTACACGAGACACGATTTCAGACGACCGTTGTTCCATTTTGTCTAAAAGTATTATACAGGATGAGTCATCTCCGCGGGTAAGGCCGATTATGCCTTTATGAGTAAAGATATTTCGAAGCGGTTTTTTTCTTGTGATAGCTGCTCATTAGGAGCACATTTTAAAAATATTTTGTATCATACAGAGTACTCCATAACTTGGTCGCTAACCATAGTTATAGTTTTTCAAATGGAACGCCGTATATATTATTGCATTTTTGTATTCCCCGTATAATTTTAAGCAAAAATAATAAGATAGTATAGGCCTAAAATCTGACTTTTTTTGACTTATTACCATTTTTTTGAAAAATTCAATGTTTGTATAAAATTATATTTCTCGAGTAACATGATCCGTACATGCAGTCAGATAAGCTACGGTGAGAACATTCCTTCCGTGACCTGTATGAGTACCAAGAATGCTGAAATTGCATTTTAGCAATAGACAGTTTTCTTCGTAAGAATAAACGCATAGAAAGTTAGTCGTATTATAATATTAGTAATGTACACATGTTTTCTTCTTAGATTTATTAATATTAAAATTCTCTTTAAAAACTAATAAATCAAGCGTTTTTATTTATTTGGCGCAGTCAGTAGGATTGTTCTACAACTTTTAAAGTTTTAAAATTTGGTGTGTGTCAACATTTTGGGAACATCCGGAACCTGGGAAAAGACGCAAGAGGACCGAATATTGAAGAAAGTACGGGCCGGCTACGGCACTTTAATGAGCAAAGTGGGCTACCGTACTCGTTGAATTCAATATTCCAACGTTCCGAAGAAAAGAAAACAGCTTGCCTACCCAGATGCAAAGTAAGTACTATCTTTTATTACAATGCGGCTCACCTGATTATTGAAATCAATTTCATTATTTGAAAAAGAAACCTTCATTGTTTCCCCCATATCCGTGCAAGTGACAATCCTGTAGTACCCTTAATTGGTAAACCCTATACAAAATTAGTAAATAGATTAGATATATTTTAAGAATAATTTAAAGAAACTGGCAGAAAATTTCCAATTATTCAAATTAGAATTAGATACAATACCGCTATTCAACGGGGATTCGCATTGCGTGAATCAATTCGTAAACGCGTGCGAGGTAATTGTACAAAAGTATGTAGCAACGGCTGCAGTTAAAAATGTAATATTTCAGACGATATTAAGCAAACTAAGAGATCGTGCGAGAACACTAATTTGTTCAAGGGACGATCTAGACACATGGGAAAAGGTTAAAAAGGCGTTATATAGTTAGTTTGCGGACAAACGCGATTTTGGTCAACTTATTCAAGAATTTAATAACACCCGAATGAATTATAACGAGGATCCGATTTCGTTTGGAAATTTATGCACAAACGGCGCTGGAAATTTATTTATTAAATTTACCAGGAGAAATACAAGTTCATGTAAGACCCTTGAAACCAATGTCATTGGAAACAGCAATTGGTTTGGTGCAAGATGCCGTTAATTTCATAGCGAGATCGAAAGAACTAAAGGGAATAAAATCTTCAACATCGCAACATAACACCACATATAGAAAGCCTATGAAACCTATGAAAACCTATTTTCCAACAAATTATCCACCACAACAATTTCCAACACAATACCCAAATTATAACAGTTTTAACAAACCCCCTACGATTCAAACAAAAACATTTCCAACTGGGCCAATTCCCAACTATCCAAATCCAAATTACAATCGAAGATATTTTCCTTCGAGTCAACAAGTATTTGGTCAACCAAGGAATGTATGGAATCCAGAACAATACAACAATGCGACGGTTTCAAGACCAACCCCTATGTCAGGAATATCGACCGCAATAACTAAACCTTTAAATCATAACGAGATAGAAGATACAGACTTTCAGCAGTATGAAGAACCTCAACCAATATTTAACGAAACCAATGGTCTGTGGTATGTGCCTGTAGAACCACCCCAAGATAGTTATCACGTAAATTACCCACCTGAAGAGGAAGAGTGCAAACAACAAGAAGAAAAGGTATCTGAAGAAGAAGAAGAAGCAGAAGAAAAATTTTCTATTAATAATTAATTAATAATTATCTTACCGGGGAGAATTCAATAAACGATCGATAAACGAACTCCCGTATATAATATTAGGCAATCCACCAATAAAATTACTTATAGATACAGGAAGTACTGTGTCGATGATAGATGCCGCGGTTGTGCAAAGATATTACCCTGATAATATTATAAATGAAAAATTAGAAATAAAAACAGCAAGTAATATTTTTACTGTAAATAAATGCGCTGTGATACCTTGTTTCAAAGAATTAAAATCACACGGTTATTTGAAAATGCTTATGTTTAAATTTCATAAATTTTATGATGGACTTTTAGGTTTAGAAGATTTAAGATCTATGAAATTCAATATAGATATGAATGAGGGTACATTATATAGAAATGATTACAAAATTCCTTTACAATTTAAAAAGAACGATTGTATTAAAATTCCTGCTAAATCGAGGGTATTAAAAACTATTTCGGTTAATTATGTAGAAGGCGAAGTATTATTAAATCAAGTATCTCAAGACGATTTGTATATACCTAGTTGTATAAAATCCGTAAATAAAGGCGAGGCGGTAATAGAAGTACAAAATTTATCTAACACAGAACGTGAATTTAACATCAAACCATTGTCAGTAACTCCTCTAGATAATTTTCTTATTTATCAATATTCTGTTAACGATTTAGAAACCGCACAAGGACTAAACGGATTGATTAGAACTAATCACTTAAATGAGGAAGAAAAATCACAAATTTTAAAATTATGTAGAAATTATATTGATATTTTTAAAAAACCGGAAGATAAATTAACTTTTAATTGTAACGTGAAACATAAAATTAAAACAAAAGACGACGAACCCGTCTTTCAACGAGCTAGACGTTTTCCTCATGCAATTAAATCTGAAATTAAAGATCATATCGATAAACTCTTAGAGGACAATATTATTAGACCAAGTCAAAGTCCCTGGGGTTCACCTGTGCACTTAGTAAATAAAAAGTTAGATGCAAGCGGTCAACGTAAAACACGTTTGGTAATCGATTATAGAGCACTCAACGAGAAGACCATTGACGACCGGTACCCATTACCACATATAGAAGATATTTTGGACAAATTAGGTAGATGTCAATACTTCACGACACTCGACCTAGCTTCTGGTTATCACCAAATTGAAATGGATCCAGAATCAATTGCGAAAACCGCGTTTAATACGGAACACGGGCATCACGAATTTCTGAGAATGCCCTTTGGCCTCAAGGGTAGTCCTGCAACATTTCAACGTGTTATAGACGATATTTTAAGGGATATATTGAACATCTTTTGTTTAGTATACCTAGATGACATAATTATATTTTCACCTTCCTTAGATGAACACATTAAGCACATCAAACTAGTTTTTGACCGTTTACGAAACGCAAATTTAAAACTGCAACTAGACAAATGTGAATTTCTGTGCAAAGAGACCGAATATTTAGGTCATGTTATTACACCTAACGGTATTAAACCGAACCCAAAAAAGATTGAAGTAATTAAAAATTTCCCAATTCCAAAGACACAACGTGACATAAAATCATTTCTAGGTTTATTAGGTTATTACCGAAAGTTTATTAATAATTTCGCAAAAATTACAAAGCCATTAACTAAATGTTTACGAAAAGGAGAAAGTGTCAAACATACGGCGGAATTTATTGACGCTTTTGAAAAATGTAAGGTATTATTATGTAATGATCCAGTGTTAAAATATCCTGATTTCAAAAAACAATTTGAATTAACAACTGACGCTTCAAACTTTGCTATAGGCGCTATACTGTTACAAGACGATCACCCTGTAGCGTAGGCTTCTAGGACATTAAACCCGGCAGAAATAAATTATTCGACAATCGAAAAAGAAATGTTAGCCATAGTATGGGCCTGTAAACACTTCCGCCCATATTTATATGGGACAAGCTTCCTTATAAAGACGGACCATAAGCCATTGCAATGGCTATTTTCAATCAAAGATCCAAATTCACGATTAACGCGATGGCGACTAAAATTAAGTGAATAGGAGTATGAAATTCAGTATAAAAAAGGTAAACAAACCAAGCCGATCCTCTATCGAGAATAAAAATTAATACTACAGAAAATTACGTAAATACGATAGACAATGAATTAGAATCTTTAGTAGTTAACCAAGATAATATTGACGAAGGTATGTTAGATGAATTATACGAAATATTAAACAAAATACAAAGAAACGATCAGGCTACACAAATTAGTAATCAAAATCTAGACGAAATTAATAACGATACAAATACTATTCATTCAGGCAATGGTAATATCGAAATTTCAATGCCTTATACGGAAACAGTATTAAATACGGCAGACCATCAAATTATATTAGATGCCACACATAATATAACTACACCTATAATTAAAAGTTTCAAAATATTTGGTAAAAATAGAATTTGTCTTACATTTCCTTTAACAACGTATAGAGCAAATATTGTTAAGGCATTAAAAGAATGTTTAACGTCTGAAAAAAAGAATGTTATCTATTTCAAACATAAAAATATTGAAAGAGAAGTAATTACGGTTATCCAAGAATCATTCACAAACTTAAAAGTAGAGATATCTAATAAAATTGTAGAAGATATTGAGGATAAAGATGAACAACAAATAAAAATTAAATATTATCATGAAGGTAAAACACTACATCGAGGTATTAATGAAGTCTATCAATCCTTGAAAAGAAAATACTACTGGCCTAATTTATAAAAAACCGTTAGCATCTATATTAATAACTGCGAAACATGTCAATTAGCGAAATACGATAGAACGCCTCAAAAACAGACTATATCTCATACGCATACGCCTAAAAGACCTTTTGAACAACTTCACATAGACCTATTATTTATGAATAACAGAACCATATTAACGATTATTGATCATTTCTCAAAATACGGACAAGCTTACGAAATTTCAGATAAAAATTCAAACACCATTGTAAACAATCTCATAAAGTTTACTAGTCACCACGGCTTGCCTCGTAAAATCATTGCAGATTCCGGAAAAGAATTTGACAATTAATAATGACAGAATTTTGCAATTTGCATAAAATCACATTACATATCACCTCGGTAGGTAATTCAAAATCAAATGCAATCGTAGAACGATTCCATAGTACACTCACAGAATCAATCAGATGTAGGTTAATAGAGAGTAAAACAACGTTCGAAAATCATTTAGTAAATGCAGTATTAAGTTACAACAATAGTCTACATTCAAGTACCAAATTTACTCCTTTTGAAGTAATTAACGGTCATTCAGAAACAAATCTACCATTTGATTTAAATGAGGAAAAACTAACACAAGAATTTATTCAAAATAGGGCCGATCAAATAAAGGCAATCAATAAACAAATTTATATATCACTAGAAAATGTCAAAGAAAAGGCTTGTAATAAAGTCAACGCAAACAGAACCGAGATAGAAAATATAGAAGAAGGACATGAAATTTACACACGAAAGAAATTTAGAAACAAATTAAAACCGAAGTTTTCTAAAGAAAAGGTAACAAAAGTTAATGCTAAAACAATTGAAACGCAAAAAGGAAGTAAATTGTCAAAAGATGTAATAAAAAAGAAAAGAAAATTCACTGAGGATCCTTTGTTACAGGATGAAGATCCCGTGGATGATCCTATTCCTGTTTACGCAGAAGACAATAATTTGCCAAACTACAAGTAAAGCAAATTAATAATTATATTTTAAATAAATAGGATATGAAATACTTGAATGTGTAATGTACATTAACGGATAACATATATTCATATACGTTTACGTATAAATGGATATATGTATATTTGTGATAATTATATTTTACCCTATAGGTTAGGAAATGTTAGATTAGTCCAAGGAAAACATGATTTTATTTATAAGATAAACGCCAACGATTTATTCGTGTACATTAATTCATTAAATGACCAAATTCAGCTAGTAAAGACAACTTTTATTAATAAGGTAAAGCCAAATTCAAATGTAGGTTATTCCTCGGGCAATGATTTAATATCATCAGTCATTTTTGCACAATAGTTAGATGACGATCAGATCAAATCGACGTATTCAATAATTGCACAAACGGTACGTAGTATTAATCAAACTAAAAGTAAACTCAAGAATATATTTCCTGAATTTATAAGAACTAGAAGATCGCCATTAAATATTGTGGGTAACGCCGCAAATTGGTTATTTGGTATTATGGATAACGAAGAAAAAAGGAGAATCGATGTTGCTTTACAAGAACTACACAACAATCAAGAAAATATACATAAACAACAAGAACTTATCCTCTCTATTCTAAAATCAATGTCAAGTAAGTTAGTGGGCACACTAAACACAGTAACACCTTTAATTATTACCTATATTTCAATATCGATAGTCACATCGACGACAAAGAAATCCTAATTAAAATATCTGTTCCTACTCTATTTAAACCTACCTATAATTTATATCACCTTTATGCTATCCCATATGATAACTTTATAATTCCCATACCTAAGCCGTATTTGTTAATTGAGGATAGTACATACATATTACGCACCGATCTGTGTCCATAATTGGAAGACACCTTTATTTGCCAAGGACAACCCGTGCCTGTCGACGATAATTGTATATTGAATTTAATGAAGAATCAAGACACATGCGAGAAAATCAAGGTACATCTAGAAGAACCGATAATACAGCAGATTGGACCAGGAGATGTATTAGTGTATGCTCCGCATAATATTAAAATAAGTTATGATTGTAATGAGTTAGGTATTTCTGTAGTTAAAGAAAACGTATTAATAAAATTAGATTATAATTGTTCAATAGAATTAAATGAAGAAAAATTTGTATTTAGGAATGAAATGCTTAAAGGAGAAATATTTAATCTACCAAAAATTATTGTAGATGTATATAATAATCACAATGTAAATCCGATTGAATTAAATGAAATTAATGTTAAAGATTTTAGCAAAATAAAAGAAGAAATACAAAAGGTTAAAATACCGAAATTAGAAAAGTTTGTTAAAGTAAACTCTTATATAAATTATTTAATAGTTTGTATAATCATGATTATAATCACAATTGTATTAATTATAAAGAAAATTAAGTGTAAACAAGTTCTAAGAAAATCGGAGCAGGTTCTTGAGAATCCAACAGGACGTCAAGAACCCTTCTAAGGATGGAGGAGTAACATGATCCGTACATGCAGTCAGATAAGCTACGGTGAGAACATTCCTTTCGTGACCTGTATGAGTACCAAGGATGCTGAAATTGCATTTTAGCAATAGACAGTTTTCTTCGTAATGTAGTGGACCTTGTAGGAAAATGAAAGTGTTCTTGTTCTTAAACTACTTTTATTCTAAGTTAAAATTACAAGTGTGACGTTACATAAGTTTTATTATTACTTGCTTAATTGAAGTCTGTCTACTGAATGTATATCTTCTGTAACACATTGCGCATATATAAAGAAATTATCACAATGCATGTGAATCTTCTGTGAAAAATAAATAAAATAAGATATGAAGTACTGGAAATAATTAATCTTAAAATAACAGTATTATTTGATAGTGAGTATACACCATCGAATAACAATTCGTTTGTCTAACAGGAAATATACATTGGAATCCATAGTACAATGGAATTACAATAAAATATTTACACTTATCTAAATACAAATATACATATATAAAGATTAGATGAAACATGCAGTAAATAATAATTGTTAGTTTATAAAAGGAAATATACTATTAGAGATTATATTAAATAAGATATGTTTAATTACGATTTATATTACTACATAATTGAAATATAGGGTGGTTCATTACACCTTTCCCCTAAAAAAAAAATTAAAGGTTGTCCTTTAATTTTGCTATCCTAGCACTTCGTCTAGGTTCAGGATCTGAATTTAGGTTGCTCTCTTTAGTTAATTCTATGGAAATTGAATTATCAGTTGATTTCTTTTCGTTATTACAAATATTAAACGTTAAACAATTTATTAAATTTTTACATTTGTGTTTTCTTGTTCGATTACAACATTTAGATACTAGATATTTATACATTTTATACAAAAGATAGATAAGAAATATTTTTACAAATGTGCATATGATATACATAAAAATATTATTATTTAATAATCTGATGTGCAAAGGTTCGTCATAAAGCTGGTCTGCAGTATGCGCAATATTATCAAGTTTATGACTGACAATATTTAAAGATTCTCGATCTAAATTTAATGAGTTACTGGTTAGAAGTTCAATTTTTGAATCATTATGTTTTCTTTTGTTTCCTTCGCAACAATCTAAGGTTATATCGAAATTAGGTATAAGAGATGAATGTTGACTTTCTAAATTTTTAGAATTTGAATGTAGGGTTGTAGAACTAGTATAAAGTTTGCATTCTTCATTTAAGGTAAGTATACCTGTATCTTGTAATGGTAAATTAATTATACTGTGATTTTTACAATTTAAAGTTGTTTCTACTACGGAAGGTAATATATATAGCCATTTGTTACCATTATGAAGTTTGTGCCAAATTTCCATATTTAATGAAGTAATTCTTATATCACAAGTTTTTGGTAGAATATTTTGATGAAGGTATATATCTGTTTCACAAATTGGTCGTATGCGTGTTGAGAATATTGGTTCGGAGGATTGACATATGAATTTAGTTGTATCCAAAGGTTTACATATGTCTAATTTAGATAACATCGTATAAACTGTTCGACTTTCTGAAACAGCTAAATATTCGCTTGAAGGTAAAATGAATGTATATTGTGAATTTTCTCGTTTAACAGGTAGGGGTATAAGTTTGTACAAATGAAATATTGTATCATGGCAAATTGGATTTCCGATCACAAAAACTATACGGTGTTCTGTGATATGAACCGTTATTGTTATTAGTGATAACAAGATTTGTGCGTTAGATGATTCTAAAGGAAGTGGAAATGAAGTTTGAGGGGGTAGATGTGATAAAATTTTGTTTAATTCAATGATGTATTGTTGTGGACTTATAACGAAAGGATGTAGAATATTAGATTTAGCAAAAAGTATAGCGTTAATCAGTGTTGAATATTCGCTATCAAGTTCGTTAGATATTAATGTTAGAAGGTTAATTAATTCGTCCATTGATTGTTTTACTTCTAAATTAAAATATGTGTTTTGTAATTTTGATGTAAAATTTTGTAGGATTTCAAAATTTTTATTAAATACTCGTTCGTTTTCCTCTACTTTAGATAACGTATTGTTAAAATTTGAAATGGTAGTTTGTACTACTTGCGTCTGTGATCTTAATAATTCTACTAGTTGTTTGTTGTTTGAATTTAGATCGTTTATAACCTGATTATAATAATCAGCATCATCCTCGTCCAGAGTACCGAAAACCGTTTTAAATGCCGTTCCTACAATGTTTAATAATGCACGTTTACTCCTTTTGTGATTTACTAAGGAAGCTATGGTAGATTCTTTGTTAAGTAAAATGGAATTGATTTGTTTAATAACGTGTAGAGATGTAGAACAAGATGTGAAATTTGCTATATGAACGTCTTGGCATATTATTTGAAGTTTATTATAATTTATTTTGATTAAGTCAAATTTTCGTGTGAAGTTTATGGTATCTATATATGTGATTAATTTCCAATGTTGATTGAACATCTTCGTGGTTCCTAAATTCTCGTAAAATAATCCGGATGGATTCTCCACGGCTTGATTTATATACTGGCATCTTATTAGAGTGATCCAGGAGATTGATCTGAAATAAATGCATGCTTCAACCTATCTACATGGACAGTAACTTTACGTCGATTTATCAATATTGTATAATTAGATGTTGAATTAGCCTCTATAATCTTATAGGGACCGTCATAACTTGGCGTTAGTTTTTTCGATTTTCCCATTTTTACTTGTTCCTTAGCTAAATAAACTAAATCATCCACCTTATATCGTATTAGTTTAGCTTTCTTATCATAATAGATTTTATTATTTTCCCTAGATTTGATTAAATTTTCTCTAGCAATTTCATTGGATTTTTGTAGCCTAAATTTTAAATCATCTATGTAATTATTATAACTATATTTAAATTCGGGTGGTCTAGTGATACTAGTTGGCAATGAAGGCCTGTTTCCGAACACTAGTTCATGTGGACAAAATTTTGTTGAACAGTGGACTGGAATGATATTCCATAAGTATTTCTTTCCTTTCCGTTTCGTCTGGTGTAACCAAAACATCATGATATATATTTATAATTATGTTTGTGTCTTTGAATATGTAGCGAAGCATTGATCTTAATTTTGTCCAACTCAGTCTGTCAAATCCGATACCTAATCTAGGGGAACTTATAGACGAAATTTGTTTGTTGATTAATTCTGTTTTTAGTTTTAATAACATATTGTAAATATTTTCATAAGACGTCTGATCCCAGTAGTACTGTTTATAAAATAAGTAGCATATATGCCTATTTCCTTCTTTGATTATTTCAATATCAAATAATTTCAGGGTTTTCCGTTTTAATATATCTATGTGTTTAAATTTATAATCAATTTCCTTTTGGGATTTTTCTTGACATTCTAAATCTAAGGACATGCAAATTGCGATGTTTTCATTAGCCTTATTTAAAATGCTATTTGAGAACTCATTAATATTATTATTTGTGATTATTGATGAAGATAACTGATTTAAGAATTCTCTATATGAATCGGGTTTTGTTTCGATTATGTTTACGTTACTTAGGTCACTCGTTGAGTGAGGTATGCGACTTAGAGCGTCAGCATTGTTATTTTTGGCTCCTGCCTTATAAATAATATCGTACTCATATTCTTCTAGGAAAAGTCGCCATCTTACTAATCTTGAACTTGGATCTTTAACATTGAATAACCACGTGAGGGGTTTGTGGTCAGTGATTATAGTAAATTTCCGGCCATATAAGTATGGACGAAAGTGTTTTACGCTCCATAAAATGGACAAGCACTCCTTTTCTGTAGTGCTATAGTTGCATTCAGCATTATTTAGCTTTCGGCTGGCATATGCTATTGGTAGGTCTGTCTTAATGTCACCCTGGGATAACACAGCTCCGATCGCATAATTACTAGCGTCAGTTGTGAGAATAAACGGTTTGGTGAAGTCAGGATACTGAAGGATAGGTGCACTAGTTAATATATCCTTCAATTTTTCGAAAGATTGTTGTTGGAGACTGGTCCAATTAAAAGGTGTGTCTTTACGTAATAGTTTTGTTAAAGGAAGAGTAGTAGAAGAAAAGTTTTTTATAAACTTCCTATAGTATCCTGCCAGTCCTAGAAAGGATTTTATTTCTTTCGCCGATTGCGGTATGGGAAAGTTAGTTACGGCTTCAATTTTTTTTGGATCAGGTTTTACGCCTTCATTTGTTATGGAGTGACCTAGATACATGACTTCGCGCCGAAGGAATTCGCATTTGGCTGGTTGAATCTTTAGATTAAATTGGGACAGCCTATTAAACACTTCTTTAAGTCTTTTATTGTGATTTTCTAGAGTATCTGCGAATATTACTATGTCATCTAAATATACAAAGCAGCGATTATTTATTATTCCTGAAAGAACATTGTTCATAAGCCTTTGAAAGGTAGCAGGTGAGTTTTTAAGGCCAAAGGGCATTCTTTTGAATTGATAGTGGCCATCGGAAGTCGAGAAAGCCGTTTTGTCAGCATCATTGGGGTGCATTGCAATTTGATGAAAACCTGACGTTAAGTCTATTACAGAGAAATATTTGGAGTGCCCTAATTGATCTAATATTTCATTAATATTAGGCAGAGGATACGAGTCGCCTATGGAGATTTCGTTTAGTTTCCTATAGTCAATGACAATTCTCCATCTCTTTTCTCCTGAGGAGTCGGTTTTCTTTGGAACAATCCATATTGGTGAATTCCAGGGGGATGTGGAATGTTCTATGATATTCTGTTCAAGCATTTTTCCTATTTGTTTTTTGACTTCGTCCTTATGCACCTCTGGGTAACGATAAAGCTTAGTATGAATGGGAATATTACTTGTAGTTGGTATTTCGTGAGCTACTGCATTCGAATATGATAGCGAGTCACCTTCTACATAAAAAATATCGTTGTGTTCTTTGCAAATATTCATTATGGATTCACGTTCTTCTTCATTCATATGATCAGTTCTAATCAAATTTGTGATTTCTCTTAATCTATCTGAACCGCTATTAGCTTGTGTGATAAAGGCTTTATTAGAATTGTCTGAATGTGATCTTTGATCATTAAGTTCGTCTAATAAAATTTCGATTTGATTTATTTTAACGCTATTCTCTGTGGTGTTAATGATAGAAGTAAGAGCATAACCATCGTTTAATTTTACTAGGCTCGGACACGTATAAACACCTTCTAAAATTGTAACCTTGGGACAAACACCTTCTGAAATTTCTGAGTTAATGATTTTAATTTCGGCAACAATTTCCGTTCGAGGCGGCACAATAATAGGTGTTTGTTCTGAGATTCGGTTTATTGTCTTGCTGTTAATATGCGTTATTGGAATTATAGAATTTGCGAGTTTTAGGTGGTTATTTTTGTAATTAATTTCAGTATTTAAATTCATGAGTATATTGTTGCCCAACACTCCATCAAATTTAATTGGAAAGTTGTCTTGAATTATGTGAAATACTTGGGTACAATAGTTATTTTCAAAAAATATATTGACATAACAGTAGCCTAAGGTTTGAATATTATTATTTTGTGTGTCAATTCCTTTTAACGAAATGATATTATCATAATGACGCGTTACAAAATCTGGAATTCTCGAAGTTTTGATTAGTGATACATCAGCACCAGTGTCTAATAGTAAGGAAAGTGCGTTAGAATTTAGGAAAAATAATTTAAGGTTGACAATGCTTGTAATGGGTTGGTCTTTTATGATTGAGATTCGGCCTGTATTACATTTGAATTCCTTGGCATGGCCGCCTGCTTCGGAATTCTTGAGTTTAAATTTTGTTCCTGTTTTCCCTGATTACTTAAATTAGGATTATTTCTCATTTTGTTATTGTATTCTAATTTCCTACATTCGCTAATAATATGTCCAATTTTCTTACAATAATTGCATGTTTTTAACCGAATTTTGTTATAGGACTGCGTAGGCATATCATCTGGATTTCGAGTATTATTATATTGTGAAGGGTGGTTTGAATAATATTGTTTGCTCTGGAAGTGTCTAACATTCTGAGGATTTCGTTTGAATTTACAATAGAAACTAGTGTGACCTGGTTTATTGCAGTAGTTGCAGAATTTCGCATTATTATGATTGACGGATTGATATTTCTGTATTTCATATTTTGATTTGATTTCTTGCTCTTCTGCAATTGCTATTGAAATGGCATCTTCTAAACTTTTGGGATTTTGTGATTTTACTAAAATTGAAAGATCTTTAGTTAGACCTGATATAAAAACATTCAGAGCTTGTGTCTTCAATAATTTTGTGCATGACTCTAGACCATCTTTTGACAAATCTTTATCTAATGTATTAACTAATTTTAAATAACAATTTTCAATTTTACTGGCGTAAGAGGCTACATTTTCGTTAGGATTTTGTCTGCATGAGTTTAACTCGAGCTGCCATTGGTTCATAGTTCGTTTTTCAGAATAATTTTCTAGGAGGAATGTTTTAAGTTCCTTCCAATCTTTAAATTCCCTATTCCTGATTAAAAGTCTGGCATTATCTGTTAGCTTGGTTTTTATTATAGTAAATAATGTCGTTTCATATTCTGGTTTGATTAAATGTGTTGCTTCGTCGCAATTATCGATAAATTCATACAGTCTTGATTTCGTGCCATCAAATTTAATTAATAGGTCTTTGGCAATTTCTAAACCTATCTTAGTACTCATTTTATTTGTAGAGTCCGTTACAATTTGAGAGGAGAAAGAAGGGAAAACTTAAGAAATAATTTAACTTACAGTAGTAACAAGTAAAAACTATTCATCTCCTTGTTGTCCAACCACTAGAAGATTCCAGTATTTCTCCAAGAGGGTTTCTTTCCTTGTCGGTATTTGAAACTCCTTGATTCTTGTAGAAGTTGGTTCTTAATCTTCTTCTTAGGATTTCTTCGTCTGGATAACTTTAACGAGAAGTTCTTCAACAACATCGACAACATCCACAATATCCACAATATCTACGACATCTACATCATCCCACTTCTGACACCACTTAATTTGTAGTGGACCTTGTAGGAAAATGAAAGTGTTCTTGTTCTTAAACTACTTTTATTCTAAGTTAAAATTACAAGTGTGACGTTACATAAGTTTTATTATTACTTGCTTAATTGAAGTCTGTCTACTGAATGTATATCTTTTGTAACACATTGCGCATATATAAAGAAATTATCACAATGCATGTGAATCTTCTGTGAAAAATAAATAAAATAAGATATGAAGTACTGGAAATAATTAATCTTAAAATAACAGTATTATTTGATAGTGAGTATACACCATCGAATAACAATTCGTTTGTCTAACAGGAAATATACATTGGAATCCATAGTACAATGGAATTACAATAAAATATTTACACTTAGCTAAATACAAATATACATATTGTGGTAGTTCACTTACTTAGATGAGTAAGGATATGATGGAAGTACTAATGTTAATAAAATATACTGTATATATTCTTGTAGTGAGTATTAAAAAAAATAAAAGATGGTAATATTTTATGGACCAAACTATAATTAAATAAATAGATGTGAGAATATTTAAATTATACTTAAAATAATTGTGAGAATATTAATTGGGTATTTCCCTATAGTTTTTGTGAACCGTGTAAAGTTGGTTGCATATCGGGTTATGTTGAAGTTCGCCTTGCATCGAGTGGTTGGTTGCCTATCAGGTTTCTTTGTTGTAGTAATATTTCCCATTTCTGAAAGTAGAATTGTAAATGTTACTTGTTGTATTTTTATATGTAATATTATTTGTTAAAGCTTGTTTAATTAACACTTTTGAAAAAATAGAGAATATTAGTATGGATTTTGAATCATAAAGGTTGGAAAATGATGTATAGTTACGCGCTAAAATTCAAATGTAAGAAGTGTCAGATTTTGACATTTAAAATAATATAGTTAAAGTATTGAGTATTTGGTTTGCCGAAGGGTATAAAAGGTTGTGAAAATTAAAGTAAAGAATTAAATTGATAAATTTTTGGAATTACAAAAAGGTATTATAAATATTCAATTACAAATAAAACATATTTTGGATTATTATAATGTGTGGAACAATATGATTGGATATGATAGAAACTAAGGAATTATTGCCAGGGATATGGGGAATAAATAAAAAGATTCAAAAAGAATTTAAGAAAAGCGGTAGATGTGTTTTCGGAAAACGAAATTTTCCTTCCGAAAAACACATAATTAAGAGATTCATCATTATACAAAAGTGTAAAAGAAGTGGTTAGGAGATAGTAGAAAAGAAAGCAGATATTTTTTAGGTGATTGCAACATTTTCCAGAATAGTACCATTTTTTGTATCATGCAAATATAATAAAAAATAAATTAGAAGAAAGAATTTCGGTAACGAATAAAGAAATAATTGAAGAATATTCATACTTGAGAAGAAAGCGAAGAAATATATAATTACAATTTAAAAATAAACTTACTGCATTGGTAAATATTATTCCATATTTGGCGAGAGATTTATTGCATTGGAGAGTTGGTGAAATTCCAGAAGTTATACAAATAGTTTAGTCCAGGACTTGAAAGATACGAGATATTCAACATAGCAGCTAACACAGGTATTCCAGTCCAGTAGAGGAAAGGCAGGTTTCAAAGGTCTTCACGAAAGCGTTCGACGGTTCGAGATTCTAGTTGATTGCAGAGGTTGAAGGTATTACAGGATAGCAGTCATTACAGTCCACATTCCGAGCATTCCAGACAATTAGGAAAAGGAAAGGATCTCCCTCATTGATTCCAGGAAATGTCTTCGACAAGCTAAAAAGAAAATCGTTTGGTGTATAAATAAGAATACCAGTTCAGTAGTAATAACAGGTCGTATAATTCTTTGAAATAATTTGAATTTATCAGTTTCGAATTGAAAAGTATATCAAAATTTAGAGATCTATTATTTATACGTACATTATAACTGTGTTGATAATCAAGAAAAGATATTTTGTAAGTTCTGTGCACAACATTAATTTGTATCATCATTTGTATAATTTTTAGAAGTCAAAAAAAACTGATCGGCAAACTAAAACTGATTAATTTGTGTGGGTATTTGATTTACATACAAAAACTATACAGTATTTTTAAAATAATATAATTAATATACTTACTTGTATATTTTTCGATCCACGAAAGGTGTATTTTCATGCACATATAAATTGTCAAAAGAATGTTTACGTAAACAAGCTTGGTACTTCCATGAATGTCTTATTTGGTTGTGTGTGTTGAGAACTACCATATAATTTATAATTTGCCTGATTTATTAAACAAATTAGTTTGATACATTTGTTTTTATTTGGTATATAAAGAAGGTTTTTTTGAATTAAATTGATGAAACAGATATGACGCTTAGAACCGTAACCTATAAATAGAAAAAACAACTGTCAGTGATTATATTATTATTTGAATAGTATGTTAATATATACCTTGAGATTGAGTTCACAGTAAGTATTGTTATTTGAAGATAAAGTTGAAATACACATCATAATTCACTAAAGAATAACTGTTTTGTAAACTGTGATTTATAAAGTTAAGAAATATAAAACGTAAAGATCCTATGATACAGGCAGATATTGAAAAAGTTACATATAGGCAACTGTTTGGGTTATAATGATTCAAGGGAAGTTAGCAACATATGAAATAATTAGTTTAAATATTTTATATAAGAACTGAGTTAGTGAGGGCATAAATAAAAAATTACCTGAGAGAATTTGAAAATAGATTTAAAAAGTACATAAAGATTTCAATTTTATATATAGACGAGAATAAGTACAGGTTTCAAACATATAGTAAGAATAAATATTATTAAATTTATCTGAGTGTAATCGTATCTTTATTAATTAAAGGTATTGTTACATTTTATGGCGTGCCCAACGTGGAGCGATTAAAATAAGACTCGCAAAAACATATTTCAAATATTTTATTAATTATAATAATAGCGATAACATTAGTATACATTTTACAAAGGTAATAAAATCAGTTTAAAGTATATCAAGGTATAAGGAAGTGTGTACTACAATTATTGAAAATGAATACCAGATCTAAGAGTAATTTTGGATTAAATAGATCTGAATCGTCTAGCGATAGTGAAGAGGAGGTTGGTCAGGATGTGAATGTACCAGAGGGAGGAGAAATTATATTACAAGTTCAGGAAGGTATTCAACAGACAGGAGAAACACAGGATAGAGGTGATAAGGTGGAAATATTAGGAGAGACTTCTAAAACAGAAATGTCGAATACAACAGCAGATATGGAATTAATTCTACAAATGTTTAAACAAATTAGTGAAGAGAATAATAAGAAGTTAATGGATAAACTTGACAAGGCTAGTGAAGAGAATAAGAAAAATAGAGAGGAGGATAAAAAAGAATTAGGAGAAAAATTGGATAAGTTGGAAAAGGCGAGCATTGATACTAGAGAAGAAAATAGAAGAAATCTGGAAGAATTAAAGAAATCTTTACTGAGAGATACAGAAGAAAAGGTTAAAGAAATTACTATTGAAATGGATAGCAGGGAAGTGAAAATGCGGAAAGAAGTAGACGAAAAGTTACAAATTAAGGATACGGAAGTTAAAAATATTGTTAGAAATAAAGTACAAGAGGTTGAAGGTAAAATTAAGGTAATACAAGAAAATGTTAAACAAATAGATAAGAATAGTAGCGAGAAATATAAGGAGTTAGCGAAACGCATACGGGATGAAGTTGATCAGGTAAATAAAGAAGTCTCCGACAAAACAGAAAAATTAGAAGAGAATTTTTGTAAGAAAATAGAAAATACAGAAGATAGATGTTTAAAAGAAATAAAATTATCGACTGATACTACTATTGCGCAGAAGTTGAGTATGGAAGATATTCTGAAAGAATGTGAAGAACAGAAGACGAAAATACAAGATCTTTTATTAAAGACTCAGAATATTAACATCCCTCATGTAACATGTCCTCCGGTTTACAATGTTTTAAATAATGGTATCAGAATTGAGAATATAACTCATTTTAGTGGGGATAAAATGTCCACTCATCCAATGGCCTATTTGACAAATATTCTAAGATATATAGAAGAGATACAGGATTTTAGGAGCCAAATGAATATTATTAGAGCGACTTTAAACAGTGGTGCAGCGGATTGGTTTCAACGGGTTGAAGATAATTGCGATGATTTAAGTAAGTTTGTGGAATTATTTAAAAATAATTTCTGGAGTGAGACGCAACAAAGCAGAGCACATCAGAGGTTGTTAACAGGAAGATATCAACCAGGTAAATCTTCAAGGGAGGCTTACGCACAAAGAATGTTTAACTATTGTCGATACATATCTCATTTGGACGAAAAAACTATATCTCAACATTTATTACAACACTTTATTCCTGTTGACACACATGCAATTATTTGTCAGAATGTCACGGATATGAATGAGTTGATTAATATTCTTAGACGTTTAGATGATTATACAGACGGTATAAAATATAGGGAATCTCGTCAATTAAATGGAAGAAATGATATTCAGAATAATCAGCAACGTATGTCAAATAATAGTGGTGTGAATAATCATTATGTTCGTAATAATACCCCTTTTCAACAGAATGCTTATCCAAGGAATAATCAACCTAGTAGTAGTCAGAATAATTATTTTGGAGCAAGACAACCTTACCAATTTAATAGTCATCAGAGTAATAATTATAATAGAAGTTATAATACACAAGGGAATGGTATCTCAAATTGGAACAATAATCGAAGTATATCAAATGGAGGGAATGGAAGACCGAGTACAAATAGGAATAATCCTTTTATTAATCAATCTGCAAGACAAGTTCCTCATAACAATGACTATCAAGAACAAAATAAAAGGTATTATGGAAATAATAATTCTAGACAGGTGAATAATATACAAATGCAAGATTGGAGAAAATCAGATAGGAGATTTACTGGTAGTCAGGTTCATAATCAAGATAGAAATGAAATTGGAGTTGGTTTGGAAGAAAAAAAAACGCCAATTTTAGAAATGAAATTGGATCCATATCAGAATGCTATCCCGGGAACATCTCATTAATAAATAATTTTGTTAATAGTAGTGTTAGTTGTAATATAATTAGTAGTAGTAAAATAACAGGAATGGGGAATGTTCAGAATGGTTTAGATATGGGAAATATAATTAATAATTTTGAAAGTTTACCTTTTTGCATAATTAGTATTAGAGATGTTAAATTTAAAACTTTGTTAGATTCTGGTGCTGAAATATCACTCATAAAAGAAGAAATGATAATGAATATACCTGAATATTCTAAATATATTATTAAAGTCAAAAATACTAATGTTATGTCTGCGAATAGGGGAAAAATGGGTTGTATTAATAAGCGGTTATGTATAGATGTAGTGATTAATGGACACAAATTTATTATGCAATTTTATCTGTTAGGGAATTTGTTTTATGATTGCATATTAGGGATAGATAATATGAGAGCGCTGGGAATGAATTTAGATTTTGAAGAAAACAAGATTAAAATTGAAGGAAAGGAAATTTTATTAGATAAGGTTGTGGATTTAAAAGAAATAAACGCTTATATTGAATACAAGGAGGATATACAGTACGAGGTAAATAATGTCATTATAGCTGATCGTGCAGAGAATGATGATGCTCAAGAACATTTGGAAGGAGCAATGTTTGAATTACCTAGATCGGAAATAAATGACGAATATGGAAATGCTGTAATAATAGAAGATAAACAAGAAGTTAAAGTAATAAGAAATGTAGCTGACATTCAAACTTTTATTTTACAACAAAAATTACCAGAACCTTGGATTGAAGAAAGTCTAATAGAAATTTTAGCTAAGAATATAAAATTAATTAATGATGAAGTTGTTTTTGCTAAAGATTATGAGCATCGATTATTGATAAATGATGATTCGCCGTTATCGTGTAAAAATTATCCTATTCCGTATTTTTTCCAAGATCGTGTCAATGAGGAACTTAGAAAATTAGAAGAAGCTGATATTATCGAGAGATCGAACACCTATTTTATTAGTCCTGTTGTGTTGGTTAAGAAGAAGGACAATTCTATTCGCCTTTGCATTGACGCTCGTTTAATTAATTTAAGGATCATGCCTGAGCATGAAATACCACAAAATATTGATGTTTTACTTACAAAATGCGGTAATAAAAAATGGTATAGCAAATTAGACCTTAAGAATGCATTTTGGTTAATAAGATTGGACGAGAATTCTAGGAAGTACTGTGGATTTAACGTAAATGGAATTACTTACCATTTTAAAGTATGCCCTTTCGGCATAAAAAGTAGTCCTGCCGGATTGATTAGATTTCTACATAAAATACTAGACCAATATGAGAAATTCGCCCTTCATTATTTAGATGATATCATAATATTTTCGGATGACATAGAATCTCATATAAATCATATAGAGATTATTATTAATACATTACAAGTTAATGGTATGAAATTAAATTTATCTAAGTGTCAGTTTTGCCAAAAAGAAGTCAATTACTTGGGTTACGTTATTAACCAACAAAATATTTTATTAGATCCTCAAAGATTAGAAGAGATACAAAATTATCCAAGACCTAATAAACTCAAAATGTTGAGAGGATTTCTTGGGTTGTTGAATTACTATAGGAAATTTGTATCTAATTATAGCCAAAAGACAAGTACGTTGTTAAATCTACTAAAGAAAGGAACGAAGTGGAAGTGGACTGAAGAATGTGAGGATTGTTTCGTACAGTTAAAATCAAATTTTGTAGAAAATCTTAAGTTGTATCATCCGGATTTTAATTTAGATTTCATCGTACGAACAGATGCATCAAGTGTAGCCGTAGCAGCCGAATTAGTACAGATCAAAGATGGTATCGAGGTTCCAATATATTTCGCGTCAAGAACTTTAAAACCGTGCGAAAGGAAATTTGGGATATCAGAACTCGAGATGCTTGCTGTCATTTATGCTTTAACTAAGTTACGCTATTACCTCATAGGGAAGAAATTCAGATTGGAAACAGATCACAAGGCGTTGCTGAATATTATGACTACGAAATTAAATAATAACAGGATTTACCGTTGGACATTATTAATACAGCAGTATGATATGGAAATTATATATAGACCAGGTAAAGAAATGATTGCAGCTGACGTACTGAATAGAAAACATGGTGAAACAAAAACAACAAATGTACATATAAACTTAGTAAGATTGGGATCAGAAGGTATTTTTTCAGTACAAAGAATCAGAGAAGCTCAAGATACACCTGAGTTGGAGATAATTAAAAATAGATTACGGACAATAGGTACATATAAAGGAATGAGAATGAATGAAGGGATAATTTTGAAGAAGATAGGCGATCTGGAGGTATATGTTACGAATGAAGAACACACGATTAATATTATACGACATTTACATGTAATGTATACACATATAGGAGCTAGGAAATGTTGGTTAATGTTCCGAGAAGCTTATTATTGCCGGAATGACGAGAAGATAATTAAAAGAGAAATTAAACGGTGTGAAACTTGTATTTTAGCAAAAGAAAAGAATTATACAAATCAGAATATAAGTTTAAGTATTGTTGCTGATGATAGATTACAATTAGTAGCAATTGATTTTATTTCAAATCTGATTCCGAGCACGAGAAGATATCGAAATATTTTAGTGTTATGTGATATATTTTCGAAACATGTGCGATTAATACCAACACAGAAATGTGATACAGATACTGTATTACAGGCGTTACAAGAATATATAACTGAGTATGGGACTCCAAGAACAATATTATCTGATCATGCAACATATTTTATGAATCAGAGATATCATGAATTTTTAGATGAAAGAAATATTAAATCTCATCACATATCGATTCGTCATCCACAAGCTAATCCATCGGAAAGGTATATAAAAGAAGTTCTTAAATATTTACGGATATTAATCGAAGATCGACATCATAAATGGGCCAGATGTTTAAAACAAATTGAATTTGTAATGAATAACACACCAAGTACCGTACATGAAGCTTGTCCAATAACTATTTTCACAGGACAACCTCCACAAAGGCCTTGGCAAGATGATGAAATTGCAGAAATAGGAGGCAGATATGAACAAATTAAACAAAAATTAATGAGACGAAAAATTAAATGGGAGCAGAAGAAAAAAGAAAAACAACGTAAATATAAGGTGTATAATGAGAACGATAAAGTTATTGTACGCGCGTTACGAGTAACGGATAGAAGGAATAAAATTATAGCAAAACTCATAAGGCCATATTCGGGACCGTATTTAATACATCGTAAAATAGGATTAAACAATTATGAATTAATTGATGAAGAAACGGGATATCTTAAAGGAACTTATCATATTTCAATGTTACATGATTATATTGATGAAGTATAATTGTTAAAAAATTTAAGGGCATGGCGGTACTGAAGGGCCAGTTACCGTTGGTAAATAGCGCTACCACCCACCAGAGCTACAATGTATATAATAAAGCCCAAAATTTAAGGGCATGGCGGTACTGAGGGGCCAGTTACCGTTGGTAAATAGCGCTACCACCCACCAGAGCTACAATGTATATAATAAAGCCAAAAATTTAAGGGCATGGCGGTACTGAAGGGCCAGTTACCGTTGGTAAATAGCGCTACCACCCACCAGAGCTACACTGTATATAATAAAGCCCAAAAATTTAGGGGCATGGCGGTTGAATTTCATAGGGCGACAACCGTTGGTAAATAGCGCTACCACCCACCAGAGCTACATCAAAGTTAATAGAACCAAAATTTAGGGGCATGGTTAATGTATTTTGTTTCTATAAAAGTATGTCATAAAAAAAAACGGGATATAAGTATGTGCATTTAATTTTTTTTTTATAATTGAGTTAATCATGTAAGAAATTTTAGCTAAAATGATCTAACAAAGGTTTATGTATTTTATTTCCTTGCTCTAAATTAATTGAATCAGGATAGAATTATTTAGACGAAGAAGAGTTGTAAAGATTAGTTAGTATGAAGAAATTAGTAATATTTAATTTATTTTCCTCATTCCTTACATTATAAAATTTGTAAATATAAGTGTTAGAGGAGTATATAAGTAACTTTACAGTAAGTAAAGAAACATACGAGTATAAAAATGTGAAGAAATGTATATAGTTAGATATATGAAAGATGAGTAAGAAGAAACCTTATTAAAAAAAAAAATTTTTTAAAGGATATTTATCGGAGTAATAAAAGCATTTAATGGTCAAGAAATATTAAAGTCATTAAGAGTTATAAAAAAAAAATGTGATATACAAATAGAAGAAGCCTATAAAATAAAATATGTATAGAAAAGATAATAATGAATGCTTGCTATGTATAATAAATAATAAAAGGGAAACATAAAAATATATGGAATAATTTATAGAGATTATGTATGAAAGGGTAAATAAAACCCAAAATGATAATAAATATATAGAATAATAATGTATAAAAGAAATATGTAGGTCACGTACGCCTTAAAAAACGAAAATATAATTTGTGTACTTTCCAAAAGTGAAAGTTTGAAAAGGTAGACGAAAATGTCTATTATAGGTATAGGGTTTTTGTTCAGCTAGGAACAGTTATATAAAATAAAATAATAAAGAATAAGTGAGCATATGTAAAGCATATTTTGTAGAGGCTATTAAATATCTGAAGAAATAACAGATACAACTTAATAGTAATCACCAGTAAATGTTAAAAGTAGTTTCGATTATAATATTGATAAGAATTTTTAGAAGGTTTAAAATCATGAATAGGATAATACAAAGAAGGTATAAGATTGGATAAGAAAAGGAATAAAGTTACTTATATAGAAAGCATAGAAATGTTAAAAGATACATTTTATGACATTATTGATGAAGACAAATGGATAAAGATGTAAATTTTGAATATGTTGGTATAAATTAGTATATTTATGAGAATAAGATTAGTTAAAATGGTTTGTTGTAAATAAATGAGAGTTAAAAATGAAAATAGATACAGTGAGGTAAATAATTATCTTATATACCAAATATTAAGAAATGTACATGGATTTATATGAGAATGTATAGTTATGCTACAGTAGTAGTACAAATTGAAGTACATCATTTTAGTATAGATTGTTGAATAAATATAAATTTATATATTCTATAGAAATTTAGATTTATTAAAAAAGGGGCATATGTGGTAGTTCACTTACTTAGATGAGTAAGGATATGATGGAAGTACTAATGTTAATAAAATATACTGTATATGTTCTTGTAGTGAGTATTAAAAAAAATAAAAGATGGTAATATTTTATGGACCAAACTATAATTAAATAAATAGATGTGAGAATATTTAAATTATACTTAAAATAATTGTGAGAATATTAATTGGGTATTTCCCTATAGTTTTTGTGAACCGTGTAAAGTTGGTTGCATATCGGGTTATGTTGAAGTTCGCCTTGCATCGAGTGGTTGGTTGCCTATCAGGTTTCTTTGTTGTAGTAATATTTCCCATTTCTGAAAGTAGAATTGTAAATGTTACTTGTTGTATTTTTATATGTAATATTATTTGTTAAAGCTTGTTTAATTAACACTTTTGAAAAAATAGAGAATATTAGTATGGATTTTGAATCATAAAGGTTGGAAAATGATGTATAGTTACGCGCTAAAATTCAAATGTAAGAAGTGTCAGATTTTGACATTTAAAATAATATAGTTAAAGTATTGAGTATTTGGTTTGCCGAAGGGTATAAAAGGTTGTGAAAATTAAAGTAAAGAATTAAATTGATAAATTTTTGGAATTACAAAAAGGTATTATAAATATTCAATTACAAATAAAACATATTTTGGATTATTATAATGTGTGGAACAATATGATTGGATATGATAGAAACTAAGGAATTATTGCCAGGGATATGGGGAATAAATAAAAAGATTCAAAAAGAATTTAAGAAAAGCGGTAGATGTGTTTTCGGAAAACGAAATTTTCCTTCCGAAAAACACATAATTAAGAGATTCATCATTATACAAAAGTGTAAAAGAAGTGGTTAGGAGATAGTAGAAAAGAAAGCAGATATTTTTTAGGTGATTGCAACATTTTCCAGAATAGTACCATTTTTTGTATCATGCAAATATAATAAAAAATAAATTAGAAGAAAGAATTTCGGTAACGAATAAAGAAATAATTGAAGAATATTCATACTTGAGAAGAAAGCGAAGAAATATATAATTACAATTTAAAAATAAACTTACTGCATTGGTAAATATTATTCCATATTTGGCGAGAGATTTATTGCATTGGAGAGTTGGTGAAATTCCAGAAGTTATACAAATAGTTTAGTCCAGGACTTGAAAGATACGAGATATTCAACATAGCAGCTAACACAGGTATTCCAGTCCAGTAGAGGAAAGGCAGGTTTCAAAGGTCTTCACGAAAGCGTTCGACGGTTCGAGATTCTAGTTGATTGCAGAGGTTGAAGGTATTACAGGATAGCAGTCATTACAGTCCACATTCCGAGCATTCCAGACAATTAGGAAAAGGAAAGGATCTCCCTCATTGATTCCAGGAAATGTCTTCGACAAGCTAAAAAGAAAATCGTTTGGTGTATAAATAAGAATACCAGTTCAGTAGTAATAACAGGTCGTATAATTCTTTGAAATAATTTGAATTTATCAGTTTCGAATTGAAAAGTATATCAAAATTTAGAGATCTATTATTTATACGTACATTATAACTGTGTTGATAATCAAGAAAAGATATTTTGTAAGTTCTGTGCACAACATTAATTTGTATCATCATTTGTATAATTTTTAGAAGTCAAAAAAAACTGATCGGCAAACTAAAACTGATTAATTTGTGTGGGTATTTGATTTACATACAAAAACTATACAGTATTTTTAAAATAATATAATTAATATACTTACTTGTATATTTTTCGATCCACGAAAGGTGTATTTTCATGCACATATAAATTGTCAAAAGAATGTTTACGTAAACAAGCTTGGTACTTCCATGAATGTCTTATTTGGTTGTGTGTGTTGAGAACTACCATATAATTTATAATTTGCCTGATTTATTAAACAAATTAGTTTGATACATTTGTTTTTATTTGGTATATAAAGAAGGTTTTTTTGAATTAAATTGATGAAACAGATATGACGCTTAGAACCGTAACCTATAAATAGAAAAAACAACTGTCAGTGATTATATTATTATTTGAATAGTATGTTAATATATACCTTGAGATTGAGTTCACAGTAAGTATTGTTATTTGAAGATAAAGTTGAAATACACATCATAATTCACTAAAGAATAACTGTTTTGTAAACTGTGATTTATAAAGTTAAGAAATATAAAACGTAAAGATCCTATGATACAGGCAGATATTGAAAAAGTTACATATAGGCAACTGTTTGGGTTATAATGATTCAAGGGAAGTTAGCAACATATGAAATAATTAGTTTAAATATTTTATATAAGAACTGAGTTAGTGAGGGCATAAATAAAAAATTACCTGAGAGAATTTGAAAATAGATTTAAAAAGTACATAAAGATTTCAATTTTATATATAGACGAGAATAAGTACAGGTTTCAAACATATAGTAAGAATAAATATTATTAAATTTATCTGAGTGTAATCGTATCTTTATTAATTAAAGGTATTGTTACAATATATAAAGATTAGATGGAACATGCAGTAAATAATAATTGTTAGTTTATAAAAGGAAATATACTATTAGAGATTATATTAAATAAGATATGTTTAATTACGATTTATATTACTACATAATTGAAATATAGGGTGGTTCATTACAGTAAGAATAAACGCATATAAAGTTAGTCGTATTATAATATTAGTAATGTACACATGTTTTCTTAGATTTATTAATATTAAAATTCTTTTTAAAAACTAATAAATCAAGCGTTTTTATTTATTTCTCGAAAACGACGTATTAGATGGACAAAAATGTTTGCAGTATTGTTTACAATAAGAGGTCCTAATAGAAGCATGTTTTATTGTTTACAGTTACTAACTTCATGTGCAGAAAACTGGATTAAAATTACATGACACGTTTTTGTATAAAAGTCATTTTACTTTCTTATACGTAGTATAAGGAAGTATTGTGATGATGAAAATTTTCGACCTTTTTGCAGATGTCCACGTTTTGAAGTCCCCTGATACCGAAAAAGTGGTTTTTAAAAAATGTCTGTGTGTGTGTGACCACGATGGCAGTCAAACCGCTGTAGATATCAATTCCAAATTTTGTATTTACGTGTATATAATCTCCCTCTTGAGACCTGATTAGCTTTTGAGTAAAATCGGTAGACCGGAAGTAGCAGTTTACTTCAGAAAAAAAAATAGAATTTTGCCAATATTTCGTAAACTACTAAGTTTAAACAAATTTATAAAGAATTCATATGTACTTAAAATTAAAATTGAGAACAATTTTATTTAAAAAGTTTTTCGAAATTCCTACCGGAAGTAGGTCTTTTACTCCTATCGAAAATCAGTTTTTTGCGAATTTTTCGCAAATCATGCTTTTTAGACAGGTACGTTACGAGTATAAAAGTATTTAAAATATGATTTTCAATACCTTTTGTATAAAAATATTTCAAAATTCAGACCGGAAGTACCACTTTTACTCTTATCGAATAGCGATTTTTTGCAAATATGTCGTAAGTTATACATTCTGTATATCAAGAGTACAAAAGTATTTAATTCTAGATTTGCAATATTTTTTGTATATATGAAATTTCAAAATTCGGACCGGAAGTAGCACTTGTACTCTTAGCGAGTAGTACTTTTTTTCGAATATCTTGCAAAGTATGTATTCTATAGCAATTTATTAAGAGAATGAAAGTACTTCGAATAGGATTTTGAATAAGTTTTGTATAAAAAAATTCTTAAAATTGTATAGTTTGAAACGCTCATACGTATAAGGAAGTCGTGTGGTGGCCACACCTCATTTTTTTACTTTCTTATACGTAGTATAAGGAAGTATTGTGATGATGAAAATTTACCCCTATCGAAAATCAGTTTTTTGCGAATATTTCGCAAATCATGCTTTTAGACAGATACGTTACGAGTATAAAAGCATTTAGAAAATAATTTTCAATATCTTTTATATAAAAAAATTTCAAAATTCAGACCAGAAGTACCACTTTTACTCTATCGAATAACGATTTTTTGCAAATATGTCGTAAGTTATGCATTCTATATATATTTATCAAGAGTACAAAAGTATTTAGTGCTAAATTTGCAATATTTTTTGTATATGTAAAATTTCAAAATTCGGACCGTAAGTAACACTTTTACTCTTATGGAGTAGCACTTTTTTTCGAATATCTAGCAAAGTATGTATTCTATAGCGATTTATTAAGAGAATAGAAGTACTTGGAATAGGATTCTGAATAAATTTTGTGTAAAAAAATTCTTAAAATTGTATAGTTTGAAACGCTCATACGTATAAGAAAGTCGGGTGGTGACCACACCTCATTTTTTTTTAAATAGAACGCCCTAAGTAAATCACTTCATTTTTGAATTTCTTATTAAATTTCACATCAAAAACATGTAAAACGTTAATACTTTAAAAGTGACTATTATTGAGCTACGGTCGTTTTTTGATATAATTTTGTTAGATTTTGTAAAATAGACGATTTTTTCAAATGGAAAACCCTGTATATCAGTTCATTTTTGAATTCCTTATTAAATTTTACATCAAAAACATGTACGAGGTATGTCTCAGAATTAATGAGAATGATCAGTTTTAAAGTGTTTTATTGAATGTATCTATTAATTTATATTGTCCCCTTCATAGTATACCTTGGGAATACACACAGCGTCTCCAGTGAGTTTCCGATTCCTTGTAACAATTCTGGAAGTCTTTTTCCTTTAGGCTGTTGAGAACCTACGTCGTGACTCTGGGAAATTTTCAATTGTCGCTTAAGCGTTGGAAAAAGAAAAAAATCATATCGAGCCATGTTTGGACTGTAGGGCGTGGGTGTACTCGAACGTTTTCCTCTGCCAAAAATTATCCAACCAACAATGAGCTGTGATTGGGAGCATTATCATGATGCAGGATACACGAGCTGGCGATGTCAAGTCGCACACGCAAAACTCTTTTCCGCAAACGTTCAAGAACCTCTCCATAAAGGGTTTGATTTGCCTCATGTGCCATCAACCTGAATGACAACCGTCTGCCACGTAATACGCAGAATGCACCTTAGCCACGATTTCATCGGTTTTCGATGTGGAAAGCCATCATGAGCGATGGTAATCTTCAATGGTTTCGCGCCATCTTTGAAAGCCTTGTGTCATCTGAAAACCTGTGCTGACTACAACTCAGCATCTCCTTATGCTGTTCTTAACATTTGTAGTCTCTCTGAAGCAGTTCTTTCTAGTTTAACCCAAAATTTTTAATTGGATATCGCTGCTCGATATTTGCCTGCATTTTACATGCAACGTGGTATTGGAACTTAGCGGTAATTACCTCGTGCTAACACTGGGTCCACTTGTTTACCGTTCTAATACACAGACATCTCTATCTGTTTCGCTTACTCTACAGGTATCGCGACAATGCAGACGCACGCGGTCTTATGGTATATATATAATAAAGTATCCAGTCGTCGGTATTAGGATAAAAAATAAAAACAACTTAATTACACTGCTGACGTTTCGTTCATTTAATTAACGAACTTTTTCAAAGCTTCGTAATTTTTTTACATACATAAAATAAGAAAAGTAAATGATATTTCGTTATTACATATTAACATGTACATTGCATTCGATATCTTATTCACTAAAACGATGCTATTATACTCATAGTATATGATCTTAACGACGAGCCCGTGATCATGTACATATAGTAATACATGTATTACTATATGTACATGATCACGGGCTCGTAGTTAAGATCATATACTATGAGTATAATAGCATCGTTTTAGTGAATAAGATATCGAATGCAATGTACATGTTAATATGTAATAACGAAATATCATTTACTTTTCTTATTTTATGTATGTAAAAAAATTACGAAGCTTTGAAAAAGTTCGTTAATTAAATGAACGAAACGTCAGCAGTGTAATTAAGTTGTTTTTATTTTTTATCCTAATACCGACGACTGGATACTTTATTAATTAAGTTGAGGATACGACAGTTGTTTTTCTGTATATATATATATATATATATATATATACTACAACACTAACTTCTATGTTTAAACTTACAAGTTCAGTGGATATTGTATTCCAAAATGTTTTCTTCCTTTGAATATGAAACATGTCCTCATAGTGGGCCTCAACAGTTGTGATTAAAGTTTTAGTATGGTTGTATGACCAAATTTTGCGCCCTTCTTGTGTATCGTCCTCTTCATGTGTATCATTTCCTTCTAGATTATCATTGTATCACTTTTTGTTTCACCACTTTCTTGAGTATAATTAAGTGTCTCATTCGTAATTGATTCTTCTAATTCTTGGTTCTCTTGTACAAACTGCAGTGTTATTACTTCTTCGTCTGGTTCTGCGATATAATATTATTGTGTTACATACTTTATTCAAACATAAACAAATACACATTAAATTTCTCACCTTGATATACACTGCTCTTTAATACGGGTTCACCATTCTTATTAAATGTAATTGCTTTGTTAGGCACCCACAAAGTAGTATTCGTATCTATAAATAAAAGCGGTAACGCAATTATTAGTATAATATATTTATATCTGGGTACCTTTTGTTACACCCGCATCAACGTCGCACTAAGATAATGGACTAAGATAAGTTACGGAATCAGGAGATCACTGTAGTGAGATGGATGAAATTGGAAAACGCATGGCCGAGCTAACTCAAGCCGCAGATGGCGTGACGGTTCAGGTAATATGAACAAAGAATAGAGCGTTGGTCGGCGACGACGCGAGCGACGTTGTCCGGGCACCAGGACACTATGCTACCTTACAATAACCTACCTGCGTTTCCTATGAACAGCCACTAGCTGTGTCCCTCCAGCGGGTTTCCTACGGATCACCCTGTATAGGTCGGCTGCGCCAAACCTTATTCATGTGCTTGTCACAAAATTAATCAAAATATGTTGAGGTAAAATAAAAGAGAGATTACGATGTGTAGTATGAGATATATTAAATTGTTTGTTCCTTTTTTTTTAAATGTTGAAGGTATTAATAAGACAGTTGAATTTAGTATATGTTAAACAAGATTAAATTTTGAAAATATAATAACTAGTCGGTTTGAAATTTTAGAAAATGTTAAACAAGATTAAATCTTTAGTGAATCTTAACTATATAATTGACATAACCTCTGTGCATCGGCAGGGAATGGTCGGCAGCAGAAACGTTTCGTCGGCTCACAGGCTTTTCTACAATTGATATTATATAATGTGCCACCAACGGCAATGTTTTACGATATGTGGTTTCTTTTACAATTATAAAGAAAGTTGTTTTAAGATTAGCACTTTACGACCTAGAAAAATAAAGAGAAGGGAAATCATAAAATTTATAATAACATGGTTATGATTACATAATCAAAATTAAGAATTAATTAAAGTAACTTGTTTACAAATGTTAAGTAATTAAGAACCGCTATGCGTAAAAAAAAGAATTTAGTATTTAAAACAAGAAAATCTACTGAGCTTACGGTATAGAATTTACATTTGCTTAAATAATTTTAATTAGCTCAAAAATTAGCAAAGGAAAAAAACGTACATGAAAAGTTAATGTTTTAACGGCAATGAATTATCTAGAATTTCTATAAAAATAAAAATTAAACATCAACGAGAGCCCTAATCAACACCTACTTAGGGTCACTCTGTGTACGGCAAAAACAATTTACAATTTAACAGTAATTTAATTAGGAATGAATGTGACGCATATGATTAAGTGGTGCAATAGGTGTCTTATAACCACCCAAATAGTCTTAGAACATAAAAAAGTAAGGTAAAATGTCCAGCTCACTGGCACAAAATATCGATAAATTAGTCGAATTACACGTCGAAAACTAGGTATATAGTTGTACTTATCTGGCCACGGTGCGGGGAAGACTCCCTCCGGAGAAAATCCACCAGAAGCCACTGAGAAGGATGGAAAGGTACAACTAATAGAGCGACGATGGTTGTCACTATGTTCCTCAACGGGAATGTACGGCGGCCATGACAGTGTATAACTACTGTAGGCTTAGCCTCGTACCCACAAATAAAATCCTATTAAATTAGAAAAAGAAAAAAACAGAGATAAAACCCCGAAGATTAACACAAGATTTACTCAACTTACCCCAGATTACTGGAGATCCGCGAAATCGACTTCACAAGTCACACAAAAGCACAAAATTTTAAATTCAGAAGCCCATCTCATGGTACATCGCAAATTCGAAAAGCGGTAATACGGTAAAACTTACGATAATTCACCTATACTAAGGTATCGACATTCACTACTTATTTCAACAAAGCCGCCTAAGCGTAATATCTACTAGACATAGTAATAAAATTACTAAAAGAAAATAAGCAGTTCTGTACTATTGCTCTTTAGGCAAGATGGACTTGGAAAGTGAAGCTGAGAACGTGTTTCCCCTTGACCAATGCGCGACAGCCAATCACGCACGCCTCAAATATAACGTAACACGGAAATGGCTCAGAATAGAAAGCGGGAGAAATTCAAATAAAATTAACGAACACAAAACTTAATTACAAAAGAGAGCGTCAATAACGTGACCTATATAATTAAACACAGATATTCTCGAAACTTAAGATGATGATAAAATTTACTGAAATACACCTACAATGCACGTAAAATTTATAAAGTTAGGTAATATGAAAGGAAAAGTTCACGTCTAAAAGTTGGTATTGGGCGAACTGTCCGTTACACCAGCGCACGCATGACATATAACCAAACAGATTGGTAAACAACCGCTAATCAGCCCCATCACACATTATAAATGTCCGGAACTCAGGTAAATAGACTAAATCTGACCAAATTACGCACGCACAAGAACAGACGGGCTTAGCCCCGATCTATTCGTACTTTACAGGCATAAAATAATGAACGTGGATGCGACGATTTACATCCCAAAGGTTATGTGCATTGGATGACACGGAAGAATGAAATTACTGTAGACGGCCCCGCTGTTAACATCAAGTGCATGACCGTGAGGAAAGAAAACAAGTATGCACGAAGTCTAAAGCTATTCTCCTGCCACAATATACCTTTTCTTTTTAAGCAGAGAACAGTCTATAAAAACCAAAAGAGGTTATCCGATTGCCACAATACTTGATTCAGGTGTAGTAAAATAAACAAGGTGCTAGAAGAACAAACTAACACAATATTTCCCTCTACAAATATGGAGACAGGAAAGCAGTAAAACTAAGGTGGAGACAATCAAGTTTACCCAGATGACGAAGCTCGAAACATATAATGTCGATGAAAATAACAATGTTACAACCGAAAAAATTAGGACTACGTACACAATGCAGGTAGGTCAGAACGGCAATATAAATGGCCTCGGAAAATAGTTATTTTAAACGTAGGTTTAAGTACACCTACACAAGTAATTAACTTTATCGTGTGAATGACCCAAAATTAGATTTCAATAAATTCAACCTAAGAAACAGAAATGAGTTTACACAATAGATATAAGCATGTCAAACTAGTTCACGAGAAATATATCAGGCACGCTCGTAAAGTTGCGATTTAGAATATCAAACAGTGCGAAAAGCATAAGAATGCGAAACATTAGCAAAACGTAAAAATAAAGCATAACACTTTGTCCATGACCAATATATCCCCATCACGCTGTACCCATCCTTCATTATTTCTAATGATGTGGAACACAATTACTGAGAATACATACACGCAAAATAATAGTTAATACTGGCTTAAGTGCAAGTCAAACAATGAACCTAACCTCATAATCATAACAGATGTGATAATTTTCTAGTTTATTTACCCCCTCCACACAATTGAGACAATTTCATATTATCTGCTGTTACTCAAGGATTGGTGCAGCATCGGTGAGGGGGGAAGTAAAAATCTCACTTCATTTTATTTGAGTCCCGGCAAAAGGAACGGTTAAATATGTAAGCAACCACAAAGTGAGCTGAGACAACTGAGATTCGATGCAAAAGGAAAGCTACTAGTATGTGACTTTTGTTAGGAATTTTCTTAAAGAAAAATCTTGTGATTTGCTTATGAATGCTTTTGAAATATTAAAACCGTACGTTACGTGGGATTTTGTGTTTATATAGTGTGACAATAGGCAGGAAAAAGCTTAAATACTTTTTGACAGTTGTATTATTTTGTTGAAATTGTGTGTACACGATGTCAAAAATAATAATTAAACTGCGCTGTGTGACGTTACATATACTGCTGCTATGTTTATGTTTGAAAAAAAGGAGTTTATTCTATAAAAGAAGGCAAGTGAGGAGACTATGGACACGCAAGTGGCTTGAAAGACGAAACTGTGGTCGTGGGCTCTCCTCTAGTGTAGTATTTCGTGAATTGCCTTTGGAAGATAAGAGAAGTTTTAAGAATTTCAGTAGAATGTCAACAACCACGTTCCAAAATTTGCTATCAAAAGTAGGCCCAAAAATACAAAGAGAACACACAACATTCAGAGAATGTATTACAGCAAAAACTAGGTTATTATTAACACTCAGATACCTAGCTACAGGAGAAACATTTCACAGTCGGCAGTATGGTATTAGAATTTCTGTACCGGCAATATCACAAATTATTCCTGAAACAGTTACTGCCCTTTATGAAGTTTTACAAGATGAATATTTATGTACGCTCAAAGACGAACATTGCTTGAAAAAGATAGCAGCGGATTTTAATAAATTATGGAATTTTCCCAATTGTTTGAGAGGCCTAGACGGTAAACATATAGCATTTCGTGCGAAAAAAAAGGATGGCTCATTTTACTATAACTATAAAGGTTTTAATTGTATTGTACTGATGGCGCTTGTTGATGGTCAATACAATTTTCTATATATTGACGTGGGGTGTAATGGCCGTGTGAGTGATGGTGGTGTGTACAGGAACAGTACATTATGTTCAGCAATTGAACAGAACACATTAAATTGCCCACAAGATGAAATTTTGACAAACAGCGATGTGAAAACACCATATGTAATTGTTGCTGATGATGCCTTTCGAATAACAAATAGATTGATGAAACCATGGGGACAGAGATTAACTAAAGAAGAAAAAGTTTTTAACTATAGACTCAGTCGAGCCCGGCGAGTAGTTGAAAACGCCTTTGGGATACTAGCCAACCGATTTCAGGTTTTACAGAAAGATATTAATTTAGAGGTAAATAAAGTACAAAACATAGTTATGGCGTGTTGCGTGCTACATAATTGCAATAAATTTCATTATATGACTGTATCACACTGTATTACCGGCTTGCCAGGGTCTCAGAAGGGTTATTGAAATACAGATATCTGTTATAAAAAAGGCGGTGATGGTGTATTGGAGCAGCTTGAATTGGCTGAGTCTTCATGTCTAGAAAAAAGAATAAGATAAGAATTTATACAAAATAATTTAAATTAAATTACACACAAACTTGATTAAAATGTAGAACGCTTTTAAAGGTAAAACTCATTCTGAGATTATTACTAATTTAAAAATATACTTAGATGTGATCATCAAACTCTTAATCTGGCTCCCTATGATGAGAGAATGTGTTAACCGAAGACCGGCAGCCACGAGACCGGAGACAGACTGACAACTAAAAATAATATCTACTACTACTAACTAACACGAAAAAATAGCATACTGCGCATACACACTGAACCTATAAAAAAAAGGTGTGGATTTGACATTTGTCAAATTATGTCAAATATTTTTTTAACGTCAAAATAATTCTTGTCTTTTTTTGATAATAGTTTTTTCTTAATTAGTCGAGTGGTAAAGCAGTTATACAAAAATGACAAGTTTGACAAGAAACAGTCCTCGGGACTACCATGATGACGGCAGTAGACGGACTGCCGAAACGTTGGACTATCAATGTTCCACAAACGATGGAAATAGCCCAACCAACAACTCAAGTTATACTCCATCGTCAACAATTACACGTCATGAATAACAAATTCGGTATGGGCCCGAATTAAATAGGTCTTTCAGACAATATGAAAAGACTATGATTAAACTTGCCAAGGAAGCAAACCATCTAACCTTCCTATACAAAGCAAGACAACGTCATCCCCAAGGGCTTAAGGATTAAACCTCAAGTCCAAAGTCAGAGAGCACAAAGGATTGCAAAAAGAGCCAGTGAAGTCTTAGTTAGGGAAAGAATCAACCTTCACCGACTCGCAAAAATCAGGATCAAAAAACAATGCGAGGATATTAGGCAGAAGATCAAAGATGAAACCAATGAGCAAGATTATGAGCACATCCTTCAAGCAGTGGAAAGAAGCTACCAAAGAACAAACAACCAACATAAAGAGATACACAAGAGAAAACTGAACAACCTAATACATCAACAAAGAGAGACAGAAACATTAGATCCCTCCAAGACAGTCATCAATATGTCAAGCAAACAGTTAAACAACCATGCTATCGAAATTCTCAATAAAGGCATGAAGTTTGCAGTAGCAAAAAACCAAATTCCCACTATGGACATCATACTTGCCGCGGAAACAGCCGCACAAAAAATAGAATCTCCAGAAGCAGCGGATGAATACCGATGGAAGATTAGAACAGCAATAGAAGATGCTAGATCGAGGAAAATCAAGCACAACACCACGAGGGAAGAACAACGCAGCCTCAAAAAACTAAGGCCCGGTTTCATAACAAACGCTGAAAGTCGGCTTTACATAAATCTAGCTTTGTTGAAAAGTGTACTTTACAAGTGACATAAAGGTGCCTTGCGTTTCATAATAAATTGTAAAGGTCACTTTAAGTAAAGATTCCTTTCATCATTCGAAGTTGAAATCGATACAGTTGGTAGCACGATAGTTCTGTGTGGATCATGCGTAGATTCCACCTAGTACGAAAACCCGCGAAAAAACACAGTCATCTAACGTTTACATTATAAATTAACCTATCATTGCTATCACAACGAACGTAAATTTTAGAAACATGAATCCAACACCAGTAAAAAGACGTAAGTCGTGTGTATTTGGTGTCGAGGAACAACTAAAATTATTAGAATTGATTGAGAAGGAGAAAGAAATTATTGAAAATAAAGTAACAGATAAAGTTGCTAATGATGAGAAGGTATTCTTTCTTTCTTTGTATATTTCTTCAATGTATTTCATTTAACTATTTTTAGGATTTGGCATGGAATCGAATTGCAACTGCTTATAATGCAGTTGCATCAGAATATAGAACAACTGACCAACTCAAGTCAAAATATGATAATTTAAAAACAAAGACACGGAAGGCTGCTTCAGATAGACGGTGTAGTTACACTGGTACAGGTGGTGGTAAACCCCGTCCCGATTTAGATCCAATCTTAGAATTAGTTTTAAGTTTAATAAATATCAAGACGGTGGTGGGTGAAACCAATGTATTTGATGATGATGATGTAAATATATTTTAATTATGTATATTTTTAATGTGCAAAGAATCATTCAGCAATTTCACTACATATATAAATGTGTGTATATAGTTGTCTTTCTATTTTGTTGACAGCATTGTTCTTTCTATTTTGTCGACATACATGTTATTACTGTCATGAATCAATGCACATGGAATATTTACCTTGTAGCATCAAAACTAAAATTCCTTTCTTTTAAGAATGATTTAGGACTTCCAGAAGAGGGTATGCCAAAATCAATAGAGGCATTTACAAACAATGTATCTGTACGTAATTATAATTACCTGCTTATAGAAAGTAATATTTTAATGTTTTAGATAATAGTCGAGGCACCACATGAAGGCAACCCCAACATAGACCTAGGAAATTTAAATGAATTTATTAGTTTATCAGTTGATGTAAGGAACTATATCTGTACCATATATGGTTTTTTAAACAATGTATCTTTTAGGAAAAGAGCAATGAATCAAAACATAAAAATGAAGCTTCATGCTCTTATGAAGTACAAGTATGTATACAAATTATTAATTTCACTTATATATTTACCGTTACAATTTCCAGGCATCAAGTAAAAATTATTGGGGTAAATATACCCCCGAAAAGTTAAAAATGCCCAAATCTAAGAAACTCCATCCTATTAAACGCAATGTGATTAAACCACTACAGGAACAGTTGTATGCTAAAAAAATAGAGTATTTGGATGGAGAAATAAAGGCAAGGAAAGAGGAAGAAAGACGACGTGAGGAAGAGCATGAAAGAAAAATGAAGTTATTGGATTTGGAAATTCAATTGAAAGAGGAAGAAATAAACAAACAAAAATGTATCTTTTTAAGTTAAATATTAAATATTTATACAGACATAACTTTTTTTTTTACCAGAATTACATCAGTATACACAGAATTGAATGACGATAGATAAGGTACATATTTTACATTTAAAATCTTTAACAAATAAGTAAATATGTATGCTGTTTCACTAAAAATTAGCAAAATGTTCAGTGATTATTAACTGTCGCACTTGCCTTGCTACATTAATATTGTCTACATTTGGCATCAGCTGTTCATCAACAAAATTATTTTCATTATTATTAAGCCATTCGTTTGGAACAGGTTCTGCCATTTCTAGAGCCATATTATGCAAAACAGCTGTAGCAACAATTATAGCCTTAATTGTACATTGTTTCAACCTCATGCCAAAAGAGAGTATTGGAAATATTCGTTTCCAAACTCCATATACTCGTTCAACAACATTTCTAGTTCTTATTATTGACTCATTGTACAAGTTTTCTGCTGGAGTGTGGATTTCATGAAGTTTTACCATCAGATATCTCTGCAAGGTGTATCCACTATCTCCAACGAGAAGGTATCTGCCATATAACCCATTTTCAAAATTTCTTTTTATATTACTATTATTGAAAATGGTTTGGTCGTGTGCAGAGCCTGACCACCGAGCTACTATATTCAAAATTTTCAATTTCGCGTCACACACTGTTTGCACATTGTATGCAAAGTAATTTTTTCTGCAACGATATATTTCTGCATCGTTTCCTCCAGGAGATTGGATTTTTATCAATGTACAATCGATAGCCCCAATAACCCTGGGAAAACGAGCCACTGTGTAGAACTCTCCTGCAACTCTTTCCATATCTGCATTCGTTTCAGGCATTTTAATGTATTGAGGTCGTAGAGATGCTATGGCAAATGACACTCTTCTTATTATTCGACTCGCACTTGCTTTACTAACCCCGATAACATCTCCAGCAGTTATTAGGAAATTCCCAGTTGCAAAAAACCGTAGAGTCAAGAGTAGCTGTTCCATAGGTTGAACACAACCACCCCTATAAAAAAAAGTATTACATCCTACACTGCACATTAAAATAGTGTTTTATGTATGTTCTCACCTGTTTGAAGGTGTAGGTAAAAGATGAATTATTTGTTGTAATAATAACAAAACTGTTGGTTTCGTTAGACGAAATCTTTCAAAGAAGGAACAATCATCATATTTTATGAGGCATTGTTCGCGTTTTCGGTATAATTTTGGCCTTCTGATAACTTCGACCTCTTCCTCTTCAGATGAACTGGAACTTGTGTTTAACATTTGCAACATAATTGAATATTGAAATAACGGACTTCGATTAACACAATGCTAACGACGATTGTCAAAATAATATGAAGTATAAGGTTAGGTTTATGATATAAAGGACGCTTTCCCGCTGAAAAGTAGCAAAATCGAAGCTTTACGGAAAAGGACGGTTTAAAGTCGGCTTTGACCTTTATGTTACTTTATGAAACGCAACTAGGGAATAAAGCATACTTTCCAATTTAAAGTCTCCCTCAAAAATGATTATGAAACCGGGCCTAAAAGCAGATAGGTCTATAAAGATACTACCAGCCGACAAAGGGAATGCAACAGTTGTAATGGATGTGGAAACATACAACTACAAAATACAGGATGTTCTAAGGGCAGGTAAATACAAAGAATTACCGAAGGATCCCACACCATCAATAGAATCCAGAATATATAGAACATTGTTCAAGTACAAATCAGCCTTCCCGAATCAAAACATCAGATATAGCCTTACACCACACTATAGTAAGCCGCCGCATCTACATGGATTACCCAAGATCCACAAGCCTGACATCCCTCTGAGGCCAATTGTTAGCTCCAGAAATTCTCCGTGTCATCCACTAGCCAAGTTCCTACTGGACATAATTACCCCAATATCAGGAAATATACAATCGGCAATTTCAAACTTTGAACACTTCATCAACAAAATCAAGAATATAAATATTGGGGAAGAAGATAAATTGGTGAGCTTTGATGTTACTAGCCTGTTTACCAATGTACCAACAGGGCCTGCACTAACAATAGTCAAAAACCGACTCTCCTTGGACGCCACATTGCATGAAAGAACATTGCTTAGTGTGGAAGCAATTGTAGAACTGCTGGCCATCTGCGTTAACACAACCTACTTCCAAGTTGGCGAAAAATTCTACCAACAAGAATTCGGAATGGCTATGGGTTCCCCACTATCTCCAGTACTGAGCAATATCTACATGGGAGACTTCGAACAGAGAGCTATGGATTCGTATAACCTAAAACCAAAGCTGTGGCTAAGATACGTAGACGATACCTTTGTCATATGGCCACACGGGGAAGATACAATAGAAGGATTCCTGCAACATCTGAACAGCTTAGAAGAATCCATAAAATTCACCATGGAACTGGAAGCTTACAATAAGATTCCATTCCCAGATGTCCTGATCAACAAGAACGATAACGGCACACTAAAAACAAAAGTATATAGAAAGCCTACGCACACAGGGCAGTACCTACATCACGATTTCAACCATCCTCACAATGTTAAGGTTGTAGTCGCACGCTGCCTATACGATAGGGCACGAACGATATGCTCCGATGAAAGAGATAGAGAGGAGGAACAAAAATACATCACTGAAATGATTCAACGAAATGGTTACACGAAGAAAACGTTGTCGAAAGCCAAAGAGGTCCGGGCACCACAGGACACAACCCAAGAACAACAACAAGAAAAAGTACATACCACGGTCATCCCGTACGTTAAAGGGCTCTCGGAAAAATCAGAAGAATTGGCAACAACTACAAGATTAGAACGGCCATAAAAACAATAAACAACAATAGGTCCGCTCTAACCAGAACAAAACCCGACAACGAAGACCAGCAAACAAAGAATTGCATATACAAAATACCATGCGAGTGTGGACGACCATACATTGGAGAAACTAGCAGACCCCTAAGAGTCAGAATAAAAGAACACCAAAGAATGGTCAACTTAGGGGAGACAGAAAAATCGCAGCTGGCGGAACATGCTTGGGAAGAAGATCACAACATTTCATGGAACGATGCGACAATCCTGGCCAAACAAGAACACGGCCAAAAAAGAAAAATTACAGAAACAGCGTATATGAAGATAACACCTGACACGATCAGTACGCCCAGCCTGAAGATCAAGAATATCTGGCTCCCTATGATGAGAGATTGTGTTAACCGAAGACCGGCAGCCACGAGACCGGAGACAGACTGACAACTAAAAATAATTGCTACTACTAACTAACACGAAAAAATAGCATACTGCGCATACACACTGAACCTATAAAAAAGTGTGGATTTGACATTTGTCAAATTATGTCAAATATTTTTTTAACGTCAAAATAATCCTTGTCTTTTTTTGATAATAGTTTTTTCTTAATTAGTCGAGTGGTAAAGTAGTTATACAAAAATGACAAGTTTGGCAAGAAACAGTCCTCCTCGGGACTACCCTGATGACGGCAGTGTACGGACTGCCGAAACGTTGGACTATCAATGTTCCACAAACGATGGAAATAGCCCAACCAACAACTCAAGTTATACTCCATCGTCAACAATTACACGTCATGAGTTACATAATTATATTAAACAACATGATGCTAAAACTTACCTAACTGGAATAGATAAGGAAGATACTGAAACCATAACAGTCACTGAAGGAGAATGGAGGCACAATGTTTTTATAACAAATTTGGAAAAACAATCTCATCACAAAGAAATTTAATTTTTGAATTTTGTGTTATCAATATAATAATAAAAATTATGTGAAAGGTTTATTATATAATACTGTTTGAGTTGTCTTTGGGCTATTTCCATCGTTTGTAGAACATTGATAGTCCGACGTTTCGGCAGTCCGTCTACTGCCTTCATCAGGGTGGTCCTGAGAAGGACTGTTTCTTGCCAAACTTGTCATTTTGTTTATAACGACTTTATCTGGCGGTATGTGTCTTCCCTATTTTTTTTAATTTATTTGAGATGTCCTGTGCTGGGTTTGAACCCGGCCGATAATTTCCGAATATCAATATACCATACACTTTACCACTCGACTAATTAGGGGGACAGAAACTACTATTTTAAACTTATATTTAAGTTACAGGTATATGCGCAGTAGGCATGCGCAATGTGCATATTTTCGTATATATATATATTTCTTCAAATTTCTTTTTTCTTGGCCGTTGTTAAATATAATTATATTTGCATCATGGGAGGTATCGGCCTTTATTTAATTATAGGTAGTTTAGTGTGTATAAAATAAAACAATTCTTCTTACGTTTCGATATTATATATATCTCTCTCAAAAATTTTTTTATAATAAGCTGTAACAGTATTAATAACTGTATTAATCTATGTTATATGCAAACTAATTCTAAAAATAACTTACGTCATGTGTTATTAAAATTGATACTACATTTGTTTACAATTTAAAAAATATATATTAAAATCTCCAAAAGATTTTCCACTCGCACAACGCCTGAAAATCTGTTTTCTTTTTCTTTCTTCTTTTGAATATTATCAGGTATGTATACATTCTTTTGCCTTTTTTTTTGGTGTTATCCAAAATGTTACTTACTTTTCAAATGATTGTATAGAATATTTAAAGGTGTACGTGTTCGTATTGAAAAGCAATGATGTTTTGAAAGTCTACAATAAATGTATATTTTAAAATGCGTTTGTACTGTAAAATTTTTTTTAATATGCATTGATGGTTTTTAGTGAATTTTTATTTGTGTTGTATTTGAACGTATGCTTAAAGAAACACAGCGTCGTACTTGTATTTATTATAAAATAGAAAAATAAATATTTGATAGGTTATTTATAACTGTCCTATCGTTTATTGTATTTTTGTTTTTTTGGATGTGGATGCTTTCTAAGATATTCCTGGCTTTGTGGTTTTTTTCTGTAGTTATAATTGAAGTATTTGGATAATTGAAGGATTATTTTTAGAATTATTTTGCATATAACATAGATTAATATACGCATAACTGTTACAGCTTATTATAAAAAAATTTTTGAGAAAGATATTATATATAATATCGAAACGTAAGAAGAATTGTATAATAACCGTAGACACGTGTTTCTGACTAATTGGTCGTCATCAGTACGGTGTAGCCAAGGAATAAGGTGGGAAAACCTTGGAGATGTAAGCATAAACGGAAGACCATCACGTATAATGGGTATGCGCAGTATGTCGTAGTAGTAGTAGTATTTTTAATTATCAGTTAGAGTCTCCAGTGTTTTTTCAATAGCTGTAATCTACTTCCCCAGGTGCTTGTCTCGTTTTATTATTATTCTTTTTCATGTTAGATGTTGTAGATGGTTCTGGTTCTGAGGGTTGCGTTTCTTGATCACTCGTAATATCCCCTGGTGTAGAAGAGTCTTGGTTCTGTCCCATTATTTCCGTATCTTCAAAATTTTGACTTTTTGTTTCGTTGCTGTCTAGGATACTCTTGATTTTTCTGCCTCTAATATGGTCAGCCAAAAAAGACAGGTCTTCGTACCACCATGCTGTAGAGTGTGTTTCGTCCTCATCGGGATCATCACCACTGTCTCCACTTTTGCCTCTTTTTCTTTTTAATTTTCCCTGTTCATGCGTAAACTGCGAACGCACTTTTATTAATTTTTTTTCCTTCCTCTACTGTTATAGCGGAATTCAACGTTTATACTTCTTGTGTTATTTTAAGTGAGCATCCTGTCTTGCATGTTTGTTGCTATAAAAGCGATTTTTGGTGTCATACAAACAACGATTTTGTTCATACAATTGTATGAGTTTTTGTGTCAATTCTCGGGGCCATTCAAACTAGAATAAAATAACCAAGTAATAATTTATATACTGCCTATAATTACTACTAGCTCCCTACCTTTCTTTGTCCTTGGACAGGAGTGTTATCACCTTCACCATTGTTCTCCATTATAATTTACAAAATCTCACACCTATTTATTTTCTTCTATAAAGTTCTGATTATTGTCAACTAATAATAATAACTACACATATCAGTCTATAGTTCACTTTAATTTATTATTAACATAACCGAATTCCTGCTAAAAGCACTGAGCAATAAACTTAGCCTTCTGATTGCTTGAAATCGTTTGATCATTTTGATGGGAAATTTAAAATTTCAGTTTATCTTAAGGTATTCTCGACAAAATAGGTACTGTTCTATTCCTTAAGATTTATTAAAACTGCTTGTGATCGTGTTTAAGATTTTACTTAAGAGTGGTTTCTTAAGGTATATCCCAGTATGTAAACACACAAATACAGCGTTAGGATTTTGCTTAACACAAATCACAAGTAAATCCTAACAAAAATCACATAATGTAAACACAACTTAAGGCAAGAAATGAAGGGACTGGTATTTCTTGTGGGTTATCTGGGTTAGAATTTAATAATCTTGAACGGATATATGTTTTTAAACAAAAATAGCAAAAGACAATTAATGTTATTATGATGAATAAACAAATCAATGCACTATTAACCCATCGATGATGACTCTTCTGTTCTTCTAAGTTAAGGTTGTGGATAACAGTTTGAAGATGCTTGCTGTTGGCATTGATATCCAGGGGATGGAACGTTCTTGAGTTTTTTGCCAAGTAAATTAAAGATTAATTGAAGCGTGCCCGGTTCAAATAGGCCAAGTGCCAAAAGTATAAAACCGAGATATTATCAAAAAAAACGATTATTATTGCATGTTGCGTTGATTGGCGTTAATAAATAACTATTCTGGATTAAGCTAAGCATTGGACTAGGTTTATAGATGTGTTGTATCAAGTCAATATTAAAATACTTTAAATAAATTATTTTCGAAAGATCCTGTTAAACCCATAGTTGTATCTGCATACATTAACTTATGATAAGAGATAATTTGAAAAACATTTGACTGTGAGTATCATACACGTGTAATTTTTGCATTTGATATTTTTATACATACTTATTCGTGGTAAATTTTTGTAACGGTTAATTTTTGTTTAGATTCTCGGCTGATGATGACATAATGTCGAAACTAGTACCGTAGAGTAAATTAAAACTTTTGTAAAGAATAAAGAGGATCCATCATTGTTTTTTGTTTTGCTTCATAAAATAATTTAGTTTGAAAAAGAGATATTAAAATATATTTTTTTTAAATTTAGAAACAATCGAAGTACCATATTAAAAAGATATGTCTCTATGTCCAGCGATAACGTTTATAAAAACTTATAGAAAGTTAAAAACAATAATCACCAAGTGAAGTAAGTAATGTGTATTAAACATCGTTTACAAAAAACAACAGAAGTAAACATTACAAGAGTATTTAAATGTGTAATAGGTTTCTGTAGTATTCTTTGTGTTCTTCCTTTTCCAGAAAGTTAATCATTGATGCTAATGATTTTTTTTTGTTGTCTGTTATTTTGTTATCCGGCGGCAAAAACATTAGATTTGTGCTCTTCACGTCTGAGATAGATTTACTCTTTTTCAAAACATTAACATCCCTCCAAGGCTCAAACTCACTAAAAGTTTCTTTGACTTTAACAGTGCAAGGGTTTTCTCGCTCTACACGAAGCATGACTGCCTTGCTAATATTTAAATTTTTGATATCAATCAAAGCTTCTGCTGCCTCCTTTATATTCCAGAATCCATGCTTTTCCATGTCAACAATTTCGAAAGGGGGATAATAAACTGCGGATTTAATAACATTGTGTTGATCTTCAGGAATCATAGCCTTCATGACCCTTTTTCTCTTTTCGATATGTGCAAAATCGCGATCGCAAGCCATAAAGCTGTGACCACTTATGAGGAATTTGTGTTCTATAACATCAAATACCCCATGGGCCTGCAAATATATATATATATAGAAAATATCAGAAAAAGAAAAATATTGGGTATAATCCGCTGTAATGTACAGCGGATTATACCCAATATTTTTCTTTTTCTGATATTTTATGTATCCGCAATAATTTCTTATTCTTTTATATATAGAAAAAGCATTATTTTATTTTTATTTTGGCTAGCGCAGTTGTCCGTCCAAATAATAACGTGTTTGTCTTTGACCACACTACTATTCAGAAACCGCAATATACAAGAGGCAACTTCGTTTCCTCCTCTGCCTGCTACTTCTTCATTCCATAGATTCATATACCCAGTATTTGTATTGTAGTGGATTCCTAGATTATAGCAACTGAGCTGACTTAACCCTTAAAGGACGAAGTTTTTTTTTCTTTTTAATCTTATTATTAACCTATTATTTTTTGTTAGTTTGTTATAATTGTGCAATATATTGCATAAAAACCCATTCAAATGGCATAAAAGAAGAAAAACAGCACGTTGCCATATGGCAACGCTAGTCCTCACTCATAGCTAAATATGACAAAATAGTAAAAAGCACAAAAACAATTTAGTTTTAATACGTAATATCAAAAAAATTACAAATTAGTATGAAAACTTATATTGCAAGCCAGACATAGTCCCACGTCACATTTTGTGCACATTGTTCTTATTATTGATTTACAATTTTCACCGGCACATCTTCTTTTCTTGTGGTCTGCTGTGTTCGTGAGCAGATGATTAGTTTGATCAAATCTAACATCATCAGAAACCCTACAAAATGATCTGCTCGATAAACTTGTGGATGGTCGTCCACCAGGTTTTGGGGGGCAACCAAATTTGTTCAGATAGGTTTTTACAATTTCTCGTCGAAATTCTAGTTGTGTTAGTTTATTGCCAGATTTCCTGTGTAATATCCAAGCGTTTTGGATGGTTACATCAATTAACCAGGTGAATAAGCACCACCACCACTTTTTCCCGCGTAAACCAATTCTGTATCTTGATATGTTTTCATCCATCAAGTCAGTGCCTCCCATCGCAGCATTATATTCTCCTATAACATATGGCCTTTGGATTTGAATATTTTTCTTCTGCGTTTGAGAATAGCGCTGAACCTGTCCAATAGGAGAAACTCCATCAGAAGTTGAGGCAACGGTTACAACATTATTATCGGCCCACCTGACCAAAATAATACCATTGGTTTTGTCAATAGTGGATTCATATGTTCCCCTTTCCTTCTTTTTCATCAGTGCTTTTGACGATAAAGGACAAGTTTTTGGTATCCGATTATCGCGAATGGTTCCTGTACCATAATAACCTAAACTTCTTAGGTGGCTAAGCAAAGTGAAACTGGTGAAAAGATTATCAAAATATAAATAATACGGCAATTTTTTCTTGGCTTCAGGCAATTCATTTAGCATTGTAATAAAGGGTGCTGCCGCTTTTCCAACTGTTAATTGATAATTCTGATTGGCCTTAGGATCATTCCCCTGATAAATCGTAAAATTGACGAGGTATCCGCTTTTTGTGTTGACACTCCATACCTTGTACCCAAACCTTATGGGTTTGCCCCTTATAAATTGATTACAAGAGTGCCTGCCAAAATACTTTACCATGGATTCATCGTAATTTAGTTCTTCTTCAGGTTCAAAGTGCTGAAGGAACTTTTTTTGTAGCTTGTCAATCAGTGGTCGCAACTTTGCTAGTTTGTCAGACTGGGCAAGATTACTATTGTCAGCACAGTGAAGATAGAGACAAATGGTTATAAAACGATCTCTTCTCATAGCGCCAATAACCAATTTATTTCCCATATCTCCATCAGTGGCCCAGTAAAATTTTTTACCCGGAAGAGTGTTATATCCCGACAAAATCAAAATTCCGAGGAAACATTTAATTTCTTCGTAGGTGATTTTCGGATTAGGACAATTTTTAAAGTGAGCATATTTTGTTGACTCAGAAACCAAAAAAGATACGATGTCATAATCTAAAAATAACTCCAACATTTCAACAGGGGTAAGGCTTTTGAAGCGTTCATAATCCGGCTTGGTAAAATTTTTCTGTTTTCTTTCAAGATCCCCGTTCATCCACTCAATCGCTGAATTATCTATTTTTTCCAGCACCGCTACACCATTTCTTGCATTCTCACCAGTATCCTCCTCTACAGCAATCTCACCAGTATCCTCCTCTACAGCATTCTCACCAGTATCCTCCTCTACAGATTCGGATAAACTCTCTTGATATGTGTTTGACAAATCTTCTGCCTCATTATGATGAAATTGTATTTCAGTCCCAGCACTCAGTTGTCTTCTGGACAAATTGTCAACTAATCCTCCTCCATCTTCATCGGCAGAATCCTCATCTGTAAGTTCGTCAAAATCGGGTGGTTCGATATATATGTTTTCAATATCTAAATCCTCAGAATAGGCCATTTGTATTGCCTCTTCTAGTGTTAAACCTCCACTGTAACAATTTGTATTTTATATAAAAATGTTACATTCGTAGGGACTGGCGTTGCCAAATGGCAACACCAAAGTTTGATAGGGTGTGCAGAAATAGTTTTTGTATTTGTGGTTATAAATATAAAAGTAACACATTTTGGATACATTTACGAATCTAACATAAACATTTCAGGCGTTATAAATGGTATTTGTTAAAGTTATAAATACTTACACCAGCTTGAGATCCATTTTCCAACCAACAAGTTACACGTGCGTACTATTTAGGTTATAGTTACTATATGAAGAGCTTTACAGCAACTTTGGCAAGACAGTACACGAACAGTGGGTTTATTTACGCGCTAGTAGTGACATCTACCCAACATCATTGAAAATTAATTCTACAGATTCCTCTCTCACCAACACTTTTTACGTTGCCATATGGCAACGCCAGTCCTTTATGGGTTAAGTAAAACATATCACTGTGCGTTAGTGTAGGTACGAAAAGGACTTGTTGTAAGTCTACGCTCAAGCAACACATACGACTGCCAGGCAACTGTGCATCTGTGGTGTCTTTTTTCATCAGCTTAAAAGCACTTTCAGCTTTGCGGTGGTGCAGCTCTAGCTTCTGTTTGGAATAGTACTGCTCTGTAACTCAGCTCTAGCCTCACAAGTGAGTCTATCACACACTCAATTTCAAATTTGGAAAGTGTTCTCTAAAAACTCGTCTGTAAAACTTATACGAAATATTGGTTTCCGAATATTTTTCAGCAAAAGCTTTAAATAAACGATGAATATTAAGATCTGGGCTTAAATACTCTTCCGAAGTGTGCGACCTTGAATAATGACTTTCTTGGCGAGGAATAGACAATATGTGTTGCTTCACCATGTTCTTGTCTTCTGTAGTAAACTTTTTCAACTTATGACATGTTCGTTTATCAGTAAAGGAAGTTTCTCCGCTTTTCTTTTTTCTTATTATTGTTTGAAGTTTCATTTTTGATACCGCAAAAATGTCCATAAACGTTGATTTACAAACTCGAACCATCCGACCAGTTCCATCTGGAACTGTGTAGGCCATAGTGCCCTGGCGATGGTGGGTCATTATAATTTCCATGGCGTCGTATTTTTATTGGTAACACACTAATGAAATTCATCAGGTAGGTGCCTTGAATAGGTGCGGTTTCATCATAGAACTTTTTAAATAACTCTAATCTTCTTTCATAAGAAAGATTTTTACATGAGAAATAGCATTTACAGGACAACTAAAAAAATATTGTGTAGTAATGAAACTGAAAATTATTATTAAAGACTCTCTACCTTTTTTTTTGGTTCCGCTTTTTTGGAGACAATTTTGTTACTTCTCGTTGCATAATCCTTCCCTGATATCCTTAGCTTGCTTTGTACTTCCCTCTGTCGTTCACGGATTTTTTGTTTCTTATTATCCATTGATTATCACTTTATATGAGGCACAAAGTCACTTGCAGAAACACGCGCAAACATTCGTTAAAATAGGGTTAGAAAATCTGATCTGACAATTGGTACTTAGCTTGTTCTGAGAGAATTAACCTGGCACATACACATACTGCCATCTATGACATTGGGAGATTACATTGGGAGTTGGCATCTTTACAGGACATGTCCGTTGGTATATAGAATGTTTCTAAAGCAAAAGCTCAGAAATGTAATTTTTGGCACTTGGCCTATTTGAACCGGGCACGCTTCAATTCATCAAAAAGATCATCTTCTGGTAAAAAGGTTTTAGCCAAAATATTTATTTCACAATTTTCCAAATAAATAACACTAGGTTGGTGGAATTCATGGAATCCATTAGTATGGCATTGACATCTTACATTTAATGATGATGCTGGAATAATCAGTACTTCCTTTGTATTAATCTAATTTATACTGCTTTCGTGTAAATGGATTGACGTCCCTTTACAGTAGTTTTCTTCCAGTGTTAATGTTGCGATGTGTAGATCGTTCTGAAGACAATAGCGGAATTGTTCTATCTTCGTACAACTTTTGATGTGGTCCAGTAATCTAAATTATTGAGTAATAGGAAGGGTTCAATTGGTAGGATTGTTATGTTATTGATCGGAATAGGGTAAATTTGAAAGTGTTTATAAGGGGTTGTCACAATAGGCGTGAATAATATAATTTGTTATAAAACTTGAGTGGAAAATAATAGGTGCGTTCGGTTATGTTTGACGGAGTGGGGTTGGAGTAGAGTGAAGTAACTGTCAATTGTTGCAGAGTAAAAGGAGCGATTAATTTCCGAACCCGCACGTACTTATGTCATATTAAATTCACGCTCACGCATGAAATGTTACTTGTCAGTTGTCACATCACAGAAGCAGGTTATGTTTATGTTTTATAAAAGTCTACAACGTAAACTTGTAACGAAGTTCCTCGTTAATTGTACAAATTAACATTTTTTAAGTCCATAATTAATTTACTTGTCAATATTAAATTAAATGTATGTGTGTTATTTTGTTCAAATATTAATTTTGTATAAAGTGATTTGGATGGACCTGTATATATATTCAGTTGTAATCATAAGTCATGTTATTTTTAATGGAAAAATACCAAATGTCTACGTCATGCTCAAAGTCGCGGTTCATGTCAGTATCGTGCGCAAATTGTTATGTTTTGAACAAGTTTTTACCTACCTACGTAGGGGGGTTTTCACATATATAAAGGCCCCCATCGTGCGTGTCTCGTTCATTTATTTCTCCGATCCGTCCGCTACCCTATACCTCTCTCTATTCAGCCTTCTAATGGCGTGGAAGAGTCTGGTTCAAATCCTTAGAAACGTACGACTTTCAGGTCTTTTGCATCGTGAAATAGTCGTTTCAAAAATCCGCTAATTTCCGTCCGAATGTGTCTCTTTTACTCAGACCAGGAGTCGTGGGAAAAGCGACACATTACCGCTATAACCCGTATCCCGTAGAAGTCAGACTTTCGATGTCGTGACTGTATTAAAATCCGCATTTAATAATAATTCTTTATTTCAGAGATGTTAAATTTCCAACTCAACTTTGAGTTGAGTTTGTGAACTGGTGTGAGTGACACGTGGCTATCGTGCTCCGTAATATAATTCATTCATTGAACTATTACGAGCAATTGTAGCTACATAACAGTGTGAAAAGTGGATTTAAGGGAGTGTAAACATAGGATTATAATAACAAGTAGTATATCGATATATATTTATTGATTGAAGTTAGGCTGCAGGCGAGATAGGATCATCTCTCTTCGACGGGTAGACCGGGAGGTTGATTCTGTCGCTCGCTCAAGTGGGCTAGTAACTGAACTGTCGACCGCTGCGCTTTCTAAAGTCGTGTATATACAATAAACAAAAAGGCCCGGGCGTGCCAGGTGGGGACGAATGAACAACGACAAGAAGCGAGGTAGAGAGGGAGAGGAGAAAGACACAGATAGAGGAAAAGATATATTTAATAAAAGTAAAAAAACGATCAGATCGCCGGAACAGAGGAAGATAGAACGGGAGAGAAATTTAGATTCCGAACAAAAGTTTAATACGACGGAAAATATAAAAAGAAACGAAGAAGAGGAAAAAATGGAGGAACTGAAAGAAATGATGAAACAGATGATGAAGGACTCTAAACAGAATATGGAAGAGATTAAGGAAGAAATTATACATCTAAAACATGAAATGAGAAAGAAGGAAGACAAGTGGGAAAGGGAAAGGTTACAACTGATTAAAAGAATAGAAAAACTTGAAAATAAGGTAGAACACGATGAAAAGCAGCAAAGGAAAAATAATATAATAATAAAAGGTATAAAAGTAAATGAAAACCAAATAAAAGATGATATTAGAGAATTTCTGTCGGAAAAATTAGAAGTACACACTAATATAAAGAAAGCCTATAAAATAAATAAGGAAGAGCAATTCCAAATGATTAAAGTAGAGCTAGAGTCTTTTGAAACTAAACTGGAAATAATGAAAGCGAAAAGTAAGTTAAGAAATACGAGAATATATATTGAGAACGACTTAACAATGGAAGAGAGATTTATACAAAAGGAAATAAGGAGTATTGCTAAAGAGGAAAGGGGAAAAGGAATTGGAATAAAAATATGGTATCAAAAAATGATAAGAGATGGTGTGGAATACAGGTGGAGTAAAGAGACAAAAGGACTAGAAATAGCAGTAAGAGAAATGCCACAAACAAAAAACTAAGCAAAACAAAAGGGTATGGAAACATGATGACGACTTTGCCAATGAATCAGGAAAGCGTGGATCAGAAATGGAAGAAAGCAAATAAGGACTGGAATGTGGAAGGGGCAAATGAAGTCGCAACTAATGATATGTACAAGACAAACAATCGGCCCAATGGCGAAAGGGAAAGTGTGCGGGTCAAGCCTGGAAATTCAGAATGGAAAATGGGTACGTGGAATATTCGTGGAATGAATGGGAAGGAAGAAGAATTGATAGACGAATTCGAGAAAACTGATATGAAATTAATAGCAGTCACTGAAACAAAATTCAAGGGAAAGTGGGTAAAGAAATTGAGGAATGGGCACATACTTATTCACAGCGGAGTAGAAGAAAATGTCTGGGCACAGGCAGGTGTGGGTTGCTTGATACACAGGGACAACTTTGATCAAGTTGATAGTTGGAAGTTGACTAATGAGAGGATAATGAGTATACAATGGCGAGTGAACCCAAAAAAGAGAATGATGATTTACATAATATACGGACCGAATGAAAATGATAGGAAAGAGGATAAGGAGCTTTTTTGGATGGAACTACAGGAACAGGTGTACAATGAAGAAAATTTTATGGTGGTTGGCGACTTTAATGGGCGAGTGGGGTGTAACTTTGAAAAGCAGGGCGGTGTAATAGGGAGATACGGGGAGCAAAAGAAGAACATGAATGGCTCTCTGATATTAGATTTTTGTTTAACAAATGATATGGTTATTACAAACACATTTTTCCAACACAAGGATATACACAAATATACCAGGGAAGTCAAAAGTAGACAAGAAAAATCTATAATTGACTTGTTGCTGGTTAAACGAGCAGATTGGAAATCGGTATTGGATGTAAGGGTGAAAAGAGGATACGAAATAGGCTCAGACCATTACCTAGTCGAAGCAAGATTAAAGGACTCTACGGTTATGATAAAGAAAGAAGGGGCTGGAAAAGTATTTGAAAATATAAGAAGTTACAGACTTCAAGAGGACGACATAAAATATAAATATTGGCAGGAAATAGACAGACAATTGAAAGAACAAGGACATTTGGAGATAGAACGTATGGAAGGACTGTGGACAATTCTTAAAAACACACTTGTGAACGCAGCAAAGAAGGTATGCGGAAGTGCAAGATACGGAAAAAACAGAAAAGAAAAGAAAAGATGCTGGAAAAAATATCTAGAAACTGGTAACAATACTGACCATGAAGAATACAGGAAGAAAAGAACACAAGTTAAAGTATTGATTAAAGTAGCAAAACAAAAATCCTGGACAGACTTTGGATCGAAAATGGAGGATCAAGGAAATGGAAATTCCAAACTGCTATATAGAACATTGAAAACCTTGCGTAAGTCAGCTGGAACACACCTCCAATATATAAGAAGTAAAGAAGGACGAATTCTAACCGCAGAACAGGATATAAGGGATAGATGGTATGAATATTTTTGCGATTTGTTTGAAGCCGAAACAGGGGGCGAGGTCGACGCAGAGGATTTCTCGCCTGAAGAAGCTGAAGAGACAACATCAAACATACAACTGAGTGAGATAACAGAAGCAGTGGAAAAGCTAAAACCAGGAAAAGCAGCCGGAATTGACAATTTAAAGCCAGAAATGCTGAAATACATGGGAGTTAAAGCTACACGGTTACTACTTAGAATAATAAACTTGGCATGGGAAAGGAAAACAACCCCCGAGGACTGGAAAATAGCAATTATAATCCCCTTACACAAAAAAGGTGACAATACGACATGTTCCAATTACAGAGCTATCTCATTGTTATCAGTAGCTGGAAAGATATACGAAAGAATAATAGAGAAACGATTAAGAGCAAACTTAGAATCGACCCTCCAAGAAAATCAGGCAGGTTTCAGGCCGGGCAGGAGCACGCAGGACTGGATATTCTGTTTAAGGCAAATTTCGGACAGAATTCTGAGTAGTAACGGCAAAATATACCTATGTGCAATTGATCTAGAAAAAGCATTCGATACACTTCTGAGGCATAGGATATGGTCATCGCTGGAGAAGAGAGGGATTAAAAAAGAGCTACTAAAGGCAGTCAAAAGTATATACACCAACACGAGCAACATAATAAGAACTGAAAGCGGATATTCAAGAAGCTTTATCACACTTAAAGGAGTGAGACAGGGCGGAGTTCTGAGTCCCCTTCTTTTTATAACTGTTATGGACGATATTGCAAGAAGTGCCAATAGTCTAACAAAGGGTATTTACGTAGGGTCCAGAAACCTTCAACCTGTAATAGCCAAGGAATTCTTGTATGCCGACGACTTGATAATTGCAGCTCCAAATAAAAATGTCCTGCAAAGAAATAAAGATGTATGGCACGAAACTTTAAGGATCTTTGGAATGAGTATCAATAAAAGAAAAACGGAGGTATTGTCAGTCTCCAAAGATGATGAAGAAACAAATATAACAATAGATGGTTATCCAATAAAGGTGACAGAAAACTTAAAATATCTTGGAACCATAATCAACCACAAAGGAGATGTAGAGGCAGATGTGAATAATAGAATCAAAATTGTAAACTGTTTATATCATGCACTGAAGTACATATTTTTAAGTAAGAGAGAGGTCAGCAGGGAAACCAAGACAAAGATTTACAAAACAATATTTCTTCCGACACTGCTACGGCAGCGAGTCATGGGTATTGACTAAGAGGCTGAAATCAAGAATAACAGCGACCGAAATGAGGATTTTAAGGAGAATAGTTGGTGTTACCAGATTGGATAGAATCAGAAATGAGAAGATACGAGAAAAACTAGGTGTAACATCAGCAATAGAAAAAATCCAGGAAAAACAACTTAGTTGGTTTGGGCACCTTACACGAATGAGTAACACGAACCCTGTAAAAGAAATATGGGAGGCCGGCTGGAACAAGAGGAGAAACAGAGGTAGACCAAGAAGAATATGGAATCAGGGGATAGCGCAGCTGCTGACGGACCGGGGAAGTACCTGGAGGGAAGCTCAAGAAATGACTAGGGATAGGATAGGATGGAAAAAATTCTGCAAAGCAGATCGCCTCGACGCCTAACGGCAAAAGAGGATACAGATAAATAATAAAATAATAAATTTCCAATATTATGTGTAAACGCGCCGTAAATTCAAATAAATTATCGCGCTACCCGAACTGCGATAAATGTAGTTGTATTAGGGTTTCACCGTGTAGCTATTGAATTAATATCCGATCCCGTACCGATTTAATAATTTAGTTTACGATAAATTAGTAAGATTCTTCCTGCGAGCATGTCGTAACATGGAAATAATTTGTATTGATCTGATTGTGCCTTTTATCTCAAATTAACCGATACACATCATATTTCTTGTTCATTTTTGTTTTATATTAATAGATAAAAATGCACCGGGATTTGTAAAGAATAGTTCAGGGGCTAAAGTTGTATATATGTTCAGCCTTAATTTTAATTATGATACAAAGAGGGCACTGATGTGAATTTATTATTATTTGATTGTGTTGACGTTAAGTTAAATTAAATGTATGTATATAAATTGCAAATTGTAAATAGGAATAAATAAAACGTGCATAAGTTTGACATTGTTTCAGTAATAATAAAGACTAGTTATTCTTACTTTTCTCAAATAAGTTTCTATGCGTGTTTTCTTTTTTTTTACCGCCCAATAATGAGTAGAAGGAATGTAGTAGATTCAAAAAACATTTGGATACATTAAAACAAAAAGAAGTACTCACGTTTTCCACTGTGTTAGTCGAAGAGCTTGTAGTCTCATGTCACAAAAGTCACAACACTTCAACCGCCATATTTAACAATATTTAAATAGTTAATGCCAACTGGACGAATGTCATTCCGCTAGATATTCGTGATATTGGTGCCTGAGTATATAGGCAACCCGAAGTGCTGTAATATTTCGGTGGCATGCAAAAGACTTGTCTTGTAACGTTCGCTTGTGTTACATGTTATAAGTGAAGTAAGCGAGCAGGTTATAAGTGGTGCCCATCGTTAAGGCCTATAAAAAACGTCCAGGTTATCGTTAAAGCCTTGTTGTAGTGTCAGGTTATAAGTGGCCTACAACGTTAAGGCCTTGTTTTAATGAATTTAAAAATTAATTCAGGCAAGATTTAGATAAATTAAAATCCGACATTAAATTCCGCCGTGTTTTAAAAACTGGTCAAGCAGTTTTCCGCCAGAATATATTTATACTTATTTTAAAAATAGTAAGTTTGAGACATTTTATATACATACACAGAGATAAGTTTTTATTAAAGGATAGTAGGACGTACATATTCTTTATTAACCGTGAGGGAATAAAAGGGCAGGAGAGTAAATAGAAACTAAAATACATTTTTATTGGTCAATTTGGTACATTATAAATTATAATATGTCTGATTCAGATAAAGGCAAAAATCCAAACCCTCTTGGGTGGATATATACCTTGAAAAAAGAGGACTTAAATGCCGCAGCAGAGTCTTTAGGGTTAGACACTACCGGAAATGTAGAAGAGGTACGTAAACGCATTAGCACGTTTTTGAAAGAGGGTAAGAAGGGTTCCGCGAATAAGGGAAACATTCCGTTGGTAACACCGCAGGCAGATACTAACGTTCAGATTTCTTCCGCTGAAATCTGCACTCAAATAAGGAAATGGGGAGTTCATTTTAATGGCAGCTCGGATGCCGTATTTTTCTTGGAAAGAGTTAAAGAACTTCAGGTTTGCTACGGTATTAAAGATGAACATATGCTCCATGCGTTACCTGAGCTTTTTAGGGACAAAGCACTGCTTTGGCTCCGAAATAATAAAACACTATGGGGTACATGGGACGAGTTCTTAGAGGACTTTAAACTTCAATATCTTCCGCCCCGGTATAGCTTTTCGATAGAGGAAGAAATACGCGCTCGTTTACAAAAACCGAAGGAATCTTTTAAAGACTATTTAACCGCAATATTAACATTAATGAGACGCGGCCGAGATATGTCCGATGGTGATAAGTTGGAACGTGTATATGGTAACATGTCACCCAGTTACAGAATGTATATACATAGGGACGCGATACAATCCCTCAGACAATTGTCTAAACTTGCTGCCGAATATGAATTACTGCAGGAAGAGCAGGCGCGCTTTTGTAAGAGAGAAAGTACGCTATCCGCACCGGAACGTCCGCCCAGCGATAAACCCAGTACGTCGTCAGCGACGCCGCGTTCGCATCAATTGTATGCCGCTCAGAATAATAAACTTCGTCAATTTCCTGTACCGCCGTCGCCATTACAAAAGTTATCGCATCCGGAAAGACGCTGTTGGCGATGTGGAAAGGAAGGCCATACGCGTAGTCATTGCCGTAACCCGTTTAAAATGTTTTGTTCTCGGTGTGGTAAATTAGATGTACGTTCCGTTGACTGCCGATGCCAGGGAAACGCCGAGAAGGGCGGTCTGCAGGCAAAGACCTTCCGCAAGCAGTAAAACCGCCTGAATCCGCGAGCACGTGTATTAGAGACTCGACAATACCAGATAATCGCGTCTGGATCCGCGTGCACATTTGTGATCAGAATTTACGAGCCCTCGTGGACAGCGGAGCGACTTCTTCATTTTTATCCGAATCACTAGTTGCCCGGTTGTTAAAAAATAATGTCCAACGTGTCTTGGATAGAAAATCCAACATCCGCCTCGCCAATGGAGACGTCATAGAGACACCTGGCTCAGTTTCATTACCGGTGCGCATGGGTAGCCGAACTACATACGTGAATTTTGTCATTATGCCGAAGAGCCCGTGCTCAGTCATCTTCGGAATTAATTTTCTTAAGGAAATTGGGGCTGTTCTTGATTTTTTCGAAAGGAAACTGTACTTTAAGGGAGACAATGCAGTCTTTGTCGCGAGCTGTGGGATCTCCGAAGTACAGGACCGCCAAGAAACCGTTTTAAAAAAATTCCTTGAACAGGAATTGAGTAAATTTACTACCGTGCCTGGTCGGACGAATTTAATACGTCACACGATCCGTTTACAACCGAATACCGCCCCAATAAAACAAAGATACTATCCATGCAATCCGAAGAAACAAGCACTGATCGACGCCGAAGTAGACAAGATGTTGCAAGACGGTATAATAGAACCCAGTAACAGCCCGTGGAGTTCTCCTATCGTCGTGGTCACGAAAAAGAATGGTGGCGTTCGGTTCTGCGTCGATTTTCGCAAAATCAATTCCGTATCAATTAAAGACTCTTATCCTTTGCCGTACATTTCGAATATCCTTGACAAGCTTCGCGATAGTAAATATTTTTCGACGCTTGATCTTAAAAGTGGGTACTGGCAAGTGGAGTTAGAAAAAGATAGCAGACCCGTGACGGCTTTTACAATTCCGGGAAAGGGCCTATTTCATTTTGTATCGTTACCTTATGGATTACATAGTGCGGGAGCGACGTTCCAGCGCTTATTAGATTCAGTGATAGGTCCTGAGATGGCGGAATACGCATTTGTATATCTGGATGACATTATTATTTTAGGCAAGACTTTTGAGGAACATTTGAAAAATTTAAGTACTGTTTTCGCGCGTTTACGGGAAGCAGGCCTTCAACTTCAACCAGACAAATGTACTTTTGCCAAACAGAATATAAAATATTTAGGTCATGTTGTCACACCGGACGGCATCCGTACAGACCCGGACAAAATCGCTGCAATTTTAAATGCCGGTACCGTCGGTTCGTACCAAATTTCGCACAACTTACCGTTCCGCTTATAAAATTAATTAAAAAAGATGTGCGTTGGGAGTGGACGACGGAACAAGAAGCCGCATTCGCCGCCGTAAAGAAAGCTCTGACAGAGAGTCCAGTTCTCGCGTGTCCGGACTTCTCCAAACCATTCCAATTACATACCGACGCCAGTGAGAAAGGTTTGGGAGTCGTTTTAATACAAATAATAGAGGGCGCCGAAAGAGTGATCGCCTATGCGAGTAGGACTCTAAGTAAGGCAGAATTTAATTATTCGACGACCCAGAAGGAAGCCCTTGCCGTCGTCTGGGGTATCAAAAAGTTTAAGTATTATCTAGAATTTTACCAATTCACCGTTATTTCGGATCACCAGTGTTTAAGGTTCCTGAATGACTTGAAGAATCCGTCAGGACGACTCAGTCGATGGGCTGTTGATTTACAGCAATATGATTTCGTCATTCAGTACCGAAAAGGAGCGATGAATAATTTAGCCGATTCCCTGTCCCGTGCACCGCTTCCTTTTAAACATGAAACCGATGAAGACGCATGTGCCTTGTTGGAAGAAACGTTTTGTTCTTGGTATAATAAGAAAGTTTCGGATGTTCAGTCGGATCCTGAAAAACATCGAGAATACCGATTAGAAAATGGCAATTTATACAGACACATACCTGATACACAACATACCGATGGAGTGCGCGCATGGAAATTGTGCGTAGCTACACCTGATAGAAATGACGTCCTAAGAGAAATACATGACGCTCCTGAAGCTGGACATCTTGGGGTCGCCAAAAGTATAGCGAGAGCCGCTTCATTATACTATTGGCCAGGGATGTTTAGAGACATCCGTCGATACGTCAATCGGTGCCGATCCTGTAAGCAATATAAATTTAATCAGGGAAAACCTCTAGGCCAGATGTTATTCTCACCTGTTGATTGCCCGTGGGAACAAGTGAGTGTGGACCTCCTCGGACCTTTTCCGCGCTCCAAGAGAGGATTTACTTCATTGCTAGTAATACATGATCGATTCACCAAATGGGTAGAGTGCCAGCCGCTACGCTCTGCCACATCACGAACCGTTATCCAGGCGCTGAAGGAGAAAGTAATATATCGTTTTGGTTGTCCGAAGATCCTGTTGGCTGACAATGGTCCGCAATTTGCCAGTCACAGTTTCACCAGTTATTTCAATGGACTAGGTGTTAAGATAAAATTTAATGCTCCGCATGCTCCGCAATCGAACCCTGTGGAAAGGACAAATCGGGTATTAGGACCTATGATTGCACAGTACATTAACAAAGATCATAGAGAATGGGACCAATACCTACCTCAGTTTATGTTCGCCATCAACACTGCTAAACATGAGTCTACAGGATTCACACCTGCCTTTCTTAATTTTGGTAGAGAACTCATGCCGCCGAGCTCTCTGCGAAGAACCGCTGATGGGCAGTTAATGGATCCTGCTCGACCGAATACCGAAGAGTTGGCCCAAGAGATGTCGAAATTGGACGACTTTTTCAAGATCGTCAGAATAAAATTGGCTCAAGCTTTCCAGAGGCAAAGTGGGCCTTATAATCTGAGACATCGTCCTTACCGCCCTCAAATTGGACAATGGGTATACCACCAGACTCATAATTTATCCGACGCCTCCAAGAAATTTACCGCAAAACTTGCTCCAAAATATGAAGGTCCCTCTAAAGTTATCCAGATCCTGTCCCCGTCTGTTCTCATGTTACAGGTACCAAACAGACGAAAGCCAGTAAAGGTCCATGTGAAAGACATCAAGATTCCGTCCGCCGACGAACTCCAAACCGATCTTCCACCTCCAAATCCGCCGGGAGTAGTGGAGGAAGGCCAGGAGGAAATTTAAGCTCGTGTGTGCTGCCCAATGTACACAGTCGATGCAATGGACTCTTCTAAGAAGCAAGTAAAGACGACAACGCCCCGTCCGTTAGTATCGCCGCCGCCATCCGCCTTAGATGAACGGTACCGTGCGTTATGGGGTACACCGCCTGGGTTGAAGACGCCTGAGCGCCCAATAACGCCTCGTTATCTGGTTTCGCCCGCAACAGTTGCCCTCATGGAGGAAAAGTACCAGACATATTGTTGCCAGACGCCTCCTAAGCCAGAAGTTGCCATGCCGCCCACTAATGAAACGACGATCGATGTGGGACCCACTTTGCACAGTCCCGACGCAGAAGCATATCTGGGGTTTAGACTTCTGCAACTTTTTGGTGCTTCTCCAGTTCCGGATTTATTGTCGCCATTGCCAGCGACGCCTGAAGCAAAGAAAGCACCAGTTATCGATGCTTCCCCTCCGACGATCTCAATTCCTTCGCCGCCTCCCGCACATGGTACCTCGACTTTACCAGTTATTCCTTTTTATTCATACTTTTCCTTGGATATGCCGTTCCTTGGCTCAGACCCTCCGCCGCTGCCGACGATTCCGCCGCCGACCGTTAAACCTCGTCTGGCAAATCCTGGGGCCTGGGTGAAGAAGGAAGGTTCACTGGGAAAAGGAGTCCGGAAGAGGCGACACGGGAATAAGCGGGTCCATGTGCGGGTCAACGGAGTGAGCGTCGTAATGACTCGCCGGGAAGCAGAGATTCATCATGCCAACCTGCAACGTCAGAACAATTAGTGACAGTGCGCGCATATAAGACATCTCAAGTGATGATAGACTGACAAGTGTTAGTTTTTAAATTTAATTTCCCGTTTTTGAACTTTTTGATATGTGATTATTGGGATTTCAATGTTTTCTTTTAAGGGAGGGCCTGTAACGAAGTTCCTCGTTAATTGTACAAATTAACATTTTTTAAGTCCATAATTAATTTACTTGTCAATATTAAATTAAATGTATGTGTGTTATTTTGTTCAAATATTAATTTTGTATAAAGTGATTTGGATGGACCTGTATATATATTCAGTTGTAATCATAATTCATGTTATTTTTAATGGAAAAATACCAAATGTCTACGTCATGCTCAAAGTCGCGGTTCATGTCAGTATCGTGCGCAAATTGTTATGTTTTGAACAAGTTTTTACCTACCTACGTAGGGGGGTTTTCACATATATAAAGGCCCCCATCGTGCGTGTCTCGTTCATTTATTTCTCCGATCCGTCCGCTACCCTATACCTCTCTCTATTCAGCCTTCTAATGGCGTGGAAGAGTCTGGTTCAAATCCTTAGAAACGTACGACTTTCAGGTCTTTTGCATCGTGAAATAGTCGTTTCAAAAATCCGCTAATTTCCGTCCGAATGTGTCTCTTTTACTCAGACCAGGAGTCGTGGGAAAAGCGACACATTACCGCTATAACCCGTATCCCGTAGAAGTCAGACTTTCGATGTCGTGACTGTATTAAAATCCGCATTTAATAATAATTCTTTATTTCAGAGATGTTAAATTTCCAATATTATGTGTAAACGCGCCGTAAATTCAAATAAATTATCGCGCTACCCGAACTGCGATAAATGTAGTTGTATTAGGGTTTCACCGTGTAGCTATTGAATTAATATCCGATCCCGTACCGATTTAATAATTTAGTTTACGATAAATTAGTAAGATTCTTCCTGCGAGCATGTCGTAACATGGAAATAATTTGTATTGATCTGATTGTGCCTTTTATCTCAAATTAACCGATACACATCATATTTCTTGTTCATTTTTGTTTTATATTAATAGATAAAAATGCACCGGGATTTGTAAAGAATAGTTCAGGGGCTAAAGTTGTATATATGTTCAGCCTTAATTTTAATTATGATACAAAGAGGGCACTGATGTGAATTTATTATTATTTAATTGTGTTGACGTTAAGTTAAATTAAATGTATGTATATAAATTGCAAATTGTAAATAGGAATAAATAAAACGTGCATAAGTTTGACATTGTTTCAGTAATAATAAAGACTAGTTATGCTTACTTTTCTCAAATAAGTTTCTATGCGTGTTTTCTTTTTTTTTTTACCGCCCAATAATGAGTAGAAGGAATGTAGTAGATTCAAAAAACATTTGGATACATTAAAACAAAAAGAAGTACTCACATTTTCCACTGTGTTAGTCGAAGAGCTTGTAGTCTCATGTCACAAAAGTCACAACACTTCAACCGCCATATTAAACAATATTTAAATAGTTAATGCCAACTGGACGAATGTCATTCCGCTAGATATTCGTAATATTGGTGCCTGAGTATATAGGCAACCCGAAGTGCTGTAATATTTCGGTGGCATGCAAAAGACTTGTCTTGTAACGTTCGCTTGTGTTACATGTTATAAGTGAAGTAAGCGAGCAGGTTATAAACTTTTTTTACTATAATGAAAAGTATTAAGTAATGATCAAAAATTCCAAATGAATGTGTATTTACCTGTGGTACAGTACGCTCACTTTATGTTCGACGATTCTACGGATGAAGAAAGTCATATTATTGAGAAAATAGAAAATTTTGCAGAACTAACTGTACCAAATATGAACGACAATCAATTTAAAATGCACTTCAGGATGACACCAACTACATTCGAAGATTTAATTTGTAAAGCAGCTACAGTAGCCAGAATCGGCGCAAATAATGTTAATCACGTGGGTCATCCCAGAATTGACATTGAAAAAGAGTGTCTCATTGTTATTTGGTGTCTGGGTAATTTAGAATCATTTAGGTATGTATATATCATACACCATTAGTGAGAGGCTGATTGCTAAATATATTATGGTTTTCTGGTTCTAGATCAGTAGCTGATAGGTTTGGTATTACCAAATCCACTTGTTGGGATGTCTTATACAGAACATCACATCTATTGCTACGACTTAGTATGGAATATAAGATAATTGACTGGCCCAAGCGAGATAGACAAAATATTATTTCCAATCAGTTCAACAGTGATGGCTTTACAGGTAATAGAGTGGACATTGATGTGCATGTTCTAAAGAAGCATAAACAAAATGTATAGCGAAATTAGTGTTGTGGCTATCATTGGGTGCATTGATGGTTCGCATATAAGAATAAGAGCACCAAGGCAAAATAGAAATTCCTACATAAACAGAAAGGGTTACCATTCTATACTGTTACAGCGAGTGTGTGATCATACGAAAGCATTCATCAATGTGTACATAGGGGAAGCTGGGTCAATCCATGACTACACACTGTACAAACGATCAGATCTTTATGTTGGACTTCAGTCGCACAATATACTTGTTTATGATGACAATTACTTGTTAGGAGATTCAGCTTATAAGTTAGCTACCAACTTAATAGTGCCTTTTAAAAATAATGGACTTTTGACTGCTCGCCAACAAAAATTTAACAACATTCACTCTTCAAAAAGAATGAAAATTGAAAATGCATTTGCTTTACTGGATTTACTTACACTTCTTGTTATGACTGCATGCATTTTACATAATGTTTGCATTTTTAATGGAGACATTCCTAATGATCTAATGGACCTGGACCAAGAATTAAGAGAAGAAAGACACAACCACCCACATAATGTGATCGACATCGTTGATGAAGAGTACCTTGCACAGCATGCAGTAGCTACAAGAAATAACATTGCAAATACTATAAGACTGGATAGATAACAAATGTAGCGTTTTATATGGAAATTTAATACAATGTAACTTATTATAAAATAATGTAAAAAAATAATCCTAATAAAGTAACATAAATTATTTTCTTTTGTAAACAAACAATAATAAATCTACATAAAAATAAATTTTGAAAACAGTCTTGTTCTTTATTGAGGTGGTGCAGGCATCTTCTTGACCATTTGGTCAAATAGATCATTAAACCTATCCATTCTAGTCATCTTTTCATTGTGTCTTTGAACAACTGCATTGTTTCTGTCTTTACGTTTTCGTGAAAAGGAACTTTCACCCAACGCATCTTCCCGTGATTGCTTCGCCTTATGTTGCTCCAGATTTTCGCCCTCAACATTTTGCTTAGTGATTTTGCTCTCCATATCTTCTGCATTTACTTTCAAACCACTTATATTAGTACACGTTGCTTTTGGTGTAATTTCTGGAAGGCAATGCATAATATTATTCATTAAATCAAAAAACTCCTAGTGTCGCCTTTTTATTCCAGTTCCGTTGTTGTTTAACAAGATGCTCTTATACGTGCGTTTTAAACTTTTCCATTTTGATTCTACATGATCTGCAGCAAATATTCTATTGAATTTTTCGCTGCACTGCTTCGCAATTTTCAGCCAAAGATTTTTTTTTAAATCTTTGTTAAAGTTGTCACGTTCATAGTGTTCTTCTATTGCAGTTATTAGAAAGATAGTTGCTTCTCGAGTCCACATTTTATGAGGAGTATTTGAGTCTGATTCATCTACTGAAGAATATTCTATTTCTTCTGCATTGGCTTCATTGTTACAGGTAGGTATTGTTATATTAAATTCTGCACATACCGTTTCAGTTTGCGGAATATATATGAGATCTCCACCTTTACAAATCAATTAGATTAATATCAATTCATACTTTCACATAAAGGTAACTTACGTTCTTTATGTTGTAACAATAGTTTACCATCATTTATAAACACAGTATTATCAGTGGTGTACACCACTTCGTACTTGCTTTTTTTTATTTCTTCGTCCATTATACCTTCTTGACACTGACTTTTTGTGGGAATTTGCAATTAAGGTTAGGTCATCTGTGGTTAGGTTCTTTTCACAATCTGTGCTACTGCGCATGTACGCTCTATTAGCCCAGCTTCGCGAGGTGGTGCAGGTAGAGTGAACTCTTTTCGCTCCACTCCGAAATAACCGAACGAATTTTACAATGCACTATTTGCTCCGAGGGTAATAAACGAACAACCAAACATAACTCGGAGTGAACGGTGTGATTGGAGTTCAATATCCGAACGCAGCTAATGAATAATAATTTGCGAAACTTTCTAATATATGTACTTGTCTGATTTTATATATTTCGTTTAATTATCAACTGTAATTCTCCAGGAGTTATAGAATTGTGTAATGAATTTAATGTTGCGAATGAAATAGCAGTTTCGATATTGTTAATTAAATTTTGAATCAATTGTAATTGTATGATTAAATTATCAATAATAATTGAAAAGTATAAAACTTGTTCTATATTGTTTATTTCTTCAGATAGATTATTAACATGTGTATGTTATATATTTTGATTTACTTTCAATTTTTCAAAATTATCGTGATGCACTTGGATTACTTCTTTCAGTAAAGTTTGTTATCCTTTTACTACTATTTGAGTTTTTTCATTGTTTTTATTTATTTCATCCAATTGCGAAACGATAGTTGCCTCGTCATCAGAATCTAAAGTGCCAAATAACCACTTTGAAGCCGTACCAACGACATTGAAATAAACCTCTTTTAGAACGTGTTGGTTGTTTTGAAAAAGGATTCAATTTATTTGTTAGAGAATTTATTGAGTTATTAATTTTATTTATAATATTAATGAAAAATGATTGTGAATTGTTATATCGAGTTTGTTCTTTGCGATGATGAGTTTATTTTGAATATCAAAAATAGAATTTTCTGGGAGAGTTAAATTAATGTAATAAAGAAATGTATGTTTTCCACTAATTATTTTAGTTTGACCAACCTGTATTGGAAGGATTGGGTTTTTTATTCGTTCTATCCTGATACAACAGGTTTGATCCGTAAGTAAGACTAATATTGGTAGAAGTAGGTTGATAGGTACCACGTTGTTTTGTGCCTGAAACAATACGTTGTGGTTTAAGCAACTTTTGATGATATGTTTTGCCATTTGATGTGATTTTATTACTATCAACTAAAACAGGATTAATAAGATTGACATATGGTTGAGTACTTTTCTTTGAGTTTGGAAATCTAGTTTCTTTACGAAAAAGTGGTCGTTCTACATTAATTTCGGGTACTTTTCAGTTAATATCTATTTTTGAATATTTTCTTCTCTTTTATTAATTAGATTTTTACTAATGATTGAGTTCAATATTTTCAGGTTTTCTGCGTGGTCCCGAATATATTCAGTGGCTTCAACTTGTTCACTTAACTCGAAGGGATTTTTATATAGTCTAGCTTTCCACGAACAATTTGAAAAGGTTTATAACCTGTTGCGCTATTATTGTATGAAAGAATTACGTGGTTCGTGACATTTGCTATCCTTATACGGTGTCTTTTTATTTTGTTAAATGCTAAGACTTTCACCAAGAGTTGAGTGGAATCGTTCAACAGGACTATTGCTATTAGGATTATACATGGTTGTATGATGTAATTCAATTTTGTGGGTATTACAGAGATCTTGAATAACTTCGTTTTTAAATTCTGTTCCGTTATCACGGGTTATTCTTCGAGGTATGCCAAAGTGACATAAAATGTAGAATTTTGTGTTATTTCTATCGAATTTGAACTATGGATAAGATAAGCTTGTCCAAACTTTGAAAAACTGTCTATTATTGTGAGAAAACATTGTCCTGAGTATTTATTAGTATCCATGTATATGTGGTCGAATGGTTCATATCCTAACGGCGTCGACTTGAATATAACTTTTGTTGGATGTCGTTCATACTTAAACTTTTGACAAATATCACAAATATTAATATAGTCTCTGACATCTTTATCAATGCTAGGCCAGTAGTAGGTTTGTTTTAAAGCTCTTAGAATTTCTTGAATACCTCGATGACATGTTTTTGTTTCGTGATATTGTTGTAATTTTAATTTACAATCATCTTTGTCAAAAATGTCGGGAACTAATTTATTTGAGATTACTAGAGTAAAAGATTTGTTTTTGAAATAATTTTGGACGATTTGAATAAAAGGGAGGGATTTCTATATCTTTAAGGTAAAAATGGATACAGTAGTGTTTTTTTTTTTTTGGTTCAAAAAATTCTTTTATAATATCTAAGCACTGGTCTTTTAAGTATTGTCGTGAAACTGTAAAATGTATACGACTATTGTATTGTATTTGTATCATCACAGTAGTCAACAATTAATATTCTGTTTAATTTTGGATTCAATTTTGCACGTTTTTGCTTAGGTACGTGGACCAAATATTTTTAGATGAGAATCTACTTTTTCGCCTGTCCATATTTTTTATTGATATTCTCGTTTATAGACAGTTCTGATGTAATTAAACTTGGCATATAAAATATTTTTAGCTTAGGTACTGGGTGCGGAATCAAATATGTCATTGTTGTTTTCTGTTTTCTTGCCAAATATCGGAAAAATATATATCTTCGCATAATCCTTTTTATTAATCCAATTGCTTGTCAAACTTTTTAAGATGTATAGAGTGTCGTACCCGATAATAATAGGATGATCAACTTGGGGAAAGTAAATCGTGTCTGGATCAGTTGAACTCTGTTTCAAAATAGTGTATATGTTTTGATTTACCTTATTATTATCCAACGATGTGCAAGTTAAATATTTTAAAAAAAGAATTTATTTTTGAAAAATATTTATTGAGCAAAATACATATTGCTGTGACAGCAGTATACTTTATTGGCGAAAAATATAAGAAAAGATATGAAGAATACACCGCCCCACTTGGTTGCGGCGTCAATTGTTTATATTTATTATAAATAATGTTATTGCCACACGCTGGGCATCGCCAAATAAAATATATATGCTGTGACAACATATATTTGTGGGTATAGTCTTTTGTATATGCTGTACTCTTAAAATTATTCTTTATACACCAAAAACTTATAATTGGTTTTGTATTTTATTTTATATTGTTGAAGCATGTACTTAATAACTATTGTGGGTTCTGGCAATGTATGTGGTTCCTTCTCCTTCACTGGTGATCTTTCTCTTACTCATAATAGGGAAAAGGTAATAGTTTTGTTCAAAGAAAAACTGAATGTCTATACAACATAATCATATACCTTTTTATTTAGTAATTTGTAGATTCAAATAATTTTTTTATATTTATATTTATATACACTTTTATGCTCTGAACAAATACATAATTTAGAATGCTCATATCATTTATACCTAATGTCGGTTGTAATGTATGTAAATATTTTTTTTATTTATTTATTTATTTATGATGCTAAACAAAAATATAAATATTTATCCTGTAAATAAATAAATGTAAACTTTTATTGTACATTGATAGTGATATTTATCAATGTAATTATATTTTTTTTATTGGCTTCAATTAATTGCCTTAGACAACCATTTGCACATTTTGTATCTAGCTCTTAATCTTTGCCTTGTGAAATTTTTAATTAATTATTAGCTTAACTTGAAAAAGATTAATGATGCATGCCTAGACAATACCATGAAGAAAATGCTCATTCGCACGTAGCATCTCTCCAACTGCCTAACACCATTAGTCCTATTTTGTTGTAATTCCAACTTTATGAATTAAAAGAAAACCTTACAGGATAATATATTTGCTTATCTATATTGTCCAACATTACATTGATTAATCATTTGCACGTAAAAACCAATGTCTGTCTAACAATTTGTATAACTTCTTTTCAAAAAAAAACTTACTTGCTATCTTTAAATATTTCATCAAAATATTCACTTTGAATGTCCATATTGAACGTTTCAGAATTTAAATATATTAATAAAAGAAAATTTATTATGAATGAAAGTGATAAAGAAATAATGAAAACTACTATTCTACAATGTAACAATTATTTATAGCGTCTTATTCTTTCGGAGTCGTAATAAGAAGTCTCTCTTGTCGGATCTTGTTTTCCAATTTATACCCGAAAAAAAACTCTACGTTGACTATTGCGCCCTCTAGTCCATATTTTAGGTTGGCATTGGAATACACGTTCCAGTGAAGTCGCTGCCCGCATATTGCCGTCTTGATACACGCACACATACACATACCGTTCTGACAGTTCTTTATTCACTAAAACGTCAACATTTCACAAATTGTTTTCTTATTCAAAAGTCTTTTCTGCCTCGTACAGCATGTCCAACGGTAGGTTTATTCTTGTTGTTAATACCATCCTTCTTTGTATTCGTCAATGAATTTATTGCCTTGTTTATTGTTCGATACATATTTTTTCTTCCCATTTATTAATGTCAATTTCACATTTCTTTTAGCTAGATTGCGATTTGGTAAAATGGGAAACACGTTGGAGATAACTATTATTTTTCTTCCCGCACTGCCTGTACCTGGAGGACACGTTTGTTTCTTCACTGTATCTCTGTCCTCTATCCATGATCTTTCCATTGGTAAAATGTCGATCTGCAATAAACTTTACACAAGTTTTATATATATTTTTTTCTCTTTTGTAGGTCATGAAACTGTACACGTCTGTTTCCAGTCTCTGAAGCATTGTGTTACAAACAAATCATAAACACATATACTTTTTATTTATGATATCAGCTACCTTTTAATACAAAATGTTATTGCTGATCGTTTTTTACGTTTTACATATTTTTATATCCTTTTCTTAGTCTAGTTATAAGCTAAGGTAAATTTTATCTTTTAATACAATTTAGTTCTTAAACTCTTTCATAAAGTTTTATTGCTTTATGCATGTAAATCATAATGATTTATTCAGTCATATTTACCTTTCTTACATATCGTCTTTCATCTTTTTCATGATATATAAACCATACATTTTGTGTATCTTTTCTACAAAAGAAATATATTACTTATATTTATTTTGTCTTTTATTTCATTTTTATTTAATAAATTTTTATTCTACATTTTTCACTATTTATTTGAATAATAATAGTTTTTAAATCACTTTCTTGTATATTGACCATGTGTATGCAACTTTGTATACATCCATGTAATTTTTGTTGCATATTTTTACTCAATCATATTTATTTTATTTCAAAACTTAAACTAATCCTTAAAGCTATTCTTATTTTATAAACTTGCGAGTTCACGGCATATTCCCTTGGTTATTATATTTTGTCGTGAATCGTCAACAATGATTATTAAAGCATGAACGACACGTATAATAACCATTGTGAAAACTCGCACAAATGATTATTAATTTTCTACGTCTATATAATCATAAAGCATAGATATGTGATATTTTCCTTTGATCCTTTCGCTATCTATTTCTTGTAGCTCGTACGTTACATCACTCAAAATTTTATTTACTCTATATGGGCCTCTGTACGGTAAGTCCAACTTTGCACACTTGTTTAAATTTCTCCTCCCCAACCTGTAGTTTTTTACCACTACCAGATCTCCAATTTGGTATGTCTTGTGTTTTCTTATCTTTTCATTTTCTATTCTCATGTATTTTTCTGCAATATTTGCTTGTCTTTGTTTACCTTGATTTGTCAATTCTTCGATATTATCCACGATTGGTGTTTCTTGATTCCAAGGTCTCGGTGGATGTCTCCCATGCATTAATGTATAAGGACTTATATTTGTCGTTACACTAGGTAAGAAATTTATATTGTTTTCCACCTCTTCTATGTATTGCACCCAGGCATCGTGTCTTTCGTGCGTTAACATTCTTAAGTGCCTCGTCACTTCTTGTATGTACCTCTCACTAGGATTTGCTTGTGGATGCCTTATGCTAGTGAAAATTACCTCTATGTCCATCTCCCTCAATTCTTGAATGAATCTCATATTGTTGAAGTATGAAGCGTTGTCTACCAGTAATTTTCTTATCCGTCCATGGTCATTTATAAATTGATTCACACAATTTATTGCTGTTTGAGTGTTATATCTTCTCGTCGGATATAATTTTACATATTTTGTTAAAATGTCTACCATTACAAATATGTTGCAATATCCTTGCTCTCCTGGTATTAAATTCCCCAGAAAATCAGCAGCTACCAGATCAAGTTTATTTTCTACTCGTATACTATGTATGCTGTTCTGATTTACTCTGTTTTTATACTTTCCTAATAAACATTGTCTACATTTTCTATTCTCTGTGGCAATTAAATTTTTATCTCTCAGAGAATAAAATTGCTCTCTGAAAACAAGAAATGTTTTTCTATTTCCAGGATGCCCTAAATTATTATGTATGTTTCTAACGATACTTAATGCTAAATTTCTATCTAAAACTATTAAATTCTTATCACCTAAAGTCTTATATACTATGTTATTTCTTATATTATATCCTCTGTATTCTCCTTCTCTTCGTATTTTTCTTTTTATTTCAAGAATTTCTTCAGTTTGTTGACATGCTTCAATGCTCTGTCGACTGTATATTTCTGGTGCATGATCCAAGTTATAATTGTTGACTTGGTATGCATTTTGCTGCTTTATCCCTCCTTGAGCTCTACTCAATGCATCTGCAACAATGTTGTCTGTGCCCTTTCTATGCCTTATTCTAAATGAATATTCCGAGAATAAAAGTGACCATCTATATATTCTTGAGTTGTTGAATCTGGTCTTCATAAGGAAAATTAATGACAAATGATCCGTCTCAACTAAGAAGCTATTTCCCAGTAAATAGTATTTTAATTTGGATACTGCATGAACCAAAGACAAAAGCTCTTTTTCTGAAATCGTGTAATTTAACTCGTATCCCTTCAAAATCCTTGATAAGAAACAGATTGGCTTTTCCACACCATTTCTTATCTGTAGTAACTCTGCAGCTATTGCATTATTTGATGCGTCGCATCTTAAAATAAATTCTTCATTAAAATCAGGCAAATTTACCATTAATGCTTTGCAAAAATTCTCTTTCACTTCTTCAAATGCTTTGAGAGTTTCAGGAGTCCATTTAAATTTTACTCCCTTCTTTATCATTCTGAAAAGCATGTAAGTTTGATCAGATATTCTCGGAATAAAATGTTTATAATAATTTATCATTCCCAAGAATCCTCTGAGCATTTTTATGTTCTTTGGTCTGGGATACTTTCTTATTGCTTCCGATTTTTCTTTTTCTATAGTGATTGTTTTACCATCTATTATATACCCTAGATAGTTTATTTTATTTTTATAAAATTCACATTTTTCAATGTTAACTTTTAAATCGTTTTCTGCTAACGTATTTAAAACCTTTTCTACCGATTCTTTGTGACTCTCTAAATCTTTATTAAATATCAGTATGTCATCCACATAATGAGAAACGTACTCCTCGTGTGGATCTAAAATTTGTTGCATGGCTCTGACCAAAGCGGCTGTCGCTGTTGATAGGCCAAACGGAACGACTCTATACGAATAGACTAATGAATTGAACATAAAGGAACAATACTTTCTTGAGTCCTTGTGTAATGGTACCAGCCAAAAAGAACTCTTCAGATCTATTTTTGTAAACCACCTTGCATCAGTACACCTTGTTAATAAGGTCTCTATACTCTGCGGAGCTTCAAAATTAGGGGAGGTCCTTGAGTTAAGGCCCCTTGCATCAAGACATAAGCGTAATTTTGTTTCTTTCTGATTACCTGTGTTTTTCTTTACTACCACTACTATTGGATTTATAAATGTTGATTCTGTTCTTTCTATAATTTTATTTTTTAACATTTCTTTAATTTCTAATTTGACTTGTTCTCTGTATTTATTGGGGACAGGATAATTTTTGACTTTAAAAGGTTGTGTTTCATCTACTTTGAGCCTGTGTTCATAGCCTTTTGCTAAACCAGGTTTATTATCAAATAACTCTTTATATTTACTGACAAGATTGCTCACATGGCTTATGTATTGTTTATCGCAATTTAAATTCGTACCATCCCTATATTGCGTGAAGTCCTCACTTTGACGATGCTTCACAGGATGTGCACACTTATTGTCTAATAAACTACTATCCATTTTATTTGTGAGATTTTGTTCAGCATTATTTATATATAAATTATTAATTAATATTTCCTCTTCCTGTGTTTCCTTACACCAGGAGGTTATTGAATTTTTAATATGAAATGTTTTGTTTTCCATATTTATTTTTGTACCGTATTGACTTAAAAAGTTTATCCCCAAAATACAATTGCTGTTCAAATTAGGCACTATTATGAATTCTGTTAATAATTTTAAACTACCTATTCTAACATTTATACAAAAAACTTCATCTATAGTAATGATGTGTTTCTTATTTGCATTTATTAAATTTACTTTTCTTATAGGCATATAATATCCTAATTTTTCTATGTCTTTGTCTATAATACTACTATCTAATAATGATAATTGCGCTCCTGTGTCTAATAATGCTTCTATTTCTTCATTCCCTATTTTTACTGTTATATGTGGTAATTCCGTCGTGATTTTCTTTAGATCGTCAAAGTTATATACATTTTGTATCTTCTTTTTCTTCTTGACTGGCCTTTCTAAAAATCCAACGAAGTCGCGTTTGAGTAGGTAGAATTTACCTATTCTTTGTTTGTCGGTAGTTGTCTTGAATCCTTGGGTATTGCCCCTTTTGATTCTGTCTTTTCTTTCGTATTTATTTCCTTCTTCTCTTCATTTATTTGAACGTTGTTCACTCTTCTTTCCCTCTCAGGGTTTCTTTCTTCCTTCCCATAATTCTGTTCTTTCTTCCTCTCATTTTCATAATTTCTTGTTTTATTATTTGAATATGGATTGTTCCCATAGCTTGATTTATTATATGTATATGGGTTGTTTCCATAATTCTGTTTGCCCTGGTTTTGATTGTACCCATTATTGTTGTACTGTTTATTTTGATTATATCGAGGTGTATTGTTTGTATGTGGATTATTTCCATTGTTGTTGTTGTTATTATAATTTCTGGGTGGATTGCTTGTATATTTGACATTTCCATAATTATTGTTGTTTCCCTTTTCATCCACATCGTCTAATCTCTTGACCAGTTCCAGTAATCCTTCAATGTTATCAATTCCTTGAAGTGCTACCGCCTGTGTAACGTTGTGGTCAAAGTGTGCTGCTAGCTGTGAGACAATATCGCTCTCTTCAATGGTTGGTTGTATGTATTTAAGAAAAGAATATTTTCGTATGATGTAGTTTTCTCGAGAAGATCCAGCCCTGTATTTGCCGAACACTAAATCGTGTCTAATTTTCCTCTGCTGAGTCTGTCCCCAGTACTGTCTCACAAAACGAATCTCAAATTCTTTGAAGTCTACTACTTCATCTATTATCATGTCGTACCACTGAAGTGCATAATCCTTCAAACAACCTCTTATGAAATGTAGCTTTGACATCTCATCAGATATTCCCCTTATATACGTTTTTATCGTTCTCATAAACGCCATAGGATTATCTTTGTAAAATCCTGAGAATTTTGGTATATTCTCTGCGCTACCAGGTATTTGTGTCAAAGATACACTAGGTGTACTAACCCCATGTACTTTGTTCTCTAACCCTTTGATAGTGTTTTCAAAGGTTAAAGTTCTATTTTGTAAGGTCAACATTGTGTCAGTACAAACACCATATTTTATTTTGCAATCTTCCACTTGGTGTGAAAGTTCTTGTATTTGCTCTTGATATTCTACATTATTCCCTTTAACTTTATTTTCAAGAGAATTTATTTTCTCATCTACCTTATTAAAACCAGCTTGTGTTTTGGCAGACCTTTCGTTGATTTCTTTTATTAAGAATGTGCCTTTACCTTCACATTTCTTTTCATTAATGTTTATTTGTTTGTTTAAAGTTGAAACTGACTGTTCTAACTTTAATTCTACTTTTGCATTTAGCTCTAAAGTTTCCTTTCTTAACTCTGCGAAACCTGCGTCTATTTTAGCATTGATTTTTTCTAATCTTTGATTGTTTTCCTCAAATTTCCTGTTCATACTCAAATTATTTTGTTCTAGTTTTCGATTTAAATTCTTATCATTTTCTTCTATTCTACTGAATAGTTTATTGAAAAGATTCTCAATTTTTTGTTCACCAGCTATGCCACTGATGCTTTCTGTTTGTATGCTACCTTCAAGTGTTCGATCCTCTGATTCAGGTTTTTCTGACTCTGAATCAGAAGATACCGGACGATTGTCCCTGTACTGTGTGAACTGTGAACCTTCACCATTATTCTTATCCTTCTCTGCCATTTTTATCTTATTTCTAACTTATAAATTAATAACGAAACTTATCTAATTAGATACTATTCCTCCTTCTTTATCCCTTTCTAAATAAGAGAAATTGATAATTCACCAGTAAATGAAAATTAAAAGTATTCTGTCTCTAAATTGGACACTGAATAACTATTCTATTTACTAATGAATAGAAAAAATGAAACAAACTTGTACCAATTATTTGGACAAAATAAATTATTATTTTTTTTGTTTAATCATAAAAAAACAAAATTGCACTGCTTCAGAACGTTGAGCGTTGTGTAAATAATTATTAACAAACGAGAAAATGAATACAATGCTCCACTATGTTAAGCGACATTAATTATATATTTTTTTTTTTTAACAATTATGAAAAGTGATACTTTGCCTCTCTATGTTGGGCGTTAAATAAATATATGATTAATAAACAACAAGAAAAGGAATACATTGCCCCTCTTCGTTTGGGCGCCAAATTAAATATTAACAAATGACAAGAAAAGGAATACATTGCCCCACTACGTTGGACGCCAAATTAAATATGCTGTGACAGCAGTATACTTTATTGGCGAAAAATATAAGAAAAGATATGAAGAATACACCGCCCCACTTGGTTGCGGCGTCAATTGTTTATATTTATTATAAATAATGTTATTGCCACACAATGGGCATCGCCAAATAAAATATATATGCTGTGACAACATATATTTGTGGGTATAGTCTTTTGTATATGCTGTACTCTTAAAATTATTCTTTATACACCAAAAACTTATAATTGGTTTTGTATTTTATTTTATATTGTTGAAGCATGTACTTAATAACTATTGTGGGTTCTGGCAATGTATGTGGTTCCTTCTCCTTCACTGGTGATCTTTCTCTTACTCATAATAGGGAAAAGGTAATAGTTTTGTTCAAAGAAAAACTGAATGTCTATACAACATAATCATATACCTTTTTATTTAGTAATTTGTAGATTCAAATAATTTTTTTATATTTATATTTATATACACTTTTATGCTCTGAACAAATACATAATTTAGAATGCTCATATCATTTATACCTAATGTCGGTTGTAATGTATGTAAATATTTTTTTTATTTATTTATTTATTTATGATGCTAAACAAAAATATAAATATTTATCCTGTAAATAAATAAATGTAATCTTTTATTGTACATTGATAGTGATATTTATCAATGTAATTATATTTACTGTGACTTACATATATATCTATACGTAAAACGTATATGCATATATGCATGTGTTTGAGATACACACATACATTAAGTGCTATTGTCGACAATCGAACGCACAGACACCGGTGTTTCGACCTATGAGGTCTCATCAGTGTGCGTGGAGATTCTCGACAATAGCTTCAAGACTTAAATCGCTGCTTATGTCATTTTAGCGTGTTAAATGCTTTAACACGCTAAACACGCTAAAATGACATAAGCAGCGATTTAAGTCTTGAAGCTATTGTCGAGAATCTCCACGCACACTGATGAGACCTCATAGGTCGAAACACCGGTGTCTGTGCGTTCGATTGTCGACAATAGCACTTAATGTATGTGTGTATCTCAAACACATGCATATATGCATATACGTTTTACGTATAGATATATATGTAAGTCACAGTAATTATTTACTGCTTGATGTTAGTTTTAACATCCATGTGTTCACACTTTTCATTTTCGTAATTATATTTTTTTTATTGGCTTCAATTAATTTCCTTAGACAACCATTTGCACGTGTTGTATCTAGCTCTTAATCTTTGCCTTGTGAAATTTTTAATTAATTATTAGCTTAACTTGAAAAAGATTAATGATGCCTAGACAATACCATGAAGAAAATGCTCATTCGCACGTAGCATCTCTCCAACTGCCTAACACCATTAGTCCTATTTTGTTGTAATTCCAACTTTATGAATTAAAAGAAAACCTTACAGGATAATATATTTGCTTATCTATATTGTCCAACATTACATTGATTAATCATTTGCACGTAAAAACCAATGTCTGTCTAAGAATTTGTATAACTTCTTTTCAAAAAAAAACTTACTTGCTATCTTTAAATATTTCATCAAAATATTCACTTTGAATGTCCATATTGAACGTTTCAGAATTTAAATATATTAATAAAAGAAAATTTATTATGAATGAAAGTGATAAAGAAATAATGAAAACTACTATTCTACAATGTAACAATTATTTATAGCGTCTTATTCTTTCGAAGTCAGAAATCTTCCTTTCGGAGTCGTAATAAGAAGTCTCTCTTGTCGGATCTTGTTTTCCAATTTATACCCGAAAAAAAACTCTACGTTGACTATTGCGCCCTCTAGTCCATATTTTAGGTTGGCATTGGAATACACGTTCCAGTGAAGTCGCTGCCCGCATGTTGCCGTCTTGATACACGCACACATACACATACCGTTCTGACAGTTCTTTATTCACTAAAACGTCAACATTTCACAAATTGTTTTCTTATTCAAAAGTCTTTTCTGCCTCGTACAGCATTTCCAACGGTAGGTTTATTCTTGTTGTTAATACCATCCTTCTTTGTATTCGTCAATGAACTTATTGCCTTGTTTATTGTTCAATACATATTTTTTCTTCCCATTTATTAATGTCAATTTCACTTTTCTTTTAGCTAGATTGCGATTTGGTAAAATGGGAAACACGTTGGAGATAACTATTATTTTTCTTCCCGCACTGCCTGTACCTGGAGGACACGTTTGTTTCTTCACTGTATCTCTGTCCTCTATCCATGATCTTTCCATTGGTAAAATGTCGATCTGCAATAAACTTTACACAAGTTTTATATATATATTTTTCTCTTTTGTAGGTCATGAAACTGTACACGTCTGCTTCCAGTCTCTGAAGCATTGTGTTACAAACAAATCATAAACACATATACTTTTTATTTATGATATCAGCTACCTTTTAATACAAAATGTTATTGTTGATCGTTTTTTACGTTTTACATATTTTTATATCCTTTTCTTAGTCTAGTTATAAGCTAAGGTAAATTTTATCTTTTAATACAATTTAGTTCTTAAGCTCTTTCATAAAGTTTTATTGCTTTATGCATGTAAATCATAATGATTTATTCAGTCATATTTACCTTTCTTACATATCGTCTTTCATCTTTTTCATGATATATAAACCATACATTTTGTGTATCTTTTCAACAAAAGAAATATATACTTATATTTATTTTGTCTTTTATTTCATTTTTATTTAATAAATTTTTATTCTACATTTTCCACTATTTATTTGAATAATAATAGTTTTTAAATCACTTTCTTGTATATTGACCATGTGTATGCAACTTTGTATACATCCATGTAATTTTTGTTGCATATTTTTACTCAATCATATTTATTTTATTTCAAAACTTAAACTAATCCTTAAAGCTATTCTTATTTTATAAACTTGCGAGTTCACGGCAATATGTTCCCGTTCGAGAGGTTTACCGGTCGAGAACTCGTATCTAACTAGAGTATACATCTCATGAATATTATTACAATGTGTTACAAACGTGCTAACTACATATTTTCTTAATGCTATTTTAATTCTAATGAAGAGTCCTTATCGTTGTGCATTGTTCTTGGTTTCACAAGGACGGCGTCGTCCCACAACATGTAACGCCTCCCTTCTCAGATGGAAAACTACGTTGACGAGCTCCTTAACTGGTCAACGGATGGTTACCTGGAATTTCCGGCGCCTCAGCTACTGTTGTATTTTCTTTACATATTATTTTTTTCGACAAAAAAATAATACATATAACACACAGAATTAAAGTTATTAATATGCTCCAAATGGTAATTGGGTGATTGTGGGGTTTCACGTTGTCCATAGCTTGAACTTTGTCTTGTAGTTCTTGAAATTTTTCATGCAACTTCGTGACGTTCCTCTATTGGGTGTTTTTGATTCCATTTTCTCTCTCTTCTCGTTTTTTCTTGTTTTACGTGGTAAGGGCGGTTGTTGATTTTCGGTAGGTTTATCCATTTATTTGCTGAATGTGTTTGTCCTAGGGTCCCAATCGTTGTATCATCTATTTTATACATTGTGCATCTTCCTGGTCCAAGTTTCCTGTGACCGCTTTTATAATATTTCCTAGAATATTGAATGCCCCTGTTTTTCTTTTCTTGCTTTCGATGGGTAATATTTGCCTTAATTTAGTTCTCATTGTTTTCGTTCCATGTATTAGGTAATATCTTTTCGTAATTCTGGATTTCCATTAATTGATTAGCATTATAGATTTTTAATTCCAATACGGATCTTGCTAGTTTACAGTGTTCTTCTATTTGTTGGACTTCAAGGATTAAATGGTTTAATTTATAGATATTTACGAGGTTCCAATATGTTCGTATTTTGTGGGCCTTTCCCAATTTTATAGGTAACAATTCTGGTGTCTGTTCGTTCTAATTTCTTTATTTTTATGCTTCCTGTAGCTCCGTAGGCGAGGCCGCAAGCTCTGTAACAATGCCATGTTTTAGGTTTTTGGTATGGACCTTTCTTTCTTTATTTTTGTCGTCAGTAATTAATGCAGTATTGTCCGTGTTAATTTGTTTAATCGTAAATGGACCTTGATAAGCTTCGGATATTTTATTTCTATTTGAAATTCTTTTGACATAAACTTTTTCGTTGACTTGGAACGGCTTTAATTTGGCATTTTCGTTGCGTTTATTAATAGTTTCTATTTTGTTCTCTTGCATTTTGTCGCCTAGATTTTCATATAATAATTTAAGACGTGTTACACCCGCAACAACGTCGAAACTAAATTTTACTGACCAGGTGAGTCACAGTATAAGGAGATCTCGATAGTGTGGTGGTAGGAATTGAGAAACGCAGGGCCGAGCTAGCTCTAGTCGCAGATGGCGTGACGGTTCAGATAACTAAACTTAAGAAATCAGCGTCGGTAGCGACGACGCAAGCGACGTTGTCCGGGCACCAGGACACTATGCTACCTTACGGTAACCTACCTGCGTTCCCTACTGATCTGCCACTGGCTGTGTCCCTCCAGCGGGTTTCCTACGGATCACCCTGTATAGGTCGGCTGCGCCAAACCTTATTCAAATGCTTGTCACAATAATAATAAAGAAAAACAAGATATGTTGAGGTAAAACGATGTGTAGAAAGTTCTATATTAAATTGTTAGTTTTTTTTTGAAAATATATTAAACCAGTCAGAATGAAAATTGAAAATATACTAAACAAGTCAGAATGAAAATTGAAAATATACTAAACAAGTCAGAATGAAAATTGAAAATATACTAAACAAGTCAGAGTGATATTGTGAAAGTATTAAACAGTCGGATTTAATTATTAGTGAATCTTAAATACTATTGACATAACCTCTGCGCATCGGCAGGGAATGGTCGGCAGCAGAAACGTTTCGTCGCCTCACAGGCTATTCTACAAATGATATTATACAAGTGCCACAACCGGCGATGTTCTATGATATGTGTTTTATGATACACAATTATATAGAAAGTTGATTTAAGATTAGCACTTAAGACTTAAAAAAAAATAATTAAGAGAAGGGAAAAACGTTAAATTTACAAAATCATGGTTTTGATTACAAAATCAAAATTAAGAATTAATTAAAGTAACTTGTTTACAAATGTTAAGTTATTAAATGACGCTTTGCAAAAAAACGAAGGAAAATTTAGTATTTAACACAAAACAATCTACTGAGCTTACGGTATAGAATTTACAATTGCATAAATAATTTTAAATAGCTCAGAAATTTTAAAAAACATACATAAAAGTCAAAGTTTTAACGGTAATGAATTTTCTAGAGTTTTTATTAAAATAAAAATTCAACACATCAACGAGAGCCCTAATCAACTCTTACTTAGGGTCACTCTGTATACAGCAATAACAATTTGCAATTTTAAACAGTAATTTAAATAGGATTACACGTGACCTCGCAATTGATTAAGTGGTGCATTAGGTATCTTATAACCACCCAAATAGTCTTAGATCAAACAAAAGTAAGGTTATAACATGCTCGCTTGCTTACGTAATGCCAGCGTAATACAAAGCGAACGCTATAAGACAAGTCTTTTGAATGCCTCCATTATATTGCGGAAAACACAAGCACCTCGGGTTGCCTATACACGCAGGCACCAATATCGCGAGATTCTAAACGTCTAGCGGAATGACATCATTGTAATTTCGCCCGGTCGGCATTATTTATAGACGTAAATATGGCGGTTGAAGTGTTGTGATTTTGAGGCATGAGACTACAAACTCTTCGGCTAGCACAGTGAAGAACGTGAGTACTTCTTTTTGTTTTAATGTATCTTAACGTTCATTGAAAATACTACATTCCTTACACTCATTACTTATCGGTGAAAAGAAAACACGTATGGAAACTTATTTGAAAAAAAATAAGAATAACTAGTCTTTATTATTACTAAAACAATATCAAAATTTATACACACTTATTTAATCATATTTACAATTTACGCACATACACAAAGTCGTACAATATGTACACAATTAAATATAAAAATAAATTTACATCAGTGACCTCTTTAAATCGTAATTAAATTAAGATTGAACATGTGTTCAACCCTATCCCCTGAACTGTCACTTACAAATCCCAATGCATTTTATCATCCTTAATATGAAACAAAAATAAACAAGAAATGAGATATATCTCGGTCAATTTGAGATAAAAGATGCATTCAGATCAATTTAAATTATTCTACAAATTATTTCTATTTTACGACATGCTCACATGAAGAATTTACTAGTTTATCGTGAATTAAATTATATTTTGGTACGGACACGGATATTTATTCAATAGCTTCGCGGTGAAATACTAATACGTCTATTTTATCACGGATTCGGCAAGCGCGGGTGTTTAGACGATAATTTATATAAATTCGCGGTGCGCGTTTACGCATAATATCGGAAATTTAACGGTCGTAAAAATCCCTGAAATAAATAATTAATATTAAATTCGGGTTTTATGACGGTCACGACATTTAAAAGTCTGACCTAGACGGGATGCGGTTTATAATGGTAATATATCACTCTTCCCACGGCTCATGAGGCCTGAGTAAAAGGGACATATTCGGGCGAGATTAGCGGATTTTAAAACGACTGTTTCACGATACGGAGACCTGAAAGCAGCACGTTTCTAAGGATTTAACCAAGTCTCTTCCACGCCATCTGGAGGCTGAATAGAGAGAGGTGTAGGGTTTCGGATAGGTCGGAGAAGTAAATGAACGAGGCACGCTCGATGGGGCCTTTTATATGTGAAAACCCCCTACGTATGTAGGTAAAAACCTGTTCAAAACATAAAATTTGCACACGATACTGACGTGAAACACGCGACTTTGAGCATGACGTAGACATTCGGTATTTTTCCATTAAAAATAAGTAAATAACATGAATTATTACAAACAACTGAACATACATACAGGTCGATCCAATCCACTTTATACAATATTAATATTTGAACAAAATAACACACATACATTTAATTTAATATTGACAAATAAATTAATTATGAACTTAAAAATGTTAATTTGTTACAATTAACGAAGGAACTTCGTTACAGGCCCTCCCTTAAAAGAAAACATTGAAATCCTAATAACTACATACCAAATGTTCAAAAACGGAAAATTAAATTTAAAAAACTAACACTTGGTCAGTCTATCATCACTTAAGACGTCTTTTATGTGCGCACTGGCACTAATTGTTCTGACGTTGCAGGTTGGCATGATGGATCTCGGCTTCACTAGTGACGGAAGTAGGGAAAACGACAGGACTGGTGCTGGTATCGCATCGGACAACTGTATGCATCGAAAATTTGAGATATGCCTCTACTGCCGGAATTATTACAGCGGTTGCAGTGATTTTTTTCTCTGGCGGTTTCCATGTGGACAAACACTTCGTGCGGCGGATTGCACGAAGTACGAGCTTTAGATGGTGTCATGAGCAAACACTTGGTACGGCGGATTGTACAAAGTATGAGCTCCGGATGATGTCTTGAAACAAAACACCTGGTGCGGCGGATTGCAGCAAGTATTAGTCCAAAACATCCCTCACGGCCTCCGGCGGATTCGGAGGTAGGAGATCGGCTTGGAGCTCGTCGGCGGACGGAATTTTGATGTCTTTCACATGGACTTTCACTGGCTTTCGTCTGTTTGGTACCTGTAACATGAGAACAGACGGGGACAGGATCTGGATAACTTTAGAGGGACCTTCATATTTTGGAGCAAGTTTAGCAGTAAATTTCTTAGAGGCGTCGGATAAATTATGAGTCTGGTGATATACCCATTGTCCAATTTGAGGGCGGTAAGGACGATGTCTCAGATTATAAGGCCTACTTTGCCTCTGGAAAGCTTGAGCCAATTTTACTCTGACGATCTTGAAAAAGTCGTCCAACTTCGACATCTCTTGGGCCAATTCTTCGGTATTCGGTCGAGCAGGATCCATTAACTGCCCATCAGCGGTTCTTCGCAGAGAGCTCGGCGGCATGAGTTCTCTACCAAAATTAAGAAAAGCAGGTGTGAATCCTGTAGACTCATGTTTAGCGGTGTTGATGGCGAACATAAACTGAGGTAGGTATTGGTCCCATTCTCTATGATCTTTGTTTATATACTGTGTAATCATAGGTCCTAATACCCGATTTGTCCTTTCCACAGGGTTCGATTGCGGAGCATACGGAGCATTAAATTTAATCTTAACACCTAGTCCAGTGAAATAACTTGCGAAACTGTGACTGGCAAATTGCGGACCATTGTCAGCCAACAGGATCTTCGGACAACCAAAACGGTATATGACTTTCTCCTTCAACGCCTGGATAACGGTTCGTGAAGTGGCGGAGCGTAGCGGCTGGCACTCTACCCATTTGGTGAATCGATCATTGCTTGTTTCTTCGGTTTGCATGGATAGTATCTTTGTTTTATTGGGGCGGTATTCGGTTGTAAACGGATAGTGTGACGTATTAAATTCGTTCGACCAGGCACGGTAGTAAATTTACTCAATTCCTGCTCAAGGAATTTTTTTAAAACGGTTTCTTGACGGTCCTGTACTTCGGAGATCCCACAGCTCGCGGCAAAGACTGCATTGTCTCCCTTAAAATACAGTTTTCTTTCGGAAAAATCAAGAACAGCCCCAATTTCCTTAAGAAAATTAATTCCGAAGATGACTGAGCACGGGCTCTTCGGCATAATTATAAAATTAACGTATGTAGTTCTGCTACCCATGCGTACCGGTAATGAAACTGAGCCAGGTGACTCTATAACGTCTCCATTGGCGGACGTTGGATTTTCTATCCAAGACACGTTGGACATTATTTTTTAACAACCGGGCACCTAGTGATTCGGATAGAAATGAAGAAGTAGCTCCGCTGTCTACGAGAGCTCGTAGATTCTGATTACAAATGTGCACGCGGATCCAGACGCGATTATCTGGTATTGTCGAGTCTTTAATACACGTGCTTGCGGATACAGGCGGTTTTACTGCTTGCGGACGGTCTTTGCCTGCAGACCGCCCTTCTCGGCGTTTCCCTGGCATCGGCAGTCGACGGAACGTACATCTACTTTACCACACCGAGAACAAAACATTTTAAACGGGTTACGGCAATGACTACGCGTATGGTCTTCTTTTCCGCATCTCCAACAGCGTCTTTCCGGATGCGATAACTTTTGTAATGACGGCGGCGGTACAGGAAACTGACGAGGCTTATTATTCTGAGCGGCATACGACAATTGATGCGAACGCGGCGTTGCTGACGAAGTACCGGGTTTATCGCTGAACGGGCGTTCCGGTGCGGATAGCGTACTTTCTCTCTTGCAAAAGCGCGCCTGCTCTTCCTGCAGTAATTCATATTCAGCAGCGAGTTTAGACAATTGTCTGAGGGATTGTATCGCGTCCCTACGTATTGCTATGGTTTTTTATATATCATGGATTAGTAAAATTAAATAAATTGATTTATTTCAAATTTATTTTTCTGTGGGGCAAATGTTTTGGTACACACTGTATTTTGGTTTCTGTTTAAGAATTTGGGAGGTATAGTAGTCTTTTGGTAATCTGTGTATATTAATATTTATTTTGTTATTTGAATTTAAAAGAAAAGATGCCTGAAAGATTATTTACGCTCAACTTGATATTTTAATATTGTATACATGTGCGACGTTTTAGACATGGTAGGGATGTGTGACTTTCACTTGTCCTGTGGTGAATAAAGAAAAGACATTAAATTTTGGTCTCCCGTCAAGTGCATTTCAATTAAAGATATTGATGTTTGAATAAAATTTGTTATAATTTCATTTTTAAGGAGCCAAGATTTAATCAAGTTTGTGAATTAGTTTTATTGCTGATGTACAAGTTAAGTATTTACTTTTAAGAAAGAGAATGCATTCTTTATTATAATAAGAGAAAATTTTAATATTATAAAAGTAGACTCATATCCGTCATTTTGTTTTCCTGCACGTGTTTGAAAATATTTTATATTTATTGAGAAGCTATTAAAGGTAGATAATTTTCTTTACTATATCAGTTTGCTATAATTTGATGTATTTTAATTATAGGTATTTAATTTATTTATTTTAAGTAATTATTATTTTGTATAAACTTTGTGAATTATTTTCAGTAATTAATTAGGTACATTTTTGTCGCGTTTGTCAGTACAAGTTTTTTTTATCCTATCTGGTCAATTAGTGGGTAGGGTTTTTTCTTGAGTATTTGTTAATTAAAGTTTTTTTGTTTTTGTTTTTTTGTAATAAATAAATTATATCTGATCTGTTTTTCACTTTTATTAAAGATTTTAGAAAAGATAATTAAATAATTATTTCATTTTTTTGTCTTCAAGTAATTTGTTGTTTTTTTATACTGTTTCCTAAGATCACGATTCCTGACGTGAACATTGTACAGTCTCGCCGAGGGAACCTGAGAGAGAGAGAATTTTGTTTTATGAGCTAGATCGTGGCAACCCTATAACAATTGTACTAATATCATAGCAGTATACAGTGTGTCCAGATTTCGATGCTCACCATTGGTATATCGGTTATTAGAAGAGATAGAGGAACTGTTAAATGGGGAATGTTTTGCAGAATTCAATGCTCGCAACAAATCTCATTTCAAATTCATTCGGACTTTTTACAATTTTGAGATATTTTGAAAAAACCGATATTTGCCGATTTCAATTCTCGTCAATAACTCGATAACGCCTAATGCGATCGCTTTTAAACTCTAACATTATTGAGACACTTTTTTAAGACAAATTTTTTGGTGTTAACAGTAACCCCCGATTTTCACTTGTTTCCAAGTTCTTAGCGCTATCTTTTGTTTTTCTTATGGCGGCCATATTGGATTTTTAATTAGTTAGATAATCCTTAAAAATAGCTTTTCAATAATGTACAACATGCCTAATAAATCTTTATTTACACGAGAGATATGAACATTTGAATAAAATTTCACTCTAATACGGTATTAGTTGGCTATGGAATTAAATGTTAGTATAAAACAGACGATAAATAAGCTCTGTCATTAGTCACATGTAAAAGTGCAGTGCAATTGGTGGAAGATTTAGAACTTTGTATAGTAATTATTGATAAGTAATTCATTTGTTGCCCCGTTCTTAGCGCCATCTTTTGTTTTTCTTATGGCGACCTTATTGCATTCTCAATTAGTTAGATAGTCCTTAAAAAAGCTTTTCAATAATGTACTACTTGCCTAATAAATCTTCATTTGTATGAGAGATATGAACATGTAAAATAAATTTCACTCTAATACGAAATTACAAGTTCAGATTTACTTAAATAAACTGTTCAATATGGTGACCATTCTGCTCCACACACTTTTGGTACCTTGTTTTAGCAGAGTTACAAACTCTAGGTAGTGTGTTTTCGTTTAATGATCTGCAGCACATCCAGCACTCGTTGTTCTAAAATTTCTCGATTCTCTGATGGTTCAAAATTGAATACTTCGTTTTTAGTGGCACCCCACAAATAAAAATCAAGGGGGGTAAGGTCGGGCGATCTCGCAAGCCATTGTACTGGTCAATTATTTGAAATAACTCTCTCATTGAAATCTTCTCACAAAAAATGTCGCAGGTGACGATCATTATGGGCAGGGCAGCCGTCCTGCTGAAACCAGACGTTTTGCATGTTTTTAGGGTTAATAATTTGTCTTACGGCAGGCATTATCTTATTCGTTATTAGCTCTAAATATCTATTACCAGTTAAATTGTAATCAAAGATGAAAGGACCTATTAAGTGATTATCTAAAATGAAAAAACAAAAACTCAAACAACAAAGAAGTTGTCAATAAAAGTTCGTACCAATCAAACCACACCAGAGATTAAAACCAACTCGAATTTGAAACCTTCTTTGATTTGCCAAATGTGGATTATCAATTGACCAGTGATGATAATTATGCCTGTTGAACACTCCACAATTGGTAAACCGTGTTTCATCTGTCCAAAGTATTCCTAGGAAGATCAGTATCATCGTCACATTTTTGTTGATATCACCTAAATTGTAATCTTTGCTGATAGTCATTATCGCTTATACCCTGTACAATTGTTGGTTTGTATAGGTGGTATTTGTTTTTCCTCAACGTTCCATGAACACTAGATTTCGGAATTCCAGTTTCTCGAGCCACTCGACGTACTGATGTACTTGGATTGTTTATAACATTTTGCAAAATATTATTTTGACGTACATCAGCATTGTTAACTTGATAGATGGATCTTTTTTGTTCGAAGCTTCCATAGTCCACCAAATTTCTGATTATTCTGTTAAAAATTGTCCGGTGTAGTTGTGGGCTTTCCTGAAAACGCTGATCGTAATTTGTGCAAGAATTTTCAGAGATTCTATTTGCTTTGAAATAAACTTCTAACATATAAACCCTTTCTTCATTTGAAAATGTATGTGCCATTATCAGTTCTTATCTAATCGCAATGCTTAACGGTAATTACTTATCAATAATTACAACACAAAGTTCTAAATCTCCCACCAACTGCACTGCACTTTGACATGTCAACAATGACTGAGCTTATTTATCTATTTATCGTCTGTTTTACACTACCATTTAATTTCATAGCCAACTAATTCCGTATTAGAGTGAAATTTTATTCAAATGTTCATATCTCTCGTGTAAATAAAGATTTATTAGGCATGTTGAACATTATTGAAAAGCTATTTTTAAGGACTATCTAACTAATTAAAAATCCAATATGGCCGCCATAAGAAAAACAAAAGATAGCGCTGAGAACTTGGAAACAAATGAAAACCGGGGGTTACTGTTAACACCAAAAAATTTGTCTTAAAAAAGTGTCTGAACAATGTTAGAGTTTAAAAGCGAACGCATTAGGCGTTATCGAGTTATTGAGGAAAATTGAAATCGGCAAATATTGGTTTTTTCAAAATATCTGAAAATTGTAAAAAGTCCGAATGAATTTGAAATGAGATTTGTTGCGAGCATTGAATTCTGCAAAACATTCCCCATTTAACCGTTCCTCTATCTCTTCTAATAACCGATATACCAATGGTGAGCATCGAAATCTGGACACACTGTATACATTCTGTAACTGGGTGACATGTTACCATATACACGTTCCAACTTATCATCATCGGACATATCTCGGCCGCGTCTCATTAATGTTAATATTGCGGTTAAATAATCTTATTAAAGATTCCTTCGGTTTTTGCAAACGAGCGCGTATTTCTTCTTCTATTGAAAAGCTATACCGGGGCGGAAGATATTGGAGTTTAAAGTCCTCTAAGAACTCGTCCCACGTACCCCATAGTTTCTTATTATTTCGGAGCCAAAGCAGTGCTTTGTCCCTAAAAAGCTCAGGTAACGCATGGAGCATATGTTCATCTTTAATACCGTAACAAACCTGAAGTTCTTTAACTCTTTCCAAGAAAAATACAGCATCCGAGCTGCCATTAAAATGAATTCCCCATTTCCTTATTTGTGTGCAGATTTCAGCGGAAGAAATCTGAACGTTAGTGTCTACCTGCGGTGTTACAAACAGAACGTTTCCCTTATTCGCGGAACCCGTTTTACCCTCTTTCAAAAATGTGCTAAGGCGTTTGCGTACCTCTTCTACATTACCGGAAGCGTCTAACCCCAAAGACTCTGCTACAGCATTTAAGTCCTCTTTTTCAATGTATATATCCACCCAAGAGGGTTTGGATTTTTGCCTTTATCTGAATCAGACATATTATAATTTATAATGTACTAAATTGACTAATAAAAATGTATTTTAGTTTCTATTTACTTTCCTGCCCTTTTATTCCCTCACAGTTAATAAAAGAATATGTACATCCTACTATCCTTTAATAAAAACTTATCTCTGTGTATGTATACAAAATGTGTATCAATCTTGCTATTTTTAAAATAAGTATAAATATATTCTGACGGAAAACTGCTTGACCAGTTTTTAAACGCGGCGGAATTTAATGTCGGATTTTAATTTATCTAATTCTTGCTTGAATTAATTTTTAAATTCATTAAAACAAGGCCTTAACGTTGTAGGCGCCACTTATAACATGCTCGCTTGCTTACGTAATGCCAGCGTAATACAAAGCGAACGCTATAAGACAAGTCTTTTGAATTCCTCCATTATATTGCGGAAAACACAAGCACCTCGGGTTGCCTATACACGCAGGCACCAATATCGCGAAATTCTAAACGTCTAGCGGAATGACATCAGTGTAATTTCGCCCGGTCGGCATTATTTATAGACGTAAATATGGCGGTTGAAGTGTTGTGATTTTGAGGCATGAGACTATAAACTCTTCGGCTAGCACAGTGAAGAACGTGAGTACTTCTTTTTGTTTTAATGTATCTTAACGTTCATTGAAAATACTACATTCCCTACACTCATTACTAATCGGTGAAAAGAAAACACGTATGGAAACTTATTTGTAAAAAAAATAAGAATAACTAGTCTTTATTATTACTAAAACAATATCAAAATTTATACACATTTATTTAATCATATTTACAATTTACGCACATACACAAAGTCGTACAATATGTACACAATTAAATATAAAAATAAATTTACATCAGTGACCTCTTTAAATCGTAATTAAATTAAGATTGAACATGTGAACACCCTATCCCCTGAACTGTCACTTAACAAATCCCAATGCATTTTATCATTCTTAATATGAAACAAAAATAAACAAGAAATGAGATAGGTCTCGGTCAATTTGAGATAAAAGACGCATTCAGATCAATTTAAATTATTCTACGAATTATTTCTATGTTACGACATGCTCACAGGAAGAATTTACCAGTTTATCGTGCAATTGAATTTTATTTTGGTACGGACTCGGATATGTGTTCAATAGCTTCGCGGTGAAATACTAATACGTCTATCTTATCACGGATTCGGAAAGCGCGGGTGTTTAGACGATAATTTATATAAATTCGCGGTGCGCGTTTACGCATATTATCGGAAATTTAACGGTCGTATCTCTGAAATAAATAATTATTATTAAATTCGGGTTTTATGACGGTCACGACATTAAAAAAGTCTGACCTAGACGGGATGTGGTTTATAATGGTAATATATCACTCTTCCCACGGCTCATGAGGCCTGAGTAAAAGGGACATATTCGGACGAGATTAGCGGATTTTAAAACGACTGTTTCACGATACGGAGACCTGAAAGCAGCACGTTTCTAAGGATTTAACCAAGTCTCTTCCACGCCATCTGGAGGCTGAATAGAGAGAGGTGTAGGGTTTCGGATAGGTCGGAGAAGTAAATGAACGAGGCACGATCGATGGGGCCTTTTATATGTGAAAACCCCCTACGTATGTAGGTAAAAACCCGTTCAAAACATAAAAATTTGCACACGATACTGACGTGAAACACGCGACTTTGAGCATGACGTAGACATTCGGTATTTTTCCATTTAAAAATAAGTAAATAACATGAATTATTACAAACAACTGAACATACATACAGGTCGATTCATTCACTTTATACAATATTAATATTTGAACAAAATAACACACATACATTTAATTTAATATTGACAAATAAATTAATTATGAACTTAAAAATGTTAATTTGTTACAATTAACGAAGGAACTTCGTACAAGGTAAAATGTCCACAAATTAGTCGAGAACACGACGTAAATTATGTACGTAGTTGTACTTATCTGGCACGGTGCGGAGTAGTCTCCCTAGCTGGACGGAGAAATTCTACCCAAAAGCCACTGAGAGGGATGTGAAGGTACAACTATTAGAGCGACGATGGTAGTCACTTTATTTATTTAACGGAAATGTGCGGCGGCCATGTCAGCGTACTTCTACTGAAGGCTTAGCCCCGTACAAAAATCCTATTAAATTAGAAAAGAAAAAAAACAGAGATAAACCCCGAAGATTAACACAAGATTTACTCCACTTACCCCAAATTATTGGAGATTCGCGAAACCCGACTCCACAAGTCACACAATAGCACAAAATTAGATTCAAAAGCCCAACAGCATGGTACTTCGTAAATTCGAAAGCGATAGATACGGTAAAATTTACGATAATTCACCTATACTAAGGTATCGACATTCACTACTTATTTCAACAAAGCCGCCTAAGCGTATTATCTACTAGACATAGTAATAAAATTACTAAAAGAAAATAAGCAGTTCTGAACTATTGCTCTTTACGCAAGATCAACTTGGAAAGTGAAGTGAGAACGTGTTTCCCTGGACAATGCCCGACAACGAACACGCACGCCCAAAATATGACGCAACTCGGAAATGGCTCAGAAAAGAAAGCGGGAAAAGTTCAAATAAAAGTAACGAACACAAAACTTAATTACAAAAGAGAGAGTCAATAACGTGACTTATATAATTAAACACAAACATGCTCATAACTTAGATGCCAGTTAATTTGGATTGAAGTATTTGTAATAAGTGAGAATTAATAGGATCCGCATTATTTTCTGTTGCAAATATAGTAATCAGAAGTTCACATGTAGATATATATCGACTTAGCGTGTTAGGGCTGCTATCAAAATTTGGTAATACGCATAAATGCGATGGACTAATATCTTTGACACTATGTGCCCATTATCGTGTTTGATTGATTATTATTTAATACAACGTTTCTAAATCGACTTTCCTTAATAACTACTTTGTTTGTAAATTCTCTGGCTAATTCTTCAACGTTTGTATCTGTATCAGAAATTTCACTGACAGAGCTACTCATTTACTTAATATTATAAATTAGCTTATATATTTCTTTCACTTAGGATATGTTGGATATTCAGGATTTGATTATAAATTTTAAAATTGTAAATCCACTTACTGTATGTATAGTAGTACTTTCATATCTTTGTTTCCTCTTGTGTCTCAAAATCGACTCCTTGGGACCGATGTCTAGGTTCCCTGGATTGATCGATTTGAGATCCGGCGTAGGAGGTAGCACAAACCGTAACAACGGAACACTTTCACACAGAATTTTATTCACAAAGGCGTCACTAACATCCTACTGACTGCGCCAGTTAAATATTTTAAAAAAAGAAATTATTTTTTAAAAATATTTATTGAGCAAAATACATATGTTCCCGTTCGAGAGGTTTATCGGTCGAGAACTCGTATCTAACTAGAGTATACATCTCATGAATACTATTACAATGTGTTAAAAACGTGCTAACTACATATTTTCTTAATTCTAAAGAAGAGTCCTATCGTTGTGCATTGTTCTTGGTTTCACAAGGACGGCGTCGTCCACGACATGTAACTTGCACATTACATGAAAACCGCAGTTTTCTAGAAGTAATATGATATTCTTAGTCAGCAAGTTATGATTCTGTTCTTGCTTTAATTGGACTTAAAGATAGCATGAATTCATAACTGACAAAAAGACCGGAAATTAAAAATGACTGAATTGTTTTGGCTTCTAATAAGAATTTTCGGCAAAACCTTTTAATTTACCAGATCTGTACTTGTATACAATGCATTCATTAACATATATTTCATCCAGTTGCAAAACCACCCGTTTTTCTTTATCTGTGGTAACTTTTTCTGCTGTTATTTTAAAAAGTGGCTACTCTTTCTTTCGAATCTAGTGAAATGTGAAACGTTTGTTAGTTGCTGTAAATATTTAGGATGAGGAAGTGTTCAAATATTATTGGATCGAAGGACGTCATAACATTTTCTTGATTGCAAATAAATGACATACGACCACATAATCATTTTGGAACTGTATCTGCTTCGAGGGAAGAATAATCTGTTCACTCAGAATAGCAACTGTCCTGATTTTTCTTAATTGCCTTCATCAATAAGTTTTTGCTTCATAAGCTCTATACTTTCATTTAAATTTTGTAAAGCAGATTCAGCATCGATCGCATTGTGCATATTCAATAGATATTCCAAAATCCCTTTTAATTTCGAAAAGGTAGCAAGTTCAAGTTAATAGAACGTATTGTTGTAACTCAGTCAGTGATATTAGTTTAACTCTTCAAGAAACCTTCAAATCTGAGATATTGATCTATCTCAATGTAAAAAGTACATCTTATCAATTTAAAGTCTATTTTATAGATTATAATATTATGATCATGGTTTTCTTTAACAAAAATATCTTCGTGTATATTTTTCACAAATTCATTGAAATGTTGTATAAAACCACGATAATTTTGTATTTGATATTTTTGTAGTCGCATTTCTTCAATTGTGTGGTCTCGACCTATCTTACTTTCTCTTGAAATTCTTTCTTCTGGAATCTTTCTCTTAATGTTTATACTCGGGAACGATTCAGGTTTTAAATGTGGTTGGTCATAATAAAACGTTTTCAATTGTTTTATATAATCTTACGTGTAACTTGTAATAATGCAGCCTTCAGCAAAATGTTCCAGTCTTTCCGTGAAATGCATTTTACCACATATAAAACCTTCCTTTTTTTGGAAACTGATTTTTTCGTACGTTTTCGGCAGAGGTGCTATCGTAATTGCTTTTACAAGCTAACACGCAAATCTACGAGGCATACTAAGCATTTAGGTACCATTTGACGCTCTAAGGGATATGCGAGATAACTTAAAACTGTTAGTCGATATGAATAAGGTTTATCGCACCGAACAGTATGTAAGGGCAATCCATGAGGCGAAGAGAAACGCTAATGATTTATTTGTATTGAATGCTTCTAACAAGGTCAAAGCAATGTGGTTGCTTATCAATTCAAATCGTAAACATATAGATACAGAAAAAATTAATGCCCATTGACTCCAGACACCTTTAACAATTTCTTTCGCGACGTACCGTTGTATATTGCTAAGCAGTTGCCTGCGTCTAGTACCAATGAATCTATTTCAATTAATTCTGTGTCTGGTGATCCCTTTAGATTGGTTGACGTTTCGTACAATGAAGTGCGCAATGTGATTGCCTGGCGCCAGGCATTTGTGAATTCAAAAATCTTGACATATCCTAGTTTGTATATTCTTGAATGCTTATTGTACGTGAAAGCTAATATTTCGTCTTTTAATACTTGTGCCACATGAGTACGATACTAGAAACAAGAATGATCATTGTGTTAAATATACTCGATTGAGTAGTAGGTACACAAAAGGCATATTGTCAGAGGTGTGTAGAATTATACAATGCTCTTCCTCAACACTTCAGAGATTTAAATTTTAATAATTTTTAAATGCCTTAAAGAAAGATTTTGTTGAAGAAAATTTTTTTGATGAAGATGAATATTACAAGTATTTCAAGTTTTGTGATAGATCATGACCGCATTGTATGTCATAGTACTAGGTAAAGTGGGTGTTACGTGGTTTGTGTTTGTACGGTTTGTGATAATACTTGTTGTAAGACTGTAAATTTGACAATCCATTGTTCCTTAGGTGCGGTGTCATACCCTTTTTCATAAGCAGCATCCATTAACTTTGAATCAGCAGATATTTTTGTACCAATGCTTTCGAGCCCCATAATCATAGGTGTAAATTCATCTGTCAAAAATTCCAATAAAGCTGAATCCAACCATTCATCGATACATTGACTAATACCATTTGATTTATTAGCTGTGTCAATTATTTGATTAACATAATCTATAATTGATTCACAATTTTCTAAATTAGTTGTGATCAGTTTTCTTAGTAAGCCTATCTTTCGTGTGAGATCTGTCTCTTCGCACATAGTCTTTAATATTTTCCACATTTCAGCAGCATTAGCGGCAATGCTTCGCAATCAGCAATTCAGTTCTAACAAGCTCGTCATTGCAAAAGCCCAAGTATGATCATTTTCATTGTCGCGGGTTTCTCCATTGATGACCACACATCACCTCCTGACGCCATCTTACATTTAACACACAACATTTGGTTAACGTTTAACTACGAGCGTCCTAATGTGAACCATAAGTACGGGCGCGGTGTACTCTCTATACACCAGCTAGAAATAGTTAAGGAAACCAAGAATTTTTTAAATAAATATAACTATTATATTGCACAAATTGTATTTAAGGAAATTAGTCATTACATAATAAAATATAAAACTAAAAAAATCCAAAATATTTTTTTCTTTACCAATTTTGACAAACAAAGCTTGAAGATTGTGACTCTTCTTTATGGTCTTAACGATATGTGATACTTGTGCCATGAAGGTTTGAACAGATTTGCAACTCAATATATCGTTACACAGCAGATGAAGCAAGTGGGCATTGCAACCTAACGGCACAGTATGATCGAATGTTTCATTTAGAAACCTAAATGCCGGTTGCATATTAGCAGCATTGTTCCCGATAACGACCAAAAATGTTTCAGTTCTGTATTTTTCCATCACAATCTGAATTTGTTTCGCTAAATAACTCGCATCATGCTTATTTTCCTCAGTTATAATAAAATCAACAAACGGAGGCTCTGGTTTGGTAATAACAAAGTCTTTGATGGACTCGTTCCGGAGTTTACTCCACCCATCGCATTGCAGATGTAAATTTTTAGAACTGTCTAATTTTTCTTGTATATCGCCCAAATGTGCTTCATATTCACTATTTAAATGAGTTGTTGTAGGTATAGAATGTCTGGATGGTAAAGTGAAAGATGGCCTGATTTGTTTGAAAAATTCAATCCAAAGAGGTTATTCTATGGATAATGGACTTCCACTAATCAGGATTGCTTTAGCAAGCGCTTGATTCAATTTTTCCTGAAAACAAAATTGTTATTTTGCTTCTAACATGTAACTCTGATTTAAGAGTGTATGAATACACAAACGAACATTGCTCAAAAATTAAAGTGGGTGTATATTAGTACTAGGGCATGGGCATGACTGGTAATGGTAGAAGTGCAATTATTAAAAAAATAATGTTTAGAAGTACTTACATTTTCTAGTACATTCATGTTATCTACAGAAGAATCAAGCAATTGTGGCTTATAGTAAGTAGATGTAGACACAGATCTGCTAGGAGTTAAAGTTGGTAATAAAGAACTTCTACTGGTACTTGAGTTATCAACAGAATCAGCTAAATTCGTTGTCAGTATCTGGTATTCCGATTCGTTTTCCGTTACCATATCTAGGTCATTATTAGAATTATTCTGTTGATGATATAACATTCTTTTTAAGTTCTCTGGGCACTTTAAACTCTTTAGCGCATGATTTTCCGTTTTATTCACATTTGCATGCTTATAGTTTTGTTTACAGTACCTACACATCACTCCTTTTTCTTTAGTATTGAAAAATGTCCAGGCTTTCCGCTTTTTTCTTCCCATTGTGCGATGAAGGACAATTTCATCACGAAATTCTTGTGGCACATATGCAGCAATTTGTAAATGAGTCACATTCATATTTGACGTGAATTGTTGAGATTCATTTATTTCAGTATACTATCGATGAAAAAACGTCATTACAACAACAAAATATCAATTTAATAAAATACTCGTAAACTCAATACTAGGGACAAAAATAATTAAAATATAATTATCTCTAAGGTTATTCGCTTTCGTTTTCTTCCTGGACAATGGAATGCTCTTTACAAACCATTCTGTGGCATGTTTGTCACGATATTGCGGTAACTCTATTTTTGCCCCTTCACAACAATATAGTGGAGCGAAATCGCCCAAAAAATGTGTCATTTTTTTTTTCGACGTAGAACCAGATGGGACCACATACATTTTATAAAGTAAATAATTCTACACACGAAATGGCTATTTACGACATTTTTCTGTGGTGCAGACCTTTTTTATTTCGAAAAAACATCAAAAATTGATCATTTCTAAAAATCGTGTTTTTTAACATTTACATCGTCATATCCGCCAATCTAATTAAGCTTTTGACTTAATTTTTTTTTTAAATTGAAGCACATAAATAAGCGCTTCTAGGGATATCATTTCCTTATCGAATATTGTTTATTAATATTTGTTTAAATATCAGTTTACCTGTTAGTTCGCTGGGAAGGTATTCACATTTTCACTAAGCGACAATTTTTTTTATTTGTGGAAATTTTTATATACATGCTGCGAAGCAATTGAAGATAAAATAAAGGAGAAGTTTTTGGAAAAAGAAAAATTGACCTAGGACTTATAGTTTTTTAATTATGAATATTTTTGTAACGCACAAAATTGGAAGGCGCTCCTATCAGGACTTGCAGCCTCGCTACCCGCGCTGGGGAGGCCAAACCATGCGACTGCTCCTGGAGCAATTACCTATGACAAAAATGGACGCGTAAAAGGGGGAAGGTTTATTTTTTAATTAAAGACCATTTGAACAATATTATTTTTGGTTAATGATAATTAAAAATTTTCTTCGTCATTCTCACATTCATCCGGAAATTCCTCACAATTATTACATGTCACACATTTACACTGATCACCACATTTTAAACCCTCTTTCACACAGTTACATTTTCTACTGTTGCAGCTTTTATCAGAACAGTAGAGGCTTAAACATTGTCGTACAATATTCGGAATCGGTTCTTGAATCGAAAAAATTGGATTCCAACAGTCATTCGTTAAAGTCCACCCACAAAACTTGATATCTTCAAGCTCCGTTTTTGCAACATTACTGCAGTACCATATTTTTAATTGATGCATACATCTGAAATGTGGATACACATTGTTAAAGCCTTTCTCTAAAGAATTAAAATCACTAACCTCAAGAAATGTTGATAAAAAGCATCATCAGTTGGAGGAAGCTCGGAAGATGGTTTATTCGATTTGGTAGCCATTCTTAAACGTAAATCATTCAGTGTTCGAATATTCTTATCCTTATTTTTGTACAATAAAAGAACATATCGCGTAGCTATTTGCAATGCCTCCTGCTGAGGCAATAAGGGTAATTTTGACAGTCTTTCAAGGCAATCAATGTTCTTCTTCAGAACATCAAATGCGGTCCTTTTGCCAATTTTATAAAACGCACTCGTAGTGTCGCATCCTGTCAAACAGTGTATTGATAAAAGGCATCTACAAATTGTTGTTCCCAAATTGTGTACAATCGTATCTATCGAAATAAAGCGCTGGTTTGAACTGTGTCCTAGCTGCATATACATCGTAATTGTATTTAACTCAGGAGCAGAGGCATAGAAGTGAATTAGTAAAATCAAGACATCAGTGTCTATAGATTTAATCAATATTCGTTTACTGAATTTGGATTCATATACTGCATGTAAAATTATGCGAGTATCTGCTTCTTCTTGGTTGCTGCATAAATCATTTAATATCTGCACTGAATCGTCTTTAGTTATTAAGATCACCTTCTCGGGTGTTTCAAAACCTCCTGCGATAATCAATAATTCATTATCTCTAAGAAATTCGGCACCGCTTTGGACAATATACTCCGTGAGAAATCTCAACAAAGACTGTTTGTTTTTAAACGATTTTAAGAAGTCTCTAAACTTATGCACTTTCCTACTACCGTTAACATTGAATTCTGCTGCATTGCTTTCACCACGTCTAATTCTTTCTGCTGTTTTTATTGAAAGGGATTTATAAGTGTCAAAAACTATAGTTATTCGCACAGCCTGACATCTTCGTCCGCAATTCAAAACTGTTTTCAAAAACACTTTTCCCAGATCATTAAAAGTAACGAATTGTTTTTCATTCATCTCTTGAATTGTTACCATTCCGTCTACTATTAAAGACTGCACCGGAGGACAATCTGTTTGCGTTTCAGATGCTTCTTCCATTTTTTTTGCAAGATCTGATTTCCCTGTTTTACGCATGGACCCGTCTTCATGAAACAAAGACATTGGTACTAATGTTAGCTCATGTGACAATATCGTTGCTAAGTCTATTTCATTCACCTGTGCAGCACATAATATTCTACGAAACATTAATTCCGAACCAATTATAAAATTGCTTTTAATCGTCTTTGTCTTAAGATTATTTTCCTTAAATGTTAATAGTTTCTTTCTGTTCATCGGTTTCCAGAAACTTACAGAGTTATTTCTGTTCCAAACTGAGTTCACGTCATTTTGTACCTCATCTATGAATGTACTTAAACTCTTTTCTACCTCTTCGTTTACTTCTTTTCCCGTACAAATATTTATTAACGAAGCTGGAACTTTGTTTAAATCGAACGGATTGCACCAATCACATTCAATTGTCTCAACCATTTTCAAAACATCGCTTTCATTTTTTTTCTGAATAGAATATCCTTCCTTCCTCTGTCGACTTTCTAATCTGGAGGTAGCCACTAAATTGAACAATCATGATTATAAGTCTTTCAAATGTAAGAATATGTGTATGTAGTACAGTTTGGGAATCTAAATTTCGGGCAAAACCTTTCTGTCATTTCAAAAAATTGCGGTGTAAATCACTCTTTATTATCATCATGACATATTCACACTTATTGCCTTCAGTGTCAAAATGACAAATGCACGAACAAAAGTATAATAATTAGGTTAACAATGTAAGGGTGGTTTTAGAGCTTGTGTCATTAGGTTGACATTTTCATGGCATATTGCCCGAAATTTAGATTCCCTAACCGTACTACGTATGTAGTATCTAGTAAATATTATAATATAAGAACGCAACATACCTAAGAAATTTTGAGAATATTCTCCCAAACTATGCCTGGTGACCATCCAGCGTAGAAGTGCACTTTGTTTTTGTGTAAATCCAATTACTCCTGAGCGACTCTTACACTCTCTGTTTATCGATTGTTCTAAAGCCATGTCTGAAGCCACGCAGTTAAATCTTTTTTCGTTGGTTTTCTTTACAACAAAATTTCCGTCTGCCAAAAAGTCATACATGTATGGAATTTGGTGTTTCAATTCTTCCATATCACTTAAATACACAGGGACCCATTTAGAATAAAGATTACGCCCCGCGGCCGATAAATAAGGCAACGTGTCATGAACTGCCGCTAAATGGGAATCAAAATCGCCTTCTCTTTCTGCGTACAACATCCTCCAAAGCAGATCAATTGCTTCAATAAAAAAGTACCAGTATTTGAATGTTGTAGATGAAGTAAAGCCTGAATTGACAAATTCTTTTATAACTTGATCATGATCTTCACTTGTTCTGATAAGAATTTTCAGGTTGTTCTCGTCAATTTTGGATTTTCGCATGGAAATTATCGAGTTAATTAATTGTTTTACTTCATCAGTTATAAATCTTCCCCCCTTGGTTTCTTCGTACCAATTAGTTAAAATATCATAAAATAGTCGAGACATGGCGTCAGCTGCTAGTGTTAGGCCACGAATAGCTCGAGAGTATTGTTTCCCCTGTAGCATGAGTTTGCAGGAATTTTCAGCAAAAATGTCGGTTTCGACAAGTATGGAAGTAAGCCCCCCGTCACCAAAAATATACCCAACGCTAGCAATAAATGCCATGGTGAGGTGCATTCCACCAAGTTGTAAGGTAACTTTGCCGACCAATTCTGGAGGATTGTTCCACAAAATTTCACGGGCCTTTGAATATATAGCCAAATCCGCTGTTATTACAATGTGGTCTTGATTGAGTCTTCTTGCTAGCTGTACTAATCGAACCATCGCAGTATATATAGTATCAAATTCTGTGGGGGGATTATTTAAGAAAGGAAGATAAGATATCGTCGAAATTGGAATATTGTTTTTAGATAAAATGTTATTAAAGTCGGTCCACCCTAAGCAAGAGTCCTCTTCTTTGAAAAATCGCAGCAATCGCCAAACTGAATTGAGTTTTTTAGAGTATTCATATTTTTCACGATTAATATTTGGTGATTTTAAATTGGAAGGTTCCGGGCGGGTCTTGGGCTTATTATATTTTAAGATGTGTTGGATACGTAAATCAGCTTCTTCATCACTTAAGGCATATTTTTCTCCTTTAATTATGTCACTGAATGATTGCATAGGTTGTTGTTGTTGTTTCTGAAATACAACCATAGCCATGGAATGTGTGGTACGTTTGCCGTCCAGGGTTTCTTCATTTAAATCGAAATTATCTATGCTGGCATGAATGTAATTTCTGTTCACTGCATTTATTTTTTCCAAGTTTTGGGGTACATATATGTCATCTTTGTCATCAATGTTTCGTTTTGCCAATGACGTTGTTAACTGGCGTACATCATTATAAGAGCAGGTTAATCCAAGATGCGATAATGTGTCTAAAATGTGCTTACTGGGAATGAGGTGATATATGTGTAGGCCCAATCCGACATGAAAACTATTTTTTTTAAATGTTTTATCAAACAATCCCATTATGATGTTACTTGGAATGACTGCCAAGTCATTCGTCTCTTCATTATCAGCCTATAATAAAAATCACAACAAAATCGATTAAGTGAAACTGAAGCTGAAAATATTGCTTACCTTTGCAAATAAATTAGCATCTATTAACCAAGATATAAATAAAACTAAAACCTTTGGAACCTGATTTTCAAATTCTGTTTTCTTAATACTTTCCGGTGTAGGAAACCCGTCTGTTTTAAAATCAAATGTAGTCATTGCATTACGTAAAATAGCGGCAGCTCTGAGGAGAACTTGCATTTCCGAAAACTCGTTGGATTGCAAAACGTTTTCATTAACGTCATCACTGCTACTACTATTACTACTACTACTTGATGAAAGGTTGGATTTGTTACAGTCATTAGGTAAATGTGTCGTTATTCCTTTAGCTCTTATGTGCGCTTTAATATTTCTTTGAGATATATAGTGGCTGTAACATAATTTATGATATTTTGCGTCATATGCAAACAAATCTTCATAGCTAGTTAATTTGGAGATCATGTCTCCATCATTTCGTTCTTTCGCAGCGTCCATTATTTTTGTGTAAGTAGACTTTCCAGATCCTAAAATTATTGGAAATAAATATTACAACTCATTACTACTAAGAAATTTAACGCTTTTGTTTACCAGTTTGTATTGATATTAAATTTTGTTGCTTCTTCCTTCCACTTTTATTACAAATTAAGCACATTGTTCGGATATTAAAAAGAGAATTAGACTGACGTGTTACAGGAATACACTTAGGTTTGACTCTTTGAGAAGTATAACCACCGTCTGACTGTGTAGATGAAATATTTTGATGACTTGTATAAGTCTTTCGACAATCTGAGTGAAATTTCACTTTAATTTCGCCACTTAAAATTTTATTTCTTTGAAGTAGAATTTGTTTTCCACAATCATCTTGCCTTTTTTCTGCACTAGATAATAATGACAGCAAGCCTTGTTTTCTGGGGTTCTGTACCACAGATTTGTCATCACCATGCACTGTTTTTTTACATATAATACACTCCATAATGAGAATTTTAATGCACAGTCGTACCACTTAGAATCATCTGAAGCAAATGGCTAATTCACGTCATATCAGGTGACAATATCTTCCAATTATGTCACGTTACGCGAGGTGTCGGTGGTGTATCTTGGCTACCCTACCACCTCATAAAGTCCTAATAGAGTCGCGCACCAATTTTGTGCGTTACAAAAATATTCATAATTAAAAAACTATAAGTCCTAGGTCAATTTTTCTTTTTCCAAAAACTTCTTCTTTATTTTATCTTCAATTGCTTCGCAGCATGTATATAAAAATTTCCACAAATAAAAAAAATTGTCGCTTAGTGAAAATGTGAATACCTTCCCAGCGAACTAACAGGTAAACTGATATTTAAACAAATATTAATAAACAATATTCGATAAGGAAATGATATCCCTAGAAGCGCTTATTTATGTGCTTCAATTTAAAAAAAAATTAAGTCAAAAGCTTGATTAGATTGGCGGATATGACGATGTAAATGTTAAAAAACACGATTTTTAGAAATGATCAATTTTTGATGTTTTTTCGAAATAAAAAAGGTCTGCACCACAGAAAAATGTCGTAAATAGCCATTTCGTGTGTAGAATTATTTACTTTATAAAATGTATGTGGTCCCATCTGGTTCTACGCTCAAATTTTTTTTTTTGAGAACGGAGCGACTTTTCTTGTCTATTTCGCTCCACTAATAGCACCTTCCTCGTGTTTTGTATCTCTCCAGAAACAGTTTCGCATCTAAGGGTAAGGTCTGTATTTCAGCCCTTTCTGAAAGGTGGGGTCTCATCAAAGACAAAGATAACCCCTTTAGAAAAATCATTCTGTATTTTTGAGGATTGTTGATGTTTGCAGCATTGTACAGGATTTGACTGTTAATTCCTGCGATGTTTATGAGCTGAAAGAATAATAATAATAATGTCTTTATTTAGCAATTTGCTATTATGTATACATGATAAATATATGTTCAAATATAACATCTTAATTTGATATATGTGTTACAAACCAACTTCTAAAGTCAATAACACTGGTCTGCAAAAAAAAAAATTTAATCAAGCCCCGGCACTATTCTTGGTGATTCTTATGTAAAATGACGTCCTGAATCCAAGTATAACTTCCGTTTTCTTCCATTACCCACCATTTTCGGGAGAGCCCCGCACTTCTATTTTTAGCACTTTTCGATAATAATAATAAATTTATGGACATTGATTTAATTTGAAGGGGTAAAAAGAACTATTTTAGCTGGAAACAACTATAAATAATAAAGATATGTACCATTATTTGGTGCTTGCTTTCCTTTTATACCCTGAGGTACAGCTGTCTCGCCCCAAAAACCAGCAGTACTCCGCCAACATGCTTGCATTCCACTTCCCTGAAAATCTCTTCTCCATCTTAGCGATGTTTTGAAGGAACCGTTCCCCGTGTTCATCGGAGACTGCTCCTAAATTTTTAGGGAGGAAGTCCAGGTGCGAGTGAAGGAAGTGTACTTTAAGCGACATGTTACATCCCATGGCCTTGAACAGCAATTCCTCGACGTGAGCGACATAATCATCACTTTTGTGGTTACCCAAAAAGTTCTTACAGACGTTTTCGAATGCAAGCCAAGCACGTTTTTCTTTTTGATTTAGGTGTTCAATAAACGTCGAATCTTGGAAAAGTTGTCTAATTTGGGGACCCACAAAAACTCCTTCCTTGATTTTAGCTTCGCTAAGAGGAGGAAATTTAGTTTTCAAAAATTGAAATGCGTCACCTGTCTTGCCCATTGCTTTCACAAACTGCTTGATCAATCCAAGTTTGATGTGCAAAGGTGGCAAGTAAATATTTTCCTTCGGGACCAAAGGATCGAGGGCGACATTTTTCTGACCAGGGGTAAAATTTTCCCGCAGAGGCCAGTTCCTTACGGTGTAATGTTTGTCTCTCTGTCCCATTCACAAAGGAAGCAGCAATATTTTGTGAATCCTGATTGCAGGCCCGTGACTAGAGCAACAACTTTTAAGTCAGCGCAAAGTTTCCATTTATAATTATGATAACTAATTTTATCAAGGATTCGGCTGATGTTTTCGTACGTCTCCTTCATGTCAACAGAACATGCAACTGGAACTGATGGTAAGTCATTCCCATTTGCCAACAGGACAACTTTTAAGCTTGTTTTTGACGAATCTATAAACAGTCTCCATTTGTCTGAGTCACATGGCATCTTTAGCTCTGTCATCAATGAATTTGCATTAGGGCAGAACACTAGGCCTTTATCTTCCGAGAAAAGTAATTTTAGGCTCGACTGTCTGGTCCTGTAAGAAGATATTTTTACGCCCTTTTCTAAGAGATTCCACTGTTGAAGTCGCGATCCAAGAAGTTGAGATGTAGGCTTAGGTAACTCCAAATCCCTGACGAGATCATCTAATTCCGATTGAGTAAGCAGGTGAGGTTGCCGAGAAACTGAATCAACCGAATACTCTTCATCATCGGTGAACGTATCATTCGATGCCCCAGGCACTCAGAGTCTTTCAAATCCATTTCTGTCTCTAGAGTATAAGTTTGAGGGGGCACTGGGATTGGCAAAGACTCGTTGTGAGAAACAGGTCTTAGAGCTGAAGGAACTTTGGGATACTGAATTGTATGCTTACTTTTGCTCGAAAACCCAACGGTGGAAGATATGCAAAAGTAACAGTCTGTAAGATGGCAGCGATGTTCACGCCAAACCATGGGCACAGCAAATGGCATTGATTTACGGGTACCTTTGAGCCATTTGGTCAAACTAGTGTAACAAGTCGTACAGCAAACTGATGGAGCCCAAGTCTTGTCCTGGTCGCCAACTTGGCAATCAAAGTATAATTTATAAGCAGTTTTAAGAAGCGGAAAAAGGGGTTTTCGTTGCGCTTTTAAAATAAATTCCCCGCAGACATAGCAGAACCTATTGGGATGATTTTTTCATTCGCGTGGCATAATTAAATAGTAAATCAATACCCGATATTAACCACAAATCACACTTATGCACTTGGAAAAGCCCAGAGTAAAAGTATTTTTACTGTTTTACACAAATAAACAATTCCGAAACAAAGAATTCACGCTTAAAACGTCGACAAGTTAACTTTACAACGGCTATGGATGTACTGATCGAAACAACGTAGTACTATAACGAGAAGAGCAATGCAAGTTTCAGCTTGTCGTAAATTCCTCCGCGAACCTGTGCGCGTGTGGTATTGAGAGCGCCAGCGTCGTGCAGTCAATATGCCTAACTGTTTGTTTATATTTTTATTAATGTTCTTCTATATGTGTATTTTATCGTAGTTTCTACATACTTTTATATGTTAACAATGTTGCCATATACTTTGCTATAAATTTTATTACCTGCTTTCGGATGTGTATCGGCTAGAAATTGAAATATGTAAAAAATAAGTGAAAAATATGCGAAAAATAAATAGGGGATGTCCCTCACAAACGGAGGGTGGTGGGGGAAAACTGAGGTCATAATTGGATTCAGGAGGTCATTTTACGTAGGAATCGTCAAGAATGGTGTCAGGGCCGATTTTCATGCCGACCAGTGTAATTCAATAATTCAAGTGTATATGCTTATAAGCCAACGTCTTAAATAAACTTAGTCTATTACATTCTTTTATACTATTGGGTAATGTATTATAAAGTTTCAAACCATCAACGTATACACTTGTTGTTGTTTGACTTCGTTGATATCTACTTATATGAAAGTCTTTAACATTACGTGTGCTATAACTATGCGTATCTCCTACTTGTACTAGCTTATCCGTTAAATATGAAGGTGCCTGACCTAACTTAATTCTATGTATAAAAAGGAGTACTCTATATGCTAGTCTCTGTCTAATGTTCATTAATTGTAGTGCACCCAACATTATCTGGATATTTACTACATTTCAGTATTACTCTCATACATTTATTCTGTAGTTTTTGCAATTGTTGTATCTCATTTTGCTTTGCATTGAACAGAATTGTTGAACAATATTCAAAGTGTGGTGCTATAAGCGATTTATATAACACAAGTTTAACATAGTTTGACAAGTTTTTACCTATTCTATTTAAAAACCCTGCTTTTTTAGATATCTTACTTATTACATAGCTTAAATGTTTTTTGAAATTTAAATTTTCATCAATTATTATGCCAAGGCATTTGATTTGTGTTACTGACTCTAATTCAACATTATTAATTAGTATTTAAATCTTATCTTTATCATTATGTTGTAATTTATGTCTACTTCCAATACACATAAACTTGGACTTATCAATATTTATACTTAAATTATTTCTACATAGCCATATACAGGGTGAGTTTTTTTGAATGTTTAGCATTGGGATCTCAGAAACTACTGGAGATAGAAAAACGCTTAAATGGGGAAAGGTGCGCAGTTTTACGAGTTTGATTTAAAACTGCTTTTGTTTCTCCGATAACTTTCATGGCTTATTAGATATTCAAAGAAAACTAAATTTTACGATTTTCTTTAAACATGCTTAGCATCGTTAATAGTAATTTTAGAGAAAAAGTGTTCAGACAAAAGTTTTAGATAATTTACGCCAAATAAAACTATGTAGCTAATATTTTTTTTTCGTTCACCATTATCGAGTTATGACACAAACTTGTGTTTTTTAAACGGAAACTATAGTTGGTTTTAACATCATTAAAAAGCTATTTTTTTGCTGATTACAATGATATAAGGTTTGATATGGTTATTTTAAAGAATAAAGAGGATACATTTTTATGGTTTTTATAGAAAACAATTGAATTTCGAACTGATAAAATACAAACCAAACGAAAACTTATTTTGAAATCTTATGTAGTAATAAAATGAAAACTATAAGAACTTTTATTAAGGGCACACAACATTATTAATGTTCAAAGATACCTCCATTATTATTAATACACAAATTGCATCTCTTCATAACAGAATTTGTAGCATTGCGTACTTTACGCCTATCGATGTTATTAAAAGCAACTAAGACAGCTTCTCTTAAATCGTCGATTGTTTCATATGTTCTTTTGTATACTGTGTCCTTTAGTACACCCCACAAGAAAAAATCCAAAACTGATAAATCAGGGGATCTAGCCGGCCATTCAATGGATGCATTTCGTCCTATCCATTGATTAGGGAAGTTCAAACTTAAATAATTTCTAACATGCAGTTGATTGTGCGGAGGCGCTCCGTCATGTTGAAACCATTGCAGCATTGCTCGGGTTCTTAAATTTAAATTATCTAACATTTCCTCGAAATCTTGTTGTAAAAAATTAAGATAACGATTGCCAGTTAGTGATCCATCAAAAATAAAAGGAGGAAGAACAGTTGATCCTATAACACCACACCAAACATTAAACCCAAATTTAATTTGTGGTCTCCTATGTTCAACGTGAAGTGGATTTGTTTGAGACCATATGTGCTCATTGTGCCTATTAAACATTCCACAATTTGTGAAACGAGATTCATCAGTCCATAATATTTTCATTGAAAAGTGTGGATCGTTTTGACACTGACCTTTAAACCATCTACAAAAAGCTATTCGTCTGATGTTATCACTTTCATGTAAAGTTTGTGATACTGATAATTTGTAGGGACGAAATTTATGCTTCTTCAACACTCTGACAATAGTGCGTTGAGAGGAGCCCATTTCTGTTGAAATTTGTCGGGTCGATGTAGATGAATTCTGAGCGACACATGCTAATATGTTTTTTCTCTATCTTCATCCATCCCTTTTTTTGATTTTGGTTTAACGAACGAACCATAATCTGCTAAATTATCCCATAATCTCTTAACAGTAGGTAGCGACCGCTGACGTCGATCAAAATAAATTTCAGCAGCTCTAGCAGAATTTTTCTGACACTGAATGTAACATTGAACCATATCACGCTTTTCTACGTTAGAAAATTCCATAGCCAATACAAACTTATGATTAACGGCCGTTTGTACCGCTTATAGTTAAGATACAATTAAATTAATTAATAGTTAATTGTCAATGTTTGACAATTAACATGACTTAAAAGTAAAAATTAACAGCTCTCACTTCTGTGACTCAACGTGAAAGCAATGTTAGTATATTTATCTCGGCTGCTCCAACGAACACTATTGTAACTCAGATTTTTCGTTTTTTGAATTACAAAACACCAAAAATTTTTTTTTTAAAGTTTATATCTTAAAAAGTGAACAATCATAGAAATGTCTATATCCTCTTTATTTTTTAAAATAACAATATCAAACCTTATATCATTGTAATCAGCAAAAAATTAGCTTTTTAATGATGTCAAAACCAACAATGGTTTCCATTTAAAAAAACACAAGTTTGTGTCATAACTCGATAATGGTGAACGAAAAAAAAATATTAGCTACATAGTTTTATTTGGCGTAAAGTTATCTAAAACTTTTGTCTGAACACTTTTTCTCTAAAGTTACTATTAACGATGCTAAGCTTGTTTAAAGAAAATCGTAAAATTTAGTTTTCTTTGAATATCTAATAAGCCATGAAAGTTATTGGAGAAACAAAAGCAGTTTTAAATCAAACTCGTAAAACTGCGCATCTTTCTCCATTTAAGCGTTTTTCTATCTCCAGTAGTTTCTGAGATCCCAATGCTAAACATTCAAAAAAACTCACCCTGTATATAACGCTTCCAGTTCTTAATTCATCACTTTAACCATATCTTCCATATCATCGCCCGATACGCAGAGCATTGTATCATCCGCGAACATACACACGTCACAGCGGCCGATACACGACGACATATCATTCACGTAAATATTGAATAGAACGGGGCCTAAAACAGTTCCCTGGGGCACTCCATACCTAGTTTCTATCGCACTTGATACACTATTATTATATTGTACTATTTGTGTCCTATTATTTAAATAGCTAGAAAACTAATTTCGAACTGTACCACCTATACGTATTGATTCCAGTTTTTTAATTAAAGTGTCTCTATTTATTGTTTCAAAGGCTCCACCACCTTAGTGTTCTTCTTGACACCGAATATGTACCGGACATGTTATCTACTGTGTCGACTCCTCCTTTGTGACAATAATAATCCAAAATTATATTTGATTTTCTTATTTCAGTATCTACTACAGTATTATTATGCATGGTTGATAACATAGTCACATCTTTTTTAGGGACATACGACACTATAGTAACTCATAGTAGTAAAAATTTCGGTTTTTACCTTTCCAGTTGTGCAGTAAACGATGGACAATATCAGCTGCTTTATTTGATTTGTTGTACAGTTCTCGTGGCTGCATACCACAATATACCTCTAAATTTGTAACATAAAATGTATGCGCATCATATAATACAATTACTATTAAACCATACTTTGCAGGCTTACTAGGGATATATTGAAGAAAGCTGCATCTACCTCTGAAAGATACTGACATTTCGTCTATTGTAACCTCTTCACTCAAACAGTAGTTGTTATTGCAGTTCTCTTCAACTCTACTCTACTGGTAACATATTTAGCACACTGCCTTGGCCTAGGAGAACATTTTACAATATTTTTACTAGAAGTTTTGGTAAATTTACTAACCACTGGGTTTTTATACCGCATTGTTATTTTATCCCTGTGAAGTATGAGTCACTATAAGCAATTTTTTGCGCGTTACCCGGTATCTTTCGGTATGTGTGGTAACTATAACCGTTACATTTTTGCGACAAACGGTTATGGAGGGGAAGTAGGTGTGACGCCATGTACTTGCGTCACTGGTATTTACCCCTGCTTACGCACGTCGGCACCTGTGTAACTCGCGGTAAGTAGTGATGTTCTTGTGTTGAGGTCGATGTCCGAGGATGTCGAGCTAAATATCAATTACAGAGGCGAACACTATGTTATTTGTGTAGATTTAAAAACAGCTAATCACCTGCTAAATGGTAAGATTTATTAGATAAATTTTACATTTTAATAAAAGTTGTTTGCATTTGCAGATCCTGTTGCCGCTGATAAGTACATCGAACAACTGATAGCGGAAAAGAGGACAAGGGACCTGCAGATGAGGAATTATTGCTTTTAGAAGATGAAGTGGAAATAACAATAACACTAATAGTAGTGATTATGTTTAGGCCAGGAAAAAACCTGATCAAGTGGATCATACAGCCACAGATTTTTTTTGGCTATGAGGGAAAGGTATAGAAAACATTTTGATGACAAAAAAACAGCGAAATGTCAGCTATGGAGCATGAGAGATGGAAGAAGCAGGATTTAAGTTGGGGGAAATGGAGTTGAACGATTCAGACATTTTGTAATCTAAGCTAGCAGTACACAAATTACGTAAAACATGTTAATACAACTGGCACAGAACGCAGGGATCCTCCGCTATATTACACGGAAATACATAACCTGTTAGGGTTAAAATATGTAATCCTCCCAACAAATTTGCAAGACTCACAAAACATCCAGGCAGGTACTGATGATGAAGTTGATACAAACGATTCAATATCATCTACTCTGCCCACTAGTTCATCGGGTGATTCATCGTCGTCAGCGGAGTTGATAAAAAATCGGTTTGCAACACTGAATAAGACAGTAAGGCCTCCATGTGTCAATTCACAAATGATGGCATTGCTCTCAAAACACCACGATGAAGACACTGCCAACAAAAATAAAATGTTTGAGTTAATTGCCGTCCAAAATGCCCAACGTGACAAAATGCTTGACCTAATGGCTCGGTTAGTGGAAAATAGAAAGAAAACAGATTAGAGAACTGCCTTTAAAGTGAGACTGTTTTAATACTAGATTTTTTTATTTATTGTTTAAAGTAGAGTTCCTTATTGTATTTGTATTTGTTAGACTTTAAATTATAATCAAAAAGTCATGTTTTTAATAAACAGTTGCAACCTGGAGAAAAACAAGAATCCGACTTATTTACACTGTTTATATTCCGATGTGCAACTGATGAGCCATTTTAGTTATTTATTTCTTATGTGCGCATATTGAATTATTATCGTTGAACTTTTCATTTATAAATAAAACAATTATTGTCAATCTAGTGTTGCTCTCCCTAGCTCTCTGTCGTTTCTATGAGGAACTTCTAGGTGTTCATCATTGTTATCTTCAATAAGTGCCTCAACATCCCATTCATCATTGTGGAAATAACAAAAGTTATGAATTACACACGCGGCCGTGACAATTTCTATAGCTTTTGCTACTGAATACGTATTAATGTCGTGTAGTCTTCTATATCTTCTGTTGGTAATACCAAACGTATTCTCAATTACCACTCTGGCTACACTTAAACAATAATTATGGCGCCTTTGTAGCCCTGTATGGTGTGATAAGCCAAGGTTTAATTGGGAAGGCACTGTCTCCAATAATGTATTTCTGATGAAGGAAAATATACTGCTGATCCTGACATCTGTAATTTCTGGAAGAACTGAGAATATGAAAATACCTACAACCAAAATCTGGTAGTTAAATAAATACATTCGTATTATATGTATTACACACCCTGGAATCATGAGCAGCCCCAGGAAAACCGATTAAAACATAAGTCAAAATCTTTTCAGAAGTACAAACAGCAATCATCGTTATGGAATGCTGCATATATCTATCAACATAACTGTCATGTTGCTTACTTGGCACTTTTAGATTTATGTGTGTCCCATCTATCGCACCACTCGCCCCCTTCAATAATACAGAGTATTATCTTTTAATGGTAATATTTTATTCCGCAAAAGTTACCTGGATAAGTAGCAAATATATTTTCAATATGTCGAAATTCTTTCTATGTTTTATATACTTGTTCTTTAATTGCATTATAATATACAGTACTGCGTTTACAATCTTCATAACAGTTGAAGGGACCAAATTAAATCTGTCAGCAATTGAATGTAAAGTATCTTGATGGATATATACCAAAGAAAAACAAGTAATGATTTATGAGGTGGAACTGGATATCTGCCACCAACGTATTTCTTTGTAATCAACTTGTACTTATCCTTGTCAATAACCTATTACTTGGAGAAAACCCTTAATAGAAATAAATTAATTGATCAGAGACTATGCTCGTCGCGGCGTCTCCAATCAATCAATATTTTTTCAGAAACACTCAATTAATTAGTGACTATGCTCGTGGCGGCGTCACTAATTAACTAGATCTATCAACTCAGGGTGCAAGATAATTGTGTGAATCAGAGCATGCACTTACCGTTAATAATTATTATTAATCGCATATGATTAATAATATTTCCAGATGTTGACTTCGAAGTAGAACCGTCGATGTTATTATATCTGTGAACCACCCTGTTATATCTAGCTCAGATTATTAGTAAGAGCGTGAGCTTACTCAAAAAGATGTTCACTAATGCCTGTTGCGCCACCCATTTTATAATAATAAAGGCGGGGTCACAGTATTGCACAATTAAAATGGGAAATTGCACTAAACTAATACTAGGCCTACCTCAAGAAAACAAATTAATAAAAACAAGAACAATTTATCAAATAAAAACAAGAAAAATTTGAAATATAAAATTTAGTTACATTACAATAATATTATTAATTGAAGTATTAATTACACAAAAGAAATATTGAAGCCAAAATATAAATGATTGTCGAATAAACGAATATAACTTTAACTTTAGTTGTTAAAAATGACTCAATTTTCACTAAATTTAAATTCATTACAAAAACAATGAAAACTAAATTTTAGAGAGACGGTACATACAGAAAAGCAAAATAATAAGAACAAGTTCGACAAATAAACAATCTAATAAAATTAATTGGTCAAATTCGGTAAACTAATTGATCAAATATGGTGCACCATATTTACCTTAAAATTTCTATGAACTCAATATTACAAATATCAAAACTTTACTAATATTTAATACATTCAGAATGATTTGACCATATGTAAAAAAGAAAGAAGATAATACTGACTATTACAACACACAAATTTAAAAAAACATATACAAATTTAGACAAACACAAAGACTTAATGAACATATGCAAATTTAGACAAATACAATGGTTCTTGATGATCGTGCCTTGCGCACAATAATATTTAACTTTATTAAACAAATTTTTGACAGCTTGGTAGTTGTACAGTTTGCCACACGAAGTACAAGAAATAAAAACTCAAATACCTGAAAATTGAGTGTTCCGGTACGCCAACGAAGATTGTCCTGGACGCCTATTTCTGCCGCGCTACCGTTCGATGTTGTTAACGGGTCCTGAGTTGATATTGTCGGCGAGATATCCTCTAAATTCGGACCAACGCCGTAAATTGAAGGACGATATATATACTCCAACAATTTATTATTTGGAAATCGAGATTTATATTGTATATTGTATATTGTATATTTTTTGTAATAACACCATTACAGAAAATGTCATTTTCTTTTTTTTTTTGTACATAACGTACAACTGTCAATAATATATATAGATATATAAAGATATAGAAACACAAATAATAAAATCATAATACAAAGATAAACACCAACAATAAGAACTAACAAGACATAAGACGAAGCACATACAGTCAATATCGATGTCTTAAGTGGCCAGGAATTCTTCCATCGTGTAGCACTCCCTATTAACAAGCATTTCCTTAACCTTTTTTTTGAAACGGGTCAAAGGCAAGTCTTTTAGTTCTGCCGGCAATCTATTATACAATTTGCACCCCCAGTAATCAATCGACCTCTGAGTGCAAGTCAGCCGATGATGAGGCACTCTTATCTTCTGTCGCTGACGAGTAGAATAGCCGTGACGGTGACCGTTCAAGGGAAATGCCTCTTTATTTTGCTGGACGTGAGTAACTACAGAGAGGATAAACACCGATGGTAGAGTGAGTATCCTCTCCTTTCTGAAGTGTGATCTACAGCTCTCCCTACATGTCAGGTCGCACAAAAACCTAATCGCCCTCTTCTGTAGAACAAATATCCTGTCCGCTTCTGCAGCCATTCCCCAGAAGAGGACACCATAGGACATCACGGAGTGAAAGCCTGCAAAATATGCTGCTTTCGCCGCCTCACGAGTTGCAATAAATGTGAGTCTTTTTATTGCAAATAGAGCAGATGACAATTTCTTCGCTAGGTCTTCTATGTGGAGAGTCCATTTCAGACTTGTGTCCAGGGTGATGCCCAGAATTTTTACTCCCGACGATCGTTCTGAGCTAGTTGTACAGAATAGAAGATTTTGCGTTTTATTACTATTGATTTTCAGTCTATTAGCAGCAAACCAATTTTCAACGTCCGCATTGCCCCTATCGACTTCTGATGCAGTGCTGCCGGATCTATGTCCTGCATCAAAAGAGAGGTATCATCAGCGTACATACATACCTCCACCCCGCCTATGTTAGAAGGAAGATCATTCATGTATATTATGAACAGCATAGGACCAAGGATCGATCCCTGTGGAACTCCATACTTTATTATCCTAGGCTCAGACTTTGTGTTATTCCATTCCGTCAGTTGATATCTGCCCGTTAGGTAAGATCGCATTAGGTTTAGGGATTCACCCCTTATTCCGTAATATTCTAACTTATGCAGCAAGATCTCATGACTAACAGAGTCGAAGGCCTTGCTTAAATCTAATAAATTTATTCCTGCATACAGACCAGCGTCAAAGACACTGTACAGACTCTCCACTATGTGTAGTATACCACTACTAGTCGAACGCCCTTTCCTGTAACCGTGTTGTGCGGACACTAAATATTGTTGACTCTCCATATATCCTATAATTCTAGACGCAATGACATGCTCAAAAACCTTTGACACCGCTGGCAGAATACTAATCGGTCTATAATTTTGACAGTCATTAACGTCATCCTTTTTATGTATAGGTACAACTCTAGAGACTTTCAATAGGCTAGGAAACACACCTTGTTCTATACATTTGTTAAAAATGCTCGCCAATAGTGCGGATATCTGCATGTACACCTCTTTTAGAAGACATGTCGAAATATCATACACATCTTTAGTATGCTTACTTTTAATTTTTTGAATCGTTTGTTCTATTTCTACAGACGTAATGGGTATAAAGTAGAAGGAGGATGCATTTTCCAGTTTTTGATTATGAAGAAACTCTGTTGATGAGTGTCTGGATTGTATGCCCATCGCAATGGTTTCGCCAACCTCACAAAAATATGTATTCAAGCTAGTAGCCGACAAAGAGGTGTTACTATTTTTTTGTTTATCTTCAGGTTTGAGTTCTCTCTTTATTACGTCCCATATTGCCTTGGTCTTGTTGCTTGATCTCATTATGTACTCTGACTTTGATTTTTGTTTGATTTCATTTATCCTGCACAAGTAATTTTTTTTGAGTTGTCGATATTCTCTATAATAATCTGGATTTTTTGAAACCTTTGCCATAACAGCCCATGCATCCAATGTGTTCCTTAAACTGTTAATTTCTGGATTGACGCAGTTGTTTCTCGTAGCTGTCGTCGTAACTCTTTTTTTTGGAAAACAAGCCTCAAATGCGGCCATAAAAATATTATGGAAGTAATTAAATAATTCGTTGGCATCCAGGATGTTGTTAGGTAAGTGCAGTTCCACGTCTAAGACTTCTTTAAAGTGTTGTATACTATTCGAATCCATAAGTCTAATAGTATTTGTGGTTATCGCAGCTCTATCATGTTTTGGATATGTGTATCTCAGAATCTGTGAGAAGTGATCGGAAAGATGCATATTGACTGTATATTCCTCAATCTTAGAGCGATCAACGTTTGTAAATATGTTGTCTATTAAGGAACTAGTGGTATCTGTTTGTCTAGAATGTTCATGAAATACCTGTTTCATATTATAAGCATTCAGAATTTCCGACATTTTCTGAGTTACTTTTGTTTCTGTTTCCATGTGAATATTAAAGTCGCCTGCAACAAACACATTTTTTTGTGCCCTTTCTTCGTTTAGAATAAAAATAATTTCATTTAGTTTGTCAAAAAATATTTCCAAACTTCCAGATGGGGGTCTTTATCCAGGCATTATTAATCTTTTTCAAGTCATATTAATACACAATTAAACGTTTTACACGGCAAAGATTAAAAGCTAGAAACAACGCGTGCAAATGGTTGTCTAAAGCAATTAATTGAAGCCAATATCAAAACAATTACGTTGATAAATAAAATTATCAATGAACAATAAAAGTTTACATTTATTTATTTACAGAATAAATATTTATTTTTTTTGTTTAGCATCATGAATAAATAAATAAAAGATTTACATACATTACAACCGGCATCTGGTATAAATGATATATATATTTTCAATTATGTATTTGTTTAGAGCATTAAGGTGTATAAAGATATTTGAATTTACAAATTATTAAATAAAAAGTGTATGATCATGTTATATAGACATTCCGTTTTCTTCTTTAAACAAAACTATTACCTCGTCCCTATTATAAGTAAGAGAAAGGCCACCAGTGAAGGAGAAGGAACCACATACATTGCCAGAACCCACAATAGTTATTAGGTACATGCTATTACAATATAAATTAAATACAAAACCAATTATAAGCTTTTGGTGTAAAAAGAATAAATTTTAAAGCACAGCATATACAGATGACTATACCCACAAATATATGCTATCATAGCAATATGTATTAATATATTTTTATTTTCAGGTACTTAGCCACTGGACAAACATTTATGGATTTGCAATACAGTTATAGAATTTCAGCTTCTACAATTGGTGGTATAGTAAGAGATGTATGTAAAAATATATGGATCTGTATGAAAGATATGTGCATAGCACCATTAACTGAAGATAGATGGAAAGAAATAATAAATGGGTTTATGCAAACTGCACAGTTTCCGAACTGCCTTGGAGCAGTGGACGGCAAACATATAAGAATAATAAAACCCGCACAAAGTGAATCGGCATATTATAATTACAAAAATTATTTTTCTATAATACTAATGGCCGTCTGTGACAGTAATTACATGTTTACTTTCGTGGATGTAGGTTCATATGGAAGGCATGCAGATTCGACTATTTTCGAAGAAAGTACTTTTTACAAAAGGTTAATGGAAAAAAAAATTAAATATACCTGCACCTTCTTCAATATCGCGAAATGGACCTGTTTTACCGAATGTATTTGTAGGAGATGAGGCGTTTAGCTTACAAGAAAATTTGTTGCGTCCTTACGGAGGAATCAATTTGCCGGAGCAAAAGAGAGTCTTCAACTATCGATTATCACGTGCTAGACGGTTTATTGAATGCTCATTTGGTATATTTGCTAACAAATGGCGCATATTCCATCGACCACTTAATGTAGATGTCGAATTTGCAGTAGATATAATAAAAGCAGCATGCGTTTTGCATAACTATGTAAAGCAAAGAGATGGACATAAATTTGAAGACACACTAGAGGGTCTTCCAAACTGTATAATAGAATCAACTCTGAATGTTCGTCGAGGTGGACCTATTTTAACAACAATCAGAGAAGAATTTGCAAATTACTTTGTGAGTGAAGAAGGAAAACTAGATTGGCAATGGAATATGATATGAACTAGCTGTATTTTATACCTATCTATTGTGTTAATATCAGTGGCCACTGATATCTTACTGCTATCATTTGTTTTCGAAAATAAAAAAAATTCATATCAATAACTCACCGATTTTATTTTTATCCGCCACCGGTTTTTCTTTAAAATTTACAATTACTTTTTCACAAATTGCTGCCCATGCATTATTTTTCTTTATTTTGTCACTGTGGTCATCAATTTTATAATTCCATATAAGTTCTTGTGATTTTATTTCACTTATAAGCGCGTCACAATCGATGTTGTCTTCCATTATTTTATAAACAAACAAACGAAGCGTGCGGCCGGGAAGCGTTGTCGGACGCGAATGAAGAGCGCGGATGGAGGCTGCGCTCGAGCTGTCGACAGCTCGAGCAGTCAGTGTATGGCTGGCGACTGCTTGACCGCACGATGAAAATTCACCGTGCTGTCGACCGCCCGAATCAGTTGCAACTGCTCGAGCGGTTCGTGTATGTGCGTCCATAGAACTCTGCAATTCACTGTGCAGTCGCAGCTTGAAGCTGTCGCCCCTGACTGCTTCAAGCGGTCCGTGTATTGCCGGCCTTACTGACTGTAATAATGAATGTACTAATTATGTAATAGTGATGCTCTGGTGCTGTAATCGTTGGTGTGAGATATCTTATGCGCTTAACGGCCATGATGTTCCACCATAGCCGTTAAGCGCATAAGACATCTCACACCAACGATAGGTGACATCTTAAAGGTGTTAAATGGTGCAAAGTATTTTAGTAAGGTTGAATGAACTTAAGGATGGATATAATCAGTTAGATGAACAAGCACTCATGTCAATTCACATACGAATGGCTGTTGGATCAAAAGATTTTGATACTATCACAATCGGGGATACCAAAGCATGCAATAATATAGGTCTTTTAAAAGACGAATTAATATTTGCTTTCAGCAGATGATATATTGATTTATTTCAAAAGACAACATATTGTCGTAAGGGTTTAGTCAAGCATTTTTTTATATCACCCAAATATTTTTTATAAAGAAAGCATGTAATGTGGCTATCAGTTAACTCAAAGTGGCAATATTCACCATTCAGCAAAGGTTTAGCTATAGCCTGTCTTGGTGTTTTTGACAATGTACTACTATCCAAAGGTAGCTGATTATGATATGTTTGTAAAATGTTTAAGATGTGGGTAACGATAGTACGCTTAACGTACCTTTTCATTGCCCAGACGGTCAATTCTTGATGCAAATTATTAGGAGGGGCAGTCAAATTGTTAAGGGAATCACTAGATGCCACTTCTTTTTCAGGGAGATCTTCACGATTTTTATTTAAACTTATACCTTCAGAAAAGTGTTGGGAGTTATTACCGTCATTTTCATTCAAACTGACTGTAGAAGGGCAAAGACATATGAAATGATGTCATTATTATTACTAACTGTTGAGTATTAGAAATTTGCTACTGTCACCCTTCGATGCAATCGCCTTTCAGGAACTACTATTTCGTTTACGGGTTGCCATTTCGCTCTCTTCTGAGTTTCTTACATGCGTGTTTTATCCAAATCTTTATTATATTTCCTGTTTCGCCCTCAGTTATTGTATGCGGCATTTTCGTGATAAAACCTAAAACAAAATATGTATATGGCAAATTTGAACAATGTGTACCCACACAGAAGTGATAAACTTACAAATACCATCCCTGACCTTGAGTTCTTTAAAACCACGTTTTGCCCTCGTTTTCATGAAAATTTAAATTGGTGACAAGGGACACTGAGCAGATATTTCAAAATTGAGTTAGTATGTGCAGTAAAGCCTCTGCTTTCCAATGCTGATAAATATGACGACTATCATTTGAGTAGACATAAGCTAGAACACACCTAAATACATATCAAAGTGATGAAAGTATCTTGTCAGCGATGTAAACTTTTTTCCAAATCCTTTGATTTCAAAGGTAGATAATTCACTCCTATATCATCTCATAAAGCAGTATAGGTGTTATATTTTTCTCTTTTTTTCCTGCCATAGCAGAGATATACTCTGCCATGGCGGGAAAAAAGAGAGAAAAACCCCCGTAAGTTCACTTTAAACTGATTCGGGTTAATTATGTCATGTAGTAGAGCAGGAAGCAAACTATATATTTTCCTCACATAAATTGCAGTTTTATATATACACCCAGTCACGGAATAATTATTCCTAATTTTCAAAAATTATAGAGGACACTTAAATAAACATTTTTTATTAATAAACTAGTGTATGGAAACTATTCAGTATCGAAAGCTGCTCCGTAGACAAGATGCATGTCTGCTAATTCAGTATTTATAAAATGATGCATTTTCAATCAAACACTAATTTATCTAATAAAAAGTAATTTGTGACACTTAAAATGACAACTACGAAAATGGTTGTTGTTTTTCAAAGGTTGCTATGACTAATTTTTTTTTATCTCGGTAATGCTAACGTAACCAGGCGAATTTATGCGGAGCGGCATCCTCAGTGTCCCATTCCCTGTCATTTTCAAGATTGAATCTGCGTATTCGAGATACTGGTCGATTCCAAGTAAAGAAAAGAAATTCAGGAGCCAATCGTACTGTCCGAAATGTTGACTTTGACGACCAAGTTTTGCAGCAATTTGAGAATATCCATACAAGTCACACAACAGTAAGGATGATATTGAAGCATCCGTTTCACAGTCAAAAAGTGCAAACGTTAATTCTCGCTGATTATCCCAACAGAGTGCAATTTGCCGAATGGTACTTGAATAAAACTAACGACAAACCAAGATTTCCTAGGAGTGTATTATGGACAGACGAGGCATGTTTTACATGAGATGGCTATTCTAATAAACACAATAGTCACATTTGAAGCGAAGAAAATTCTCACACCGTTCACAGGTTACATCATCAATGGAAGTTTTCTGTTAATATTTGGGCTGGGATTGCTGACTATTATGTAGTGGGACCATATTTTATTGTCTGCACGGTTAGATGGGCATGTGTATAGCATTTTCGGGAACATACTGTACCAGAATTGCTTGAAAATGTCCTATTTAATATTCGAAGAAATATTGTTTTCCAGCATGATGGTACACCAGCACACTTTGGATTAAATTGCCGAAATTATCTATATGCACAGTTTCCAACCAGATGGATCGGAAGAGTAAGACTAATTTCCTGGCTTCCACGTTCACCAGATATGACTCCAGTTGATTTTTGTATTTGGGGTCATATTAAATCACTGGTTTATGAGGCACCTGTTAATACAGAAGAAGAGTTAGTGGCTTGAATTATTCTAGCATTTGATGATATTCGTAAACGTCCTCGGCTATTACGAGGAATTCAGCATTCGATTGCAAATCATTACAACTTGTGTATCGAAAATTGTGGTCGCAAGGTCGAAAATTCTTTATAGAGTGTAATACATTATTATTTCTAATAAAATGTTCCTTAACTTAACTCTTTCCTGTTGTTATTGAGATTGTTATTAAATATTTCTTGTTTACGTTGACATCGAGAAATTTCCAGATACTAGTTTACTAATAAAAAATATTTAAATAAGTGCCCTTTATCATTTCTGAAAATTAGGAATAGTTATTTCGTGACACCCTGTATAAACATAAGGAAGAGTCAATAATAATGACTACCTATGGTTCTCTTGTATTATATCCAAAAATCAAACACAGTACTCGTTTATGAGACTGATGTACTCTCATATAACTCATAGCCCTTCCCCAAACCAAGACGTTGCATGAAATCACCGAATAAACCAACGCGTAGTAAACGCTAAGCAGACAGGCTAAATTTAAACTGTATTTCAGTTGAAGCAGCGCGAACTATCGTTTATTTTTTTTTACAGACGGTATCTACTTGTTCTTCAAATTTCATCGTGCTGTCAACAAGTATTCCGAGAAAGGTGACTGTTTCAGCAAACGGAATATTTTCAGTGTCCGCACTCGTTCTATTATGCGTAAAATGAATGTAAACGTGTAAACAAGATTACGGTCATTTACATAGTGTCTATTTAAGCGGAATTCTGTTGAAAAATGTTATGGCATTTCCTCTATGATTAAAATCTGAGATGAAATTAGTCTGGAGAGATTTTTAATTAAAACGTAATGTAATTTTGACCCACCTTCAAGCAAAAGTAAATTTATGTGAACATCTCTTCTGTTCTGGGTAAAATAAACTGGCCCTACTACATCATGATATTTTGCTTCTTCATCAAATGCCAAACGATATACGTTAATATTCAAATTATTTCATTTATTCGATTTTTGCAATATCTTTGATTCTAACGGCGAAGTATAGTATAGTATAGTTTCTAAATTTAGCACGGAAGAGTAATGGGGATAACTACCCACTCTATCTACGTGTATGTTTGCCGGATGGGGTGCAGCAACAAGTACCTAGCAAAACATAAAACGTCATTGTTCTTAATGTTGATACTTACTTTTTTTTTTATTGAGGATGAGCCTCTTCAAGAGGTTGATAGGTATTTAGATTTATCTCCAAATCTCTTAAAGGCTCATCCACGTCTAGTTTCTAAGAACGCATCTGATTTTGTTTTTATGACTGTCGCCGCTTGATTAAAGATATTTTAAAAATCCGAAGAGTCGATGACAATAGTGTATCGGGTATTGAAAGGTTTTAAATCGGTTATTTGTTCATCCGCGTGTGCTCTTACGAAATGAGCAAATAACTCCAACTGCACCTTAACACTCGACAAAACATCATCACTTAAGTGGCAAACTTAACTATCTAAAATGTTACAATATCTAAATTTTGTTGGCCTAAAATTTTATAACTAACGATCCATGTTTAAATCGCTCAATTGATTTTTAATATGATTTCCTCAGTGTTATTATTAGCATCCTGCTACGATCTTAAAAGCTGTCGGTACTCCGAAGAATTTCGAATAGAGACATTTCAGCACTTGTCAACGCTGTAACATCTACGAATTTAGTAGCAGTGGATGTTACAACATTATCTTTTAGCTATTTTTTGTCAGTTCCGTTCAAATGTAAACAGTTACCTGTCTCGCCGCAAATACTACACAGATAATTGCGGTGAACGTTGTGCATATGTCTTTTTAGATTATCTCTTCGAGAATAAGTTTCTTAGCAATTCATTCTAAAACAACAAAAAAGTATGTATTGTTTCCACTGCGAGCTTGTTTTCGCCCCTAAACACTGCAAGAATACAAGTTCTTTCTTCGTAACGTTTAATTAACTTTGTATTTGATAGTAACAATCATGATTTTTATTCATAGAAAAAGTTCCACATTGTTGAACTTTCTAAAGAAAAAAATTCTGCCATTTTTTTCCCAACGGTATCAAATTTAATTTGACCCCTAAGTAAGGGAATTTTATGTCGACGATTGTATCACTTCCTTCTACAATTGAAGCGGATGAAGCTCCTAGACAGATGTTATTCATGTCACTGAACAAACCGCACGATTTACTTTTGATTTTGCATATATTTTCTAGCTCTACCGGCATTGTATTCATAGATGTTTCCGTGATCTAACGATTTGCATTGGAAAGATTTTTAGAATATAGCATATATTTTATTGTGTTTCACATATTTCTTGTTTTTCTCATTTTACATATTAGGGCAAAATTTGACGCCGTTTCCTACGCTGCTCCATTCACTCTCCATTTTCTTCTTGATCTACAGTTTGCATTTTGATTCCTGTTATTTCATCATCACTTTTTATTAATTTTTCCATGAATTTTTGAAGCGTTTCTTTATGTATTTATTCGTCTATGTCTGGGTTTTAAGCATTCATCTTCTAGACGAGACTTTGTTCCAAGAACATTTTCTTCGTCTTTGCATTTTTTATGTTTTCTGAATACATGGTTAATTCCATTTATTAGATCCCTTCTAAAATTTGAAATGGATTCCTTCTGTTTTGAATAATCTTACGATGTTTAATGGGCCCCTTTACTCCGACTCTAATTCGCAGTATTTTTCCTTCCAAATATTTCCTCTCGTCTACTGTTCGAAACAATATTTTTATTAATTTCTAAGCAGATGGTTACGACAGTCAACAGTAACATATTAATATATGGTCTCGTTCCAATATTTTTTTGTACGTACCACTCTTACCATCCTTTATCCGCGTATGATATTTTATGCCCTACATTTCTTCACTTGATTTGTAGCCATCTGCGATTATTTCGTAGAGCGCAATTGTGTGGTTCATGTCTGGCAGTGGCAGTGCGAAAGCAAATTGAACATTAATTTTCCACGCCAAAATACAGTACTCTGCCAGTATGTGGATCAATGGGGGCGGTTCCAGCAATTGGACCAGCAGCTATATACAACAATGGGTACTTTTTGCAAAGCGAAGTGGTTGAAGACTATAATCTACTAATGCATAACTAACTTACAAACTAAGTAAATCATGCGAATAGATGCGTGCATGCGCTTCGTGCATCCCTTTGATGTTGTGGCCATAACGTTATGTGTTCGTTTGGCCACATGTTTTGAAAATGATTGAATGTTGGGTTTGTAGATGGGTAAATCATGCTGGAATGTAAGCATGCTGGTCGAGTGTCCTTACCACTGGTGGGCCGAATGAAACATCCAGAAGCCGGTCACAACCCCAGGAGTGGGGCTGGGTTCCAGATCTCCAGAGACCAGGGGCTTTGAGAAAGGACTTGATATTATTTGTGGTTGTTTGTCTTGATCTGGTAGTTGTCACATCCGGTATTTTTGTCTTATCCAGTTAAGCATGCAAGCCGGTAGTTTGCTAGCTTATTCGATGTCTGGATTGGTTGGTTTTGAAAAGTTTCCTTGTTGGGTGATGTTCGCAGGGTTTAGGTGGGTATGGTTGATGTCTGTGCTATGCATGTTGTTGATCGCAAGGCTTTGGTGGTTGTTCTCGCTATTACCGCTGATGGTCGCGATAGATTCTGACAAGCTCCGCCAATATTTTGGTAGCGAGACTGTCCAGGATCGGGAATAGGTCGGGATTACGAATGACCTCGCCCACAATTGTATATTGAAGGTGAGTCCTTTCTTCGCCCGCGATTCCTTGTAGCCGGTTTCAGTTAAAAACAAGTGCTCGGGAGTTCCCGTGTCGCCGCAGTCAGATTCATCGGATTGTTGGAAGCCCATCCGTTGCCTGTCAGAAAAACAGAAGGTGTCGAACCCACCTAGACTTGGTTCTATAGGGTCCGGCAGAAAAAATGCATGGATTTCCAAGGAGTGTAAATGAAAGATGGTTTAATTAATAGAAAAAAAATATTTTGCAAAATGTTTATACAATTTTAAAGTTCATTTATGAAAAATTATGTCATCTAAATGGCGTCCCTCGTTGGCGATACAGCTGGTTAGGCGATATCTAAAGTTTTGCATAACGCGCTCTGTCATTTCAGGCGTTATTTCTGCCATTTCCGCACGAATTGCTTCTTTCAAGGCATTTATGGTTCGAGGATGGTGACTATACACTTTTTCTTTGAGGTAGCGCCAGAGACAGAAATCAGCTTGCGCGAGATCGGGTGAACGCGGCGGCCATAGTAAGTCGGCGCGATGGGAAATAATGCGTCCGCGGACCATCTGATTTAAAACTTGCATGGAGGCACGTCATGTGTGCGCAGTGGCCCCGTCCTGTTGAAACCATATTTCGCCATCGAGCTGTTGCAATTTCGGTTGCACGAAGGTTTGTAACATGTGGATATAACGAGCGGATGTCACTGTAACAGCTGCTCCATTCTCTTCAAAAAAATAATGCTCCCACACTCCAAATGCAGACACCATCGCCCAAACTGTCACTCGCTGACTGTGCAGAGGGGTTGCATGACGTTCACGAGGGTTTTCTGCTGCCCAATAACGATAATTTTGTTTATTAACAAAGTCAGTTAAATGGAAATGCGCTTCATCACTGGTCAGTAAAACTGCATTTCTCGGTACGTTTTACGTTATTATTGAAATAAGTTTCAACAACGAACGCACGCTGTTCAACTGACCAAGGCATCGTGGTATACTGAAACATTTTGAGATAGCGTACCTACACAGCCCCGCCACACTCTTGTATCCCCACCCATACGAGAACAACAGCCATGCGAAATCCATGCATTTTTTCTGCCGGACGCTGTATTATACCTCGAGTTTTTTGGACCCCTTTCCCTCCAGCTATCATACAAATGTTAGGCTTTAAAAACTACGTAAGGTGACAATATTTTGCCTTCTCCGGTAGCGGCAAACATGATTGATGTGGACGCCTTCGAGATGTTCAGGATCCTTTCTGAATATTTACAGCCACATCTAAGTATACATTTATTATATTGGGAGAGACTGCAGCTTCCCATTTTTTGATATTCTGGCACATTCTTGATGATATGGATTCTTTGTTGAACTTCGGTACACGTTTTCTTTGTTCGAGACAATCTTTTACTAATAATCTTAGACTCAAAGAGTCAAGTGGGTAGCCCCAATCACAAATTTTGAGCCGATTAACTAAAACCGTTTCTTCGTCTTCACTAAGTGACGTTTGACAGCCTTTCTTCCTGACTTTATGATTTTTGGAATGCCTGTGTAGAACAATAGTCAGTATACCGTACTTTTTCTATAGCTAAGGCCGTTTCGGAGCTGCTCAATAGCCCTCTTCAAAATATCTGACGAGTATTGTTTATACTTGGTACCAACAGCCACACATATATTCGAGGCACATTTGTGCAACAAACATAGGTACTATGTAGTATCAGGCTGTACTAAAAATCATCAAAATTAATACACTGTTACGTGTAAAATATGTTTGGTAGCAATAAAAACAATTATTCCGATCTGCGGGGTGAATAGGCAAACAAAACGTGCGCATACCAATTCAACGGACACATAATTCTGCGACAACAAACAAAATATTTACGTGAACAGATTCATAAAACTGAAAACAATAAATTAATAGGATAGTTTCAGAGAGGCCATAATTAAGGTTATGGAGCACGTATTGCTTACACTTCTATGATACATGAAAGCAGTATTGCCAACAATGTAAAACTTCATTTCTCATCTTGTTATCAGAAACTTATTAAGATCGCGTCAGTTTAGGTCGTTTGACCATATTAGACAACATGAGTTTTAACGGATAGTGCCCAATTCATTTTGACCAATCAGCTGATTGATGTTTATTTGTGACATTCACATATTCCGTCAGTTATGTTGATATCATTATAATTGTTGAGAACATTCCTATTTATATTTCTAAAAAGTGTCTGATGCGTCAAAAATAGAAATGGCAGATATTTTTGGGGCAGTACAGATCTTAATGCACGAAAACGAAATTTGTGTGCAAATAGCTTGCAACCAAATGATAAAGAAAAGCAAAAATAAAGGAGGTGCCTGTAACTTCAATTCTCACAAACATTAGGTATGAACTAATTTGTTACAGATAAATATTTTAAAATAAACATAAATAAATTTCAGTATTATATGAGCATTCCAAAGAAATTTGATGATTTTAAGGAACATTTCCGAATGTCGAAAAGTACCTTTGAAGTAAGTAATTATTACAAAAATTATCATTATATTAAAAAGATATATAGGTACATTGTAGATATTATTGTCTACACTTGTTACAAAAAATGAGATAAGAAAAGTTAACATACCTTATGATGTTCAATTAATGATGACACTATGGGTCTTAGCAACACCAGAGGTATTGGAGGAAGGTTTAAAGTGAATAAAGGAGTAGTGCATTATTTATATGTAAGTATATCATGTAATTTTTAACCTTGCAAAGGACCATATAAAATGGCCATCACAAGAAGAAAGATGAAGCATATGTAAAGTAGTTAAAGACAAGGTGGTTTTCCTGGTGTTATAGAATTTAGCGATGGCACATATATTAATATTAAACCACCAAAAGAGTCAACTCGATATTACAATCGAACAAGTCGTGCATCACTAATATTGCAGGCAGTATGCGATCATAAACTCATGTTTCGTGATATATACTTTGGAGAAGTTGGGAGTTTACATGATAGCAGAGCATATAGAAAGAGTCCACTGGGACAAAAGCTTGATACTAATGCTAATGTTTATATTGATGATGGTCACCTTCTAGGTGATTCAGAATATTGTTTGAAAAAGACAATGATGATACCTTATAGAGATGATTGTCATTTAACTGATGAACAACAGCACTATAATTATGTTCATTCTAGTATAAGAAATGTGATTGAAAGAAGCTTTGGGCTTCATAAAAGCAAATGTAGGAGATTGAAATAAATGGATAGTAACAATTTTACATATATAACAAAACATGTTGTAAGTTGTTGTGTTTTACACAATTGTGAAATAAGTGAAATTAATGTAACTGATAGGACTGACAATACTCTTTAACGCGCAAATTACAGTTGATGAAAATGATGTGTCTCGTCAAAAACGTGATAGGATTGGTGTTGCGTTATATGGAGGACATACTCGATATGAATTCTGTTGTATATAATTTTATATATTTATAATCCTATTAAACTCTAATGAGTAAAATAAAGCCCAATTGCATTTTTCTGTAACAACAAAATTTATTACCTAAGAAAAATTGTTCATAAAAACTTTTTCCACTTTTGTCTTACATAAAAATTTAATTTACTCACCTGTAACAACAAAAAAACAATATTTAAAGTCTCTATTACAGGTTTAGATATTTCTTTTACTAGTATTATATTGATAAAGGTTTTTCTTAAAGTCTCACTGTCAAACCCGACATTTATGAAATTCTATGGTTACTCAGCAAATATAAATCAATAATAAGAAAAACGATAATACTAATTTAGTGCTTTTCTTTACATATTTATATTAAATAAAACAATAAAAGCACTTAACATATTTATTTATTAAATACGTATTTAAGAATAAAACAAAATAAATATAGAATTTCTAAATTTTTAAATGAACATATTCACTAGTATGGCCTTCCACATGTTCTGACTAGGTTACTATTTGCTAATTTTTCTAAGCTAGCCGAAACTCTATCAAAAATACTGTTTCTTTCCCTTTGGATATTAACAAATTCAGCCATTGTTTCTTCCACTTCATATAAATTTTCATTTATCTTTAAAGTGAGTTTCAAACCACTCCCTTTCTTATCTTTTCCTTTTTCTTTTTGGATTCAATTCTTGTTCCTCATTATATGTTACCTTTTGCGAACTGCCAAATGCAGCTATAGTGGCTGGGTTATATGCAGGATCTCTTGCTACTTTATAGAAAAATTCACTGCTCCATTACCATTCCTATTTCTATCTTGTTTCATTTTTTAATACATTATCTGGAGGCCACGCCACTTCCTTTCGCATCTTTCCCACCTGCCATTGTATCCATGGCTTAATAAAATTTGACATATATCACTAAATACTTTTCTTTTTTTGTGAGGCAATAGCAATACATACTTCACTTTAAATAGTTCCTCTAATAAAAGTAGCACAGCCGATCGTGACCATAAATATCGATCATAATCTGAAATATTCAATTTTATTGCATATAAAACTAAAATATAGGGTAGTTGCTCCAGTAATGGATACCAAAGAGGAAATTTCGATTTCAAAAATTCTCAAAAACTATGGTATTTTATTGAGACGAATATGAAATACGCTGAAATGTAGAAAATTTGATGTGCTTTATTTTAGTATATATTTAAGCTGATAACATAATATACAAAAATATTCTTTTAAATAATTTATACAATATTGTCAAATGTGCCAGTGGTGGACATACTATCATCAATAGACCACACTTTGAGTGAGTAATGGACACCAACAAATTTTCACATTTATTCAAATTTTGTCATTTCAGGTACGCTGTAGTGTCCCCTCTGACTCTTTTGTTTAGGTTCTGCAATGTTACAGACGATGATCGAATTTCTGCCCCTTGAACGTCGCTTTTGAAGATAACTCCTGCAAAGGTACGATATTTTTTTAGAATAATAAAGTATTAGAGAGGTGTGTCTACATGTTTAACAGAATGCATTTCAATTAAACATCGAAGCACTGATATTCTCTACTCACCAGGGTAATGGTTGTCCTCATATTTAAAGATTACATATTTTCCCACGGTCAGATCTAAATCTTCGAAGTCACTAATATATAGAACCTCATCATCGTATCTAACACTTACATCTGAATCAGAACTTTCAATGACTGGTCTAGATTCCGTTTTCTTCTTCATCTTAGGGAGTAACTTCTTATTTTGTTCATGTTCATAAAACTCTCGGTACTTCCCGCTAGACCCAACTGCAGGAAATATTTTTCTCTTGCGCTTTGGAGTTTTCATTTCAAAAGAGTTAGAATTAGGAAATATCAAACATTTTTTAAATGGTGTTGGTATTTTTTCCTCCTTGCTCTCGTAATATTTCTTGCTGGCGTCTGCAGGACTTTCCCACTGTGCACTTGTGGAGGGTTTTACTTGAACTGATGAAACGTCTCTTGTATTACAAGGTTCCTCAGAGTCAGCTATTGAAATTGAAAAACTCGTATTTTCTTCTGCAAGAGACAAATTTTCAAGGTTGGCTCTTTGCTAACTGATCTCCTATCTTGGGTCGAATTAGCACTGTTATCATTTTTTATATCACACCACACTTTATACAAGTTTTTTCCTTCGAGGATTTTTAGTGCCGCGCTGTTTGGAACTTTTTCAGAAGTTTTGATAGTTAGTGTTCGGTTTGGAATACATTTTGTATAATCCACATTACGTTTGTCAAACGAAAATAAAGCACTTTTCCTAAACCCGTTTTGGATCGTGGTCGCTGTAGCAAATTGATCAAACACTCCTTTGAAAATTGTCCCAAATGTGTACCTATTTACTTCTTTGGGAAAATTTTGAAATTTCCAGGTCCTGACGGCAGATTTCCATCCAGATTTAAGAGGCTTGAAAACAGCTACATCTGCCGGTTGCATAATGTGAGTGGTATTTGGCAATAGAGATATTAAAATGATACCGTTGTCGTTACAAAGTAGACTTGCTTGTTAGTTAGGTGTGAACGATGTCCATCAACTAAAAGTACAACTGGCCGAACATTGATGATTTCACAAACGTATTCATAGAACACTTCTGAATAAATCCATCCAGAATCTGACCTGCCAAGCGCCCAATTTTCTGGAACAGATTCAACTATTGCTTTTGGCATCTTTTTATATGGAAAAATTAGCATTGGTGGTACTACAGTTCCATTAGCTGAAAATGTGGCCATGACTGTAATCTGTTCTTTTTCAGAATTGACTCGTTCATAAAAATCTTCTGTCATTTTGGCTGGACCTAAAACTTTTCCATTTTTTGGGCACAAAACAAATCCTGATTCGTCGCCATTGAATATGCGACTGGGGTCCAGAAGAATTGATTCCAGGTTGTTTTCTTTAAAATGATCTGATATTTCGTCAAACCAACCATAAATACGATCTTGCGTAACTGCTGCTCGAGCCTTGCTTACTGATTCGGCATGTTTCTCTTTTACATCAGGATGGCGTTTTAGAAAACGTTCAAACCATGATCGTCCTGGGGTTTTAGATTTTTTAAATATCGAATTTCTCTACCATTGTCTTCTAGAAATTTTTTGACTGACAAAAGAAGATTCTGTTTATGTACTGGAAATCCTTTCTTCGCCATGGCAAGAATCCATTCAACTAACATATTTTCTTCTATTGCAGATAATTCCGATTGAGGACCCATTTTTCTCTGAAGAGGAACAACACCTGACAATTTCCTGATTAATGTAGTTCGGAGAACACCAAACTGCTGTGCAGCCTGTTTTTACTAAGACTGTACAGCTTCAATATCATTTAGTCTGCTTCTTTGTAGAATTGGAGTACTTTTTTGTTTTTGCCATTGCTCTACAAATCAAAAATCTATAAATCAATGTTTTCTTAAAAGTTTTCTATGAAATTGGGTGGGTGTCCATTACCAAATTTCATTTTCACAATGTTGAAATTCTTGATTGAGTAATAATCACCCGCCTAACAAGTCCCCCATTATTGCCATTTCATCGTATTAATTATATACATATAAGTTTGACTTACTGTATTGAAATACAAAACGTCACAAAAGTATGTACTACTGTCTGAACTTGACTTTTTGCAATATTTAATACCACCATGCACGAACCTTCGGATGACTTCAAACACCTGTTTACAGGACGGCCATTTAAAAAAAATTCCCCTACTTATACATGGCTGAAGTTAGGTACATAAAACTGCAATAGAGATGTGTAGTATGTATACATGAATAACTGGACTACAAAAACAAAATTTTTTGGCGCTTATTTTAAAAATTATTGGTCATTTTCCATCGGGGGTGTCCATTACTAGTGCAGTGTCCATTACTGGAGCAACTACCCTACATTACATACCTTTATTGTTTTCTTTATTCTCTTCACTGTCTCTATCAGGAAATGAACAGGAAGTAATAGAATTGTTTGTCTCACTTGTATTTGATTTTTGACAATATTTTATTCCATTGGTATGTAACTTATAATATTTCTCTATTAATTTGTTCTTAAAATCCTCATCTAAATAAAATTAATCTATACAGAAACCATTCTACATAAGTGTATTTATTCCATACCTGTCGTAGCTTTTTTATCTAATTCATAATCTGTTAAAAATAAATAAAACGCATTCCAATCTGATGTTGTAATGTCACCTTTTTGATATTTGAAGCAGATGCTTCCATAATTAATGTTAACGATTGTTTAATGAAACAAAATAAAATAATAAAGCCTTTTAGAAGAGACAAGAGGTCATGTTTTTAATTGTAAACAAAACTAAGTTGGTATTCTATTTCTACTTCTTGTTGTGTATTCTAGTCAGGCCTTGGGTCCTGATTGATAAGGCTTGATCATGATGGATGGAGGAGGGGGTTTAACTCTGCAGAGGATTAGTTATTTAGAGCAAGCCGGGGCCGTTTGTGCGGCAGGTATTCCTGCGGGTCGATACCATCGCTGATGGAAGAGTGATGTTCGGATTGTCTTCCATGTTTCGGTAGAAATCTGCTGTGAGGTTTTTAATATATTTTTCAATTCACGGAGTGTTTATGTCTCTATGTGTCTGGGTGTTTCGCAAAAACCAGGGGGCTCTCAGCACCATTCTGAGTAGAACACCATACGGGAACGTTGTATTGCCTAGATGTGGGCCGGGGCGACATTTAACCAGATTTGCGCTGCGTATGTCATCATTGGTCTGAGGATTGGATACATATGCGGTGTTGCATTTTACTGGAGAGTGTGCTGGCTGCGCCCAGGAGGGGCCATGTCTTCCTCTGGCTATTTTCGTCTTTTTGCAGACATTTCTCAGATGATTTGCGTATATAAGCCTGCGGTCAAGCGTTACTCCTAGGTACTTGACTTGAGGTGTTCATGGAACTTCTTCATGATTAATATAGAAATGACCTGTGATGGGCTTAATTTTCCGTCGGAAGACAATGTACGGCCTGTGATTTTTCACCCTTAATGGAAATTCGTCAGTGGTGGCATCAAGCAGTTATGTTTGTTTACAGCATTTTGCAAGTTTCGGAGGGCTATTCTAAGGCTGATGGAAGTAGCTAGAATGGCGGTGTCGTTTGCGTAGGTGGAGATTAGTGTGTTTGCGGCCTTGGGGATGTCGGATGTGAAAATGGCATATAGGTGTGGGGAGAGAGCTGAGCCTTGGAAAACGCCTGCTGTGATGATCCTGGTGGTTGAATATTCATTGTGGATTTTTATTGAGAAAGATCTGCGATGACGATAAAACGAAATGATGCGGATGAGATGTTCTGGGTATTGTTTGGAGATCATTTTATATAAAAGTGCTTTTGCAATGTCTAGAAATACGGCAGTTGTGGAGTTATTCTTGAAGAATGCTTCATGGAGGTGTTTTGTGACTCGGGAGAGTTGTGTGATGGTGGAATGATTTTTGCGGAATCCGTGATGTTCTTCTGGGATGATGTTATGTATGGTGGTATGCTCGGTGATTTTTGTTAAGATTGCTTTATATGCAATTTTACTCATAACTGATAGGAGTTACTCATAACTGATAGGAGGCTAATTGGACGGAAGCTTGATGGTTGGGAGTAATCCTTGCCTGGCATAGGAATCATTATTATTGTGAGTTGTTTCCATGATTTGGGATAGATCTGAAGCTTGAAGGTTGAATTTATAATAATTGCTAGTTAAAACATTATGGCTTTGAATGGTAAATTTTGCAGCATTTTATTGGATATTAGGTCTGGACCCGGGCTTTTCTTTGTTTTAGGTTTTTGATTATGGTGTTGATACCCTAAGGGGTGGCGAAATCAGCTGTTGGATTTTTGGGTTGGTTGAGTTTTCTGTTTACGGATCTGTGGACGTGTGCTATGTGTTTGATGTTTGCGTTTTTCCAGTTTGGAGTGCATTGCTCTGTATTTCCTCTTTTTCTTTGTTGGTCATATGTGTTGTTGTCCACTTTCAGAGGTGGTATTTCTGGGTCTTTTCCTTTCAACGCCATTGTGATACTCTACAGGTTTTTAGGATCGTTGCTTATTTCGTCCAAGGTGTGTTTCCAAGCATTGTTCTTATGTTGGGTTTTAACATGTGTTTCTTGATACCTTTTCCTGAATTTATTTTTGTTTTTAATTAGCTGTCTAATGTGTATTGGTAGGGTTTGTGTTCTGTGGTTCTTGGTCTTGATTATTGTGGCGTTGTTAGCTGCTTCGTGGATTTTGGTTTGAATAGTGTTTATTGCCTCTTCCATCTGTTCTTCCGATGTAATTATTGGGATGGCCGGGATAATGTTGGATAGCGTCTTTTTATAGGTGTTCCAATATGTGTGTTTGTTGGTGATATTGTAGTTATTTTGATCTGTGCCCCAGTGGAGAATTATGGGATTATGGTCGGAGCTGTAGACTGATTCTGTATGTATGTGAATGTTTTCTGGATTATTATTGGAGATGGCTATGTCGAGAATGTCTGGGCGTGTGTTTGGGAAGAAATGAAGAAAAATTTGTATGGGGAGATTATGTTGAAGTTGAAATTGCTTCTTCCTTGATGGGTATGTAATGTTCTGCCGTGTGCATTGGAATAGTTACAGCCCCAGTCCGGGTGCTTGGCATTGAAATCCTCTGCGATTATTGTTTTCTTATTGATGGATAGAATTGTGTCGAATTCTGCCGTAATTAATGGTTTGTTTAGAGGGAGGAAAGCTGAATAGACATGGATGTCTCCTCTGGTGGAATGTATGATAACACCATTTGTTTCTAGGTTGGTGGTGGCTGGGATTGGAAGTTCAGTATGTGACATGTTTCTTTTGACCAGGATGGCTGTGCCACCGCCGGAGGTGGGTCGATCTCTTCTGAATATTTGAAAGTTTTTTATCTTGAATTTGTGTGCCCTTTGTTTTGTCAGGACACAAAAGGAGCATACAAGTCTTTACAAATTCGCTATCAGAAAATGCTACGTTACTTTTTACACAGAAATGGTGGAATATACCCACAAGTATAATATCTTTAATTGAATATCCCTTATCTGCTAAAATAAAATCACCCCAACACATTTTATTTAAAATTCCACTGCTGAACAATTTTCTTGTCAGAAGTTGAACCAGGGGTATGCTTTGGATACATAAGTTATTGCACTATTTGGAGCAAGACCAATTAACACTTTCCATGTATTTTTATGGCTTGTAGGAGCTATATGTAGGTCGTTGTTTTTGCGTATTTTTGGGTATTTCTGAACTTAATTCTGTGCAGTCAAGGATAATTCTGCAGTTTATCAAAGTAAAAAAAGCAATTGGTAAACAACTGTGGTTCCTTTTACTTGCTGGAATTGTTTTCATGAGCCGGTTAAAAAGGACTTCATGTAATGCGTATAATCATATTATAACAACATTGGTGATAGTAGGTGAATTGCAGTTAAAACGTAGAGCAAAATCTTCATGTGGCAAATTTAATCTCAACTTAATCAGTGTCATCAATAATTGATCGATATTGATTACTTTATTAACTTACCATCCTACATAATAATTTAAATCAAAATTATCCATTGTTTTGAAAAGAATTTCAAAAAGTTCAATACATGGCAACCCAGTCTACATATCGTCGCCCTAAAGTTAAAACCTCGTATCTACCAAAATGGAAATTTTCAGGAGAGACAAAAAAACTTTTTTATACGAAGTCTTTAAAACTGCTTCTTAATAATAATTATTAATTGAAACATAATGTAACCCTCAATTAAATGAAAGTTAGACGAAAAAAGATCTAAAGTGATTTATCTTCTTTTTGAAAAAGAAGTGAGATACGAGGTTTTGCATTGAATTAGTATTCATTAATGATGACTTACGGGGAAGTGAGATTAAAAAAAAATATAATATTGTTATTTATTTAGCAGAAAAACTTTATTAAAGGTCACATTAAAGTTTATTGCGGCAAAATAACAATAAAAGAAACTTACTACATAACACTAGTGGTTCAAACCATCATAAAACCCGTGATAATCCGCGGCTATGACTTTTTTTAACGACTGCAGATGTTGATACTTGTCACCTTTTATTGGTAGTGATTTTGGGTAGAGATTTGGTATTTCACCACAATAATTAGTATTATTGCGTTGGGGTAGGCGTACCCAGTCATCATTGAAGTTTAGCTTGAACTGAATGTCACCCGTGGGGCAGTACTTAAGTGCTCGCAGATCGTTCACAGTAGAGTCACCAACACGCTTGCCTGGGCGAATGGACGTTACGTATTTGATCTGAGAATAATCTTTAAAAAATGTGTGATCAATGTATTTCACTTTGTATGGGTTGTTCCGTTTGCGAGCTTCTTTTATAATCTCAACATAATTTGATCGTGAATAAATATGTCGATTTTTCTTTCTCCGTTCAATAGTTGAATGGACGCTATCGCATTCCATTTGCGAGTGCCCTTTTACCAAATATTTTTGGATGATGATAATTTGGTTCATTTTTGCATGGTGGAGAAGAGAATTGGCTAATGTAACGTTCCGGTTCTGTGCGCCGCAACCGTCACTAAAAATTACTATCTCTTTTTCTTCACCATCTAGCTCTTCTTTGAGATAATCAATCAAACATGATGCAAAACAACTTCCGTCCATCCCTCCTTCTCCTTCGTGCCATACGTAACAAACCACGTTGTCGTTCTTTAGATTATAGATCGTGTAGTTGTGACACGCACGATTTTGTTTAAAGTAGACCATTCCAGCCTGTATGTCAGGTACTAATTGTACAGCTTGAACATCTACTGTCAAGGTGCATACATTTCCAGCAATGGCTTCGGATTTGTCAAGATCTTTCTCGCTTCTGACCCTATCTTTTTCCGCTATATGACTTCTATATTCCTCTTCAGTTACATTTCCTGCCTTATATGCAAAACAAAGATCACATTGGTCTTTGCGAGGGTGGAATATTTCAATGCTTAAACTCCTCATCTCGGATAAAAATACATTTATGGATGTTATAAATTCTGCATCCACCTCCTTTGTATACAACTGGTAAACGTCTGAGTAAGACTGAAAGATGTTTTCCAGGTACATTTTACTTGTGGTCGCTCGGCAATAATGAGAAGGTAGTTTGGGAAGACGTTCAAAAAACTCAACAATCTTTCGTCTACGTTCAGCATTAATAGGTTTAGCTTTTGAAGGAAAGCTATCAGTTGATTTGGCAATACCAGAAGAGTGAGCATTTGTTACCCAGTTATGTATAGTCCATTCTCCAATACCAAATGTAGCCAAAAACATTTGCTTGCAACAGGCATTAGTACATTATCAACTTTTAAGTGATAGAGCAAGCTGTTTTTGCGTCTAGACGTTTTCTTTTTTGTCCGTTTTTCTTTAGTCGGTTGCTGACTTACTAAAGTTCCTATAAATAATTTCCGTTGCTTCCAATCTAGATCTGACCAAAACCTTGAAAAAATTTCTTTTCTGTGCTCATTAGTTATTTTCCAACATAGCCTCTTTGCTTTAGAATTCGAACACTTTTTCGAAGAGCAACCTATTTCCTTCATGACTCTTGACTTTCCTTTTTGTTCGACCTCAACTCCATCTACTTCTTTTATACCTACTACGTACTCTTCTCCTTTCATTCTTGACACTTTCTGCTTGTTTCGCTTCCATTTTGATGGATCTGCTTGTCCTTTTTTTGCGCGTTTTCTCTTCGGGCCTTGTTCTTTTTGCTTAACATTGTCGGGTTTCATAGATCGGCTCTTCACATTCGCTTTCTCATCTCTGATGTTTTGCTTAAGTTTTCCAACGTTTTCACGCTTCCTCTTTATAAATTCTCGTTCTGACGATTCTGAGTCACTAGAGGGATGAAAACTGGAACCCGACTCTTCAAATGGATCAGGGTCCTCTTCTATAATACATCTTTCCCCAAAATCTGAAGCACTTAAAGGAACTTCTGAAGTATGTATATCATTGATGTTTGCAGTAACCTTGCAGACTTCCTCTTGTGTATTTACTGAATTGGTTACGTCAGAACAATACATCTCTTGCACAATATCATACGCCCCTCGGGGAGAACAGGCATCATCACATTCTTCGGATAAGTCACTTTCTCCAAGTTGAGGACTTGTGTTATTATTTTGTAGCGCCAATTCCAACATTTTGGCTGTTCGATTACTTGTCTGCAACGAAGAATAAGTTTCACATCATTTTCACTCGACTATAAAAGCTAGTACTCAAAGAAAGTAGCTATCAATTTTGCCACAGTGTATACCTACTTAGTGCTTGTCTAACTACGTTTTAGTCTAGCTATAGATGATAGTAGTGCTAACCAAAAAAGTACTGTTTGCTATTATGTGTTGCTTTCACATTACTGAGAGAGTATTTTTCATGCAGAAACCTCGTAACTCTCACTACTTTTGTAAATGCAAAAACCACGCATCTCGAAATAAATTTTGAAAACCTTGATTAAAATAACTTTGACTGTGTTCTTGTGTGGCTATTTAATTAAGAATAGTATCTAGTCTATCGTTATGCTATCATAACTGTTCCAACATATACTATTTCAAAAATAATTAAACATAACCTCGAAAAAGCAAGTGATTTACTGAATATTTCTGTACACTAACAAGTACTATTGAGATTAGCAACAAAATAGTGGAAAATATGTACTCACCATTTTATAAGGCACTCTTACTTAAAGAAAAAATCTAATATTTCACTTGAATTTCATGAGAAAACAAGGATAAACTACACACGTGTTCACAACTCATTGAGATACGAGGTTTTGTACTTCATAACGAGATACGAGTATTTGGTATTTAGGTGGCACATACGCAATTTTGCTGATATCGACATAGAAGCTTTTGCTACTTATGCATAACAACAAATTCCATCAGAACTCCTCGTATCTCAAAATTGCCAAAAACCGAGATACGAGGTTTTGACTTTAGGGCGACGATATGCACATTTACATCAATATTTTTAATACATGTTACGCTCAACCCTCGCCGTTGGATCGTCCTGGCAGAGAGGTGGCGTAAATGGCGCTAACGAAAACTAACTTAATGTCATCCGGTCGGCAGTCAGAGATTTTGCCCGTTTGTCAGCAGCTTCGCTCAATAAAAATTTAAAACGTTTCGGAGATATGTTGTGTGTCACCTTCAACCTGCCTTACCTTACTTCCCTAGCGTGCGTTGGAAAAGATGGGGTGGAGCCTGTGCCTCAACTCTAGGATTTAGGGGTGGGTCACTCGGATAACTGAAGGTGGATGACTCTTAGGCGCCAGCTGTCGCTTTTAATTAAGGCCCACTCCAAAAAGTTACTTATTCCGACAGCGAAAATAACTTAGGGACACTAGGTATAGCCAGACATTCATGCTCGATATAAACAGTAATAACAATTTATTGTAATTAGTATAGAACCATGGTGTGTCAAGATGCAGAGATTAATTGAAGCGCTCGGGGCAACAATAATACAAGCCACTTTTTCGTTATTCCGAGTTATGCAGCATTAAAGATTCAAATTAAATCATGAAATCAGAAATTGCTGTAACCAGATATCTAATTAGCCCTTTGTGCAGAATATTATACGCATTCTAGTGTCTCACAAGTTTCATTCTCGTATCTGCAAAAATACAGGGAAAAATAAAATAAAACCAAAAAAAATGTGGCTTATAGTGTTTTATTCAAAAAAATACTAATAAAAAAATAGATAAAGTGACAAATTCTTCTTCATAAAAAATTACGTTATTTTATTCCAGTTCATCGTCAGATAGAGCGTCTACCTCACCATCACCATCTATATTTTCGGGTTCATCATTGTCATCTAGGTTTTGAGCAAGCTCATTTGTGGTAGTTACTGTGATAATATCAAGGTAAAACTTCTGATTAACTGGTGGAATGTATTTCAGTAGCTTTTTTAAATCTTCTATCTTGTTTGGTTTTAATGTAATTGGGCCATTGTATTTTCTCTTTAATGTGTCCGTTACGATTGTGCCTGTAGTAACTTTGCATCCACGTTTCCCAACATTAACTTTTTGGAAGTTAGCATTAAGGCTGTGCTTGATAAACATCGTATTTGGATGCTCGCTTTCGAATCTAAAACATCTGGCCTTGGTAAAGTTAACAGGTTGCTTGTCTTCTGTAACGTTCTTTTTTGAAAATTGTATGGAATCAAAAGTAAAAAAGTCGTTCTGTTCCATAACTATAACTTCAAATGGATTAGATCGCTTACATTTAGCGACTGCATCATACCATTGTTCTGGGGAGTACACCTGCTTCAAATATTTCTTATGTTTCTCAATTTTCGCAAAATCTCTGTCGCAGGGTAAATGAGTATGTCCTGAAACCAGAAATCTATGTTCTATTGCTTTGTACTTTTTTTCGCGCACTAATTGAAGCCATAAACTCATAAACGTCCAGTTCTTGTTTTGCCCCCCACAGTTGTCGGTGTATATTATAAGTTCTTCAGATCCAGTAGTATTCTTAGACTTGATGTACTTTAGCACAATGCTGGCAATATCATCACTTCCTCTTTTGGCAACTGTTTCGGTCCACATGAGCATATTACCCTTACCAGTGACGCAATCATGTATTCCCAGATTGTAAGTCCAAGCTTTTCTCAAATAAAACGCTGGACCTACAGTAAGACACGGTGTTGGTAAAGTTTGCTGCAAATCAAAGCAGATGACATGTTTATTACTATTTTCCTTTGCAGATAATGTTTCCTTTCTTAAATCATCCTGCATGGCTTGAGCTTTTCTTTGATGAAGTTCAAGGTTAAGTTCTAGTTCTTTGGAATCCAGATTTTTGGCTTTTTTGTCTTGTATGGAAATATTCAACGAATCGCATGTGGAGCAGGTGTCGCTCTTTGGCAGTTTAAACCCTATGTTGTAATCATTACAAAAAATTCGGCGGTATCTATCTGCTGTTACAGGTGTTGTTACGTCTTTCTCTTTGCACCAGTCTATATAAAAATCTTTATAAAGACTGTTTATGTTTATATCATGGTCTAGATACACTCTACTGAGATTCTTTTTTCTACTGTAGTGGCTAACATATTTAGGAAAAGCACGAATGTGGTCATGGACTGACTGTACGCGATCAGCTGGTACTTTATTTACCCTGTTTCGGTGTTTTCCTCTGCCATCGGATTTAGGAGTAGATCTTCCCTCCGAAATTTGTTTACTAATATGTTGTATTCGACTTGCGGAGTTTTGTAACCCATGAATAGAAAGATATTCTATTTTACAAATCTGGATGTCAACACCATTTACTTTGACAAAGTATTGGTAGGTCACTTTTCTGGCAGATTCTGTTCTTTTAGTTTTTTTCTTATACGATCGTTTTTTCAATGCAGACTTAATACTACCAAATAGATAAGCATTTTGTTTTTCATAGGTACCCATTTCCCAAAATGAATTAAAAATTGCATTTTCAGTACCTTGTAACAAAGATCTGCAATTTTTTTTGCAGTTGCATGGAGGTCCTAAAGCTCTTGATTCCATTTGCTTCCCCTTTGAGTTAATATAACTGTATCCAAAATTTCTTTTAGTTTTTTATTTAACTTTTTTTCTCAAATCGGTGTTTATTTTTCTCCATCTAGAAGGACCAGGCTTTTCTGGTGTGACTAAATTCCCCCTAGAAACTTGCTGGTGATTTTCGGTAACACTGTCATCATCCGAATGTTCGTCCGTCCCCTACAACATAAAGCAAACTTGTGATAAAACATGAAAAACAATGCAATATGTAGTTAAAGCAAAAACAGTATAAGCCACATAGCTAATTTAATTAGATATAAATATTTGTTCTAATTTAAATTTCGTACAAATATAATAGTCGTTATCTAAATACTTGCTTTTATATTATGCATTTTGCTTATCATCACTGAACGAGAGAATTATTGACAGAAAAATATGTATTGATACTTAGTATTAAAACCATGTAAGCCACCTTGTAATTAGAGAAAAACCGCATAAGCCACAAAATTATTTACTTACCGCTAAATCATTATCAGATGTTTCCTTGGATTCACTGCTTTTGGGGTCATAACATGGGTCCTTTACACTGTCGTCTGAGTCAAAGTCTTTATCACTATCACTCATATTAACGCTATTTTCAGGTAATTTTCTTTTGCGTGACACTTGTTGCGCGTCGGCCATCTTGATATTTGTGTGGCTTGTATGGTTCTTGCTACAGATTTGACTATAATTTCGGCGTATGCAACAACAGTGTTATGGTATACTACTGCCATCTGTTGAAATATTTTTGCAATAATTATTATGTGGCTTAAGTAGTTCTTACACATTGCTGCAACACATCAAACCCAGTTTTGCAAAGTGTGTGGCTTGTATTGTTGTTGCCCCGAGCGCTTCAATTATAATACTTCTACATATGGATGGATCACCCTATATATAAATATAAACAAACTAAATTTGAAATCAACCAACAGACTAAAAGTTTTAATAATCTATACAATGCCAACAAAAAAAAACGTAGTTGCGCTTGATATTTGAAAATTAAACTTATAAAAAAAATAATTATCAACAGTCGAAGAATTTAAATAATCTATACTGCCATGCTAAGCAAAAACGTCGTAAATCATTTTAATTTGTTTCCAATATTTCCTGTTTTCTGAATTTTTAGATAACACCTTTATTTCAGATGCCAGAAAGATGGAATTTTGAACACAAACAAACAACTGATTTGTAAAAAGAATATTAAGATGCAATTTCTTGGATTACTTTGTTAAAGCACTGTTATTCCACATACGACATTTGAAATCAAACTTTTTTCGAAATTACTAAGCAAAAATGTCGTAACTACAAAAAAAATATTAATGAAGTTAAAACAATTGAAATAATGTCTTCAACAACATAATAATAAGATTAATAGAAAATAAACCCTTGGACAAAATTAACGAAATACCTAAAGTTAAAATTAATAATAATTACAATTTTCAGATTTATTTTATATTAATAATGAAACTGTTATAAAACCCATACATTCACTTTCTCTAATCGTTGGCAAACGAACTCGGTGAAACTTGACTTTATTTTAATTAATTCTGACTTTTATTTTTGTAGAAAATACCGTGTACCATGAAAAAAAACTAACAATTTTGAGGGGACTAATTTTAAGCAATATCAATATCGTGTACGATGTCCTCTACTCTTAATTACCACATTCATGAGCCTTGGCATACTCGAGATTAAATAAACGTTCCTTAATGTCTTGAGGAATATTCTCCCCTTCTGCAATTGCTGCATCTACCAGTTGATTGCGGTTGGCAAAAGAGCGTATACGACTTCTGATGGTTTTTTTGTGGGAGGTCCAAAGACAACTACTTACAAGAGAATTAGTAAACTAAAAGTTATCGTTATCTTAGAATTGAAAGTAAGAAATACAGTGGTGCCTTAATTTTGTCCAGAGGTGTACTTAATCTAAACAAAAATTATCATTGACTTAAAGGCAAATTTTGCCAAAATTTTAGACGATTGTCTGGTAAAATAGTTTTCAGCTTCTTCAATATTTCCTGTTTTTTATCCTTAATGATACCTTTTGGTGTATTTTTTTGTACAGGTTTTTTGAAAGTTTTTACCTTTTGGTATTTGGAAGTCAAAAAGTTTAATTCAACAAATTCTTCGTCGAAGCCACACCTGTATGTCATGTTTGTTTTGCCACGTTCAAATTTTATATTCACCATATCGCTCAGATAAGGACGCGGATTAATTTTAGTTAATTTGTATTGGGAACTGTAGTCTTCCCATTGGAAAAAATTTTCAACTTTCATTTCAAGAATTTTCGTTTTTTTACTTGTCTTTTCGACGCAATTGACAAAATCTTCGAAGTCGTAATATTTTTTTTATCTCTTCAATTGCAATTCCACCTGGTGATGGAATGCATCTGCCGACATAAAAGTGTGGTCTGGCTCAAAATATTTAATATCTAGTGTTGACAGTTGTGTTTCGTTGGTGTTCACTAAGTATATGAAAAATGAAAATAACGTCCAATTTTTATTTTGCGCTGCACAGTTGTCCAGCCACAGCGTAATTTCTTCCACATCCCGTATGTCAGATGATGTAAAAAAAGAGTAAAATGTAGATATGATATCTTCTTTTTGCCTGCCAGAAATACCTTCATGCCATAAACAGGCAAATTGCTTGAGATTCTTCTTCCGGCCGATAGGAACGAAAGATTGATTGAACGCTATTATCCTCTGTGCGAAGACAATCTCTTTAAACATATCGCACCTAGGCAACATAATGACCTTAAAATAATAAAATACAATATTATTAATTACTAAATAAAAAAATTAATGACTTTTTGCAAATCTGCCGAATAACAAGTCACGCTTTTTTCAGAATCTGTCTTATATTCTTCTCTAGCTCTTTTATATTTTGTTGCATGTTTTTGCCAATTGCTGCAATGCTCACATTCTCTATATAAATTATTCTTAGAATGACCACTGCTTTTTCCGTGGGTAGTAAATGTTTCGCACGACCAGCATTCTTCGTGACCCAGCTTCACGAATGATATATTTTTCTTATCCACCTCTCTCCGATAGACTTCATATGATATTTTGAATTGAGGGTGGTCGCGTGAAAACATTTTATGCATTAGTTTTACTGAAATATCTGTAGGCAAATATCTTCGTTCAGGAGCATGTTCCCTACGATAATGTGAAATCACGGGGTGAAAGGATTCAATATGATCTTGAATGAGCTGAACATCGACTTTGTTATATGCTGGTGCCCTGCCTCTACCACCGGGTTTTATGGCACCCGTTCTCATATAATTAGTCACAATACCTCTTAGTACCCTGTCATTAGAAGGTGTATAACCAAGAGTAGCCAAAAAGAAAGTTTTACAAACTGAAACTTTTTCTCCACTTTCTGTTGTTAAAATATAGCTTAGTGAATGATTTCGTCTTGAAGGAATGTCAGTTGTACGCTGTTTTACTATTTGTGACGATACATGTTGCAATATAAAAGATTTTCGGTCATTGTAATTTAGATTCCAAAATCTGTTGTTTAGTTCTTGACGCCTTTCCTTGCTTATATGACGAAAACAATCTTTTTTACATTTACTGCAGCCATTTTTTGGAAAATGTTTTTCTCTCACCCTTTCAAATTTTGCCTTCTTTCGCACTTCCACACTTTCTTCAAATTTACGTCTTTTTCTTATTTCCCCTTTTTTAGTAAGTAACGTTGGAACAATCTGAATATGATTTATTTCACTTTCTTCACTCTCACTAACATATTCTTGTATATACTGCATCGTAGTAACCGCCAATTATTTCCACTTTTACGCGAAATTTAAGGTTAAGTTATCACCGTGCATTGAATTATGCATTATAACAATTTAATACACTCGTGGACAAAAAAATCCGTTTTTTCATCTTATGAGCTACAAAGCCAATTTAAAACAGGCTCTTTGAAAACGACAGTTTTTAGCGCGTTTTACTCTTGTACTTTATTTACCTTTTAAAGAGAACACAGTCTTTTTTTCTTGAAGGATATATATTCAAATGGTGTTCTTTGGTAAAAAGCCTCAGATTACAGCCTTAATTAATAGCCCATTAAATATTTAACACAGAACTAAATTTAACTCACTTTCTGTAAACTGGCCCTAAGAGTCTGTATAGGTGTTTATTTATTAAAAATATTTGTTTATTTATTTATTTCAAACCAACGTGTTTGGCTAAGATAACTTTAAATTATTTTATTCAGTGGGTATACAATTTCTTTTTCGATAACAATGAAGGCCTATTACAATTTTTCGAGATACGACTTTCTTGCTAAGGAATTTAGCAGAAATCTCACATACGACAAATTTCACTACGTTTTTTCTCTTGTTAAAATTAGAATACCGTCTACAAAAGTAGTTACGGATAAACGCTAAAACGTTTTAGATTCGATTTTTTATGTCAGCTCAAATTTGACAAAAAATTGAGATACGACGTTTTTGCTGAGCACGGCTGCATACATCGCCAAAGAGCGTAACTGTGCTTAAATTAGAAAATTAATTCATACAAATTCAGGTCTGGTGACCGCAAGAGAGCACACAAACGTTGATATTTAAAACAGAAGTATACGTTCAAATCCTGACTAATTAATTACAAAAAAAAAATAAAGCTGAACGAGATTTCGTTTTACATTAGTGTCTCTACGGACAACTCACACTCTATATAAAATTTAATAATTAATAATGTAAAATTTACGGAAGTCAACTAAACCAAAATCTAAGGCTAGGATCGCCAAATAATTAATATACATTATAAATTAAATTTGAAACACATCGAGAACCCTCGTATTCTAAGGAAAAGAGAGAAAAAGGACCTTCCCAGCCAAGGCTGCCGATAGGCCTAACAGTTTATAAGTAAAATTAAATAACGTCTGCTAAACAGGCCACTGACGTTAATGAAAATGAATTTACTTGTAAAAGCGCCAATTAAGACAAGTCGATTAACAATGCCTAGGTTCCATCGACGGCATCGGACTTCCACTAAGCGTCCGCAATACAATTACAAGGATTTCGGGACCATAATGAGAGATTCACCATCAAAGGCGGAAGATGATTCAAAATTCCAATAACTATACGAACACCACTTGCCTAGCGGATTTGAATGCTATTGTAATGGCGTCGTCTCTTCCGGGATCTCTGCACGTGTTCGCACGAAAATGTGAACGGTGTGCGGTATAAGGTAAAAGAAAAAGCTAAAAGGGAAAATATACGAAACAGGGTATTAGTTATGAGAAAGAGAATTAAAGAAATTTAGACACTCACCGATCCAGATATATACTTCAATCAATAAGAAAAATCCTGCACGTGCAGTTACAAAACTACGGAACAACCAATAAATTGCCACTGTTACGTATCCACGTTTTAAACGTTTGACTTGAACGATAAACAGACCAATTCAGTCTACTAAATATACAATAGGCAACGAATGAAGTATTAAAATCGCCTTTTCTTTAATTCAACTTGCTGGGTTGATCGATATCGGTATAATGAGAATGAATGACACATAGGTTGCGAAAGACGAGGCCACTACTCAACGTACAACGACATCTACCCAGTTAAAAAGAGAACTGTTACGAAAGATAATTAACGGGCAAGGGGCAAATTAATAAACAATAAAGATATATTTAATTAGCAATAGTCACAGATAATTATACATAGACGTACGGAATATATCAACAGTAGACGAAGGAAATATCGTTAACGATATCTATTAGTATAACCATTGGCACATACAAGATGGCGCAAGCGCTGCAAATTGAAGGAAAATAGATCTAAGTTAATTAAAAATGAAAGGAACCACTTAATTACAAGAGGTAATTAAATAAAAATAAATTTAATAAAATATACCACAACCGCAGCAAATAGTGTACGCAATTTCAACAGTAAAATCAAAACTTAATTCTAGGCGTGACCTATTACACACGGAATTATAAATGGCAAATATACAGCGTCACTCGCTGGAAAATTAAAGAAATCTAATAAAAGGTATAGGTTGAAAAAAAAGATGTAAGAAATTATTAATGTGTTCAACTAAAAAGAAAACAAGGTGTAACATACATTCATGGGAAAATTGAATTCGTAATGTTTGTAATTTTATTGTCAATTTTTCAATTCCTTGTTTTAGGAAATAATTTTCTACTTCACCAGATGCATGCTTCGTTCTCCTGTGGTTACTCCACTTGTAGATTCTGTCGCGGGATTATCTTGTTCTTGAGCTTGTAAATTGTCATTGGAAGTGAGTAGGGTACTTATACCGATTCTAGACCCTCCTTCCCCTCTCACCCAACTCCCCCTCGCCCTAGTGGCGCCCTCTGATAACCCAACTAAAGTGGCGCCCTCTCACGGCCGCCAACCCAACTAATGTGGGGCCCTCTCACAGCCGCCAACCCAACTAATGTGGGGCCCTCTCACGGCCGCCAACCCAACTAAAGTGGGGCCCTCTCACGGCCACCAACCCAACTAATGTGGGGCCCTCTCACGGCCGCCAACCCAACTAATGTGGGGCCCTCTCACGGCCGCCAACCCAAATAAAGTGGGGCCCTCTCACGGCCGCCAACCCAACTAATGCGGGGCCCTCACGACCACTAACCAAACTAATGTGGTGCTCTGACGGCCACTAACCAAACTAAAAATGGCATCTCATGATTACCAATCCAACTAATGTACCGTCCTCTGACGGTCACTAACCAAACTAAAAATAGCATACCTCATGATTACCAACCCAAATAACATGACGCCCTCTGACGACTGCTAACCCAACTAAGGTAACGTCAGGCAAAATGGCGGACCATCAAGATGGCTTTGCTTCTAGAGAATTCCTGAATAAATTGCCCAGCTTGCTATAGCGCTTCTCAATGTATTTCTAACAGGTCTAAACATGCTTCCAGCGGAAACCGCAACGGTTGTCTGCTTCTGTGATAGCCGCATGCGTGAAATGTATTTCTCTCTTATAAAATAAAAAAGAAACAATATGTTTTTTTAAGAAAAACAATTTATTATTATAAATTAACAATATCACTAAGTTTCATGACCTCAAAGTCATAATAAAGTGCATTATAACTGATATGTAGCACTTCCATCATAAGGAAAGCGTTAAATAAATTACAATGATCAACAATACATTAGTATATAAATCTCCAGTTAATGCTATGCAAGCGATTAAGATCATTTTATAAAATACTATAAAATCACTATTTACTAAAAATTCTAATTTACTCTTAATGAGCGGTTGTAAATTAAAGAAATTGCTATAGGTATCGGAAGACAATACCAGCTGCTGATTACGACTACTTAATACTATTACACTAGTTTCTCTAAATGTTGACGTACGAATTTGATGATTTGGACTGCAACCCTCTATCTTACAAAATTCCTCCCACTCGTCCAATGTGAAGAATACGCAGCTTGCAGGCGATCGAATCTGGATGATGGGCACGAATCCAGCCGCTGGACTAGGGCCGATATTCACCCATTTCGAACCGCATTTGTTGAGGGAGTATGATGACTGCCCAATCAGTTGCTTTTGCTTAAGAATGTTGTCATCAATCATTTTAAGTGAATCGTCAATAAATTCATTATAAGTTTCTGAAAAGAATTAAAAAAATAATAGATATAAGTTTATGTATATAATAATGTTGTATTCTTACTAGCTTCCATTTTAATCTTAGAGGTTAAAAATATGTGTGAACTTGAATGCAAACAAACTAAACTGATTTAGTGGGAGAAAATTACATCGAGGCAGACAAAAAAGGGTGGGGGTACTTACACAAAAAGGGGGTGGGGGTACTTACCCAATTTGAGGCGGTAGAGCAGCTGCACCCGAGGCATGCGCAGCGACCATCTAAGGAGCTGGTGTTTCGATTTTATAATGCCCCCAGGCGAGAGTATGGACGCCATCCTCATTAATCCGGCGTTTATCATCGTGAGGTGATAAGCTCAATTTATTTTGTGTAACTGTATAAATTTCGTGTAATTTAATTTGGAATAAATTTTGTTCTCTTAATAAAATATCGTTGAATAAGCAGTGTTTGTAATCTGCCAGACTAATTTCATCCCGGACAACATTCTTCTTAACCCCCTTAACCTTTTTAATTTCCCTACCCTCAACCGATAGGGCATACATTTTAGCGCGCAATCCGACAAACTCACTCATTATATCACCAGCATTTTCATCCTTAAATAGTCGTAAAACAGCCTTGTTTTGAGGTGCTATGTTGTAGACATTATTGGCCGAAAAGTTTGATGTGTCGAATTTGGTTATATTTTTTTTTTCATGTCGCTGTATATATCATCTGTCTCTACTTTTAAGATATAACACAATAAACACAGACGGACCTTTTCAGCATACACGCATCTCAAAAAATTATAGAAAAAGTCATACATAAGGTGCTTTAATAGCTCCAAGACGGAGAAGCCGATATAAATAGGCTTATTATATACAACTTTCAGCTTCCCCATCTGGATAGCTACAAAGTTTTCGGGAAAAATACTCACTTAAAATTCGGTTTCGCGATCAAACTACCAGCCCCGCGACTTTTACCATGGTCCTCCCAACGCGTGACCAATTTGACTTCTACTCGCTTATCAACATTCTCCATGGTTTTACCATATACAGAGTTGTTCATAAGCTTGTAGAAGTCTCTCAAAATCATTCCTGGCATGCTGACGTATGCTGGTTGTTTAGGTCGATATAATTTTGAAGCCAGTTTGACTGATTGAATTTCAAAACGAGATGAATTTTGGTTATTTTAAGGCCGAAATGTAACGCTTGCTTTAATGTTTGCTAGTGTATGACATACTTTTCTTTGTTCTGTAAATTCGCGATCAGCTTTTTATTTTTAAATTTAGATGTGGGAGGTACCATGTTTTCGGGCAGAAAAGGTAGGTCGTTATGCTCATCATGCAAAGTTACAGGATACGTGACATCCACTTCCAAAAAATATCCAATCGGCGAATCATCAGCGACCCCAGATATATTTAGATTGTCAATCTCATCTTGACTAGCCCAACTGAACCCACCGAATGGTAGATACTCGGACATTGCCCACCCATACAAATTGTTCGCGTCCCAATAAGCTAAATATGAAGAGCTCCAGTTCAATTTTGGTATGCTTCAACATAGCATCCCAAGACAAGCCTGGGCTGGTGTAATATTGATCCGGATCCAGACTATATGTATCCTGACAAATTTTCCGGAAATTCTCAAAAATGTCAGCTATAATAAAACATCTGTTTTTAAATATAAGTTAAAGTACTCTAATAAATTTTGACATCCAAACGTATTCCAAACAGTTTGAGCATGTTGATATTCCACATCCGAAATATCAACATTATTTAATGAATTGAAAAGATCGCGTTTTGCCGGTAAGGTCGACTCGTTCAATCGCTTAAAGGTATCTATATATTGATAGGGGAATACACCCTTCTTTCTAATGAAATCGAAATGGGAATCTAGTGGAAACGCCCGCCTAACATTGATGAAGTCTTGCGGGCTCAAATTTTGTGCAAGTGTATCGATAGAAGACGCCATAAATCGAAAACTCTAAAAAGCGCAGTCTTTTTGTGTACATTTTTTTTCTCGCCCGATTTTTTATCTGTGTAGTCACCGACCAAAACTTTCGCGCTGAAGCTAATATATCGCTCTTTATTAATAGGAATCACGTCAATATTTAAATTTTGTTGTGCCAAATCTCTCAAAAATAGATGGCTATCATACCCGCTCAAATTGTGAAAGTAGATAGGGACAAATTTCGGAATTTTGAAGTTTAGATTACAATTAGAATGTGCGGCCCCTCGAAACGCTCCCGTAATGTGGCAGTGATCTCTCACTCTATCCCCGTTGAGAGACAGCTCACAAATGTGGCAAATCACGGCCTCATTATATAACTTTTGCTCGCTTTTATTTAAAGGATTCATCGGCGCGATAGTCTTTAAATAGTTTTCATCGATTAGCTTAACATCTTCTATCAACTTTTCGACAAACACCGTTGGGCAATCTAAACCGGCATACGTGACAAATTTATTTAACTTTGCATCAAACGAACACACAATTTGATATGCAAAACTATAAGGAACATATTTGAATGTTTTATTCGTATGCGAACTAGCTGGATCACGGCTACATGTGTGAATTGGTTGGAGAATCCTTTCAAAATCGGCATAAACAACGAAGGGAACGGATATTTCCTTATGATGACTATCAAAACGTAAAATATTTTCGGGCAGCATATCGCCAAATTTTGTTTTACGCGCATCAGTTGAGGGTAGTACTGTATAAACATGATTACAATCATGTTGTTGATGGGAGTTTAATTTTTCGGATGTTATGAAATTAATTAAACACCCATCGCAGATGTGAGCTTCATGACCATATTTGCTTATTTGAGATGAAACTAGCCTGGACAGATTTTTAATCAATACATAAAGGGCTTTTAATCCATCCTCAATTAAAAGTAAATTTACGTGAATATCCTTTCTATTTTTAGTAAAATGAATCGGCCCCACCACCTCATGATTTTTTGTATCATCATTAAAAGCCAAACCGTAAACATTAATACTTAAATTATTCATTTCTTCAAGTTTAGAAATATCTTTAATTTTAACCGGGAATTTAATACCTTCTAAATTTAGGACGCTGGAGTAATGAGGATAACTACTAACTCTCTCTACATGTATGTTTGCCGGGTGGAGTGCTGCTACAATCTACCAACCCAAGCATGCATCATCTAAGTTCTGAATATTGATGCACGCTCTTTTGTTTCGGATAGAGGGGGATAGTTCCAAGTAAGATGATCCCCCAAGAGGTTGGTAGCTGTTGATGTTAACCTCTAAATGTGAGACCATCTTAAGTGTCCAATTGCTCCCCCTATCCGAAAACTCTTCCGCTTTCGATTTTATGATGGCGGCCGCCTGATCAAAAACATCCTCCAAGTCCGAAGACTCGGTGACAATGATGTATCGAGTATCGAAGGACTTTAAGTCGGCTATTTCCTCATCAGCTACGGTTTTAGCATAGTGAGCAAATAGCTCTAACTGCACCTTAATACCCTATGCAGCCTTAGCCAGAACATCGTTAATCAGGCGGCACACTTTGATTTTCAAGTTCGATAAAAAAATTGTGATATCAGCACTCATGACCTAGAATTCTATAGCTCGCGACCCGGTTTTTAAATGAGGAATTAATTTTTAACACCCCATCCGGCAGCGTAAACGCATTATTGTTCAAATGCTGTTGTGAGCGAAGATGTCCCCTGTATAGAGAATTATGAGGGAACCTCAACCCACAACAGCTTGCCTGGGACGCATCTCGACTGGTAGATGGTGCAGCATTTACAAGTCTATTAGAAGTTGTGGATGGTATAACATCTACTTTGGCCACCTTCTTAGGTGGTCCGGCAACATGCTCTCATGCATCCACCCCCCCCCCCCACAAATACCGCAAAGAAAATTGCGGTGGAGGGTATTTACATGCCGCTTCATGTTATCGCGCTGGGTGAAGGATTTGCCGCATATGCAATTCATTCTATGAAAAAGCAAATTAAAAATAATTAATATAATAAATTTAAGAGAATAAAAAAGCTATTGAAACCTAATTTTTAATATATCGAAATTGCTAATTTATTTGACTGATCTACGTATATTTAACTAAAAATACTCTTATTATTCAGAATTTATTTAAATTATTGAAAAAAACCCTTTAAAGAACCGTATAAAATAATAAGCTTAATTACATATAAATTTACACGCTTAAACATTAAAAACAATTTAAAGAAACCACTAAATGCCTATAAAATACTTGAAACATAGCCTGGATTAATTACCTATAATAATAATATTTTAATACATGAATTTTGAATGATCCCCGTATATTTACCTAAAAATACTCATATTATTCAAAATTTATTTAAAATATTGAAAAAACCCCTTTAAAGAACCGTATAAAATAATCAGCTTAATTATATATAAATTTACACGCTTAAACATTAAAAACAATTTAAAGAAACCACTAAATGCCTATAAAATACTTGAAACATAGCCTGGATTAATTACCTATAATAATAATATTTTAATACATGAATTTTGAATGATCCCCGTATATTTACCTAAAAATACTCATATTATTCAAAATTTATTTAAAATATTGAAAAAAACCCTTTAAAGAACCGTATAAAATAATCAGATTAATTATATATAAATTTACACACCTAAACATTAAAAATAATTTAAAGAAACCAGTAAATGTCTATAAAATACTTGAAACACACCCTGGATTAAGTGCATATAAAAATAATATTCAATAAAATATTAATAAAATTTACACCATTAAATTATTAAAAATATCCTTATAATTGAAAAAAACAATTTCTAAAAAGTCCTATAAAATTTTAGAGTGGTAGAAAAACTACTGAAAAATATTGCAAGCCAATAATATAGAAATTAGGTTTCTAAATACCTGATAGTTAACACAAACAAGCACTAGAATGATCTTGACTCTTCAACGACACTGGATATAATAAAATTAAACATGCTGATCTACGTATATATTGTAACAATACTCTTAGTAAATAAAGTGTATAATTACATTCAGGTAAATTCAATATCTTTATTATGACTATATGACTGATCCCTGTATTGTATGCATTATTTCCTTTACCTAGAAAAATTATGAAAATTCAATGTAATATTTTTTATTCTCTGTTTATCTCAGGATTTATATTATTACGCCCATAAACTAACTCAGATATTGTTTATAACATTTAACATTTAGATACTTACATGAAACTAACTTCTCTTTATTCTTAAAGATCGAACAGTTGCCTATTCATAAGTTATTCAACACCATTAAATGTGATATGACATTCGTATATTTATTTTCCTTTAATTTGTGAATTATATTTAATATAACGGTAATACTCAAGTGATTATTTATTTGTGACACTAGTTTATCTTAAGTATCACTTTATATGGATACGATTTCAAGGTATGTCCTAAAATACTTCTATAATAATATAGATAATTACCGACATAGATCTTCCTGTTTGTAGGTTATAATCTTTAGCGTCATTTATTTCACTTCAAAATAATATCAGATCCTTTCTAACATATTAAATAAAAGAAATATCTCAAAACTATATGTTTAATGAACAAGTCAATTATAATTTGATGTTAGTAATTTATAACATTATCATCAACAACATATGTGTAAGTTTCAAGCCTGCCTGTTCAACCAACTTATTGAGAATTTTTGTATATAAGAATTTAGTAATATTATAACTATAAATGCATTCAAATAGGGAATAATTTTGACTATTGTTAAAATACTGTATAGTACTTATTTATCATCAATTACACACAAATTTATTAAGTATTTGGGTAGCCAATCAGTTTCATTTTCGTAAAAGAAAATAGTTTTCCACATAATGACACATTCTGTGAATTCTAAAAAAAAATTAATAGGATGTCAAAAATTAATGTTATGAAATAGAGATTCTAAATATCCGTGATTTATTATCACTTCCAGTAAATTGTATAATAATTTATGTGTTTTCAAACTTTTGGATAAATTATACTCTAAACGTAATTACATGAATACAAATTATTTCAATTAATAATACGACCTGTCAGAAATTATATGCCGGCATTCTTTCTTGTACTCCAACAAATTTTCTTTATAGCTCTAAGTCGAAATTTACTGGCTACGATGATGTTGTTCCAATTCTTTATCTGTCTTTCCGGGATACTCGGATTTTGAACTGGATTAAACCGCTATCCTGTTGTACCTAAGATACTGGTATCCCCTGGAATCTCGAACTATGGACTGCTAATATGATGAACCTCGGATTAAATCCCTATTGTACTGGAATACTTGTAATTGGAATCTCGGACTATGGACTGCTAATATGCTGAACCTCGGATTAAATCTCTATTGTACTGGAATACTTGTAACTGGAATCTCGGACTATGGACTGCTAATATGATGAACCTCGGATTAAATCTCTATTGTACTGGAATACTTGTAACTGGAATATCGGACTATGGACTGCTAATATGATGAACCTCGGATTAAATCTCTATTGTACTGGAATACTTGTAACTGGAATCTCGGACTATGGACTGCTAATATGATGAACCTCGAACTAATCTTCACCTGTATTAGAATACTGGATCTATTACTGGAACTCAATATATTCTCTGATATAATAATTTTTGTTGCTGATTATTAAAATTCTTCTCGGATTTACATCAATATGGTAAGTATTTTTATCTGTATGCTTGATTAACAAATTATTTATAACTCACTTCTCGTATCTAGTTTATAGAAGTAAATCCTTTTCTTTCAATCTTTTCTTAATATCACCGTATAAAGTAATTTGTATAATCCTAGATAACAAATTTTATTCTCCTAAAAAAAATAACTTTCTTCTCCACGTAAACTGTAACACTATTATCACACTTTTACGTTATTTTAGATACATTTTATATGTATTTATCGGAGAAGAACTTCGTCTTTCCGAGAAACACACCCGCTTTCTTCAACAAAATTTTATAATCTTCCTTTTTTATTTATGCCTCATATCCTTGGCAATAATTCATTAATTCTCAACATCCAATGATCTTTATACATACATTTTATTAATCCAACACATATTTTAATTTGTGCTTGAATATTTAAAATACCTTTTTAAATTCCAATAATTTACCATTTTAATTCTTTCCTTTATTTTTAAATACTTTTAATACACTTCGGCAATTGAATACCCATTACTATAACTTTATTATTTAAATGTCAAAATCTGACACATCCAAAATTTGAATCTAGCCGCGCAAACTATACATCATTTTATTGAATTTATATTTCAAAATTCACTCTAATGATCACTACTTATCAATAGTATTAATTAAACAAGCTTTTACAAAATAATATTTCATATAAAAATACATCAAGTAATATTTAAATCTCTAATTTCAGTACTGGACAAAATCAATGCAACAATGTACCCTGATTGGCAACCAACTATGCACGATGCATGAAGAAAACAAGAAAATATACATTTAACATTATCACTATTAGTTTAAGTATAACTCAAATATTCTATCAGCTATTTATTTAATTAAAATTCGATCTACTAAACATTTCAAACTCTCATTCTTTATTATCACTAAAAATCTATATACAGTATGGTTGGTTAGTACTAGTACATTTCCATATAGTATTGTTGGTTGATGCTGGTGAACTACCACAATATAGATGGTCGTCCGTGAGGTATACGCCCATTTGTGTTAGATTCCCACGCTAATGGATTGATGTACAAAAAAACCTTTTCCCACGCATACATATATCATACATAGCTCATGAGAGGTCCGCAAGTGTTTCCATAATAGCTCGATTGAAATTTTCTGTACACAAGATATGCTTGGGCATATAGTTTTTTACTCATATCTATATTCATATCACTATAGGGGTAATATTCTGAATTTAAATGCAATTTAATATTTGTGATTGAAGCGTGACAAAGCCTGATGCATCTTGCTGAAAATTATCTTTTCTGTTTCGCTGAAACGCTATAATAGCATATCTAGGCTTCTCTAGCTTAGTGCTAGTTTTAACAGACCAAATGTCAGTTTTCGTTGCACGCAAAGCTGGAAGTTCATATAATTCCCATTTACGAAATGTTAAATATATCGGTTTATTGGTTTTAAGAGTGTTTAAGAACTTTAAGCGTGTCTGATCATTTACGCTCACATGCGGCACACGCCATTCAATCTTTTCAATCTCGATTGTTGCCTTTTTTGTACCATCAGCGGTCTTGTTTTGATAGCAGTTTTCATCCGTTTTACTTCTAATTAAGACTAATTCTTGACTAACATTAATGTTAGTCAAGAATTAGTCTTAATTTATTAATGTTCTGTAATCGGAACAGAAGCCTAAAAGCATGTTCAATGGAAGACATGCGTTGAACTTGTTATTGGAAAGTGTTGCTTGCTGCTGCGTGAATGGCCTCCACCACGCAATCGACAACATTCGACTTTCATCTTCATTATAGGAAACTAATGCTTTCATCGTAGAACTGATTCCTGGTTTCATTGCGCGATCGATTTCTACACTATTAAGCTCATATCGAATCTGATCAAACAAAAAAGCGTATGCATTGTTTGTTAATTCAGGTACACCAGTTCAATTGACATCCGGTTTAAATTTCCCCTCTATGTATATATAACTCTCGGAAGGTAGTGTATATATATCTTGATTTTGAATGCTTATGCGAATTTCATCATTTAAGTTGAAATTGTGTGTTCTCGGATAATATGTGTGATACTCTTCCTGCGTTATAGCTTCGTCAAAATGCACACCTTCAAATATGGATAGCTTTTCCTCCATTTTTTACTCGAAAGCCTGTAAAAATATTATATTGGCCGATGTTAACTGCTTGAGTTTAGATGTTGAAGTGATCTTCCGTTGTGGCGGTGAGGAAGTTATATAACGTTTACGAAATGAAAGCCCCATTATGAAACTCTTTTTAATTCCAATCTAACAATGATTTGCTCGCCTCGAAAGTTTACAACATCGCCATCTTGATCGAGCAGTGTTAATGTGATATTATCGATACGCTTAGAATTAATTGGTAGATATATTATATGCTCAGGTGCTATATTAATTGAATATCCAGGTTCAACTTGTGGAGAAAATTCGTAGAGCGTGTGAGACAAACGACTATCGTTGTAGGCTGATGTGATATTACACTCAATTCTTATTGTTGACACTTTTATAATATTACACGTAAATCTGATTCATGTTTTTGATTGGCTGGTAATAGTTTCCCACTAAAGCCTAACATGCTTCCTATAGAGTCTCTAGGCTCAAAATTTATTTCATAATTGCTTTTAATTTCACACTTTATTTTATTGTTGTTTGGTTTGAGGGATATTGTGTCTTTAGGCATCGCATTCATCAAGAAATCAGCGATATCACTTATCTCATAAGATCCTGTCGGAATCGTAATAACTCTATCATTATCATAAAAAAAATTGTAACAACCCTCTACAATGTTGGGAATCGAATTGTAGCTATTAAATCCTATTAGGCGCAGAACATATTCATAGTGGGGATAAAATTCAATAGGCGGATAATAATCAACAGAAAGCACGGATTTTGTGCCCTTCAGGGTAAAAGTGTACGACATGACTAATATATTGATATATAGGCATCCGATTATATATTATTTAGTAGGAATTCTAAACATAAGTGGCCACAATTGACTGTATTGAATGAAATTTTGATAGCGCCTATGATTATATATTATTTTATTAGGACTCTTTCTATTGAAATATTCTATCGATTCCGGTGGAGGCTTTAAATTGCCAAACGAATCATAATAGTATATATTAGAACCTCTCTTCTTATAACAGACCCAACGTGTTCCCGACCCTTTAATGCTATCCAAATTAACGACTGCGCTTTCATTTTTGTTGGGTGATTTTGGCAGAGTATCCCTCATAAATACACCTCTAAAATGGTGAATATATTTCGCATATTTCAAAATATCATGATCGGTTTTGAGCCAGTCGACTTATTAGTTTTTTTGATGGTTTTAGATATAAACCTAAGCCTCGCTTATATGGCTTCAGATATAATCCTTTACCTTTTAATGCGATAGCTTCCATAGTTTTATTGTCTTTCAGCTTCCCGTACTTGACTTCGAGCCGCTTTCGCTTTGAGTACTGCGTGAGTTATACTACTTACATCGCCTGCCAGTGAGCCGAGAGCGCTCAACCCAGCAAATATTGGTATAAGTGGTAATACACCGCCAACTTTCGGTATGGGAATTATTCTGGGGGTTTTAATATGTTTTCGACCTCCAGCTTCTTTGATTGCAAGCTTAGCTGCTGCCAATGATGGTTTAGGACCCTGTTTAATATCACCCCCGAATCTCTTGAGAGCCTTCTTAACATTGATGCAGACTATTTTTTTTTAAAGTTTTTTTCTTTAAGCCCATACCAAATTTTCTTTTAGCCTTCATTGCGTTAGTCACCAACCAGGCTGCTGACTTTTCACCCACACTTGCGTCTGCTGACTTTACACGATTCCAAGCTTTTTCTTGCAATATCAAATCTGCCTCGTGTCTATCTTTTAAATCTTTATGTTGTGAATATGCAATATCGTGCTCCCGACAAGCTGCATCCAATGAATTAATACCGAGATCGCCTCGTGCTAAATGTTTCTGGACTTTGTACCAGGACCGCAATACATGTACCCACCTGGCAGGTGAAGCTCTATAGGCAACTTGTTGACTATAGAGTTCACAACACCTCCGCCCTCTTTAAAAGTTAGCATTGAAATGAATTAGCTTTATAAACATCCAACAATTTATATATAATTCATTCACCATGAGACTTGTGAAGTAGAAGAATGCACTTGAAATAATCAACTTGGATTTGGATGTTGATGAAAAGGCTAAATTTCGGAAACATAGTAGCCTACTACCGAATTCCATTAGAGCGCTACTTTGCGGTGCATCAAACTCTGGGAAAACGAATCTCATGCTATCGTTATTATTCAATGAAAATGGTCCAAGTCTATATATCAAGCCAAATATAAGCTGTTGGAAAATGTTTTAAATAATGTTAAAGAAGTGAAATATTTTCCTTGTAAGGAGAATGATGAGATAATAGATCTCATGCAAGCTGAGACAAATTCGATATTCATTTTTGACGACGTAGCGTGCGATAAGCAAAACAATATTAGAAAATATTTTTGTATGGGTAGACATAAGTGTGTTGATAGCTTTTATTTATGTCAAACTTATACTAGTATTCCGAAACAGCTAGTTAGGGATAATGCTAATTTTTTGGTATTATTTAAGCAGGATAATATAAATCTACAACATATTTACAACAATCATGTTGGAGTTGACATGTCATTTGAGCGGTTTAAATCGGTTTGTGGTGAATGTTGGAAAGATAAATACGGATTCCTGGTTATAGACAAGGATAGTGATTTGCGTAATGGTCGTTGTAGGAAGGGTTTTGATTGCTATATATGCTGGTGATTCATTTTATTCAGTTAATATATATCTGTCCGCAAATAATCATACGCAGGCAGGCAGTTAATAGTAGAAAAATGGATTATGAGAAATTGAAGCGTGATATTATTAAGGCAGGTAAAGTTATTAGGAATAAGTATATGCAATTGAAGCTTAATCGTTCCGATGAAGATTATTTAATACGAAAAATGTTTAAACCCATTACTGAGGATCTAGAAGGTTTGGACACAACAATAAAACAGGAAACGCAAACAATTAAGGAACCTATAATGAATATTACAAACACTTTGAAAAATAGAGGAAAGCTGATAAACAAACCCGAGATAGAAAAGAGCCCTTCGATTAATCCATTCGATCAACAGTCTAGTCCATTGTTGGAAGAGGATCAGCATTCACATAACACGTTTTATGGAGATCTTAATCCTTTACCGAGAGAGTCTGTGCGAGGTCTTTTTCAAGACACAAGCAATGTATATGATACAACGTATGGTGTTACATTCGAACCTGAAACAAATAGATTGAAATTGGGTGGGCATACATTATATCTAGATGGTAATGACATAATAATCAATAATAAGCTATTTACAGGTTCTCATGGTCTTTATGAATTAATATTTAAACTAGACCAAGTAGATATAATGAGGACGGTTTATCACAATACTATGATATTTTACGAGAAACCAATGTGCATCGCAAACTGTTCCAACTCAAAAATCACTTGAGAGGGACTAAAGTTCATAAATGGCATGAAATAATAACACCTCTTCTTGCTAAATATGCCAGTTCGAGTTCGGAAACATGGTCTGGCGGACATATAGGCCCCATGCTTGTTTCCAACACCAAGGATAGATATCAATACGTCTATTGGGACGACATAAACGAGCGTGTAGATCGTCTTAAACTTTTGAAGGCCTCTCAGGATTCTGGCAATGAAAGTCATCATAATGAGATGCAGTCGATCGTCGAGGAACTTAAAGAAAGCGGCGTAATTGAATAAATATTTAATACTCTCATTCTTTTCACCAGTATCGTCATGAGTGTAGACAAATTTTTCGATATCTTAGCGGCGGTAAAGCTAGCGTTAAACGTCAAACGCCATCTCTACCATTAACAGAAGAAGGTGATGTTGATATTGGCGATAAACGTATTTATCGTGTAGCAGATCCTATACACGATCAAGATTCTGTTAATATGCGCCACCTATCTAGAATACTTGGTGTAATAGATCTAAGGATTGATAATGTGGTGAGTGATATTCAAATAAAAATAGACGCCTCAAATTCCAAAGTGGCTGATGATATTAGTGATATCATACATCATATGCAAACTGCTGTTGAGAATAGAATCGAGATTGAACTAGACAATTTAAGGAACAATCTCGCAACATACGCCGGGGTCAGTGACAAGATTGAGAAAATTAGGAGGGAATTGGATGATAACTTGAATGCATTTAAAACCAATTTAAATAAAGCTGTTAATTTGGATATATTTAAAGGTCTTGTTAATGTTAGTGTAAATAATGTACAACAGTCGATTAATGGGAAATTAAACCAGATGCACGCTAGTGTTGAGAAGAAAATTGATGCTAAACTTGATGTTTTAAGAAAAAACCATGCTACAAATTCTGGAGTTGCTGCTAAGATAGATAAAATTAAGAAGGGATTAGATAGGGACTAGAGTGTATTGAAAACTAATTTAGAGTCATTCAGAGGTGTTGTTGATACTAGTATAAAAAGTTTGAGTGGTGAAATTAGTGATAGACTTCAGGGGGTTGAAAGTGTCGTTCAGAGGAGAATAGAGGCTAAAATTGATGCTTTAGTAAAAAAAGCTTGAAAAGAAATCAAAGAACTAAAAATAGGGTATTCACAAACATAATTTTAATTCATTTACCATCGCATTGTTCTACCTACAATGATGAGTAGTATTAATCGTAATTTAGTTGATGGGATGCATAGGCCGGCTCGTAGATTCTGCCCCAGACGTCGATTCATTATTAGAGGGTTTGACGATGTTTGGCAGATTGATTTGGCAGAATTTACACCCCATGCTCGAGAGAATGGCGGGTGGTTATAGACTGTTTCTCGAAATTTTTATGGACTCGACCCCTTAAATCGAAAACCGGTCTGGATGTATGTAATGCTATGGAAAGCATTCTACAAGGCACTCGACAACCGAAAAATATACAGTCCGACAATGGTAAAGAGTTTTATAATACTAGATTTCAAAATCTCATGAAGAAATATAGTATAACCATTATTCCACTTATAGTACAATGAAGGCGTCTATTGCCGAACGTGTTATTCGCACACTCAAGGGTAGATTATATAAGGAATTTACAATGAGAGATAGCTATAAGTGGATAGATATTTTACCCTCTGTAACTGATACATATAATAAGGCAAAGCATCGAACGATCAAAATGAGACCTTCTGATGTTAGCAAAAAGAATGAAAAGTTCCTGCTCTCTACTATCTACAATGATGTGCAAACATCTGTAAAGCATAAATATAAAGTTGGTGATGTTGTCAGGGTAAGTAAATTTAAAAGTGTTTTCTCGAAAGGCTGTCTCAGGAACTGTAGTGAATTGTTCAAGATTATTAAAGTTAAAGCTACAAATCCGCTAACATATATGCTGGAAGATATGAACAGACAACCAATATTAGGATGTTTTTATGAATATGAAATGCAGAAAACTAAATATAAAGATGTATATCTAATTGAGAAAATTTTATGTAAAAAGAATGATAGAGTTTATAATAATAATAATATATATTTGCCCAACAGATTTACAATCTAATTACAGGACAAAAACATCAATTTCAACGTATATATATATTTGCAGACTAAAATTAAAGCAAATAAAACTACGCAGTTATAATCTATAAATAATGTAAGTTGGCAGTGCATCTGTGAATGAGTGTGTTGATTAGTGAATAATTCAAGTCGGTGGATGAATCCGATAACGCATTGTAACTATTGCATAAACCGTATATAGGTGATGAAAATTTAATGTTGGTGTTAAATCTTTCACAATAGAACGCACACGACGATCTAGACGATGCTCGAGGGACGACGAAATTGATATCGCTAAGTAATTCCGGTGCATCAAGTTTATTATGTAATAGATTGTAAAGAAACTTCAGGTCAGAGCAATTGCGTCTAACATCTAGTGGATCGAAGTCGAACATATCCAAAAGTGCTCTATGGCTGAAACCTTGTATGGGGTATTCACCTAGTTTTTTGAAGTAAAGATATTTTAGGAATCGTCTCTGAACATGTTCGAGGGCCTTAATGTGATATTTGAAATTAGGAGTCCAAATTACAGATGCATATTCTAACTTTGAGCGCACAAAGGAAAAGTATAGGGTAATAATAGGATCAGTCACTGTAAATTGGCGTGTAATTCTAATAATAAAGCCTAGCATTCGTAAAGCCGAAGTACATATATTATTGATGTGATCAGAAAACGTGAGACGTGAATCAAATGTCACCCCCAGATCCAGAATTGATTGAGCACGATCAAGAAATATGCTATCAAGATGGTAATCATACGTAATAATGTTCATTTTTCGAGAAAAACTCATCACCCTGCATTTAGACACGTTCAGGTTCAGCCTATTATGCTCACACCAGTTTCGAACGGCACACAATTGCTCCTGCAACAATTCGCAATCTTCGATACATCCAATGGAGGAGTAGAATTTCAAATCATCCGCGAAAAGCAATCTAGGACATTGAATCGCCGACGGAAGATCATTTATGAATAGTAGAAACAATAGAGGACCCAAGTTAGTTCCCTGGGGTACCCCTGAAGATGGTGAAAAATTACTGGAAGTATGGCCTCTGTAGGAAACATAATGCTTTCTGCTAGTGAGATATGTTTCAAAAAAGTAAAGTAAAGGCGTAGAAAATCCAATAACATCAAGCTTATGGAGGATAATTCCATGGTCTATACGGTCAAATGCTTTTGAGATGTCCGTGTATATGACATCCACCTGTTTATTCTTGTCAAGATTGCTTGATGAATATTGCGTCATGATTGCTAGGTTTGTGACAGTGGAAAGTTTCGTAACAAAACCGTGCTGATAGATAGGATAGATAGAGTGGTAAAGGCATGATTCAAAAACTTTGGCTAAATTATTTATAATGGCAATCGGTCTGTAACGTTCGATGGAACATCTGTCACCCTTTTTAAATACTGGGGCAAGCCTTGCAATCTTCCAGACTTTAGGGAATGTTGAGGTGTTGAGAGATAAATTGAAAAGACGACTTAATGGGCACGCTAGGACGCTAGCACAGTCTTTCAAAAAGAAGGCAGGTATGCTTGTCATTGCCGATAGTAAAAGTACTTTTAAGCTTTTTTAGTTCGCGAAGAACTTCCGATTCCGTAATTGTATTTACAATAATCGGTAGATAATTCGAGTGTGGATCCAGAGGCGTTGATGGTTTCGATGAAGATTGAAGGAAAACAGATTGAAAATATTCTTGGAAGGCATCAACGATGGTCGACGGTTTATGTCAAATGGTTAGGATTTAATAATTCGCATAATAGCTGGATTGACGAAGATAATGTTTTGTTTTTTAAAAACATTTATTAAAACTGTATTTTATAATTATATAAAAATAAAAAATATGAATTCTATAGGCACACATTTTTTATTTAAGGTGAATTACACATCTGTATCTTAACATGCTGTATAAAGCATTAAAAGAAATTTTTAATCGTGAGAAGATACCGACGTACATCTGGAAATGTTTTTCTTATATGTGGCTACATAAAAAAATACGACTTCTATGTCTATGCATTTCTTTAAGTAAGATGCACTTTACGTATATCTAAAAGGGATATTTTAGGGTGCGGTCAATTAGCGGCATCAGATTTGTCATGAGAAAAGAATGTCGTATATCGAGAGTGGAGTTGCTGTGTCTACATACTTCGGAAATACCTCGCTTCGTATACATACATATACAGGGTGAGTCAACTACGCGGGTAAGGCCGATTGTGCCTTTACGAGTAAAGATATTTAGAAGCGGTTTTTTTCTTGTGGTAGCTGTTCATTAGGGGCACATTTTAAAAATATTTTGTATTATACAGAGTGTTCCATAACTTGGTGGCTAACCATAGTTATAGTTTTTTAAATGAAACACCCTATATATTGCATTTTTGAATTCCCCGTATAATTTTTAGTCAAACAGTTATGACAGTATAGGCCTAATGTGTAAAGTTTTTGACTTATTCCCATTTTTCTGAAAAATTCAATGTTTGTATAAAATTATATTTCTCGAAAATGACGTATTAGATGGACAAAATTTTTTGCAGTTTTGTTTACAATAAGAGGTCCTAATAGAAGCATGTTTTATTTTTTTACAGTTACTAATTGCATGTGCAGGAAACTGGTTTAAAATTAGATGACACGTTGTTGTATAAAAGTGATTTTTTTTAAATGGAACGCCCTATATATCGGTTCATTTTTGAATTGTTTATTAAATTTAATGTCAGAAACATGTAAAACATTAATACTTTAAAAGTGACTATTACAGAGTTATTGTCGTTTTTTATATGCTTTTGTTAGTTTTTGCAAAAAAGTCAATTTTTTCAAATGGAACACCCTGTATATTATTTCATTTTTGAATTTCTTATTAAGTTTCACATCAAAAACATGTAAGACGTTAATACTTTAAAAGTGACTATTACTGAGCTATTGTCTCTTTTTCATACAATTTTGTCAGTACTATACTATATTAATTAAAACCTCAAAACTGACTGCAATCTGATCCACCATGTTTACTAGAGCCGTCACCGTCGATTTACCAGTGCGGTATCCACTCTGCGATGGCACAAGGAGTTTTTTTTTTCAAATAATTTACTAAGCGTTTTCTCACTGCAGATTCAAATACCTTTGATATCGTTGGCAATACAGCAATCGGCCTGTAGTTGCTTGGATCGTCTTTTTCGCCTTTTTTGTAAATCGGTGTTATTCTGGCAACTCTCAGCTCCGCCGGAAAAGTGCCATTTACAAAACTGGTATTTCTAAGGCTTGCTATTGGGGCTGCTAATGCCGGAAGTACCCTCCTTAACATATCCACCGACATGCCATAAATATCAGCTGTACTTTTATTTTTTAGTCCTTCAACAATTGAAAATACCTCTTCCTCCGTCACTGGTTCCAGAAACTTTGTATTTTCAATCATATCTCCTGCTTTCCGCAGGTGCGTAGTAGCTAATTGTGCTGGACCCGGTATTGTTTTTATGGTTTTATCTCCTATCTCTGAGAAAAACGTATTGAACTCGTTTGAGTTGATCGTTGTATCCATGTTGGAGCGTTTTGATTTGCCAAGTCGGAATTCATTATTTATAATGGCCCAAGTTGTTTCTATTTTATTTTCACTTTGCTGTATGTGTTGTGCTACCGCTTCTCTTCGCACACTTTCCGCTGTTTGTTTATATTCTGTTTTATACTTTTTATATAGATCCATTGCATCTTTTGTTTGTGAGGACATAGCTACCACGTCTATAGCGTCTAATATATGTTTCTTCTGTTTCAATTCATCTGTATACCAGTCCCCTATAATACTTTTTTCGCCATTTTTAATCTTAAATTCTCTTACTGGAAAAACTTCATTTATAATATCCACCAGTGGCTTATGAAAGGAAGAAAACCCATTTTCACCGTTGCTTATTTCCGACCACCAGTCTCTTTCATTAACAGCCTGTACAAATCTGTTCATGTTCGCAGAATTATGCAGTCTGCATCTCTTAGTTACTCTGCTTTCAGATGTGAGATCAACAATAAAATCTATCCTCTGTGCTAAGTGATCAGAGCAGTGCGGGTTAACCGTCATGACCCGATGTATCTCCTTTCTCGTGGTAATAAACATATTATCGATACAAGTTTTACTGCTGTTACTAATCCTTGAAGGTTCTCTAAAAACACATCGCAGGCCAAACATGGCCATCATATCAATTAACCCCACCGAATCATCCGTTTGTTGCATAAAATTGATATTAAAGTCACCTGCCAATACAATGCAAGTTGTGGGAAACTTCTCTTGCACCTCAATTAGAAATAACTTCTCGAAAGATGCTCGCACTACCCAACGGTAGCCTGTAAACCGCAATGATGACAACGTTCCGCATCTGAAGATATATTCCACAAACCTCCACATGCATCTCTACCGATCTAGTATTAATTGCTATGTCCAGGTCTTTGAGCTCATCTCTTGTTAATATTAAGACACCACCATGTTTCCGTTTCGTTCTGCAGTAAACTGCTGATATCTTATAATTTCTTATTTTAACGACTTCAGCTATATTCTCATTCAGCCAGTGCTCACTTATGCAAGCTACGTCAACTTTATTCTCCTCCAAATATTGACTTATATCGTTAGTTTTATTTAATATCGACTGTATATTATAATTTAATACAGTAAAAAATTTCATTTTGGAATCGTCATATTTTAGTTTATTCTGTATGTTGTTATGCATTGTTGTAAACCCGAATGTAATATCCTCGGTTAGGTTTGTTTTTCCTCGGGGTTCCTTTTCTGAAAATTTCGGTAGGGCTTGACGTCTGCCCATTTAAATCATTTATTTGATTATGTATCAATTCAATATTTTCTTGATTGTTTTCTTTCTCTGTCTGGCACTTGTATAATTCGGAATTCACTTGTTTTATAATCTCCATTTCCTTTTGTAATTGATGTATTTTTTCGTGTAATTTTGTCGTTTCTTTCGCAAGCATGTCTTTAATTATTTTTTCCCACTCCGTAGGTAGTTTGTGGGTTCTCGTATCAACACTCTTGCTACTATCCCGAGTGTTAACCATTTTATTTTAAAATTCAAGAAAACTCCGAGCACAACAGAAACACATGCATGCAGGTCAGCGATCGACACACAATATATATGGGTGTGCTTTTTAAATTACAGACCCTTAATAGGTGTCTTTATGTATACATATATTACAATATAAGGTAATAATAATAACTTTATTTAGCATTTTACATTGCTATATAACTACAATCCTTTCTATATCCTACTAATTATAACTTATAACATAACATATTGCTGTGATAGCATATATTTGTGGGTATAGTCATTTGTATATGCTGTGCTCTAAATTTTTTCTTTTTTACACCAAAAACTTATAATTGGTTTTGTATTTAATTTATATTGTTGAAGCATGTACCTAATAACTATTGTGGGTTCTGGCAATGTATGTGGTTCCTTCTCCTTCACTGGTGGCCTTTCTCTTACTTATAATAGGGACGAGGTAATAGTTTTGTTTAAAGAAGAAAACGGAATGTCTATATAACATAATCATACACCTTTTATTTTAGTAATTTGTAGATTCAAATATTTTTATATACACCTTAATGCTCTAAACAAATACATAATTGAAAATGCTCATATCATTTATACCAAATGTCGGTTGTAATGTATGTAAATCTTTTATTTATTTATTTATGATGCTAAACAAAAAATAAATATTTATCCTGTAAATAAATAAATGTAAACTTTTATTGTACATTGATAGTGATATTTATCGATGTAATTATTTTTATATTGGCTTCAATTAATTGCTACCATTTGCACGTGTTGTATCTAGCTTTTAGTCTTTGCCTTGTAAAACTTTTAATTAATTAATAACATAACTTGAAAAAGATTAATGATGCCTAGACAATACCATGAAGAAAATGCTCATTCGCACGTAGCATCTCTTCAACTGCCCAACACCATTAGTCCTATTTTTGTTGTAATTCCAACTTTATGAATTAAAAGAAAACCTTACAGGATAATATTTGCTTATCTATATTGTTCAACATTACATTGTTAATCATTTGCACGTAAAAACAAATATCTGTTTAACAATTTAGATAACTCCTTTTCAAAAAAAAAACTTACTTGCTATCTTTAAACATTTCATCAAAATGTTCATTTTGAATGTCCATATTGAACGTTTCAAATGAATTTAAATATATTAAAAAAAGAAACTTATTATGAATAAACGTGATAAAGAAATAATGAAAACTACTATTCTAGAATGTAACAATTATTTTTAAAGCGTCTTATTCTTTCGGAGTCGTAATAAGAAGTCTCTTCTTGTCGAATCTTGTTTCCAATTTATACCGGCAAAAAAACTCTACGTTGACTATTGCGCCCTCTAGTCCATATTTTAGGTTGGCATTGGAATACACGTTCCAGTGAAATCGCTGCCCACATGTTGCCGTCTTGATACACACACACACACATATTGTTCTGACAGTTCTTTATTTTCCAAACGTCAACACAAATTGTTTTTCCATCCAAAAGTCTTTTCACTGCCTCGCACAGCATTTCCGACGGTAGGTTTATTCTTGTTGTTAATACCATCCTTCTTTGTATTCATCAATGAACCTATTGCCTTGTTCATTGTTCAATACATATTTTTTCTTCCCATTTATTAATGTCAATTTCACTTTTCTTGTAGCTGGATTGTGACTTGGTAAGATCGGAAACACGTTGAAAAGAACGCATATTTTTCTTCCAACACTGCCTGCACCTGAAAGATGCGTTTGTTTCTCCATCGCATCTGTCCATGGGTAATATGTCTATCTGCAATAAACTTTACACAAGTTTTATATTTTGTTATCTTTTATAGGTCATGAAACTGTACACGTCTGTTTCCAGTCTCTGAAGCATTGTGTTACAAACAAATCATAAACACATACACTTTTTATTTATTTTATCAGCTACCTTTATATCAAATGTTATTGCTGATCGGGTTTACGTTTTACATATATTATTATATCCTTTTCTTAGTCTCTAGTTATAAGCTAAGGTAATTTTTATCTTTTAATATAATTTAGTTCTTAAACTCTTTCATAAAGTTTTATTGCTTTATGCATGTAAATCATAATAATTTATTCAGTCATATTTATGTTTTTTGCATATCGTATTTGATCTTTTTCATACAATTCTATTGCTTTTACATGACTAATTCTCTTGACTGTTCCGTCCATTAACATAACCCTTTCTCTATTATTTGCCTTCATTACCCTTTTTGACTTAAACAGCGGTCCATTATTTAGAATGTTTAAAGCAATCTTTACGCATTGTATAAAATTAGGTTCTTTTTGATGATATGTAAACCATACATCTTGTGTATCCTTTCTACAAAAGAAATATATTGCTTATATTTATTTTGTCTTTTATTTCATATTTATTTAATAAATTTTATTTTACATTTTCTCACTATTCACTTGAATAATAATGACTTTTAAATTACTTGCTTGTATATTGACCATGTGTATGCAACTTTATATACATCCATGTAATTTGTTGCATATTTTAACTCTTTCATATTCAAGTACGATTTTTGTCATTTTTATTTTATTTCAAAACTTAAACTAATCCTTAAAACTATTCTTATTTTATAAACTTGCGAGATATTACGGCAATATGTATTCATTCATTCTTCTTAAGCTCATAACATTCAACACCAAATCTAATCTAATAATGACAACTTATTCCTGAAATACCAAAACCATTTTCATACTATTGTACTTCATTATTTCGATATAGTTCTATTAACTTATGCTTAAATTTATCTATCTCTAAAATATCTTTAATTGATTTTAGTAATTTGTTATAAACCACAGTTCCCTTAAAAACTACATTGTTTTGTCCCTGTCTAGATTCCTTCTGTTCTAAAATAATATCGTTTTTATTTCTTGTGTCATATTCGTGTATGTCTTTAAATTGCACTACATATTTCTTAAAATAGTCAGTATAAATAATAATGGCCCCAAAATACTACCTTCGGGAACCCCGTGTACGACTTCCCTCAATTCCGATATACTACTTCCACACTTCACCTGTTGTTTCCTGTCCGTTAAGTAGTCCCTAAACCATTTTAGCACTGTACCTCCTACACCATTTTTTTCCAACTTTTTTAGTAGAATATTTCTGTTAATCGTTTCAAAAGCACGTTTTAAATCCAAGAAAACTATTACTACAACTAATCTTTTATCTATATTCTCTTTCCACTCTGTTATTACTAACTGTAAAGCTGTTTCACAACTAAAGTTTTTTCGAAACCCCGACTGCTTTGGTGCTAATATTTTATTATCCTTTACATGACATAGTAGTTGTCCATATACTACTTTTTCTAACAACTTAGCCATAGCTGGCAACATTTTAACCGGTCTAAAATTTGTAGCTTTCTTTGTGTTTGCAACTTTTCTAATTGGGACAATTGTAGATATTTTTGCCTGTTTTGGTACTACACCTTTCTCCAGGGAACTATTTACCAGATGCCAAATATGATCAATCCGCACACCACCAGCCATCTTCAATAATTCTGCTGTTATTTCATCTGGACTACTTTTGTTTGGTATACTGTTTAATATCATTTTTATGTCAGTTGCTGTAGACAAACAAAAATAATCAACAACGTATAAGATTCCTCCTGTTCCACATCAATAGGGCTACAGTCAGGAATACTACTTATAATTTCCTCTATGCTACTTATAAAATATTCATTGAACTTATTAGCAATTACATACGAATCACCAAATGAAACCTCATTAAAACTTATTTCATCAAACTGTTCCGTCATTTTCCCTCCTACTATACTCTTTAATGTTTTCCACATTTGTTTGGAGTCATTTCTGTTCATGTCTATACTTTGTTCATAATAAATCTTCTTTTCTTTCCTAATTAAATTTACCACTTTATTCCTCTTTCCTGTGTACTCATTCCAATCATCTCTATCTTTAGTGTACCTAAACTTATTAAATTTATTACTCCTAAGTCTCATTGCTTCTAAAACTTCACTTGTAATCCAGGGTTTAGACTTCACTCTACTCATAATTTGTTCCACTGGCATAACTTTGTCAATAATATTTCTAAAACTATTGCAGTATTCATTATATTTCTCTTCTAATTGACTATTTTTGTAATTCATACTAATCTGTTCCAATTCATTCCTAAACATATCGGCATCCATCAGTCTTCTCCTAATTCTTACAGTTTTTGACTCTTCATGTTTCTTTCCAAGGCCTACTCTTATCATAGAATGACTATTCAAATGTGGTCGTGTCAATACCACAGCTTCACAGTCCCCAGCATTAGAAATTACCAGGTCTATTATTGATGCTTGACCTCGCCAAGATGTGTGCGTTGGTTCATTTATTTTTTGCTTTAGTCCTACATAATTCAAACATCTGTTTAATCTAATCGAATAAGTACTTTCCTTTTTAACATTAATATTAAAATCCCTCATAATAATACAGTTATTCCTATTGTTTATTACATATTCTTCACAAAGTCCCTCAAAATAATCTAAAAATAAATTATCTGCACTACTTGGTGAATGGTACAAACAACCTATCATGTACTGTATTTTACCTATTACTACATCTACTAATATCGTCCAATAATTCTTTTCTAATGTAAACAGTCTAACGTTTCTGTAATTTACATCCTTTCTTATATACAATTGCACTCCACCAGTAGCCCTACTACTAGAATCACATCTTACTATATAATAGTTCTCAACATTTATTTCATAATCTTCAATATCGCTAGTTAAGTGTGTTTCCGTTAAGCACAATAAAACTGGCTTCACCTCACACACAAATTGTTCTATTTCACTAAAATGTGCTATAGTACTTTGAGCATTATGTAAAAACATTTCTTCCTTATTTAATTGCTATGTCCTATTACCATTTTCTGTCCTTCTTCTCGCTTCTTCTTCTTTTTTCAGGTAGACACTGCATTTTCTGTCAAATACTTCATGCTTAACGTCAAACTCTAGGTTATATTTCTCATTTGCTTTAACACAATTTACACAACAGACATCATCGCTCTTACAGTCGTTAAGTTTATGGTTTTTACTTCCACATCTTGCACAATATGCATCACTGGTACATTTATCCTGCTTATGGTTATAGCCATTGCACTTATAGCATCTTAATACATCCAGGTGCTCATATACTTTACAGACTGACCACTTTATTTTAATTGTGCCTTTCTCCATTATTTGTTCATGCGTTTGATAGTCCCATTCAACTATTGCACTATAGTATTTTTGTCTTTTTAGTATTGCACACACCCTTATATTTTTACTTTCTAATTTATTTTGTTTTGAGATGCATTCTTGTAGCTCTTCTTCAGTTATATATCCCTCTTCCTCTCCATTTACATTCTTTTGTATATTAATGCCTACAATTTTTACTCTTGGCCTTCTTTTCCTTGGTATCGTGGCAACCACATCATTTCCCAATTTAGTTTCTACCTCCGCTTTTAGTAACTCAATTTCACTTTGTTTCTCACATATAATACCTACTTTGCCATTGTTCATGTTCCATAATTTCTTAACTCCTATCTGCAACTGCTGTGGAAGAATGTTATTCATCAACTTATCTTTCAACTCAATATCACCACTATCCTTGTTTTTAGTTTCCAATATTAAAATTTCTTCAGTTGGTTTGCTTTTTACAATATCTGAGTACCCGATCTTATGTACATTTGCATTTTCATTTCTTCCTTCTACTTCATTCATTGTCTTCAGTATAGCTATAACAGTTTCTTCTACCGTTTCCATTCTTTCACTTAATGATTTCTCTTCGTTCATTTTATTTCTCTTCATCTTTATTGAAAGATACCATTCCTTTTTACATTATTGACATAACCACAACACCATATCTTCCAGTTCTAATATCTTATTACATTTGACTATGCTCATCTTTGTACATTTCTGATGAAAACATTTTCCACACCATCCACTACATTTTAAGCTTAATTGTTCATCTTTTACCTCCTTTTCACAAATTTTACAACTTTTCTCATCCATCGACACGTCCGCCATTACCACTTTATTTATATTGAGATTGTTCTACGCTAAAATACATTCCGTACATATTAGAATAGTAAAGAAGGTAAGAAAAAATATTGGATGTACATATATTCTTTTTATTTAATAATAATGTTTATTATATATATTTATTTTTTAAATTATATAGTGTACAGCGGATTATGTAATCATATATTTTTCTATATTATACAGTTTTATTTCGTCATAGGCGTGTATTTATATGATTATATAAAAAAGAAAAATGTGAATTATACATATACGCATTTTTTAATTAATAATAATAATGTACATTACATATATTTATTTATAAAATTATATAAAGTGTACAACGAAACACCTAATCATATATTTTTCTCTATATTCTCCATTTTATAGCTTTATTTTACCAATATTTGTCACCAACATATATATTTCTGAATCAGATTTGAGCCTTTCTAATTGGGATATAAACATCATAATTCTAATGTTTTATAAGTCTTTCTTCTGTCTAAGAGCTCTCTGCCTGCCTTCAACGGACATTGTCAGCTAATGTATTTCCAACAAGTCTAGACATGTTTATACAGGTCTGTACATGTTAGCTACTTGCGACGCACTTCTGACTGGCATATATTACATAGCCACCACCATTCACGACCAGCTCTTCATTACAGTCCAATTCAGGATGATTATATTGAGGATACCAAGTCGCTAACATCTTTGGTATATTCTTGTATAAAGTTAGTACAGTCGATGTTTCTATGTCGAATACGCAAATTTCAGAACGAATTTCTAAATCAGGTTCGTATAGATATTCATACTCACTATAAATGTACCACTTTTTAAGTTGGGTCATATTTGGGTTACAATATTCCAACACGTCCATTAATTCATCGATATCGAAATATTGATCGTTCTGATATGCGAATGCTGCTATGAATAAACACTCACTTTGCGTTAATTCCGAAGATAATAACCAATCTCGTACTATGATGGGTATTTCTATATCATTAGCAGACAAAAAGTCCTCATATTTCTCCATATTGCACTGCTTCACTGGCATTATACTAGTTTATCACTATATAGAAGGTGCTACACCACTTTACTATTGATACTGAGTGATATTATTCTGAAAATTCTTCTATATTTAATATTTAGTTGGTGTAGTATCCATCAGGGGGTGCTTTTATATTTTCTGCGTATGCGGCTATCACAGAAGCAGTCAGGCGTTGCGGTTTCCGCTGGAAACCGCAACGCCAATTTATTCTGGAATTCTCTAGAAGCAAAGACCATCTTGATGGTCCGCCATTTTGCCTGACGTCACCTTAGTTGGGTTAGCGGTTGTCAGAGGGCGTCATGTTATTTGGGTTGGTAATCATGATAGATACTATTTTTAGTTTGGTTAGTGACCGTTAGAGGACGCTATATTAGTTGGGTTGATAATCATAGAGATGCCACTTTTTAGTTTGGTTAGTGGCCGTTAGAGGGCGCTACTTTAGTTGGGTTGGTAATCATGAGAGATGCCATTTTTAGTTTGGTTAGTAGCCGTTAGAGGGCGCCACATTAATTGCGTTGGTAATCATGAGATGCCATTTTTAGTTTGGTTACTAAAAATGGGCGTCACATTAGTTGGGTTGGCGGCCGTGAGAGGGCCCCACATTAGTTGGGTTGGCGGCCGTGAGAGGGTCCAACATTACTTGGGTTGGCGGCCGTGAGAGGGCGCCACTTTAGTTGGGTTGGCAGAGGGCGCCACTAGGGCCAGGGGGGTGAGGGGGAGGAGGCTCTAGAATCGATATAAGTACCCTACTGAAGTGCTTGCATTTTCCTTTGTCACAACTTTCAATTTTCTTTTACTAAAAGGAACATTTACTTAGTAATGTACGAAATACAGGGTGACACACGGGAGGAGGACGGTTTTTAAATAAAAAATACTGAGGTAATTTTAAAATTAATGTTCGTTTATTAACATAAAATTAAAGGTCATTATTTGCCATTTTAGTATAGGTGAGAATTATTTGTGAAAAATAATGTCGTCCAGGTGATGTCCGTCATTTAGAATGCATGGCTCAAATCTCTTCACAAAATCCTTCATCACACGGACTAACATCTCTGCAGGGATAGCTGCAATTTCTTGAATGATTACATTCTTCAACTCGTTTAAATTTCGTGGTTTGTGGTTGTAGACACGGCTCTTGAGGTACACCCACAGGAAAAAGTCATATACCAATAAGTCGGCGGATCTGGGTGGTCAAGGAAAATCGCCAGAACGTGAGATAATCTGTCCACGAAACATGCGTAGAACTGCATACGAATGTATCGAGCCGAATTAACAGTGACTGTGACTTCATTTTCTTCGAAAAAATAAAGTCCAATAATGCCGAAAGAGCCAACAACACACCAGACTGTTACTTTTTCAGAGTGTATAGGACGCTGGTGAATAGAGTGTGGCTCTTGAGCCCAGTAAGGCATGTTTTGTTTATTCACTGTCCCGTTTAAATGAAAATGAACTTCATCGCTCATCAATAAATGCACATTTTCAGTCAAAATCACTTGCATTCTGTAAGCAAAGTCTTCGCGTACAGCAAAATCAGTCGCCTTCAATTTTTGCACAACAAGCATTTTGTATGGATGGAATATCAGTTGATGCAATATTCCTCTACCCGATTCACGACTGACTCTTAACTCACTAGCATGACGTTTAGCTGACCGTCCTGGGCTACGAAGTACCGCTTCTCTTACCCTTGCAACATTTTCTGGTGTCGTTACACTGCGTCTCGGGCCTGTATGCTTCTTATCCATTATCTTTCCAGTTAATCTAAAGTGTTGCACCTATCTGAGGATAGTGTTACGATTCGAAACAGCTTCATGTCGACGGACATTAAAATGTAAACGAAATAATCGCTGCACAGCTGTCACAGACTCACCATTTTTAATAAAACTGTCATACACAAACAAACGATGTTGCAAGTCCCACTGCTCTATAGCAACTGAAGTCGCGTCTTATGTAGAAAACCACCATGCTTTTCTCCTACCACCGCGCTCTCAGCACTACGCAGTTCAAAACCGTTCGTCTCCCATGTGTCGCCCTGTATTTTTGAATACATAAGGACCTAAAACTTGCCTCTCTGGATCTGGAAATTGAAATTTTCGTTTTAAATTGTGTTCAAATAGGGTTGGCCTATTATTTATTTCCTTATTAACAAAATAACACGAGCACAATAGTGAATATTTTGAAGGTTGTCGATCTGGTCTTCTACAAACTAATATCAATTTGAGTACATATCAATCTTATTTACATCACTTAGTAATTAAGTTGATCCATTTCTTTTTTTCTATCGTCTTTGCAGGAAAACAGAAACATTTACAAGTTTTCATTTCACTGTAATGCTTACAATTTGGAACAAAACACATCACCATCTTTGCTACTAAAAAATTAAGGATATCAAAATTAACAATAAGATACTAACATGGATTTATTATATCACTATAGTATAATACATCCATGGATACAAAAGTAGCATAACCTCAAAACTGTTAATTAGTATCAAAATGATAGACACTATACATACCACGTATACTATAAATATATAAATGATTATACTATCTATTTCACGACCCTTTATCGCATTAATTCATAAGAAGTCAAAATTAAAAAAACAAATGGGCAAACACTACACAATTCAACAGTGTTTGGAAAAGTTTTTAAATAACCGCCAATTAATGATGTCACCACTTAAGTAGTGTATTTGCTCTTTGGCTTCATTAAGTGAACTTAGTAAATTTTGCTTGGTTTTCTCAAAATGTTGTAAGGGGATTCCGTCATCACTCACATGCCCATAATCTTTATCGGGAGCCTTAGGGTATGTTCTTTTGCGGGAAACTTTAGATGGGAAGAGTTTGTTTTCGTGCTTCCCTACTTATTCGCTTTTTTCTTGATTTTTCTATAAATGTTTGTGTTTTCCAGGACTTTTATTTGCAATATTTTTGTGAGTTACCTGGTAATATTGCTCGTTTTTATTATAAGATATGCTGGCAGCTGCTGGCAGCTTTACATTTAACGTCGTAGCCACCATACATTACAATTTTTTTCCTCCTACAAATTTTGAAATTATAGAATTGCATGCCCCTGCTGCATTATTATTCATATTTAAAAGAAAATTGTGCGCATTTTGAAATAATCTATTGCAACATGTTGAACTGATAAACACTTTCAACTGAGGAACAAAATTAACGTCGTTTGTTTTTGGGCCACTGCAAGATTGGCGCATTTTACGTTTTAAACCAAATTTTTGTTTCTATATGCTTTTTTTGATAAACTTTTCGAATGTCACTGCTGTCTTCATCATCAACTATCGTCACGTATTTTCGCCCAAGCATACACTCATTCTATAATTAGTTACATCGGATTTCATACCTGTTGACAAACCAGACCAATTTTTGCAACATTTATGTTGCTGCGGTAATTTTTTTGCTTCAGTACGTGCGTAAATATGACAGTACTTGTTTCTCACGACCACAAAAAGTAACTTTCCAGACTTAGCTCCAGCAATACAAAACTGAAAAAAGTAGCATCAAATTGTATATTTAGACTTATTGACTCTACTTACCACTCCTGACGATGCTTCATAATTTGTCTTCGATCTTTTGCACCAAGTTCCATCGGTTACATAGCAACCCTTGATAGTGTGACGATCAAGTTCTGCCTGAGTAGGAATTATTATAGTCTAGCAAACAATATCTCACCTGTCCTTTTCGCCAGCAGCTTAAGAGAAGAAGACGTGAGTTTAATTACTAACATGTGATAGTTAAAAGAGAGTGCGTCACCTTCCTATTCCAAATAAGATAGTCTTAATCGGAAGGTAATTAAGGTGGTAAATTACGACTAGGAAAGTAATATTACACAAAGACATTAATGATAAAACAATAATAAGTTGATTAACAAATAATCCCACTCAAAAAAGCGACAAATAAATTCTTCCTGTGTCAACAAAGGTAGGTTTGTACCCTACATTAATCATATCTAAATTATTTGCTATAATAATATATTGCAGTGAAGACTCACCTCTTTTGTTGGTGTTTGTACTTCCCCAGGTGTTATGGTGTATGTTTGCGTCATAACCGATGATCAGCTGAGTCAGTTACCTGCAGTGTATTACTAATTCTTCCATTGATGTTAACTCAGTGTTATCGAAAGGCAAATAGACCGATCCGATAATTATATACCTGGACCCATTTCCTTGGATGAGCCTGATTCTCACGTCAGATCCCTAGAATAGAAGAGAGTTAACGACAAGCACATTTGTATTTTTTAAAGAGTATACAGATTCTAGGCATGTCGGGGGAACCACTGTATATCAGTTCTCCATCAACTCCACTCAGACACCGTTCATTTCTTCGTGGCTGGCCCACGGTTCCTGTATCAGGGCGATATCACTTTCCCCCATAGCGACAGCAAGTACCACCGAGGCAGCCTTACAGTGCTGAAGGTTGATCTGTAATCACCCTGATCTGGTTCCCTCTTTTTTCCCCAATACCCTGAAGGCCATTGTTCCAGCTTATAGAACGCATTAAGCTGGGCCCCCTTCAGAGTTTTGAGCGAGTTTGCATCAGTTAGAAGGCCAGGAGTAGTCCTTCTTTCTCTATGGTTTGGCTAGTAGAAGCCACTCCCCCCTCCTCGCCGACTATAGGTGTCTTGAGCGACAAAACGCGAGAAACTCCGGATTTTTTGCTCCATATTGTTTAGCATATTCCCTAATTACCCGGCATCCCTTTATCCATTGTGTTGATTTGGGGTATGTACAAAAATAGATGTTACTATTTGGAATCCAGAATGAATTTGTTCTAAGATTGTGTGCCATGGTGAAAGATTTCTGTAAATTATGCGGTGTTAGAATGCTCACTGCTCGACTCTGTATCTTCCCGATACGATACAAAATGCTACATGATGCGAAGGTGGTACGCGTTTCATGACTCTTGAAACCATTAGCTTATCTGACGAGGATGTTGTTGTAGCGTACTGGTGGTGACAGCTAAGAAAAAAATAATAATAATATACGTTTATTAGCAATTTGCTTTTAACATACTTAAAAACAGCATACAGGGTGTCCCAGAAATAAAAAGACGGAGTAGCAGGTATGTAAAGTCCGAACAGAAACAGACCCAAATATGCCGCAATGACGAAGAAATTAAAAATTTAATTTTCTATATTATTTTTTTAAATAAAAAAATTACATTACGGACCTGGCACACGTAAGAATGCACATTAGGGTGGAGCAAAACAATTTTTTTTTTGATATCAATGAGCTTGGGAGCGCAAAAATTGCTACTGTATACCAGTAGATTGTGATTAAATTTTTTTTAAATTTTGCCGATTTTTAAAGGTGCCACAACGACCTTGATTGTTTCATAAAATGAGGTTAATTGATATATTGTATTAATTGTTTTAATTACTTGTCGATATCACATATAGTTTAACTTGAGCCAAAAAGAAGTACTCAAAGCTATGAAAAGGACCACAGAAAAAAATTAGGACAGTGTCGTCGTCTTTTGAGGTGCCACAAAGGGATCCAAATTTGGTAAAAATAAGGAAAATCACATTTAATTAAAATGAAGTTTATATTTCTTTTACGGAAGATAAGTTCTAGCCTAACTCTTATAATTTTTATTTAGAACTATTAAACTAAACATAGACATATTCAACGACAGTGGCGTACATACATAAAATATATAAACTAAATTAATGAGAAACAAAAGATTTCAAAAAACGCATTTTTATCATTTAACATTTAAAATAATAAGTTTAGACTACTACATAAGTTTGTATTCCGATTTCTTATTATATCGTGGCATGATAGATCTAGACATCAGCCTCGATCGAATGTAGCCATCTCTTTCTAAGTCTCCTACAGCTGCTGCAGCTTCTGTCACCAAGCGGACGCAGCGTTCGACGGCTTGAGTGTGACACACAAGTTTGGGAAAAGTTATCATTTCTTCGCCGTTAGTTATGTAATTTTTAATTTCGGCTGTTGTAAGTGATCTTGTTAAGGGAGGTTCAATATTTTTAAAAGACTCATGATCTATCATCTCGTAGTATTCTTGGGCATCAAAATTTAACACGGGAACTTAAACTGTCGTATTGAATTAGGCCTCTGTTGCTCTCTTGTACGTATTATTCGACAAAGGGCAAGTTTCCGAATATTTGGTCTTTTATCTTTAATCATAGCCAATAATAAGTTCTCCGGGTGCGCGAAATAGGCGTTTCTTTGGATAACTGGATCAACTACATCCTTCAAATGTTTTGGAAGATATCTAGTTAAAAAGATGAGTTTCCACAAATGTCTTGGACCTTCCCAACAAGCTGATTTAACTTTAATACTAAACCAGACCGGTGCATACACTTTTACTACATATGTAGCTAAAATGTTCAGATTTTGTGAGGGTTCGTTGGAGGAGACATATAAACGAAGTATTCGACTGGCAGTTGTGAGCCAGCGGGAGTGTGATATTGGTCCAGGTCGAATATTGGCCAGATCCTTATTACATTCACCCGATGTAACAGCAAGAACCATCTTATACAGATATTTCTGATCATTGCTTAATTCCTTTAAATCAATTTCCGGCAGTGGAGATCCTTCATGTCCTTCAATTGGTTTACATTTTATAACGGGCTGAGCGCATTCTTTTAAAGATTTACCAATTGGACCACCAAATGATTTAGGACCATGTGTTGCGCCGTCTAGACTAGTGAAGAGATGTCTTAGCGGAAGTTCATTTGTGTGCAGCAAGCACACAAACCAATGCAGAAATTTGTTGTAATGGAGCTCTAACTTTCTTATCACACCATTTTCATAACCGGTATTGACATTTGTCCCATCACATCCTATAGCAATTAATTCTTGAGTGTCATATTTTTTCAGTAAACAGTAATCGGTAATGGCGTTTGAAATATTAATAGCATTTCCAGACGGGGGAGTAACAAGTATTCGGAATTTGGTTCCCGAAGAATGACAATATGTTCTTCAATAGTTCTTACCGGATGATATACTCCATCTTTTATAATATTTTTTCTGGATGGATCTTTCCTTCCATCGAAATAAATAGATCTTAGCACCTCATTTTCCCCGGAATCACACTGGAATTTACTCCGACATTTCTGTCTCTCACGTCTAATTTTACTGCGATCGATAATAGACGCTGTATCGTTTTCATGAACAATGCCTAAATCTTGTAATAACGCAGAAGAAACAGCAGCAGCACCAAGGTCAGAAAGACCCCATCGATCACATTCACGAGCTAATGTTGGCAGAGTTTTACGCATTTGGCCATACGTGGAAATACCAGATGAAGTAGAGGGGGTGGTAATATCTTCAAATAAAGGCAAGTCTGAATTCATAGTTAGATCATCTAACAGACTATCACCTAACTCCACGGATGTGTCTTTATCGGGTTTGTCAAATTTCTCCATTTTAAAACTTTTGGCTTCTTGTAGGGATTGTTCTTCTTTCAGTTTTCTTTTTTCCCGTTCTTGGAGCTGTTTTGTCGTATTGTTATCAATATTTCCTATTATCATTTTTCTTGCAGTTCTTTGGTCTAGTAGAAACAATCTTTCCGTCACAGGAACTTTTTTGTTCTTTTCGCAAATGCACTTTTCGCAATTTTTACATTTGCATGAAGCAATGTCGAACAAAACTTTCGATTTATCTTTAAATTCTTCGGTTTTCTTTATAAAACTGGGAATATTGGATCGTTGTTTGAAAGGTTTCATAAGATTTCTGTATTTACAGTGGTAGTCACGGATTCTTTCAATAATGCGTTCAGTAGATATTATAGGTATGGACGCTTTCTTCCAAAGAGTTTCAAGAGAAGAGACGATAATTTTGACTACTTCTGAAAACGTAGGCTGCTTTAACCTTTCACTGGTCGCGTGAACTTTTTGTACGTCAGTGGTCGCACACGGTCTCAGAGACCAGTTTACAAATTACAAAAACTAACTAAAATTTACAAATAATTCCGGTAGGAATTCAAATTTAGATACATAAATAACAGATGCCTACTAATATCAATATATTTATTAAACGTAACATTCAGTTTTCAATGTACAGAAACAAAATAACAAAATTTTGACTCGCTATATCTTATAGTATGTATAAACAAAAAAAATGTAATGGAACCTTAACTAATTGCTGATTTGTTTTCTAAAGACATAAGGCAATTTATTTTTTTAGGCAAAGGTCGTCGGTTTCATCCAACTAAACACCATGCAGAGTACAAAGAAGTATAAAAATATTAGCAACTATTTTCATAACACTCAGAACAGACGCCAAGTATATGCTCAAGACAAATAAATTTTCCGCACTGTTTGCAAGAGTATCTGGTTTTTCTATTTTTTTTCCATCCACAATAACTACATCTTCCCACTGTACCTGGAGGTGGCAAATTTTGTTGCTCTTCGACGTCTAAATGGCATATTTCTCAAAGTCTTGGTTTTATTGTCTTTGGCAGACTAGTGAGCATAGCACACATTTTTTTGGTGGGAATAGAGTAATGAAGATGACAGTGCGACTAAAAATTCTCTTCTCGTGCGTGTTGAGTTTCAATTGTTTGTACTAGAAATTACGAATGTATTAATTCCTGCAATATTTAACATACTGTAAAAGATGGCCATTGGCCACCTTCTTGTCCCACGCGCAACATTATATTGAGCACATAATTTGTCCACTATATCAACTCCCCCTTTTGTTTCATTATATGTGTGAGTTATTTCAGGTTTCCCTGTTACTCGATTTATATCGTCTCCTTTATGCATTGTAGAAAACAACAAAACATTTTTGTTTTTCTTTGGAATGTACGATACTAATGTACCGCCACACCCAAATCCAAACATGCTTGACTCTATTGGACGCCCATTCTGTTGTGTAAACAAATCTGGAATCTCTCTTTTATTTTTTCTCATGGTTCCTATAAAAGTGAGTCCATTATCTTTAAGACTAAGTGCGAGAGGAACACTAGAAAACCAGTTGTCAGTGGTTACGTTCCTATTTGTTCTAAAATTGTGTTGACAAAGCCTTTCAACTACTGACTTTGCACTTGTATCCATTTTATATGGACCATCTGGTTGCTGCCCCACATAAACCTCCATATGACTTGTATAGAACATTTTCGCATCCGATATTGCAAATATTTTTACTCCGTATTTATTCGGCTTGCTTGGTATATATTGTCTAAAGCCACATTTCCCTCTAAAAGCTTCCAATTTTTCATCAACTGTAACGTAATCAGAATGGCTATAACATTCTTTTAAGTTTTCATTGAAGTAATCGAACAAATCTCTTATGGGAGCTAGTTTATCCTGTGTGACCCTTTCTTGACGAGTACTAATATCATCAAACCGAATAAAACGAAGTAGTCCCCGAAACTTTCTCAGACTCATTGTGAGACGAAATGTTTCTATACCAGTTCCGTCCGTCTTCCACAGATCTTCAGTATTTAAATGATTAGCTTTTCTTACTCCTGCTAGGTATAAGAGGCCTATCAATGCATTTATTTCATCAATATTTGTCGGACGCAAATCTCTGCTACGACTGTAATTATTATTTTCATTCTGTATCTTAATATTGGTAAAATTCACAATTTTACTGAGAATTTCCCTATCAAAAAAGCATTCCCAAATTTCAGTAAGAGTTTTTCCTTTGACGTAGTTTTTAGCTCCAGGCAAATGAATAGTTAAATTTTCTTTTCTTGTCCTGACATTTTTGGGTGGACAGTGTCTACTCCATTTCGTTCTCTTATCTCGTCCTACAAAATATGGTCCTGTTACATCCATTTCCTTAGCCTTGTCTTCATTAAACTCTTGTTCTGTATCGCTATCGTCAGGTCTTTCTTCGATATTGTTCTCTTCTCCTGTTTCTTCTTCGTCATCGTATTCTTCTTCACTGCTCACCTCTTCAAATAGTCTCAATAACCTTGCTTGTTCTTTCTCATAGTCCATGTCTATATATAAATTAATTAAAGCAATGATACAATAACAATAGATACACACTTACCCGAAAATACTATTTTCACACTAAGCAACTTAAAACAACTGCCTTACAGATTTTATTACATCAGTGGTCGCACCCGGTCTGACACACCGTATTGACGGTTATAACAGTTATTTTAAAAAGCTGTTGCAACGTATAAATTTAAATCTCTGGAAAAGGTACACAAACGGAAATTGACGAGATTATCCGATCATTTGAAATATCACACAGAAAGTATTGCACCTGTCTCCTACACCGTGCGCGACTACTGAAAGGTTAACTGACCTTCCAATTTCAAGTAGTTACGTGTAAATATATACTGCCTCAATATATCACCATATGTGGGTAAAACATTTTCATTGAATGGTACTCCAACTCCAAAGAACGGACAGTTACTATCTTTTGCACGCGTTAAAGTTGCCATTTTATTTGGTATATTACTTGCCCTAATCTGAAACAAAAGATATATAATTATAAAAGAAATATAATTATATAATAAAAGAGATATAATTATATAATTAAGAAAACGAAAAACTGGAAAATATGTGTGATTTTGGTGGTAAATCTTCGAAATTCAGTAATATTGTGGCACCTCAAGAAATCTGTTTGAAATTATGACATTTTTTCAAGGCGTTACTGATAGCATAAATATTTAATTTTTGACTCAAGTTCAATCATATTTTGAACGAAACACAAATTGCATAAGCATTGATTTTTGCGTAATTTTAATTTTTTTTAAAATTTTTAAGGTCGCCGTGGCACCTGAAGATATAATTCGATTTATTGCAAATTCTAAGGGCACAATCAGTATACGGAGTAACAACTTTTGACCACCCAAGTCTTATCAAATTTTGAAAAAAATTCAAAATGCTACATTTTCGCTCTGTTGAGGTTGCTAAGTTGCTAGTAAAACAAATAGTCACATTTTATGTGTTTTATTTAACACTAATATAAATGGATATACAAACAAACATCAAGAGAGCATCTTTACAACTGTACAACTCCCACTTACACATATATATTATGCTCATGCGCATATACATTAGGTATACAATATAAATGTACATACATATATCATATCCCAATACGCCTCCTTACATTTATACTGTATTTACATATCTTAAAGTTCACTTCAAGTTTAACATATTTCTAAATTTCCCAAATTTTCCTTTACATAAAGATTTAGTAAATATATCAGCGATATTCTCGCCAGAATTAACCTTAATTACATTAATAATACCTTCTTTTATACCTTCATGTACATAGTGATAATGAACTTCAATATGCTTAGAATTCTTTGTGAAATTGCCAAATTTTGCTATATTAATCGCTCCAGAGTTATCTTCATAAATATTAATAGGCTTTACTAACTTAATATTAAATTCTTTCATCAATTGTCTTACAAATTTTAATTCGCTTACAGCTTCCGACAATGCTACATACTCTGCGTAAGTCGAAGCCTTTGTAACACACTTTTGTTTTCTAGACTTCCAATAAATTACATTTCCAAATAACCTAATTACATAGCCAGTTGTGGATTTTCTATCTATGTGATCACCAGCCCAATCAGCATCCACATAAGAATCAATAATGTCTACATTTACATTTCTTTTATATGTCAAGTTTAAATCTTTCGTTAAGTATAAATATTTTAATATTCGTAAAGCATACTTAAAATGTGTTTCATTATAACAATTTTGATACCTACTCAAATAATTCACACTATAACTTATATCAGGTCTTGTAGCTGAACTTATATAAAGTAATTCACCAATTAAATTTCTATATTTAATATTTCCTTCACAATTATCAGATTTCTCAATTTTTAAATTCACTTCCATTGGTGTATTATATAACTTACTGTTTTCTAAATTATACTTTCTCGCTAATGATTCAATATATTTGGTTTGTTTTAATTTCATTTCATAGTTATGAGGATTATATTCTATAGTAATTCCAAGATATTCTTTAATTTTACCCAGATCTTTCATTTTAAATTTCTCAGATAGAAGATTCTTAATATTTTGTGTTTTAACTTCATTTATACCACAAATCAACAAGTCATCAACAAAAATTAACAAATAAATAGTATCATCACCATTTTCAAAAGTATATAAACAATAATCCAAATTACTTCTATTAAACCCCAAGTTTATTAAAAATGTATCTAAACAATCATACCAAGCTCTAGGACTTTCTTTTAAACCATATAAAGCTTTCATTAACTTACAGACCCTATTCGTGCCATCTTCATAACCTTTTGGTTGATGAACATATACTTCTGAACTTACATTACCATTTAGAAATGCAGTTTCTACATCCATTTGTTCAATAACTAGTCCCATTTGACAACAATATGATAATAAAATTCTCCAAAGTTTGCATTTTAGCTACAGGAGAATAAATATCTTCACCTTCATCAGTTTGCTGAAAACCTCTCACTACTAACCTAGCCTTATACCTATCATATGATTTTTTTGTATAAAGCCATTTTACATCTAAAACCTTTTTATTATCTATATTTTCAATTAATTTCCAAGTTTCATTTTTATTTAAACAATTAATTTCTTTATCCATAGCTTTTAACCAATATTTACTATCATTACTTTTTAGCGCCTCCTCGAATGTACTAGGGATATCTACCCTACAATAATTTGCAATAATTTTACTATTATAAACTTGATAATCATCAAATCGTTTCGGAGGATTTTTATTTCTTTGAGGTCTACTTTCACAAGATTCAGTTTCAAATTGAGATATTTCATTTATTTCATCTGTGTTTCCTTCAGTAATTTTAAAACTATCATTTAAAGATTCACTATCTAAATTTTGATCATTTTCGGTTTCGGGATTACTTTCATTTAAGCCAATACATTTAACATTTTCTTCAACAATATCTACATGCCTAGCAACTATGACTTTATTATTCAAAAGTACTCTATAACCTACTTTACTATATCCGATCAAAATTCCCATATCAGCCTTTTTTTCCCATTTTGACATTCTTTTTTGTTCCGGTATTCTTACAAAAACTTTACTACCGTATAAATATAAATTAGAAACATCCGGTTTTTCCCCGAAAAATATCTCATAAGGAGTTTTCTTTTCAATGGTGTTAGCTAAAGTACGATTTTTCAAATAAGTTGCCGCACAAATTATTTCCGGCCAATATTTTTTATGAACGTTTGCCTCTGCTAATAAACAACGTGATATATTCATTATTGTTCTGTTAAACCTTTCCGCGGTTCCGTTTAATTCATGCACATAAACAGGACAATTATTAATTTCAATACCTTTTACTTTAGCAAAATTATAAATGTTACTGTTCAAATATTCTTTACCGTTATCACATCTTAGAATTTTTACTTTTTTACCCGTTAAATTTTCACATTCATTTACATATTGTACAACGCAATCAAAAACTTCTGCTATGGACTTAATGGCATAAACCCTAACTATCTTACTATAGTCGTCGATGAATGAAATAAAATATTTTTCCCCTTGAAAGCCCACTGTTTGAAAAGGTCCACATACATCCGTATGAACAATTTCTAAAATTTCTTTAGCCTTATGTCTATTATTTGTAAAAGGAATATTATGCATCTTGTTTTCAATACAGGTTTTACATTTCATAAATTCTGTTTCAAGTTCACTTGGAATACCATTTAACAGCTGATTTCTTGCTAATGTATCTAAATATTTAAAATTTACGTGACCCAACAAACGATGCCATTTTTCTTTTTGAGTAATATTTTCCAATTTTTTATTTGCTATATTTACCGATAATTCCACAGACTTTAATTTACTTTTCATGGGATACAAACCATTCTCTTTCCAAGATTTTGCCGTGATTCTACTATTACTATCAATAATCTTTGTCAAATTACCCCTTGAAACAATAGTATTATTATCATTTACCTTACCATAACTTATCAAATTTGTATACATATCCTTAACATAAAATACATTTCGCATATTAATTTCATTTTTTTTCCGAAAACATCAAAGTAGCTTACTACATTACCGATTTTAGTAGCTTTTACATTTCTATCATCTCCCAAACAAACATTAATAGGTTCTTTAAGTATTGTAAAATTTTCAAAATATTTATCATCATTAATAATATGATCAGTACAACCACTGTCTAATAACCAACTTATTTCACAATTTTGAACCTTATCTACCTTACTACTATGTGCCACGTGATGTTCAATCTTCGCTACCCAAGCGCCTCTGTCTTCATTTTTCTTTTCTTGTTCATTTGTCCGTTGTGCACAAACTCCTTGCTGACTGCGATAGTTGCCACGCCCTCTGACGTAATTTCCTCTTCCGGCTTCTTATCGTCCTCGCGTCGATCGCCATGTTCTACTACTGCTTGCTGTTTGGCCGCCATATTTGCAGTCCCTTTTTACATGACCTGCTTTGCCACACTGGAAGCATACTCGATCTTGTCGACTTTTGTCCGCCATGAATGCATTTGTTTTTCTTCCAAAATGTTCATCCTTCTGATGTTTCAGCTCAGTCATTTGAATTTTACTTTTTACATAATCCGCAGTTTGATCTTCTCCTTTTAAAATATCAATTAAATCACCAATATAACTATATGAATCAGGCAATGCATTCAGCATATAATTCAATTTTTCTTTTTCAGTCACACTTGCACCCGCGTTTTTAAGCTCGTTTACTGTTTTTTCAAAATCACTAAAAAATGTTGCTGATTCATTATAATTTTTAAGCCTCAATTTTTCCAATTTATTTCTACACACAATTTGCAATGCTGTAGACTCCTTTAAATATAGACTATCAAACTTTTTAATTATATCATACGCCGTTTCTTTGTCACATACAAATTCTAACTGTTTATTGGATATAGCACTATATATATAATTTGTTGCTTTTAAATCATTTTCTTCCCAGTCATCTTTATCATCTTCATTTTTTGCTCTCTTAATTACTTCTTCACATTTTTTAAGCTTTAAATACATCGTAATACGTTTCTTCCACATACTATAATTCTCACCATCAAACACTGGTATTGTTATATCGTTTTTCGCCATCTTTTTCCCGGCACAATCTCGAACGTTCCTACGTGGACAAGAAAGCACACGGCAACACAATAACACGGGATTCAACACACAACCTCAATTCATTTATAACTACTGACTGCTACCATGTAGAGGTATGATCTTGTTGAGGTTGCTAAGTTGCTAGTAAAACAAATAGTCACATTTTATGTGTTTTATTTAACACTAATATAAATGGATATACAAACAAACATCAAGAGAGCATCTTTACAACTGTACAACTCCCACTTACACATATATATTATGCTCATGCGCATATACATTAGGTATACAATATAAGGGTAAGCGCATGGTACAAATATATAAGGTATGTTCTAGCGCAGCTTCCTTATGACGTCAATTGGATGCAATTTCGTCATACCACTGATATTAAGAAAAGAAAGATTACTCTTGAATAACCACAGATGTAATAGTATATAGATAGCTATATAAAGAATAATAAAATAGACATAATATATAGCACAGTTGTTTACGAATGTGTAACTAAATTAAATTTCTTTACAAATTACCTGTTTAAAAACTCATAAAGCAAAATAATAAGATTGTATTATTGAAAAATCTCCCACTGGATATTATGTAGCACTTTGGTTTACGAAACCTGTTTTAGTCGTTTGATAATACAATTTGTAATTACTTTACTGACAAAGTAATTTATCACAAAATAAATTTATGACTTGAAATTGTGCATTTTATGTAGTATATTGCTTTAAATTACTGATACCAATGAATATTGCAAAAGTTGAAAGTATTATAGTAAGAAAACTATTGGTTTAATATTGGATTTTCGTTTATTAATTGTTAATTGACAGGTAATAAATAAAACAACAGATATGGTTACTTTTTTTTATTTGTAAATTTTATTGTTTTTTTTTGTAATTTTCTTTTTTGTTGATAATTATTTTTATTTATCTCTTTTATACGTATGTAAGTTCTTACTCTAATATATGATTCCACAACTTCTTGTGGCAAACTAGTCTTAATATTTTGTACCAAACGCTTTATTATGTTGGTATTTTTGTTAATCGATTTCTTATGGAATTCATTAAACATTTGTTCAGCGTCTTCTGCCATTTTCTTCATAATAGCATTCGGCTGACGTAGACACCGCCTGGAGACTAATCCAATCCAGTTGCTTTCTGGGGATTCAATCTGAGTATCATCATGTAACGAGTATTTGCTTCTGAACTTATGTGCTATATATCCCGCTATATAGTATAAGCCTTGCTTCGCAATATCCCCGGTAGCAGAGGTTGCGGAATGGATTCTTTCGAATTCCGTCAGCAAGTCCATAAATTCCTCATTTATGTCATCCTCAGACACCCTGACAACATTTTCTTCAAAATCTCCAGTTTCTTGCACAAAAGGTTCCAAAACTGTAGTTAAGTTAAGTGTTGCGTCTGTAGTTAGTAACTCTACTACAGACGTATCTTCCTGTGTGTTGACATTTTCTGAAAACACAACAGATGAATGCTTCCCAAGAATGTACCATCTCAATCGATATTTGAATTGTAATGCACTAGGGTGGTCATTGGTGGATCCCATAGCTCGCATATATGAAAAAAAATTTTCTATTATATCTTGATTCAGACGTCTAGTAATTATGTACTCAATATTAAAGTTTGACCTTAAATATTGATATAAGTTTTTTAGAGAGCTGTTATTTTGTAGTATCGCTTTTTGAAAAAACATTAAACTTTTTCTTGTACCGACTCTTATATTTTGTATTAATTTAGTCATTTTTTCTATTTTATCCAGTTGGTTTTCAATATCAACACCATATGCATTGGCAGCAATATCAAATTTGGTTTGAGTATTGAACAAATCAAACCAATCGTTAATGATATTAATTATGTCACTAATTTCAGTGCATGCAATATCTGGCATTAAATTATGTTCACCACACCACCTTATCGCTAGCGCCACTGTACGTGAGAGACATTGCACAGCATATTTTACTTTCTGCCTTTGGTTGCCAATTACATCGATGTGAACCTGTGTAAGCTTATGGGCAAGTTTCAAGTCACCTTCCTGTAGGTCAACCAATTTCTGAAAGGGCTCCTTCGTGATCTTTGTATTATTTATGGTGAACCCATGATCAAAAAGATTATTTCTAATCAATTTGATTAAATGTGGCACATCAGCAAATACAAAAATCTTTTTCCCTTCATCAGATGGATGAGTGAAGGATTCACTTTCATCGACAGCTACACCAACCTTCATATTTTTCCATAATTTTCTGTTTCCAGGTCCTAGATCCGAAACAACAGCTACAACAGTGTACTGTATTACTTCTAATTTACATATAATATTTCGGAGGACTTCTACCGACATACCACAGTCGTAATCATAGTATATTACTTGCTTCCATGCCGAAAACAAGCCACGTACCATAACGGTTTGCACTGTTTTGTGCGGTCCTACAGCCTGTTCCCTTTTGCGATCGAAACATATTTCATTAGAGACGTACATCTCGTCAAAAGAAAGTACACACAATCTGTCGCGCTCGGTATACTCATTTGCCTTATATTTCATAATTAGTAAAACCTCTTCCAGAATACCTGGTTTCAATTCCAAACTTGTCGCCCACTTCCTTAAGGTTGATAAGCCTGGCAGTGGATATTCTCTGGTAGTTCTTAAATATCTGTAGGCTTTAGGACTTACGCTTCGAAGCGAAATTGCCGAGGAAATATCTTCAGCAGTCCATTTTGCCTTCATTTTTGTTTTTGATTTTATTAGTCGTATTTGCCCCGGTGTAAAATATTTCTCTAAAATTCTATTGAGGTGACATATTTCTTCAGTGAGGTAGGCCACCTTTTCCTGTAAGGTCTGTATTTTCCCTTGCGATAGAAAATATTGTTCCTTCCAATGTGATAGTGTGTCTTCAGGGTTTTCGGTTGAAGTAGATGGTCTGCATTATAAAATCAAAATTAGAAATGCTCAATACATAAATCATTCGTTATACTATCTTTCACAAACTTGATTTGTTTCATTTTTAAAAAAATGCATATTAAAATATATATTACAGAATTACTGTTTTTAGCATATTCAAATTATTTATTATACACCATAATCTTAATCAATAAAGTCTACAACATTATTACTTACATAACAGCTTATGGCCAAGCATTTCAGTAAAAATGGAACATAGGTATATAGTAATATGTATCAAATAAGAAGTATATAGAATAATTAAATAAGTAAGACTGATTTGTGTACTGTTCGGGCATATGAAAATAGGTATTAATGTGAAGGTAATGATTAAAATCGATAATTTTCTTTCTGTAATTCCTTAATATCATATGTAACAATGATCATTCTCCCTTACAGATTATATTACAGACAATGAATGCTATACTTTTTTAAGTAAAATATCAAAATTTTTACTGACAAAAAGTTTTTATTCAATCAATGAATATTTGAATAATAATTTTATTGATATACAATTTTAATTTGTTTGTCTGTATATTTTGACTTTTCATGTAATGATTTTATTACATTGAATAAATATTATTATTATTATTATTATTATTATTATAAATTACATCATTAATGATATATATATATATATATTTACTTAAATGAAAAAGCTCCAGGTTTTGTAAATGCTACTTCACAATATTTTTCTGTTTCGCATGTTTGGTTTCTTCTTTCCTCGGGAACAATAGAACAACTAGAACAAATTATTAAAATTAGAATGCTTTGTTTATTAAACATGGTAAGGTAGTATTGCTAACCTTATTTATTTGTTAAAAGTATGAAACAACAATTTCTTTAAGTATTTTTACATTGCACACCACTTCAACATTACAAGACTATTTAAAACATTTTGAGCTTTTAATTTGACAGCTTATTTGAATACAACTCTTTTCATAATAACTATGCTTTGACAACTCCACTAACGAGTTAAATTTTTCCTTACCTTGTTGAGGAATCTTCTTTTGGCATAGAGAATGTTACTTCTGTATCTTCTACAGTTGGAGGTAACAGGTCGATTTCTTCCGATGGATTGATGGAATAACTGTAATAATTCATTAAATAGGTAATACTTTTTACATTGGCATATAATACATAGGTTATTATTAGGTTCATTGCTTCATACAAACAAATTTATTTGTATTTTTTTAAATACAGTATAAGTAGTGATTATATGAAGGTACGTATTACAGATTAACATTCTTCCTCTGCAACATCCTACTCTGTATACTAAATAATTTAAAAGTAAGTACACTCATGCGTTATTTCATATCTGTTACCTTGATGTTAATGGTTGTAAAGTCGAGTAATTTACAGCAGCTTCACTATGTGTATGTATATACAATGTGGGAACAGCTGTTTTATGAAGTATTTGGTACGATTTTATATATTTCTCTCTCATCTGTCGATTATCTAAATACCACTTCTCATATGCGTCTCTTGCAAAATGAAGTGAACATATATAATCTGTAAATAATAACATCATTAAAAGGTACACAAATACGTCCAAATACAAAACCTACGATTTCTTGTGTTTTTTATCCTTCTACCACAGGCTTGTATCCACTGCTGAGATAAGTTTCGATCTTTAGGAAAACGAAAATATTTAATATTCCTTCCTCGAGTGTTTTCTGACCTGCTTTTGCAGCTCAAGACACAGCAGCTTACCATATTAGATGAGCTAAAGGTAGAGGCAAATGTATTGCTTTATAATACAATATTTAATAAACTCATTACCTTCTATGTTATAACCTCTTCTTAAGTTCTAAATAAATCAAATTAAAAGTCTTTGGCTTAATGAAAATATTCACAAATCTTAATAACTACACTAAACATATAAAATAATAATTATAATGACACAAAATACGATATAATCGGATATAACTCTTCGAAATCTAAATATAAACAAAGCACAAACTCAAAACTACAAACATGTGATGGATGACGCAACACATATGACGAAATTGCATCCAGCGCAGAAATAGGCGAATTTGAGTCAAAGTTGTAGCATACCTTATATATTTGTACCATGGGTAAGCGCATACTATTTGCAACGGACGGATCGGACGGAACGGATTTTATGTTGCTACATCGCATACTATTCGCAAAAAACCGGGACAAAACGGATTTTATTTTGTCGGAACGCACATTGTTCGCATCGTTCAGGTTAATGCATCCGCAGCTTTCGCATCGTTATTATTTATTATAGTTAACAAAATGAGTTCATCAGACGAAGAAGAAGTGTTTTTCATAGCAGCTTTGCTGGAAGAAGAAAATGAAGAAAAACACAGAAAAAGCAAAAGACGGCGTTTTTCAGTTCATCCGATAAATAAGGGAAGACAATTATATGGTGAATTCCATACTTTATTTAATGAACTTGTAGAAGATGATAGAAGGTTTTTCCAGTACTTCAGAATGAGTCATGAAAAGTTTTGTTATTTATTAAATGTTTTAATTGTGTCTCTGCAAAAGAAAAACACAACTTTTGGGGAATGTATCGGACCTAAAGAACGATTAGTGGTGTGTTTAAGGTAAGTGTAAATGCTATTAATATCAAAATAGTGCTTTATTTAAAGAAAATAAAAACTAAAATAACAAAAAGTATAACTTCAAATACAATAAACAATAAAAATTAAAGATTTTTCTAGTATGGTAAACAAAAACAAACATTCTATGGTAATTGCCTTCTGCATTATGAAAGATCAGTAATATTAACTCCACCATCATCATTTGACTCCAGATGGTTTATCATGTAACTACTACAGCTAGGCGGATTGAAAACATGTCCCTGGTCATTACTTATCAGAGATGAACTTGCTTGTTCATAAAAATTTCTAGTAGTATTTCTGGTGGCGGTAGACCCCATTGCAATTCTGTTTTCTGCATCGTTGACAATGTCGAATATTTGTCTTTTAATTGCAATTTGTTCTGGCAAGGGAAAAGTGAGAACTGTTGCAGCCATTGTAAGAAAAAAAAGAAGTAAGGGGATCTGAAGGTACTTTTTGTTTTGAATCAATGTATTCTTTCACAACAGACGCAACTTATATCGGCCCCGGATTGGTTGCTGACCGTTTTCGACGTTGTACTGTGCTTGCAGCAAGTGGTGTAGATGCCCGTGAACTTCGTGCGCTGTCAGTTGACATTGTATTTTGAATATCGAAAGTATTTAAAGAAGGAGTCAAATTTTGCTCTTGCTCAGCAATCTGCAATTCTTCATTTTCTGTATTTTCTTCCTCGCTCATTACAGCGGGTGGAGAAGGAATGTTGCACACTCGCTGTTCATCATCTATTAAGTAAGGTGTCAAAAAAGTTAATTCTTTTTCAAATTTGGGTGCCTTTGTTTTTATTGCTGCTTGGCCACTTTTAGTTTTTCTAAGTTTCAGTGCCCTACGATGGTAATCGCGGATTCTTGTCCATCGCTGTTTACATACATCAGCTAAAAAGAAAAATAATTATTATTGTTTTGTTCTAGATTCTTGGCTACAGGAAACTCTTTCAAATCCCTATCGTTCAGTTACCGACTTGGAGAATCTACAATTCGTGAGATAGTTTATTCAACATGTGAGGCTATTTGGACATTACTACAACCAAAAGTAATGCCTGTTCCTAAGATTGAGATTTGGAAGCGCATTTCTGATGAATTTTACAATAAATGGAACTTTCCTAACGCACTTGTAGCGATTGATGGAAAACATATATTGATTCAAGCTCCGCCTCACAGTGGAAGTAATTATTTTTGCTACAAAAAACATTTCAGTACAGTACTTCTTGCTTTGGTAGATGCAAATTATCGATTCATCTCAATTGATGTGGGTTCTTTTGGGAAAAATTCAGACAGTGGAATATTTAACAACTCTCCATTAGGAAAAGCTTTGCGAAATCAAACATTAGACATTCCTATGGAAAAGGAATTACCAGGCACTAACGAAAAATTACCTTACGTCATAATTGGGGATGAAGCATTTCCTTTAGGAAAACATCTAATGCGGCCATATTCTGGTAGGCAAATACAAGGCGACGAAACAAAAAAAATATTTAATTATAGACTTAGTAGAGCTCGTAATCCTGTAGAAAATTCTTTTGGAATATTAGTTAGAAAATTTCGAATTTTCGAACGCAGATTATCGCTTTCACCAGAACATGTAACGACGGTTGTACTTGCCGTGTGTTGTTTACATAATTATCTCAGAAATGAGGCTTGTTACTGGACAGAAGTAGATTTGAACTACGGTATTAATGACGCTAGAGGTATGAGAGCATTGAGAAGAATTGGAGGTGCACAAGCTGCTACTGGAATAGAAATAAGGAATCGTTTTAAAGATTACTTCGTTTCGCCAGAAGGTGCTGTAGGTTGGCAACAAAGACGAATAAGAGAAGGAATGCAATTACCTATTGGAAATGTATAATTAAAAAATGTATTTTGTTTTAAACAATTAAAAAAATATAAACAAACGTTGTCTAAAAAATTACGTAAAATTAAATGCAGCACTCTCGCAATAACTTTTATGATAGGTATTTACAATTATTTAATTAAAAAAAATAAAGTTTAGGACTGATTTATTCACCTCCAAGTAACTTTATGTGTTTACCATGATTCCAACTTCTTCATTGGCAGATGCCTAAGTAACTAGTAACTAACAGGAAAATAAAGTTACTTAGAGGTGAATAAACCGGCCCTTAACATTTTACTAAACATTTACCCACCTGACTGCTTCATAATTTTGCCAATTTCTTCCCATATATTCTGCCATCTTTGCACATTAGAATATTGGGGATGTTTTAAGTTATACAGTTCTTCGTAATGCTGAACGACGGGAATTAGAGCAGCATCATCCATTTTTGTAATTTTTTTATTAAAGTGTGATCACAACGTGATCACTACAATGCAATCAAGTTGAAACAGGTCGCATACTGTGCGGAAATGCAGGTGATCTCATCAGTACGCATCGCATCAGACGGATTTGTTGGTGCCTTGACGATGTTGTTTCGCAATTCCGTACATGTGATGAGTCCGTAGCGAATACTATGCGATATACAATGGAATTACATATGTGAGCAAACAAAAATGCAATCCGTCCGTTGCGTCCGTTCCGTTCATTGCAAATAGTATGCGCTTACCTTAAATGTACATACATATATCATATCCCAATACGCTCCACCCTAATGCATATTCATAAAAAGAAACGAACGAGCATTCAAAGAAAAATACGCTTTTATTTGTATAAAACGGAAAAAAAGTTAAATCATACTCCTTCCTAATAAAACATATTTCTTGCCGGATGTGTCTAAATAACGCAGCTATGTATTCGATTGTTGACCCAGACGGGCGACTCACTTTATTGCAGACAATAAAAGTTGGTTTTTATTTTTAAAATAGGAAGGTTGTTGCCCTTTAATGTGTTTGTAGTCGGAAACAGCTGATTATTATTATTTTAGAATATTCAATAAATCGTAGTAAATATCAAGAATGTAATTATTTTCTTCTGGCAGGTGTAAAAAGTAATTAATTGTGTGATATTTATTAGTAAGTATCTATTCCTTCTCCTTTTTTTTTTAACACAAGTAATATGGTGGTCCTGAAAAGAACCGATTGTGAAAGTGAAGCAGGTGGATATTTAGTCCAGGGTCGGCGTAAGGCCAATTGAATTCTTAATTATTTTCTTTCTGCCGTCTGCGCACGAATAAAGACTTGATATTTTGAGGGTACGTTTTTACACAATCTAGCTTCCGATTTCTGCTAATCCGTCTTTTTATTTCTGGGACATCCTGTATTTATTGTCAACATTTATCCGTTAATGCAATAATGCAATAACTCACTAAATTGAAACGTAACCATGCAAGGGTATTAAATTTCTGTTATTGAATTATATAACCTACTTTTAAATATATTTACATATACTTAAACTAGAACTTAAAATAGACATACGGAAATAATATTACATGTACAGTAGTAACTTTATTTTTATATAAAAACCCCTCGATGTTCTACGTAGGAAATGAACTTTTTTAAACATTTTATTCATCACGTATGGCGCATGTGACTTCAAATTTAAATTCTAATCAATTATAGTCCCAAGATATTTCATTTCGCTTACCTTATCCAGTTCATAATCATTTATCTTAATTTTAACATTACTAACATCTAATCTACTTAATTTATAATTGCTACCTACAATCATGTACTTTGATTTACTAGCATTAATACATAATTTATTATTACAAAGCCACTTGAATAACGATGATAAACCTTCATTAATTTCAGTAACCATTTGGTCTAAATTGTCTCCACATACATATATCATGGTGTCATCTGCGAACATACAAATATTGCAATGTTTCACATTCATAACTTAGTCAGTCACGTACATATTAAATAGTAGTGGACCCAGTACCATTCCTTGACGAACACCAAAGTTAATTTTTACTGCATCTGATTTACAGCCATTATATTTTACTTTTTGTAGTCTATCTGTCATATATGATTTTAGCCAATGTCCAACATTGTACTTAATTCCTAAAACCTCCAGTTTACTAAATAAGTCCGTATCAATAGTCTCAGAAGCTCTGCGCAAATGTATAAATACTGTCACCACAAAACATCCGCAATAACAGTTTCACAAAAATGATTCTTCCTAAAACCCGATTGATTAGGAACTATGATGTTTTTTTTTTGTCACAGTAGTCATCAAGTTGATTTTTTACACACATTTCGAGTATTTCTTCATATACAGGAATAGTATTAATTGGACAGAACGCATTAGACAATTTCGTACCGTTCACTTTCTCCACAGGAACCACGTAGGAAGTCTAACCATGTAAGAAGTCTTCCATTCTGCTGGAAATACACCTGATGTTAAGGAACTATTTATCAATCCCAATAATCTATTAGCGGCAACCATACACACAGCCTGCAAACTTCTGCAAGTAATGCCCTCCCCCGCAACATCTCCCGTATTTTTTTAAAGACATTAAGACTTCTTTCATATCATACATTGAAACTGTTTTGAGTGTTTCAGTACTTTTTGGTATACTGTTTACTATGTCCTGTACACTAGACACAAACTATTTGTTGAAATTCTGTGCTATCTCCATGTTATCCATAATTGCTTTATTCTGAAATATAATAGATTAACTAATAGTTTTTTATCATCTGAAAGCATAATTTTAATATTTGTAAATACGTTTCTATTGTCCTTTTTATTAAATATGAGACTTTATTTCTGTAAGTCGTAAATCGTGCCACGACTCTTCGCATTTAGTGTATACTGCTATTTTGTATTTTGTGTCTCTAAAAGGAACTAATAATACGAGAAAGTACTGGGTTCACCCGTTTAACGCGAGGAACATAAAGCACAGTTCGGAGATTGTTTCTCATGTACTCTTTCAACACGCGCCAAAACTTAAGTACCGAATTAGTCATTGTCTGAAGCAAATTGTTTCATCTACTTTGCAGAAATGGGACACAACATTTCGACTTGCTGTTTCATCATCCGAGAAGTTACTGATCATTATTTGGTAACTGGCAGCTTCTGAAAAGGCCTCTTTTGACAAAAACGAGGCAAAAAACACATGCTAGGCTCCCTAGCGAAAAGTACAAAAAAGCAGATTAAAAACACGAAACGGAAGCAATTTTATTCAAAACCAAGGAAATTATAATTATAATAGTTCATTGACTCACATAGAGACATAAATTGACTTGATTGATTGGCATATGTATTGTTACGTTTTCGGGTTCCAATAAACAATTCGTGCAATTATTTATTTAAAACAGTCTGTATATTTATATACTTAAAATTATTTAACAATATAAAAACATAAAACTAACTTAACACACTTAAACTACTACAATTTAATTATCACAGGTATTTATTTACTACTACTAATATGTCCGTATTTATTTATATAACAGCTCTATTTATATAAGACGGCACTACTATATTTATTTCTACGCTACCACTACGTAAGGACTTTCTCTATCCCGAACTACTCCGCCCGCAATGAATGGATCCCGTAATGAATCAATCCCGGTGACTCCGTCGCCTTATATACATATGTGAAGATTACTAGAGCATTCCTCTAAATTCCATACTTCTCTCGATGTGTTGAAGAATATTCCAGACATTTGTCTCCGCTTTCGATACAGTACCATGCGTAAGTGTATGACTCACCGCTTTACGATATTTACCAGCCGAGAGATAATTTATGGTCTTTTTTGTGCGTGTGACAATTTCGTTTTTATCGCGCCGAGAGGTCTGCTTTTTTGATTTAATGTAACTCAATTCGTCTGCTGGTTTCGTTACATTGCCCCCTTCTTAAAAACTGCGTTTCGTCCCGAAACACACTATTCCATGTACTTGTCGCTGGCGGATGACGAAATCCATACCGGGACCCACGGGTGCACCCAGCCGTCTTGTGGCAATGGCAATCCACCGTCCCAGGCTGCACAACGGGCTGATTGGGCCGACAGCCGCACACGACCATTTTCATACCAGCACGCCGAAACATCACCTCTAGCATGTTTCCTGCGATTTTCCATACCAAACGGTCTAATCGGCAGCCCAGTTTCGGAATTGCCAGCCTCCCCACATCCTGCTCGAGTGCACGTCCTCGTAAATCGACAAGGGATTCCCGTAAGCTGGCTCTCTAGGTTTTCCAGCAATTTATCGCACATCCGCCACTTCACCGCCGTCACGTCCATGGTATGGGGCAACTGGTTGAAACACACCATCCCTGGCTCACTATGAGGTGTTAGTCTCATGCGATAAACGACGTCATCTATTTGCTCTAGTATTTCGTATGGTCCCTCCCAGTATTGTTGGAGCTTTGGGGACAGGCATCGGCGACGTTGAGGATCATACAACCAAACAAGGTCTCCTTCTCCGTAACCATCTCTCTCGGCTTGCACGTGGTAACGATTCTTCGTTCTGTCGCTGACATCCTGAGTGTGATGGCGTACTCGCTCGTGGACATCCTTCAACCTTCGCCAGGATCCACTGACGCAGTCTTCTCCATTCGGGTTCTCCACAACACACTTGAGTAGATCCATCCTCTACTTTCAGAGAGTCCCATTGAGCCCAGTAGGATTCCAGTCCCTGTGAACGAGGAGCCACTTCTTGCCAAGTCGGTCCGCGACCAATTCCCTTCCAAACCATCAATGAACCAAGGTCTTCATCAGCTTCTTGACCGATCCGCAAATTGTCAGGATGCTACTGATCATTAACCACGGTTGTTCTGAATGTGTTGGCCGATTTTTCTTCTAGGCGGTTGTTATGCCTGCAGTCTCCTGGACGTGGTCTTCTTGCAACAGCATCAGCGTTTTGGTGTTGCACAGATGCACTTCGCGCTATTTATTTTGAGGCTCTACGATACTGGGTCGACGATTGCCTCTTCTCATCGACCCGTTTCATTCTTCGCTGCTCCGCTATGGTTTTCTTGGGCTTCTTCGCGCATTTACTATGCGCATGGCCCATTTCCATCTCCATTTCCATCTCCATTTCCAATTCCAGCATCGGAGCGTTCTTCTCTTGGGTTGCACCTTATTCACCAATCGTCGGACTACCTGTCCCAGGTGCGCATGCCCATACTTCATCTCGAGACGCTTGATCAATTTAAGGTAGTCTTGACACTCTTCCGGAAGTACGGTCTGCAGAACATCACTGGCCTGTCTTCTTAATGACACAATCAGACCAGTATCTTTCTTCGGGGACGTCCACCCATTTGCTCCTGCAGCGGCTTCGAATTGATTCCGGTACGACATCCATGACGTCTTTCCATCGAAGGTGGGAGGTTTTACCTTTACCTTCGCTGTTCGGGCAATCTCCAGGCTTCCGCTTGAGATATCATGGGGACCGCAGTCGTTCATCGCTGGCAACTGAAGCTGAACCCCAAACTCGTCCCCCATTCCGAACACGCGCTCCTCAACTTTCTGTTCCATGGCTTCGATGGCCTCAGAAAATTCCTGCCTTCCCATTCGATGAATTCTCTTGAATGTCTTCCTTAAAAACAGTCTCGAGTTTTGAATCACTTGCAATTTCATTTCTTGAAGCTTTAAAACTATTTGCAATTTTATCATTTAGAGTCTTGAAATGTTTTACAACATCTTTTATAGTCTTCATATCAGTCTCGAATTGTTTTGCAATTGCATCTTTAATTTCTTCCACTATTACGCTAAAATCAGGCTGTACTTGAAACAAATATTTCTCGGGATCCTCACCTTCATTTATTAAAAGGTCACGAAGCCGGTCCTGGAGAATTGTTTATTTTCCAGACGCATCTGCGTCCCTTTCTTCCAATTCTGCCCTTAACTCGGAGACCTTTAGTTCTTCCAAACGTTTGGAAGCCATTTATTTATTTATTTATTTATTTATTTGCACTTCTATATTGTTTATCCCACACTGACACCAATTGTAACGTTTTCGGGTTCCAATAAACAACTCGTGCAATTATTTATTTAAAACAGTCTGTATATTTATATACTTAAAATTATTATATATACTAATAGCCGAGTAGCCAATGGCAACCAAACCCGGTCAAAATCGACGAAAATCGGGTACGCGGGGGGAAGAACTCGTCTCTGGATACGCAAAATTGAAAGCTGCCCTTTGGCATGAAGTTACCGACGACCTTAAATTGTTCCTCGACGGAGAGATTTTCCTTCTAAGTGGAGCGTGTGCAGAGATATCGCCCGTTGAAGAGGAGCGTGCATTCGGTGTTTCAACAGAAAAATGGCTTACGTCATGACGATTCACGTGACAGCCGATCAAAATCGTAAAAATGTCAGGTATGACAGGCACGCGCGAAAGAATTGTAAAAGTTTCACATTGACGAAGAAATTTCAGGCCGTCGAGGTTTAGAGTGCGGAAAGAGGGTTGGAAACCAAAAGAGTGGACTTTTCCGCGACGACTGAGTGCACTGTCCACGTGCCAAATCTGTCGCTGTCGAAGGTGCGACTCATTGAAGGTTTTTCTGCAGGGTATAAAAATCTCGCGATGACGAGTTTGCGTGTCATTAATGACTATATATATTCACGTTCATCCATCGATTGTCAAGTTTAAATGTCAGAAGGCCGACAAATAAAGGGATTATGAAGGAAATGTGGTACCTTTCAGACACGTATTAGTGTTATTATTATCAATTGTTACTATTTCTCTTTTATTTATGAATATATGAACAATGCCGACGGATATGATAAAATAAACTTAAAGTGTATTGTCGCACGTAAGTACAGTAATAAATATAACGATTTTGCTATCTTTTATTAAGATATGTTAAATACAATGACACTCTATTCATTAATATGTCATCGAAATGTCGTCACGATCACAGCTCACGGGAGAAGTACGGCATATTTTTTGCTTAAAACTGGACGCAAAAAAGTCAGGCCAATTTCATACAACGAACAACTTGAAGCAAGTCTAAATAAAGAACCATCTGAGTTTTGCCTGAATGTTGGAAATATATCAGTGTTCAAAATGTAATTATATAAATTTAAGCCATTTACGAATGGGATCATTTAATAACATTCCTCATCGATCTCTCTACGCATACAAATAATAGGGTGACTTTTCTTTATTTGTCAGATGTGTCCGAAACACTTCGAAATAAAATAAATACATCAAATAAGATTCCCATAAGCATTTATGTAATTTCGTTTACCAATTTTCAGTTATAAAAGCAAGCATTTAAAGTATGCGACTGCGGGTAGGCACCAACTAATCAGAAGTACATTTTCGGTTAAATGGTATTAGGAGCCAGCAAGATTTTCGATTGGGTTTTACAAAGTATACTATTAAAGCGTAATATGAAAATTAATTAATTCTCTCAATGACCTGTAAGTTTAAAACATGTTTTCTTAAAGTTCATCATGTTATGTTGTTAATTACATTTGACAATTGGAAAGACAATTTGGTTAAGCAATCTGACATTTCGTCCTCACAAGTTTATGTGTGAACGAACTATTGTCGCGATGACAGGTGGAACCACAATTTGGTTAAACATCTTGACGTCGCCAGTCTGACTTTTCATTGTCGTATAAATGTCACGATGACAGTCTGTCAAAGAATTTGAAGTATACACTATTTTTATCGTAAACTTGACACAAAGGGAGGCATAGTACTACCAATTTTATAGAACGAATGGCTTGAAACAAGATTTAATTACCGAACCGTCTTGGTTTGTTTTTGTCTGTCTACGTTTACCTTGGGCTAGATGCACACAATTGATACAAAACCTGAGTGTCAACAAAGTTTTTCTAAATATCAGCGTTCAGTAAATTGTATAGAAATGTTGTTCGCTTTGTGGGCAAAGTCTTAATAAATAAATTCATTTGCCACTAATTATAAATGTCACAATAATATTTAATTTATTTCTAAGAGACATTTTGCTTAATATGCGTCTTCATTCATAAACAAGAACAAACTGAACTGCGGTTGTAATTACTCAACATTGTCGGTCATTCAGGTACAGTTTCCAATATCGTAGTTATAAAAATTGAAGCAAAGGCGTCCTAATGTAATGATTAATAACATTTAACGTCCACTGAAAGAAATATTATAACCGTTAATATTTACATTTTATTGCATTATCAATTATTATTATTATTACTATTGTATCGGTCATTTATCGTATTTTTAATGGCTTGGACACATCTCTGTCATCTTTCTACATACAAATATACATACTGCGTCTTTTATTTACATTTAGAGTAGCTTATGATATCAATATTAATTAGGGAACACAGTAATGTTTTTCATTTTGACTACTGTCATAGTTAAGTCAATTTATTGAAAAGTTCCACAGTGTTCTCAAATTAATATTGAAATCGTAGGTTATTCTAAAAAAAATTAATTGAAGGCACGGTATGTCTACAATGACATTCAATTTGACAATTCATTCTTGCAATAGATCAAACTGTCGCCACGATGACAGTTTGACGTTTGGGCAACTTTTATCATAAAACTTGAGACAAATAGAGTTAGAGTACTACCAAATTTAAAAAACAAAGAAATTTATATATGATACAACAAATCTTGATCATACAACCATCTTAGGTTTACCTTTTCGGCCTACTTACATTCAACTTAGACTAGGTGCACACGCATTATATCAAACCTGAATGTCAACGATATATTCGAAGTAATCAGCTTTCAGTAAATTCTATAGAAATGTTAAACATTTTATGGGCAATTCAAACTCGAAGAGTTTCATGGACCACTGTAATAACAAAAAGAGCAAATATTCTATTAAATTAATGTGTCCTAAATAAAAAAAAAAGAAGGGGGAAAGAATAGAAATTTATTTCTATTGACTATTGTCTCGGAAGCCCTACGTTAATTGTAATTCAAAGAAACGAATACATCATGCATACATATCACCTTTAATTTAACGATTTAAAGGGTAATGTAATTACTATTTTAAAACTGGAAGTACTACTAATATAAAGACAATGCGATTTAAAAAATTATCATACATGGTAATTCACTAATTATCAGTGACTTTATGATCGCGATCTACTTTATTACACAAAAGCATCCCTTCCTTAGAAAAAATAATTTAAGCATTACGCCCCAGATGCTGATCAAAATTGGTAAACACAGTATATTATTAAAATAAAATTAAGTAACAGTTAAAGGGTGTAGCGAAAATAAAAAAAATAGTGCACATCTATGTCGCCATCATTACTCATCTATTATCATTTTAACACCGATATATTTAACTAGAGCATACGCGAAATGTTGGTCAACACAACATTCACGTTAGGTGGCTTAAATGTTACAGGAAACGTCAGAATTGTCACAAAAATCCATCTGACTTTTGATTAATGTTGGCAATTTCACAAAAATTTAATTGCAGGTTATAAAACGTCAAAACGATCAATCGATTTCAGTTCGTGATGAAATCTGAACTGCTTTCATGATGTTGACAATTATTTAAGAAAAAAAGTTAAACACCCTGACATCTGTCTGATATTTCATTGGTCATGTTTTTAAGCTCCATCGATATTTATTGTAGACCTTGACACAAAAATATATGAAATTAGAAAATTTATACAGCGAAATGACTAAAATATTAATGAGAAAAGTGCTATCAGACGCATTTTAGTTTTGCCTATATACCGTGCCTTCAAATACTTTCCGCATTAGAGACGGCCATGCTTTTTTTTTAATGGTTGGTGACAGTGCATAATTTTAATATTTTGGTTATGTCATATAAATAATACCGCGCGATCATTTGAATTCTAAATTAGAGCAGGCTGTGAAATTTAAATTAAGTTGGTATATAAGTACCGCGCGATCATTTAAATTCTAAATTAGAGCAGGCTGTGAAATTTAAATTAAGTTGGTATATAAGTACTAATTTACGATTTGAATTGTCAAAGTGACGTTTCAAAATGTTAATTAATCAATAATTGACATTCTGGACAATCTAATAAAAAAAATCCCGCCTGCTATAATTTAGAATTTAAATGATCGCGTGGTACTAATTTACAATTTGAATTGTCAAAGTGACGTTTCAAAATGTTAATTAATCAATAATTGACATTCTGGACAACCTAATAAAAAAAATCCCGCCTGCTATAATTTAGAATTTAAATGATCGCGTGGTAATAGGCGTCTATAATTTGAATTTAAGTATGTCAACTGTCAGAATTTGAAGTTTTCAAAAAATTAGCATGTACACCAACATTGATTACTTAAAAACTTCAAAAACAGCCTACTCTAATGCGGAAAGTATTTGACGGCACGGTATTAGACAATTACCTTAAAATATGATTTTATTATTATTACTAGGTGACAGACGAATCAAATTCCAATGTAATGACAATTGTTTTGTAACTATTCAATTTACTAAAGTAAATATTCCAGTCTAATTCAACAATTACTTCTACTAAATAGTTTGATTGTCAGTAGAAAGTTTGAAGTATGGGCAGCGTTCAATCATTTAATGGGATATGTTTGAAAATACACCATTAAATCAAATTGTTAATCAAACATTCTGATGATGGTTGATGATGATCGTGTCCCAGGCTGGTGGCTCTTATTTCGATGGATTGGTTGTAAACATGAACTACCTTTTTGTGTTATTTTTCCTTAAATACTTAATAAAAATCACAAAATTATCCAACAATTACGAATTATATTCTTTTTACAGTGTGTGTAAGCAAAATGTTTGCACAGATATTCCAACGTCGGTCAGTATTATTTTTGGTTATTGTTTTTAGTTCAACTACCAGCGTCACTACTAAATATTTAAATTATAATAGGATCGTCTCAGCACGATCTACAGGCGACGACTCAATGCCACTGCAAACTCACTTTGACAGGAACAATTTCAGAGCAGACAAATGAAACTAATTTATTAATATGGAAGCCAGTTATAAATTCACTATTATAAATAAAATTAATAAGTCATACTATTCTATACCAACATTTTATTTAAAACTTGATTCTTCTGTGTAATGGGCATGCATTGTTCACAAATTTGCATTATAACAAAGCTCAAAAGGTATGTCAAAAGATGTATGATTATTATTAAATATTACAGCCCAGAAATAACGTTTGTGGGCCATTATAATTGACAGGTTAAATTATGCAAAACTAAAATAAATCTGATATTACTTTTTTAATAATGATTTAGTTCTTTCATTGTGTAAAACTAATAACACTATGAATCTTTTAGTGTCAAGTATTGGTATTACGGTAAATAGCATCTAAATTTCAAACTTCAACAAAGAAAAGTCAGACTGACGTAAGATGCTTTAAATTAACTTGAGTTAAAAAAATTGTTTGTGCTATTTCCATCGTTTGTGGAAACTTGATATTCCAACGTTTCGGCAGTCCTTCTACTGCCGTCATCAGGGTTCATTTTTGTATAACTACTTTACCACTCGACTAATTAAGAAAAAAAACTATTAGCAAAAAAGGAAAGATTATTTTGACGTTAAAAATATTTGACATAATTTGACAAATGTCAAATCCACACCTTTTTTTATAGGTTCAGTGTGTATGCGCAATATGCTATTTTTTTCGTGTTAGTTAGTAGTAGTAGTTATTATTCTCCGGTCTCGGAATATTCATCTACTTATCTGACAAAATAGACCATATTCAAAGAACATTAATAAATATCAAGGAAAGAGCGTTCCATTAAAAATAAACATCTTATATGGCACAATGTACTTGCCGGCTTTATTAAGTACGTGTGTATACATTGGAGAAACTAGCAGACCCCTAAGAGTCAGAATAAAAGAACACCAAAGAATGGTGAGCTTAGGGGAAACAGAAAAATCGCAGCTGGCGGAAGATGCTTGGGAAGAAGACCACAACATTGCATGGAACGAGGCGACAATCCTGGCCAAACAAGAACACGGCCAAAAAAGAAAAATTACAGAAACAGCGTATATGAAGATAACACCTGACACGATCAGTACGCCCAGCCTGGAGATCAAGAATATCTGGCTCCCTATGATGAGAGGATGTGTTAACCGAAACAGGCAGCCACGAGACCGGAGAATAATAACTACTACTACTAACTAACACGAAAAAAATAGCATATTGCGCATACACACTGAACCTATAAAAAAGGTGTGGATTTGACATTTGTCAAATTATCTCAAATATTTATAACGTCAAAATAATCTTTCCTTTTTTGCTAATAGTTTTTTTTCTTAATTAGTCGAGTGGTAAAGTAGTTATACAAAAATGAACCCTGATGACGGCAGTAGAAGGACTGCCGAAACGTTGGAATATCAAGTTTCCACAAACGATGGAAATAGCCCAAACAATTTTTTTAACTCAAGTTATACTTATCCATCGTCAACAATTTCACGTCATGAGATGCTTTAAATTGCCGTTCCACCTGTCACCGTGACAGTAGTTCGTGGACAAAAATATACGTCTATACAAGGTGTGCCAATAGCTTAGAAAATCAAAAATGATTTTTTTGGCGCCTTACAGGCAACGGTAATACAACTGTAAGCGGACGCGAAAGGCGATTCAAGCTCGAAGAGATTGATGGACAGCTAGTTTAACAATATAAAACCATAAAACTAACTTAACACACTTAAATTACTACAATTTAATTATCACAGGTATTTATTTACTACTACTAATATGTCCGTATTTATTTATATAACAGCTCTATTTATATAAGACGGCACTACTATATTTATTTCTACGCTACCACTACGTAAGGACTTTCTCTATCCCGAACTACTCCGCCCGCAATGAATGGATCCCGTAATGAATCAATCCCGGTGACTCCGTCGCCTTATATACATATGTGAAGATTACTAGAGCATTCCTCTAAATTCCATGCTTCTCTCGATGTGTTGAAGAATATTCCAGACATTTGTCTCCGCTTTCGATAGAGTACCATGCGTAAGTGTATGACTCACCGCTTTACGATATTTACCAGCCGAGAGATAATTTATGGTCTTTTTTGTGCGTGTGACAATTTCGTTTTTATCGCGCCGAGAGGTCTGCTTTTTTTATTTAATGTAACTCAATTCGTCTGCTGGTTTCGTTACAGTATGTATAAAAAAATTCATCGGTATAAGTACTTAGGTTGAACTGACATTGTGTGGGCTGTGCTGTGTCGAAAGTCGTGATATGCGAATGGTAATAGGATAATGTGCAGTGGAAGATGTAGAAGAGTCCCATGGTGAGAGTAACGTGATGTTCTCTCTTTCGTCTTCATCTAGCTGCTCGTTGACAACTCCCATGATCTTCACTTCAACAGCTCTCTTACGCCTATCATCAAGGGCTTTTAATATCACGTAACATATACTTAAGAAATCAGTCGGAGTCTCGCTGTTCACTTTCCTCAGATTTCTTGACACTTTGTTTTTCATTGCCACTCATTCTACAAAAGCGTTATTTGTCAGTTGTTCCTGTTGTTGCTGTTATGTTTTCTTTTCAGCTGGAAAGGAGCAACGATTACCGATTCCGAGTCAACGGCAAGCCCTATGATACATTAGTGTGGTTAAAAGAAATTGATTTTGGATTTTCCACCGGCTCACCCCCCCCCTAAAATGTGCCAATTGGCTAGAAAATGCGATTGGCAAAGTTTCAGCCCAATCTGATAATATTAACACGTGCCGCATTGATGTTAAAGTTACGAAAAACAGCGGTTTTTCAAAAAAATCCTAATTTTTCGCCCTTAAAATTGAAACCTTTTTTTCTGGGAATATAACTCGAGTCTTATTTGATAGACACTTTAATTCTTATTAATTTTGAATTTAATAATTTTTTTGATAAAGCTGATAGATTTAGTGACATTTAACATTTACCATTTCAGGTGGTAGTGAATATCCTCAAATATGAATTTCCATGCAAAGGTTAAAGAACATTCTAATAATCAATTTTATATCTTTTTCAAATATATTTTATTAATTCTATTGTTGAATAGTGTTCAAATAAATTTTATTAATTATTATTTTCAATTGTATATCATAACATTATAATTATAAAAAATAACATTTTATGGTGGTAATGCCTTACATACGGTAGCTTTTGAAGAGTTCGGAAAAAGATGCCTACATTCAGATACAACATGTAATAAAAACCGTCGTTATTCTTCATCTTTTGTCAAGGATGAGTTGAAGTCTTGGATTAATTTTACTCCTCTCTCAGCTGTGTCATTAACTACTCTTAAACCGTCCACTATTTTTTTAGCTTTTAAATAATGTTGATTTTCACACCATACATCAGGATCAGTATTTGAAAAATATGGATCGATTTCAAATCTCTTACAAAAATTTATACATTAGTGTGGCTAGAAAAAATTAATTTTGGATTTTCCATCGGCCCCCCCCCTAAAATGTGCCAATTGGCTAGAAAATGCGATTGGCAAAGTTTCGGCCCAATCTACTAGATTTGGTCGTAGTAAGTGATGAAACTCTCATTGCGCGCAGTGGTGTCCTGAATTGCAATTTTACAGATCATTATGCTGTATATTTCACACTTAAGCGCTGTGGGCCTGCACTTGAGTCTGTAAGAAAAACGTACCAGAACTTACGCAGGATTGATTGGTGTCTGTTTGAGAATGACTTGTTAACTATTCCATTTCACCATATCTTTCATATTCCCAATATTAATGATAAAATTGATTTTTTCAATTATCACTTTTTAAATCTATTCGATAAACATGCTCCACTTGTTACGCGGTGTTTTTCTCGACCATATACTCCTTGGATGACTGACAATATGAGGTTATTGATGTCTTTGAGGGATAGGGCTAAGTCAAGATATCGCAAGTCTGGTGCGCGACAGGATTGGGATTACTATAAGTCATTACGTAATCGCTGCACTAGTACACTTAGACAAGAGAAAAAGGCCTTCTACGAATATTTATCACGTTCTAAAGACAGTCGTGCTCTTTGGAATAATTTGGGTGAAATTGGTTTGGGTAGAAGGCGTAAGGTTGTATTACCTAATCACTTGGCAAAGGCCGATGAGATCAATGACTATTTTATCAACAGCATCCCTCTTTCTGGCAGTAATGCTTTCTCTACCAAATCACTGTACGAGAATGGTTCCAGTACACTGGATTTCCGTTTCCAATTGGTAGATACTACGGCGGTTCATAAAGTCATCAGGAGTATTACGTCAACTTCTTTTGGATGTGACAATATTAACATAAACATGCTGAGTGTGTTGTCCTTATATACTTCCTTATATAACTCACATAATTAGTACCTGCTTACTAGATTCTGTGTTCCCAGATTGCTGGAAGTACGCCTTGGTCTGTCCCCTTCCTAAAATAAGTGAACCAACCCAATTTAAAGATTCTAGGCCTATAAGTCTGTTACTCACCATGTCAAAAGTTTTCGAGCGAATTATTGGCGCATAACTAACGGATTTTATATCAAGAAATAACGTCCTACCATCGATACAGTCAGGCTTTAGGTCTGGGTATACTTGCGAGACAGCTCTGCTGTTTGTTACTGATGACTTGATTGCATCTGCAGATAAGGGATAGCTTTCGTGCCTTGTATTACTGGACTATACTAAGGCGTTTGATACGATTGACCATGGTATTCTTGGATCTATTTTACAATATATAGGCTTGGGCGATGCAGCAGTCACTCTATTACAAAACTATCTGTCTAATCGCAGACAAGCTGTCAAATTGGATGGCGGTGTATCGGAATAACTTGCTGTTTCGCGGGGAGTTCCCCAGGGGTCAGTTCTTGGGCCTATTTTATTTACCATTTACACCTCAACACTATTGTCTTGCATTAAACATTGCAACACACACACGTATGCTGATGATACGCAACTGTACTGCTCTTTCATCCCATCTGATTGGCGTACAGCTGCTACTAACATCACTTCAGATCTTGATTCTTTATATAAATCTTCAATTAACCATTGTCTTCATTTAAATCCCTCAAAGTCTCAAGTTATTTTGTTTGGACCTGCAAAAGCCTGCAGGAATCTTAGCAGAATCATTAATATTTCAATAAATGACGTTCAATTGCCTGTGGTGGATGAGGTTAAGAGTCTTGGGCTCCATTTGGATAATACATTCAGATTTCGAGCTAAAATTTCCAAATATATAAAAATAGCTTATATCAATTTGAAAAAACTCTCTCCTTACAGGGATATTTTAAATAAGTCAATAAAAAATGTATTTGCGACACTTTCGTTCTGTCACGGTTTACATATTGCTCCGCAATTTATCATGGGGCCCTGGATCAGCTAACACAGGGTCGTATCCAGAAAATATAGAATGCGTGTCTTCGGTATATACATGGCCTCAGAAAGTGTGATCGCGTTAGCTATAAGCTTCGCGAGACGGGGTGGCTTAGCATGCATGAATCATTCTATTGATACACAAAGAAACGTATTGGAATGGTCAAAACTTTCTTACTTGCTGATAAATCTGTTCGTTTTCCGTATGTGCAAACATCATTAAAAGTTTAATATAACCTAATGATCATTCAACGGACAATATTGCTAAAACGGGTATAATTATATTAATCCTCTTTACGAACCACTTTTACTGCGCCGATTGTACATACATATTGCTGTGTGCTGTACCAGCAACATAATTTACTATTAGTATAATGACCACAGACACACGTTGGGCACTATATTACTTATGTTGTAGATTTAATAAATTTTTCACTATGCTTATAATTGATTTTGTTGTACTAACTTATTTCTTAACAGCACGTACTTTGAAAGTACACGTGAGTTCTAGCTAGGAAGCTGAATACACTCAGCTTCCTTTTCTCCTGGTAAATCTCTTGCTTATTTTTGTTTAGGGATAAGGTTATAATTTGTATTAAAAAAAAATCTAAGTCTATATAAAATCATACTTATATATTTTATTCAAACATTAATAATAGATAGCATCGCTATACTATATTCACTTCAAAAATTATAAAAACACTTAATTGAAAGAAAACATTTATACCGTATTCTCGGTTGTAATGTTTTGTAGAATAAATATATAGATAATGCTAATCAAAAAAATGTTATCCTGTTTTAAAACAAAGAAACTCAACTGAATGTCGATAATCTGTTAATATTGTGTTAATTCTATTTTACCAGAAACATTATATTTGCACGTAATGCCCTGATAATTCTAGGACTTCGCAATGGTCAATGTTCGGAGATAAGCTGGAATTGACCACTGGCAACAACCATTCTCACGTATTGCAGCCAGCTTCTCAATACCCGCCACACAGAAACATTTCCCTTTTTTAAATGTATATTATATTTTTAAGTTTGAAATCAAAAATGAATTGCGAGAATTAATGATGCCTGATAAAGGTATCTGAAAATAAACATTCGCACGTTTTATTCTCTTAATACCCAACACCATTAATAATCCTTTCTGTGCTATATATAAAAAAAAACTAACAAATTATTATTTTACAGGACAATATCTATTTTATCCTTACTGCTCAACGTTATACTAGAATAAATATTTTCACATAGTATTCCTATAAATGCATTGCAGCATTGATATTTCTTTATAATTGAAAAACTTACTTTGTTTCATTAAACATTTCCATTTTAAAATACAAAAAAATTGTCAAAAGAAAATTATTATAAATGAAATTGAAATGAAAATGAAATTAATATACTAATACAAAATGAATAAATATATATCTAGTCGTAGTGTATTCTACCCTACGCTTAAACCTTTATTAGCTTTTTCAAAAGTCTTTATCTTTCGAAGTCGAAATCAGAATCTAATCTTGTTCATTCCTGTTCTTTGAATTTATACCTGAAAAAAAAATGTAACGCCTGTTACGCCCCCCATCGAACTAAAGTTTAGGTTGGCATTATGTATCATCGTGAAATCTTTGCCCTTTATTTTCTGCAAGTTGTCGTTGTTACACTAACACACGCACATATTGTCTTTGACAGTTCATTCACTAAACGTCAACACCTTAAACCGCTTTCTTATTTAAAAGTCTTTTCCCTAAATTATTCGGTATCTTCAACGGTAGGTATATTTATCTTAATACAATTCCCCCTTGTATTTGTTTATAAACTTGTTTCTCCCATTCGCTAACATAATCTTCAATTTTCTTTTAGAGATGTTTGGACCTGGTAAACCCGAAAACACATTGCAGATGACAAGAATTCTTCTTCCCATATCACTTATATTACAACGATTAGTGAGTTCCACCACATCAATTCCATTTCTACCTGGGACTTTTCCTACAGTAATACATTTATCTGCAAGAAACTATAAACAAATTTTTATATACTATATTTCTTTTTGTAGGTCTTCAAACCATACAAGTCTTCACAGTCTATGAAACTTCTGTGTTACACATACAAGTTCATGAATGTTCATGTTTATTCATTCAGCTGTTGTTTATATAAAATATTATTGCTGGCTATATCATGTTAGAATATTTTAACTTATATCCTTTTTTTTTTATTTATAGTCATAAGTTTGAGGTAACTTTTACAATTTTTAAACATGATTTATAAAAATCCCTTTTATAAAATGTATTACATTATGCATGTTTTAAATGCATTATTTATTCTGTAATATTTTCTTCTCTTGAATAACGTATTTGATCTTGTTCGTATAGTTTGATGGCGTTTAAATGACTCACTCTCTTTACCGTTCCATCGTTCAACATGACTCTTTCTCTATTGTTTGCTTTAAGTACCTTTTTGTCTTTGAACATTGAATGTTCAATGCAATTTTTACGCATTGAAAAACGTTAGGTTGCGTTTTGTTATACACAAACCATATCTTCTGTTCATCTTTTCTACAAAATAAATATATTGCTTTGACTTATTTTGTCTCTATTTTGTACCTATTTAATACTTGATTTTAAATACTTATTTAACTTATAATGTAATAATAAAAATCTTATTTAAATTTTCTTCATATTTAAATATATGCAACCCATCATACACTTGTGTTATTAGTATTGTCAAAATTTTTAAATATACATTCTTTTTTAAATTTTATATTTTATTTAACACAAACTAGTTCTTAATACTATTCTTATTTTTTAAATATGCAAGAGACCACGGAAACATGTATATAGTTCGTACATTGTGGTAATATAATTTTTTATTCTGTTGAAATTATGTTATATGGATTTTCGGATTACTTTCAGATTTATGGTATGTACAAATTATTGTAACTTCAAAATAAAAGAAAGTAGATTTTTCTCAAATTTTAGTTAGAGAGAATAAAGTAAGTTAAAACAAAAACGAATTAAACGTCTTGGTGTTACACTTAAACAGGGCATATCGCATACATATATTTACATGTGCAAGGAATAAAAATGACCAATCTAAAATATAAACAAAATATAAACACGCTTGTGTTGGTCTTATTGTAATGTAAAGACCGCTGACAAGTATTTTTTTAGACCGTGGCGAGATAGCTCAGAAGAGGTGAAAGATTATTTATAGAAGCAATACGGCAACAACGCCGGGCTGCTTAACAAACCAGAAATATGTATTTGTATATCCAAGGGCTTATTAACGTTATATTTACATCGCTTGGGCTTCGTAAGGTATTATAGATCTATAAGTGGTTTAATCAATAAATGTCTTTTCCCCTCATGGTCGCCCCAATATGATTTTGATTAATAATGTAATTCGCACAAAAGTATACTTTTTCAATGCCAATGTTGTGCCGGGTGGATCTTGATAAAATATAGGTAATCGAAACTACACCAATTCCAAATCAACAATCCTCACTTTCCACATTCAATATGATTTTGGAATATACATTAATTGTGTATCTTCTATTCCTAATAACGAACCACTATCTTCATATCGTTGCATCACATCTCCAAGTCTTTCTACCACATAACTAATAATCTGACACCGTTAGGTATTGTAGACTATAGTAAGATGGACAACACTATTGTTGACGTACGTGAGCTACGGAAATGGAATAATCTCATTAAAGAACCAAATGATGTAATGAAATCAAGTATAGAAGTAACTCAGACAGGTATATGTGTGATATATAACATCGTAGCATGTACCTTTATCAGTTAATTTTGTCTTCTTTCATGAATTTTCGACTATCATTACAATATTTACATAATTACTTTTCATTTGTTAGAAGACACCTGTCTTTTTGCATTTCATCTACAGAAAATATAGTACATTAACATATATGTATTGACCGTAACTTCAGTAGTTTTATTTTCCATCTTAATATATTAATAGTAATTGTAACATGGTTAGTCTTTGTGGTCGTTTAATCATGTAAATATTCATATTTCTAGTTTTAGCTACTGGCTATTAAGATAATTTATAGGAAAAATTAACCATGGTTGAAATGATAGTTGATCACGGATCCAATAATGGAGAACTAATAAAAGGGCATTTTTAATTTTTCCTTTAAATTACAGAACTTTTAATTTTATATTGTTTTAACAAACGATATTTGACAATTAATAATTTTTTTATTATTATAATACTTTTTTTATATATACATTGAAACCCCATTTCTAACTATAACTTCGCTGCTTGATGTGATCTTAGTAACGGATTCCATAAAGGTGATTTCTTCAACCGTGACAGATGTTCACCATATCTCTGATCATAGCCTTGTTTGTTGTGATCTTGACCTTGCTGCAAATGAACCGTTTCCCCTGTGTAAATTTCTTCGAAATTTTGCGTCTACTGCTGTTAAGGCTGAGAAAAAAGCCTATCTTGAATATAAGGTGAAGTCTTTGAATAAAAAGGCTATTTGGAGAGACTTATCTGATTTAAATATTTATAGGAGGAAATCTATTAATTTACCACATACTTTATGTGATCCTAATGTTATTAACGACAGTGTCCGGTGTGGCTTCTGTACCGTCTGCTGATGTTTTGTACTTCTATGGTGCTCATGTGAGGCCCGGGGTGGATGTTTTCTTGTTTGAGGAGGTGTCGGAATCTGAGGTGGAACGAATTGTAGGTGGAATTTCTTCAAGCGCTTATGGTACTGACGGGATTAGTGCTGGAATGTTGCTCCTTTGTTGCCCATGCATTTACCTTTTCTGACGCACATTTGTAATCTTTTTATCATAAATAGTAGTGTATTTCCAACCATTTGAAAAGAGGCTCGTGTGGTTCCACTTCCGAAGAATAATAACCACACTGCTGTGGCTGATTTGAGGCCTATAAGTATCTTGCTGGTGATGTCGAAGGTCTTGGAGAAAATTATGGTCGGGCAGTTGAATAGGTATATTAATAATTTTCATATATTACCGTCTTTTCAGTCAGGTTTTAGAGCAGGATATAGTTGTACTACTGCGATTACTGCTATTTCTGATGATATTATTTTTGCTACAGATAGAGGTCTTTGTAACTCTATTAGTCCTTCTGGATTTCTCTAAGGCCTTGGGTAGCATTAACCATAAAATTTTGATCTCCATTTTGCACTATATAGGTCTTGGAGAGAGAGCTGTATGTCTCTTTCAGAGCTACTTGTCTGATAGAAGTCAGCAGGTGGTTGTCAATGGTGATGTGTCTAATGTCACTTTTCTGAAATGCGGTGTTCCACAGGGTTCTATATTGAGTCCTTTGCTGTTCTCAGTCTATACTTCACATTTGCTTTACTTTCATCCATTTAGTAGTTCTTTTCATTTATATGCGGACAACACTCAGTTGTATAAATCATTTGATGTGAATGATGTGGAGGTTGCTGTTGCGAGCATTAATCAAGATTTGAATAATATATTTGATATTGCCAAAAAGCATTCTTTATTGATTAATGAGACGAAATCTTGTTTTCATGTTTGGAGGGACGGTTAGAGTTATTTCTTGGTGGTGGACGTTTAACACGTAAATCGTGTCTAAAAAACCTTGGTTTGTACATTGATGAGCATCTGGATTTTCATGACAATACTAATAATAACATTAGGCGGTCTTACTGTAATTTAAAGATGCTTTTTCCTCGTCATTCGCTGAATTTTTTAATTTTATTTTTGATAGATCTTTTAAATGTTTAAAAAAATTTTTCATTTTACTTAAGAAAATGGCCGAGAAAAATTTAATTCTTCGAAAATGGAAAAGTTTGTCTTTAAAAAAAACATAGTTGGCTTAAAAGTCGATTATTTTTCAAACACATTTTGTTTTATTTGTGATATTCTGTCAAATACGAATTGTGCGTAAGTTAAAAAAATCTGTTTAAAAATGGTTTTAAGTGAGAGGGAACGTATTCAAATATTGATGATGATTGGTTTTGGGGATAGAGCTCGTTCAGTTAGAGAAGTTTGCAACTTATTTAATACAGAACATCCGGAGCGTGCCCCAATTAGTATTTCTGCAGTGAGTAAGATTCACAAAAAATTTCAAGAAGAAGGCCTTATTGGAGATCGCCCTAGAAGTGGTCGTCCAAAGATCGCAGAAGATACGCAACTCGACGTATTATTGTCAGTAGAGGAAACTCCAAATTCTAGTACACGGCAGCTTGCTCGGGAGTTCAACGTGTCGAAGAGTACAATTGGTAATATTTTCCTGAAAACTAAGTATCATCCCTACAAAATCTGTTTGGCTCATGAGCTGTCTGAAGACTACTTCGACAGGCGTGTACAGTTTTGCGAACAACTGATGCCTATGTGTGATAATGATCCGTTTTTTATCAGAAATATCTTATTCTCAGATGAAGCTACGTTCATATTACATGGGACTGTTAATAGACAAAACTGCAGGTACTGGGCACGCCAAAATCCACGCTGGATGAGAGAGGTACGAACTCAGTACCCTCAGAAATTAAATGTATGGGCTGGTTTAATTGGTCACAGAATTATAGGGCTTTTTTTCTTCAACGTTAACCTGACGGCGGAAATGTCTTTGGATTTTTTACAAAATTATTTAATTCCGTCATTAGCAGAAATATTTCCGAACCATGAAGGTCCTAATTTGCCCAGCCAAAGAATTTGGTTTCAACAAGATGGGGCTCCATCCCACTATGCGGGAAATGTTCGGCATTATCTCGAGAATATCGAGTGGCCGGCTAGGTCGCCAGATCTAATGCCTATTGATTATTTTTTGTGGGGTTACCTAAAAAATAAGGTATACGCAACTAAACCTGAAAATTTGGAAGACTTGCGTCAACGGATTGAGATTGAAGTACGAAGGATCACTCCTGAAATGATAGAAAACGTTCAAAATGAATTTTGTTATCGTTTAGGGTATTCTACGATTAAAATTTTCTTTGTTTTCTATAATGATTTTTTTTTTTCAAAATTTTTCTTAAGTAGAATGAAAAATTTTTTGACTGTCGTTTAAACAATTAAAAGATCTATCAAAAATAAAATTAAAAATGCGACGTTGCCATTTAAATTTTTTTTGATGACATAACTTTTTCAAGGTCATCAAAAATTCCAAACAGATACCATCAGCCAGTAGTTTTTTGAAAATACTAATTGACCTGTTTTTGCATTTTTCTCAAAAATCATCCGTTTCGATTTTATTTGGGTGTTTCCAGACTTTTTGGACACACAGTATAACACATTTTGCCCTCCTTGCCAAACGGTTGATTTTTTCTCCCGTAAGTAGCCTTCTACCTTCCAAATTTATCTGGGTGTCACCCTTATTTTCCGTAGGTTTTTGCCATAATTTTTTAGAGCGTGATTTGTACATTCTATTTTCTGTACCTGTTTGCCATATGGCACTTCTTTTTAATTTTTGCGAAACAGCTTGAATCTCCATCTGCTATCAACTGCAAATAGCGAAGATTGTGCATGTTTTCGCTCTGAGAGAAGCCTGCTACGACCATGTCTGCCTCCATGGAAGGTGCTGAACCCGTCCAGTTTTTGTAAAAAATATGATATCTTGCCTCCTGCTGAATATTTTCCGCGGGAGTACAAACGGAACAATATTTGTTTCTTACGGCTACAAATAAAAATTCCCAGTGTACCGACCGATTATTTCAACCATCCCAGTAGCGCGTTGAAATTAGAGCCATATGAATGCTTGCTCCACGAACCGTCTACATTTACGGCGATCCAAGGTACGGCAGATATTTGGCCCTTGGCATTATCTCTTTCTATCATGTCGGCAGCTGAGCTGGCATAGACTGCCACAACGATAGTTTCCATTCCTTAAAATAAAAGGTACATACATAGACTGCACTTCAATGAAAAGGAGACATCCTAAATAACGCCGGTTACTTTATCAAAAAAAAAAAACAGCGGACACATGATCCAGGCGACTGACAATATGTATAAGCTAATTACCTTTCCTATTTCATTTTCAATTTCATTAAACATATTATCGGGCATGCAAAGAATATCCATACAACTAAAAACTTCTTCCATGTGAGTGTATGTACTTCCTGAGGCCAGTGTTCCCCAAACTGCCCCATAATTTATGGAAGATTTTTGGGTTTCTGGATCTTCGGTCTGGTATTCATACGTTGCCGAGCACATCGTACATTTAAAGACAATCGCACTGACAAGACCTTGATTTCTTCTCTTTTCTCTGTCAATGTATAGTTTTCCACCAGTACACTTTTGGGAATGTTTATATTGGAGATCTACAGACCAGTTCAAAACATATCCAAGATTTACCACCCTATTTCCAATAATCGATTACTTCTTTTTTAATTCCGACTCAGTTTTCAAAGGAAAGTCCATAATGCTGCAATTTGTTGAGATCATAAGATATAGGTACGCCATACTAACACATAAAATTCATTTTGGGGAATTATTCCACTGCTATTATGATTATTCTTCTTCAAATTTGTCACTTCATATTGCTGTGACTCTTACAAATTGAGGTTTATATATAATAAATTTAATTTATTCAATTAATATGTAAGTAAAAATCAAGCACGCATCCTAGTGCTAGGCCTTATGCTAGACTAAGATACAACAAATTTTCTGCTGAAAAGTAGGTTAAGCAAATTTTTTACATACAACTAGCTCAGTTTAAAATAAATAATTCTCTCAGGGGCAGAAAATATGAATAGATTCTCCAATCGATTTTGAATGCTCTTTAATTATCTCCAGGTCAGGTAAAGAAAATAAAATGCAAAATAAATCTTATCATCTAATTTATTAAAATAAATATTAACGAATTCAAAATTTCAAATTATACAGATATATATATATATATATATATATACTATTTCTTTAAGTAGGATTCTTGGTGTAGCGGCCTTTTTTACGATGAAATATTATTTGTAAATTAAAAACAAACTACATTTGACGTTTCGACTATATATTTAGTCTTTCTCAAAATTTCTAATTTAAAACACATGTAAATTGTAGATGCATGTTTCATATTGTCATTAAAACTGTAAAAAACGGACAAAAACAATTAAAAACATACAACGCTCTTGAAAGACAGTTTAAAAATATCTTACCATGTTTTTGTTCTTTCTAAATTGTGAAACAGTAAAATATAAATATAATTAAAGAACATTGCAGTTTGTTTGTAATCGAGTGACTGTTTCGTTTCTATCTATTTTATTTTTACGGACAGGTCTTTTTTTTTTTTTATTTTTTGTTTCATTGTGTATTTTTATGTTGTGTATAAGCAAAAACTGTTTAGTTAGGTATATGAAATAGCTTTAAAGTGTGTGTATTGATATAGAGGGTTCTTTCAATAAATTAAACAAAATTATTGGAAAAATGGGTAGTAGAACTTAGACAATCCATCAATTTCATTACGATCATTTACCGTGTTTTCATGTCGTATTATTTGTATCATTTCGTGAATGCATCTTGCTTTTGCATTATTTTCTTTCTTTAAAATTCTGGTTTTGTTGAAATCGAAAGTATGGTTTAATTTTGTCTGATGTTTCTTTAAGGCTGTGATATTTTTTGCATATTTATGACCCTTAAGTCTTTCCCCTAATAATTGTTTCGTTTGTCCAATATAAATTTTGTTACACATTTCGCAGGGTATGCTATAAACAATATGTGATTGTTTTATGGCTGGAGTTGGGTCCTTGAGTTTGGTGTATAAGAATTTTAAGTTGGTGTTATTTTGATGACCTATTTTAAAATTATATGGTTTTAGGATGTGGCCAATTTTTTCGGATAGCCCATTTATGTATGGTATTGGTATATAAGATGGTTTAGTTGTCGGGCTTTCGTTTTTCTTTTTTAATTCTCTTTCTCTGTTGTAGAATTTATGCAGACTCTGTTTTATAATTGTATTTGTGAAATTTATTGGGTATCCATTGCTTTTTAAGATATTTTTAATTTTATCTATTGTCATAGGCCGGTATTCAGGACTCGTGAGGTATATAGCTCTGTCAGCTAACGCCTTAACTAAATTTCGTTTGTGTGACATTGGTTGTGCGGAATTGTAATTTAAGCATCTATTTGAGGCAATGTGTTTTCTGTACCATACAGTTTGAATTTGATTTTCTTTTTTTATTAAAGTAATGTCTAAAAAATTAATGGCACAATTTTCTTCTTTTTCAATAGTGAAATGAATTTTAGGATGGAATAGGTTGAATTGATTTTGGAAATAGGTTATTTTATCTTCAGGAATTAAGGCAATGCAGTCGTCTACATATCTTCATCAAAATAACACCAACTTAAAATTCTTATACACCAAACTCAAGGACCCAACTCCAGCCATAAAACAATCACATATTGTTTATAGCATACCCTGCGAAATGTGTAACAAAATTTATATTGGACAAACGAAACAATTATTAGGGGAAAGACTTAAGGGTCATAAATATGCAAAAAATATCACAGCCTTAAAGAAACATCAGACAAAATTAAACCATACTTTCGATTTCAACAAAACCAGAATTTTAAAGAAAGAAAATAATGCAAAAGCAAGATGCATTCACGAAATGATACAAATAATACGACATGAAAACACGGTAAATGATCGTAATGAAATTGATGGATTGTCTAAGTTCTACTACCCATTTTTCCAATAATTTTGTTTAATTTATTGAAAGAACCCTCTATATCAATACACACACTTTAAAGCTATTTCATATACCTAACTAAACAGTTTTTGCTTATACACAACATAAAAATACACAATGAAACAAAAAATAAAAAAAAAAAAAGACCTGTCCGTAAAAATAAAATAGATAGAAACGAAACAGTCACTCGATTACAAACAAACTGCAATGTTCTTTAATTATATTTATATTTTACTGTTTCACAATTTAGAAAGAACAAAAACATGGTAAGATATTTTTAAACTGTCTTTCAAGAGCGTTGTATGTTTTTAATTGTTTTTGTCCGTTTTTTACAGTTTTAATGACAATATGAAACATGCATCTACAATTTACATGTGTTTTAAATTAGAAATTTTGAGAAAGACTAAATATATAGTCGAAACGTCAAATGTAGTTTGTTTTTAATTTACAAATAATATTTCATCGTAAAAAAGGCCGCTACACCAAGAATCCTACTTAAAGAAATAGTAAATATATACGGCCAAGAAAAAAGAAGGATAATAATTCCTATCGAAAATATATATATATATATATATATATATATATATATATATATATATATATATATACAAACAAAGTATCAATATCTCAAACATCATCCACAAATCTATACATCATAATCAACAAATCATTATAAGAAATAAAGTAAATGAAAGTATAACGTCGTGAAAAACTTATTTTTTTTTTAAAATGTGAACGTGATTATTATGATTTATATTTGCCATAGATGCATGTAAACAATCAACATCTTTAAATAAAAAAAAAAAAATTTTATTACACATGATGAATTGTACTGGAATGTAAATAACCAAAAATTTACACGATTTACCATTCGCGAACAAAATATAAACATTAAGGAAATGGCTTTGCCCTAATTAGTCCTGTCCGGCGCCTTTTCTCGCTCCCAACACAGTACCATCAGAAAGCAAATTCACACAGATGGGTACCCCAAAGTTCCACCCTACGAGTATGTCTTTTTAACTCGTTGGACACAACCCGAACATACACCACAATGTGCTCATCCCTTAAGGTATATATATATATTTTAAATTAAATAAATAAAATGAAATAAAATAAAGTCTTTGCGTATTCAATTAATTAACTCAGCCCTGATTAGTTCTGCCCGGTGCCTTTTCTCGCTCCCAACACAGTACCACCAAGATCAATTCGTGTCTTCGGAATTCACCAGGACTCCATGCTATGAATTAAATAACAACTTAATTCATTTCACACATCCCTGATGTATTACCCAACACGTTAACATTGAACACACAAGTACTACAAAATATACTTGATATACATACAAGAAAAATATATACATTAAAAATAAACTTTACCTTCTTGTGAAATTCCAATACAAAACACCACTACAAACAAAAAATTTTGGTACACCACTATACACACATTTATAACAAATATTATCAAATCACCTTAACTCTTCGTACATAACTTCAAACTCATCCATGATAAAAAGAAAACCAAACGCTATTCACTTGTGTATTCTATACATGAAACAAAATTATTAATTTCAAATCCTTTTGTATGATAAATAAAGTTATAAAAAAAATAAAAATTATACAAAAATAAAATTATTATGCTATCCGACCTAGTCATTACAATCACTAGAATGTTTTATCATAATGTATGGCGTAGTACCCCTACATGCAAAACAAAACACTCTAGAAAAAAGAAAATAAAATGAAATTAAATAAATTCAAAGTCTGAATTTGAAAATAAAATTATCCCGTACATAAATAATTATTTTAAAATATTTACAAATCTCAATGTAAAACGTGCTGCATAACTATTACGAAAAATATTACAAGTTTGAATCTTGTTAAAAATTTTTATAAGTATCGAAAAATCTCAAAAATATTCTAAGTTCGGATTCAAGAATAATCTTTTTAAAAGAGGAGGGAGTGGTTTATCACCTACTTCCAAAGCTTCTAAGGCAGCGGTTTTCACCAGCTGTCCCTGCATTCTGTCCGCCAGCTCTTTTATACATAATTTTCTTTATAAAAACGTACGGTCATTCTCGGCAGATACCGATACCACCTCCAAAACTGCATATCGATGGTGCTGCTCCTATCGGTCACTCGGGAAAGCAGCGTATTAACGATCTTTGAAATAGGTAAACAAACATGTAAATATCAACTTGTTTACACGTTCATGATTCATCTATGCATCTAGCGCAGGATATTGTTTTTCGTCGGCCATACGGTCTCGCCCGGTACCAGTATTCTTCGTGCGGGAAAACACTTTCTCGTTATTCTTCACGTAACATTTTATGCTTGTTTTAGTATTATGACTTTTATAAAATTTATACTAACATTCTTTTATTATTTTACTTAAATAAAAAGTAAAATTTTGGCAAATTATTAACATAGTGAATATTTATATACACATCATGATAAAAATAAATAAAGTAAAAATTAATTTAAATAAAATCTTGAAGTGATCTTGATTATACTTATTTATAATTTACAACCCAAACTCAAGGTCACTGCATAAATCGCACCCTGAGTGCAACACCATCGCATATGTAAAAACTGAGATTTAGAGAAATCTGTGGTAGAAGATGTAAAAACGTGCATGCACGCGTTCTAAAGGATTTTTCTCTCGTTTCCTTAGAGTTAAAGTTTACGACGATTTTACAGATGCCGCCTAATTATGTATAAAAATATACGTAAATAAAAAATTTTAGTTATTTTCATAATTAATTAATTTTTGATACTTACGATACTCTTGCACAATAGATGTTTGAACAGCGATTGTCAATAAGCCATCTTATTGTCGTTGTTAAGAGTACAACTTTCAGGCAATACTAACACATTCATTCAAATTACATTTCAAAATTTTTTATTTATTTTGAACTACATTATTTTATTGTAACAAATAAACATAAAATTATACTGATAAGAAACAGCAAAAAATAAAGTGGAGGAGCTTAGGAGCTTTTCAGTTTTCATCAGATTCTTCGCTTCTCTGATCTGTCACTTTTAAGTCTTTATAAAACTGCTGATGTTCTTTGTCGATTAAATTTTTATTGCACAAAGCAATAAGACCATCTTTCTTCTTTTTTGAAATTGGTAATGGTTCGTTATAGACACAGTTTAACTTAACTTCCTCTACGTTAACGTAGGTTTTAAGTCTTTGTTTTTGGTTTATACAAATTTCTTTAAAATCTTCTTCGCCGTAGTCTGTTTTATAATAAATTCTTCTTGGTTTTGATGAGTCAATAAATACGACTTTTATATCAGCCCAGTTGACTTTTTCGTTTGATGTATTTATTGTGTAGTTTTTCCCTATTTGAGAAGTCAACAACTTAAAGTCAAAAATTTCATTTTGTTGAACTTCATGGACTCTGTAAGGAGTACCTGATTTTTTAGCTAATGCTATTATTGGGGTCCACTGAGACGGCACGTTTATTTTATTAGATTTTAAATACCTCTCTTTTTCTCGTTCGATTGTAGAGTGCATACTATCACCCTCATTTTGGGTGTGGCCCAAGATCAGAAACTTATGAGTAATTGTTTTTATGTTATATTTCTGTGTGGCATATAAATACATTGTCATTAAAAATTTGTTTTTATTCTGCCCTCCGCAGTTATCAGAATAAAAAATTACATTCTTTCCCTCGCAATACGTTTTTAAATAGTGCATCACTAAACTGGCAATTTCGTTGGCACCTCTCTTCGCCAAAGTTTCATTAAATACGTAACAATATCCCTTCTTAAATGGAACGTTATAAATTGTAAAGTTATAAGTAGACAACTTACTTACATAGTAGAAGTCAGATTCTTTTGAACAAGGACTCGGTAAAACGGCTTCTAAATCAAAAACAGCTACAACAGTATTTATATCTGTTTTCTAAAACAGAAGAAACATCTCTTCGCTTTTCGGCCCGGCAGAGCTCTTTGTTTCTAGTATGATTTACATACTGTTCCTGAATTTGCTCTTTTTCTTCATTACTAGAATTCTTATATCTAGCACATAAAGTGCATTGGTCTTTCTTTGGTCGAAAGAATCCAATGTTGTACTCATAATTAAAAATGTTTGCGTATTGAAAATAATGTGCCGGTGTTGTTCCCTCTAAGTTACATTTTTGGATGTAAAGCCTATACAAAGTTGCCAAATCTAAACTACCTTCAAAATATTTTCATGTAGTTTGAGCACGAAGATAATGCGATTCAATTGTTGGTATGGACTCAATGTGATGCCTAATTGTATCTTTGATTTCCTCACTGATACGATTTTTTCTGTTTGGATGTTTTCCACGCTGGTCTAGTTCAAGAATGCCACCATCATTTATTTTTTTTAAAACAGTTTTTATCATTTGATCACTGATTGACAACGTGTTTAAAAAATATTTTTTACATACTCTAATGGTGCTTTCATTAACAATAAAATTATATTGATAATTATTTCCCCTAATATCTTCAGAAACAGATCTCTGACGACGATATTTCGGTTCTACTTTTTTTAAACTTTGTACCAAAAACTGCCGTTGCTGATCTATATTACCCAATCCGCAGTAATTTTCAAAAATTTTTTTACGCTCTTCGTTAGTTATTTTTAAAATGCATTTAAATTTGCAATTTTCGGTGCAAGTAGTTTTCATTTCTTTGCCTTTCACCCAGTTACCTCTAGTGTTCGTGTGAGCTTCCCCAAAGTTCAGTTGTCGCTTTTTAATATTTCTCATCCATTTTTCCTCGCGTCGTTTTCTTTTTCTTGATTTCGCCTTCTCGTTTTCTTCGGGAGATTTTCTTTCAGAGTTCTCGTCTACGAGTATTTCTGATTTATCTTGGCTATTTAGTACCATACTATCTTTGTCGTTACTTTTGTTACTGTTGTTTATCTCTACATTTTCGTCTTCCTCCTCTTCTTTATTTCTCTTCTTTAGATGTCCTACTTCGCCACTTTTGTAATTTTTAGGCTCTGAATCTGTGGTTTCTGCCTCTATGTTTTCAAGTCCAACACTATTAGTTATATTTTTATTATTGTAACTTTCTAATGTATTATCTAATGAGTTATAAAAATTCACGTTTTGTAAAACAGTATACGTTAAAGATTCAGAAATACCGCTGCTGCTACTTGTGTTATTGTAGTCTTCTAATTGCCCTTCTCTGGTGTCTTGATATAATAAATCTAAACAAAAAGAAAACATAAATTATTACTTTTTATAACTTTAACATGGATACTGTTGCGAAATTATAAAAGCTTAAGTCACTACCTCCAACATCAGGAGCTGGTGAAAACGGGACATTGCAACATTCCAACCCATCCTGCGATGGATCATCACCTAGGTCTTTTACTGGCGAGTCTACGAATTTATTAATAAAAATTAACATTAACAACGACCGAATTCAATGAAGTGACTACTTACTTTCTAGGTTATAACTTGACGAATGAGGTACATCTGGTGCGGTATTACACTTAAAACTATTATCCATTGGCGATAATTTTAGTAAATTCAATATTTTCTTAGTACGGGCGCTCACACCACTCATGATTGCTTTATATTTGCAGAAATCACGTTGTTTCCGGCTTCACACACCACTACCTAACCGAGAAGTGATTAAGTTCGCGCCAGATATGCGTGACATCCTCTTCTGTTTTCAACAACTGCTGTTGACTGTCTCACATTGTGCCTTTGTTTATGAAGTAAAAAGGGTGAACAGTGTTCTTACGATAGTCTTGCACAGAGCTGGCGCTAAAATAATCGACTCCAACACTAACGTAAATACAGTTATGATAGTTTTGCACAGTAAATGCGAACAAAAATTAAAGTGTTAGAGTGGTGTAAGTCCAACAAAATTAATACTATAAATACGATACTTTACCATTGGAAAGATTTAAGCTTTCCAAGTGCAACACTCGATTATCTCAAAAAAAACTCTTTTTGGACTTACGATACTGTTGCACTCAGGGTGCGAAATATCCCTATGGGAATATCTGCGATTTATAAGCGAGAATCGCTAATGCTAATGGTATAAATCCAAGATTTCCCATAAATACCAATTAACATAATCATACATTATTTACAACATTATTAATATAAAGCATAGAGACATGAAAGTTCCCTATAATATGCTTATTCTATATTTATATACAAATCAGAGGTAAGTTCAATTAATTCTTACAACCTATGTAGTTTTCATGGGTTCGTATCCTCAGGTGCTTTATAACCTCTTGATTCTATCTTTTCCCTGCTATATTACTCAGGGTCGAGTTCAAAATTAGATGCAAAACTTTTATAGTTTATTTTAAACTTTACTCCTTTCATAACAAGAAAGTTTAAACATATAACGTTTAAATCACATAAAATAATAAAACTATCTATAACTATATATACAAAAGTGTATTCAAATTCTTTAAATTTTACACCTTTCATTGGTATTACAAATATTGTAATTGTATTATTGAGTTCCCTTAAAATGAAGTGGCAATTGTAGTCCACTATTTTGGGAAAACTTCGTAACATTTTTATATTTCTGGGCTGTGGGTACTTTTTAACTGCTTCCAAAGCCTCTATTCTCTCATGGGTCCATTTAAATTTTACACCCTTCTTTATCATTTTAAAGAGAGTTACTGTTTTATCTGATATCTTAGGAATAAAGTGCTTATAATAATTTACTATGCCTAAAAATCCCCTTAACATCTTTATATTTTTGGGTCTTGGGTAATTTCTTACTGCTTCCAACTTCTTTTCCTCTATTGATACAGTCCTGCCATCTATCATATACCCTAAATAACTAACCCTATTCTTAACAAATTCACATTTTTCCAAATTAATTTTCAGACCATTTTTTTCTAATGTACTTAAAATAATTTTAACAGCCTTTAAATGACTCTCTAAATCTACATTAAATATTAAAATATCATCTACATAGTGTGATACGTATTCCTCATATGGGTCTAGTATCTGTTGCATGGCCCTTACTAGCGCAGCTGTGGCCGTTGATAAGCCGAAAGGTACAACCTTGAAGGAATATACTAGAGAATTCATTATAAATGAGCAATATTTCCTAGAATCCTTGTGCAAAGGTACCAACCAGAAGGAACTCTTTAAATCTAACTTTGTAAACCACTTGGCGTTTGTACATTTTGCCAATAAAGTTTCTATGCTCTGCGGAGCTTCAAACTGTGCTTTGGTGCGATTATTAAGCATTCTCGCGTCAAGGCACAAACGTAGTTTCGTCTCTTTTCGGTCATCCTCACTTTTCTTTACTACTACCACAATGGGATTAATGAAGCTAGACTCTGATCGTTCTATTACACCATCCCTTAATAATAATAATAATAATAATAATAAGCAACTTTTATTTCACATCCATGTGTACAGATATAAAAAAAGTAGTAATAATGACAACAAAGAGAAATCACTATAAATATGTATATATAAGAACTGAAAGATATACTTTGTGAAATTAGGCGGAGTTCGGGCTACCACAGAAGTGGCATCCGCTCTTCCACTCAACCTATGAACACCTTAACCTAAACTTAACCTAAATTAAATAAATTTAAACTAAAAACACAAACTTACAATCAAAAGAGAGAGGATTTCATAGAGAAATAAGAAATAAAAATGATTGGAAATATACGTAAGATAAACACATACAAGAAATATAATGTCATGAGGGTTGCTTGCATACCCACTCACAAACAGCATATTATGAGTTATAAACGGTTGCAAGAGTGCAAGAATTGCGAAAGTTCATTGCCTGGTAAATAGTATATCAAAGTATTTCTTCTTGAAAGCAGGAACAGACGTAGATAATTTAATGTCAGCCGAAAGTGAATTATATAAGAAGGTGATTTGGTATGAGAAACTTTTTTTAAAAAGTTCAAGTGAATGAGTTGGTGGGGTTAAGGTACCTTTGAAACGAATGTTGATATTATGTACATCTGTTCTAAATTTGATTTTATTGTATAAGTAGGGAGGCAGGTGGGTGATAACGATACGATGGTATAGAGTAGCAGAGTACAATAACCTCCTATTCTTCATGTTCAGCCAATTCAAGTCTTTTAGCTTATGGGAGATATGTTCTCTCCGCCGGATACCGAAGATCAAACGGAGACAGGAATTCTGCACCTTCTGGATTTTAGATGCAGTACTAGCCGAGATGCAGGCACCGTACAAAGTATCACAGAGGGTGAAATTAGACAGAACAAGTGCTTCACAAAGAAGTTGTTTAGTTTTCTTATTTAAAAATGATCTGTTCCTGTAAATAACCTTCAAAGCGGCGTAGGAACGCTGCGTGCACACACTAATGTAATCACCAAAATTTAACCGATCGTCAAGTACTACCCCTAGGTTTTTCACTTTCTGTTTTAGAGGAATCACAGTATCATCCACAACAACCCTGATCCCGTCCCGATAATCAGCATCAGTTCTAATCCTTCTGGGCCCAAACAATATCAATTCGGTTTTAGATATATTTAAACACAGCGAGTGGCGACGAGAGGCGCTGACCAATTGCTGGATGTCCCCATTAAACTTCCGACAAGCATCCTCTGTTTCATTGAGTGTCGTCAGCGTAAAAATGGCACTTGCTAAATTTTAGGTAGTTAACAAAGGTAGAAGTATATATACAATAAAGGAGTGGTCCAAGAACAGAACCTTGAGCCACCCCGCTCGTAAGAGGCAGAAAGGATGATGTTCTGCCATCTATTACAACACACCCACTCCTGTTCGACAGATAGTCATATAACAGTTCCCTCGCTCCAGGGCTTATGCCCACATAATGAAGTACAGCTGATAATATATTGTGGTTTAGAGTATCAAAAGCTTTAGAATAATCAAGAAGGCACATAATTGTTAATTTCCCCTTGTCGGAATTACTGATAACATCGTCAACTACTTCAAGTAGTGCTGTGTTACAACTGAAATTCTTTCGGAATCCAGACTGGACAACTGGCAGCACGTCGTTTGAGATTACATAGGCCTTCAACTGAGCCTCAGCAACTTTTTCAAACACTTTCGATAGGATGGGCAGAATACTAATGGGACGGAGATCAGCATATTCCTTGATCGGGGGTTTCTTGGGTAGAGGTCTTATTAGCGAGCGCTTCCAACAAGCTGGGAACTTGTTATAAGTAAAGCAACAATTAATAATATGTGTCAAATATGGGAGTATGTATGGGCAACATAATTGGATAAAAGTTATCGTAAGGCCATCCACCCCTGCGGCCAGCGTTTTAATTGACTTGATAACGTCAAAAATCTCACTCTCCTTAACCTGTTCGAATTCAAAGTTAATATCATTAAGTCGTGAATTCAAGTATTTGTTATACAGTTCTAGATCGAAGGGACAACTAGGGATGGAACTCCTAAAAAATTCAGTGATAGCGTCCGGATTTCTTGGATAGTGGGGAATATCCGGAGTATTTTTATTAGCGATATCGCAATTTCGTAACAACTTCCACAAGCTTTTACTATTCGAGGTGTATAATCGAGATTTGTATTCTACATAGGCTCGCTTTTCACGTGCAATTGCATTCGTAGTAAGATTGCGCAAAGATTTGTAGTAATTCCAGTGACTCAGCGACTTACTTCGCTTAAACGAAGTAAAGGCTTTATCACGAAGGTTTTGCATTTGTTTAATTGTATCCGTTAGCCACGGAGCAGGAGGTTTCGTAAATCGGGATGTAACTCGAGGCATATGGGCATCCATTAATACAATGAGTTGGGAGGTAAGAAAGTCAGCCATAGAGTCAACATCTCTCATATCGTAGACCAAGTAGAAGGGAATTCTGAGTAAATCAACTTCAAAAACACTGTAATCAAAAAATTTTAGGGTTCTGTAGGTGCGCCAGTATGGAGCAATTTTTTTGTTAAAAAATTTTAAGTTACAAAAAATCATTTCATGATCCGACAGGTGCACACTCCGAACACCGGATGCCAGTATCAAGTTACGATCCGAAAGAAAGATCAAATCAATAAGTGTTGATGATGTAGGAGTGATGCGGGTGGGGGCATCAATAATTTGCGATAGACCGAAAGAGAATAAAGAGTCAATAAGTGTCGTGGCAGAGAGAGTATCATGTTGGGTGACATCAATATTGAAATCACCCAGTAAGATTAAGTTATCACATGTGGGTACGAATTTAGACAGAGAGTTTTCCAACTCATCCACAAAGGATCTGTAGTTGTGATGTGGTGGCCGATAAATTGTCCCAACTATAAGCACTGCGCAATTAATTTTGATCGATACCCAGAGTTGCTCAATGGAATCACTAGATTCCAGTAGCGTAAAATCTAAATTATCTCTAATATAGATTCCAACACCCCCACCCCGAGTTAGCCTATCTCTGCGAAGAAGCGTGTAGTTATCTATGCACAAATACCCATTCGCAATATCATCACCCAACCAAGTTTCACTAAGACAAAAAAGTGAATAATCATTATGAGTCAAGAAGTCTTTAAAATCCTCGAAGGACGCAGGCAATGAACGGATGTTAATATGAGCAACCTTGAATTCTTGTGTGGTCATATAATAAGGCAGAACGGCTTATAAGTAAAGAGTAAGTATGCACGCAATATATAATTAAGTAGTAAATAGATGAAAGAAAAGAAAAAAACAATAATAAAAAAAAAAAAATAAATAAGAATAATTGGTATGTTATATAGTCTAGTCAACAAAAGAGGAAAGACAGCAGCAACAGTAAACAGAGGCAAGCCGTAGTTCATAATTGCTCCGCAGAAAAGGAAAAGAAAAGAAAGATTTAAAGCGATAGTGTTATGCAAAGTTAAAGTATTTATTTAATAACATTAATGAGTAATGCAATTAGAGTTTATGTAATATATCCGTGCAAAATAATATTTCATCATTTAGGAAGTAATAAGATGCCGGTAATATAATTTATATGTAAGCTGGAAAAACAAAAATTACTTCTATATATCAATCAATAACCAACTAACGCAGCGTATTACACTTGCCAGAGAGTATATGAACGTCTATGGGATAACCTATATACAAACATAGCATATGTATGAAAAGACAGTAAAAAGTAACTTAACTTATACAAGTCTGACTACAACTAGACTGTGGCATCACATTGTAGTAGGTCCGGGGAGCTTGTCCAAATCGGCCATTGATCCAATTTTAAATGTTTTGTCCGCTATCCTAACGTGGGTTAGGCCATTTGCAGTCCAGGCGTTTCTTATACCATATCTTTTTTGAGTAGCTTTATATATACGGTAACGTGCTGGAGTTAAGTCCTCTGTGATGTAGATCTTCTTCCCCTTTAACATTCTCCGACTTTTCAAAATACTTTCCTTGTCGTGGTAGTTAACAAATTTGACAATTATTTGTCGGGGAGTGCCAGGCGGGCCAATTCTATGGACTGTATCGATACATTGACGGCTAATAGCAACATTCAAATTATCAGCGCACATTGCCACAACGCTACTCTCCAGATCCATATCCCTTGCCTCCGGAATACCGGAGATGCGTAAGTTGTTTCTACGCGTACATTGCTCGAGGGCATCAAGTCTCTGAGTAAGTGAATCATTCACCCGTGCCAACTCCTCGCACTTCTGCACATGACTCTGCGACTCGCCTGCCCCCCACCTCCGCACGTGTGCCTCTATCCTTTCATCGATGCTTTTGTTCATGGTCACAAGGATACGATCAGATATCTGTTGCGTGAAAACATCACTGTTAAGCCACGAATCAAGGCACTCTTTAAATAAGTTCTTAACATGTTTTTAAATTCTATTTTTACCTGTTGTTGATATTTATATGGAATTGGATAATTTCTTACTTTAAATGGCTGACTCTCATCAACTTCTAGTTTATGTTCATAACCTTTCGCTAGACCTGGGCTATTATCAAATAATTTTATGTGTTCTGCAAGAAGATTTTTTACCTCTCTTTCATATAGCTCATTACAATTCAAGTTTATGTCACCCATATTTATTTCCCGGTGTGAACATTTATTGTTATAGTATAAAGGCATACGTTAACAATATAATATGAACTGATAGTAATGTTACCAAATTGAATTAAATAAACGTAGAAAAATTTATTATGATGTGTCTAAGATTTATTAGGTTTATCGTATTTAACAAGTATTCGAATTTTATAATAAACCACCTGTATATGGAAAGGTTGACCATGTTCATTTTTCTTAGAAGTTCAAAATATTCTGGAAAGAAGAGAGTTGAATATTAGTTGTTATTTTGTAAAATGTATTATAAATTTGTAAAAACTTGGGTAATTGACGTTTATGAGGTGATAAAAATATTTAGAATCTTATTTTGAAAGGTGTATAGATTGTATTGTAGAACAGTTCCCGGGAATAATTTGAAATACAGGAACTGTCATTATTTGACATGTGTTCAGAAATATAGATGTAGAGAGGTATTGGGATATGAATATGTAAAAAAGGGTTGATAAAATTATAAAAAGAATTTAGATAATCAAATAATACAATTTTAAGAAGTATTCTAGGTATATTAGAGAATTTAAAAGCTATGTTGTTGATTGTTATTGCTGTTGTAAAACTTTGATTGGAGAATACAAAATGAGAAAGGATTACTAGGGAAATGGATAAATAAACGGGAGAATTTTTCGAATTCTAAAAAGCGGTAGACGTGTTTTTGGAAAAGAGAATATCTTTTCTGATATTAACGCGATAAGAATCCTAAAATAGTGTTTAAAGAAGAGAATTTTTCTAATTCGAAAAAGCGGTAGACGTGTTTTTGGAAAAGAGAATATCTTTTCTGATATTAACGCGATAATAGTTAATTATAAAAGAGAAAAGTGTGTCCTGAGTGAACTACGTTAACTACAAACAAATTAATATAAAAAAAAAGTAATTGTACTTACAAATTTGTACAAGATCCAGGTATATCCGAAATAGGGTTGTTGTCTCCGGGATCATAGAAGTTTTCAGAGGGCTATTGAGTACCAGAGTTTTGAAATTCCATAAAGGGTGAAGTAATCTTCAAGATCCGGTTATTAGAAAAGGTAGCTGATTCCAGAAGTACTGGTGTTCAAAAGAGGCAGATTATCACAAGAGATTCCTAAAGGTTGGTGAATTTCACAAGTTCCGGGTGTAAAGGAGAATTTGCTGTGCACTAAGAGATTCGACATCCAATAAGTGGACAATTTATTCCAAACATCGAGCAAGCTCCTGTACAGGATAATTGGTATTCTTTCGTCACGAGTTTGAACAAGATTGAAGTTTAACCACATCCAAGAAGTAGTATCCGTCCAACCACGTCTTCAGGAAGTGGATAGTTACTCATCTAAAAGAAGAAAGCAATTAAGTATTACTATTTTAGTATTTTATTTGTGTCAGTATTAAAGAAAGATATCATTTTGTGAATGTTGGAAAAGATTTAATTATTTGCAATATTATTCAGTATTGAAATAGACTGAACTAATAGTTATTACAACGAGTACATCTGTTATAAACAACATAAGTTATTTTAATTCTCTACTATCCAGTAATATGTCAAGATATGAATAATTTTCATTTAAATACAAATTTATGGAGTTATCAAGCCAGTAAATAGTTTTGAACACATTATAATAATAGTATAAATTAATTTGAGAAAGTAAGTAATATAAAGAATTACTTAATTTTTGAATATCAATAATAAATAAGATCAGAGTACGTACCTGAATTATTTAATTGGATTTGGAACTATACACCTTGGAGTAAATATTTTCTAAACGTCAAATATTCAGTTTCCATATTAAAATATTGTTAACCATTGTCCCGTATAATAAAAACACACGAAGTTTGAATATAAACATATTATTTATTAGGAGAATATCGTTTTATTTTATCATAGTCAAATTCTCAACTATAGGAAATATTTTGGTTAATTTATAACCTCAAAGAAATAAATGTCATTTGATATATTGAAATGGAATGAGTAGTGGTGACATCTAGGTGTTTTATTGAACACTTGTTAGTAAACTGGATTATTTAAAGTATAGAATATATAAAAATAATACAGAAATCAGTAATTTATAAAATGTTAGTTTAGAGAAAAAAATAAGTAATTAAAAAAGGATTATTGAGATTTATTAAAGTATATAATTGTAGGCAGAGTTAAATACTGTAAATTAAATAAAGAGTTAGGATAGAGTAAAATAATTTATGTAAAGATAAAATATAAAGCTAGTCGGGCATAAAAATAAAACACCTTCGTATAATGAATGGAATATTAGGAGATATATAAAGAGATTATAAAACTAGCACATACGAGGGTTGTTCATTAAATAATAGTAATTTTTCAAAACATGTCTAGAGTGTTGTCTCATTTCATATACGGTTCAATTTATGACATTTAAACTGTAATAGGAGTTAATGATTATGTCGAGAGTTGAACTGATAGGTATGAGATATTACCTAGTACATTTTATGGCGCCCAACGTGGGGCCATGTAAAATAAGACTCGCAATATAGTATTTTCAATATTTTATTTACATTATTATATGTGTGAACATAAATATACATTTTACGAAGGGGATTACCATAGTAAAACTTATATTGATAATTTTGGAAATTATATTTGTATTGTTGTCACATAATAGTTATAAAAAATGGATACTAGGTCTAAAAGTAGTTTAAGAATGAGTAGAGTAGAATCATCTAGTGATGATGAGGTGGAGGTTAATCAGGAAGGTACTTCACAAGAGGGAGGAGATATTACATTACAGGTCCAGGAAGAAAATCAACAGTTGGAAGAGATACAGGACAAAGGAGATAAGGTGGTAATACAAGGAGAGAAATCGAAAACAGAGACAACGACCACTTCAATTGATATGAAGTTAATACAACAGATGTTCCAAGATTTAAGTGGTAAATTTGATAAGGCTAGTGAAGAGACTAAGAAAATTAGGGATGAGGATAGAATAGAAAGTAAGAAGAATTTAGTGGAGTTGAAGGAAGAATTAAGTAATAAATTGGACAAGGTTAGTGAAGAGAATAAGAAAAATAGGGATGAGGATAAAAAAGAATTAGGAGAAAAATTGGATAAGTTGGAAAAGGCGAGTAATGATACTAGAGAAGGAAATAAAAGAAATTTGGAAGAATTAAAGAATACGATACTAAGGGATACAGATGATAAGGTTAAAAAACTTTCCACAGAAATGGATAGCAGGGAAGGGAAAATGCGGAAAGAAATGGATAATAAGATACAAATTAAAGATACAGAAGTTAAATCTCTTATTACAAATAAAGTGCAAGAGGTTGAAAGTAAAGTAAAGAATATACAAGTAAATGTGAAACAAATAGAGAAAGATAGTAATGAAAAATATAAGGAATTGGCTAAACGTATACGAGAGGAAGTAGATATAGTGAATAAAGATGTTTCAGAGAAAACAGGAAAACTGGAAGAGAACTTTAATAAGAAAATAGAAATTACAGAGGAAAAATGTTTAAATGATATTAGAGTATTATCTGTGTCTACAAATGTACAGAAATTAGGAATGGAAGAGATTTTAAAAGAATATGAGGAACAGAAGTTGGAGTTGAAAGAACTGTTGTTGAAGTCCCAAAATAAGAAGAAAACAAAATACATGGATTCAGGCAGAAGTATTTTAAGAACTCAATTAGATTCAATTTTATTAGAAGAAGAAGATGACAAAAAGTTATACGTATTCACCTTAAAGCAGATAAAAGGGATATTTATAGGAGACGGAAAGTTTACTGGAAATATATTTAATGTTGGTCGTAATATGTTACTAACATATATGAGAAATAGCGTAAGAAGTGAAAAAGTTAATATGGACAGTAAATTTGAAGGAATTGTAAATGGTAATAATTTTATTGAGAAGAGAAGAGTTTATTTAAATAAATATGTGTCATGTAATATTTATCAGGAGACATTGATCTTGGATATAAATAGTAAAGTGTTATTAGAATGTGATATTGAATGTCAGAAAGTTTCAAACACATTCACATTAAATCATATTAATTTTGGAAGAGTATTTAATAAGATTAGGAAAATGATTAATAAGATTACTTATGTAATGGAACTAGAGGATACATGGTATTTAGAAAATTTGGTACCAGTAGAAAAATTGGGTACATGGAAGAATAGAGTTAAATTAAAAATAGAATTATGAACAGCAAGTTATAGTCAGGACAGAAGGAAAGAGGTCAACTTCTGAAGGTATTTACGACACCTGCTTTCCGAGTATAAATTAGATCTCAAGTTATAGGCAGGACATTACATTAGAATTGATTGTGTTATATAGGTGGGTAACGTCACTTCCGTATCCAAATATTGTTAATTCATTCACATGTTGTTTTTGAAGAATCATCAAACCATATAAGAAATGTTTTTATATACAAGAGTTCAAATTTTTATATTGTATAGAAGTTAGGGGCATAGTAGGAGTATTTTTTTATAATAAGAACATAATCGGATATAAAAAAAATATTAACTTATTTTATTTGTTGAGAAAGGGGCATGTTAAAGTTCATAAGTAGGGTGAATAAAGCCTAGTATAAAAATAGATATATAGAAAGAGGTTCAGAATCGAAATATAGAATATAAAGTTTAGAATATTAGAAATATTTGAAGAATGTTGTTTTAAGAGTTGTATCAAATGTTACTCTCATTCCTACATATTTTATATATAAAAAAAAAAATATATATACCAAAGTACTATAAGAAAATTTATTTGGAATTAAAAGTGTAATTTTATGCCCAGATATAAAACTTAGAAGGAATATATTTAGTAGTTGAGGAAAAGAAAGAATTATCTAAAGCTTTAAAATTGTATAATAATTGAAGCAGTAAAAGTGATTTGCAGATTAATAATGTAGGTGATGTTATAAAGCTAATTATAAAAAGATAGTAAAAGCCTTTATGATATAATATTTTAATTGAAGGAAAATGCTTGCAATAATAAATAAATATAAAATGTACCATTAAAATATGGAATTATAATATAAATGATAGAGAATGGGTTAAAAGTAACCTAATATGATGATTTATATAGGACTAAAATGTCTAATGAGAGATTAAGGTAACGTACGCCAATAAAACGTAAATATAAGTAGAAAGTATGGGGAAGACGGATATGTCTATAGGAATATTATGGGATACATGCGCAAAGGGAATAGAAATAATAAATATAATATAAATGTATAAGTGAGCATAAGTAAAATATTTTATAGAGGCAATAATCTTTACGAGAAAGAGTTGAATAAAAAAAATTGAAACTATCACCTAAAAGAAATGTTAAGAGTAATACAGTTACTATGAGATTATAAAATTTGTATAGAGGCTAAATATTTATATGTAGAGAATACTTGCTAAAATATTAATAGAATATACAGGGCATAATTATTATGTATGTAAAATTTTCTTAGGATGAATTAAAATAATTGGTACTTATATTACTTTGGATAAACTATATATAAAAAAAAAAAAATTTTGCTTAAACATATTTGTTAATTGTTGAGAATTGTGAAATGTTTGTACATAGGATTTGAATATGAATAGTTTATTGTAATAACATTGTTTACAAGATAGGAATTACTGAAAGTGTAATTATTGAAGTTATATTAGTTTAATAAATGAAAATTTGTTTATTTGAGGTTTAAATTTACATTTATTAAAAGGGGCATATGTTATAGTATAAAGGCATACGTTAACAATATAATATGAACTGATAGTAATGTTACCAAATTGAATTAAATAAACGTAGAAAAATTTATTATGATGTGTCTAAGATTTATTAGGTTTATCGTATTTAACAAGTATTCGAATTTTATAATAAACCACCTGTATATGGAAAGGTTGACCATGTTCATTTTTCTTAGAAGTTCAAAATATTCTGGAAAGAAGAGAGTTGAATATTGGTTGTTATTTTGTAAAATGTATTATAAATTTGTAAAAACTTGGGTAATTGACGTTTATGAGGTGATAAAAATATTTAGAATCTTATTTTGAAAGGTGTATAGATTGTATTGTAGAACAGTTCCCGGGAATAATTTGAAATACAGGAACTGTCATTATTTGACATGTGTTCAGAAATATAGATGTAGAGAGGTATTGGGATATGAATATGTAAAAAAGGGTTGATAAAATTATAAAAAGAATTTAGATAATCAAATAATACAATTTTAAGAAGTATTCTAGGTATATTAGAGAATTTAAAAGCTATGTTGTTGATTGTTATTGCTGTTGTAAAACTTTGATTGGAGAATACAAAATGAGAAAGGATTACTAGGGAAATGGATAAATAAACGGGAGAATTTTTCGAATTCTAAAAAGCGGTAGACGTGTTTTTGGAAAAGAGAATATCTTTTCTGATATTAACGCGATAAGAATCCTAAAATAGTGTTTAAAGAAGAGAATTTTTCTAATTCGAAAAAGCGGTAGACGTGTTTTTGGAAAAGAGAATATCTTTTCTGATATTAACGCGATAATAGTTAATTATAAAAGAGAAAAGTGTGTCCTGAGTGAACTACGTTAACTACAAACAAATTAATATAAAAAAAAAGTAATTGTACTTACAAATTTGTACAAGATCCAGGTATATCCGAAATAGGGTTGTTGTCTCCGGGATCATAGAAGTTTTCAGAGGGCTATTGAGTACCAGAGTTTTGAAATTCCATAAAGGGTGAAGTAATCTTCAAGATCCGGTTATTAGAAAAGGTAGCTGATTCCAGAAGTACTGGTGTTCAAAAGAGGCAGATTATCACAAGAGATTCCTAAAGGTTAGTGAATTTCACAAGTTCCGGGTGTAAAGGAGAATTTGCTGTGCACTAAGAGATTCGACATCCTAATAAGTGGACAATTTATTCCAAACATCGAGCAAGCTCCTGTACAGGATAATTGGTATTCTTTCGTCACGAGTTTGAACAAGATTGAAGTTTAACCACATCCAAGAAGTAGTATCCGTCCAACCACGTCTTCAGGAAGTGGATAGTTACTCATCTAAAAGAAGAAAGCAATTAAGTATTACTATTTTAGTATTTTATTTGTGTCAGTATTAAAGAAAGATATCATTTTGTGAATGTTGGAAAAGATTTAATTATTTGCAATATTATTCAGTATTGAAATAGACTGAACTAATAGTTATTACAACGAGTACATCTGTTATAAACAACATAAGTTATTTTAATTCTCTACTATCCAGTAATATGTCAAGATATGAATAATTTTCATTTAAATACAAATTTATGGAGTTATCAAGCCAGTAAATAGTTTTGAACACATTATAATAATAGTATAAATTAATTTGAGAAAGTAAGTAATATAAAGAATTACTTAATTTTTGAATATCAATAATAAATAAGATCAGAGTACGTACCTGAATTATTTAATTGGATTTGGAACTATACACCTTGGAGTAAATATTTTCTAAACGTCAAATATTCAGTTTCCATATTAAAATATTGTTAACCATTGTCCCGTATAATAAAAACACACGAAGTTTGAATATAAACATATTATTTATTAGGAGAATATCGTTTTATTTTATCATAGTCAAATTCTCAACTATAGGAAATATTTTGGTTAATTTATAACCTCAAAGAAATAAATGTCATTTGATATATTGAAATGGAATGAGTAGTGGTGACATCTAGGTGTTTTATTGAACACTTGTTAGTAAACTGGATTATTTAAAGTATAGAATATATAAAAATAATACAGAAATCAGTAATTTATAAAATGTTAGTTTAGAGAAAAAAATAAGTAATTAAAAAAGGATTATTGAGATTTATTAAAGTATATAATTGTAGGCAGAGTTAAATACTGTAAATTAAATAAAGAGTTAGGATAGAGTAAAATAATTTATGTAAAGATAAAATATAAAGCTAGTCAGGTATAAAAATAAAACACCTTCGTATAATGAATGGAATATTAGGAGATATATAAAGAGATTATAAAACTAGCACATACGAGGGTTGTTCATTAAATAATAGTAATTTTTCAAAACATGTCTAGAGTGTTGTCTCATTTCATATACGGTTCAATTTATGACATTTAAACTGTAATAGGAGTTAATGATTATGTCGAGAGTTGAACTGATAGGTATGAGATATTACCTAGTACATTATTTATTATGTCACCCATATATTTCGTGGCGTCTTTCTTTTGAAGACCCTCCACATGGTGTGTACATTCATTATTTATGTCACCCGTGGCAAATGTGGCCTCTCCTTCTTGAAGAGTATCCACCTGGCGTGCATTCCTTTCCTCGTTTCTTAAACTAATATTTTCAGGATGTATATTAAAATCCTCATCATACTCTTTACTATTTAAATTATTAATTAAAATTTCATCTTCCTGCAGATCTTTATTCCATGAAATAATTGCCCTCTTTATGTGAAAAGTTTTATCTTCCATGTTTAATTTAGTACTATACTGACTCAAAAAATCCATTCCGAGTATACAATAATTATAATTTAAACTAGGTACAATAACAAATTCAGTTAAAAATTCTAAATTACCTATTCTTACATTTATGTAAAATACCTTATCTATAGCTATTACTAATTTTTTTGTGGCAGTAAATAAATTTATTTTTTTTATGGACATATAATGACCTGAACCTTCTAGTTGCTTATCTACTAAACTACTATCTAAAAGAGACAATTGTGCACCTGTATCAATTAGTGCATCTACCTCTATTTGGCCTATGTTTATTTTTACTACTGGTAGCTCTGTGGTTATTTTTCTAATATCCTCAAAGTCGGTTACTCTTTGAGAATCCTCTTCCTTTCTAGTTGGTTCTACTAAAAATTCAGAGATGTAGCACCTCCTACTGAGTTGTGCAACCATCTGTCTTCTACTGGAGTTACACCTCTTATCTCTTTCTTTATTGCTCCTTTTGATTCATCTTTCATTACAGCTTCTCCTCTATCTTCTTTTATTTCTATCATCACATTATTAACTCCTCTGGCATTTTCAGTTTCATTCTTTCCATATTTCCTTCCTGCATGACCCTCCTGTTTCCAATTATTATTATCATTGTTACTACTACTACTCATATTCTTGTTGTTTCCATTTTCCACTCTTCCTCTCTGATAACTATTATTTTGATACCGGTTGCCATTGTATCTTTGTTGATTATTGTAGTAATTACCATTATACCTTTGCTGAGCATTATAGTGATTACCATTATTACCTGCTTTATACCCATTTCTATTTTGAGATACACTCCTATCTTCCACGTCGTCCAGACGCTTTACCAATTCCAAGAGTTGCTCAACGGTGTCTATACCCTGTAAAGCAACTGCTTGTACTACCTCATGCTCGAAATGATTAGCTAATTGTGTAACAATGTCACACTCCTGGATTACAGGTTGTATGTGCTTCAAGAAAGAATATTTCCGAATAACATAATTCTCCCTAGACGTAATAGAACGATATTTTCCAAAGGTAAGGTCATGTCTGATGCGCCTTTGCTGAGTTTGTCCCCAGTACTGTCTAATAAACATATTTTCTAATTCTCCATACGTCTGTACCTCATCAATTACCATATCATACCATAGTAATGCATAATCTCTAAGACACCCTCTCATGAAATGTAATCTTGACATATCATCATTAATACCACGAATATATGTCTTAATGGTTTTGAGAAATGCCATTGGGTTATCTTTATTATATCCAGAAAATTTTGGTATATTTTCTGTACCTAGTGATATCTGTTGCGGTACAACACAAGGTGTAATTGTACCTTGTTCAACTCTTGTTTTCAAATTCTTTATCGTATCTTGACAATTTAATGTCATATCCTGTAATTTTAAAAGAGAGTCCGTACATGTCCCATATTTAACTCTACAGTCCTCAAACTTGCTTGTTAAATTTTGAACATCTTTCTGAATTGACATGGCACTACTGTCCACCTTCAGTTCCAAGAATTGTATTTTTTCATCTTGTCCTCCAATGCTTTCTTCTATTTGTTTAAAATTTTCTCTTGCTACACAGGCCCTCTGATTCATTTCATCTATTAAAAAATTACTGCTATCCTTGCACTTCTTTTCATTTGCTTCAATTTTTTTATTGATCTGTGTAACACTCTGTTTCACATCTTCATTTAATTTATTGTTTATTGCAGACATTTCCATTCTACAAGCTTTAATCCTTTCATCAATCTTTTCATTTATCGACTTCACCACAGCTTGTATCTCTATTTTATTATCATCAATTTTCTTGTTCATTTCCTTTTTGTTTCTATTCATCTCTTCTTTATTTTCTTTAAACTTCTCATCAAACTTCTTATTCATTTCAGTTTTATTTTCATCAAACCTTTTATTAATCTCTATCTTGTCACATTCCAACTTACAGAAAAGTTTTTCAAATAGAAAATCGAATCTGTCTCCGCCTGGCATTTCTTTTGTTTCAATTTTTACATTTTCAGTTACATTTTCATCCTCATCAAGAGGTAGAGTCTTTTCTGAGTCTGTCACAGAGGAAATACGTTGTGGTTCCCTGTACGTTTCAAATAAATATTTGGTATCTGTACCACTTTCAGGATTTTCACCCTCACCTTTATTCTCAGACATATTTACTTTATCTGTCCTGGCACTTAAAGAGACTTATTTGTGGAGAAAAGAAAAATATAAATCACCACTTGACAAAATTTATTTGTGAATTGCACTTATTAATTATTCAAATGCACTTAAAGGTGAAAATACCTCCCTTTAATTACACAGCTATTTGAATATTAAATAATTAATTAATTTTTATCTAATCAGTATAAAAATGTAAAAAATTTGCCCCACGACGTTGGGTGCCATATATATGCTGTGACTCTTACAAATTGAGGTTTATATATAATAAATTTAAATTATTCAATTAATATGTAAGTAAAAATCAAGCACGCATCCTAGTGCTAGGCCTTATGCTAGACTAAGATACAACAAATTTTCTGCTGAAAAGTAGGTTAAGCAAATTTTTTACATACAACTAGCTCAGTTTAAAATAAATAATTCTCTCAGGGGCAGAAAATATGAATAGATTCTCCAATCGATTTTGAATGCTCTTTAATTATCTCCAGGTCAGGTAAAGAAAATAAAATGCAAAATAAATCTTATCATCTAATTTATTAAAATAAATATTAACGAATTCAAAATTTCAAATTACCATATATATATATTTACAAACAAAGTATCAATATCTCAAACATCATCCACAAATCTATACATCATAATCAACAAATCATTATAAGAAATAAAGTAAATGAAAGTATAACGTCGTGAAAAACTTATTTTTTTTTTAAAATGTGAACGTGATTATTATGATTTATATTTGCCATAGATGCATGTAAACAATCAACATCTTTAAATAAAAAAAAATAAAATTTTATTACACATGATGAATTGTACTGGAATGTAAATAACCAAAAATTTACACGATTTACCATTCGCGAACAAAATATAAACATTAAGGAAATGGCTTTGCCCTAATTAGTCCTGTCCGGCGCCTTTTCTCGCTCCCAACACAGTACCATCAGAAAGCAAATTCACACAGATGGGTACCCCAAAGTTCCACCCTACGAGTATGTCTTTTTAACTCGTCGGACACAACCCGAACATACACCACAATGTGCTCATCCCTTAAGGTATATATATATATATTTTAAATTAAATAAATAAAATGAAATAAAATAAAGTCTTTGCGTATTCAATTAATTAACTCAGCCCTGATTAGTTCTGCCCGGTGCCTTTTCTCGCTCCCAACACAGTACCACCAAGATCAATTCGTGTCTTTGGAATTCACCAGGACTCCATGCTATGAATTAAATAACAACTTAATTCATTTCACACATCCCTGATGTATTACCCAACACGTTAACATTGAACACACACGTACTACAAAATATACTTGATATACATACAAGAAAAATATATACATTAAAAATAAACTTTACCTTCTTGTGAAATTCCAATACAAAACACCACTACAAACAAAAAAATTTGGTACACCACTATACACACATTTATAACAAATATTATCAAATCACCTTAACTCTTCGTACATAACTTCAAACTCATCCATGATAAAAAGAAAACCAAACGCTATTCATTTGTGTATTCTATACATGAAACAAAATTATTAATTTCAAATCGTTTTGTATGATAAATAAAGTTATAAAAAAAATAAAAATTATACAAAAATAAAATTATTATGCTATCCGACCTAGTCATTACAATCGCTAGAATGTTTTATCATAATGTATGGCGTAGTACCCCTACATGCAAAACAAAACACTCTAGAAAAAAGAAAATAAAATGAAATTAAATAAATTCAAAGTCTGAATTTGAAAATAAAATTATCCCGTACATAAATAATTATTTTAAAATATTTACAAATCTCAATGTAAAACGTGCTGCATAACTATTACGAAAAATATTACAAGTTTGAATCTTGTTAAAAATTTTTATAAGTATCGAAAAATCTCAAAAATATTCTAAGTTCGGATTCAAGAATAATCTTTTTAAAAGAGGAGGGAGTGGTTTATCACCTACTTCCAAAGCTTCTAAGGCAGCGGTTTTCACCAGCTGTCCCTGCATTCTGTCCGCCAGCTCTTTTATACATAATTTTCTTTATAAAAACGTACGGTCATTCTCGGCAGATACCGATACCACCTCCAAAACTGCATATCGATGGTGCTGCTCCTATCGGTCACTCGGGAAAGCAGCGTATTAACGATCTTTGAAATAGGTAAACAAACATGTAAATATCAACTTGTTTACACGTTCATGATTCATCTATGCATCTAGCGCAGGATATTGTTTTTCGCCGGCCATACGGTCTCGCCCGGTACCAGTATTCTTCGTGCGGGAAAACACTTTCTCGTTATTCTTCACGTAACATTTTATGCTTGTTTTAGTATTATGACTTTTATAAAATTTATACTAACATTCTTTTATTATTTTACTTAAATAAAAAGTAAAATTTTGGCAAATTATTAACATAGTGAATATTTATATACACATCATGATAAAAATAAATAAAGTAAAAATTAATTTAAATAAAATCTTGAAGTGATCTTGATTATACTTATTTATAATTTACAACCCAAACTCAAGGTCACTGCAATATGTTTTAAAAATTTAAGAAAAACTACTTATTTGTAAAACGACAATGTTATTTCTGAAATAAGCATTTCATCATAAATCGTTATTTCATAGCTATCTTTCAAAAGTTACACAATTTTGGACGAAAAATCGCTACATCTGTGAAACAGTTGAAAATCAACACATACAAATTCATCAGTTTAATCAGTTCTTCAAGGTTTATCATAAAATGCTATTAAAGGCATAGCATTCCATTTAAAAAACATAAGTTTGTGTTGGTTAATCATTGTCGAATGTATGTATTAAAATATTTTTAAATTGTAGAACTCATGATTATCCACAATTTTTGTAATAAAATTTTGTGGATATTCACATTATTAGATACCAATTAATGGACTTTGTCGCTACTCTGGGACACCCAAACATTTCCCAAATTGAGTTATTTAAGTACCCTAGCGACGAGTGTTCCTAGCGAACGAATTTTTAGCAAAGGTAGGCTAGTCATTACAGATAACAGTTCATTTTTAACGTCAGAACACTCAGAGCAGTTGATATTTTTATCTATGAACAAGTCATTTGTTAAAAAACAAGAAGAATGAGTGTGCTTAAAACCACACGGCGGAAGTGTAAACTTCATCAAGGCGAGGTTAATAATACCGTAGATAATACGAAATACACGCATATAATATTCAGTAACGTATTAAATAAAACATATTCGCACATTTATTACATTTACGCGAGCGTCCGTTTCGTTTGGTCGGTTCGGACGTATGTATATGTATAAATATACGATATAAATACTTGCTTACTGTCCCCTCTTGGTCTAATGGTAACGTATCGCCTTCATAACCGTGCGGTCTCGGGATCGAACCTGTTCTGGGACATGAATTTATTTATTCATTTAAATTTCAATGTAATTGAAATTAAATAATAATAAAATTGTTCCCTTAGTCGACCCGAGCCGACATTACCCGAACGAGCGTTACATATCCGAGCATTTCATATTCGAGCGTGACGGGTCAGTCTTGTTCACTGCCTACAATCAGCGCAACGCGCCTAAAGAAGTTTACACTTCAATAAAATCTCTTTTTTTTCTAACCTAGGTAGGTATACTCGCGGCAAAAAGTTTTGTCGGGTCGTAAGACCAACTATATGGAAGGTATCACTGGTCAGCTCTAGTAAATTCTAACACGAAATAAAGAGGGATTATATTCAATTTTTATAATACTTTAGTTTGAGTAAATATACTTAACTGCTTCGTAAAAGAAAATACAGGTGGCATATAGAAGTAAATATATTTCAAATATTCTTCATTTATGATTTATCGCACGATAACATTGATGTGCCAACATTACAAAGAAATCTTTTTGCTGTTCTACACATCTTTGGCTTTCCGAATTTAATTTTTCAAGGGCGAGAATGAATGCTTTATTAAGATCTCGGTTTTATAGAATTTGTAATTATTTATATTGATGATATTTTCGAGTATGTATCTGTCATTAATTTTTTTCTGTAATATACATTCTATTTATTTTAAAATAGATACAAAAAAATTATGGGTTTTTCATTATAATTTATTTCAAAATTCTTGATTATATTACTATATCTGCATTCTAGGACTTTTTTTACCTGGGGCATGTTTGCCTAATATGTACTTACCTTGGTATTTACAGCGCAATTGCTAGGGGTGTTTAAATTTTGGAATATTATTTAAATCAAGATTTTTTGTAGCCCATATAACAAATACTTTTTTAATAGTTCGGCCACTTCTCTAAAGATCAATTATTTCAGCATTCCTTGATGTATTAGTATGGTAATTTCTCTGCATTTTTAAAACTACATATTGCCGTGACTCTTACAAATTAAGGTTTATAAAAATAAATTTAAATTATTCAATTAATGCGTAAGTAAGAATCAAGCACGCATCCCAGTGCTAGGCCTTATGCTAGACAAGGATACAATGAATTTTCCGCTGAATGGTAGGTTAAGCAAAATTTTTACACACAGCTAGCTCAGTTTAAAAATAAATAATTCTCTCAGGGGCAGAAAATATGAATAGATTCTCCAAACGATTTGAATGCTCTTTAATCATCTCCAGGTCAGGTAAAGAAAATAAAATGCAAAATAAATCTTAGCATCTAATTTATTAAAATAAATTAAAACAAATTCAAAATTTTAAGTTATACAAATATATATTTACATACAAAGAAACAATATCTGAAACATTATTCAAATCTATACATCATAATTAATAAAACATTATAAGAAATAAAGTGAATGAAATCATAACGTCGTGAAAAGCTTATGTCTTAAAAATGTGAACGTGATTATTATGAACTATATTTGCTATAGATACATGCAAACAATCAACATCTTTAAATAAAATAAAATAAATTACACATGATGAATTGTACTGGAATATAAATAACCGAAAATTTACGCGATATACTATTTGCGAACAAAATATAAACATTAAGGATATGGCTTTGCCCTAATTAGTCCTGTCCGGCGCCTTTTCTCGCTCCCAACACAGTACCATCAGATAGCAAATTCACACAGATGGGTACCCCAAAGTTCCATCCTACGAGTATGTCTTTTCAACTCGTCGGACACAACCCGAACATACACCACAATGTGCTCACTCCTTAAGGTATATATATATAAATAAATTTTATATAAATAAAATGAAATAAAATAATGTCTTTGCGTATTCAATAGATTAACTCAGCCCTGATTAGTTCTGCCTGGTGCCTTTTCTCGCTCCCAAACGCAGTACCACCAAGACCAATTCGTGTTTTTCAAATTCACCAGGACTCCATGCTATGAATTAAATAACGACTTAATTCATTTCACACATTCCTGATGTATTATTCAACACGTTAACATTGAACACACAAATACAACAAAAATATACTTGATATACAGATAAGAAGAAATAATATATATACATTAAAAATAAACTTTACCTTCTCGTGAAATTCCAATACAAAAACACCACTACAAACAAAGAATTTGGTACACCACTATACACACATTTATAACAAATATTATCTAATCACCTTAACTCTTCGTACATAATCTCAAACTCATCCATGACAAAAATCCAAAGAAAACTTGTTCACTTATATATATATCCTATATACACATAAAACAAAATTATTAATTTCAAATCCTTTTGTATGATAAATAAAGTTGAAAAGAAAAAGTAAATTATACAAAAATAAAATGATTATGCTATCCAAAGTGGTCATTACAATCACTAGAATGTTTTGTCATAATGTATGGCATAGTACCCCTACATGCAAAACAAAACACTCTAGAAAAAGAAAAGAAAATGAAATTAAATAAATTCAAAATCCGAATTCATAAATAAAATTATCTCATACATAAATAACTATTCAAAAATAATTACAAATCTCAATATAAAACACGTTGCATGTTATTACAGAAAATATTACAAGTATTGAATCTTGTTAAAAATTTTATAAGTGTCGAAAAATCTCAAAAATATTCTAAGTCCGGATTTAAGAATAATCCTTTTTTTAAAAAGAGGAGGGAGTGGTTTATCACCTGCTTTTAGACTATTTAAAGAGAGCGGTTTGCACCAGCTGTCCCGGAAATTTTATCCGTCCATCCTTTTATGCCTAAATTTCTTTATAAAAACGTACGGTAACTCTCGGCTTATACCGATACCACCTCCAAAACTGCACATCGACGGTGCTGCTCTTATCGGTCACTTGAGAAAACAGCGCATTAACAATCCTTGAAAAAGGTAAACAAACATGTGAATATAAATTTGTCTACACGTTTATGACTCATCCATGCATCTGGCGAACAATATTGTTTTCGCCGGCCTACACGGTCGATCTTTGCCGGTGCCAGTATTCTTCGGACGGGAAATACTTTCTCGTTATTGAAAACGTAGCATTTGATGCGTAACTTAATATTATGACTTTATAAAAATTTTACTAAGATTCTTTTATTATTTTTACTTAAATAAAAATAAAATTTTGGCAAATTATTGATATAGTGAATATTTATATACACAAATAAATAAAATAAAAATTAATTTAAATAAAATCTTGAAGTGATCTTGATTATACTTATTTATAATTTACAACCCAACTCAAGATCACTGCATAAATATCCCTATGGGAATATCTGTGATTTATAAGCGAGAATCGCTAATGCTAATGGTATAAATCCAAGATTTCCCATAAATACCAATTAACATAATCATACATTATTTACAACATTATTAATATAAAGCATAGAGACATGAAAGTTCCCTATAATATGCTCATTCTATATTTATATGCAAATCAGAGGTAAGTTCAATCCATTCTTACATACTACGTGGTTTTCACGGGTTCGCATCCTCAAGTGTTTTATAACCTCTTGATACTATCTTTTCCCTGCTATATTACTCAGGGTCGAGTTCAAAACTATATGCAAAACTTCTGGAGTTTATTTTAAACTTTACTCCTTTCATGACAATAAAGTTTAAACAAATAACATTTAAAACACCTTAATTAATTATACTACCTATAACTATATATACAAAAGTGTATTTAAATTCTTTAAATTGAACACCTTTCATTGGTATTACAAATATTGTAATTGTATTATTGAGTTCCCTTAAAATGAAGTGGCAATTGTAGTCCACTATTTTGGGAAAACTTCGTAACATTTTTAAATTTCTGGGCTGTGGGTACTTTTCAACTGCATCCAAAGCCTCTATTGTCTCATGGGTCCATTTAGATTTCAACCCATTCCTAAAATCATTTTATCATTCACATGATGTGACACATTTTCATCATGTAGGTTTAATGTGTTGTATGGGCTTTACATACCCATAATGTAAAATATTTTGTTCTTTATGAACAATTTTATTTAAATTCACTCATAAATTTACCACTATTGGATATAATTTTATGAAACATTTATATAGCTGTACCAACCAAAAAGAATTAACGTTTACAAACCACTTTGCATCGGTACTTATTGACAATAATGTTTCTAATAATTTGGGGAGTTGTAGCTGTTGTTTTATTGTTTTAAATGTACACAAACTTGATTTATTATTCTTAATGTTTTCTAAATAATCTAAATATTTCTTAATTACTACTGTGATGGGGTTCATTAAGTTATATACTAAATTTTCTATAATTTCATCTTTTAACAAATTTTTAACTTTAAATTTCACACTTACTTTGTACTGGGAACATGGATGAGTCGTTTTTGTTTTAAAACAATTATCATAGCCTACTACTAAATCTATATTATTATTAAATAATTTAATATCTTTTGTCAAAGGATCTCTCACATTATCATTATTATTCTGTTTGTTGCAAATCAAATTTTTGTCACCCATAATAAAATTTCGGCGTGCACATTTATTTTCTATGTCACCCATATTAATCGTGGCGTCTTTCTTCTGAAGACCCTCCACATGGTGTGTACATCTATATTTTGTGTCACCGGTAACAAACATGGACTCTTCCCTTTGAAGATCATCCACATGGCGTGAACATGTATCCTTGTCAATCAAACTATCATTATTTATTTTTAAAGTGAGGTCCCTATCAAAATTATCAATGATTGAATTATTAACTAAAATTTTATTATCTTGAGCACTTTTGTCCCAAGACATGTTTACTTTATTATTGTGGAAGGTTCTATTTTCCCTTTCCAATTTCGATGTATATAGACTCAAAAAATCCATCCCAAGTACGCAGCAATATTTTAATCTTGGTGTAACAATAAATTGTGTTACAAGTTCTACATCACCCATCTCTATATTTATACAAAATACATTATCTTGCTTGTAAAAACCTAATTTTTCAAACCTTTTATCAAATAATCCCCCATCTAAAAGTGACAATTCTAATTCACTATCTATTACAGCTACACCATATACATCCCCTACTTTAACATCTACCAGTGGAAATTCAGTGGTTATATTACTTAAATCTATAAAATTTCTCTTGTTTCGTTGTTTCTTCTTTTTCCCTTTGGTTGGACCTACCAAAAATCCAGGTCCTTAAATTCTTCAATTATAGGTACATTTTTCATGTCCTTCTTTATTGCTCCTCTTGACGCATCTCTTGTTACGGTTTCTGTTTTATCTTCTTTTCTTTCGATAATTACATTATTAAATCCTCGGGTATCTTCTGTTTCATTCTTTCCATATTTCCTTCCTGCATGACCCTCCTGTTTCCAATTATTATTATCATTGTTACTACTACTACTCATATTCTTATTGTTTCCATTTTCCATTTTTCCTCTCTGGTAACTATTATTCTGATACCGATTACCATTGTATCTTTGTTGGTTATTGTGGTAATTACCATTATACCTTTGCTGAGTATTATAATGGTTACCATTGTTACCTGCTTTATACCCATTTCTATTTTGAGACACACTTCTATCTTCCACGTCGTCCAGACGCTTTACCAATTCCAAGAGTTGCTCAACGGTGTCTATACCCTGTAAAGCAACTGCTTGTACTACCTCATGCTCGAAGTGATTAGCTAATTGTGTAACAATGTCACACTCCTGGATCACAGGTTGTATATGCTTCAAGAAAGAATATTTCCGAATAACATAATTCTCCCTAGACGTAATAGAACGATATTTTGCAAAGGTAAGGTCATGTCTGATGCGCCTTTGCTGAGTTTGTCCCCAGTACTGTCTGATAAACATGTTCTCTAATTCTTCGTACGTCTGTACCTCATCAATTACCATATCGTACCATAGTAATGCATAATCTCTAAGACACCCTCTCATGAAATGTAATTTTGACATATCATCATTAATACCACGAATATATGTCTTAATGGTTTTAAGAAATGCCATTGGGTTGTCTTTGTTATATCCAGAAAATTTTGGTATATTTTCTGTACCAATTGATATTTGTTGTGGCACAACACGAGGTGTAATTGTACCTTGTTCAACTCTTGTTTTCAAATTCTTTATCGTATCTTGACAATTTAATGTCATATCCTGTAGCTTTAAAAGTGAATCTGTACATGTTCCATATTTGACTCTACAGTCCTCAAATTTATTTGTTAAATTCAGTTCCAAGAATTGTATTTTTTCATCGTGTCCCCCAATTTTTTCTTCCATCTGTTTAAAATTTTCATTTGTTACCCTAGCTCTCTGGTTCATTTCATCTATTAAGAATTCACTCCTATTCTTGCACTTCTTTTCATTTGCTTCAATTTTTCCATTGATCTGTGTAACACTTTGTTTCACATCTTCATTTAATTTATTGTTCATTGCAGACATTTCCATTCTACAAGCTTTAATCCTTTCATCAATCTTCTCATTTATCGACTTCACCACAGTTTGTATCTCTATTTTATTTCTATTCATCTCTTCTTTATTTTCTTGAAACTTCTTGTTCATTTCAGTTTTATTTTCATCTAACTTTTTATTCATCTCTATCTTGTCACATTCCAACTTACAGAAAAGTTTTTCAAATAGAAAATCGAATCTGTCTCCGCCTGGCATTTCTTTCGTTTCAATTTTTACATTTTCAATTGCATTTTCATCCTCATCAAGAGGTGGAGTCTTTTCTGAGTCTGTCACCGAGGAAATACCTTGGGGTTCCCTATACGTTTCAAATAAATATTTGGTATCTGTACCACTTTCAGGATTTTCACCCTCACCTTTATTCTCAGACATATTTTCTTTATCTGTCCTGGCACTTAAAGAGACTTATTTGTGGAGAAAAATAAATCAAAACTTGACAAAATTTATTTGTGAATTATACTTATTAATTATTCAAATGCACTTAAAGGTGAAAATACCTCCCTTTAATTACACAGCTATTTGAATATTAAATAATCAATTAATTTTTATCTAATCAGTATAAAAATGTAAAAAATTTTGCCCCACTACGTTGGTCGCCATATATATTATATGGAACGGCAAATTTTTTACACCATGAACATTGGGCATCATATGAATAATATGGAAATGTGAAATTGCTAATAAATTGTAAATATATTTGAAATGTAAATGCAAAATTTTGCCCCACTACGTCGGGTGCCATATATATGCTGTGACTTACAAATTAAGGTTTATAAAAATAAATTTAAATTATTCAATTAATGCGTAAGTAAGAATCAAGCACGCATCCCAGTGCTAGGCCTTATGCTAGACAAGGATACAATGAATTTTCCGCTGAATGGTAGGTTAAGCAAAATTTTTACACACAGCTAGCTCAGTTTAAAAATAAATAATTCTCTCAGGGGCAGAAAATATGAATAGATTCTCCAAACGATTTGAATGCTCTTTAATCATCTCCAGGTCAGGTAAAGAAAATAAAATGCAAAATAAATCTTAGCATCTAATTTATTAAAATAAATTAAAACAAATTCAAAATTTTAAGTTATACAAATATATATATATATATATATTTACATACAAAGAAACAATATCGGAAACATTATTCAAATCTATACATCATAATTAATAAAACATTATAAGAAATAAAGTGAATGAAATCATAACGTCGTGAAAAGCTTATGTCTTAAAAATGTGAACGTGATTATTATGAACTATATTTGCTATAGATACATGTAAACAATCAACATCTTTAAATAAAATAAAATAAATTACACATGATGAATTGTACTGGAATATAAATAACCGAAAATTTACGCGATATACTATTTGCGAACAAAATATAAACATTAAGGATATGGCTTTGCCCCAATTAGTCCTGTCCGGCGCCTTTTCTCGCTCCCAACACAGTACCATCAGATAGCAAATTCACACAGATGGGTACCCCAAAGTTCCATCCTACGAGTATGTCTTTTCAACTCGTCGGACACAACCCGAACATACACCACAATGTGCTCACTCCTTAAGGTATATATATAAATAAATTTTATATAAATAAAATGAAATAAAATAATGTCTTTGCGTATTCAATAGATTCTCGCTCCCAAACGCAGTACCACCAAGACCAATTCGTGTTTTTCAAATTCACCAGGACTCCATGCTATGAATTAAATAACGACTTAATTCATTTCACACATTCCTGATGTATTATTCAACACGTTAACATTGAACACACAAATACAACAAAAATATACTTGATATACAGATAAGAAGAAATAATATATATACATTAAAAATAAACTTTACCTTCTCGTGAAATTCCAATACAAAAACACCACTACAAACAAAGAATTTGGTACACCACTATACACACATTTATAACAAATATTATCTAATCACCTTAACTCTTCGTACATAATCTCAAACTCATCCATGACAAAAATCCAAAGAAAACTTGTTCACTTATATATATATCCTATATACACATAAAACAAAATTATTAATTTCAAATCCTTTTGTATGATAAATAAAGTTGAAAAGAAAAAGTAAATTATACAAAAATAAAATGATTATGCTATCCAAAGTGGTCATTACAATCACTAGAATGTTTTGTCATAATGTATGGCATAGTACCCCTACATGCAAAACAAAACACTCTAGAAAAAGAAAATAAAATGAAATTAAATAAATTCAAAATCCGAATTCATAAATAAAATTATCTCATACATAAATAACTATTCAAAAATAATTACAAATCTCAATATAAAACACGTTGCATGTTGTTACAGAAAATATTACAAGTATTGAATCTTGTTAAAAATTTTATAAGTGTCGAAAAATCTCAAAAATATTCTAAGTCCGGATTTAAGAATAATCCTTTTTTTAAAAAGAGGAGGGAGTGGTTTATCACCTGCTTTTAGACTATTTAAAAAGAGCGGTTTGCACCAGCTGTCCCGGAAATTTTATCCGTCCATCCTTTTATGCCTAAATTTCTTTATAAAAACGTACGGTAACTCTCGGCTTATACCGATACCACCTCCAAAACTGCACATCGACGGTGCTGCTCTTATCGGTCACTTGAGAAAACAGCGCATTAACAATCCTTGAAAAAGGTAAACAAACATGTGAATATAAATTTGTCTACACGTTTATGACTCATCCATGCATCTGGCGAACAATATTGTTTTCGCCGGCCTACACGGTCGATCTTTGCCGGTGCCAGTATTCTTCGGACGGGAAATACTTTCTCGTTATTGAAAACGTAGCATTTGATGCGTAACTTAATATTATGACTTTATAAAAATGTTACTAAGATTCTTTTATTATTTTTACTTAAATAAAAATAAAATTTTGGCAAATTATTGATATAGTGAATATTTATATACACAAATAAATAAAATAAAAATTAATTTAAATAAAATCTTGAAGTGATCTTGATTATACTTATTTATAATTTACAACCCAACTCAAGATCACTGCAATATGTTAAAACGTCCGGGGTAAGTGTGATATTGCTCTTATTTTACATTTTAAAATATTTTCCTTTAAATATTTTGTCTTCACAAGATTCTTTGTGTAATTTATTGTTTGCTTATTTATTGCTTTATTATGCTAGATGTATTTTATTTTTGACGAAATTTAATATATCTCCCAAGCGTAAACAAAAATATTACAATCTCCCTTTATGGTTTATTAAAATTTAGTGGGAAATATTATCGGATTACTAGAGTTGACCAGTGATATCTTCCATATAGCTGGTCTTAAGACCCGCAAGTATACACGTCTGTGCAATAAAATTAAGCACAAGTCTTACGATTATTTATCACAAAATTTTAGTTGCGTAATTAGGGTCTATTGTAATTAACTAGCAGCAGTTTCAATAAATGAAAAAACACCAAAATATGGACAGTGTCCTTACTGATGTTCATCAGTTGAGCAATTCGTCCTCCTATTTTAGTTACAATTCGAATTTTGGAATTTTCTATATGAGGGTGCATTTTCGCATTACGAAAATTGACACATTTACATATTCTCATCATGCCTACTTTCAATTATAAAATATTTAGTGTGCTTTTATTGCAAAGAAGTGTACATACAAGTTTTGAAATAAATTGTTACTCTATAATCAGCCTCTTGTTTTTTAATTCGATTTATCGAGGGATCTTAATCGATATATCGGTATTTTATACACGATATATATATATTATTATAATATATATATTATTATATAAAATATATTACAATTCTTTGCCAATTATACAAATGTATTGAAAAATTGAAAATCTTCTTGGTAGTAGTGGCATACAATGAATTAAAAGTAATACAATTCACATTAAATTGTATTACTTTTGTCACATTGTTATTACTTTTAATTCATTGTATGCCACTACTACCAAGAAGATTTTCAATTTTTCAATATATTATTATATATATACAGGGTTAGTTAAAAGTATGGAGACGGCGATTTATTGTCGTTAATATTCATTTTAGAGAATTATGTTCAATATAAAAGTTTGTTAGGATGTTTTGATCTACATTTGAGAATATTTGATTTTTTTTTTCTTCAATTGTTTTTTAGTTACGCCTGTCCGCGCAGTTTTTTTTAAATGGAAACTAGTAAATTTTACTCTATCATTCGATAGAGAATTTTTTTCTCTTTACAATAATATTTTTGTTTTTTTTAAATTCATTTTAATAACTTTTTTATAAGAAAAGGCCGGTTCAAGTGTTTCACAGATGTTCGGTACATCGCAGATAGACAGAAGCGATGCGATAAACAAACTTGAGCGACATAATTTTATCAGTGGTTATTGTGTACGTCAAATCTTTGACAGAAATAATTCATTTGTGCAATTTGTTGCTGTTAATATTAACAATGGCGAGTTTAAGTGAACATGAACGAATTGAAATACTTATGATGTTGGGTTATGGAGATAGACGCAGAAGTTTACAAGACGTTTGTAATTTATTTAATGATACGCATCCAAATAGAAATCCAATTTCTAAATCCGTTGTTGGTAAAACTTTAAGACGCTTTGAACAAACTGGTAGCGTTAAAGATTTGCCAAGGAGTGGTAGACCTAGAACAGCAAAAAGCGATGATAACAAACTGGATATTTTATTGGCTGTATCTGAAGATCCTCATTTATCAACCAATCAATTAGCGGCCAATTTCAATATTTCGCAGTCATCGATCGTGTCATTTTTAAAAAGTGAAAAGTATAAACCTTATAAGGTACACCTTGTACACGAGTTAACGGAAGATGGTTTTGATAGGAGATTACAATTTTTTGAAGAAATGTTAAATATTTGCAATAATAATGAAAATTTTGTCAACAATATTCTTTTCTCTGACGAAGCTACTTTTTGCCTTACCGGTGAAGTAAACAGACATAACTGCAGATACTGGTCATCGGAAAATCCCTTTTGGTTTTTGGAGCACCATACGCAGTACCCCCAAAAGGTTAATGTTTGGGTTGGCATTCTTGGTGGTCATATTATCGGTCCCTTTTTCGTCAATGGCAATTTAACTTCGGGTCTGTATTTGCAGTTATTGCAAAATGAAATAATACCTGCTTGTGCTACGCTCTATCCACATGAAAACAATGAACACCTGCCCAATGACATTATCTGGTTCCAGCAAGATAGCGCCCCACCACATTATGGTGTAAATGTTCGTCAATATCTGGACAACGTTTTTCCCCACAGATGGATTGGAAGACGAGGAACCATTGAATGGCCAGCCCGTTCGCCAGATTTAAGTCCTTTAGATTTTTTTCTTTGGGGATACGTAAAAAAGAAAGTTTACGAAGATAAGCCCGATAACGTCGAAGATTTACAAATCCGAATTACCAGAACGATACAAGAAATTCCCCGAGATTTTTTACAGAACTCTGTTCGGGGTTTTGTAAATCGATTGGGTCATTGTCAAATTACTAATAGACGACAATTTGAACACTTACTTTAATTTACTTTGTTATTAATTTGTTTAATTTTTCTTGTGAAAGTTATTAAAATGAATTTAAAAAAAACAAAAATATTATTGTAAAGAGAAAAAAATTCTCTATCGAATGGTAGAGTAAAATTCACTAGTTCCCATTTAAAAAAACTGCCCGGACAGGCGTAACTAAAAAACAGTTGAAGAAAAAAAAATCAAATATTCTCAAATGTAGATCAAAATATCCTAACAAACTTTTATATTGAACATAATTCTCTAACATGAATATTAACGACAATAAATCGCCGTCTCCATACTTTTAACTAACCCTGTATATTATTATATATATATATTTTAGTCTGGTGTTTTTCGCAGTTTGTTTTACTGTGTGTTCACGATATTTTTCCCACCATGAAGTCACAGTTGTGAGTATTTTTTAAAAATTCCTGTCAATAACTTTTTTACTAACTGTGCTTTGTTTCACTATCTTGTCATAATTAGTTTATCCTGAGGAAGCACAAATACCTTATGTGCGAAGTATTGAGATAATCAAACTTCCTATAAAAATAAGTCTTTTTATTGCCGGATTCCCCAACACTCTTTTCCGACATTAATACATAACGGCAAAGACTACTTCAAACCATATATTATTATTATATATATAAATATCGATATATCGATAAAGATTCCCAGGCCTAATTATTACTAGTAGTACTTAACAAACACGAACATCTTAGATTCGAACCTAAATGGATTTGCCAATATTGAAACGCACCCTTAAAAGAGGTAGAGATTTGAAAACTGCACAGGTGGATACAGGGGACGTAGCGATACCAAGAAGTGCCGCCAGAAGCGATGTAGCACGCACGGGGAAGCGAGAATATGAATTTGAAATATTAGATAGTCAAATAAATATACATATAAACTTTTTTGCTCATAAAGGTAGATAGGTGCGTACCACATAGGCATAAAGAGGAGACAGGAAACACCCGGAAGCAGTGTTGCCAGACGTACGGCAATTTCCGTACATGTACAATTTTTTGATCAAATGTACGGTGTACGGTCCAATTGCCATTACCGTACGTGAAAATACGGTAATTTCGACAATAAACCATTTTCTAAAAAAATATGTGTTTTTTTAATATAATTTTATTTAGATATTTTTCCAAAGGGAAGATGTCTGTAAAAATTTGTTAGAATAATTAGCAGATGTCGTTTGCGTATTGTACTATACTGATAATATAAAACTGGTGGATTTTAGAGATTCGAATTTATGTGAATCCCCCAAGTACAAATTAGGGGAGACCTGGGAGACTTCGGACACGAGGAGAGATTGGACAGCTTCATATTTCACTCCACATAAGCAAAACGTAATTTTTAGAGGTTTCGTAAAGTCATTTAGTAGCCATTGAATGATGGAGTGTATATCGGCCGGGTTTATGACAAGTTGAAAAAGTGTGAAAACATTTTATTCATTTTTGGTAAGTCTGATGTAATTTTCTATGTCGATATCGTAGTATATATTTTAACTCTTTGCTGCATATGGGATTGCAATTTGAACCACCAACGTCCAGCAAGTTGTGACACATCGGTCCACAAAATGGACCACTTGCAAAATCGGGTGTAAGTCGCTGCATATCGACGCAAATTATGTACCACCTATCCCCACTTCTTTTTAATAGCTTTGGCGCCAATTGTGCCAAATATTACGCTTTAGTTTTGATTCATCGAGACGTGCATGTGCATAAATATTTCCGAGTTTGAGGTTATTGTTTCAATCCCAAGGAAAACTAAGGTAAGTTGTGTTTTTATATTATTGTTGCATTAAACCGTTTATTTACATCTCTTGTTAGGGTCTGTTATGTATATAATCAAAAGAAATTTATAGTTAATGACTATTACACATTTTTTATGAGTCCAAATTTTGGACCACTATGCAGCTAGGTACAATTTAATCTTTGGATTAAATAAAATTTATTGTTACAGTTTGGCTGTAATATGGATTCTAAACAAGTTATTAATGTGACCAGTTTCAGTTCTGATGAAGCATATGCTTTGATAGATAGCATTGATGATGCTGATTTTATACCAAGTGGTTTTGAGTCGGACATTGACGACATAGATGGAGAAGAAGATAATTCTGATCCAGAAAATGGTACTGATAACCTTCTTCTAGTTGATTCAGAAGACTCCGAAGATGACCTGCCGTTATCTGTTTTTGTAAGTGCCAACCAAGCGCAAAATAGTAATGTCACTTGGGCAATGAGGAATATTCAGTTGATAAAGCCACCATCGGAGTTTGAGTCCGAATACGGTGTTGCAGAAGAAGTTCAAGAACTCGGCGAAAACTGCACACCGTATAAGTTATTTAATTTGCTCATTACGGACGATATTTTGGAAAATATTACATTCCAAACCAATATATATGCTGAGCAAGCTCATCAGGTTACTAGCAAACGCTACAGTCCAACAAATCTTAGTGAAATTAAAACTTTCATCGGACTTAACCTGCTTATGGGCATTAAAAAATCACCAAGCTACCGCGATTATTGGTCGGTAAGTGAAGATTTACGAGATCCTTATATCTCCCAATTTATGGCTGTGAATCGGTTTAGTTGGCTGCTGAGCCACCTACATTTAAATGATAACTCCGTAATGCCTGGTAGAAACGACGCCAATTACGATAAGTTATACAAATTGCGCCCGTTCATAGATGAATTGAAAAAAAAAATTCAGAAATGTTACAATCCTCATTGCTGCATTTCCATAGACGAGTCTATGATTAAATTTAAAGGGCGAAGTTCCCTTAAACAATATATGCCTAAAAAACCGATTAAGCGAGGCTATAAAGTTTGGGCCTTAGCTGACTCCGCAGGCTATCTATACAATTTCGACATTTATACGGGAAAAACTAAAGACTATGTAGAACACGGATTAGGAGAAAAAGTAGTTTTAAGATTAATGGAGGGGTTGGAATACAAGCAGCATTTGTTGTTTTTTTATAACTATTTCACAACCTACAATTTAATGAAGACATTGAAAGAAAAAGGGATAAATGCTTGTGGCACCGTAATGGCCAACCGAAAAAATCTACCTAAACTAAAAGAAGACAAGTACCTAAAACAAGGAGAATATGACTATAACATCAGCAGTGATGGGATAAGTATAGTTAAATGGAAAGACAAACGAACAGTTCATCTGCTTTCAAATTTTCACGATCCAAAGGCTATAAACGCAGTGGAAAGAAGAAATAAAGACGGATCATCTAATCAAGTTCCATGTCCAAATGCTCTAATAGAGTATAATAAAAATATGAATTGCGTAGATAGGTTCGATCAACTTAAATCTACTTACGAAATTGACAGGAAAAGCAAGAAATGGTGGATGAGGATTTTTTGGTATTTCATGGACTGCGCTGTTGTAAATAGTTATGTATTATATAAACTGAAAAAACTGCCACCTATAACTTTAAAAGAATTTCGACGAAAAGTCATAGATGGTTTACTTGCGGAGAAACTAGTAGAGATTAAATCAAAGCGAGAAATTCATGGGGAGCCTATCCAGAAGAAGAGTCGTAAGGTGCCTTTAGAAGTTAGATTGACTTCCTCATCTCATCAACCCATTCGATCTACCCGCAGGCGATGTGCTCTTTGTAGTACTAAGGCAAATCCAATGCGATCTGACTGGGCATGTGTGGTCTATGAAATCGCATTGTGTCTTGGAAAAAACATAGATTGTTTCCAGAGATATCACAGCAGTAGTACTTAAGTTTGCCATCAATTATTATTTGCCTGATTGTGGAAAACAGTTTTAGTTAGTATTGTTGGTAGCTGCACAATGCTACAAAATATGGACCACCCTGAAAAGGCCGTTTTTGCAATATTTTTTATGGATTTTTTTGTTAAGAAACTTTATTTTGTTATTATGTCTTGGATTAAACTTTGAAAAATTAAATTTTTTGAACATTATTTTTCCGTGCATCAAGGGTCTAGAAAGTGTGTAAAATCCCGTGCAGCAAAGAGTTAACAACGAATGTTTTATTTCATCTTATATCAGTCAGGCACTTCTTGAATGTTTATAATTTGAGGTTATATGATAAAAACCGTTTATCGTCATCCTTTTTTTTCCTGTTTTTGAAAGTATATGTGTGCATATTGATTAGACAATAGACAGGAGGGATTGGACCGTCCAAAGTCTCCCACGCAAAGTTTTAGTATTTTTTCCAGATAAATATGGCAAACATTTAGAAAAAAAAACTGATAGGGATTTCGAGGCAGGGGCTATGGAACAAGCCGTCAAAGATGTTATAAGATATAATCTAAGCATACGAAGAAGTGCTGCGCGTAATGAAGAAAAAAAAGCCGGACCTGCTAGCTATGTAAGAAAAGCAAAATTTAATTTCTATCTCGTGTACCTATACATAAATAAAACAGATTTAATTTCTATTTCAGACGGGTGTCACAACTGTGCAAAGAGTTCAGAAGATCGTGAGGAAAAAGGGTGAACATCAGATAGGAAAAGTCATATCCAGGGAGAGAGGTGAATTAATAACTCATGTTGGCATAATTTGTGCAAATGGAAATGTTATACCACCAGTCTGGATTTTCCCACGCCATAGGTTTGACGCTGCTAGGATGATGAAAGGAATACCCAATGATGGACCTTTAGGGATAACATATGCTAGTAGGTGGATGACTAGCGATAATTTTTTAAAGGTGTTGGAACATTTCGTGAAAAATGTGAAATGTACCATGCAAAGCCGTGTTCTGCTAATTATGGGCAACCATTAATCACACATCCCACTGAATGCCATCAAATTCTGCAGGGCTAACGGGATTGTCATTCTTAGCCTACCACCACACACATCCAGTAAACTGCAATCCCTTGACAGAACTATTTTTGGGCAATTCAAGACTTTCTTCAACCAAGCCGCTGATTCCTGGATGCTTTCTCATCCTGGAAAACTTTGAGTATTTATGATTTGCCTTTCATGTGTCTTCAATATTGGGACAGGGCAGCTAACCTAGTCAACAGAAGACAGACAGAAGACTTTTTATCTTCAGCCGTCACTGATCGTCCTATGCCTAAAGATATCAATATGCCTGCTACATATATTGCCGATAGAAATCCACCGAAGAATGGGTGCTGCTTTAATTCAGTTAACATTGAGGCAATGACACCACACAATTCAAAGCAAGACAAACATAAATTTATTTCTCCAGAGATCATTCAGCCTTTCCCAAAAGCGCCAGTTAGAAAAGAAAATTCGAACAGATGAAGAAAACGAGGCCGTTGCATGATTGCCAGCGACACGCCAGAGAAGAATTTACTGGAATAAAAGGTGAGACAAAAGGAAGATAAAATTGCAGCAAAAAGAAGGCTGTAAATAAGAGAAAAGTTTTTCAGGATGAATAATCTGAAGATAAGAGCACCCAAGCACATTATACAGGCCATTCTTCAGACGATAGTTTGGACTTGGAAGAAGATAATATAAATAAAGATGCTTGTAAAGGCGATTATATTGTTGCGAATGTTTACGGAAAAGCATGTGAAAGTACGTTGCCATTATAGATGACATGAATTCAGAATATATGAAGTAAGGTTCTTGAAGAGAAATATTCCGTCGAATCGAATAGATTTAGCTTCATATTTAAATCTTCGGCCAGTTAGTTTGAAGGACGTTGTAGCAGTACTACCGAAGCCAATTAAAGACAGTAGGAGCAGATTTGAAGGGATGGTGTATTTTAATATTGACTTGTCAGAGTACAGCCTGCAATAAGTTTTGTTTTTAATTATACTTATATCAAATATGTTTAAGTATCTATTATTAAATATTATACCATTTTCATACCAATATCTTTTTATTTTAATTTTTATTGAAAAATATGTATGTTTTTAGATATATGTGCGCTGTCCATTTTCTCCTTAGCCTTAGACCACTGTCTCCTTGGGATGTGGAGACAATGGACAGGTTACAGTGTTACCACTTAAATTCAGTAACTTTGGTTCAATGCTTAATTTTGCGATGAGGCAGTGGGTAAAAGATATCTAATAGTCAAAGTTGCCAGCTAGATACAAACTGCTGTTTAATTTGATTTCTTATGGATTTTATTACTATTATTATAAAAAGTGTCCACAGTCTCCCACGTCTCCCCTACTGTTGTAAATACCCGCAACACACATATTGCAGTAGCTTTGCTTTCAAATTAAAATATAGTAATCTTGTACCAGCAGAAATTAACCAAAAACAACGATAATACAAAGCAGCATAATATATAACAAATGCAGAGATTGCGTTGACAAGTGAAAAAAAAAACTACTTCAATAAATTTATAAATTCAATCCCTATTAACATTCATATTATTCTTGTAGGTTCTAGCAGTGATCCTTCCTTTATTTGTCGACAACATTTCTTATTTAACCCTCCGATAGTCGCGTGTATCTGACATATACAGGAAGAGTCTGTATTTCGCGCCACCCACTAATTTAGGCGCTGACCACTCCCATCATCCCAGTACCTTCCTGACTCACGAGATTCGTTCGAACAGTGCGCTAATCAAGTTTGTACAGAGAAGTGCCTTTGAAATATTCACGTTTTGTATCTCACAGATACACGCGACTTTTGCGGTAAGTTTTATGAATATTTTTTTTCCTTGGATGTTTTTACTAGATTCAAAAGTACATTGAACAGTTATTAGCTGTATGAAATAACGCCGCTCAATTTCATTAGCTGCTAATAAAAAGGATGATATGTATCTAGGAGATACACGCGACCATTAATGCAATTTCTAAGGTTTTTAGAAAACAAAATGGAATTTGGACGTGAAAAGTACGATTTGAATAATGAACAGCACTGTGAGGAGCTGAGAAATATATTATTACAACATGATAGTAATGCTGAAGATGAAAGAGTAGATATAGAAGACGAAAACAGCGAAACAGACGCGTCTGTTTGTTTTGAGGAGAGGAAAGAAAATTCTGAGAGCGAACAAAGTGATTCTTGTGCAAGTGAAGAAGAGGAGGAAGACAATGTAACATATTTTATGGCTGTTCAAAAGAGAGCAAACGTTGTAGTAAGTGAATGGAAATGGCAGAAGCATCCCCCTTCTCAAAGAACACGAACGCCAGCTCAAAATATTGTTATGCAACTACCTGGGGTAATTGGAGACGCTAAAAAAGCTAATGGGATATACGAAAGTTGGAACTTATTGATTACGGATACAATGATACAAGAAATTGTTGAATGTACCAATAAATACATTCAAAGTATTCAAGCACAATTCAGTCGGTCTAGAGATGCAAAAATAACAGATATTATTGAAATTAAAGCAGTTATTGGCTTGTTGTATTTAGCTGGCGTTTACCATGCAAATCGGTTAAGTTTAGATGAACTGTGGTCTGAGGACGGCGTACAAAGATTTAGGAAGACCATGACTTTGAGGAGATTTCGTTTCATAATGCGCTGTATGAGGTTTGATGACATAGAAACTCGAGACGAGAGGAAACAAATCGATCGTTTGGCAGCAATAAGGAATATTTTCGATGTATTTGTAACTAATTGCCAAAAATCATACTCTTTGGGCCAGAACGTGACGATAGATGAGAAACTAGAAGCGTTCAGAGGACGGTGTCGGTTTCGCCAGTATATACCTTCTAAGCCGGCTAAGTATGGCATTAAAATCTTTGCCCTTGTAGATGCAAACGTTTGTTATACCTACAATATGGAGATATATGCGGGAGAACAACCCGAAGGACCATATGCCATAAGCAATAAACCAGTTGATGTTGTGAACAGACTTGTTACTCCTATTCATAATTCTGGCCGCTACATCACGATTGATAACTGGTTCACAAGCTACGATTTAGTAGAAGATCTTAGAAAGAAAAAACTCAAAGGTCGAAATGTTCCATCTAGTACGTTCGGTTTTCAGAAAACCTGTACTCTAGTCTCATATGTACCAAAACCGAAAAAAATTGTCCTTTTATTATCAAGTATGCATTTTGATAATAACATAGATTTAGCAACAAATGAGCAACAGAAACCGGAAATAGTAACGTTCTATAACGGAACTAAAGATGGAGTAGACACTCTTGACAGAATGTGTGCAAGTTATAACGTTGCTCGGAACACAAAACGGTGGCCCATGGTGGTGTTTTTTTCTTTGTTGAACGTTGGTGGAATTAATTCCCAAATACTTTTTGTTGGAAACCAAAATGAAGTGAAAAGTAGAAAAAGTTATTTACATGAACTGGCTAAGAAATTAACGGAACCAGAGATACAAAGGCGACGAGTGACAAACGTAGAAGTTCCACTGGATGCCGCAACTGCAAATGATTTGGCTCCTGTGCTATCCGAGAATGAGAACATACCCAAGAAAAGAAAAAGATGTAGTACGTGCTACTCACAAATAAAAAAATCCCGTCTCACAAAATTTTCCTGTATAAAATGCATAAAACCTTTGTGTCTTGAACACTGCAAAAATATTTGTCAAGATTGTGTTCCTGAGTAAATAATGTAAATATTTATGTTTAATTTAATATTTTTAAGTATATGTTTGTCCTATTTTTTGTTTTGTAAAGCAAAAGTATAAAAAAAGTAAAATAAAACAATTCTCGACTTTTTTGTATTTGTTTCTAACACAAAAATGGTACGTATCTATCAGATACATGGGCGACCAATCCTGAAAGTTTTTTGACGCGACTATCCGAGGGTTAAAATTAAATAGGATAAGGTTAATAATAAAAAAAAACTAAATCTCATAAAATATTTGTATTCAACTCAATACTTGATAACAACATCAGTAAAGAAATTCTTTTGCCACATGTGACTGTAAAAGAAATTGTCCTTTTTATTTTTCCAATCACAAACAAAAAAAATGTATATTTTTATATATACGAAAAACACATTGCTTTTAATATATTATATAGATTTAAAATAAAAGTATTACTCCTTGCTATCTTCAAATTTTTAATATCGTATAGTTTCAAAGAAATAAAATTTTTCTTTTACGATGCTGAATTTTATTTCAACAAAGACATTCATTTGCACGAAATGCCTCTGGAGATCTAAAATCTCGCAAAGTAGAAAACACCTTGATAAGACTCTCACCAATCGTCATATGCAAATATTTACACGTTGTACATACCACAAATTGGCTATTTGTCCATCAAAAATGCTTATACCTTTACGTATTTAAATATGCTTGAAATCTTTGTAAAATTTTTATCTAATAACTTGTTAATAATGCACAGTTAACATTGCTAGCAAACATTCTCACGTTGTGCCATTAATGCCCTTTTTACATCATTAACAATACTCCCATGATTTGTTAAATTAATCTACTATAGCAAAGAAAATAATATTTTATTCAAAATATTGACGATGTTAAACGCTTTGCTAAAAAAATGAACATTTTCACGTAGCATCTTTAGCATACGCCACACATCACCAAATATCTATTATGAATTTATTTCAAGAAAAACTTACTTATAATATTCATACATTTCATCAAATTCCTCTTGATTTCTATCTACCATTTTGATAATAAAAAAAATAATGAAATTAAATAAAATAACAATGAATTAATTATAATGTGATAAACTACTTATTGAAATCAAAAATAACTTAATACATTTAATTAAAAATGATTTTATGCAGTGTATCTGTACGCCTGCAATCAATTCAGCATGAAACAAAATTTTTACGTTCGAACAATTCAAAAGATCGGCAGCTTCTTCTCCTTTATCGTCGTTCGCGGCTTTTTATCATCTCGGTCATCGAAAAAACACAACTATTCGTCTGCAGCGCCACAATTCACGCACTAATGGTTATGTTGGCATTGTTCTGCTCATATTTGTTTTCTTCAAGTTTTTCCCCAGGTTGGGCACAAAAGCAAAACAAGCAAATTCAATATTGGAAGTAGTAGCATAGCATAGAAAAAATTAGCACTATACCCTCTCTCAGAATAAGAATGAGTGTTTCAAATACCGCGGCAAAATCCGGAACACAGCTTAAAAATTTAGTAAAATTAGATATGATATGTTATATACCGGTAGGTTTTCTGGTAACGCAACGATTGTATAGCGCATGTATCAGTCCCCACAACTGAACGACTACGTATATGTACTCCCCTCGAAGCGTATCGACTCATTTCATTTCAATACAGTGAGACGCTTGGGTAACAGCCGTTCGCGTCGGGGAATACGATAACTGTAGCGAGTGATAGTGGGGACTTGGACACTCCTCTGTCGTTGCTTCACCCGAAAACTTACCGGTATATGATATTGAGATTAGAAATAGTACATTAGATAAGCATTGTACAACCGTATTATTTTTAACTAAGGATTTAGCTCTTTGGGTTTCATTTTCTATTATGAATTGAATTGTATAATAAATTACATATTTTATTTAAATAAACTTTTGTTGCAAATAAGGTGATTTATACCACCAAGTACGATATATTAATTTCGTACGTGTGGTAACACTGCCCGGAAGTGCAACCAGAAATGATGTAGCTAGCACACACTGGGAAGCGGGAGGGTGATACTGTGGAGGGGTGTATTCGAAGAACAGATTGTCCGTCCATTATGTAAATATGTTTTATTAAAAAGATAATGTTGTAATGTGTGATATATAGTGTAATATATAGAGGCAGAGTTGGCAGTCACCTGTAGATGGACAGTGTGCATTCATAGTGCTTAAGATAAATGTCAAATGTTGAGTTGTTAATGAGTTTAATAAAAATTGTATTAAAACAATATTGTGTTTTAATAAGAATAAAACAACAAACATGACATGGTGCCGAAGCCGTAAGGTTAGCGTCACTTTAGCCCGCCTACGAAAGACAGTTGGAAATTGGTTTTAATAGATAAAAATGGATCAAAAGGTGTAACGTCAATGATAATGGAAGGTAACCTTTATGAAAATTGGATATTTTTTAAACAAAGGTTTTGTAATTACCTAAAAGCAACAACAATGGATTCAAAACCTCAAACTATGCAATGTGCCCAATTATTGCACTATATAGGAGAAGAAGCGTTTAGAATTTACAATACTTTTACGTTTACTGATGAAGAAGTGGATAATTTAGAGGCATTACTTGACAAGTTTGAAAAACATTTCAAACCGAAAAGTAATGTAGCTAATGAAAGATATAAATTATTCACACGAAGACAACAAGAAGGAGAATCAATAGATCAGTTTATCATTGATGTCAAGAACGTCATATTTAAAAATTAAATGGAAATGTAAACAAGCTAATACCGACTGCAAGTAAATTAACTACTGTAACAAATGAATCAATGCCAGTGTTAGGTACCGATTGTTTAGATTGTAATTATAATAATCAATATTATAGAATTAAGGTATATATAGTGGATGCAATTACTCCAAATATTTTAGGTTTAACATCATGTCAGAAACTAAATTTAATCAAAAGAATTAATTTGGTTGAAAACACTTCATATAAATCATTGGTAAATATATTCTATGATATTTTTAAAGGCATAGGTTGCATTAATAAACATTATAAAATAAAATTAAAAGAAAATGTACTGCCAGTAGTACATGCTCCTAGAAAAGTACCATTTGCTTTACAAGATGAATTAAAAAATACCTTAATACGAATGGAAAGTGATGGTATAATCAAGAAAGTGGAAGAGCCCACAGATTGGGTGAATTCAATGGTAATGGTCAAGAAACCAGAGGAGGTCTAAGGTCGGGTGTCCACCGGATCGGACCGACCACAATCGGAACGATTTGCGTCGGCCGATAAAGATTGTGCAAATATATTTCTATTGAAACCTGTCCACTAACACAATTCACGTCGTACGCGATCGTACCCGACTACTGTCGGACCTGAGCAGTCTGATAAGACGCTGCATGCAAGATCATTATCACTGGTTTGTCGCGACTCATAACCGTACATAACCTACAATTTTTACAATTTCAAAATATATAGGATGGCGGATGATGAATTAAAAGACGAATTAAAGTTAAACATTGATTTGTGCGTCGAAGTAGAAAAACACCTGTGCTTATACGATATAACACGAGATGATCATTCGAAGCGACAAATTTTGGAGAAAGCCTGGGCCGGAATTAGTGTAAAAGTGGGATTATCAAGTAAACAATGCATCTTATTTTTATTATGTATTTATATACACATTGACATTATTTATTGAACTTTGAGGTAAAATTTTAAAGAGTAAATACTAGTCTTCTCGGTCCAAACAGTATTTCCATTGCCAGCCGATAGCCCCTTCTTCACTTACAAAATAGTGAGCAAGGTAATCACGGTACGAAACTGGCCGTTGACTATCTAAATAAAAATCTCTTGGTTCCATGTATGCTGGCCTCGTATTTTCTGCTTCTTCTCGATTTTCTTCTTCTACGTAAGCACGACCTTCTCTTTTCCGAACAAAATTATGCAGAATGCAACATGCTTTTATAATGTTTTCTATGTTTTCTCTACTGGGAGTCACAATGCACGATTTCAAGATTTGGAACTTCTGGCTCATCATACCGAAAGCACACTCCACAACTTTACGAGCACGGCTCAATCGGTAATTGAATATTCGCCTTATGTTAGTCAATGCTCGTTGTTTATATGGCGTCAAAAGCCTAGTTTTCAGTGGAAACGCTTCGTCACCGATGAAATAGAATGGAAACTGTGTGGTGTTTTTATCGTTTGGTAAGGTTTTATTATTAGGTATTTCCAAGCCTTCTTTATCTATTCAATTTCCAAGCCTAGACTGACGGAAAATTCCCCCATCACTCATCCTTCCATAGAATCCAGTTTCAACAGAAATAAAGTTTCCATCCGCATCTGCACATGCCAACAGAACAATAGAATGATAATTCTTATAGTTGTAATCTAGCGAACTGGCATGTGGGAGTTTCTGAATTCGGATATGTTTCCCATCTATACTGCCAACGCGGTTGGGAAGATCCCAGAGAATCTGAAATTTATCCGCAATATTTTGCCACATATTTTTATCAGGTGTAGGCATGTACTTGGCGTAAAGGACATCCCATATAGCCTTCACAGTTGATGAAATTATGCTAGATACGGTTTTGTGTCCTCGAACGAAGTATAAAGCTAGAGAGGACATCGAAGTAGAAAAACACCTGTGCTTATACGATATAACACGAGATGATCATTCGAAGCGACAAATTTTGGAGAAAGCCTGGGCCGGAATTAGTGGAAAAGTGGGATTATCAGGTAAACAATGCATCTTATTTTTATTATGTATTTATATACACATTGACATTATTTATTGAACTTTGAGGTAAAATTTTAAAGAGTAAATACTAGTCTTCTCGGTCCAAACAGTATTTCCATTGCCAGCCGATAGCCCCTTCTTCACTTACAAAATAGTGAGCAAGGTAATCACGGTACGAAACTGGCCGTTGACCATCTAAATAAAAATCTCTTGGTTCCATGTATGCTGGCCTCGTATTTTCTTCTTCTACGTAAGCACGACCTTCTCTTTTCCGTACAAAATTATGCAGAATGCAACATGCTTTTATAATGTTTTCTCTACTGGGAGTCACAATGCAAGATTTCAAGATTTGGAACTTCTGGCTCATCATACCGAAAGCACACTCCACAACTTTACGACCACGGCTCAGTCGGTAATTGAATATTCGCCTTATGTTAGTCAATGCTCGTTGTTTATATGGCGTCAAAAGCCTAGTTTTCAGTGGAAACGCTTCGTCACCGATGAAATAGAATGGAAACTGTGTGGTGTTTTTATCGTTTGGTAAGGTTTTATTATAAGGTATTTCCAAGCCTTCTTTATCTATCCAATTTCCAAGCTTAGACTGACGGAAAATTCCCCCATCACTCATCCTTCCATAGAATCCAGTTTCAACAGAAATAAAGTTTCCATCCGCATCTGCACATGCCAACAGAACAATAGAATGATAATTCTTATAGTTGTAATCTAGCGAACCGGCATGTGGGAGTTTCTGAATTCGGATATGTTTCCCATCTATACAGCCAACGCAGTTGGGAAGATCCCAGAGAATCTGAAATTTATCCGCAATATTTTGCCACATATTTTTATCAGGTGTAGGCATGTACTTGGCGTAAAGGACATCCCATATAGCCTTCACAGTTGATGAAATTATGCTAGATACGGTTTTGTGTCCTCGAACGAAGTATAAAGCTAGAGAGGACATAGATGCTCCTGTCCCCAGGAACCTTAAAATAACAGAAATTTATGTAAAAAAGTAGAAAATAAACTGAATTGATGTTTAAGACATGTTTTTTTTTACTTTTAGCCGAAGCCTGCAAAAAACGTTGGGCGAATTTGAGAACTGTGTTCGTTCGAAGGAGATCAAAGCCTCCAAAAAGCGGTTCAGGTTTTAAAAAGGAGTATTACTTGAACAGGTATATGCAGTTTATTATACCACACACTAAGCTAGCTGTCGAATCTACTGGAAGTTACTTGCCGCCTGTTCCTAGAGAACACTCTGACCGCAAAAAGCAGCCATCGACACTAGAAGAAGGACAGTCATCTGAAAGTCAAGACACCAACAGGGATGTAGATGGAGATGATGATTTGGTCAGTTTAGACGTACAAGAGTCTCAGAATGACAAGACAGATCACAACCGACCAACAATTAATCCAGAATCTCGTCAATATTCTAGTAAAAGAGAAAAACCTTTAGGCTCGGTTGACCGGGCCTTTTTAGAGTACTTCCACTCCAGGCGACAAAAACGGAATCTTGATTCAGAAAATCCGCGAAAGTGTTTTTTGTTGAGTTTACAGCCAGAACTCGATCAACTGCCTGAATATCAATTTGAAGTGTTCAAAAGGCACGTTCTTGCACTTCTGGATGAGCTTGATATGTCACGTCCTAATTCATCTTCGAGCATGGCATCCCATGACGAATGGGGAGACCGCTGTCTAGCTATGACTCCTAATATCCCGTCCAGATTGGACAATACACATGAGAGTACTCATTCACCGGTGGAACAGATGCAGCATGATGCAGGGAGTGAACCGGAAAAGGGTCATGACCTCGAAACGCTAGTATATCGGTTTTTGCCTTAATGTCATTACTTAATGTAAACTTTGAATATTTCACTTTAAATAAAACTATTTAAATATTTTTACCTTAATGTTATAAGAAGCCTTCTTCAACAGTAATACATTTCCTGTAGTTAGTATCTCTTTTGCAAATTTTTGGACGCACAAGTTCCGACAAAAGCCGAAAGCTGGCTTTGGACATGCGAAACATAGATTTAAACTTGCTTTCGTGATTTGCAAGTTCACGGGCACATATGAAAGCACCTTTATTTTCATTATTTTTTATGTAGGGATGTACCCAAAACTTGTGACGACGTTTTCTTCTTCGCCTGTAGTACGCAAACATAATAATTCTTTCGTCTTCACTGGACGACATATTACACGAGACTGAACAGAAGAATCCGACCCGAACTAGTGGACATGTACACGCAATTTCGGTCTGCACGATCAATTTTTTGCACGACTATTGATCTGGCCGATTACAGTCGGTCCGATCCGGTGGACACCCGGCCTAAGGATTTGCATTGATCCTAAAGATTTAAATCGTGTGGTAAAACGTGAACATTTTCAACTACCAACAGTGGATAACATAGCAAGCAAGTTGTCAGGCAGTGTCATTTTTAGTAAGTTAGATGCTTCGTTTGGATTTTGGCAAATTCCATTGGATGATGAAAGCGCTAACTTATGTACGTTTAATACTCCATTTGGTGGATGGAAGTTTCTAAGTTTACCTTATGGTCTGAGTCTGTCAAGTGAGGTTTTTCATAAAAAGTTTAGAGAAATTTTTGAACTTCAAGGTGTTAAGGTTTACATTGATGACATTATTTTTTATGGTTCATCAAAAGAACAACATGATAAAAGGCTAATGAATGTAAGGAAATTAGCTAGAGAGAACAATATAAAATTTAATTTAGAAAAATGTAAATTTGCTCTAAATGAAATTAAATTTCTTGGATTTGTATTTTATCAACAAGATCAAAAAGTTGATTTAAGTAAAGTAGAAGCAATAAATAGTATGAAAAAACCGTCTACAAAAAAGGAAGTTCAAAGACTATTAGCATGGTAACATATATTTCTAAATTAATACCTAAGTAGTAATCCACCAGTTTTAAAGCATTTTAATGTCAAAGAAAAAAGTAAATTAAAAGAAATAGAGTGTGAAACAAATAAAGATCAAAATTTGTCAATATTGACAGAATTTATTGTTGTTGGCTGGCCAGAAAGTAATGACTTATCAGAAGATTTAAAATTATTTTCTAAATATAGGAATGAAATATATTGTTCAAATGGTATACTGTTCAAGAACACTAGAATAATTATTCCCAAAAGTATGCAAAAAGAAATGCTAAACAAGCTTCATTATGCTCATTTGGGAATAGTCAAATGCAAAAGTTTGGCAAGACAATCCATCTTTTGGCCAACCATGCACAGTGATATTGAAAGAATTGTTAATTCTTGTAGAGTTTGTGCAAATTATAAGGAAAATTTAAGACAGCCTTTAATACCGCATTCAGTTCCAGATAGACCATGGCAAAAAGTTGGAATTGATTTATTTTGTTTACATCACAAAATTATCTGATTGTGGTTGATTACTTTTCAAAATATGTAGAGCTGGGATTTTTAAAAAATGATACTCGTAGTAGTAATGTTATAAAAAACCTTAAATCAATATTTGCATGTCCTGGCATACCGGAAGATGTTATGTCAGATTGTGGCCCACAATTTTCTTGTATAGAATTTAAAAAGTTTTCGAAGGAATGGGAGTTTAAACACACGACTTCGTCACCTTATTATCCGCGTAGCAATGGTATGGTTGAACGGTCAATAAAAACAATTAAAGATATCTTCAGAAAAGCTACACATGATGGTATGGATGTTTACTTGGCTCTGCTAGCATATAAAAACACGCCCGTTGACCATGATATACCATCTCCTGCTGAGCTTTTAATGTCAAGAAAATTGAGTTCAATAATACCAATGACTGATAATCATTTGTTGCCAAAAATATCTAATATTAATCAAATAAGAACAAGGTTACAAGAAAGACAAAAGAAACAAAAATATTATTATTTTAGTAATAGCCGGTTTTGTGCTCAATATTTGAAACGAACTGTTGGTTCCATATTATAAGTTTTCAATAAACCGTTTGTTAAGTTTGAATGAGTGTGTGTTGGTCTTATTTTCTTTCCACCTGGGGAGTTTTACATTGGATCTGATCCGAGGTCTGAATATCTGTTGGGCTCAGCATATTTTAACGGATAGGCGCCCTGACAACTTAACCTTCGACGAGTACTGTGTTCGAACTCGCCCTAATTCTGACTGTAGCTGGAGGCGGTGCTGACTCCCATATTTAATATCGACCCCTGGGAAGTAAGAGGTAAGGCTTGAGTGTTTTATAAGTTGGTGATTGATTATTAGACAAGCGTCTTCCTAAATTTAAATAGAAGGTTAATTACCGTGGTGGTGTCTGACTTGCTACCTTCTTGGAATTTGAGTACCGAATCTGTGTAGGGCCTTGGCCATCTGATAATTTAAATACAAGAGGGTAGCAATGAGTTTAATAAATATTGTATTAAAACAATATTGTGTTTTAATAACAATAAAACAACAAACATAACATAATGTTATAATTGATTAATGTAATGTATATGTGACTGATGTTCAAGGGAAAGAAAAAACTGTTTACTTCAGCCTGGCTGCGTATTTCATGTATGTGTACTGTATTTTCTTTCACAAGACACTATGCTGATAACATTTAAAATAAAACAGTTCACAAAAATATATTTTGTACGTTTTTACGTCACTTATGTAGTATTTGAATTGTAAATACGCATTCTTACGTGGTATTATCCATCTATACAAAATAAAACGTAATCACTTATTTAAGTTGCGATTTGATCAATAAATGTGAAATTATTTTTTTTTGGGAAATTTTTCCAATTAATTTTTGTTTAGAAACAAATACATAGAGACAACCATAATTGGTAAAATTATTTATTATTCCAGTACAGAGTTATAGAACTTATAGACATGTTAGTTTTTTTGTCTTTTCTAGTTTTGAGTGTTTAATGAAAGATGAGGCAGATTATCATAGAAGCTGTGAAAATCTGCTGGTTTCACATTCTTCAGCTCCTGCAGATGATCCATTTAGACAAAGGAATTGCAAGCTGATTTGAATATAAAGCTGGTGCTTCTGCTTCAATTCTGACTTTTGACGGTCTTCTTGGCAAGTCTTGATAATCATCATTATAACTGATTTTATATGCAATGCCGTTTGATGTGTAATTCAGGCACACAATGTCCGTGACGACTGAGTCACCAGATTTTTTCCCTGGACGGATTGATTCATAGTATTGCAGCTCTTTTACAGTATAATCTCTGAAGAATTCATAAGTTAAATATTTAACATCATCAGGAAATAGCTTTTTCCTTGCTTCTCTAGTGGCAGTAACATAATCCGCAGGCAGAAATATGTCTTTGTTTTTCAACCTGCGCTCAATACATGCATGGCCCGAATCACATTCCATAGTTGTATGTCCTTTGGTTAAAAACTTCTGCTCTATTTTCATGTCATTCTGAGTAGCTAAATGCAACAAGGCATTAGATATGGTGACATTCCTGTTCTGATATGTACAACCATCGCTCTAGATTACAACTGGCAGTTTTTTCTCGAAACAGTGTTTTTCAAATAATCTACAAGGCAAGAGGCAGTGGAAGCAGAAAGATCTGCTTGTGTTTCTTCCACCAATAATTTGTGCACTAATGGGTTGCAACATTGTAGATTGTGAAGTTATGTGAGTAAAGTTTTGTTTTGTAGTAGAACGCGCCTGCTTTCGTTAAGGGCGACAGTTTTACTGCCTGAAGATCCATAGTAAACATGTAGCAGTTGTCTTTGAGAGCATTATCCCTATCTTTTTCTTTTTCGATTCTCGCTCTTTGCTTTTTTGCAACATGCTCTTGCCACACTTCTTCAGAATTATTTTTAGTTTCGTATGCACAGCATGTATCACATCTGTCTTTTCGTGGTTGGAACAGAGCTAGATTCGAGTTTTCAAAATGTGTGTAAAATTTGGTTTGACAGACAGAGGTGAATTTGTCTTCCGTACATTTGGAAACGTACAAATCATAAAGTTGTTTCTTTGAAGAAAAGAGTGGATCCAAATATAATTTTAAAATCCTCTGCCTGCAATAGTGGCTTGGCAGTTTCGGCAAATCACGAAAAAAATTCTTCAGGTATGTATTATTTTCTTCCTTTTCACAACCTACTTGTTTAATTCTAGTTCTTTTCTTTTTTTTGCTTTTTATCTTGTGTTTGATTATCACTGCTGCTATCGTTATTATTTAAATTACTGGTCGTTTTTTTGTAACTGGTGTTTTTTAGCCCAGTTATGAACCATCCATTCCTTCAAACCAAAGGTATTTAAAAGTTTTTTTTACAAACCACTTTCTTCTCATCTTTGAGTTTCAACGAATAAACATACGAATTCGAACGACACGCTGAGCTGCCAGGTTTTAGTGACGATTTCTTTGCAGACATTTGATCTACTAAAGACGAAACGTAAACTTTTTTCTCTTTCCAGTTCAAGTCTTTCCAAAAGCAATTGAAAAGTTTGTCTGTCTGGTTCAGTAAATTCATTGCAATGTCTGTTGGATATGGTATTGCATTTTTCAGATACGCATTTAGGACCCATGGTGCGTTCTTTCCGTTCTGGTACACGAATGACTTTACCATTTCGATCTTTTTGGTATCCAACAATTTTTTCTCCTTTCATCCTAGCGTTCTTTCTAATATTTTTCTCCCACGTGTCAGGGATAGGTTTTTTGTTTCTCTTTTTCCTTACTACACCAGAAGTAGAACTGATAAGCTCAGTGGAATAATCGTTAAGTTCTTGATCAGTAATAATATCTTCAACATCATCATTGTTACTAGCCGTAATACCTTCGTTTTGATCTACATTAATATCGGGTACGTAATCTGGATCATCTGGGTCATCATTATTTTCTAGAACAGTGTCATCCTGTTCTGAACCATTATTGTTTTCGGCACCTTGTACTGATTGTGGTATTTCATTAACAATAATAATATTGTTAGTTACCGGTGATGTCTCTAATGGCACACAAGTGAGAATTTCTATAATACAAGATTCCTCCATTTTAGTCAGTCGTTGAGGTTCAGTTTCCTCAAAATCTTGATTGTCATTCTCTGTGTTTCCTTTCTTTGTGTATATTGTATTAGTATCATCTCTGTTTAGTCCAGATGATACTTCATCTAAAATACCGAGCTCGTCAATATTATCAAAAATAGTTTGATCTTGTTCTGAGCTATCATTGTTTATAGCAACTTGTGCTAGTTCATTAACAGTAATGATGTTGTTACTTTGTGGTAATGATGCCTCTAACGGCACACAAGCAAGACCTTTCACATTACAAAATCCCTCATTTCTAGAGAACGTTAGAGATTCAGTAGTGTTAGGGTCTTGTCATCATAGACAAGATAGATTGTAAACTCCCGTATATACCGATGAAACCATGAACGTAGCTCCATCTGATGGGAATCAAGAACTTATGGCGCGAAAATTTAAACGTAGTATATGCATTATAGTTGGTCTTTTTATTCGACAGAAGGGTGCAATAGATCTAGATTGGATTGCTATTGACAAATATTTAACTTTTAATCAATAACAATCCATCTAAATTTATCACATCTTCTTGTTGAATAATATTAAATAAACTTGAAAATATTGGTTTCAAATTAAACATTCTTCATGTTAATATTTCAAGTATTGCAAGTTGAGCTTTAATGGGAAAATAAAACAGAATAATTGTATTTACTTTTTATATTTTCGATATACGGTAGCATTTTTGTATAATTCACTACAGTTTGCAGGTAATTCTCTTCTATCCTTGCCATTAATAATATCATTTACACCTTTAAAATAATTATGTATTAACAATGTGTTGCGTGCTTTTGGCACTTCTGACTAATTTAATTTCAAAATGTTAAATAATATCTGATTACTTAAATGAGCAATTACTAAATTACTTAAGAATTCCAAATTAATTATAATATCATTCTTTCGGCTCCTACTGTACACCATTATTAATCTTGATACGCAAAATATATTCAAAAAAGAAATACATATTGCTGTGACCTCGCAAACTTGTAAAATAAGAATAGTTTTAGAGATTGATTTAAGAATTAGTTTAAGCATAGAAATAAAAATAAAAATAAGAAAAAGTCCTATTTAGATATTATTGAGTAAAACTATGCAACAAGAACTACATGAAGGTATACAAAGTTGCATACTCATAGTCAAATTTTTATTATTCCAGTAAATAATGAAATATGCAAAATAAAGTTTATTAAATAAATATAAAAACAAAAGATGTAGAATAAAAATTTATTAAATAAAGAAATATATGAAATAAAGACAAAATAAATATAAGTAATATATTTCTTTTGTAGAAAAGATACACAAAAAGTATGGTTTACATATCAAAAGAAGGAACCTAATTTTATACAATGCGTAAACATTGCTTTAAACATTCTAAATAATGGACCGCTGTTTAAGTCAAAAAGAGAAATGAAGGCAAACAATAGAGAAAGAGTTATGTTAATGGATGGAACAATTAAGAGAATGAGTCATGTGAAAGCAATAGAATTATATGAAAAAAATGAAATACGATATGCAAGAAATATAAATGAGTAAATTATTGTAATTTATATGCATAAGGCAATAAAATGTTATGAAAATGTTTATGAAATAAATAGTATTACAGAATAAAATTTACCTTAGCTTACTACTAGACTAATAAAAAGGATATAAAAATATGTAAAACATAGAAGCAATCAGCAGTGACATATTTTTGTATTTAAAAGCTGACATTATAAATAAATAAAAGGTATCTGTGTTCATGATTTGTTCGTAACACAATGCTTCAGGGACTGAAAACAGACGTGTACGGTTGAATGACCTACAAAAAAACAACAAAATATATAAAACTTGTGTAAAGTCTATTGCAGATTGACATATCACCAACAGAAAGATCTTGGTTAGAAGATAGAGAGGCGGTGGAGAAACAGACGTGTTTTACAGGGACAGGCAGTACGGGAAGAAAAATAATGGTTATCTTCAACATGTTTCCCATTTTGCCAAGGCACAATCTGGCTAAAAGAAAAGTAAAAATAACATTAATAAATGGAAAGAAAAAAATATGTATCGAACAATGAACAAGGTAATAGGTTCATTGACGAGTACAAAGAAGGATGGTATTAGTGACAAGAATAAACCTACCGTTGGGAATGATGTGCAAAGCAGGGGAGATCTTTGAATTGGAAGGTTATGTTGACGTTTAAGAAAAATTGTGAACTGTCAGAACAAAATGTGTATGTGTGCGTGTATCAAGGCGGCAACATATGGGCAGCGATTTTACGGGAAAGTGTATTCCAGTACCAACCTAAACATGGACTAGAGGGCGCAATGGTCAACATAGTTTATTTTTGCCGCTATAAATACAAAGACAAGATTCGACAGGTAGACTTCTGATAACACCTCCGAGAGGTGAACTTCTCAAAACACTTACAAAAGGAAGGTCTCTTAAAGTTTTTAATTGTTATATTGTAGTTTTTCATTATTTCTTCAACACATATAGTCACAGTAATTTATTTTATTTAATACATTTGAATTCATTTGAAGCGTTCATAATGGACATTCAAAATAGATTTTTTGATAACAAGTAAGTTTATTATTTCTTTTGAAAATGAAGTTATACGAGTTGTTGGACAGACATTGATTTTTACGTGCGAATGATTAATCAATGTATTGTTGGACAAAAATAGACAAGTAAATAATTTATCCTGTAAGGTTTATTTTAAATTTATATAGTTGGAATTACAACCAAATAGGATTAATGGTGTTGGTCAGTTGGAGAGATGTTACGTGAAAATGAGCATTTTCTTCAGCGTATTGTCTAGACATCATTAATTTCTTTCAAATTAAGCGAATAATAAATTAGAATTTCACAAGGCATAGATTAAGAGCTCGATACAACACGTGCAAATGGTTGTCTAAAGCAATTAATTGAAGCCTATACATCAATATTATAACGTCGATAAGTATATTCATAAACGTACAATAAAAGTTTACATTTATTTATTTGCAGGATAAATATTTATTTTGTTTGGTAGAATAAATAAATAAACAAAAGATTTACATACATTACAACCGGCATTAGGTATAAATGATATAAGTATTTTTCAATTATGTATCTTGTTTAGAGCATAAAGGTGTGTATATAAAGGAAACTATATTTTTGAATCCATAAATTACAAAAAAAAAATACATGATTATGTTGAATAGACATACAGTTTTTCTTTGAACAAAACTATTACCTTTTCCCTATAATGAACAAGAGAAAAATCATCAGCAAAGAAGAAGGAACCACGAACATTGCCAGGACCCACAATAGTTATAAGGTACATGACACAACAATATAAGATAAAACACAAAATCAATTATAAGTTCTTGGTGTGTAAAGAATAATTTAAAGAGTATAATGTGTACAAAAGACTATACCCTACGTGTGGTAATACACACAAAAGTATGTTGTTACAGCATATAAATTATATGGCAATATTGTTATTTAAAATAAATATTTATATGCCACAGCATTAATTTAAATTGGCGATGCCCAACGTGTGGCAATAACATTATTTATAATAAATATGAATAAACATATTTATATGCTACAGCATAAATAAACATTTATTTATGTCACAGCATTAATTTAAATGGCGCTCAACGTAGTGGGGCAATGTATTCCTTTTTCTTGTTGTTTATTAATCATGTATTTATTTAACGCCCAAAATAGAGAGGCAATGCATTATTTTTTATAATTATTTAAGAGAAAAAAATATATATATATATAATTAATGTTGCTTAACATAGTGGAGCATTGTATTCATTTTCTCATTTGTCAATAATTATTTACATAACATTTAACGTTGTGAAGCAATGCAATTTTTGTTTTTTTTTAATGTTTAAACAAAAAAATAATAATTTATTTTGTACAAATAATGGGTACAAAGTTTGTTTCATTTTTTTTTATTTTTTATTAGTAAATAGAATAATTATTCAGTGTCTAAGTTAGAGACAGATTACCTTAATTTTCATTTACTGGTGAATTTATCTTATTTAGAAAGGGATAAAGAAAGAGGAATAGTATTTAATTAGATAAGTTTAGTTATTAATTTATAAGTTAGAAATAGAATAAAAATGGCAGAGAAGGATAAAAATGATGGTGAAGGTTCACAGTTCACTAAATACAGGGACAATCGTCCGGTATCTTCTGATTCAGATTCAGAAAAACCTGAATCAGAGGATCAAACACTTGATAGCAACGTACAAACAGAAAGCATCAGTAGCATAACTGGTGAACAAAAAATTGAGAATCTTTTTAATAAACTATTCAGCAGAATAGAAGAAAATAATTTAAGTATAAATCAAAAACTATAAGAAAATAATTTGAGTATAAATAAAAAATTTGAAGAGAGCAATCAAAGATTAGAACAAAATAATTTGAGTATGAACAGGAAATTTGAGGAAAGCAATCAAAGATTAGAACAAAATAAAATAGAAATAAACTCAAGATTAGACAAGGTTCTCATGGAATTAAGAAAAGAAACTTTAGAGCTAAATGCAAATGTGGAATTAAAGTTAGAACAGTCAGTGTCAACTTTAAATAAACAAATAAACATTAATGAAAAGAAATGTGAAGGTAAAGGCACATTCTTAATAAAAGAAATCAACGAAAGATCTGCCAAAACACAAGCTAGTTTCGATAAGGTAGATGAGAAAATAAATTCTCTTGAAAATAAAGTTAAAGGGAATAATGTGCAATATCAAGAGCAAATACAAGAACTTTCACACCAAGTGGAAGATTGTAAAATAAAATATGGTGTTTGTACGGACACAATGTTGACCCTACAAAACAAAACTTTAAACTTTGAAAACACTATAAAAGGGTTAGAGAACAAAGTACATGGGGTTAGTACACCTAGTGTATCTTTGACACAAATACCTGGTAGCGCAGAGAATATACCAAAATTCTCAGGATTTTACAAAGATAATCCAATGGCGTTTATGAGAACGATAAAAACATACATGAGGGGAATATCTGATGAGATGTCAAAACTACATTTCATAAGAGGTTGTTTGAAGGATTATGCACTTCAGTGGTACGATATGATAATAGATGAAGTAGTGGATTTCAAAGAATTTGAGATTCGTTTTGTGAGACAGTACTGGGGACAGACTCAGCAGAGGAAGATTAGACACGATTTAGTGTTTGGCAAATACAGAGCTGGATCTTCTAGAGAAAACTACATCATAAGAAAATATTCTTTTCTTAAATACATCCAACCAACCATTGAAGAAAGTGATATTGTTTCACAGCTAGCAGCACACTTTGACCACAACGTTACACAGGCGGTGGCACTTCAAGGAATTGATAACATTGAAGCACTCCTGGAACTGGTCAAGAGATTAGACGATGTGGATGAAAAGGGAAATAACAGGAGTTATGGAAATATCAAATATACAAACGATCCACCCAGAAATAATAATAATAACTACAACAATGGAAATAATCCACATATAAACAAGACACCTCGTTACAATCAAGATAAACAGTACAATAATAATGGGTACAATCAAAATCAGGGTAAAAGGAATTATGGAAACAACCCTAATACATATAATAAGCCAAGCTATGGGAACAATCCATATTCATACAATAAAACAAGAAACTATGAAAATGAGAGGGAGAAAGAACAGAATTATGAGAAGAAAGAAAGAAACCCTGAGAGGGAAAAAAGAGTGAACAATGTTCAAATAAGTGAAGAGAAAGAAGAAATAAGTACGAAGAAAAAAACAGAATCAAAAGGTGCAATACCCAAGGATTCAAGACAACTACCGACAAATAAAGAATGGGTAAATTCTACATACTCAAATGCGACATCGTTGGATTTTTAGAAAGGCCAGTCAAGAAGAAAAAGAAGGTACAAAACGTATATAACTTTGACGATCTAAAGAAAATCACGACGGAATTACCACACAAACAATAAAAATAGGGAACGAAGAGATAGAAGCATTATTAGACACAGGAGCGCAATTATCTTTATTAGATAGTAGTATTATAGATAAAGACATAGAAAAATTAGGATATTGTATGCCTATAAGAAAAGTAAATTTAATAAATGCAAATAAGAAACGCATCATTACTGTAGATAAAGTTTTTTGGATAAATGTTAGAATAGGTAGTTTAAATTTATTAACAGAATTCATAATAGTGCCTAATTTTAACAGCAATTGTATTTTGGGGATAGACTTTTTAAGTCAATATGGTACAAAAATAAATATGGAAAACAAAACATTTCATATTAAAAATTCAATAATCTCCTGGTGTAAGGAAACACAGGAAGATGAGATATTAATTAATAATTTATATATAAATAATGCTGAACAAAATCTCACAAATAAAATGGATAGTAGTTTATTAGACAATAAGTGTGCACATCCTGTGAAGCATCGTCAAAGTGAGGACTTCACGCAATATAGGGATGGTACGAATTTAAATTGCGATAAACAATACATAAGCCATGTGAGCAATCTTGTCAGCAAGCATAAAGAGTTATTTGATAATAAACCTGGTTTAGCAAAAGGCTATGAACACAGGCTAAAAGTAGATGAAACACAACCTTTTAAAGTTAAAAATAATCCTGTCCCCAATAAATACAGAGAACAAGTCAAATTAGAAATTAAAGAAATGTTAAAGAACAAAATTATAGAAAAAACGGAATCAACATTTACCAATCCTGTAATCGAAATAAACAAAAGGGGTATAAGTGATCAAAGGGACACTATACTACCAAAATATTTAAATTCAAGAAACTCACCTTATTTTGAAGCTCAACAGAGCGTTACATTTTCATTAACAATGTGTGTAAATATCGAACAGTTCAAAAGGACCGATCGGAGGCGTACTTTTTGGCTGGCAACAATACGTAATAATTCAATAAATGATTGTTCATTCTTAGTAATGTTATTTGTAATTAGAAAGAAAGGAGTCAAGTTTAAAAAGACTCATGAAAGAAGCAAAGTACAAAAGGATGAAAGGAAATATTTTGCCTTCATGCTTACATTAATTGCAATAATAAAGAAGGGAGTAAAATTTAAATGGACTCCTGAAACTCTCAAAGCATTTGAAGAAGTAAGAGAATTTTTGCAAAGCATTAATAGTAAATGTACCCGATTTCAATGAAGAATTTATTTTAAGATGCGAAGCATCAAATAATGCAATAGCTATAAGAAATTTAGCATTAAGTATCGTTAATCACATATCTATGCTTTATAATTATATAGACGTAGAAAATTAATAATCACTTGTGCGAGTTTTCACAATGGTTATTATATGTGTCGTTCATGCTTTAATAATCATTGTTGACGATTCACGACAAAATATAATAACCAAGGGATATGCTGTGACCTCGCAAACTTGTAAAATAAGAATAGTTTTAGAGATTGATTTAAGAATTAGTTTAAGCTTAGAAATAAAAATAAAAATAAGAAAAAGTCCTATTTAGATATTATTGAGTAAAACTATGCAACAAGAACTACATGAAGGTATACAAAGTTGCATACTCATAGTCAAATTTTTATTATTCCAGTAAATAATGAAATATGCAAAATAAAGTTTATTAAATAAATATAAAAACAAAAGATGTAGAATAAAAATTTATTAAATAAAGAAATATATGAAATAAAGACAAAATAAATATAAGTAATATATTTCTTTTGTAGAAAAGATACACAAAAAGTATGGTTTACATATCAAAAGAAGGAACCTAATTTTATACAATGCGTAAACATTGCTTTAAACATTCTAAATAATGGACCGCTGTTTAAGTCAAAAAGAGAAACGAAGGCAAACAATAGAGAAAGAGTTATGTTAATGGATGGAACAATTAAGAGAATGAGTCATGTGAAAGCAATAGAATTATATGAAAAAAATGAAATACGATATGCAAGAAATATAAATGAGTAAATTATTGTAATTTATATGCATAAGGCAATAAAATGTTATGAAAATGTTTATGAAATAAATAGTATTAAAGAATAAAATTTACCTTAGCTTACTACTAGACTAATAAAAAGGATATAAAAATATGTAAAACATAGAAGCAATCAGCAGTGACATATTTTTGTATTTAAAAGCTGACATTATAAATAAATAAAAGGTATCTGTGTTCATGATTTGTTCGTAACACAATGCTTCAGGGACTGAAAACAGACGTGTACGGTTGAATGACCTACAAAAAAACAACAAAATATATAAAACTTGTGTAAAGTCTATTGCAGATTGACATATCACCAACAGAAAGATCTTGGTTAGAAGATAGAGAGGCGGTGGAGAAACAGACGTGTTTTACAGGGACAGGCAGTACGGGAAGAAAAATAATGGTTATCTTCAACATGTTTCCCATTTTGCCAAGGCACAATCTGGCTAAAAGAAAAGTAAAAATAACATTAATAAATGGAAAGAAAAAAATATGTATCGAACAATGAACAAGGTAATAGGTTCATTGACGAGTACAAAGAAGGATGGTATTAGTGACAAGAATAAACCTACCGTTGGGAATGATGTGCAAAGCAGGGGAGATCTTTGAATTGGAAGGTTATGTTGACGTTTAAGAAAAATTGTGAACTGTCAGAACAAAATGTGTATGTGTGCGTGTATCAAGGCGGCAACATATGGGCAGCGATTTTACGGGAAAGTGTATTCCAGTACCAACCTAAACATGGACTAGAGGGCGCAATGGTCAACATAGTTTATTTTTGCCGCTATAAATACAAAGACAAGATTCGACAGGTAGACTTCTGATAACACCTCCGAGAGGTGAACTTCTCAAAACACTTACAAAAGGAAGGTCTCTTAAAGTTTTTAATTGTTATATTGTAGTTTTTCATTATTTCTTCAACACATATAGTCACAGTAATTTATTTTATTTAATACATTTGAATTCATTTGAAGCGTTCATAATGGACATTCAAAATAGATTTTTTGATAACAAGTAAGTTTATTATTTCTTTTGAAAATGAAGTTATACGAGTTGTTGGACAGACATTGATTTTTACGTGCGAATGATTAATCAATGTATTGTTGGACAAAATTAGACAAGTAAATAATTTATCCTGTAAGGTTTATTTTAAATTTATATAGTTGGAATTACAACCAAATAGGATTAATGGTGTTGGTCAGTTGGAGAGATGTTACGTGAAAATGAGCATTTTCTTCATCGTATTGTCTAGACATCATTAATTTCTTTCAAATTAAGCGAATAATAAATTAGAATTTCACAAGGCATAGATTAAGAGCTCGATACAACACGTGCAAATGGTTGTCTAAAGCAATTAATTGAAGCCTATACATAAATATTATAACGTCGATAAGTATATTCATAAACGTACAATAAAAGTTTACATTTATTTATTTGCAGGATAAATATTTATTTTGTTTGGTAGAATAAATAAATAAACAAAAGATTTACATACATTACAACCGGCATTAGGTATAAATGATATGAGTATTTTTCAATTATGTATCTTGTTTAGAGCATAAAGGTGTGTATATAAAGGAAACTATATTTTTGAATCCATAAATTACAAAATAAAAAAAATACATGATTATGTTGAATAGACATACAGTTTTTCTTTGAACAAAACTATTACCTTTTCCCTATAATGAACAAGAGAAAAATCATCAGCAAAGAAGAAGGAACCACAAACATTGCCAGGACCCACAATAGTTATAAGGTACATGACACAACAATATAAGATAAAACACAAAACCAATTATAAGTTCTTGGTGTGTAAAGAATAATTTAAAGAGTATAATGTGTACAAAAGACTATACCCTACGTGTGGTAATACACACAAAAGTATGTTGTTACAGCATATAAATTATATGGCAATATTGTTATTTAAAATAAATATTTATATGCCACAGCATTAATTTAAATTGGCGATGCCCAACGTGTGGCAATAACATTATTTATAATAAATATGAATAAACATATTTATATGCTACAGCATAAATAAACATTTATTTATGTCACAGCAATATGTCATAAATACCACAGTAAGCTTGTTCAATTTGGAATGAGATCATTCCTTATATTTTATTTTCAAATACTTATTTCTTAAAAATAACATCTGAATAACAACATTTATAATCTAAAGTAAAATTCTTCTTATAAAGCAAATATTATAATCACGTACGACAATTTTCTCAAATACCCGCCGCACGTGTGCTGTGTTATCAATAGCCCTTTATTTAACAATACCCTGGGAACCAAGCCATTAAATTTTCCTACATCGTGCGTGTCGTGTGCAAACATTCCTTCTTGGAGAAGTCGAGAACCTTCTAGAATCCAAAAACAGGCGTGTTTCACTCCTCTCCAACAGTACGAATAAAAAGGCAAGAACGCTTAAAAATGAAATGATTAATATTTTGTTAACCGCCTAGTGATCATCAACATATAAAAGTAATTTCAAGTGTAAACTATTGGCGGTCGGTGACTATCAGATGTTTTATACATAGTCCAGTAGCAATTTAAAGTATTAAGATTGTTACCACAGTGTACGTGAAATAGCAGTGTCAAAAGCTAGTCAAGTGACGATTTAACGCGCCTAGTGGTTTTTAAAATTATCAAATGATCATTAGTCCGGTCTGAGAGAAGATTCGGCAAATCACGATAATTCACCTTATGGGAATTTAAAGCAATCCTGATACTAATCTGTTGCCGTCGGACTCCGTTTCCTGTCAAACAACCGAAGAAATCCATCCATCTTCGAGGGGAAAAGTCATCGACCCGCCAACCACGATTATTAGCGTATCCGCACACCTTAAGGTAATTAAAGCATTAATTATGTCTCAGAGCGCTTGAAAATTATTGTACCGTCGCTAGAATAAAACCTAAGGCCATTCCTTTTGGTTTTGGTAACAATAAAACTACTATATATTCCGTCGCATAACGTTAAAATAGTTTTGAGGATTAATCTATATCCTTCTGTTCACGTAGTTATTTGAATCATTACACTACTATACATAATATAATAATAATGGTATTAATCTGAAATTTTGAGTTCATGGTTAGAAGCTTTGTACTATTGCCTATTATAATGTCGTAACTTTAAGTTGATCTTTTGAAAGTTCCAATACCAATTATGTACTTTGTTAAATTAATACATACATTAGTTATTGCATTTTGTTCAAAATTTAATATCCGATTTTAATTCACCATTTGTATTTGTTTTACGAAGATATTGTAATATGTTATTTGTGGTAATATTTGGGTAACAATCATTTATTTGTCTGGCCAGATTATCAAGTTAGGAATTGTGTAATCTGAGGTAAAATGTGGAAATGAAACCGTTGTGTATTAGTGTTAAGTGTTTATTGTACCTTGTTTTCAATTATTTCTTGTAATAAATATTGTTAAGTTAACGACATTTGTGTTCTCAATTGATTATCCTTCGTTCTTTGAGGTAACGCAATATAGCTCAGTGAATGTTTCTTACTTTCTTTCACTAACATATCTAGAGCCATGATATGCTAATTCTGGTGATAATAAAATTACGATCATATCAATCAAAGTGAGTGGCGCCCTGTAATAACTTTATAAATAATCACAAGATCATTCAAGTAAGCAGTTAGCTATCAAAAAGAATCAACACCGGTTATCCAAGGAACTTTTGATTGGGAATTGTGAGGCATAAGATTAAGGTAGGTGAGTTTTGTCATCCAATTAAATATACGCATTCATTCACTCCGTGTTCAATTATTAGTTATATAGATTCATTACAATCATAAATATTAAACGACCCTGAGATACTGGATGCAGACTGTGCTACTGGGCCAATCACTCTGTTCTCGCATCCAGTACCGTTGCTGATTAAAAGATATTTATGTAACAAATCAGTTAACCCTTTTGTACCTTAAACAATGTGTTATGGAAAATAATTAGCAACAAATGTACACAGTTTGGTAAGAATCGTGTTCAGTAGTTTTTTCGAATGTTCGCACTCAATAAAATTAAAATTAATAGATGCTTTTAATGTGTTTATGATTTTCTGCAACAACTTCTTTGCAGAAGGATATGTACGTAAAATATAACTAACAATATTGTATATTTTAGTACAAGTCGTTAAAAATTCTTTATTGATGTACTGCAGTCTAGACGAAAGCGCTCCATCGTATTCCTTCAATTTAATAAAGTCAAAAGAACGCAAATCTTCACCATCTCTCCTAAGCACATTGTATCTGCATGCAATACATTTTCCCAATTTCAATGTGTGAACTATAAAACCTGCGACATATTGCCGTGATATCTCGCAAGTTTATAAAATAAGAATAGCTTTAAGAATTAGTTTAAGTTTTGAAATAAAATAAAAATGACAAAAATCGTACTTAGATATGAAAGAGTTTAAATATGCAACAAATTACATGAATGTATATAAAGTTGCATACACATGGTCAATATACAAGCAAATAATTTAAAAGTCATTATTATTCAAGTGAATAGTGAGAAAATTTATTTATTAAATAAATATGAAATAAAAGACAAAATAAATATAAGCAATATATTTCTTTTGTAAAAAGGTACACAAGATGTATGGTTTACATATCATGAAAAAGATCAAAGACGATATGTAAGAAAGATAAATATAAATAAATAAATTATGATTTACACGCATAAAGCAATAAAACTTTATGAAAGAGTTTAAGAACTAAAATATATATTAAAAGATAAAAATTACCTTAGCTTATAACTAGAGACTAGAAAAGGACATAAAAATATATAAAAAGTAAACTCGATCAGCAATAACATTTGGTATAAAAAGGTAGCTGATAGCATAAATAAAAAGTGTATGTGTTTATGATTTGTTTGTAACACAATGCTTCAGAGACTGGAAACAGACGTGTACAGTTTCATGACCTACAAAAGATAACAAAATATAAAACTTGTGTAAAGTTTATTGCAGATAGACATATTACCCATGGACAGATGCGATGGAGAAACAAACGTATCTTTCAGGTGCAGGCAGTGTTGGAAGAAAAATATGCGTTCTTTTCAACGTGTTTCCGATCTTACCAAGTCACAATCCAGCTACAAGAAAAGTGAAGAACATAAATAAATGGGAAAGAAAATATGTATTGAACAATGAACAAGGCAATAGGTTCATTGATGAATACAAAGAAGGATGGTATTAACAACAAGAATAAACCTACCGTCGGAAAGGCAGTACGAGGCTGTGAAAAAGATTCTTGGATGGGAAAACAATTTGTGTTGACGTTTGGTAAATAAAGAACTATCAGAACAATATGTGTATGTGTGTGTGTATCAAGACGGCAACATGTGGGCAGCGATTTCACTGAAACGTATATTCCAATGCCAACCTAAAATATGGACTAGAGGGCGCAATAGTCAACGTAGAGTTTTTTGCCGGTATAAATTCGAAAAGAAGATCCGACAAGAGGGACTTCTTATTACGACTTCGAAAGAATAAGACGCTTTAAAAATAATTGTTACATTGTAGAATAGTAGTTTTCATTATTTCTTTATCACGTTTATTCATAATAATTTTCTTTTATTAATATATTTAAATTCATTTGAAACGTTCAATATGGACATTCAAAATGAACATTTTGATGAAATGTTTAAAGATAGCAAGTAAGTTTTTTTTTTTGAAAAGGAGTTATCTAAATTGTTAAACAGATATTGGTTTTTACGTGCAAATGATTAATCAATGTAATGTTGAACAATATAGATAAGCAAATATTATCCTGTAAGGTTTTCTTTTAATTCATAAAGTTGGAATTACAACAAAAATAGGACTAATGGTGTTGGGCAGTTGAAGAGATGCTACGTGCGAATGAGCATTTTCTTCATGGTTTTGTCTAGGCATCATTAATCTTTTTCAAGTTATGTTAATAATTAATTAAAAGTTTTACAAGGCAAAGATTAAAAGCTAAATACAACACGTGCAAATGGTTGTCTAAAGCAATTAATTTAATATAAAAATAATTACATCGATAAATATCACTATCAATGTACAATAAAAGTTTACATTTATTTATTTACAGGATAAATATTTATTTTTTTGTTTAGCATCATGAATAAATAAATAAAAGATTTACATACATTTCAACCGACATTTGGTATAAATGATATGAGCATTTTCAATTATGTATTTGTTTAGAGCAGGTGTATAAAAATATTTGAATTTACAAATTACTAAAATAAAAGGTGTATAATCATGTTATATAGACATTCCGTTTTCTTCTTTAAACAAAACTATTACCTCATCCCTATTATAAGTAAGAGAAACGCCACCAGTGAAGGAGAAGGAACCACATACATTGCCAGAACCCACAATAGTTATTAGGTACATGCTTCAACAATATAAATTAAATACAAAACCAATTATAAGCTTTTGGTGTAAAAAGACTAAATTTTAGAGCACAGCATATACAAATGACTATACCCACAAATATATGCTATCATAGCATAAAAATATATGGCAATCAATATTTATAAATATTGGCGCCCATATATATTATCATAGCAATATGTCAAGGCGCTTTCCTCTAACGGCTTTAGCATGTCCAAATCGGCTCGAATTGGAAATATTGAAATATCATCGTCTAGACTTGCATTGGTACAATGCTCCTGCAATAAGCAATACAAGAAATATTACATTTTATAATTTTTATATACTCACTGTATTAGTTTGTATAAATTGCTTTAATGTAATTAAAATGTTACACTTATAATTTTCACAATTTCCTCCCATGGAATGCTTACTAGTTAAATTATTCACTAATAATGATTTATAGTATGGCCCAAATGCTGAACATGTAGGATTATTAAAGCGAACACCCCTTTGACGAATTTTTCCAAAGAAATTCTCCAGTGGATCTTGGTTTATGTATCTAGGGTTGAATGTTCTAAATCCTGCTTTTTTTAATACATCCTTTAATAAAATGAAGTTTTTTAAAGTAAACACCCAGTTTTTAAAAGATGGGGGCACTCTCTTCGATCCACTACTATCAATTGCTTTCATAGTGTCTATAGTCTTTATGGCTTCTGTCCAAAATTTGATATGTTCATTGTGTTCATATATAGTTCCTGAACCATTCACACTATCAAAAACTGTGTTGAAAAATTTTAAAAATTCAGCTGTCTGTACGGCCCTTTTCATCATCTTAATATTACCTTTGCTATGTTCTACGAATATATAAGAATATAAAACGAATATCTACTAAAATGTTTGCTTACCTGATATAGCCATTAAATTGATAGCTGAAGCCACTGTGTGGCTAAAAACTTGAGTGGCCACAGACACCTTCATTTTCTTTATATGTAATTTATTTACATGCTGTTCTGTTAATTTCGGCATAATCCTTAAATGTCCACTGAAATTATCTAACTGCCATGCAGTATATATATCTTCCCACTTCGCTAAATTTTCTTTATTTCCAAATTTAAAAAGAATATCTTTAGCTAATAAATTATTCCTTATTCCTTTAATTAAGTGTGGTGGATCATACATTGGAATAATTGTATTTCCTCCTATTTGAAATGTATTTATGTAATATGTATTACTTGATCTTTGGTATCTCTGCTGTGTTTCCTTGATCAAGTAATTTATTGCACTGACATTATTGCTACCTTGATCACAAACTGTGCCTACAATACAGAACCGACAATCAAATGCCTTTTTTATAACTTCTTTCATGGTGTTAACAATTTGTGTGGCCTTCACAGCACCATGTACATATTGATATAGTATTGGCTGTTTCCATTTCCTGTGGATACCTCGCAACATAAAAACCTACAACACAAAAATATTTAAGTAGCATCAGTACCAATAACTCATAAAGGTACACACTCACCTGCACATGATCTGCAATATTAGATGTAGTAAAGTCACCAAAATTTTCAAAACCTTCTACCGTTGATGAAGTTGTTAAATAATATTCCAATTGAACCAGGTCTAAATACTTGATGGCTTAAAAACCATAGCACAAAGATTGCAACCTTTAGACAAATATTGCGTTTTACTTTTTGATGAGATGAGCAATTGCTCCAAATAGGTATTATAATAAAGCCAAAGATATTTGGCTTTATTATAATATTTTGCTATGGTTTTTAAGCCATTTTGCTATGGTTTTTAAGCCATCAAAAATACAAGTATTTAGACCTGGTTCAATTGGAATATTATTTAACAACTTCATCAACGTGATTCTTGATGGTAGGGCAAAAATATTGGATAAAAAATTATATCCACTTCCTGTTTGTTTATATAAAGCTAACGCTGTTATTTTATCATCTAAAGTGAAACGTCTTCCCTGAGGTGCTTTCTTGGAACATGCAATCTGACTTTTGAAAAAGTGCATTACTGTGTCACTCAGATTTACCGTAGCTTTTTGGAAAGCACTAGTATTTGAATAGTTTGTTGCTTTTAAAAGTCTTTTATGGAAGCAAATCCTTTTTCTTTTTTGGTGCTTTTCTTTTCTCATGAGAGATGTTGCCTCCTTGTATAAATATCGAGCTGTTGGACTTAAATCAGCTGATTTACGTACATTTAATCTTTTCAATAAACTTAAATTGCCTAAAAACAAGAAAAAGTACAGCGTAAGTATATTTAAGCAGCACTAGATTTTCACCTTTTTGAGATGGTGGTATTTTCAAAACTGTTTTATCTGTCCTATATATTGCATATGAGAAAATTGTTGGATATTGGTGGTGTAAGAAAATGTCATTGGCTCCTACAGGTTCTACTCCTCCTATAACACATGTTTACTACTATACAAAAATTCAGAATACACAAATTCATACATTTTACTTATCTACCACTACTATTAACATTAACATTTCTTTATGCACTTTATTCCTATATAAATCCTTTTCACAAATACATACTTTTTAGAGATTCAGGTGTTTTTGAAACTGCTTTGTTGCCTGTCTCCTCTGGTATCACACTTGAAGATGTTGCACTTTTTGGTACACTTTGGTCTGTTTGTATTACTACTATTTAAATTGAATTATATGTTATTAAGTACAACTTGTCTTAATAGTTTAGGGCATAGGTTCCCAAAGTGGGCGATAACGCCCCCTTGTGGGCGCTGCAGGTCTAAAGGGGGGCGGTAAGAGACCCAGAAAAAAATGGGGGCGTTGTGTAAAGGCTTAGGGGGCGATTTGTAATTTCATCTAGAATCTAGGAGGACTCTTAGACACCGACTGAGCTCTTGACTCTCGACTAGGGATGGGCGATAAACATCGATGTTCATTGAACATCGATATTTTAGGATCGATGTTCGATGTTTTTGCATCGATGTTTGCAATTTAGATTTATCGATAAACTATCGATGTTAGAAGAAATATAGTGAACATCGAACTTTTAAGCTTGACAAAATGTATTTGCACTAATCACAAAATAAAACAGCGTCCTCTGTTGACAAATACAAAAATGTTTCCAAATTAACAGCTCACATACAGGCTACGAGGATGTAAAATTGTCTACGAATAAAAGAAGTATTTAAATTTCACAGTGCTATATCATATAAATTCGAATATTTCATTTTAGGCTCTTTTAAATATTACTCAGTATAAATATTTAAATAATATATAATTAAATACATAAATTTATAGTACTTTTAATGTGCAGAATAAAAGTTAAATTATGTATGCATGCAGAATAAGTGAAGGAGGTAAACGTATTTTCATAGAAAAAGAAGGGAGATAGACATTACCGATGTATACTTCTTCGGGAAATTCCCTAGTGCGTACAATCATACACGACGATACACGTATTAAATGCAAGATGACACATCAGAAATATAAAACCATATCCATATGTATCTCGGTATTTGCCAGCGTAGTCAAAAAAAAATGCAAGACTATAAAATCCCAAATAAAAATCGTTCTCTTAAAAAGCTTTGATACACGTAAATGTATATATTTTTTAAGTATCAGACGATTTAAGTCATGTGGTTGTTTCATGCGTAATTGCATAATATTGTTTTTTTATATAGTTTTTTTTGAGTAGTTTCTAAAGTTAACTACATATTATAAATGTATATATTTCTTTTATTATTTTTTTTGAATAGTGATATCTTTTATATCATTTTGTTAAGGACGTAAATTAATTAAGTTATAATAAAGTTTTTGTTAAACTGCCAAAAAATAAATCTATAAATATAATTATCGATGTTTAAAAACATCGATGTTTGGTAGTCGATATTTTGCAACCATCGATGTTTGATATCGATGTTTACCCACCGATGTCCCATCCCTACTCTCGACTACAGCTTGTGAACATCAACTAATATTAATTAAGAGATTGCTCAAACCAACTCGGTTCGATATTTCTCTCCGAGTAGTTCATATATCTGTCCTGTTTTATTGAATAAATAAAATAAAAAACATATCAATCGGTCGCTCCGTTTCGAAACGAAAAGAGACACAAACAAACAAATAAAAAGGCAACTGTATCAATCGGCTGGTTCATAGAATACTTGTTCTTACTTGTTGAGTACGATTGAGCGTCGAATGAGATAAACGAGTTTATGCATGTTTGTCTTATTCCTGTCGGTGCGTACTGCTTATGCAATCCTATATAAACAACGTAATATTTATTTTATTTTCATTTGCGGTTTCGCGCGTAATAGATAAGCAGTACTTAAGTTCAACACTTATACTTACGTATTTCTCAAAACAAAACAATGTCGGAAGTAAAAAAGAAGAGACGGCAATACTGTGCGGAATATATTAAATTCGGATTCATTGAAAATCCTACAAACCCATCGTCGCCTTTGTGCCTTCTATGCCTAAAAACATTTTCGAATGAAGCAATGAAGCCTTCAAGACTTCAAGATCATTTGAATAAAATGCATCCAGATAAGAAAGACAAGAATGTAGCATATTTTCAAGACCTAGAGAAGAAGCATAATACTCGGCCAAGTGTAGCAAAACTCTTTTCGGCGGCTGCTAAGCAAGATGACGACGGACTTCGAGCTTCGTACAACATCCCTTTGTTAATTGCTCAAAAAGGCAAACCACACAACATCGGAGAAGTGTTAATTTTGCCAGCAATAAAGGAAGTAATAACTACTGTGCTTCATAAACCGACCGCAGATATTATCGGAAAAATTCCTTTGAGTAATAATTCTGTGCAAAGACGAATTGATGAAATGGCCGGAAACATAGAAGAATCATTGTGCAATCATCTGAGGACTAGTCAATTCTCAATTCAGCTCGATGAGTCCACTTTACCAACTAATGAAGCATTGTTGCTGTCTTACGTGAGGTTTATTAAAGATGAGAAAATATGTGAAGAACTATTGTTTGCTAGAAATTTAGAGACCGATACAAAAGGCGAAACCATATTCAATACATTGGAAAAGTTTTGTGATGAGAAAGAGATTCCCTTGAAAAATATTATATCAGTTGCTACGGATGGCGCTCCGGCTATGACAGGGTGCCATAAAGGCTTCATAGCGTACGTAAAAAATAAAATTCCAGATGTCCTTGCTGTACATTGCGTTATTCATAGACAACATTTGGTTGCTAGAAATTTAAGTGAACGACTATTTCAATCACTGCAATATGTCATCAAAGCAGTCAATAAAATCCGTAACTGCTCTTTGAATGATAGATTATTTCATCAGCTTTGTGTTACTAATGACGAAGATTTCAACCGTTTGTTGTTTCATACCGAAGTTCGTTGGCTATCAAGAGGCAATTGTCTGACTCGATTTTACAACCTGTTTGACTCTGTGATAGAGTTTTTGGAAACTAAAGATACAGAATTGCGCAACAAGCTCATTACATCAAAAAATGATATAGCTTACATGACAGACCTGTATAAATTGTTCAACAACATGAATCTCCAACTGCAAGGCGATGAACTAAACTTAATTAAAACAAAAAATGTCGTTGCTGCTTTCGCAGCCAAACTGCTTCTACACAAAAAGAATATGGGCAGACGTGAGTTTCATAATTTTCCGAATTTATCAGTATCCTGCAGTAACGACGACTTGTTTGCCTACTGCCAACATTTGGAAAAGCTCCACATTGACTTCACCGAACAATACCAGGATATTTTGAACTTGGAAATACCAGACTGGGTGTTGGATCCGTTTTCAAATGTCAACACAGCAATATCACCACATCTGGAAGAAGAACTTATAGAATTGACAACCAACGAGGAAATAAAAATCAAGTTCAAAAATGGCTACCAAGAATTTTGGCTACAAAAACCGATCCCGCAATTGTACCCTGGATTGTGGTCAATCATTCAACGATTCTTGATAGCATTCCCATCGTCATATTTGTGTGAACGTGGATTTAGTGCTGTAGCAACGCTGCTTACTAAAAAGAGAAATCGTTTGCATGTTACCGAACGTGCTGACTTGCGGCTGTTCTTGAGTAAATTGGAACCTGATATCAACAAACTTATTAAACAGCATCAGATTCATCCTTCACATTAGTTTTTATATTAGAATCGATTATGTTTGTTTTATTTTGAATTTTGAATAAAAGATACTTTGTCTGAATACTATAAAGTTGCGTTTCAATAATCATTCTCATTGGCAGGTGTAGCTCGTAAAAGTTAACTTGAGACCTGAGCGCCGTTGTGTACTACCTACTACGCTCAGGTCTCAAGTTAACTCATTCATTCTAAACGAGACTTTTACTATAACCCATAGTAAAAGTCTCGTTTAGAATGAATGTTTAATCTCCGCTAATATAGCTCACAATAATTAATTTAATTTGAAGTTATAGTGGTTTTTGAGTAGGTGAAAAAATGGGGGCGCTAAAAAATAATTTATTCTCAAAGTGGGCAGTAGGCAAAATAAGTTTGGGAACCACTGGTTTAGGGTAATACCTGATGGTAAGTATAACTTTGGAATTGCCCCTCGCTTTAATCTTTTGTTTGGACCAATATCACACATCTCAAAATGTCTCGTACAGACTGTATAATGCTTGTACACATATTTCTTGGCAAGATTAATTAAAGTTTTATTCTTAATAGCTATCATCCATTTTTCAAATAAGTCTGCATACTTCTCAGGATCTGGGAAACTATGTCGAGAGTCTTCCTTACTTGGTACACAGCTAAAAACTGCACACCCTGATTTCCCCATCACTACAAAGAATATACACTATAGAGAATATAGCAGAGAGAGCTATATTACCGAAATGTAGCAAAGATTTAACAAACTCCATACGTTTATATGCAAATTATATACAATTTGATATAAACACTATTTCCTCTTATATACCATATATTACATTCACATGGTAGAATTAAACTAACCTGCTATTTAAATTAAGATTTTATACAATAAAATGTCTTATCGATATATACACTTCTATATACAACACAAATAATAGACACTCAAATACAATATGAATATTACAACACAGTTAACAGAAAATAATACACTCAAACTACATAAACGAAATAAACCATAACCTTGCCTATAACACTAGTAATGAGATTGCTCGCTGCGACCTCTTACGGGAATCAAGAACTTTGACGCGATGACTGTTTCAGTTCGGGTATTTAAGTTTACAATCTATTCTTGTCTATGCTTGTCATTTGAGCTGATTCAGATTCAGGGACAACCAACTGCAAAAGAGAAAAAAATCACAAAAATTGTGTTGTCCTATTTTTAGTTCAGCCATAAAAAATATAATAAATCATCATTGTATTGATATCTGAACTTTATACATATTGTACCATATTGTACAACATTTTGTACAAAATTTTGCAAAGTGTCAAACCCTCTTTCAATTCATAAGGTTCTACAGTCGAAAGCAAAATAAAGTAGACAAGAGATATCGTACTTTGTAAACCTGGCTTTATTTACTTGTCATTAGTGTCAAGTCATTATTCTATGGAATATCAAATAATTATCAAAACATCTTCTACCTGATTAATACGAATCAAAATACTAATTAAAAGACATCATCAAGAACACATCTATTAATATCTGGTTATAGAACCGTTTTTGTTTAAAACTTCTTACAATCTATTTGGAATAGAGTTATAAAGGTTGGTACAATTATTTTGATTTTGATTCTTTCATACTATGTGAACTATTTCTACCAGTTCTTGTCTATTTTGAGATCCTTGATTTAATTTTTTTGATCATTAACTGCCACATATTTTCGATAATATTTAAATCAGGACTTATTGGCAGAAAACCCAACACATTGATATTATTTTCTCTGAACCATGTTTTCACTCTATTCGATGTATGGATGGGACAGATGTTCAAGTGGATATTTTACACGAGTTTGTTTGTGGGTCACATTCAAATTGTTTTTCGGTAGTTTTATAGACCGCAAATTAGCTTCTCTAATTCTTCGTAGGACAGTAAAAACAAAACCCAGAAAGTTATTTACATCAGCTGCATTCACTACTGTAGTAAATGGATTTTCAATAAGCACATTTGTGATATGGCGGTCTTGCTCGTCTGTTAATATTATTTTGCCGTCAGAACCAGAAATTCTACAAATTCTATGCTGATCTCTCATATTTTAATAATTCTAAAAGCTGTGCTTTTATTTATATTATTTCTTTTTGAAACCGTTACTCAAATGTGTAATAACATTTGATATCTTCATTTATGCAAGGCATCTTTATAATAAGCTTAATATCAAGTTTAAGGTTGTCAATTTTGAAAGATAACCAAATGTTGACAAGTAACTTTGAAGACGCTATTACATTAATCATTTTGAGAAAGTCTATGACAGAAATCTGTATTTTTGTCTACTTTTTTTTTGCTTTCGATTGTAGAAAAATGTAATAGGGAATTAACGTTGCGAAACACTTGTTCTCTAGACAAAATTGTAAATACATTCGGAATAATAAAAAAAAGTTATACTATCTTACCTGTTGGTCCAATACCATGTTAAGCATCTTTTGTCCCTTCAATCACATGTTTCTCATACGTGGTATTGGAAAACGTCTTGTGTACGTTCTCATACGTGGTATTAGAATTTGTTTGATACGTGCTATTAGACTCCATCAAAACAAAATGTCTCATCCGTGTATTCAGTTATGTGTGAATAAAATGAGAAATAAATGTTCTTGATACGTGGTATTAGCATCATTGGATACAGCGTCGGAAACAGGTTAGAAAACATTCAAAATCACAATTTCCCTAAAAATTCTCATACGTGGTATTAGAATGAAGGTGTCGATATATATTTGAGTGTAGTGAGGTACTTTGAGAGGTGAATTAAATAGTTAAGTGTGACTTGTTACTTCCTTTCCCCCCTCCGCACGACCAAGCGAAGCGAGGAAGTAGTATTTTATTAATAGCTGTCTTCTTTTGCTCCGTAAGATTAATCCTAAAAACTTAGAAGGATTACAAATAAGGATTAAAAGTAGCAATGTAAAAGAACAAAAAAAGTTGGCGACGGATAAAGTGTATGCAGAGCCATCTATAACTCGTTCAAATCCTGTCCATAAACTATGAACATAACCTCCGTGACATAACCAAACATAAGTTATGCTAACTTGACGTGATCGCTGATTAATAATTCTCAATCCTTCAGCAACGAAAAAGCCTGCATCTATAGAATAGAAACATTGATACGTCATTTAGATATTTTCATTATCTTTAATATATGGGTTACCTAAACTCCTTCGCACGTTGAGTACAAAAATACTATAGTAAAATAATGGAAAAAGTGTTGTACATTACAAATCCACAAACAAATAAAATCTACACTTTAAAAGTAAATGAAGACGATTATAAACGTGGAATAGAAGGTAAATACATGTTTATTTATCTATTTTTGTGTTAAAACTATTCCTTCTGTTAGATGTTACTTTTGCCCAAAGTTTATTGAATCATGCTGACATTTGTAAGTATAACTTTATCGGAAATATGTCGTTTTATGCTAACTACATATATATGTATATATAATTATTAGTTGAAAACGCCACTAAAAAGTTACCGACTTGGAAAACTAACTCAGGTAAAGAAAATTATTTAATGTTGCATTGTATATTAAAGAATAATATATGCCATTAAATTTTAGAACAGAAAGCAGCAGAATACATAGTTTGTTGATAAATGACGCAGGTAAAAATATATTAATTTTAGAGAATGGCAATGGGTATTTATATTCAATTTTTAGGAAAAGCAAGTGAAGATATCCCAAATTTACTAGGGCAAAGGGTAACTGAAGAAACACAGAATCTGCTGATAAATAACTCAGGTAAAATATTGTGATTTTCTATAACATGCTATAAAAAATTCTACACCTATTTTTAGATGAAAACCACACAGGATCGCATTTACCAATAGAAGACGCAGGTGAGGGAACAAGTGGAGACTCCCTTTTGGTCAAATCAAGAAACTCTCTTGTTAATATCTTTATATGGAGATCATATACATGATTTTAACAAAGCAAAGAAAAGAAGGAGTGTGTGGACGATGATAGCTGAAAGAATGGCTTCGCATGGATATAATGTAATTTTTTCATAGCTTTCGCCAATTAAATGATTCTAAATAATGGTATTTTATAGAGACCTGTCAGTAAAATTGAAAGGAAGTGGCATAATTTAATGATGGTTTATCGAAAAATAAAGGACAATAATTCACAAAAACAAACAGGTAAAGGTGCTATATTATATAAATATTTTGAGAAAATTGACGAAATTGTTGGCAATCGACCTGTCAATAGAACAACAGAAACATTATCTGTTGGTGCAACTCCAACACCTATATCAGCACTAAGTGTTGAAAACACTGAAAATTATGAGATAGATTGTGTACAAACTTCAGAACCATCAGAATCTGAAATAGAACAAGTTCCAAGAAAGCGGAAATCCTTAAATCAATTAAACAAGGAGTATATAGACATAAAAAGGAAATATTTTACTGAGAAAGAAGATTCCAAAAAAAAAGGCACATGGAATTACTAAAACTAGAAGAAGAAAAAATTTCAATAGAAAAAAGAAAAATAGATATTCTAGAAAAACTTTTAAAAAGTATGGATAAATAATTTTTGTATTTATACAGAATATATTCATTAAAATTTATTTTTATTGCGGTGTTAGGAATATTTTTTTGTGAAAAAATATTTTTTGCAGAATACCTATGTTCTTTGTTGATAGGAATTTATTTTAATTTTATTTATTATATTTAAAATTGTTGAGATTTAATAAAAAGAATAGAGTTAAAAATATATATACGTTTTATTTTAAAATAAATGTAATATACAAATTATTTTCTCAAAAAAAGTTTAAAAGTTAGTTATCAGAATCATAAAAATTTTCATCAAAAGTGTCATCTGAGGTCAAGCAAATATTATGCAATATGCAACATACAAATGTAGCATTTATTATAAAATTAATTGTGTAGTTACAAAATTTTTGTAATCTTCTAAATCTTTGTTTTAAAAGACCAAACGCATGTTCTACAACCATTCTTGTAGACGAATGGTTATAATTAAAAGATCTTTGCTCGTCAGTCAAATGACCGTCTTTATGTGGTGGCAACAACCATGGCAAAGCAGGGTATGCTGAATCTCCCAGTAAATGATACGTATTATAAAATAAAGTTGCAGGTTGTTCGCTAGATATCTGATATAAATTTGATTTCCGCAGTACTCTAGCATCATGCATGGAACCTGCTTCTCCTATGTAAACGTCTATAAATTGCAAATTATAGGTGGCAACTGCTTGGATTATTATGCTGTGGTATGACTTCCGGTTGTAATAATCTTCTTGATGAAGTCTTGGTCGATTTATACGTATATGGCTGCCATCTATAGCTCCAATCACATTTGTTAACTGTCTCTTTTTATGAAATTCTCTTGAATAAAGAGCTGCTTCATTTTGATTTGGCCACTTAATGTAGTTATGGCTATTCAATATCAGAAATTTAAAATAATCTACAATGCTGTTGTAGCAGCAGCTAGTAGTGATGCCAAAACGGTCAGAAACTTCACGAAATGTTTCAGTATTTGATAAATACCAAACAGTCATCAGTACCACTTTCTCAACAGATACTTTGGGCCATCCGCCTTTTGTGATAGATTTTTGAACCCCATAGTTCTCTAAAACAACATGTTGTAGAAACAAATTACATACATTTGCTTACATAATTACTTACGTATCAATACTGACACTGTGGTTCGGTGCATTCTGAAATGTGACTTAAAATCTAAGTCAGTATACACATTAACTATGTTGTACACATAACTTTTTATGCGAACATGATGTTGTCTGCCTTTATTGAGATCTTCATCGCTCGATGAGCTGTCGTCACTACTTTCTACACTTTTCATTGTTGGAAGTGTTGTCACTATTATATTCTAAAAATACAATAGCTGGTCCAAATTCCAAATACATTTATGTTACCTATCTTACCAAGATTGTTTCTTTCATCAGGATATTCATATTTGATTAAAATATTACTCGCACATAAACTTCAAAAATTCATTCACAAAGGTTATGTTTATTAGTTATATGTCAAATGCCATATTTCCCCCTCTTAAAAACATGAAATTAAGCGGATTGAATCCAAAATTATTTATGATTCAGAGGGGAAAGGGGAAAACTTATCGCGATTAGGTTTTTTGGGGTGGGGAGACACAGAAGAACGTACAAGGATCAAAAATACTTAGTATGATTAATCTTAAGTGAGCAAAAGAAAACGCCTAATATGTAAGTAAAAGGAAAAAAGAGATGAAGAGAGTGTATTGGTTGCACGCGAGCCGAGCGGTTATACGAAGCCGAGCAAGCGAAGTGGCCTCGGCGGAGCGAGTTTAGTTGAGATAAAAAAAGATAAGGAGGGATGGAGAGGGGAATAGGTTAGCGGCGGGAGTAGCTATGACTGTCTAAATATGGGTAAATGTTATGTGATCGAATTAGTGATGCTCATTAATGAGATAATGAGATTCCCACTAAGGAAGATGTGAATTTTTGAAATTTCATTAATGTAACGTTAATGGACATATAATATATCTTTTTATTGAACTTTTGTCGGGGAAAACAATTTCTTTGACCGAATAGGATCCAGGTGTGTGCTAGGTGTGGGCCGCACATGTGCGTGCCTACACACTTAGACATTTTATATGCATTATAAAAGTAGTTAAATGTACAGTATAGACATTCTGTGGACTTAGAATAATTTTAAAAACTTTTCAGACATTTTTGCATTTTTGTGCGCAGCACGTAAAGGACAAATTATTTCGGCGATTTATGTGTTGATTGGCGCGATTTAACTCTGTGTAATTATAGGTTTGTTCCAAGCACGGCACAGTGACGGTCTTGTACATGCGCATTCAAAAAATAACGTTCCAACCGACCAGTGTATCGTACATTGAACGGTAACTAAAATGTTCCAAGCAACTTCGACACCATCCGGTGATCAGTAATTGTACGGTCAAACCAGTACACAGCATCGAGTAGGTATCGCGTGGACTGATATGCGCATTACATATTTAAAATAGTCTCCACGCTTGAATCGCAAATTGAAGTTTGTTGTGTTCACAAAATCTGCATACATACATATATAGATATTAAAAAATGAGCGACATTGAAAGCGACGACTTTTCAGAAATGAGTGACTCTGATGATAGCGATATTCCGTGCGTTCAGGGAGTTACCGCGCTGGAAGCGAATACCGCTAGAGCTTGTGGCTAGCGCCTGAAGTCATTGAACGGGTCACAGTAGTAAATTTAAAAATTGTTGCTTGCAATTTAAAAATTGTTGCTTGCGCATGCGTAATTTTACTACTTCTGAAGAATCACATTCTAACAGCAGCAATATGGCGTTCTGAAGTTTAGGGGAGAAAGGGGGAATAACGGCCACACTTCTTTTTTTCCGAATATCTTGCAAAGTATGCATTCTATAGTGATTTATTAAGAGAATGAAAGTACTTAGAATAGGATTTTGAATAATTTTTGAATAAAAAAATTCTTAAAATTGTATAGTTTGAAACGCTCATACGTATAAGAAAGTCGTGTGGTGGCCACACCTCATTTTTTCTTTTATGATAAACGCGTTTTACGCACATATTTACAAATATTTTCGTTCAGTAAACAACCTTTTAAAAAGGGAAAATAAACATATAATAAAAACACACAATGTTTTTTTATAACTACGCAGGCGAAAAGAATACACAAGTGTAATATATTTTAAAGTAGATATGCTATTTGTAGATACCAGTTTATTAGGGAGACATGAATTTTGAATGTTTGTGTACATATCTAATATATAAAATTCTCGTGTCACAGTGTTTGTCCCAAAACTCCTCCGAAACGGCTTGACCGATTCTTATGAAATTTTGTGCGTATATTCAGCAGGTCTGAGAATAGGACGTAAACTATTTTTCATACCCCTAAGTGATAAGGGTGGTCCACCCCAAAATTTTCTTTTTTGTTTTTTGGACAAAATTTTGTATTTTATTTTTTTAATGATTCGGCATTATAAAATACATACAACCCTAAATTTTCACCCTTCTACCACCAACCCATATTTTTTAATAGCGATATTAGTACTTTAATTATTTTCTACTCTCGGCGGTCGAGCGTTGCGCAGAGGCGATATCATAACCAATGAGATTGCACCTGCGTCTAAGCTCAACTCAAAAGGTCTGATTGTGAGATATTCCAGGCGTTTTATCCGGAATAAATCCGTTAGATCAATAAAGGTATTGGTTAAACTCAAACTTGAACTGACACTTGAACTGACAACTGAGCAATACGCACCAGCTAGGTGGGACAACCCACTTCCCCGCTAGTGACCTCGGTAACGAGGAGTAGGCAGGCGAGCCGAACCTGGCAAGTGAGGCGTAGGGAGCTGTAAGTATCCTACTCCCGGCTAAGGGCACCACCTAGCATAACACCACCCCGGTTAGGGGACTGGCAGCAGAAACTGAGCGGCCAACTCAGTGGACGCTGTCGGCAACGAGCTAGGGCGCTTCTTGAAGCGACCCGATGCCTATCAACAGAACCCCCCCAACATCCCCAGATCCTGGCGGGAAGGGCAACCAGAGTATATCCCCAAGATTTCTGTGGCCCCCTTCCCAAGAGAATATGTCTCAAAGGCCCCCTCAGACCAGGGGAGGATCGACTGGGACAGAAAATGCTGAAACAGAACCAGCACAAATGACCATGGCAGAAATGATCATGGCAAACTACAATGACTTTGTCACATTTGTCGAAAAAGAACTAGACAAAAATGACAGACTACCAAAAGGCTCGAAGGCAGCTCTCAAAGCCAAAGTAGCGGAAATGGCAATGCTTCAAGGCCAACTTGTGGGCTATTGTAAACGAATTGAGCAAGAACTAAAGGAGCTCAAAAAATCGAAACAGGTCTCTCCTATGCCGATGTCCTTTGCGGCAGCAGCTGCAAGAGATATAGAAAAGCAACCAAAAATTACCCAACTAGTCTCGCAGACTAGGCAGCCCTCCACCATCTTCCTGTCAGGTAGAAATAATGAAACACCTAAGCAAATCCAAGAAATCCTGACAAAAGAGGTGTCGCCTGCTAGAGACAAAATTAAAATCAAGGCTATGAGAACAACAACAAAAACAGTAATCTTAGAGACAGAAAGTGAGCAGGATATCGAGAAATTAAGAAATCATAAAGCTCTAAATTCGAAACTAAAGGTGGAAAAGGCTAAGAAAAGAAGGCCGTTAATGATTCTATATGACGTACCTTCCGCAATGGATGAGCAAGCTGTTAAGCCAGCCATATATGATCAAAACTTCGAGGAAAAAATGGATCAAGTCACGTTCAATAACGGATTCAGCATCAGATTCAGGACTGGTCCGCGAAACAAATCCTATGTGCATCTTGTGGCGGAAATGAGCAACCATATTCGAAAAATAATATTGCAACAACGAAAACTCTATGTAGGTTTCTCAGCCATATCGGCAAAAGACTACCTTGTCGTTGCTAAATGCCACACATGCAAAGATCTTGGCCATGTGGCTAAACATTGCACCAAGCCCGAAGTGTGCGACCACTGTGCAGTGGCGGGACACAAACGCGATGCTTGCCCCAAAAAGAATCAACCAGCCACATGCGTGCCCTGTGCAAGAAAGAACAAAAAGTGTACAGGTGATCAGGCAACGTGTACCAGTTACAAGATGATGTTGGAGAGGTTAATTGAACGCACCGATTATGAATAAAAACCCAGAGGTATCAAGCGATCAACCAAAAAACAAATCGCCCTCAAAAATCAAAAGGAATAGGCAAAGAGCATTAGCCTATAAGAACAGAATAGCTGCTCAAAACCAAAGCAAGATCACGCCCGTTGAGGCGGAAAATCAAAATCTACCAAATTTAGCCAAGAAGGGTCTGACCAAGAAACTTAGCTCCTTTACAAAAATCTTTAGGAGCATGTCGTTGGACAGCATACAAGAAATTGTCCCGGCAAAAGAGTCGGAATCTAAAATCGAGCCAGTAGTAATGCAGCCAGTACTGGAAAAGCCTCCTGCACCTAAGGCGGAATCCTGTGAAATTCGAGCAATATATAACAACATTGAGGATGGCATAAAGCTTGCTAGACTAGAGGATGTGCCGATACTAACTGCGGCCTTAAGACATGTTGTCAGGACCACACACCGAAATGGAGAGAAAGTTACCTTTCCGTGCCCTGATGCGGTCGACAGAATATTCCTTAAAAGTAATGGTTTACCGACCGATAGTGATGAACTTATGCTCTTAATCAGAAGAGTATATAACAGGCGAAGCGAAGTTTTCGACCTGGAAACCATCTACTCGGACTTCGTCAAGACGCATGGCCGCTTGGCAATAGATCATACACAGAAATGGCCTCACAGCCACTTCCACACGCGCCACCCCTAAGATTAGGACAACTAAATGTGGCCGGAAGTAGACTTGCGACGTCCGAGGTTCGAAAGCTGGCGGAGGAGATGGGGCTGGACATAGTTTGTTTGCAAGAACCCTACACCACCCAGGGAAAAATCCCGGGAATTCCACCGACAATTCGCACAATAACGCATGGTGAGACACCTAAAACAGCAACAATTGTGTTCAGTCGAGGCATCACCGCCACTAAAATTGAAAGAGCGAGTTCATCACACTGCATAGTGGTAGAAATAATCAGTGCACAGGGTACGTGGATATTGGTTAACCAGTATTTCCAATTCGATGACCCTATCATTAATCATCTGACAAAAACGGAACATGTATGCAACGCATTTCAAGAGACTCCTCTAGTCCTGATGGCTGACGCAAATGCGAAGTCAGTGCTTTGGCATAGCCACACTACAGATGGCAAAGGCGAACAACTCCAACTGCTGATACAGCAACTTGGCCTGGAAGTAGAAAACACACCAGGAGGCCCACCTACATTTGAGGGACGGGCTGGAGCAGCCTCTAATATAGACGTGACTCTCACGAATGCGCGAGCACAAGGGAGGATCACGGGCTGGGAAATAATACAGCATGCCACAGTAAGTGACCATAATCTTATACGCTTCAACATTCAAAATAGCGTAAATGAACACCAGCGCAGCAATCATGGCAGGTCAATGAAATACAATCTAAAACGGGCAGATTGGGACTGGCTTAGAACCCGGCTTGATATCATCATTCCACACCAAGATATATATGATGTGCATGAAAATGCAAAACTTATAAAAAATGCGGTCAAAAAGGCTATGAACGCAGCAATACCAAAAATGACAGACGCAGCCACTACTGTCACATCCTTCTGGACTCCGGGCCTTACTAATAAAAGAGCCGAGGTTAGGAGCCAGCGAAGGAGATATCAGAGGGCACATCCAGATGTGAGACAATATCACCTCGATAATTACAGGCGAGTAAAGGAGGAATATCGAACTCTCCTCGAACAGCAAAAAGAAAAAAGTTGGAATGACTTCATCAGGAGGCATTTGGACCTGGATGTGTGGGGCAATCCTTACAGGATGGTTACCGAAAAAGTTAGGGTTCCGACTCTGTTCTCTACCCTTAAAAGGGAAGATGGTACAGAGACAACAGGATGGAGACAATCTGTAAAGCTGCTTCTCCACACCTTATTGCCAGACGATAAGGTGGATAGCGAGACGCAGCAGCAAGCAATTCTCAGACATGATGTAGTAACACTACCCAATAACAACTATCACGTAGCGCCTTTTCGGAAGCCGAGGTAAAGGAAGTAATCAAACAACTCAAGAATAGAAAAGCTCCAGGCCCAGACAACATCCCATCTGAGGTCCTTAAAGCAACAGCAAATATTATAGCTCCACACCTGGTCCGCCTTTATAATGAATGTTTGAATCAGGGAAAGTTCCCAAAAATATGGAAACAAGCTGAAGTCGTAATTATCAAGAAAGGGCTTGAAAGAGAAAACACCGACCCCAAATCATATAGACCTATATGCCTGCTGGATAACCTAGGCAAGATACTTGAAAAACTCCTGTGCAGCCGCTTGCAACAACATCGGCAAGACACGGGCACTATGCATAGTGGGCAGTATGCATATAGAAAAGGCAGGTCCCCAGAAGACGCGATGAATGCGATGATGCGGGCCGTAGAAAACACAGATGAAAAATATGCGATCGGCCTCTTTGTGGACATCTCCGGCGCCTTTGATAACCTATGGTGGCCGGCTCTGTATAACAGACTTCGTCAGATAAACTGTCCTGTATCACTTTACAAGTGTATTAGAAGTTACTGCCAGGACAGGTACGTAAACATCTCATGTACAAATGAACAAATATCAAAGCGAATGACGAAGGGGTGTCCACAGGGATCCGTCTGCGGTCCGATCCTCTGGGACCTCATGATGGAGGATCTTCTGCAACAACTTGACATCTTGGATGAGCTGGAGGCGAGCTTTGCGTATGCTGATGACCTTCTACTAATTGTTACAGCAAACAGTAGGGCAGAACTTGAACTGAAAACTGCGCTAGTGACACAACAACTCGCAAACTGGTGCAGCGCTGCCAAGCTGGCTATATCAGCAACGAAGACCACCTACGCAATGCTCAAAGGCGACTTCCAGAGAGATCCCATTATTAGGTACGACGGCAGAACAATCAGACGAAGCACGACTGTCAAGTACCTGGGAATCCACATCGGAGAAAGGCTTTTCTTCCTGTCGCATATCGAACAAACCTGTCAAAAGGCAACTGCCGCGATGCAGAAGATCGCTCGACTAGCGGCTGGACAATACAAAATCCAATTAAGACATGTCCAAATATACTGGTAGGTTTTCTGGTAACGCAACGATTGTATAGCGCATGTATCAGTCCCCACAACTGAACGACTACGTATATGTACTCCCCTCCGTTAACCAGAGCGGTGGTAGTAGTAAGAAGCGTATCGACTCATTTCATTTCAATACAGTGAGACGCTTGGGTAATATTCTACGTATAAGGGGATGTATTTATTGCACATGCTTTTAATTACTGCATTAGATATGCGACAAAAACAAACGTTGGAATCGTAAATATCAACAAGTTTAGCAACAGATGAAATTAATATAATTCGTATGAGCTATTGCACTAAAAAACTATTTTATATACAGAAAAAAAAACCATATTCTTTTAAATAAAAAAAAATGCTTTCTCATAAATATGTCAGATAAAATTATAGAACAATATGTAAACTAAAATAAAATTCGTTGAAAACGTTAAAGTAAAAGTATAAAACACTATTAGATTCTTGGCAATTATTTAAATAAACGGCTCAAAAATATTTCCATACTGGGCCAAACAATATCCTAAGCGATTATAAAAATTGGTTCGAACAGCACTTAAAGTTTCTGGGGTGATGCTATTAGAAACCGCAATAATTTTGTTTCTAAGTTCTTCCAAGCTAGCTGGATTTTCATGCGTATAGATAGATTCCTTTAAATAACCCCAATAAAAGAAATCTAAAGGTGCCAGGTCAGGAGAACGAGGAGGCCAAGATAGAGTTTCGGAAGTTGTACCAATCCAGCGATTAGGAAATTGTTCGTTTAAAAAATTTTTGACGACTAATGAATTGTGCGCTGGACACCCATCCTGTTGAAAGTATATCGTATTAAAATCAATATCGGGAAACTGTCTTAGATGAGGAAGGACCTGGTTTTGCAGAAGTTCTAAATATTTGGCAGAATTCAAAGCGCCGTCAATGAAAAAAGGTCCTATAATACGATTACCCAACAAGCCAGCCCAAAGATTTAACTTTCGCCGTACTTGGGTACTAGACGCAACACTACGATGCTCGTTGACCTGACTCCAGTACCTAATCGCTGACGGATTATGATTTCCAACTTCCCAAAAAGAAGCCTCATCACTAAATAAAATACGGTTTAAGAAATCATTTTCCGCATGAATTTTGTCTAAAATTTTCTCAGAAAACTGCATCCTTCTAAAAGCATCACCATCAAATAATTCTTGACGTTTTGATAGTTTATAACTTTTATAGCCATTCTTTTTTAATATTAGCTTCACAGACGACGGGGATATGTTTAAGTCAGTAGCAATACGATTTGATGATAATCGTGAGTCATTCGCTGCTGACGCCAATACAAGTTCACAAATATTTTCAGAAATCTTGCGGCTGGGATAGGACTTCGGTTTGTTATCAACAGTGCCGGTTTCATTAAATTTATTTTTTAAACGAAGAATCGTTGTTTTGTTTGGTATTGGCCTGTTTGGATAGTTTACGCTAAAAAGGTCACATACTTGTTGTAAACTATTACCCATGTGATGCCATTGTAACATCGCAACTTTTTCTTCCGTCGTGTAAGTTGGCATTTTGTATTAATTGCGCTCCGTTGATCTATATCCCACCGCAGACCAAATAATACTAGCGTTACCGGATACTACAGCCGTTCGCGTCGGGGAATACGATAACTGTAGCGAGTGATAGTGGGGACTTGGACACTCCTCTGTCGTTGCTTCACCCGAAAACTTACCGGTATATGAATGTGACTGGAGCGTACCGCACAACATCAGCGGAGGCCCTACAGATCATGGCAGGAGTCCTGCCCATGGATCTGGAGGTCCTAAAAAGAGCGGCTGAATATTGGTTGCGCCACGACGAACCGCGAAAAGTTGAGGCACTCCTTGGCAGTCCGGCAGTGACAAAAACTGAGATCCGCCAATACATCCTCAGAATGTGGCAGGACAGATGGGACGCCTCTCCAAAAGGTAGAAGAGCCTATGAATACCTACCAAGCATCATGGAGAGGAAACAAATGAAACACTTTGTTCCCTCTCGGGGCTTAATCCAATTTCTGACGGGCCACGGTCCTTTTCCGCAATACAGGCGAGTGGGTTTCAGACCAAATAGCGAATGTGAATGCGGCATGGAGGGAACACCGGAACACGTCCTATTTCACTGCCAACAGCTGCGGGGAGTTGCGGACGGAGAGAGGGCTCTGCTACAAAACATCAATATTGCAGAGTTCCTCAGGGACCCCGACGCCTTCGCCACACTAGATACCATGGCTCATAAAATAACAACAGAACTCCTAAGAAGGTACCGAGAACTGCAAGACATCTAGTATCTTCAACCACCTTCAAATATTATCCAAATCAACTGAGTATTAACCGACAAGACATGTAGAAAACACCAGTGTTTTTTGCACGTACTACCCGGATATGACACACCACCATAAAATGAACATCCAGTCCTGACCCGGAAGGACCAGGTATTCCTGGAGAAGGGGAATCCAGTCCCATTTTGGGGCTGTGACCGGCCTCCGGAAGACATCTCCGGCCGTCTGGGGTAAGGACGCACGAACTGCATGCGTTCCACTTAAGCATGCTAAATATATACCAACACCTATGACACTACAGTGCATGTAAAAAACAAACCAAGCATGTTACATTTAGTTTGTAGGTTAGTTAGTAAGTTAGTTAGTAAGTTAGTAGTTTAGGGTCTTCAACCGCATGTTCGCTTGCTTTATTCAGTTAGAGTGAAAACATTTAGAGAATATCACATACGTCATATTGCGCTATGAACGTACTAGAGTTGGGTGAGTTCATTATATCCCATCCGATCCAGTTTAGGGGTGTTTGTACAACAACAGCGCGGCGCTTACGATTACGTTATATGTATTGGTGTTTGTTTTGTTGTTGGTTCTTTGTATTTAGTATAATTTTGTTCTTTAAATATTTGTCTCTATCAAGACACTTGAAAATATTTCTATATTATTCGATCTGTTTAAATTTTACAACTATGAAGTTTATAAAAAATCACCCTCACACCTCTGCCCTTATTCAGCTACGCCGCTGGCACTTTTTCTTCGCGCAGCTTTATGATGACGTATGTGATATTCTCTAAGGGCGCATTCGTTTACGCAGGGCTGCTCGGCATCCCAGCAGACATCGGTTTTTTTATTATGTTGTCAGTCCGTAGCGCCTTCGTTTACTCAAACTGCGTAGCATCCCTGCACAGGGCTGCCGGCAATTGTTGCAGGCATTTTATAGTGGATGCTGCAGGGTTGTTCTGTTGTTCTAAATATATATGAATGTAGTTGCACGCGGTTCCTACATATATTCACGAATATAAAATACATCTCTTAGGAGTCCAGTACCCATAACTGGCTACATCGGTGATTTATGAGTTACGTCGAAATGGATGCATTTATGTGCCCCGTATGCAATTTTACTCATGACGATATTGCCGTAGTCTGCAGGCACGTGGAAACTTGCGGTAAGTACTTTTATTGTATGTTGAACTATAATACAATTAAGTTTATGCCTTCACGTTTCAGAAACGTTAACCACCACCGACACTTCTGAAATTGAGCAAGAGGGAGAGTATGGAAAAGTATGGTCTTCAAAACAAACACGATTATTTATTAATATTAGAAGTAAAATGAATACACAATTTGATAACCCGGTCTATTCCAAGGCTAAATTGTGGAACATTACATATTAGGCAGGAAATGGCTAAATTTAAATACAAGGTATCTGGAAATGAGTTGAATAATAAATGAAAAAATCTGTTAGTTACATATAAAAGAAATTTACAAAAAAAGAATACTTCTGGCGAGTCAAAAATTACATGGGAGCATTTTAGTTCACTAAATGAAATTCTTGGAAGCAAGAAGACAACAAATCCTCCGCAACAATTATTAGAGGCAACCTTAACCACTGAAGAGAATGTGCTTAAGGCTAATAAAGAAACTGCTAAAATAACAGAAGTCGTAGAAACATCTGCACCTTCAGAAGAAATTAAATTAATTGATGCCAATATTAAAAGAAAAAGGGAATATGTGGAGAGCGATCAAAGTGAGAATGACGTGGAAAAAAATATCGTCAAAAAAAAGGTAAAACAGAATGATGGACAAATATTAATAAATCTCTTGAAAGAAAGAAATGAATACGATAAAGAACAAGAAGCAAGAGAAAAAAAAGCAGATAAGAAAAGATTTGAGAAAATGTTGCAAATTGAACAAGAAAGAAATGGAATTTTAAAAGATTTAGCTTCATCTATCAATAATCTTTTAGAGAATATTACCAAATAAATTAAATACATATATTACCGTTTATTTTGTATTAATTTAATGTTTTATTTAGATATTTGTTATACACTGCTCCAATAAATTAACGCACCACTTATTATAAATAAAAAAATATAGATTATTTTATTTCCGATTTTTAATAGTTGGTATTATTTGTAAGCAACATCATTTCTAACCTTAACTTATTTGACATTTGTTGTCATATTTTCAGGACTTAAGTTAAAAGTGCACACTTAACTGAAGTAAGGAATTTTGGGACATTTAAATTTTGATTTAACTGTTGTATTAAAAGTGTTTCCCTTTGTGAAACAATTTATTCGTTTATTTCTTTTACTGGTGTGGTATTATGCAACGAGAAACACGAAACTTAACAAGGGAAGAATGCGCTCAAGCAGTGATTTTACAGGAAGAAGGTTACAGTTACCGCAGAATTGGAGAAAGGTATGGTGTGTCGCATACAACGATATCACGGATAATTGGACGATATAGGGAGACTGGTAATCATTCTCGAAGACGTGGCCAAGGAAGACATCGTGCAACAACGCGTGTACATGACCGTTTTGTAAGACTTTGTGCATTAAGGCAACGGTTTGTTACATGTAGAATGCTGCAGGCTCAGCTCCGGGAGGTACATGGTTTGGAAATTTGCACGGAAACAGTTCGCAAACGTCTTCGGGAAGATGATTTATTATGTCGTATTCCGGCGCGTTGTCCGATGTTGACTGTACATCACCGTAGAGATCGTCTAAATTTTGCCAGAAATCACGTCAACTGGTTGGAGGACAATTGGACCCGAATTTTGTTTACAGACGAATCCAGGTTTTGTCTGCACAACTGCGACAGACGTATTCGTGTATACCGACGTCCAAATGAACGCTATGCGTAATGCAATATTACAAATACCACGTTATTTGGTGGCGGATCTCTAATGGTTTGGGGGGGGGGGGTATATCTTTGACAGGTCGCACGGACTTGGTGGTATTAAATAACATAACTTTAAACGCTGATCGCTACATAACAGACATTCTGGAAGATCATGTTATGCCATTTGCACCTTACGTCGGCCCAAATTTCATGCTAATGCATGATAATGCTCGAGTGCATACTGCTCGGATAGTCAGAAATTATCTTCAAGAGGTCGGAATCAATACAATCGAATGGCCAGCAAGAAGTGCGGATCTTAACCCTATCGAGCACATCTGGGACATGCTTTCTAGACGGCTGCGAAACTTTCCACACCCAGCCAATAACCTGGAGGAAGTAGGAAGGCGGCTTGTGGAAATATGGGACGGATTGGATCAAAACGATATAAGGTCGAAATACTCAATATTAAATGTAACTAAATGTTAAAAAAAAAAAAAAAAAACTAAGACTTACAGTTTATGTAATTAAATTTCAATTTCCTTATTTATTTTTTAAGAATTTTTTATGTTGTGTTCACTTTTTTCTACTAATCAAATGACAAGAAATAAAAAATATATATATTTACTCATTGTAGAATTTTTTTCAAAAATATAGCATGGTGCGTTAATTTATTGGAGCAGTGTATATATAATCAGAATAATTTATTACTTTTATAATATAAGAATTACAATTATTTTAAGAGAAAATATTTATGAAAATAAAAATACAAATTATGTGAAATAGGTTTATTTCTTATATGTAAAATACAGAAGGTTAACACTACAAAATTTCTAATATTGTGTTTCTCTTTAACATAGCATTTGGATTTCTTATACCTTCAACTATATTATTATTGATGAAGGGTGTATTATCATACTCGATTTCAATGTTTTCCGGAGTATCTTCATTGTTTTGGATGCAAATATTGTGCAGTAAACAGGCAAATTTTATAACTTTTGCAATATCGTTAATTTTAAACATATATAAATATTTGAGACGTCTAAACCTACCCAACAAAATGCCAAATGCTCTTTCAATAACTACTCTTTTAGAGCTTAATAATCTGTTAAATTTCTTTTGCTGGTTGGTTAGATGTCCATTATCTCTAAATGGTCTCATTAAATATGTTTGAAGTGTGTACGCTGAATCTCCAATGAGATGAAAATCACTAGGAACTAATAGTTCATTATTTCGGAATAATCTACCTATTGGCTATTGATCCATACCCACTGATCGTGAGATGATCCTGGCCATCCAACAAACACATCTAAAAATCTTAATTTTGCATCACATATTCCTTGCAAAATTACGGAATAATAACCTTTTCTATTGTAGTAGCAGGGTGCATCATTTAATGGTTTAGAAATTTCTATGTGTGCACAGTCAGCAGCACCTAATACATTGGGAAACCCTTCGTTATGGTACATATTATTAAATTCACTTACAGTCTTCCTTATTTCTGCAGGATGTCGAGGTCATGTACTGTTACATGTGTTATTAACAACATCAATAACTTTAACAAAAATAACATGGCAGGTAGACTGTGATACTCCAAATCTAAACCAAAATAATTGTAAATTTTGTTTCATATATTTAAATTTCGAATGTAAACAATGATTTACCTATCAGACACTCCTCGAAAAGATTCTTGATTAGAAATAATCCATAGACTCATTAATAACATTGCCTCATGCGATACTGCTGGATGTCCTCCACATATATTCCCTCTTCTCTGCTCCAAAACTGGTGACACTTTATCAAGAAGTACCTGAAATGAATGTAATAACGTAATATTGATTTTAAAATAAACATTGCATTTCTTCTTACTTGAAATGCTGTCCTTGTCAACCTGAAATGACTACGAAAGGTTTCAAAATTATATGAATATATAGTATTCAAATAGTTATAAATTGTAGAATTTCTTTTATTGCTTCTCAGTAGAATTCCGGAAATATAATGTATTATCGGAGATTTACGTTTTCTAGTTTTGGAGTACTTTTTAAATATAGTTCGCGACATTTCGCCAGTAACAATAATTAATGTTAATTGTGTTGCTACTCGAACAATATTTGAGCTTGTCATAATGAATATACAAACAATCTAACCTTCAAACATTTAAGAATTATAGCAGTAATGTTTTTTTAATACAGCAGCCCTGCACAGATGTCACGTGATACCTGCGCAGGACTGCGATACCACCGCTGCGTAAACGAATGCGCCCTAAATGTTTTCACTCTAGCACTCGATCAGTTATACCCGCCAGGCGTCTACAGGTGTCACTTCTCACCCCGTAAACAGCACAGAGTAGGGATGAGAATGAAGCCGGTCTCCTGTTAGAAATTTATTAGTTAAGATAATAAAAGTACAATGAATTCAAAAAATTAATGTTTGGTGTTTTGTTATTTTTATAGACCGTCATCGTTCACAGCGTTCCATTCCCCTTTCATATACGACATCCCCACACACTTACAATAAGTTACTTATTTTTTATTAGACTACCAAAATATTCACTAGAAATAATTTATATGGCAAAACAACGTTTGCAGGGTCAGCTAGTTAGATTATAAAATTTAGATTTAGATTTAATTTAAAACGAACATTTGAAAATTTGTAAAATTTTGATTCTAAAAGTAAATTAAGACTAATTGGTGTAGATTGAGAAGGACATCAGCGGATAACCTGGGAACTAGATTAGTGACGTGATTTTACAGAGTAAAGGCTCCCTCAAACCAGCGCGGAAAATTCGCAGCACCTGCGAAAGTTCGGTCCGCTTTCGATTCGCATAATATTGTTTCCATTGCGGTAAATATACAAGCTCAGACACGTACGATCTTTTTCGTTTAGACTGCGAATTGTCTGCGTATTTATTCGCACGGAATCTTATTTCGCAATTGACTGCGTTTTTTCTCGGATTCGCAGTAGTTTCGTAGTGTATGTAAATATGAAATGAAAATGGAAAAAATTATTGAATTAGTTCGAAAGTATTCCATACTGTACGACCTTTCTCATGAAGATTATAAGAATATCCGTAAAAAGGATAAGGTTTAGAGTAAAATAAGAGAAGAAATAGGCGAAAATAGTAAGTACTTACTATTTATTGTGTTCACATGTTTGGTTAGGTTATATCAACTAGAATTAAAAATAAATAATCATAGCAATATTATATTTCGTGTATTAGGCCAAACCCAATTACTTTATTGTAAAAAAACATTCTTCATAGGCCTGAATTAAAAAAAGTGACAAATTTTTTGTTCGTAAGAAATTATGTAAGATGCATGCAGTTTTCACAATAAGAATGGTAGTATCAACTTTCGTTTCCATTGGTCTATAAAATATACGCCATTTTTGTGCTAATATACCGAAAGCATTCTCTACCACTCTTCTGGCTCTACACAGTCTTACATTGTAATTTTCCTTGAAAACATCTGTTTTACTTTGCTTATATGGGGAGGGCCTTAACAAATATGGTTTTAGTGCAAACGCTTCATCTCCAATTATGACATGAGGAGAAGGTTCATTTTGTCCTGGGAGATTTTTTGGCTCAGGCACATTCATTAAATTTGTTTCAAATCTCCTTCACATGTTGGAAGCTTCGAAAATTCCACCATCACTATTTTTACCGAAACCGCCAATGTCAACTGAAATAAATCTATAGCCCGGGGCAACAATAGCCATTAATACTATTGAAAACTTGTTTAAATAGCACCAATAATTAGATCCAGTTTTATTTGGACACTTGATAGTAACATGCTTTCCATCGATGTTGCCTATACAATTCGGGAATTGCCATGTAGTTCTAAAGCCTTCTTCAGATTTTCTCCATATTTCTGTAGTGGGTTCGGGTAAATATGTATGTTGTAAACGTGTACATAAAGCTGCACAAACTTGTGCAACTATGGCACTTACAGTCGTAAAGTCTAAAACTATGGCCAATTGTATAAAATGTATCTCCTGTAGCCAGATACCTAAAAAGAATTTTATTTTAGGTGAAGATATTAAAAAAAAATGAAGGAATCTGCGATATACTTATGCCAAGTATATTAGAACCAACAAAACTAAAACGGGACAGGCTGCAACTAATACAAAAAAATGGATATGGGCAGATCACATGGAAGCATTCAAACCATTTTTAAATTTTGCTAAAACTACATCTAATGTCAGCGATATCTACTCACATGAATCTACAGCAATGACAAATATGGAGCCGCCTAAAAGCCTAGAAATGGTTGAAATTTCCGATTCCGAACAAACGAATTGCACCGAAAATTTACAAGAAACACAGTCAGGTAATTCTCAAACGCCGAATACGGATTTCATTCAGGTTCAACCCTCAGTACTGACACCTACATCAAGTGCTGCTCCTAGAGGTACCCCTGGGCTTAATACTCCAGTTATACCCAAAGCAAACAGAAAACGCAACTCTGAGCCATCGACTTCTGTGAAAGATATGATAGCTTATTTTGAAAGTAAAAAAGAAATCCTACGTATGATGCAACTGACCAACTTTTTTTGGCTCACGCATGTACGTACGATAAAAACCGTCTCTCCCAGAAGACAAATTGAGTCGAAGATGAAAATTGCGCAGGTCATCATGGAACAGGAGCTGCTTCAATTAGAGGAAAGTTCTTCAAACACCCATCAATCTAGACCTGCAAGTACAGATACTTATCCCAACATCTCTTCCGTCGAAAGTATTTCAGTTGCATCGTTAGGTTCTCCAGACTATGCTGAATGGTCCAGACAATTGGAAACGTCTAAGCACCATAACAGAACTTCTAACACCAGCTATATTACTCTAACCAACCTAACGCACGATGTCAGAAACTAATATAAGTAAGTACATTTACTATAGTCTATTTTTTAATTAGGAGGAGTGTTTTTAATTTGAAGCGCCAAAAAGGAGGCTTGCTATTTGTCAGTTTTCGGGAAGAATTACAGTATGGAAATTTTACATGTTTACGGCCGCCATACTGTTACAACAGCTGTTGTTGTATACATCGTTAATTTTGTCAGTGCGTTTCTGTTCAATTTTTTTCGTTCAATTTGCGTTATAATAGTTAAATAGTTCTTTTAAGAACTGAATCGACTGATATGCTCTCCGTGTGAGGATTACTGCTATTGTCGCAAGAATATCGAATATGATAGGTTAGTATTATAATACATTACCATCATTAGGAATATATTATTATGTTATCTTGTTTTTAAGAGTAGCACGGTCTACTGTCTATCGTACCATAAAAGAATATAAGCAGAAAGGACACGTTATCCCACCCAAGCAAAGTTCTGGAAGACACTCTTTAATTGCTGATTATGGTGAAACCGTCAAGAATTTTATAAGGCGAATAATTCACAATTTTTTTATAAAAATGAGCTTCCTACACTTGATAAAGTGCTGAATGAAATCAAACAGCGTGATGATTTGCCACAGATGAGCCGTTCAACATTATACAAATTGTTGAAAATGATACACTTTAGGTCAGTGCCAATGTTCTAATTAATATGCAAAAAAAATTAAGTATGTAAGTACTCAAATTTATATTTTACATACTTTGATATGTTAGAATAAATATGATATATTATTGTAGGTATATGAAGAGAAATCGAAAGTGTTTTGATAGAACGTGATGATATAATTAGGTGGAGAAGAAGATATTTGATGACAATTAAAGATTATCATCGTCAAAATCGGCCAATTTATTATTTAGATGAAACATGGCTAAACGAAGGTCATACCAACCAAAGAGTTTGGGTAGATGGCAATATAAGAAGTCGAAGGATACTTTTACTAAAAGCAATCCAGAATATCACTACGGACAATTGGAAGAAATTTGTACGCCATGTGATTAATGAAGAAAGAAGAATGTGTGAGTTACATGGGTTGGTCGATGATACAATATAATCGAATCATTTATTATTCCAGTTCAAGTGAAATGGAAAGTGATAGTGAATAATTATTATAAATTGTTACTGTTTCATATGTATATGCTATAATTAACATCTGTATAAATTGTTGTTCACTTGTATATAATAATAAAAAATAGTGAATAATTATATAGTTGTTTTATATGTATATGCTATAATTAATATTTGTCTAAATTTTTGTTCGCTTGTAAATAATCATATAAGAGTAAGAACCATCTGTGTTTTCTTTTTAAATTTGAAAATATACAAATCACCTTTAAAACTTTTGATTTAAGCATTTCACTTACGATGATGATTCCTTTTTATTTCAAATTAAAAATATCTAATTTTTTAAATGAATTTTTAATTTATTACTTGACTACAATTTATATGTATTAAAATCGTCGCTAGTTTTAAAACTGCCGCCAAAAAGGAATTTTTCAAAATTCCATTGTGTAAACGCGCCTTTTCATTTTACTCCTCCGAATTAAAAAATAGACTATAAATACTTATGACTGTATTTTTTTATTAATAAAATGCTTTATTTTCTTATTCTCATGACTGTTTTTGTATTAAATTGATGATATTAAATAAATACCAAATTGTTTGTCGTTTTACCTTAATGTTATGGCTAATCGTTCTTCGGGTGAAACAGCTTCTCGATAATTTGTATCTGATTTTCGAATATCATTTGCTATAAGGTGTAAAAGTTCATCGAAACAATTTATTGTCATTCTAAAATAAATATAAAATCGTTTTTCGTCTTTTCGTAATTGCGGCATTAATGTATAAAATTCCCCAAATTGTCGTCTTTCTTGATTAATATCGTGAACCCATTTTCTTTTCTTCCTAAGGTTAGATTCACAATATGTTCAACTGATTTATTTCTAAATAATAACAATTTTACCTTAAATTGTCTTCTTCAAGTACAAGCAACACCAGTGCTTCTTCTTCATCTGATGACGTATACATTTTTTCCTGGATAATAAGTGTTTGTTTTTCGTTTGCAGCAACAGCATGCAACCTTTACGATATCGGTTGAAAATATGACGCAGAGAAAAAAGTATTGAGAACGGCCACTTAACCTTAACATTTTGGTTCGCGTATGTGGCACCATCTAACCCACTGACACAGAACTATACAAGGAAACTACTACTTTATAGGTGGTTAACACGACTAACCGCGAAATTCAAAATATACTGTACTAGAGTGGGGGAAATTTGCTTTCTTTACCTATTTTCAAATCTAAACTAATATGTGTATATAAATTTACACTAAGATACGCAAATATTCCAACACACATCTAGTCATTCAGAAATATCAGAAATTTATGATAAAAGTTTAATCTCTACATTTATTCGTTAACCCTCGTATATTGAATTTTATAAAATCTTTTATGTAACCTATTTATTATGCCCAAACACTAACACAGATATTTGTTCTAGATACTTTTTATATTCTCAATAATTAATTCAAACGATTTAATTTTAATAATATAATCTTTCTTTTTGTATTCATATCACGTCATCTATCTCTAATTTTTAGAACACTACAACCTTTCTAATAAAAATAATTCTATGTACTATGTTGGTACAATAGTTCTCTTCAAGCTAAGGTAAATTATTATTTTCTGGATATGATTTATATTATTTATGTCTTTTAAATTTAATATTTCCACCTATTATACTAATAATGCTATCATATCAATTATTTTATACACCTTTTGTCCAAAACTTTATCATGTAAGTACTATAAACAAATTACCAATACCCAAGGTATGTATCTGACAGTTTTTATATTTTTTTAGGTTAAATGTACCAAATAATATTTTACTACAAATGAATCTACCACTTGTTGGTCTCTAATCCTTCGTATTAAAAAGAATGTTCAAAATATAATACATTTATTTACAATCTACATTATGAAAAGGAATATGGAACATTTCCACTAAATATTTGGAAGTACAGAGAATACTAAAAACGTAAACTTGTTTAAGTTCGTAATAAACTGTAAATCATTATATTCATGTATAAGTATGCTCTTTATAAAGGTAAGATTTTAATTGTAATTTTTTATTCAAACGAAATAGTATACCTATAAATACATATACCCCAAACTATTAGATTTACGTAATCTTTCGTATGCATATAGCATGAATTATTTATTTTGTGCCACCTTAATATCGTGAAAATAGTGAATTTAAATTATTAGATTACATAATAAATTCATCACATTGAATCATATACTCAAATTTACATGGATATTTGATTATTTCTGTACTAATAAACTTTAAATAGAAATCAAATTAAAATATACAACCTCCTTATAAATTATTTCTTTATGTCCAATACTTCTTCCTTGGATTTATATGATTCTGTTTACAGCACTGGAATTAAGTTAATGTAAACTGCTTGCAAAGAATCCCACGGCAGAAGTATCCTCGTCCTCTTGAAGTTACTGATGATCCAACACTTATCCCCTTCTGTTTTAGATATGGTAAGTAAATTATTCGTTCTTCTTGTTTGAATGGTGTAATTAATTCCTTTCCTGTTCTTGTATGTTACTAGTGTAGACTTTTCGTGTTCAGCACCCCTAGATGTATTCCAACTGTGTCTCTTCGCACTTGACGATAACAACTGGACTCCTTGTATTTACTGGTTGGAATAAAAAGACATCAATGGTAGGTTAATTTATGCCGATCCTCTTCTAATCCCGGATGTAAATTGACGTATCACCTCTCGGACTGGAATCTATTATTTTTTTATAACTTCTCACCGGATTTATTTGGTAAGTTTATACAATTATTCTTCTATTATTTATTATTCTTCTTTACAATCCTCCCGTTTTCTTCACTTCTAATGGTACCAAATGATAGTACGTAAATTATATATGAGATCTCCAATATACCCTAAAATTAAACACTCACTCCACTTTTACCGATAGCAAATATCTTATAGCACGCTATAAATTGCTTAATTAATTGTGAAAACTACTTTTACAGCTTTAAAGAAAGATTTTTCCGCGAAAGAAAAACGATTAATCTTTTCACTCCGAAAAAATTATAATAATCCCATTTGTTTTTTTTAATTCCCTTGGAGATGTATCCTTTTATTTCTATCAACCAATTGCTTTATTCCAAATTCAAAACCTATTCAATTTAAGATCTCTTTTCCTCTTGACAACATTAAATACTCATACAAATTTATGCAATCTATTATTTTAAATTCTTTACCGATTTATATCACTATTTCCACATATTTTAAATACCTCAATACCTATTTCTACTATTTCATTTTTCAACTGTCAAAACTGACAGATCCCAAATTTGAATTATACCGCGTAAACTTCTTTACCTTTTAACTTATACGTGTTACAACATTTACCATTTCTTAACTTTTCTTATACAAATATGTACATTAAACAAGTTTTTACAAATTCATATTAACATTTCAAAATTTCAAATTATTTTCTTTAAATTTTCTACTTTCAGAATATGGTGGAAAATAAATCTACAATGGACCTGATCAACGTCCTCCCACATAAGATATAATTATTTTAGTATACTATTTCTCTATCAAAACCCAATAAATAATATAGTAAGAAATAAATACAAAAACTCTTCTATTTTATTATGTAGAATATTTTAATTTACAGTTTTTTTTAAAGTATACCTAAGGTAACTACATAAATTTAAATTATAAGCATTTATATATTAATTGAGTAGTTATCATACATAAGATAACTATCTCAATACCTACATTATTGTTCTCTTGTTAAAATTAAAGCCGGTTTGCACCGCTTAGATTAAATATCTCCTAACACTTAAAATACAGAACGGAATATACATTTTGCACTGTAACAGTGTTAAGAGGTATTTAATCTAAGCGGTGCAAACGGGAATAAATTAACCAATAATAATAACAAAACAAGTTTACAAAATAAAATATTATATTTATAAAGCATATTACAAAATAGAACTTAAATAGTAAACGGAGTTAAGGCAGTTAACCTCATTATTTACTAATAGCGTTTTCTAATGGCAGCACAAGTTTTGCCCTCAAATTGCACTAGAGTGCAGACTAAAACTGAGACAGTGCATATTCATTAGAACATAAATCGTGGTTGTCAAAATTCCTTACATAACCTTTTTTAACACACATTTTGAAAAAGTTATACACGATGGATACATATTATATTATTGAAACGAGTAATGAGTAAGTAATAAAAACATATATACAAGTATGAGGGATAATTTAATATAAAATTTGATTTAGTGATGTTACATCTTACTCTGCAAGACCAAGCAACCACAGAGCCAGTTTCTCACAGTAATAAGGCAGGTATGAAATATGTTTATATGTATTTTTAATGTGCTATGTACTTTTTTGCATGTATTGTAGAGTGGGGTACTGAAGAAACAAAATATATGCTCCAGCAGTATGAGACGTATATAAAGCAAGTAGGTAAAAAATGTATGTGGACACGTATTGCTGAAGAGATAAATGAAATATTTTGTTTAAACCGTACACAGATACAAGTAGAAAACAGATATAAAACTGTTCTAAAAAGGAAAAAAGAAGCCATTGAAAATAATACTACCAGTGGTTGCAGCAGAATGGATGTACCATTTGAAGAAGAACTGACAAAAATTAGTTCACTTGATGACAGCATACAACCAGAAATTTTAAGAAGTGCTAATAATGTCCGTGTTGGAAAACTTGTCAGCACAACAGAAAGTAGTTGTAGCTCAAATATTTCTACAGATACAGATGATATGCAATTGAAACCTAAAAAACGGAAATTAAGTTTAGCAGAAGTGATTATGGAAACAGCTAAAATCAAAGAAGAGAATAAAGAACGCAGGCATAAAGAAAAAATGGAATTGTTGAAACAATACTTAAACAAAGATTAAAAAACATTCCATTGTAAAACATGAAATTTATTTTTTATGTGTAAAGCTTTCAATAGCTATTTGCCAAAATTCTATCTTAAGTTCCAGGGAATATAAAATAATTTTTTTCATATCTATAAGTATTTTATAAAGTGACGCTGATATAGAAATAATGCAAATATTTAATGGAATACATATTAAATATTGCAAAGACAAAAATTTTTGTTTTAACATATATTTATTTGCAATGTTATATATATTTACATATATTTATAAAATGTTAAATATATTGTAATGAGTTTTTTATGATGTTTCTTTTTGCTTCTCCTTCACTTTTTAATTTTGCCTCATTTTCTATTAAAAATGCTCCGTCATCACAGTCACAAATATAATCATCTTCATCAATGAAATCATTGTTATCTATACACATATTGTGTAAGACGCAACAAGATATTATAAACTTTGTTATTTTATCCACATGGTGCATTTCTATTTTTAGAAGTTGTCTAAAGCGGCCTTTTAAAAGTCCAAAAGTATTTTCAATAATGACTCTCGTAGCACAAATTTTTTTGTTATAACTTTTTTCTTGAAGGCTAATATTCCCAAAATCTTTATAGGGTGTTAATAACCATTTTCTTAAAGGATAGGCATTGTCTCCAATTATATGGAAGCGATTTTCACATATAATACTAATCTCTTTACTTATATCAGATAATTTCCATACCCTGGCATCATGAACTTTTCCTGGTGCGCCGGTAAATACGTCTATAAATTTTTTATTATTATCGCAAATTCCCTGTAACGTTATCGAAGGTATGTCATGCCTGTTCACATAAGTGTGTTTTAATTTATGAGCAGGAGTAGAAATATGTATAGATGTGCCATCAACACATCCAATAACTCCGGGAAAGCCTGACAATTTTTTAAATTCAAATGACAGCTTTTCCTTTTCTTCAGTAGATTTGGGAAATTTTATTACTTGTGGTGCAATAGAGATTACAAAATTCATTACCTTCTCTATACACCTATAGAGGGTACTTAATCCTATACCAAATCTCTGAGATACATCTCGTAAGCATGATTTGTTCGCTGCAAACCATATAAATGAAAGTATTTCGACTTCATGGGAAATATGCTGTAAGCCACCATGATCTTTAAATTTTGCACCAAATGGAGACACTTTGTACTTATTAATAATTTGATAGGTGGTATTCCGGCTTATTCTAAAATTCTTTTTGAACTGAAATTAATATCCTTATATTATAAACTTTCTATGTGTAATGTATATGTTATAATACCTGTATATCAGACCACTCCCTAATAACATTTATAAATCCAGAAACTTTTCGTATTTTCTTCCTCATACACACATGTATATTTTCGTACAAATCATCTTCGCTAGATGATGATGATAAAAATTCCATTACTGTTTTAATTTTCTTTTCCTCCATTTTCTCACCGATGTTACCTTTGGATGCACACATTAAATTTTTATAATTTGTGAGGTTATGATTTATTGTTTGTTGCTTTTTAAAACGTCTGTATTTACTATTATAACCTCACTTTTAACTGCCCTGAATTCACCACGACCTCTCAGACCTCGTGCAAAGAAATATGCACTGGTGCAAGTTTATTTGCACTGATACTGTCAATGGAACACGAAAACTGGTACAGAATTTTCCATTAGAACATAAAATTCGCACCAGTGGTGCACCAGTGTTACAATTAGAAAACGCTATAATAATATAAGAGATCCAATTCCAGGTTGTAGTAAATGGACCACCAATGATAATATTTCTATACCTGTTAGTAACTCTTCAGTACCTAATTATAATACTGCCACCACTACAGTTTTTAATGATAATCAAATTCATGAATTAGCAAGATATGAGGCATCTTATACTGGAAGAACACCGAATATATATTTATCTAGTAAATTAAATTATTCAATAGAGGATATCAGTAATTTTAGAAGGAAAAATACTATTTACAAGAATATAGTTACTTCCTACAAATTAAATGAGAGCAATGACAATGACACAGTTATATTACCAAATATAGATTATAAAAATTATCAAAATGCTTATATTGATTTGAGTAAATCTAGAATAGATCAAAATAAATTTACAACTACTGATTCTAGTTCAATGGATTCATTACATTCATTTGAGCATTGTACAAGATTAGCATCTAGAAATACATCTATAAGCAGTTTAAATGATTATGAAGATGATGTAATTGAAAATGATAATAGTTATTATGTAAAATTTTCAAATTTTATTAACGATTTATTTGCTTCACAATCTGATAAATGGGACAAGGATGATGAGGAGTTATATTTAAAATGTATCAATGAAAATAATTCAGATGAAATTCATGAAAATTTAGAGAAATGGATTAATAATTTGCCAAAACAATCAGATAAAAAGTCTAAGAAAAAAATTAATAATAATAATTTGCATGACAAAAATAGGAAATATCGTGCAAATGCTGATAGGGCATATTCTTATAAAATTGCACAAGAGAAATTCAAGAATAATACGGCCCAACTTGCTACAGATATTTTTGATGGTATTTCTTTAATAGGAAATACTGTACAGGAGATACCATCAAAAGAAAATATTTATGCGACGTATTCTGAAATATTTGGTACACCGTCAGCAATTGATAATACACCAATTACTGATAAAATAGATGAAAATGATTGCTCTATAATGAATCCTATTTCAATTGAGGAAGTTAGTTCTGCTATTAAAATGACAACTTCCAATGCTGCTGGACCAGATGGAATTAATTTAAAGATTTTAAAATTAATACCAATAAGGAAATTAGCATTATTATATAATATAATGTTAATGTATAGATTAGTGCCATGGTCAATACGACAAGCCAGAACAATTTTAATTCCAAAAGGCAATGCAAATGAAAATGTTAATACATGGAGACCAATTACAATCACTTCCTTGGTTCTTAGAATATTGCATAAAATCCTTGGTTACAGATTAAATAATATAGATTTGCATGAAAATCAAAGAGGATTCAGAAGAATTGATAGATGCTTAATTAATAATTTGACAGTAGATAATGTATTAAAGTCTTCTAGAAGGAAAACTAAGCCTCATGTCATCATTACATTAGATTTGAAGAAAGCATTTCGTTCAATGAATAGATTGGGAATTGAAAAGGAATTTATTGAATATATAACCAATTCGTATAAAGACACTTTCACGACTGTTTCCTGTATGGGTGTAAATGCTGGAAAAGTCCCTATATTTAAAGGTGTGAAACAGGGTGATCCATTGTCACCATTATTATTTAATATGGTCATTGATGAATTATTTTGTAAATTGGAATCATCTGATAATGGTGTCCTACTTGAGGATGGTAATAGATTGACATGTCTTGGCTATGCAGATGACATAGTTTTATTTGCAAATAATGCTACTGAAGGACAATTACTACTAGATACTTGCTATGAGTTTCTAAATAGTCACAATTTACTAATTAATGTAAAGAAATGTACATCATTAATTGCTTCAAGAGTACCAGCCAAGAAGAAGCTATATCAAGATACAACTACTAAATTAATGATAAATAATCAATCTATCCCTGTTATCACGCCAGATAAAAGTTTTAAATATTTGGGTCATAATTATAATATGCATGGACAATTATGGAAACATACTACATTTGATTTGAATTTACAACTATCGAGGTTACAGAGAGCACCTTTGAAACCAAATCAAAAATTAGTTTTACTGAAGAGATATTTAATACCAAGATATTCCTACTCCTTCCAGAATCCTAGGGTAAACGCTAAAGTTTTACAGAATGCTGATAAACAGATTAGAAGTTTTATTAAAAAGGCATTACATCTACATGTAACAATCCAAGATGCCTTTTTATATGCATCTAATAAACTGGGAGGTTTAGGGATCACTTGTTTCAGATCTCTAATTCCATCAATCCTTTTAAGGAGAATAGAGAAATTATTTCAGACTAATTGTAATTCAGTAATTAGAGTAGTAAATTCAACCTCATGTAGAAATTTAATAAATAGATTAAGTGGTTTATCTTTGAAATACGGAAAATACAAGCCACAAATAGAGAAATATTGGTCCAATGAATTAGATATTGGTTATTCAGGAAATGGGCTACTTCAAGGAAGTAATTCCAATGATTCCAGTTTCTGGATTAACAATCCAGCATCATATTGGTCTGGAAGTGATTTTGTTAATGCCATTGCCAACAATGGGCATTCCTTCAAATCCTCCAGCGTTGAAGAAGTGTAGAGGTGGGTGTAACAAAATCGAGTCTTTGTCGCATGTTTTACAAGGCTGTCCTGTTACACATTGGCCCAGGATAAGAAGACATGATATGGTGGTGGATATAATTAGAGCTAGTGCGGAAAGAAAGGGTTTTATAGTGGACCAAGAACCAAACATCAGATCATTGGATGGATTAAAGAAGCCGGACCTAATCATACGAAGTCAAGAAGAAATTATTGTATGCGATGTAGGAATTCATTGGGAGGGTCCGAGATCTCTAAGGACAGCGTATTTTGATAAAGTAAATCATTATTCATCAATAAATTTCATTGCTGCTATTAAGAAGATATATGGAGATCTACCAGTTGATGTGATGCCAATAATTGTTGGTGCAAGAGGTACTTGGTGCGATCTCAACAAAAATTTAATTAGAAAATTAGGGGTTCAGAGTGTAATCAGAAACATAATCTTATCTGTTATCAAGGGTGGTTGTTTAATTCATAAAGACTTTATGAGATTGGTTTGGGCTCAAAATTTTTAAAATTGACATACTTATCATGATCCTACATATTTTACAAATCCAAATATTATGTAATATAATTATTTGCTTACATTGTAATAATGTTTTTGCCAATGGGAGGCAGTCACTATTTCCCAAAATGTTTATTGACTTGTAATGTAATATATATCAATCAAGAATTTCTTAACAACAAATACAAAATAGTGGTGATATAAAGTATAATCTGCTATAACTCTTCAGAGCAGTAGCAGTGTACTAACAATTTGTATTATTTTTGTGATGCAGAATACAGTTTGTATTCTACATCGAGCTAATTATTAACAGTTTGCTAATAACAGACAGTTAAGTTATTAATAATAAAAATGTTTTCTATCTCTTTATGGAATTAATACGGTAAGATGGGGTAAAATAATAGATTTCATAATTTAAATTGAAACGAAAATTTATATCCATAACTCTGAATATCCCAAGCTTGAAATTTATTTATTACTTATTTGGATCTTTTCAAATGTTTTTCGTTCGCCATAATTTTAACGAAATCCCCTTCAGAATTTGGCTTAAATCTGTGATCAATTCCCCTAATTATTCGATTTATATTTTTAACCCATGAAAATATCATGAGATCTATAAGAAAAGACACAAAAACATTAGACAAATTGGTATGCTCAGCACAATGTAACGTATTTAAACACTGTAATGCAGATACATTATGTTGAATTACTTCGCTTATATAATTGTTTAGGCACAATCGCGGTAACACCTCTGCTATCATTTTAGAACATGCCTGAAATACTTTCATATACCTTGTCGAGGGGAGTAATAAAGATTTTTTGGAATATCTTCGTGCTATAATAAGAGAATGGTGCGCCTCTTCATCTGACGATGTTAATATATCGATGCATGTTTTACATTTCCCAAATTTGTTAAGTATCCTTTGCGCAACATACCCCGATATGTATGCTTCTAAATATATAGCAATTGGCTGGACGATAACTTTCCGCTCTAAAGTAATATTTGTTCTTGGAGGTGGGGATATCCTCTGCGGCCTTGTTATAAAATTTGCCAAGGTATCCAATGCCCCCACAGACAAATCATCTTCGCAATTCGAAGAAACAGATTTTGATGACAAGAAATTATTAATTATTAATATTTTAAAAGAATGTGTAAAGGAATCACACGTAGGATTAGTATTCCTTATCCCATGACTTCTTATGCAACAAAAGAAATTTTCTATGCTATCTTGATTAAAATTTCTTGGAATCGTATAATGAAACCCTAAGTTATTCAGTTTCTTCCATATATAAGATAGGCCACTAATGGTATGCTGCCAGTTTTTGAGACAAGGTGGTTTAGAGTTTTTTTTTGTAGTTTTGCATTCAAAGTGCATACTTGGCAAAACTGCTTGCGCTTCGTTCCAAAACCGATGGTGCGGAGAATTCTCCGTTATTCGGCAGCGAAACTCATGTCCAGCAGGTGGAAACGAGCGCGTACCATTACAAGAGTCAAATAATTTGTCGAAAAACAGGAGCAATGTAGCAGTATCTTCAGCGTCCTTTGGAATAATTGTACAACCTTAAAAGATTTTTCAAAATTATATTTTTTAAATACAATAAAATAAATAATTTAGTTACCTGAATCAATTAAACACTGCACGAACTTTCCTACACGTTGGCTGAACACCTGTGTGCAATATGAAACCTTCATCTTTTTAATCTTATTGGGGACAACATGGTAATCTGTTAATTTTGTGAACACTTGAAAGTAGTTGGTTGGTCCATCCCAGTTGTACAAATTTAATAAATGATCCCACGAAGCGGTCTTCTGTATCCCATTATATTCGTAAATTAAATTTTTTGTTAACAGATTGTTACGTATGCATTTCAATAAGTGAGGATAATCGAATAATGGTACTATTTCCTTCCCAGCTATCTCAAACCCAAAAAGGGAGCAGTCTTTACCCTCAGATTTATACCTATTTTTAGTCTCCTCAACTAATTTATTGATGGCCGATTTATTTGCATTGCCCTGATCACATACTGTTGCCACAGGTACCAAGCCACATGAGATTACATGTTCTGCTATCTCTTTAATTAATGAAACTAACTGCTGTGTAGAGGTGCTCCCCTCGCAAAACATGAAGGCCAATGGTTGCTTCCACCTCCTGTAAATGCCTTGGGCCATGAAGACTAATGCGTGGCCAGCAAACTTACAGGAGCGATCTCCTCCAAAACATTGAAATCCCTCAATACAATCCTTATTTCGATCGTAATATAACGAGGGTTGCAATGATATTTCATCAAAAATAATTGTACAGTATTTGTCATTTTCATTTAATGGTGGGATTCTGGGTAAATCTGTAGAGTCCGTAAATTTATCTGTAAGACCTGTAAGCGTCTGTAACGTTTTTGCTTATTCTGTGCGATTACGAAGTTACAGATTCTCTGTAAATACCCTACAGATATTCGTAACTTTTACGGTGAACGATGTTGTCACTGTATGATCAGCGATAGATTAGAAAATTTGAGAGTTGACGTTGACGTTGACGATTATTTTTAAAAATGGAAATTTTTATAGGATTATTATTAATTGAAACTCACAATAGGTAAGTAATTTCTTAAAATAATACTGATATATATGTATAATAATAGAATATACGTCCAAAATGTATTATTTCTAGGAATCATATGAGGATCTTACGGAGAACTTTGAGGGATAAATCTAATCCTTTTGAAATGCCTGATAAGCATTTCAGGCAGATGTTTCGTCTCAATAAAGAGAATGTAAGAGAACTTATTCAAATATTAGATGGACATTTGCAACCATCTAATATACCACATCACTTGAAAGTAGGTTTCCAGTAGTGCTTGAAATGGTAGTAATAAGTGTAATTGTTAATAGGTCCTAGCAACATTAAACTTCTTGGCATCTGGTTGCTTTCAAAACTCTATTGGTACCAATAACTTTATAGCACTTAGCCAGTCATCCATTAGTCGTATAATTAAAGAAGTCTGCGAAGTCATGACTATTCATTTGATGAAGCAATGGATCAAGTTTCCCACAAACACAGTAGATAAAAATCAAGTAAAACAAGGGTAAGTAATCAAATTATTTCTATAAGATACCTTCAAAATTAAATATAATTACGTTTTATGAAATGCAAGAGAGAAAGTACGCTATCCGCACCGGAACGTCCGCCCAGCGATAAACCCAGTACTTCGTCAGCGACGCCGCGTTCGCATCAATTGTCGTATGCCGCTCAGAATAATAAACCTCGTCAATTTCCTGTACCGCCGTCGCCATTACAAAAGTTATCGCATCCGGAAAGACGCTGTTGGCGATGTGGAAAGGAAGGCCATACGCGTAGTCATTGCCGTAACCCGTTTAAAATGTTTTGTTCTCGGTGTGGTAAATTAGATGTACGTTCCGTTGACTGCCGATGCCAGGGAAACGCCGAGAAGGGCGGTCTGCAGGCAAAGACCGTCCGCAAGCAGTAAAACCGCCTGAATCCGCAAGCACGTGTATTAGAGACTCGACAATACCAGATAATCGCGTCTGGATCCGCGTGCATATTTGTGACCAGAATTTACGAGCCCTCGTGGACAGCGGAGCGACTTCTTCATTTTTATCCGAATCACTAGTTGCCCGGTTGTTAAAAAATAATGTCCAACGTGTCTTGGATAGAAAATCCAACATCCGCCTCGCCAATGGAGACGTTATAGAGTCACCTGGCTCAGTTTCATTGCCGGTGCGCATGGGTAGCCGAACTACATACGTGAATTTTGTCATTATGCCGAAGAGCCCGTGCTCAGTCATCTTCGGAATTAATTTTCTTAAGGAAATTGGGGCTGTTCTTGATTTTTCCGAAAGGAAACTGTACTTTAAGGGAGACAATGCAGTCTTTGCCGCGAGCTGTGGGATCTCCGAAGTACAGGACCGCCAAGAAACCGTTTTAAAAAAATTCCTTGAACAGGAATTAAGTAAATTTACTACCGTGCCTGGTCGGACGAATTTAATACGTCACACTATCCGTTTACAACCGAATACCGCCCCAATAAAACAAAGATACTATCCATGCAATCCGAAGAAACAAGCACTGATCGACGCCGAAGTAGACAAGATGTTGCAAGACGGTATAATAGAACCCAGTAACAGCCCGTGGAGTTCTCCTATCGTCGTGGTCACGAAAAAGAATGGTGGCGTTCGGTTCTGCGTCGATTTTCGCAAAATCAATTCCGTATCAATTAAAGACTCTTATCCTTTGCCGTACATTTCGAATATTCTTGACAAGCTTCGCGATAGTAAATATTTTTCGACGCTTGATCTTAAAAGTGGGTACTGGCAAGTGGAGTTAGAAAAAGATAGCAGACCCGTGACGGCTTTTACAATTCCGGGGAAGGGCCTATTTCATTTCGTGTCATTACCTTATGGATTACATAGTGCGGGAGCGACGTTCCAGCGCTTATTAGATTCAGTGATAGGTCCTGAGATGGCAGAATACGCATTTGTATATCTGGATGACATTATTATTTTAGGCAAGACTTTTGAGGAGCATTTGAAAAATTTAAGTAATGTTTTCGCGCGTTTACGGGAAGCAGGCCTCCAACTTCAACCAGACAAATGTACTTTTGCCAAACAGAATATAAAATATTTAGGTCATGTTGTCACACCGGACAAAATCCCTGCAATTTTAAATGTACCTCCGCCGCGAACCAAGAAGGAGATACGTGGTTTTCTGGGACAGACGTCGTGGTACCGTCGGATCGTACCAAATTTCGCACAACTTACCGTTCCGCTTATAAAATTAATTAAAAAAGATGTGCGTTGGGAGTGGACGACGGAACAAGAAGCCGCATTCGCCGCCGTAAAGAAAGCTCTGACAGAGAGTCCAGTTCTCGCGTGTCCGGACTTCTCCAAACCATTCCAATTACATACCGACGCCAGTGAGAAAGGTTTGGGAGTCGTTTTAATCCAAATAATAGAGGGTACCGAAAGAGTGATCGCCTATGCGAGTAGGACTCTAAGTAAGGCAGAATTTAATTATTCGACGACCCAGAAGGAAGCCCTTGCCGTCGTCTGGGGTATCAAAAAGTTTAAGTATTATCTAGAATTTTACCAATTCACCGTTATTTCGGATCACCAGTGTTTAAGGTTCCTGAATGACTTGAAGAATCCGTCAGGACGACTCAGTCGATGGGCTGTTGATTTACAGCAATATGATTTCGTCATTCAGTACCGAAAAGGAGCGATGAATAATTTAGCCGATTCCCTGTCCCGTGCACCGCTTCCTTTTAAACATGAAACCGATGAAGACGCATGTGCCTTGTTGGAAGAAACGTCTTGTTCTTGGTATAATAAGAAAGTTTCGGATGTTCAGTTGGATCCTGAAAAACATCGAGAATACCGATTAGAAAATGGCAATTTATACAGACACATACCTGATACACAACATACCGATGGAGTGCGCGCATGGAAATTGTGCGTAGCTACACCTGATAGAAATGATGTCCTAAGAGAAATACATGACGCTCCTGAAGCCGGACATCTTGGGGTCGCCAAAAGTATAGCGAGAGCCGCTTCATTATACTATTGGCCAGGCATGTTCAGAGACATCCGTCGATACGTCAATCGGTGCCGATCCTGTAAGCAATATAAATTTAATCAGGGAAAACCTCTAGGCCAGATGTTATTCTCACCTGTTGATTGCCCGTGGGAACAAGTGAGTGTGGACCTCCTCGGACCTTTTCCGCGTTCCAAGAGAGGATTTACTTCATTGCTAGTAATACATGATCGATTCACCAAATGGGTAGAGTGCCAGCCGCTACGCTCTGCCACTTCACGAACCGTTATCCAGGCGTTGAAGGAGAAAGTAATATACCGTTTTGGTTGTCCGAAGATCCTGTTGGCTGACAATTGGCCGCAATTTGCCAGTCACAGTTTCACCGGTTATTTCAATGGACTAGGTGTTAAGATCATATTTAATGCTCCGTATGCTCCGCAATCGAACCCTGTGGAAAGGACAAATCGGGTATTAGGACCTATGATTGCACAGTACATTAACAAAGATCATAGAGAATGGGACCAATACCTACCTCAGTTTATGTTCGCCATCAACACCGCTAAACATGAGTCTACAGGATTCACACCTGCTTTTCTTAATTTTGGTAGAGAACTCATGCCGCCGAGCTCTCTGCGAAGAACCGCTGATGGGCAGTTAATGGATCCTGCTCGACCGAACACCGAAGAATTGGCCCAAGAGATGTCGAAATTAGACGACTTTTTCAAGATCGTCAGAATAAAGTTGGCTCAAGCTTTCTAGAGGCAAAGTAGGCCTTATAATCTGAGACATCGTCCTTACCGCCCTCAAATTGGACAATGGGTATATCACCAGACTCATAATTTATCCGACGCCTCTAAGAAATTTACCGCAAAACTTGCTCCAAAATATGAAGGTCCCTCTAAAGTTATCCAGATCCTGTCCCCGTCTGTTCTCATGTTACAGGTACCAAACAGACGAAAGCCAGTGAAGGTCCATGTGAAAGACATCAAGATTCCGTCCGCCGACGAGCTCCATGCCGATCTCCTACCTCCGATTCCGCCGGAGGCCGTGAGGGATGTTTTGGACTAATACTTGCTGCAATCCGCCGCACCAGGTGTTTTTGTTTCAAGACATCATCCGGAGCTCATACTTTGTACAATCCGCCGTACCAAGTGTTCGCTCATGACACCATCTAGAGCTCGTACTTCGTGCAATCCGCCGCACGAAGTGTTTGTCCACATGGAAACCGCCAGAGTAAAAAAATCACTGCAACCTCCGTAATAATTCCGACAGTAGAGGCCTATCTCAAATTTTCAACGCATATAATTGTCCGATGCGATACCAGTACCAGTCCTGTCGTTTTCGCTATTTCCGTCATTAGTGAAGCCGAGATCCATCATGTAAACCTGCAACGTCAGAACAATTAGTGACAGTGCGCGCATAAAAGACGTCTTAAGTGATGATAGACTGACAAGTGTTAGTTTTTAAATTTAATTTTCCGTTTTTGAACAATTGATATGTAGTTATTAGGATTTCAATGTTTTCTTTTAAGGGAGGGCCTGTAACGAAGTTCTTTCGTTAATTGTACAAATTAACATTTTTAAGTCCATAATTAATTTATTTGTCAATATTAAATTAAATGTATGTGTGTTATTTTGTTCAAATATTAATATTGTATAAAGTGATTTGGATGGACCTGTATATATATTCAGTTGTTATAATAATTCATGTTATTTACTTATGGAAAAATACCGAATGTCTACGTCATGCTCAAAGTCGCGCGTTTCGCGTCAGTATCGTGTGCAAATTTTATGTTTTGAACAAGTTTTTACCTACCTACGTAGGGGGGTTTTCACATATATAAAGGCCCCCATCGTGCGTGTCTCGTTCATTTATTTCTCCGACCCGTCCGCAACCCTACACCTCTCTCTATTCAGCCTTCTAATGGCGTGGAAGAGTCTGGTTCAAATCCTTAGAAACGTACTACTTTCAGGTCTTTTGCATCGTGAAATAGTCGTTTCAAAACTCCGCTAATTTCGTCCGAATGTGTCTCTTTTACTCAGACCAGGAGTCGTGGGAAAAGCGACACATTACCGCTATAACCAGTATCCCGTCTAAGTCAGACTTTCGATGTCGTGACTGTAATAAAATCCGCATTTAATAATAATTCTTTATTTCAGAGATGTTAAATTTCCAATATTATGTGTAAACGCGCCGTAAATTCAAATAAATTATCGCGCTATCCGAACTGCGATAAATGTAGTTGTATTAGGGTTTCACCGTGTAGCTATTGAATTAATATCCGAACTCGTACCGATTTAATAATTTAATTCACGATAAATTAGTAAGATTCTTCCTGCGAGCATGTCGTAACATGGAAATAATTTGTAGGATAATTTTAATTGATCTGATTGTGCCTTTTATCTCAAATTAACCGATACATATCATATTTCTTGTTTATTTTTGTTTTATATTAATAGATAAAATGCACTGGGATTTGTAAAGAATAGTTCAGGGGCTAAAGTTGTATATATGTTCAGCCTTAATTTTAATTACGATACAAAGAGGTCACTGATGTGAATTTATTATTATTTAATTATGTTAACATTAAGCAAATTTGTGTATGTATATAAATTGCAAATTGTAAATAGGAATAAATAAATCGTGTATAAGTTTGACATTGTTTTAGTAATAATAAAGACTAGTTATTCTTACTTTTCTCAAATAAGTTTCTATGCGTGTTTTCTTTTTTACCGCCCAATAATGAGTAGAAGGAATGTAGTAGATTCAAAAAACATTTGGATACATTAAAACAAAAAGAAGTACTCACGTTTTCCACTGTGTTAGTCGAAGAGCTGGTAGTCTCATGCCACAAAAGTCACAACACTTCAACCGCCATATTTAACAATATTTAAATAGTTAATGCCAACCGGACGAATGTCATTCCGCTAGAAATTCTCGATATTGGTGCCTGAGTATATAGGCAACCCGAAGTGCTGTAGTTTCCGAAATAATTTTGGTGGCATGCAAAAGACTTGTCTTGTAACGTTCGCTTGTATTACATGTTATAAGTGAAGGAAGCGAGAAGAGGTTATAAATATTTTACTTATCGTTTTTTAAGGCGTACGTTACCTATAAAATTCTTTTAAGACATTTTTGTCCTATATTTTATATCATTTTGGGTATTATTCACCCTTTTACACATATTCTTTATATAATAATCCCATGTTCTCATGGTACTCTTAATATTTTCTATTTATTGTAAGCATTTACTTTCATCTGACATATTTCATTAAAAAGGCTCTTCCTATCTTCTTTCATTTTCATTTCTTCATCACCTATAATGTTTGTTAAATCTTGATAATTATTTTATATCTTTATTAAGTGCTTTAATTATTCTGAAACATTCTTTTTGTTTTCATATATGGCTCATGTTTATTTTTCTTCTATACTACTTCATTATCCATTTCTTTTCATTTTAATACTTGACAAATCTATTTACTGGTGAGAATACTTATATTACCTTCTCTTATGGTTATTTACAATATGGGAATGAGGAAATAACTTATTTTTAACTTTTCAATTTTTTTTTTTAAAAAAACTAATAATTATAACAATCCAATAACTAAATTAATCTAACATAATTCCGGAATACTATATGTAAATTCTTTACCTGGTAATCTCTCTGTAAATTCTTATTATTTTCTCGATAAAAATGAACTTGTCTGTATACATGTATATCTGTTTCATTATTGTATCTTTTGTTTTTTAAAAAGAAAGAGAAATTTACTATGCCCCTTTCTTATCACTTTGTTAATTCGTTATTTATGAAAAACTCTATTCCTCTTTGTCTTGATTTTTTTTCTATTACCTTTTTTAATATATCTAGACATGCCCCTATCTTACTATAAGGTATTTATGTCCTCCTGTCGCGTCTGTAATATGTGATTATCTATTTTATAATAATCTACATGTCTCTATTTGTCAATAAACTTTTGAAATTGTGAGATCTACATGTTACTTAGGTAAGCAGGTATCGTAATTACCTTCAGAAAACGATCTCCTTTCTAAATCTTCTGTCCTGACTAAAATTTTCTATGGATGATTTAACGTAACTCAGATTAGGAAGTGTCGTTAATCACTTACACAGTACAATCTCCCAATACTGTGTCCTACCTATTAATGTTAAATCCTTTGGATGATTTATCGTAACTCAGATCAGGTAGTGTCGTTAATCACTTACACAGTACAATCTCCCAATACTGTGTCCTACCTATTAATGTTTATTTCAAACTAATTACTAATTTTAATCGGATTCTATTCTGCAATATGTCCAATGTTACTACTTGAATCAAATTTTCTATATACCATGGATCTTCTACTTTCATTATAAACTCTCGTCCTGTTAATAATAATAATAATAATATTCTTTATTGTAATAGATCTGATTAACAGATATTTACATTGTCAAAATATACATATAAAATACACATGCAAAATACAAACAACAAGATACAAAAACTATGAACAACCCAGAACTAAAATAAATAAATAAACAGGACTCAAATTGACTGTAAAGGGGTCAAATATAATGTTTTAAAATGAAACAAACCCTAATTTAAATTTAAAAAATACCTGAATTGCATAGAACGTATGCTCAATTAGGAAATCCTTAACTTTACTTTTAAATGACGCGACAGACCCGACGCTCCTGACCTCGCACGGTAATTTATTGAACAGCTTAGCGCCGGAATAGTACGGAGATTTTTCAAATAGTGTTGTTTTATGCTTTGGCAAGGCGATAGAACTTGTTCTGCGTGTTCCAGGGGAATCGGGCCGAACAAATAAATCAGGGTTTTCCTTCACAATACTACCATGTTATAAATGTAAATACATGGAAGCGTGAGTATTTTATTCGTCTTGAAAACGTCTACACGAATCCCTCGGCCTCATGCCAAAAATCAAACGAATAATCCGTTTTTGTCCAACAAACACCCGCTCCCAGTTGACTCCCCGCCCCCAGACCAACACGTTATAACTCAGGACAGAATGTACCAAGGCGTAGTAAACGCTAAGCAAATTTCTTCGTGAAAGAGTGGCTCTTAGTTTTAGAATTGCGTAAAAGGATTTTTTGAGTTTAGTACAGATATCATCAAACTGATCATTAAAATTTAGATTAGCGTCTAGATATGTACCGAGGAACTTCACAGATTGCCCCCTGGGTATCCCCATGTCCATCGGGAAATTCAATGGTCGCCTCTGATGGAAATAAATGTAGCATGATTTATCAAAGTTGATGCTCAGACGATTCACACCACACCAAGTGGAGAACTGACGTACAACAAGGGTTACAGACCGCTGCAATGATTCTGGACTATCCGCACAGACAGCCACAGACGTGTCATCTGCAAATAACACCGTCAGTCCCGCCTCAGTAAAATACGATGGCAAATCGTTGATAAACAACAAGAATAGCAATGGGCCCAACACAGACCCCTGAGGCACCCCTGCTCCGACATGGCCCTCATCAGATCTATAACCAGATAGGGCCACAGACATCCGTCTATCCCTTAAAAAAGATTCAAGCCACGATGACAACGGGTCCCGTATACCAATTGCCCACAATTTGTCTACGATATACCCAATATGATGGCTGTCAAATGCACGTGACAAATCGAAAAACAACCCGGCCACATACTTCCCCGCATCAAGGTTATCCCGTATGTACTGCATAAATTGAATAGATGCGGTTGCAGTGGAGCGATCCTTCCGATAACCATGTTGTGAATCGGAAAGAATACTATATTTGTTCAAGTAACATAGGATTCTACTGGAAACCACACTCTCAAAAATTTTCGAAAACACACATAATACAGATATAGGTCTATAGTTACTAATATTTGTATGACTTAACTTCTTGTATATAGGTACAACACGAGCCAGTTTGAGATCACGTGGGTACTCACCCAGTGAAACCCACATATTAAGAATCCTGGCCAAAGGCACAGATATCAGTTCTGCAACACGCTTAACCGCGCACACCCGGACATCATCAAAGCCTGCAGATGCAGTATTCTTTAATTTACAGATTGCCTCAAGCACCTCCTCCGGCAAAACATCGAAAAAAATCATACTGTTCAGTAATCCCTGACCAACAGTACAAGACAGAGTCAAATCAGAAGGCGCTAACACATTGTCACCCGACGCATCCACGAAGTGTTGCAAGAAGTAATTACAAACAGCGCCCTGATCCTCGACACTTTCGCCGTCTATATCCAAGACAATAACACCGGTTCCAACTCCACGACCCAATTCCCCATTAACGCATCGCCAAACAGCTCGAGCACTACTAGCACTGCGGCTGAAGCGCTCCTCATAGTAAGAATATTTTGCTTGTTTCAATAATGATTTATATTCACGCTTCTTTTGAACATAGTCCGCGCGAAGATCAGGAACACCGCAATCCCGCGCAAACCAAAATAAATCCCGCAACTGACGACTCTTGACTCCAATTTCCGGTGTTATCCATGTTCTATCGGATATCTTATTTGTTCTATGCAATTCAATTCGAGGGCAACAAAGATAGTAGTAAAAATTAAAAGTTGATAAAAAAATTTCAAAACAGTCACTAACATTAAAAACATGGTCAAAGATTTTACACCAATCAACTGATTCAATCTGATTGTAGAGTTCCCGCAAGGATTTAATTGAAATATCCCTCCGCGATGCAGTCGCAGTATTGCCTGTGTCGTCATTCGCCGCAGAACAAAGCACCCGCAGAGACACAGCAAAATGATCCGCAATATGAACATCAAAAACATCAAAGACGCAACAATCATCCGACACACTTGTGAGCATATAATCGAGCACAGACTCAGAATGAACACCGTCACTACGGGTAACTATGCGAGTCGGTTTTCCAAATTCACCGCTCAAACCATATGAATCCAACAAATCACGGACAACTGAAGTCTGTATACTCGTAGCATTCAGGTCAATATTGAAGTCGCCGCAAACAACAAGAAAAGATTCACTGTTAAATATATGATTTAATAAAGATGATAATCTAATCACAAACTGGTCCAGCGAACCACTCGGCGATCTATAAATGCATACCAGTACGTATCTCCTGCCGTCTGTCGTGAACGTTAACCCACAACACTCGAAGACTAGTTCTTCACTGAAGGACGTCAAGTCCAAGTTTTTGACTCTAATATCATTGCTAACATAAATTAAGGAACCGCCGTGTCTGAAATTGGTGCGACAGAAAAACGACGGAATATAATATCCTGGTATAGCTAGGGACTCAATCGCGTCAGACCCCGCCCAGTGCTCTGTTATGCATAAAAAACTAGGCCTTTTCTCATGTACTAACAATTCTAGCTGGTGCGACTTATTTAAAATGGATTGTACATTAACATGCATAAAAAAAAGTTCGTTGCTATACTTTAGTAATACTTTTAATTTTGATTTAGAAGGGTCCACTCTATCTTTAATATTAATATTAAATCCCTCTGTAATTAGATGTTCTCTTTTTGAGTGGGGCGGGCATGAAAAAAATATCTATTTAATTTCACCCCACCTGGCCATATACTGGGAGATTTTACGCGATCAAGGTCTGCTAGATTGCAAGTCAATTAAAAAAAGAGGAATACTCATTTGGTCTTTTCGCATTCAATTTTTCACAACTAATATATTTATTTTATTATATTTACCTCTGATGAGCTCTACTTAGTTGCGTCTCACTCCAATAATTATTTTTAAATAATTCCACAAACTGTCTTAAGTCATGACAGTTGTCTTCAACTCGCTGAAACCAATCCGCCGCACCATTAATCAAAGCAGCTCTTATAAGGGTGTTGTATAGGTACATTTTCAAATATTTACAGATTACAGGCTACCTTTAAACTTTATGCAAAAATGATTTAGATGAAATATTCTTATAATGTTTATCTACACGTCCTTTGGCAATTTGTTTTTTCAATTTTTTATTAATTGTTATAAAAAATTAAATATAAATAGACAATCGAAAAATAAAATGCGTATCGACGTATAACATATTATTGTGAACATTAATTTCTAGCAAAATTTTTTCGTATTTATTAAGATAAATGTGTAATTTGATAAGAAAGAAATGGATTTTTGGCACTGCTTTAGTACGCCACCTGCAGTGAAATATTTGATATATCCTTGCAATCCAAGACAGGGCGGAGTTACTTTGTTTAGGTGGGGATTCACTTTACGAGCGATATTCGCAATACAGAAATCCTTGTTACGGTTTTAAGTAGGTATTTGATTAAACATTTTTTATATTATTTTACATTTCATAAAATTGAAAACATTATCTAGTAACCTTGATTTAACTTTATAAAATTAATGTATATTTTCTTTTTGTTAAATTTACTTATATTATTTTGTATTACATTTCATAAAATTGTACACATTTTCTGGTAGGCTTTGATAACTTTTACATAAATACAAACTTAAACAAAAGTATTACATATGATTCATAAATAATACTAGCTTTTTTAGTTCTTCCACTATTTTACATTTATCAAGATAAAATACTACTGACATTTATAAGTGAGTTAAAAATAATGTAAAACTAATATCGAAAATGAGATGGATATAGATGGTGCGTACTTCATCTGTACAGATCGTCAGATATTGTAGCAGACTGGTAGACGTTCAAAAGAGTTAATTTACGACCTAGTAAAAAATTACTCTCAAACGATTCAGTGTTCGGACAGTTATAAAAAGATTTGAAGTAAACCAGAAATTGCTCCAAAAGGATATCTTTTATTTTAAAAATTTAACTAGATTACTTTTCCTGTTATGGTAAATAAAGAACAGACAGAAATAGGACTTATTATTTTACAGATGTAGTTACATAATAATAATGAATAAACATTAAATTTTAAATAATTTATATATAATAATAAAACAATGAAATTCGATTCAATACATGATATTATAGTAGTCATTCTATATTTTTTTTTGGAAGAAAATATGGGAGACTATTTTATTTGATAAATCGTTAGTGGGGCATGCGACGACTCTAAAACCAAAAAGTTGGAACTCCTTGTGGGTTTTTGGTAATCTCAAAAAGTTTTTGAATGGATTCTCGGCGTAAATGGTTGGTCGAACAAAAAATTTTTTTAACAAAAAAAAACAATATCTACAAATTATCTAATGTACTCGCTGCGCTACAGCCAAAAGCGGAAAAGGCAGAGGGCGCCAAAATTTTCAAAAATGGGTTTTCACTATTTTTCGGCGCGAAAAATTTTTTTAGCGTTTGATGCAAATGTAAAGTTGCAGAGAATGCCTCAATTTGTCTGAAGGGCAGTAGAGAGATGACCGTTTCTACGTTAGGACTTATCTTTTCTGGCTCTTTGGAAATAAGCGTTTGCTTCATTTGCGAAGAAAAATTTCGGAGACGAAGAATACTGTGCGTTGAAGCCGCGGGACAGGTCATCTTCATGGCATTGTACGATGGTGCCACTTGCAAATACACACTGTCTCAACTTCGCTTCAAGGAATTCACGCAATCCGCGATCAAGAGCAAAGTGAATCTCCCTTATTTACCGCCTTCGCCCGGACTTCTCGAACGTTGTTTCCATGGAATATGTGTTCATTTGGTTGTTCAATAATTTCTGGAGTAAGCAAAACCGAAGTAACTGCAAAATTGTTTTTTAACATACTATACCACCAATAGAATCTTGTTCCTTTCACTCACGAAAAATAGTACATTATAATATAATAATATAATGACATTCCTTTCGTTCTGCAAACTCCAACAAAACAAAGTCATTTTTAATTCGAAAATATATTACCGTTGTTTTAATATAATAATAATATAATAATAGTATAATAATAATAATGTATATTTACTCATCTATAATTATTAACATTATATTAATTACAGATTATCGTCATATCTGAGTAATCTTGTGGTAATTATCACATTTGACATAAAATATCACATTAATTTAAATTAAAGTGTATATATGTATAACAAGATCATTGTATCAACAATATGACAAACAACGATATACACAAATAAACAAATAATAATAAATGATAGAATGTTATATACTTCAGCAGCTCGCGTTAATTGCCAGAAAATCTTCGACGCCGTAGTACTTCCTCTCCATCAGCAGCCCTTTGACCCTTTTCTTGAACTCGTCAGGTGGTAGGTCTTTAAGTTCTTCTTCAAGTGGTTATATAGCTTGGGACCCCAATAATCGACACCCGACTGCAACAGTGAAAGTCAATGATAAGGGGTTCTTAGATGCTTTCTACTTAGTGTGTTGTACTCATGTTTGTTTCCATTTGGATAAAATGTGTGTTTGTTGGTAGCCTTTTTTGCAGTAGAAATATTCTATTTGCATCAGCCGTCTGTCTCGAAAAGAGAGTTCCATAACTTAGAAGAGAATGAAAATACGAACAGTACGCCACCTTTGCAGATTCGTATGTGCATACATGTCTCAGTCTTCTTATGGTGAATACCACAAACATCAGTCTACCAGTGTCCCCACCTCAGATTGGAGTCCACTATCAGACCCAAAAATTTGGCTTTTCCCGATCTTCTGTTGTTTTCGTGGAAAATTTCATGTTTTGTTTTTTGTTCGGGTTTATTTTCAGGTGATTTGCCGCAAACCAGCCCTCTGCTTTTTGGATGTCAGCTGCAGATTTTGCTGTTAGTTCTTGGAGTTCTTTCCCCCTTACTAACAACGTGGTATCATCCGCATATAGACACAATTCCGTGTCTGGGGCACTACAGGGCGGGGTCATTCATATATATAATGAATATTTTCGGTCCAAGAATTAGCGAGACATGGATGCCTTTCTATCTACTTTGGGTCTTCTCAGGAAGCCGTACGCTTCAAAATAATTTCTTGTATAGATACGAAGTGCTGGTATACTTGCGTGGGTGAGTATTCCGTAATCCAAAAAATTCTTAATTACTCACTCTGCGACATATTCCGGAAATTTGAAAAATTCTTAATGATACACGCACATGTCGTTTTAGTTTCACTTTTGGATGTGTGAAGTTAGACCCCTTTTTTCGAAAATCGGAATTCTGACGGTTGTTCCAGGTTGTTCTAGGTTTATTCTCAATTGTTCAAAAGTATTTCAAAAAATAAATTATAATAGGCCGAGAAAATGGCAAAAACAAATTTTTGCTAGCGCCCCTTTTTTCGAAAATCAAAATTCTGACGGTCGTTCCAGGTTTATTTTAAATTGTTCCAAAGTATTTCAAAAAAAAAATCGTAATTGGCTGAGTTAAAAGGAAAAGCGATTTTCTTACAGCCCCTGTTTTTGCGAAAATTGAAATTCTGTTTCAGGTTGTTCTAGATTTGTTCGAAACGCTCTTCTAATACATCAAAACCGTATCTCATATATCAAAAGATATTGCAAAAAAACTATATCCAAAAGTGAGAAGTTAGCCCCTCTCTTTTTCGAAAATCGAAATTCTGACGGTTGTTCTAGGTTTGTTTTACATTGTTCCAAAGTATTTCAAATAAAAAGTCATAATTGGCTGAGTTAATAGGAAAAAACGATATCTTACAGCCCCCCTTTTTGCGAAAATTGAATTCTGACGGTTGTTTCATGTAGTTGTAGATTTGTTCTAAACATTTTTCTAATGCCTCAAAACCGTATCTCTTATAGGTATATCGAAGGATATTGCAAAAAAAAAAACAAAATCCAAAAGTGAGAAGTTAGCCCCCTCTTTCCGAAAATCTAAATTCTGACAGTCGTATCAGGTTTTTCTAGGGTTGTTCCAACGTATTTTAAAAAAAAGTCGAAATTAGCCAAGATAATAGGAAAAAATGAGGTGTGGCCACGACACAACTTTCTTGTACGTATGGGCGTTTTAAATCATACAATTTTAAACATTATTTTATACAAAAATTATTCAAAATCCTATTCTAAGTACTTCCAGTCTCTTAATGAATCTCTACAGGATACATACTTAATGAGATATTTGCAAAAAAATGCTACTCGCTAAGAGTAAAAGTATTACTTCCGGTCCGAATTTTGAATTTTCATTTATACAAAAAATATTTCAAATCCAACTCTAAATGCTTTTGTACTCTTGTCCGAATTTTGAATTTTCATTTTTACAAAAAATATTTCAAATCCAACTCTAAATGCTTTTGTACTCTTGACAAATATATATAGAATGCATAATTTGCGAAATATTTGCAAAAATCGCTATTCGATAAGAGTAAAAGTATTACTACCGTTCCGAATTTTGACATTTTTTTTTTATACAAAAGGTATTGAAAATTAAGTTCTAAATACTTTTATACTTGTAACGTACCTGTCTAAAAACCGTTTAACGACCGCTCGGGCATACGACTTCGACGCTCGAGCTTCTGCGTCGGGTATTCCCCGCAACAAACAACTGTTTAACGTGGGGAATACTCGGATACGTTTTGTTGATGCGTAAAAGATGCATTATAATCATCGACAGGTTTTAAAGCCGTAATAACTATGTAGCGGAAAGGTTTGATTCATGAGATGGAAAAGCTCCTCGCGATTTGGTTGATGACCAGATACAAAACAAAAATTCCGAGAGCTTCTATATACACGTAGAAACGGAGACAATGCCGGTTTTAAGGCATTTAAAGATACAATTACATTGTTGTTAGGAGGTAATGTCGCTGGATTGAAGTTAAAACTTTTTCTTATCTATTGCTTTGAGAACCCATGTGCATTAAAGCATGTTTACTATCGTGCAAACAACAAATCATGGATGACGCAAGCATTATTTGAGGAATGGTTCCTCAACTGCTTCATACCGTCGGTTAATATTGTTTGAAAAAGAACTTGCCATTTAAAATTATCCTTCTGCTTAACAATGTACCAGGTCATCCCCAACATCTTGATGATTTACACCCAGATGTAAAGGTGGTGTATCTGCCTAAAAATACAAACGCTATCCTACAACCAATGGATCAGGGTACAATAGCTACGTTTAAATAATACTATTTGTGCACAACGTTTTCCAAAGCCATAACAGCAACAGAAAGTAATGAAATAACTCGTGACTTCTGAAAGTCATATAATATTTTAGAATACATAAAGAACATTGAAACCGCGTGGGAAGAAGTGACAGAAAGATGTGTGCAGGGTCTATGGAAAAATGTAAAATGTCAGAAAGTGTTCAGGAATAATTTAGATTTTGACGAAGACGAGTACACTAATGTCATACATAAAGTAGTGGAACTTGCTAACATACTTAATTTAAAAGCTGAAGCGGAGAATATTGAAGAATTAATAGAGTTGGAAGTACAACGGCTCCCGGAAGAGCAACCAGTAGAGGAAAGTGAATGAAACTACTAAAACTAGAAGATATGGATTCAAATATTGAACGGTTCACGAAAGTTGAACGGCCAATAAGTGAAGTTTTACAAGTTACAAAGCATACTACATTAACGACATTCTTTTCAAAAGCTATAACCAGAACTCCTGCCCTTGTAAATACTTCTATTTCTTCGCCTCCATCTCCCTTACCAGGCCCCTCTACAGCTTTTGATAGCTCTGGTGATAAATACAATGACGACGTTGATGAACCACATTTTGCACTACATATCATGAATAGTTATTCTTCGTTTTTCACACAATGAATTTAATTTTTTTAATACGTCACTTTTTAATTTTTGTATGTATTCTTATGTTCTGTAATATATAAGAGATGCAATTAAAAAGTGTCCTTTGAACTTTTGGAGAAATGTAAATGGAGAAACATATTCGTGTATGTATTGCGCATATAATAATATAGATAGAAATAAATGTCGTGTATCACGAGTATTTGAATAAAGTGAAACATAATTTAAATATAAATGCATATACTGTATATATATAGGTACAATTCATTATTATTTACTTTAGCATTAAGTAAAATTATGAAAGGTAAATTATAACATAGGGTACATCATAACATAATAAATTGTTTTATAGAACGATTTTTAATACGCCCAATGGAAAAGAAAATCAACACGCATTAGCGCCGTCAACAAAATTAATACTTCAAGCATCATACGCTTACATAACATAGAAATCTGTAGACTGCATTCTTCTCACATCTAGTCGACTAATTGAGGATATACTGCATTTCGCTTGTTTCCCCCAATTACTTACTAATAAAAATAAATACCAAATTAAATTGAATTAATATTATTTTCCTTAGAAAAGTTTCTATTTATTCAATTTTGGATTTATTAATTCTGGTAAAATGTGGCTCATATAAAATTTCTCCAATGTCTCTACCATCTTCTTACAGAAGTCATCATTCCTTTCGATCTATAAAAAAATATAGGTATATGTATCCACATAGGTATATTAGATACACAAGTTAGCAGTATGTGGTTTTAAAGTAACCGCTTATTTATTTTGTTTTGTGATATTTAAAATACAAATAGGGAATACTGCATGTATACTTTAATAACTTTGTTGATCCAAAACTTAACTCAAGCAACCCGAATTCTTCCGCTGGGCAAATTTCTTGAATAATTGAATGTTGTATCAGTCGACTTTATTAAGATTGTCTATTATAAATTCTAATATATCTCGTATGCTTACCTTTTCAAATACAATTCCTAATGGTGTCCAAATTACAAAATAACAGTAGCTTCGTTTCGTAATCATCAACTGTCCTTGTACTTGATAATAATACTTATGCTTTTCTTTTAATTTCATACAGTTATTCTCATCGATATTTGCAAAACCAATTTTTTTATTTAACAGTGCTTCCATAGGATGCATGTTTCTACATGTTGAGGGACATTTCACCTCAATTAGGGAATCGTTGTCAATTAGTCCGTCTGGGCTCGCACCTAGAAAAGGGTAGTTTTCGTCAATAAAAAAACCACACTGCTCGATCTTCTTGTTGATAATTTTTTGAAATTCTTCGATGGCAGTGGCTTCATGATCTTGTCCATATTTAGTATGTATATTGCCCAAAAAAGAATTATACAACATAGTTTTTATTTTGTTTAGTGGCGAAGTAGTTTTCCTCATACGACAAATTTCGCCGAAACAAGAAGCTGTAATGCGCTTGCTGCGTTCTTCATACCAAAGAGCAGAAGTAGTTTGTCCTCTTGTAGATTTCTCTATTGATGTGATTTCTTCTTTATTTTTTTTTAATTGTTTTAAGAAATCTTCTTTCAGACTAATGACGTCTTCCTCTGGCATTTCATGTCCTGCTTCAGGACCATAGTGCTTATCTGCAGAAGCCACTACTTTTGCTCGTTTTCTAAGCGATGCACGTTCTTTCATGACACTTGCCTTTCGCTTCTTTCTCATATATTTTTGTCGCAATATCTTAGAGACATACTTCTCAGTAAAAGTATCGCAACGCAGAGCTCCTGAATTTAGAGCCTTTCCTATAATGTTGTGATATCGTCCTTTCGAGTTATAGGAAAGAGCAGCTGCTTCTGCGCGTACCATATAGGAATCTCGTAGAGAGAAATTTACTCGTTTTCCACCTACAAACTTACACAACACTGCATTATAACTTTCTGCGGCGTTTGTGTTCATGTTAGTTAGTAGACTGGAACAGTTATGTACAAGTCTGTATAGACATTGTTTAATATCAGTGTATTGACCGCATTCTTTCATAGGAGGTACTAAATTTTTTTCGTTTTCTTTTGGTTGTCCGTTGCAGAAGTACCCAATTTCACTGCATTTCTCATGTTCTCCAAAGACATGCGAAATTGAATTTAAAATATCTGTGTTCAATTCCTTTATCTTCTCGTCCATTGTAGACTCTTTCTTAATGTGATGCATTGTAGCTTTTTGTATACAAGCTCTAATGCGACCAATCGAATTCTGTAATACCTTTCGTAAGTATACAGGTACCGAATGATTACTGGAATTACTTTTAGTTCTGCTACTCACGTCTCGCAAATGATTGCACATGTTTCTTAGTAGATGATTTCTGCATTCAACTTTTTCTACAAGTTGGAAACCATAGGGTCTCTCTTGTAGCAGTCTTTTATGCACACTGCTATCACCATCACCAACCATCCTTTTATACATAACACCGTGCAATTCCCTGCTTTTTCTAAACCCTTCTACAAGTATTTCTGCTTCCATTGCAGTGGAAGGTCCTTGCCAATTACGAAAACATAAATGTGATGCTGCGTTCTCTTTTTTGTATTCTGCTTTTGCACATATGCAACAGTACTTGTTCTTTATCCCCAAAAAAAGTAGCTTCCCCGTTTTAGCACCGATTATACATGCCTAAAAGAAATTAAAACCCATTAGGAAAGAGAAATTGACCCTCAATAGCTACTCACAGCACCAGAAGCAGCGTTATAGTTACTTTTGTATGACCTTTTGGACCATGCGCCGTCGCATATCACGGTTATGTATGGTGTGCCGTCATTACTAATATCACCGACTTCTAAAGCAATCCTCTTTTCTTCTTCCGCAGCTAGAGCCATACTTTCCCAAGCGCACGCATGTATTTTGTCTGCTACTTTTCTGTGCATTACTTGATAAGTATTTGGCGACATAAATGGTATATTTGTTGTAGCCATTAATTCATCTATCTGCGAATAACCAATTCCTATAGATAACGCTCCTACTGCTATTGCAGTATTTATGTCATACATTTCATTTCCAGTATCATCTGTTTTTATTATTTTTGTTTCATTGCAAAATTTACATTTGAGATGTAAATCTGAGACTAAACCGTGTCTAACTTCCTGTATGATTTCCATATCAACAATGCTACAGTCAAAAGGCGTGTGACGACTAGTGCCCAATATCTGGCTCATGAAAGAGTGGATATTAACTATTCGTCTAGCCTTTATTTGAGATGATACCCTGGAATCACATTTATTTCAAAATAAGATAAATCTTTGCCATAATTATCTAAATTGAATAGCAATCTAAAATATATAGCATTTTCTTCCATTATTATGGTTTAGAAATAAATATTTGTGTTGACTACCTGTATGGCTAGAACACTATAATTTCTAATAACAAATGAACTTACTCTTGTGTACTTTCTTCAGTACATTCGTCGGGAGGCATAATATTCGGTGTATTGTCATCTTCAACAACCGTTTGTACTTCACTATAAAATATATTTTTAATGAATTTGTATGTCTTTTATTTTTTTAAAGCGCATCATATTACCTAGTTTGTTGGGATAATTCTTCTGACTGTGTGCATAATGTCTGTTGTTGTCTGAAATGTGTCAAAATACAAATATAGACGCACAAATTCATAATCGCACTGTTTTTTACCTCCACCTAATTTTCGCTGCACATTTAGCACGTACTTTTCGACTTTTTCGTCGAACTGATAAAGGATGCTTTGCACCTTGGCCCATATTCTTCGTAATGTAAAACCACAATTTTATAAAACTATCGAAAATATTAAAGCATATACGTACGCTTACCGTAGCGCTATACTCGGCTAGACTGAATAAATCATACAAAATATTACTAGCACCTACGTTACGTAGAGTATGTGTAGCCTGAACAGAGACAATTAGCACTTAACGCATCAGACGTATGTGATTTCGAATGCATCGCTCCAAAGGGCGGTACTTATAAACTGGGAACTGTACAATTTAGATTTTTACTATAGCATTTAGCAAAACAGTACATGGTAGTGGGGTATTGGCAAGTCCCACCCATGAGCACTACCCCCCGATACCCGCGCCGAAGACGTCGAAATTTTTAGTTTGCTATACAACACCCTTATAATGTTCATTTGGCTCCTGTAATCTGGTATCTCTTCTATATATCTCAATATGTTAGTCAAATATGCCATGGGATGAGTTGACATTTTATCTCCACTAAAATGAGTAATATTTTCAATTCTTATACCATTATTTAATACATGATAAGACGGAGTATACATAGCCTGCGGTATCTTTATATTTTGGGACTTTAACAAAAGCTCTTTCAACTCTAACTTCTGTTCCTCACACTCTTTTAAAACCTCTTCAATTCCAGCTTTCTGAACATTTGTAGACGTTGTTAATACTCTAATATCTTTCAAACACTTCTCTGTATTTTCTATTTTCTTACTCAAATTCTCTTCCAATTTTTCTGATTTGTCTGCAACATCTTTGTTGACCTGATCCACTTCCTCTTGTATCCTTTTAGCTAACTCCTTATGTTTCTCATTATTATTCTTCTCTATTTGTTTTACGTTTTCTTGTATTCCCTTTACTTTACCTTCAACCTCTTGTACTTTATTTGTAATAAGAATTTTAACTTCTGTATCTTTACATTGTATCTTATCATCCATTTCTTTCCGCATTTTCACTTCCCTGCTATCCATTTCAGTAGTAAGTTTTTTTAACCTTTTCTTCTGTATCTCTTAATAAAGTTTTCTTTAATTCTTCGAGATTTCTTCTATTTTCTTCTCTAGTACCTTTGCTAGCCTTATCCAATTTCCCAATTAATTCCTCACTCGTTCTAATCAATTTACCACTTAATTCTTCCTTCAAATCCACTAAATTTTTCTTATTCTCTTCACTCGCCTTGTCAAATTTACCAATTAATTCTTTTTTATCCTCCTCTCTAATTTGTTCGCTTCTCTTAATATCCTCTTCCCTATTTTTCTTATTTTCTTCGTTAATTTTCTCACTTTTCTTAATATCCTCCTCTCTATTTTTCTTATTATCTTCATTCATTTGTTTTAACATTTGTAAAATTGATCCAAAATCTACTACTGTAGTCGACATTTCTATTTTAGAAGTCTCTCCTAATCTTTCCACCTTATCACCTCTATCCTGTATCTCTCCTGTCTGTTCATCTTCTACAGGTACCTGTGATATATCTTCTCCTCCCTCTTTTAAATTCACATCCTGTCCTACCTCCTCTTCACTCTCACTAGATGATTCAGTTCTATTTAATCCAGAATTACTTTTAGATCTGGTATTCATTTTTACTATGTAAACATAATTTTATTTCGAACTATGCTTATCACCTTTGTATAATGTTTATTATGTTGCTGTTAATACCAAAGTGAATAAAATAATCAAAATACTATGTGTGAGTCTTATTCTTTATGGCCCCACGTTGGTACGTCATAAAATGCACTGGGGAGGTGGTAATATAATTACAAACACCTATAACTATTATTATAACCAAAATAATACAAATCTTGGTATATGTAATGTAAATGCAACACCTCACTCACCTAGACATTCAAATATTTATAAAAAACATAAGTTTATATTATCAAAACTTTTTAGATATACTCCGTATATAGATTTAAATTTAAGTGTTTATGTGTCCAATAATATGTTCTTTCAATAACTCAAATATTTTTATTTTATTTAATTACGCCCAAAAAAAAAACTAACTCAGTTATAATATTTATTAAGCTAATATTCTATATTATTTTATTTCTTAAATAAATGAGATCAACCATTTCTTTCCTTACTGTTTTCAATAGTTTCTAAAATATGTAACTTCTCTACTGCATTTGAATTTCAACAACTGAAACTAGTTTCTATTTTGATAACGCAGTACTAACAGTACATTTATTTTTACAAACTTGTTAGCAATGGTAATCTCCGTTGTAATATGAAAACTATTTCACAACCTTTTAAATTCTTCTAAGTATTTTGTTAATATATCCCTCCTGAATAAGTGTTGACTTATACTAATAAATTATTTATCTAGTTGGAATAATATAATAGGGTATGTATGCTCTATCTTCAATATTTAAAACAATAAACACTATAATACTTTTGTCTCTTGTAGGTTATTGACCTTTCGAATTTCTATGCTTTATATGGAAGTTGCTAATACTATGTTTCTACTTTACCAAATAAAAGAAGAATTTTAAATATTATCCATTTAATAATAATAATAACTTCAATGTCTCTTACGACATTTACATCAAATTGGTAACCTGCCTAACCAAACTCTGTTTATTGTTGACATATGAAGGATGAAAAAGAACTCTTATCTCTTCGATAAGGTATGTATTACAATCAATTACAGGTAAATCTGTAAATTTAGTATACATTAATATACACAGATCCGATTTCAACAAAATTTATCTAATTTCAAACGCTCAATAATTATCAGTGTTCAAATAGTCCGATGTAAAGAGAGAGTTGACCCCGTTGACATTCAAACGCCGGTGCACTTGCCTTTTGGTTTTAAGAATTTTTTAAATTTTATATTACCGTTTATTGTTTTTTAATATGAATGATATCAGTGTAAACAGTGTTGTATTTCTGTTGTCATGAGAGCCAAGTTTTCGTACTCACTGAATTTTGTAAGTATTGTTGTTGTTTTTAGAAAAAAATGTCATTTTGTCAATTTGAAATTTTCTGTGGCTCATTGTACATTTTTGTTGTTGTTAACAGCCCTGAGGAAGGCAATAAAGATTGCCGAAAGCTTGGAATTTATTCTAAAGAGCGGACTTTTGTTTTATTGCCCCTGACTGCTATCCCAACTAATGCTGAATGTACTATATATATATATATATATATATATATATACATATGAAACACACACATATATCTATATACGTGCGAGTAGATTTCTTGAAAATTTGCGGCTTATATTAAATTGAAAATTACTTGCTTTCTTTTTAAGTTAATTAATGAACTTAGGGAAAAGAGTAATTTCATTATCGAAGACTAACAATGTTAGTTTCGCCCAAATGCTCGTCAGTCCGATAATGAAATCAGACCTTTTCCCTATTATTTTCGATTTGTATTTATACAAACTGAAGTGATCTTAGCAAGCATGAGGGAATTAATTACTTAATTCACTCTATGATACAGAGGAAACATATTTATATGTTTTGCCTCCTACCGACTTGAAACACATATTGTGTACGTAACGTCGGTATTAATGAAAAATCCTTATTTCATTCAGGATAAATGTATTAATTTAATATGTATTTAATATGCATTAAACACATATATCAAATTCTTAGCCGTATCTGTTTATACATATGAAACACACACATATATCTATATACGTGCGAGTAGATTTCTTGAAAATTTGCGGCTTATATTAAATTGAAAATTACTTGCTTTCTTTTTAAGTTAATTAATGAACTTAGGGAAAAGAGTAATTTCATTATCGAAGACTAACAATGTTAGTTTCGCCCAAATGCTCGTCAGTCCGATAATGAAATCAGACCTTTTCCCTATTATTTTCGATTTGTATTTATACAAACTGAAGTGATCTTAGCAAGCATGAGGGAATTAATTACTTAATTCACTCTATGATACAGAGGAAGCATATTAAATACATATTAAATTAATACATTTATCCTGAATGAAATAAGGATTTTTCATTAATACCGACGTTACGTACACAATATGTGTTTCAAGTCGGTAGGAGGCAAAACATATAAATATGTTTCCTCTGTATCATAGAGTGAATTAAGTAATTAATTCCCTCATGCTTGCTAAGATCACTTCAGTTTGTATAAATACAAATCGAAAATAATAGGGAAAAGGTCTGATTTCATTATCGGACTGACGAGCATTTGGGCGAAACTAACATTGTTAGTCTTCGATAATGAAATTACTCTTTTCCCTAAGTTCATTAATTAACTTAAAAAGAAAGCAACTAATTTTCAATTTAATATAAGCCGCAAATTTTCAAGAAATCTACTCGCACGTATATAGATATATGTGTGTGTTTCATATGTATAAACAGATACGGCTAAGAATTTGATATATGTGTTTAATGCATATTAAATACATATTAAATTAATACATTTATCCTGAATGAAATAAGGATTTTTCATTAATACCGACGTTACGTACACAATATGTGTTTCAAGTCGGTAGGAGGCAAAACATATAAATATGTTTCCTCTGTATCATAGAGTGAATTAAGTAATTAATTCCCTCATGCTTGCTAAGATCACTTCAGTTTGTATAAATACAAATCGAAAATAATAGGGAAAAGATCTGATTTCATTATCGGACTGACGAGCATTTGGGCGAAACTAACATTGTTAGTCTTCGATAATGAAATTACTCTTTTCCCTAAGTTCATTAATTAACTTAAAAAGAAAGCAAGTAATTTTCAATTTAATATAAGCCGCAAATTTTCAAGAAATCTACTCGCACGTATATAGATATATGTGTGTGTTTCATATGTATAAACAGATACGGCTAAGAATTTGATATATGTGTTTAATGCATATTAAATACATATTAAATTAATATATATATATATATATATATATATATATATATATATATATATATAGTACAAAATATATATACTTACAAAATTCAGTGAGTACGAAAACTTGGCTCTCATGACAACAGAAATACAACACTGTTTACACTGATATCATTCATATTAAAAAACAATAAACGGTAATATAAAATTTAATTGATGTTTATTTCACATAATCACACACAATTTAGGTCAATTTGTATGTTTTCTTATGACTTCTGCGATTTTAAAAGCACCATCAAATGTCAACAAAAACAGCTGATATCATGTGATCTCGTATTTACAATTTTGCTAAAATTCAATCACAGAACGTGGAAATCAAAGGTAATTGTTGTGTTGTGAGCTTAAATAAACATCATTTATTGCGATTTTCATTATTTCAATGCTCTATATGGGATATCTCACATGGGCTGTAACCTGCAAGATTAACTCAGTGAGTACCTAATTTATTTTTTATCTCCATTTCCCTACATTTGCATTGATAATTTTGTAAGAAAAAGTTGTTCAATTAGAGGTCCTTTATAATGTATACTAATCATTTTGTCAAAAATCGCCTGACATCTCAACTACAATTATTCTCACTTATATTATACTCCTAATAATTGCAAACTTTAATTGGTGTAATCGGAAACCAACAAAATCCTTGCTACAACCAGGTGGTCCTTGTTGCACTTAGAATCAGAACTACAAACAAAAAATCTCCAGCTCACCTTCGGGTTATATGTCAACTATTAGTGCCATTAGTTACTTGTTCGCATTCTCGGAAAATATGCATCGCTCTTGCTTCTTGCTTGTACGGCGCACATACAATGCACCAGCTTCTATCCATATTTTAAGTCTAAAAATGCATTATGTCAACTTAATAAAATTATCATATTACTCTTTACAGAACTTACGGTACGATTATAACACCACTAACTAAGTAGTAATAAGAAAAATAATGTTTAGCAACACACACAAAATTTGTTGGTTAACGCCCTGTACGCGCTTGCATAAAGTGACAGCACAGTAGTACCGACATCTCAATTATTCGGTTAAAGTCATGATTCAAATTTACTTCTAGGTCTCTTGTTTCTAACACCGTGGCGCCGTCTAGGTGCGCCTGCATTAGGTAGATTAGGCGGCAAAACCCCTCATTTAAGTGAACCATCCGATAATCCGTGAAAATGAGTGATTCCCCAAGTGATAGTGGAGGTGAAGGTACAAGTGCGGGTACAATTAAAAAGAAGAAATACGAACAGCGGTCTAAAAAAAACTGGGAAGAATTACCACAATTTAAAGGCTAGTTAATTGCAAGTAAAAAAGGAAACCATTTTGGAAAATGTAAATGTTGTGATAAACATATCAACATTTCCTCCGGAAAAGACGCATTGATTAAACACAGCATCGGGCAGATTCATCAGAAAAAAGCTAAAACTTTCAAAACAGACAACATTAACAAGTTTCGCAACTGGAGGGGAAACTAAGAAATTAGATGATAATATCAAAGAAGGTAAGTTTAAAAATTGTTTCCAATAATAATTAATTTTGATTTTTCCGAATTTATAGCATAATGTTCTTTTTTTTTTATTTTAAGGTGAAATCCGATTGTGTGCTTTTCTAGCAGAACACAATCTGCCATTTTCGATAATGGATCATTTAGTCAAGACAATTGCCAAAGTTTGTCACGACTCCAGCATCGCGAAAGGTTTGGCATGTGGAAGAACCAAATCAACCTCCATTGTGAAAAACGTGCTAGGGCAAGACAGCTTTAGATCCCTGTGTACTGAGCTCCAGTCGAAAAAATTCTCGTTAATTGTAGATGAATCCACCGACAGGACGGTTGAAAAACATCTCTGTTTAAAAGTGAGACACCTAGATAATAATACTTATAGAGTTAAGGACGACTTACTTGGCATGATAAAACTTTCAGGAGCTGATTCTACTACTTTGTACAATCATATTACAACTTTTTTTCAAAATAACAATATTCCTTATAAAGACCATTTACTAGGATTCGCTTCTGACGGTGCAAATGTTATGATGGGAGAGCATCATTCTTTAATGAGTCTGTTAAGGAATGATGTCCCATCTTTATTTGTTATGAAGTGTATTTGCCACTCGTTCCATTTATGTGCTTCCTACGCCTGCCACAAATTGCCAAAATTTGTGGAAGATTTAACTCGGGATATATACAACTATTTTGGTTCTAGCCCAAAAAGAGTATCTGAATTTTCCGAATTTCAAAATTTTTGTAATGTAAAAATACACAAAATTTTGCATCCTTCACAAACGCGCTGGCTATCGGTTCATTCTGTCGTTTCAAGAATTTTAGAGCAGTATCGTCCTTTGCAATTATACTTTACGGATGCTGTTGCCCAAAACGATATTTTGGCAGCAGAAAATATATTAACAAAATTGAATGACCCAACTGTTAAATTATTTTTCCAATTTCTTGATTTTGTATTGCCTTTTTTTAATAATTTGAACCAAAATATGCAATCGGAATCGCCAAGGGTTCACGTAATGTACAGAAATGTTTGTAATGTTTTAAAAACCATCTTTGATTGTTTTATCAAACGAGATTATTTACTCAATACGCCAATTGAAAATATTAATTTTAAAGATCCAGATAACTATGTTCCTATTGAGGAAATTTATTTTGGTGGGAATGTCTTGAAAACTATTTCTGAGTCAAGACTTTCTGCAGAACAGTTGCATTTTTTTAGAGTTCGTTGCTTAGATTTTTATGTGGAGGCTTATTCACAAATTGTTCAACGGTTTCCATTAAAAAATAATTCTTTGAAATTATTAGAGTTTCTTGATCCTGAAGTTGTTAAATCTGGGTCCATTTCATCAATTTTACTATAGCTGTTAAATTTTCGAATTGTCTTGACACGTCAAATATCCAGCCATTAGATAATGAATGGCGTTTATTAAGAAACACTGAAGAAGTGAAATCGCTAAGTAGTGACGTATGTACTTTTGGCAAGAAGTCGAAAAACTTAAACAGGGTGATGAAACGCCGATGTTTCCCACTCTAACTAAATTTGTTTTCAAAATTCTGTGCCTTCCCCACTCCTCAGCAACAGTGGAAAGGGTATTTTCTGCAGTAAATTTAATGAAAACTAAAGTGAGAAATAAATTGAACAGTGACACAATCTGTGCATTACTTCACACTAAAAGATTAATTTCAGATAGCGCCAAAAATAATTGTTTTGAATTTTCAATTGACAAGAAATTGATAAACAGTATGACTTCTAAAAATTTATATCCTGATCAGTTTGACCAATAATTTTCAATATATGTATATATCTTTAAATTTGACTACTTGTAAGTTTCTAGTACCTAAATACATGCCTACATAATTTTATACATATAACGTATCTACTTAGGTCATACATTTGTTTTACATTGTGTGTACATATTATTTAGTTTAGTATATTAGGTAGTAGGTATCATATTTATTTCCTAACTGATTATTTTAAGCGTTAAGTATGTACCAATACTTATTAATAAGTAAGTAAGTTAAGTATGTATCAAGTACGTATTAATAAAAATATGTTTTTTTTTGTTTAATTATGTTACTTGAATAAAAATCTAAATCTACCGAATTTTAACGAAATCTCCCGAAAAGTTACGACTCCTTCTACCGATAAAATATGCACTTCATCTGGCAACACTGCCCTTACTATCAGTTGTATTCTTTATATACACCAAGTTCATATTGGTTAAGGTCTTTATATATAGTTTTTGTTAACTTATTACAAAAACTGTTTTTTTTTTGTTAAGATTTTTCTTTGACACTATGAAAATGCTACGAAGAAGAACAAATACCAGCAAGATGTGGTTTCAGAATGTAACTGCTAAAATGAATGACAATGGTGAATTAGATGCTGAACTTGAAGTACCAAATACAACTGTTTTTCATATTCATTATCTAGATAATCGATACGTTTCACATACTTGTTACACAGTAGATTGTGTGCTGCTCGAAGAAAACCAAGTGGATTTAATTCACATTATGTATCGTGGAGCAACAATAATTCAGTTAAGGTTCGCTGGCCCAGATGCAAAAAAGCAGTTTCTAGAGGAGGTGTTCCGTAATAGGTAAGAAGAAATTATCTGCGTATTAACAGTATCATAAAAATAAATATACTTTCTTAGTCAAATTATTTTTTAAGAATTTGATGATTACAAATAAGTATATTTTTAAATTACTAATGAACTGAGAAATAATTTGGGTTACCATTAAAAGTGTTCTTCTACATTTTAATCAAGTTTGAGTATAATTTACTTTAAATTATTTTGTATAAATTCTTTTTTTTTTAGAAACGAGGATTCAGGTAATGCGAGTCCAGTTTCAAATCAATCATCAACGCCGTCGCCACCTTCAGATTAAAATGTATGATATTATAAATATATATGTAATGGTATTTATAATTAAACTATATTTTTGAATTTATGTATGTGTTTTTTGAGTACAAGAAAACTAATTTAAACAGATAGTGTTGCGGGTCATTATTAAGTGATTTAATTTCCTTTGTGTAACTTTTGTCAGTGCTTCGCTGCGAGATCGTCGATTGATTAGAATCCATTCCAATTTATTTATATTTAAAATAATTATGTAACTAATTTATTTTTTACTATTGAATATTTTTATCAAAAAATTTGTTTATTAATACACATATTTTTAACGTTAGACGCTTATATTACTAGAACAGATGACGATATTGGGGAACTTGAATACGCTGCAGTGTTGCCACCATCAACTCCGTTTCTCGTACTAGATTGTCGGTATATATCGTACTAAATCGAACATTTTCGTACTAAAAAGCCTATGCATTATTTTCAAGCGCGAAATTCAAATTATATTTTAGGGGTATTGGATAAACACAAGAATATGCTACAAACTGTTTCAAAATTTATTATACAAATACACAAAATAAATTTTTGGTTTACACATGCGCTTTTATTTAACAACATAGTAAATTTTTTAAGACTTTTTGAAAGTTTTAATTATTGTCGGCTTTCCAACGCATTCGCATCAAACTTTCAGTAGGTGTCCATGAGTAGCATTTGATGCCACTTAACAAGTCTTTTGAATGCAAAATTGATTCACAAGTATCAACTAACAGTTTGTTTCTCACCTTAGTTTTTAATAAATTCAGCTGCGAAAACACTCTTTCTGCAGCAGCTGAAGAATGAGGTAAACATAAAATTACTTTAATTAATTTTGATAAATGGGGAAAGAGAGGATCATCACAACTATTTTTCAAACTGAAAATTTTAACCCAAAATTCTTCAATTTCATTAGTTTCATATTTTTTTAATTCATCAATATCAGGTATCAATCGCCATTCCATATCTAACGCCTGAATATCGTTAACAATTTCGGGAAAATATTTATGGGCAGTTACACAAATACTTGGTACTTCGCCAGATAGCGTAGTTGCTGGTGTAAAATTTGATATAAATTTTAAAAGCGGATCATTAAATTTAAAACGGGACTTTATTTGTTCTGCCAATTCAACATAAAAATGTAGAGCTTTTATTTTAAAATTCTGAATCTCTACGTTATTGTTATGAATATTAATATTTGAAAGAATAACTGCCACTTGTGCCCCGAAATAAACTGAATCTAGAGCAATAAAATTTCTTGGATTGCTTGGATTAATATGATCTAAAGCATTTTTACTTAAAATCTCTTTAGTAATAAAATTTCTCAAGATAGTTTTAAAAAGACTACCTACCCTATCACTTAGCAGGTGTATTTTGCAATGTTCACTTTGAAATTCTAAATTCATTTTATTTACAATATCCAGTATATATGACAAAAAACTAAAATATAATTTAAATTCAATGCTATGAAGATTATTTAAAATTGTATGTGTGCTCTGTAGGTTTTCTGACAGAACTGCATCTTGGAAAACTAAAATCAGAGTATTCCAATTTTTCAGAATACGATTCACAACAGCCTGGAAAATATTATGGAATAAACATTGTTTTTATTGAAAATGCAGATATTACCTCTAAGCTTAACCATCTTGTTTGGGCAGGTCTCAACATTTTCTGAGGCTTGTCTTGAAGGAAAGCCTGGCATTCTGTCAAGAACTTACAGCGACTGGAGCTGTTTGAAAAAAAGTTATAGATTCCTCTTGCAAAATCTTCAACATCTTTAGGTAATTTATTAGCTGCTGCTGAAGCACACAAGTGAATACTGTGACATACACAGCCTAGAACAAAAAGATTGGGTACTTGCTGTCTAAACCTGGTTTGGACACCAGTAATATTTCCCATCATAACATGTTCATTGTCCGCTGCTAGACCTACAAGTTTCTCAATTGGTAAATTATGCTTCTGCAAATGTCCTATAATAGCTTCGTAAATAGTTTCTGCATTACCATTTTTCAATTCAATAAGTCTACACCGTACTGACGACGACCAATGAGTCAGAAACACGTGTCTACGGTTGCTCTACAGCAGAATTTACCCGTTATTATTCTCTTTCTTGTTATATATATATATATATATATATATAGACATGCATTTAGTACATATACACCTCCATAAACTAGACTGAGCGTACGAGCGTGCCTCCTTTTTGACGAGTTCGACTCCGAATTCGGAGGCGAACACGTTTTGCATGTTTTCTGATGCTAAACTACTGTATACAGATAATTTTAATGTATGGTAAATTTTTTGGTGGAGGCGAATTAAGTACAAATATTTCCATAGATATACATTTTAGTATATAACAATTCTCGCCAGAGAGCGCTGATGTTATACACGTATATACATTGGTTATGACAAACGGTAGGTAATGCCTCGTTATGTCTTAAATTCCGGTTAGCCTCCGAGATGTGACAACGTTGCTCTATTGATACACTATATGGGCGAAGAATATATTAAAACAGAAAATGTAAAACGTAATCAAATTATTTTGTATGAATATTTCTAGGTATATGCGAAGTGCAAAATAAAGTTTTTTTTTCATTTCATGGTTCTTCGCCTTTTAAGGTGGATATCGATAGCTAACAATATTAACTCGTTTGCTTAAGCTGTAATAATAATTATTACCTTCTCTGCCTTCGACAAATGTACATTAAAAGCGACTTTAGATTGAGTCATCTAAATTTGTATACTGTAATGCACAATTAGAAAGTATAGTTATGGTAAATATGATGATCCTAATGTAACTTGTATTTGACGTTAAGCGCTTGGGGACTATTTAAGACATGAATATTAATATATTAACTTTTTATTTGTAACATTGACTTGTATAATATTTACTACTACAAATTAAGTTCACTCTAGTCCTATACTAATTTGGCAAAGGTGATGTGATGTTATCTTTGTAGACATATAATTTTAAAGTGACATTAAAACGCAATTGCTCTAGTTCTTTAAAGTTTTATTGTCATGCATAAAATAAAAAACAAATAATGCCGGCATAAAGTGAGAAACAAACAATATTCTAAATGAAAACACATACATTATAATACATCTTATTTATCTCTGTATATATTGTATACAAAGGTTTTTATTCTAATCCAGTCTAAATTATTCAATAAATCATTATAATCATTTATTAGCTTTAAACATTCGTCTTTTTTTGGAGGTTGCTTTAATTTTATATGAGCTTTAAAATGCGATTTTACAATTCGCTTCTGCTCTTCTGTCCAACGCACTCTTGTACCAACAGATTTTTTGGTTATTTTCGTAATATTATTTGATCTATTCGACTTCTCACTTTCGTCTTTTTCAAAATAATTATGGTTTGCGTCTATATTATTTTCTTTATCAGAATTATTATCATCAGTATCGCTTGATTCCAATACCTCCATATTCGGTTCGATATTAATATCTTTTAAGAGCTTGCCCTTATATTGCACTCCTTTTCCTTTATCAAACAATGTCAATAATTTGGAAACTTTGGCCGTCTGATATGCATCTTGGGTAATCCTATAAACAAAAGAAGTCAATAATGAAACAAGTGACATATATAAAATAATTACAACATTCATAATTCTATTTCTATATATGTAATAAACCAAAAACTCGATATGTCTAAACTTCGGAAGTCATTGTTAAATTATACAAGATTTATATTTAAATGTAAGTAACAAAACAGATATTTTTAGAGGAAAATAATTTAATTTACTTTCTATTAGTATGAAGAAAATACTATGTACTTACTCATAATAGTCTTGATGAGTTTTTTCAGTGTGCCCCATAAATTTTGCAAACTGCGTATACTCATTTTTAGGTAAATTAATTATTTGCATTAACGTGGCAATCTGCTTTCGTAAACGGTTAGATGTCATTCTTTCAGGATGTTTTAAATTACAAGATTTTGCAAATCTTTTAATTACTACATCTGCCCTGACCCACTGATCTCTAACATGAGGGTATGCAAATAAATATTGGTTTTCTTCCGGGACTATATTAGTTTCAAACCTAATTTGTAATAAAAAATCAATGTAGTCTTGTACATTTTTGGGAAACAGTATAATAATGGGCCTGCTTCCTTTTCCACCGGTTACAAACCTTTTGTAAGTTCTTGTTAGTATCTTTTCGGATTCAGTTAATTGTTCTACATATTCCGTTTGATCAGTAGATGCCATGTTCTTCAAATAGGATTCAGTAGTAACATACTGGACATCTCCAATTCTTCTCCGATTGAATAAAATTGTTAAAGACAGAGAAGCATCCACTAATTTTTTGAAACATTTCTCATTTGTTTTGTCTTCTTTTGATATTTCAAAATTTTTGTTAGCAATTTGTAAAATGTAATTTTTGAATTCCATTATGTCTTTTGTAAAAGGTAACAATATTGGCTTGTTCCAACGTTTCTCTGCTAAATCTTTTAGAGCTAATGACGACACTTCAAAATTCCATTGGTTGTCTACTAACAACTTGAATCGTTTTATATCTTTTATTTTTGCATCTGCATTATCACAACTAAATTCTCGGCTTCCCTTTAATATCAAATGAGTACTTAAGTCACAAACTTGCTTCAATAAGGTTCCTAGATGCATAGCCAGACTTGGAGCTTTAAAATTTCTTTTTTCTTCATCAAAGCCGCTAATTGCTCTTCCACTTGCAGCAATAATATCAAATAGACCAGGGTTTAATATATTAAAAATGATAGATTTTTTTGACCAGTTCTGCGGCTTGTTTCAATCAGTAGTGTAGCACATTCTCTTAATTTATTAGAACAAGCGGAAGCGATTTGAGCACGTTTATGTTTTTTTAAATAATTCTCACCAAAATGTCGAATTAACGGATCTCGTTTTGCTACAAACGATATTTGATCTGCTTTCATTTTTGGGAATACCTCTTTCTTAACTCGTAAGGTTGCACTTGTATTTACGAATTCAGCAGCACAAGCAACTAAAGTCTGCGACTGTATGCGATGTTGAATTTTTCGACCAGTTTCATTTATAGGTTTGATTGAACACACTTTATAATGGCGTCTTAAATATTTTACTGCAATCAATCGTTTACAGTGAGCACATGGCAATTTATTCAAATCGATTTCTTCATTCCGTACAAAAGCTTCAAACTGCGTCTCATACCGCAGTAGACCTATAATTTTTCGCCTCATATTTCTACCATCTTTCGATTTCACTGAAAATTTCGAAAGGTCTCTAACCTCCTTTTCTTCAGCATGATGTCTAACCAAATGTCGTTCAAAGTTTGTAACAATATTATGGCAAAATTTGCAGGTAGTTTTTCTTTTCTTCTTTTGATTCGAGACTTGTTTTACCTATAAGATTGATACATGATGTGATTTTTAAAAAAAACAAAATAGCTCATTTCGCTAATTTCCACGAATTTGTTATGCAGAATACCTCATAAGTTGTATCAAACTAAAAATACTTAACATGTTGTCAATGGAAAAATGGACATTTTCACTATAAAAGTATATATCTGAATTTGGTATGTTAATTAAATAGATCTCCATGACATATTCAAAAATCGAATTTATCTTTTAGAATAGGCAAGTGTGGTGACAAACTGACAATGATAATAAAAGTTTAATATTTATGTATATTATAAATAATGAAGTGGATTACCAACAGTAATGGAACAATTTAAATACATCTACTTAAGAAGTGTATCAATATTGCTTGTCCATTTAACTATAATAAAATAATCTTTGTCTTTATTTTGTATGCGACTTATGTTATTATAATGACAAGATATAAATATTTTGCAATTAATGCTTACATATTCTTCTATTAAATTGCTTTTGGTAACTTTATTGTTCTACTTTTCCTCTTTTTTGTCTTCATTTGGCGATCCATCTGAAGAAGCTAGTACATTCAATATTGAAGGCAACGGATTTGATACGTTTACAGTTAGGAACTTTTGCAGCGGAACTTCGAAACTGGTATCATTTTCAAGTGAATCAGGAACGATAGAAGATGATGATTTTGTAGCATTTTGATTTGAACTCTCTTTATAATAATTTTTTTCGAGGAAATTAGAAGTCATAGATGATGAACTTAAATGACTCTCATTTATTAAAAACTCATTATTTGTTGGAACTTCATTTTCAGAGTTAATATTCTGAAAAATTAATAATTTAGTAAATGTGTTTTTCCCTATTTAACGCATTATTTCTTCAACATTGTAGTATGTCTTGTTATTATGAAAATCATTTGATTCTAACCATTCCTGTAAATACGTGGTTAGTAAATCATTGATTAAGGCATATAGTTACCTTCAAAAAAATAATATATAGCATCTTACTTTATCTACGTTGAATAAGTTACTACAGATAAAATAAAACTTACCCACGTTCTAGTTTTTTCATATGAACTGCAATGTTCAATATTCTCATCCATAGATATTGCATTAACTACTTTTTGTTGTATGGACTTGTTCGGATCTATATGCAAATTAAATATATTTTAAATGCGATTTTTCGCTACAATACATTTATTCTAAATTAAATATCTTATAACAGTTAAAGACTTGTAAAAACATAAATAAAAATGAATTTCTTAAATAGTACGCCTCACATATGGATAATATTTTTATTTTTTATGGATAATGTACGCTATATCCTATGTTAGGCATTAACTGACTAAGTATATTATTAGGTATGCTATATTAATTAAATACACAAAATAAAAAATAAAACAATATTTAGATTGTCTATAAGACAAGGAGAGTATATCCTCTAAATTATAGAAGTCCAGTTGCATAAATTTTCTTATCTTGCCTAATCCCGTTGTAAATAATGATAAAAAACGAGACAACAATACATAAATAGGAAATTTAGAACTAGATTTTGATTATATGTAGGAAAAGAAACAGTAAAAAAAGATACAATACAATACTGATACCGAAATTCTTGTCTGGATTAGGACATTTCTCTTTAGCAAGTTCCATTAGAATCATTGTCCTTGTTTTGGGAATTAAAGCAGTATTCACTAGAAATAGGTACTTATTTTTAGAAAACGATTTGAAATAAAAGAGTTGATACTTACTTTTGGGATTGCCGAAATACTTACTTTAATGTTTGAGGGTTATATGTATGTGTAACGGTCAAAACTATAACATGCGTACGCAACTAACTCGAAGAAATATAGCAACGTTGCTAGAGGCCAAGCCGAACGCATAGTTTATATTTGTATATAAGAATGAGTCTACTGCGTAACAGCGTTTTGTAGAGGCCGGCTGGTATTATGAATTTATAGAATGATTGTATAAAAATAAAATCAAAATTATTTTCCCCTCTCACTGAGTTCGTGTAAAACACGAAAAAATAAGTGAAGAAAAGAGAATACACATCTCTATCACAATTAGTTTAAGTGGAGTTGAGGCCGTCTTTTACGCCTATGGAGGCGAAGAAGGTACAAATGCATATATATATATATATATATATATATATATATATATATAAGAAAAAGAAAAATATTGGGTATAATCCGCTATAGAGCAACCGTAGACACGTGTTTCTGACTAATTGGTCATCATCAGTACGGTGTAGCCAAGGAATTAGGTGGGATAACCTTGGAGATGTAAGCTAAACGGAAGACCATCAGGTGACAGACCACCATTTGCAGCTTCAGCTAGAAGATCCTCGGTTTTGAGGACAACAAGTAACTTCGCCACATCTCCAAGGTTATCCCACCTAATTCCTTGGCTACACCGTACTGATGACGACCAATTAGTCAGAAACACGTGTCTACGGTTGCTCTATAGCGGATTATACCCAATATTTTTCTTTTTCTTATATTTTATGTATCCGCAACAATTTCTTATTCTTTCATTTATATATATATATATATATATTGAACTGGTCTTGTATCTTAGCCACGACCAGTCAAATCTGTAAAATATGAATATTTAGATTTTCGTTCATGTTTTAAAAGATTCACTTTTGGACGAACCCTTGTACATTGTAGTTAGAATAATTATTATTGAATTGTTCATATAATTAAGGTCAAATGCGCATACAATGTGCGCAGACTCGCATCACACATAACAAAGATATAAAACATTTGTATCCTGCTCATTGGTTTACTTATAAAAATGTTTACTTTGGGTCGACCAATAAAAAGTTGCAAAAGTATGATTTATAATAAAAATCGACTAAAATTGTTAAATTTGCAAATTAATAGGGATACTTCAGTATCAATACTTGATGTATCATAGGTTTTTGTAAGCAAATGGAAATGTAAAGACCGTGAAAAGATCGATAGCATCTTTTGATTTTTACATACGTCAAACGTAAATGTCATTTATTATGTCAAAGATAACTTTAAATTCAGTAAAGAAACAAACTTTTGGGTACACACATATTGAACCAAAAGCCCTTTACATATTCAAGTACTGTACAAACAGGGCATGAGCATTATTAAGATTTCACCACATGTTTGAATATAGGTTGTCAAAAGTCACCCTTAAATAATTTTATTTTTTTTATATAAATGAATTTTTGTCTGGTAAAAAGAAACGGAAATGAAAAAAAAGAAACGATGTAATTAAATGTTAAGAGAACCATTGTAAACGCCGTTGCATTAGAGATACACATATTGAGTATGTTGTTAGGCAAATCAAAAATTATAAAAAATGATATTTTTATGACCAGAACTGTACTAAGAAAATCAAACGCGCTACTATTAAAGTTTTCAACACGCGTTTAATTGTCAAAAACTAGAATTCTAAGATTGTATATAGTAGAAATAAATTTCAAAAGAATTTATAAAGGCAATAAAATCGCGAAACAATAGGGTTTGCCTTTTGAAATGAACGAATGGTTGGTGACTTGATTGAATTTTGTTGGTTGTCTTGACAACCACCATACAAACATTGGATTCATATAAAAGGGAATACTCACATGAGAAAAGGGATTCTTCTGCAACAACCAAGCAGTAAGGTTGTGTTTAAATACATTCGCCTGCAAAAACCAACCAAGTAAGGTTGTTCTAAATATTCGTGAGCATCCCACTTCTGTGAAACAAAGTGCGAGCTAGTGCAACTACACACATTGGAGTCAATCCTGTGTTTTCGATATTGAAAAAACCAAGGATGCAAATAACGTACTGGAAAGAAAGAAATAATCAACAAGGATATTAACTTCAACTAACAGGGAGTTAACCAAACAACATTTCAAATATATTTGAAAAAAGAATACGAACTTGTGTCCAGTCATCTACAACGAGTCAACACAACTGAACAAGGTGCCGCCAAGAAGATACACCAGGGGTGCCTATCAAGAGAATCAACTCGGAGGGTCAAGACGTTCCATCAACTACGAGCATCTGTGGAGCCCCCTTCAAGAACGACAGCAGCACCTGCATTCTTTCCAGCCAGCCAACTTAAAGTTAAACAAACAAGAACAGTATGTAAAGTGACAATTGTATAATTTCACATTCATTAGAAGGAAACAAGATAGACTTGTAAATGACTAACAGTCAAGTCAGACTTAAGTGTAATCCGAGTTTTTTTACCAAGACTAAACGTTCATTTCTCACGTAGCCGGGTTTAAATAGTACATAATAGCCGGATATATTTAAATATTTAACCTATAATTCAATTACCGTTCATGCATTTTGATTAGACTACATTCTAAGTTTAATACTTACGTTGCACATTAGTTTTTTTTGGGAGACGAAGAGTCAGATAATCATATTTAAAAATCCAAGGATGAATCCGATTGTTTACCATTAGTAAAGTAGACAGATTAAATATTGTTATGTGTATGCCTAATATGACTTGCGTAGAGCAGTTTGTTCATGATATTCCAAGTAAAGATTATGCCTAGAGCCATTCTTGATAAGGATGTTTTAAACTGTAAATATAAAGCTACACTCAATTCATTAATAATAAAAAACCATAATCTAATAAACACCTGTGTTTTCATTTGACCCAGTTATACTATCCATCAACCTTGACCGAACAGCTGTTTTAAAAAGCATGCTCGATCGTACATTTGTTCTATTAATAGATCTTCCAGACCGTCAAGAATTGGGCCCGTTTTTCCGTTGATATAAGTAGGTTACCATACGCCATACCAAAAATAAGTCGTGTACCTCCTCATTCGAAGCCTTTTTAACGACCCATTAATGAGATTTAATTATATTTAACGTTCAAATTCAGAACGTGAAAGCCAACAACAAACTGTTTTTTTTAAGGTTCACATAACCTAGCTATCATAGAGCGCGTACATTTTTGAATTTCTCTGCATCCACGTGGGTGTGACCCAGGTGCACCAACTGAGGGACTGAATTTGAACTGTTACAAATTCAGTCGCTTAATAAGTAATTCAAAGATTAGTTCTAATATACAGGGAGCAGTCAAATAAATTAAAACACCATTTTAATTTTATTAACAATAAACTCGCACATAGATAAATAACAGAGTCCATGCTATTTTAAATAAAATACGTTACCCACCTTATAGTTAGGCAGCCAACATAGCTAGCCCGAGGCAATTAAATATTTGAAATAAAAATTCAATTTATAAAATAATTAACAAGACATTCTAAACGGTACTTACCGTATCGTATGCAAGTGTTTTAAGGGCAATACGCTTGTTATACTCCATATCATCTGACGCCAACAACGTGGTGGCATTTTAAAAAACCTATTGAGGAGTACATTGACTGCAGGTTTTTTTTGTGTGTCAGTCTGTTTCAGAGAACCAGAAGAAGATCACGAAGAGGAGAATACTTATAAATAATTGAATTACTTGTAGAATAAAAATATAAACAGTAAAGTGTGTATTTTATTTAATTTATCAATATACATGTACATATACAGGTTGATGGTGAAACACTGGGTATAATTAAAATCATTTATTCACCGTGGCATAAAAATTAGAAACAGGTCAAAATATAATTTACAGTATTATTGTACAGGGGTCGTATCTAAGCGACATTACACACATATTATTTGTTGCGCTTGTATCTATAAAAACATAAAATTACAAAATGAATACGCGATCACGGACCGGTTCAATATCCCTACCGGAATCAGCGAGCGAAGACGAATCTCCGCAAGAGCAAGGCGATACCACACAAATAGAAAAGAGCACTACAGAACAAGGAATTGGGTTGAAGCCAGAGGAAAAGGCCATGCTCGAACAAATCAGACTGATGATGGATGACACTAAACAAGAAAATAAGAATAATATGGAAAAGCTGGGGAATAGAATGGATAACAATAGAAAAGAAGACAAAGCGGAAAACATAAAACATAGAGAGGAAGATAAAATAGAGAATAAGAGAAACTTAGAAGAATTGAAGAAAGACCTCGAAGAGAGACTAGTATTACGAACAGAGGCTAACAATAAGATAATATTAGCAGAAATGGACTCGAAGGTCAAACAAATTAGGACAGATGTAAAGGAACAGTTGTCGGTCAAAGAAACCGAATTATTAACACATATCGACGCTGCAGTACAACATGTGGACGGGAAAATCTCCAGAATAGAAGGAGATCTCACGCAATTACAGAATAATAATGCGAAGGAACACAGGGAGTTGGCGGAAAGAATAAGAACAGAAATGGACCAGGTAAATAGGGGCACCGGAGAGATGGAAGTTCGGGTAGAAACCAAACTCAACAAACGAATAGACTCAACCGAAGAGAAGTGTCTGAAAGAGATAACTCGCGTCAAGCAAGCAAACAAGGATCAGAATAAGGATGCGGAAAGTGTTTTACAAAAATGTGAGAAGAGCAAAGAAGAACTAAACCGGTTGATATTAAAAGCTCAGAACACACGCAATAATAATAACCTTATGCCTACACCAAGCTTCTTCAACGCGGGATTACGGATCGAAAACGTGGCTCACTTCAACGGTGATAGTATGTCTACTCATCCAATGGCATATTTGAATAATGTTCTGAAATACACCGAAGACGTACCAGATTTTAAACAACAGCTCAACATAATTCGAGCGACCCTAACCAACGGAGCTGCAGATTGGTTTGAGAGAGTAGAAGATAGTTGCGAGGACTTAGAGCACTTTGCGGAGCTATTTAGAAGAAACTTTTGGAGCGAAACGCAGCAAAACAGAGCCCGCATACGCTTACTCACAGGCATATTTAAAACTGGTAAGATCTCACGCGAAGCTTACGCCTTAAAAATCTACAATTATAGCAAGCATATCGCAAATATGGATGAGTTAACCATTTCGCAGCAGCTGCTGAAACATTTTATACACACTGACACACATGCGATAATATGCCAGAATGTGACTGACATGGATAGTCTGGTAGACATACTCCGGAGATTGGACGATTACTCGGACAGCACGAACATACACAAAGATCACCGGAACACTCCAAGAAATGACCATCAACATCTGGACGCTCGGCGTAACTCTTACCCCGACAGACCCGTGGTGAACGTAAATAGAAATCCACAATATACACCTCAACCACAAGGGAGAACTTTTAATCCGGTCGCAAACAATCAATATCAAAGTCAACCTCGCTCTTATAACACATATGCGAGAAACGACCAAACAAGACCGAATGTTCCACCACTCGACAGAAATCCTAATCAATGGAGGAACAACGGAAGGACTCCTGGAAATGGGAACATACATGAGGGGAGTAATAACACTTCAAGGCCCGAACAGCGACCCTATAACACTAATGCGCCCAGACATAATTATCAAGAACAAAACCGGCGATACTATGGAAATGCAATGAATAGACAAATAAATTCCATCGGTCAGGATAGAAGACAAAACGTAGAATGGGACACACCGATGGAAAATAGTAACACCCGAAATAATATACCAGGCACAGAGCCAGAAAAAAAAACTACGATGGATTTGCGATCTCAAATGACAGAGACAAACCAGACACCATGTTCTTCCAGGGATCTGAATTAGACTCACAGGATATTTCTATAAATAGTAAGTTTTTTAATAAGTTAAGTCTAGATGTAGGTTTGGGGAAGCATTTAAATACTGATGACGTTGGAAAAATCATCACAAGTATAGAATCCTTACCATTTATTACATTTAATATAGGAAATATAGCATTTAAGGCATTATTAGACTCCGGGGCGGAAATTTCTTTAATCAAAGAAAACATGGTAGAGCAAATACCGAATTATGTACAAAACATTATTAAAATTAAATGCACAAACATTATGTCGGCAAATAGAAGGAAAATGGGTCAAATCAACAAACGAATATGCATCGAAGTAGAGATGAACGGACATAACTATGTAATGCAATTCTACATTTTAAATAACCTATTTTACGACTGCATCTTGGGAGTAGACAATATGCGTACTTTAAAAATGCATTTGAATTTTGAGAAAGAGAAGGCGATCATAGGAAAAAATGAAGTAGAACTAAACACCTTAGAAGATCTAAGGGAAATCAACGCATACCTACAATATAAGGAGGAGATTGGGTGCGACATTGCAAACGTTATTATAGCAGATAGAGAAGAAAACGGGAAGGCACAAGAATACTTAGAGGAAGCCATGTTCGAACTGCCGAAGGAGAATTTGGATAAAGTGTACATGCACAACGGGATAAAAGAAGAAGCAGTAGAAAGCAAAATAATTAGAAATGAGTCAGACATACAAGAAATCTTAGATAAACAAAATTTAAAGGAACCTTGGATGGCAGAAAATCTTCTAGACATCCTTTCAAACAATATGCGTTTAATCAACGACGAGGTAGTGTTCGCCAAGGACTATGAGCACAAACTACTAATTGATGATGATACTCCGCTACCTTGCAAGAACTATCCGATACCGTATCACTTCCAACAGCGAGTAAATGAAGAATTGCTGAAATTGGAAGAAGCGGATATTATCGAAAGGTCTAACACCTATTTCATCAACCCAGTGGTCTTGGTTAAGAAGAAAGACAACTCGATCCGCATCTGCATTGACGCGCGCTCTGTCAACCTGAGGATCAAACCGGAGTACGAGATGCCGCAGAACATCGACGTCCTACTTACTAAATGCGGAAATAAAAAATGGTACACCAAACTGGATCTGAAGAACGCTTTTTGGCTAATACGTTTAGAGGAATCATCACGGAAATACTGTGGTTTCAACGTGAACGGAGTCACTTACCAGTTCACAGTTTGCCCGTTCGGAATCCGCAGTTCTCCCGCAGGTTTAATTAGATTCCTACACAAGATATTAGATAAGTATGAGAAATTCGCATTACATTATCTGGACGACATCATAATTTTCTCCGATGACATCGAATCTCATATGAATCATATAGAGACTATTATTCATACGTTACAGGTAAATGGTATGAAGTTGAATTTAGCGAAATGTCAATTTTGTCGCAAAGAAGTAAATTATTTAGGCTACGTCGTAAATGAACAAAATATCCTACTAGACCCACAGCGATTAGAGGACATTCAAAACTATCCACGTCCTAATAAATTAAAAATGCTAAGAGGTTTCCTCGGACTGCTAAACTACTACCGAAAATTTGTCTCCAACTACAGCGAGAAGACCCACACTTTACTAGCGCTACTGAAGAAAGGAGCTAAATGGAAGTGGACCCCTGAACACGAAGAATGCTTTCAAAACTTAAAAACCAACTTTGTCGAAAACCTCAGACTGTATCACCCAGACTTCAATCTTGAATTTATTGTCAGAACAGATGCCTCTTACAACGCGATCGCCGCAGAACTGGTGCAGATAAAAGACAATACTGAAATCCCGATTTACTTTGCATCACGGACGTTAAGGCCATGCGAGACCCGATATGGCGTCTCAGAACTCGAAATGCTAGCCGTCATCTTCGCATTAACGAAGCTCAGATACTATTTAATTGGGAAAAAGTTCGTCCTTGAATCGGATCACAAGGCCTTGTTAAATATTATGACCACCAAACTAAACAATAATCGTATATACCGTTGGACACTACTCATACAACAATATGATATGGAAATCAGATACAAGCCAGGGAAAGAAATGATCGCTGCAGACATTCTGAGTCGTAAGCATGGAGAGACCAAGACACAGAACGTACAAATCAATCTGGTACTATTAGCTCGAGAAGGAACATTTTCGTTACAGCGTATTAAAGAAGCTCAAGAAACACCCGAATTAAAACAACTCAAGGAGAAACTTCAAGTAGAAAAGGAATATAAGGGAATGAAAATCCAAGAGGACCTAATAATCAAGAAAATAGGAAAAATTGAAGTATATGTCACCGACGCAAAGCACACAACTGAAATCATACGAAACATACATGAAACCTACACCCACATAGGAGCAAGGAAATGTTGGCTGGTATTTCGTGAAGCTTATTATTGTAAAAACGATGAAAAAATCATTAAAAACCTAATCCGACAATGCGGGACGTGCGAAATGGCCAAGGAGAAAAACTTCACCAATCAGAACGTTAGCCAGAGCATAATCGCAACCGACCGACTACAATTAGTGGCCATCGACTTCATATCGAACCTTATACCAAGCACTAAAAGATATAGGAACATCCTTGTCATATGTGACATATTCTCCAAACATGTGCGTTTAATTCCGACTCAGAAATGCAACACAGAAACGGTGTTACAGGCATTACAAGAATATATTACTGAATACGGAACGCCCACCACTATCTTGGCGGACAATGCCACCTATTTCACAAATCAACGATATCAAGAGTTTCTAGACGACAGACAAATTAATTCCTATCACACATCAATCAGACATCCCCAGGCCAATCCATCGGAGAGATACATAAAAGAAGTTTTGAAATATCTCCGAATACTTTTAGTCGACTGCCACCATAAGTGGGCTAAACACATTAAACAAATTGAAGTGGTTATGAACAACACTCCCAGCACGGTACACGAATCATGTCCCATTACTATATTTACCGGGCAACCTCCGCAGAGGCCATGGAAAAGCGAAGAGATAGCTGACTTGGGACAACAATATGAATTAGTGAGACAGAAACAAATAGAAAGGAAAGATAAATGGGAAAGGAAAAAGAGAGAACAACAAAAGAGATATAAAAATTACCAAATAAACGATAAGGTTATTATTCGCTCACTTAAAGTCACGGATAGAAAAAACAATATAATGGCTAAGTTAATACGACCGTTTACAGGACCGTTCACTATCCACAGGAAGTTGGGACTCAATACGTATGAACTAATCAATGAAGAAACAGGAACTATTAAAGGCACCTACCATGTATCGATGATACACGACTATATGACCGATGAACAATACAACGAATAATTATCGCTCACCCATCAAAAATTTAGGGGCATGGCGGTACTGAAGGGCCAGTAACCGATGGTACTTTGGCAACACCACCCTAACCGGAGCCACCACAAATATCTAAAAGCCTTCACAACACAAAAACCCCCGCTACAGGAAGCAATTCGGACGAACCCAACCCGAAGACATTCAAAATACTCCAAAAACCCCAGCTACAGGAAGCTATTCGGACGAACCCAACCCGAAGACATGGAAACTCTTCAGACGAGCCCAATCTGAACACAACCCCAAAAATCTCTGAGAATATTGAAGATACATACAAGAATTACCTACAACTCCCATGAAAGACACAGAGTCTTTAAAAAATTACAAAGAAGAAGTATGCCCGGAAATTAGGATATAAGAATATTAACCGTAGAAAATAGGAATTATAGAATAAGTACATTCACCTAGAATTTTAATACAAATAGAATTAGTTTGATTAGTTTTCCCCATTCCTACAAATAAGTATTTAGTAGCGCATCATGAGGTAATATAAGTTGCAAAATTTCTTTAACACCTAAACCAGAAGAGAAATTTTATTCACAAGAAAAAAAATTTTTGTTAAGAGAAAATTCAACACTAGAAGGAAAAAGTTAGTAAATGCAAACGATTAGAGCACAGCGTACAAAACAAGAAATGACAGAAGTCAGAAAATATGAAATAGCCGCCTTTATGAAACAAATATGAAAACTACATGTACACAAGAATGTTCATGCCGAATAAGAAAAGAAGAAAAATTCAAGAAGTGATTATCGAGTGATTTAAAAAGACTAAATGTATAGAAGAATGGGCCTAGCAATAAAAATATACCACTTAGCAAAAGTATGCTTATGTAAGAAAAATTTAAACCATAAAGAAATCCATGAAAAGATATGGTATTATGGTAAAAGGAAAAATAGGTAATGTACAACCTAAAATATGTACAATAGCACGAAAATATAGTGCACATTGGAATGATGTATATTCCACAAATAGGAAAGAGAAAAATGACAAAATGTCGAATATAATTATAACAGTAATAATCTGTGAAATAATAAAGATAATTTATGTGTATGCATACACATTGGTATATTAGAGATAGGCCACCTTCATTACAAGAAAGATATACACTCGATACATCGCAGGTGAAGGCAGAACAAGAAAATAAAGAATTAAGGTACAAAATAAACAATTTTCTAAAGGCAAATATAAAATACACACACACACACACACAGTAAAGAAAAACGTATGTACGCTAAACAGATACTAACTAGTTTTCACAATTTAACAAATGCATAAAAATAATTAGATGCACAAAACAGAATATAAAAATTTCATCTTAACCCTAAACATACACTATACAGGTTTAAGTCAATAAATAAAAGTTTGGAAAATTGAACAAACACAGAACAGCTTATATTACAACATATGACCCACATATAATTTTAAAACTTAGATACTAAGGCCCTAATTATAATCACAACTAGATATAACAGTTCATTAAGAAAAAAAAATTGGTACATAAAATAGATACAGTAGTTGTTGCAATCTGTTACAATGAAAAAAATATTTTACAGACGTTTATAACGAAAGCATATTTTTAAAAATAAAAATCTACCTTCGTTAAGGGGCAGATGAACTGGTCTTGTATCTTAGCCACGACCAGTCAAATCTGTAAAATATGAATATTTAGATTTTCGTTCATGTTTTAAAAGATTCACTTTTGGACGAACCCTTGTACATTGTAGTTAGAATAATTATTATTGAATTGTTCATATAATTAAGGTCAAATGCGCATACAATGTGCGCAGACTCGCATCACACATAACAAAGATATAAAACATTTGTATCCTGCTCATTGGTTTACTTATAAAAATGTTTACTTTGGGTCGACCAATAAAAAGTTGCAAAAGTATGATTTATAATAAAAATCGACTAAAATTGTTAAATTTGCAAATTAATAGGGATACTTCAGTATCAATACTTGATGTATCATAGGTTTTTGTAAGCAAATGGAAATGTAAAGACCGTGAAAAGATCGATAGCATCTTTTGATTTTTACATACGTCAAACGTAAATGTCATTTATTATGTCAAAGATAACTTTAAATTCAGTAAAGAAACAAACTTTTGGGTACACACATATTGAACCAAAAGCCCTTTACATATTCAAGTACTGTACAAACAGGGCATGAGCATTATTAAGATTTCACCACATGTTTGAATATAGGTTGTCAAAAGTCACCCTTAAATAATTTTATTTTTTTTATATAAATGAATTTTTGTCTGGTAAAAAGAAACGGAAATGAAAAAAAAGAAACGATGTAATTAAATGTTAAGAGAACCATTGTAAACGCCGTTGCATTAGAGATACACATATTGAGTATGTTGTTAGGCAAATCAAAAATTATAAAAAATGATATTTTTATGACCAGAACTGTACTAAGAAAATCAAACGCGCTACTATTAAAGTTTTCAACACGCGTTTAATTGTCAAAAACTAGAATTCTAAGATTGTATATAGTAGAAATAAATTTCAAAAGAATTTATAAAGGCAATAAAATCGCGAAACAATAGGGTTTGCCTTTTGAAATGAACGAATGGTTGGTGACTTGATTGAATTTTGTTGGTTGTCTTGACAACCACCATACAAACATTGGATTCATATAAAAGGGAATACTCACATGAGAAAAGGGATTCTTCTGCAACAACCAAGCAGTAAGGTTGTGTTTAAATACATTCGCCTGCAAAAACCAACCAAGTAAGGTTGTTCTAAATATTCGTGAGCATCCCACTTCTGTGAAACAAAGTGCGAGCTAGTGCAACTACACACATTGGAGTCAATCCTGTGTTTTCGATATTGAAAAAACCAAGGATGCAAATAACGTACTGGAAAGAAAGAAATAATCAACAAGGATATTAACTTCAACTAACAGGGAGTTAACCAAACAACATTTCAAATATATTTGAAAAAAGAATACGAACTTGTGTCCAGTCATCTACAACGAGTCAACACAACTGAACAAGGTGCCGCCAAGAAGATACACCAGGGGTGCCTATCAAGAGAATCAACTCGGAGGGTCAAGACGTTCCATCAACTACGAGCATCTGTGGAGCCCCCTTCAAGAACGACAGCAGCACCTGCATTCTTTCCAGCCAGCCAACTTAAAGTTAAACAAACAAGAACAGTATGTAAAGTGACAATTGTATAATTTCACATTCATTAGAAGGAAACAAGATAGACTTGTAAATGACTAACAGTCAAGTCAGACTTAAGTGTAATCCGAGTTTTTTTACCAAGACTAAACGTTCATTTCTCACGTAGCCGGGTTTAAATAGTACATAATAGCCGGATATATTTAAATATTTAACCTATAATTCAATTACCGTTCATGCATTTTGATTAGACTACATTCTAAGTTTAATACTTACGTTGCACATTAGTTTTTTTTGGGAGACGAAGAGTCAGATAATCATATTTAAAAATCCAAGGATGAATCCGATTGTTTACCATTAGTAAAGTAGACAGATTAAATATTGTTATGTGTATGCCTAATATGACTTGCGTAGAGCAGTTTGTTCATGATATTCCAAGTAAAGATTATGCCTAGAGCCATTCTTGATAAGGATGTTTTAAACTGTAAATATAAAGCTACACTCAATTCATTAATAATAAAAAACCATAATCTAATAAACACCTGTGTTTTCATTTGACCCAGTTATACTATCCATCAACCTTGACCGAACAGCTGTTTTAAAAAGCATGCTCGATCGTACATTTGTTCTATTAATAGATCTTCCAGACCGTCAAGAATTGGGCCCGTTTTTCCGTTGATATAAGTAGGTTACCATACGCCATACCAAAAATAAGTCGTGTACCTCCTCATTCGAAGCCTTTTTAACGACCCATTAATGAGATTTAATTATATTTAACGTTCAAATTCAGAACGTGAAAGCCAACAACAAACTGTTTTTTTTAAGGTTCACATAACCTAGCTATCATAGAGCGCGTACATTTTTGAATTTCTCTGCATCCACGTGGGTGTGACCCAGGTGCACCAACTGAGGGACTGAATTTGAACTGTTACAAATTCAGTCGCTTAATAAGTAATTCAAAGATTAGTTCTAATATACAGGGAGCAGTCAAATAAATTAAAACACCATTTTAATTTTATTAACAATAAACTCGCACATAGATAAATAACAGAGTCCATGCTATTTTAAATAAAATACGTTACCCACCTTATAGTTAGGCAGCCAACATAGCTAGCCCGAGGCAATTAAATATTTGAAATAAAAATTCAATTTATAAAATAATTAACAAGACATTCTAAACGGTACTTACCGTATCGTATGCAAGTGTTTTAAGGGCAATACGCTTGTTATACTCCATATCAATATATATATATATATATATATACCGTTTGACTGAAATAAAAGTAGATATAGGGAAACACAAACACGCACACAAGTGCATGCAAACATGAATTGGAGGGGTACGATAGTAGGGGAGTACAGATCAGTTCATATCGGGACACCGGCTCACACCGGGGTACCGAGGCTTTAGTGCAAAACGTTGAAAGTTAGTGTGTAGACGTTTGCTTTAAGGAATTGCTACGCTCTTTACGGCTTTTGTATAATATTTTGGTAACTGATGTATTAACATTGAACTGAAACAAAACTCTATAAAATTTGTAACTAAAATAAAATTCTTATAAAAAAATTAAATAAAATTCTCACATTTAAAACGAAACAAAATATTAAATGAACTATACAAAATTTAATGTTGAAGATGTTCAAATGTCTGTCCCTCTTGCATCAAGCAGTACCCTAAACGATTATAAAACCCATTTCGTACATTCGATAGCATTTCAGGAGTAATCATTTGTATGGTGTACGTTCACGCTCTAAAGTTACAGAACGAATGTGTTGTCCCCGCTCTCGATCTCCCCACTATCTCCCCACACCACCGGTCTTATACATAGGTACATGTTTATGTGTGTGTATTTGAAGATGCATATTAACTTTTAACTACGACAATCTGTATATATATATATATATTATTTTTTTTTCCTATAAGGTTTCCTATTAATTAAAAGAAAAACCTTTTTTGTTTATTGGCCGTGTAATTATGTAAATTTAAATATTTGTTTTCTTGGGGTAGCGGCCTATTTTCTTAGTGGGTTCTTTCTTTTTTAAGAACGAATAATTAAAACAATGCTTAACGTTTCGACATATCACATGTCTTTATCAAAATTTTTATTACATAAAATCATACAAACAGGACTGTAAGAGAAAAACACATACTTTAAAACTTAGATTTAAAATACTTGAAAAACATTCTTGAAACTCACCAAACACATTTAACATATTGCAGTGATCTTGAATAAATAATAATATGTAAATAAATAAGTATAATCAAGATCACTTCAAGATTTTATTTAAATTAATTTTACTTTATTCATTTTTACCATAATGTGTATATAAATATTCACTATATCAATAATTTACGAAAACTTTATTTTTATTTAAGTAAAACAATAAAAGAATCTTAGTAAAATTTTTATAAGGTCATAATATTAAGTTACGCATTGAATGTTACGTTTTAATAATATTTGTTATAAAGAAAGTGTTTCTCGCCCGAAGAATGCTGACACCGGCGAAGATCGACCGTGTGGACCGGCGCAAAAAGTATTGTTCGTCAGGTGCATGAATGAGTCATGAATGTATAGACGAATTTATATTCACATGTTTGTTTACCTTTTTCAAGGATTGTTAATGCGCTGTTTCTCCAAGTGACCGATAAGGGCAGCACCGTCGACATACAATTTTGGAAGTGGTATCGGTATATGCCGAAAATTGCCGGACGTTTTTATAAAGAAAATTAGGCATAAAAGAGCGGACGGATAAAATTTCCAGAATAGCTTGGTGTGAACCGCTATCTTTAAATAGTCTAAAAGTAGGTGATAAACCACTCCTTCCTCCTCTTTTAAAAGGATTACTCTTAAATCCGGACTTAGAATAATTTTTGAGATTTTCGACACTTATGAAATTTTTAACAAGATTCAACACTTGTAATATTTTCTTTGATAACATGCAACGTTATTCTTGTATAAATATTTATGTATGAAATAACCTTATTTATGAATTCAGATTTTGAATTTATTTAATTTCATTTTATTTTATTTTTCTAGAGTGTTTTGTTTTGCATGTAGGGGTACTATGCCATACATTATGACAAAACTTTCTAGTAATTGTAATGATAACTTTGGATAGCATAATCATTTTATTTTCGTATAATTAACTTTTCTTTTAAATTTATTTATCCTACAAAAGGGATTTGAAATTAATAATTTTGTTTTATGTGTATATAGGATTTATATAAGTGAGCAAGTTTTTTTGAAATTCATTATGGATGAGTTTGAAACCATGTACGAAGAGTTAAGGTGATTAGATAATATTTGTTATAAATGTGTGTATAGTGGCGTACCAAATTCTTTGTTTGAAGTGGTGTTTTTGTATTGGAATTTCACGAGAAAGGTAAAGTTTATTTTAAATATATATATATTATTTCTTCTTATATGTGTATCAAGTATATTTTTGTTGTATTTGGGTGTTCAATGTTAACGTGTTGAATAATACATCAGGAATGTGTGAAATGAATTATGTCGTTATTTAATTCATAGCATGGAGTCCTGGTGAATTTGAAGGACACGAATTGGTCTTGGTGGTACTGCGTTTGGGAGCGAGAAAAGGCACCAGGCAGAACTAATCAGGGCTGAGTTAATTTATTGAATACGCAGAGACATTATTTTATTTCATTTTATTTATTTAATTTAAAATATATATATTCCTTAAGGAGTGAGCACATTGTGATGTATGTTCGGGTTGCGTCCGACGAGTTGAAAAAGACATACTCGTAGGGTGGAACTTTGGGATACTCATCTGTGTGAATTTGCTATCTGGTGGTACTGTGTTGGGAGCGAGAAAAGGCGCCGGACAGGACTAATTAGGGCAAAGCCATATCCTTAATGTTTATATTTTGTTAGCAAATAGTAGATCGCGCAAAATTTTTGGTTATTTATATTCCAGTACAATCCATCATGTGTAATTTATTTTATTTTTGATTGTTTACATGTATTCATAACAAATATAATTCATAATGGTCACGTTCACATTTTTCTTTAGACATAAGTTTTTCACGACATTATGACTTCATTTATTTTTATTTCTTATAATATTTTATTGATTATGGTGTATCAATTTGAATAAAGATTGAATTATTGATTCTTTATATGTAAATATTTGTATATTAAAATTTTTGAATTCGTTTAAAATTATTTTTAATAAATTAGATGTTAAGAATTATTTTGTATTTTATTTTCTTTACCTGACCTGGAGATAATTAAAGAGCAGGAGAATCGTTTGGAGAATCTACTTATATTTTCTGCCCCTGAGAGAATTAATTATTTTAAACTGAGCTAGTTGTATGTAAAAGTTTTGCTTAACCTACTTTTCAGCAGAAAATTCATCGTATCTTAGTCTAGCACAAGGCCTAGCACTGAGATGCGTGATCGACTCTCAATTACACGTTGATTAAATAAATTAAATTTATTTCATTTATATATAAATTTGCAAGAGTCACAGCAATATGTATACTTTTTGTCTTTGTACATTATGTATATTCAGTCTTCTTATAAAAACTTATCACGTATACTAAATTTATTATACATCTCTATAGTATAATTATATTAAAATACGTTTCTTAAAATTGTATTGTGTAGTATAAATATATACTCGTATGTGAGCACATTTTGTCTATATTGAATGTGTCTTTATTTTTATACATTCCTTTTTTTTTATTATTTTTTTTCCCCTTTTTTATTATTTTATTTTTAATGTAATTTTAACTTGCTGTTGTTGTTTCATTTTCGTCTTTTTCTTTAATTATATTTATTAAATGCTAATTATTGAATTATTGGATGATAAATTTTTGATAATCCGTCAATTTCATTTCTGTCATTTATTGTGTTCTTAGTTTTTACTATGTTTATTATTTCTAATATTTCTCGCGCTTTGGTATTATTTTGTTTAGCTAGAACTTTTGTATTTTTAAAGTCAAATTTGTGATTATATTTTGTTTGGTGTTTTTTAAGAGCTGTTGAATTTTTACAATACTTATGTCCTTTTAGTCTTTCCTCGAGAAGTTGTTTGGTTTGGCCAATATATACTCCATTACAACCTTCACACGGCACACTGTATACAATATGTGATTGTTTCATTAATGGTATTGGGTCTTTTAATCTGTTGTGTAGGTACTTGAGATTGTTGGTGTTTTGATATGCCAACTTAAAATTATATGGTCTCACAATATTATTGATTTTTTCTGATAATTTGCAATATATGGCATAGGAATATATATGGGGTTCTTTTGTTGGTTGTTAACGTCTTTTTTTTTATTTAAAATTTTTTGGACATTTTCACTATTATATATTTTGTTTAATCTTTGTTTAAATATTTTGATGATAAACTCTGAGGGGTAGTTGTTATTATTTAGTATTTCTTTGACTTTCTTAATAATAGCTGGTCGAAATTTCGCACTTGTAAGTTTTATGACTTTTTAAATCTAAGTTTTAAAATATGTGTTTTTCTCTTACAGTCCTGTTTGTATGATTTTATGTAATAAAAATTTTGATAAAGACATGTGATATGTCGAAACGTTAAGTATTGTTTTAATTATTCGTTCTTAAAAAAGAAAGAACCCACTAAGAAAATAGGCCGCTACCCAAAGAAAACAAATATTTAAATTTATATATATATATATATATAAATTAAAATAATATTTCTTGGGTTTGTGGTACTTACTGATTAAATAAATAAAACTAAATTTGACGTTTCGACATATTTAATGTCTTTCTCAAAAATGTAGAGATTTAAAACAACCATGCCTAAAATTAATACATAGAGCAGTGTCAGATGTTAATACAGTTAATATATTCAGATATTACATGCAAAATACTATATAGAGCTTTATCAAAATATAAAAAATATAAAAATATAAAACACACATATAGCAACGGACAACTCACCAGTAAAATTTCGTAAAACATCCTTTATTGTACATTTAAAATTGCAATTTTATAAAATAACGTATTCTATGATATCTATACATGTTTTTTCCCTTTTTCTTGTTTCCTTTGGTGTCATTTTTTAATTTTATTGTTATTCAATATGTATCACCAAAGTATGTGTGTCACTTTTGTTTAATTATGTTAAAGTTTAGTTGTTTTCAATATCTGTGTACGATAACGAATGCATGAATACATATTGCACTGCTACGATCCTTTTTAGATATTAGCAAGTTTTTGTTGTTATGTTTTTTAACTGCGCGCAGCGGAAAGGCTTACACATTATTTTCAAGAAATCGGCATATCTACAGGGGTCCCGCTAGGTGAAACACAAAAATTAAACAATGTATTGCTATAATTACACTGTTACTTTTGTATGATTGGGTAGTATATGTTTGAGAGCGGAAAGACTTACACATTATTTTCAAGAAATCGGCATATCTACAGGGGTCCCGCTAGGTGAAACACAAAAATTAAACAATGTATTGCTATAATTAAACTGTTACTTTTGTATGATTGGGTAGTATATATCTGCACGGTCGTTTATGGCATAATCATGATTTTTGATGTAAATCATTTCGAGTACATCTCTAGCTTTTTGGTTTTTTTCCTTCTCCAAGATTCTAACATTCTTGAAATCGAAATCGTGCCCTGTATCGGTAGTATGCTTCTTTAAAGCTGTACTATTTTTACAATATTTATGGCCAATGATACGGTTTTTAAGGTGTTGGTGCGTTTGCCCTATGTATACACCCTCGCAATTTTTACAAGGTATTTCGTATATTAAATGTGTTTGTTGGTCTTTAGGGATTTCTGCTTTCAGTTTAGACCATAAACATTGCAAGTTGTTTGTATTTTTACTAGCTACTGTGATATCATATGGCATTAGAACATTTTTTATCCTTTCAGATAGATGTTGTACGTAGGGAAGGGCGATATAGTTTTTATTTATTCTGTTATTGTTATTATTGGGATGTTTGTGTGAATTATATGCACGAAACGTTCTTCTATTGATAATTTTATGTATGAGGGTTTCAGGGTAACTATTGTTGGTTAACGTTTGTTTAATTTTTTGTATTGTTTCTGTTCTAAAAGCTGGCGAAGTTAATTTGATTGCTCGGTCAATGAGACCAATAATTACACTCTTTTTGTATGCAAAAGGCGTTATTGAATTAAAGTTCAGGTATCTACCAGACCAAGTATCCTTGGTGTACCATTTAGTTAGTACTTTTTTAGTAGCGTGTTGTCTTAGTAGAGTTATATCTAAAAAGTTTATTACGTTATTGTTTTCTATTTCTGCAGTAAATTGAAGTTTATCATGAAAATTGTTAAAATGTTGTAAAATTGTGGCAATATCTTTTTCTGGTATAGCTGTGATGCAGTCATCAACATATCTTTTGAAAAATGGAAGTTTTATAGGTAATTGGGGTATTATAGTTTCTTCTAAATGTTCTAATAATAATTGGGCTATTGTTGCTGATATAGGTGAACCCATTGCACAACCATATGTTTGTTTGTACAAATTTTTCTTGAACTGAAAGTAGGTGGATGTTAATGTTAATTCTATTGCTTTTAAAAATTCAGATAGGTTCAATGTTGTGTAATCTTGTATCTGTTGCCATTTTTTTGTAACAATGTCATTTACTAGGTTTGTGGGGATGTTTGTATATAACGATACTACATCCAAGGATACAAGTTTGTAGGTATTTGGTAGAGATATTGTGTCAATAAATTCTTTGAAATGCCATGAATCTTTTATATAGTAGTCATTTTTTCCTACTATGTTTGTTAAGGTGTCCGATAGGTATTTAGACAGGTTATAAAAAGGCGATTGCACACATGATATTATGGGTCGTAATGGGGTGTTATTCTTGTGTAATTTTGGTAAACCGTAAATCTTTGGTGACTGTGCATTATTAATTTTTAAACTATTTGCTAGATTATTTGGAATTAAATTTTGGTTTTGCCATTTTTTTATCAAATCATTGTTTTGTTTCTGAAATGTTAAAGTGGGGTCACCTTTTAGTTGAATATATGTATTTTGATCGTTTAATAAATTATACATTTTTTTTTCATAATCAGATGTGTTCATGATCACAGTTTTATTGCTTTTGTCAGGTTTTAGGACAATTATTTGTGGGTTATTTTTGAGGAAAGTTTTTGTTTGGTTTAGTTTCTTTTGGAATAAGGTATTGTTTCTAGTATTTCCTTTAACTTTTGATGTATGTTTGTAATTAGTTATAACATTACAGATCTTTGAGCGTATTTCAAGTTTTGTATTTTCAGAGAGTGAACATATAGCTAACATTGAAAATGGCATATGTTCACATACCCTATAATACGAACACATAATCTTCATATTCCCGAATTGTTCCATTATTCCTGATATTTAACGATATTAAGTAACAGCATTTAAATCATTGTCATATCCATAAATTAAACAATTCATAAAACGTATTTTAACTTTAATAAATATAAAACGTATTGCTGTGGTATTTTTCTGCACAAATAAATAAATAAAGAAATCAAACAAATAAAATGTCAACAAAAATAAAAGACCTGCACATTTATTTAAATAAATATAGATTTACATATTTTATATAAATTAAAATTTAATATTTCATCAGATATAAATACAGAATAATCCACTAATTTATAAAAATATATATAATTTAAATTATTGCATGACAGTAAATATTCAAACTGATGAATATGCAATAGAATACACATCAATGCAATGTGGGTTGCATACCCGTAAAAATGAAAGCACTAGCAATTAAAATAAAATGGTATTGAATATTATATAAAACAACGTAAAATAAATAAAAACCAACCTCGATCAGAGAACATAAAAGGATACAACTTGAATAACAATTTAATTTCCGTTACAGACAGGAAAATCCTGACATAATTTTTAAATATAACAAGGAAGAGCCTGATTACAAAATCGCAGTGCACATAGCACTACAAATACTAACAAGAAGGCAGCAAATCCAGACGAAGAAAAAGATGAATGCTAAAAACAGAGAAAGGATTATGTTAAGGGATGGCTCTATCACAAGGGTAAATCACGTACAAGCAATAAAACTGCACGAAGAAGGAAACACTAGGTTCCATAGGGGTGAAACGCAGTGAATAGAAGCCTGCGTTCAACATATTGCATTAATAATAAACACTACGGCAAGAACAAAGGTCTCTATACATAAATAAATATATTCCACTCATTTCTGGTTCACTATTAAAAATAAAACATCATGTAGGATATGCAATTTTCACTGATATCTCCAGGATAAAATATATTATTGAATGTACATTTAAATATGCGATTGGTACATAATTTCCTTTATATAAAAATGCGTCAAGAGATTCCAAGCTAAAAACAAATAAAACATTAGTCAGTATATAATGTAGATCAGGAAAAACTTACACCAACAAAAATTTGATTAAAGGTTAACGGATCTAGAAAACTCTCCGAACACGAAGAAATGGTTCAATGACCTCGAGGAAGAAGGGCCGAAACACAAAAAGGAAAAGGAGCATCTAAACCAAATTAAAGGAATAAAGACGATATGTAACGTGTATCTCATACTACCTATTCCTAAAAACAAGAAAAGGTATGTTAGAATTAAATTAATTAACGAAAAGAGAATATATATCAAAAACAACAAAGAAAGCAATGAATATATATATATAAATACAACGCAAATTGGAGGTAACGTGAACACAATAAAAGAACAAACAATAATTTAGAAATAAAAGCAGCTAAAAAAATACCTACCAATAGATAAAATCAATCGATGTTCATTAGATATGCAAGTATAGAATATGTAAACAACAACAACAGTAACATGGCGGAAGAAAGGTCACGGGACCACGTGACATCGATAGTTACCATAACAAACACGGAGGGCGCAGTAGAAGAAAATTTAAACTGAACAAAAATAATTTGAAACAAAATAAAGCGTTTGGCAATTGTTGAAGGGTATATAAACGCGTGCATCTGCAGAAAGAAAAAGTCCATCCGAAGATCTCCAATATTCAAGAAGAAAAGGAAAAGTTGATCAGCAGTCCCGTCCCTTAAACTTAAACCAGTGCTTCAAGTGTTGTAAAAAAATAAATAAAAATAAAATCTAAAAAGGCATAAACGCCTTTAAGATCTAGACGTTGCTAAACAAAACATGTGATACGCTTCACAGACGATAAGTGCGCACTAAATACAGTAAAAGCGCGGGATATTATTATTCGACTTTACAAAGCCCGCCATAATAAAATTTCCAAAAAGATGGAAGGCCCGGATTATCAAGAAGAATTCGAAATGATATACAGTCAAGAAAAGTAAGTACAAGCACTATTAAATAAAACTCCATCTTGCAATCCTATAAATAAATAAATAAAGGAATCTTCATGTGTGTGATATAAAATTACCGGATAGCAACAATTTTTTTAGAATATTATTTAAATATTTAATAAATCCTTCTTTGAGTAAGCCTTAGGTTGACGTGAGAATCTCAAGTTAAGGCGATTCAACGGAGTATCAATAATTTTACCTGAATAGCAACAATTTTAAGAATATTATCTAAATGTTTAATAAATCCTTCTTTGAGTAAGCCTTGGGTTGACGTGAGAATCTCAAGTTAGGGCGACTCAACGAAGCATTAACGCTCTCATTTGAATAACAACAGTTTTGAAATATTATGGGAAACATCTAATAAGTTCTTCATTGTTTAAATCTCGATTTTGACGTGAAAATCTCAGGTCGAGATGATCCAATGGGGATACGTCGGTAAAAGGTAAAGAAAGTGAATTTAGTAATTTCCTTGATTTGTAAGCATACATGAAGAATTAATTCAGTAGATTTTTTACAATTTTCTTAAGGAACAAAGGATTTGCAAGGCGCTTGTACTATTGATGAAAAGAGAACACATCTAAATAAAAATAAAGTATTGTATTGTATAATAATAAAATATTATTTTCCATGTTTTGTAAATCTATACTGTAAATAAAAATAAGTTGTGCTGACATTCACTATTTACTTATTTATACCCATCCCAAGGGAGAACATAAGGAAAGTAAACATCACTATCACAGCTAGAACTCACAATAAGGAAAAGCTGCGACACATTCCTCGTTATAGAAAAACAAAGAAATTTACCTTTTAGACCCTGAGATTATTAAAGAATATCAATTTATTAATTTGACTATTGGTTATCAACCATAGTAGAGCAGGTCACAGCATTGATTTGGCGCCCATACGTAGTAGGCTTATCGTTGACCAAGATTTGATTTGGCGCACAACGTTAAAGGGCTTATCGTTGGCCAAGATTTAATTTAGCACAAATACGTAACAGGTTTGTCGTTAACCAAGTTTATCTGGCACTCAACGATAAAAGGCTGTGTGAATTTACTTTCCTTATAACGCCATAAGCACACTATATTCTCCTATTGGGACAGGGTGAATAAGAGTTAGAATAAAAACATAAAAATAAAAATGGCTGATGGAAATAATAAGAATAAAGGCGGAAAACCTGAAAAGGTTGAAGATAAGGAAACAAGACCACAGTTTACCAGATACAGAGATAATTCTCGCAGCAATCGTTCAACTTCTAGCTCAGAATCAGAAAAACACGAGTTGGAAGGTGATCAATTGGAAGAACCGATCGTTGGAAGTACATCTCTCAAGAGAACAACCGAAAAATCATCGGAAGATAGAATTGAAAATTTGCTTCAAGTTCTATTATACAAAATGAAAGAAGAAATTAAAGAAAACAGTGAGAAGATAAATGAAAATCTAAATAAAAAATTTGATCAAAATAAAGAAGAAATCAAAGCAAACAATGAAAATCTAAAGAAAATCAATCAAAAGATTGACAAGGGATTTCAAGATCTTAGATCGGAGACATTACAGTTAAACGCTAATCTAGAAAAGAAATTAACACAATCCGTGTCACTCCTAACGAACGAAATAAATAATAACGCAGGAAAATGTGAGAATGGATACAAGTTTCTAATAAGCGAGATAAACGAAAGAGCAGACGAGACGAAAGCACGATTTGAAAAGGTAGAAGGAAAGGTAGAATCTTTAGAAAATAAAATAATAGACATCAAGATCACAAACAACGAAGAAATAAGACAGCTCTCAAATGAAGTTGAAAATTGTAAAACGAAATATGGAGCATGTACAGACACGATGCTGAGGTTGCAAAATAGAACAATAACAGTTGAAACTACCCTCCAAATATTAGAGGACAAAGTAATGGACGGGGTTAACATACCTAGCGCATCTTTGCCTCATATAACAGGTAGTGCAGAAAATATACCCAAGTTCACAGGAAACAATAAGGATAATCCCATGGCATTTTTAAGAACGATTAAAACTTACATGAGAGGAATAACAGATGAAATATCTAAACTACATTTTATAAGAGGTTGTCTTAAGGACTACAATCTGCTATGGTATGATACAATCATAGATGAGTTGACAACGTATCGAGAATTTGAAATACGATTCATTAGGCAGTATTGGGGACAAAATGCACAACGAAGAATACGACATGACTTGGTATTCGGGAAATACAGACCAGGTTCTTCAAGGGAAAACTATGTAATAAGGAAATACTCCTTCATAAAATATATACTTCCAGCCATAGTAGAAAGTGACGTCGTATCGCAACTAGCTGCGCACTTCGACAATAATATTATACAGGCCGTAGCATTACAAGGTATCGAAACCATTGAGGGATTACTGGACTTAGTAAAAAGATTAGATGATGTTGACGAAAAAGGAAACACCTCCAATAGAGGAAACTACAACGCGAACACAAACAATTACCCCAGAAACAGATACAACAACAATAACAATGAAGGAAACAGATTCTATAGACAGAACAATGAAGGGAATCAATTTTATAGAAACAGACCAGATTACCAAGGGAACAATTTCTATAAAAATAGACAAGACAATCAAGGGAATAGAAATCCATCATACAATGAGAAAAGGGAAACTCAACCGAGAAGGAACCCAAATCAAATTAATAAAAGGGAAGAAAGAATTCCAGAGAGAGAGAGAGAAGAGTCAATAACATTCAATTAGAATGGGATAACAAAGGGATAGATCCCAAGAAAAATGATGAATCTAGAGGTGCTATACCTAAAGATTCAAGGTATAAAATCAGCGAAAGAGAATGGGAAAACAAATCACAAGCAGGAGCGACTGCAACAAATTTTTAGAGATGCCAGTCAAAAAGAAAATAAAAACACAAAACATATACAAATACGAAGATCTAATGAAAATTACTACTGAACTACCACATACATCAATCAAAATTGGGGAAGAAAAAATAGAAGCATTACTCGATAGTGGATCACAATTATCGCTACTCGACTACAGCGTTATAAATGAAAATTTAGAGAAACAAGGACGGTATATTCCTATAAGGAAGATTAATTTAATTACAGCAAATAAAAAACCTTTGATAGCCATTGATAAAGTTTTCTGCATTAATGTTAAAATTAACGATTTAAACCTACTAACAGAATTTGTAGTAGTACATAATTTAAATTGCAATTGCATATTGGGAATGGACTTTTTAAGTCAATACAGCACAAAACTGGATATGAAGGACAAGACTTTTCACATAAGAAACATGATAATTCCATGGAGCGAAGAAGCACCAGAAAAGGAAATTTTAATCAATAATTTATATGTAGAAGAGATAGGAAAGGAACTCACGCAAGAAATGATTGACAATTCATATGACAATAAATGTGCGCATCTCGTGAAGCATCCAAAGAATAAGGACTCCACATCAAAAAGGGATGGTACAAGTATAAATTGCAATGAAAAGTATAAAAATCATGTGAGCAACCTTTTAAATAAGCACAAGAGACTATTTGACGACAGTCCTGGCTTGGCAAGAAATTACGAGCATAAGCTCGAAGTAAATGAAAAGAAATCCTTCTATGTGAAAACCTATCCAATTCCCAATAAATACAAGGAGCAAGTGAAATTAGAAATCAAAGAAATGCTGAAGAATAACATAATAGAAAAAGCAGAATCGAACTTTATCAGTCCAATTGTCGTTGTAGTAAAGAAGAGTACAGAAGATTCAAAGGAAACAAAACTAAGATTATGCTTGGACGCGAGAAATATTAATTCCCTCACTACCCCTAATTTTGAAGCTCCTCAGAGCATAGAAACGCTATTAGCAAAGTGCACAGAGGCCCAGTGGTTTACAAAAATAGATTTAAAAAGTTCTTTTTGGCTGGTACCATTACACAAAGATTCTAGAAAGTATTGTTCTTTTATATTCAACTCAACAGTGTATTCGTTCAAGGTCGTCCCATTTGGAATATCCACAGCTACAGCAGCTTTAGTAAGAGCTATGCAAAAGATATTGGACCCACACGAAGAATACGTCTCACATTATGTCGATGACATATTAATTTTCAACAAGGACATTGATAGTCACAAAATATCAGTGGAAAAGGTCATGAAAACATTAGCCGACAACAATCTAAAGATCAACCTAGAAAAATGTGAATTTTTCAAAAATAGCGTAACGTATTTAGGATATGTCATTAATGGGAAAACAATAACCATTGAAAAGGAAAAATTAAAAGCAATAAAGGAATATCCAAAACCAAAGAACATAAGAATGTTAAGAGGTTTCTTAGGTATGATAAATTACTATAAGCATTTTATACCAAACATATCTGATCAGACGTGCATGCTATTCAAAATGATAAAGAAAGGAGTTAAATTTAAATGGACTCCGGAAAGGATAAAAGCATTTGAAGACATAAAGAAAAATTTCTGTGAAGCTTTGACGGTCAATCTACCAGATTTCAACAAAGAATTCATAGTAAGATGTGATGCATCCAGCAATGCAATAGCAGCAGAGCTATTACAAATTAAAGATGGGATAGAAACACCTATATGTTTCATATCAAGAATATTAAAAGACTACGAGAGGAACTATTCGATCTCAGAACGAGAACTCCTATCAGTGGTACATGGATTGTCAAAACTTAAATACTATTTACATGGAAATACCTTTCTTGTTAAAACAGATCATTTGTCTTGGATCTTCCTAATGAAGACACGCTTTAACAACTCAAGGATATATAGATGGTCGCTTCAATTATCAGAGTTCACGTTTAAAATAAAACACAGAAAGGGATCCGACAATGTTGTAGCAGACGCTCTAAGCACAGCACAAGGAGGCAGCAAGCAACGACAAGCTTATCAAATTGTGACGTGCTAGTATAAACAGATAGTCATTTGATTACACAAAAGAAGACCTTATCCTATTTGACAAGGTAATGTTATGTGTAATGAAAGGTCGGTGTAAGAATGCTTATACATGCACGACGCATCTCAATGAATGTTATGGAATAACATTCAGAAGTAAACAATACATTAAATGTTATTGTTTACTTCTGAATGTTATTATTCCGTAATGTTAAATGGAGGTTTTAATAATGCCACCATTCCTGGATGCCGTATATTTTCATTATTTTCGTTAGTTTTTGTTATTAATTTTTGTTTTATTAAATCCGATTTTATACTCGACCTAGTTATTACATTAACGTTTGCTGCCATTTCCTTAAGATCGCTTGATTCTAAACGAATTCGTGATAATGCGTCGGCTGCCACGTTCTCTTTTCCCTTTATATAATTAACTGTAAAATCATATTCCTCTAGCAATAGTCTAAATTTTATTAGTCTCGAAGACGGATTTGTCATGCCGAATAAATATATCAGGGGCCTGTGATCTGAGTATATTTGAAATTTTCGGGCATATAGATAAGGCCTGAAGTGTTGTACTGACCATACGATGCTTAATAATTCTTTGTGGATCACCGGAAAATTTATCTCGCTTTTGCTGAGTGCTCTACTTGCATATGCAACAGGTCGCCCGTCTGCATTTGACAGAATGGCTCCTATAGCATAATTCGACGCGTCTGTTGTTAAGATGAACTGGTTATCCCGAGAGAAGTCTGGGTATTGTAACACAGGCGGATTTATTAAAGCTGTTTTAAAAGTTTGAAATGCTAGTTCGCATTCTCTATCCCAATGAAACGTAGTTGATTTTCGCGTGAGCTTATTCAAAGGACTCGCAATTTTTGCGAAATTAGGAATAAATCTCCGATAATAATTTGCGAACGCTACAAATCGTTTCGTCTCCTCCCCGTTTGTAGGGGTGGGGTAGTTTTGAATAGCTACAATTTTTTGTGGATCTGGTGAAATACCGTTTTCTGAAAGAACATGCCCTAAGTATAGAATTTCTTTTCTCAAAAATTGACATTTTACAGGATTTAGTTTTAAATTTACTTTCCGTAATCTATCTAAAACTTTAACTAAATTTTGATTATGATTTCGTAAATTGTTCCCGAAAACAATTAGATCGTCTAAGTAAACAAAACATGATTCGTAGTTTAAACCCGACATTGCTATTGTCATGATTCTTGAAAAAGAACTGGGACTCGATTTCATTCCCATTGGTAATCTTTTCATTTGCCAATGCCCTTTATCCGTCGTAAATGCCGTATACTTTCTACTTGACTGTTCTAACTCTACTTGATAGTACCATTGTGACAAATCTAAATGTGTGAAGTAAACTGCTCCCGAAAGTGCATCTAAAATTTCCGTTATATTCGGTAATGGAAACCTATCGTCTTGAATATTTTTGTTTAGAAGACGGTAGTCTATGACCACTCTCCACCTTTTGTTACCATTTGCATCAGCCTTTTTTGGTACAATTAACAGAGGTGATGACCATTGCGATTTACTTTCTTCTATAATGCCTTGCTTCAGCATTTTATTTATCTCCGTATCTATATCCTTTTTTTGTGCTTGAGGCAACCTATAAGGTTTTACGTATACTGGTTTTACATCGTCTTTTATATTAATTTCTTGTTGAGCTATATTTGTTACAGTTACTGGATCATTTTCTAATAAAAAAACGTCACTGTATTTTGCGCATATTTTCGCGATTGAATCTATTTCTTCCTTATTTAAATGTTCTATGTCCATTGAATTTAATACTTTCTCAACTCTATTTACCGTGATTTCGTTTACATTAAAATTGTATACTTCGAAATCTGTCACATTAGCTGTGATTGGTTTAAAATTTCTAATTGTGATTTCTTTATCATTCGTGTTTAAAATTCTAACCGGTATGCTATATGAATTAGGTTTTGCAATAATACCTGCCGTAAATACTCCTTCCGCAATCTCTGAAGGGTATACGACACATTAGTTCGAATTGTCTATTCGAAAATGTCTTATTACCTCACATCGTGGCGGTATTATAGTCATACACTCGTTATCTGACTCTAAATTAGTCGATATTTTATTATTATTTATATTGAATGAGAAAGAAAATTTCTCGAAATTTATTTCTGCTCCGTACTTTGTTAAAAAATCTGTTCCTAAAATACCATCGAACCTATTCGTAAAACTATGTATTACCTGAAATTCATGATTGAATTTATGTTGCTGTAATTCTAAGGAAAGAATTGCTGAACCTTGTGATTTTAAAGTACCAGCTATGCCTTTTATTCTACATTTTCTATCTGTATTTACCCGTTGATATTTATTTAAACATTCTGAAAAGAATACACTGATATTCGCTCCAGTATCTAGTAAAAAAAATCACATTGTTTCTATTATATTTCAAAGTTATATAGTTTAAATTATTGCTTTTATTGACCTCGAAAAAACTGCATTGTATGCTTTTTGGTTATATTTGAACTTGAACTATTCGCATTTCTATTGTCAACTATCGCTGCGTTTGCATAATTGTTTTTATATGTCGAACCTCGTCTATGTTTGTTATTATAAAATTTGTTTGCGTTGCTTTGTTCATGCGTTGACCTATACTTTCCGTTATTTTTTCTGTAACCGTTGTTATTATCGCGTTTATTGACATGACCATGAAAACGTTTATATTTATTTGCGGTGTAATTAAATACGTTCATTGAAGCCGGTCTATTAAACTCTTCTTCAATTGCTACATTTATCGCATCTTTCAGAGTGTCAGTGTTTCTTGATTTAATTATTGTTCTTAATTCCGCATTTTTAATACCGTTGCAAAATGAATTGATCGCGATTTTCTCATTAATTGGTTTCAACGTTTTTACAAGATTTTCGTTATCTCCCGCTTGTGAAATAGTTAATTCGTCAAGAAGTTTCTCTATTTGTTGACCGTATTCGCTTATGGATTTATCATTTTGTTTCAGTTGGTGTAATTGAGTTGATAATGTTAATGCAGATTTTTTAGTTATAAAATTTACCGTTATTCCTTTTATTAGTTTCTCTACTGTGTCATATTCTGAATCTAACCGAATTTTTGCATTGGTGGTTAACCTGGTTTTTAACACGTATTGTATGAGTAACTTGTGTTGATCCTCCGCTAATGTACTAGCATAAAATGAAATACCATCTATCAATTGCTTGGTTGTATCCTCATTGCCATTCATCATTGGCAATAAGCCCGATACGACTTTTAAATCAAATTTATCAGTCATATTTACTTGTTTTTTAACCCGTTTTTCTAATAAAGTTTGCAATGATTCTATATCAAGTTTAATCTTTTGACTGTAAACCCTAACTTCGTTTGCGAAGTCTGTTTCATGAATGTCACCTGTAAATCTACGTTTTAAAGTGTTGAACCTCTGTATAAGTGTTCCTAACTCAGCAAGTTTGTTTTCAGTATGTTGGGAATTTTCCCTTCTTTCTTTATTATCCTTAACTCTATTATTTTTAAACTGTTCAATATCCGCGCACAATTTTTTGAAATCTTCTATGTTCATTTATATAGTTTTTTTTCACTAACCTTTTATTATACCTTCTCCATCATGTCCAGTTGTTCTCTGCTCTTGATCACTTCTGTTCGTATCTTCTTTTCCCAGTGCTTCTTGCATCTGTACCATACGAAGTACGAAAATACCATTATCAGAAGTAGTACTGCTGTTGCTGACCCAATTTGTGCTGGTGTGAATGTTGTAACATCGGCCGTTGTTCCACTGTTACCTGTTTGTGCAATTATCACCTCTTCTTTTGTTGCCGCAGAAGCCATTGCGTAGTGCTTGTCTTCCTATTATTCATTCCAAATTCCAAATTTGTGCTGCAGGTAGCAGACTGCCATAGAACAATTTGTTGTTGTTCTATTTTATTTGCAGGACTGGCAAGATCGCCATGTAGCGAAATGGTTCCTTTCCATTTCTATGTACTGTTGAGTACCCTTTAGGAAGTCGGCGGTGGTTGAATACAAACACTTACATGGGTGATGTATGGATATATTTACAATGAATATATATAGTGGTACAAGTGCTTAACTTACTCGTACTGTTAATACTACATTTCTATCACTGTTACTCTTACTACTAATAATCTTAATAGTAATATCAACACTGATATTATTAATACTTATTAATACTTCTTAATTATTCATTATTAATGTCTGTTATAGTAATGTCCTCTACTATATATATGTACGTATGTTTATTGTATACTTAACATGTATATTTACAAGTAGTAAACAATACATTAAATGTTACTGTTTACTTCTGAATGTTATTCCATAACATTCATTGAGATGCGTCGTGCATGTATAAGCATTCTTACACCGACCTTTCATTATACATAACATTACCTTGTCAAATAGGATAAGGTCTTCTTTTGTGTAATCAAATGACTATCTGTTTATACTAGCACGTCACAAAATAAATAATTATAATATAGAAAACGCTCCAGAGTTGTACAGCAGAGAGAGCATTCTAGATAGTCAAAATAGAGAAGAGATAAGAGAAATAAAAGAAAAGACACAAAGGATACAAAACTACAAAGGATTCAATATAATGAATAATGTCATATATAAAAGGATAGGAAACAAAAACCTAATTGTACTAGATAAAGATTTAGCAATAAAAATAATCCGAGATATTCATACAAAATTAGGCCACCCTGGAAATAGGAGAACATTCCTTGTTTTCAGGGAGGAATTCTATACATTGAAAGATAAAAATTTAACAGCGATAGAAAATAAGAAATGTAAGCAATGTCTGTTGGGTAAATATAAAAATCGCATAAATCAAAATGTTATACACAGTGTAAGGGTAGAGAATAAACTGGATTTGGTGGCAGCAGACTTTCTTGGTAACCTAATACCGGGGGAAAGAGGCCACTGCAACATCTTCGTCATGGTGGACATCTTCACCAAGTATGTTAGATTGTACTCGACAAAGAAATACAATACGCAAACTGCCATAAATTGTATTAATCGGTTCATTAACGAACATGGGAGGATAAAGAAACTGTTAGTTGACAACGCGTCTTACTTCAACAATGAAAGATTCAAACGAGAATTAAATGAAATCGAAATAGAGGTAATATTCACAAGTATCAGACATCCACAGGCGAATCCCAGTGAGAGGTACATACAGGAGGTAACCAGACACTTAAGGATGTTAACTCACGAGAGACACAACGCATGGGTACAACATATAGAAGAAGTAGAAAATAATATGAATTTCACACCAAGCGTAACAACGAATGTGAGCCCATATACACTAATGTACGGCAAACATCCACCAAGGCCATGGTGCCGAGATACACCAATAATAGAGAACATCGAAGAACTCACAAACCAAGCAAGGGTTCAACAAAGAAATATAGCAGAAAGATACACTAGAAAAGAAAATGAAAAGATAAAAATAAACAAAACATATCAGATAGGGGACCTAGTGGTAGTAAAAAGTTATCGTCTAGGAAGAAGACACCTAAACAAATGCGCTAAACTGGATCTTCCATACGTAGGGCCATACAGGATAAGCAGGGTATTAAGTGACGTAACTTACGAACTGAAGGAAGTAGACAATGAGGATGTGAAAGGAAAGTATCACATTTCAATGTTATACGACTACGATGAGGAATAAAACTCACACGATGGAAAATATGAACCCATGAGAATAAAAAGGGATAGCTCCCAGGATCACATTATTTAAGTTATATAAATAGACATTAAGAAAATAAAAAGGGATAGTTCCCAGGATTATAGTACTTAAGTTAGAATAGATAGATATTAAGAAACAAAAAGGGATAGTTCCCACATAAAAATATAGTAAATTTAGATGTAAGAATATTAGCAAGGTAAAAGATTAAAAATACCATTAAGTAAAGAAAAATGCAATATGCACATTACATTCATAGTTAACTATGGCATATCGACAATTTTCTTAACTTGGGATATGCTGTGGTATTTTTCTGCACAAATAAATAAATAAATAAATAAAGAAATCAAACAAATAAAATGTCAACAAAAATAAAAGACCAGCACATTTATTTAAATAAATATAGATTTACATATTTTATATAAATTAAAATTTAATATTTCATCAGATATAAATACAGAATAATCCACTAATTTATAAAAATATATATAATTTAAATTATTGCATGACAGTAAATATTCAAACTGATGAATATGCAATAGAATACACATCAATGTAATGTGGGTTGCATACCCGTAAAAATGAAAGCACTAGCAATTAAAATAAAATGGTATTGAATATTATATAAAACGTAAAATAAATAAAAACCAACCTCGATCAGAGAACATAAAAGGATACAACTTGAATAACAATTTAATTTCCGTTACAGGCAGGAAAATCCTGACGTAATTTTTAAATATAACAAGGAAGAGCCTGATTACAAAATCGCAGTGCACATAGCAGTACAAATACTAACAAGAAGGCAGCAAATCCAGACGAAGAAAAAGATGAATGCTAAAAACAGAGAAAGGATTATGTTAAGGGATGGCTCTATCACAAGGGTAAATCACGTACAAGCAATAAAACTGCACGAAGAAGGAAACACTAGGTTCCATAGGGGTGAAACGCAGTGAATAGAAGCCTGCGTTCAACATATTGCATTAATAATAAACACTACGGCAAGAACAAAGGTCTCTATACATAAATAAATATATTCCACTCATTTCTGGTTCACTATTAAAAATAAAACATCATGTAGGATATGCAATTTTCACTGATATCTCCAGGATAAAAGATATTATTGAATGTACATTTAAATATGCGATTGGTACATAATTTCCTTTATATAAAAATGCGTCAAGAGATTCCAAGCTAAAAACAAATAAAACATTAGTCAGTATATAATGTAGATCAGGAAAAACTTACACCAACAAAAATTTGATTAAAGGTTAACGGATCTAGAAAACTCTCCGAACACGAAGAAATGGTTCAATGACCTCGAGGAAGAAGGGCCGAAACACAAAAAGGAAAAGGAGCATCTAAACCAAATTAAAGGAATAAAGACGATATGTAACGTGTATCCTATACTACCTATTCCTAAAAACAAGAAAAGGAATGTTAGAATTAAATTAATTAACGAAAAGAGAATATACCGTAAGCGTCAAATTTTAATTTCGGTTTGCACTTCTATCATATGCAAAAGATGATCTTATCCTATGCAGCGATGGCTGCTTGCTAACAATGGAGGGAGAGCAACGGAGTGGCGGGGGACCCCCACGCCTTACAAATGTCCAGTGTGGCAGCCTCGCTTATGTCTATCTTTAGTTTAATTCGTCGCGCTCTTTTCCACTTACTACTTTCCTATCAGAAATTAAAATATGACGACCTCGGTATATCAAAAACAACAAAGAAAGCAATGAATATATATATAAATACAACGCAAATTGGAGGTAACGTGAACACAATAAAAGAACAAACAATAATTTAGAAATAAAAGCAGCTAAAAAAATACCTACCAATAGATAAAATCAATCGATGTTCATTAGATATGCAAGTATAGAATATGTAAACAACAACAACAGTAACATGGCGGAAGAAAGGTCACGGGACCACGTGACATCGATAGTTACCATAACAAACACGGAGGGCGCAGTAGAAGAAAATTTAAACTGAACAAAAATAATTTGAAACAAAATAAAGCGTTTGGCAATTGTTGAAGGGTATATAAACGCGTGCATCTGCAGAAAGAAAAAGTCCATCCGAAGATCTCCAATATTCAAGAAGAAAAGGAAAAGTTGATCAGCAGTCCCGTCCCTTAAACTTAAACCAGTGCTTCAAGTGTTGTAAAAAAATAAATAAAAATAAAATCTAAAAAGGCATAAACGCCTTTAAGATCTAGACGTTGCTAAACAAAACGTGTGATACGCTTCACAGACGATAAGTGCGCGCTAAATACAGTAAAAGCGCGGGATATTATTATTCGACTTTACAAAGCTCGCCATAATAAAATTTCCAAAAAGATGGAAGGCCCGGATTATCAAGAAGAATTCGAAATGATATACAGTCAAGAAAAGTAAGTACAAGCACTATTAAATAAAACTCCATCTTGCAATCCTATAAATAAATAAATAAAGGAATCTTCATGTGTGTGATATAAAATTATCGGATAGCAACAATTTTTTTAGAATATTATTTAAATATTTAATAAATCCTTCTTTGAGTAAGCCTTAGGTTGACGTGAGAATCTCAAGTTAAGGCGATTCAACGGAGTATCAATAATTTTACCTGAATAGCAACAATTTTAAGAATATTATCTAAATGTTTAATAAATCCTTCTTTGAGTAAGCCTTGGGTTGACGTGAGAATCTCAAGTTAGGGCGACTCAACGAAGCATTAACGCTCTCATTTGAATAACAACAGTTTTGAAATATTATGGGAAACTTCTAATAAGTTCTTCATTGTTTAAATCTCGATTTTGACGTGAAAATCTCAGGTCGAGATGATCCAATGGGGATACGTCGGTAAAAGGTAAAGAAAGTGAATTTAGTAATTTCCTTGATTTGTAAGCATACATGAAGAATTAATTCAGTAGATTTTTTACAATTTTCTTAAGGAACAAAGGATTTGCAAGGTGCTTGTACTATTGATGAAAAGAGAACACATCTAAATAAAAATAAAGTATTGTATTGTATAATAATAAAATATTATTTTCCATGTTTTGTAAATCTATACTGTAAATAAAAATAAGTTGTGCTGACATTCACTATTTACTTATTTATACCCATCCCAAGGGAGAACATAAGGAAAGTAAACATCACTATCACAGCTAGAACTCACAATAAGGGAAAGCTGCGACACATTCCTCGTTATAGAAAAACAAAGAAATTTACCTTTTAGACCCTGAGATTATTAAAGAATATCAATTTATTAATTTGACTATTGGTTATCAACCATAGTAGAGCAGGTCACAGCAGTATGTTAGTGAATAAGAAATCAATGTTATTGACCATTCTCTATTGATAATAATACAGAATACTATCATGTACCAGGTAGAATATCATATCTGTTGGTTCATAGCATGACTAAATTAATTTATTAATAATAAAATGTTTTTAAATTATATTTGCAACTTCTTACGTCACTGACTGACCTTTATTTCTCTTTAAATACCGCTCCAAACCGCTTTTGATTTCTTTCATACTAATTATTCTGTGGTTTTAGATCTCTATCTATCAAGAGAACACCTAAAATACACACGTAAAATATAGATTTTTCATCTCCATCAAAATGATGCTTCCTTCATAATTTTTGTATCTTACTACCTTCCTTTGTTTTCATCATTTTCAAGGCATACTTGTATATCATTACCATTATATTAAAATATGAAAATAATTCTATTTTAATTACATTTATATAAATTCTAATCACATACCCTATAATACGAACACATAATCTTCATATTCCCAAATTGTTCCATTATTCCTAATATTTAACGATATGAAGTAACAGCATTTAAATCATTGTCATATCCATAAATTAATCAATTCATAAAACGTATTTTAACTTTAATAAATATGAAACGTATGTTAGTAAATAAGAAATCAATGTTATTGACCATTCCCTATTGATAATAATACAGAATACTCTCTTCTCTTTAAATACCGCTCCAAACAGCTTTTGATTTCTTTCATATTAATTATTCTGTGGTTTTAGATCTCTATCTATCAAGAGAACACCTATTCGTATAGACGTTGAACTACTTATCGCCAGCTTATACCCCCCATATAGATAGAGATGTTATAATGAGAATATACGTCATTATGTATCATTGCAGCTTGTAGCTACCCATACTAGAGGACTCTTACATTAAAATTTAAGTAATTTATTTGACGTAAACATATTTAATAATTTGTTTTTATTTTTAGAAACTCAGTACCCATCATAAAGCTGAACATTGAAATCCAGAACATTAATATAGATAACAAGGTTTTATATGGATAATGTACAGACAAAGAAAACAAATATTCACTCAAAATATGCACCGATGACATCAACATAACCTAACTATAGGAAGTATTCAGTTTAACGTGTAAAACTTAATTTAAGACTTTCTCTTTTATATGTTTCAGACAACAATTACATGAATTACATCACAGTTAAATAATTCACTACATTATTCCCCCTTTACAAATATTTGGATGACTTGAGACAAATATTTATATGTCATTAACTATCCAATCTTTTAAGTTAGTAACATGGAAAATGCCTTTAGGATAACCAGTTGACTCTTCTGCAAGCTCGTACGTATTGTATTATTGAATTTTTTTATGATAATATAAGGACCTTCGAAGGGTTGAGACAATTTGGCAACAATATTCTTTTTCTTATTTGATACACGTAAAGATTTAACGAATACAACTTCTCCTACACTGTATTTTTTATATTTATTTTGTACTTTAAGCTGCTTGTCATTTTTTTCCCTTATTTTCATCTCGTACCTTTGCCTGATTTGCACGTATTTTTCAGTTAGATCTATCGTATCTTCATCTATCCATAGTGGTCTGTCTGGATTTATGCCTGTCATTAGTACAATAGGAGATACATTAGTTACAGTTGATGGTGTATGATTAATTACGTATTCTACGGTGTTTAATTGGTTGATCCACCGATGATGTTTGTTATTGCCAAGCAAAACTCGTAATATTTTAGTAACCTCTTTGATAGCTCTCTCTGAACTGTTTGCACATGGATGTCTATCTAATGCTGGTATAGTTGACCTTGGTATGTATTCTTTTTAAATATTCTTTATACCTGGTGTTTGTGAAATATGTAGCGTTGTCACATATTAATGTATTGATATTTCCGAATTCTGTAATATAACTCTCTAGACCAGTGATAGTAGAATCTGTGTCTGTTTTTGCTGTAGGTATTAACTTAATAAATTTAGTAAATATATCGTACATAACTAGAATATTTTTATAACCTTTACTAGTTCTTGGTAAATTGCTTAGATAGTCAATAGCAACGATATGTAGTCTGTCGGTGGCATGTATACTACCTAAAGGTGGTTGATCTAAATAATTTTTATGCTTGCTTAATTGACAAGTTGAACAGCTTCTAGTGAAGTTTTTAATTATTTTTTGATCGTTTATAGCAGTGGTTCCCAAACTTATTTTGCCTACTGCCCACTTTGAGAATAAATTATTTTTTAGCGCCCCCATTTTTTCACCTACTCAAAAACCACTATAACTTCAAATTAAATTAATTATTGTGAGCTATATTAGCGGAGATTAAACATTCATTCTAAACGAGACTTTTACTATGGGTTATAGTAAAAGTCTCGTTTAGAATGAATGAGTTAACTTGAGACCTGAGCGTAGTAGGTAGTACACAACGGCGCTCAGGTCTCAAGTTAACTTTTACGGGCTACACCTGCCAATGAGAATGATTATTGAAACGCAACTTTATAGTATTCAGACAAAGTATCTTTTATTCAAAATTCAAAATAAAACAAACATAATCGATTCTAATATAAAAACTAATGTGAAGGATGAATCTGATGCTGTTTAATAAGTTTGTTGATATCAGGTTCCAATTTACTCAAGAACAGCCGCAAGTCACCACGTTCGGTAACATGCAAACGATTTCTCTTTTTAGTAAGCAGCGTTGCTACAGCACTAAATCCACGTTCACACAAATATGACGATGGGAATGCTATCAAGAATCGTTGAATGATTGACCACAATCCAGGGTACAATTGCGGGATCGGTTTTTGTAGCCAAAATTCTTGGTAGCCATTTTTGAACTTGATTTTTATTTCCTCGTTCGTTGTCAATTCTATAAGTTCTTCTTCCAGATGTGGTGATATTGCTGTGTTGACATTTGAAAACGGATCCAACACCCAGTCTGGTATTTCCAAGTTCAAAATATCCTGGTATCGTTCGGTGAAGTCAATGTGGAGCTTTTCCAAATGTTGGCAGTAGGCAACCAAGTCGTCGTTACTGCAGGATACTGATAAATTCGGAAAATTATGAAACTCACGTCTGCCCATATTCTTTTTGTGTAGAAGCAGTTTGGCTGCGAAAGCAGCAACGACATTTTTTGTTTTAATTAAATTTAGTTCATCGCCTTGCAGTTGGAGATTTATGTTGTTGAACAATTTATACAGGTCTGTCATGTAAGCTATATCATTTTTTGATGTAATGAGCTTGTTGCGCAATTCTGTATCTTTAGTTTCCAAAAACTCTATCACAGAGTCAAACAGGTTGTAAAATCGAGTCAGACAATTGCCTCTTGATAGCCAACGAACTTCGGTATGAAACAACAAACGGTTGAAATCTTCGTCATTAGTAACACAAAGCTGATGAAATAATCTATCATTCAAAGAGCAGTTACGGATTTTATTGACTGCTTTGATGACATATTGCAGTGATTGAAATAGTCGTTCACTTAAATTTCTAGCAACCAAATGTTGTCTATGAATAACGCAATGTACAGCAAGGACATCTGGAATTTTATTTTTTACGTACGCTATGAAGCCTTTATGGCACCCTGTCATAGCCGGAGCGCCATCCGTAGCAACTGATATAATATTTTTCAAGGGAATCTCTTTCTCATCACAAAACTTTTCCAATGTATTGAATATGGTTTCGCCTTTTGTATCGGTCTCTAAATTTCTAGCAAACAATAGTTCTTCACATATTTTCTCATCTTTAATAAACCTCACGTAAGACAGCAACAATGCTTCATTAGTTGGTAAAGTGGACTCATCGAGCTGAATTGAGAATTGACTAGCCCTCAGATGATTGCACAATGATTCTTCTATGTTTCCGGCCATTTCATCAATTCGTCTTTGCACAGAATTATTACTCAAAGGAATTTTTCCGATAATATCTGCGGCCGGTTTATGAAGCACAGTAGTTATTACTTCCTTTATTGCTGGCAAAATTAACACTTCTCCGATGTTGTGTGGTTTGCCTTTTTGAGCAATTAACAAAGAGATGTTGTACGAAGCTCGAAGTCCGTCGTCATCTTGCTTAGCAGCCGCCGAAAAGAGTTTTGCTACACTTGGCCGAGTATTATGCTTCTTCTCTAGGTCTTAAAAATATGCTACATTCTTGTCTTTCTTATCTGGATGCATTTTATTTAAATGATCTTGAAGTCTTGAAGGCTTCATTGCTTCATTCGAAAATGTTTTTAGGCATAGAAGGCACAAAGGCGACGATGGGTTTGTAGGATTTTCAATGAATCCGAATTTAATATATTCCGCACAGTATTGCCGTCTCTTCTTTTTTACTTCCGACATTGTTTTGTTTTGAGAAATACGTAAGTATAAGTGTTGAACTTAAGTACTGCTTATCTATTACGCGCGAAACCGCAAATGAAAATAAAATAAATATTACGTTGTTTATATAGGATTGCATAAGCAGCACGCACCGACAGGAATAAGACAAACATGCATAAACTCGTTTATCTTATTCGACGCTCAATCGTACTCAACAAGTAAGAACAAGTATTCTATGAACCAGCCGATTGATACAGTTGCCTTTTTATTTGTTTGTTTGTGTCTCTTTTCGTTTCGAAACGGAGCGACCGATTGATATGTTTTTTATTTTATTTATTCAATAAAACAGGACAGATATATGAACTACTCGGAGAGAAATATCGAACCGAGTTGGTTTGAGCAATCTCTTAATTAATATTAGTTGATGTTCACAAGCTGTAGTCGAGAGTAGGGATGGGACATCGGTGGGTAAACATCGATATCAAACATCGATGTTAACATCGTTGATCAACATCGATGGTTGCAAAATATCGACTACCAAACATCGATGTTTTTAAACATCGATAATTATATTTATAGATTTATTTTTTGGCAGTTTAACAAAAACTTTATTATAACTTAATTAATTTACGTCCTTAACAAAATGATATAAAAGATATCACTATTCAAAAAAAATAATAAAAGAAATATATACATTTATAATATGTAGTTAACTTTAGAAACTACTCAAAAAAAACTATATAAAAAAACAATATTATGCAATTACGCATGAAACAACCACATGACTTAAATCGTCTGATACTTAAAAAATATATACATTTACGTGTATCAAAGCTTTTTAAGAGAACGATTTTTATTTGGGATTTTATAGTCTTGCATTTTTTTTTGACTACGCTGGCAAATACCGAGATACATATGGATATGGTTTTATATTTCTGATGTGTCATCTTGCATTTAATACGTGTATCGTCGTGTATGATTGTACGCACTAGGGAATTTCCCGAAGAAGTATACATCGGTAATGTCTATCTCCCTTCTTTTTCTATGAAAATACGTTTACCTTCTTCACTTATTCTGCATGCATACATAATTTAACTTTTATTCTGCACATTAAAAGTACTATAAATTTATGTATTTAATTATATATTATTTAAATATTTATACTGAGTAATATTTAAAAGAGCCTAAAATGAAATATTCGAATTTATATGATATAGCACTGTGTAATTTAAATACTTCTTTTATTCGTAGACAATTTTACATCCTCGTAGCCTGTATGTGAGCTGTTAATTTGGAAACATTTTTGTATTTGTCAACAGAGGACGCTGTTTTATTTTGTGATTAGTGCAAATACATTTTGTCAAGCTTAAAAGTTCGATGTTCATTATATTTCTTCTAACATCGATAGTTTATCGATAAATCTAAATTGCAAACATCGATGCAAAAACATCGAACATCGATCCTAAAATATCGATGTTCAATGAACATCGATGTTTATCGCCCATCCCTAGTCGAGAGTCGAGAGCTCAGTCGGTGTCTAAGAGTCCTCCTAGATTCTAGATGAAATTACAAATCGCCCCCTAAGCCTTTACACAACGCCCCCATTTTTTTTCTGGATCTCTTACCGCCCCCCTTTAGACCTGCAGCGCCCACAAGGGGGCGTTATCGCCCACTTTGGGAACCTATGGTTTATAGTAAAGAATGCTTCCCTAAATATTGAAAAACATGTGTACAAAATGTTTATGTATTTCCTTTGTTATTTTCAGTGCTAGTTCCTGGTTAACCACATACACTTGATTATTTTTTATTTGCTTCATTATTACCCCATCATTAATAAAATACCCTTTATAATTTCCCTCTCTTAATTTGCTTCTTATTTCATTAAATTCGCATCCCTTTTGGATATCCTTGATTTTATTGAGTGAACATATACCATTTCCCTTCAATTTGACATTGGCTATCATTACCTCTGAGTTTGAGTTATTACTATATTTTCTACTAAATACATCGGCAGCAATCATATCTTTGCCTTTTCTATAGACAATTTCAAAATCATATTGGTTCAAGAGTAACGTCCATCGGTAAATCCTATCGTTGGCAAATCTCTTGGTCATTAAATGTGTAAGTGCTATATGGTCACTCTGAATCTGAAAATGACTTCCTATTAAGAAGTGTCTCCATTTACTGACTGCATGTATTATTGATAATGCCTCAAGTTCTGTTGTAGAATAACGTTTCTCGTGTGGCTTTAAAACACGAGACATGAAAGCGATGGGTACCTCTACACCATTTTGAATTTGCACCAACTCAGCCGCAATCGCAAGTTTGGAAGCATCAGTCCTGACTATAAATGGCAGATTAAAATCTGGATGGAACAACTTCAAACCCTCTACGAAAGACTCCTTCAAGGATATGAAAGCAGTTTCGTGAACGTCTGACCATCTCCACTTAGTTTCCTTTTTTAATAATGTTAACAATTTAGTGGTTAAGTTAGAATATTTTTTTATAAAACCTTTATAATAGTTTAACAAGCCTAAAAATGCACGTAGGTCCTTAAGACGTCTTGACCTTGGGTATTCCTTTATTTCATTTAGTCTACGATAATCAATCTGTATACCATCTTTAGTTACAATATAACCTAAGTATTTCACTGTTTGTTTAAAAAAACTACATTTACTTATATTGATTTTCGTACCTTCTCTTTGCAAAGTACTTAAAATTTTACTAATGTGATTAATATGATCCTCTTGTGTATGAGAGAAAATTAATATATCATCATAATAAAAACTTGAGTAATCTTCATGTTTCTTTAGAATTCTATTTAGAAATTTAATAAGCGCGCTACTACTAGTCGACATGCCGAAGGAGCATGAACAGAACGCAAAAGTTTTTCCATTTATATCGAAAGCACAATACTTTCTGGACGATTCCTCAAGTTTTATTTGCCAAAATGCTGATTTTAAATCTAATTTTGTAAAGTACTTGCATCCATTGCATCTAGACAACAATACACTAGGCGTTAGCGTAGTTTCATGCTCTTTTACTATAAAATTGTTTATAATTTTCATATCTAGACAAAAGCGCAAGCTTTCATCTGCTTTCTTAACAATTACAAATGGTTTGATGTAACTAGATTGACACTCAGTTATAATTCTCTGCTGAAGTAAAATATCAATTTGTTTATCTACCTCCTTTCTATATTTAAATGGAATAGGATAACTTTTAGCATAAAATCCAGATTCATTCTTTACTACGATTCTGTGATAAAAATCCCTTGCGAATGTAACTTTTTCATTATATCCATCTTCATTTTCTTATAATATATTTATTATATTCTCCTTAACATCTTCTTTGATTTCTGGATCTTCCAGTATATTTTTAAACCATTCAGTCTCATTATGAGTCACATTACTACTTATATTATTGACTTGGCATTCTTGAATAAATATATTTCTGACGTTTATCTCCCCATTTACTTTTTCTTCAGTTAAGCATCCTTTTATTCTAATATCATTTTCCCCTATTCTTAATAAATTATTCTTTAGATCAATGATCATTTTAAACTTCCTTATCATGTCTATTCCTATTAATATATCATGACTCATTTTATCAAAGATGTAGTATTGTAAAGGGTAATTTACATTATTTATAACAGAATCGACAAGAATCTTTTTTGATATTGTACCTAACTTTTTATCATTAGTTGCTATTATATCAATATGCTGTATACTAATAATAACAGATTTTAACTCATTATTATTTTCTATAACGTCTTTACTTATAAGAGTAATTTCTGCAGCAGTGTCAATTATAGCTTTATACGTCCTATTATGTATAATTATCTCTATCAATGGTATTTGGTTACTAAAATCCTCTATCTTAATATCTTCCCCTTCTAAACTTATAAAATTATGTAAATTATCGTAAAATTTACTGCCCCTTGATATATTAATTTTTTCTATTTGTTTATTTACATTATTGAAGGTCCTGGTAATGTTTTGTCCAATTGGAGCTTTTTTTTTACCTTCATTAGCTCCACTTGTACCTTCTATATTTGTATTAGGCTTCTCAAAATAATTTCCTGGGATAGTTGCCTGTATATTATTTACATGTTTTTCATTCCTATCTGTTGCATCTTCATTTCTTCCTGTATCTCGATTATACCTATAATATTCACGTTGTTTTCCATAATCGTTTTGCTGATAATACTGCCTACCTCTATCATTTCGATAGTTCCCTCTATTGTAGCTTGGACTATTTCTATGATAAACACCCCCATCTATGTAACCCTGTGATGTTCTATTAGTCTGATAATTATGTTCTCGGCTACTTGGCAGGCGTATGTCTGTTAGTATTTGGATGATATGGAGTTATATTGTTCCTATCGCGACTTTCATTAGGCTTTACACTACCTTGTGTCTCAGTTAAGTGATCTAAGCGTCTTAATAATTCAAGCAAATCTTCTATATTTTTTACCTGATTATTAAATAAGACATGACTGTCTGTAATACTAAAATGATTGATTAGGTATTTAACTATTTCTTCTTCCTGCATGTTTTCAATGTATTTACACTTATTATAGATACCACATGCGTATTGTTCCCTTAATTTTGAATTCTTATTGTTAGCAGCATTGAAACTGAATTTACCTGTTAATAACTCTATTTTCACCAAGTCGATATGTTGCGAAGACCAATATCTCTTTTTTAACTCTCTTTGGAAATCATTTATACTTGTTAACCGAGGACTTATCAGGTCAAACCATTCTAAAGCTCGATCTTGCAACATCATCCGAATTATATGAAACAGATTTTTATCATCAGGCATATCTTGAAGGAAAGTCATTACGTTCTTTAAAAACATCATAGGATGAATGTCGTCGTTAAAACCTTTAAATTTAGGTAGATAATCAATTTTTATTATGTTACTATTACCATATGCATGTTTATTTTCTGTATTTGTATTCTGCCCTCCTAAGAAATACCCCCGTATATACAATAAACCTACTTTTGTGTTAAATGAAGTTGAAATTTCTACATTCTACATTTTTACAAAAATCATTAAGGGGATTAAAACCGAATTGTAGTTATATCAATATTGATTAATTTTAGTAATTAATAGCTTATGTTAAATGTTAGCTTTGGTTTTTTGTACTAATGATACACATACCAATTACTGAATTTATAAATTCTGGTGATTTGCTTAGTTAAAACACCGTATGTGCTTATGCGGTGGTTTCGTTAAGCAACCCCGCAAATTTACATTCACTATGTCAACTTAATTAAAACATCGTATAACGTAAAGAAAAAATCTTAATTTAAATTTTTATTAATTTGTTATAGACTACAATACAGAAATAAATGTGAGCTTCAACAAAAATAAAATCTAAAATACTGTAACCATACAAAATTCAAAAAACACAACGTAAGTATTAATATTATAAAGACTAAATAATGCTGTTTTAGAATGATATAATAATTTCAATGTGAGCACACGTTACTGAGGACAACACGGTAGTGTTTACCAAAACTCTTTTCGATTTTGAGGTATTATTCCTCCTAAGGTTTTCAATAAATTTTCTTCTTTTGCCTTAGGAATTCCACGAGGTGAAGAACGTGCCTTCGGTTATTTCATGCCATTGTTTAATATTTTATTTTGCAAAAAGTTCAATACTGAATTACCCTCAATATCATTGTTTGCGTTCTTATACTCTAAGGAAAATTTGCCTCTTTGAGCTGTCACCTGGATAATGTCACATAAATAAGTTCGAGGAGTTTGTTTCTTTAATTTCTGTTGAGAGGAAAAATCTTGCCAATCGAAAAAATCTCCAACATTCATCAGTCTTGTGGAAACTCTACCAGAGTTGCAACTTTGAACCGCGAATACAAAGTCATCAAAGTCGTAGGTTTTCTTCTGCTTTTTCAGAGAGTGTTCCACCTGATGGTGGAAACTGTCTGCAGACATGAAGCTGTGTCCTGGTTCAAAATTATTCACAGTTATGGTTTTTGCAGAGAGTTGAGGAGAATTTACAGCGTACACTAGAAAACTCATGAAAGTCCAGTTTTTGTTTTGTGCTGAACAGTTATCGAGCCATAGAACAAAGTGTTCAACGTCTCTGTTTGCTAAGAAAAAAGCATAAAATGTACTGGCAGTATCTTCTTTTGATCTACCAGCCAAAGCTTCATGTCATAACACGGCAAACGGTTTTGTTTTCTTAGTTGAACCCAGTGGAACAAAACTTTCATTATAAACTATAATTCTTTGGGTAAAAATTACTTTTTTGAACATGTCTATTCGGGGTAACATTATGACTTTTTGCAGATCGACCGAGACTCGTAAAACAGTCGTCTTCTCAGACTTTTCAGCATCTTGCTTATAACGTTCTCTCGATTCCTTAGCTCTGTTAATATGTTTAGACCATTTTTGACAAATGTCGCAATCTGGCTGCATATTTTCGGCATCATGGTCACTATGTAACTTAAATTCTTCGCATAACTCACATTCTTCATTTCCTAAAGCTGCAAAAGATATATTCTTACTTTTAATTACTTTTCTGTACACTTCATAGGAACACTTCTCAGAAAACTTTTGAAGGTAATCTTTGTACATTGCTGTTATGTTAACATCACTTGGTAGATAACGTCTGTTGGGTGCATGTTCCCGGCGGTAATGAGAAATGCAAGGGTTATAACTTTCAATATGTTCTTCTATATTTGTTGTTGGAATTTTTTTCTGAGAAGGTCTTCTTCCTCTTTTGTCAGACTCTGGTTGTAAACACTCTTTAAAATATTTTTTTCTTTGCTTTAAAAAAAAATGTATGGGCCAGTCGTTTGTCTTTTTGTAACCTAACGTAGTTAAAAAGAAAGTTTTGCACACATGCTGTTTTTCACCAGCTCTATCTTTTAAAAAATACTTCAAAGTGTTGTTCTTTAAAAAATTATCGGTGCTAGTTGTACGCCCTTGAACATTGCTTCTGGAAATACTATTAACTACAAAGGATTTTCTGGCTAACCAATTTTCTTCCCAGTAGGATCGAGTTATTTGATTTCTTCTATCTTCATCAATTTTTTCGATACACTTTTGTTTGCAACTACATCGCTCTAGAACTCGATGTTTGTTCCTTTGAATTTCTTCTTTTCTAGAATTTCTGATAGCTTTTGATTCCTGACACAATTTTCTTTGTCTTATAGTACCTGTTTTCGTAAACTGCACCACATCTAAAAATTAAAATGATAGGTATGATCCTGTATTACTTGACAAATAAAGCATTAAGAACTTACCGTTTTCTTGACCTAGTATCTGTTTAGAATCCTTAAGATTCAAATCACCAGTTTGGTCGTCTTTCATTTCCTCTTGATTGCTTTGAGTATTTTCATATTTCTTGCAGTCAATAAATTCTTCCAGTTGTAGTGGAAGTTTCTCATCATCTATTAGCTCTTGAAACACTGCATTTTCTTCTTCAGACATAGGAGAATATTCCGTGTGTAAATTTTCTGCAGATTTATCGGCAAATCTCTGATTTGTAGATATTACAGTATTACTATGTACTATCACATTTTTTATTGCGTCAAATCTCAATGAGGGAGAGTTGTAATTATTTATACTGTTAAAAGGAGGATCTTCCATGATACTTCCAGTTGTGTTATTAGCCAATGCATTGCTTGCATTATTATTAGAGTAAAGTCGAGGATTATGAAATAGACCCGGTAATATGGAATACCATGTGTTTGTCAAAACTACCAGCGCTATCTATTCTCATTTGTTATAATAACACTCGATAAAGTTCAAAATTGCTCCACAAGAGTACCTTAGTCTATGAACATTCACCATTTAGTGGTTGTAAGAGTTCAACTGATTTCGACGTTCTTAATATTTTTTGGTAAGTACACTTAAATTTTAATTTAAACACTTTCGAAAGTAATTTTGTTTAATGTTATTGGTTCATTAAGTAGACGAATGATGGGCGGGAATTATGAAATAGTATTCCATATTACCTGACTCTATAAATTAAAATCTTAAAATTGGATTTCTTTTGTAGAAATGCCTAAAGCGGTCAAAAAGACCCAAGGAAAAGCTAAAACCAGTTCGCCACAACGTAAAATGTGGGATGAGGAAAACATGAAAAAGGCAATAATAGCAGTTAGAAGCAAAAGAATGGGTTATTTAAAAGCATGTAAAACATTCAATGTGCCTCGTGCCACCCTTTACAGACTTTGTAAGAAGGATGGAGCTGCTAGTGAGGTATGCCAAACGAAACTGGGGAGGAAACCAGTTTTGCCGGATCATTTGGAAAATGAATTAGTAAAGCATTGCCTAGCTATGGAGAAAACCTTTTATGGATTAACTAGGCGGGATGTCCGTAATCTTGCGTTCCAGTTAGCAAGAAGAAATAACGTTCCACATCCTTTCTCATTACTGAAAAAATCTGCTGGTAAGGACTGGCTAAATCGTTTCAGATTAAGGCATAAGGATGTGTTAAGCCTCAGAAAGCCGACGGGAACGTCGTTTGCACGAGCAGTGGGCTTTAACAAGCAAAACGTTAACGAGTTTTTTGATCTGTTAGAGACAGAAATAGCAAAAAAAAACTTTTCAGCTAATCAGATTTTCAACGTCGATGAAAGTGGTCTTGGCATTGTACAATCGAAATGCCCTGAGGTTTTTTCACAAAGGGGAAAACGACAAATCGGTGCACTAACATCTGCAGAGCGGGGCTCTCTGGTGACTTGTGTTTCGTGTATGAGTGCGAGTGGCAATTTTGTGCCCCCTTTGCTCATATTTCCTCGTAAAAAGTCAAGCGAATTAATAAAGAAGGGAGCTCCACCAGGAAGTGTTTTTGCCTTCCATCCATCTGGGTGGATTCAGACAGATATATTTACGCAGTGGTTCAACCATTTTATAGAATATGTAAGACCAAGTACCGAAAACCCTGTGCTTTTGATTTTGGATGGCCATCATACCCACACTCGAAACTTGGATGTTATTGTCGCTGCAAGGCAAAATCACGTAACTTTGTTGTGCTTACCGCCTCACACAACGCACAAGATGCAGCCACTCGATAAATCTGTAATGGGGGCATTGAAAACCTATTACAATGAAGAAATTCGCCAATTTTTACGGCAAAATAATCGGCCAATATCTCATTTTGACATAAGTGAACTCTTTGGTGAAGCATATCTGAAAATACAAACTGGCGAAAGAGCAATCAATGGATTTCGACAAACAGGTCTGTTTCCAGTAAACAGAAATATTTTTACCGAAGAAGATTTCCTAGAGGAGGCACACAGAAATCCAGAAGTGCCTAGACGACTAGAGGAACAACCAGTTTTATCGAAAGACATAGTTCCTATTCCTGTTCTTAAAAAACGACGAGGCACAAGAGGTCGAAAATCGGGGACCGCCAAACTTTTGACTTCAACTCCAAACAAGGATGAACTGGAAGAGTCACTTACATCAAAAAATGAAAAAAATAAAGTTAAAAGAAACATTGGGTTTGAAGGAAATAGAAAACCAACCAATGACGCAAAACCTGGAACCAGCAAAATGGAAGATGACACCAAAGTAACTTTGAGTAGTGTGAGGAAAAAAACGAGAAAGCAACTGGTAGAAAACGATGAATCGTCAGATGATTTAGATGAAGATATCCCAATCTTAGATGACTCTACTGATTATGAAGATTTCCCAAGCAACAACAATAACCCACAAGATGATGCAGAATGTCTTTTCTGTTCAGAACGTTTTACGACTGACTCGAGAGGAGAAATTTGGATACAGTGCCTAAGATGCGAACTTTGGGCTCATGAACTGTGCGCCGATTCCGAACAGGATTGTTATGTTTGCGATTTTTGTCGTTAGAATTTTTTATATCGAAAATAACAGTATTCCATATTCCCTCATACATCTATTCCATATTACCCGACCATTGTTCTCGGTGGAAAGAAATGCTTTTTTTCATTATTTGTAATATTTTTTTGTTTATGTATATTATTTGTAACTTAGCCACAGTGGTCTCATATAATAAACCCTTTGGCGCTATCATTGATATTTTTTATTTATATTTTACTCAATACACTTCAAAATAATTAAATAAAATAAAAATGGTATTCCATAATCCCCTACTTTACTCTATTATCGTGACTCAATTCCCCAACCTGGATATTATCTTCAGTATAAATTGGTATTATACCACAGTCGGGCATCATTAACATATTATTATTAGTTTGAATTTTGTCAGATTTTTTGTCTTCAGGGCGTATGTTAGCTAGCGCCAAAACTAGCAGCTTATCTCCACGAGTCGACATTTTTCACACATCTATAAGTAAAATTAAGACTTTAAACATACTACCAAAAATTAGTTTAGTGCATAATTAAATAAATTCTACCTATAGTACTAAAAAGGAGGGCTATGTTTTGGTTGCACCTTTAAATTTTACTGAATTATTAGAACTTGAAGTTGCTTTTTACATAAACCTATAAAAATAAAAGGACTTACCTGTTGTAAATTACCTATGTAAGGTACTTCGATTAATTTGAACTAAACACTTTGATTACTAAACTTATTATTGCACTTGGAAGTAACAATTTAAGTGGGAAATCTTACTAACACAGAGACTAGAAGAGACTATCAAAAACGAGGCATGCTCACTTAAAATCACGCATCTGCGCATTATGTTCCAGATATATTTAGTAAAAACCACGTATCTGTGCATTGCTTAGTTATAACAACGTATGTACATTTGAGATCAGTGCAGATGCGTGCTTCTAACCAAGCTTTACAGTACATACTGTGTTTTAACTAGGCAACTCTGTATTAATTTGCAGTTACGGTGAACACATTTTTCTCGATATTATGAAGCGTTCTTGCATTTACGGGCTTTTGACTAAGTAATTACGTAATATAAATAGAGCGGAATCGACCAGTGCTAAAATCTCAATATCTTTCGTTTATGTAGATACGGGGGTTTTTCGTAGGAGGGCAGAATTACTGTCTTGTTGCATGCCATTTTTATCTATCTGTGTACTATTAGACTCAATAAAATGTATTTTTTTTAATACTATATCATTGTTTTGCTTAATATCCTTAATCTCATTAGAATTAGAATGACTACTTAGCTCTAACATGTCAATTCTCTGTTGCAAAGATGTCATCCTTGTATTAGTATCTGCTTCATTTAAACTATTAAATTTACTCTGAATATCCCTTAAATTCCTATCATAATTAACTTCTATATCCCTAATTTTATTGTCAAATCTATCTTCTACCCCTTTAAAATTACTAGCAACTGATTCTTTAAAGTTCTTTATATCAAGAATGATTTCTTCATTTAAACTCAAATAAACACTTTGCTGCACGTGTAACTCAGATTTTATGTCTGTTTTAAATTGCTTGATATCATCTTTCAACTCCGCTATCGAATCCATGATCTTTTGAAAATCATTTTTGTTAATAATATTGTTCCCTTCCTCGGTTTTATTTGTATTGGCCCTCGTGTTCATTTTAAAAATTTTTATTTTGAATACTTAAAATGGATGGAAATAGTATTTAACAACACCCTTCAATTACTAGCTATCTACCCTTAAAACTCTTTAATTACTTTACCTACTCTTTCTATATTTAATACAACAAATAGCACTTGTACGTAACCTTAAATCGTAATCCTGGCTTTTGTATTTAATTAATACAATTTGAACAAAATTAAGTTTCTATCCTCATTTATAACTTATATGCTATTTTATTATTATGAATTATTAAGCATATGCATTAATATAATCTCTATGTGGGTGTGGATTCAATTTTACTTAATAGGTATCCTCCGAGAAATAGTGTGGTTACATCCTATGCATTATTTTGCCCTATTAGACTTATTTCCAAAGATTCTAATCATTTAAAAAAAAAGTTTCAGATTTTTAATTCAAAGTTTATAGGTTATTTATTTTGATAATGAATGTCAAGTAAAGGAACAACTTGTAAATACAAAATTACTGTTCATATTTTACATTGAAAAAACATTCTTGTCTTGAAGCTTCGAGACTTTTAATTGTTACATATTGGTATCATTATTGGAATATACCTCTAATTTCTTAATACGTTAAAGTATTATTACTTATTGAAATTTTTCATTAATTCGGCAAATTATTCATATCAATATTCAAATTTACTTAACTTACTTAAGGTCGGCAAGGTATACTGTTAATGTATTCAGAAATTCTATTCTACGTAAATACATACATTATTTGTTAAAGTGAAATTAAAAAAAAAATAACATGGCTTCGAAAGCATATAACGGTCAACAATTTTCTAAAGGAATTAAATTTTAATTTTAAATTTTATTGAAGAGAAGATATATCTGTTTCCTCGCATTTTTCACGAGAGTAAGTATGCCTCTAAATATCTATCAATATGAAGTACTTTTTTTTAATAAGCTTATAATTTATCGGTTAAGTATCTCTACATGTATATCTTTATATTTTACCTTTCAGTTACGTCTGGTAAATTAGCTTGAAATCTTGGTAAATATTTATAGATGTGATTTCTGAATATTCTGTTCTTCAATTGATACCTACAGGAAAACAAATTCTCCTCCAAATCTGTAGATGTTCGGTGGATTCGCTGAAGCTTTCACAAGAAGAACTGCATGTATTATTTCCCACGATGTGAATAGTTTTATTTTCACTCTCAAATTAAGGCACTTATATTTCTGGATTATTATTTACTAAGGTACATACATCTGTTTACTTATTTATGGTAAAATATAGATTTTCCATCTCCATCAAATTGATGCTTCCTTCATAATTTTTGTATCTTACTACCTTCCTTTGTTTTCATCATTTTCAAGGCATACTTGTATATCATTCCCATTATATTAAAATATGAAAATAATTCTATTTTAATTACATTTATATACATTCTAATCACATACCCTATAATACGAACACATAATCTTCATATTCCCAAATTATTCCATTATTCCTGATATTTAACGATATTAAGTAACAGCATTTAAATCATTGTCATATCGATAAATTAAACAATTCATAAAACGTATTTTAACTTTAATAAATATGAAACGTGTTAGTAAATAAGAAATCAATGTTATTGACCATTCTCTATTGATAATAATACAGAATACTCTCTTCTCTTTAAATACGGCTCCAAACCGCTTTTGATTTCTTTCATATTAATTATTCTGTGGTTTTAGATCTCTATCTATCAAGAGAACACCTATGTATAGACGTTGAACTACTTATCGCCAGCTTATACCCCCCATACAGAGATGTTATAATGAGAATATACGTCATTATGTATCATTGCAGCTTGTAGCTACCCATACTAGAGGACTCTTATTTACATTAAAATTTAAGTAATTTATTTGGCGTAAACATATACAGTGCCCGCGGAAAAGTCTGCACCATATGGAAAAAAAAATTAATGTTTTAATTTTTAAAATTATTTTTTTTGTAGTTTGTTTTTGCATAATTAGAAACCAAAAACTAACCTAAAGTATTTAACATATCGCATTTGCTTCAATGCGTAAATGTCATTTAAAAATTACCAACGTCCAAACGTGCCATTATTTGTCAAAATATAAGAAGATGCCATAAGAAAAAGTTGTTTGTACTTTCGCGGACATCCTAAATCCAAAGTTTCGTACAAAAATTTTAATTTTAATTTTTTTTTCATAATTTTGTAAAAAGCGCCTGTATATTTTTTAAGTGTATTTTTCTCTCGAATTCTGATAAAAACCTATGTTACCATGTAATGAACAAAAAAAAACAATTTGTATTTCAGAATAAGGTATATTTTTTTTAAATAAAAGATTTCGTTAAGAAAAGTGGAGGACATTCTTGGACTATTTTCATATTTTCGTATATTAAAAATGTTTATTTTTCAAACATAATGGTCAAAAAACCTAGAAAATAACACTAGTTGTAAGATTAGAACATGTTATGTACCTAGCCTTGCCTGTTTTAAGCAAAATTTCCTTTAGTATCTCTAAAGCAGGAAATAACAAGCTTATTCTTAAACTTCGATAAATTCACAAGTAGGCCTAGAAAATAATTGCAAATTCTAGACATAAACAACTAAATAAATGTCAGTTTTGTGTATTTCTCTAATAGATTTGTTTTAAAATGTTATCCATGGAAGAAAAAATAGAAATCATTTTAATTCACGGAGAAAATAGAACCAACAGGGATACGGCAAATATTTTTAATCAAAGACACCCTAACAAATTCGTTTCGCACTCTACTGTTGGTCGTATTGTAGATAAGTTCAAGTCATCCGGTTCAGTTCTAAATGATTTTAAGAAGCCACATGTAAACTGGCAAGTTCAGCAGCATGAAGAATATGTATTATTAGATGTAGTAGAGCATAAAACTACATCAATTGCTGCTATTTCCAACAGAACTAGGGCAAAAGAGACTACAGTGAGAAAAATTTTAAAGAAACATAAGTACCGTCCATTTAAGCCAAAATATGTCCATATACTAAAAGAACGAGATTTTAACGCAAGATTTGATTTTTGTATGTGGTTTCAAGGAGAGCTCGAAGAAAACCGTCGTTTCCCCAAAGAAATCATGTTCTCGGACGAAGCAACGTTCTCTTCCAATGGAACGGTGAGTTCGCAGAAGTGCAGATGGTGGGCTGATGAAAACCCTAACTTTATCATCGAATGCAGGGACCAATATTCTTTTAAAACAAATGTTTGGTGTGGTATTTTTTATGGTAGATTGATTGGACCCTATTTTTTCCACGAAAATTTAAATTCGCAAAGGTACTTGAACTTTCTCATGACCGAAATAACCGATTTAATTGATGATATGGTATAGGAAGAAAGATCTGTCCTATGGTTTCTATACATAGTACACTGGCGGTGAGGAGTTATTTAAATCAATTATTTGGGGACAAATGGATTGGCAGATATTCAGCGTATCCATGGCCAGCGAGATCCCCTGACCTAACTCCGTTAGATTTTTCCTTGTGGGGGTATCTAAAAGAGAAAGTGTACCGCAAACGACCCATTTCGAAACATTGAACATCTAGAAAACACAATACGTGACGTTTGCCTAGAAATTCCGGCCACATATTTTGTAAACATTACAAGAGAGTTCTCTAGAAGGATCATCAAATGTATTGCAAGAGAAGGGAGACATACAGAAATGTAGTATTGTTAACATTTTTTTATTCATTTAGTTTAACTGTATAGTAACGGTATTTTTGTAAAATTGGAATTGTTGACTACGCTTACTTGTGAATTTATTTAATTTTAAGAATTAGAATTGGTTTTTTTTGAAATTAACTTTGTTAGTTGAAATAAAATTACTTTTTTTTCTCATTTTTAAAAGGTTATTTTCTAGCTTTTTTGACCATTATGTTTTTTAATTTATTTTTAATGGTACATACGAAAATATGAAAATAGTCCAAGAATGTCCTCCACTTTTCTTAACGAAATCATTTATTTAAAAAAAATATACCTTATGCTGAAATACAAATTGTTTTTTTTTTGTTTATTACATGGTAACATAGGTTTTTATCAGAATTCCAGAGAAAAATACACTTAAAAAATATACAGGCGTTTTTTTACAAAATTATGAAAAAAAATTAAAATTAAAATTTTTGTACGAAACTTTGAATTTAGGATGTCCGCGAAAGTACAAACAACTTTTTCTTATGGCATCTTCTTATATTTTGACAAATACTGGCACGTTTGGACGTTGGCAATTTTTAAATGACATTTACGCATTGAAGCAAATGCGATATGTTAAATATTTTAGGTTAGTTTTTGGTTTCTAATTATGCAAAAACAAACTACAAAAAAATAATTTTAAAAATTAAAAGAGTAAATTTTTTTTCCATATGGTGCAGACTTTTCCGCGGGCACTGTATAATAATTTGTTTTTATTTTTAGAAACTCAGTACCCATCATAAAGGTGAACATTGAAATCCAGAACAGTAATATAGATAACAAGGTTTTATATGGATAAAGAAAACAAACAACAACTTAATTTAAGACTTTCTCTTTTATATGTTTCAGACAACAATAATGGAGCTGAATTACATCACAGTTAAATAATTCACTAGAATATATATCTAATATATAAAATTCTCGTGTCACAGTGTTTGTAACAAAACTCCTCCGAAACGGCTTGACCGATTCTTATGAAATTTTGTGTGTATATTCAGCAGGTCTGAGAATAGGACGTAAACTATTGTTCATACCCCTAAGTAAGAAGGGTGGTCCACCTCAAAAAATATTTTTTTGTTTTTTGGAAAAAAAATTTTTTTTTATTTTTTTTATGATTCGGCATTAAAAAATACATACAACCCTAAATTTTCACCCTTCTACCACCAACCCCTATTTTTTAATAGCGATATTAGCACTTTAGTAATTTTCTACTCTCGGCGATCGATAATTGATCAGTTACCACTCGATCAGTTATGCCGGCCAGGCGTCTACCGGTGTCACTTCTCACCCCGTAAACAGCGCAGAGTAGGGATGAGAACGAAGCCGGTCTGCTGTCTCTCTCACACAATAGGCTTTCCGTCACTCACTAAAGTTTAGGGCCTAAACCGTTTTCAGCCATTATTATTGAGTGTGCGTCTATCGTAGCAGTGACGCTTATACTTATCATTTTACTTTCTCAGTGCAACTCTCATATTAAGTATATTCTCATAGTAAATGTATCATCAATTTGCAGTGCTATAATTATTTCTTCCTATTTAGCTCAAGATAGTTCTCACGTTCAGTTAATTAAGTGATGTCATATAAATCAATAGTTTTTAACACGTGTGACGAGCTCCCGCCAACAACCATTGTGTTATCTGTTCCATAATATTTTCATACATTTATTAGTTCTTATTTATTACACGGGCAATTATACGTGATAGGTTCTCGTATGGGTAAACAATCCAGTTTGTTTGTGTTGGCTAAAGATGGACTCATTAAAAATATCGTACACTCCATTGCACTAAGAGACTGATAAAGTTTTTTTTTAAATTGTCATTATTTGTGATAGAGATGTAATTAGAAATTTATTAGTTGAGATAATAAAAGTACAATGAATTCAAAAATGGATGTTTGGTGTTTTGTTATTTTTATAGGCCGTCATCGTTCACAGCGCTCCATTCCTCTTTCAGTCATATACCACATCCCAACATACTTACAATAAGTTACTTATTTTTTATTAGACTACAAAAATATTCACTAGAAATAATTTATATGGCTGGTCAGCTAGTATATGATATATATATATATTGAGGTGGTCTTGAGCCTCCTCAATACCACTCAATAATTAGTTAGTTACAAGTTGAAAAAACACCCATGTTTAATTTTTTAGTTTATTATTAGGGACGAGCCCTTGTACTATAGGAAATGTTATATTTAGTATTGAATCAATTAAGTAGATGAGAGTAATGAGGAATACATCATGTTCACAGGATCCACCATACATTCTAGTTAACAAACAGTTACATTGTTGACCATAAATCTTAAGTCATACAACACAAATTAAAATACAAAGATGGATGTCAAAAAAGAGCATTATACCAATTACATTTTAATTCAGTAAAGAAACTAATTCTTGCATATGAACAGAAGTAAACTACAACCTGTTTCAAATTTAGAACATATTAAAATCAGGGCATGAATATTTATACGACTCTAATTTAAGCACAAACTTAATATAAAGTATCACGTATAGACCCAGATCACATGTCCTTTTGAAGTGTAAATTTCGTAACAAAATTTAGTAATTGCCTGATGTATGAAGTTAAATACTTAAACTGCACATATCACAGCACAGTTAGGATAAGGATTTGTCATGAATTGCACCTTGACAAATGAGTAATTATCGAAAGCATCATTTCTAACTTAGATCAAGTAGCCATCATGAATAAACATCAAACATCAATATTCAAAATTTAGTAAAACACCTTAAATATAAACATGTTGGGCCAATTAGAGATACGAAGGACATGCATAATTAAGTGCCCTATCAAACTAAAGCCATTAGCAAGAAATTACTACTAAAATCAATAGTTAATTTGAAATGTAAAAAAAAACTGAATAAGTGTTGTTACAATTATACCAAAAATGGGTATATAAAAGTAATCCTTTGAACTGTTAAATGTGAATGATTTGATAAAATTATAACCAATTGAGCAAGATAAATCATTATTAAATTATAAAAGGAAACTGACTTTGAATTGAAAATTTAAAAACCGCATTAAGCATTTTATTGTTAATGCACAGATTTTAATCAAATAAAAAAACAGAAATAAAGTTGAATGTATTTAGTAATTAAGTTAATATGTAAACCAGGTCCACATAAAGTCCAAATAACCTTATTTTTGGATAAAATCCAAAAATTATAAAATTCCATTATTTTTTTTTGCACATGACTGTACAATTTATCGAAAAACGACGCTAAAATGTCCATACGCATTAAAATTCCTAAAATGAGTATTCAGAGATTTTCACGTACTGAAAATATTTTATTTAGTTATTATAAATATAAAAACTACAGAATGACATCATTTAGCATTGTAAAGTAATCAAACATTATTATAATCAATCAAAATATAATCTCCAACTACTTTGGGTTCGAGACTAAAAACAATAGACAACCTTGACCTATAAATAAGGCATACATACTTCGCAACGGGATCAGACAGTAAATGTAGGTCACTGGGCCAGCGTCAGGGTGACGTCACAGTAGTATATAAATACAGCGCGGTAACTTTCAAACGCAATCGACAATACGAATACGAATACTAAACCAAAGACGACCGCAAGAGCATCTCCGAGTCTAAAACCCTGCCGAATGCAGAACATCCAACACTGCCGACGTAGAACGAGATATCTGCCGGCGTTTCCTGAACCTCGTTCCTGAGAATCCATCCAGCCGATTCTTCCGAAGATAACCTGCCACAAAGCCCGTCCAGTTCACCATAAGACCTTCCATATAGCTAATGAACATTTTGATATGTTTTAATTGAAGGTATTGTGAACAGTTTCCAAGTATTTACGACCTCCAAAGAGGTGTCACGCCAAACAACAGTATTTATATCAACCTCATATGTAATCTGTAGTTTACTATTAAAATTAAAGTCAATTTCGGTTCATTCAAAGTCAGATTAGTATTTAGAGTTAATAGGATTATTTCACTAACAAACAAATCATTTGGCTTTCTAATTCACTAGACAGTAAAGGCATTATTTAATCAAACAGTCAGTCACGTTCAAAGAATTCAAACATAACCTATCATGATAAACAAGCAACTAAATAGGGTTAGAATACAGGCAAAATAATATAATTTCTCACTTACAGTAATTTTGTGTTCCTCCAAGTACAATTAGTTGTAATTGAAGCGTAAAAAGTTCATGGTACTTTATTTTGGGATCTGATTTCGGTCCATTTCCAATTCACACTTTGACGACAGCTTTTTGTAACTTTGGTGGTTTATGGTACAATTTATGTTGGATCTGTGTATAATCATTCGCTCATGTATAGAATATTCCTTATAAATGTTGTATTTGTCCCGAATTAAAGACACTCCATCTACAAAATAAATATATAAATGTTAACCTGTTTAAATGAAAATATAGATAATTGTTGTACATACCTGTGTTTGTATTAATTATTGATGTAGTAAACATGCACCATCGACCTGGAAATTGCTCGTCCATTTTTATTTACAACAAGGAAGCGCATTTTATTCTTCCCACAGGTGCCTGCTAGACGAGACGTCGACGTACCACATCCAGGAAATAAGTAAAGTACAGGTAAATGAGTGATTCTAGTAGTGTATTTTTGTCTTATATGAACCCCCTCAACGACCCTGGGAAAGTATATTAACAAACCGTTCACAAGACTAATTGTAAAGGAGAATAATTCACTACAGTTGCCGGAAACAATACGCGCCCCATTAGGATGAGTTCATTGGCTCAATTTAGCAATATAGGAAACCAATTATAGCGCGAAAATTTAAAGATTTGAAATAGAATATTATCGAATCAGGCACGTTAATTCAGTTAAATTCATTGGACCTACCATCTACAGGGAGCAGTCAGATAATTGTTACCCATTAACTTATTTGTATATAGTCTTTTGAATATTCCATTTTATAAATATTTCCATTAAAATTAAATTATAATTCAATTCATTTTATGATTATTATAGAGTCTCATTCCCATTGATAGTATACACGGTGGCCAGAAAAATATTAATTAATTATTTAATATTCAAATAGCTGTGTAATTAAAGGGAGGTATTTTCACCTTTAAGTGCATTTGAATAATTAATAAATGCAATTTACAAATAAATTTTGTCAAGTTTTGATTTACTTTTTCTCCATAAATATAAGTCTCTTTAAGTGCCAGGACAGATAAAGTAAATATGTCTGAGAATAAAGATGAGGATGAAAATATAACTGAAAATGTAAAAATTGAAACGAAAGAAATGCCAGGCGGAGACAGATTCGATTTTCTATTTGAAAAACTTTTCTGTAAGTTGGAATGTGACAAGATAGAAATGAATAAGAAGTTTGATGAAAAGTTTGAAGAAAATAAAGAAGATATGAATGAGAAGTTTAAAGAAAATAAAGAAGAGATGTATAGAAATAAAATAGAGATACAAGCCGTAGTAAAGTCGATGAATGAGAAGATTGACGAAAGAATTAAAGCCTGTAGAATGGAGATGTCTGCAATGAATGAGAAATTAAAAGAAGATGTGAAACAAAGCACAACACAGATCAATGAAAGAATAGAAGCAAGCGAAAAGAAGTGTAAGAATAGCAGTGAATTCTTAATAGATGAAATGAACCAGAGAGCTAGGGTAACAAATGAAAATTTTAAACAGATGGAAGAAAAAATTGGGGGACAAGATGAAAAAATACAATTCTTGGAACTGAATTTAACAAATAAATTTGAGGACTGTAGAGTCAAATATGGAACATGTACAGATTCACTTTTAAAGCTACAGGATATGACATTAAATTGTCAAGATACGATAAAGAATTTGAAAACAAGAGTTGAACAAGGTACAATTACACCTTGTGTTGTGCCACAACAAATATCAATTGGTACAGAAAATATACCAAAATTTTCTGGGTACAATAAAGATAACCCAATGGCATTTCTTAAAACTATTAAGACATATATTCGTGGTATTAATGATGATATGTCAAAACTACATTTCATGAGAGGGTGTCTTAGAGATTATGCATTACTATGGTATGATATGGTAATTGATGAGGTACAGACGTATGAAGAATTAGAAAATATGTTTATTAGACAATACTGGGGACAAACTCAGCAAAGGCGCATCAGACATGACCTTACCTTTGGGAAATATCGTTCTATTACGTCTAGAGAGAATTATGTTATTCGGAAATATTCTTTCTTGAAGCACATACAACCTGTGATCCAGGAGTGTGACATTGTTACACAATTAGCTAATCATTTCGAGCATGAGGTAGTGCAAGCAGTTGCTTTACAGGGTATAGACACCGTTGAGCAACTCTTGGAATTGGTAAAGCGCCTGGACGATGTGGAAGATAGAAGTGTATCGCAAAATAGAAATGGGTATAAAGCAGGTAATAATGGTAACCATTATAATACTCAGCAAAGATATGATGGTAATTACCACAATAACCAACAAAGATATAATGGCAACCGATATCAAAATAATAGTTACCAGAAAGGAAGAGTGGAATATGGAAACAACAAGAATATGAGTAGTAGTAGTAGCAATGATAATAATAATAATTGGAGACAGGAGGGTCATGTAGGAAAGAAATATGGAAAAAATGAAACAGAAAATGCCAGAGGAGTTAATAATGTAATTATCGAAAGAAAAGAAGATAAAACAGAAACCGTAACAAGAGATGCGTCAAGAGGAGCAATGAAGAAGGAAGTAAAGAATGTTCCTATAATTGAAGAATTTAAGGACCTGGATTTTTGGTAGGTCCAACCAAAGGGAAAAGGAAGAAACAACGAAAGAAGAGAAATTTTATAGATTTAAGTAATATAACCACTGAATTTCCACTGGTAGATGTTAAAGTAGGGGATGTATATGGGGTAGCTGTAATAGATAGTGAATTAGAATTGTCACTTTTAGATGGTGGATTATTTGATAAAAGGTTTGAAAAATTAGGTTTTTACAAGCAAGATAATGTATTTTGTATAAATATAAAGATGGGTGATGTAGAACTTGTAACACAATTTATTGTTACACCAAGATTAAAATATTGCTGCGTACTTGGGATGGATTTTTTGAGTCTATATACATCGAAATTGGAAAGGGAAAATAGAACCCTTCACAATAGTAAAGTAAACATGTCTTGGGACAAAGGTGCTGAAGATGATAAAATATTAGTTAATATTTCAATCATTGATAATTTTGATAGGGACCTCACTTTAAAAATAAATAATGATAGTTTGATTGACAAGGATAAAGGTTCACACCATGTGGATGATCTTCAAAGAGAAGAGTCCATGTTTGTTACGGGTGACACAAAATATAGATGTACACACCATGTGGAGGGTCTTCAGAAGAAAGACGCCACGATTAATATGGGTGACATAGAAAATAAATGTGCACGCCGAAATTTTATTATGGGTGACAAAAATTTGATTTGCAACAAACAATTTAATAATGATAATGTGAGAGATCCTTTGACAAAAGATGTTAAATTATTTAATAGTAATATAGATTTAGCAGTAGGCTATATTAGTTGTATTAAAACAGAAACGACTCATCCATGTTCCCAGTACAAAGTAAGTGTAAAATATAAAATTAAAAATTTGTTAAAAGATGAAATTATAGAAAATTTAGTGTGTAACTTAATAAACCCCATCACAATAATAATTAAGGAATATTTAGATTATTTAGAAAACATTAAGAATAATCGAACAAGTTTGTGTACATTTAAAACAATAAAACAACAGCTACAACTCCCCAAGTTAATAGAAACATTATTATCAATAAGTACTAATGCAAAGTGGTTTGTAAACGTTAATTCTCTTTGGTTGGTACAGCTATATAAATGTTTCATAAAATTATATCCAATAGTGGTAAATTTATTAGTGGATTTAATTAAAGATGTTCATAATGAACAAAATATTTTACATTATGGGTATGTAAAGCCCATACGACACATATTGAACCCACATGATGAAAATGTGTCACATCATGTGAATGATAGAATGAATTTAGGAATGGGTGTGAAATTTAAATGGACCCATGAGAGAATAGAGGCTTTGGAAGCAGTTAGGAGGTACTCACAACCCAGATATTTAAAAATGTTACGAAGTTTTCCCAAAATAGTGGATTACAATTGCCACTTCATTTTAAGGGAACTCAATAATGCAATTACAATATTTGTAATACGAATGAAAGGTGTTAAATTTAAAGAATTTGAATACACTTTTGTATATATATTAATAGATAGTTTAATTAGTCTATGTGTTTTAAATGTCATTTGTTTAAACTTTATTGTTATGAAAGGAGTGAAGTTTAAAATAAACTCCAAGAGTTTTGCATATAATTTTGAACTCGACCCTGAGTAATATGGCAGGGAAAAAGATAGAATCAAGAGGTTAGAAAGCACCTGAGGATACGAACCCATGAAAACTACGTAGGTTGTAAGAGTGAATTGGATTTACCCCTGATTTGTATATAAATATAGAATAAGCATATTATAGGGAACTTTCATGTCTCTATGTTTTATATTAATAATATTGTAAATAATGTATGATTAAGTTAATTGGTATTTATGGGAAATCTTGGATTTATACCATTAACATTAGCGATTCTCGCTTATAAATCGCAGATATTCCCATAGGGATATTTATGCAGTGATCTTGAGTTGGGTTGTAAATTATAAATAAGTATAATCAAGATCACTTCAAGATTTATTTTAAATTAATTTTTATTTTATTTATTTTTATTATGATGTGTATGTAAATATTCACTATATCAATAATTTGCCAAAATTTTATTTTATTTAAGTAAAACAATAAAAGAATCTTAGTAAAATTGTTATAAAGTCATAATATTAAAAGACGCATTAAATGTTACGTGAAAAGGAACGAGCAAGTGTTTCCCGCACGGAGGTCGACCGTGTGGCCGGCGAAAAACAACATTATTCGCCAGATGTATGGATGAGTCATGGACGTGTAGACAAGTTTATATTTACATGTTTGTTTACCTTTTCCAAAGATCGTTAATACGCTGCTTTCCTGAGTGGTGCAGCACTGCAGCAATGTAAAGTACGTCGAGTGACCGATAAGAGTAGCACCGTCGATGTGCAGTTTTGGAGGTGGAATCGTACATGTCGAGAATTACCGTACGTTTTTATAAAGAAAATTAGGCATAAAAGGGCTGACGGACAAAATTTCCGGGACAGCTGGTGCAAACCGCTGACTTAGAAGCTTTAAAAGTAGGTGATAAACCACTCCCTCCTCTTTTAAAAGAGATTATTCTTAAAATCCGAACCGACCACCATAAACCCGGAACTAGTTTATTTTTGAACCCCAGGTAGAATGATAGGTAAAACCAACACACTCATTCAAAATTCAACAACAGGTTTATTCTAACCTTTAAAAACCCAAAATGTTTCAAGACCCAAATAATCAGAACAAAACAGCTATTGCTAACTAATCTCCTAAGTCAAACGTTGTACGTAGCTCGTTATAAATTGAGTTCAATAAAATATTCAAAAGGAAACAAAAAAACATTGAAATATGAATTACATAAGCGCAACCCAGTTGCAAGTATTTAAACTTCTGAAGGAATGAATAAAAGTCTTAAATGGCCACCCAAGGTGATCCACAACTTCAAATTACCAATGACATATAATTACAAAATTTAAGAAATTAAAATAAAAGGAAACACATGAGACAACCTTAAAGTTAAATTAATTACTTGACAATATTCTTACAAAAGCATAAAATTATGAGGCAACTTGCCGAAAGTCTTTCCAAAGTCGAACAGTTTGACCGTAAATTGCAACACATCAACACTCCAAATGAAACACTCTGTATAACAGAGACAACCGACAATCTGTTCGACAGAAGAGTGCAGACTCTAGGTTATAAGGTATCTAATACTAAAAATATTAGCGCTCGTTAACTGTGCTTTACATAAGAGTACGTGATCAACATTAAATTCAATAATTCCTTACAAGATTCCACAATAATAAATTTGAAAGGTGACTAATTATAATAAATAACAAGCAATAGATTTACACCATACAGATGTGAGGCTGCAACGCCAATACACATCCAAAATTTGATCAAAATTCTTAATCCAAAAAAAAGGCTACGTAACGTCTCCAAAATTGACAAAGTAACCCCCAACTGGAGTCACTGTTATTAATAAAACTACGTTAATTGAATAAATTCAAATTATAAGGCACTCAGGCCACTATGCAGTTAAATAATGAAATTACGATGACTTGAACGATTAGTTAAGCCGAGAAATTTACAATTAACAGTTCTATAGTACTCGGAATTGATTTGAAGTTACCAAAACTGATTGGCAAATAACTGATAATCAAACACAGACACAGTACCTTTGAAATTCCACATCCACAGCTACAATACACGATACCTTCTACAAATCACACTCGTTACAAAGGGAAACTGCTCCAGATACCCTCGGTTAACGACATCTTCGGGAGAATAGTGTAGGAAGGCTACAGCATTACATCTATCTGCACCTTAAATTATGTCTTCACCGCAAGGTGTAACGAAGTTCCTCGTTAATTGTACAAATTAACTTTTTTAAGTCCATAATTAATTTATTTGTCAATATTAAATTAAATGTATGTGTGTTATTTTGTTCAAATATTGTATAAAGTGATTTGGACGGACCTGTATCTATATTCATTTGTAATAATAATTCATGTTATTTGCTTATTTTCAATGGAAAAATACCGAATGTGTACGTCATGCTCAAAGTCGCGGTTCATGTCAGAGTCGTGCGCAAATTGTTATGTTTTGAACAAGTTTTTACCTACAGACGTAGGGGGGTTTTCAGATATATAAAGGCCCCATCGAGTGTGTCTCGTTCATTTATTTCTCCTATCCATCCGCTACCTGTACCTCTCTATTCAGCCTTTTAAATGGCATGGAAGAGTTGGTGTCCAATCCGCAGAAACGTACTACTTTCAGGTCTTTTACTACCGTGAAACAGTCGTTTCAAAAACCCGCTAATTCCGTCCGAATGTATCTCTTCTTATTCAGGTCTTGAACCGTGGGAAGAAGTGATGTATTACCGTTGTAAACTTTATCCCGTCTAAGTCAGACTTTTGATGTCGTGACGATATTTCCGCATTTATTAATAATTCTTTATTTTCAGAGATGCTAAATTTCCGAAATTGTGTATACACGCGCCGTAAATTCAGATAAATTATCATAAAGGCACCCGCGCTTCTGAACCGCAATAAATATAGATGTATTAGTACTTCACCGAGTAGCTATTGGATAAATATCAGAACCCGTACCGCTTTAATAATTTAATTCCCGATAAACTTGTAAAAATTCTTCATGCGAGCATGACGTAACGTGGAAATAATTTGTAGAACAGTTAAATTGATCGGAGCATACAATTTATCTCAAATTAACCGACGTGTATCATATTTCATGTTTAATTTTATTTTATCTTAAATTATCCGACACGTATCAGATTTCATATATAATGTTGTTTATATTACTAGATAAAAATGCACTGGGATTCGTAGTTAATATTTCAGGGGCTAAAGTTGAATATGTGGTCAATCTTAATTTTATACATGTTTAAAAGAGGTCACTAAGGTGAATTTATTTTGTATTTGATTATGCCGATATTAAGCAAGTCTGTTTATGTATATAAAAATTGTAAATTGTATATAGTAATAAACAAAATTGTGTATTAATTGTTTTAATATGGTTTCAGTAATAATATAGGCTAATTATTCTATTTTTCAAATAAGTTTCTACATGTGTTTCTTTTCTTTTACCGTTTAACAATGAGTTAGGGAACGTAGTATTTTCAATGAGCAATAAGATACATTAAAACAATAAGAAGTACTCACGTTTTTCTCCACTGTGCTAGTTGTAGAGCTTTTGGTCTTTTGTCTCTAAAACACAACACTTCAACCGCCATATTTATATTTATAAACAAAGCCGACCGTACGAGTTAACGTTGATGTCACACCGATAAGACGTTTAGCAATTCGCAATAGTGATGCCTGAGTATATAGGCAACCAGAAGTGCTGTGTATTTTGGTGGCATACAGAAGACATATCTTATGCCGGTTCGCTTGCTCTGGTGTTACATAAGCAAGTGGCACCATGTTATAAGTAAAGCAAACGAGCCAGGTTATAAGTGGCGCCCATAACGTTAAGGCCGTGTTTTAAGGAATTTAAAAATTAATTCAGGCAAGATTTAGATAAATTAAAATCCGACATTAAATTCCGCCGTGTTTTAAGAAAAAAAACTGCTTGACTAGTTTAACAGTTTTCCGCCAGAATATATGTATACTTATTTTTTAAAAAAATAGAAAAATTGATACACAATTTATATACATACACAGAGATAAGTTTTTATTAAAGGATAGTAAGACGTACATATTCTTTATTAATTGTGAGGGGATAAAAGGATAGGAGAATAAATAGCAACTAAAATACATTTTTATTTCAATTTGGTACATTATAAATTATAATATGTCTGATTCAGATAAAGGCAAAAATTCAAACCCTCTTGGGTGGATATACACATTGAAAAAAGAGGACTTAAATGCCGCAGCAGAGTCTTTTGGATTAGACGCTACCGGTAATGTAGAGGAGGTACGTAAACGCATTAGCACGTTTGTGAAAGAGGGTAAGACGGGTTCCACGAATAAGGGAAACATTCCGTTGGTAACACCGCAAGTAGACACTAACGTTCAGATTTCTTCCGCTGAAATCTGCACTCAAATAAGGAAATGGGGGGTTCATTTTAATGGCAGCTCGGACGCTGTATTTTTCTTGGAAAGAGTCAAAGAACTTCAAGTATGTTACGGGATTAAAGATGAACATATGCTCCACGCGTTGCCTGAGCTTTTTAGGGACAAAGCACTGCTTTGGCTCCGAAATAATAAAACACTATGGGGTACATGGGACGAGTTCTTAGAGGACTTTAAACTTCAATATCTTCCGCCCCGGTATAGCTTTTCAATTGAAGAAGAAATACGCGCTCGTTTGCAAAAACCGAAGGAATCTTTTAAAGATTATTTAACCGCCATATTAACATTAATGAGACGCGGCCGAGATATGTCCGATGGTGACAAATTGGAACGTGTATATGGTAACATGTCACCCAGTTACAGAATGTATATACGTAGGGACGCGATACAATCTCTCAGGCAATTGTCTAAACTCGCTGCCGACTATGAATTACTGCAGGAAGAGCAGGCGCGCTTTTGTAAGAAAGAAAGTACGCTATCAGCACCGGAACGCCCGCCCAGCGATAAACCCAGTACTTCGCGTTCGCATCATTTGTCGTATGTCGCTCAGGATAATAAGCCTCGTCAATTTCTTGTACCACCGTCGCCATTACAAAAGTTATCGCATCCGGAAAGCCGCTGTTGGCGATGTGGCAAGGAAGGCCATACGCGTAGTCATTGCCGTAACCCGTTTAAAATGTTTTGTTCACGGTGTGGCAAGTTAAATGTACGTTCCGTTGACTGCCGATGCCAGGGAAACGCCGAGAAGGGCGGTCTGCAGGCAAAGACCGTCCGCAAGCAGTAAAACCGCCTGAATCCCCAAACACGTGTATTAAAGACTCGACACTACCAGATAATCGCGTGTGGATCCGTGTGCACATTCATAACCAGAATTTACGAGCCCTCGTGGACAGCGGAGCAACTTCTTCATTTTTATCCGAATCACTGGTTGCCCGGTTGTTGAAAAATAATGACCAACGTGTCTTGAATAGAAAATCCAAAGTCCGCCTCGCAAATGGAGACGTTATAGAGTCACCCGGCTCAGTTTTATTACCGGTCCGCATGGGTAGCCGAACTACAGACGTTAATTTTGTAATTATGCCGAAGAGCCCGTGCTCAGTCATCTTCGGAATTAATTTTCTTAAGGAAATTGGGGCTGTTCTTGATTTTTCCGAAAGGAAACTGTACTTTAAGGGAGACGATGCAGTCTTTGCCGCGAGCTGTGAGATCTCCGAAGTACAGGACCGCCAAGAAACCATTTAAAAAAAATTCCTTGAGCAGGAATTGAGTAAATTTACTGCCGTGCCTGGTCGGACGAATTTAATACGTCACACGATCCGTTTACAACCAAATACCGCCCCAATAAAACAAAGATATTATCCATGCAATCCGAAGAAACAAGCACTGATCGACGCCGAAGTAGACAAGATGTTGCAAGACGGTATAATAGAACCCAGTAACAGCCCGTGGAGTTCTCCTATCGTCGTGGTCACGAAAAAGAATGGTGGCGTTCGGTTCTGCGTCGATTTCCGCAAAATTAATTCCGTATCGATTAAAGACTCTTATCCTTTGCCGTACATTTCAAATATTCTTGACAAGCTCCGCGATAGTAAATATTTTTCGACGCTTGATCTTAAAAGTGGGTACTGGCAAGTTGAGTTAGAAAAAGATAGCAGACCCGTGACGGCTTTTACAATTCCGGGAAAGGGCCTATTTCATTTTGTGTCATTACCGTATGGATTACATAGTGCGGGAGCGACGTTCCAGCGCCTATTAGATTCGGTGATAGGTCCTGAGATGGCAGAATACGCATTTGTATATCTGGATGATATTATTATTTTAGGCAAGACTTTTGAGGAGCATTTGGAAAATTTAAGTACTGTTTTCGCGCGTTTACGGGAAGCAGGCCTCCAACTTCAACCAGACAAATGTACTTTTGCCAAACAGAATATAAAATATTTAGGGCATGTTGTAACACCGGACGGCATCCGTACAGACCCGGACAAGATCGCTGCTATTTTAAATGTACCTCCGCCGCGAACCAAGAAGGAAATGCGTGGTTTTCTAGGACAAACGTCGTGGTACCGTCGGTTCGTACCAAATTTCGCACAACTTACCGTTCCGCTTATAAAATTAATTAAAAAAGATGTGCGTTGGGAGTGGACGACGGAACAAGACGCCGCATTCGCCGCCGTAAAGAAAGCTCTGACAGAGAGTCCAGTTCTCGCGTGTCCGGACTTCTCCAAACCATTCCAATTACATACCGACGCCAGTGAGAAAGGTTTGGGAGTCGTGTTAATACAAATAATAGAGGGTGCCGAAAGAGTGATCGCCTATGCAAGTAGGACTCTAAGTAAGGCAGAATTTAATTATTCGACGACCCAGAAGGAAGCCCTTGCCGTCGTCTGGGGTATCAAAAAGTTTAAGTATTATCTAGAATTTTACCAATTCACCGTTATTTCTGATCACCAGTGTTTAAGGTTCCTGAATGACTTGAAGAATCCGTCAGGACGACTCAGTCGATGGGCTGTTGATTTACAGCAATATGATTTCGTCATTCAGTACCGAAAAGGAGCGATGAATAATTTAGCCGATTCCCTGCCCGTGCACCGCTTCCTTTTAAACACGAAACCGATGAAGACGCCTGTGCCTTGTTGGAAGAAACGTCTTGTTCTTGGTATAATAAGAAAGTTTCGGATGTTCAATCAGATCCTGAAAAACATCAAGAATACCGATTAGAAAATGGCAATTTATACAGACACATACTGATACACAACATACCGAGGGAGTGCGCGCATGGAAATTGTGCGTAGCTACACCTGATAGAAACGACGTCCTGAAAGAAATACATGACGCTCCTGAAGCTGGACATCTTGGGGTCGCCAAAAGTATAGCGAGAGCCGCTTCATTATACTATTGGCCAGGGATGTTTAGAGACGTCCGCCGCTACGTCAATCGGTGCCAATCCTGTAAGCAATATAAATTTAATCAGGGAAAACCGCTAGGCCAGATGTTGTTCTCACCTGTTGATTGCCCGTGGGAACAAGTGAGTGTGGACCTCCTCGGACCTTTTCCGCGTTCCAAGAGAGGATTCACTTCGTTACTGGTAATACATGATCGATTCACCAAATGGGTAGAGTGCCAGCCGCTACGCTCTGCCACTTCACGAACCGTTATCCAGGCGTTGAAGGAGAAAGTAATATACCGTTTTGGTTGTCCGAAGATCTTGTTGGCTGACAATGGTCCGCAATTTGCCAGTCACAGTTTCACCAGTTATTTCAATGGACTAGGTGTTAAGATAAAATTTAATGCTCCGTATGCTCCGCAATCGAACCCTGTGGAAAGGACAAATAGGGTATTAGGACCTATGATTGCACAATACATTAATAAAGATCATAGAGAATGGGACCAATACCTACCTCAGTTTATGTTCGCCATCAACACCGCTAAACATGAGTCTACAGGATTCACACCTGCTTTTCTTAATTTTGGTAGAGAACTCATGCCGCCGAGCTCTCTGCGAAGAACCGCTGATGGGCAGTTAATGGATCCTGCTCGACCGAATACCGAAGAATTGGCCCAAGAATTGTCGAAATTGGACGACTTTTTCAAGATCGTCAGAATAAAGTTGGCTCAAGCGTTCCAGAGGCAAAGTAGGCCCTATAATTTGAGACATCGTCCTTACCGCCCTCAAATTGGACAATGGGTATATCACCAGACTCATAATTTATCCGACGCCTCCAAGAAATTTACCGCAAAACTTGCTCCAAAATATGAAGGTCCCTCTAAAGTTATCCGGATCCTGTCCCCGTCTGTTCTCATGTTACAGGTACCAAACAGACGAAGGCCAGTGAAAGTTCACGCGAAAGACATCAAGATTCCGTCCGCAGACGAACTCCAAACCGATCTTCCACCTCCAAATCCGCCGGAAGTAGTGGGGGAAGGCCAGGAGGATATTTAAGCTCGTGTGTACTGCCCAGTGTACACAGTCGATGCGATGGGCACTTCTAAGAAACCAGGGAAGACGACCACTCCCCGTCCGTTGGTATCTCCGCCGCCATCCGCCATAGATGAACGATACCGTGCGTTATGGGGTACACCGCCTGGGTTGAAGACGCCTGAACGCCCAATAACGCCTCGTTATCTGGTTTCGCCAGCAACAGTTGCCCTCATGGAGGAAAAGTACCAGACGTACTGTTGTCAGACACCTCCCAAGCCAGAAGTTTCCGTGCCGCCCACTAATGAGACAACGATCGATGTGGGACCCACGTTGCACAGTCCCGACGCAGAAGCATATCTTGGGTTTAGACTTCTGCAACTTTTTGGTGTTTCTCCAGTACCTGATTTATTGTCGCCATTGCCAGTGACGCCTGAAGCAAAGAAAGCACCCGTTATTGATGCTTCCCCTCCGACGATCTCAATTCCTTCGCCGCCTCCCGCACATGGTACCTCGACTTTACCAGTTATTCCTTTTCATTCATACTTTTCCTTGGATATGCCGTTCCTTGGCTCAGACCCTCCGCCGCTGCCGACGATTCCGCCGCCGACCGTTAAACCTCGTCTGGCAAATCCTGGGGCCTGGGTGAAAAAGGAAGGTTAACTGGGAAAAGGAGTCCGGAAGAGGCGACACGGGAACAAGCGAGTCCATGTGCGGGTCAACGGAGTGAGCGTCGTAATGACTCGCCGGGAAGCCGAGATCCATCATGCCAACCTGCAACGTCAGAACAGTTAGTGACAGTGCGCGCATGAAAGACGTCGTAAGTGATGATAGACTGACAAGTGTTAGTTTTTAAATTTAATTTTCCGTTTCTGGACTTTTGATATGTAGTTGTTAGTGGGTTCAATGTTTTCTTTTAAGGGAGGGCCTGTAACGAAGTTCCTCGTTAATTGTACAAATTAACATTTTTAAGTCCATAATTAATTTATTTGTCAATATTAAATTAAATGTATGTGTGTTATTTTGTTCAAATATTGTATAAAGTGATTTGGACGGACCTGTATATATATTCATTTGTAATAATAATTCATGTTATTTGCTTATTTTCAATGGAAAAATACCGAATGTGTACGTCATGCTCAAAGTCGCGGTTCATGTCAGAGTCGTGCGCAAATTGTTATGTTTTGAACAAGTTTTTACCTACAGACGTAGGGGTTTTCAGATATATAAAGGCCCCATCGAGTGTGTCTCGTTCATTTATTTCTCCTATCCATCCGCTACCTGTACCTCTCTATTCAGCCTTTTAAATGGCATGGAAGAGTTGGTGTCTAATCCGCAGAAACGTACTACTTTCAGGTCTTTTAGTACCGTGAAACAGTCGTTTCAAAAACCCGCTAATTCCGTCCGAATGTATCTCTTCTTATTCAGGTCTTGAACCGTGGGAAGAAGTGATGTATTACCGTTGTAAACTTTATCCCGTCTAAGTCAGACTTTTGATGTCGTGACGATATTTCCGCATTTATTAATAATTCTTTATTTTCAGAGATGCTAAATTTCCGAAATTGTGTATAAACGCGCCGTAAATTCAGATAAATTATCATAAAGGCACCCGCGCTTCTGAACCGCAATAAATATAGATGTATTAGTACTTCACCGAGTAGCTATTGGATAAATATCAGAACCCGTACCGCTTTAATAATTTAATTCCCGATAAACTTGTAAAAATTCTTCATGCGAGCATGACGTAACGTGGAAATAATTTGTAGAACAGTTAAATTGATCGGAGCATACAATTTATCTCAAATTAACCGACGTGTATCATATTTCATGTTTAATTTTATTTTATCTTAAATTATCCGACACGTATCAGATTTCATATATAATGTTGTTTATATTACTAGATAAAAATGCACTGGGATTCGTAGTTAATATTTCAGGGGCTAAAGTTGAATATGTGGTCAATCTTAATTTTATACATGTTTAAAAGAGGTCACTAAGGTGAATTTATTTTGTATTTGATTATGCCGATATTAAGCAAGTCTGTTTATGTATATAAAAATTGTAAATTGTATATAGTAATAAACAAAATTGTGTATTAATTGTTTTAATATGGTTTCAGTAATAATATAGGCTAATTATTCTATTTTTCAAATAAGTTTCTACATGTGTTTCTTTTCTTTTACCGTTTAACAATGAGTTAGGGAACGTAGTATTTTCAATGAGCAATAAGATACATTAAAACAATAAGAAGTACTCACGTTTTTCTCCACTGTGCTAGTTGTAGAGCTTTTGGTCTTTTGTCTCTAAAACACAACACTTCAACCGCCATGTTTATATTTATAAACAAAGCCGACCGTACGAGTTAACGTTGATGTCACACCGATAAGACGTTTAGCAATTCGCAATAGTGATGCCTGAGTATATAGGCAACCAGAAGTGCTGTGTATTTTGGTGGCATACAGAAGACATATCTTATGCCGGTTCGCTTGCTCTGGTGTTACATAAGCAAGTGGCACCATGTTATAAGTAAAGCAAACGAGCCAGGTTATAAAGGTACACAATCTATCCCCTTGGAATTATAAAATATATCAGGCACGTGGTTCTTAAACTTTATCCAATGAAAAGTGCTCTAATGAAATTTTTGCCATGCACTAGCAGCTATAATAGAATATAGAAACAGCACAATTAAGATCGGTCAGACACGTGAAAATTATACTTACAGCAGTTAAACAATTCTTAAGCCACGACAAAACAATATGCTCGGCAAGATTACAATCATAACGCCATATTCACATTAACACTTGAGAAATACCATAACATCCGCCTTCTGCTAGCGATTACATACGATATAATTCAACATTCTACTAATTTCTCAAGTAGTGACTAAAGAAGATGCATCTGCTCTTGTGATCTTTTAAGTGCTTCTTCTAAGACAGTCCAGGATCAAAAAAGAAAGGCTCTAACTTGTCAATCACCGACCTTAAGCGTAACAACGAACATGTGAACTAATAACCGAACGACCTAATCTGATATTTTAACATACGACATAAATGTAGATTCAAATGACAATACAAAAGTGGAAAATAATTATCATTAAATTGTCACATAACTCTGACCCAAAAGAAACTCCCAAAACTAATTAAAACTGCCGAAACCACTAAATAAAACAAATGCGCCATCTATCCGTCAACACATATACATTACACACATGAGATAATGTAAAACGTACGGCGGTAGGACTCTTATGAAATCCTTCCCTAGATGGCAGAAGGAGTCAGAAGGATGATCTATTTAACCAAGATAATTTAAGTATTCAATCGATAAAACTAAAATTATCAATTAAGAGATAAAATACAGCAAAATAATTGTAACAAGTTATCGATCTTTATTGGTTATTTTCTCGTTTTTTTTTAAATCTAACCTATAATATTTTTATAAGTCAGCATATTCCTTGTAAAATCGCCTAAATGGTACCAATAACATAGTACTTATTTCTAGTATTTTCAAAGTTATAACCCTTTAATGGGATATACTCATGTTTATAATATGCAATATGTGGGGCATCTAATAGTTGGTTGGCCTTGGTTTAAAAAAAAAATGGCTGTACAACCAAACGTCAAATATCTACTTCAAAAGTCCATAAAAAGTCGTTTTCTGTATTTTCTCTTTTCTGTAATTGCGTTTTGTTGTTCTAAATTAAGTTCGGCTAGTGAATTATTAATTTCCGTTTGTTTGTTAGTAGTTGTTACGTGTTGTATTTACCTTGTTATCAGTTATATCGCTTTATTGACATTATTTCTCATTTAGATACCATAATAGTTTATTGTTGTTTTTGCTTTAAAATGAATTTTTCGAAAGAGGAGCTCATAGACATGGTATTTGCTCTTGGCGCTAGCAACAGAAATCCATTTTTAGCATCAAGAACATATGCGATGGAATATCCCGACCGAAGAGCACCGGATAGTAAAACGTTTGAAAATTTGTTAATAAGGTTTCTTCGAACGGGTTCAGTGAATTACGTCGAACATGAAAGAAGTAAGACTATGATTACAGAAGATAATGAAGTGATAGTCGTCCAGTCCATTGTGGAAAATCCGCACGTATCTACAAGGATAATTTCGAAACAACACGGGATAGAAGTCACTGCTGTAAAAAGGATTTTAAAAAAACATAAGTTTCACCCTTATAAAATTCAAAATCATCAAGGCTTATTACAAACGGACTTTGAAAGGAGACTAGTGTACTGTGAATGGCTACTTTTACAATTACGACACGATATAACTTTTCTAGATCATGTGCTTTTCACAGATGAAGCAACATTTGCTAATTGTGGAACCACAAACAGAAAAAATACCCATTATTATGACACTACAAACCCACATTTTGTTCAGCCCATTTTATATCAACAAAAATGGAGTGTTAACACATGGGGAGGCATCATAGGAAACACTATTATTGGTCCATTCGTTTTTGATAATACTTTAAATTGTGCAATCTACACAAATTTCCTACAAAATAATTTACCATTGCTATTAGAAGGCCTCCCAGATAACGTCATCAGGAGATTGTGGTACCAACATGATGGTGCACCAGCACATTATGGTGCTGCTGCAAGAGCACATTTAGATAGGGTATTCACCAATAAGTGGATTGGGAAAGGAAGTTTGATAAGCTGCCCACCACGATCACCAGATCTCACACCTTGTGATTTCTTTCTGTGGCCAACTGTAAAACACATTGTTTACGCAACACCTCCTACAACGGCAGAGAACATGCAGCAACGAATAAGAAACGCTTTTCTTCAATTAAGTGAGAATAACTTAGCTGAGAATGTAAGTCTGTCGATGCAGAGACGGTTGAGAGCATGTGTAGAGCAGAATGGAAATATATTTGAACACATTTTAAATTAAGATTGTTTTATTATCGAAAATTTTCAAAATGTATTTCTAAAACTAATGATAAAGCATTTAAAAAACAGGTGTTTGTTAAAATTACTTTGTTTTATTTTAATGGCCAACCAACTATTAGATGCCCCGCATTTTGCATGTTATAAACATGAGTATATCCCATTAAAGGGTTATAACTTTGAAAATACTAGAAATAAGTACTATGTTATTGGTACCATTTTAAAGGCGATTTTACAAGGAATATGCTGACTTATAAAAATATTATAGGTTAGATTTAAAAAAAACGAGAAAATAACCAATAAAGATTGATAACTTAGACACGACATATTTAACATCCTGTATATTTATTCACTTTGTTCAACCTCAAAACAAATAACGTGTTAGTCCATAAATTAGTAACACAAGAGTTACGTGAGGCATTTTACCCATTTACAGACTACAGCTTAAAATGTTAGATGCTGCAACTGTCAAGATTTTAACAATATTATCAATAAAATCAAAACGAACAGTCTGAAGTGCACATATCCATATATCATTGCAAAGATAATTTGAATGGCTATCATTATAATATCTAGAAAGTATAGCAATGTATTTAAAATAAAAAAGTTGAATGTGGTTGCGAAAATTTGGAACACCCTGTATATTTGTAAATAAAATTAGAAAATGCACAGTCGCATACTACATACGTACGTAAAGTCTCATTGCTGCAGCGTTATTAGTTTTCACACTAAGCTCCGCCGACACACTATTGCACCACCCGGTATATATACAGGGTGTCTCTAAAAGGTGCGGAAAAAACGCTACCACACATTTCTGAGGGCGATCTAACCCAACTTACCTCAATCCAAAAGTGGATGCACCATTGCATTGAATTGCCACAAGAATAAGACCCAAATTACAGAAGCATATGTGTCCATATACGGATGGATTTTTTTATATCCAGATTACTCATAAACGGCTGCTCCAATCAACTCCTACCAGGTATACCTTTTCTAGGTAAAAAACATTGGAGAATAAGAATTTTTATTTAAAAGTTAAATACAGTGTGTCTCAAAAAAGTTATTACGTTTTAAATGGATACAATATGCCGCAGGTGGCGCCCTCTACATTTTGCAATGAAAATGAGAGCAGATTTAAATTTTTTACCCCACGAAACCCCCCCTACCCAAATATTGTGACAATATACTAATTATTACAGAAATTATTTATAAAATCTAAAACCAAATTGAACTTTTGACACTCTGTATCTCCGAAAGCATCCATTTTTGGACTGAGGTAAGTTGGGTTAGATCGTCATATTTTGCCCTCAGAAATGTGTGGTAGCGTTTTTTCCGCACCTTTTAGAGACACCCCAGTATATATATATATACAATACATATATATATATATATATATATATATATATATATATATTGAAATTGAAGTGGTCTTGAACACCCTCAATACCATTCAATATACATGTTTAGGCCAAGCCAAATTTAATAATTATTTTTCATAAGGTTTATTAATTTAGTAAAATGCAAATTATATTGCATTGTATAGGTATTATTGGAAAGTAATTCTAAAGCATCATTAAATCTGTTTATTTTATAATTCATTCATAGTCATGCTTGGACTTCCACAAAATAAAACATTTTGTACCTTCATATCCGAATAGATATTGAAAGGACTATTTTATTACCATCAATATGCAATTAGACCCTCTCACTTTTGATAAGGGAATTTAGAAAAAACCAAACGCACTGTGATACAGAAACGTCATTTATTGTCTCTCAAACTTTGTAGAGGGAGAATATTTTAATTTTAAGAAGAGAACGATTCAGTCCGTTGAACTGTAAAAATTACCAATTTAAAATTCACACAAGACAGTCGATAGCATTGGAAGGCGTATTGAGTTCACGAAGTATTTACATTACTCGGTAGCAACAAATAGTACCTACAATCGCGACAGTGCTTATAATTTTGTTAATCATAAGTTATCAAATCAATTCAAAATCATCTGTACAGTTTAAATAAAAGTATTAATTTAACAACAAGGAAGTGTTTATGTGAGTGTTCCTAACTGTACGAAAAACATGGTGTATACCCACAGTATACTGGTGCTTCAGCGGCTATAATAAGAAACGAGCTACCACTAAATAATTGTGGAACCGTTAAAGACCATTAGGTCGCAACATTTGGTCCTTCGAGCCGGATCCAGCTACTCCGTTTCACCAAAGAAAGGGAAATGGGAAATACAACAGGTTAGTGGCCTTATAATTAATCCTTTCATAACAGATTTAGATCCTTATTTATCCCATAACAATTGCAAATATATATAAACAGAAATCAAAAAATTAAAAATAAAACGTACTGCGTTAAAGTCCAGCCTTACCAAATTTAGCAATTATGTGAATGACATCAAAATCGATTCAAATTATCAAACGCAATTAAAAATACGGCTAGGTAAATTATCAAATTTCCTTAATCAATTTTCTGAGATTCAAACCAAGATTAGTATGCGAGAAGAGGAGGATAACTTTGATAACGAAGTAGATCCTATTGAAGAAAAGTATTTTGAAGTTATTACAAAAGCTCAAGAATTACTTGAACGCAAGCCACAATCGGAATCATCAGAAAGGCAATTCAATATAAAGGATCAAATCAATTTACCGAAAATTTCATTGCCTCACTTTCACGGGGCAATCGAAGAATGGTTTTCATTTCAAGAAACATTCAAATCGATTATACACAACAACGAACAACTTACGGATACACAAAAATTCATTTATTTAAAGTCATGTATTCACAAAGATGCGGCAAACATTATCGAATCATTAGATACTACAGCAGAGAACTATTCAATAGCATGGGATATGTTAGTTGAGCGATATAACAACAAAAAACTAGTAATTCAGAGGCACATAAAAGCTATTCATGAATTTCCCAACATAGGAAAAGAAAACAGCTATCTTTTACGAAAATTAGTAGACGGCGCACTTAAACACATGCGTGCACTTTAAGCATTAGGCAGACCTACGGATCATTGGGATGATCTCTTAATTTATATTATTACAAACAAATTAGATAACTTAACATGTAGAGAATGGGAGTCAAATGTAGATATAGATGTAGTACCAACATTTAAGCAATTAACAGAGTTTCTTATCCGTAAATGCAATGTTAGTTTATCCTGAATATTTTAAATCATTTGTTTCAGCGGCTAAAATTATTATCGGCATTGATAATAAAACTAAAAACTTTAGAGCACCATCACTTGCTTTGCAAATGGGTACTAATTTAAAAGTATTATGTGATGTAGCATTGAAAATCATTATACAAAACTCAGATATCCCAAATATCAAATGGAATGACGCGAAACAAAGAAAAATTGATATTAAACATTTCAGAAATTAGTAGGTGGCCACTGGTGTAGTGAATTATCAAGTTTGACTTAAAAGAGAAACACCGGGAAACATCATTAACACTGCCATTGACCAGTTATATTTTAATATTGCAAACACATATTAATAGACGTGCAAACAAAGCGTACGAGAATTTAGATAATGAAAATTCAAGTAAATGTTAAAATTACAAAATTCTAACAGAATTTGTTTTGGCGTTAACTGTAATGTTCAATCGGAAATGAGTGGGTGTCGTTCAATATTTAAGAATATCTATTTACAACTCATCGAATACGAGTTATTTGAATGAGGAAGCTTTAATGCAAGCTCTTACTTCAGTAGAAAAAATATTAAGTATTGAACTTCAACGGGTGGTTACTCGTAGCAAGGGCTCTAACCAATTCCTATATTATTTCCAAACAAAATGCAAAGATTTATAAAACGCATTCTTGAAGTTACAGCAAATTCTTTTGGGCTGCTAGTTTCTAATCCATACTTATTTGCTACCCCAAGCTCAGAAAATAAATGGATGGGTGGGTGGTACCAATGTTACAAGAAAGCCAACTCAAAACAGTGGTGCTAATAGATCAAATCTGTTGACTTCAACGCGATTTACGAAACACATTGCGATTGCATTATAGTTAATGAGTATGGAGGACTATGAAATGCAACAGGTAGCAACCTTCATGGGTCATACTAAGAAAACACATAATGAATTCTACATATATGTACGAGGTAAGCGCCATAAATTCTCGGCCTGATATACAAAAAAGAAACTTGGAACAATACAAGAATCTTTATTTTTCAATGTAATCTCCCTAAACTTCTATACATTTATTACAATGATGAATTAACATTTCGATACCGTTGTAAAAATAATCTGAAGTTTTCCGTCAACATGTTCTATAATAGCTGTTTGCAACTCACGGCCATCCTTAAAACTACGTCCCTAAGGATTTCATCATCATTCATTTTTCATGTCATTTTTTAAATTAAAAAAAAACAAAATCACAAGGAGCCATATCCGGACTATACGATGGATGTTCCAACTCTTGAAAGCCGAATTCGCGGATGGCAGCTTGTGAAATGGGGGCAGTATGGGCGGGAGCATTGTCGTGCAATAATCGCACACCTTTTGTCAATTTTCCACGACGTTTTGCATGAATACTTTGCCTTAATTTATGCAATAAAGACGCATAATATGTGCCGTTCACACTTGTATTACGCTCTTTAAAGGCAATTAGCAAAATGCCCTCACAGTCCCAGAATATTGTGGCCATCACCTTTTTCGTTGACTGAACGACTTTCGCCTTTCTGGGACGAGGTTCATCAGGTCGCCGCCATTCCATGGACCCCCTTTTCGATAGTGATATATAGGTTGGCAGTACTGTGACAGTCGAGGTACAATCTAAAATGTCGGACGAATACTGTAATCTGTGCTGTAATGTAAAGTTGTAATTAACTAATAAACAAGTAATAAACAGTCAGTGTATCCTTATCCTCATAGCCGTATCAATCATCGTAACGAACCCTATTACAATACATAACATATCTGGCGACGAGTTTGCTTGAAGTAAATTTGGTAAGCGTTAGGCGTCATCAAGAAAAGCGGGAAAATGGCATTGATAGGTTCCATTGAACAAATTGAATTGTTTAAAACGGATATTGAATGCTATTTGGAACGCATAGATCACTTATTAAAATGTAACCATGTCGAGGCAAAAGAAAAAATGAGGTGTGGCCACCACACGACTTTCTTATACGTATGAGCGTTTCAACCTATACAATTTTAAGAATTTTTTATACAAAAATTATTCAAAATACTATTCTAAGTACTTTCATTCACTTAATAAATCGCTATAGAATGCATACTTTGCAAGATATTCGAAAAAAAGTGCTACTCGCTAAGAGTAAAAGTGATACTTCCGGTCTGAATTTTGAAATTTCATGTATAGAAAAAATATTGCAAATACAACTCTAAATACTTTTGTACTCTTAATAAATGTATATAGAATGCATAATTTACGATATATTTGCAAAAAATCGCTATTCGGTAAGAGTAAAAGTGGTACTTCCGGTCCGAATTTTGAAATTTTTTTTATACAAAAGATATTTAAAATTATCATTTAAATACCTTTATCCACAATCACTATATTATACGGTCATAATTCAACTGCTTAGCAACCTTTTATGGGGTCTATAAAACACTAGTGTTTTATAAATCATAAAACACGCCATAAAACTCTCAAAATGAATTTATTTATTAAGATTTACATTGATATTCAAGCTAATAGAGAAAAGGTTATTATTCTTCTTTTGTTTTATTGGCGAAGACAAATTAACTTCAACCGTAGATGGAATTGAACTTTCACAAGAAGTTTCACCGGTATGATTCATTGCAACTTGTTTCGCAGTCTCTTTCTGAATCATTTCCCCTGTTTTCAATTTATTTGATAAACAATTCTCCACGTAGCATTTTGCGACATTAGACGACTTCCATCCACCGTGACGTTTGATGGCCATAAGATCGCCACCAGCATTGGCCAATAATGTAGCTGAAGAGCGTCTCATGCTATGACCACTATAGGAACTAGCATACCGTAATTGCAAAAAAGAAGCCACTGCAGCAGGTATTCTTGACATAGTGTTGATACCCACAGATTGACTTGTACATTTTCCATCTGTATATCGTAGAAAAAATCTGCCCTGGGAAGCGATAGAAGCTGGGCGTAATTGCATATACTTCCTACACATGTCCAGAGCGTTAACAGAAAAACCCTCTTCCAATACTGTAAAACTTCGAGAAACGTAGGTTTTTGTATCAGCAATCGTAATAAACAAATATATTCCTTTATCTTCGACATTTTCAATTTTCAAGTACGTCAACTCATTACATCTACAAGCGCCAGCTACACCCATTATAAGTCCCACCTAAGGAAGAAACTCTAAGTTTGAATGCAAACAAACAAAAATCACAACTAAGTGTTACCTTCATCATCAAATATTTTTCATCTGGAGCCTCCTTCAAAAATTGTGTGATGTGTTTGTTTTCAAGAATTTTGGCCTTCTTAGGTTTGTAGGTACGACACTTGCTTTTCAAAAAGGCGATCAACTTGCTGTATTTTGAGATATCTATATTTCTGTGCACTTTTAATGTTGTCTTCAACATAGAATACTTTGTCCATAATGATGATGCCGCAACTTCTTATTAACATTGTAGAAATATGCTAGGAGTACCTCTTCGTTTATCGCTCCTTTTACACCACTTTTTTCTTTCCAATTATTGAAGTCGGCAAATACTTTTTCGTAGGCGTCCTTTGACTTCCACGGCAATAAATCTAAAGTTGTTTTCTGAGCTTCTTCAAGTATTTGTTCCGGAATAAACTCGCTCTCACAAATCTCTTCCATCTTTTCCACTTTTCAACAATGAATGCTTACAAATGGAGTCGATAAACAATCGAAAATACATAGTAACCGATCCAAGACCTCCCGATTTTTTTTTAGTTAATGCGAAATTTCAATGATTTTTGAGGTGACAGCCGCTGTCAGACCGAAATGTCAGATCATTGTTTCATAAATTTCGGCGATTCTGATTATAAATAAGTGTGATTGTGGATAAAACGTTGTATTGCATACGGGTTTTAGATGCATTTTATTCACTTAAGAAAATTAAACGCTCGCGCAAGCTCTCGCGTTTAAACATTCTTGCGTGAATAATATGCTATCTAAAACCCTTATACAATAAATAACTATTATACTCGTAACGTACCTGTCTAAAAAGCATGACTTGCAAAATATTGGCAAAAAACTGATTTTCGATAAGAGTAAAAGACCTACTTCCGGTAAGAATTTTGAAAAACTTTCATAATAAAATTCTTATCAAAATTAATTTTGAGTATATATGAATTCTTTATAAATTTGTTTAAAATTAGTAGTTGACGAAATAGTGGAAAAATTTGATTCTTTTACTGAAGTAAACTACTATTTCCATTCTGCCGATTTTACTGAAAATCTAATCAGTTCTCAACAGGGAGATTATACTCGTAAATACAAAATTTGGAATTGATAGCTATAGCGGTTTGACCGCTATCGTGGTCACACACACACGGACATACAGATATTTTTTAAAAACCACTTTTTCGGTATCAGGGGAGTTCAAAACATGGACATCTGCAAAAATCACGAGATCGAAAATTTTCATCATCACAATACTTCCTTATACTATGTAAAAGAAAGTAAAAGTTGATTTGTTTATCACATTAATGGGAGGTGAAGCTTATAAATTGTTAAAAACATGTTTGAAACCGACTGCTGTCTCATCCAAGAGTTATGAGGAATTGAAAGAAGTCTTGCTGACAAGATTAGCCCCCAAGAAGTCAGAAATTGTGGAAACTTACAAGTTTTACAAGATTACACAGGGAGAAATGAACATATCCTAATATATTGGTAAATTAAAAAATCAGGCTGATGTGTGTGAATTTGGATCATTCTTGGATCGTGCTCTTAGAGACAAATTTGTCTGTGGTCTGTCAAATAAGAGAATCCAGGATCACCTTTTGGGTGATAAAGAAATAAGTTTTGCCAAATGTTGTGAGATAGCGTTAGCTCAGGAAATTGTTCAGGCAGAAAGTCAAGAATTACAAACAACTGTTAATGCGATTCAGGTTAAGTCGAAATTTGCAAATAAAAGTCAAGCAAAGAGAGGGAAACAAAAAAAGGGTAACTTCAGTGTCAAGGAAGATTGTTTTCGCTGTGGTCGGAAACATGATCCTAGGACATTCCTGCAAGAGACTGGGCATGTTTTACTTGTAAAAAAAGGGGTCATACATCAAAAGTATATAAAGCAGCGGTTAATTGTGCTGAAGAATCTGAAGAATTCGCAGATGAGCCCGAGGAACTTTGGCTGCATGGAAATTTTGAAGTCGAAGAATCCATTAATGTTGTTGAAGGAGAACCAATGACAGTCCAAGTTCTAGTCGAGGGTGAATTAATCAATATGGAAGTGGATACAGGTGCAAAAGTGACTTTAATGTCTGAAAATGACTTTTATCATTATTTTGGTGATATACTGTTAAGTAGTCCCTGAGTAGATTTGTCTAAATTTGTATTAATTTCAACTGATTTTATGAAAAAATGAATTCCATTTTATATATAGATTTATTTTTTTTGAAAAGGACTTCTTAAAATCGTCTTCAATCTACGACAATTATTATGAAAAATGCTACTTTCATGCATACTAAAAGTATTTAGCCAATGTAATAAATCATTCTCCCATGGTTCCTTGTACTATTTTAGCCACGGTAAGCTGGCCAATGTATCACCTACGAATGTTTAAAAAGAAATGTTGCAAGAAAGTTATATGTTAACTATAATTTATCCTAATAAGCTATTAAAGCAGATAAAGTAACAGAAAATAAATACGTTTATAGGTAATTACAATTAAAAAGTTATGTAACTTGGAAACAATTTGTAAATTTCGATCAAAATTGTTATGAAAAGGATAGCGCAGATACTCACTTGTTACTGTAATAGATGTTGTACTGGGTAACAGTTTTAGATCAGTTTTTGTCACGACCTGGAATATTTTCTTTAAATTTCGATATTTGTCTATTAATTTTCCTTTGCGTTGATTGGCCTTTTATCTTTATTATCTTTTCCACTTATGCTTGGAATATAGTAAATATTTTCATTACTTGAATCTACGCATATTTTCTATAAAAAAATGTACATTTGTACATAAAAACTGAAATAGAAGTGAAATTATGTAAAATACTTTGTTTTCCAGATTTTCTTCTGAGATCCTTATAGACTTTTTATATTCCTCCAGTTCAGCTATAAATCTCTTGGACCAACCTTTGGTATTATTTCTTGTAGGTGATCATTTTCTAACTTTAGTAGAGCGTCTTCATCTACCTATCTCCTGTTCTGCAGAAGTAAATGTTTCTAATAGTATGTAACATATATTTATGCCAATAATATATACGTATGCTAACTAGAACGTAGTAAAATCTGTTTTTATGTGGCAGCTGATAAATCTGTATCACTGTTGTCAAGAGCCGCCGATACGTATAAAGTACTACTACTATAAACCACATGTATACTAAAAACAAAATATTATATTTCATAATTTCAAATGTTTTTATTGTGAAAAATTTGTTAGGTATTTAGATTTATGGCCGACTTAAAAAAAATAATATAAATGTTATAAATAAAGAAAAAAGTTAATTTTACTCTAACACACGTCTGACTTTCAATTCTTGTAGGGCCGTCACATATAATAATTCTGTTACATTATATATTCTGTTGCATGGGTCACAATATTTTGGCAACAAAACGTGTCTCCTACACATCACCCCCTTACAAATTGATTGAAATCACTTCTAAAAATAGAACTGCGGCAATACTAGAAATTCTTCAGACACCACCGTAAAGAAAACTGTAAACATGGTTGGTTTTCGGTGCCTTAATATTGAGCGCCACTATACATTACTAAGTAGCAAAATACTGTTACTCTTACTGTTAATCAATTTATTTATAATACTTTTTGTCGATTTTGTATAAATGCATCGTATGAAAAATGTCAGCCATTGGGATGAATATCAGAAAACATCATTATAATATAATAAAAACCTAACATACATTTGAAGGTTTCAATTAACACATCACATTCCCAATCTAATAGCAATTTTTCTACGTTTTCCTTACTATAATAGCCCAAACTGATATTAAAAATATTAATATGCATAAATTATATAAACGGAATTTTAAATATATATACATATATATCAATGTATTTAGGTACTTACATTTTATGAAGACAAGTACGTAAATATGTCGACACTCACTAGTAGAAAATACATGATGATACAAACACAGAAGCTGATGTGATACACATATGGTCAAATTACGGAAATTAGTTTAGGGCTACTACTCAGATTAGATGTACCATACAAAATATAGTCTTATAAGCAGCAATACTTGCTTCTAAATAAGCCGTTGGTTTTCAATATGCGAAAACTATTCCCTTAACATTTTTTGTTTAACAAATTTTTGATGGTTGTTTGAATCGCTTATTTTTCTAGACTCAACCAATTATTGGTTAATTCAACATTTTATATTTAACATTCTAAAAAAGTTTGAATTAACAGTTGTTGTTCTCTCAGTGCACACGTGGTACAAACTAGGTAGACAGAAGTCAATGTATAGATATCTATGACACACGTAGTGCCACTGCAGGTCTTACCATTCTTCCATTTGTGCTTCCATTTCTAACGCGTCATCAACGCCTTCTTGACGCAAGATAGTGCCATCGATAATTCTTATCCCTACAGTGTGCATATATATTCTGTCAAGATGTGTAAGTGATAATAAGCCACATATTGATTACATTTTAAAAATACACTTTTTTTTATATTACAGCTGATCACTCTGACAATCTTAATCTTCCAACCAGTAGTGCAGATGCAGATTATTGTTTCATATGTAAAAAAACGATTTTCGGGAAAAGCCAAATAATGACTCATAACAAACAACACTTAAGTGTTCTGCTGAAAGCAGAACACACAAAACATGAAAAATCGAAAAATTGGAGTCAGATGTCGAAAAAATAGAGGCAGATGTCACTCTGACAATCTTAATCTTCCAACCAGTAGTGCAGATGCAGATTATTGTTTCATATGTAAAAAAACGATTTTCGGGAAAAGTCAAATAATGACTCATAACAAACAACACTTAAGTGTTCTGCTGAAAGCAGAACATACAAAATATGAAAAATCGAAAAATTGGAGTCAGATGTCGAAAAAATAGAGGCAGATGTCGCTAAAATAGAGGCAGAACTCAAGGCAAAAGTAGCAAAACTGAAAGAAAAAAAGGCAAAAATAAAAACCGAAATCACAAAAAATATAGATAATCTGGATGAGGTATTTATCATTAATATTTATCTATTGTATTTCTTTTTAATTTTTATAATTTGTACATATTGTATAGTAAACAACTAACCTTAGAATCGATTCATAGAAATGAGACATCACCTGCAATTGCTGCAGTGGCACTACGTGTGTCATAGATATCTATACATCGACTTCTGTCTACCTAATTCGTACCACGTGTGCATATCTACGATAGAAAGCGATACTAATTCTCGCCTAAATATATCGCCTTCAAGCGACAGCATTGAGGGTCTCGCCTTAGACAGATACATCATTGCTTGTGTATTTAGCAATGTATAAGAGCGAGATATAATAAATGGGAGTTAAGGCGGTAATAAAATATTTCAAATGTAAGCATAAAAGAAAACGTCAGATTATAATAATTATATGATATGATAGGTAATCAAAATGCAAATATATTCGAAAATGTCTATTCATTTGTAAATAGTACATCGTCCTGGTAAGTAATAACTAATAAGACAACTATATGGACTTATTGTGCATAATGTGTATTGTAGAATTATATATTTTTTCATTTTATTTGTAGGTATTTTCGATCATATAATTAGGTAAGTCAATTAGGTACCTACTCAATAAAATTAAAATGAAGGTGATCAAGACCATAGGAAAGCATTCCTAGATTTTGCAGAATAATATCCAGTGTTGTTAACAAATAAATTCTACGCAGCATTTGGAAACTATGTGGCATCATGTCGGTGAACAGTTAAATAGTTTACGACATAGTAGGAAAGTTATAGAAAAGTGGAGAAAAAGTAAAACATTCATATTTAATATTTAATGATGACTTCATAAATTAATTTAATAATTTTCTGAAACTACAATCACAAGTTCTTCAAAATATAATGATATACTAATTATATTATTATCCAGTTTATTAATATGTATTATATCGAAGTAACAGTGTGCTATTAATTGTTTTATAGGCTGTGCAAAGTAAAAGCTAAAGCTGCCAAAATTAATATGAATGCAAGCATTACAGCTGGTGAAGCTGTGGATTATCTTCCTCTTACAAATGCAGATAAGCGATTAGTAAAAATAATTGGAACAAACAGCATTAAAGGTGAACCAGAGCAAAATAAAATTGGTAATTGAAGAATGTACTAATTAATATCTTTTTTTTAGTCACAAGAACATATAATATGGATATTGCTTATTCGATTGTATTGCGAATGCCCTCAACAAGTGCGTTAGAAGAAACCAATGTACTATGTACTACCTGCTCACCAATATAAATATTGTTCTTTTGGAGTGTCTGACAAATTATTAAAATTAAGTGACAAATCACTCGATGTAATAAAAAATATTGATATCTAATTACACACTTAATTCTATCTTAAGTAATTTAACGAATGTAATAAATTCCATAGCTCAGTCTATGAAAATGCTGGCAAAAAAATTGTAATGTTTACTTTAAATAAAATGAGTGTATTATTCAAAATACAATTTTATTAAATTGTGTTGTACAACATTTCCCTCGTTAATAATATTTAGGTAAATTATTGTCCATCTTCATCATCAAGTGGTTATCATAATTGTTTTCCAACTAGGCATCTATATATTATATATACAAATATGATGCAATATAGAGCACATATTAACAATTTTAACCAACTTTAATCGAGGCGTAAAACTTTCTTCAGCAGTAATCACACTGATGTGAATAAATAACATCGTGGTAAACACATACACTTGTAATAAATATAAGATATTTCTCCACTTGTCTTGAATTTATGTGATAATAAGGTTAATACTCCAATTAAACAAGGACTTTTTTTTTATTATTTTATTTTATTCAAGTATAAATTTGAAATTTTTATTAAAAGATTTGGTAATTTTAACGGCTTTTGAGTCAATACTTTTAGAAAACGTAATAACTAACCGAACATAACCGAATGCCAAGCGATAGTCTAGCAAGAGACACACATGGTACCAATTTTTAAAACTCGCCTGAAAGTGTAGCTATCTACAAGGCCAAGGATCGCTTTAAGTCGATCGCACACGTAGTCCCACCCCGGACGCTGTTTGGGTGGTGAATTTCACGGGTTGGTTGGAAGCGCCTTATTTAATGTTTGTGACGTACTTGCACTTATACATGGGCGAGATAGGGGAAGTGGATCCGATTTCAGTCAGACTGGACCGACTCGTGTTTTGTCGGCTCTCGGGTACCGTATACCTACGGGTTTCCCCGAGAGCCAACAAAACACGAGTCGGTCTAGTCTGAGTGAAGCTGATCCGTATTCCCCTATCTTGCCCATGTATAACTTACACGTCAGATAAATATAACAGATATCGCATATACTTATATTTCCTTCTTAAATTTACTAACCCAGGAACCAATACCTGTTAAAAATAATACCGTTTTGGCGCGATATTTGAATTGAAAAGTTATAATAAGAACTAACAGTATGATTAAAAGACAAAATAATGACGGACACAGCCTTTACTAATGGCTTGTCACTGGTAATCTCATTCGGCTTACAACGTATCTATGACCAAATTTGCCTTAAAATATGTAGACAAAATATAAAATAGAAAGAAAACAAAAACATGCAAAGACTGAAAATTCAGACTATATAAATCAAATGAACAGGCAAATTGACATTTGGGATTTGCAAATACTATCACCGGTATATTTAGCGCGTAAAATATATTTAATAGAATGTTGAACTAATGGCTACGTTATGAAGACAATATGACTATATTTTTGTTTTGCTTATTATTATTCTATATGATCAACAAAAATATGATACCGCACAGATGGAGTAGCCTGTAAGATAATTACAAATGTATCAAGTAAAAGAAAATGTTTTATTTTACACCACGCAAACACACTGCTGTTTATTTATTGTATAGTTTTGTATGAAATAAGAAAGTCGAATGGATGACTCTCACTTACCTTCAGCGTTTAAGAATATGTTAAAAGATAAGTACATTTATAAATAAAATAAATGTAACTGAGTCTAAATGTGTAAATGTATAAAAAGTAATTTAATTTAAATTATGTATTTAATAATGCAATCAACATTTTATTGAGGATATGTCAAACTATATTATTACAAATAAATTCAAATGAATGCTTAAAGTTCGCGCGTCTTTCTCCCTAATTCTGCATGAAAGTTGACAACTATTGATTAGATTCATACGCTTAAAATCAAATTGCAAAGAAAGTCGCACAGACCAAATTTACAAAATCATATGTAGAGGCAGAATTTTAAGAATCAGGTAGAATGACCTTGAAATGTTTTGAGGTAATTGTTATTTAATTTTAGAATTGCATATCGTGGCGCCATCCTATTATTACTAGTAGTATTTAAGATAAAGGAAGATCTTAGTTCCGAACCGAAATGGATTTGCTAAGATTGAAACGCACCCATAACTCTTAGAGGAAATTTGACGTTAAATCTGTAACGAACTTGAGTCGTTAGGACAGAGAAAATGCTCATTGTACATTAATTAATTGCGAATATAAAATATTCTTGTAATTTAGTGAGGCATTTTCTCGTCCGTTACGTGATTAAATCATTGTGTATTCATATTCATGTATTCATTGGTAAATGGTACCAGTAATTTGCTAATTAATATTATTCATAATAGTTTTCAAAAGAATCTGTATGGGTATAATTTTTATGGAAAATTTTCAGTTGGATACGTCACAGATGCGGACGTGACAAAATGCAGCGCGTCTTCAGATAAATATTAGAGTGTGGGTAATTTTGTCGCGTAAAATATGCCTTTTTTGGATGTGACGTACCCACCTGGGGGTTATAAAAGCAGAGACATTTTGCAAGAGGGAGAGACTCCTATTTGAGATTCCGCTCGGGCTGGTCGTTTAATTTCAGATTCAAATGACTAGTACCGAGACTCCTATTTGAGGTCCTTTCCGAGCTGGTACATTTAATTTCAGATTCAAATGTCCAGTCTTATGATTCCCGTAATTAGTTTGACTACAGGTCCACACTAATTAATCCGTAAAGTAATTAGGCTGGTACATTTAATTTCAGATTCAAATGTCCAGTCTTATAATTCCCGTAATTAGTTTGACTACAGGTCCACACTAATTAATCCGTAAAGTAATTAAGGTGGTACATTTAATTTCAGATTCAAATGTCCAGTCTTATAATTCCCGTAATTAGTTTGACTACAGGTCCACACTAATTAATCCGTAAAGTAATTACCCGTCATTAATTTCGTTAAGAGTTATCCTAAATCTATAGTATATCGGTTCAGGGATCTCATCCGTTCAAATACCGTCTGTTAACAGAGCAAATTACTGATTCCATAATTAACGTTCAAATATTCGCGTCGAACGAACTGATTGTTTCAAAGATTCCGTTTAAAACAAAAAAAATTTCTCTTGTTATTTCCTTTATCACACGGAACCATAACTTATTCAATATAAGAAATATATTCATTATTCGTTGCAATAAAATAGAGGGTTGATTGGGACCAAAATAAAGAAAGACCATTTAGTTTCATTATTTTATTGCCCGGCATCATATGTCAATCAATTCGTTGTTTACATCTGTAAGGTTAATGCCGTCGAACTAGATTACCGGCCGGAAAACGTACTTATTGTCTATGTGAGGGTTGTAATTAGAACTATCCGAAATTTTAGTTTGTTGTCAAACAAAACCTGTTATCAGATTACGGAATTTTCATGCTTTTGTTCCAGGATGTAAATTTATTGTCATCGACCTCAAATTTGTATATATTGTAATGTGAAACGTATCCGTAATCATTTTATCAATGTACTCGGCTAATTTCAAGGTCCAATAAAAGTCAAAGCTACACGTTTCCCTTGAAATAGTCATATTAATAATACATTTTAATTGTCTGCAATACTCCAATGTATATATATTAAACTAGCGTGGAATAATAAATTTGATATGTCCTGTCTATATTGTAAATATCTGTGTGTGTAAATAAAATGTATATTCTCGAAACAAAAACTTCGCAGATGGTTTATTTTATCACGGTAAATTAATCAAAAGCGTATAATTACCTGTTAAGTGGATCCATCGAAATTGTCTCCGAATGAGCTCCGGTTTTGCACTAGATTAAAACACCATTGTTATCACGTTTCACTAATTTAATTAGACAAACGAAGTTTTAATCATTTAAATGTAATGTTGTAACTGTCAGCTGTTGCTTAGTTCTCGCAAATACCGCGACGCACGCATCGCGTTCAGCGTCCCTGTGAAATTCCCAGGTGAGTCATCGAGTGATAGCGAACCGTCGATGTTGCGCTAAATATAGACGCGTTCAGCCAATTTTTCGCAGCGCTCACGTCTAATGGTGAATATTAGTAAATCCACGAGTGGTGCGACGTAAGAGGAAATTACCTGGGTAGAACTTGTAGGAGTAACCGTTACAAAATGACGCACAACAGCATTACAAATCCCCCAGCGCCACCTTTTCGATCAAAATACCCATGGAACTACACAACAATTAATTCCAAAATGATTACTTGACTCGCAACGGCAATTCGACAAAGCGGAAAATTAATTTCTAATTTATAAATTAATTACTAATCGTAAACAAATGCTTCAGATACAACAAGAGAGACAATTTTCGGAAAATTACAAAATCACAACAAAAGAATAAGCATACGCCATCCCTTGCTGACAACCGATACTATCACGAGAATATGCAGATTGTATACCGGCATGGACGGCAGACTCTTACTAAACTGTACACGAGAGGGCGTTAAGAGGACTAATCAATGACAACGATCTGTCGAGAAACAGTTACTTAATCAGAACAAAAATTAAATGCAATGTAACATTCCTCCAAATATATTTAAACATTAAAACATTAAATGGAACAAGGAATATGCGATAAAACTAAACAGATTGTAACAAATTTCAAAATACAATAATATATTTAAAAAGGGGAATGTTTCTGTGTGGCAGGTTTTGAAACGCTAGCAACAATACGTGCGAATGGTCGCGGCTAGTGATCAATTCAGGCTAATATTCGAACATAAACTATTGCGAACTTCTAGATTATCAGGGCATTATGTGCAAATATAATGTTTCTGGTAAAATAGAATTAGCTCAATATTAACAGATTACCTATTGGGAATCGAGTTTTTCGTTGTTTAAAACAGAATAAATATCTCATAACTATCATTATAAAAATATATATTCTACAAAACATTATAACCGAAAGATGGTAGAAATGTTTTCTTTCAATTACGTGTAGTATAAATTTTAATGTGGATATAGTATAGCGATGCTATCTATAATTGATATTCTAATCAAAATATACAAATATGATTTTTATATAAACATAGACTTTTCTTTAACAAAAAAAAAATTATAACCTTATCCCAGAATAATACTAAGCAAGAGATTTACCAGGAGACAAAGGGGCCGATTACACTGCTAGAACTCACAAGTACTTACAAAATACGTGCTGTTGAGAAATAAGTTCATACATCGAATATAAAATTATATTAACTATTAGCATTCAGTAAAAATCATTGAACCTACAGCATAAATAATATAGTGCCCAACGTGTGTCTATGGTCATTATATTTAATAAATAGTGCTGGTACAGCACACAGCAATATGTTTCACCACACTGTGGCTTCATCAGATGGATGAAAAAGTATCTTTCATCTACCTGATGAAGCTGTACACAACGATAAAAAGTTGTTGCAAAAGTCCGAAGATAACCGTGGACAAGGCGACTCAAGTGCAAAGAGGAATGCCTGAATGGCTGAAACAAAAAATAATAATATAAGCTCCCAAAATGTTCTTTATTTTAGCGATTGAATCTACACCGACGAAGACCTTACAAAGACCATCTGCGCATAATAATCTCCCAGGACAAGAATCAGTAACTTTACCAGAAAAATCCGGTAAGCTTAAATGAAAATATATCGATATTAATTGATGGTACAAAATTTTATGTATCTTATGGAACATTTTATTTAGCTTTTCAGATCATTTTAGAAAATGTTTTGGAATTAAAAATCACAATAAAGTAATTTTGTCCAAATTAAGTAAATTAAATACCAGACAATCAAAAATTGCCCTGGAAATACCGGTAGGCCTTCCTCATAAATGCCTACAATATGTAACTGAACTAGAAGCTTTCTTACAGGAACGAAATCATGCCCACCAACTGGTATGTGTATATGTATTTAAAATATATTTATTTTCTATAAGATTTTGATTTTTTAGATTACTTATTTTGCTGGCTTAGGAGGAGAGAGCTTAAATACCAAAACAAATAGAATATTAAAAGAAGTATTGGATGATTCACTAGCAACAAAAAAACATTTCATTTATTTGAAGCTTTGTATTTGCATTGCAGGTATGTTTTTAAAATTTCTAACTTATTTTCCCATTGTCTTCATCTGCAATATGTATTTTATTTTAATGCTGCACTCAATATTTTTCTATAAAGACTACAAATTAAAATAAATAAACATAAAAATATTTTTTTATGTTTCTTATTTTAAGTTTAGCTTTCTTTAACTTGAATAATGCTGTACTGCTTATGAAATTTAATTTTGCCATCTTTAAAACTCTTAAGTAAAATAAGTATTCTTCATACATGATCAACTTTATTTTGTAAATGAAAATATTATCCGTTGTAGATGCTGTTAAATCCAGTTGTGGGTGTACTAGTGCTGAAGTAGAAAAAGCAATTAAGATATGGTTAAAACATGCGCCGCAACGTTTGAAGGAAAAAAATAGGAATTACCAAAATATAGGCAGTAATTAAGACATAATATAATTGTATTACTTATTATATTATACTTTCACAAAAATAAATTACAACTTGAAATTTGAATTTCATAATGTCACAAAAAAGTAAATATAAGTACAAAAAAGAAGTAGTGGGTAAGAGACAAATGTATAGAAGAATTTCAAAGGAAGTAAAATCCATAATAGGAAATTTTAGTACAAATAATGTAAAGCCTGTTAAAAATGAATTTAAAATGGAAGTTGATACTTCTAACAATATATCCATTAACATTACTTCAAATGGAATTGAAGAATTAACATCTGCATCTTCTAAATATTTTATTATTTAACGATTTATTGAGTGATAATTCAGAAAATTCATCAAATGAAGAAGATAACAATAGTGAAGTTAAAAATGAAAATAATCTAAAGATTAACTTAAAAAAATGGGCTCTTCGAAATATGAGTGTACCTCTTTGTGCAATTTCTGAATTTTTAGACGCCTGTCTCAATTTCTCCCAATATTATCTGCTACTTGAATAATGGATAATATATTCACCTAGGATTAGAAGAAAATATTAAAATATTACTTTTATTCAATTTAATTCAAAGTGATGCGCTAAGATTGTCTTTTAATATTTATGGACTACCACTGTTTAATAATTCTGTTAAAGAAATTTGGCCAATTCTAGGGTCAGTAGAAAATTTTAAAAATTCCAAACCCTTTGCTGTAGGGATTTTTTATGGAAAGTCGAAGCCAAATCCTCTTGAATTATATTTCAGATATTTTATTAATGAGCTAAACGAATTATTGCATAGTGGTATATATTTTAATAACAAAAACTTCAAAATTGAAATTTATTGCTTTGTGTGTAATGCTCCAGCAAAGGCTTTCATAAAATCTATCAAATCACACAGTGGATATTCATCATGTGACAAGTGTGCCTAGTCTGGTAACTATGTTAATTAATGGTAGGGTAATATTTCCTAGCTTTACAGCTCCTGCTAGTACAGGTCACACTAAAAAAAATGATGAAGATCACCATTTGGGCACATCTCCATTATTAAAATTAAATTTTGATATGACCAAATGTTTTCCAATAGATTACATGCACTGTGTATGTCTTCGTGTTGTCAAAAAACTTTTAACTAGTTGGACTAGTGGGCGTATATATGATATACGATTAAATAGTAGATAAATAATAGCTATTAATAATCGACTTGCTTCTTTGTCATCTTGTTTTACTGCAGAATTTAATCGAAAAATTAAATCTCTTCATATTGCACATTCGAAAGCGACTCAGTACAAAACGTTTTGTTTTTACTATATGTAGGTCCTCTTGTTTTAAAAGACATTATAGACAAATCTGTATATGAACATTTTCTATTATTGCATTGTAGTGTTTCAATTTTATTGAGTGAAAGGCACATTCAAAAACTAGGTTTAGAATTAGCAGATACTTTATTAAATACCTTTGTTTCATATAATATACATTTGTTAACTCATATTGTAGAAGATACCAAAGTGTTTGGAACGGTTGACAATATTTCGGCATTTCCGTTTGAAAATTATTTAGGAAAATTAAAAGCTTTAATAAGATCGCCAAAAAACTTTTTACAGCAGTTGTTCCGCCGATTAAATGAAGAACATTTTAGAAATACTTCGGAAAACATTACGAATCAGCCAACGTATTTTGAAAAGCATACTGACGGTCCCTTGTCAGGCCAGACAGAATGTAGTCAGTAAAGAAAATTTTGTTTAGGGGATCTCATCTTTCAATAAAATCTTATTCAACAGCCAATTGTTATTGTATTTCACTGGTTAATAAAGTTATTCAAATTGAAATGTAATGTTGTAATTGGTAGAGAATATATAATGTATGTACAAGTAAAAATTGAAATAAATTCAAATTGAGTTCAAAACAGTTTTATTTAATTCACAACAATTGTTTCACCCTACTAGGGCTTCATCAGGTGATGAATATTATTAATATTCATCACCTGATGAAGCCTACAATTGTTTCACCCTACTAGGGCTTCATCAGGTGATGAATATTATTAATATTCATCACCTGATGAAGCCCTAGTAGGGTGAAACAATTGTTGTGAATTAAATAAAACTGTTTTGAACTCAATTTGAATTTATTTCAATTTTTACTTGTAAATTATGGAGTTTCAACACGTATCTCCGTCTTCAATCAATTATTTATAATGTATGTGTCATTATTGTGATAAGCCTGGTCCTAAGGCTTACCTCTACTCGATCGTCATCTCGATTGGCTCTCTTAAATCGGATCGAGATTGGGAATTTGTTAAGAGGATTTTAGTTAAAACACATCACCGCGTTAACTAACTAAATCTATTGTATATATTCAATGTACATGTTCGGATCGAAGTAAATACATTATGTCTGAACGTTGATGGATAATAATCGTGAATCTCCTTAAAACTAACTTACACTACTATTTACAACTTATTTCTATATTAACCTACTTAAACTATTTACGTCGCCGGTGCATCGACATCGTGTATTCCCATATATGGGCATTGGAAGAAATGCTTAGGCGTGCATGTATATGTTCAGCAATAACCTTTGTCTTGAGTATTGCGTTAATGCTATTTTGTTAAATTATAATAAATATGCTTAATGTACGGGGTCTAGCCAATTACTGGGTTATTACATCTTCGGCGGGTGGGAAAAAGAACATTATGACGGAGTTGTATATTTTCTTTGTATTACACTTATAGGAAGTAATATTAGTCTTATTATGTATACAAGTGATATTCTTAATTTTTAAATTTCTTAATTTTATTTTTGTGGACTATAACTTATTGTCTATACTTAGAGTAACATTTGGGGGATCGTTAATGTTTACAATTTCAAAGGGACCTTTATATAATTCTTGCAATTTGTTTCCTCACTCGTTTCGTAAAACCACTTTGTCTATTTTATAATGAACACTTGCTCTGCTTTGTCGAGAGCATCTTTTCTGCTTGTTTTTGAATCGATTAAGTTATTTCGAGCCTCTGTACATGCCGATTGTAATCTGTATTTTAATTCGGTTGCATAGTTGTTGAAATTGTACAAAGGTTCTATTAAGCTTGTTATTGAGGTAGGCAGAGGATTATGTTTTCCGAACACTAGCTCGTGTGGGGTGTACTTAGTTTCTGTATGAACCGTATTGTTGAATGCAAAGATCCAGAAGGGTATCCATGTGGAATAGTTGTCTGTGTGTTTAGCAAGTTGTATTCGGAGGCATGCTCCTAGATTTTTTCTTAAGCGCCTAATGTTTCGTGATGGTACGCGGTTGGTTTTAGTTGTTTTATACCTAATTTGTTGCATATTTCTTTTAAAAAGTGCGACATAAATTCGGTTTCTTGATCAGATATTATTTGATCAGGAATTCCGTACCGTAAGATGAAATTTTCTACGAAAGCTTTGGCTACTGTTAGAGCTTCTTTATTTGTGAGTTCGCATTGTAGAGATAAAACGCATTTATTTTCCTCTATGTCTTGGTGTATAGGACCTACTAAATTTAAAAAAACTTTTTGAAAACCATGTGTTGCGGTTGTGGTGACAATAATTTGTTCTTTATTAGGTATAGAATATTTATATCTTTGACAATCGTTACAGCGTTTTTCGAATCATTCTACGTCTTTCTTTAGTTGTGGAAAATAATAAAATCTCTTTATGTTGTTGAACATACGGTTCATTCCGCTATGTCCTCCTGTAGGTAACATATGATAATCGTTTAAAATTAATTGTCTGACTTCTTTATTATCAATTCTTTGAGCTCCGTTAATGACATTTATTTTAACTTTTAAATTGTTGATTTTTTCTTTATTCCATGGAATTAGTTTCTTTATAAACTGACTGTTTAAAGAACTATCTTTAATTATACATACTTCATAGATGTTGTATTTTGCGCAAATATTTTCGAGTTGCTCAAATGTTGCACGAATTGCTCTCTTCACTCTAATTGCATACTCGTCACTGAAAATGATTTTTGATTTATCATTATATAACATTGATTTTACTTTATACCTTGAATTTGATTCATACATGCATGTGTCATTATTTTTCATGTCATTGAAGTCATTGTTACTTACTATTCTGAGTTCGACGGATTCTTTAAGTTTTTCAATAGTTCCACGACACCCGGGTGATCCATTCCGGTTGTAGTAATACTCGTTGTGTCTTTTGTAGAGATGCCCTCAAAAGCCTTTTGCCTCGACTGTGCACGTGTCGTGACAAAAATGCTGTTGCATACAGTTTTATTGACATTCTTTAAATCTTCTGAATCTATCTGTATTCGCGATAAAGCGCCTGCTACCGTATTTTCAGAACCTTTGATGTATTTTACAACAAAGTCGTATTCTTCTAGGGTTAGTCTGAATTTTGCTAAACAACTAGAAGGGTTCGTCATACCGAAAAGGTGGACGAGTGGCCGATGATCTGTGTAGATCTCAATTTTTTTTCCGTATAGGAAGGGTCTAAAGTGTTTCACAGCCCAGCATATGGCAAGAAGCTCTTTTTCGAATGTGCAGTAATGCCTTTCTGCCTTATTTAATGTGCGACTTGCGTATGAGACTGGTTTGTCGTCTTTGTTTGATAGAACGGCACCGATTGAATATCCTGATGAGTCTGTTTTTAAAATGAATGTGTTCCCGTCTTCGAAATTTGGATACTGCAATATGGGAGGTGTTTGTAAAGCTAATTTTAAAAATTTCGAAAGATTTTTAGTATTGATCTGTCCAACTGAAAGGTGTATTTTTCCTTTATAAATTATTTAAAGGAGAAGCGAGTTTTACAAAGTTTGGAACAAAACGTCTGTAATAGTTTGCAAATGCGACGAAGCGTTTCGTTTCCTTCACATCTTTTGGTACTGAATGATTTTTCAGTGTGATAATTTTGGAAGGGTCTGGTAATACTCCTTCGGATGATATAACGTGACCGAGATATAATATATCCTTTTTTTAGAAAATCGCATTTGTATGGATTAAGCTTTAAATTAACCTTTCTTAACCTTTCTAAAACCTTTACTAAAATTTGATTGTGATTTATTAAATTATTTCCGAATAATATTAAATCGTCTAAGTAAATAAAACAATATATCGTAATTCAAACCTGTCATAGCTATTGTCATCGCGCGTGTGAAAGCACTGCTGCTTATTTTTAATCCAATGGGTAAGCGTGTGAGCTGGAGCTGAGCTTTGTCTGTGGTGAAAGCTGTGCAGTTATATTTGGTGGTACCCCTGTGCTAAATCTAAATGTGAAAAGTACACTGCTCCTGACTGTAAGTCTAAAATTTCGTTTATAGAAGGCAAAGGGAATTTGTCGTCTTCTATTTGTTTGTTCAATAACCGATAATCTATAACTAACCTCCATTTTTTGATTACCTTAATTGTCTTTTTTCTTTGGTACTAATAAAATTGGTGATGACCAAGCTGATTTGGCTTTTTCTATTATACCGTCTCACAAAAGTTGTCCGATTTTTCTGTCTATTTCCAGTTTTTGGGCGTGCGGCAGTCTGTAAGCTTTGACATATGTCGGTTTCGCGGTTTTATTTAAACGAATCTTTTTTTTGTAAAAGTTAATTTATCCGATTCTAAATTAAATACGTCTGCGTACTTCGCAAGAACTGTTTGCAAGGCGATATCTTCTTCCTTATTTAAATGTTTTTTATTAACTCATCGCAAAATTGTGTCTACGCGATCGAATGATTTATGTTTGGGATCGTTAAATTTACATATATCGGTGTAAAGTTTTTTAATTTGATATCGTGTTCTCGCGTATTTAATATGCGGATAGGTATCTTGTTATTTTTTGATGATACTATTGTACCGGCAATAAAAATACCTTGTGCGATTTCTTCGGCTTCGATAACGCAATTTCCTTCCCTGTTAATCGTACAATACGTGTTTAATTCGCATCTTGTTGGGATTGTTAAGGATTTGTCGTAGTTCTACTGTAGATTTACTTTTATCTGTTGGTCATTTATCTGAAATGAAACGTCAAATGTTTGGTAATTTATTTTTGCTCGGTGTTTCGCTAAGAAATCTGAACCTATGATTCCGTGTATGTCATTAATAAAAGTGCTTGTTACTAGAAATTCGTGACCTACCTTTACATTGCCTATTTCTATTTCTATATTCGCCGATCCTAAAGAATTTGCTGTACCAGCTATACCGTTTATAGTAACCTTGACTGAGTCGTCTATAGGTTCGCTATGTGAAATATAATCTTTGAAAAAAATAGTCGATGACGCACCCGTATCAATTAAAAAATTTAAAATTTTGTTATTATATTTAGTATGAATAGCGTTCGGCATTACGCTCGGCGATTTGAGCAGACTGTGAGCAGAGCAAATCAGCTGATGAACGGATCGTAGGAAGTTATCAAACCATTACCGAACGATACCGATTTCTACTACAAATGGAGGCAAAATCTAATGCTGTTCATAACCTTAAAAAGGCCTATAAAAATGTGGAAAAACGTTAAGTTATTGATAAACCGGGAAGTAGAAAAAGAAATATCAGTTGTTATGCTGTAAAATTCACTGTTGTAGATAGTTCTCGTAAGATTTTGTGTCTTTGTTTAAGTACGTAGAATATGTATGAGCGCGAGACTTTTTGAGTGCGCCCTGTACATCGTTTGGTTCACCGTGTGAAAGGATCGTTTGCTGTATGTCTGTGCGTGTGCTAAACCTACTATTGTGCCCTCGGAGCCCTAAGTCACGCCCCGTGAGATTGACACATATTGCTGTGGTATTTTCTTGTAAATAAATGAATAAATAAAATAAAGAAACCAAACAAATAAAAATCAACGAAAATAAAATATTATTATGTTTATTTTAAGTAAAAATAATTTTACATATTCAATATAAATTACAATTTTATATAATAAATATTTTAACAAATAAAATACAGAATAAATTCACTAATTAATGTAAATATATGTAGTTTTAATTATATTTAGTGTTTACTCAAAAATTCATAACTAGGCAGCAGTATACACAACAATGCAATATGGGTTGCATACCCGTAAAAATAATAGCATTCACAATTAAAAATAAAAATGAAAAATATAAAACAATGTTTAAATAAATTAGAGCACAAAATTATGTTACATATTTTATAAAACAATATACAAATACTGACCTACGTTTAAATAAAAAGGATATAATAATTTAGAGCAGTATTACTAGCAGTCAATAGAAAGTAGGTCAACCAGGTAATACATTCTCTGGCAGCAATAAAAGTTTAAAAATAGGAATTAATCACCAAGAATATCAATATTATAACCACCAACATTGTCAAGAATAAATGTTATGTATCACTATACACGTTTCACTTATATTTTCTGTATTAAATATTACTGAGTGTACGTAAGGGGCACGATCTGTTTATTTTCTTCTCTACACAAATACATTTCAAGAAAAGTCCAAGCTAAAACCAAAAATACAATATTAAACAAAGGTCTATATACATAAATAAATAAATATATACCACTTATTTCACGGCCACAAGAGCAATTGTATTTTCGTCCGTAGGGACACCAAAACGCATACGAAGATATATGATTTATCTGTTTCGAAATACATCAATGCATCCAGAATATAAATATTGAGGCCTAGTTTATCATTGAAAATAAAACATTATGCTGGCTATGCAAATTCACTGATATTCACAAAATAAAAAGACATTGTTGAATGTACGTCTAAATATGCGATGGTACATAATTTTGTTCACGTACAAATGACATTCCAGGCTAAAATAAATAAATAAAGCATTAGTAAAATATAATAAAAGACAATAAAAGAATACTTACCAACGAATAAAATCATTCAAGGTGTCCATGGAATAAAAATAAAAAGATATGTAAAATAATAACAACAACAAACATGGTGGAAACAAGGTCACGTGATTACATAATTTCGATAGTTATCGAAATCAACACGAGGGGCGTGACAGACGAAAATTCAAACGAAACGCACGATTTAAAAACAAAATAAGCCGTTTGGCAAATGTTTATGATTATAAAAGGAGGGACACAAGCGAAAATAAGGCAGTCGATAAGTGGTCCGGATTCTCTTAAAACCTCAAAAGAAAATAGTGAAACCAGTGCGCCGAAGAAATAAAGGGTCTAAAGGCATAAACGCCTTAAGATTCAAACACCGTAGTCGCAAGAGGCGACAACGATAAGTGCGCTCGAGATATACGAAGAGACGCCAAGGAACGCGATTGGATCGCATAAAGAAACCCACAATAATAAATTTAATAAAAATGGAGGGATTGGAATACCAGGAGGAATTTGAGATGCTATATAACGAAGAAAAGTGAGTACAAGCATTATAAAATAAACTCCATCTTGCAATTCTAAAGTAAATAAATGAAAGAGCCTTCATGACTGCTCCATATATTAGTAAATTCTCCGGATAGCAATAAAAATTTTGAATATTATTTAAACAATTAAAAATAAATTCTTCTTTGAATATGTCTTGGGTCGACGTGTGAATCTTGGCTCAGGACGGTCCAACGAAGTATTAGTAAATTCTCCGGATAGCAATAAAATTTTATAAATACTATTTAAACAATTAAAAAATAAATTCTTCTTTGAATATGTCTTGGGTCGACGTGTGAATCTTGGCTCAGGACGGTCCAACGAAGTATTAGTAAATTATCCGGATAGCAATAAAATTTTAGAATATTATTTAAACAATTAGAAATAAATTCTTCTTTGAATATGTCTTGGGTCGACGTGTGAATCTTGGCTCAGGACGGTCCAACGAAGTATTAGTAAATTCCCCGGATGACAATGAAATTTAGAACCATATATAAATAATTTAAACAAACTCTTCCTTGAGTAAGCTCTGGATTGACGTGTGAATCTTGGTTCAGAGCGACTTAACGAGGTGCTAACGTTTTATAGAATAACGGTAATTTTCGAAACATGAGCATACATGAAGGACTAGAGCAGTGAAATTTATTTTTTTTATTATTAACAACTTCATAGAGAATTGAGGATTGCAAGGTGCTTGTACCGCGGATGAAAGAGACTGGATATGACGATGAAATAAATAATGTATTGTATTGCATAGTAATGATATTTAATAATGTTTTGTAAATATTTATATGAAAAATAAAATAAGTTGTGCTGACATTCTATATCTACTTATTTATACCCATCCCAGGAGAATCTAAGGAAAGTAAAGATCACAATCACAGCTAGAACTCACAATAAGTACAAGGCTGCGACATATTATCAGATATAAAAATACAATAAATTCATACTTAGACCCTGAGATTACGAAAGTACATTAACTTATTAATTAAAAATTTGGTTATTAACCAAGATAGAAGGAGTCACAGCATTAATTTGGCGACCCAACGAGAAGGGCTGTGTTAAAGCCTACAACATTTTATACATTAATTTGGCGTCCAACCTGCTAGGCTTATCGTTGGCCAAGATCAATCTTAATTTGGCATCCAACGTCCTAGGCTTATCATTGGCCAAGATTTAATTTGGCACCCATACATAATAGGATTATCGTTGGTCAACATTTGATTTGGCACTTAACGATAGAAGGCTGTGTGAATTTACTTTCCTTATAACGCCATAAGCACAATATTCTCCTATTGGGACAGGGTGGATAAGAGATAGAATAAAAATAAAATAAAAATGGCTGATGAAAACAACAAAAATAAAGGCGAAAAATCATCGGAAGACAAAATGGAAAATTTGCTTCAAGCTCTATTACAGAAAATGAATGAAAACAATGAAAACCTAAATAAAAAATTGGATCAAAATAAAGAAGAAATCAAAGCAAACAATGAAAACCTAAATAAAAAGTTGGACCAAAATAAAGAAGAAATCAAAGCAAACAATGAAAATCTGAATAAAATAAATCAAGGAATTGACAAGAAATTCCAAGATTTTCGAACAGAGATGCGTCAGATAAATGCCAATCTAGAAAACAAAATAACAGAGTCTGTGTCAGGTTTAACGAAAGTAATAAGGGATAATACAAGAAAATGTGAGAATACGTACAGATCATTGATAAACGGAACAAATGACAGAACGGAAAAAACGATAGAACGATTTGAAGAAAGAGAAGAACCATTTAAAAATAAAATAATAAACACCAACACAACGAACGACGAAGAAATTATGAGGAATATGCTAACCCATGAAAATGATGCACAAACAGCAACAAAAGTCAAAGAAGCCTCCACAATAATACATACATGGAGAAGAACCAAATACATGGACTCCAATAAGAAAATTTTAAGAACACATTTAGATACGTTGTTATATGAAGAAGAAGATGACAAGAATTCACATCTATACATTTCACGGCAAACATTAGAAATATTCATAGGAGCAGGAAGATACACAGGTTCATGGAAACGACAGGCACTGATTATACAACTTGAAAAATTTACAAAGACACACAAGGAAGTCAAAACACTGAGGTGGACCGAAGAAGTTGCACTGATAGAAAAGGGAAGGATAAGTATAGCCACAGAAATAAATAAGGAAAATAAAGTATCACTTTACCAGTCAATATATATACGTTCAAGTAACCAAGAAGATAGGGAACTTAGAACACCAACGACGTACCTCGAGGATATACTTCGACATAACAAGAACATCATTGACTTTCGCCTCAAGATTTTGGGAAAATAAACTCCCAATAAATCAAGGAGCACGGCGGAGGATAAATTGGGGACCTCCGATGGGACGTGGCTACCCTACTCCTACCTTAGCCAACGACGACACCCCAATCAAGGAGCAAGGCGGAGGATAAAAAGGGGACCTCCGTTGGTGCGTTGCGACACCACTCTAACCTTAGCTGATTTCAACAACGATACCCCAATCAAGGAAAATGAAACGAGACATATACAAATATGAAGATCCAATGAAAGTACCACGAACTACCACACATATCAATCAGAATTGGGGAAGAAAAATAAATAAAATAAAAGCTACTCGACTACAGCGTCATAAATGAAAATTTAGGGAAACAAGGACGATATATTCCTATAAAGAAGATTAAAAATAATTACAGAAAAATAAAAAAAAAAAAAAAACCTTTGGTAACCATTGATAAAGTTTTCTGCGTTAATGTAAAATAAATAAAATAAACCTACTAACAGAATTTGTAGTAGTACATAATTTAAACTGCAACTGCATATTGGGAATGGACTTTTAAGTCAATATAGTACAAAACTGGATATGAAGGACAAGGCTTTTCACATAAGGAATATGACAATTCGATGGAGCGAAGAAGCACCAGTAAAGAAATAAATGAAATTTTAATTAATAATTTATATGTAGAAGAAAGAGAAAAGGAACTCACGCAAGAAATGATTAACGATTCATATGACAATAAATGTACGCATCTCGTGAAGCATCCAGAAAATAAGGACTTCACATTAAAAAAGGGATGGTACAAGTATAAATTGCAATGAAAAGTGTAAAAATCATGTGAGCAATTTTAAATAAGCACAAGAGACTAGTCGAGGACAGTCCTGGCTTGGTAAGAAATTACGAGCATAAGCTCGAGGTAAAATGAAAAGGACCTTTCTATGTGAAAATCTATCCATATTCCCAATAAATATTATTTAAGTGAAATTATAGAAATAAAAGAAATGCTGAAGAACAATATAATGGAAAAAGCAGAAGTGAACTTTATCAGTCCAATTGTCGCTGTAAAAGAAAAAAAAAAAAATATAGAAGATCCAAAGGAAACATTATCAATGAAGTACACAGATGCCAAGTGGTTTGCTACGATAGTTTTAAAAGATTCTTTTGAACCAGGTAACATTAAGAAAATAAAAGAGGAAATACTATTCATGCAAGATAAATTCCCCGACTGATATGTGGAAGGCAATAGGATTTTATACATGCATATCAATTGTAGGCTTAATTGATGCCACGCAAAAGATATTGAACCCACACGAAGAAGATATCTCCAATTTATTATATATTTGTATATGTTTCACTTTAAATAAATTAAGTATCACTTTCCGATTGTAAATGAAAGGTATAAAAAATTTAAACAAAAATGAAGGGAGAAAAGTTAAAATATAAACTCACACGATGAAAAATATGAACCCATGAGGAAATAAAAAGGGACAGCTCCCAAGATTACATTATTTAAGTTATGAAAATAAATATTACGAAACAAAGAGGGATAGTTCCCAAGATTATATTATTTAAGCTATGTAAATAAATACTAAGGAAATAAAAAGGGATAGCTCCCAAAACTATATTATTTAAGTTGTATATAAATAGATATTAAGAAAATAAAAAGGGATAGTTCCCAGGATTATATTATCTAAGTTAGATAAATAAGGCATCACAGTAAAAAGGGATAGCTCCCATGAACACATTATTTAAGTTATGTAAATAGGTATTAGAGAAATAAAAGGGATAGTTCCCAAGACTATAGCACTTAAGTTATGTAAATAGACTTTAAGAAACAAAAAGGGATAGTTCCCACATAAAAATAGTAAAACTAGATGTAAGGATATTAGCTAAGTAAAAGTTTAGAAAAATACCATTAAGTAAAGAAATTGCAATATGCCCATATTTTTCGTAGTCAACTATGGCATATTGACAGTTTCTTAACTTGGGATATGCTGTGGTATTTTCTTGTAAATAAATGAATAAATAAAATAAAGAAACCAAACAAATAAAAATCAACGAAAATAAAATATTATTATGTTTATTTTAAGTAAAAATAATTTTACATATTCAATATAAATTACAATTTTATATAATAAATATTTTAACAAATAAAATACAGAATAAATTCACTAATTAATGTAAATATATGTAGTTTTAATTATATTTAGTGTTTACTCAAAAATTCATAACTAGGCAGCAGTATACACAACAATGCAATATGGGTTGCATACCCGTAAAAATAATAGCATTCACAATTAAAAATAAAAATGAAAAATATAAAACAATGTTTAAATAAATTAGAGCACAAAATTATGTTACATATTTTATAAAACAATATACAAATACTGACCTACGTTTAAATAAAAAGGATATAATAATTTAGAGCAGTATTACTAGCAGTCAATAGAAAGTAGGTCAACCAGGTAATACATTCTCTGGCAGCAATAAAAGTTTAAAAATAGGAATTAATCACCAAGAATATCAATATTATAACCACCAACATTGTCAAGAATAAATGTTATGTATCACTATACACGTTTCACTTATATTTTCTGTATTAAATATTACTGAGTGTACGTAAGGGGCACGATCTGTTTATTTTCTTCTCTACACAAATACATTTCAAGAAAAGTCCAAGCTAAAACCAAAAATACAATATTAAACAAAGGTCTATATACATAAATAAATAAATATATACCACTTATTTCACGGCCACAAGAGCAATTGTATTTTCGTCCGTAGGGACACCAAAACGCATACGAAGATATATGATTTATCTGTTTCGAAATACATCAATGCATCCAGAATATAAATATTGAGGCCTAGTTTATCATTGAAAATAAAACATTATGCTGGCTATGCAAATTCACTGATATTCACAAAATAAAAAGACATTGTTGAATGTACGTCTAAATATGCGATGGTACATAATTTTGTTCACGTACAAATGACATTCCAGGCTAAAATAAATAAATAAAGCATTAGTAAAATATAATAAAAGACAATAAAAGAATACTTACCAACGAATAAAATCATTCAAGGTGTCCATGGAATAAAAATAAAAAGATATGTAAAATAATAACAACAACAAACATGGTGGAAACAAGGTCACGTGATTACATAATTTCGATAGTTATCGAAATCAACACGAGGGGCGTGACAGACGAAAATTCAAACGAAACGCACGATTTAAAAACAAAATAAGCCGTTTGGCAAATGTTTAATTATAAAAGGAGGGACACAAGCGAAAATAAGGCAGTCGATAAGTGGTCCGGATTCTCTTAAAACCTCAAAAGAAAATAGTGAAACCAGTGCGCCGAAGAAATAAAGGGTCTAAAGGCATAAACGCCTTAAGATTCAAACACCGTAGTCGCAAGAGGCGACAACGATAAGTGCGCTCGAGATATACGAAGAGACGCCAAGGAACGCGATTGGATCGCATAAAGAAACCCACAATAATAAATTTAATAAAAATGGAGGGATTGGAATACCAGGAGGAATTTGAGATGCTATATAACGAAGAAAAGTGAGTACAAGCATTATAAAATAAACTCCATCTTGCAATTCTAAAGTAAATAAATGAAAGAGCCTTCATGACTGCTCCATATATTAGTAAATTCTCCGGATAGCAATAAAAATTTTGAATATTATTTAAACAATTAAAAATAAATTCTTCTTTGAATATGTCTTGGGTCGACGTGTGAATCTTGGCTCAGGACGGTCCAACGAAGTATTAGTAAATTCTCCGGATAGCAATAAAATTTTATAAATACTATTTAAACAATTAAAAAATAAATTCTTCTTTGAATATGTCTTGGGTCGACGTGTGAATCTTGGCTCAGGACGGTCCAACGAAGTATTAGTAAATTATCCGGATAGCAATAAAATTTTAGAATATTATTTAAACAATTAGAAATAAATTCTTCTTTGAATATGTCTTGGGTCGACGTGTGAATCTTGGCTCAGGACGGTCCAACGAAGTATTAGTAAATTCCCCGGATGACAATGAAATTTAGAACCATATATAAATAATTTAAACAAACTCTTCCTTGAGTAAGCTCTGGATTGACGTGTGAATCTTGGTTCAGAGCGACTTAACGAGGTGCTAACGTTTTATAGAATAACGGTAATTTTCGAAACATGAGCATACATGAAGGACTAGAGCAGTGAAATTTATTTTTTTTATTATTAACAACTTCATAGAGAATTGAGGATTGCAAGGTGCTTGTACCGCGGATGAAAGAGACTGGATATGACGATGAAATAAATAATGTATTGTATTGCATAGTAATGATATTTAATAATGTTTTGTAAATATTTATATGAAAAATAAAATAAGTTGTGCTGACATTCTATATCTACTTATTTATACCCATCCCAGGAGAATCTAAGGAAAGTAAAGATCACAATCACAGCTAGAACTCACAATAAGTACAAGGCTGCGACATATTATCAGATATAAAAATACAATAAATTCATACTTAGACCCTGAGATTACGAAAGTACATTAACTTATTAATTAAAAATTTGGTTATTAACCAAGATAGAAGGAGTCACAGCAATATGTAATGTGTAATATCGGGCAAATACACTCTTTAGGTGTAAGAACTCTGTATCTTATGTAACTACTTCTAACTATCTTATCTCTAGCTTATTCTAACCTACCTGTAAATTTGTATTTTCTGCTTTTGCAGTTACTTTTTACGCCTTGTTTCAGTTTTATCAATATCTGCTTATTTATTACTTCCGAACTCTGCGAAGTGCATTTATTTGTGCTTTTAAATTCTTCGACACATCAGTCAGCCTCGTTGTATTTACTGTCGCCTGTGTTTATGTGTATCCCTAGACATAGACCCTCTTGTACGTCTGACTAATATTCTGCCTTCGTGTTTATGTCACTAAAAATGCAAGGAGTGTTAATTAGGGGAATCTTGTGTATTGACGGGCATACGTTAAATTGTTTCCGAGGACTGATTTGTTCATAGCAAGCGTTCATCTTCCCTGACTGCCTTGTTGCGCCTTTATCAATATCTTTCCTTGAGGGGTTTTGGCTTCGCGGATTTAACTGCAAAACATTAGGAGGTCGGTTTTTTTTTAACCGCCGTTTGTAGCTTGATTTAAGAGTTTGGAAATTTCAATAGTTACCTGCAGAATCCCTTTTCTTCCGTATTAAAATTGTGTCTACTTCTGAGGTTTGTTTTGTTTTCTATCTGTCAAACGTTTGGTTACTTCGTCAAGGTGAACGTTCGCTTCACACTTGCCAACCGTTTAACATGTGTGTCCCTCTCGAATTGCCGACTTTGTTAATTCTACGTACAATTGTAGGAGTGTTTCGGTTATTCTCTTTTCGTCTAAGTTATGTGTAGGAATTATATATACGTCACGATGTTGACTCCCTTTATTGTCAATTTAGTTTTGTGCCTATTATGTTTATTTGAAATCTCCCGCCTTTCGTTCTGAGATATTTCCGGGCTTGTTACTTCGGAAAGGATGCGTGTAGCTGACGCGCATTAGTGATGGAAGAAGGTTCCCGCTTTTTGACGGCACTTACATAGTCGATTCTTGTGTGAGAACATGGTGTGCAAACTGCTTACCTTCCTTTAGTAACCTTGTTACATTATCTATGTAGATATTTTCGCGGATGCGGCTCTAAATGGAATAAGCAGCAATTATCGATACCTTAGTTTTGGTTATTTATCGTGGGTTTTTATCGAAATATCGTTACCTGAAATTTACGAATGGCCACGTGCTGTTTTTTTTGAATCTAAATTTTGCACCTTTGAGTGACTTGTGAAGTCGTTTATCGCGGAATCTCCATTATCATTTTGGGGTAAGTGGTTGAAACTTTGTGTTAATTTTCGGGAATTTTATCTATGTTTCTTTCTCTTCTAATTTAATAGGATTCTTTTTGACGGGCACAAAAGCCCTCAGTAGCCATATTTCTGGTATTATCACCCCGCATTATCATCGAAGAGCGAGGTGGATTCTATCGTCGCTGCAGTAGTTGCACCTATACGTCCATCCTGTCTGTTGGGGTGGAAATTTTCATCGAGGGGGCCTCCGTCATCTTGGTTTCCGGAAGCGGCCATCCTGCGTCCATCTTGACAGCTAAGTGCAACTAGTGTTGTAATTTTCATCATAATTTAGGACTGATTTTCGACGACTCTATGCCAGAGTACAGGACTTTATCTTACCTATATTTGACCTAAGAATTTTTGAGTGGCTAAAATAACTAGTGCACCACTTAGTTGACTGCAAGGTCACGTATTAATCCTAATCAAATTACCGTTATATTTATTTTTTTGTTATCTTTATGCAAACTGGTATTGCTGTATACAGAGTGACCCGAAGAAGATATGATAAGGGCACTTATTGTTGTGTTGAATATTTTAGTTCAATAATAATTCTAGTAATGTCAATACCGTAATAATATAACCCTTTGTTGTGTTGTATATTTAATTAAATAATAATTTTTAGTAAATTCATTACCGTAGCACTATATCTCTTGGAGTGTTCTATCTTTAAATTAGTAGTAACTCTAGTATTTTCATTACCGTAGTAATAATATTTCTCTTTGGTGTGTTGAATTTTTAATCTTGAATTCGATAATAACTTTAGCACGTTTATTACCGTAAATTAAAAATTTGACTTTCACGTATGTTCTTTTTAATTTTCTGAGCTATTGGATTTAGTTGAGTCATTGTAGAAAATTTAAATACCGAAGCTCAGTTGATTCTTTTGTGCTAATACTGGATTTTCCCTTGTAACTTTCAATAGCGTCATTTAATTGAATAATAAATGTAAGCAGTTTATTTGGATTATCTCAAAATTTTGATCTTGTAATTTCATGTTTTACCTGTCACTTAATTAATTAGATTACTTTAAGTCTTATGCGCTAACTATAATCAATTTTATTTTCTTGTAAATAATTAATTTAGAACTTCGCCGTTGGTGGCGTTTATTAATAACATATGTATATTGGCCTGTAAGGCAAAGAAACGTTTCTACGCCGACCATCCTCCTGCCGAGGCGCAGAGGTTCTATTGTTTTTTTTATTTTCCAATTAACTTTTCATAACTTTATTTAAATTATATTCTAATCCATACATAATATCTGTCAACATTTTAAATATTTTTTTTTTAAAAAAAAAAAAGAACAATTTATGAATATAGCACCTTTCTTCACATCATAATTTCTTTTCTTTTAATTATTATTCCCTCAACATACCTTACTTTTATCTATTATATCTGTGACAAGCAGTTGAATAGGTGCAAACGATTATACAGGGTGATCAATAGGAAACCCGCTGGAGGGACACAGCCAGTGGAAGCTCATAGGAGGCGCAGGTAGGTTATCGTTAAGGTAACATAGTGTCCTGGTGCCCGGACAACGTCGCTCGCGTCGTTGCCGACCGACGCTCTTCTTTTAGGTGTTTTAGTTTATCTGAACCGTCACGCCGTCTGCGACAGAGTTAGCTCGGCCCTGCGTTTTCCAGATTCAATCATCTCCTATTGTGATTCTCCGATATCTTTACCTTAATATAGTCTGTTATCTTAGTGCGACGTAGTTCCGGCGTAACACAGTGACAGCTGATGTTTTTACAGCTTTATCTAATGGCAAGTTTTTTTTTCTACTATTAAATTATATTCCTATTTTAAAGCAAGTAAAAAGTTAATATTGTAGTGGCTATAATTAATATATGATCTTGAATTAAGGATTGAGTTTCATGTGATTTTTCCCAGATCATTCAATATTATTGGATGTTGTCCAACAACTGCTTCCAGATACAACAATTACTGAAATCGGTATAATTGATGAGAATATTCCCAGAGAGGCTGTAGCAAATGCTTCTGAAAATGGTGACACATCCGATAATTTGTCTTCAGTACAAGTTATGAAGTTATGAACATCTGAGAGAACTTGTATGCTTATAAATGCAGTTGAAAAATTACAAAAAGATTTGGAAGAAGGCATAAAGAAAAATGTCTGGCAAAAAATGGCAAACCTCATGAAAGATGAGACATGGATAACATTTAATCCATCTCAGTGTGACACAAAATGGGAGGGTTTAGCTAACACTACAAACTGGTAAAAAACACAATGAAACTAGTGGTAATGAACCAAAACACTGGGAATATTATGATAACGTAGATAATATTTTATTCAAGAAACCCGAAATTAACCCTATGGCAATATGTAGTAATACCAAAGGATTATGTGTTTCAGCAGGTATCTTCTTCGAAAAACTTTTAATAAGTATAATGCTCATTTATTACTTTTTAGGTAGTTCTAATAGTTCTTCCACCACCTCAATTTCTAAATCAACTAATGAAGAAACACCCGAAAAGAAGGTTAAATTTTCCATCAGTAGAAGAGACAACAGATCAAGAGAGAATGCAGTTGAAAGACGCCATAAGGAAAGATTAGAACGCCAAGATAGATTTTTGGCAAACTTTGAAAACCTTGCAGAGACCTTAGGAAATAAACATTTTGGTAGGGTAGGGTCGGGTATATCGTACTGCCTGCTAAATCGTACCACTGGCTTTTTGCTGAAGGATGATGTTAGTAGTAACACCTTTTGCACAAATTCTGAAGCTTTTACATTGGATCGCCTAAAGCAGTTTTTATTTTTACCGACAAGTTAGTTGTTTGAAAGTGATTTCAGACATACACAAATAGTCTTATAACCTACAATTTGTAACGTCCAGGCGTAAGAGTGTAATTATAAATCGGTAAGTTGAATTGTATGAATGTTTTTACAGTAAGATTTGTTAGTAAAGCCGGCATAATCTGAAACTAGTGTCAAGTTGTTTCAACTTTATTTAACTTAATGACAATAAAATAATCTCACACCGTAATAGTTCGGCAAATCGTACCAGCACATGTTCGCTAAATGGCACCTGGTACGATTGGTCGAACTAGTCAGTTAAAACACCTAAAAATTCTAATTAATTTTGTTTTGTTTTAGCACTGTATACCTATCTACCTCAGTGGGAACCTATAACTTAAAAAAAATAATGCCTTCTGATGAAAAACGAAAATATAACCAATGGTCTAAGGAAGATATGCAACTGGCCATAAAAGCTTTCAAGGAAAATAAATATGGCTTTAATGAATGCTGCAAACGCTACAATATTCCCAAACCAACGTTTCGGCGACACTTAAAATGTCTAAATAAAAGAGCAAATAACGATATACAATATTCTGGTCCTCTACCAACATTCTCACTGAATATGGAAGAAGCACATTATAAAGTTAGAAGAAAGACTCTTTGGTTAAGTATAAGTGATATTCGTCGTCTTGCTTTTCAATTAGCCAGCCGAAATAAAATTCCTAATACTTTTAATGCAGAAAAGGGTATGGCTGGCAAGGCGTGGTTCTATAATTTTATGAAACGCCATCCACATCTGTCAGTCAGACAGCCAGAGAAAGTTTCGTTAGCTAGAGCCGCAGGATTCAACAGGAAAAACGTTAACGAGTTTTTTGACATTCTTGAGAGAACTGTCGATGAATATGGCTTTACAGCGTTGACTATATATAATGTCGATGAAAGTGGATTTTCCACTGTACAAAAAAGAAACAGAAAAATAGTGGCTAAAAGAGGGAAACATTAAGTAGGAGGTATGTCCAGCGGAGAACGTGGTGTTAACGCCACAATTGTGTGTTGCGTGAATGCTGCAGGTAGTTGTGTTCCGCCTATGATAATTTACAAACGTAAGCGTATGGCCAATGAATTGAAAGTTGGTGCACCACCAGGAGCTATCGTGACCATATCTGACACAGGTTACATTAATGCAGATATTTTTATAGAGTGGCTGAAACACTTCATTACAGACGAGAATTCTACACAATGGTACGATTTACCTGACCTTACCCCAACTAGTACCTATGGATACGAATAGAAACATGAATTAATTTTTATTTTTACCAAAGACGATTTATTATTTTCGTATCAATAGTGCAAAATACCTATAATATAAGAGCTAACTAATAAAAAGTTTTTGATTAATATTTATAAAAACGACTTTTATTTTCATTGTTATACAGGTAAATTGTGTATTATATTAAGCCTTTTTTGTCTAGCATTTTCATTATTATCTGCTTCATGCTCCAACTGAATGGGATTGTTTGCCCTCTCTTCATTTAGTTCTTCTTTCAGGTCAACAAAATCATCAGCTAAATCATTGTTGAGTATACAAGCATTGTGGAGAATGCCAGTAACAACAACAAATAATGAAATCAAATCCAGCCTCTGAGTTTCCACAAATTTTAGACGTCCAAATCTTCCTTTTAATAGAGCAAAGGCATATTCAATTTTTACCCTACATTTTGATAATTCATTATTGAAGTTTCTTTGTTCGTTAGTAAGATTTCCATTATTCTTAAATCCCACCATTAAATAGGTTCTAAGCGGATAGGCCAAGTCTCCAATCAGATGTCCATTATTCCATAAGGTAATGTCTCTGTTTACAATCCTTTCATGCAAATCAGATCTGTTAAATACATTAGAATCATGCATTGAGCCAGGTTGGCCAGAATAAATATCGATAAACAATTTGTTTTCATTGCATACACCTTGTATTACAATAGAATGAAATTTCTTCCTATTATAATATGAATTTGGAAATTCTTTTCGAGCTTGAATTTTTATGTGGCTGCCATCTATACAGCCAATAATTCCTATAATAAAACAGGGATAAATAAGCACAAGATATAAATTACATGCCAACCAGGAATGTGAGAAACCTGTTCAAAAATAGCCATTGATTGCAATGATTCTTGTCTTGTAGGCCACTTTAATATTTGAAATGTTCTATTCACTTCCAAGAGCCTCTGGGAAGTTCTTCGAAGAACATCCCAGCATGTTGATTTACTTATTCCAAACCTTGACGCTACAGACCGGCAATTAAAAAATGAGTTTAGCTTGCATATCAACTGGATAATATGGCTCAGTAAATACTATTTTCAAATTACTCACCTAAAGCTTTCCAAATTTGCCAAATACCACACCGTGATCATCAACTGTTTATCCAAATCAAGTTCTTGTAGGCCTGCTGCGTACCTTATTTCACTTTGTTTTATATGCTGTTACAATTAATTTTTTAGTTTTAATCGCGTACCTTTGTTGTACGTACTTAATTTTTAACGTACTCTGTAGATATATTGTTATTTCTTTATTTGGGACAAACATTTGTTTAGATTCCATACTTTTCGAATATGTTGGGGGTTGTCGTATTTATTTGGTTTAAATCTATCCTTGTGCCATCTTGTGTGATCTAATTGAGTAGAGCGATTTCGCGATCGATCGCAGTCGTACAAGATCTGTATCATCTCATAGGGTGTTGCAGTAGCCGCTGTTTTTCTGTCATAGATGGCGCTAAATGTGCCCATAATTGATTTGATTCTTATTTCAAAACTTATGTTTTATTTTGGTTATTTGATTTGATTCTTATTTGAAAACTTATCTGTTTTATTTTGGTTATTCTAAGCATTTGTTTAGGATTCTATATTTAATTTTAATTTGTAGTTGGTTGTTTTGCTTGAGTTACCGTTGGCGAGTCAATTGATTGTCTTGATTGCTCCTATTTTAGTCCCCGTGCTCTTTAGGTAAAATGGGTTATTGGCTTGGTCGGATCGTTATGTTGCAGGGGGCGACTCACGTCAAATTTCACCTTGCTTCTAGAACAACGCTGGGTCGGCGTTTCTTCCTTCTTTTCGTTTTTGGAGCTTCGAAGATTAACATATAACGCGCAAATGTAGATGATCCACAATCAGTGCTTGAGTAGATTATCTTGGTGTATTGAATTTATCGTAGACGATTCACGAACATGTGGATGTTATAGATTTCTGCCAAGAATTATCTGGATTTTGTCGAAATCGTATCTAGACTCGTATGAGGATTTTTTTTAATTACTGATTGGAGGGTAATCATCACTGTAAGTAGCATTATCGTTTATTCAAATTGATCTTAATGTCGTTTTTTTCTGTTATCGCCTTTGTATTTTGCGGTTGGCTTTTGATACGATATGTTCGGCCATTAGTAATGGAAAGCACATGTCGATTTCCACGAGCTAATTTCGAGGCACGTGTTCCTGTCTTTGTGTAACGAGTGTGTCTATCTTTGAACCTATGGAGAAAGCTGAACAGAAGCACGTCGATGGGTAAATGTCAGCTGCTGTCTGTGAATATTTTATTGAAGAATTTGTAACCGATCCTTCCTGGTGATATTTTGTGTAGAACGTTTGAATGTGGTACTGTCCAAAGAAAACCAGGTATTTGTGCATAATTTTAATGTTTTCTGTTGGATTGCGAGTGTAGAGACACTACCGGCTAAAGTATTTAAACACAAGTCACTCGAGATCTGCCAAATTTTGGGGTAAATCAAGTATGTCGATGTGTTCGACTACTGTATGAACTGTAAATTTGTAACTTCAGCATCTGTAAGTTCATAATTGTAATTTTGTGGCATTTGAGCCTTATGTAAATCCATTTTGATTGCTTTACGTACAATTTAGAGTTAAATTAAATCTCTAGTGAATATTTTTAGTAATTTTTTGTTCGCTATTCTGTTAAATTGTTCAATTATTTTTAAATTCACGGAGCTTTGAAGTTGATTTAATTCCCACACTTATTGTAATATTGTTAATTCATTAATTAGTGTAAACTTTAATAAATTTTGAGCTGCAACGACAGCCAAATGGTAATTTAGTTAACAATTCATATCGTGTTGTGTTAGTCTAAGGTTTTACCTACGGGTATGCTGGGATATCCTAAGCTACATCTAAGATCATTTAGTTTTAAGTTGGACGATGGTCAATTTGGCGCATTATACCTGAGATACAGGATGTTTCATAGATATTAATTATTGTTAAATGGTAATTTAGCGGCCAAGTTGCCTGAAGTCTTAAGACTCAGCGATATGAGTGCATAATTAGATTTTAACCTCATTTGTCAATTTTTTTTTAAAATTCAGTTAAGGTTGTAATCTATTGTGAAATTCAAATAATGCTGGAATGATGTACCTTTAAAATTGCCTAGGTTGAGTGGCACTTAAATTGAGATTATGTACTTGTGTTATGCGCTTTGTGTTTTTGATTGTTTTTGTTTACTTTAAGTTCTTGATGTAATGTCAAGCGTGGGAATTCAAGGGTAATGGTTATCAGTGGTATTAATTTTTTTGTTTACATAATTTCCTGTTTCTTGTAACCGCTGAGTAAATTTTGGTAACTGTCATACTGATGTAATTATGATTTCATATTACCTTTATTAATGGGGGTTTGCTGAATTTTGTAAATAAATTCCTGGTTTTAAAATTTGTATGAGTGTGTTTGGCTTTCCTTTTTATTCCATCTGGGGTTTAATAATAGTCTTGTTCTGGGCCTATCTATTCAGTTGCTGGTCAGTATATTTTTAATCGGAACTGGTGCCCTTATTATATAACACCTTCACTTGTTGAGTGAACGAACCTACTCCTGCCCGACTGCTTGGCGGCAGTACTGATCATCATCTTCGACATCAACCTTGGGAAGAGTGAAAGGTAAGGCATAGTGAGGGATAAGCTGGCGGTTAAAATTGTATTAGTAGACAAGCGTCACTGTTTTAGTTATTAATAGAACGTGTGTTATCGTGGTGGCATCATACCTTCTGTCCTCTTGCATAGTTTTATATCTTTAACGCAAGAGGGTAGCAATGCGCTAATTTTGTTAGTAAAATGTCGAATGTGTCTGGTAATAGTCTAAAATTTTGTCTAAACTGGTTTGTATTGATCGTAGGCACAGTATGTTCTGCAAAATTTTCTACTTTTGGGATTTGATTTTCTTCAAGTTCATCCTCACTGTCATCAAATACAATTTCCCCGCCCTAAGTTAACAATATGCAATATAATGTTCAAATCCATGTTATATTCGTATTATGATTATAATAATTGTAGACTATCTTGCTGGCAATAAAATAATATAACAAGTCAATAGTTTCTTGTAATTTATTTATATACACATATTGCTGTGACCTCCTCTACTTTGATTAATAACCAATAGTTAAATTAATAAATTGATATACTTTAATAATCTCAGGGTCTAAATGTGAATTTCTTTGTTTTTATAACGGTTAATGTGTCGCAGCCTTTTGCTTATTGTGAGTTCTAGCTGTGATAGTGATGTTTACCTTCCTTATGTTCTCCTTTGGGATGGGTATAAATAAGTAAATATTGAATGTCAGCACAACTTATTTTATTTACAATATAAATTTACAAAAACATTGCTAGTAATTTTTTTATTATCATACAATACAATACTTTATCTTTTTCTTTGTTATGTGTTGCCTTTTTATTCATAGTACAAGCACCTTGCAAATCCTTTGTTCCTTATGAAAATTGTAAAAAAAAAACTGCACGAATTCTTCATGTATGCTTACAAATCAAAGAAATTTACTAAATTCACTTTCTTTACCCTTTTACCGATGTATCCCCATTGGATCATCTCGACCTGAGATTCTCACGTCAAAATCGAGATTTAAACAATGAAGAACTATTTGATGTTTCCCATAATATTTCAAATTATTGTTGTTCAAAAGAAAGCGTTAACGCCTCGTTGAGTCGCCCTAAGTTGAGATTCGCACGTCAACCCAAGGCTTACTCAAAGAAGAATTTATTAAATACTCAAATAATACTCAAATATTTATTGCTATCTGGGTAAAATTGTTGATACTCCGTTGAATCGCCTTAAGTTGAGATTCGCACGTCAACCCAAGGCTTACTCAAAGAAGAATTTATTAAACATTTAAATAATATTCCAAAATTTATTGCTATCTGGGTAAAATTGTTGATACTCCGTTGAATCGCCTTAAGTTGAGATTCGCACGTCAACCCAAGGCTTACTCAAAGAAGAATTTATTAAACATTTAAATAATATTCAAAAATTTATTGCTATCCGATAATTTTTACATCACACACATGAAGATTCCTTTATTTATTTATTTATAGGATTGCAAGATGAACTTTATTTAATAGTGCTTGTACTTACTTTTCTTGATCGTATATTTTTTCGAATTCTCCTTGATAATCCGGGCCTTCCATCCTACTGGAAATTTTCTTATTATGGCGGGCTTTGTATAGTCGAATAATAATGTTTCGCGCTTTTATTGTATATGGCGCGCACTTATCGTCTGAGAATACGTATTACGCGTTTTGTTCTTGCGACGTCTGGATCTTAAAGGCGTTTATGCCTTTTAGATTTTTATTTTATTTATTTCACTTGGAGCACTGTTCAATTTTTCTTTTCTTCTTGAGCCTTGAAGATCTTCGGATGGACTCCCCGTTTTAGCTGATGCATGCCCTTATATACCGTTTAACATTTGACAAACGCCTTATTTTGTTTTAAATTATTTTCGTTCAGTTTAAATTTTCATCCACTGCGCCCTCCGTGTTTGTTATGGTAACTATCGATGTCACGTGGTCATGTGACCTTTCTTCCGCCATGTTACCGTTGTTTATTATTTACATATTTTATACTTGCATATTCCATGGACATTGATTGATTTTATCTATTGGTAGGTATTCTTAAGCTGTACCATCTTATATACTGACTAATATTTTATTTATTTTTAGCCTGAAGTCTCTTGAAGTATTCTTATATGAATGAAATTATGTACTAATCGCATATTTAAATGTACATTCAACAATATCTTTTATTCTGTGAATATCAGTGAAAAATTGCATACCCAACATAATGTTTTATTTTTTTAATAGTGAACCAGGCCACAATATTTACATTCTGGATGTGTTTGTGTATAGAAACAAATAAATCATATACCTTTGTATGCATTTCCATGTCCCATACGGAAGAAAATACAATTGATCTTAGTGACTGTGAAATAAGTGGAATATATATTTATTTATGTATATAGACCTTTGTTCTAGTCATAGTGTTTATTATTATCGCAATATGCTGAATGCAGGCTTCTATTCACTGATTGTTATTGCTACTAAAGAATGTGTTACCGAATGACCTACTTTCTATTAATCACTAGTAATAATGTTTGAATCGTTACATATCCTTTTTTTAGACTGAGGTCAGTATTTAAGCATCATGTTTTGTAAGATATTTAACATAATTTTGTACTCTAATTTATTTAACATTGTTTTATTTTTATTCAATACCATTTTTATTTTTAATTGCAAGTGCTATCATTTTTATGGTTATGCAACCCATATTGCATTGATGTGTATTCTACTGCATAGTTATTAATTTGTGTACTCACTATTACGTGACAATTTAAATTGTATATATTTATATTAATTAGTGGATTATTCTGTATTTATTTGTTGAAATCTTAAATTATAATTTATATCTAACATGTAAATTTATATTTATTTAAATAAATGTAGTGGTATTTTATTTTTGTTGACCTTTTATTTGTTTGGTTTCTTTATTTATCTATTTATTTATTTAAGTGAAAAAAATACCACAGCATATCCCAAGTTAAGAAAATTGTCGATATGCCATAGTTAACTATGAATGTAATGCGCATATTGCATTTTTCTTTACTTAATGGTATTTTTAACCTTTTACTTATCTAATATTTTTACATCTAAATTTACTATATTTTTATGTGGGAACTATCCCTTTTTGTTTCTTAATATCTATTTATTCTAACTTAAGTACTATAATCCTGGGAACTATCCCTTTTTATTTTCTTAATGTCTATTTATATAACTTAAATAATATAATCCTGGGAGCTATCCCTTTTTATTTTCTTAATATCTAACTTAAATAATATAGTCCTAGGGACTATCCCTCTTTATCCTTTTAATATTCATTTATATAGCTTAAATAATATAGTTTTGGAAACTGTCCCTTCTTACTTCTTATGGGTTCATATTTTTCATCGTGTGAGTTTTATTTTTTAAACTTTACTCCCTTCATTTTTGTTTGATACCTTGATTTGAATTTTACACCTTTCATTTTCAATAGGAAAGTGGTACTTAATTTATTTAAAATGAAACACATACAAATATATAATGAATTGGAAGTATCTTCTTCGTGTGGGTTCAATATCTTTTGTGTGGCATCAATTAAGCCTACAATTGATATGCATATATAAAATCTTATTATTTTCCACATATCAGTCGAGGAATTTATCTTGAAGAAATAGTATTTTCTTATATCTTTGTTCAATGTTACCAGCCAAAAAGAATCTTTCAAAACTATCGTAGCAAACCACTGAGCATCTGTGTACTTCATTGATAATGTTTCTTTTAAATCTTCTATATTTTTCTCTTTACTACAACGACAATTGGACTGATAAAGTTCGATTCTGCTTTTTCTATTATGTTATTCTTCAGCATTTCTTTGATTTCTAATTTCACTTGCTCCTTGTATTTATTGGGAATTGGATATGTTTTCACATAGAAGGGTTTCTTTTTGGTTTACCTCGAGCTTATGCTCGTTATTTCTTGCTAAGCCAGGACTGTCGTCAAATAGTCTCTTGTGCTTATTTAAAAGATTGCTCACATGATTTTTATACTTTTCATTGCAATTTATACTTGTACCATCCCTTTTTGATGTGGAGTCCTTATTCTTTGGATGCTTCACGAGATGCGCACATTTATTGTCATATGAATTGTCAATCATTTCTTGCGTGAGTTCCTTTTCTATTTCTTCTACATATAAATTATTAATTAAAATTTCCTTTTCTGATGCTTCTTCGCTCCATGGAATCATCATATTTCTTATGTGAAAAGTCTTGTCCTTCATATCCAGTTTTGTGCTATACTGACTTAAAAAGTCCATTCCCAATATGCAATTGCAATTTAAATTATGTACTACTACAAATTCTGTTAGTAGGTTTAAATCATTAATTTTAACATTAATGCAAAAAACTTTATCAGTGGTTATCAAAGGTTTTTTTATTTGCTGTAATCAAGTTAATCTTCTTTATAGGAATATATCGTCCTTGTTTCTCTAATTTTTCATTTATGACGCTGTAGTCGAGTAGTGATAATTGTGATCCACTATCGAGTAATGCTTCTATTTTTTCCTCCCCAATTTTGATCGATATGTGTGGTAGTTCGGTGGTAATCTTCATTAGATCTTCATGTTTGTATATGTCTTGTGTTTTATTTTCTTTTGATTGGGGTGTTGTAGTTGGCTAAGGTTGGAGTGGGATAGCCATGTCCCATCGGAGGTCCCCTGTTTATCCTCCGCCGTGCTCCTTATTTATTGGGAATTTATTTTCCCAAAATCTTGAGGCGAAAATCAATAATGTTTTTGTTATGCCGAAGTATATCCTCGATGTACGTCGTTGGTGTTCTAAGTTCCCTATCTTCTTGATTACATGAACGTGTATTTATTGAGTGGCAAAGCACCACTTGACCCTCTTCGTTTAATTCCGTTGCTATTCTTATTCTTCCCTTTTCCATCAGTGCAACTTCTTCGGTGCCCCTCAGTATGTTGACTTCTTTGTGTGTCTTTATAAATTTTCCAATTTGTATAATAAGTGCCTGTCGTTTCCATGAACCTGTATATTTTTCTGCTCCTATGAGTATTTCAGATCTCTGCCATGAAGTGTATACATGTAATTTTTCGTTGTCTTCTTCTTCATATAAAAACGTATCCAAGTGTGTTCTCAAAATTTTCTTATTGGAATCTATGTACTTGGTTCTTCTCCATATATGTATTGTTGTGGAGGCTTCTTTGACTTTTGTTACTGTTTGTGCATCATTTTCATGGGTTGGCATATTCCTCGTAATTTCTTCGTTGTTCGTTGTGTTGGTGTTTATTATTTTATTTTCTAATGATTCTTCTTCGTTGTTCGTTGCGTTGATGTTTATTATTTTATTTTCTAATGATTCTCCTTCTTCAAATCGTCCTTTCGTTTTTTCCATTCTGTCATTTGTTCCGTTTATCAGTGATCTGTATGTATTCTCACATTTTCTTGCATTATCCCTTATTACTTTAGTTAAACCTGACACAGACTGTGTTATCTTGTTTTCTAAATTAGCATTTAACTGACGCATCTCTGTTCGAAAATCTTGGAATCCCTTGTCAATCTTTTGATTGATTTTATTTAGATTTTCATTATTTGCTTTGATTTCTTCTTTCAAATTTTTATTGTTTGATTTCATTTCTTCTTTCAGATTTTTATTTAATTTCTCATTGTTTTCTTCCATTTTATTTAATAGAACTTGAAGCAAATTTTCAATTTTATCTTCCGATGATTTTTCGGTTGTTCTCTTGAGAGATGTACTTCCTACGATCGGTTCTTCCAATTGATCACCTTCCAACTCGTGTTTTTCTGATTCTGAACTAGAAGTTGAACGATTGCTGCGAGAATTATCTCTGTATCTGGTAAACTGTGGTTTTGTTTCCTTATCTTCAACCTTTTCAGGTTTTTCGCCTTTATTCTTATTGCTTTCATCAGCCATTTTTTATTTTTATGTTTTTATTCTAATTCTTATTCACCCTGTCCCAATAGGAAAATATTGTGTGCTTATGACTTTATAAGGAAAGTAAATTCACACAACCTTTTATCGTTGAGTGCCAAATCAAATCTTGGCCAACGATAAGCCTACTACGTTTGGGCGCCAAAACAATGCTGTGACCTCCTCTACTTTGATTAATAACCAATAGTTAAATTAATAAATTGATATACTTTAATAATCTCAGGGTCTAAATGTGAATTTCTTTGTTTTTATAACGGTTAATGTGTCGCAGCCTTTTGTTTATTGTGAGTTCTAGCTGTGATAGTGATGTTTACCTTCCTTATGTTCTCCTTTGGGATGGGTATAAATAAGTAAATATTGAATGTCAGCACAACTTATTTTATTTACAATATAAATTTACAAAAACATTGCTAGTAATTTTTTTATTATCATACAATACAATACTTTATCTTTTTCTTTGTTATGTGTTGCCTTTTTATTCATAGTACAAGCACCTTGCAAATCCTTTGTTCCTTATGAAAATTGTAAAAAAAAAACTGCACGAATTCTTCATGTATGCTTACAAATCAAAGAAATTTACTAAATTCACTTTCTTTACCCTTTTACCGATGTATCCCCATTGGATCATCTCGACCTGAGATTCTCACGTCAAAATCGAGATTTAAACAATGAAGAACTATTTGATGTTTCCCATAATATTTCAAATTATTGTTGTTCAAAAGAAAGCGTTAACGCCTCGTTGAGTCGCCCTAAGTTGAGATTCGCACGTCAACCGAAGGCTTACTCAAAGAAGAATTTATTAAATACTCAAATAATACTCAAATATTTATTGCTATCTGGGTAAAATTGTTGATACTCCGTTGAATCGCCTTAAGTTGAGATTCGCACGTCAACCCAAGGCTTACTCAAAGAAGAATTTATTAAACATTTAAATAATATTCCAAAATTTATTGCTATCTGGGTAAAATTGTTGATACTCCGTTGAATCGCCTTAAGTTGAGATTCGCACGTCAACCCAAGGCTTACTCAAAGAAGAATTTATTAAACATTTAAATAATATTCAAAAATTTATTGCTATCCGATAATTTTTACATCACACACATGAAGATTCCTTTATTTATTTATTTATAGGATTGCAAGATGAACTTTATTTAATAGTGCTTGTACTTACTTTTCTTGATCGTATATTTTTTCGAATTCTCCTTGATAATCCGGGCCTTCCATCCTACTGGAAATTTTCTTATTATGGCGGGCTTTGTATAGTCGAATAATAATGTTTCGCGCTTTTATTGTATATGGCGCGCACTTATCGTCTGAGAATACGTATTACGCGTTTTGTTCTTGCGACGTCTGGATCTTAAAGGCGTTTATGCCTTTTAGATTTTTATTTTATTTATTTCACTTGGAGCACTGTTCAATTTTTCTTTTCTTCTTGAGCCTTGAAGATCTTCGGATAGACTCCCCGTTTTAGCTGATGCATGCCCTTATATACCGTTTAACATTTGACAAACGCCTTATTTTGTTTTAAATTATTTTCGTTCAGTTTAAATTTTCATCCACTGCGCCCTCCGTGTTTTTTATGGTAACTATCGATGTCACGTGGTCATGTGACCTTTCTTCCGCCATGTTACCGTTGTTTATTATTTACATATTTTATACTTGCATATTCCATGGACATTGATTGATTTTATCTATTGGTAGGTATTCTTAAGCTGTACCATCTTATATACTGACTAATATTTTATTTATTTTTAGCCTGAAGTCTCTTGAAGTATTTTTATATGAATGAAATTATGTACTAATCGCATATTTAAATGTACATTCAACAATATCTTTTATTCTGTGAATATCAGTGAAAAATTGCATACCCAACATAATGTTTTATTTTTTTAATAGTGAACCAGGCCACAATATTTACATTCTGGATGTGTTTGTGTATAGAAACAAATAAATCATATACCTTTGTATGCATTTCCATGTCCCATACGGAAGAAAATACAATTGATCTTAGTGACTGTGAAATAAGTGGAATATATATTTATTTATGTATATAGACCTTTGTTCTAGTCACAGTGTTTATTATTATCGCAATATGCTGAATGCAGGCTTCTATTCACTGATTGTTATTGCTACTAAAGAATGTGTTACCGAATGACCTACTTTCTATTAATCACTAGTAATAATGTTTGAATCGTTACATATCCTTTTTTTAGACTGAGGTCAGTATTTAAGCATCATGTTTTGTATGATATTTAACATAATTTTGTACTCTAATTTATTTAACATTGTTTTATTTTTATTCAATACCATTTTTATTTTTAATTGCAAGTGCTATCATTTTTATGGTTATGCAACCCATATTGCATTGATGTGTATTCTACTGCATAGTTATTAATTTGTGTACTCACTATTACGTGACAATTTAAATTGTATATATTAATATTTATATTAATTAGTGGATTATTCTGTATTTATTTGTTGAAATCTTAAATTATAATTTATATCTAACATGTAAATTTATATTTATTTAAATAAATGTAGTGGTATTTTATTTTTGTTGACCTTTTATTTGTTTGGTTTCTTTATTTATCTATTTATTTATTTAAGTGAAAAAAATACCACAGCAATATGTATCTTTGTTATTGTACATACATACATTTTTAGTGACAATAAAGTATCATTATTATTATTAATGCCTGACACATAATCATAACCTACAAAAATTTTCTTAAATCGCTGAGCTCGATCAAAAAGCTCCGAGCTGAGCGAGCTAAATTTTTTCGTTCCCCCTCTTCATTACCGAACGCTTCTGATGTGTCAAAAACAGCTCGATTTGTCATTGCCGAACAGTTTTGACGTAATTGATGAAAAAGAGTGTATTGCCGAACGCATAATGTATGTAAGTCCGTTAAGATTGAAATTTGTTACGGTTTGGAGTCGATTTTCCTTAGGAACGAAAATCTGAGTGTCGTTTTCTACGTTATATGAAAACGTGTTTTGTGGATATCGTCGATCCTGTTATTAGTTTTATTGTTATAATTTCCTCTGTTATTATTATTATTTCCTCTACCGTAGTGTCTGAAAGTGTTTGATTGTGGGCGTGTGGTGTTATTAGGTGCGTTTTATTGCATACCACTGGTGGTAAAAGTAGACGCCAGTAGAAACGGCACAATAAAACGACATTAAAGAATGACAGTTGCTGCAACTGTTAACAATACCGGGCGTTATCTGTCATGTCAGTTTTTTTTGGTTTAATTAATTATGATGATATGCTTACTTATATTTGAATAATTTCTTTAAAAAATGGAAAGAATATTAATATCATTTCCGGCAATTGATCGATTTTTACAACAGCAAAGAGTTGTTGAAGATGAATTAATGCGTGAAGAGGAAGTGTTAAACCTTCGGTTTTTGTACGAATTTGTATTGAGGTTTTTATTACTTATGTTTACTTGTGCTGTGTGTATTACAATCAACGATTGCATTTTGCAGTTCATCAAATGATGATATTGAAAAAATTAAAAATTACTATGAAGAAGTCATCCCAAGGCAAGCACCGTCCACATTTAAATCACACTTTCGTATAAGTCGTGCAACATTTGAGATGGTGTTTGATTTTATTGGTAATAGTCAATATTTTCATAAAAAAGATCAAATCCAGTTTGGGGGACGTGAGCAAATATCCCCAGAGAAAGCCTTGCTACTTACCTTTTGGGTGCTTGCAACACCAGATTCATATCGTTCAGTTGGAGAACGGTTTGGAATTGCAAAATCATCAGTGTATAATTGCATGAAAATAGTAATTGATGTTATTTTGTATGAGTTGTCACCCAAGTTTATTAAGTGGCCTGTAGTTGCAGAAAGAGATCATATTGCTGAAAGCTTTGCAAAGAACGGCATACCATACATTATAGGAGCAATTGATGGTTGTCACATCCCAATTAAGAGACCCACAGCAAATGGAGTTGATTATTTCAATAGAAAAATATTCTATTCAATGGTCCTTCAAGGAATTTGTAAACCTAATTTATTATTTATAGATTGTGATATTAGATGGCCTGGGAGTGTGCATGATGGGAGAGTTTTAAGAACATCAGATATGTATCCTATTGCTCAAGAATTGTGTGGACCCTTTCATTTTTTAATAGGCGATAGTGCCTACCCTTTGAAAAATTGGCTCATTGAACCTTTTAAAAACAATGGCCACCTATTGCCACAGCAAGTATATTTCACCAAGATGCTGTCAAAGACTAGAGTAGTAATTGAGAATGCATTTGCTTTACTCAAAGGAAGATTTCGGCGACTTAAACATTATTTACATCGAGATGATCCTCATGAAATTTGTCGTACTGTTATTGCTGCTTGTGTTTTGCACAATATTTGCTTAATAAATGGAGAAAATGAAGTTGAGCAATACATAAATGAAGGGAGAGAAATTGAACCCATAGGAATAGTTGGAGAACAAAATCAAAATGATGTTGCAGGTGTTGAACGCAGGAATCAGTTGATGCTAGATCTTTGGCAACAAGCTCATGTGTGAATTGTTATCAACATTATTTATTTTAGTATATGAAATGTAGATGTTATCTTCAATAAGTACAATAAATTTATTTTTTATATTTTATTAGGAACTATTTAAAACAAAAAATATAAAGTAAATAAGTCTATAAAATTTAACGAAAACTTAAACAATACAATTCTTCAGTCAAACTAACAGCCTTTCAAGATAAAAACTAAATTATAATTCTTGAGCTCAGCTAGCAGTCCTCGGGATGCATTTTAATGTAAAATGTATTGTCTACTTTTTTTGATATGTGATGACAGCTTCCAGGAACTGCTTAAAAAGTTCCTTATTTTCTGCATGATGTCTTTCTACAACTTCCAAACGTTTCTGTTCTTGTTCTTTCATTTCTGTTCTATGTTGTTCAAGCCATAACAACATTTTATTTCTAGGAGATGTTTTGTTTGTAATTCTTTTTTTAATAATGTTTTTTGATGAATTACTAATGGCTGTACAACTTGAGGAAGAGCTTGCATCAGAATCTGGATTTTGTTGCTGAAGTTGTAATGTTGACAAACTACTAGCGGGTACAACATTTGGTCGATCACCTATATAATCAAGCATTACATCATAGTAAGCCCATGTTCTTGTATTATTCCCAGTTACTGAAAGGTGATCTTTGATTTCTTTATATTTAGTCAATAATGTTTTCATGCGATTTTGACATTGCAACCACGTAAATGTATGATCATATTTCTTCATTTCTAGTGCAATTTTTTTATAAACATCCATTTTCTTAACACGAGGATTATCTATATCTTCTTTAAATTTTTTGCATAGATCCAGGAGTAATAAAGTTTGTGATTCATCCCAAATACTTTTAGTACTGGATGCTGCTATTTCACATGATGCTGGTAGCTGTTCTTTCTGTTCATCCCCTACAACATGTATTTCAGAATGTACGACTGACGTTGGTTCATTTGTAACTGCTTTCACTCCATTATTTTTTTCCCCTTAAAAATGAAGTAATTAATTCTTTTCAACTAAAACAAAAAACAATATTATCCAACTCACATTTCGGATCATCACATGATGATTGAAAGTCCATTTGAAAGTGTTTCCACTGTCATATACATTTTTGCTTAATGATAAAAATTTTAAATCATTGTAGTCTTTATTTGTAATTATTGAAAAATACATTTAACTTACTTTTTGGATCATACCACAGCAACTCCCCATCATCTGTTTGAATTAGATGCTGAGCATCCATGGTTTTTTCGAAAAAATAAAATTATAACTACTTTGGCAACAAGAACTATTTATAACCTCAAACTCTTAAAAAATGCGGATTTCAAGTAAATTGACATATCCCCACTTTCTCTGCTGTGTTCTGCGGCCTCGAAAGAGCGTAGAGAGCGGTAGAGAAAGTTGTCAACAGTGGACACCGGTAGCACAATAAAACGACATTTTTTCTCCATCGGCTGAGACAAATGTTACAATAAAACGCACCAATTATGTTTAAAATTGTTGTTTAATGAAAAGTTACGTTGTGAGAAAGTCTTATCATACGGGACGTGTGATTGGAAATTTTGGGAGTTACCCCGCAGACGGCGTGTATTTCCACGCTTGTGAAATACTTGCGAACTTTCTGCAAAAGTGATTTGTTCTTCAGATGCATGTTGTATCGCGGCACTTAGTTTGTCGTGATTGCGAGCTTTTACTAATGTTCTTAAATTGTTATTTCTTATCCTGTTGGCAAATGTATTTATAGTTAATTTCTCGTTTATGTCGCGCAATTTTTCTGTTAGCGTGTTGTCTCCAGCTTGTGCGATTGTTACATCTATGAACAGATCTTCTACTGTTTGCCCGAAGTCTTCGTTTGATTTCCCCCCTTGTTTCACGTTATTAAGTTGGGTTGCTAGAGCGTTAACCGATATTGTAGGAATAAAATGTTTTTTCAGGTCAGCTATGAAATCGTCGTTGCTATGATAACCCCGATTTAATCTGACTTTGGCCTTTTCCGTTAATCTAGTTTTTAGTACATATTGGGTTAAAATTTTCTTACCGTTTTCGTCTAACAGTGAGTCGTACAATTTAATCGAGTCAATCAGCAGCTTTGTGACATCTTGTTTATCGTTCATTACAGGCAACAAACTTGCACCGGTTTTTAAATCGAATTTTCCGCCATTGTTTCTATAAAGGCTCCCCCAAACCAACGCGAATTATTCGCAGCGGATTTATGACAGAATGTTCGCAGCGAAATTCGTGACGGAATTCGTAGAGAACCTCACATCAAAGCGAATCTTATTGCATCATACGCGTCATATTTTCAGCCGATATCGTAAAGGTTGCATGCTGTTGCTGCAAACGAAAAACAAACACTTATCATCCAGGAAAAATGTATACGTCATCAGATGAAGAAGAAGCACTGGTGTTGCTTGCACTTGAAGAAGACAATTTAAGGTAAAATTGTTATTATTTAGAAATAAATCAGTTGAACATATTGTGAATCTAACCTTAGGAAGAAAAGAAAATGGGTTCACGATATTAATCAAGAAAGACGACAATTTGGGGAATTTTATACATTAAAGGCTCCCTTAAACCAGCGCGGAAAAATCGCAGCACCTGCGAAAGTTCGCTCCGTTTACGATTCACATAATATTGTTTCCATTGCGGTAAATATACAAGCTCAGACACGTACGATCTTTTTCGTTTAGACTGCGAATTGTCTGCGTAAATCTTATTTCGCAATTGACTGCGTTTTTTCTCGGATTCGCAGTAGTTTCGTAGTGTATGTAAATAAGAAATGAAAATGGAAAAAATTATTGAATTAGTTCGCAAGTATCCCATACTGTACGACCTTTCTCATGAAGATTATAAGAATATCCGTAAAAAGGATAAGGTTTGGAGTAAAATAGGAGAGAAATAGGCGAAAATGGTAAGTACTTACTATTTATTGTGTTTACATGTTTGGTTAGGTTATATCAACTAGAATTAAAAATAAATAATCATAGCAATATTATATTTCGTGTATTAGGCCAAACCCAATTATTTTATTGTAAAAAAACATTCTTCATTGGCCTGAATTAAAAAAAGTGACAAATTTGTCTCGAACAGAAAATGCCAGTGTTGCTGCTCTTCTTGGGTCATTGTTCAAATGTTGACAAGCTCCAAGTTCAGGTTCTGCTGGGTCCAAAAGTTCGATAAGTCCATCATCGCATTTTTTTGTTCGTAAGAAATTATGTAAGATGCATGCAGTTTTCACAATAAGAATGGTAGTATCAACTTTTGTTTCCATTGGTCTATAAAATATACGCCATTTTTGTGCTAATATACCGAAAGCATTCTTTACCACTCTTCTCGCTCTACACAGTCTTACATTGTAATTTTCCTTGAAAACATCTGTTTTACTTTGCTTATATGGGAAGGGCCTTAACAAATATGGTTTTAGTGCAAACGCTTCATCTCCAATTATGACATGAGGAGAAGGTTCATTTTGTCCTGGGAGATTTTTTGGCTCAGGCACATTCATTAAATTTGTTTCAAATCTCCTTCCCATGTTGGAAGCTTCGAAAATTCCACCATCACTATTTTTACCGAAACCGCCAATGTCAACTGAAATAAATCTATAGTCCGGGGCAACAATAGCCATTAATACTATTGAAAACTAGTTTAAATAGCACCAATAATTAGATCCAGTTTTATTTGGACACTTGATAGTAACATGCTTTCCATCGATGTTGCCTATACAATTCGGGAATTGCCATGTAGTTCTAAAGCCTTCTTCAGATTTTCTCCATATTTCTGTAGTGGGTTCGGGTAAATATGTATGTTGTAAACGTGTACATAAAGCTGCACAAACTTGTGAAACTATGGCACTTACAGTCGTAAAGCCAACTCTAAAACTATGGCCAATTGTATAAAATGTATCTCCTGTAGCCAGATACCTAAAAAGAATTTTATTTTAGGTGAAGATATTAATAAAAATGGAGGAATCTGCGAGATACTTATGCCAAGTATATTAGAACCAACAAAACTAAAACGGGACAGGCTGCAACTAATACAAAAAAATGGATATGGGCAGATCACATGGAAGCATTCAAACCACTTTTAAATTTTGCTAAAACTACATCTAATGTCAGCGATATCTACTCACAAGAATCTACAGCAATGACAAATATGGAGCCGCCTAAAAGCCTAGAAATGGTTGAAATTTCCGATTCCGAACAAACGAATTGCACCGAAAATTTACAAGAAACACAGTCAGGTAATTCTCAAACGCCGAATACGGATTTCATTCAGGTTCAACCCTCAGTACTGACACCTACATCAAGTGCTGCTCCTAGAGGTACCCCTGGGCTTAATACTCCAGTTATACCCAAAGCAAACAGAAAACGCAACTCTGAGTCATCGACTTCTGTGAAAGATATGATAGCTTATTTTGAAAGTAAAAAAAGAAATCCTACGTATGATGCAACTGACCAACTTTTTTTGGCTCACGCATGTACGATAAAAACCTTCTCTGCCAGAAGACAAATTGAGACGAAATTGAAAATTGCGCAGGTCATCATGGAACAGGAGCTGCTTCAATTAGAGGAAAGTTCTTCAAACACCCATCAATCTAGACCTGCAAGTACAGATACTTATCCCAACATCTCTTCCGTCGAAAGTATTTCAGTTGCATCGTTAGGTTCTCCAAACGATGCTGAATGGTCCAGATAATTGGAAACGTCTAAGCACCATAACAGAACTTCTAACACCAGCTATATTACTCTAACCAACCTAGCGCACGATGTCAGAAACCAACCCTCTTCAGAAGAATCTTCAGCTTCTAACTATCTTAACTTATTTAATCCATACAATAAATAAGTACATTTACTAAATACTTATGACTGTATTTTTTTATTAATAAAATGCTTTATTTTCTTATTCACATGACTGTTTTTGTATTAAATTGATGATATTAAATAAATATCAAATTGTTGGTCGTTTTACCTCAATGTTATGGCTAATCGTTCTTCGGGTGAAACAGCTTCTCGATAATTTGTATCTGATTTTCGAATATCATTTGCTATAAGGTGTAAAAGTTCATCGAAACAATTTATTGTTATTCTAAAATAAATATAAAATCGTTTTTCGTCTTTTCGTAATTGCGGCATTAATGTATAAAATTCCCAACTTGTCGTCTTTCTTGATTAATAGCGTGAACACATTTTCTTTTCTTCCTAAGGTTAGATTCACAATATGTTCAACTGATTTATTTCTAAATAATAACAATTTTACCTTAAATTGTCTTCTTCAAGTGCAAGCAACACCAGTGCTTCTTCTTCATCTGATGACGTATACATTTTTTCCTGGATGATAAGTGTTTGTTTTTCGTTTGCAGCAACAGCATGCAACCTTTACGATATCGGCGGAAAATATGACGCGTATGATGCGATAAGATTCGCTTTGATGTGAGGTTCTCTACGAATTCCGTCACGAATTTCGCTGCGAACATTCCGTCATAAATCCGCTGCGAATAATTCGCGTTGGTTTGGGGGAGCCTTTAAAATGTGTATCCTTATCTGTAATACTTAACCTAGATCCTAAAATACTATCTATTTCATTTAAATATGTATATATGTTAGACGCACTCTTTCGTGTCGTCGATTTCTTTTTGACTGTTAACCCCTTTATTAAATAATTCCCTAAGTTTTACAATATTTGTCTTATAATTATTTAACTGCTAGTTATATCTATGTTCTTACGTCTATCTAGATTGTCTTTCCTTAAATTTCTAGTAAGTATCTGTACTGTAGTTTCCTGGATTGCTCTGGGACTGGCACTGGCTCATAATTTATCTTGGCTTCTGCTTATTTCTCTTCTTATTGTTGTGTTGACGGCCTTCTTGAATTTTTGGCTTGTGAAGGATAGTCTGGCGGCATAGCAGCGACTTACGAAGATTGTGATTACCCATTTGAGATAACCCATTTGTTTCTTCCTTCTTTGTTCGTGCTTTTATATCCTATTGTTTGGTGGTTCGTTCCATCTTCCTATTTTTATATGCCTTAAATGGACTGGCATTGGATCGCCATGTGATGAGCCTGGTCCTAACGCTTACCTCTACTCGAACGTAATCTCGATTGGTTTTCTTGAATCGGATGGAGATTGGGAATTTGTTAAGAGGATTTTAATTAAAACACATCACCGCGTTAACTAACTAAATCTATTGTATATATTCAATGTACATGTTCGGATCGAAGTAAATATATTATGTCTGAACGTTAATGGATAACAATCGTGAATCTCCTTAAAACTAACTAACACTACTATTTATAACTTATTTCTATATTAACCTACTTAAACTATTTACGTTGCCGGTGTATCGACATCGTGTATTCCCATATATAGGCATTGGAAGAAATGCTTACGCGTGCATATGTATATGCTCGGCTATAACCTTTGTCTTGAGTATTGCGTTAATGCTATTTTATTAAATTATAATAAATGTACTTAATGTACGGGGTCTAGCCAATTAGTGGGTTATTACATTATACTCATATCCATTTGAATCAACTGACTTATTACAGATTAGTGTACTTTATAACTTAACAGAACTCAAATCATATATTTTGAAAGAAATTGTTGCGCAATGTATGTTATTTTCTTATGATATAGAATCCTTACCTAAGAAATTTGTTTGTTTCCCACTGCTTCACAATTTAGATTAAGTAACGTTTTTGAAAAGTAATAGCGTATTTTTTATTTTAATGTAAATTAAGTAAGTAAGTCGTTCGTCAACGGTTATTAATTTACTCTGCAGCTATTAGATATAAATAAGTTTAATGTCAATTATACCAATTTTGTTGTATATATATTTTTAGATACTCGTTGATTTGAGTTATTTGTTGTAGAATTTATCTTGAGAAAAATGTTATAATAAGAAAGTATTTATACATTTTTAATGAAGTTATGTTAATGTTAACACCTGTTTTTTCTTACATTTTTTATGTCTGTTCGGGTTAAATGAAAAACTAAGGAAACAAAAATTTTTACTTTAATTCTTAAGGCTAATCTAATTCTTAACAGTCTCACATAATAGCATTTATAATGAGCTTTCACTGATACCTTGTAATTTTTGTGATCACTTAACAAACCATGCCCATCAGAGCTTCACTATAATGTTTAACTTGTGTGAAATTGCTTATAGTATGACATCCGTCCCTTGTTAGAGGGATGGACGTTTAATCAAACATATATGGATGTTCTTGTTGATAATTGCATGATTCGTTAATATGCTTATTTATTTCATCTATATCTTTGGTTTTATATTTTTTACATTCGGAGCACTTGTATTTGATACAAGGTATGTTTGGTAAACATACTTCAGTTGTATTACATACTAATTTATGATTATTTAAACATTCCTCACTATCTGTGACATAATTTAAACATCCTCTACAAAATAATTTCTTATGCCGATCAGAATTGATTTGTTTATTGAATAATCTGCTAAGATTTTTTATCCAGCAATAATGTGAATTTTCATAGTCTTTGAAATACAATACTCTACAAACCTATCGTATGGTTTTTTATTTTTTGTAAGTAATGGATATATTTTATTACCATGATATGTAAACACATAAACATTAATTTGATTTAGTGATTCAAACATTTTTATATCTTGTATTCTAACTGGAAATTGAATATCATCAAACAAGAGTTCGTTTTCATATCTTTTACATAGATTTACCCTTTCACCATGATTATTCTGTGGATGTAAAGCAGATAATATACTCCATTTAAAACATTGATTATCTTTATTTTTTATATTTATACAAGATTTTGTGTTCTTAATCCACTCAGGCAGTTCAATATATGAACTACCACCTAAAGGCGTAAATTTATTTATATTTATAAGTAAACTATGTACATTGTTCAATACCCAAAATGATTCTTCTTTATTTTGAAAATCTATTACCCTTTGTGTGAATATTTCCCTTTGATTTCTCCAATATTCTTCTAAATCATCACTCTCATACAACTCTACAGTTTTAAGTTGTTCTGCTTGATTTATTATATTTTTAGGATCTCTTGCATCTATATATTCCATATTCATATTAAGATTTATTTTTATATTATGATATTTCCTCAACCATCTACTAATTAATTCAATAGCTCTCTTTCCCTTAAATATTCCATATAACTATATTCATTAATTATTTTTGTGGTATTGTTATTATGTCTATATATAACTATTCTTGATTTAAAACTTGTTTCAAGTTCAAAAACATCATCCGTTATAACATGCTATGATTTATGTAAATTAAGACGTTTCCTTGTTACAATTTTTCCACATTCATCACATCTAATTGGTTGTTCATGGATAGGTATATCTTCAAATATTTGATTAGGTTGATTTATTTTAATAATATCTTTCATTTTATTTATCCAATCATCTTCTTTTGCTTTTTTAATATCTTCACTAGAATATATTGTAAATCTGGATATGTTTGGCTTATTCTTTCTATTAAAGATTCTTTATTTAAGTTATAGTATTTTGTAATTCTACATTTTGCTAATCTTTTTAATTCTTTTACAGTAATCTTTGTTACGCTCTATTTTCGTTTTTGCCGATGTCCCGTAAGATTTTAGCATTTCGCAATATATGTTACTATAATTTTATTTATTGACCGTACCTGGTACGCTAAAGTTATCTAAATTTAACGTGACTCATGTCTATTGTATGAACACACTCTCGTACTTAAAACTTGACACCTCAGAGTAAGGTTATAAATTTGCTATGCGCTTAATCATTTAGACCGCATAATTGCGTTTTTCTTAAGAGTACGAATTGGAATGGGTAAATACTGACATGATGTGTACCGTTTCTATGAACACTCTCTTTTACATAAGGCTAGATTTATCGAGAATTTAATTTTAGATTTTTACATGCATTCAGACGTTAAAATTTTCTACATTTCTGAGTTTTCTTAAGACTACGTTTTGTAATGGATAATTCCTGAGCCTGTAAAACATTTGCTTAGACTAGCCTACCTGTTTTTACCCTGTTGTTCTAATTTTGGTTGAACGCTTATTATTCCGACCGACGCTCAACCTATTACGTTTTTGAACCGACACGCCATCTTCGACGTGAGTTAGCTCGGCCCTGCGAACCTCAAACACATCCACCTCGCCACAGTGATCTCCCTATACCAGAACTTACTCAAAGTTTATCTATATTTCCGAAGCGACGTTGTTGGGAACGTAGCAAATTTGGCGCCCAACGTTTCGGCCAAGTTTTCGCCACCTTCCGTAAAGAGTTTGGCACCTAACGTTTCGGCCCAGTTTTCACCATCTTCCGAAAAATTTCTCGCTTTTTCAATTTTTCCTTGTTCTTCTTTGCCTTCAACGTGACAACGTGTCGCTATCCAACGTTTCGGTCCTGACCATCTTCAGGAACAAATTTCGTATTTTCCCATTCTAAGCCCTTTTCTCGATTTATGTGAGTGGTCGCCGTCTAAACCATTCTTATCGAACCACTTTCTCTTGCTTTGCCTATACCTTTTCCTGATTATCTTTTAGGCAAGTCTTAACGTGTTTCCTGACTTTTAATTTTCTAGTTTCGCATTTCTTCTGTCATCCGGTACAAATCATTTAAATTATCGACAGGAACTTCTCATGTCTTGTGACCATTTCAAGGTTTAGATTATCTCTGTAATTCTCTCGAATATTCCCTCTCTATACAATGGAGTTTAAAATTCTTATAGATCAACTTTCCTTTGAAGATTTGGAATATGAACTTGCTACTTTTGGTACCAACCAGAACCAGAGAGTACGCTGGAAGATGCGCAACTGTATTATTACTTTCTTCTAAGAATGATGGAACGTGCGTCATACTATGAGAAACCTGTCTACCCTTTTCCTTATGTGGAGGATGCTAAGGCAATTAAGTTAAAGTTCTCTTTCATAGAATCTCTTATCGCTCAACTTGTTAGTACGTCTACAGTTTCTGAATATCGGAGAATATCTACCGCTCTAGCTTTTATCTCGGGCCGCATTAATAATGCGCAGCCGCGAACTGAAGACGAGGAGAACGAACGTATCAGGTTTGCACTACGTACTTTTGAATTGGCAGCTAAATTTCACTCGAGAATTCGAGCTTTCGGAAACATTACACCTCATGACCTTCTTGATACCTCTTCTTATGACTTTCTTGAGGGTGTTAGAACGAGTGACGACGCAGCTAATAGGAGTGACGACGAAGCTGATATGAGTGACGATGAAGATATTGGCCATCCTTCTTCGTCAATTAATGTCATTGCCTCCCCACCTCAGATAGACTCAGTTGCCTCCACCGTTTTGAAACCTTCCGAAATCCCAATCACAACAGTGTCAGTTGTCTCTTCCGTATTGAAAACTCCCGAGCTTACCAATAATACAGATTTCGATGCCTCTTCCGACTTAGAGCTTCTTGTGCGCGCGAATAACACAGATTCCGATGTCCCTTTGAACTTGGAGCTTTTTGAACCAGCGAATGTCACAGCTCCATGTGTTTCTTTAAATTTGCATATATCTGATTTGGCAAATGGAATAAACGCTGTTGTCTCTTCAGCTTTGGAATTCTCTGTTCCGTCGAGTGAAGCGGATCCATTCATCTCGTTGGACCTAGGATCTCCTGAGGTTGGTGAAGATAACTCTTTGGACATCTATCGAGAACGTGTCTTTAAAATGAAAAATTTTCGGAATCCTTCTGTTCATTTTAGTCCGGCTATGGACTTGTTTGTGGGTCACGTTTTGGAGTGGTACCATGTTGATCGAACTTCTCCCTCCATTTGGTCTGAGTTGTCTGACGAATTGCGGAATAGATTTCAGACGATAAACTTCGACAATCGTCTGTTGAATAAATTAGATTGTCTTCTTTCTCGTTTATGATTTCGCTATGTGTTGCTTCATGCCGAATCTTCTCGCTAACTCCTTTTATTTTTGGCCTGTAGAGAGTGCCTTGGCTTGCAGCCGTAACACCAGAATTGCTTTACCGTGTACCTCGCGTGATGTAGGAGGCATCTAAAGGGGCATTTGGTCTGTAGAGAGGGCCGGAAGAATACTCCTACCGTGAGCCCTGCGTGAAGTAAAAGTCTTCTAAATGGATCCTGTTTAATATTGTTCCTTTACCACCTTAGGACAAACATAATTCCTTTATAGATTTACCAGTGTGTTTACCGACCCCATTGCACAGCATAGCTCATGCGATTCCGTGTATGCGTTTATCGTCCCGTACCTTTATCGATCCTGTGTGTTTTGGATTTATCGTTTGATCGCGGTGTGGCAGACTTGCTAGGGGTGCGCACACAAAATCTCTGTTTACCTTATCCGTTAAGATTTACCTTTTAAGCTGACTAATGATGTTTATGGCTTACTTACCGGATTTGACCTTTTCTATATTCGCGAAGGCATAAAGAGAGACGGTCCCTTTGTGTGATTGTCCTCAGCCTTCCAAGGGTCGTGTCCTGGCGACCTTTTTGCTTATTTTTACTGTCAAAATGTTATCTCCAGGAAATGCTTATGACTTGTGCCTTATGGCTTTATCGTTCGCCCTCAGCGTTTCAGTCGGGACAACGCCGGTCCAAACTTTAAACTCTTGTCTGCTAATGTCTATTTTTTGTTTGTTTGGCGACCTTGCCTTGTTTTGTTGCTTCCGGAATGTTACGTTCGTCGCGTGGTCGTGTTGTCCGTACCTTTGAGCAGTCTCGACACTTTTCTTTTTCCCTTTTTAGCATTTCGCAATATATGTTACTATAATTTTATTTATTGACCGTACCTGGTATGCTAAAGTTATCTAAATTTGACGTGACTCATGTCTATTGTATGAACACACTCTCGTACTTAAAACTTGACACCTCAGAGTAAGGTTATAAATTTGCTATGCGCTTAATCATTTAGACCGCATAATTGCGTTTTTCTTAAGAGTACGAATTAGAATGGGTAAATACTGACATGATCTGTACCGTTCCCATGAACACTCTCTTTTACATAAGGCTAGATTTATCGAGAATTTAATTTTAGATTTTTACATGCATTCAGACGTTAAAATTTTCTACATTTCTGAGTCTTCTTAAGACTACGTTTTGTAATGGATAATTCCTGAGCCTATTAAACATTTGCTTAGGCTAGCCTACCTGTTTTTACCCTGTTGTTCTAATTTTGGTTGAACGCTTATTATTTCGACCGACGCTCAACCTATTACGTTTTTGAACCGACACGCCATCTTCGACGTGAGTTAGCTCGGCCCTGCGAACCTCAAACACATCCACATCGCCACAGTGATCTTCCTATACCGGAACTTACCCAAACTTTTTCTATATTTCCGAAGCGACGTTGTTGGGAACGTAGCATCTTCAATAATAAATTTTTATTACCATCTATTAATCTTGTAAGAGTATCATTTATCTGCTCTTTTTTTATGTTATTGAATTCTTTAACAGTATATGTTTTACTTAATACTATTTCCAAATTTTTAAATGTAGGTTTAATTGTTTTAATGATGGGGTTATCATGTCTTACTTACTCTTACATTAATAGCTGCTATCAGCTGATCTTTTTTAAGTTTATGTATTTTAGTAATATTTAGATTTCTGGCAATTGTCCTAAGCTCTTTCAAATTCGCCATATATTTATTACATAAAAAATTTATTAATATTTCAAATCGGAATGAGTTAGTCGAAACATATTTGGTCTATATTATATTGAATTGCGAATAAATATATTACTGGATTTTTTTTTAAATAATAAATGTATTTGTATGAACTATAAACTATTGCAAAATCAATGGGAATTGAAAATTTATCAAGATATAGAAAAAAATCTGATTTACTTGAGTCTATCGATAAACAAAAAGAAATAATAAGAAAATCCAATGAAACCAAAATATTAGCAGATTTATTCCCCTGTGATGATGATAGATATACGAAAAATAAAAACGTCAAAATAAAATTAAATATAATATCTGTAATAAATATTTTACTGAAAGACAAATAGCATATCATAAACTTAAACATAATCCTGATTTAGATTTTAAAATAACTAATAGCGTTTCGACTGGTATGCACGGATTGCACTGAGTGCGGATTTTATGTTCGACTGGGATTGTTGTTTTGCACTTTTAAAGTTCCGTGTTTTCGTCTGAACAAGAAAACTGAAAAGGTTCGCACAGAGTGCGCACTTTTTGCCACCGGGTGTAGAAGTCGGTGTCGCTTGAGTTGAAAACAAATATGGCGGCCTTTGAAGGTTGTGATACAACACTAATTATTTGTGAAGAATTTTTATTTACATCCAGTAGTGCTACTGACGAAGAAGTAATCCCCATATGTGTGCATAAACGTAAAATTCCAAAAATCTCCAATTTCATTGATGATGTAAAGAAACTTACAGATGCTGAGGTAAATTAATCAAGAAACCAGAATTATTATAGATAGAGGTAACGTAATTTTTTTTTCTAGTTCGAGAGACATTTTAGAATGAGGAGGACTACATGTGGATATTTGATTGAAAAATTTGAGAATTCCGATTGTTATCCTAGTGATAAAACACATAGTGAAAGTGTTCCAATATCCGCAGAGAAACATTTATTATTTTTTTATGGTACCTATAGTATATATGGTATAAGAAATTTTAATTCTAATGTGTGTGTTTATATACATTTAGGTTTGCTGGAAATAAATCTTCATTACGGGATGTGTCTCAAAGATTTGATGTATCTCTTTCAAGTGGATATAAAATTGTTGAACGTATAACATCATTTTTGCTGAATATAGCACCAGAAGTGATTCGATTTCCGAAAGCTGATATTGAAAAAGAAGCTTCGTCAAATCAGTTTTCTACTGTAAGTTTTTGCATATTGCACACATATATCTCTCTATATAAAAAAATATGAATTTCTTATAGATAAGTGCATTTCCAAATGTAATAGGATGCATTGATGGCACATCCATTCAAATACGAACTCCGGCACATAAAATTAAAAGTACCTATACCAACAGGCATGATATACCCTCGTTGACATTACAGGCCATTTGCGACAATAAAAAGAAATTTTTAGATACTTTTACTGGCATACCTGGGAAAGTGGATGATAGTAGTGTGTTCTCATTATCTTTCATTAGCAAAAATATGAAAAATATCAGCAATAATGGGCATTATCATCTTCTGGGTGATGGTGGATACCCACTTAGACAATGGCTATTAGTTCCATATAAACATTATGGAAATCTGACTCCACGACAAATTAAATTTAAAGAAATGTTGTCTAAAACAAGAGTGTTGATCGAAAACGTATTTGGATTATTAAAATCGAGATTTCGACGATTGATGAATTTCGACTTCCACAATGTTAAGAAAATGTCAGATTTTATAATTGCATGTTGTGTTGTACACAATTTATGTATAGATATGGGTGATACTGTTGAATTAGCAGAAATGCAAGATAATGAAGAAACTGCTGATCAAATACTGGATGCAGAACTCCAATTAAAAAGATTGGGTGAAATAAAAAGAAATTATTATTCTGAAATGTTAGATATTTGAAGTAATAGTGTAATAAACATTTTTCAGAAATATTTATACTTTGTGTATTTATAACAATGTATTTTATATGTATATACTCTACCTACATAAATACCATAAAAAAATCCTTATTTTTTATTTTATTTATTATTTATATTTTTTTATATTTATATATATATATACAGATTGTCGTAGTTAAAAGTTAATATGCATCTTCAAATACACACACATAAACATGTACCTATGTATAAGACCGGTGGTGTGGGGAGATAGTGGGGAGATCGAGAGCGGGGACAACACATTCGTTCCGCAACTTTAGAGCGTGAACGTACATACAACGCCATACAAATGATTACTCCTGTAATGCTATCGAATGTACGAAATGGGTTTTATAATCGTTTAGGGTACTGCTTGATGCAAGAGGGACAGACATTTGAACATCTTCAACATTAAATTTTGTATAGTTCATTTAATATTTTGTTTCGTTTTAAATGTGAGAATTTTATTTAATTTTTTATAAGAATTTTATTTTAGTTACAAATTTTATAGAGTTTTGTTTCAGTTCAATGTTAATACATTATACATCAGTTACCAAAATATTATACAAAAGCCGTAAAGAGCGTAGCAATTCCTTAAAGCAAACGTCTACATACTAACTTTAAACGTTTTGCACTAAAGCCTGGGTACCCCGGTGTCCCGATATGAACTCATCTGTACTCCCCTACTATCGTACCCCTCCATTTCATGTTTGCATGCACATGTGTGCGTGTTTGTATTTCCCTATATCTACTTTTATTTCAGTCAAACGGTATATACATATATATATATATATATCAAATTGTACCCAGTCGTCGGTAATAGGAATAGGTCCTATTACCGACGACTGGGTACAATTTGAAATAAGTAGAAGGATACGACAGTTGGTTTCTATATATATATATATATATATATATATATTGTGCTGAGTAACAATATTGATGTTTGGCACTGTATATTTTTGAACAAGTTGGAAGGATTATTTAATTTTACTAATTTTTCTTTGTGACTGTTAAATTAAAATATTTAAACTAAAAAAGAACAGTTGTGTATACTTAAAATGTTATTTATTACAATAAAGATGTGTGCAGTCAATTATGAAAACAGTACTTGAAGGAGTTGTAGTGGACCAGGTTCTTGGTGGCAGTAATTTTCATTGGTATCTGAAAATGGAGATTTAAATATTATAATTTATGTAAAAATGTAGTTTGAAATCTTGTAAAACTTGTCTAATTAACAATAATGTAAAGTAAAATAATTTAATGTTGATTGTTGAAGTATGAAGGAAACAACTTGGTAAATAATTGCGCGGGTAAAGTTTGAATAAGCGGATCTGTCAAAATTGACATTTACAGAAAATTTTGATTAGCAATATTTTTTGAAGTACAAAGTCTTAGTAATTCATTATTATAAATTAATAGAGATTTAATAGAGAAGGTTTACTAAAGTTTGAAAAGCACTGAAACGTATTAATAAAGTTTTATAATACCATTTTGAACAAGAATTGTGAGAAAAGGAATTTAATTGGATGAAATTAGAAAACGGAAATATTGTCTTGGTGACGAAAAACAAACAAAAAAAATTGAAAAATATTTTTCAAAAAAGGCGCGTGTACTTTTCGGAAAATCACGATTTTATTCCGAAAAGTATATCTTAAATTCACTAAAACCGCGAAAGTTGGTGCTTAAAGTGTTCTTTTCAGCATAGAAAATATTTAATGACGGCAGAATCAAAATATATTATAAAGAAGCATAAAATTATTCAATAATTTCATAGTAATTTAATTAATTGGTATCCTGTATGAATAAAGAAGATATTATATAAGGAAAATAAATATCAAAAGATTACTTACCAAATATAAACCAAGTCCGAGCGGAATATTGGATCCATCAGTTGCACGTGAGTTCAAAGAGGGATTCCAGTTATCCAAGTCCAGTTTATTGTATAAAAACGAGAAGTTCCAACTATTTAGAATCCCTGATGTCGTTCCAGTAAATGTTAAATTAATTAGAGGATCCGATAACCCATAAATATTTCCGAAGAGGTCTAGTTTAGTGTTAAGTCGAGATAGAAGTACAGCTGCATTTAAATCCAGAAGATATCCCGCAGTTTTCGAGGACACAACAAGATACATCCTGTAAGATATAACCGAAGCAGTTCCAGATCCTGAAGGAGAACGAGGATACACCAAGAAGTCGTGCTAGGAGGGTTTTCCAGAGAGTTACCAGTTGCACAGAACGAGTCCAGGAAGATCCTGTGAGAAAAAAAGGAAAACATAATTTAAACAAACCAGAGATAGAAGAAAAATATTAACAAGAGGTTGTATAATTTTTAAATAAGGAAAAATTTGAATTTATTTAATTGTATATCGAGTAAAAGTCATAAATATTATTTAGAATTGTTGACTAGTATAAAACAAGTATAGAAATACGTTTTGTTAAAAGATTAAATCTCTATTTTCATAAAAAGATACAGAATATGCACATATATAAATGAATTGACATGACCTTGGTACTAAAACATACCTTCAACTTGTTTAAAATTTTATAGACGAAGGTTATTTATAGATAATTAAATTGCATCGTATAATGCATGCTAAATTGAAAAAGATACATTGAATTGAATTTGTACATACCTTTTGAATAAATAACATTTGCTGACATCCTTCATATAACAATAAACGTACAGGTGCGATTAGACAGGTTAACAATCTATGTACATGTCGTATAACTATTTTGGATGTATATTTTTGAATCAAGATTTTTATATTTGTTGTCATTAAATTAGTATTGTGGTGAAATTCTTCTTTTTATTTGGTAGAATAGTAACATTGTATTAGACATTTTCATTACGGACATAGAAGCTGATAAGTCAATGACCTACAAGTAAACAAAAATAAAATAGCATTATAAAGTTTATAGTGAGAGGAAAAGTATACATACCGTACTATTGTTATCCTATAAGAGGGATAATTTATTAGCAGCAATATTCTCCTCATTATAAGAATAAGTAGAACAAGATTATTAGAAACATTTAAATTGTTATTTGTATGTGGTAGTGTATAACGGCAAATACCTAAGCGACATCTTTATAAAAGTAAATGAAATGCTAGTACTGCGCGGTTAAAAATAAAAACTAGTTACATTTATAGGAAAGTCATACCATAAAGAAGTGATGAATCGTAATTAATATTTGAAAGAGTTAGGAGATTAATATTTATTTCTAAATGCATTAAATAATATTATTATTATAAAAAAAAAAGAATTAATTACATTGATTTAGAATAAAACTGAGTAGTGTTTGGGCATAGATAAAAGAAATAAAGAAACCTATTATAGCATATGAGTACATTAATTTTGGTGCAAAGATTTTAAAATATTATATACTGAGTGATACATTATCATTATCATAGATTATAACCTGAGATTAATTGAGTAAATTTGAATGACTAGGTAAGAGAGGAGATATTATTAGCAATACAAATAACAAGATTTGAGTACATTAGGGTATATTATTTATTATATGTGTTGCAAGTATATTATCCCCTCCACTAGTGCATTTTATGGCGCCCAACGTGGGGCGATTGAAATAAGACTCGCAAATAGTATTTTGATTATTTTATTAATTTTGATTAGGTGTTTGTAATTTATATTACCCTCCTTAGCTCATTTTATGACGTATCTAACGTGAAGAAATTAAAATAAGACTCGCAACAACATATTTCAAATATTTTATTAATCATAGAAATAGCGGTAACATTAGTATACATTTTACAAAGGTAATTAAATCGGCTTAAAGTATATTAAGGTATAAGAAATTGTGTATTATAATTATTTAAAATGAATACCAGATCTAAGAGTAATTTTGGATTAAATAGATCTGAATCATCTAGTGATAGTGAAGAGGAGGTAGGACAGGAGGTGAATGTATCAGAGGGAGGAGAACTTACATTACAAGTTCAGGAAGGTATTGAACAGACAGGGGAAACACAGGATAGAGGTGATAAGGTGGAAATACAAGGAGAGACTTCTAAAATAGAAATGTCGACCCCAGTAGTAGATTTTGGACCAATTTTACAAATATTAAAACAAATGAATGAAGATAATAAGAAAAATAGGGATGAGGATAAAATGGAAGCTAAGAAAATTAGAGAGGAGGATATTAAGAGAAGCGAGAAAATTAGGGATGAGGATAGAATAGAAAGTAAGAAGAATTTAGTGGAGTTGAAGGAAGAATTAAGTAATAAATTGGACAAAGCTAGGGAAGAGAATAAGAAAAATAGGGATGAGGATAAAAAAGAATTAAGAGAAAAATTGGATAAGTTGGAAAAGGCGAGCATTGATACTAGAGAAGAAACTAGAAGGAATCTGGAAGAATTAAAGAAAACATTACTGAGAGATACAGAAGAAAAGGTTAAAGAAATTACTATTGAAATGGATAGCAGGGAAGTGAAAATGCGGAAAGAAGTAGACGAAAAATTACAAATTAAGGATACGGAAGTTAAATCTATTATTAGAAATAAAGTACAAGAGGTTGAAGGTAAAGTAAAGGTAGTACAAGAAAACGTTAAACAATTAGAAAAGAACAATAGTGAGATACATAAGGAGTTAGCTAAACGCATACGAGAGGAAGTAGATCAGGTTAGCAAAGATGTTACGGACAAGACAGAAAAATTTGCGGAGAATTTAAATAAGAAGATAGAAAATACTGAGGATAAGTGTTTGAAAGATATTAGAGTATTAACAATGTCTACGAGTGTTCAGAAATCTGGAATAGAAGAGGTTTTAAAAGAGTGCGAGGTTCAGAAATTAGAGTTGAAAGAACTTTTGTTGAAATCTAAAAATATTAAAATACCACAAGCTACTTGTACACCGTCTTATCATATATTGAATAACGGTATAAGAATTGAAAATATTACTCATTTTAGCGGAGATAAAATGACGACACATCCCATGGCATATTTAACTAACATCTTAAGATACATAGAAGAGATACAGGATTTTAGGAGCCAAATGAATATTATTCGAGCGACTTTAAACAATGGTGCAGCGGATTGGTTTCAAAGGGTTGAAGACAGTTGCGATGATTTAAGTAAGTTTGTGGAATTATTTAAAAACAATTACTGGAGTGAGACGCAGCAAAGCAGAGCACATCAGAGGCTGTTAACAGGGAGATATCAGCCAGGTAAATCTTCGAGGGAAGCTTATGCACAAAGAATGTTTAATTATTGTAGATACATCTCACATTTAGACGAACAGACCATATCTCAACATTTGTTGCAACATTTTATTCCTGTTGATACACATGCAATTATTTGTCAAAATGTAACAGATATGAATGGGTTGATCAACATACTTAGACGATTAGATGATTATTCAGACGGCGTGAAATATAGGGAATTTCGACAAGTGAATGGAAGAAACGAATCTCAGAATAACCAGCAACGCTCGTCAAATATCAATGGTGCGAATAATCAATATGCACGTAACAACACATCTTTCCCACAAAATGCATATCCGAGGAATAATCAACCTGGTAACAGTCAAAATAACAATTTTGGGCAAAGACAACCTTACCAGTTTAATAGTCAACAGAATAATAATTATAATAGGAACTATAATACACAAGGGAATGGTAATAACAATTGGAATAATAATCGTGGTATCATAAATGGAGGTATTGGAAGACCAAACGCAAATAGGAATAATCCATTTATAAATCAATCTGCGAGACAAGTACCTCAGCATAATAATTACCAAGATCAAAACAATAGGTATTATGGAAACTCGAGACAGGTAAATAATATACAGACTCAAGATTGGAGAAAATCAGATAGGAGGATTACTGGAAGTCAGGTTCCAGATGAAATAGAAGTTGGTCGAATAGAAGAAAAAAAAACGCCAATTTTGGAGATGAAATTGAATCCATATCAAAATGCGATACCGGGAACATCTCATTAATAGATGATTTTGATATAAATATAGTTAGTTGTAATATAAGTAGAAGTAGTGATATAACGGGAATGGGGAATGTACAAAATAATTTAGATATGGGAAACATAATTAATAATTATGAAAGTTTACCTTTTTGCACAATTAGTATTAGAAATGTTAATTTTAAAACTTTATTGGATTCTGGTGCAGAAATCTCTCTCATAAAGGAAGATATGATAATGAAAATTCCTGAATATTCTAAATATATAATAAAAGTCAAAAATACGAATGTTATGTCCGCAAATAAGGGAAAAGTGGGATGTATAAATAAGAGGTTATGCATAGATGTCGTTTTGAATGGATATAAATTTATTATGCAATTTTACTTAATAGGGAATTTGTTTTATGATTGCATACTAGGGATAGATAATATGAGAACACTTGGGATGAATTTAGATTTTGAGGAGAACAAAATTAAGATAGGAGGGAAGGATATTTTATTAGGAAGACTGTACTGTGAAAGTGATTAACGCCACTTCCTAAATCTGAGTTATATTAAATCTTCCGAAATTATAGGTAAGACACAGTATTGGAAGTTGTATTGTGTAAGTGAGTAACGACACTTCCTAAATCTGAGTTAAGACAAATCATCCACAACAATATAATAAGACAAATCATCCACAACAATATAATAAGACAAATCATCCACAAAAATATAATAAGACAAATCATCCACAATGATATAATACGACAAATAATCAACGACAATTTAATATGACAAATAATCCACATTATTTGCATAAGTAAGAACAATATTGGAAGTTTAAACTGTAAAAGGAGAAATGACATTATTTCTCTGAATCATGCTAATTCATACCAAGGAAATTTTAGTCAGGACAGAAGATAAGAAAGGAGATCGTCTTCTGAAGGTACTTACAACACCTGCTTATCCAAGTAACATGTAGATCTCAAAATTTCAAAAGTTTTTGACAAATAGAGACCTGGAGTTTATTAGAAAATAAATAATTATATAGTAATGAAGTATTAGGAGGACATAAATACCTTGTTATAAGATAGGGGCATGACAAGATACAGATAACAAATTGATACGAAAGGGGCATATTGGAATTCGCTTTCTTTAAAATGAATAAAAGACATAATGATGAAACAGATATACATGTATACAGACAAGTTCATGTTTATCGAGAAATAATTTGAATTTATAGAGAGATTTTCAGATAAAGAATGTACATAAAGTATTCCGGTATTATATTAGATTAGTTTAGTTATAGGTCTGTTACAATTATTAGATATTAAAAAAAAAAAAAAATGATGATTAATTAAAGAAAAAAATAAGTTATATCCTCATTCCCATATTGTATATAAATTAGTAAATAATCATAAGAGAAGGTAATATAAGTAATCTGACTAGTAAATAGATTTGCCTGAGTATTTAAATGGAATGAAGTGGATAAAGAAGTTGTATAGAGGATAAATAACCTTGAGCCTTATAAAAATAAAAAGAATGTTCAGAATAAGTAAAGCACTGAAGAAAGTTAGAAAATATTTATCAAGATGTAACAAACATGTTAGGTGATGAAGAAATGGAAAAGATAGAAGTTAAGAAGAGCCTTTTAAAAATAAAATATGTTAGATGAAAGTAAATGCTTACAATAAATAGTAAATATTAAAAGTACCATAAGAATATGGAATTATTATAGAGTGTATATGTATAAAAGGGTGAAAAATACCCAAAATGATATAAAATATAGGACCAAAAGTGTCTTAAAAAAGAATTATATAGGTAACGTAAGCCTTTAAAAACGATAAGTTAAAAAAATATGGACTTTCCATAAATGAAAGTATAGGGGATGACGAAAATGTCAATTATAGGTAAAAAGGGAATTTGTTCGAATGAGAACAGTATATAATGAAAATAATATATAATTAGTAAGCATAGTGAATCATTTTACAAGAGGCAAATAAGTAACTGAGGCATAGACAGATAAAAAGAATATGTTATTCACCTATTTATGTAAAAGTTAGTACAGATAATATTTTTATAAGAAGTTTGAGTAAGGAAACACAGAAAAACATATATGCAATTAATGTTTAAAAGTTTGATGGCAATTAATAAAAATATAGATTTTTTAATAAGGTATTGGAACATTAAGAAAGATTATAATACATAGTACGATAAATAATGGAACAAAAATTTCTTATACAGGTCATAGACATCCATTTAAATAAATAAATTTATACTTTTATAATTAAAATGAAAATAAAGAAAAGCCTTATATTACTTTTGGACTTATAAGAAAGTTGAGTTTTATAGTTATGAGTGTCACAAATAATTTTGAATTTAAACACTGTTATGTACAGATAGTTATAAATAAATGTTATATGATATTACCAAATAATAGAAGATTCATTTGAAATTTGTTAAAGGATTTAGTAGATTAAAATAATTGTTTTGAGCACATTGATAAACATGTGAATTATCAGATTTTGTTTAATAAATATAAATTTTGATTCGAGTTGAAAATTTACATTTTTTAAAAGGGGCATATGTGCTGAGTAACAATATTGATGTTTGGCACTGTATATTTTTGAACAAGTTGGAAGGATTATTTAATTTTACTAATTTTTCTTTGTGACTGTTAAATTAAAATATTTAAACTAAAAAAGAACAGTTGTGTATACTTAAAATGTTATTTATTACAATAAAGATGTGTGCAGTCAATTATGAAAACAGTACTTGAAGGAGTTGTAGTGGACCAGGTTCTTGGTGGCAGTAATTTTCATTGGTATCTGAAAATGGAGATTTAAATATTATAATTTATGTAAAAATGTAGTTTGAAATCTTGTAAAACTTGTCTAATTAACAATAATGTAAAGTAAAATAATTTAATGTTGATTGTTGAAGTATGAAGGAAACAACTTGGTAAATAATTGCGCGGGTAAAGTTTGAATAAGCGGATCTGTCAAAATTGACATTTACAGAAAATTTTGATTAGCAATATTTTTTGAAGTACAAAGTCTTAGTAATTCATTATTATAAATTAATAGAGATTTAATAGAGAAGGTTTACTAAAGTTTGAAAAGCACTGAAACGTATTAATAAAGTTTTATAATACCATTTTGAACAAGAATTGTGAGAAAAGGAATTTAATTGGATGAAATTAGAAAACGGAAATATTGTCTTGGTGACGAAAAACAAACAAAAAAAATTGAAAAATATTTTTCAAAAAAGGCGCGTGTACTTTTCGGAAAATCACGATTTTATTCCGAAAAGTATATCTTAAATTCACTAAAACCGCGAAAGTTGGTGCTTAAAGTGTTCTTTTCAGCATAGAAAATATTTAATGACGGCAGAATCAAAATATATTATAAAGAAGCATAAAATTATTCAATAATTTCATAGTAATTTAATTAATTGGTATCCTGTATGAATAAAGAAGATATTATATAAGGAAAATAAATATCAAAAGATTACTTACCAAATATAAACCAAGTCCGAGCGGAATATTGGATCCATCAGTTGCACGTGAGTTCAAAGAGGGATTCCAGTTATCCAAGTCCAGTTTATTGTATAAAAACGAGAAGTTCCAACTATTTAGAATCCCTGATGTCGTTCCAGTAAATGTTAAATTAATTAGAGGATCCGATAACCCATAAATATTTCCGAAGAGGTCTAGTTTAGTGTTAAGTCGAGATAGAAGTACAGCTGCATTTAAATCCAGAAGATATCCCGCAGTTTTCGAGGACACAACAAGATACATCCTGTAAGATATAACCGAAGCAGTTCCAGATCCTGAAGGAGAACGAGGATACACCAAGAAGTCGTGCTAGGAGGGTTTTCCAGAGAGTTACCAGTTGCACAGAACGAGTCCAGGAAGATCCTGTGAGAAAAAAAGGAAAACATAATTTAAACAAACCAGAGATAGAAGAAAAATATTAACAAGAGGTTGTATAATTTTTAAATAAGGAAAAATTTGAATTTATTTAATTGTATATCGAGTAAAAGTCATAAATATTATTTAGAATTGTTGACTAGTATAAAACAAGTATAGAAATACGTTTTGTTAAAAGATTAAATCTCTATTTTCATAAAAAGATACAGAATATGCACATATATAAATGAATTGACATGACCTTGGTACTAAAACATACCTTCAACTTGTTTAAAATTTTATAGACGAAGGTTATTTATAGATAATTAAATTGCATCGTATAATGCATGCTAAATTGAAAAAGATACATTGAATTGAATTTGTACATACCTTTTGAATAAATAACATTTGCTGACATCCTTCATATAACAATAAACGTACAGGTGCGATTAGACAGGTTAACAATCTATGTACATGTCGTATAACTATTTTGGATGTATATTTTTGAATCAAGATTTTTATATTTGTTGTCATTAAATTAGTATTGTGGTGAAATTCTTCTTTTTATTTGGTAGAATAGTAACATTGTATTAGACATTTTCATTACGGACATAGAAGCTGATAAGTCAATGACCTACAAGTAAACAAAAATAAAATAGCATTATAAAGTTTATAGTGAGAGGAAAAGTATACATACCGTACTATTGTTATCCTATAAGAGGGATAATTTATTAGCAGCAATATTCTCCTCATTATAAGAATAAGTAGAACAAGATTATTAGAAACATTTAAATTGTTATTTGTATGTGGTAGTGTATAACGGCAAATACCTAAGCGACATCTTTATAAAAGTAAATGAAATGCTAGTACTGCGCGGTTAAAAATAAAAACTAGTTACATTTATAGGAAAGTCATACCATAAAGAAGTGATGAATCGTAATTAATATTTGAAAGAGTTAGGAGATTAATATTTATTTCTAAATGCATTAAATAATATTATTATTATAAAAAAAAAAGAATTAATTACATTGATTTAGAATAAAACTGAGTAGTGTTTGGGCATAGATAAAAGAAATAAAGAAACCTATTATAGCATATGAGTACATTAATTTTGGTGCAAAGATTTTAAAATATTATATACTGAGTGATACATTATCATTATCATAGATTATAACCTGAGATTAATTGAGTAAATTTGAATGACTAGGTAAGAGAGGAGATATTATTAGCAATACAAATAACAAGATTTGAGTACATTAGGGTATATTATTTATTATATGTGTTGCAAGTATATTATCCCCTCCACTAGTGCATTTTATGGCGCCCAACGTGGGGCGATTGAAATAAGACTCGCAAATAGTATTTTGATTATTTTATTAATTTTGATTAGGTGTTTGTAATTTATATTACCCTCCTTAGCTCATTTTATGACGTATCTAACGTGAAGAAATTAAAATAAGACTCGCAACAACATATTTCAAATATTTTATTAATCATAGAAATAGCGGTAACATTAGTATACATTTTACAAAGGTAATTAAATCGGCTTAAAGTATATTAAGGTATAAGAAATTGTGTATTATAATTATTTAAAATGAATACCAGATCTAAGAGTAATTTTGGATTAAATAGATCTGAATCATCTAGTGATAGTGAAGAGGAGGTAGGACAGGAGGTGAATGTATCAGAGGGAGGAGAACTTACATTACAAGTTCAGGAAGGTATTGAACAGACAGGGGAAACACAGGATAGAGGTGATAAGGTGGAAATACAAGGAGAGACTTCTAAAATAGAAATGTCGACCCCAGTAGTAGATTTTGGACCAATTTTACAAATATTAAAACAAATGAATGAAGATAATAAGAAAAATAGGGATGAGGATAAAATGGAAGCTAAGAAAATTAGAGAGGAGGATATTAAGAGAAGCGAGAAAATTAGGGATGAGGATAGAATAGAAAGTAAGAAGAATTTAGTGGAGTTGAAGGAAGAATTAAGTAATAAATTGGACAAAGCTAGGGAAGAGAATAAGAAAAATAGGGATGAGGATAAAAAAGAATTAAGAGAAAAATTGGATAAGTTGGAAAAGGCGAGCATTGATACTAGAGAAGAAACTAGAAGGAATCTGGAAGAATTAAAGAAAACATTACTGAGAGATACAGAAGAAAAGGTTAAAGAAATTACTATTGAAATGGATAGCAGGGAAGTGAAAATGCGGAAAGAAGTAGACGAAAAATTACAAATTAAGGATACGGAAGTTAAATCTATTATTAGAAATAAAGTACAAGAGGTTGAAGGTAAAGTAAAGGTAGTACAAGAAAACGTTAAACAATTAGAAAAGAACAATAGTGAGATACATAAGGAGTTAGCTAAACGCATACGAGAGGAAGTAGATCAGGTTAGCAAAGATGTTACGGACAAGACAGAAAAATTTGCGGAGAATTTAAATAAGAAGATAGAAAATACTGAGGATAAGTGTTTGAAAGATATTAGAGTATTAACAATGTCTACGAGTGTTCAGAAATCTGGAATAGAAGAGGTTTTAAAAGAGTGCGAGGTTCAGAAATTAGAGTTGAAAGAACTTTTGTTGAAATCTAAAAATATTAAAATACCACAAGCTACTTGTACACCGTCTTATCATATATTGAATAACGGTATAAGAATTGAAAATATTACTCATTTTAGCGGAGATAAAATGACGACACATCCCATGGCATATTTAACTAACATCTTAAGATACATAGAAGAGATACAGGATTTTAGGAGCCAAATGAATATTATTCGAGCGACTTTAAACAATGGTGCAGCGGATTGGTTTCAAAGGGTTGAAGACAGTTGCGATGATTTAAGTAAGTTTGTGGAATTATTTAAAAACAATTACTGGAGTGAGACGCAGCAAAGCAGAGCACATCAGAGGCTGTTAACAGGGAGATATCAGCCAGGTAAATCTTCGAGGGAAGCTTATGCACAAAGAATGTTTAATTATTGTAGATACATCTCACATTTAGACGAACAGACCATATCTCAACATTTGTTGCAACATTTTATTCCTGTTGATACACATGCAATTATTTGTCAAAATGTAACAGATATGAATGGGTTGATCAACATACTTAGACGATTAGATGATTATTCAGACGGCGTGAAATATAGGGAATTTCGACAAGTGAATGGAAGAAACGAATCTCAGAATAACCAGCAACGCTCGTCAAATATCAATGGTGCGAATAATCAATATGCACGTAACAACACATCTTTCCCACAAAATGCATATCCGAGGAATAATCAACCTGGTAACAGTCAAAATAACAATTTTGGGCAAAGACAACCTTACCAGTTTAATAGTCAACAGAATAATAATTATAATAGGAACTATAATACACAAGGGAATGGTAATAACAATTGGAATAATAATCGTGGTATCATAAATGGAGGTATTGGAAGACCAAACGCAAATAGGAATAATCCATTTATAAATCAATCTGCGAGACAAGTACCTCAGCATAATAATTACCAAGATCAAAACAATAGGTATTATGGAAACTCGAGACAGGTAAATAATATACAGACTCAAGATTGGAGAAAATCAGATAGGAGGATTACTGGAAGTCAGGTTCCAGATGAAATAGAAGTTGGTCGAATAGAAGAAAAAAAAACGCCAATTTTGGAGATGAAATTGAATCCATATCAAAATGCGATACCGGGAACATCTCATTAATAGATGATTTTGATATAAATATAGTTAGTTGTAATATAAGTAGAAGTAGTGATATAACGGGAATGGGGAATGTACAAAATAATTTAGATATGGGAAACATAATTAATAATTATGAAAGTTTACCTTTTTGCACAATTAGTATTAGAAATGTTAATTTTAAAACTTTATTGGATTCTGGTGCAGAAATCTCTCTCATAAAGGAAGATATGATAATGAAAATTCCTGAATATTCTAAATATATAATAAAAGTCAAAAATACGAATGTTATGTCCGCAAATAAGGGAAAAGTGGGATGTATAAATAAGAGGTTATGCATAGATGTCGTTTTGAATGGATATAAATTTATTATGCAATTTTACTTAATAGGGAATTTGTTTTATGATTGCATACTAGGGATAGATAATATGAGAACACTTGGGATGAATTTAGATTTTGAGGAGAACAAAATTAAGATAGGAGGGAAGGATATTTTATTAGGAAGACTGTACTGTGAAAGTGATTAACGCCACTTCCTAAATCTGAGTTATATTAAATCTTCCGAAATTATAGGTAAGACACAGTATTGGAAGTTGTATTGTGTAAGTGAGTAACGACACTTCCTAAATCTGAGTTAAGACAAATCATCCACAACAATATAATAAGACAAATCATCCACAACAATATAATAAGACAAATCATCCACAAAAATATAATAAGACAAATCATCCACAATGATATAATACGACAAATAATCAACGACAATTTAATATGACAAATAATCCACATTATTTGCATAAGTAAGAACAATATTGGAAGTTTAAACTGTAAAAGGAGAAATGACATTATTTCTCTGAATCATGCTAATTCATACCAAGGAAATTTTAGTCAGGACAGAAGATAAGAAAGGAGATCGTCTTCTGAAGGTACTTACAACACCTGCTTATCCAAGTAACATGTAGATCTCAAAATTTCAAAAGTTTTTGACAAATAGAGACCTGGAGTTTATTAGAAAATAAATAATTATATAGTAATGAAGTATTAGGAGGACATAAATACCTTGTTATAAGATAGGGGCATGACAAGATACAGATAACAAATTGATACGAAAGGGGCATATTGGAATTCGCTTTCTTTAAAATGAATAAAAGACATAATGATGAAACAGATATACATGTATACAGACAAGTTCATGTTTATCGAGAAATAATTTGAATTTATAGAGAGATTTTCAGATAAAGAATGTACATAAAGTATTCCGGTATTATATTAGATTAGTTTAGTTATAGGTCTGTTACAATTATTAGATATTAAAAAAAAAAAAAAATGATGATTAATTAAAGAAAAAAATAAGTTATATCCTCATTCCCATATTGTATATAAATTAGTAAATAATCATAAGAGAAGGTAATATAAGTAATCTGACTAGTAAATAGATTTGCCTGAGTATTTAAATGGAATGAAGTGGATAAAGAAGTTGTATAGAGGATAAATAACCTTGAGCCTTATAAAAATAAAAAGAATGTTCAGAATAAGTAAAGCACTGAAGAAAGTTAGAAAATATTTATCAAGATGTAACAAACATGTTAGGTGATGAAGAAATGGAAAAGATAGAAGTTAAGAAGAGCCTTTTAAAAATAAAATATGTTAGATGAAAGTAAATGCTTACAATAAATAGTAAATATTAAAAGTACCATAAGAATATGGAATTATTATAGAGTGTATATGTATAAAAGGGTGAAAAATACCCAAAATGATATAAAATATAGGACCAAAAGTGTCTTAAAAAAGAATTATATAGGTAACGTAAGCCTTTAAAAACGATAAGTTAAAAAAATATGGACTTTCCATAAATGAAAGTATAGGGGATGACGAAAATGTCAATTATAGGTAAAAAGGGAATTTGTTCGAATGAGAACAGTATATAATGAAAATAATATATAATTAGTAAGCATAGTGAATCATTTTACAAGAGGCAAATAAGTAACTGAGGCATAGACAGATAAAAAGAATATGTTATTCACCTATTTATGTAAAAGTTAGTACAGATAATATTTTTATAAGAAGTTTGAGTAAGGAAACACAGAAAAACATATATGCAATTAATGTTTAAAAGTTTGATGGCAATTAATAAAAATATAGATTTTTTAATAAGGTATTGGAACATTAAGAAAGATTATAATACATAGTACGATAAATAATGGAACAAAAATTTCTTATACAGGTCATAGACATCCATTTAAATAAATAAATTTATACTTTTATAATTAAAATGAAAATAAAGAAAAGCCTTATATTACTTTTGGACTTATAAGAAAGTTGAGTTTTATAGTTATGAGTGTCACAAATAATTTTGAATTTAAACACTGTTATGTACAGATAGTTATAAATAAATGTTATATGATATTACCAAATAATAGAAGATTCATTTGAAATTTGTTAAAGGATTTAGTAGATTAAAATAATTGTTTTGAGCACATTGATAAACATGTGAATTATCAGATTTTGTTTAATAAATATAAATTTTGATTCGAGTTGAAAATTTACATTTTTTAAAAGGGGCATATGTGCTGAGTAACAATATTGATGTTTGGCACTGTATATTTTTGAACAAGTTGGAAGGATTATTTAATTTTACTAATTTTTCTTTGTGACTGTTAAATTAAAATATTTAAACTAAAAAAGAACAGTTGTGTATACTTAAAATGTTATTTATTACAATAAAGATGTGTGCAGTCAATTATGAAAACAGTACTTGAAGGAGTTGTAGTGGACCAGGTTCTTGGTGGCAGTAATTTTCATTGGTATCTGAAAATAGAGATTTAAATATTATAATTTATGTAAAAATGTAGTTTGAAATCTTGTAAAACTTGTCTAATTAACAATAATGTAAAGTAAAATAATTTAATGTTGATTGTTGAAGTATGAAGGAAACAACTTGGTAAATAATTGCGCGGGTAAAGTTTGAATAAGCGGATCTGTCAAAATTGACATTTACAGAAAATTTTGATTAGCAATATTTTTTGAAGTACAAAGTCTTAGTAATTCATTATTATAAATTAATAGAGATTTAATAGAGAAGGTTTACTAAAGTTTGAAAAGCACTGAAACGTATTAATAAAGTTTTATAATACCATTTTGAACAAGAATTGTGAGAAAAGGAATTTAATTGGATGAAATTAGAAAACGGAAATATTGTCTTGGTGACGAAAAACAAACAAAAAAAATTGAAAAATATTTTTCAAAAAAGGCGCGTGTACTTTTCGGAAAATCACGATTTTATTCCGAAAAGTATATCTTAAATTCACTAAAACCGCGAAAGTTGGTGCTTAAAGTGTTCTTTTCAGCATAGAAAATATTTAATGACGGCAGAATCAAAATATATTATAAAGAAGCATAAAATTATTCAATAATTTCATAGTAATTTAATTAATTGGTATCCTGTATGAATAAAGAAGATATTATATAAGGAAAATAAATATCAAAAGATTACTTACCAAATATAAACCAAGTCCGAGCGGAATATTGGATCCATCAGTTGCACGTGAGTTCAAAGAGGGATTCCAGTTATCCAAGTCCAGTTTATTGTATAAAAACGAGAAGTTCCAACTATTTAGAATCCCTGATGTCGTTCCAGTAAATGTTAAATTAATTAGAGGATCCGATAACCCATAAATATTTCCGAAGAGGTCTAGTTTAGTGTTAAGTCGAGATAGAAGTACAGCTGCATTTAAATCCAGAAGATATCCCGCAGTTTTCGAGGACACAACAAGATACATCCTGTAAGATATAACCGAAGCAGTTCCAGATCCTGAAGGAGAACGAGGATACACCAAGAAGTCGTGCTAGGAGGGTTTTCCAGAGAGTTACCAGTTGCACAGAACGAGTCCAGGAAGATCCTGTGAGAAAAAAAGGAAAACATAATTTAAACAAACCAGAGATAGAAGAAAAATATTAACAAGAGGTTGTATAATTTTTAAATAAGGAAAAATTTGAATTTATTTAATTGTATATCGAGTAAAAGTCATAAATATTATTTAGAATTGTTGACTAGTATAAAACAAGTATAGAAATACGTTTTGTTAAAAGATTAAATCTCTATTTTCATAAAAAGATACAGAATATGCACATATATAAATGAATTGACATGACCTTGGTACTAAAACATACCTTCAACTTGTTTAAAATTTTATAGACGAAGGTTATTTATAGATAATTAAATTGCATCGTATAATGCATGCTAAATTGAAAAAGATACATTGAATTGAATTTGTACATACCTTTTGAATAAATAACATTTGCTGACATCCTTCATATAACAATAAACGTACAGGTGCGATTAGACAGGTTAACAATCTATGTACATGTCGTATAACTATTTTGGATGTATATTTTTGAATCAAGATTTTTATATTTGTTGTCATTAAATTAGTATTGTGGTGAAATTCTTCTTTTTATTTGGTAGAATAGTAACATTGTATTAGACATTTTCATTACGGACATAGAAGCTGATAAGTCAATGACCTACAAGTAAACAAAAATAAAATAGCATTATAAAGTTTATAGTGAGAGGAAAAGTATACATACCGTACTATTGTTATCCTATAAGAGGGATAATTTATTAGCAGCAATATTCTCCTCATTATAAGAATAAGTAGAACAAGATTATTAGAAACATTTAAATTGTTATTTGTATGTGGTAGTGTATAACGGCAAATACCTAAGCGACATCTTTATAAAAGTAAATGAAATGCTAGTACTGCGCGGTTAAAAATAAAAACTAGTTACATTTATAGGAAAGTCATACCATAAAGATGTGATGAATCGTAATTAATATTTGAAAGAGTTAGGAGATTAATATTTATTTCTAAATGCATTAAATAATATTATTATTATAAAAAAAAAAGAATTAATTACATTGATTTAGAATAAAACTGAGTAGTGTTTGGGCATAGATAAAAGAAATAAAGAAACCTATTATAGCATATGAGTACATTAATTTTGGTGCAAAGATTTTAAAATATTATATACTGAGTGATACATTATCATTATCATAGATTATAACCTGAGATTAATTGAGTAAATTTGAATGACTAGGTAAGAGAGGAGATATTATTAGCAATACAAATAACAAGATTTGAGTACATTAGGGTATATTATTTATTATATGTGTTGCAAGTATATTATCCCCTCCACTAGTGCAATATATATATATATATATATATATATATATATATATATATATATATATATTAAATGTAATATAACTAAATTTTCATTTTAACTAATGTAAAAACTCAAAAGAACATTCAAGAAATAGTAATACTATTGAAAAAAAAATGTTCTAAGTAAAAAATTCAAGCCTATTTTATTGTGCATCACGGGAAGTTTTTGATTCTTGAATCACATTAATTAATTTTCCATGGTACGAATTTTTTCTATATGACGTCTTTCCCTGGCTTCCTCTTTTTATTTAAGGAAATTTAGTAATTCATTTTCTTGGGTTAGTGCTCTTTTCCGAGTTTTTCCTTTATTTGGTGGTGTTTTTTTGCTAATTACTTCACAGTGGACAGCATCCATCCGTACTTCAGGTTCAATTGAGTCGTCCAATGCTGCAATTGCAGAAAGTTCATGGGCAAATGGAATTTCCATTCTACTGCTTCCAGACGTACAATTATTTTCTACAGCTACTTTTTTTCTTTTTAATATTGTTTTATATCTGTTTTCGCACTGTATGGGTGTTCTCATTACATGAAATTTAGCATGAATATTATTTGCAACTTGAATCCACAAATCTTTTTTACGTTTAAATCGTTTCATTGGACCTACCATTTTTAAATATTCTTCATATTTTTCGAATAAGTACTTACTACTTCCATCATCCCACTGTATACCTGTTAAGAGGACTCCGTACGGTCAAAATAACGTCGATTTTATGGAATACTGGATTTGCTGTACAGGCGTTATTGTACAACGTTTATCAATAATTTTTTTTATTTGAAAGTATAGGTTCGCTTCTACAAATCGGTCGTACGAAATTGTAAAAGATAATCAATTTTGAACGTTAAAAAAAATCGTGAATGTGCGAAAAATACACATAATTGAAATTCATGAAACCCGATTCTAGGTAAACTTACATAAAAAAGAATACGGCGGAATCGTAGTGTAACTCTTGAACAAAATTCGTATTAAATTTCATAATCTTAAGACAAACGATATAATTACTACATTAAATCCCGTAATACCCTGCAAACAAATTTCTTAATAGTTTAGATGGCACTGTTTAGCCCTTCCACCACACCAACTTCCCCGCCGCTCGAGAATTGACGATGTTCGTACACGATATTTTACGAGTAAAGTTCGTCAAAGATGCAAACAAATAAATACGGAGATACAGTGGTTTTTTTTGTCTACTTTTTTGCAAGCGGAGTGCTTAGTACCTCAATCGGTTTGTTTCACTTTGTTTTTTAAAATATTTAAAGAATTATTTTTTCATATTATTAAAAAAAATTAAAGACATAATCTGACTTATTTCCGTTTGGGAACACAGTCACAATAGACTCTTAGTGTTGGTGGTATAAGTGCATGATAATTGCAATAAATATATAATCAATGGGAAAAAGAGAAAATAAAGTAGGACAGAGAATGTCATCTACTAAAAAGAATCGTGGAAATGTGAACAGCTTAGTCAATGCCAGAAAAACAGTTATTCCAAAGTTTGCTAGAAGTCTACTTGATGAATGCCTGCAAAAAGTTTTCGATATTTCGGTAATATATTCAATTTGAAACTGCTCTTTCTTCCAAATATATACATAGTACCTGCAGAATATGCATATACAAAATAGCTTTTGTCATTTTAAAATATCAACTAAATTAATAATTTTGTAAGTTCTTTGTTACTAAAACGACGTTTTATCGGTGATAAAAAATTGTTTCTTTTGCTTTTAATGACATAGTTTTTTTTTTTTCATATTCAGCGTACATAAAAACAATAAGAGTTTGTAGTAAAATAATGTATTCCGCGTCTATTTCATTTTTATATAATTTATTGTACAGTAGAGTTTCGATAATGCGTATAACTCGAGGACACAGTAAAATACATTTGGCTATTTTTTTAAATATAGATTCCATATTGCTTAATTACTGTGAAACCTCTCATTGCGAATACTTCTCAAATGCGGAAATCTTCTTGTACGGAAAGTTTTTTGTTACTCTTCATCTACTGTGTACTGAGTTTGTTAGGATTTCTGTAGTATTATATCTAACCTTATATGTTATTGTATTAGTATGAGGACAGAAACATCTCCTTTGTTCAACACGAGATTCAACCGAATAGCGAAATTTTCAATAATAATGATGCTGTTGTCGATGATATAGCGGAGACTTCAATTCTGGTAAACCTTTTTAATAAATCCAATCTTTACAACTATCTGACCGAAATTTCAGGATGTAGTTAATCCGTCAACAAGCGGAAGTTGCAATAAATTGTCAGATGCATTTCAAATTAATGGAAGAAGAATAGTTGATTTCGAATTCTTCTTTGAGCAGCTTAAGCTTTTGAACGTGCATCCTCCACATTTTCGTTGTTCTATCAATAATTTAGCTATTGTGAAGGAAACTACTGAAGGGTTGATATCTACTTTCCATTTGCAATGTAATATGTGCAACATGGTACTTAAATTGCCGACTAGTCAGAACAAAACCCTGAATACGGATTCTGTGGAAGGTGTCATGAGTATCGGGGCAGGATTTTCCAACGCAGAAGAACTATTCTCTGTTATGAATATTCCATATATGTCTGATAAACTATATTCAATATGCCACAATAAGGTATGTGACGGATGGGAGGCCACTGCCACTACACTGATGAGAGAAGCGGCAGTCGCTGAGGCCCAATATGCTTTATCTATTGGGCAGGTTGATCAAGACGGTACGCCTCTAATTACTGTTGTTGCAGATGGTTGTTGGTCTAAAAGATCATACAGATCAAATTACAACGCCCTATCAGGAGCAGCTGCAATAGTTGGCCAACATACAGGCAAAGTCCTTTTCGTATCTATCAAAAATAAATTTTGTTCAATTTGTAACAGATTTAGCGATTCAACAGTACCAGATCGTGTCTGCTACAAAAATTATGATGGCAGTTCCGCAGGTATGGAAGCTCAAAGTGTTTCGGAAGGTTTCAAACTAAGTGAAAGTATGTACGGTATTCGTTATTGGAAAATGATAGCTGATGGGGACAGTAACACTTACAAAAAAATATTAGAAAGTCGTCCTTACAAGACACTAACAGTGGAAAAAATAGAATGTCGCAATCATTTGTTGAGGAACTATTGCAACAAATTGAAGTCTATCACAACAGATAAACATTATAACATCAAAATGCGAAAAATCCTAGGTAATTATCATGAAATTCTCATTTTTATGTATGTTATCCTTAAAATTATTTCAAGTCAAAATATCATGCGATTGCGAACTGCGGTAGTCTCTGCTTTCGGTTTTAGAAAAAAAGATGAAGATAAAAACTCTCCAAAATTATTAAAACAAGATATCGATAACAGTCTGTATCACGTATTTGGATCACATACGAATTGTGAAAAATATTTTTGTAAAAGAAGCTCCGAGGACAAAAATCATGTTCCAGAGCTAAAACGTAACTCCCAGTTATTTCATCGTTTAAATGACATTGTGTCTTATATTTCTAATCACAGCCGAAGCTTGTTAGAAGACGTAGATAGTAACGTTGTCGAGCAATTTAATTCGATTATTGCTAAATTTGTAGGTGGGAAAAGAATAAATTTTTCTCAAAGACGTTCTTACGCGGCAAGGTGCAAAGCTGCTGTGGTTTTATTCAATTCTAAACGACCACATTACGAGTTACATAAAACCATGTACGCGAAAAGTCCAGGAAAAATAGTGAAACGAATGGAAGAAAGAAGAGCTGTAAGAAGGTGCAGACTACAACAAAAAAGAATAACTTCAAAGAGAAACATGGGCAAGGCAGAAAAATTGAAACATCGAAGGAAATATAATCCAGCTGACGAAAATTATGGGGATGATTGCTCCAAAACTGATTTAGATCCTAATCTGTTTGAAATGGAGAAAACCAAATATTTAAAAAATTTAGAAAGATCCGATGAAGAGCGAGCTCATTTAGAACGAGAACAGTTCTGCAATCTGAGAGGGGTTTTTGGTGAGAAGAACGAAGAAAATTGTTAACAGCTTCCTCGTTTCATTCGGTCTGTACTAGACAGAAGACAACTTCCTGTGGACCTTTAGTAAAAAGGCTTCTTTACTCCTCAGCCTCTTTAAATGTGGCATCAATCAATCACGGTAAGAAGTTCGAAAAACAAGCACTTTCTCAATTGGAGAAGCAGGAAAATCTTGTTATTAAAGAATGCGGTCTTTTTGTTGACAAGGATTTTCAATTTCTTGGTAAGTGTTTTGTTAAAAATCAAAATCGTGAAACGAAATGTTCGTGAAATAAGAAAATGTCCCATGTAATTAAGATGTGATGTCCCATTAATTTTTAGGAGCTACACCAGATGGTCTTGTGGGTGATGACCTTATAGTAGAAGTGAAGTGTCCTTCCTCAGCTTACAATATGAGCGCAGATCAAGCGATACTTGCGAAGAAAATTAAATTTTGGAGTATCAAAAATGGGCATATCGAGATAAATATTAATGATAAGTGGTATTATCAGATTCAAGGCCAACTCCATATAACTGGAAGAAAGGCCTGTATCTTTGGAGTATGGACTGGTCATGATGTGGAATGAAAGTAGAGTATGTCTTGAAGAGAAACGACTTTTGGCATTCTAAAATGCAACCAAAATTATGTAATTTTTACTTAGACTGTATTTTACCAGAGTTAGTGGATCCAAGGTACACTCGCAATTTACCAGTAAGAGAACCGATATATATAACAGTGTAACGAAGTCCCTTCATTAAATGAATAAAATGTCCTTTATTTTAATTACACATTTAATTTGACTTGCGACTTTCAAATTAAATATGTTTGATATTTTATTCAGCCGGCTATGAGTTATTGTTTTACATAATGTATATATATCTTGATAATTAATATGCTATTTCATCTACCAAAGGCTATTAAATTCTCCGTTGTACGCGATCGGAAAATATCCGGAATCGTCACGATTATTTTTCGCGCGGTTCGACGTCACGTCTACGTATGAGATTCCCACTCTTGCGTACTTGTTTTTTATCATAGACCGACCATATAAAAGAGCCAGCAACGACCGAGGATTAGAGAGATTCCTGCCCGCCTTTATCCTATACAGACCGACCTGACCGACTTGTCGTGGCCGTTCTGATATCCGTACATCCTAATTGATCCAAACCTATTTTGTCGTGGATTACTTAGGGCCTGTCAACCGATTCTGCTTAGACCTATTGTCGTAGGCAGAAGAGGAATTACCTGTAGAGTCTTAATTGGTACAGACCCAATTTGTCGTGCACTAATTAAGATATTACGAACCGCCTGTAAAGTCTTAATTGGTACAGACCTTATTTGTCGTGCACTAATTAAGATATCCCGCATCACCTGTAAAATCTTAAATAGTACAGACCTACTTGTCGTGCACTAAATAAGGTTTTCTGCGTGAACTAATATCCGATGTAATATTTAATAGTTCGATTTCTTTCACAGATCCGCGAGCCGACATAAAAGATATTTTCTTACTCACAAAATACTTAAACGCCAAAAAAAGACATGAACCTCGTGTCGTCGTAAAATAAAATTCATTTATCTCTGCTTAGAATGTCTGTAAATCTCGCGATAATCATTTTACAATCACTATCATAAGACGGGATATGTGTTAGGAAATAATTTCAAAGTTACCTAAGATGAAATAGGATATTATTCGCGTAATGAAACCTATCGTATTATTTATTAAAATATAAGGTTAGGATCTCCGATGAATAGAATAATTTAAAATGATAGTAATGAATTATTTGTTCTTGTATATTTTATTTTGCCGAATGCAAACTTACTTTAATTGTTTTTTTTCTCAATGACAAAGACATAATTGTATATAAATTGTTTGTAAACTTGTATGTAAATTGTATATAAACTGTATCTGTATCTGACTTGTTGACAATAAACACAATTAGTTTGAAATCATCCGTTGCTGACATATCAATATTTTATCTTTCGTTCATCGACCATAAGATACCTGTTTTGGCATTGTTATAATTGTATTATGATAAAGATAAGACAAACCACTATGCCGTATCGAGCAATTAGATTCACAAATAAAATTCACATTTCATTCATTAGCACGGGTCTTCATTATATTTACATTTGACACATACCGATCGCTTGTATAGATATTCCGCTTACCGACATTAATAAGAAGAGTTGCAGCGAAGCAAGATGTGAGCATAGGCAACCAAAGGTGCGTCCGCCTATGAATGGAAAACTGCTAACAGTTAAATTTTTGAATCTAAAATAAATATTTTTCTTGTCATGTGGTAGTTCCGATTAATAAAAGCCGTAAATAATTTAACAGTAATTATTTATAAATAAACTACTACATGATAACAGATGCTCAACAGAATCAAAAACGTAAGAAGGAAATAGCAGATTCTTCGCAGAAAAGAAAATTTGCACGAAGAAAATTATTTGCAAATTAAATGTTGTCTTCCGCCGTTCGTGCCATTTTGTTCATATTTCGAGGTTATTAATATTAGCATTATTATTATTTGGTTGATGTATCAAAATTGACATTACTGATATTTTTTCTTTTTCAAAAATGTTTTTTATAATTTTTTCTGAAATTTACTTTTGAGTAGATTTGTATTTTTTAGAAATTTGTTAAAATTACTAGTTGGCCAAATATTGGTGAAATTTGATTGATCTAATCAGCTCTTACGAGGAAGATTTTACTAGTAAATACGATTTACATCACTAAACCTCCATATACTACGCATAAGAATGGAAAAAGTTTGTATATAATATACGGGAAGAGAGAAAGAACGTGTGCTAAATGAAATATCGTTACTTTATATTTTGGACACCAAAAGGCCTTACTCTTTGAAACAAATTTCCGGGATGAGCAATTTTTAAAAGAGAACATGCAGAAAGTTTTACACGAAATTTCAAAATTCGAGCGGGAAGTAACAAACACTACTCTTATCGAATAGTAGTTCTTTGCAAAAATTCGCAAATCAAGCATTCTATACAGTATAAAAGTATTTAGACCTACATTTCGGGTATTTTGTGTATATCAAATTTTTCAAAATTCCAACATAACAGTTTTACTGTGAGGTTTATTTGGAACAACTTTTGTCTAAAAAATTCGGAAAGCGTATATGTATAACAAAATCGTGTGGTGTCCGCACCTCATTTACATGTATATAAATATATATGTAATCCACTTGCTTTGTACATGGTATCCGTATATGTAATTAAGTAGGTTCTTGTAATAATCTAATATATCTAATTAATATTAATAGTCTATTTAATTTTACCTGTGTATAGTATATAAACAATATGTATGATAATGTAATGATGTATGATAGCATTTGCTAAATAAACTTATATTATTATTTATCATATTTTGTTTATTTACAATATTATATTTGTATTATTAATCCATATTACACTGAAAACGTTTTTTTAACACGTACTGTACTAATTTTGATTTAATTCCATTGTTTCTACGGTAACATTCAAATGTAAATGATTTTTCAAGATGCAGCATTACCGCCTTAAAAATACGAACATAAAAAGTTATAAGAGCGCAAACAGAGATTTATTTCACTTACGACCACGGTACATACATATGTCACACATATGGACAATCTGAGCTCGCCACTATTCCCCTACATTCTCTAGCTTGTAAAATTTGTGGTTGGGGTAGCTTTACGCAAGTTTGTCTAAATCTCAAGGCCGCCGGTCGTACGGAATCCTATTAATGATTCACATGATTTTCAATTTAAATACATGTTCTTAGGATACTTACATTCTTTTTCGTTATTTTCTAACCCATTATTTTCACATTTCGTTTCATCACAGGTATCATTGTATTCCTTATTGATACGTTCGTAAATTGTGTGGATTGAATTACTTGTAAATTCGCAACAACCGCATTTATATGCTGGATGTTTGTTGTAATCCATGTTATTTATACGATAAAATAACCTCACTTTGTCAACTTCAGCACGATTCGTATTCGTCTAGAAAAGCGCACTATTTGCATTTATATTTCCCGAACTGCTTATCTGTCAAAACTCAGTGCGCATTCGGTGCGCACTAAAGTTTCCAGCCGAAAACACTATCATATTGAAGCTAAAGGTAAATCAATTTCTTACTTTCATTTAAATAATGAATATACTGAAACTCCCGATTATTTAGAGATTATATTTGATAAAATGAAAAATATATTTACATATTTACTAACATTTAATAAATCGTTAGATTTTGAAATGCAAATAGAATGTCAGGATGATGAAGTATATGATGTAGTTTATTTTGATACAATTAGCCCAATATTTATTTTCACGGAAAAGGGAATAAAAATATTGTATTATACTATTGATATAATAATATTATAACTCATGTAAAATTAAATATTTATAAATCAAGAATTATTTGAATTATTATATGATCATACAAATATTACAATTGGAGAAGGAATAATATCTTATTACATATTTCCATTCCTAAAAACTATAAAATTTGATTTATCAAAATTACCTGACTTTGTTCAAAAAATTATATTTTTGATCACTTAATTGATACTATTAATATGTTGAAGACTTGTGAAAATATTAAATATAATTAAATAAAAACACCTTTTTCAAAAAATAATAGTTTATTAAAAACTATATGTACATTTCATGTGCACTGCACACATCATCAGTAGTAAAATAACACTATTTTACTACTGATGATGTGTGCAGTGCACATGAAATGTACATATAGTTTTTAATAAACTATTTTACTACTGATGATGTGTGCAGTGCACATGAAATGTACATATAGTTTTTAATAAACTATTATTTTGTGTTTAACGATGTAATGTTTTTGCTTCGCGGCAGACATGTTGACAGATTTCAATAGGTGGCTCCGCCGCAGGAAAATATTAATTTGCTTCAAATTACTATTGTCAGAATCCATACCAATTTATTTATATTTAAAATAATTATGTAACTAATTTATTTTTTATTATTGAATATTTTTATCAAAAAATTTCTTTATTAATATACATACACTCATTGTTTTTACGTTAGACATAATAACTAAAACTATTAGGTTTATATTACGTTCAATGTTTACGTTTTACGTTACATTCTATGTTTCATGTTTAGTTCACTTTTAGGGTAGGTACTTTAGTGAATGTGTATTTTCACAAAAGAGCATTTGGCCTCCATTGATTTGTTTAATCTTCTTCAACATTCAACATTGTTTGAGCATTACATATACACATTTTTTGTATTCCATGAGAGTAGCTAACTCTCTAGACATCCCAAGTAGGTCAGCTAGCGACGCACGTACTGCTGGTTCGCTGCTATTGTATCCTCTTGCCTATTTGTCCAATGCAAGTAGTTTTTGAAAAAACTTACTATTATCCATATTATTTATTTCATATTATTCCTGCAAATATCTCACAAGTTCCCTAAGGCTAAATGCCGATCGATTAGTTTGCTTAATAGAAATTGTTTCATTTTCCCAAAAGTGGGCAACGTATTGCACACTTTTAATAAGTTATCCATTTTTATAGGGGATTACGATAATTGGAGCGGTAGACCCGTTGCAGTAACTGTGGTAATCAGCTGGTTGGTTACCGGTAGATGGAATAGTATAGTATTTATCGAACGCCCTGGTTGATCACGCAGTTGCATTTTGACATTTGTATACGTTGAATTTTATACCACAATTTGCTACTGTGTAGTTTTGAAATTATATCCATCCGAACAGGTGTATTAATAAAAATAACATGAATGGTAAGGAAAAAAGTACTAGTTGGCTAGTCCCGATCATAAATGAAAAAAAAGAAGTCCAGCGTGATGAATGCGGCAATATTTATATCTATAATACAGCCAGTGAGTAACTGCTAAAGTAAAATGTGAGAGAAATGTTATCCACACTGCTTTTAGATAAAACTACAGGTTACATGGAGGATACAGAAGAAAACAGACGATTATTAAATATTTGTATTGCTGAAAATAGATGTAACCCAGTCTCCTTAGATAACCCTAATATACAAGAGGAAGGTAAGAATGTGTGAAACAATTTCAAGCACCAATTTTACATCCTATTATATTACAGATAATAATTTAGGGCTAAAATGGTCGCATCAAGCAATTTTATTATTATATATATATATATATATATATATATAAGCGGGGGTCCTACAGCGTCAGCCGTTTCCCGCATTTCGATCTCCATCTCTTCCTGTCTCTCCAGATGTCTTCATCTATTGCTCTATCTTTCATTGTTTCCATAACCCCACTTATCCATGACTTTGCCGGTCTTCCTCGTTTCCTTCTATTCTTTGGGTTGTATTCTAGAGCTCTTCTTGGCCATCTGTTTTCCTCCATCCGTCTTACATGTCCGTACCATATCAGTTTCCTCGTTTCTATTCTTTCTGACGTTCTATGTATTCTGTTGGTTCTTTGTCTGATTTCCGTATTAGGTATATGTTCAGTTCTTGATATGCGACAGGCTCTTCTCAGGTAATCCATCTCAACAGTGTCCACTTTTTTCTTTCCTTTCTCAGTCATTTGCCAGCATTCGGCTCCGTATGTAAGGATAGGCTCTACAATTACTTTGTAGATTGTCATTTTGGTTTTCAGTGTTGCTCTTCTAGCCCACAGTATTGCGTTCAGAATTTGTACACTCTTCCGACTTTGTTGTACTCTATATTCGATATCGCGTTCTGTTGTTCCTTTACTAGAGATGATACTTCCCAAATATTTGTATTCGTAGCATCTTTTCATTTGTCTTAATTCCAAACCTGGGTCTTCGTCTGCGTTACCTATATGCATATATTCCGTGTTTGCCATGTTCATGCTCATTCCCCATTTTTCGTACTCATCTCTGAGTTTCCTGAGCATATAATCCGCATCTTCTTCACAGCTTGCAGTTATCACCTGATCATCCGCGAAGAACAGCGTTGTCAAATCATGGTCGTTAATCTTCAGTCCCATTCCTGCGCACTTCTGTCTCCATTTGTATAGTGCTTCTTGGATATATATTTTGAACAAGGTAGGAGAAAGACAACATCCTTGTTTCAGACCCTTCGTTACTGTGAAGGTCTCCGAAAGAGTATTACCTATTTTAACCGTGCTTTGAGGACTTTTATAGATATTAAGCAGTGCTCTTATATATGTTTTGCTAAGGTTTGTCTTCGTCAGAACATTGAACAACAGTTTCAAGGGGACTGTATCGTAGGCCTTCTCCAGGTCTATGAATATTAGATGCGTATCGAGGTTCCGAGCTGCTCGTTTTTCGATTATTTGTTGAAGAGTGAATGTGTTGTCCGTGCATGATCTGCCTGCCCTGAATCCACTTTGTTCTTCAATCTCATTATACTCCTCTTCTATTCTTTTTTTCAATATGCGACCATACAACCGTCCCAGTGAGCTAGTCACGCTAATTCCTCTGTAATTTCCGCACTCTCTTCTGTCTCCCTTTTTGTATATGGGGCTAATGTAGGCCAAATTCCAGTCTTCTGGAATATTTTGACCCTCCACCAGGCATTTATTAAAAATGTCTACTAGGGTCTCTAGAAGAGCGTCTGTTCCGTGTTTCACCAGCTCAATGGGAATGTCTCCAGGTCCCGAGGCTTTTCCATTTTTCATTTGTGTTAACTCTTTTCTCAATTCTTCCTTATCTATTCTATGTATCTCTATGTTTTCTCTGAGTGTGACGTTGTCTATACCTCCTAAAAACTCATGTCTACTTTCTGTCAGAAGTGATTTGTAGTATTCCGCCCATTTTTTATTCTGAATTAGATTTATGTTTCCACCATCTTTTCTTTCTTTCCTGAGACTCCTTATGAATTTCCAGGCCTGCGTCACTTTCGTTCCCCCTAAGCATCGGTCCACCTCTTCACATTTTTCTTCCCACATCTCGTTTTTTCTCATGGCCACTTCTTTCTTCACTCCTCTATTGAGTTTGCTATAATTTATACGGTCTTCTAAATCATTCGTGTTTAGCCATTTATGGTAGGCGCTCTTCTTGTTATCTATTAGTCTTCCTATTTCTTCCGTCCACCATTCCGGATGTTTTCTTTTGTTTGCTTCCTGATATCCCAAAGCTTCTTTGGCCGCCTGATGGACGCATCTTTTTATATTTTGATATTCTTCTTCAGCAGTTTCTCTCCGGTTCGAGTTAGCAAGTTTTGAAGCTAGTCTTAGTTTATAAAGAAACTGTACCGATTCTTGTTTTAGGCTATCGATATTGTATTTAATAGTTGTGGATGTTAGTTCGGCCCCATTGTTGCCCTTATTTTGGTTTCTCGTCTTTCTGTGGTGTACAGTTATATAGCAATTTTATTATTATTAAGTTTATATGAAGAAAACAAAAATGTATTCGAATCACGTAAAAAAACAAATAGAAGTATAGGTGGCTCCGCCGCAGGAAAATATTAATTTGCTTCAAATTACTATTGTCAGAATCCATACCAATTTATTTATATTTAAAATAATTATGTAACTAATTTATTTTTTATTATTGAATATTTTTATCAAAAAATTTCTTTATTAATATACATACACTCATTGTTTTTAGGTTAGACATAATAACTAAAACTATTAGGTTTATATTACGTTCAATGTTTACGTTTTACGTTACATTCTATGTTTCATGTTTAGTTCACTTTTAGGGTAGGTACTTTAGTGAATGTGTATTTTCACAAAAGAGCATTTGGCCTCCATTGATTTGTTTAATCTTCTTCAACATTCAACATTGTTTGAGCATTACATATACACATTTTTTGTATTCCATGAGAGTAGCTAACTCTCTAGACATCCCAAGTAGGTCAGCTAGCGACGCACGTACTGCTGGTTCGCTGCTATTGTATCCTCTTGCCTATTTGTCCAATGGAAGTAGTTTTTGAAAAAACTTACTATTATCCATATTATTTATTTCATATTATTCCTGCAAATATCTCACAAGTTCCCTAAGGCTAAATGCCGATCGATTAGTTTGCTTAATAGAAATTGTTTCATTTTCCCAAAAGTGGGCAACGTATTGCACACTTTTAATAAGTTATCCATTTTTATAGGAGATTACGATAATTGGAGCGGTAGACCCGTTGCAGTAACTGTGGTAATCAGCTGGTTGGTTACCGGTAGATGGAATAGTATAGTATTTATCGAACGCCCTGGTTGATCACGCAGTTGCATTTTGACATTTGTATACGTTGAATTTTATACCACAATTTGCTACTGTGTAGTTTTGAAATTATATCCATCCGAACAGGTGTATTAATAAAAATAACATGAATGGTAAGGAAAAAAGTACTAGTTGGCTAGTCCCGATCATAAATGAAAAAAAAGAAGTCCAGCGTGATGAATGCGGCAATATTTATATCTATAATACAGCCAGTGAGTAACTGCTAAAGTAAAATGTGAGAGAAATGTTATCCACACTGCTTTTAGATAAAACTACAGGTTATATGGAGGATACAGAAGAAAACAGACGATTATTAAATATTTGTATTGCTGAAAATAGATGTAACCCAGTCTCCTTAGATAAACCTAATATACAAGAGGAAGGTAAGAAAGTGTGAAACAATTTCAAGCACCAATTTTACATCCTATTATATTACAGATAATAATTTAGGGCTAAAATGGTCGCATCAAGCAATTTTATTATTATTAAGTTTATATGAAGAAAACAAAAATGTATTCGAATCACGTAAAAAAACAAATAGAAGTATCTGGAATGTAATTGCTAGTCACATGGTACAAAAAGGATATATAATGACAGGAGACGAGTGCGACACAAAATTCCGAAATTTAAAAAAAACATATAAGCGAATCAAAGATAATAATAGTGAGACAGGGAGAGGAACAATAACATGGCCATATTTTGACCGATTCGACTCAATCTTTGCATTTTCGCATGCTGTACAACCTCTTGCTACTGCTAGCAATACAAAGGGTTATATGTCATGCCCATCGACATCAACAGATACTGTATGTACAAGATAAAAATAACTGATCATCTAATCATATTTTGTCATTTCACAGGATGTTTCTGACGATACTATATATTCACCAGTACCTGCGAAGAAATATGGCAAGAAACAATGAAGTTGAACCAGCATGAATGATTTCGCAAAGATCAGCAAGAAAGACACAATGAAAAAATGTCAATATTAAAAGAACTTATAAAGGTTTTAAAAGATTGAATTAAGTGATTATAGATTAATAATTATGTGCAATTACTTAGAATATATATTTATTTCAAATTATATAAATTTATACATTTTCTTTCTTTTTTAATATATATATACTTGTTGCATTACAATATATCTGTCATATAACTTCTCTTCCTAACTCCTGCATGTGCATCATAGTACTCACAAATTTCATTTCCATTTTCGACACTGTCAACATCTATATTTACGTCATCATTTTGAAACATACAAATATTATGCAAGACACAACAGGCTATAAATATTTTAGGTATCATTTCTGTATTATAGACATTAATATGTTTCAAGATTCGGAACCTTCCTTTTAATAATCCAAAACACTGCTCTATACACACACGTGTAGCAGACAGTTTATAATTATATTTCTTTTGTTGTCTAGTTAAGTTACCATTATCTCTATATGGAGTGAGTAGGTAAGTAGTGCATTTGTATGCTGAATCACCTAGAAGGTGATTTTGGTTACTGGGAAATAATTCTTGTGGTGCGGAGTCTATTTGTTGGTGCAGGGGTGAGTTGTGAAACACTCTTGCATCATGCACACTTCCTGGATAGCCTACGAATAAGTTTTGTTAATTATTATAAAATATAATTTTGTATCTTTATACCTGTAAAAACATCTGTAAATATAAAGTCGGATGTACACACAGCTTGTAGAATGATGTTGTGGTAATGGTGTCTATTGCAATACGACGTTTGGTCCTTAATAGGAGGTGTTATAGGTATATGGGTGCCATCAATAGCACCCAATACACCAGGAAACCCTTGTTTTCTTCTAAATTTTTCTATCACCGCTTGCGATTCATAACCTGAAGGCCAACAAATATACCTTGATGATAAATTCGTTAATATGTTACATATTTTCATCGTATACATCCATGCTGTAGATTTTGCTAAATCAATTTTTTCTGCGACAACTCTAAAGTGAAGTTTATTATGAGATGTAGATGATTTTCAAAGATACCTGTCGGCTTACCTATAAACTTCCTGATTTGCTAACATTGTTAATACTACTAAAAGCTGTTTGTCAGGGGAATATGTAGGAGGTCCAACTCCATTTGGATTTTGGGAAATTAATTGCGGCGCAATTATATACAATAAATGTTCAAATGTGGTACGGCTTAGTCTAAAATGGTTTCTAAAATCTGGAAATATAAGATAAATAATTCTTTGATATATATTCTTAATAAGAACAGCACTTACCATCTATACTGAACCGAGAAACCGTTTCCTTTACATAATTTTTTATTGCAATTCTTTTTTTTCTTTTTTTGTGCATAATGGTTTCCATTATGCACAAAAATTCGATATCTTCCTCGTCGCTATCATTTAGTAATTCTAATGCCGCAAGTAGCAGCAATCTCTTTTTTGTTTTCTGTACCTTCATTTTATGCGTTAAAATCAAATGCTTCATAGAGGATAGTCAGACCACAAAAATTGTGTTTGTAGGTTATGTTAATGGATATACCGCATGTATCTATTCGAAGAGCAGATCCAGCTGGTAGATGTATCTGACACATAAAGTACAATTATGAAACGCGGTATGTTACATATACCGGCATTATCGAACGCTTTCGGTACATACCGGTGTGGAGCGCTCCAATTATCGTAATCTCCTCTAGTATCTTATAGTAATATTGTATGGTTTTTAAGATCTGCATATTTTCTATTCCTTTGTATTTCATTAATAATTCCCGTATTTTAATAGTATAATTTTATATTGTTTTATTATTTACTATGTTTATAAAAATTGTTTACTATCATAATTGTTTTGCATATATATCTTCGCGATATTTAAAAACAATTTTGTCTTTGTTTGTACATTCTTTTTCTATATTTACTACAACGAGTATTATTGACTCTTTGTTGTCTTTGCCTTGACCGCTTGTTCGAATTTCGCTTAGTATGCTTTGCACTATAATGCATACTCTTGTTTACTTGAGGTATTGATATTGAATTTAATATACGTTTGCTTTTAATCAACTTGGTTTTAATATTTATCTACAAATCGAGTAACGAAAAAAATTGTTAAGAAACCTATATACTACTAATCCTACCTCTACATTTTAGAAATTTTTGTCGTATTTTAACATTTATAAGTATTAGTTTCACAATTTATGTCCATTTATATATTTTTGCAATACACTAACATTTATTTTTTTTGAGAGGGGAAAATCTTCGAAAAGACACCTGCAAGGTTGTCGTATGCAGGTAGTGTTGGATTCATACCAACTAAAAACCCCCCTGTGTTCCATCTTACACCTCACACTGGAACCGCGTTAGCATTACTTCAGCGTGGGTGGTGTTTTTGGTCTAGGACCTCATTAGTCTTTCTTTACCTTCTATTATGCTCCTGATTGTGCGATACGTATTTTCCCATCCCTCTTGAGATTCAAGCAGTGTCTGCATCGCATTTTCTGGCGTAAAAGTTTTACCAGTTTTGCGTTGGTAGCTGTAACGTTCGTCACTCCACTTGTCACACAGAAATAGTGTGTGTTCAGCGTCATCGCTTTCACCACAGTGAGGGCAACCTTCAGCATCAGCCCGTCCACGCTGGTAAAGGTATCGGCGGAAACAGCCGTGTCCCGAAAGGGCCTGGGTCAGGTGGGTAGTCCACTTCCCCGTAGGGTCGTTCCACCCACTTCCTTATATCAGGTATAAGTTTGTACGTCCATCGTCCGTACGTCCCCGTGGTCCACTTCTCTTGCCATTTCTGTTTCAGACTTTCTGCAGCTTCCTTTTTTGATTTTCCGTTGTACTTTTCATATCGTTCGTTAATTAATAATTCTATTGGAGGCATACTTGCAATGACTCCTGCCCCTTCTGCGGAGATGGTTCGATATCCACTACAAATCCTAATGTTTAGGGTTCTCTGTACTCTTCTTAGTCTACCCATTAACTTGGCATTACTTGCAACCTTGCACCAGATAGGCGCAGCATATAACATCTGTGAGTGGACCACACTAGCTAGGATTTTCCTTTTGGATGCTCTTGGTCCACCGACGTTTGGCATTAAACTAAGAAGCGCTGTTGTTGTCTTTTCTACCTTTTCCACTGTCTTGTCTACATGTTCAGCGAAGGTAAGCTTTTTGTCCAGCCACACCCCCAGGTACTTCACAGCTCTGCTTGGTATCACTTTCAATCCTTGTACATTGAATTCCACCTGTCCCAGTTTCCTCTTTGTTGTCAGGAGAACTGCTTCTGTTTTGGCTGGTGCTATCTGTAGTCCCTTCTCTCTTACCCACCTTGTTAGTCTTAGTAGTGCGGTGTTCACTATATTCATCAGCGCCTCCTCAGTCTTCGCCTCTGCCACTACGATTACGTCATCCGCGAAACCTATTAATTGAACCCCTTGAGGCTGCTCCATCCTTAGCAATTAGTCGTACATAATATTCCATAAGATTGGTCCTAGTACAGACCCTTGGGGTACTCCGCTGCTCACTTTAATGTTTCTTACATCACCTTCAGTTTCTAAAGTAATTTCCCGATCAGACAAATAATCCGCTATGATAGTGGTTAAGCTTTCGTCTATATGTCGGCCCCGCATTTCATCAAGAATCACCTGCCACGAAGCGCTGTTGAAAGCGTTTTTGACGTCTAGGGTTACAGCGGCACATAATCTTCTGTGTCGGCTGCCATATTTGGCTACTGCTTCCGCTATACTTATTACTGCCTTTACGGCATCCACCGTCTGTCGGCCTTCCCTGAAGCCATACTGGTTCTCAGCAAGGCCCCCGGTTCTTTCAATCTCCTTCTTTAGCCTAATGGCTATCAGTTGTTCGTAGAGTTTGCCTTCAGCGTCAAGTAGGCAGATCGGTCTGTACGAGCTAGCGTCTTGCATTACTTTATTACCTTTCTTTAGTAGGACTAGTCTTGCTACCTTCCATTTACTTGGAAATTCTCCCCGCATTGCCAGCCGGTTGATCGTTGCAAGCACGTACTCTGGTTTTACCAAGGCCAACTGCTTTACTATCTCTGAGGGTATATTTCCTGGTCCAGGTGCTTTGTTGGTTTTGATTCTAGTTACTGCTAGTTTCAATTCTTCCACGGTAAACTTCGAAAAGATGGCCTCTCTATTGCGGTGGAAAACAACCAGCTCGTGAATAGGAAACAGGTGTCTTACCACCTCTTGCATCATCATCATAGACATTCGTGGTTTGGGTGGGCAGCCAATCATTCTTTTCATGACTATCTTATATCCGTCGCCCCACACATCTCTGTCAATATCATGCAGAATTGATTTCCAGCTTGTTTGTTTGGCCTTTCTGATGCTTCTCTGCAGTTCTTTCTTGCTCTGTATATACCCATCCCAGAGGTTTGCCCTTAGTTCCGGATCATTCTTTTTGAAGTTTCTTGTGTATTCTCTCCTATTTCTTATACATATTTTTCGGAGTTCCGCTATTTCATCATTCCACCAATAAACCGGCTGCCCCTTCTTTCTTAATCTCCTCTTTGGCATGCATTTGTTGCAGATTTGTGTCAGTGTATCTGAAAACTTATTCGCTGTTATATTCCTCTTCTCAGTTACGCCTTCTATAGCTTCTTTTAGCTTTTCCTGATCCAATTTCCTAACACTCCATCCTTGACTGGATTGTAGTAATGTGCCAGTGTAAGGTCCTTTTGCTACTTCAAAGATGATGTAGTTGTGATCGCTAAGGGTTTCATTGTCTGCTACTTGCCATTTACAGATTTTCCTTCCGATGTCTTGACTTGCCAACGTAAGGTCTAGTATTGATCCATACTCTCGACGTTCAAACGTAGGTTTGTTCCCTTGGTTCAAAATCATCAGGTCCATGTGTGCAATCCATTCTGTGACAACCCGCCCTCTGCTATCAGTAGAGGGCATGCCCCACTGTGGTGATTTCGCATTGAAATCACCCACTATTATAACCTTTTCGTTTCTTGATTTGATCACTCATGTCTTGGAGCATATCGGCTAGATCTTCTATGTCTTGATTCGGTGAGGCGTAGCATGAATATACTGTATACAGTGATGTTGCGATGTACGTGTAACTGCGCCCTGCTCCAGTCTCTTTTATAATAATGCTCGAGTTGAATGTTTTTATCGCAGTGTTCAGGTCGTCGTCATATACCCAGTCCTTCCTGCCATTTATTGCTGCCTTATTTGGCTCAGACAGTGCCAGTATTCCAATTCCGGATTCTCTAACGGTTGCTAGCGCCATGTCAAGTGCGGGCCTGCTACGGTTGACGTTGATTTGTAGGATCCGGGTCCTCATTTCTGTTGCGTAGAGTCTTCTTCTTTAAAAGCGTCTGAAGCCCTTTCGCCATTTTGGTTCTTGGTGCGTGTCGTCTGATTTCTGCTGCTTCTGATAGGGCATTTAAAACTCCCGGTTTGGTGGCCTTTTTTTCTACAATGGACGCAGTAAGGGTCGCCCTGGCATTCGCTCGCCTTGTGCCCCTCTCCACCACACTTCACGCATAGCCTTTCCCTGTCTGGACCTTTGCACTCAGCTTTGAAGTGACCATATTCCCAACACCGGAAACATTTACTTTCCTTCTCTCTCTCGTAAATATTGCATTTCATCCAACCGATTTTGATCTTGGCTGCCCGAAGAAGTTCCTCGGCGTATGCCGACGGAATTATAACAGTGACATTTTGCTTATTGCCGAAGGCCGGTCTTAATGCTCTCACTTCAAAGGAGTTCGGCGCTGCAGAGGTTTCCTTTGTGATAGCTTCCACTACTTCTTCCACTGTTGTTACCTCATCCAGACCCTTTATGTGGAGAACTTTTTTGTCTATAAGGTTGGCCGTCGACGCGTTCGGCAGCTTATCCTTAATCTCTCTCTTTAGAATTTCTACTTTGTCCATACCGTTCTTAACTGCAAGTAGTAATTCGCCTTTCTTCGTTTGTCTTACATCAGACAAGTCTACGCCTACTTCACTGGGGTTGATTTTCTGTTTGATAGTCCTCAAGAGATCAGCGTATGTTTTTCCCTGCATTTTAACTAGCAGCACATCGTGTGCTTGCCTGGGTTTTATGTTCTCTCTCGCCTTGGCAGTGCTCTTGTTTTCCATCTGGGTTACTGGTTTTGCGACGTTTTTCCTTTCATCGCCTATGTAATAAGTTACTGTTATATTTGTGTTGGCAAATAAATATCTCACCGCTCGATCAAGTATAGAGCCAACAATGCCACCATATCCATATTCGGGTTCAGGCATGCCGGGCTTAGTTTTTCCACTTAACATGTGACCTCTAACGCTATCTAATGCCTGGTAAATCCACACGTCCTCAGCCTCTTCCAACTTTTCATCTGCAATAATTGGGTGGTAGATATGCCTCGTTGATTGGGTGAAGCTTCCATCCTCCTCTGGGAAGCCCAAAGCGTGAGTCATCATAGCAACTTCTCCTTTCATTTTGTTTTGTTTTTGGAGTCCTTCTTTGCCTCCTAAAGTGTTAATGACCCTCTTAATGGTCTTGTTCCTATGCTCCAAGAGTTTGTTACAGGGAAGCATGATTTCCGTGTCTGCCGAAGTGTCTGCAACAAAACCAGGTTTCCTCTCAATTTTTGGGAAATTTCGTTCACCCATTCGGCCTCAGCAATGCTTTGAAAGGCTTCAAAACTTTGCTTTTGCAGGAGTTTGTTTCTCCTTTCTATGCAGGTCCTATTTTTGTTGCATATTTCGCAGTCAGTTGGTCCAATTCTCGTACTCTGTCCTTGTGCCTTTTTGTTCATGAGCTCAGTAAGTCTCTGGTTCTCCACTCTTAAGGTTTGGTTTTCTTGGTTTATCTGATCGCACCACTCATTAAGTTTGGAGGTCTGTAGTTGTTCTGAGTGGAGTAGTAGTTTACTGGCTATGTCCCTCAGCTCCTGTTTTGGTTTGTACATGCTTGACAAGATCTGATCTATTTCCTTAGCCTGCTCGTGAATTTTTTCAATCATACTTCTGAAACGTTCTGCTGGTGAACTACTAACGTTTATCTCGGGTCCCTCAACAGTTCTTTTCCGCTTACTTGTTTGCTCAGTACCACCTCCAAAGAAGTCTTCTATCCGCGATAGGGAGCCCGCTCTCCGCCTGGGTGGCGTTCTTTTGATGGAGTTCCCCCAACAAAAGGGTTCACTGCATGTCCTCCATCATTTACTTTATTATTTCCCCTCCCTTCAGTCTCCATTTCTTGACTTAGATTTTCCATTTTATAATGGGAATTTTTTCCAAGTCCCTCATACCCGCACGACGAGTATAGAAATTGTTTACAATTATTCAAATTTCCACCAAACTTTCATAGAAATTTTCTAGTCCCGGCACTGACTATTTAACTATTCACCTTATTGAAATTTCCGACAGATGAAGTATTCTGTTTCTTCGAAAACACAAAATCCCGAATATCTCGTAAACGGTCAGGAATTCCGCGCTCCCGTTGATCGCACCTTTTCTTTACTTTTCTCTTATAGACTTTCTCCGCCGCTTTCAACGGTGCTGTCGGCAACAACCCTCGACGCCTGGTGTGGACCGGCTTGATAGTCGGCTGTACGCAAGAACATGCGCGCACTATGAACACAAGCTACAAAGGTCTTTTTTCCTTTTAATAAAATCCGAAGATGGAGAGAAAAAAGAAAAAAAAACTTCCGATAAAAATAAAAGAGTATATTGATTCTACGAACTTCAAAGTCTAATAACTCCGTCAATACTTAACCGATTGTGGTGAGGTAAAAACCAGAATACTCACCGAAAATTTGTCTTTCCGATGGTATAGGTCTCAAATTTTTCCCCTGCACCGTTCTCTGATACTTATTCAAAACAATCAGAGAGCGAAAAACACGTCTACACAACTTAACAACACTCACATATAACCTTTATTTAATACATATTTTTCTTTGTGATCTTTTAATATCTATCTTGATATTGTTGCAAATCGCTTAGGATGTATAGCTGCCTTTCCAATGATCATTCCTACAGTACGCTGTATTACGACTGCGGTTGTGTAGCCATACTAGTAGTGTTTAGGGACCCATTTTTGATTTATATGATGGATGAGCCTCTGAAACCTTCTGCTTGGTTGAGCCGGATTGACATATAACATTTTACCGCCAGAAGGTCCAATGTTCGATCCTGGCAGGATCGCCATATGACATCTTACTATCAGATGATCCAATGTTCGAGTGGCAGGATCGCCATATGTTATACGTGAATAATTTTTATTTATATGCAGGTCCAAATAAGGTCATTATTAAGTCATGATAACATCGCATAAAGGTGAGAAATCGACGTCGCCAGTACGTCATTACCTGACGTCATTTTACCTGTGACATATACACGTTATTACAACGTCATCTAGACGTCATTCGTCAATTAGTAATGAGTAAGATGATATTTTCGTTAATTTTCTACCTGCATTTTGCACGTGGTAATATCGTGTGTTTAAGCACAGTACATGCGTTTTGTTTTGCACGTGAAACTTCATACGTTTCACGACAAAAATACTGTTTTAAACCATTATTGGGAACACGATTTTATTAGGGAAGTCAGAGTTCTCTTAGGCAGTCCATGAGGGAATTCTCAGAGCACTCTCAGGCAGACCGTGAGGGCATTTTTTCCTCTTATTTACATAATCCTCCCAGGCAGTCTGTGGGGGATGTACACACCTTGTTTTTTCAGGCAGTTCGTGAAAAACAATTCCGTCTCCCGTAAGTCCCGCAAACAGTCTTTACATGGTTATTCCGTTAAATTAATATAATCATGTCAGATAAGCGTTATTTTTTTTTTGATTTCATATGTACTAAAGTAAATTTCAGCTTCACGTAAAAATTTGAATATTATTATATATTACTCTTGTCGATTTTCTCTTCAACGATACGAATACACGTGCTTGCCGAGATATTAATTTTTTTTGCCGAACTCATATAAATACCATCTTTATCGCTGTAAATGATATGTATTTTATATTTTACTTAATAAATGTTCACGACAGAATGATTTATTAACCGATGATTCGACGCGTTATATGTTTATTGACACATGTAAATAAGATTCAAATAAATGTAAGGTTAATGTCAATATAAGAATTGTAATTGCTTTTGTGGACAACAAATATTATCTGATTTTCTTGTAAATATATATATGTAAACTTGTGTAATTAATAACTGTCTTATATGTAAATAAAAGGGTTGACATTGACATATTTGGACGAATGCCAGCTGCAATTTTAATCGATGACAAAGCCCTCTGATGTTAAATATCCCTAAGAATGCATAGGACATTTAGTTATCTGTTGATCTGTTGTTAAGTGTAGATGGGAGCACCAGGCCATTCAATTTGGCAATTAGTTTCGTTAATTAATATTTAACAAATTGTAAAGATCAGGACGTCATAAGTTAGTAATAATAAACTTATAGACTGGAGCCGTAATTGAGTCTCTTACATGTATTTGTGTTGAGAATGTCATTCAGAAGTAACAAAATGCATTTGAATGAGATTAATATCAACTCAGAGTCGGCGTTTTAATGCATATAAAAACAATTTTTGTAAAAGTTTTTAATTAAATTTCAGAATATTTTTTTCTTATTCTTTTTCAGCATTAGAGATTGGACACGTTGTGACGTGGATCAAGGGTGCGTTTGATAAGTTTAACATAAACTCATAGGATCGAGCCTTGATTGACTCATTAGCGTGAATTTGCTTTTGGAATGTTATCCAGAAGTGAGAAAATGCATTTGGAAAAGATTAACATCAAAGCAAGCAAAGTCTATATACTAATGTGTACATTATATTAAATTTTTCTTTTGCTCATAACAATATCTGGTATGAGTCATTCTTAGTCATCACCTGTAATAAAGTTCTTGATTTCATTTTGTGTATGAATCATTGCACTCAACACGTGCGAGTACGATATGTTTAGTTTTAAGTTATATACAAATAAACACTTACAGATTAATTTGTTTCATTTTGTTAATTTTTGAATTACGTAAATAAATTATTTTGTAAGATATTTTTGTATTTTAATTAATGTATCTGACCTGTCAAAAAGCTAAAGAGTAAACCCTTGGAGAAAGAATGTTTCTGCCCCTGAGGTGAAATCTTATTAGTGATCCGATTATCTCAGCTAGTGCAATGCGACATTGCCTAACCCACATTTTTGCAGAAGTGATAAAATCTCAAAATAGCAAAGGCTAATTTTCTGAGATACATGCGTGAACCTTCATATATTTTATTTTTAAAACTATAGACCTTTAATAAATTTCTTGAATAATTATTTGCAAGAGTCACAGTAATATATACTTTTCGATGTTTTTGATCAAAGAGTAAACTAATATTTTCTTTATTGTTAGCGCTAGATGAGGTTGATTGCATTTTGAGTTTTATTTTTCAGTTTGATGTTGGCGCTGGCTTGTGACTTTCGTGGTGCTGTAAAACTTTTTATTTGAGAAATACAGAGACTTCATTAGTGAGATAGTGCGAGGTAAGTTTTGGATAGGGTTCAAAGACATGTATAATTATAATTTCATTTTTCAAAAGCCTTTTGATTCGATGATTTATCTCGCATATGTTCATCGTTACACACAAACATAGATATGTCAAAAATGCAGGATGGTTTCTGCCGGTCCGGCCAGGAGTTCCGTACACGATTTTGACACAAGGTTGGCCGATGAACGTTAGGCCGAAAGAAAATGTATTTTTTAAAATCGGGTAAAGTTAATAGCTAGATTTTATAATAAATTAACAACCGCTTTTTTAAACCTAACCTAATTCAAATGTTTACATTTTAACATATATCGTTTTTCAGGTTTTGGAAATGCCACCTTTAAAATTGAAAAGTAAAGTCTGGAGCTTCTTTAGAAAAACTCACATATTTCCGGGACTTGTAAACTCTGCAACAAAAATCTGAAAACATCAGGTAAAACATCTAACCTTCGTTGCCATGTTGAGAAGGCACATAAGCAAGTGTTGTCAGAAAATGAATGGGCTGGTAATAATAACACAGAAACTCTACCACATACGCAACCAAGACAGCGGAAAATGTCAAAATCATTAGAATTTTACCTAAACATGTGACATCTTCTTCATGTCATAGTGATGTATCTAAGAGTACAGAGCAGGGTACAGTATCTATTATCCCTAAATCTCTGACACGTACTTCGTAAATATTAGCAAGTCCATGAAAATCTCAGACAACTCTGATTCAACCAAATGTCAAAGAATTTTTTGAACATGTTGAGAGCATTTTTTCTAATGACGGTAATTGGGAATTTACATTAAGCAGACGCCACCAAGCGGAGAATAATGGAACCGTTATAAGACGTATAGTTCTATTATTTACTATCTCCTAGAGTGTGTAAATACGTATTATTTCGTTCCGTTCTTTTGATATTTAATATTTTTGCTGCTATTTTATGAAAATTTTGTCTTTTTAAAGACAATAGAAAACGTTATTTTTAATAAGGCAAGTATTTTAATTAGGAATAAGCCGGAAAATAAAAATTTTATATAACTTTCAATATGTTGTGTTTAACGATTTTTTTTGCATTTTTAGGCATTCAGATCGTATGAATATGGCCGAGGAAAGGTATTTATTGTCATTGATTAATCTTTTTAGCTATTTGGAGGCCTTACCAAGTTCAAGATGCGTCGTTGAAGGCGAAGCGGTTGTAAATGCCCGTCATATTATTACATGCGGTATTTTAGACAAGACAGACTACTATATAAAGGTTTTTGCACTTTGTTTGAAAACTAGTGCTTTACAGGACAAACCACATGAAATAAATGGAAAATTTAATATTGTAAATAGAAAGATAGAAGCAGAGGAATTTATATGCACTTGCAAAGCTGGCCTGTCGCAACGCTGTAAACATGTTGCTGCGGTTTTGATATTGTGCACACGACAGAACGTTTTAAGTTTTCCAATTTTATCATCTACTGATATTAAATGTTATTGGAGTAGATCCAAAGCAGCAGAAAATTATTCACCAGCACCTTTATTAGAGCATGAATGCTTTGTTGGTAAGGTATCACCAAAGGTAAACCCCAAGAAGAAGTTGGATGGCGACTACATTGTATCATTGTTTACTGCAAATTTACCAAATTCTGCTCTTGCAAAGCATGTAAAGAGGAGGAAAATAGATTTACACAATAATAACAATGATCTACCGATGCAATCCTTTGAGAAACATCTACTAACACTTTTGGAAAATGCTGCCAACACAATATTGAAAAAGATAGATCAAATAAAAATTGCAAGTGAGTGTTGCAAAAAAACATTGAAAGCTATAAGCGATGTGGATACAGCTGCAGTTGCAACTGTAACAAAGAATAATAGAAAGGAATGGTTTAAGGAAAGACAATTTCGCATAACAGGTTAGTACTTGATAAGACTTTTAGCAATTATATAACTAAATTACAAACAAAATGTATTATTTTCAAACATTTGTGATTGTTGCAGGATGTCGTTGTTATTCAGTATTTACATACTCTCTTGATGATTGGGAAAGTAAAGCAAAAAAGTATTTTTGGCCAAAAAGTTTTACCAGCAAATACACCGATCATGGACAGAAATTTGAAGGAACTGCTCGTACAATTTACTGTAGCCGTAACAAGTGTGAAGTTTTCCAAACTGGTTTAATAATATGTAAATATCTGCCTTGGTTAGCATATTCTCCAGATGGTATTACTTTTAAAGATAATAAACCAACAAAATTATTAGAAATAAAATGTCCATACATTGGAAAAGATAACAGTGCTACAAATTGCATAGATTCCTGTTATTACTTAATCTCTAAAGATAATCGTATTTTGTTGAAGAAAAATCATCAATACTACGCACAGGTCCAATTAGGGTTGGCAATATTAAATTTAAAAGAGTGTGACTTTATTATATTTGCCTCACACGACTCTACTTTCATTAATATTACAGTGCCATTTGATGAAGAATACTGCTATAATTTAGTCACTACATTACAAAATAATTATATAAAAATGTTACATGTACTTTGTGAGAACAATAATGTGTGAAATAAAATTATTTTAAGAATCTACTGTGTATTGTACTTCATATGTATAAAGAATTCAGTTTGAATCTAATCGTAGTTCTCCTATCTGATATTTATAATTATGTACATTTTTGTATGTCAATGCATTTGTAAAGGGATGAAAATAAAGTGGAAATAAAGTTATAATAATAATAATATTTATTGCCCAACAGTGAACACCAATTACAGGACAATAATACAAAACATATAAAAAATATATACATGCATACGCAATTACAAATTAAACTTAAATTAACATTCGAAAAATCAAAAAAAATAATAAGTAAATATAAATAAAATAAACAAATCGCACTTAATTACAGCATTTCATTTAAAGGTATGAAAAATGTCTGAATAAAAAACTTCAGCAGATTTAAACATGGTATGTAATGGAGAGTTTTTTAATAAATTAGTTTTTGGTGTTGGTAGGACAAATGTAGAGATGTTTCTAGATGGTTGACTGGGAATATGAAAGTCCACTTGAAGGAGTAAATCGCTGCAGTCAATGACCCCATTTACTAATTTCCATAAAAATATCGCCTGATGTCTTTCTCTACGTAGCAGGATATTGGTTATCGATTTTAAATGACATGTACTTCAAAAATCGACGCTGAATCTTTTCAATCCTTAATTGATGGCATAGGTAATAAGGTGACCAGACAGTAGAACAATATTCCAAATGGCTCACAACAAACGCGAAATACAAAGATTTTAATGTCGTAAGGTTGGTAAATTCCCTGGAATTACGTATTATAAATCCCAAACATTTAGATGTCATTGTCGCAACATATTCTACATGGGGTAAGTGGGGTAAATTGTGTGTTAATTTTCGGGGTTTTATCTCTGTTTTTTTTCTTTTCTAATTTAATAGGATTTTATTGTTGGGCACGAGGCTAAGCCCTCAGTAGCTATACACTGAAAATGGCCGCCGTACATTTCTGTTGAAGAACATAGTGACTACCATCGTCGCTCTAATTGTTGTACCTTTCCAACCTTCTCAGTGGCTTCTGGTGGATTTTCTCCGACCAGCTAGGGAGACTTTCTCCGCACCGTGCCAGATAAGTACAACAATATTCATAGTTTTCGACGTACAATTCGACCAATTTATCGATATTTTGTGCCAGTGAGTTGGACATTTACCTTACTTTTTTGTGATCTAAGACTATTTGGGTGGTTATAAGATACCAAATGTACCACTTAATCAATTGCGAGGTCACGTGTAATCCTATCTAAATTACTGTTTAAAATTGCAAATTGTTATTGCTGTATACAGAGTGACCCTAAGTAAGAGTTGATTAGGGCTCTCGTTGATGTGTTGAATTTTTATGTTAATCAAATAAAAAACTCTAGAAAATTCATTACCGCTAAAACTTTGCCTTCCATGTATGTTTTTTTTTAAATTTCCGAGCTATTTAAAATTATTTATGCAATTGTAAATTCTATACCGTAAGCTCAGTAGATTCTTTTGTGTTAACTATTAAATTTTCCTTTGTTTTTTTAAAGCGTCATTTAATAACTTAACATTTGTAAACAAGTTATTTTAACTAATTCTTAATTTTGATTTTGTAATCGAAACCATGATTTTGTAAATTTAACGTTTTTCCCTTCTCTTAATTATTTTTTTTTAAGTCTTAAGTGCTTTTCTTAAATCAATTTTCTTTTAATTGTGTAACATATAACACATATCATAGAACATCGCCGTTGGTGGCACTTGTATAATATCATTTGTAGAATAGCCTGTGAGGCGACGAAACGTTTCTGCTGCCGACCATCCCCTGCCGATGCGCAGAGGTTATGTCAATAGTATTTAAGATTTCATAATAATTAAATCCGACTGTTTATTATTTGCACCATTTCTCTTAAACTTGTTTAGTATATTTTTCAATTTTCATTCTGTCGTGGTTACTATATTTTCAAAATATCATTCTGACTTGTTCAATTTATTTTTCAAAAAAAAACTAACAATTTTAATATAAACTGTCTACACATCGTGAACTCTCTTTTATTTTACCTCAACATATCTTGTTTTTCTTTATTATTATTGTGACAAGCATTTGAATAAGGTTTGGCGCAGCCGACCTATACAAGGTGATCCGTAGGAACGCTGGAGGGACACAGCCAGTGGCAGATCAGTAGGGAACGCAGGTAGGTTACCGTAAGGTAGCATAGTGTCCTGGTACCCGGACAACGTCGCTTGCGTCGTCGCCGACCGACGCTCATTTCGTAAGTTTAGTTATCTGAACCGTCACGCCATCTGCGATTAGAGCTAGTTCGGCCCTGCGTTTCTCAATTCCTACCACCACACTATCGTGATCTCCTTATACTGTGACTCACCTGGTCAGTAAAATGTAGTTTCGACGTTGTTGCGGGTGTAACAATGTTATTAAACACTAACCAAAATGAATTTCTGCGGGACTCATAAATTATTTATAAAATCAACATATATTCGGTTAATATTCAATCTGATAGCCGGTCTTCTCAAAACTTGAATTTCGGGAAATCGGAGGGGAGAACGGAAAGTTTCAACAATTAAATACAATTTTAAAGAGATTATCAAAAATACTAATAAATATATACACAGGTGGTCGGTTCACCAAAATCATTAATTAGAAAACATAGTAATAAAATGTTGTAAATATTTTAAAATGATTAATTCAGACATGACAAATACGTAAAATAACGACATTTTACAAGCTGCACGAGAGTCACACAGCTACTTACTTAGAAAAAAATTATATCGGCTCCTTATAGGGTAGAACGTTGCCACAGATAAGGTTTCTGCATGTGTTACGGATAACGATAGTACAATGATGAAACTGAATCGTAGCTTGTTTGGCGACAAAAAGATAATTCATTGTTTCGCACACACAATTTGAGTGGCAGGCGATAGACAAGTCAACGGAAGTCTCAGCATTAATCAACAAAGTACGCGACATTGTTAAATTTATTAAAAGAAGCGCCAGAAACAGATACATGCAGGGGCTTCTGACAGCAATATGAAGAAAATGACTTTCAACGTAAAAACGCTATTTTAAGCGAAATATTGCTCACACGCCCCGAAGTTCCCCTATGGTCACTGGCACTGAGCTGAATAATATTAAGGAGGTGATTGAGCTACTGAAGTCGTTTGAAATCGTTACAGGAGAGGTTTCTGCAGACTCCTACGTTACTGTTAGCAAGGTCATACCGCTGATAAGTTGCTTAATCGAAGCTTTGACTAAATGTACACCACAAGATTCCATCGTAGTTGGATTAAAAGTGTACTGCAAAAAAATGAGCAGACGATTCGATAAAATGGAATTCAATTCAATTCTCGAGCTGGCAACTGTATTATATCCGAGATTCAAATTACTGCATTTTAATGATGCCCTGGCTAAAAGCAAAATAGCTTCTTGATTAAATTGTTTCATAAGAGATGAAAGAAACGTCGCCAATATATCAGAATATTCCGACGATTCTGAAAAAGAAGAAAAGGCTTTTGATATCTGGCATATCATAAACATTTGACTCACCAGAACATTAAATCTAAACAGTCCACTTGCTCCACCATCACAGCAATGGAGACTGAAAGTGCAAATGTATCTCGGATCAGCTGTTGCACCTATTACTCAAAATGCGATCGAAATTTGGAATGTGGAATGCAGTTTGTTTCCGGGACTGTATAAACAAGCTACTAAATATTTACCAAGTGTGACTACTTCAGTCCCAAGCGAACGACCCTTTTCCAAAGCCGGAGCAACTATCGCGCAGCAGCAAAACCGTTTGAAAGGAAAAGGGCTGCCGAAGTTATTGTTTCAAAAATGTTTTGCCGTGGCCACCTCGTTCACCGGATTTAAACCCCATCGAACATGTGTGGGATATCATGGGGAGGAGACCGTCCATTTTGCATCATCCTCCATAGACTCTGGCACAGTTAATCCACGAAGTTCAAGTTGCTTGGAACGAGGTGCCACAAGCAGATATCGGCCAACTCATTTTGTCGACGCCTAGACATGTACAGGAGTATACTCTGCTACGGGGTCGCCCAACACATTATTAATTTGCTACCCTCTTGCGTAAAAGATATGAAAAATATACAATAGGATAGAAGGTATGACGTCACCACGATAACCCACAAGTTTAGTATCACAAGTGATACTAAACTTTAGCCTTCGAGCAGCCTGGTCGCTGATTTGCCATACATAACCATTAAATATGAAACAGCCTGTATCACAGGAGCAAAACGCCAAACTGCTTATCGACCAAACTTAAAAACTAAATGACAATGAACGTAGCTTAGGATATCCTTGCTTTACACGATCGTTAGCCATAAAATAAATACACTATGATACAAATCGTGCAGAAAAATCACCAATTGGCTGACCTCACAGCCCAAAAATAATTAAATTTACAGAATTAAAGAATTACTATCATTACATTAAGTGTGGAACTAAAAGTAGCTCTCTAAGTTCAATAAGTTAAAAATATTTGGAAAATTTAGCAAAATAGCGAACAAAATTTCTGAAAATCTCCACGGAAAGATTTAATTCGATACTAAAATTTGATCAGTAACAACTAAATTGAATTTCAATAAAGGCTTAAGTGCCTTAAAATTACAATTGACAAATTACAGTAACTGAAAGTATGAATTAACTGTTCACACAGCAGTCGAACACTTCGATCTGCTACGGATTTCTAAAATTTGGGCAGCACCGAGTGCCTGTACTTAAATAATTTAAACGGTAGTTCTTATTCACTCAAATTACCAACAGAGAACATTAAAGTTATTTACAAATACCTGGACTTGTCTCACAATGTCACATCAAACGTTCACATCTGATTCCACGCTGGAAGGAGTGATTAAAATTCTTGGACGGCATATGATGTTTCCAAATGGACAATGAAATACGAGATTCTGGTCAGCTTCTTCCAGATGTACATACAGTAGACACAATCGTTACAATAAAATAAGACCACGTGTCTCAGTATTAGCTAGGTTAAGTCAGCACGTGTTTTCCAATATAAATGGCTGATCGAAATTAAAACGCAAAAGTGGTAATTATTTGCAGCCACACAAACGCATCCTCAATGAGATTGACGAATTATACAAATATACGTCACAAAAAAAAACAACCTTGCAAGCAGTAATTAATCCCACAATCACATGGTTTTCCTCAACGGTACACGAAATAAAAATTTTGCATGCACCAGTAATATGGCTGGAAGCGAACCCTATTTCTGCGTTTCTTTCTTTGTTTTCAATAGATGTTAATTAGACCACAGCTGATCGGAAGAGAAAGATTTTGTAATTCATCGGCAATAAATCGGCATGGAAAACTACCACGACGCCCTCTTTTTCAAAAGAGAAAGCTTCAAGAACTCGATACGGATACTGAATGTCCTAATGAGCACGAGAACTAAATTAACCAGTAAATAAGCAATGATTTTGGCTCACACACGGCAATTTCAAAGCGGAACAAATAACTACAAATATAATTGATTATAGAACCCCAAACAAATGCTTAGAATAAAAAAAAACAAATAGATATTCCAAATACGAATTAAATAAGTTTTACGGAACATACAGCGCCATGTATCGACTGTCAGCAAGAGTACAGCAGCCGGTAAGAACCCTCTATAATAATAATAATAATAATAATATTGATTTATTTGCCCAACAGATATAATCCAAGACAGGACAATAATAATAATTACAAAAAGATAACAAATGAAACTAAACTAGATATAAAGATATACATAAATACTACAAATTAAAAACATCCACAAAAAAAAATGTTAGCATTCACAGATGCATGCATCAGCGGTGCTCTACCAAGTACATTAGTCCTTGCAGTTGGTACGGTAAATGTCCGGGAAGATCTCGCCTCAATCCTTGGAACCCTGAAGTTCACTTTGGACAGTAAGTATGGAGAGTCCATTTTGTTACTTAAAATGTTTACCAGGAACCTTGCACTGCATCTGTTTCTTCGTTCGTGTAAAGTTTCGAAGTTATGCCTGCGAAGTAAGGTGTCATAATCCGTACCTAAATCTGGGTAGTGGCCATCTAGCTTGTAAGACAGATATCTCAAGTATCTACGCTGAATACGCTCAATTGCATTCCGCTGAGCTCCATAAATAGGGTACCACACAGTCGAAGCATACTCTAACTTGCTAATCACGTATGCATAAAACAAAGAATCAATAGCGGGTATATGCTAAACCTTTTACAAGATCTAAAAATGAATCCCAGAGATCTCGACGCAGAATGGGTAATACGAGTTATATGTTCATTAAAACTTAACTTGCTATCAAACAAGACACCAAGGTCAGTGACAGTGCTTTTACTTTCAAGAGTGTGACTGTCAATTTGGTAAGTCGAGTGTATCTTATTAATTCTTCTTGTATATGATACATGAACACATTTATTAATATTTAAAGCGAGCTTGTTATTTAAGCACCAGCTATAGACAGTGTTGAGATCAGCCTGTAGGCAACCAACGTCATAAGAAGTGCATATCCGACGGTAAATCTTTAAATCATCAGCATAGGCTAAGACGGAGGAGCCAATGGAAGTTATTAAGTCATTAATAAAAAGGACAAATAAAAGGGGACCTAAATTCGAGCCTTGTGGGACACCTGAAGTAGAAATATAGACTCTTGATGAGTAGCCATTATAAAAGACAAAATTAATCCTATTAAGCAGGTAAGAATTAAAAAATTTAATTACAGAAGGTCCAAATCCAAAATAAGAAAGTTTATTGAGCAAGATCGAGTGGTCTATGGTATCAAAGGCACGACTGAAATCTGTATAAATGACATCCAATTGACACCCCTCGTCCAACGCCTCAGCTATATCCTGAGTAATAGTATTTAAATTAGAAACAGTTGATCGATTCGAGATGAATCCATGCTGATGCGGTGAAAGAAAAGGCCTACAGTGATAAGAGATGAAAAAATAAATAACTGATTCAAATATTTTAGCAAAGTTAGAGATAATAGCAATAGGCCTATAGTTGCTCGTATCAGATTTATCACCCTTCTTGAAAACTGGACAAATTCTAGCAATTTTCCAGACGTCAGGAAATGTTGAAGTACGCAAGGACAAATTAAATATTTTAGTAAGAGGGACCGCAAAAATATTAGCGCAGTCTTTAATTAAATACGAAGGTATATTGTCATTACCACATGTAGCTTTAGAGCTCATTCGTGAAACAGCCTTCAGCACATCCTGAGCAGTTATAACGGGCATCAGGAAGGGCAGAACATCGGAAATAGAATCAGGTAATGTAAGAATATTTGGCCTAGGCAAGTAAACATCAGCAAAGCCGTCAGCGAAAGCATCCACAATACCTTGAGGCTCAGAAAAAGTGGAGTTATTATTATGAAGTTGGCCAGGAATCCTGGAGGTATTAGATTTGGATCGGACAAACTTCCAGAAAGAACGAGGGTCGGAGGTAATTCTGTGCTGCACACATTCAATATAATAAGTATATGCTGATGAAATCTCAGCTTTAGCAAGTCTACGTATTCGTTGAAATTCAGATTTTAGAGCAGAGTAGCCTGTAGATTTCCATTTCCTGTGATAGTATTTTTTCAATTTCAAGAGATTTATAATACTAGAGGTAAACCAAGGAGGAAAAGTAAGTTTAGATACAGTAGTCATTGTAGGAACAGATAGGTCCATGATGGCATAAATCCTAGAATAGAACCGATCAACACAGTCGTTAACCCCAGAACATCGGTCAAGAAAAGACCAATCTACTTCGAGTAAGTCGGAATATAATTTACTGAAATCAGCTCTTCTGAAGTTATACCTTTTGTTACCATTGTTAGAACGGAAAGCCGGTACGCGATGATTCTGTGTAAATTCCAAGTCAAAATACAAAGCAGGATGATAGTTATCTTCAGGAACTAAAGGATCAATATCGCGAGCCACCTCAATGTCGCAATCAATGTTCGATAAGATTAAGTCAAGCAATTTATTGTCAGCATTATATTGTTTTAGATTAAATGATGCCATGAAGGAGAAAAGAAGATCAACCTTTGAATCAGAAGTAGTACTAGAATTATTAAAATGCGGCAGGTTAAAATCACCCACAATAAGGACAGGATAGTCAGAGATGGTCAGTTCCAGCATACCTAATAATAGTTCATACTCCATGTAACTCATGTCAGGAGGAATATAAAGCAAGACAATGTAATATGTAAAGCTCCCAACACAAATCCTGCAGACCAGCAAATCAACCAAAGGAATAGTTGACCTAAAGGACCTGGTATCAACTACACTGCATTTAATACTATTATGTAAACCAATAAGAACACCCCCTCCAAGAGCACGACCAGTAAGATTTGCATCTCTATCACATCGCAAGATATTATATCTATCCGGCACACTCAAGCAGACCTCACCTGCCTAGCCACCTACAGATGTCGCAATGTACCCCGAATCTATAAAATTGATTTATTGGTTTCCCTCGAGAAATAAAAGAAGTTCAATACTACAATTAGTAATTAATATAGAAACACAACCAATTGTTTAAGCCAAATAAGGAAATATGCGAAGGAATTGACTCCAAAGAAAGGTATAATAAAATTCCAACCCCATAAACATTAACCAACTATAGCTAGAATAAGCCAGCTACGTAATAAGCAATGCATACACAGAGAAATTTAAATCAATCTGTACAACAATAATAATACACGATAGAAACAAAAAAATAATTGTTACAAATTTTTTTCCTATTACATGTTATTTATGATGATAAACTATCATATTGCCCAAAAACAAAGTTGAACAAATTATTCCTTCTAGGTGTAACACTTCTAATGTCAATGAGTATATATACTATATAAATACATTTTAATAACTGGAATTTTTATACTATTTTGATGGTCTTGTATTTCTGTCATACATAGTTGTACAGAGTACTTGTGAACTGTATTTTACTTTGTGCACATGTTTAGCCTTTTATGTTCACTTTAGATAGTAATATTAAATATAAAAGTTAAAAAACCATCGATGTTTCGATATATCGATGTTTTTTTTTTTTGTTAAAAATCGATTCATTGAATATCGATGTTTTTCTATACGATGTTTGCACAAATCTCTAACTGCTTTAGAATCAAATTGACACTTACGCATTGAATTTCGACGCAAATTGAGTCCTAAAACTTGCAATTCGTTTTCATTATTTTAAGATACATAAAGCGTTGGTGATCCTTTTGTTCAACAAAATATGTAAATAACAACAAGCAGTGTTATTATTGTGCCTTTTCCGGTCCAACGCTGATAGGTTTTTGATAAACTCCCAAATCTTGCAGCTAAAATGCCAAATGCATTTTCTACAACGCACCGAGCAGATAAACGATTATTGAATACTTGCTGCTTGTTGCTGCAGTTCCTTTGAGAATAAGGTTTCATCAAATTAATATTTAATTCAAATGCTTCGTCACCTACAAAGACGAATGGAAATAATTCATCAAATTTGTTAAACGAATAGAAGAATATGTAGCTTATTATTGTTGGAAAAGATACCAAAATTCCGTATAGAACCATTATGAATTCCCTATTTGCGTTGACCAAAGCCATTAACACAATACTATAATATCCTTTATAATTAAGTAGAGAGATATTGAGTTGTCGGGTTTTCATATATGTTTGCCATCTAACGATCCTAGACACGTAGGAAAATTACACTTCTGATGAAAGTCTCTTGCTGTACCTTTCCATTAATCACAATTCGATGGAATCTAATAATGAACGTGATTATTAATTACGGGGAGAAAATACATCGAAAACTCAGTCAACAAATTTAAGTACAACAGAATATTCTCAACAGCAGAAGATCCTGAAACAAGAGAAAAACTTCGAACAACTCTCTGAGCCGTAGTTTCTCTAAACGAACACAAAAAACGTAAAGGAGATGATACACTGTCGAAGCAAAACCAATTACTCACTATCGCCAGCGAATATTTATTCAGGAGCAATGATGAATTAGACATTGCTAAAGTTTGGGCGGGAAAGATTAAGTTATTACCGCCAGATCAAAAGCTATTTGCAGAGAAAGAATTAATGATGTTTGGGGGGAGGAATTTTTCCACGGCCCTGGAAAATGGCAGATGTAGTTTGGCTACCGAAAGGGGGGGGGGGGGAATTTCCGGCTCATATGTTTACTTCCAATTCTTGGAAAAGCACTAGATAAGTTATGTGCACGCCGAATTACTTCACACATGGAGAGTAAAGGCTTTTTCGACAATAATCAGTATGGTTTTAGGAAAGGAAGACGCCCGGTGGGTGCTCTTGAGCATTTGTTGAAAAAGTTGGAAGAGTTTAAAACTAAAGGTCTTCATGCAGTAGTGGTGACGTTAGACATAAAAAATGCATTCGATGAAGTTACACATACGGCTGTAAGCCAAGAGTTGGCCAGAGGGGAGTTCCCAGGAAAACTTCGAGCACTTGTGGAGGACTTTTTAGAAGAAAGGGAATTGAGGAAAACGAAATAGATATTCGATACGAATATTTATTCGTATCGAATACCTATTATAGGGGACAATGATTGTGAATCTTAATTTCCAGATGCACAATCATTGTCCCTTTTATCTTCCCGATCCACAACTCAACCCAATTCGTCGTATTCATACGAAAATTCACCAGCAAGTAAAAGCATAAATGCGCCTGTGGAAATTCCAATGCTCTCCTGTTCTTCCCCACAGTCAGGTATTTCGCCGACGTATAGCAAACAAGAAAATCTAGGATATCTTTCCACTTTTTATTCTAACTATACTACATATGCCGACTATTAAGGCTTCTGATTTATTTTAGTAAGCGTTACCAGTATTACTATTACATATATAGTAAATAATTTAAATTAAATATTTATCATAGAATATTTTTTCTTTAATAAACGTACAACATATTAGTTCTTGACAGATTTCAATATAATATTACCAATGCTCATTGGAGACATAAGAACAGAGAACTTTAAGTTTTCAAATCTTCTTCCAGTTGCTAAATACCGCAACGAAAGTGGTAGTCTTTGTTTTGCAGAAACACAATTTATCATATTAGTGTCACATCTTTGTATACAGGGAGTAAAAAAGTTCTAATAATTTATCTAATTTCAGTTTCGAAAAAAATTACGAAAATCATCACGATGTGTTATTTCATGTACGATTTAAGTGCGTATATATTTATCTCTGTGTTTTAACCATTCCTCTAATAGGACACTTTTCAACCAATTATTAAAGGAATTAAAATATTTAGAGGAAAATGGTATTATTTTAGATATAAATAAGCAATTCACGTTTTTATGGTAGTACCACTCTTACTTGGTGGTAATCTGGGTTTGCATTCCATATTTGATTTAGTAGAAAGCTTTTCTGCTAACCATTTTTGCAGATTTTGTATTACTACGAACCTTATAAGTCAAACGCAAACTTGCATGAGAATGAGCTATGTATTAGACATAAAGATTTTTATGAAGAACGCATGCAAAATAACTTACAGTAGACGCCCTCTTAACCGACTATCCTTTAACCGACCGTCCGCTTAACCGACCCTTTCCTAGAAGACATTTAGATTTCATTTCCGTTGCCGACTACAAGTCACCAACCAGATGTACCTTTACCACTAATGAGTCAGACGAACTCTCGCTGCCGCATTAGAGTCTATACATTGTAGATTTTGTGCGTGTTACAAACTTAACCATACTGTTGTAGTGAACTCTTCAAAATGAGTGGAATAAAACGAAAACGTGTTGTAGTGTCAATGAAAGACAAGTTAAATGCCATTGAGCGGCTTGAAAAAGGTCATTCTGTGAAATCAATTAGTGACGAATTCGGTGTTGGAGTGACAACCGTAAAAGACTGGCGCCGAAACAAGAAATCCATTCAAGATTATTGCACTCAAATCGAGTCTGATAAAGTCCTCTCGAGTAGATGTACTTTAAAGAAACCTATCAATGAACAGGTAGACGATGCGTTATGGTTATGGTTTATGCAAGAGCGTCGCAAAGGTACGCCTATAAGTGCTCCGATTTTAAAAGAAAAGGCTGAGATACTGCATGTCAAGTTTGAGAATGGAGGAAATTTTTGTGCGAGCGATGGCTGGTTGGCATGCTGGAAGAAACGTCACGGTGCACATGTTTTAAGTGTGTGCTGTGAAAAACTGTCAGCTGATCCAGCAGACGAATGGAAAAATAAATTACAAGAACTAATTAAAGAGGAAGAATTACTGCCCGAACAGGTCTACAATATGGATGAGAGCGGACTAAATTTTAAGCGATTGCCTGTAAAAACATTTGCTGCCAGTAATGAGAAATCAGCTGCTGGATTCAAAATGAACAAAGAGAGAATTACTATTGCTGTTTGTTGTAATGCCTCTGGAACTCATAAAGTCCCCCTACTCGTAATCGAAAAGGCTAAGACACCTCGAGCATACAAAAACGTTAACGTTTCTTCACTTCCAGTATGCTATAAAAATCAAAGAGCAGCGTGGATGGACGCGTACGTGTTTAAAGATTGGTTTATCAATGAATTTTGTCCTAATGTCGCAAAACATTTAACAAGCTTGAAGTTGCCAGTCAAGGCAATTTTGGTGTTGGATAATACACCAACACATCCTGAAAACATTCAGAGTGAAAAGGAGCCTGGAATAAAATGGTTTTTTCTTCCACCAAATGTAACAAGTATCATCCAACCAATGGATCAAGGAGTGATCGAATGTCTTAAGAAGCGTTACGGGAAAAAACCACTTGCAGAAATCTTGGCTAAAATGGAGTTAGAGAACAAAGGCCTAATCGATGCTTTGAAAGGCATAAACATAAAAGACGTTATTTTGATGGTGGCAAAAGCTATTAATGAAATACAAAGTTCAACATTCGTAAAATCTTGGAGAAAAGCATGGCCTAACATAGACAAAATGATTGATTCCAGTTCTAATCCTGATGAAACCCTTTTGGACCAGCCAGATGACATTGCATCTTTGTTGAACGACTTGCAACAACTCCCTGAATTGAATGATATTCGACTGCAGGATTGTCAAGAATGGGTTGTTGGAGCTGATGATGACTTTACCAATGAACATTTGACAGATGAAGAAATCGTACAGGCTGTTTTGAACGAAAATCAAGAAGACGAGGAGGTTGAAATTGAAGAAGAAGAAGGCAACACTGTGAGTCATGCTGATGCGAGAATTGCTCTACAACTGGCTGCAGCATACATTGAGCAACAAAATGCATCAACAGCGGTAGATGTAATGTTCATTAAAAAGTGGCGTGACTACGCATTCAAGAAAACAATGGAACACAAAAAACAAAAGAAAACCACAGATTTTTTCTAGTACATACGTACAAGTGTTATTTGCAATATTAATTGTCATGTGAGTGATTGTTAATTATATACATATTGCAGTGATCTTGAGTTGGGTTGTAAATTATAAATAAGTATAATCAAGATCACTTCAAGGTTTTATTTAAATTAATTTTTATTTTATTTATTTTTATCATAATGTGTATATAAATATTCACTATGTTAATAATTTGCCAAAATTTTATTTTTATTTAAGTAAAATAATAAAAGCATCTTGGTATAAATTTTATAAAAGTCATAATATTAAATTACGCATTAAATGTTACGTTTTTAATAACGAGAAAGTGTTTCCCGCATGAAGAATACTGGCACCGGTAGAGAGGTCGACCGTATGGCCGGCGAAAAACAATATTATTCGTCAGATGCATTGGATGAGTCATGAATATGTAAACAAGTTTATATTTACATATTTGTTTACCTTTTTCAAAGACTGTTAATACGCTGCTTTCCCGAGTGACCGATAGGAGCAGTACCATCGATATGCAGTTTTAGAGGTGGAATCGTATATGCCGAGAATGACCGTACGTTTTTATAAAGAAAATTATGCATAAAAGGGCTGGCGGACAGAATTTAGAGGACAGCTGGTGAAAACCGCTGCCTTAGAAGCTTTGGAAGTAGGTGATAAACCACTCCCTCCTCTTTTAAAAAGATTATTCTTGAATCCGAACTTAGAATATTTTTGAGATTTTTCGATACTTATAAAATTTTTAAACAAGATTCAAACTTGTAATATTTTTCGTAATAGTCATGCAACATGTTTTACATTGAGATTTGTAAATATTTTAAAATAATTATTTATGTACGGGATAATTTTATTTTCAAATTCAGACTTTGAATTTATTTAATTTCATTTTATTTTCTTTTTCTAGAGTGTTTTGTTTTGCATGTAGGGGTACTACGCCATACATTATGATAAAACATTCTAGTGATTGTAATGACTAGGTCGGATAGCATAATAATTTTATTTTAGTATATTTTTTTTTTTATAACTTTATTTATCATACAAAAGGATTTGAAATTAATAATTTTGTTTCATGTATAGAATACACAAGTGAATAGCGTTTGGTTTTTTTTTTATCATGGATGAGTTTGAAGTTATGTACGAAGAGTTAAGGTGATTTGATAATATTTGTTATAAATGTGTGTATAGTGGTGTACCAAAATTTTTGTTTGTAGTGGTGTTTTGTATTGGAATTTCACAAGAAGGTAAAGTTTATTTTTAATGTATATATTTTTCTTGTATGTATATCAAGTATATTTTGTAGTACTTGTGTATTCAATGTTAACGTGTTGGGTAATACATCAGGGATGTGTGAAATGAATTAAGTTGTTATTTAATTCATAGCATGGAGTCCTGGTGAATTCCAAAGACACGAATTAGTCTTGGTGGTACTGTGTTGGGAGCGAGAAAAGGCACCGGGCAGAACTAATCAGGGCTGAGTTAATTAATTGAATACGCAAAGACTTTATTTTATTTCATTTTATTTATTTAATTTAAAATATATATATACCTTAAGGGATGAGCACATTGTGGTGTATGTTCGGGTTGTGTCCGACGAGTTAAAAAGACATACTCGTAGGGTGGAACTTTGGGGTACCCATCTGTGTGAATTTGCTTTCTGATGGTACTGTGTTGGGAGCGAGAAAAGGCGCCGGACAGGACTAATTAGGGCAAAGCCATTTCCTTAATGTTTATATTTTGTTTGCGAATGGTAAATCGTGTAAATTTTTGGTTATTTACATTCCAGTACAATTCATCATGTGTAATAAAATTTTATTTGTTATTTAAAGATGTTGATTGTTTACATGTATCTATGGCAAATATAAATCATAATAATCACGTTCACATTTTTAAAAAAACATAAGATTTTCACGACGTTATACTTTCATTTACTTTATTTCTTATAATGTTTTTTGTTGATTATGATGTATAGATTTGGATGATGTTTGAGATATTGATACTTTGTTTGTAAATATATATATATATATATCTGTATAATTTGAAATTTTGAATTCGTTAATATTTATTTTAATAAATTAGATGATAAGATTTATTTTGCATTTTATTTTCTTTACCTGACCTGGAGATAATTAAAGAGCATTCAAAATCGATTGGAGAATCTATTCATATTTTCTGCCCCTGAGAGAATTATTTATTTTAAACTGAGCTAGTTGTATGTAAAAAATTTGCTTAACCTACTTTTCAGCAGAAAATTTGTTGTATCTTAGTCTAGCATAAGGCCTAGCACTAGGATGCGCGCTTGACTTTTACTTACATATTAATTGAATAATTTAAATTTATTATATATAAACCTCAATTTGTAAGAGTCACAGCATATATATGGCGACCAACGTAGTGGGGCAAATTTGCATTTACATTTCAAATATATTTACAATTTATTAGCAATTTCACATTTCCATATTATTCATATGATGCCCAATGTTCATGGTGTAAAAATTTGCCGTTCCATATCATAAATATGGCACCCAACGTCGTGGGGCAAATTTTTTACATTTTTATACTAATTAGATAAAAAATTAATTAATTATTTAATATTCAAATAGCTGTGTAATTAAAGGGAGGTATTTTCACCTTTAAGTGCATTTGAATAATTAATAAGTGCAATTCACAAATAAATTTTGTCAAGTTGTGATTTATTTTTTTTTCTCCACAAATAAGTCTCTTTAAGTGCCAGGACAGATAAAGTAAATATGTCTGAGAATAAAGGTGAGGGTGAAAATCCTGAAAGTGGTACAGATACCAAATATTTATTTGAAACATACAGGGAACCACAAGGTATTTCCTCTGTGACAGATTCAGAAAAGACTCTACCTCTTGATGAGGATGAAAATGTAACTGAAAATGTAAAAATTGAAACGAAAGAAATGCCAGGCGGAGACAGATTTGATTTTCTATTTGAAAAACTTTTCTGTAAATTGGAAAGTGACAAGATAGAAATGAAAGAAGATATAAATAAGAAGTTAGATGAAAATAAAACTGAAATGAACAAGAAGTTTCAAGAAAATAAAGAAGATATAAACAAGAAATTGGATGAGAATAAATTAGAGATACAAGCTGTAGTAAAGTCGATGAATGAGAAGATTGATGAAAGAATTAAAGCTTGTAGAATGGAAATGTCTGCAATGAACAATAAAATAAATGAAGATGTGAAACAAAGTGTTACACAGATTAATGGAAAAATTGAAGCAAATGAAAAGAAGTGCAAGGATAGCAGTAACTTTTTAATAGATGAAATGAATCAGAGGGCCTGTATAGCAAGAGAAAATTTTAAACAAATAGAAGAAAGGATTGGAGGACAAGATGAGAAAATACAATTCTTGGAACTGAAGGTGGACAGTAGTGCCATGTCAGTTCAGAAAGATGTTCAAAATTTAACAAGCAAGTTTGAGGACTGTAGAGTTAAATATGGGACATGTACGGACTCTCTTTTGAAATTACAGGATATGACATTAAATTGTCAAGATACGATTAAGAATTTGAAGACAAGAGTTGAACAAGGTACAATTACACCTTGTGTTGTACCGCAACAGATATCACTTGGTACAGAAAATATACCAAAATTTTCTGGATATAATAAAGATAACCCAATGGCATTTCTCAAAACCATTAAGGTATATATTCGTGGTATTAATGATGATATGTCAAAATTACATTTCATGAGAGGGTGTCTTAGAGATTATGCATTACTATGGTATGATATGGTAATTGATGAGGTACAGACGTATGGAGAATTAGAAAATATGTTTATTAGACAGTACTGGGGACAAACTCAGCAAAGGCGCATCAGACATGACCTTACCTTTGGAAAATATCGTTCTATTACGTCTAGGGAGAATTATGTTATTCGGAAATATTCTTTCTTGAAGCACATACAACCTGTGATCCAGGAGTGTGACATTGTTACACAATTAGCCAATCATTTCGAGCATGAGGTAGTACAAGCAGTTGCTTTACAGGGTATAGACACCGTTGAGCAACTCTTGGAATTGGTAAAGCGTCTGGACGACGTGGAAGATAGGAGTGTATCTCAGAATAGAAATGGGTATAAAGCAGGTAATAATGGTAATCACTATAATGCTCAGCAAAGGTATAATGGTAATTACTACAATAATCAACAAAGATACAATGGTAACCGGTATCAAAATAATAGTTATCAGAGAGAAAGAGTAGAGAATGGGAACAACAAAAATATGAGTAGTAATAGTAGCAATAATAATAATAATTGGAAACAAGAGGGTTATGCAGGAAAGAAATATGGAAAGAATGAAACAGAAAATGCCAGAGGAGTTAATAATGTAATGATCGAAAGAAAAGAAGATAGAAGAGAAACTGCAATGAGAGACGAGACAAGAGGAGCAATGAAGAAGAAAGTAAAGAATGTTCCTATAATTGAAGAATTTAAGGACCAGGATTTTTGGTAGGTCCAACCAAAGGGAAAAAGAAGAAACAACGAAACAAGAGAAATTTTATAGATTTTAGTAATATAACCACTGAATTTCCACTGGTAGATGTTAAAGTAGGGGATGTATATGGTGTAGCTGTAATAGATAGTGAATTAGAATTGTCACTTTTAGATGGGGGATTATTTGATAAAAGGTTTGAAAAATTAGGTTTTTACAAGCAAGATAATGTATTTTGTATAAATATAGAGATGGGTGATGTAGAACTTGTAACACAATTTATTGTTACACCAAGATTAAAATATTGCTGCGTACTTGGGATGGATTTTTTGAGTCTATATACATCGAAATTGGAAAGGGAAAATAGAACCTTCCACAATAGTAAAGTAAACATGTCTTGGGACAAAAGTGCTCAAGATAATAAAATATTAGTTAATAATTCAATCATTGATAATTTTGATAGGGACCTCACTTTAAAAATAAATAATGATAGTTTGATTGACAAGGATAAATGTTCACGCCATGTGGATGATCTTCAAAAAGAAGAGTCCATGTTTGTTACGGGTGACAAAAAATATAGATGTACACACCATGTGGAGGGTCTTCAGAAGAAAGACGCCACGATTAGTATGGGTGACAAAAATTTGATTTGCAACAAACAGAATAATAATGATAATGTGAGAGATCCTTTGACAAAAGATATTAAATTATTTAATAGTAATATAGATTTAGCAGTAGGCTATATTAGTTGTATTAAAACAGAAACGACTCATCCATGTTCCCAGTACAAAGTAAGTGTAAAATTTAAAATTAAAAATTTGTTAAAAGATGAAATTATAGAAAATTTAGTATGTAACTTAATGAACCCCATCACAATAATAATTAAGGAATATTTAGATTATTTAGAAAACATTAAGAATAATCGAACAAGTTTGTGTACATTTAAAACAATAAAACAACAGCTACAACTCCCCCAAGTTAATAGAAACATTATTATCAATAAGTACTAATGTAAAGTGGTTTGTAAATGTTAATTCTCTTTGGTTGGTACAGCTATATAAATGTTTCATGAAATTATATCCAATAGTGGTAAATTTATTAGTGGATTTAATTAAAGATGTTCATAATGAACAAAATATTTTGCATTATGGGTATGTAAAGCCCATACAACACATATTGAACCCACATGATGAAAATGTGTCACATCATGTGAATGATAGAATGAATTTAGGAATGAGTGTGAAATTTAAATGGACCCATGAGAGAATAGAGGCTTTGGATGCAGTTGAAAAGTACCCACAGCCCAGAAATTTAAAAATGTTACGAAGTTTTCCTAAAATAGTGGATTACAATAGACACTTCATTTTAAGGGAACTCAATAATACAATTACAATATTTGTAATACCAATGAAAGGTGTAAAATTTAAAGAATTTAAATGCACTTTTGTATATATAGTAATAAGTAGTTTAATTATTTATGTGATTTAAACGTTGTATATTTAAACTTTATCGTCATGAAAGGAGTAAAGTTTAAAATGCATTCCAAAAGTTTTGTATATAATTTTGAACTCGACCCTGAGTAATATAGCAGGGAAAAGATAGAATCAAGAGGTTATAAAGCACCTGAGGATGCGAACCCATGAAAACTACGTAGGTTGTAAGAGTGAATTGAACTTACCTCTGATTTGTATATAGATATAGATAGAATAAGCATATTATAGGGAACTTTCATGTCTCTATGCTTTATATTAATAATATTGTAAATAATGTATGATTATGTTAATTGGTATTTATGGGAAATCTTGGATTTATACCATTAGCATTAGCGATTCTCGCTTATAAATCGCAGATATTCCCATAGGGATATTTATGCAGTGATCTTGAGTTGGGTTGTAAATTATAAATAAGTATAATCAAGATCACTTCAAGGTTTTATTTAAATTAATTTTTATTTTATTTATTTTTATCATAATGTGTATATAAATATTCACTATGTTAATAATTTGCCAAAATTTTATTTTTATTTAAGTAAAATAATAAAAGAATCTTAGTATAAATTTTATAAAAGTCATAATATTAAATTACGCATTAAATGTTACGTTTTCAATAACGAGAAAGTGTTTCCCGCATGAAGAATACTGGCACCGGTAGAGAGGTCGACCGTATGGCCGGCGAAAAACAATATTATTCGTCAGATGCATTGGATGAGTCATGAATATGTAAACAAGTTTATATTTACATATTTGTTTACCTTTTTCAAAGACTGTTAATACGCTGCTTTCCCGAGTGACCGATAGGAGCAGTACCATCGATATGCAGTTTTGGAGGTGGAATCGTATATGCCGAGAATGACCGTACGTTTTTATAAAGAAAATTATGCATAAAAGGGCTGGCGGACAGAATTTAGAGGACAGCTGGTGAAAACCGCTGCCTTAGAAGCTTTGGAAGTAGGTGATAAACCACTCCCTCCTCTTTTAAAAAGATTATTCTTGAATCCGAACTTAGAATATTTTTGAGATTTTTCGATACTTATAAAATTTTTAAACAAGATTCAAACTTGTAATATTTTTCGTAATAGTCATGCAACATGTTTTACATTGAGATTTGTAAATATTTTAAAATAATTATTTATGTACGGGATAATTTTATTTTCAAATTCAGACTTTGAATTTATTTAATTTCATTTTATTTTCTTTTTCTAGAGTGTTTTGTTTTGCATGTAGGGGTACTACGCCATACATTATGATAAAACATTCTAGTGATTGTAATGACTAGGTCGGATAGCATAATAATTTTATTTTAGTATATATTTTTTTTATAACTTTATTTATCATACAAAAGGATTTGAAATTAATAATTTTGTTTCATGTATAGAATACACAAGTGAATAGCGTTTGGTTTTTTTTTATCATGGATGAGTTTGAAGTTATGTACGAAGAGTTAAGGTGATTTGATAATATTTGTTATAAATGTGTGTATAGTGGTGTACCAAAATTTTTGTTTGTAGTGGTGTTTTGTATTGGAATTTCACAAGAAGGTAAAGTTTATTTTTAATGTATATATTTTTCTTGTATGTATATCAAGTATATTTTGTAGTACTTGTGTGTTCAATGTTAACGTGTTGGGTAATACATCAGGGATGTGTGAAATGAATTAAGTTGTTATTTAATTCATAGCATGGAGTCCTGGTGAATTCCAAAGACACGAATTAGTCTTGGTGGTACTGTGTTGGGAGCGAGAAAAGGCACCGGGCAGAACTAATCAGGGCTGAGTTAATTAATTGAATACGCAAAGACTTTATTTTATTTCATTTTATTTATTTAATTTAAAATATATATATACCTTAAGGGATGAGCACATTGTGGTGTATGTTCGGGTTGTGTCCGACGAGTTAAAAAGACATACTCGTAGGGTGGAACTTTGGGGTACCCATCTGTGTGAATTTGCTTTCAGATGGTACTGTGTTGGGAGCGAGAAAAGGCGCCGGACAGGACTAATTAGGGCAAAGCCATTTCCTTAATGTTTATATTTTGTTTGCGAATGGTAAATCGTGTACATTTTTGGTTATTTACATTCCAGTACAATTCATCATGTGTAATAAAATTTTATTTGTTATTTAAAGATGTTGATTGTTTACATGTATCTATGGCAAATATAAATCATAATAATCACGTTCACATTTTTAAAAAAACATAAGATTTTCACGACGTTATACTTTCATTTACTTTATTTCTTATAATGTTTTTTGTTGATTATGATGTATAGATTTGGATGATGTTTGAGATATTGATACTTTGTTTGTAAATATATATATATATATCTGTATAATTTGAAATTTTGAATTCGTTAATATTTATTTTAATAAATTAGATGATAAGATTTATTTTGCATTTTATTTTCTTTACCTGACCTGGAGATAATTAAAGAGCATTCAAAATCGATTGGAGAATCTATTCATATTTTCTGCCCCTGAGAGAATTATTTATTTTAAACTGAGCTAGTTGTATGTAAAAAATTTGCTTAACCTACTTTTCAGCAGAAAATTTGTTGTATCTTAGTCTAGCATAAGGCCTAGCACTAGGATGCGCGCTTGATTTTTACTTACATATTAATTGAATAATTTAAATTTATTATATATAAACCTCAATTTGTAAGAGTCACAGCAATATGTATATGTATGTACTACTTTCTTGTTTATAGATCGTAAAATATATCTCTTAATAGAAATACATAATGTCAACTTAGGTTTTTTTTCTTTCTGGGAGTGGTTTTAACTAGTGATGGATTGTTTCGAAGCTAACTGCTAGTTTTTGCCGATTTTCGGTTTAACCGACTTTTTGGTTATCCGACCTATGGCCCGGTCCCGTCATGGTCGGTTAAGAGAGCTTCTACTGTATTTGGTTTGTGTATGTGTGGTGTTGTTTGTAGGCTTCGTGGTGTTATTACCATGGAGACTATGAGACTTTTTTATTTCGTACAGAATCAGTTTGTTCTGGCTTATGGGATTTGCTTCTGGGTCTCTCCAAACAAAGCCTCGTCAGTTTTTATGATTCAAAAGCGCATATTGAGATGCACTTTTTGGCTTCACCCGAGAGATTCATGTAGGCCATATTTTATTGAGTTTGCAATGCTCTCTTTATTTTAAATCTTTAGTGATGTTCTTAAAAAGGAAAACTCACCTTTTCCAGGGAATACGCAACTTTACAGTGATGATATGACTGTCATGTCTGGGGAGGGGGGGGCGATTTGAGGGTACCACTGCATGGCTCCAATTTCTACGAAAGGGGTCCTTACTACAAGGGTTTAATATGCTGCCTGGGGAAATCAGACGGATCGGGTTCTTGAACTGCTTTAAGAAGCATGTTAATGGCTTCTTGATAGGTGCTTTTACTCTTTCAATTTTAATTATTAATGTAAATTGTATTACTTTTTTAACTTTTAACTGCCTGTATTGTTTAATTAATTTAAAACCCTCTCGATTGCTTTTCATCTCTACATGTGCCTTTTTATGTATTTTATATTTACATTCTTTTAATAATTTGTTTTTAAAAATACTACTGGTGTTCAACACCGTTTTCACCGACGTTGCTGTGTGGCAATAATGGATATTATTATAATTATAAAAATGTATTACTGTGTTATAGAAATAGTAAAATATTGCCATATATTTATATGTATAATTATCTGCTCTCCTAAACCTTGCCATTTTAAGAATTACTGATTTCTATATTACGCTTTTAATTATATAATATATCGAACACTTTATGTGAAATTATTAATTATATATAGTATACGTGCATGCAAAAATCGCACTGAATGCATCAAGTGAAACTTACAGAACCAAGAATTTAAGCAAACGACAAGAGGAGAGTTAAAAAATAATAATATGGATCTAAGAAATTTAATCGAATGGTAGATGTTACTATTGTACACGTTATGATTTAGCTAACTACATACACATTGCTATCGACCACTTCTAAAGAATGATTTAATACAGTTTTCCAACGTCGATGCTTGAAAATCTGGCACTTATATTATAATTCATACCTAAATGAGACCAGTCATTGCTGTGTTCTTAATTAAAAAGTGAAACATATTAAATTTGCAATAGATACTGCTACCCCCGTTTCTCCTCAGGATTGTCCTGGCAGAAAGGGAGGCACAAATGGCGCTAACGGCAACTAGAAAAATGTCATCCGTCGAAAATTAGAGATGTGCCCGTTTGTCGGAGTTTTCACACCTGTAGCCTCGTCCAATTCAATTTATGAAAGTTTCGAAAATTTATTGTTTGTCACCTTCAACCTGCCTTACCTTACTTCCCTAGTGTGCGTTGGAAAAGATGGGGTGGAGCCTGTGCCTCTAACTCTCGGTTTTAGGGGATGGGTCACTCAGATTACTGAAGGTGGATGACTCTTAGGCGCCAGCTGTCATTCTAAATCAGGCCCACTCCAATAAGTTACTTATTCCGATAGCGAAAATAATATTGAGTACACTAGGTATAGTAAGACATTCATACACAATATAAACAACAATAACAAGCTTATTATAACAGTTTTGGAATTATCGAATGCCAAGATGCAACATGAGAATTATAAAATTCCACAAATGAGTGGTCAACTGACTAAAATTTAATTAAGCTAAGAAGTTATAATGTATAATGAGTAATTAATTAACTTACAAAAGAAATTATGGCAGAACGAGATCTCGCATCACATTTAAGGTGCTCTCAAACCAGAGCGGGATACAAACGCGTTCAGACAGGCAAGAACTTTCCCGCATAATACAGCGTTACATTTCTAGTTCGCTGCGTGCACGGTATTTTTCGCGTCCCGCCATATATTTTAACAATGTCCTTAACTGAAAATTTAATAGAAACAGTTAAAAAGTATCCAATATTGTATGATTTGGGTCACGAAGACTATAAAAACGCGAGGAAAAAGGATAAGATATGGGACCTAATTGGAAATGAACTACATCAAGATGGTAAGTACATTTTATTTTTGATCTACACCTTAAACATATACTAATATATGTATTAATTATTAAAATAATTAATAAACTTTTCGCGTACTTCAAATGCTGTACTTGATGCACGTCTAGGATTCAGGCTAAAGTTTTGAAACGCATCTAACATTCTTTCGACTGGTTATAGATATTCAAAATATTCTTCATCACATTGCTTTGTTCTTAAATAGTTATGAAGGATACATGTTGTGCTAACAATTAAAATTGTATTTTCAACGGCAAGCTCTATGGGTCTATTAAATATCAGATTTCCATCTTGTGGGACATTCATCCGTTTAGTTTCAAATCTTCTTCCCATATTTGATGTTTCAAATATACCACTGTCACTATTTTTCCCGTATCCTCCAATGTCGACACACATAAATTTGTAATCCGCCCCAACTATGGCTAGAAGAACTATAGAAAACTTTTTTAAGTAACAGAAGTATTTTGATCCGCTATTATTTGGACATTTAATTGTTACGTGTTTTCCGTCTATGCTTCCAATACAATTCGGAAATCCCTATAATGTGTCATACATTCGAGCAGACTGTTTCCAAATTTCTTCTGTCGGTTCTGGCATAAATTGCTCTTGCATACGTTTACATACAGCATCACGAACTTCCGTAACAATTTGGCCAACAGTAGAAAAACCAAGTCGACAGCTGTGTCCAATTGTCTTGTAAGAATCCCCCGTGGCTAGGAATCTGAAACAATTTCTATTTAGTAGCAATAAAACGATAATATTTATTATAATTTCTTTATATTGCAGGCGAACAGCTCAAAAAAAAAGTGGAAAACCATACGAGACACATATGCAAAATACTTGAGATGTAATAAAACTAAAACTGGACAAGCCGCGAAGAAAAATTACACAAATTGGCAATGGGCTGCCTACATGGAAGTATTTAAACCTTTCTTGAATTTTGCCACAACATCCAATGTAACGGATGAATAGGATTCTATTGAGGTAAACTCTCCCGAGGGAATAGCGTCAAATTAAATAGAAATGAATGAGGAGGCAACTCTTCGGGAAAAAGAAATGGAACTCGAAAACCAAGGTGAGCATACAATCGAGAGTTCACCATCGACTACAAAAGAATGTAGAAATGTAAAAAAACGGTCGAAAATAGAAGAAAACCGCTCGTCTGTCAATTCTGTTCTCGAGTATTTGAAAAATAAGCGAAGTAAGTCTTCATTAGACGCCGCAGACATAATTTTCCAGGGATATGCTCAAACCTTGAAACAATTTTCACCTAGAAGACAAGCTGACGTGAAGATAAAAATTGCTACACTAATGGCCGAAGCAGAATTGTCACATTAAGAGGAACAGTTATTATCAACTTCTACTTCTGTGAACAGTTGTACATTACATATAGATTAAACAATTAACTACTCTAGCTCCTCTGGATATACTTTATCCTCTGGTCCACCTTCAAATGTTCAAGTACAGACAGCTAATTTTGATGGGCAAGATGGCGAGTATGAAGGACCACCGCTGCTATATGTGACAAATTTTAATAGTGATGTGTGAAGTAAATTCTCAAATTATGTAAAATATATATATGTTCCTATTATGTATACGTCTTAGTGTGTAAAATTAAAATTATTACAATTAACCTGTAAATTTATTAAATTAAAAATGACTTAAGATTATTAATTATTTGAAAAAAAATACATTATGCAAACCTTAAAGCTACTGCAAGTCGTTCACCAGGAGATATCGGCTCGCGATAGTTCGTGTACTGTTTCTGAATGTCATTTTTAATGAAATCTAATATTTCATCAAAACAGTCTGGAGTCATTCTAAAGTAAATGTAAAATCTTTTGACATCCTGGCGTAACTCTGGCATTAAATAATCGCAGATAATTAGGCATTGACGTAAGGAATAAACAACATAAAACGAAAAGACATTCATTAACAACATCTACTGACATTACCCTCGCCCACACGAGATGACGCCAGCGCTGCAAATTAAAGAAAATAAAACCATAATAATTAAAAATGAAGGAAAGCCATTCAATTACATGAGGTAATTAACGAAAGAAAACAATCTAATTATTCCCAATAACATTTAAAAATAATTCGAAATGAAATGTACAACTCATTCGAACATTAAAAGAAAATTCTACATTCCACAGAAAATATTCATACGTAGTTCCAATAGTAACAAAAGATTATTCAAGGCGTATTCTAATATGTACTAAATTATACAAGGCAAGTATACAGCGTCACTCGCTGGAAAAGCAACAACAAAACTTAGTTTGAAATTAGTCTGGTAGTTTTATTCAAAACATGCTCGTTCTTACACGTAAATAAGATATTCTTAAGAAAACATAGCATCTTAGCGTAAGAATATTCTGCTCTTACAGGCGACAGAACTACTTAAAATAAACATACAATAGATTTGATATAAGAATATTTTTCTTAAACTCTTTATATATATTTCATTTAAATTAGAAAGAATTTCGAATCAAGACAATAGTTTGAAGAACATAATTGTATCTAGTATACAAAACATAGATTTGCAGATTTATTTGATACAAACATGTATTTCTCTGCGTGCATTGTTGAAATATTACATCAGTTTATAATAGTAGATACCTAATCTTTTCACAAGTTTTAAATTCTCGTTTTAAATTTTTTCAATATGGTTTACAAAATATTATATAAACCTCCCTTAATAACTTTAGATTCTTTAAAGAAAAATATAACTAGTATTAATATTCTGCGGAAATGAAAACTCTACACTGTATGCTGGCCTTATATTTGGTAATTTAATACCAAAAGAAAAGTATTGGAAGCTGTACATACTTTTAAAAAAAAGTTATCATATTTTCAGATACAGTAACATTAAGTACGACAGAAACACTAAAAAAAACTCTAATAATGGAACATCATAACTTATACCAAACTTTATTCTCTTTACATTTAAAACCGAAACATCACCATCTCATTCATTAACCTACAATTATTAAACATATCGGATCACTTAGTTCAGTATCCTATCTAAGATTTGAGACCAAACATCGAGATTCGAAACTTACAGCAAATGTTGCATCTCATGTTAATATTACCTACACCGAGAAAAATTAAATGTCAGTCAACACAAAACACTTTCAGTCAACATTCGTGTTTATTCACCTATAATCAATACCTCATCTGTTTTGATGAAATGCAAGTGAAGTTGTTCACACTTGCACATTGACGCAGCAGTTTCGTGTGTTGTATGAACAAACATCATTAATTGAATAGACAAAGGAAATATGTTGCTACAAATACACGTATTCGTTGGCCTAACCATGGCAACTTATTGTATGAGTTAGAATAATTTCGTGTCAACAACTCGTATTTGTTAAACGAATAAAATTTTGTCATTCTTTGAAATCCTTTTTGAGTTGAATGAAATATTCTAGTCTATTAATGCAAGAATTCCTGCATTTGGTCATCATGAGTTTTAAATCTATGGATAATTTAAATTTATGTTGAACCGTCACTTTTAAGTTAAAGCAAGGATTGTTTTATGCAGCAAGTAACAATATTGAATTTGTTTTTACATAAAATCAGAATTATGATACTAATTACCGACATTACATTCGGTAACATCAAATCCGTAGAGTTTCCGGACGACATACAAATAAAATGTTGTATAGTATAGTTACTTGTTGTTAGGTGTATATAATACCAGTCCTGAGTATTAACGTACATGTTCTAATTCAAGATAAATTTAAATTACTAATATATTTAAACTTTAATGCAATGCTAGAACTATACATTACATACGCGAAAAATTCCCAACCGACCAGCTTTGCTTGTACGTCGTCCATTTCACGTTATAGCTATGCGTACAAGATGCAGATAATCTAAGCAAATAATTGCCGAACTGCCTATAACACATTTCCGCATAACGCGCACCACCCCCTCTTTACAAAAAAAAAAAAAAAAACAATGAAACAGTATTGTCAATTTCGGAAATGTTATGTTATTGTTATCTTTGTCTAACTTATTCCTACATCCATAGGTATGTCCCATACATATAAAAAGACACTTACTTTTTACAGTCTAACAAACCTCGTAAGATACCGTACATTGTAGGTATCCCTTTTTCAGTGGAAGTTAATAATGTTTATTTAGGACCATAATGTGAACACTATCTTACTGAAGTAAATTCTAGGAGTGTTGACATTGTAAGGAAAAAATGCCTTGCATTTTACATCACAGCTTGTGATGCGATTCAATAAAGGCTGCCATTAGATGATATTTTTTCCAGTCAATTATCATTTATCAATCCTACTATTGTTTTAGGCCTTAAGGCTGCTCGAGACGCTCGGGTCAGTTCCTTGTCGACGGTAGCGTATACTAACATTAGCTATGCAACCAACCATACCTACACAAAAAGATTCCATCATTATATTGCCCTTATGATTTATATTTTATGGTACTCCCATAAATTTAAATTTTACAAGATTCTATTCATTTCGCCGTTCGGTTTAGAATGGTGGGTTCTTCCTATTTAAATAAGTGATCCTCATTTGATCCCTTATTGCGCCGCTTGCTCATTCTGATTTTGTTTTCTTGTATTTTGTCGTTGGTTTTATGTATTATAAGTTTTAAATATTTGATTAACGACGGAGATACGTTTGAAACTCCATAATTTACAAGTAAAAATGGAATAAAATTCACAATGAAATCAAAACAGATTATATTTAATTACCACGATCGTTTCGCTCTACTAGAGCCTTATTAACTTCTAGTTGGTCGTTTAAGATTAGGTTTAATTTATTTAATTCATTTATTTCTAAGTCTAAGTATTTCGCACGTCTTTTGTTATGGGTAAACATAATTACAAAGTACGTTCTCTAAGCGCCAGACGAAAGAGTAAAAAGAACATTGCAAAAAAGTTAGTTATTGCTCGGTAAGTATTCTTATTAGTACTGAATAGCTAAAATATTTATAAATAATATGTAATACTTGTTTTTATGTTTTAAATTTAAAATTTATTTTAAATATTTCACATTTTTAGGAAACAAAAAAGAGTAGGACTAGGAACGTTTCTGGGAAATGCTTATGCCGCCGAAAATGTCCCCAAAAACCATCAAGATGTAATTGTGCCAACTTCTACGGAAGAAGCAGACCACGTGGAAAATATTATGTAAGTGTTTACTATAGTTATATCCTTCCAAACATTTACATGGTTCTTCTATTGGTTTTGGTAATAATCTTGATTTTCATATTGAGCACTACAACTGATTGGCAGCTACAGCTTTAAAATAACTTGTTTGTCACAATCTCACCATAGAGTTGGCTATCTTTTTTAATGTTATTTCATTTGTATGATGATGAGTAACACCAACAATTCCGTTTTTAATCGTCTCTTCAGAGTTACAGTTGGCATGATTCACAAGGAAATAGTTGCAAACCGTCTTGAAATAACAAAATGATAATTAAATATATTAAATTAAATAATGCACTTATTTCTGTTACAACCTGTATACTAAATTTTTTATTTGAACGAATGATGGCAAAGCGCCTCACATGAAAACAAAGTCTTTCTGTTGGAGACCTTTTGTTTGTAATACAAAATTATTATATTCACGCACTGCATTATTATTTACACATATCTGTATTTATTTTAGGGAGAATGTAAGTCGTAAAAACGATAATTCCGGAACCTGGTCTGACAATTGTGATTTGGAGGAATTAGAAGTAGAAGTTGAAAATGCTTCTACTAATAAGAAAGCAACTGTTTGTGGAAGAAGACTAGTCAATGTGGCTAATCTTTTCAATAAATTGCAGCAGATAGAACATATGGGTTTTGGCTGCACATTCAAAGAATTGGAATTAGTTAGCGAACAGCGTGTTGGAATTGTGAGCTGTTTTAATTTCAAATGCAAAGTGTGCCGCAAAATAGAAAAAATTTGGACTGAAGACGAAGATTTGAACACTTTGGCGGTGTCCGGTGCCCTTTCAGTCGGAATCGGTTATTCTCAAACAGAAGAACTGTTCTCTTCTTTGGACATTCCCTTTATGTCTAACCATTTATATCAAAAATGCAACAAAAAATTGTCTGCCAACATCAACACGAATCTCTGGGACACAATGCAGCAAGCTGCTGCTGAAGAAAAACAATTTGCTATTGAGAGCGGCAATGTGGACGAAAAAGGAATTCCTATAATCACCGTTGTTGCGGACGGTGCTTGGAGCAAACGATCCTATCGCAACAATTACAACGCATTATCTGGTGTAGCATCCATTATTGGTGCCAGGACTCAAAAAATTTTGTTTGTTGGAGTTAGAAACAAATACTGCACAGTATGTGAGAAATTGGAAAGTGAAAAATCAAAAGAAGAAAACGATCACGTTTGTTTTAAGAATTATATTGGCACATCTACATCCATGGAAACAGACGTCATTTTGGAGGGGTTCAAAAAATCAATTGAAATGCATGGTCTCATCTATGGTAAATTAATAGGAGACGGAGACAGCAATGTTTACACTAAACTTTTATCATCTGCGCCATATGGACCTTTATTTCACATTCAAAAAATTGAATGCAAGAATCACATATTAAGGAATTACGTCGCCAAACTTAATGATCTTAAAAATAATACAGCCTATACTGTGCCACAACGGAAAATTATAGGATGCAAAATCGAGAAATTGCGAATTGCTGCAAGTTCCGCTATAAATTTTTGGACGAAAAATGAATCACAACCATTCAACGAAAGAGTCTTGGAACTACAAGAAGACTTATCTAATGGACCGCGGCATGTGTTCGGTGACCACACTCTGTGCATAGCTAAAAATAAATATTACTGCTCAGAGGCAAAACGCGCAGCTAAACTGGCTGCCGGTGAAATGGAAGAAATTGAAATTTAAAAAAAAAAAGGACTTTTACAACGAAATTCTCTCTAGAAATAAAAGAGTTTCAGATAATGCGTGGAGTTTATTGCATAATGTTAACAACAATTTGGCTGAATCATACAATTCTATCATAGGAAAATTTGTAGGAGGAAAACGAATTAATTTTTCGTTGAAAGGTGCCTACACTACACGTTGTGAAGGAGCTGCATTATCTTTTAATAGCCCCAAAGGATTTTATCATAAGAAAGTACAACAAAAAATTTTAAAAAATGGACCAGGAAAATATACTGAAAAATACTGCAACAGGATATTTAGAATTAGAAATAAACAACGGAAACGAAACTACAAAAAAGTTCAAGCGTCATGTGGGCCGGATATAAGTTATGGGGCAACAATTGACAACGTTCCCGACATGGACAAAGCGCAATACGAAGATAGAAAAAAGGTTTTTTTACTGAGATTATCGGAAAATATAACAGAGATTGAAGAGAGTACTAGATGTCAGGCTTCATCAGATTTGTGGGTAAAAGAGCGAAAGGTGCGCCTTACTGCGTCTAATTTCGGACGTGTTTGCAACATGCGAAAAACTACATCAACGAAAAAATTTATAGAAAGTTTACTGTATAGTAGATTTACAGGTAATTCATATACAAAATATAGCCAAGAAAATGAATCAACTGCTGTCGACATTTTTGAAAAAAAAACTAAACTTTAGACAAAAAAATCTGGTTTAATAATCTTCAAAGATATACCTTATCTTGGTGCGAGTCCTGATAGACTAATAAATGATAATTCCGCCATCGTTGAAATAAAATGTCCAGCAAAGGCAAATGACCTCACACCAGAGGAAGCAGTCACACAAAAAAGAATTACATGTTGTACTCTTATTGAAGGGGAAGTAAGATTAAAAAAAAATCATAATTACATGTTCCAAATTCAAGGACAAATGATGATTGCCAACATCGACTTATGTTATTTTGTTATATATACAAAAAAGGGAATGAGTATAGAAATCATTAGGAAAGATGAGGAATTTTGTGAAAATATGAAAACGAAATTAACAACATTTTATTTAGGAGCTCTACTACCGGAATTGGTAAACTCTAGAAGAAGTCGAAACTTACCACTTCGTGATTTTTACATGAAATAAAATTTTAGTTTTAGTCATTTTTATATTTGTTATTTTTTATTCTTTTCTAGGAACTAATGTGCTAGTGGCTTAAGTTTGAAGAAACTCCCATTTGTACAGCTCTGTTTTAGGGAAATTTACCATCAGATGGAATCTCACCATCAAGATCTATAGATGGAATCTGGAGAAAGCAGACTGAGCACACAAAAATAGGAGGAAGTTCCACATTTTTTTTTACATTTTTAGTTTAACTTGTTTACATTTATTTCACATTTGTTGATTTTGTCTATAATAGTTGAATTTCTATTCAACTTAATTAAATTTACCTTTATTAAATATTTAAGGCACTTTGTATTATATACCTAATTTTGTTTCCAATATATTTTTGTAAATAATATAAAGACTTTTTTTATCTCGCATCACACCTTTATTTAACCCGTTGGCATAATAAATAACTATTTTCACTGATTGACATTGAAAACAACAAATATTTTTTGATCTGAATAAAAACCTTTTTTTCAATAATAAATATTGTTCTATATTATTTTATTACATTTTAATAATTATTAGTTTTATCTCCCATAAATAATATGCCTAAATAATTATCTTATTAAATTAAAGATATTCAATATTTGACAAAAAAACTCAAATTGTACTTTCAGGGAATTATTCCCTTGTCATTTTGTGCCATTTATTTATTCACATTGAACAAGACGATTTACAAGTGTCATAAAACCCGACCTCTTTACCTCCAGATAAGTAGGTATCCCGTCATCGCATGGTATCGGACAAACAGAGTCGATGGCGTCGCCCTCCGTGGCAAACCGTCATAACTAGGAGACTATTTTTGCCTAATCAAAATTATTAATAATATTGCTAAAGCTTTCTTTTAATAATTTCTTTTTACATTTACGAATACCATATATTAGGTTGAATAAGTAAACAAAGTTTTATTCGGAAATCTTTGCTCAATTGGGAGAAAACGTGACTTTTACAAACTCTTAAATATTTTACAAAAATTATATCCGATTATAAATTTTAAAACGGTGCGATGTTATAAATTCTAGTTGCAGTTCTCCTATGAAGTTTTATAGTATTCTACTTAATTTTAGATACCGAAATCTGTAATTAAAGTTTATAATTTCTATATTTTTTAATTTTACAAAAGCCATATACGAATTAGTCAAAAAGCTCCAACGCTGCGGTCTAGACATTAAAAAAACCTTTAAATTGATGTGTAATACATAGCCAACAACATCGATTATTACTAAAAAATCTGAAATAAACGAAAAATATTCGCGTGATAAGCGCAGTGAGGAGCCTTAAGATAACTAAAAACATAAACAAAATATTAAATACTGTCAAACCGAACTACCTGATAGTGGTGATTCAACGAACAGAAATCGATTATGAATTAGATTCACCACCATGTAAGTTAATATTGTTGCATGGTCAACTGCAATAATAATAATAATAATAATGTAATCTTTATTCGCTTTCTATACACTAGAAAAATTCACAATAATATAATATAAAGAATAAATTAAATACTAGGGCTGTTTTTACACCTAAACCCTGATAAAAAAAAAGAACAATTGATAAAATATAGCAGTAACTATAGCATGCCTAAACTAGGTAACATTCTGCAACAGTAGGCGCTTTGTCGTTAGGATCAGAATAAGTACACTTACCTAAATCTCAACTTCTACTACCCCCGCTTGTTGCTTTTGTTAGGGTCATTCTGATCTTGTTGGCGCCAGTGTTACTTACCTCCGTCCCCTCAAGGACCAGCTTTAAAATTGGTTCAGAACGACCCACGCATGCTCCGTTGTATTTACAACATGTGATCAAATGTAATTTGGATATTGTTTGTTTTGTAGTGCGTCCACGCCATAACCTTTTGTTGAAAACAAGCTGAAAATGTCTAATTCCAAAAGTATTAGCGATTCATACTGCAAATTGATAACGATTACTATCGGTAACTCTCAAAAATATTATCTTAGAGACTCAAAATCTGGATTGTTAACTTCAGTGCAAATAAAAAAAGGTATAAAGTATCGAGACTATGAAGTGCTTTTTAATTAATAAGTGATATTTTTGCTGTTATGTAGGTATAATAAATAGAGAGGAGCGCGACCAAAATAGTAGAAATGCGTCCATGGACATTGATAATTCTTCAGAGTGTTTTACGAAGGATCTTGAAACTGAAAATCTTCAAGTGCAATCAAAGAAAGGTAAATAACCTATAGGTTGGTTTCTTAATAAGAAGTCTGATAACTTTTGTTGTTCTATAGGTGTAATAAATGCATAAGCGGCTCCAGATTGTGATGAATGCGAAGAGATTGGAGAGCAACCAAGGCCACTATCACATAGTAGAAATAAACACGAGTGGCAATATACAGAAGTGAAAAACTTTATTGCGAGCTATCAGCAGCATAAAGATGAATTCACCCACCCCAAGAAAAGAAAATATATAAATATAATAAATAATAATTAGCAATGGTTGTAATGTCACACCCATAATGTACAAAAGTAAATGGAAAAATCTGGTCCACACATATAAAACTTGCAAAGATGCAAAGAAAAGAACAGTGAATGCACCCACTCGATTTGCATTTTATGATGATATTGATGATGTGATAGTGGACAAACCTGCAAATAAGTGCGAGCACACTTTGGAAAGTAATATATTGAACTGGTGTCGATTATGTGACAACACCAGTCAAAAACCCACAAACACATACAGTCACCCTTTAAAACCCCTTGAATACAGGCAACCATATATACATCGGCGATGCATTATGTTTGGACCCTTGTATAAGAGTACAGGTAAAAATTCCTAAAAATTAATACAGATTTTACTAACAAATCTAGTAAATTCTGAGAAACCCATCAAATTTTAAATATTAGAAAGAAATTCACCCCCAAATTTAGAAAACCAAACCAATGACTACTCTTTTCAGGAACCCCAACTGAAACCCCCGTATTAAATACTAAATATTGGAATTAAATACCTGATTAGTTTAAAATACACTTTAGTCTTATTTTTATACTTATATTTAGCAAATTTCCACAATACAACAATAATTAGTTAAATGTTATATAAGCAAAGTAATTATATAAAATGAATCTGACAGCCATTACAAATGGACAATTTTAAATTACAAATTTCAACATTTATTACCACACTATGAGCATATAAATGAGTACCATTTTATAGTGTGATTTCTCAAGAGTAAATTGTCACAAAAAGTTACAGGTTCAAGGTTAAAGCAAGGTTGATAGTATCGAAAGCATCATCCCGAACTTTGGCAAATGTATAGGACATACATGACAAATTGTTATCTAAAAATGCATAGCTTAAAACTAAAATAAACTAATGGTGTACATAAAAAACATTTAAACCATAAACTAGTTTACAAGTTACAAGCATGGTAACAAACAATAAAACTCTTAGATGCGCACATTTAAGTTAAGCATCATTTTAATTTTCAAATTTCGATGCGCCATATTGTCAGAGGCATTATAAATTTCAAATATTTCCAATAAGTGATCAAAGTAATTATAAATTAACTCTAGCAGTTACAAAGTCTAGCGAGACGCATTTACGTTGGAATATTTTTCAATGTCATATTTACTAGTTGAGTACAGATATTTAAATAAGCATTTTGAATAATTTGACAGTTGTCAACATAGGTAAAAGAAAAGTTTTATAATATTAATTACAAGCTATTTAGATAATTAAAAAAAGGTGGTATAGATTAAGAAAAGGTCATAGTTTCATGTTATAACAGTAATTCGTAAATAAATTAAAAGACCATTTAGTTATTACACTTCAAAAACTAACCACACTAATTTTTTGTATAAAGAAAGATTTTAAAAAGGATTAAAAGATGAAAAAATATTGTATGTATTTATAAGTTTAATTTGTAAAGGTAAAGTTCTACTAAAAAGGCATTTTAAGCCAAAATTCTGATATTTAAATTTATTTTATTAGCGTCATTGACGTCATCGAACAAATGACAGTCGAAATGCTAAATTTGCCCTTTAATTTTTAAAAAATGTGTTTTTCCAAAAGAAAACGAATTAAAGTAATTTTATTGTACCGATTGAAAGACGAATTAATTTAACTAAGATAAAACATGATTCCACAAATATTCAAAAATAAACTTGCCCGTAAATAGACTTTGTAAAAGATTACCGTATAAAATTTCCATGGTTACGACGTCCACAACAGAGATTGATATAAAAAGGCACATCCGACGAGAAGCAGGGATTCATTTTTTTGTGAGCATTCACTTCGATTCATTCATTGATTTTTTTTTGCGATCATGCAATCGTCAGTCAATTAAGTGTCATGCGATTTATTTTGTGATCATCCATCGAGTTGATAGACGCGTCAATTTTCATATTCGACCCATATCGATATCCAGTCGCTGTCAAAGTTGATACATCCAAATAAGCCATAAAGTGTCTGCTGAATCATTTCCACTTACGAGTCAGGTCATCCATTGAAGAAGTCGACCTTAATCCGTGCCGAACTAGGTCAAGGACACACACCGTACGCCGATACCAGACAACTGGAACGACCGTAGAAACTAGGACACGAGCTGCCTCTACAGAGAATCACACCCCATTGGAACAAGTACCTGTCCTTAAACAAGACAAGGAATTAGTACACAGAAGGTACCAAGTCTGTTATTAGTTAATGCACCTGTTTCTTGACACAAATGTGGGTCAAATCTAAATCTATGTCACATTTATGTAACGTCTTTTAATTCGATCATTTCTATAAATTAATAAAATTCAAATCTTGTAACATAGCTTATATAAACACTTGGAAAATCAATTTAAAATTTCAAACAATATAATGCTTATTTAAAAAAATATCAGTATATACTTACAGTTAAATTTAATCCTATCTTATTGTCATGCAGTCCATTTTAATAGTTGGTACCTAAGGGCCAAACTCGTATATTTTGCCTTGATTTCAATATATCAAATTTGTAGAACTTCTGCCTAATTAACTGCTGTTCTTGTACACAACAAAAGTGTATTGTTTAATATAAAAATTGTATGGATATTGTTGTATTGTCGTAGAATTTCATTGTTATGTTTTAAATAAATTCAGATCTGTTGTTTTCAAGTATAAAGTGTTTGTTTTCATCACTGTTAAAACTCATTCTTCAATCATAAGAGGTACACATATTCTGTTGGAGCTCCAGCATTAGAGCTGTCTCTCCAAATTGACTTTATAGGTTAGTTTCTCCAAGATCGTCACCCGACAACTGGAAAGTATGGTATCCCGGACTAAGGTAAATCAAATTTCGAACCTCCGTAACGCCCTGTAGATAACACAATTAGAGTCACTTAGATATCACCCACTTAGTTAGTCACATAACTTTTAAATCTTGTTTTTTTGATTACTTCAATAGACACACGTACACAATAGTTATAGCGATTTCGCGCGAAATTCAGTGTTTGTTCCACCTCTTGGATAAACGTCTATCCCGATCTTGCGCAGTCATACGTTGAATGCCGCGAAATTTTTGAATTACTAATAACGTTGTATTTATCTATTAGGATAATTTTTGAAATACTAAATGATACATAAACTAAATAGATAATTTCTCTCCGTTGTCATAGAATGCAACCCCCTTTAGCTAGCCGGCCAAATTATAATTGAAAAGTTAATAGTTCAGTATATTATTGTGTTTAGCAGTTTTTGTTTTAGGATAAAGTAAATTAAGCGCTCTAAGTCTCATTAGCTCTCCATTCATTATTATAACTTGGGGCTTTGGTAATAACACCCTAGTACCCCTATTACAATTAGAGTCACGCAATTTAGGGCCGTATAAGGGTACATACCCCCCATTACAATATATAATGATGAAACACAAGCATCCACCTCCTCAACTTCATCTAATTCCATTCAACAAGAGGCATTGCTTGACTTGTCAGAAGAGCATGCAATATCAAAAAAGAGAAAGTCAACTTCTGATACTGAGAAGAAACTATAGCAATAGAGACATCAAGAAAAGATGCAGCTCACCCGAGAGAAGTTGGAGATAGAAAAAAGAAAAGTTGCGTTATTAGAATTATATTTAAAAAGTAAAAATCAATTACTGTAAATACCTGATAGGTACCATAACTTTGTAGTATTGAAGGAATACCATACATATTTAGTTATTTTTAGGGATCGGCAGTCAGGGGTACATTGGCAGAAAGTATGTTATAAATAGTTGTAATGCGATAAGTATATCCATTTATAACACTTAATTTCTGCAAATGTACCCCTGACCAATCCCTACTTATTATTATTAGTTTATTAGAGTATCTGTTTTTTCTTGCTTTAATGAAATATACCGTTTTTATTTATTATTATATTTATTCAATAAATTATATAAAACTTTATTGAAACATTGTTCTGAAAACATATTTTCTTCTAAAATAATGTTTTCGTTTAATACATCATTATTTACCATGCAAATATTGTGAAGAACACGTGCTGCCATGACACACTGTACTATTAAATTAATGGATATATTTTCTAATGATTTTATCCTCCGAAAACGCTGCTTCAATAATCCGAAAGAATGTTCAACAATTATCCTTTGTGATGAATGTCTGTAGTTGAATACTCGATGACTGTTTGTTAAATTTCCATTATAATTGAATGGTGGCACTAGCCAGGATCGGCTAGGATATGCTAAATCGCCTAGTAAAAAATACTCTCCAAACAAATTCTCTTCTTCTGCTTTACTGTATAATGTTGATCTTCTCAAAACTCTTGCATCGTGCAAAGAGCCAGGTTCACCCACATAAATATCAATAAAGCTTTTATTACAGTCCACTGTCCCTTGTAAAATAATACTATGTAAACCCTTCCGATTTACATATGACTCTGTGTCACTTTTCGGTCTTTTGATCAAAATATGCGTACAATCAATAGCTCCTACAATACCTCTTATATTGTATTTTGTTTGGAAATTTGTTCATATCTTTCAGCATTTGGCCATTTGATAAAGTTACTTCTCACATTCAAGAGAAACTGCAGTACTCGCTTTAATACTCGATGAGATGAACTGACTGATACACCAAACCGGTCTGATATTTGTCTAAACGTCTCTTGGTTTGACAAATACCAGATAGTTAACAAAGCTGTCTTTTCCACATTCATTTTCTCAGCTCCAAATGTATGTTTAGGAATAACTCCACTATGGCCCAAGCTAGTGATCAGAAAGTTGGCTACAACTCTTGTCACACGCAGGTGTTCTTTAAACTGGATATCACTGTACATAGTGATCGTGTTTTCTACATACAATTCTATTTTTATTCTTTTAGCAGGCATTTCTTTGTCTTCGCTCTCGCTGCTGTTTTCAGATGTAGATGGTGATTCTAAAAACATTTCTTCAAAAAAAGTCTCAATTGTGGCCTCAACTGCATGTGCCATTTCTTTGTCCATCTATTGCAATCATAATTATTATTTATTAGGTGTTTTATTTAAAGTATAATTTAACTTACCTATAAATCAATTATTATATGTAATTCGCACATAACCTTAAAATTTATTTTGTTTAACCTCAGATGTGCCCCCACTAGGTGAACTACTACTCGACTTCTATTAATTGATTTACTTGTTCTAGCGAGGGTAGGTTCATTTTGATCTCGGTCATTTTGACCTAGTTCATTTTAACCTCTAACTGGAAAGCCCTTAGTGTCATATAAATATATATACACATGTATGCATCCACATACACGCATACATAAAAATAATACACCCACATACACAATCATATACGCACATACACGTAAACATAAGAGTAAATTGCAATAACTAGCCATTGAGAAACAGATCACGCTTCAGCCACATCTTGAAACAGTCTACCGATAAAGTTTTATAGTGATCAGGTACGTCATTGTAAGTAGAAGAAATGTCGTAAGAAAAAGATCTTTTGAAGAGGGAAGTACGGCTCAGCGGTGTACACGATATCTGATCTTATCGTGCAAGTATGAAGGGGTTTTGCAAGTTAATATTTTGTGATATAAACATAGACTCCTTAACTTGCGTCTCTGTCTCATATTCAGCCAGCCACACTCGGATAATTTATAAGTTACATGATCATACTTCCGTATGCCGACAATATATCGAAGACAGGAATTCTGGATTCTTTGAATCCGCGTCTCGGTCACTTGATCTATTGCAGCATTGTAAAATGCAGAGCAATAGGTGAAGTTAGACAACACGAGAGACTCACATAGAGTTGATTTGACAGCGGTACCCAAAGCGTTGCGGTGCGAATATAGTGTTTTTAAATTAAACGAAGTAATGATTCGAAATATCACAATCAATGACCCCGAAGACTTGACAAATGTATCACTATTAGTGCAAAGTTGATCAATCAAACTAGCAGAAGTAGCAGTAACACGTGTTGGTTAACTAATCAAGCAAGAGAAATCTATAGATTCAAGAAAGCTACTGAAGTAAGATGTTGAGGTATTATCAAATTTTAAGAAATCTACATTGAAATCTCCGCAAAAGAAAGTAGATTCCGATAGCATAGAACACCGACAAATAGAATCCTCCAACCCATCCAAAAATGTCCTGTAATCCACTCCCGGTGCTCTATAGATTTTATATATTACAAAAATGAAGAAAAATATGTTATATAGGAATATATAGGATAACATCATTTTCAATAAGTTTTTTTTTTCAATTTTCGTCATTTAGATAAATATGATTTAATTGTGGTTTTGTAATTTATGTGTTGTCAAACTGATAAATAAAATTTTTCATCTATTGCTAACTTCTAATCATATGAATAGCTGTAAGCGGATCTACAATAATTCCCATTTTATTTGTCCAGAACTATACTTTATTTGTTACTTATTACACGAATACTTGATTTTTTGTTATGTTTTGTATTTACCTATTAGAAAATATATTTTGTGTTTTAAAATGAAAAAATGTAAATCCAGTTTTATTATTTCATTTTATCAAAACGAAAATGAATAGTGTAAAACACATGGATCTTAAAACTAACATCAATCAGTAAATAAATACTGTGACTTACATACAGGGTTATAATAAAGTAACGCACAAAATTCATAAAACGTACAATGTTCATTTTTGAAAAAAGTCGTCATCAATATTTTTTTTAAATATGAAGCTTGGTTTTTTTTACTTTATTTGATAGAGCTTGTTCTTCTGCATTATAAAGAAATAATTGAAGTAGGGGTCACATAAGAAAAAACTGAGAGAATTAATAAAAAACAAAATAAACTTTATTATAGTAATAACATTTGAATTGACTAAACAGTCCATTAAACCAAAACGATTTCTTACAGGAATTGTTCAAACTGTGTCCCGTTCACTAACTGACATAGGCCAAGACGATGGTAGACCTGATTTAGAGAGTCTTCGATCATCTGCGGAGTTATACGAGTCATTTCATGTCTAATTCGTTTTTTTTTTTTTAGTTTTTTCTTATGTGACCCCTACTTCAATTATTTCTTTATAATGCAGAAAAACAAGCTTTATCAAAAAAAGTAAAAAAAAAAAAAACCAAGCTTCATATTTAAAAAAAAAAATTGATGACGTCATAACTTTGACAAATTTGACGTTTTATTTTTTTGACTTATGTTAAAAGACGCGGAATAAAATAAACTGTTTGACGTGTTTTTGCATTTTTTTCAAAAATGAACATTGTACGTTTTATGAATTTTGTGCGTTACTTTATCATAACCCCGTATATACATTTATACGTAAAACGTATATGTATATATGCATGTGTTCGAGATACACATCGCTTTTTTCTGTGTCATCTTTTGGGTGTTAGATGTCGCTGTGATACTCTCACTACATTTAACACGCAAAAATGACATAAGCAGCTTTTTAAGTTTTGAAGCCATTGTCTATCATCAGTTGTGAGTTTGCTTTTACATGTGTCACATGTGTTTCGTGAGCCTCAACAGTGAATATTTATCCAAACCTAAAGTGTTAAAGATAATCTCATGCATACATTTCCTTAGGACTTGTTATGTAGAGAGAGATGTCATCAGTCTGAGATCCATAGAGCAACTGGCATCTCTCGGTCGGCCGCTTTTAATTTAAAGCGAGCACACGCACCGCAGTGGAAACACCCGATTTGTTACATATGCCGGTCCTGGGTGTGAAATAGAAACGTTGTTCCAGGTCTGTTTGAGCTAAATACCATTATTGTTGTTGTAATTAACATTTAATAAGTTTGAGCCGACGTAAAATTCATCTTCGATCCGTGAATGTGATTATTATAAACAATCTTAACAAACGGATCACATTTTTATATATCCCATATTTTTCACGGTATAATCAAATATTATTAATGTGGAATATGGATTTTTAACTAATGATATCGCGCACAGGCCACACCTATCAATTTTTCACCCAATGTACAAGTGAAAAATAAAATTGTTCGAGAACAAAAATTCTCTCCGACCAACCAAAAGAGTCGTTATTCGGACGAATAGAATGCGTCGTTTAAAAGAACACCTGCTACCGCGTCATTTGTTGACATCCCGAATAAAGTTATATAAACTAAGAAATTTTATATTGAGTCAGTCAGTCAGCTCTAGCTGCTGAATCCAGTCGACTCTAATGACTTAGAGCGACAACAGCAAGGTAACCGAAGCCGGGAAAAAGTTTCCCGAAGATCTCAGAAACGTACTCGAACGTTTCTGAAGATACCCGAAGACGTAGGAAGACTTCTACGAGCGAACCGAACGTACCCGAAGCAAACCCGAACGCCTTCGAGGTAACCCGAAGATACCCGAAGACGTAGAAAGGCTTCTACGAGCGAACTGAAGCCAACCCGAACGCTTCCGAGGTAACCCGAAGATACCCGAAGACGTAGAAAGGCCTCTACGAGCGAACCGAACGTACCCGAAGCAAACCCGAACGCTTCCGAGGTAACCCGCAGATACCCGAAGACGTAGAAAGGCTTCTACGAGCGAACCGAAGCCAACCCGAACGCTTCCGAGGTAACCCGAAGATACCCGAAGACGTAGAAAGACTTCTACGAGCGAACCGAACGTACCCGAAGCAAGCCCGAACGCTTCCGAGGTAACCCGAAGACGTAGAAAGGCCTCTACGAGCGAACCGAAGCAAACCCGAACGCTTCCGAGGTAACCCTAAGATACCCGAAGACGTAGAAAGGCCTCTACGAGCGAACCGAAGCAAACCCGAACGCTGCCGAGGTAACCCGAAGATACCCGAAGACGTAGAAAGGTCTCTACGAGCGAACCGAAGCAAACCCGAACGCTTCCGAGGTAACCCGACGATACCCGAAGACGTAGAAAGGCCTCTACGAGTGAACCTGAACATTTACGAGGAGGACCAAGAGCCCGAAACCAACAGTAGTTGCGTGCTTCAACCAACATCCAAGGAGCATTCGTGACCTGTTAGTGAAGTGGTGAACAAAGTGTCCCAACCAAATAAGAGAGGTTGTTGAACGTTTCGCGAGTGCAGTTAGTGCTTCAACCAAAGATCCAGGCCACGGATCGTTATTCAAGTGCCAGACCTGTGCCGATACACCCTCCCAGTGACTTGTGACGTGTGGCTAAAGTGACCTCACATCATACCCATTTAGCGCAACCGTAAGTACTGAACTGATTCCTAAGCTTGCACGGTTGGCGATCTAAAGATAGCCCCGTCACGTCACTCAGAAGTAGTTAGTCGGTTCGGCGCCCTAAGGCAGCCTTACCTATTCTAGGCGTTAACTGACTAGGTACCCCAAAAGGGAGCCTTATCCCCTAGAACCCCAACTGAGTGTCTCAAACACCCCTCTCTATTTCAATTGCCAGTATCTAGAGACCACCCCCTTTTATTAATCCCCCTGTATGGGATCATTAGCCTCTGGTCAAGGTGTCTCCGTAAACTGTGTGTGTATTTTAATCTGTATATATCTTAAGCTTAGTGTTTGCCCTCAGCCATTTCTTTATAGTCCTGCGTGGCTATTGTTTTTAGTGACCGAGTTGTGGTAATAAATTCATGTGGTTTAAACCAACTCTTTCATTAACCTCAAACACTAGCATAAGCCCTATCCCAAAACACCCGCATAAGTGTAGTGCCATCCCGAAGGAAGGACGCCACGTCTCCCCGTATTAAGATACCACGGCTATAAGAACTCAGGTAATTAACATAACCCCGTTTTGAGTAATTCCTATAAGCCGAAAGGTAACAGATTCACTAGCAGCATCTTCGGCTGCTATTACTTTCTGTATATACTGTACATATTTATAAATATTATATGTAAATAATTCAGCGACATTCGCTCGAAAAGCACGGATAGCCTGCGAAACCATTCGCGGTTTCGCAGGGCTAAAACTTCTGCACCAACAAAGTCCACAAAACCTAAGAAAATAATGGAAATTACTATGGATGAGCTAAATTCGCTCACTAATTTCACCGACAATAACATTCATTCAGATGATATGTCTCATTTATCTCCTCCCGTCGCCAGTCCGGCGCCTTCGATCACTTTCAATACAGATTCACTAAAAACACTCGATTGGGATTCGCTCGCTCAATTAATCGAATCGATACAAGAAATAATGAAAGGTAAAACACCTTCACAGAATCCAAACATTAATGCAAATACTAATGTATCTAACCCTAAAACTGCCTCAAATATTACAAATTCTCAGGATGAGAATGATTTTTAAATTGTCAAACCCAGAAAAAACAAAAGGGGCAAAAGAAAAGTCGCAGAATCAGGAACTCCCCCGAAAAACAATATTTCCTCTCAAAAATCAGACAACAAAAAACTCAAGCAAGCGTTACCCCAATCTCAGAAGGCCTGCTACGGCAAAGCACAAATCAACGTTCTTAACACACCTCAAAATGCACCTAAAAAAGTGCAGACTACCCAACAATCAGATGTAATCGCCACAAATAAGCCATTACCTGAACAAGGTTGTTCCAATCAGACTGTTTCTTCCATGGAAACCGATCATCCAAACGAATATCACGACAACAACAATACTCTCAACAACAATAATACAGACTCCGACTCAAACTCCGAAGGAGAATCTTTACCTCCACCCAAAAAGGACAGAACCCCACCCATAATCTTGCGAGACCATCAACAATGGACGGCGATCTCTAAAGAACTAAACAAAAACACTATCTCTTTTAAATCGGCCAAACTTACCAGCGAAGGTATTAAAATACATCCTACTGACGTAAATGCATTCAGAAACACTACCAACTTTTTCGAAAAAAAATCAATTGCAATTCCACACATTTAGACTTCAAGAGGAAAGAACATTAAAAGTAGTCTTTCGCGGAGTTCCCGAACACTTCCCCACAACAGACATAGGCGAAGACCTTGAAGCCCAAGGAATCAATTACATCAAAATCTCTAGGATGTCTAATCCGAGAACAAGAGCCATTTATCCCATGATAATTGTCGAGGTTCCCAGAGAAGAAGCAAACAAAATTTATGCTATCACGCATATCCTCCAAATCGTAGTAAGACCAGAAGCTCTACGTCGGAAGGCCAGTCAAGGGCAGTGTCACCGCTGCCAATTGTTCGGGCACTCACAGGCCACCTGCCGCTCTTACTATAAATGCGTTAAATGCGGGAAATCTCATCTAACATCTGAATGCACAAAACCAGCCAATACACCAGCCGCTTGTGCGAATTGCGGAGGTGAGCACACTGCTTCCTATAGAGGTTGCTCTTTCGCTCCCAAACCACCACATCAAAAACAAAATCACATCAAAAATGCTCAGACTCCAAAACTCAGAAATTTCAAAACAGTAAATAGCAACTTCAGCTATGCTAATGCGACTTCCTCTAATCTCCCCTCAAATCAGAACAACTCTGACAAAATCTTAAAAGCCACGTCAGCCCTGAGCAACATGCTAGCGGCTCTGGATAAATTGAATCCATCTATCGAAACTACTAAACTTTTCATCCAAAGTACCCAGACAATACTCACCTCTTCAACTAAATCATGTTCACACAAAACAAAGCTATATCACTAACAATTATTGCCTGGAATTGCAACGGGCTTCCGCAAAAGAAGAACGAATTGGAACTCTACCTCGAAGAAAAGCAGGCCGACGTAGCCCTGCTCAGTGAAACGCAACTTCTCCCCTCTCATTCTCCCAAAGTCAGAAACTACAATATTTACATACCGGACCGCCCCACCCCAGGAGGAGGGACAGCAATACTCATCAAGAAAAATCTCAGCCATAAGATTCTCCCAATCCCGGCTTCTAAAAATTTGGAAACCAACGGTGTCATTGTCCACACAATCAGAGGTGATTTCCACATATATTCCGCTTATCTTCCACCACAAAAATCTTTCCTAACATCAGAATTAGACCTCATTTTCGTTGGCAATAACAAAACACTCATAGCGGGTGATTTTAACGCTAAGCACCCGGATTGGGGCTGCAACTATTCTACCAGCCAAGGCAGAACTTTACACACCTACCAGGAAATAAATGCAATAGACATCATCTCCCCATATCAACCCACACATTTCTTCCCCAACAATAGACCCGACATTCTTGATATAGCACTCGCCAAAAACATACCCGAATATATTCAAATACAAACAGAATCAGCCCTCTCTTCTGACCACAACCCCATGATATTACAATGGGAATCCGGTCAAAACAATTTCCAGACAACAACCAAACATACTAACTGGGTCACACACAAAAGAAATCTAAACAGCATTTTACCACCAATCCCAACAATCAATACAGAAACTGATATGGAAAAAGCCATCACTACGCTCCAAGAAAAAATTCTGGAAGCCACTGAATCAGCTACTTTTACTAAAACTGCAAAACATAAAACCCAGCAACTATTCCCTCACATCAGGGAATTAATTAAAACCAAAAATCACCTCAGGAAAAGATATCAGTTCACGCTAGATCCAACAATAAAATCCTCTCTAAACGGGAAACAAAAAGAAGTAAAGGAAGCTGTAAGATCTTATGAAGAATCACAATGGAAGAAAACTATTGATGACTTAGGCGAGGCCCCATACAACATCTGGAAGTTAACAAAAGCGCTGAAAGGGGTAAAATCCGACATTCCTCCTCTCTCAGACAACAACACTACACATATCACAGATAGTGATAAAGCAGAATGTTTCGCAAACATCATTGAAAACCAATGCTCCCCAAACTGGAAGCACTCCGATCTAAACCACATCGCACACGTCCATAGAACAGTAAATAACAACCTTAAGCAACCACTAACAAAAACATCAGCATACATCACCCCGGCTAAGTTAAACAGTATTATCAGAAGCTCGAAACCTAGAAAAGCTCCAGGACCGGATAACATCTCAAATAAAATGTTAAAAAACCTTCCCTTCAAGGCAATAATATTCCTGCTAACTATCATTAACTCCATTTTCAAATTACAATCATACCCAAAAATCTGGAAACACGCCACCATCATAATGTTGCCGAAACCCTCCAAAAATCATAATATTCCAACAAACTACAGGCCAATAAGTCTGCTCTCAGCGGTCAGCAAATTAGCAGATAAAGCGATCCTCTCTAAAATACTAGAATATTCTGACTCCAACAACATCATACCAGAAGAACAACATGGCTTCAGGAAGAGCCACTCCACTATCACACAACTGGCCAGAGTAACAGAAACTATCAACAATGCTTTTTTCAAAAACAACACAACAGCAGCCATATTCCTAGATATTTCCAAAGCTTTCGACCGGGTGTGGCACCAAGCACTTATCTATAAAATGTTCTCCAAGAAATATCCTATCTATCTCATCCGCATCATACACTCGTATCTTCATCGCAGAACTTTCTCCATAAAACTTAAAAACTCGTTTTCTTCCACCAAAACCTTAACTGCGGGGGTTCCCCAAGGTTCTACGCTTTCACCTCATCTCTACGCCATCTTTACTGCAGACATACCCAAAACCAGCAATACAACCCTAGCCACATACGCAGATGACACAGCAATCCTCTCCTCCTCCATTAATCCCACCATAGCCATTCGTAACCTTCAGGAAGCGGTTGACAAAATCTCAGTTTGGTGCCACTACTGGCGAATAGCCATCAACAGCGAAAAATCGCAAGCAATGATTTTCCGCAGGAAAACCAAGCCAATCATCGGTAACATCTATATCAATCACTCTGCAATACCATGGCTCCCAACAGCCAAATATCTAGGCATTAATTTAGATCGTAGACTAACATATTCACACCATATTAAAACAACCTGTAAAAAAGCCAAGAAGGCTCGAGGAGTACTATGGCCACTGTTAGGATCAGCAAGCACACTCTCATCAAAACTAAAACTTCGCATCTATACACAAATCTTACGTCCCATGCTAACTTACGCATGCCAGACCTGGCTCTTCGCTGCCCCGTCAATCATCAAGCAAATTCAGACATTTCAAAATGTATCCCTCCGGATGGCATTCCGAGCACCATGGTACTCAAGAAATACGCAACTTCACACAGAAGCGAAATTAGAAGACATTCCCTCTTTCACAAAAAGACTCACTACCGAATTCTACAAGAAGAATGAAAACCACGATAACACCTACCTCGCGGCTGCCCTCAATTACGAACCTCATGATTATCTCCCCCACAAGCGCCCCAGGCTTGCATCCTCAGAAATGATTCCTCTGTAAGAGTTTATCTGCAATCTTTCTACAGTCATGATCACCCGTATTAAGATTTAAAGTAAAAGACCAATGGTCTAACTTATAAACACCCATAAAAGAAGAAGAAGAATAAGCCATTGTCGACAATCCCCACGCCCACTGACGAGACCTCAAAGGTCGAAACACCGGTGTCTGTGCGTTCGATTGTTCGGCAATGGCACTTAATGTATGTGTGTATCTTGAACACATGCATATATACATATACGTTTTACGTATAAATGGATATATGTAAGTCACAGTATTTATTTCATTTTAGTTTTCAAATAATTTTCGTTTTTTCGACTTATGCGCATAAGTCAGGGAGGCTGATACGTCTTCTTGAAGAATATGAGGGACACAGGCATAGATTATGGATCAGATTCACTACCATGTAAGTTTATTTTGTTGCATGGTGAGCTGCAATAGACTTTATATATTAAAATGAAGAAAAATATTTTATATAGGAAATAAATAGGTGTTGTGCCATTAGTAGACAAATGTTCTATTTCAGTATTACAGTTCCCGACAAATACGAGGGCATATTAAAAATTAATGCATCCATGGCTATACCTATATTGTTAATAGATATATGGTTTACATATAAATGTGAAATAACAATATAAACTGCTCTCTACGCACTGATATATTCACTTCTCCACAAAATCGCTATTGACAGCAATACATTTACGCCAACGTACTACAAGTTTTGCAAGTCCGTCATGGAAAAAGGTTGAAGACTTTCCACAGCACCATTTCCATACATCCGTTATCACTTCTGCATCGGAAGAAAAACGCTTGCCCTTGAGATGTTCCTTAAGCTTCGGAAAGAGGAAAAACTCACAAGGCGCAAGATCGGGGCTCTAAGGTGGATGAGGTAAAACGTCATGAAATCCAAGCTCATCGAGTGCTACGCGCCAATTGGCAATGTCACTTTGTTTGATTCTCACGAACCAGTGCATTCACGGAAGCCACCTGCTTTTCACCACACGCAGACACTGGTCGGCCACTGCGTGCCAGATCATGGGCATCCTTTTCAACAAAATTTGCGTCTTTCACGGTTCTGATCCAACTCCTAACAGTACTCACATCAACACATGCATCACGGTACACGGCACTCAACCTTCGATGTATGTCAATGGGCGCTACACACTCCGTAGTAAGAAATTCAATGACAGCTGTTGCTTTAACCGCACATCCATTCCGGTCGCCATGTTTAGAACTGTCGTGCGCACACGCGATGTTGTTAAAAATCTCCATTAGGGAGACTTCTTTAGAAATGCTTAAGGTAAATGGCAAACCATTTTTGACACGATCTGACTCGTCATTATAAAAGTTATGACTATGAAGACATTAGTTTTCAATATGCCCTCGTACAATGGGAGTCTTTGTTACGATTCATTTTTAATTTTGTCGCTTATCCTTTGTCGTACATATTTGCACTGATATTTACATTTTGTTTCGCTCATTTGGGCAGTATTTTTATTTCTCAAATGTAGTGAATAACTGTTTGTCTCTGATATTTCACTAGTTGAGAGAATGTTAAATTTAGGTTCCTTAGTTATTTGCCATTGCTAAGTTGTCGTATTGGTTTTCACTTAAAAACCAATGGAGAATCAATATCGGTCAAATGGTGTACGTTATGACATCTATAGACAGATAGTTGCGTGCGAACTTCTGAATTTGCTAGTGCACTGCTTTTACTGCACCGGTAGCGTTGGCTATTGGTCCTGTAGATAGTGCGGGTTGAGTTAAATCTTGATTTACTATATAGTTCTTTGCCTTTATTCTATCGTATTATTTTAGGTTTTATAAATAATTATAATTTGTAATTTTTTTTATTTCATTGGGATTACCGCTGATGGGCCAAAAGCATTGTGTGAACTCTGAAGAATAAAATAGTTACATAGGCATTTTATTCGAAAAAGAGGGCGCTGTGTAGTTATGTCATTTTCCTTTCTGGAACGTTCTTAATCGTTCTTTCTTTTCTGAATATGATTTGGCGGCATTAACATCTTGAGAGATAACGCAGAAGTGGTTAATTACTTCCAGTATACTCATGCAAAGTGAATTTATTTCGTTTCCGTTGAATTGCCCGCTTGGGAATTTATTTGATTATTTTGCCGAGGTTAACGATGTGTCGTCGTAGAAGTTTATAAATTTTGTTCGAGGATTTTTTTTGGAGCTGGGAGGTATAATTACTATCTGTAAGTATCTTTAATAATCAACTACAGTAATTCTAATGTTGCGGTGTTTCCTTTCGACCATTTTAGTCTGCGTTTTTGATTACCGGTGTTAATTAATGGTGTCTAAATACTGGCATCCATTTTCGGCCATTTTGTTGGAGTATGGACAGACATGTGCAATCTGAGATAACCTATTTAAGCACGTGGAATTGCTACTGTGCCTGCTTTAACTGGATCACGTACTCTATATGTTCCTTTGAAGAAGATTTATCTGCCGATCGAGGACATCTAGATTGATTAATTCTTCCGAAGGACTTGTCTCGTGTAACTTTTGTGGTATTGTGCATTGGAATTCAGGTATTGTGTTAAAATTAAGATTTCCCGAATGTAAATTGACTGTACAGAACATTACCGTCTGAATTATTTAAATATATCGCTGTCAATTATAGTAATCTGAAGTAATCGGAGTGTTCAACAATTGTTAATTTTCCAATTCATTTTTCTTTACATCGTAACTTAACCATTATTATTGTGTGGCACTTAGGCCTTTAGTTAAATGTATTTTAGATTCATAACGATCAATTTAGTATAGAAGTAAATCTCTCCGTAGAGATTTCAAGGAATTTGGCCTGCGATACTGTCCAAATTTTCCAATTATTTGTCATTTTTCTTTTAATTTGATGAGATTACTTGGTACTGCTTCAATTTTCACACGCAGTGTAATATTGTATTAGCGTAATTTGAGTAGTTTAATGATTTTTAGTCTGGAATGTCAGCACAAACATAATTTTGTCAACGTTTGTATCGTAATTTACTAATTTTAATACTTTATGTACTTGTAAAGCAAAGATATCCTCCGCTAAGTTTATTACCTTTTAGTGTGTAGTTTTAGTCGACGGTTAGCTTGGTGTTTGGCACCTGTTATACATGTTGTTTCATAGTTTTGTTTGTGATGTGTTGCCTTCTAACAACCAAGCGGCTTGAGGACTAAAGGTTCACCATTTTTGATGTTTTATAAGAACCTAAACTTGAAATTTCTAACGACACTAATTAAATCACTCAACTTATATTTAAGATATTACTGTTTTGGGTCACTTAAAATTATTTTAAATGAATTGCAATTTCACTTGATTTTATTGGAAATTATGTATTCCTAATGCTGTTTATAATATAATATTAAAGAAATTTGTGTTTCGACTTGGGAAATTAATACTTTAATTTGGATATTGTACTGTCATTTGCTTACATTTGTGACTGGATACTCAAACTGTCATTCGTTTCCATTGGGAACCGTTTTATTGTCAATTAAAGTTGTTAGTGAACCTGAATGTGGTCTTATTTTTTTTAACACCTGGGGTTTACAATATTAGATCTTGTCCGGGGTCTACGTAACAGTTGGTAGTCAGCATATTTTAATGGACTGGCGCCATGACACCATAACCTTCGACTTAGTACTGTAATTCGAACTCGCCCTAATTCCGACTGTAGCTGGAGGCGGTGCTGACTTTCATTTTTAACACCGATCCTTGGGAAGAAAGAAGGTAAGACCCTTGTTGGTGATTGTTTAATAGACAAGCGTCTTTCAGTATATTTAAGTAAACTGTTAACTAGTTTTTTATGATAGAAGGTTAGTTACCGTGGTGGTGCCATGCTTCCTACCTACTTGTAATTTCGGTACCGAGCCTGGGTATGGCCTTGTAGACCATATCTTTTATATTGATACAAGAAGGTAGCATCTTATTACGATTTTAGCTTAATTCTATTTGTGTAAGGAAGTCTTTCAATAAAACAATTAATGTTATGAAATTCCTTATCATAACATGTTATAAATGTCAAATATTTTCATTGCACAGTTTTAATTTACGTTGCTACTAATATGCCTCGTGTTAATAAAGTATGTAAAGTAAGAATTTGCACTAAAATAGAAGAATGGTCGATGACAAGTGTAGCAGATGAATTTGGGACAGTACAGTAAGCAGGATATATAGAAAATGTAGAGAAGAAAGAAGTCTTTCGAGATCAGTCGTTACAGAACGCATAAGAATATCTTATGTATACCAGGATGAAGTCGTATATATCCGTAGAAACCCTATCGACACGATCGGAGAGGTAATAAGAAATACCGGTTTTCCTCGATCTATTAGAACAGGATCCCGGCAAATAAAAAATGCCGGTTTACATTCATACGCAGCAGTGGAATAAATCGTTATTCCACTCTTGTTTGGCGAGAACAAAGAATGGGCTTCGCTCCACAACATATAACGCTTGGGATCAAATTATTTCGAAAAAAAAATTCAGTTGTACAATGGACGATTAAAAGTTTATCGACCAACAGGTACACGTTTTGAAGATCAATATATAAATAAAATGAATAGGAATTGTCGATTTTCGGTAAACGTTTGGGGATGGTTGTCAGCGCGAAGCACTACATTCAAAATTCCCTCAACAGCAACGAATATATAAATATTCTTAAAAATGCGATGGTTCCAACCGTTACACAATTTTATCGCGCGAAATTGCGTGTTTTTCGCAGAATAATTATCCTGTTCATAGCTCCGCAGCAACAGTTATAGTTATAGTGGAGATTTAAGTCTAATATAAAATGTATAGCTTTTAATGGTCAGACGCATTAATAAGCAATATCTTCATGCCCATAGTAGAAACGGCCTGGAAAGAAATACCTGAAAATTTTGTCATAAATTTAGTAAGATCAATGCCTGAAAGAATTATTGCTTTGATAGAGGTCCATGGTGCTCTTACAAAATATTAATTTGGATAACACGTTTATGTTTCAATAGAAGTTTTTTTTAATATTCGTCATTTTAATAAATATGATTTAATTGTGGTTTTGTAATTTGTATACTGTCAAACTGATAAATAAAATTTTTCATCTACTGCTAACTTCTAATCATATTGTTACCAATGACTCCTTGCAAACACAGAACGACGCTGTTCGACACGCGCTACAGGTCAAGTGCCGGCTAATCAGAGAGAATATTCAAATAAAACATCAGCTGTCAAATGATATTTTAAAAAAAATAAAAATCGGATGTCAAGAGGCATTTCTCGAAACCATATAATATAATATAATAAAAATAATAATATATTTCAGTAACATGTGTACATACAAAGAAAACATACATGTGTGAAAACGTCAAAATGAAAAATACAAAGTATAGGTCACAAACCATTAATTCAAGAAGTCCTCACAGGAGCAACAATTCAATGTCAATAATAATTCCTTAAGTTTGAGTTTAAATTTTTTTAAACCTTCCTGTTTTATCTCGTATGGAAGTTTATTGTATAATTTACAACCACTATAAAGATTTCTTTGAAAAAATGTTGTTCTATGCTGAAATGGCAGCATGTAATTATTTTGCCGTGTACTGTATTTGTGGTCTACACTGGAGGTGAAAGATTACCCGTTTTCATGTACAAATGACACTACTTCCAATTTGTATATGTCAAAGAAGGTTAGATTTTTTTCTTTTCGAAAGGCAAGTCTACAGGACTCTTGCAATCTCAGGTTATTTATATACCTTACAGTTTTTTTTGCATCAAGAATACCCTTTGGGCATCTATGCAACGACACAAATGAATTATGCCATATCGAATTCCGGAAAATATATTCAAGACTTCCAAACTGCAAGATTTCCGCAGATTATATATTGCATAGCAAGCCCTACGCAGATTATATATTGCATAGCAAGCCCTACGCAGATTATATATTGCATAGCAAGCCCTACTCAGTTCACTGCACAAAACAGCAATATGGGTGGACCAAGTCAAAGACTCATCCAACACAACCCCCAATATCCTGCAAGAACTAACCAAGTCCACAGAAGTTTGATGTAAGTTAATTTTTGTTTCCCTGAACTTTAATTGATTTTTAAATAAAATACATTTGGCTCTTGTATCATTATTGTTTGACATCCAATCTTTTATCTGTGTGTAGATCTTGTCTGCTTTAGATTTAAGATCTGATAAGTCATTAGCATCAATGATTGATTATATTAATATCATCCGCATAGAGGGAGGAGACTGTGGCCGATGTTTTTATAAGTTCTGGCAGATCATTAATGTATATTAAGAATAATATGAGACCCATTACTGAGCCTTGTAGGACCCTCATTGTTACCTCTCTCTCAACTGACATTTCTCCATAACATGTAACCCGCTGCCTTCTGTCCCGGAGATAAGACTCAAACCATTTGTTTACCATACCACGAATACTATACCTATGCAGTTTATAAAGGAGAATTGTGTGATTTATACAATTAAAAGCCTTTGACAAGTCAATGCACATTGCTAGACATGGCAAATTAGAGTCTACATTAGTAATGGCCTTCGTAAGGCATTGAAACAAGGCAGTATTCGTAGAATAATGAGGACGAAAACCATGCTGCTCATCAGAAAATAAATCAAAATGTTTAAAGTAATCAGTTAATTTAGTAGTACCAATTATTTCGAAAAGACTGACCCAACACTTATTGGTCTATAATTTGCAAAATCGTTTCAGTCTCCCTTCTTATAAAGTGCATACGGCAAAGATCAAGGTCAATGAGGAGGGACCAGAATCGGCAGACAGAAAGGTCACCTCAAGGTCAAGTGAAGGTCACGCCAAGGTCAAACACCAAGATGAGTTGCGTCATATCAAGGTCATTTTTTCTCAAATGATGTGATTGTTAGAGTATATAAAGGTTGTTGATGTGAAATAAATGGTAGTATAACCAAATATGTCGAAGCGTAGTTGTATTGAAGAAGAGAGTTGTAATTGTTTATATGGGGGGAACCAAGTGAATTGAAAGTTCAAAATGTTGATGTAGATAAAATCAAAGAAGTAGTGGCAAATAGAAAGTTGTATAGAAGCTTTTTTTGCTGAAATGGGTGATTTTTGGCAAAAAGTGGATACGAGTGCTACAAAATTAGTGCGAGAAGTATCAGCTGTGGAAGAATTTTCCAGGGGGCCAGTATGGTATGTACCATTAGTAGGAGAAAGAATTTATTTTTTAAATAAAAGTAATTCTAAGTGGATATGTGTTGCTGTAGCACCAAATCATGATTTTGAACCAATGGTGAAAATTGGCACCCTTAAAACTTCAGAAGAAATTGCTAAGTGCTCAAGTGCTGTAGTATTTGGCAGCCTCCTGAAACATCAAACCCTCAATGATGTGTGGTCGATATCAAGGAAGCAATTGAAAACTGCTAATATGTTAGATGAAAGTGTAAAAAGTTTATTAGAAACATCTACATCTACAACTCTAGAAATTAAAGACGAGTGGCTTATCCTTACTGAGTATGGAATATATTAGCATTTAACAAACTATTGATAAATATATTAATAATATTGGTAAAAATATGTTCAAAAAATCGGAGAAAATATTTAATATTTAAATATTGTACTCACCACAGAAGAGGAAACTTTAAAGGGTATAATAAAAATCGTTTGGTCATTCTTTCAAGAAAATGTTGAATGTATTTACGCAGATATATTGCTGTGGTTACAACAATATTCAATGAATGCTGAGATTGTATTAAATATCATTATAAAAATCTTCACCTATAAACTTATAAATCTAATCCCTATCAGCATTCAATTTATTCCTGTGAGTTCTAGCAGTGATCTTTCCTCTTTTTCTCTGGTGTTTTTCTTATTTAGTCTTTTATTTGGATAAGGTTAATAATAAAATCAATTTTTTTAAATTTCATAAAACATTTATATTCATCTTTATTTCAATAAACAACATCAACAATTTTTTATTAACATGTGGCTGTGTCAAGAATGTTTCTTCACAGTTATAATACATAGAAAAATATAATTCCTTTTTTTTATTATGATTCAAGAAAAATATCATTTTGCTATTTTTATGCTTTAATATAATACTATTTATAGATTCAAAAAAAAAATTCCCATACGGAGCTAATTTTTATTTCAACAAGGACATACATTCGCACATAGTGCCTTTGATGGTCTAGCAACGAAAATATCTTGAAACCCAACAGATTGACGCTTGTCCATCAAGAATATTCCTGTCTATTCGTATTTTCTACTTGAAATTTTAATTAAATTTGACCACAACAATCGTTAATAATGCCCAGTGATACACAGGAAGCAAATATTTGCACATAGTACCTCAAGTGCCCTCAACACCATTAAAATCAATGCAGTTTAGCAAAACAATATTTATTTTAAGATTAATGATGTTCAACGCCTTGCCAAAAGTAAATATTTTCACATAGTACTCTTGGAGTACGTCTTACAGAAACAATTATTCAAAACTGTATATTTATTTCAAAAACTTACTTATGTTCCTCATATAAATTATCAAATTCTTTTTTATTCATGTCTTCCATTTTGATATATTTAATATTGTGAAACAGTAAAAAAAAATGAAATTATTAAATGCAGCAAATAATTAACAATAACAAAACTAAAATAATACTTGAATTCAAAATAAACTAAAACATTCAAAACTAATATAAATTTAACGTAGTGTTTCAAAAACCCCTACTATTATTCGCAAACAATCTCAAAATTTTTACGTCTTATTAATTCAAAAGATCGGCTTCATCTCCCTCTGCATCTAGTTTCACCCCTTTATATAACTTAAAACAAACGATAGCTACGCATTCGCAGCGCTATGTCTATTGAACTAATATTTACGTTGGTATCGTTTGATTGATATTATCTCCTTCAGGTTTTTCCAGTCGCGTAAACACATATTTCGCACTTTGACAGTTAAATGTTTATGAAATGGCGTGACTCAAAAATTGTTTACTGAGATTTACACACACTTTCCATCCTTCGTCTTCGGTGGGTATGTTCTTGTTTTCTTAATGCCATCCTTCATTGTATCTGTATATGAACATATCCCCTCTCTTATCCCTGTTTACATATTTTCTCTTTCCACTAACTAAGGTTATTCTCAACTTCTTCTTATAGGTGCCTCCCTCGGATGCAATTGGAAATACATAATATACTACTGGAATCCTTTTCATCAAAACCGTATTGCAAGGAGTACTCACTTCCAAGTTGCAAGTTCTATCCAGTTTTTTTGTTTGTAGTATGTAGATTTGTAAATAACTGCGAACAATATTAATGTTATTTCTTCTTTGTAGGTTTTAAAATAATCACAAGATTTATACTGCTGTCTTTGAAGCCTTTTGTATTTGTGCATACAAAATTTCAAAATGTATCCTATTTGCACATCTGGTGTATACATAAAATGTATTAATGTATTGTCCGAGATAGAGAAATACCTTTCCATATATCCTTTTACTTTCTTCTTTTGAGAAGAATTTTATTAAAAAAGTTTTTCGAAATTCCTACCGGAAGTAGGTCTTTTACTCTTATCGAAAATCAGTTTTTTGCGAATATTTCGCAAGTCATGCTTTTTAGACAGGTACGTTACGAGTATAAAAGACTTTATAACTTAATTTTCAATACCTTTTGTATAATAATACTCTTATCGAATAGCGATTTTTTGCAAATATGTCGTAAATTATGCATTATATATATTTATCAAAAGTACAAAAGTATTTAAAGTTGGATTTGAAATATTTTTTGTATAAATGAAATTTCAAAATTCGGACCGGAAGTAACACTTTTACTCTTCTTATCGATTAGCGATTTTTGCAAATATTTCGTAAATTGTGCATTATATATATATTTATCAAGAATACAAAAGCATTTAGAGTTAGATATGAAATATTTTTTTGTATAAATAAAATTTCAAAATTCGCACCGGAAGTAACACTTTTACTCTTGCGGAATAGGGATTTTTGCAAATATTTCGAAAAATTATGCATTCTATATATATTTGTCAAGAGTACAAAAGTATTTACAGTTGGATTTGGAATATTGTTTGTATAAATGAAAATTCAAAATTCGGACCCATATTTTTGTATTTTGTATAAGTAAACTGCATTTTAATATTTTTTACTTACCCAACTAAATTATTTCAAACTCTTCATCAGCTACTGGGACAACAAATGTCCACTACTGGATCAAGACATGTCAGCTACAGGTACAATAGCACTTTTATTATTTAAAATTGAGTAAAAAAATTACGATAGCTTATAGCGGGATGGTAATAGACAGCATAATTTACAATATATCTAGCTTCAATATAAAAAAAATCGACGTTAATAGCTTCTGAATTTGAAAATTATATCATAAAGCATCAAAAAGTTGAGCTAAAGACCTCAGCTACTGGGACGTTTACGGTATGTATAAGAAAGTCGTGTGGTGGCCACACCTCATTTTTTTTTAGATATAAGTATCAGGTATTTATTATTCTTATACATATTGCTGTGACTCTTACAAATTGAGGTTTATATAAAATAATTTAAATTATTCAATCAATGAGTAGGTAAGAATCAAGCACGTATCCTAGTGCTAGGCCTTATGCTAGACTAAGATACAACAAATTTTCTGCTAGATAGTAGGTTAAGCAATTTTACATTTAACTAGCTCAGTTTAGAATGATTAAAAAAAAATGTTCTCTCAGGGGCAGAAAATATAAAGAAATTCTCCAATCAACTTGAATGCTCTTTAATTATCTCCAGGTCAGGCAAAGAAAATAAAATGCAAAAAAATAAATCTTATCATCTAATTTATTAAAATAAATATTAATGAGTGAGAAATTTCAAATTACACAAATATATATATATATTTACAAACAAAAAATTAATATTTCAAAAACATCATCTAAAACTACACATATCATAAACAACAAGTCAATATAATAAAGAAATTAAAATAAATAAAAACATAACGTCGAGAAAATTTATGTTTTAAATGTGAACGTGATTATCATGATTTATATTTGCCATAGATACATGTAAACAATCAACATCTTTAATAAAAAAATAAATTTTATTGCACATGATGAATTGTACTGGAATATGAATATCAAAAAAAAAAGAAATTAATTACGCGAATCATTATTTACGAAGAAAATATAAACATTAAGGGAATGGCTTTGCCCTAATTAGTCCTGCCTGGCGCCTTTTCTCGCTCCCAACACAGTACCATCAGAAAGCAAATTCACACCGGTGGGTACCCCAAAGTATGTCTTTTTAACTCGTCGGACACAACCCGAACATACACCACAATGTGCTCACCCCTTAATAAATTTTAAATTAATAAATAAAAAAAAATTGAAATAAAATAATAGTCTTTGTGTATTCAATTAATTAACTCAGCCCTGATTAGTTCTGCCTGGCGCCTTTTCTCGCTCCCAACACAGTACCACCAAGACTAATTCGTGTTTTAAGGATTCACCAGGACTCCATGCTATGAATTAAATAACTACTTAATTCATTTCATACATCCCTGATGTATTACCCAACACGTTAACATCAAACACACAAGTACTATGAAATATACTTGATATACATACAAGAAAATATATATATTAAAATAAAACTTTACCTTCTTTGAGGTTCCAATACAAAACACCACTTAAAAGAAAATTGGTACAACACTATACACACAGTTATAACAAACATTATCAAATCACCATAATTCTTCATACATTACTTCGAATTCATCCATGATTTCAAATATAGATCACTGTTCAATTATTCTGTATATACATAAAACAAAATTATTAGTCACAAATCCTTTAATCTGATAAATAAAGTAGTAAAGAAAATTTTTACACTAAAATAAAATTATTACGCTATTCAACGTAATCATTACAATCACTAAAATGTTTTATCATAATGCATGGCGTAGTAACCCTACATACAAAACAAAACATTCCAGAAAAATAAATAAAATTAAATAAATTCAAAGTTCGAATTAAAATAACATTGTCCCGTACATAAATAATTATTTCTAAAATAATTACAAATCTCAATGCAAATTGTGCAGCATGACTATTACGAAAAATATTACAAGTTTTAAATCTTGTTGAAAATTTAATAAGTATCGAAAAATCTCTTTAAAAAATATTCTAAGTTCAAATTCATGAATAGACTTTTAAGTTAATATAACATTCAAGAGGAAGAAGAGGTTCTCACCTTCTCCTTTTTCCTCTTTTGAGTGCGGTTTACACCAAGCAACTCTGCCGTTTTCTTCACGGTCCCAGTCTTATATAGATATTTTTCTTCACAAAAACGTCCGGTTCAGTTCGGTATGATACGTTTCCACTTCCAGAAATACATAGCTGCAGTGCTGCACCACTCAGGAAAGCAGCGTATTAACAATCTTTGAAAAAGGTAAACAAATATGTAAATATAAACTTGTTTACATATTCATGACTCATCTAATGTATCTAGCGAAGAATATTGTTTTCGCCGGGCCATACTATCGATCTCTCCCGGTACCAGTATTCTTCGTGCGGGAAAACACTTTCTCGTTATACTCCACGTAACATTTTATGCTTACTTTAATATTATGACTTTTATAAAATTTATACTAACATTCTTTTATTATTTTACTTAAATAAAAAATAAATTTTGGCAAATTATTGACATAATGGATATTTATATACACATCATGATAAAAATAAATAAAAATAAAAATTAATTAAAATAAATCTTGAAGTGATCTTGATTATACTTATTTATAATTTACAACCCAACTCAAGATCACTGCATAAATATCCCTATGGGAATATCTGCGATTTATAAGCGAGAATCGCTAATGTTAATGGTATAAATCCAAGATTTCCCATAAATATCAATTAACTTAATCATACATTATTTACAATATTATTAATATAAAGCATAGAGACATGAAAGTTCCCTATAATATGCTTATTCTATATTTCTATACAAATCAGAGGTAAGTTCAATTCATTCTTACAACCTACGTAGTTTTCATGGGTTCGTATCCTCAAGTGCTTTATAACCTCTTGATTCTATCTTTTCCCTGCTATATTACTCAGGGTCGAGTTCAAAATTATATGCAAAACTTTTGGAATGCATTTTAAACTTCACTCCTTTCATAACAATAAATTTTAAACATATAACGTTTAAAACACATAAAATAATTAAACTACTTATTACTATATATACAAAAGTGTATTCAAATTCTTTAAATTTTACACCTTTCATTGGTATTACAAATATTGTAATTGTATTATTGAGTTCCCTTAAAATGAAGTGGCTATTGTAGTCCACTATTTTTGGAAAACTTTGTAACATTTTTAAATATCTGGGTTGTGGGTACTTCTTAACTGCTTCCAAAGCCTCTATTCTCTCATGGGTCCATTTAAATTTCACACCCTCTTCTAAAATCATTTTATCATTCACATGATGTGACACATTTTCATCATGTGGGTTTAATATGTGTTGTACGGGCTTTACATACCCATAATGTAAAATATTGTGTTCCTTATGAACAATTTTAATTAAATCCACTAATAAATTTACCACTATCGGATATAATTTTATGAAACATTTATATAGCTGTACCAACCAAAGAGAATTAACATTTACAAACCACTTTGCATTAGTACTTATTGACAATAATGTTTCTAATAATTTGGGGAGTTGTAGCTGTTGCTTTATCGATTGAAATGTACACAAACTTGATTTATTATTCTTAATGTTTTCTAAATAATCTAAATATTCCTTAATTATTACTGTGATGGGGTTCATTATAGGTTATATACTAAATTTTCTATAATTTCATCTTTTAACAGATTTTTAATTTTAAACTTGACACTTAATTTCTGCTTATGGGAAAATGGATGAGTCGTTTTTGTTTTAAAACAATTATCATAGCCTACTGCTAAATCTATATTATTATTAAATAATTTAACATCTTTTGTCAAAGGATCACTCACATTATCATTATTATTCTGTTTGTTGCAAATCAAATTTCTGTCACCCATAATAAAATTTCGGCGTGCACATTTATTTTCTATGTCACCCATATTAATTGTGGCGTCTTTCTTCTGAAGACCCTCCACATGGTGTGTACATCTATATTTTGTGTCACCCGTAACAAACATGGACTCTTCCCTTTGAAGATCATCCACATGGCGTGAACATTTATCCTTGTCAATCAAACTATCATTATTTATTTTTAAAGTGAGGTCCCTATCAAAATTATCAATCATTGAATTATTAACTAAAATTTTATCATCTTGAGCACCTTTGTCCCTAGACATGTTTACTTTATTATTGTGGAAGGTTCTATTTTCCCTTTCCAATTTCGATGTATATAGACTCAAGAAATCCATCCCAAGTACGCAGCAATATTTTAATCTTGGTGTAACAATAAATTGTGTTACAAGTTCTACATCACCCATCTCTATATTTATACAAAATACATTATCTTGCTTGTAAAAACCAAATTTTTCAAACCTTTTATCAAATAATCCGCCATCTAAAAGTGACAATTCTAATTCACTATCTATTACAGCTACCCCATATACATCCCCTACTTTAACATATACCAGTGGAAATTCAGTGGTTTTATTACTTAAATCTATAAAATTTCTCTTGTTTCGTTGTTTCTTCTTTTTCCCTTTGGTTGGACCTACCAAAAATTCAGGTCCTTAAATTCTTCAATTATAGGAACATTCCTTATTTCCTTCTTCATTGCTCCTCTTGACGCATCTCTTGTTACGGTTTCTATTTTATCTTCTTTTCTTTCGATTATTACATTATTAACTCCTCTGGCATTTTCTGTTTCATTTTTACCATATTTCTTTCCTGCATAACTCTCTTGTTTCCAATTATTATTATTGTTGCTACTACTACTACTCATATGTTTGTTGTTTCCATTATCTACTCTCTCTCTCTGATAACTATTATTTTAATACCGATTACCATTGTATCTTTGTTGGTTATTGTGGTAATTACCATTATACCTTTGCTGAGTATTATAGTGATTACCATTGTTACCTGCTTTATATCCATTTCTATTCTGAGATACACTTCTATCTTCCACGTCGTCCAGACGCTTTACCAATTCCAAGAGTTGCTCAACGGTGTCTATACCCTGTAAAGCAACTGCTTGTACTACCTCATGCTCGAAATGATTGGCTAATTGTGTAACAATGTCACACTCCTGGATTACAGGTTGTATGTGTTTCAAGAAAGAATATTTCCTAATAACATAATTCTCTCTAGACGTAATAGAACGATATTTTCCAAATGTGAGGTCATGTCTGATGCGTCTTTGCTGAGTTTGTCCCCAGTACTGTCTAATAAACATGTTTTCTAATTCTTCATACGTCTGTACCTCATCAATTACCATATCATACCATAACAATGCATAGTCCCTAAGACACCCTCTCATGAAATGTAATTTTGACATATCATCATTAATACCACGAATATATGTCTTAATGGTTTTGAGAAATGCCATTGGGTTATCTTTATTATATCCAGAAAATTTTGGTATATTTTCTGTACCAATTGATATCTGTTGAGGCACAACACAAGGTGTAATTGTACCTTGTTCAACCCTCGTTTTCAAATTCTTTATCGTATCTTGACAATTTAATGTCATATCCTGTAGCTTTAAAAGTGAATCTGTGCATGTTCCATATTTGATTCTACAGTCCTCAAACTTACTTGTTAAATTCTTGACATCTTTCTGAACTGACATGGCACTACTGTCCACCTTCAGTTCCAAGAATTGTATTTTCTCATCTTGTCCCCCAATTTTTTCTTCCATCTGTTTAAAATTTTCTTTTGTTACTCTGGCCCTCTGATTCATTTCATCTATTAAAAAATTACTGCTATCCTTGCACTTCTTTTCATTTGCTTCAATTTTTTCATTGATCTGTGTAACACTTTGTTTCACATCTTCCTTTAATTTCTCATTCATTGCTGACATTTCCATTCTACAAGCTTTAATCCTTTCATCAATCTTCTCATTTATCGACTTCACCACAGCTTGTATCTCTATTTTATTCTCATCCATTTTCTTGTTCATTTCCTTTTTGTTCCTATTCATCTCTTCTTTATTTTCTTGAAACTTCTTGTTCATTTCAGTTTTATTTTCATCTAACTTCTTATTTATATCTTCTTTATTTTCTTTAAACTTCTTATTCATTTCTATTTTGTCGCTTTCTAATTTACAGAAAAGTTTTTCAAATAGAAAATCAAATCTGTCTCCGCCTGGCATTTCTTTCGCTTCAATTGCTACATTTTCAGTTACATTTTCATCCTCATCAAGAGGTAGAGTCTTTTCTGAGTCTGTCATAGAGGAAATACCTTGTGGTTCCCTGTATGTTTCAAATAAATATTTGGTATTTGTACCACTTTCAGGATTTTCACCCTCACCTTTATTCTCAGACATATTTACTTTATCTGTCCTGGCACTTAAAGAGACTTATTTGTGGGGAAAAATAAATCAAAACTTGACAAAAATTTATTTGTGAATTGCACTTATTAATTATATAAATGCACTTACAGGTGAAAATACCTCCCTTTAATTACACACCTATTTGAATATTAAATAATTAATTAATTTTTATCTAATTAGTATAAAAATGTAAAATTGCCCCACGTTGTTGGGTGCCATATATATAATATGGAACGGCAATTTTACACCATGAACATTGGGCATCATATGAATAATATGGAAACGTGAAATTGCTAATAAATTGTAAATATATTTGAAATGTAAATGCAAAATTGCCCCACGACATCGGGCGCCAAATATATAATATGGAAATTATTAATAAATTATTATATATATAAATGTGAATGTATCATGGCCCCACGTTGGCTTGCGTCATATATATATATGCTGTGACTCTTACAAATTGAGGTTTATATAAAATAATTTAAATTATTCAATCAATGAGTAGGTAAGAATCAAGCACGTATCCTAGTGCTAGACCTTATGCTAGACTAAGATACAACAAATTTTCTGCTAGATAGTAGGTTAAGCAATTTTACATTTAACTAGCTCAGTTTAGAATGATTAAAAAAAAATGTTCTCTCAGGGGCAGAAAATATAAAGAAATTCTCCAATCAACTTGAATGCTCTTTAATTATCTCCAGGTCAGGCAAAGAAAATAAAATGCAAAAAAATAAATCTTATCATCTAATTTATTAAAATAAATATTAATGAGTGAGAAATTTCAAATTACACAAATATATATATATATATTTACAAACAAAAAAATTAATATTTCAAAAACATCATCTAAAACTACACATATCATAAACAACAAGTCAATATAATAAAGAAATTAAAATAAATAAAAACAACGTCGAGAAAATTTATGTTTTAAATGTGAACGTGATTATCATGATTTATATTTGCCATAGATACATGTAAACAATCAACATCTTTAATAAAAAAATAAATTTTATTGCACATGATGAATTGTACTGGAATATGAATATCAAAAAAAAAAGAAATTAATTACGCGAATCATTATTTACGAAGAAAATATAAACATTAAGGGAATGGCTTTGCCCTAATTAGTCCTGCCTGGCGCCTTTTCTCGCTCCCAACACAGTACCATCAGAAAGCAAATTCACACCGGTGGGTACCCCAAAGTTCCACCCTACGAGTATGTCTTTTTAACTCGTCGGACACAACCCGAACATACACCACAATGTGCTCACCCCTTAAGGTATATATATAAATTTTAAATTAATAAATAAAAAAGAATTGAAATAAAATAATAGTCTTTGTGTATTCAATTAATTAACTCAGCCCTGATTAGTTCTGCCTGGCGCCTTTTCTCGCTCCCAACACAGTACCACCAAGACTAATTCGTGTTTTAAGGATTCACCAGGACTCCATGCTATGAATTAAATAACTACTTAATTCATTTCATACATCCCTGATGTATTACCCAACACGTTAACATCAAACACACAAGTACTATGAAATATACTTGATATACATACAAGAAAATATATATATTAAAATAAAACTTTACCTTCTTTGAGGTTCCAATACAAAACACCACTTAAAAGAAAATTGGTACAACACTATACACACAGTTATAACAAACATTATCAAATCACCTTAATTCTTCATACATTACTTCGAATTCATCCATGATTTCAAATATAGATCACTGTTCAATTATTCTGTATATACATAAAACAAAATTATTAGTCACAAATCCTTTAATCTGATAAATAAAGTAGTAAAATAAATTTTTACACTAAAATAAAATTATTACGCTATTCAACCTAATCATTACAATCACTAAAATGTTTTATCATAATGCATGGCGTAGTAACCCTACATACAAAACAAAACATTCCAGAAAAATAAATAAAATTAAATAAATTCAAAGTTCGAATTAAAATAACATTGTCCCGTACATAAATAATTATTTCTAAAATAATTACAAATCTCAATGTAAATTGTGCAGCATGACTTACGAAAAATATTACAAGTTTTAAATCTTGTTGAAAATTTTATAAGTATCGAAAAATCTCTTTAAAAAATATTCTAAGTTCAAATTCATGAATAGACTTTTAAGTTAATATAACATTCAAGAGGAAGAAGAGGTTTTCACCTTCTCCTTTTTCCTCTTTTGAGTGCGGTTTACACCAAGCAACTCTGCCGTTTTCTTCACGGTCCCAGTCTTATATAAATATTTTTCTTCACAAAAACGTCCGGTTCAGTTCGGTATGATACGTTTCCACTTCCAGAAATACATAGCTGCAGTGCTGCACCACTCAGGAAAGCAGCGTATTAACAATCTTTGAAAAAGGTAAACAAATATGTAAATATAAACTTGTTTACATATTCATGACTCATCTAATGTATCTAGCGAAGAATATTGTTTTCGCCGGGCCATACTATCGATCTCTCCCGGTACCAGTATTCTTCGTGCGGGAAAACACTTTCTCGTTATACTCCACGTAACATTTTATGCTTACTTTAATATTATGACTTTTATAAAATTTATACTAACATTCTTTTATTATTTTACTTATATAAAAAATAAATTTTGGCAAATTATTGACATAATGGATATTTATATACACATCATGATAAAAATAAATAAAAATAAAAATTAATTAAAATAAATCTTGAAGTGATCTTGATTATACTTATTTATAATTTACAACCCAACTCAAGATCACTGCAATATGATCATAAAATCCTCTAATATATTTAAAATCATTGTACAAATTTAAAATCTATTTTTATTCATTTGAATTGACGTTTTCATCACAAGCATGCCGAATATAGCCTTGCTCGAACAATTTGATGGCATTTAAATGATTCACCCTTTTTATTGTTCCATCTCTCAACATCACTCTCTCGCGGTTATTTACTTTTAATACATTTTTATTTTTGAACAGTGGTTCATTTCTTAGAATGTTAAATGCTATTCTAACACTTTGCGAGAAGTTGGGTTCGGTTTTTGTATATTCAAACCATACCTTGTGCTTCTATTTTCTATAAAATATAGAATGCATAAATTTATTTTGTGTTTATTTTTATTTCTTAATTCTTAATATGTTTAAACTTAAATTATTATATCTATATTTTCATAATGACATTGCCCCTTAAAAGTTATGCAACTCATTATTCACCTACTAAATCTGTGACTTTGTGATTATTCTATCTTAAACTATAAAGATCACGGCAATATGTGTAAGTTATCTACATAACAAAGTCCTGCATGCGTGATTAATTATTTGTTATTTTGTTAAGGGTACATCTACACTTGAAAAAATCTCCTGGAATACTCCTTTTGTAGCGTGTCTTAAAGAAGGTAATAAAATGTATTAAGATTTATTTGATATTATATCTATTTCATTTTGTACTTAGGAAATATGAAGTAGTATTGCGTGGTAATTGAAAAGTAGTATTTGGACCGGACAGATTCATTTAGATCTGCGGTGCAACAAATGGTTGCTTTATATTTTAATTTAAACTCAGAATATGCGAAAGAAGCATCAAATACATTAGAAATATTTCAGAGATCTTTTTAAAAATCTATCCCGAATAGGGAAGTAAAAATAAAAAAGCGAAGAAATCTTAGCTAAAATGAATTATTTTTTTAAATATACATATTTCGTTAGAAACAAAAACTTGCATTAATGCATTCTTACATATATAAATCTACATATTAATACGCGAAGAAAAACGTTTGTACCCCTTTTCAAGCAAATTGCCGCACGCACGAGTGTGAGATTTGGTATAGCACAGGGTTTATAGTTAAAGTTCATATGGAGAAGGAATGCAGAAATGTAAAATGTATATATAATATGTGTTACAAATACTTTACGAAAAGATTTACTATATTTTTGGGATACGTTGTGATTGACTTAATAGAGATAAAAAATAAAAAGTATACCTATTTGTTGTTATTGATTAGTTTACAGTGAAACGTAGTGTTTAGGATGAATACCTAACTCAGTAATAAACTTAAGGAAAACAAATGCATGTTAGATATTAGGTACCTATACGTATTTATTTTTTTTATTGAAATGTAGTACCTATTATTACAGGAACTGAAGTTAGAACGTATTTTTACACTGGTTGTCAGCAACAAAGTTTTTGCATCAAATAGAGTTTAGACTCTGTGTGCGGTATTTAAATTATTACTTAATTTATTTGTTCAATTAATTCCTGATTCATAAAGAAGCTTTAACAACTTATGTGTATACTTATTGTTTTAGATATCTAAGAAAATAAATATGATGTAGATATTGACGTCTTAAACGATACTTTAATATGGCTATCTCAAAATGCAGACCCATTTGCAGAAGTTACTGAAAAATGGAGAAAAACTACCGATATTCGCCAAAAGAATATGAAATCCATCCGCGATTGTTATAAATCATCTCACATATTTTATATCCATATATATATATATTAGTTTACGAATGAGTTTACGAATAACAAGAAGCAGAAGCAGACAGTTATCGCAGACCTGAAGATGGCAAGTGTGATTTTGCCGAAACGTCGTCAAGAAACCAGCATCGGTCTTTCCAAAGACCAAGCAGTGGAAACGCGGAAGAAAACCAGGAATGCAGTGACAACATATATATATATATATATATATATATATATACGTGTAGGTAAATTCTTGGTATTAGGCCTTTTTAACGAAATGCAATAAATACTAGGTTTTAACGTTTCGACATTTTTTAATATTAATGTCTTCTTCAGAAAACTGAAATTATAAGTATAAGTTACAATAATGGTTCAAAAAATTAATACAAAACAAGATTACTTACTTAAGAATAGGTATAACAGTTAAAATTGTATAAATAAAATGTTTCTCTTAAAATTTTGTCAAAAGACTTGACATACATCAAAATATAATTGTAAATGTCAGCATATGATTTCTAGATTAACAAATTAACATTGCTGACATATTCTAATAATAATGTCATTACAAAAATTTTTACAATGCAAGTATCAAATAAGCACTAAAAGAACTGATTTTTGAAAATATAGAGGGGAAATATTTGTTTATGTAAGTAATGAAAAATAAATTTTTGAAAGTGCATTAATTTCACTTCGGTCATTCACACAAACTGATTCATTTTTCTTCATTTGGATGAGTTCTAATATTGATCGAGATTTATTGTTAATTTCAATATTTAGAATTTTAGTGTTATTGAAATTGAAATTATGTTTAAATTGTTGACAATGTTTTTTTAAAGCCGTTGAATTTTTGCAATATTTATGACCTTTAATTCTTTCTTCTAAATATTGCATAGATTGTCCAATGTAAATTTTGTTACAATTATTACAAGGAATACTATAAACAGTGTGGGTTTTCTTTAAAAAAGGAGTTTTAGATTTAATATTAGTATTGATAAACTTTAAATTATTATAATTATTTTTTAAATTATTATAATTTATCTTACTGATAGGGCAATTAAGTTAACAAGCCCAAATTTTAGAAAAGAAGTTCTAGAAAACATTACCATAACTTTAGCAAATAATAATTATCCAATAAATTTAATTAAAAGTATCATTAAAAAAAGAACTTATAAATTTTACAACCAACAACAAAACAACAATCAAAATGTAAATAATAGTCAAATTAAATATTTATCTATCCCATATGTACCAAAATTATCAGAACAATTAACTAAAATGTTTAGTAAATTTAATATTAAAGTAGCACATACAAATTATAATAATTTAAAGTTTATCAATACTAATATTAAATCTAAAACTCCTTTTTTAAAGAAAACCCACACTGTTTATAGTATTCCTTGTAATAATTGTAACAAAATTTACATTGGACAATCTATGCAATATTTAGAAGAAAGAATTAAAGGTCATAAATATTGCAAAAATTCAACGGCTTTAAAAAAACATTGTCAACAATTTAAACATAATTTCAATTTTAATAACACTAAAATTCTAAATATTGAAATTAACAATAAATCTCGATCAATATTAGAACTCATCCAAATTAAGAAAAATGAATCAGTTTGTGTGAATGACCGAAGTGAAATTAATGCACTTTCAAAAATTTATTTTTCATTACTTACATAAACAAATATTTCCCCTCTATATTTTCAAAAATCAGTTCTTTTAGTGCTTATTTGATACTTGCATTGTAAAAATTTTTGTAATGACATTATTATTAGAATATGTCAGCAATGTTAATTTGTTAATCTAGAAATCATATGCTGACATTTACAATTATATTTTGATGTATGTCAAGTCTTTTGACAAAATTTTAAGAGAAACATTTTATTTATACAATTTTAACTGTTATACCTATTCTTAAGTAAGTAATCTTGTTTTGTATTAATTTTTTGAACCATTATTGTAACTTATACTTATAATTTCAGTTTTCTGAAGAAGACATTAATATTAAAAAATGTCGAAACGTTAAAACCTAGTATTTATTGCATTTCGTTAAAAAGGCCTAATACCAAGAATTTACCTACACGAATATAATAAAGGCCAAGAAATAATAGTATTATTAATATAATACTTATTTAAATATATATATATATATATATACATAATATAGTATATAATATAGTGAAATTCTATTTAGTAAACATAGGTGTGAGCGCAAACAAATACTGCAATACTTTCCAGTGTTTGTTTGCGATGTCTATTGACAATGATAACATTCCAACAACGTCTGTATCATCAGCAGAAAAATTTTGACTTAGCGGTCGAAGAATTGTAAATATCAATCATGTGGAATTGAAGGGTCTTTCAGTACCAAAGAAAGTGACACAGACAATTTAGTAAACAAGGCAGGAATTATGTGCTAGTTTAGATATTCCTCAAATGTCAGAACGAACATATTCAAAGTATGAAAATGAGGTATGGCCAGCATCAAACAATTAACAACGGCAGAAATGTTTGCAGCTGGCAAAGAGACATATGAATTAGCGGTGAAAGCTGGGGAAGTTGATTCAGACGGTGTGGTGTACCTATAATTGCCGTAGTAATTGATGGTGCTTGGAACAAACGATCATTATAGAACAAATTATGATTCTTCATCTGAGGTTGGATGTATTTATAGGTGCGAGAGCAAAGAATGTTCTTTACTTGGGTGTGAAAATAAATACTGTCGGAAGCAAGAAAAAAATAAAATTGAAAAAGTCAATTTGCAACACACATGTTTTTAAAATTGGAGTGAAACTTCAAAATCAATGGAAAGTCAAATTATATTGGAAGGATTTCGAAAATCGATAGAAATGCATGATTTGAAATACGGAAAAGTAATTGATGATGGAGACAGTAGTGTGTATAAAAGAATACCACGACAAACCATATGGTCCCGAATTGTTTATAGAAAAAAATCGAATGTAGAAACCACACATTGCGAAATTTTTGTTAGAAATGTCAGGTGGGAGTACGTATGTAAAAAAATTCATACGTAGCAACATTTTGAAATTTAGAGCTGCCAATGATAATGCAATAAAGCACCGTAAGGTAGTCCTCACCAGATCACGTCAAAATTGAAAATTGTAAAAATTATATTTTAAACGGTTCTCGACATATTTTCGGCGATTGTACTAATTGCGCTACATATTGCTGTGACTTCTTCTATATTGGTTAATAACCAAAAATTGAATTAATAAATTAATGTACTTTAGTAATCTCAGGGTCTAAGTGTGAATTCATTATATTTTTATAACGGATGATGTGTCGCAGCCTTGTACTTATTGTGAGTTCTAGCTGTGATTGTGATGTTTACTTTCCTTAGATCTCCCTGGGATGGGTATAAATAAGTAGATATAGAATGTCAGCACAACTTATTTTATTTTATATAAATTTTTACAAAACATTGTTAAATATCATTATTATGCAATACAATACATTATTCATTTCATTATTATATCCAGCCTTTTTCATCTGCGGTACAAGCACCTTGCAATCCTTGATTCTTTATGAAATTGTTAATAATAAATAAAAATAAAAATTCACTGCTCTAATCCTTCATGTATGCTCATATTACGAAATTTCCGTTATTCAACTAAAGCGTTATACCTCGTTGAGTCGCCCTGAACCAAGATTCGCACGTCAATCCAGAGCTTACTCAAAGAAGAATTTATTCTTAATTATTTAGATAATATTCTAAACTTTATTGCTATCCGAAAAATTTATTAATGCTTCGTTAAATCGCCTTGAATTAAGATTCGCACGTTAACCCAAAGCATATCCAAAGAAGAATTTATTTTAAATTATTTAAATAATGTTCTAGATTTTATTGCTATCCGGAAAAGTTTACTAATGCTTCGTTAAACCGCTTTGAATCAAGATTCGCACGTCAATCCAAAGCATATTCAAAGAAGAATTTATTTCAAATTATTTAAATAATGTTCTAGATTTTATTGCTATCCGGAAAAATTACTAATGCTTCGTTAAACCGCTTTGAATTAAGATTCACACGTTAATCCAAAGCATATTCAAAGAAGAATTTATTTTAAATTATTTAAGTATTCGAAAATTTTGTTGCTCGGTAGTTTATGAAACACTCATGAAGGTTCTTTCATTTATTTATTTTAGGATTGCAAGATGGAGTTTATTTTATAGTGCTTGTACTCACTTTTCTTGGTTATATAACATCTCGAATTCCTCCTGGTAGCCCAGTCCCTCCATTTTAATTGAATTTATTGTTGTAGCTTCTGTGCGGTCTAATCCCGGTATTTCGCGCCTCTATATATATATCTGGCGCGCAGTTATCGTTGCTGCTTCTTACGTCTACGGCGTTTGAATCTTAAAGCGTTTTATGCCTTTAGATCCTTTATTTCTTCGGAGCACTGGTTTAACTATTTTCTTTTTAAGTTTTGAAGAGCTTCTGGTGGACTTCCTATCGACTGCCTTATTTTCGCCTGTGTGTCCCTTTTTATAACGATAAACATCTGACAAACGACTTATTTTTGTTTTAAATCGTTCCTTTAGTTTGAATTTTCGTCTGCTACGCCCTCCGTGTTAATTTCGATAACTATCGAAATTACGTGATCATGTGACCTTGTTTCCACCATGTTTGTTGTTATTATTATTTACATATTCTATACCTTTATTCCATGGACATTTTGAATGATTTTATTTGTTGGTAAGTATTCTTTTATTGTCTTATATTATGTACTGACTAATGCTTTATTTATTTATTTTTAGCCTAAATGTCTTGAAGCATTTGTACGTGGATAAAATTATGTACTATCGTATATTTAGATGTACATTCAACAATGTCCTTTTATTTTGTGAATATCAGTGAATTTGCATACCCAACATAATGTTTTATTTTCAATGGTGAACTAGGCCCCAATATTTACATTCTGGGTGCGTTGGTGTATCTCGAAAACAAGTAAATCATATATCTTTGTATGCGTTTTGGTGTCCCTACGGACGAAAATATAATTGATCTTGTGACCGTGAAATAAGTGGTATATATATTTATTTATGTATATAGACCTTTGTTTAATATTGTATTTTTGGTTTAGCTTGGACTTTCTTGGAATATATTCGTGTAGAGAAGAAAATAAACAAATCGTGCCCCTTACGTACACTCAATAATATTTTATGCAGAAAATATAAGTGAAACGTGTATACTGATACATAACATTTATTCTTGACAATGTTGGTGGTTATAATATCGATATTCTTTGTGATTAATTCCTTATCTTGAACTATTATTGCTGTTAAAGAATGTATTACCGGGTTGACCTACTTTCCTATTGACTGCTAGTAATACTGCTTTAAGTTATCATATCCTTTTTATTTAAACGGAGGTCAGTATTTGAATATTGTTTTATAGAATATGTAATTCCTGTGCACTAATTTATTTAAAATTGAGGTTAATATTTTTTAATTCTTACATTTGACCTAGACTAATTGTTTCTTACCGTCTAATACGGGTATGCAACCCATATTGCATTTATGTGTATTCCACTGCATAGTTATTAAGAATGAGTAAATACCCATCGTTATTGTACAATTTGAATTATGTAAATATATTTTTACTTATAAATTAGTGGATTATTCTGTATTTATTTGTTAAAATATTGAATTATAATTTATATTTAACATGTAAATTTATATTTATTTAAAATAAACATAGTGATATTTTATTTCTGTTGATTCTTTATTTGTTTGGTTTCTTTATTTTATCTATTTATTTATTTACAAGAAAATACCACAGCATATCCCAAGTTAAGAAACTGTCAATATGCCATAGTTGACTACGAAAATATGCGCATATTGCAATTTCTTTACTTAATGGAATTTTTTTTTTGAACTTCTACTTAGCTAATATTCTTACGTCTAAATTTACTATATTCTTATGTGAGAACTATCCCCTTTTGTTTCTTAATATCTATTTATTCTAACTTAAGTGCTATAATCCTGGGAACTATCCCTTTTATTTCCTTAATGCCTATTTACATAATTTAAATAATGTGTTCCTGGGAGCTATCCCTTTTTTACTTTAATACCTTATTTATCTAGCTTAAATAACATAATTCTGGGAACTATCCCTTTTTGTTTTCTTAATATTTATTTACATTTCTTAAATAATATACTCTTGGGAGCTATCCCTTTTTATTTTTGTAATATCTATTTACATAACTTAAATAATGTAATCTTGGGAACTATCCCTTTTTATTTTTGTAATATTTATTTACATAACTTAAATAATGTAATCTTGGGAACTATCCCTCTTTGTTTTCGTAATATTTATTTGCGTAACTTAAATAATATAATCTTGGGAGCTGTCCCTTTTTATTCTCTTAATATTTATTCATATAACTTAAATAATATATTTTTGGAGCTATCCCTCTTTATTTTCTCATGGGTTCATATTTTTCATCGTGTGAGTTTTATATTTTAACTTTACCCCCTTCATTTTTGTTTGATATCTTAGTTTGAGTTTTCACCTTTCATTTACAATCGGAAAGTGATACTTAATTTATTTAAAGTGAGACATACAAATATATAATAAATTGGAGATATCTTCTTCGTGTGGGTTCAATATCTTTTGCGTGGCATCAATTAAGCCTACAATTGATATTCATATTTATAAAATCTTATTGTTTTCCACATATCAGTCGGGGAATTTATCTTGAAGAAATAGTATTTTCTTTTTTATTTTCTTAATGTTACCAGCCCAAAAAGAATCTTTCAAAGCTATCGTAGCAAACCACTGGGCATCTGTGTGCTTCATTATAAAGTTTCTTTTGAACCTTCTATATTTTTCTCTTTTACAGCGACAATTGGACTGATAAAGTTCACTTCTGTTTTTTCCATTATATTGTTCTTCAGCATTTCTTTTATTTCTATAATTTCACTTGCTCCTTGTATTTATTGGGAATATGGATAGATTTTCACATAGAAGGGTTCCTTTTCATTTACCTCGAGCTTATGCTCGTAATTTCTTACCAAGCCAGGACTGTCATCAACTAGTCTCTTGTGCTTATTTAAAAGATTGCTCACATGATTTTTATACTTTTCATTGCAATTTATACTTGTACCATCCCTTTTTGATGTGAAGTCCTTATTCTCTGGATGCTTCACGAGATGCGTACATTTATTGTCATATGAATCGTCAATCATTTCTTGCGTGAGTTCCTTTTCTATTTCTTCTACATATAAATTATTAATTAATTTTATTTATTTCTTTACTGATGCTTCTTCGATCCATGGAATTATCATATTTCTTATGTGAAAAATCTTGTCCTTCATATCCAGTCTTGTGCTATATTGACTTAAAAGTCCATTCCCAATATGCAGTTGCAATTTAAATTATTTACTACTACAAATTCTGTCAGTAAGTTTATTTTATTTATTTTACATTAACGCAGAAAACTTTATCAATGGTTACCAGAGGTTTTTTTTTTTTTTTTTTTTTTTGCTGTAATTATTTTTAATCTTCTTTATAGGAATATATCGTCCTTGTTTCCCTAAATTTTCATTTATGACGCTGTAGTCGAGTAGCTTTTATTTTATTTATTTTTCTTCCCCAATTTCGATTGATATGTGTGGTAGTTCGGTGGTTATTTTCATTGGATCTTCTTATTTGTATATGTCTCGTTTCATTTTCCTTGATTGGGGTGTCGTTGTTGAAGTCAGCTAAGGTAGGAGTAGGGTAGCCATGTCCCATCGGAGGTCCCCAATTTATCCTCCGCCGTGCTCCTTGATTTATTGGGAATTTATTTTCCCAAAATCTTGAGGCGAAAGTCAATAATGTTCTTGTTATGCCGAAGTATATCCTCGATGTACGTCGTTGGTGTTCTAAGTTCCCTATCTTCTTGGTTACTTGAACGTGTATTTATTGAATGGTAAAGTGATACTTTATTTTCTTCATTTATTTCTGTGGCTATACTTATTCTTCCCTTTTCTATCAGTGCAACTTCTTCGGTCCCCCTCAGTGTGTTGACTTCTTTGTGTGTCATTATAACCTTTCCAATTTTAATACTAAGTGCCTGTCGTTTCCATGAGCCTGTATATTTTCCTGCTCCTATGAGTATTTCTAATGTTTGCCGTGAAATGTATAGATGCGAAATTTTGTTATCTTCTTCTTCATATAGCAACGTGTCCAACTGTGTTCTCAAAATTTTCTTATTGGAATCCATGTATTTGGTTCTTCTCCATGTATGTTTTATTGTGGAGGTTTCTTTGACTTTTGTTACTATTTGTGCATCATCTTCATGGGTTGGCATATTCCTCGTAATTTCTTCGTTTTCCGTTGTATTGGTTTTTATTATTTCATTTTCTAATGATTCTTCTTCGTCAAATCGTTCTTTCGTTTCGTCCATTCTGTCATTTGTTCCGTTTATCAGTGATCTGTACGTATTCTCACACCTTCTTGTATTGTCCCTTATTACTTTCGTTAAACCTGACACAGACTCTGTTATTTTGTTTTCTAAATTGGCATTTATCTGACGCATCTCTGTTCTAAAATCTTGGAATCCCTTGTCAATCTTTTGATTGATTTTATTTAGATTTTCATTGTTTGCTTTTATTTCTTCTATATTTTCGTCCAACTTTTTATTTAGGTTTTCATTGTTTGCTTTGATTTCTTCTTTCAAATTTTTATTTAATTTCTCATTGTTTGCTTTCATTTCTTCTCTCAAATTCTCATGGTTTTGGTCCATTTTCTGTAATAGAGCTTGAAGCAAATTTTCCATTTTCTCTCCCGATGATTTTTCGGTTGTTCTCTTGAGAGATGTACTTCCAACGATCGGTTCTTCCAATTGATCACCTTCCAGCTCGTGTTTCTCTGATTCTGAGCTAGAGGTTGAACGATTGCTACGAGAATTATCTCTGTATCTGGTAAACTGTGGTCTTGTTTCTTTATCTTCAACCATTTCAGGTTTTTCGCTTTTCTTGTTTTTTTCATCAGCCATTTTTATTTTTGTTTTTATTCTATCTCTTATCCACCCTGTCCCAATAGGAGAATATTGTGCTTATGGCGTTATAAGGAAAGTAAATTCACACAGCCTTTTATCGTTAAGTGCCAAATCAAATGTTGGCCAACGATAATCCTACTATGTATGGGTGCCAAATCAAATCTTGGCCAATGATAAGCCCTTTTACGTTATGCGCCAAATTTGATCTTGGCCAACGATAAGCCTAGGACGTTGGATGCCAAATTAAGATTGATCTTGGCCAACGATAAGCCTACTACGTATGGGCGCCAAAAATAATGCTGTGACTTCTTCTATATTGGTTAATAACCAAAAATTGAATTAATAAATTAATGTACTTTAGTAATCTCAGGGTCTAAGTGTGAATTCATTATATTTTTATAACGGATGATGTGTCGCAGCCTTGTACTTATTGTGAGTTCTAGCTGTGATTGTGATGTTTACTTTCCTTAGATCTCCCTGCGATGGGTATAAATAAGTAGATATAGAATGTCAGCACAACTTATTTTATTTTATATAAATTTTTACAAAACATTGTTAAATATCATTATTATGCAATACAATACATTATTCATTTCATTATTATATCCAGCCTTTTTCATCTGCGGTACAAGCACCTTGCAATCCTTGATTCTTTATGAAATTGTTAATAATAAATAAAAATAAAAATTCACTGCTCTAATCCTTCATGTATGCTCATATTACGAAATTTCCGTTATTCAACTAAAGCGTTATACCTCGTTGAGTCGCCCTGAACCAAGATTCGCACGTCAATCCAGAGCTTACTCAAAGAAGAATTTATTCTTAATTATTTAGATAATATTCTAAACTTTATTGCTATCCGAAAAATTTATTAATGCTTCGTTAAATCGCCTTGAATTAAGATTCGCACGTTAACCCAAAGCATATCCAAAGAAGAATTTATTTTAAATTATTTAAATAATGTTCTAGATTTTATTGCTATCCGGAAAAGTTTACTAATGCTTCGTTAAACCGCTTTGAATCAAGATTCGCACGTCAATCCAAAGCATATTCAAAGAAGAATTTATTTCAAATTATTTAAATAATGTTCTAGATTTTATTGCTATCCGGAAAAATTACTAATGCTTCGTTAAACCGCTTTGAATTAAGATTCACACGTTAATCCAAAGCATATTCAAAGAAGAATTTATTTTAAATTATTTAAGTATTCGAAAATTTTGTTGCTCGGTAGTTTATGAAACACTCATGAAGGTTCTTTCATTTATTTATTTTAGGATTGCAAGATGGAGTTTATTTTATAGTGCTTGTACTCACTTTTCTTGGTTATATAACATCTCGAATTCCTCCTGGTAGCCCAGTCCCTCCATTTTAATTGAATTTATTGTTGTAGCTTCTGTGCGGTCCAATCCCGGTATTTCGCGCCTCTATATATATATCTGGCGCGCAGTTATCGTTGCCGCTTCTTACGTCTACGGCGTTTGAATCTTAAAGCGTTTTATGCCTTTAGATCCTTTATTTCTTCGGAGCACTGGTTTAACTATTTTCTTTTTAAGTTTTGAAGAGCTTCTGGTGGACTTCCTATCGACTGCCTTATTTTCGCCTGTGTGTCCCTTTTTATAACGATAAACATCTGACAAACGACTTATTTTTGTTTTAAATCGTTCCTTTAGTTTGAATTTTCGTCTGCTACGCCCTCCGTGTTAATTTCGATAACTATCGAAATTACGTGATCATGTGACCTTGTTTCCACCATGTTTGTTGTTATTATTATTTACATATTCTATACCTTTATTCCATGGACATTTTGAATGATTTTATTTGTTGGTAAGTATTCTTTTATTGTCTTATATTATGTACTGACTAATGCTTTATTTATTTATTTTTAGCCTAAATGTCTTGAAGCATTTGTACGTGGATAAAATTATGTACTATCGTATATTTAGATGTACATTCAACAATGTCCTTTTATTTTGTGAATATCAGTGAATTTGCATACCCAACATGTTTTATTTTCAATGGTGAACTAGGCCCCAATATTTACATTCTGGGTGCGTTGGTGTATCTCGAAAACAAGTAAATCATATATCTTTGTATGCGTTTTGGTGTCCCTACGGACGAAAATATAATTGATCTTGTTACCGTGAAATAAGTGGTATATATATTTATTTATGTATATAGACCTTTGTTTAATATTGTATTTTTGGTTTAGCTTGGACTTTCTTGGAATATATTCGTGTAGAGAAGAAAATAAACAAATCGTGCCCCTTACGTACACTCAATAATATTTTTATGCAGAAAATATAAGTGAAACGTGTATACTGATACATAACATTTATTCTTGACAATGTTGGTGGTTATAATATTGATATTCTTTGTGATTAATTCCTTATCTTGAACTATTATTGCTGTTAAAGAATGTATTACCGGGTTGACCTACTTTCCTATTGACTGCTAGTAATACTGCTTTAAGTTATCATATCCTTTTTATTTAAACGGAGGTCAGTATTTGAATATTGTTTTATAGAATATGTAATTCCTGTGCACTAATTTATTTAAAATTGAGGTTAATATTTTTTAATTCTTACATTTGACCTAGACTAATTGTTTCTTACCGTCTAATACGGGTATGCAACCCATATTGCATTTATGTGTATTCCACTGCATAGTTATTAAGAATGAGTAAATACCCATCGTTATTGTACAATTTGAATTATGTAAATATATTTTTACTTATAAATTAGTGGATTATTCTGTATTTATTTGTTAAAATATTGAATTATAATTTATATTTAACATGTAAATTTATATTTATTTAAAATAAACATAGTGATATTTTATTTCTGTTGATTCTTTATTTGTTTGGTTTCTTTATTTTATCTATTTATTTATTTACAAGAAAATACCACAGCAATATGTTTGCGATAAACAAAATCAAGCAACTGTAAATTTAAGGTAATATTCCTCTACCATTTCTTTGATGACCATTGCATTATTATTTTCTATGTAACATAACCATTGTGATATCGTTTCCGTTTGGTAGTTTATTCATAACCTATAAATGTTAGTTGTTATAAGAAATTGAAATTTAACTTGCTGACATCAATATACCTATCGATTTTTCTTACCTGAGTTGTTTATTTTCTTTATTTACGTAATACATTAAAAACCATCACCTGGAATACGCCAAGTATTCAGATACAAGGCAATTTGTCTACATATTTTTCAAAACAGGTACCATCGGAAGTGAGGGAGCTGAGCACAATACCACAGCCATAGGACGTTTTTAAGTAAGAGAATTAAAGGTAAAGTCGTGTATACAAATGTCATCATACCCAATTACGACCCTTTGCGATCAAACACCCCTCATACTTGAGCCTTGTTAAAGTAACGCGTTGATCGATAGGAAGCTAGTCAGTTTTGAATTCTGAATTTGTTCCTCCCTGCTACAATAGGTGCGTTCGGCTTTACTGTTCTGTTAACACTTTTGACTCTAGTGACACCTTAGGCGTTCGGGTATGACCATTTAGATCGAAAAGAGCCAATATCGTGTCGTTCGGGTATGACGGAGTGGAGTGAAGAGAGTTCACTCTATTTGCACAACCTCTCGAGGTGGAGCATTAGGAGTTGCTCGTAAAGTGTGGTTATGTTCAATATCACGGTCGGTTTGTTTTGACTTTTTTAAGAAAGTTTTTTCTAAATTGTGATTGTTTGCGCCAATTGCGATAATTATTCTAGATATTTGTATAATGGATGAAATATCGGCAGAGATGTTTGAGGTTGTGAAGAACACAATAGGCGAGCCCATAATAACGGATGGAGATGTTCTCCTGCAAAACAGAAATAGTAAGCTAATTTATTATACTCGTAAGAATTTAAATAGGTAATTAAAAATTTTTTACTTGTTGTGTAGACGGTGACCTCCTTTACGTTCCATTCAATAACGATGTGAAGAATATATTTAACGTCAGAAATGTATCCCCTGATTTACCTGAACATGAAGAAACGTCTGAAAATGAAGAAGACCAAAATCACACAAATAAGTTATGGAACAGAACCACGATACTATTTTTAATTGAGCAAATCGAAAACGCAGGAAAGCAGTTTGAAAGAGAAGTAAAAAGGAACGTTTGGATTCAAATTACAAAACAGTGTTCGAAACAATTTGGCAAGAATTTAGATTATAAGCAATGCGATTCGAAATGGAAAAGTCTTAAAAGAACCTATAAAAGCATACATCTCCATAATCAGCAGACAGGTAACAAAAGAAGGCAATGGGAGTTCTTCAGTGCAATTCACAAATTTATGTACAAAAAACCGGAAATTACACCGAGTGCTACATGCAGCAGCAGAAAAGGACTCCAATGTGCAGAAGGAGCCACATGCAGCAGCAGAAGAGAACCACAGCAATCACAGCATGTGGAACAAGAAAGTAATTTTGAGAGAGAAAGTGAAGTTGAAGAAGGTGGCTCGTCTGAAGCCACAAACACAAATGAATTTGAGAGTTCATTTACCAAAAAAGGAAAGGCTCGAATGTCAATGGCAGAGAGAAGACACAGCGACAAAATGGCTCGCCAGGATCGATTTAACGACTTATTTGAAAAACTGTAATTATTGATTACTTTGATGAAGATGATTTTTTTTGTTACCTTTATTAATACAGCTCGTTTTTTTTCTATAATACCTGTCACTGTCAAAGTGGGTCCTCAATCCTCATGAAGCGGAATCGCAGGATAAGCCGAACCCAGCCAAAATCTAGATGGTTCAAAATAAACATAGGGATTGCGACAGTCAGAATCAGGTTCCGCTTACCCTTCTATTCCGCGTTATTAGGTCCCATTTTGACACTGACAAGTATTATAGAAAAACAACGAGCTATATGTAATGGTTGTTTTACGTTGCGTTAAGAGACTTTTGTACTGTTGTTGCGTAGAATAGAATTTCATTTTATTTTTGTTAAATCTGAATACTTAATACTTTATTATTTCACATTAAAGATTTGATAAATTACATGAATATTTTATTTATTACTCAAATACAATTTTCAATGTCTTAAACGCATGGGTAGAAAGTTTACAATGTCATATCTTTTTGTCCTTGCATTATTTTCTTCTTGGTCGGGGTCAATATCTAATAAATTATGAGGATTATTTAAGATTTCGGCTCTTATTTCCTCCCGCATATTGATAATATCTTCTAGCAAGTCTTCCTTCAGAATACAAAGGTTGTGAAGTATGCACTCTGAGACTATTAACAATGGTATAAAGTCTAAACGCATTATTTCCACCATTTTTAATCTTCTAAATCTGCCCTTGAGCAATGCAAAAGCATTTTCAATATTAACCCTTGCCTTATTCAAAATGTAGTTAAAATTTCTTTCCCGTTGTGTTAGATTTCTGTTCCTTTTGAACCCAACCATTAGGTGAGCTTCTAGCTTATAAGCTAAATCACCAATAATGTGATTGTTTTCATAAAATGTAATTTCTCCATCTCTAATTCCTGAGTAAAGATCTGACCTCTTATATAAAGTATAGTCATGTATAGATCCAACTTCTCCTGCATACACATCAGTGAAACGCCTTCGATGATCACATATTCCCTGCAGTAACACGGAGTGGAAGCTTTTTCGATTAATATAAGAATTATGATTTTCCTTGGGAGCATTAATGGGAATGTGGCTGCCATCAATACAACCAATTATTCCTGGAAACCCGTTAACTTGAAACCGTCTTCGTATTTCTTCTTGCCTTGCTTGTGAAGGCCAACAAATAATTTTAAATTTTTTATTGACTTGTAAAAGTAAATGCAGATTTCTGTATAATATATCCCAACACGTAGATTTGGTGACCCCAAATCTGTCTGCTATAGACCGAAAGCTTTCTGGATTACTTAGACACCAAATTACAATCATTGCTTCTTTTTCTAAGACAGTTCGAGGAAATCCATGTTTTACCGGATTGATATTATTGTTCTCTTGATGAACTGCGTGTAGTTTTCCCACAAGATCCTCGAATGTTTCAGCAGTTAAACGAAAATGCATTTGAAACTGCCGATCAGTCATGTGCGGTACTGTGCTTTCTGCAAAACCTTCGACTTTTTCTAAAACCTCATTTTCTTCTGATGCGTCATCGTCATCAAATAACACATCTCGGGCGAATGCAATGATGAACCTTAAGCATACCATTCTTCTTCTGAATCCATCCATTTTTGTGTATTGAGAGTAAAACAAGAAAAAGGACCCTGATACCCTGTACAAGCCCTGTACCCTGAACACTTTTTACAACTGTCAATGTCTGATTGTCTATGTCATTAATATCAATATCAAATCACCATAACCTCGTCACCTCAGATCGTTCGGGTTTGTATAATAAGGTCTGTTTACTCTATGACCACGTGACTTCACTCCATACCCCACTCTAACGCAACTCCGCTCCAACTCCACGCTGCAATGCCGAACGCACCTAATGTTGTTAGAAGTGATAGAAACTTCGACATGATTGGGCGATGCACTGGTGGTGGCGTCTTTGTGGCACTCTCGATCTCAATTAATTTTGAAATTATTGATACAAGTACAGTATCTACTCTTGTTCCGTCTGTTGATTTAGTGATTTGTAAGTGTAACGTTCCCTCTACAGTTTTCTATATTGCAGCCATATACATACCCCCTATATTTCTCAAGATGACTTTGAAGTGTTGTGTGAGTACCTTGAAGTGATATTACTTGATAAACATGTCCTTTTCATGGGTGACTTCAATCTTCCTGGGCTTTCCTACAATCCTGCTTCGTGTTCCAAATGTGGTTCTTTTAATTGTGTTCTCAATTCATTAAAGTTTAAGCAGTTTAACTTCATTACTAACTGTGATGGACGGCTCCTTGATTTGGTCATATCGAATTCATATAATTGTATTCTTGTTGAAGAAGATGATTCTCCTTTTGTTCCTATAGACACTTACCATCCGGCACTTTCAATTAAGTTCACACCAGCTGCTTCTTCTTCACATTCTGTTTTTCCATCTAACATCAATCCTAGATATAATTTTCATAAAGCTGATCTGAATCAGCTATACTCTGACATTGAATCCACTGATTGGACTTTCTTGGATTCTCTGGGTGATGTTAATGATGCACTTAGTGAGTTTTATTCGATGTTTTACAGAATTATTGAACGTTCTGTTCCCAGAGTGGTGACTTGTAGTTCAAAATCCAAATATCCTCACTGGTTCTCGAAAGATATCATCTCCAATCTATAATTAAAAGAATATTATCGACATAAATGGAAAAGTTCACATAACACATTTTTCTACAATGAATTTCAACGACTTCGTACATTATGTAAATTTCAGATAAAGTCGGCTTATTCTGAATATCTTCAAGAGATTGATAGAGCCATTATTACTAATCCAAGACAAGTTTTTAAGTATGTAGATTCATGTCAGGTTCTACTAGAATTCCCAATGCCATGTATCGCAATGAGGTTCTTATTGATTCTCCGCAATCAATTGTTGATGTTTTTGCTGATACTTTTTCTTCAGTATTTCAAAATAGCTCCACTTTTAGTTTTGACATTTCTCCAGTTAACAATGTGCCGTTTACTTTATTCCCTGTGAACGAAGATGAAGTAGTCTCTATCATGGCTACTTTTCCTTGTAGTAATACTGCTGGTGATGATCAAATTCCTAATTTTATTTTAAAGAATGCACGTTGTGCTTTGGCTGGGCCATTAACATGTCTTATAAACTTGTCTATTAGAACCTCTACTTTTCCTGATTTGTGGAAATGTGCGAGAATTAGTTCGGTCTTCAAGAAGGGGGATAAATCAAATATTAGGAATACAGACCCATATCCATTTTATCAAATTTTGCCAAGGTATATGAAAATGTCATTTATTCATGCTTATATTGCAATACGAAATCTTATATTTCTGAGTACCAACATGGATTTGTTCATGGCCGATCTACTGTCACAAATCTTGTGACCATTACAGAATATATTAGCAGGGATCTTGACGCGCGTGGTGAAGTTGATGTTGTGTACACGGATTTCAGTAGTGCAATCGATGCCATTGACCATAGATTATTGATCCAAAAACTCTCGTCGTTTGGTCTGTCCTTCCTTATTAAATTTACTGCAATCTTACATGTGTAACAGGCGTAATTATGTGTTTTACAATGGCTTTAAATTCAGTACATTTTATCCAACATCTGGTGTTCCTCAGGGATCAAAGCTGGGCCCAGTGCTTTTTGTATTATTTATTAATGATTTAATTGAGTCATTGAATTGTCCAGTTCTTGCTTATGCGGACGACCTGAAAATATAAGGAAGTATTAACACTCTCAATCACATAGAACACCTACAGCAAAATTTGAATGTTTTAACTAATTGGTATTCAGATTATAAACTCGAACTCAATGTTGATAAATGTTTCTTTGTGTCCTACACGAGGAGAGTCCATCCTTATACTTATGGTATAAGTGATCGACCACTGAGCAAAGTTGAACGTATTACTGATCTTGGGGTTGTCTTTGACTCTACTTTGAGTTTCATACCTCACATCACGACCACTTGTCTCACCGCCTCGAGAACCTTAGGATTTTTAATGCGTATCTCGAAATATTTCTCAAATATAACACTTTTGAAAGTTCTCTACTTCAGTTTTGTAGCTAGTAGGCTGGAGTATGCCTCTAATGTGTGGTCTCCTCATTATATTTACTTGAGGCTGAGTATTGAGGGTGCAGCGCCGATTTTTAAAGTTCCTGTCCTTTAAAATTGATGGAGTGTATCCTGAGCGAAACATGGTGCGCTTTTGGAGAGGCATGGTGTCCAGTCCTTGAGTGGTCGTCGTAAAGAGCATGGTGCCCGATTTGTGTTGAAGCTTGTTCGTGGTTCGATCAATTGTGCGGGTCTCCTTTCTGGTTTGATGTTCTATGTTCCCAGACCAGCCGCCCGTTCGACTACAACATTTCACTTACCTTTTCCGATAACAAATTTTCTTATGCACTCTCCCCTCTCACAGTTATGTGTAGAAACGCAGATCATCACTTCAGTGACATTTTTTTGTAAATAATGTAATTTATTTTTATGTTTTCAAATACTGCTTTTTGTTCATTTATATTAATTGGTAATTTCATTTTTTGTATGGTTTTTTATTAAAATTTGTGTGTATTTTTTTGTCCTGTAAATGGGAAACCGTTGGACAATAAAGTATATTATTATTATTATTATAAAATCTTGTTGACAGTCTTTATATGTTCTGGATTTCAATATTCATCTTTATATTAAGATACTGGAATTCTAAAAATAAAAACAAATAAAATAGTTTTTATATGTTAACGCCAAAAATAAAGAAATACTTATCTTTAGATATGTATGTGACTGCCATCTCCTGTTGAATAGTTTATAACAGAATTCATGCCTAATTAAGGTAGATGTATATGATCTGATCTTCATAGCATCTATGTATAGGGGGTTGACGCTGGTAGGAAGTTCATCATCCATACGTATGGGTGTCATCTTGATATAAATAAACCTATATTATCATAGAACAATTAATATAAAAGAAATTAAGCGGGTCGGGGTGTTTATTTATAAAGAAATATAGTAGTTCAGTCATAGGCATTTATCGGGACAAAATAAATATCCCTATATTGATTTGAACAGGATTTTATTGCAAGTATAATATTTTTAGCTAAGATGTGAACCAGCTATTCCGGAATATTACGAGTACATAAAGATAGATTTCTATTCGAGTACTGAAGAAGATAAATCTTTTATTATCTGCGTATTTTGACAGGTAATTCTGTTAAATGAAATACATATTATTAAAATCTTTCAATTTATGAATTATACAGTAATTTAAATGCTGTTATTTGAATAAAAATAGAAACAAGGGGTTATTAATCTTGAGACATGAAATTCTGGTATGTAAAAAAATGTAAGTCCAACGTTATTAACAATTTAATATTCATATGAGATATTGTTTTTTTTTATATATTAACTAATACAATGGAGAAATAATTAGAGTATGCTTAGAAGGACAAAAGGAAAAACAATAGAAGGTAGGATGATGCCATCTATATAGAAATGGCTTGGTTCATTTTTAAATAATAAGAAAACTAAATTCTTTATCCAGTAAAATATCAGTACCTGGGATGAATAGTAAATCAAAATAAGTGTTAAACCATTAAGATTATAAACGACAATTATAATCTAGGAAACTTCAACTCGAACGACATTTTATTGATATTTTCTACGAATAATCCTTGATGAACAGAGGAAGCTGCTGCTGCCTAACATCTAGAAGAAATCACTTCCTACTAGGAGCTTAAACGGAGTAGCCTCGAGTGTGAATTGAGACAAATACTGAAAAGAAACAAAGGTAAATTAATATACCTACATGAACTATCGAGAGCTCAAATAAATTAATATTACTATTGTTCATATTGAATTAATTATCTTAAAAAGCATACTTACTCTAAATTAATAATGCACGAGTACGGTTGAAATAAACGTAAAGGAAGAATCATGTATTTAAAATTGTTACAACTGTAAGAAACCAAAGTTTCTTGAAGCTTCAAGATAGGGGGTTTATTATGTAAGATTGATGTATTAGAGACTTTCATGTTTCAAGGATACCCTTGTAAATTTTTACAAGAAGTAAGTTAGATCATAAAAGTATGCTGAGGAACATAAATAATGATGAATCCAAGGAACCATACTCTCACTCGTTGAAAATACCTGTTAAAAATTAGAATGAATCCACGACCCTGAATAATAATACAAAATTATTTGCTACCTTTTACAAATAACAATGACAAAAAATGGATTAATATATACAAGTTATAACCTTCGACTTGAGCTGTGTTCGAACCACGCTTCGCGACTGTAACTGGAGGCAATACTGTATCATTATATTTGACACCGTCCCCCTGGGAAGAGTGTAAGGTAAGACCTAAAGTGTCGTATAAGTTGGTAATAAAATTTAATAGACAAGCGTCTCTTTTGATATCTTTGACTTAGTCTCTTTGAATAGAAGGTTAGTTATCGTGGCGGCGTCATACTTTCCGCCTCCTTTGTAATTAGTTCACAGCAGTTTATATAGCATTTTTAACCAGATTGGAATCTTAAAACAAAGGAGGTAGCAAGTTAATTAATATATATATAAAACACTGAACATTTTAGTGTTCATTTTATTTAAGAAAAATGTCGAAACCAAAAGAAGATGAACTACCCTTTAGGCTGGTTGATATGAATATTGATCAGCTCTATACAGAGGTTAAAACTTATTCTGAGGTGGAGGAACCAATTCTATCAGATGTCGAGTCCGAAGTAGATGTCTCCGATATTAAAGAGAAAGACGATCCTGAGCCAGACATCTCAATGTTGCTGTTTAGTATTCTGATTCAAGTTGCTACGATGATCTCCCTCTATCTGAGGTAAGAAGGAAGCTTATACTTGATACTCAACCCTATAATACTGTGGTAACTCCTATTTATGTGCCGCCAAAATGGGACAATACTTCCAAACCTATAGCGCCTCCTGATTTTCGGCAAAATTGTGGTGTCTCTAATTTTATCAAAGACATTGAAAATCCCACTCCATATGATTTATTTAAAGTTTTCATAACTGATGGTTTTATAGAACATTGTTTCAGATAACTTTATATGCAGAGCAAGAAAGTCTACAAGAAAGCACTATATGCCTACAAATGCAAAAGAAATGAACGCCTATTTAGGCATTAATTTATTTATGGGAATAAAGTGGTCTCCCAGTTACAAAGACTACTGGTCCAGAGCCCCTGATATGAACTACGCTTTTATTTGTTCAATAACGAGTTTGAAAAAATTCAGTTGTTGGCTTCTTTTTCACCTGCATGTCAACGAAAATTCTGTAATGCCTGATCGTTCGTCCGCTTCCTTTGATATGCTATATAAAATTCGGCCCATGATAGACCTTCTTTCATAAAATCTTGAAAAACATTTAGAACCAAATCAAAAAGTAGCTGTCGATGAATCAATGATTAAATTTAAGGGGCGTAGCACGCTAAAGCAGTATATACCAAAAAAGCCAATAACGCGTGGCTACAAATTGTGGATTCTTGCAGATAAATCGGGTTACTGCCTCAAATTTGATGTTTATATCGGAAAATCAGAGGGCACACAAAAAAGCCTTAGTTCGCGTGTTATTCATAAGCTTACAGAAAATTTGGTGAATAATGATCATATTGTTTTCTTTGACAACTGTTTTACTAGCGTACCATTATTAGAAGAGTTAAAAGAATAAATAATACATGCTGTAGGAACTGTAAATATTTCAAGACGGTATTTACCTTTATTTAAATTTGATAAACATATGAAAAGGGGAGAATTGCAGTGGTTTACTAGCAATACATACCTATTGAAATTCGTCTTGCATCATCAAAACATCAACCAGAACGTAGTTCTAGGCGAAGGTGTGCATTATGTAGTCGCAAAGCTAAGCAAATAAAGACAAATTGGATTTGTTCTGTATGCCACGTTCCTCTATATTTTGGAAAAGATAAATCATGTTTACAAACATGTGTCCGATTCTCTTTCGCATAATAATAAGTTATTTAAAATAGTTGATTATTTGAATTTGTTTTGTGTTCTTTAGTTCTTTTTTTTATTAAACAACTTGTTCCTAAAAAGTTTCAAAATCTAATAATTTGTTATAATCATTTATTCTTCCATATTTATTGAAAATAATGCCGTTTACGCATTTAGAAAAGTGTGATATGCTAGAGGCATATCTGCTTTGTAGAAAAAATGCAAAAAGTGCGCTTCTTTACTATCAAAACACATATGTGAATCGTCAGTCACCAAACCAGCTTTATTTTCTAAGATTGTATAGAAAATGTCGAAGTAACGAAGAAACATTTAAGGTAAGAAGAAGGAAAAATAATTTTCTAATAGATGAGGAAACGGAAGTAAATGTGTTAGATTATTTTGAAACCAATCCACTAAAATCCATTCGAAATTGTATCAGAGAATTAGATTTGAAAAAGGTACAGTGCACGGTATTTTAATAAAGCATAAGTTGCGCCCTTACGAACACCATAAAGTTCAAACTTACTTCCCGGCGATAATCACAGAAGATTAATTTTCTGTAATTGGTTGAGAAATTTTAATAATGAATGTCCAGATAATTTAAATTACATTCTATTGTCTGACGAATCTAACTTTTCTAGTTCAGGTATATGCAATAAGAAAAATCAGCATTATTGGAGTGGAGAAAATCCTCCAAGAGATGATCCGCGCAATCCCCAGCACCGGTCTAGTTTAAATGTGTAGTGTGGCTGTTTTCTATCCAGATTCCTTAACTGGAGACCGCCATGTATAGTTATTAACAGAAATTCTGGATGGTGTCTTAGATGATATGCCACTGCCTGATAGGCTCCGTATTTATTTTCAACAGGATGGGACACCTCCTCATAATTACGCTAACACTTCCAATTTGTTAAAAGAAACGTTTAATCAAAAATGAATAGGAATTAACGCGCCCATTCGTTGGCCTGCACGCTCTCCTGACTTGACACTTCTAACTTTTCATCTTTGGCGTTTTGTAAAGGATGAGATACAAGCAGCGATATCGAAATGTTATGGAACTCGAAACTGGTATTAGACAAACGCTAAATAATATTTCTGGCCGAACTATTAGAAAAGTAACAGAAGGTGTTATCGTGAGAGCAGAGAAATGCATTGAACAGCAGGGCAATGTCTTTGAACATTTATTAAGTTAGGCAAAAGGTTCAATAGGTAATAAAAAATGAAACTTATTTGATTATTGTGTTTTTTTGTACCGTTACATTATATTTTGTTATTATTTTCCATGACCGACGTAGAATAAAATGTAAACAAATTTCTTAAGCTTCCCATTTTTTATTTTTTGGTTAAAGATAGTTATGTATTTGATATTTTTTGTTCAAAATATTATGCTCTTTCTAAATACATACAAATATTGTTCAATTAAAAAAATACATAAATGTTCAAATTTCTCAGAAATACATAATTCATTGTTTTTTCATGAATAATAATAAAATAAAAACGTTGAAGGAGTCTTTTCTTGGGACTGCTGCTGTACATTCGGGCTCTTCTCTCTTGGATAAGGAGGAGATTATACAGGAGATTATTGATCGGGACCGTCGTAAAAACAACATAATTGTCTTCGGTTCTGCTGAAGCCAAATGTAAGAACTCCTCTCAACAAGTGGGCCTGGATACTGGATTGGTGGGGGAAATCTGTTCCACCCTTCAGGTTTCCGTTACTGACTTCAAGGTGTCTAGATTGGGAAGGTTTGATCCTACGGCAAGTGATCGCAAGCGTCCTTTGAGAGTTTCTTTTAACTCGGAATCCATTGTTGGTACCATTTTGAGAAGTGCCTCTAAACTCAAGACAAATAGTAACTTTTCCGGATTGTCAATCTCTCGAGATCGAACGCCAATGCAAATGAAAATTCATCGGAATGCCAGGATGGAGTTGGACAATCGCTTGAAAAATGGGGAAGAGAATTTGAAGATTCGATATAGAAATGGAATACCTAATATTGTCTCTTCTTTAAACTGAGTCAGTCCAACGGTTCTACTAACTCAATTAATATTTACTATCAAAATGCTCGTGGTCTTAGATCGAAAACACACACATTCTTCACTAATGCTTGTGAATCCTTATATGACATTATAGTGATTACTGAGAGTTGGTTGGATAATTCTATCGCCACCTCTGAATTATTACCCCCTTCTTACAGCGCTATCAGATCTGACCGCAAATATTCCTTGGTTCATCGTTCGACTGGTGGGGGGGGTCTTCATTGCATGTTGTGACACAATTGATTATGAGGTGATAGACACTGCGCAGGTTTCCTCAGTTGTCCCCCTAATTGACATGGCAGCCTGTAGATGTGGTTCCCCTAATGATTATATCTACATTGTTGCTGTTTATGTTCCTCCTGGTATTTCCCAGTATGATCTGGAGTTGTTTTGCGAATCATTGGAAATTTTTCTTTTTGATAAACCAGTGATTCTGCTTGGTGATTTTAATATGCCACACTTTATGCACAACAATATTTCATGTTCAAAAACGACTACATTTCGTTTAATTTGCAATTCTCTTCAACTCAAGCAATGCAACTTGGTAATGAATTGTGATGGTCGCTTATTAGATTTGGTGCTTACCAATGGTGACTGTGCCGTAAGTGTTGAACTTGAGGATTCTCCTTTTGTACCTGTGGATCCTTATCACCCACCGCTATGTATTTCTGTGTCTTCTTCATATGATTATTCTAGTAAAGCAGTTTTTCCATCCAACAATAATATAAGATATAATTTCCGCAAAGCTGACTATCAAAACTTACATGCTGCCATACTGAATACAGACTGGTCTTTCCTTCACGATTGTAAAAACGTAAATGATGCTTTGGAGGATTTCTATAGTACTTTATATCGGGTCTTTGATTTGTATGTACCTAGGGCGGCTAATTCTCCTAAATCTTTGTATCCTTCCTGGTATACTAAGCACATCATTCGCCACCTGAAACTAAAGGCCTACTATAGACAGCGATGGAGGTCAACAAAAAGTATGTATTATCAAACTGAGTTTAGGAGATTAAGGAGTCTGTGTAAATTACTGATTGCTAACTCGTATAAATCTTATATGGATAGGGTTGAATTATCTATCGTGGAAAATCCTAGAGAAGTCTTTAAGTATCTTCAGAGTAGAAGTGGCACTACACGTATACCTAGCACACTATATCATAACAATAAGCAAATTGATTCTCCACAGGAAATAGTTAATGCCTTTGCCAATATGTTTTCTTCTGTATATCAACATAGCTCTCACTTTTCATTTGATGATGTTCAAGCTAATCGAATCCCTGTTACGTTGTCCAGTGTAACTGAGGACGAGTTATTAAAAATCATGTCGTCCTTCAAGCAGGATTATACAGCTGGAGATGACCAAATCCCGAGCATATTGGTTCATGATGCCAGATTTGGTTTAGCTAAGCCTCTTACAATAATAATAAGTATTTCAATAAGGACGGCACATTTTCCTTGGCGCTGGCAGCGAACAAGAATAACCCCAATCTTTAAAAAAGATGACAGAACCAGAGTTGAGAACTATAGGCCAATATCCATTCTACCCAACTTTGCAAAGGTCTTTGAAGGTGTGATTTATTCCTGTATATATTTCGGTACTAAATCTTTGATTTCGGAATATCAACATGGTTTTGTTCGTGGTCGGTCTACAGTTACGAACCTACTCAGCATAACTCAGTCTGTTTCTCATGAACTTGATACTCAAGGTCAAGTAGACGTAATTTACACAGACTTTAGTCGTGCGTTTGACACGATAGATCACGGCTTCCTTCTGGAAAAACTATCAGCCATTGGATTCAGCACATCACTGCTCAAACTATTATATTCGTATTTGACAAACAGGCTTAACTATGTGTTTTATAATGGATTCAAGTCCTTTGAGTTTACTCCCTCATCCGGGGTGCCACAGGGCTCCAACTTGGGACCCCTACTATTTATTCTATACACCAATGACTTGCTTCATTTGTTAACTTGTAATGTACTCGCATATGCGGATGATTTAAAGATCTACTGCGCTATACGAACTTGGAATGATGTAGTTCATCTTCAGGACAACTTAAATCTTATATCTAAGTGGTGTTCAAATTTCAATTTAAAACTAAATATAAACAAATGCTGCTATATGTCCTACTCACGAAAAAATAACAATATACCATCTACGTATTCTATTGAAAATAACCAGCTCAAGCGAGTGACCAGCATAAAGGATCTTGGGGTGTACTTTGATACGCGCTTAAGCTTCTCCAGCCATATACATAATATTTGCAGTTCGGCTTCAAAAACTTTAGGTTTTGTTATGCGCTGTTGTAAATTTTTTAAAAGTTCGCTGCTCTTGAAAACTCTATACTTCAGTTTCGTTGTCAGTAAACTGGAGTATGCGTCACAAGTCTGGTCACCTCAATACATATATTTACAAATAGCCATTGAGAGGGTGCAACGAAGATTTTTGAAGTACCTGTCTTTCAAGGATACGGGAATTTATCCTGAGCGTGGTATTGATTATAATCTTTTATTGCTGGCGCATGACCTTCAGACGCTGCGGGATCGCCGGGAGATTCATGGTGCGCGCTTTATGTGGAAATTGTGTAATGGACTAATTGATTGCCCATGTCTCTTGGCTTGCATAAACTTCTTTATTCCCCGAGTTGCCTCTCGTTCCTCCGCCACGTTTCTGTTGCCATTCTCGAGAACTAATCTCCTTCGGGGATCGCCAATATTTACGATGTGTAGGGCTGCGGATTTACATTATGAGGATATTTTCTTTTCTAGCTTTGATACATTGATTACCTTTTGATTTTTTGTGATTTTTTCTTTTTTTCTTACATTATGTATGAATGAATGACTTATTCAATAATTAAGAACTTTATTTTATTATAATGTGCGTGTTTTGTTCATATAATTGTTCATGTAATTGGTTTTACTGTTGGAATAATAAAGTTATATTATTATTATTATTATTATTAATTGGATACGAATCAGCGTTAAAACACTAATAATTTGCAAATTTGACCAAAACCATAGCTCCAAAAATAACGGAGATAGCAATAGTGCACCGACAGCTTTGGAGACTGTGTATTTTATTACACAATAATGACAAGTGGAGAATAACCTGGTAATCCTCCTATCGGAAGATCACTTCTTTCATTCTAATTTCTTTTTTGGAATCTCCTTCCTTTATTACCTCGATGACGCCGAATCCCTCCTTACCTTGCTGAATTTGCAAATTCTGCTAGTTCGATCAACTTCCGTTCAACTCATCAAACGGAGAGACAGGATGCCACCGAGACGATATAGATTTACGTTTATACGATCGACCTCGGTGTTGTCTTCTAACAGCGTGGTAAGCCAGAATTCATGTTATCGCTATAATAACTCTAACACTATACAGAGTGTTAATTGGTGACAATAAGAGCAAAAGTGGAAACTAATTTTCTGGGTTCTATAAGAACCAGTCGAAAAAGAATAAAAAAAACAGTGAACTACGAAATCGAAATGCGGCCAATTTGGGACCCCGTAGTTTTTTCAGATGAAGAGACTTTTAAATCAAGCAGTAATAGTAATGTTCATGTTTATAAACCAGTTGGTTAAATATTTTCTGAACAATATTGGTCATGCGCAGTGGACGTTTTTCTGTAAATTTTTGGCGGTGTATGAGTTCCCGTGCAATGGGAATATGTGTTATAGTGGAAGAACGATTGACAGCTTTAGTTTATAGAGATATTCTGGAGCACGGTCTAGGACAACCCGCCGCCGTCGACTCGCCGCCGTCATCTCGCCGCGGGGACAACTCGCCGCCGTCGACTCGCCTCGCGGACAACTCGCCGCCGTCGACTGAAAATGTAGGTTATTTAGTGTGATTTAGTTAAATGAATAAACAAATACTATTCTGAATAATTTTGCTGCTAAAGAATAAAATAGCCTTGTCAATAGAGGTAATGTGGTCTTTTAAATAATAATAAATAATAACGGATAATCATTAAGACAGGTACTTATGTGTCATAAACGTGCCGAGTAAAAAGAACGTAGTAAGTAATATTTATTTGAGAGAAAAACTCACTTAATTGTATTTACATTACGTTTGGATATTATAACGAAGTTAATGGTAACGGTAGATTCAAGTGCGTAACGGTAGATTCAAGTGCTTCTTAATTACCCGCTGCAGCTCGAGGAAAGGGTTTCTCTTTAATCCGGATTATCAGCTTATACAAGTCGCTCATATTGCTTGAAACGAACTATATTTCAGGTAATGTGGTCTTTTAAATAATAACAAGTTAATGAGTTAGGAATCTTTCTAAAATGAAAATTGATATATAAACAGCTAATGTAGGTGTCGGACGTTTAGTGTTAGCAGATTTTTCGCATAGAAACATTGAGCCATGGAAGCAACAAATGTAATATCGCAACGCAACAAAAGTAAGTTCGTGAGTGAAGGTTTCATTTATGTGTTAGATAAAGTTTCAAAAGACGGTTCTACGGAATTCTGGCGATGCGAACGAAGAGGACAGTGCAAAGGCAGAATTCATGTTCGGGAAGGAAGTGTCGTTCATGTGGTTAATGGCCACTCTCATGAGGCAAATGCAGCTAAAGTCGAAGCTGATAAGGTTGTCAGTGATATCAAGCGCCGAGCTACGTCAACTTTAGAAAGCACATCACAAGTGATCAATTCGTGTACGGAAAATTTGACACTCGCTTGCCAAGGTGCTTTCCCTAAGCAAGATGCTCTGAAGAGAATTGTGAGAAGAAAACGCAACGAGGTTATTTCCGCTCTGCCCAATCCAAGCGATTTAACAACGCTAGTAATCCCGGACGCATATAAAATAATTAAAATGGCCTAAGGGGTTGAAGAAAATTTTTTACTATTTGATAGTGGCCCAAACACCGATAGAATTTTAATTTTTGGTAAGCAAGGAAATCTCCACACTTTTAAAGATTGCGATACCTTTTTCGTGGATGGCACTTTCAAAATATCGCCTCCGTTATTTTGCCAAGTGTTTGTTATACTCGTTAAGAAGCATGGTGGAGTGCATCCAATGTTTTATGCATTACTGCCCAACAAGCAGCGTGGCACATATGAAAAGCTATTTCGTGCAATTAAGGATCTACAACCCGAACTGGAACCTACTTCAGTTTCATGCGATTTTGAGTCGGCCATTTTAAAAAGTATTTCAGAAGTGTTTCCAAACGCGCAGATACAAGGATGCTTTTTCCACTTGGCGCAGAATATGAAAAAACATCTGTGTTCGTTGGGTCTGATTAACAATTACAACACAAACGCAGAATTTGCCTTATTTGCTCGAATGATAACTGCGCTAGCATTTGTACCAGTTCAAGATATCGACGAAGCACTTGATGCTCTTGGAGATGTTATTCCAGAAGATCTACGTCCACTTTTAGATTGGCTAGAAGATAATTACGTTGGACGTCCTAACAGACGCGGTCAACGACGTCGTCGTCCATTAATTGCACCCGAAACATGGAACGTCTACAATAGGACCATAAATGCGCAAGACAGAACTAACAACTTCGCCGAAGCCGTCCATCGTCGACTACAAGTTGAACTGGGCATGAATCATCCGACTATCTGGAAGTTCATAGATGCTCTAAAAAAAATACAGCACGGACGAGATTTATTTTATGAACAATTGATTGCTGGACATAATCCACCACTAAAATTGAAACGCTACAGAGACGCAGATGAAAGAATTTTATTCATTGTGAATAACTACGACCGTCGAGATATTATCGAGTATTTGAGGGGAATCGCTCATAATTTTGAAATGGAACAATAATTTACAGCGGTTGATTAATAACGTATAAGTGCGTGTGTAAGGCGTGTATATAATATATTCCACTAACTCTTTTGACAAGGCTATTAACATAGCCGCTTTAAATGTACAACTTTAGACGATTTTATATTAGAGTAATCGATTTTAGTTGTGCTATAAGGCGACTTGTTGACTTCATCTTTTTATTGCCTGAAACCGTAAAAACACTTTTGAAAGACTCAGAATAAATAATTTTTTTTTAAATTTTATTATTTCATTTTATTATTTAGCAGCAAAATTATTCAGAATAGTATTCATTTAACTAAATCACATTAAATAACCTACATTTTCAGTCGACGGCGGCGAGTTGTCCGCAAGGCGAGTCGACGGCGGCGAGTTGTCCCCGCGGCGAGATGACGGCGGCGAGTCGACGGCGGCGGGTTGTCCGATTCCGTCTGGAGCAAGCACTATTACCCTCAGTTCTACCCGTTTTTGGAAAAGCAAGTTTCTTGTTTCTTTTATATACATTTTTGGTGGTCGCTAACTAAATCTTAAAAAACATAAGCCCTTCTCTCAATAAACGTAACTTGTTTCAGACACATATTTCGTGAATCTTATCGGATATAGTGAATTGAATCATAAAAGAGTGAAATACTTTTAGTTTACTTATAATGTTTATTTTTCATGTGATCGTTGAGTGCTCAAGTAAATAAAATACGGCAGATGCAGATTTGCGACGATTATATATTCTTTGGAAATTTAAATACCGACATTTTCTGTTAACTACGATAAAGCCAGTCAGTGCCGTCAACACAAGATTTAAGGCTAGATAGTTAATGGATTACTATGTGCTAAAATTTTTATTACTCTTTACTTCTAGTGGCCCCAATTAAAAAAAACAAACCAAACAGAAAAAACAAAGAAATCTATGAGTAAGAGTAAAAAAAAATATTTCAATACAAGACAGAAAGCCGTACAAGAGCCTTTCATCAAATTAGAGAAAATAAAATAAAAATAAGGGAGGCTAGCAGTATGCATGTAGTCCCAAAAACTACCTTGATAGATCGACTTTCTGGAAGGGTTTCCGAAATGTTAACGACTCCAAGGGCCTCAACCACTTTTAGGTATGAAGAACTCTTGTGAGTTTGGACTTTTTTTTAGACTATTTTATATATTTTTTGAAGTGGAGGGTGAGAAAGAATCAAAGAATGGGTCCTTACTGTAAAAATGTGCTTTTGGATATTGTAGCCCAAATTGATAATGACTCTGGCCCTAATTTATTTAAAGGTAAAAGACCTGGCCAGACTTGGTATTTATGTTTTTTTTAAAGAAATCCGGAAATTTCTACAAGAGAAGCGGAAAGTGTAAATAAAGTAAGAGTTCAAAAGAATTTATTGAGAAATGGTTTAAGGATCTTCAACAATATTTAGAAGAACAAAAGATGATGGACCCAAAGCACGGAGATGAGTCCGATTTTTCCTTATGTCCGAAATAGGGGAAAAGTTCTTGGTTCAAGAGGTTTCAAAAACGTGTAGTGTTAAACTAAGCAATGAAAAAGGGATCATCACACTTCTTATTTTTTGTTAATGCAATGGATGTATTGCTCCTGCACTCGCAATATTTCCTTCCATATATACGAGCACCTCGATCTTTAATTAATAACTTCCCAAACAATTGGACAGTAGGTAAGTCAGAGAAAGGCTGGATGACATTTCATGTCTTTTACGAAAAATTGTTAGAGGTGGTCGAGAAACCCGAAAAATAGTAATGTTTCAGATTTATAAAATTTATTTCAGTTTAGAAATAAAACTGTACAAAGAAAATCAATAAAAAATGATTCACTGAGTGAAAAAAATACATTTTGTTTTAAACATCAAAGAAATCAAATCTACCGTCAATTCAAACACATCACATTTTGAAAGCTTTATTTCTGACAGTTTCATGTCTTGACGTTTTTTAATAGGTAGAAGAATCGACATTTAGAGAGTCCGGCAAAACAAGCCCTATTGCAAATTAAGGTGGAAAGAATTGACACCGCAGGGTCAGTAACTACATATGAATCTATGCCGTATAACATTTAGAAATTACAGTCTAAAACGTTTGCAGGGTTTATACGGTAAATACTGGAAAAATTCAAGGCAAATGAATTTATAAATCAAGGGAATCAAATACGTAAAGCACTAAGGAATATACTAAATGGCATTAATTTCATCAAACACGAATTTAGTATTTATACGACAAAGCGTAAACTAAACATATATTATAGAGAAGATATGCACATTTTTAGTTTTTCTGTATGAAAACTTTAACTGCACGTTGCCGAATAACATACATCAAATAAAAACAATTAAAGAAGTGCCTAATGTTAGGTAGGTAATTAATTTTAAGTGTAGAATATTACTTTAAAGTAACAAGAAACTTCAAACATCCAACTAAAGTTTGATTTTCGACAACAGTCTCATGAAAATTGAATTCCGGATTATGAACCATGTCAAACATTTATATGGGCGCGAATGAGCGAGCAATCATTCTATTAATAATAATGGCAAAGAAATGCAGGTTCAAGTGTGATACTTTACTGAAATGAGGTACCTATTAGATATGTGTTTTTGTTACCAATTATAAATTGTCAATAAAACTAATATGTAATATCCCATCCACAGTTAAAATTGAATGTCAGTAATAACATTCAATTTGACAATTAGGTCTCTCAATAGATTTATGTTGAAGTTTATAAGAACGAATAAATGTCAACTACCTTTTGCTCAAATTAGACGTATATACAGTGCGCGTCAAAAGTTTAGAAAATCATCATGGCAATGCTCGCGCTTTACAGAATAATCTAAAAAAAACTGTAAGCAGAAGCTTAAGACGGAATCAGACGACTGGCGTACTTGACAAATATTTGTTACTGGTATATACTTGCCAAGGCGTGTGAGCACTTCACTCGTGCAATTATTGGTCACTTGTGAGCAGTGGTCTGTTTTCCATCGCCTGTCGGTTTTTTAGGTACGAGTCAAAGGAATCACAATTATTCGTACACTTGACAAGTTCATACTTGTAAAAGCGGTCAGACGACTGTATGGAGGAATCTGGTTTGTTTCGCCAAATTACTAGTCATTCTACATTTGTAGCGCAGAGAAGGGGTTTAAGTGAGTGCGTGGTGTTATTAAGTTATTAAAATGGAGTGGTCTAATAACGAAGTAGTCATGGAATTTCTTACGTTGTATGAAAATGAACCAATAATATGGAATGCTAAACATCCTGAGCATAAAAACCGTAATAAAGTTCACGATGCCTGGAAAAGGATTCAAGACACAATGAGTATCAAATGTACTATAGCGGAGTTGAAAAAAAAGAAGGAAAATTTGATGGCAACTTTTCGCCCCCTTTGCAGGAAAGTGAAGGCTATATCGGGAATAGGCACTGGTGCAGACGAGGTGTTTAAACCAAGCTGGTTTGCATATGAAAAAATGGCAAATTTTTTGCAAGGAACTTGTGAACCAAGGGACACACAAAACACAGAGGTAAATATAGAAAAAAAAACTTTATTACTTGCACCTTCATATAGTTTTAACAATAACTATCTTGCCAGGGAACTTTTCCAACACTTTTAAAATAATCACAAAACGACTTTCTTATTTCTTGCGCTTCACGAGCTGATCTTCTTGGTATTCTCTTAAGCGGCAAAAAAGACGTCATATTTTGCTGAATTTGCCGCCATGTGCCTGGGATAATTTCACCATCTTTTTCTAAATCGAAAGTACCTTGTGGTGAATAGATGGAAGCAGAAGATTTGCTTTTTCTTAAAAAATTATGTAACAAAACACAAGCCATTGTAACTTTTGAAACTTTTGCTGGTTCAAGTAACATAGGTTTTCTGAAAACTCGAAAGACCGATGCTAATATTCCAAATACATTCTCAACAACACGTCGAGCACGTGACAAACGGTAGTTAAAAATTCTTTCGTCACTACCTTGTTCATACAGTCCTGCATATGGTTTTAATAAATGTGGACCAAGAGCAAACGCGTCGTCTGCGACAAATACATATGGAAAAAGTTGTTCTGTGTAATGCAGTAGTGGTTCATCTTGAGGTATCAACAGAGTGTTAGCTTCAAGCTTTTTAAATAAAACAGTATTACGAAATACACCCCCGTCGCTAATACGACCTTGACATCCAATATCTACAAAGGTGAAACAGTAGTTAGCATCAACCAGGGCCATTAAAACGACACTGAAGGTGTTTTTATAATTGTAGAATTCTGTTCCACTTTTCCTTGGAGATTGGATGACAATATGTTTGCCATCTAGAGAACCCAGGCAGTGTGGAAAATTCCACTTTGTATCAAACTCTTGTGCTATTTGTTTCCATGCGTCGGCAGTCTTTGGCATCTGTAAAAAAATGATGAATAGTGTATTGTTTCACCGTGAAGTTAAGAATTAAAGTTAGGTAATGATGCATATGTGTTTTTTCCTTTAGGAATTGGGCTATTTGAATGTGGATGAACCTTTTGAACAAATCCCTGTAGAATCAGTGGAGTATGCAAATACTGCTGAAGAAACTACTGAAGGAAATGTTGCCCTAGAAACTGTTACTTCAAACCCGCAATCAGGACCTAGTAATTATAATGCGCCAAGCAAGCACTTTAAGGTCCCAGGAAACACGAAAACTAATCAAAAACGAAAGGCTATAGATGAAGTGCAGGGACGTATGGACGAGGCGTACAACATTTTAATAAAGGCGGTAAATGTTGAAAAATAGACGCCCAGTTCAACTTCACTTTATGGGCAGTTGGTGGCTCAGAAGCTGGAAGCTTTGGACCCAATTGACAGAGTTGTGGCGATGAATGAAATTGACAACTTGTTATTCCGGGCCACTATGCAGCACATTGGTAGACAGACATACAATCCATATTCGTCGAACAGTAATAATAATAAGAATAATACTACCCTCCAACAATGTTCTTCCAACATTCGTTACTATGTGAATAATTTCTCGCCCAATGCTCAGCAATCTGGCTGCCTTTCGTCATCATCACAACATTCTTCAGCACCATCCCCAACACCTTATTATCCTGATGATCATAATACTCCTCAAGCCTCGCCTTCACCAAGTCCCTCACAACTTTCGTCTGAGGAGTCACAATCTAGTGAGACCCCAGCTTCTCCTCGTCTTTTTTTCAATATGTAAAGATTTGCATTTATTATTTAATCAGAATGTTCTAAATTTATTTATACTTTGTATTTTAATTGTACCACCATAACAAAGTATTTTTTTTGTTCCACTGTTTATTAGTTATTACTTAAGAATGTTATATTTTTATTTTGAAAGTAAAATACAAACGTGTAAAAATAAGACTTACTTGTATTTGATCCCACAGAACATGAATTATAGCATCGCATACGTCAACAACACATTCGGATACTGTTTGTGGTGAAAATTTAAATAGATAAGACAAGCTTTTAAAACTATCACCAGTGGTAAAAAATCTAAGTGCAACAGCAAATCTTTCTTGGATAGGAATTGCTTTTCTCATATTAGTATCAGATCTCTTTATCAAGGGGCCTATTTTGTTTAACAGAAACTCAAAATCCTCAGCGGTCATTCTACAAAAATTTTTGAAATGTCCTGACGGTTCTCGTTGCAAATCCTGCAGCATGTAAGTTGCGCTATATCTATAACAAAAAGAAGTAATGAGTATTGATTGGATGACTTGAGTTTACCGAGCGGTGTCCAATTATTTATGTTAAATTTAACACTCTATAAACGTCAGAAAATACATATTTGTGAAACCTCTTGATAGCAGAACGTTTATTTCATATGTCATTGTCTAGGTAGATCTCCATAAAATTTCACAACCACTCTTCTTATTAATCTTTTTAAAATAATTGTTGATCGCTCGGTATTATCACATACATCACCACAGAAATTTAGCGAGACATTCTATTTTAATAAATAATAGGGATATAACAATGGGTATAATAACAAAAGTTAATGTACTAATTACCGATCTCGACTTCTATGCAAAGATAACATCCACCATCTTCTTTTTTACCAATCTTCCTTTTCTTCCGTAGTTGTACGTAACACCCACTCATTATCACAAAAGCTGCAGAAGCAACGATAACATTTTCAGGATGACCGGTATCCATCGCTCGTAAAATATTCATCTATATTTTTTATATTCATTCCGCCAACATTGCACCAGCTGCTGACGCGTTTTCATTTGCAAATGTTAACGTCGTGTGAGTGCATTCACTTGTCTATTCGACCAGTGGGCTGGTGTACTTGCCAAGTGCCCAAATATTGGCGTACTTGTCAAGTACTCCAGTCATCTGATCCCGGCTTTACACGAATTCAAGCTCGAAGAGATGTTACGCCTTATTTATTATTCTTGCTGAGCTCCGCATTATCTTGGCATTGTGCAATGTGTATGATACCTTAATTCTTATTTCTTTTGACCGTGCCTGTATGTTTGATAATTACTAAGACATGGCCTACGTTTATTGTCTGAATACACTTCATTTTCTTTGAGCTAGATTTACTGAAGTTTAATTCTAGGTCCCTACTTGCACTCAGACGTCTAAAACGCCTGTATTTTGAGGTTACTTAAGACTACGCTTTATAAGGAGTGTTTTTCGTGCTCGTATAACCTATGTTATGCGGACCTACCTGTTCCTACCGTTTGTTCTAATTTTCGGATGCACACTTTAATGGGTTTAACGACATTTTGAGTTTTCAGGTTACGATATCTGTGAATTCCCATATGTAATCATCTTTAGTTTTATTGTGCTACCATGCTGCCTTGCTGTGAAGGAGGTTATTGTACTGGGATGCTTTTCAGCACGTTTGTTTACATGTGTCCACTGCATCATGTATTGTAGCAGTCGAAAACTTTCTTGGGCTCTCTTGACTGTTTATGCTTGCTAAAAAAGGGGGGCGTATTTGTAATTGGAAGTGCAACTAGACACTGTGCATACTTATTTCCTTCCTTCACGGACATGCTCCTGTTGTTAACAGAGGGGTTTTCCACGGGGATCTCATCTTGGGACTCTTTGTCGTGCATAACCTTTGGGACATATCGCCGTCTCTGCGTTGGTTTGTTGCCTGTACTTGCGCTTTTGATCGGGAAATTCCCGTCGCTAACTCGTGTGTATTGTCTGATGGTAATTAGTTTATTTACCTGAGTGTTGTTCGCACATAATGTGTATTTAGCTCGAGAGGTGTTTGTTTACTTGTTCCGAGCTTGGTTACCTGTCAAGGCGAACGCGGCGTTGTTGGACAGTTTGCATAATACCAACTCCCTAGACGTGAAATTACTCCTATCGCTATATCTAATTATACAATCTTGCGTATGTTGTAGGTGTATTTCGAATGTAATTTGTTATCATTTTGAGCTCAGAAGATGGTTGTGTTTAATTTTAAAGGTAACGTTATTGATGGATTCTATTGCAGAATAGTTTTGTGTTCGTTAGAATAAATTGAATTTTCCCGCTTTCTATTCTGAGCCATTTCCGTGATTCGTTATGCTTGAAGCGTGCGTGTTGGCTGTCGCGCATTAGTCAGGGGGATACACGTTCTCTGGCTTCACTTTTCAAGTCGATCTTGCATAAAGAACAATAGTACAGAACTACTTATTTTCTTTTAGTAATTTTATTACTATGTCTAGTAGATATTACGCTTAAGCGGCTTTGATTAAATAAGTAGTGAATGTCGATACCTTAGTATAGGTGAATTTTCGTAAGTTTTACCGTATTTATCGCTTTTCGAATTTTCGAAGTTCCACGTGCTGGGCTCCTGAATTTAATTTTGTGCTTTTGTGTGACTTTTGAAGTCGGTTTCGCTGATCTCCAGTAATCTGGGGTAAGTTCAGTAAATCTTGTGTTAATCTTCGGAGTTTTATCTCTGTTTATTTCTTTTCTAATTCAATAGGATTTTTGGGTACGGGGCTAAGCCTTCAGTAGATATACGCTGACATGGCGGCCGTACATTTCCGTTAAGGAACATAGTGACTACCATAGTCGCTCTATTAGTTGTACCTTCCCATCCTTCTCAGTGGCTTTTGGTGGAATTTCTCCTGCCAGCCAGATAAGCGCCGTGGAAACCTTGTCCAGCTAGGGAGTCTTCCCCCGCACCGTGGCCAGATAAGTACAACTACGTACATAATTTAAGACGTGTAACTCGACTAATTTGTCGATATTTTGTGCCAGTGAGCTGGACATTTTATATTATTTTTTTTTGTTCTAAGACTATTTGGTGGTTTTAAGTTATCTATTGCACCACTTAATCATATGCGAGGTCACATGTATTTCTAATTAAAAAAATTACTGTTTAAATTGTAAATTGTTATTGCTGTACACAGAGTGACCCTAAGTAAGAGTTGATTAGGGCTCTCGTTGATGTTTTTTGTAACTTCAAGAGGGATGACTTAGAATGTTTTTTTAAATTCCTAGATAATTCATTGCCGTTAAATCATTATCTTTTCATGTATGTTTTTTTCCTTTGCTAATTTTTGAGCTAATTAAAATTATATATGCAAATGTAAAGTCTATACCGTCAGCTCAGTAGATTCTCTTGATATAAATACTAATTTTTCCTACGCATAGAGCTACTATGATTAATTAACATTTGTAAACAAGTTTCTTTAATTAATTTTAAATTTTGATTTAGTAATCATAACCATGTTACTGTAAATTTAGCAATTTCCCTTCTCTTTTCTAAAGTCTTAAAGTGCTAATCTTAAATCAACTTTCTTTATAATTGAGTAACATAAAACACATATCGTAGTAACATCCCCGTTGGTGGCACTTTATATGATATCAATTGTGGAAAAGCCTGTGAGGCGACGAAACGTTTCTGCTGCCGACCATTCCCTGCCGATGCGCAGAGGTTATGTCAATTGCGTTTAATATTTACTAAAATTTAATCTGACTGTTTAACATTTTCTAAAATTTGATCTGACTGTTTAATATTTTCTAAAATTTATTCTGACTTGTTTAATATTTTTTAAAATTTAATCTGAACTGCTTAATGTCGCAAAATTCAATCTGAATTGTTAATAATTTTCAAAATTTTAAAACGAACAATTTAATATATAACATACTACCCATACCCATCGTAATCTCTCTTTTATTTTACCTCAACATATTTTTTTTTGTTTATTATTGTGACAAGCACTTGAATAAGGTTTGGCGCAACCGACCTATACAGGGTGAACCGTAGGAAACCCGCTGGAGGGACACAGCCAGCCAGTGGCTGTTCATAGGAAACGCAGGTAGGTTACCGTAAGGTAGCATAGTGTCCTGGTGCCCGGACAACGTCGCTCGCGTCGTCGCCGACCGACGCTCGATTCATTTTTCATACTTTCTTGAACCGACACGCCATCTGCGACTGGAGTTAGCTCGGCCCTGCGATTTTCAATTTCTACCATCTCACTACTGTGATCTCTTGATACCGTACCTTGCCTTGAACTATTAAATTAGTGCGACGTTGACGAACGGGTAGCAGAGATTGAAAAATCCTACTAGTTAATTGATTATATGTACCAATGTATGACGTGTGTAATGTACTCAACTGTATGATATACACAAATAAAGTTATTATTATTATAATTATTATTAATTGTTACATTTTTTAAATATACTTTCGTAATTTTAAAATTACATTATAAACAATCCTATTATTATAGTTTAACACTCAAGATTAATATCGCATCACGTGAGCAATAAATATGCAGTGTTCAAAAGATGGGCGGCGGAAGGGGGGAGGGGTACGCGGGGATACAGCGTACCACTACTTTTGTAGATTACAAAGAACGTACCCTAACTTATTTGCCGGTTTGGAACGCGTACTTTATGCGTTATAAATTACCCAGATATAACAATTATCGTACAAAACGCGTATGATAATAAATTCTCATTTCGTTTATCGTTATTGGCATCAAATTATCGTGCGTGTACGATAAATATCGTACGAGTGATTCTGGTCATTGCACCTCTCCTCCAAGTATATGCCAGTCATTCGGCAAGGTTCTATGAGTCGGCTTTTTTACGATTTCCGAGAAACCAGAGTTGGCAAGACGGACGTCCTCATTCTTGCCTTGTGCTGTGACTCCATGCGAACCCGAGTTGCTTCAATTTAGATAAATTAAACAAACCGTTAAATAAATAATCTACATTTATATGCAACATTGACTGTTGAAGTTTGTTATCGTGGTTAAACAAAAAAAAACGGAAACTAAAACATTAATTACAAGGAACTCTTCTAGTAGGTTTAGTACTTTTAATAATAATGAGACGGGTGGTTAAGTCCTGATTCAATCAAAATCAAGTAATATAAATAAAAATGACGACACAAGTGATACTGACAATAGTATTAGTACTGACAATGACACAAAAACGGCAAATGAGGACGAACGAGAATCAGTAACTAAAAAATGTAGATCTACAGACCACAATTTGCCAGGACGGGGCTGGCCCGACTGCTGGACAAGTGAAAAGTAGGCTCAAAAAAGCAGTGACTCTAAGCGCCTACTCATAAAAAACAGAAAAATTGGTTGCAGTGTGTGCAAAAAAGTAAACAAAACCGGAGGCACTTTTAAAAAACAAGGTATGCAGTTATCTCATGAGTGGGTAAATTGCAGCACTGATTCTTTCGGGACAACGAAAAAGGAGCAATGCCTATCTTTACGAAAGAATATATTTAAATATAAAAATAGCGAGACACACAAATGTGCTGAAAAGATATTAATAGGAGCTAATGAAGAAAAATTGAAAAAGGTAGTTCTAAAACAGGACCTTGATAATAAGATGAGAAGAACGAGATGAGAAACACTCTTGTTAAGACAACCATTCAAAATAATTCTAAGGTTGCGAAGTTTTTTTTTTTTTTTTGATTGAACTGGAAAATACGTCATCTTTGAATATACTTCATAGTTTATTAACCTGTTTAGAAACACATAGTTTTACTCATGAATACCTAACTCAGCATCTTGTATGCTCTGCAAGTGATGGTGTCTCAAATATTACTGGCAAGAAATCGGGAGTAGCGATACTTTTAAGGATTAAATATCCTGACACCATTGTGTGGCTTTGTTCAAATCACCGTTTAGAATTGGCTGTGGGAGACGTGGCAAATGAAGTCGCTGGTATTAACCATTTTGAAATGTTTTTCGACACACTGTATAGTTTGTACAGCGCCTCTTCTAAAAACCAAAATGAACTGAAAGCGTGCGCAGCAGAGCTATAAATCCAACTATTTTTATGATGCACCTCTCTTTAAATTAATAATAGCGGTGCATATCACGGGAGCTGCGCCGAAAGAAATAAAAATATTAAAGTAGTAAAAAACTCTTTAATAATTTGTTGTGAAGACTCGGACCAGGACATAACCTCACATAATGATAAAGCTGAGATTGATGAATTAAAGGCTAAAATAGAAGTCTGTATTGATATAATAAATAACCTGTCTAGAAAAGTAGACCATTTGGAAGAACACATCAAACAAACATACACCAACGACACGAAGGAAGAAACTCAAAAGTATCAAAAAACGCCTATAAACAAGAAAAATCAGGTAAATACTCAAAATATGATATCGAAAGAGGGGTATCAGGGGACAACAAGAGCTCAAGTATCAAGAATAAAAAATGCAGAGTCCAAAGTAGAAGAAAATACCACGAATAAAACTCAGGAAATTGGAGCCAAACAGGACAAAAGACTCGAATGGGAAGAAAAACAAAGCAATACAAATTACTAAAGAACAAGTTTCTGAAGGAATACTGGAAGTACAATCCATGTTGAATAACCAAAATGGAATAAACAATGAAAATATAATTACTCACACAAAATGGACAGAGGTGGTAAAAAGAAAACAGAGGAAAAATATATCACTGGGTACGGCAATAAACGGGGAGCTGAAACTAAAAGCAGTTGAAAGGAAAATGTGTCTCTTTCTTGGTAACATACACAAAAATAACACAATTGAAGATGTAAAGGAACATGTAGACACTCTTACACAGTCCAGCTACGAGTGTGTGAAACTAGATGCCAAATATAATGTAAATTGCTACAAAATAGGAATAGCAGAGAGGGACTATGCAAACTTCATAGAGCCTAGTAATTGGCCAGAAGGTACCAAAATAAGAAAATTTATATTCCGAAATAGACTCAACAAGGTAGATCCAAATAGTGCAGATGTAAATTTTCACAAATTACATACTCCCAACAACCCAACATAGATTGCAGAGAGAACGATGTGGAGCTCAAAAAAGGTAGGAATAAAATAAATGCTATCTCAACTAAACAATCAGAATATTTTAAGTTAAAAATTACATACATCAATGCTCAGTGCTTAACCAATAAAATCGAAGCTGTTGAGTTAATGGTTCACGAGGGAAAAACAAATATCCTGTGTGTCGCAGAGCTCTGGTTCAATATACACAATCTTCAAACATATAATATCAGAGATTACACTCTAGGTGCATATTTTACTAGAAGACAGTACAAGCACGGAGGGGTATGTATATACGTTAGAAAGGAGATACAATATCAAAGGATTGAGCTAGTATCGAACTTCTCGAGAGAGAAAATAGCGGAATTTTGCGGAATTTACTTGAGCAGGGAAAACATGGTTATAATATGTAGCTACTGCTCACCAGAAAAGGACATTCAACTTTTTTTAGAAATAATGCAAGAAATGCTCACAAATGTAATACACCATCTTAAAAACAATGTAAAACTAGTCGTCGGCGGCGATTTCAACATAGATATGTCAATCAAAAGTAGGAATTCGCGTGATCTAATAAACACACTACAATCTTTCGGATTAGCACGCACAGTCTATGAACATACGAGAATTCAGGGAGAATCGAAAAGTACATTAGACAATGTATTCACAAACACAGGAATAGAGAAACTTGCTCCATAAACAGATCGACGAACGCGCGCCGTCTGTATATGCTCTAAACGATTACTTTTGTGGCGTGGCAGATGGTCTTCTGCGAGATATATGCCGGAATAACTCGACCTTTGACATCAGTAACATTGAATCCCACAAAAATTCTTGCTTTCTTGCACCAGTAACAACAGCTGAAGTACAACAGATAATTAAAAATCTCAAACCAAAAGCCTCCCTAGATATATACGGTATGAACACAAAAATGATCAAAAGATGTTGTCAACCATTGGGTGAACCTTTGGCTGACATAATAAATGCATTCTTTCAGGAAGGAGTGGTACCACCCAACTTGAAAGTGGCAAGGGTCGCACCTATTTATAAGTCTGGGCAGTCAATGCTCCCAAGAAATTACAGACCAATAGCAGTATTGCCTGCTGTTGCAAAGGTTTTGGAAGCTGCCATACTTTCACGATTGGTATCATTTCTTGTAAAAAACAATCTATTATCGGAAAACCAGTTCGGCTTCCGAACTGGGAGAACAACAACAGACGCTATTCTCGCAGTACTAAACTCAGCATGGGACGCTATAGAGGAAGGAGACAAGGCATGGTTCATCCAAAACAAGCTAATGTTGAATGAGACTAAAACAGTGTATCTGCCTATAACATCGAAACGCGCCTCAACACCCGGAAATGCCGGATGTGCAAAACTTCTGGGGATGACTATGGATACTAGACTGACCTGGAGGGACCACGTTAATGACCTAACTACGAGGCTGTCAAGTGCACTGTACGCCATCAGAAGAATGAGAACCATAACGAATAAAAAAACAGCGACTTTAGTATACCATACGCTGTTCCACTCACGAATGACCTACGGAATTGAATTATGGGGTGAATCGGCTCATGCACATGACGTTTTCGTTATGCAGAAGAAGGCCATACGAGCTCTGGAGCAAGTAAGCCAACAAACACACAGTAAACCACTATTCATCAAGAACAGGATAATGACCTTACCATCTGCGTACATTTACAAACAACTACTTAGAGCAAGAATTGAGCTCCCTAAATTAGAAAGAAAGAGTATGTCGACAAAATACAATCTACGATCAGACTACCAGATTCAAATCCCCAGCCATAGGATAGCGACTACAGATAACCAACATAGACACCTAAAGTTGCTAAATGGACTACCAACGGATTGGATGGACAAACCGTACTATGTTTTTAAGAAGCATCTCAAAGAATGTCTCCTGCAAAATGGATTCTATACAGTCGAGGAGTTCGAGGAACATACGAACGAATGAAACTTTAACCAAGCCACATTAAACAGGCCACCGACATACACGAACACCTAGACAACAGTCTGCTACACATTTCTCCCATACACACTTTCATACACACTCTCATACACTCCATATACAAGACAAACAGTTCACACCTTTGACGTCTACCTCAAAATATATGCATTGTAATATTGTACATATGTGGTGTAATGTAATGTAATGTAATACAGTGGAGCCTCTATAAGTCGAACCTCTCTAAGTCGAAATATTCTTTAACTCAACCTTTCTGTGTGGCAACAGCGTTTGAGTGGAATTTTCCATAAAATTTTGTCTCCGTAAGTCGAATCCTCTTTAAGTCGAAAGTCTCTCCAAGTCGAACTATTTTGACGTCATCTCATACAAGAAATGTTCTCTAAGTCGAATTTTCCAGGAACTCTCCTTCTCCTGTTTATAGAAATCGTCGCGCTACAGAATAAACAATTCACTTGTTGTGACGCCTATGCCTGGGCTAGATGACTACGTATTAGTTCTTTCATACTCGCACGTTAAACTGCTTAATAATGGCAACCAAAAGAAAACTGAAAACCCTTACAGTGGCCGAAAAAGTTAAAATATTAGGTGAAGTTGATGGTGGATGTAAGAAAAAAGATGTAGCGTCGAAATATGGCCTTCCTTTAAGTACGCTGTCAACAATAATTAAAAAAAAAGAGCGCATTTTGGAAGCAGGACAGACTCCTACCTCAACCAATCGAAAACGTTTAGGAAAGGTGAAATACAAATCAATCGACTCGGCTATCCTTAATTGGACTAAAGCAGCTAGAGAACAAAATCTGCCCATCACTGGCACTATTATTAAAGAAAAAGTCTCACATTATGCTAAGTCCTTGAATGTTGCCGATTTTAAAGCAAGTTCTGGATGGCTGCAAAAGTTTAACAAAAGGTAAGTCATTGATTTCTTATTTTACATTTAAACTGTTTTAACACACAGTGTTTATCTTTGAAGACACGGCATAAGCGGCAAAACCATTTGCGGCGAAAGTGCTGCGGTAAATGACGAGGAGTGCCTAGATTGGCAGCAAAATATTCTGCCAAAAATTTTAGAACAATATTCTCCAGCTGACGTTTTCAACGCTGATGAAAGTGGTCTTTTTTTTAAATGCTTGCCGGACAAGACGTTAGCGTCCAAAAACGAAAAATGTCACGGTGGCAAACATAGCAAAGAACGAGTAACCATTTTGCTTGCCGCTAATTGGAGTGCAACTGAGAAATTGAAAATTTTGCTCATTGGAAAGAGTGCAAGACCTCGCAGTTTGAGAGGGGTAAAATCGTTGCCGGTTGATTATGAAAGCAATAAACGATCGTGGATGACTGGAGAACTTTTTGAGTCATGGTTACTTAAGCTGGATAAAAAGTTTGCAAGACAAGGTAGAAGGGTTGCATTTTTTATTGACAACTGTACAGCGCATCCAAAAACTATCCAATCGAAGCTGAAGTCCATAAAACTTTTTTATTTTCCGCCTAACACGACCTCCAGGCTACAACCACTGGACCAAGGAATTATTGCGAGTTTAAAGAAACATTATCGTCGCAGAATCCTGCAAAAGTTTTTTGAGGCAATTGAACAAAATCAGCCACCTCCAAAAATCTCCCTCCTAGATTGCATAAACAACATCTCTGCAGCATGGGATCTTGATGTTGCAAGAACTACAATCGAAAACTGCTTTAGGCATGCCGGTTTCGGCGTTTTTGATGGTTGGGAAGAAGAAGACGTTTTGCCATTATCAGAACTAAAAGAACGGATTTCAAATGACGAGCCGACAATTACACAAAATCAATTTGAGACGGTACTGCAACATCTTAACGTTGATCCTAATGAAATCACTCTGGACGATTACATGCAAATTGACAACGATGTTGTAACTTTCGAATTTCCAACAGACACTGAAATTTTGGAATCTGTAAGTAACCGGGAAGAATCGGATGAAGACGAGGAAGACGATCCCAACGAAGTGGAGCTTGCCAAGCGAACGAGACCGGAAGCAAGAAGCGCCTTGGAAGTGTTGAGAAATTATCTTTTGACTCAGGAAGAATTACCGGACGACTACTTCAAGCACATTGCCGAAATTGAGAGATATTTAACAAAATCAAGTTACACAAACAAACAAACACTTATAACCCATTTTTTTAAATAAAGGTTAAAAGCTATTACAATGTACATAATTATGTATTTTAAATAGGTACCCATCATGTGTCTAAAAAAATTTGACTCTAATTTTCTGTAAGTCGAAACCTCCATAAGTCAAACAAATATGCTTGGCAGATGATGGTTTGACTTATAGAGGTACCACTGTATCTTGTTCTGGTAGTAATAAATATTATTATTATTATTATTATTATTATTATTGCAGTAAGTCTGATTTCCAGATATTTACATTGTCAAAAATGCACTTATAATACACAAATATAACAATATATAAAAAAAGTATAAACTACGTAGAAATAACATAAATAAACGGGGTTCAAACTATGACTGTAAAGAGGTCAAAAACAATAAGAAAACAAATTAAAAAATTATTAAGTTATACAGTTGGTTGTTCATTACATAAATCAAAATATTCATCCATAGAATTAAATACAACATCAGAGATAAACATACGCTCATTCATTATAATTTGAAATCTCTGAGGCAAGGCATTAAATTCTCTCAAACCCAAAACTTGAGGAGAACTTCCAGACAAATTCAGTGACTACTTAGGTATATGAAAGTTTTGACATTAACGAGTTCCATAAGAGTGAATATCATTATTACGTCTAAACTCGTGCTTATTTTTATGTATATAATTTAAAAGTTCGTAAATATGAATAGCAGGCAAGGGTAGAATATTCCATTGCTTAAAATAAGGTCTTCATGATTGTCTGGAAGTAATTCCGGCCATACAACGGATAATTCGTTTTTGTGCCAGAAATAGATTATTAGCGGCACACGATGTTTCCCAAAACAGTAATGCCATATAATAATCTAGAGTGAAAATTGGCAAAATAAAACGACAGCAAGAAACCAAAGCTATAGTTTTCAAATTACGAACCTGACAGCAACTAGAGTTTAATCTGCTTGTAATATCCCGATAATGAACTTCCCAAGACAGTGTTTCATCCATATTCATACCCAAAAACTTTATCTCACTAACACGCTCTATTTCTTTACCTTGCGCATACAAATGTATATCTAACTGAGCCTTATTTTGTAGTGTATGAAAAACCATAAATTTTGTCTTGTCATTATTTAGATATAACTTATTATTTGCAAACCAAGTAGTCATATTATGCAAAAGAATATTTGACTGTCGTTCCGTTTCAAAAATATTTGAAGTCGACACGACAGCACAAGTAGGGGAAGATGGGGCAGATTGATACACGGGGCACCTTGATACAGTGAACTTTTTCATATTGTAAACTACTTTTAAATGTTCTATTACGTATCAAAAGATGGCATCACTGGCTTTACATGTGCTTACAAGATTAGACGTTATTTCAGCTCTGAATTGTTCCCATGTGAATCACCACGTGTTTGGGAGGAGCATAAGTAAATATTTGTGGTATCGTTTACCGTCATTTATTGAGAAAGTATTGTTTCATTGGTTTAGACATTTGGTTTTAGAGGTGAGTAACATCATTGATGAAGTTATTTTTATAAAAAAGTTATAACGTTTGACTAATAGTTGATGAAAAAAAAGTAAAATGGCTGACAAGGTGCTAACGGGGCACATTGATACAAATATTTTGGGGCAGATTGATACACTGTATCAATGTGCCCCCTCTAAAATCCTAAACAGTATAAAAATATCTTTTTTATAATTTCAGTCAATATGGTGAGAACTTACAAAAAAAAGTCTGATAGAGTAAACATAGATGAATTAGCTATACATTCTGCTGTAGAGGACGTCGTTAACGGAATCTTATCAATAAGAGAAGCCGCTAAAAAATATAACCTTAAACCTGCTACTCTACAACATCGAATAGAAAAGAGAAAATTAACTGGTAAACCATTAAATGCAGCCGTTTATTCATCAAAATTTTCTAGTCAACAAGTTTTCACCAAAGAACAAGAAGAATTATTGTCAGAATACATAATTACTTGCAGTAAAATGCACTATGGTCTTACACTGCGACATTTACAAAGTTTAGCATATGAGTATGCAAAAAAGTTAAACTGTAAATACCCTTCTAACTGGGATACTGCGAAACTTGCAGGTATAGACTGGACACAGGGTTTTCGTAAACGACATATAAATATCAGTTTACGAAAACCAGAGAATACAAGTTTAGCTCGATCAGCTGGATTTAACAAAACGCCAGTTGAACATTTCTTTAGCAATCTTAAAACGGTTTTGGAAAAATATCAATTTACAGCAGATCGGATTATTAATTATGACGAATCTGGAATAACTACAGTTCTCAATACGCCAAAAGTTTTAGCTTCCAAAAGTCAGAAACAGGTGGGACAGATCGCTACTGCCGAAAGAGGTGAACTCGTAACATTTGGTGGTATAATTTCTGCAGTGGGTAACGCAATTCCTCCAATATTTGTATTCCCCAGGGTTCATTATAAGAATCACTTTTTAAGCGAAGGACCTGAAGGTAGCTTGGGACTAGCCAATAAAAGTGGCTGGATTGTTACAGACCTTTTTTTAGATGTCCTGAAGCATGTTCAGAAACACACGTCGTGTAGTAAAAGTAATCCAATTTTAATGCTATGTGACAACCACAAAGCACACATATCAATCGAAGCTATTGAATATTCTCGAGCAAATGGCATTGTATATTTAACTTTTCCACCTCACACGTCACATCGACTACAACCTCTTGCCGTAGGAGTTTTTGGTCCTTTCAAGAGTAAATTAAAAGTAGCTTTCAACAACCGGCACATAAATAACCCAGGAAGAGGTATAACTATTTACGACATTCCTAAAATTACGAAAACAGCATATTTAGAGTCGTTTACTGGAAAGAATATAATCAGTGGTTTTACAAAGGCTGGAATCTGGCCCTTTAATTCATTGGTGTTCAGTGAAGCGGATTTTGCACCCTCTGCTATCTATCACACAAGTACAGAAAACAATTTGGCTACTGTTGAAAATAATTTATCCCAAGAAAAAATCAAATAAAAGAAGCAGTTCCAATAGAGTTGATTCCGTCTACCTCAAGACAATTTACTCCTCCACGTGACGTAGATGCATCTAGTTCAAAACACCTTACTCCTCCAGGCACTATAATTACACCTGATGTAGTTAGACCTTATCCGAAAGCAAAACCAAAACAAACCAAAAGAAAAGGAGCTGAAAAAGGGAAGTCACGAATTTATACGGATACACCTGAAAAAGATAGACTACAAGAGTTGTACGAAATTAAACAAAAGAAAAGAGAAATGAAAATAGAGAGAGAAAATATCAGAAAACTCAAACAATCATCAAAGCGCATTTCAGAACAATTAACAGATGAAAAGGCTGTAAAAATAAATAAAACTAAAAATACAACTTATGCTGATTCTGATGGGACTACTAGTGTTTCAGATATGGAGTATGACATTATCAATAGTTCTTCAGATGCAGACTTTCTGGAGAATGAAGAGACCACTATTCTAAGCGTGGAAAATATGAAAAAACCTACACCAGAGGAAATAAAAGAAGGAGATTTCTTGTTAATACAATTTCCCAAAAAGAGACATGTAGTTTATTATATATGTAATGTTCAAATATTACATAGCCCTACGGAGTATCAAGTTTCATATTTAAGGAAAAAATCGACGTCTTGGACTTTTGTATTTCCAACTATTGCGGATGTGGCAACAGCTGATTTAACTGATGTTATATTAAAGTTACCTGTGCCAATAGAGACAGGGGAAACAAGTCGTACTTCATCATTTTATTAATTTCCTGTTGATTTTATGGCGTACAATGTGTTATAATTTATAATAATGTTTTATTATAGGTACGTTCAATCTCAGTTTTCTTTGTTTTTGATACATGTTCTGGTTAATTTTTTCATTTTACATTTCATATTTTAATGAATAAACTATTTTGAGCTATACTTACCGTATTTTATTAATTACTGAACCGTAAGATTTTCAGGTATGTCATTTTTTCTAATATGTATCAATGTGCCCCAATACGTGAATCATTCTGCCCCATGTATGGGGCAGTTTGATACAAATGAGTTGCATCTGAAAATGTCAATCCAAAATTGTTATTGTGTACTATTATCAAAAGAGGTTACGACAAACAGAAACAGGAACTATTAAGGTACTGAACTGCAAAATGCCAAAACACCAATTGGAAAATTTCGAGTGTTATGACGTAAAAAAGGAAAAGTGTATCAATGTGCCTCATCTTCCCCTATAATCTGCGTACGGAGTTATTTTGAAATTTTCCAGAAACTTTGCGACATCATTAATGAAAATCAAGAAAAGAACTGGGCCCAAAACACTGCCTTGAGGCACTCCCCTCTCAACAGGCAAGGTGAAAGATTTGATATTTCTAATACAACTATCAGCCTTATGTCTTATTCTGACCAATTTAAATCTATCACGCAGATAGGAATCGAACCACTGCGCAACGACACCACGAATTCCGTACCACTCCAGCTTATCAAGCAAAATGTCATGATCAAGTCAGTCAAAGGCACGACTTAGATCACAAAAAATTCCAACTGAATGTTTTGCAGTATCCAAAGTCTTAAGTAATGTATTCATACATAGCATGAATTCCTATCAAAGTTGAGTGATTGGCACGATAACCATGTTGTTGACTTGTTAATATTTTATTTTTATCTAAATGCGCGAGTAATCTATCCAACATAGCATATTCAAAAACTTTAGAGAAACTCGGAGAAATCGCAAGGGGACGATAATTGCCCATACCCAATCTAGAGCCTCTTTTGTGTAATGGTAGAATACAAGCAGTTTATAATTTCTTAGGAAATCCCCCCCCCTCTCAAACGATAAATTAACCAAAAACATTAGAGGCTTAATTAGTAATTCTGAAATATTTTTAATTAAACTGCACGGTACTTCATCCACACATGCAGATGGTGTGTTTTTTAATTTGTTGAATAATTCTCTCATCTCAAACTCATTGAGAGGTAAAGCACACATACTACGGGCAACATGAACATCACCACCACTGAACTAATCATTATTAACAGCAATACGTGACACAACTTCACGACTCAACAAAGTACCCATTGAAAACCAGCGCAACTTCTTCAAGATCCTCCATAAGTTCATCGTCAATACTCAAAACAAAGTTATCATAATCCCGTAGCCTACCCGACGACAATTCATTTATTACACCCCAGGCAGCTTTTATCTGATTAGATGATGTTTCAATCCTATTAGAATAATAGTCACGCTTGGTGTCATGTAACAATTTAATATGCTTTTTTTGTTGTTGTAATATGTGTCTTTTAAAACAGGAAACCGCTTTTGAAGAATATACAAGTCTCTCATACTTGTATATTGTTACAATTATTTTGCTGTATTTTATCTCTTAATTGATAATTTTAGTTTTATCGATTGAATAATTAATTTATCTTGGCTATCTCGGGTTAAATAGATCATCCTTCTGACTCCTTCTGCCATCTAGGGGAGAGAATTTCATAAGAGTCCTACCGGCGTACGTTTTCATTATCTCATGTGTGTAATGTATATGTGTTGACGGGTAGATGGCGCACTTGTTTTATTTAGTGGTTTCGGCAGTTTTAATTAGTTTCTCATTAGTTTTGAGAGTTTCTTTTGGGTCAGAGTTATGTGACAATTTAATGATAATTATTTTCCACTTTTGTATTGTCATTTGAATCTACATTTATGTCGTATGTTAAAATATCAGGTTAGGTCGTTCTGTTATTAGTTCAAATGTTCGTTGTTACGTTTTGAGATCGGTGATTGACAAGTTAGAGCCTTTCTCTTTTGATCTTCGACTGTCTTAGAAGAAGCACTTAAAACATCACAAGAGCAGATGCATTTTCTTTAGTCACTATTTGAGAGATTAGTAGAATGTTTGAATTATATCGTATGTAATCGCTAGCAAAAGGCGGATGTTATGGTATTTCTCAAGTGTTAATGTGGATATGGCGTTATGGTTGTAATCTTGCCGAGGATATTGTTTTGTCGTGGCTTAAGAATTGTTTAACTGCTGTAAGTATAATTTTCACGTGTCTGATCGATCTTAATTGTGCTGTTTCTATATTCAATTATAGCTGCTAGTGCATGGCAAAAATCTCATTAGAGCACTTTTCGTTGGGTAAAAGTTTAAGAACCACGTGCCTGTTGTATTTTATAATTCCAAGGGGATAGATTGTGTACCCTGCGGTGAAGACATAATTTAAGGTGCAGATAGATGTAATGCTGTAGCCTTCCTACACTGTTCTCCCGAAGATGTCGTTAACCAAGGGTATGTGGAGCAGTTTCCCTTTGTAACGAGTGTGATTCGTAGAAGGTATCGTGTATTGTAGCTGTGGATGTGGAATTTCAAAGGTACTGTGTCTGTGGTTGATTATCTGTTATTTGCCAATCAGTTTTGGTAATATCAAGTCAAGTCCGAGTACTATCGAACTGTTAATTGTAATTTTCTCGGCTTAACTAATCGTTCAAGTCATCGTAATTTCATTATTTAACTGCATAGTGGCCTGAGTGCCTTATAATTTGAATTTATTCAATTAACGTAGTTTTATTAATAACAGTGACTCCAGTTGGGGGTTACTTTGTCAATTTTGGAGACGTTACTGAGCCTTTTTTTTGGATTTAGAATTATGAACAAATTTTGGATGTGTATTGGCGTTGCAGCCTCACATCTGTATGGTGTAAATCTATTGCTTGTTATTTAATATAATTAGTCACCTTTCAAATTTATTATTGTGGAATCTTTTAAGGAATTATTGAATTTAATGTTGATCACGTACTCTTATGTAAAGCACAGTTAACTAGCGCTAATATTTTTAGTATTAGATATCTTATAACCTAGAGTCTGCACTCTTCTGTCGAACAGATTGTCGGTTGCCTCTGTTATACAGAGTGTTTCATTTGGAGTGTTGTTGTGTTGCAATTTACGGTCAAACTGTTCGACTTTGAAAAGACTTTCGGCAAGTTGCCTTATAATTATATGCTTTTGTAAGAATATTTGTCAGGTAATTAATTTAACTTTAAGGTTGTCTCATGTGTTTTCCTTTTTTTTTTGAATTTCTTTAATTTTGTAATTATATGTCATTGGTAATTTGAAGTTGTGGATCACCTTGGGTGGCCATTTAAGACTTTTATTCATTCCTTCAGAAATTTAAATACTTGCAACTGGGTTGCGCTTATGTAATTCATATTTCAATGTTTTTTTTGTTTCCTTTTAAATATATTATTGAACTCAATTTATAACGAGCTACTAACAACGATTGACTCAGGATATTAGTTAGCGATAGTCTGTTGTTTTGTTCGGATTAGTTGGTCTTGAAACATTTTGGGTGTTTTAAATTTAGAATAAACCTGTTGTTGAATTTTGAATGAGTGTGTTGGTTTTACCTATCATTCTACCTGGGGTTCAAAAATAAATTAGTTCCGGGTTTATGGTGGTCAGCTTGGTGTATGGCATAGATACAATATCGGAACTGGCGCTCTACAACACCTTCGATTTATTTGAATTCGAACCATGCCCATTTTCTCGACGAGCTAGAGGCGGTGCTGTACATCAGATTTTACAACAACCTTTGGGAAGTGTGAAGGTAAGACCATAATTGGGTTATAAGTTGGTGTATTTTATTTGAACAGGCGTTTCTCACAATTTTAAGTGGACTGTTAAATTGGCTTATAAGTTAGAAGGTTAGTTATCGTGGTGGCGCCATACTTACTACTTACTTGTATATTCGGGTTTTGAGTGAGCTATGGCCATTTAGAGCATATCGTTATATTTTATATACAAGGGGTAGCAAAAGTTTGCCGCCCAACGTTTGGGGCCTTCCTTTTTGAAAATTATAGTAAAGTTTTGATGCCCTGTACATGGGCCTTTTGGGGAAAAATTCGGTTTAAGTCATTTGGGGTTTCCAAGTGGGACTTGAAATTTTCAGAAACGTTTTGGATCATCTTCAAGGATTAATGTTTTAACGGTTGAGACCTTGTTATATAGTATTGTGAGTAAAAGAATTATACCAGCTTATATCACAGTTACGTCTTACGTTGTGTGTGATTTTGAATGTTATGTGTTCTTTTGGCCCTTAGTTACAGAATGTTAGAATATTTTAAAACTTTATCGCTAATGTATGTTCCATACTTTTGAACGTTTCTGTATATCTGAATACTTCCGTATATTTGAATATATTTTCGTACATTTGAGCACTTACCGTATACATTGTTAAATAACAGTATTGGAAATCTGAGAACCAATTGCGAAGTATAGAGCCAAATTTTTTGTGAGAAATTTTCGTCTTTTAAATATTTTTGAGACACATCTCTGTAAAACATTTCGAGTTTAAGTCTTTTGGTTGCGACTTTCTATTTTACAACTTTGTGTATCTCGTGCAGGCTACAGGAGGATAGTGGTATCTGACCTTCAAAATGGCGGTTGATTGTTGAGTATGAATGTTTAGAGTACTTATTAGATCTGTTAGATAATATCTCGTGATTTAGTATTTCGTAGTATGACTTGTATGTGTTAATCTATCTTTGTTTTGAACTTAATTATTTCGTTAGTTAGTAGAATTAATATTTTCGAATCTGTTTCGTCACTGTGGGTCATCGCTTATGCAGTCAGTCTCATAGTTTTTTTTGTTGTGGTATCGCCCTTGAGTTAATAGTAATAATAATAGTAATAATAGATATCGTGTAATAGGTTGTCTAATAATAATAATATGGGATTATATGGGATTTGTCACTTCTTAATGTTATTGCGGATAATTTGAATCGCTTTTAAGATTTGGCTTTGGCTGTGTTTGTGTTGTCTTCAGTTGTCTTGACCTTTCGTGAATATCACTTTTACAAATTGTTTATCGTATATTTGGTTGGAATGAATTTTGTTATATGGTATATTTTCGTATTATTTTCGATAACCTTTCCGTGCCGTTCATGCCGTTGTTACCGTTAATATTGTTAATTGTATTAATTCATTCTGTTATGTTGTGGATAGATTGCGCTACAATGTTTCTTATGTTTGAGTACTCTAACAATTTTAGTGTGGCACGTGTGCAGCTTGGTGGTTGATCATCGGAAGAGAATAATTGTTTCTAACATGTGGGTGATTGTCTCATATAGGATCATTTTTCGTTTGTCTAATTTCAGAAATATTTGTAGTTACGTATTGGGATAATTAAATTTCTCTACCTTTTTTTTCCCCTATCTTCGTGAAGTATGGACCTGTTTGAATTTCACTTTTACAGTTTGGCTTATCGTGTGGAGCCTTCTACCTGTTCACCTAATTTATCGTATAGTATCGTAGAGTTTCCGTATAATTCGGGACTTTTGAACTAAATGGAAGGTTATCGTATCGTTTTGGAGTATCGTCTCGTATCGTATTTTGCAACCACATATGTGGGATAATTTGTATCTGCACGTCAAAAGTCAACAGATTTAATTGAGTTCTTACCTTGGTTTAATTGCTTCATGAGATAGTAGTATACCATCTTAGTTTTGTGGTTATTAGAGTTTTCCTATATGTATTGTTTAGTTTTGTGGTCCTTAGTAACCTTTACACTTGTGTGTTGTATGTTTTGAAATCTTTTGATTTCATGTAACGAACTTGTTCGTTATTCTCCGTAGGAGTTCAGTTGTCAGTTATCATCATGATTAAGCTCTGTTACGATCTATAGTCCAGTTAGTGGTGTTGTATGAGCCACTTGTGTTTTCTTTGGTGAAATTAGCAGACTTTTATTTTGGTTTATTGTAGTTTATTGATAATCTGCTAATGTTTCTTGAACTTTAATTTTGTGATCGATCCAGGAAGTATATCACTGAGTGTAGTTTTTTGTCCTGGAACATGGAGTGTTGAACACCTTAAAGCACAACCTACCGATGATTGAATTCTGTATTGTGGATATTTTGGTTTGCGGGTAGGCCGTAAGAATATACCTGTAGGTTGTATGCCTGGGCGTAAGAGGCGTCCCAAAAATTTTCTGTTTCCCCCGTTTCTTTTAACATCATCAGTTTAGTTGTCGTCGGTTCGACATATTGTGTTTTACGTGTTCTGATTGGGATAACTACCCCGATGTTTTGGTCGATAGCCCACACAACGACGATTGATTTGGGTGGATTTTTGCCGTTTAACTTTTATAAGTTAGTTTCGGCTTCTGTGTAACTTTTACAAGTTATGTGTTTTAGTACCGATCTAGACTTTTTTTTTTGTACCGACTATGACGTTCCATACCGATTACGACCTGCCGAATCGTTTGAACGATGTTTTACCGATTATGACCTTGTGACGTATTTTGACTTTCGTACCGTATAGCATTTCTAGAACCTTTACCATTTTGGGATTATGTTTCGTACCGTATGGTCTAGAATTTGCATTGATAGTTATTCTATCGTGTTGTATGTTGTGTCGTACTGACATTTTCGTTCTGATTAGACGTTATATTTGCGAAGGTATAAAGAGGAACGGTCCTTATGTGATAGTTCTCAGCCTTCCAAGGGTCGGGTCCTGGCGACCTTCTTGCTATTGTTATTGTCAAAATGTTACCTCCAGGATTTGATATTGACTTTCGCCTTATGGCTTTATCGCTCGCCTTCAGCGTTTCAGTCGGGATAACGCCGGTCCAGACTTTAAACCCCCTTTTGCTATGTCTATTTTGTTTGGCGATCTACAGTTGTGGTGTTTCCGGAATGTACGTTTGTCGCGTGGACGTGCCGTCCGTGCCTTATAGTAGTTTCACCATTCTGTGCTGTACCCTATCTTTAAATACCTCTCCTTATTCCGCTTGTATCCCATATCTGTAGTAATAAACCCATTTTTAGTTGACCTTTTACTTTTGTTTGTTTTGAGATACCGAGGGCCTCACCCCAAGTTCTCTTTTACCGTCGCGTGTCTGCAGAGTGTCGTTTCGGGGGTTGCCTTTCCCGCATCTTGGTCTATTGGTAGTATCTCTTCCTAATTCCTGTGCCTTCGACCGTCGTAAGGATCACCGCCGGCCGGGCACACCGTAACTTAACCCGTCTACTCCATTTCCTTTTCGATGCTATCAGTGGTACTGGGCTGTCGGTTGGTCAGATCTCGGGGCGCGTCTGTGCAGAATCTCGACACCCTTGTTTTTTTTATTTATTCCTCGTTACTTCCCCGTACCGGTTGAATGCCGAAGGGCCACGTGGTGGTTTTTGCCAAGCCGTTTGGTGGTGCTACGTTTGCTGTCGGACATGGTCGCGCACACTTGTCTTTCCTTTTTGCCCTAGTCGTTGTCGACTTTTTACTTTTGGTACTATTGTATCGTATGTTTATATGTTGTGTTTCGCACAGTTCAGTTCCTGGTTTCATAACTCTTGGCTTAACGGTAATTTACAAGTAAATAACCTTTTTGTGGTGAGGGAGGAATTTGTTACAATTATTTTGCTGTATTTTATCTCTTAATTGATAATTTTAGTTTTATCGATTGAATAATTAATTTATCTTGGCTATCTCGGGTTAAATAGATCATCCTTTTGACTCCTTCTGCCATCTAGGGGAGAGAATTTCATAAGAGTCCTACCGGCGTACGTTTTCATTATCTCATGTGTGTAATGTATATGTGTTGACGGGTAGATGGCGCACTTGTTTTATTTAGTGGTTTCGGCAGTTTTAATTAGTTTCTCATTAGTTTTGGGAGTTTCTTTTGGGTCAGAGTTATGTGACAATTTAATGATAATTATTTTCCACTTTTGTATTGTCATTTGAATCTACATTTATGTCGTATGTTAAAATATCAGGTTAGGTCGTTTTGTTATTAGTTCAAATGTTCGTTGTTACGTTTTGAGATCGGTGAATGACAAGTTAGAGCCTTTCTCTTTTGATCTTCGACTGTCTTAGAAGAAGCACTTAAAACATCACAATAGCAGATGCATTTTCTTTAGTCACTACTTGAGGGATTAGTAGAATGTTTGAATTATATCGTATGTAATCGCTAGCAAGAGGCGGATGTTATGGTATTTCTCAAGTGTTAATGTGGATATGGCGTTATGGTTGTAATCTTGCCGAGGATATTGTTTTGTCGTGGCTTAAGAATTGTTTAACTGCTGTAAGTATAATTTTCACGTGTCTGACCGATCTTAATTGTGCTGTTTCTATATTCAATTATAGCTGCTAGTGCATGGCAAAAATCTCATTAGACCACTTTTCGTTGGGTAAAAGTTTAAGAACCACGTGCCTGATGTATTTTATAATTCCAAGGGGATAGATTGTGTACCCTGCGGTGAAGACATAATTTAAGGTGCAGATAGATGTAATGCTGTAGCCTTCCTACACTGTTCTCCCGAAGATGTCGTTAACCAAGGGTATGTGGAGCAGTTTCCCTTTGTAACGAGTGTGATTCGTAGAAGGTATCGTGTATTGTAGCTGTGGATGTAGAATTTCAAAGGTACTGGGTCTGTGGTTGATTATCTGTTATTTGCCAATCAGTTTTGGTAATATCAAGTCAAGTTCGAGTACTATCGAAATGTTAATTGTAATTTTCTCGGCTTAACTAATCGTTCAAGTCATCGTAATTTCATTATTTAACTGCATAGTGGCCTGAGTGCCTTATAATTTGAATTTATTCAATTAACGTAGTTTTATTAATAACAGTGACTCCAGTTGGGGGTTACTTTGTCAATTTTGGAGACGTTACGTAGCCTTTTTTTTGGATTTAGAATTTTGAACAAATTTTGGACGTGTATTGGCGTTGCAGCCTCACATCTGTATGGTGTAAATCTATTGCTTGTTATTTAATATAATTAGTCACCTTTCAAATTTATTATTGTGGAATCTTTTAAGGAATTATTGAATTTAATGTTGATCACGTACTCTTATGTAAAGCACAGTTAACTAGCGCTAATATTTTTAGTATTAGATACCTTATAACCTAGAGTCTGCACTCTTCTGTCGAACAGATTGTCGGTTGCCTCTGTTATACAGAGTGTTTCATTTGGAGTGTTGTTGTGTTGCAATTTACGGTCAAACTGTTCGACTTTGGAAAGACTTTCGGCAAGTTGCCTTATAATTATATGCTTTTGTAAGAATATTTGTCAGGTAATTAATTTAACTTTAAGGTTGTCTCATGTGTTTTCCTTTTTTTTTTGAATTTCTTTAATTTTGTAATTATATGTCATTGGTAATTTGAAGTTGTGGATCACCTTGGGTGGCCATTTAAGACTTTTATTCATTCCTTCAGAAATTTAAATACTTGCAACTGGGTTGCGCTTATGTAATTCATATTTCAATGTTTTTTTTGTTTCCTTTTAAATATATTATTGAACTCAATTTATAACGAGCTACTAACAACGATTGACTCAGGATATTAGTTAGCGATAGTCTGTTGTTTTGTTCGGATTAGTTGGTCTTGAAACATTTTGGGTGTTTTAAATTTAGAATAAACCTGTTGTTGAATTTTGAATGAGTGTGTTGGTTTTACCTATCATTCTACCTGGGGTTCAAAAATAAATTAGTTCCGGGTTTATGGTGGTCAGCTTGGTGTATGGCATAGATACAATATCGGAACTGGCGCTCTATAACACCTTCGATTTATTTGAATTCGAACCATGCCCATTTTCTCGACGAGCTAGAGGCGGTGCTGTACATCAGATTTTACAACAACCTTTGGGAAGTGTGAAGGTAAGACCATAATTGGGTTATAAGTTGGTGTATTTTATTTGAACAGGCGTTTCTCACAATTTTAAGTGGACTGTTAAATTGGCTTATAAGTTAGAAGGTTAGTTATTGTGGTGGCGCCATACTTACTACTTACTTGTATATTCGGGTTTTGAGTGGGCTATGGCCATTTAGAGCATATCGTTATATTTTATATACAAGGGGTAGCAATATTCAAAAATGCATCTCAGACATTACCAAACCTCGATCACTTTTAGTTTCTTTTGTCAGTGGAAAGCACATATTGAGGCATTCCATAAAAACATGATGAAAATAATCAAAGGCATTATTTACATTTTCAAAATTATACACATTTTCTCAAGTTATATCACTCAATATGGGGGCAAAGTGCGAAACATTACCGCTACTAAAATTCCGCCGAGAATACATACTGTTTCTCATTTATACTAGATTTCGAAACAGGCAAAACAGCAAAAATCATTCGATGTTAGGGTTCTAATCAAATCAGCAGACTCCCGAAGCACATTCTCCAATGTAGCATTTGGTTTACACACTCCCAGAACATTGGAAGTTTTGCGCATCCAACTGTGATTTACATATATCTGCAACGTTTCGCGCATGACTGTCACCCAGTATTATGACGTGTTACCTTTTTTAAATTGTTAAATATTTATTAAACATTATCTACAATAACAATCGCCAAAACAATGGATGGCCCAATGCTCCATCTATCAATAGATAACTAAACATATAGTCTTGGGGATATTTAACCTCCGTAGGTAACGTCGTCTTATTAAAATCTACAGTTGGTATTTGCCCACGTTCAGTTTCTATTTGACAACTGATTAGACATTAAGTTTAAAACAAAGTGTGTGTGATGAATAAAATCAAGTGTTTTATTTTATTTATCTGGTGAACGTGAATCTTAACAACAGTAATGCACAAATTCGAGTAGACGGTTTACAGTGGTGAGAAAACTATGGTACGGTATGTATCAGCATGTTCTTATTTTATCCTTTTAACAACCTAATATTTATCTTATACAAATAACCCACCAGCATTACGAGTAAAAGAAAAAACCTTACTATGTCAATTTTTTTTATTTACATATAAATAAAACAGAAATTTCAATTACATAAATTTAACATATATATTTACAAGAATATCAGAGTATTTGTTATATACAAAAAAAAGCGAAATAGAAATCATATACATATCGAAATTTATTAACAGTATGTCAACAAATGCCAACGGAATATTCAAAAGAAAACATCGATTTAAAATATACGGTCGTAAGTTTTCGTGAATTGAGATTTATAACTTGTTTTTGTTTTATTTCGAGAAAGGTAATATTTGTATAAGTATTAGCAATGGAAACGTGAAAGCATCATTTGGCATTTGTGTTCGTTCTATTGAAAAGATATTCGACAAGAATAATATATTTTCTTAGTATTTTAGGGGAACCAAAAAAAAATTAGTACAAATGTAATTTACGAAAATGAAAAGTGTGAACACATGGATGTTAAAACTAACATCAAGCAGTAAATAATTACTGTGACTTACATATATACCTTTATACGTAAAACGTATATGCATGTGTTTGAGATACACACATACATTAAGTGCTATTGTCGACAATCGAACGCACAGACACCGGTGTTTCGACCTATGAGGTCTCATCAGTGTGCGTGGAGATTCTCGACAATAGCTTCAAGACTTAAATCGCTGCTTATGTCATTTTAGCGTGTTAAATGCAGTGAGAGTATCACAGCGACATCTAACACCCAAAAGATGACACAGAACAAAGCGATGGCTTCTGACGGCATGTTCTGCTATACAGAGGCCTGTATGTTAATAGTGTATCTCATGTAATAGAGCCTTAGGTGGCGTCACCGATCAAAACGAAAATGAAAAGTGTGAACACATGGATGTTAAAACTAACATCAAGCAGTAAATAATTACTGTGACTTACATATATACCTTTATACGTAAAACGTATATGCATATATGCATGTGTTTGAGATACACACATACATTAAGTGCTATTGTCGACAATCGAACGCACAGACACCGGTGTTTCGACCTATGAGGTCTCATCAGTGTGCGTGGAGATTCTCGACAATAGCTTCAAGACTTAAATCGCTGCTTATGTCATTTTAGCGTGTTAAATGCAGTGAGAGTATCACAGCGACATCTAACACCCAAATCATCGCTTTGTTCTGTGTCATGCCTTCGGGGGTAACAATATGTCCCAAATATTTGATATCTTGTCGAGCGAAAGCACATTTATCTCTCTGTATCTGTAGCCCGGCTTGTCTCAAACGCTTGAACACTAATTTCAGATTGGCCAAGTGTTGTTCAAACGTTTCGCCGAGAACAATTATATCGTCCAAATAAACAAAAGCAAAATTTGTCATTTCGGGACCGATTACGTGATCTAGTAATCTTTGGAATGTAGCCCCCGCAGAGTGGAGACCATACGGCATAACTGTAAATTGAAATAATCCCTTTCCCAGAATTGTGAAAGCGGTTAGTGGTCTACTGGTTTCCTCTAATCCTATTTGCCAATAACCACTTTTAAATCTAGTGTCGAGAAATAGTTACTGCCACGCAATTTATCCAAGATATTAGATATGTAAGGCAGTGGATATGAATCTCTGACAGTGACAGAATTAATCTTCCTAAAATCAATGCAAAATCTGGCTCCGCCGTTCTTCTTTGTCACTACCACAATAGGAGAGCTCCATGGACTATTACTTGGCTCAATAACTTCGTCTGCCAACATCTTATATACCTCTGTGTCAATTAGAGCTTGTTTCTTTGGGTTGCATGGGTAATATCTTTGTTTAATGGGACTTGCCCCAGCTTGTAAACGAATAGTATGCTATACGATGTTTGTTCGTCCAGGAACAGCAACGAATTTCTCTAACTCTACCCTTAAAAAGTTTTCCAACACCGCCTCTTGGTTTTCACTCTTCACATTCGGAATTTCGGACATTAGACAATCTTCCAGGGTCGTCTCAAAAAGTACTTCCCTCCTATACACGTCTATGATAGCTCTAAACATACGGAGTAAATTCATACCCAAAATGATCGGAATCGTGCTTGTCGGCATGATCAAAAATACAACAGTAATTGTACGGTTATTTACTGTTATCGGTAACGTCATAGAACCAGGAGATTCAACTATATCTCCGTTCGCCAAACGAATCTTCGTATTATCAGTACGGACTTTCGTGATACTTTTGAATTCTAAATATGTGGCAAATTTTCCTGATATAAAAGAAGTTGCACCGCAGTCAATTAAAGCGTCATAGGTATTATTATTTATTTTAATCTTATGCCAGATACGATTGTCAGAGCTTGCAGGCCCTTTATTATTTACGGAGGGGTCTTTCTGTGATATATTTACTTTTTGTGCATGTTCATGCCCCTTTGGACATCCACGTTTCGGTTTTCCAAACATTTACAATCATATGAACGTGTACCTATCTTTCCACATCGAGAACAAAATAGTCTTACAGGATTTTTACAAAATTTACGCATGTGGCCTCTTTCTCCACATCTACAGCATCGTTCTCGCGGATTCTCTAATTTTTCTACTTTTCCATCCTCTTTTGCGGCCGTTGTTTGTGATCGCGGTTTGACGTTTTGCACTACGTGTGAAGAATGTCCGTCAGTCACATTCTTTAATGACGAAGACGGGGATTCTCTTTCGTGAAAAGAACGTAGCGGTGTGTGATCGATACTTTTATTCCGGGTATATTTACTTTGCTCATCGCTAATTAATTCAAACTCAGATGCTAATTTTGATAATTCTCTTAACGTATGAACAGCGTCCCGACGCACATAGAATTTATATGCAGGTGCCATATTATTATATATACGTTCTAACTGTGCTTCGTCGGACATGGCTTTTCCGCGCCTAATTAATGTTAACAAAGCCGTCATGTATTCTTTAAAAGGTTCAGCAGGTTTCTGCAACGTTGCTCTTATGTTTTCTTCGATGATATAGTCGAAGCGCGGTGGCAAATACTGTTTCTTAAAGTCTATCAGAAAATCATCCCACGTCTGCCAATTAGATCTATTATTACGGAGCCATAGCAATGTAAAGCTACTAATAAATGTTCATTATCTACATTATAACAGGCCTGAAGTTCCTGCATTCTTTCTAGAAAAGATACTGCATCGGTTTTACCATTAAAATTAATGTTCCACTTCCTAATTTTTTCACATATAGTTGCGTTGTTAATTACTTCATTAATTACTACAGGTTCTGTTGCTGAATAATTGCTATACTGAATTGTTTCATATGATAACTAGGTAAAGGATTTGATTAATTAAACGTTTAGCAATTAGCAACTGTACTGGATGCAAGAACAGAGTAATTCGCCCGGTATCACAGTCCGCATCCAGTAAGCCCAGGGTCGTTCAATATTTATTATAGTAATTGAATTTATACCACTAATAATTGAATTAACAAAGAGTGAATAAATGCGTATATTTAATTTAATGACAAAACCCACCTACCTTAATCTTATAAGTTGTACTTTTGTAAAGAAGTTCCTCAGGTAACCGGTGTTGATTCTTTTCGATAGCTAATTATTTTGCTGAATGATCTGGTGATTATTTACGAAGGAATTAATGGGCGCCACTTACTTTGAGAAACATGATTCAAATTTCATTATCACTAGAATTAGCATATCGTGGCTCTAGATATGTCAGCGAAAGAAAGTAAGAAATTTTCACTAAGCTTATGAATTACCACAAGGAACGAGGAGTAATTGATTTAATACACCTGTGTCGTAAGCTTAACAATATTTATTACCTAAGATAATTTAAAGAACGGTACAATGAACATTTAGTACAAATAACATATGTCTCATTCTCACATTTTTCATCAGATTACATAAGTCTTAAATTGAATCTGGCCAGACGGATTATTATTATTATTATAATCACACCAATATTCTCACATATAAAGTATTACAATATTCTAGGTAAAACAAAGAAATGTTACTAGTGAATCAGATTCAGTTATTAAATTTAGGACGAACTATAACAACTAATGTATGTACTATTTTAACAAAGTAAATAACTATGATTGTAACTACAAAAGACTAACGGTACAAAGATTCTAACAATGAATTTGAAATTTCAGATCAAGACCATTATTTACAGTAGTGTAATAATTCAAATCACAATGTGTACAGAAAGATATAGATTGATCTTATTTTAACTGTTATCCGACGGACTAAATATTAGTTTTATGGTTACCAAACCCGAAGGAATGGCCTTAGGTTTTATTCTACCGACGGTAAAATAATCTTTAAGCGCTCTGAGACATAATTGATGCTTAATTACCTTGAAGTGTGTGGAGACGCTAATAATCGTTGTTGGTGAATGTGCGACGGGTCGATGACTTTCCCCCGAGAACGTGATGGATTTCTTCGGTAGTTTGACGGGAAAGAGAATCCAACGGGTCAGTATCCAGATTGCTTTAAATTCCCCTAAGGTGAATTATCGTGATCTGCCGAATCTTCTTTCAGACTGGACTAATGATCGTTTGATAATTTTAAACTCACTATGCACGTTAAATCGTCACTTGACTAGCGTTAACACTGCTATAATACGTACACTGTGATAGCAATCTTGAAGTTACTACTGGATTATGCGTCAAACATCTGGTGGTAGTCACCGACCGTCAATGGTCTATATTTAAAATTACTTCGAGATGTCGACTGTCACTTGGCGGATAACAAAAATTAATAATTATTTTTAAGCGATCTTGCCTTTTTATGCGTACTGTTGGAGAGGGGTGAAACACGCCTGTTTTTGGATTCTAGAAGGTTCTCGACTTCTCCAAGAAGGAATTTTTGCACACGACGCATACGATGTAATAGAAGTATTCAACTTTTCGGTCTTCACGAAATTTCAGATAAAGGACTATTGATAAAAACATGCATATTCGTGACGCCGAACCTTTTAGCTATCGTCGTCATACAAAAGGGTATTTAAGAAAAATTGTTGTACGTGACTCTAATATTTGCTTTATAAGAAGAATTTTACTTTAGATTATAAATGTTGTTATTCAGATGTTATTTTTAAGAAATGTTAAATGTAGAAGTTATTTTAACAGAAATTGATACGTAGTTGAAAAAATATAAAGAACTGTTTATTCAAGAAGGTTAAACAAGCTTAGCTGTAGACTTGCAATACATATTTAAGTTTTGAATATATTTTGCGTATTGAAAATAATAAATAGTATACAGTATGAGCCAAAAGAATGATATTATAATTAATTTGGAATTCTTAAGTAATTTAATAATTGCTAGGTTAAGTAAACAGATATTATTTAATACTTTGAAATTAAATTAGTCAGAAGTGCCAAAAGCACGCAACAGTTCCTGTAAGACTGGCTTTTCATTTGTTTGTTTACGTTCCGTAAGATGAGTACTAAACTGTTTGCGAAGGTCATCTACCGTACCGGTCGCGTCTAGGCCTAGTCATAGGGTGGTCAGAGAGGAAAATTTAAAATATACTTATTACAGCGCCGCCTATTCGTTGGGGACGGGTTCGGCACATGCGCAATTTGCGTTATCTAGCGCATGTGCGGGTAATCGTAAACGCATCATTAATGTTGTTGTTTGTTTTGATAGTTCATAGTAATTCGTCGCCATTTTTCGCCTTGTTAATTTTTTGTTTTTGTGTGTTATCTCTGTGGAGGATCAGGCTTCTTTTTTGACTTTTATTGTTATATATAATATTGTTTTTAAGTTAGTGAGTTATCTGTGTGAGTTTTAGACTTGTTTTTGACTTTGTATATAATATTTTTTCCTGTTTATATAATACTACGTAAGAATGTTTGCACGAAAATTTGCACTAAAGTGTGCAGTCCCCAATTGTACAGATGAATTTTCCAGCAGGTAATATGAAAATACAAAATTCAATAATGAAAGTATTGCATTAACTAAATTCTTCTAGGTTCAGATTTCCCATACGAAATGAACAAATCAAGAACATTTGGATTGAGAGAATGGGTACAGAATCCTTAACGCAGTATACCGATACAGAGTTATACAATAAAGTGTTCGTATGTGCAGCTCATTTCATCAAAGAGTGCAAGGGGAAAAGAAAATTGCTGATTGGATCATTGCCAACAATAAATATGCCTGGTACATTTTCTTGTTATATTAATTTATTCTTGATATTTCAAATATCACCAATTCCAAAAAGGATGGATTAAAAATAATTCTCATTTGTCTTCTTTGATGTAATTAATCTTTTTTTTGTAGGTTTTCATGAAGAATCAACTATTGCGAATGCCTTTATTCACAATCTTACTACTGCACATCGAAGTATAGACATGACAGCATGCGCTTCCGCTTCAACTTCGAAGCAAGCAATAGAAATCTGTGAAGCACCATGTGAAATACAAAGTTCCACCCGAGGTATCAAGAGAATTGCTAGTACTACAGAAGAGTTTATACCTGAGGCTGACAGAAAAAAGTTTAAAGGTATGTAGAATGTAACTGATACAGGACAAATATTGGTACAATGGAACCCAAAAAGTAGTAATTTTTATTTTTTCATATGACTTCTTGCTTTTTCATGGGAATTATCCTTAATAGTCTGTGTGTACCTTCATTGTACTGCATCCTATGTATTGTATGATAAGCCCTATATCCACTTAATTTTTCAGGAAGAACTTCGATCTTACACAGTATACGGTGTACTCGAATAAGGCACCTATCAGAAGAAGGACAACAACTTTATAAATTTGCTACATACTACAAAAGCAAGTTTACTCGCCTACAAAAAAAATATTCTACAGCTAAAGATAAATTAAAGGGAGCTGTAGATATTCTTTCATCAAAAACTTTTCAAAACATTGAGAAAACTAACCCTGTGTTGTATGAATTTTTAACTTTGCAATTTAGAGCATATAATAAAAAAGCAAGAGGTACACGATTTACAATTAAGGATAAAATATTGGCACTAACACTGCACAAAAACAGCCCAAGGGGATATAGACTCTTGCAAAGAATTTTTTCCCTGCCATCACCGAAAACACTACGAAGACTGTTAGCAGCAGTTCCATTTTTTCCGGGGATTAATCCTACAATTTTTGATACTTTAAAGTCATCAACTTTGGGATTACCAGAACAAGAACGATTCTGTAGTGTAATATTTGATGAAATGTCTATTCAACCTAGTTTAAATTATAATAAGGTAAAAGACTACATAGAAGGTTTTCAAGATTTAGGTAATGGCAGGGTATGCAAGTTTGCAGATCATGCTTTGGTTTTTCTAGTACAAGGTATATTTAGAAAATGGAAGCAACCGGTAGGATTCATGTTCTGTGAGAGCATTACGTCATCACACCAGTTAGCTCTTTTAATAAAGGAAGTTATAAGTTACCTGTTTCAGTGCAATTTATTGCCACTTGTAACAGTCTGTGACCAAGGTGCTTCAAATTCAGCTGCCATCCGCATTTTAATTGAAGAAACAAAACGAGAATATAATCAAAAAGGTAAAGAATTAACAGCTCCTGTTTTTGAAGTAGATGGACGGGAAATAATTCCATTATTTGACTACCCTCATTTATTGAAATGTATCAGAAATAATTTATTAACAAAACATCTCCTCTATGTTCATGAGGGAAGTAAAAAGAGAGCATCTTGGGATCATCTTGTAACTCTTTATATGTGGGATCGACCAACAAGATATCTTAGTACATTTACTAAATTAACAGATTATCATGTCATCCCAGAAAAAGTAAAAAAATGAAAGTAAGCTGCTGTACGCAAGTTTTTAGTAGAAGTGTTGGAAAATTTATGCAATGTTTAATTGATTCTGGTGAGTTTCTACATGTAATTGATGTTTGTTTGATGTATTAATATGAATTATGTTTCAGGATCCACTGTCCTGCCTAAAGAGGCTTCTGATACTTCCTATATTTTATTATTTTTTGATAACCTATTCGACAGCTTTAATGGTTATAAAAGATCTGCAGATGAGGGACACCCATTGCGATGTCGGATCTCTGAAAATTCACCACACCATGAATTCTGGATTATGGCAAAGCAACTGTTGACAACAATGTCATTTGAGTGTAAGCTAACAAAGAAAACCTCTAAACCACCAACAATTAAGAACTGGGTACAGACAATTATAGGTGTAGAATATTTATGGAAGAAGATGACTTTGTTGAAGAAACAGTTTCTGATCCCTCGTAATTTAAATCAAGATGCAGTTGAGAACTTCTTTTGTTGCATACGGAGCCACGGTGTTAGAAATACGAACCCAACATGTTCTAATTTTGCTAGTTCATTTAAAACCCTGGTAGTAAATAATTTTACATCTGTAAAATCTGTGTCATCGAACTGTGAGGATGATTTGTCTGCAGGTGTTCTCAATAATTTACATAATTTTCTCATGAAAGCAAAATTACCTCAAGAACCTAATGTAGAGCCCATTATATTAAATGTTGAATGTGGTATTGATGAACCACCTATTTATTTGGAAGTCTACGTTGCAGGCTACATAGCTAAAAGAATTTTCAGCGATATTGGCAAATGTGATACTTGCATGCAAAATCTGGTAGCTACAGATGAATCTAGATTTCATCTTCTAATAACTGCACGTAGGTTTTCACATAAATCTTTGTTGCTCCCAACATCAACATTTATGAACATATTTCATGTTTGTGCTACTTCTATCGCTAAGTTATTGCCACAAATGTGTTTGAACAATAAAATCAGTGGAATCATTAGTGATAAAGTGCTAAAAACAGTAAATTTCAAGCAAATTATGTGTGAACACCACCCAGATATATCTATAAAGATTGTCAAAACTATAACCACATTAATGATATTCTGTTGGGTTAAACATATTAATAAAATAGTAAGTGGTGCTGATGAAAGATATACAACATCAGATCATTTTGATCCGATTAAGTTCATAGCACGACAAAAATATATTAAAAGGAAAAAGTAAATTATTCTTCTACACAAGCCGTGAAAATAATTATATATTTCTAGATTATTGCAGTGCCTCTTAATATACATTTTGAAAGTTCATTCCCACTATGTTCATGTTAAATCATTTGTATTTTACACATTTATAGTTGAGTTTATCTTAGATCAGGTACTTATGTACAATTCACTTGTTCATTGATTCACTGTATGCCAATGCATTTAATGCTCGTTTTCCATGTATCACTTTTTATGTCAGTTTCTAGAATTTGGCAAAAATTGACTCCAAGTCTGGTGTTTACATCTATCGATTTCTATTTAAGATGTACAGCAGATTTCACAATCAATAAGTATTATCATTATTATTAGACAATTATGTCTTATTATGTGACTTTATTATAACTACTTTTACAAACATATTTAATTTTAGTTTATTATTAACTATGCATATTATTTTTGATTTCCTAATTTATAGTTATTTATATATTGTACCACTTTTTCTATATAAATGGAATAAAATTGCTATATAAATATATTACTTGTTTTAATAAAATATGGAATATTTGAATTAATTATCGGATATTTTTCATTTATGTTATTGTCATATATCATTTTATGTTATGTTTACTGTACTTACTAATAATATTTTAAGTAAACATTACATGAAGCTATGTATGGCAATAATAATAAATACAGAATACATTTAAAAATATGAAAACCCAACTACAAATAATCCTAAATTAGCCGTGTTTCAAACCTATATTCCGTATCCTAAGTATAGGGGGTGTTACAATTATTTTGCTGTATTTTATCTCTTAATTGAGAGTTTTAGTTTTATCGATTGATTAAATAAATTATCCTGGTTAATTCGGGTAAATAGATCATCTTTCGGACTCCTTCTGCCATCTAGAGGAGAGAATTCCATAAGAGTCCTACCGCCGTGCGTTTGCATTATCTCATGTGTGTAATGTATATGTGTTGACGGGTAGATGGCGTACGATGTTTTATTTAATAGATTGGGTATTTTTAATTATTTTCTAATTTAGTTTTGGAGTTTCTTTTTGGGCTTAGAGTTATGTGACAAATTAATTATAATTATTTTCCACTTTTTTATTGTCATTTGAATCTGCGTTTATGTCGTGTGTGTAAAATATCGGTTTAGGTCTCGTGGTTATTAGTTCCAATGTGTTGATAACGCTTGAGATCGCTAGATGACAAGTGAATTCTTTCTCTTTTGAACGTTAACTGTCGTAGAAGAAGCATTTAAAACATCACAAGAGCAGATGCAATTTTCTTAGTCACTACTTGAGAAATGATGATGTTGAAGATATTTCTCAAGGGTTAATATGGATTTGGCGTTATGATTATAATCTTGCTGAGGATATTGTTTGTCGTGGCTTAAGAATTGTTTAACTGCTGTAAGTATAATTTCCACGTGTCTGATCGATCTTAATTGTATTGTTTCTATATTCAAATATAGCTGTTAGTGCATGGCATAGATCTCATTTGAGCACTTTTGTTGGGTTAAGTCTAAGAACCACGTGCCTGAGGTAATTTTACGGTTCCAAGGGAATTAATTGCTGTATCCTGCGGTGAAGACATAATTTGAGGTGCAGATAGATGTAATACTGTAGCCTTCCTACACTAATTTTCCCGGAGATGTCGTTAGCCGAAGATATGTGAGGCAGTTTTCCTTGTAACGAGTGTGATCCGTAGAAAGTATCGTGTATGGTAGCTGTGGATGTGGTTTTCCTTTAAGGTACTGTGACTGTGTAATTTTCCTGATATTACCCATAACGCGGGAATTATTGGCCAAACAGTTTTGGTAGAATTTATGTCAATTTCGAGTACTTCGTACAGTAAATTTCAACTTCTCGGCCTAGCTAATCAAATAAGTCATCGTAATTTCTTAAATTAACTTCTTGTGGCATGTGAGCCTTTATAATTTGAATTTATTAAATTAACGTAGTTTTATTAATAACAGTGACTCCAGTTGGGGGGTTACTTTGTCATTTTTGGAGACGTTACGTAGCCTTTTTTTTTTTGGATTAGAACTTTGAACAAATTTTGGATGTGTATTGGCGTTGCAGCCTCGCATCTGTATTGTGTAAATTTATAGCTTGATATTTAGTGTAATTGGTCAACCATTTAAATTTATTATTGTACAATCTTGTAAGAAATTATTGAATTTAATTTTAATCACGTTTTCTTATGTAAAGCATAGTTAACTAGCGCTAATATTTATAGTATTAGATACCATATAACTTAGAGTCTGCACTCTACTGTCGAATAGATTGTCGGTTGCCTCTGGTATACAGAGTGGTTTATTTTGGTGTTGACGTGTTGCAATTTACGATCAAACTGTTCGACTTTGGAGGGACTTTCGGCAAGTTGCCTTATAATTGTATGCTTTTGTAAGAATATTGTCAGGTAATTATTTTAACTTTAAGGTTGTTTCATGTGTTTTCCATTTTGAATTTCTTAAATTTTGTAATTGTACGTCATTGGTAATTTGAAGTTGTGGATCACCTTGGGTGACCATTTAAGATTTTATTCATTCCTTCAGAAGTTTATTACTGGCAACTGAGTTGCGCTTTTGTGATTCATATTTCATTGGTTTGTGTCTTTTGAATATATTGTTGAAAACCAGAAGATTAGTTAGTAATAGCCGGTTTTGTGCTCAATATTTGAAACATTTTGGGGTATTTAAATTTTAATAAACCTGTTGTTAAGTTTGAATGACTGTGTGTTGGTCTTATTTTCTTATCACCTGGGGAATCTTATATTGGATCTTGTCCGGGGTCTGAATATCTGTTGGGATCAGCATATTTTAACGGATAGGCGCCCTGACAACGTAACCTTCGACTTAGTACTGTGTTCGAACTCGTCCTAATTCTGACTGTAGCTGGAGGCGGTGCTGACTCCCATATTTAACATCGACCCCTGGGAAGTAAGAGGTAAGACTTGAGTGTTATAAGTTGGTGATTATTTAATAGACAAGCGTCTTCCTGTATTTAAATAGAAGGTTACTTACCGTGGTGGTGTCTGACTTACTACCTTCTTGGAATTTGGGTACCGAATCTGTGTAGGGCCTTGCCATTTGATATTTTAAACGCAAGAAGGTAGCAGGGGCGCAGAAACTCTTGTCATTGAGTGGTGGGAGAGCGGGCCTTCTATTATTGTCTTTTCTGTGGGCCTACCGCTTTTGCAAGAGAGATTAATTCCTCTTTCTTTAAATTATAAATCCACCCTGTTGTGACAGGTGGTTCCGGATTTTCTGGAGTTGCCATTATTTAAAAAATGTAAAAAAAAGTTTATGTATGTTACTATATAAATAATAAAATACCTTGTGTGTCTTGTCTTTTAATTAATATTACTCTTGATAAAATTTGTATTTTATTTTATCCTTTAAAATTCTGTCGAATTTCTCTTCAAATATCAATAATTCTCAAAAAAAAATTTTTGACGGAAAATCTTTTTTGTTAAATTTGCGTAACCTTAATCGAACAATGCTAAAACAACGGTGTACCTGCTCGGGCGCCAAATTTATGACGTGTTACCTTTTTTAAATTGTTAAATATTTATTAAACATTATCTACAATAATAATCGCCAAAAAAATGGATGGTCCAATGCTCCATCTATCGATAGATAACTAAACATATAGTCTTGGGGATATTTAACCTCCGTAGGTAACGTCGTCTTATTAAAATCTACAGTTGGTATTGTAACGAAGTTCCTCGTTAATTGTACAAATTAACATTTTTAAGTCCATAATTAATTTACTTGTCAATATTAAATTAAATGTATGTGTGTTATTTTGTTCAAATATTAATTTTGTATAAAGTGATTTGGATGGACCTGTATATATATTCAGTTGTAATCATAATTCATGTTATTTTTAATGGAAAAATACCAACTGTCTACGTCATGCTCAAAGTCGCGGTTCGTGTCAGTATCGTGCGCAAATTGTTATGTTTTGAACAAGTTTTTACCTACCTACGTAGGGGGGTTTTCACATATATAAAGGCCCCCATCGTGCGTGTCTCGTTCATTTATTTCTCTGATCCGTCCGCTACCCTACACCTCTCTCTATTCAGCCTTCTAATGGCGTGGAAGAGTCTGGTTCAAATCCTTAGAAACGTACGACTTTCAGGTCTTTTGCATCGTGAAATAGTCGTTTCAAAAATCCGCTAATTTCCGTCCGAATGTGTCTCTTTTACTCAGACCAGGAGTCGTGGGAAAAGCGACACATTACCGCTATAACCCGTATCCCGTAGAAATCAGACTTTCGATGTCGTGACTGTATTAAAATCCGCATTTAATAATAATTCTTTATTTCAGAGATGTTAAATTTCCAATATTATGTGTAAACGCGCCGTAAATTCAAATAAATTATCGCGCTACCCGAACTGCGATAAATGTAGTTGTATTAGGGTTTCACCGTGTAGCTATTGACTTAATATCCGATCCCGTACCGATTTAATAATTTAGTTTACGATAAATTAGTAAGATTCTTCCTGCGAGCATGTCGTAACAGGGAAATAATTTGTATTGATCTGATTGTACCTTTTATCTCAAATTAACCGATACACATCATATTTCTTGTTCATTTTTGTTTTATATTAATGGATAAAATGCACTGGGATTTGTAAAGAATAGTTCAGTTGTATATATGTTCAGCCTTAATTTTAATTATGATACAAAGAGGGCACTGATGTGAATTTATTATTATTTAATTGTGTTGACGTTAAGTTAAATTAAATGTATGTATATAAATTGCAAATTGTAAATAGGAATAAATAAAACGTGTATAAGTTTGACATTGTTTCAGTAATAATAAAGACTAGTTATTCTTACTTTTCTCAAATAAGTTTCTATACGTGTTTCCTTTTTTTTTTACCGCCCAATAAGGAGTAGAAGGAATGTAGTAGATTCAAAAAACATTTGGATACATTAAAACAAAAGAAGTACTCACATTTTCCACTGTGTTAGCCGAAGAGCTTGTAGTCTCATGTCACAAAAGTCACAACACTTCAACCGCCATATTTAACAATATTTAAATAGTTAATGCCAACCGGACGAATGTCATTCCGCTAGATATTCGCGATATTGGTGCCTGAGTATATAGGCAACCCGAAGTGCTGTAATATTTCGGTGGCATGCAAAAGACTTGTCTTGTAACGTTCGCTTGTGTTACATGTTATAAGTGAAGCAAGCGAGCAGGTTATAAGTGGCGCCCATCGTTAAGGCCTATAAAAAACGTCCAGGTTATTGTTAAAGCCTTGTTGTAGTGTCAGGTTATAAGTGGCCTACAACGTTAAGGCCTTGTTTTAATGAATTTAAAAATTAATTCCGGCAAGAATTAGATAAATTAAAATCCGACATTAAATTCCGCCGTGTTTTAAAAACTGGTTAAGCAGATTTCCGCCAGAATATATTTATACTTATTTTAAAAATAGTAAGTTTGAAACAGTTTATATACATACACAGAGATAAGTTTTTATTAAAGGATAGTAGGACGTACATATTCTTTATTAACCGTGAGGGAATAAAAGGGCAGGAGAGTAAATAGCAACTAAAATACGTTTTTTTTATTAGTCAATTTGGTACATTATAAATTATAATATGTCTGATTCAGATAAAGGCAAAAATCCAAACCCTCTTGGGTGGATATATACCTTGAAAAAAGAGGACTTAAATGCCGCAGCAGAGTCTTTAGGGTTAGACACTACCGGAAATGTAGAAGAGGTACGAAAACGCATTAGCACGTTTTTGAAAGAGGGTAAGACGGGTTCCGCGAATAAGGAAAACATTCCGTTGGTAACACCGCAGGCAGACACTAACGTTCAGATTTCTTCCGCTGAAATCTGCACTCAAATAAGGAAATGGGGGGTTCATTTTAATGGCAGCTCGGATGCTGTATTTTTTTTGGAAAGAGTTAAAGAACTTCAGGTTTGTTACGGTATTAAAGATGAACATATGCTCCATGCGTTACCTGAGCTTTTTAGGGACAAAGCACTGCTTTGGCTCCGAAATAATAAAACACTATGGGGTACATGGGACGAGTTCTTAGAGGACTTTAAACTTCAATATCTTCCGCCCCGGTATAGCTTTTCAATTGAAGAAGAAATACGCGCTCGTTTGCAAAAACCGAAGGAATCTTTTAAAGACTATTTAACCGCAATATTAACATTAATGAGACGCGGCCGAGATATGTCCGATGGTGATAAGTTGGAACGTGTATATGGTAACATGTCACCCAGTTACAGAATGTATATACGTAGGGACGCGATACAATCTCTCAGACAATTGTCTAAACTCGCTGCCGAATATGAATTACTGCAGGAAGAGCAGGCGCGCTTTTGCAAGAGAGAAAGTACGCTATCCGCACCGGAACGTCCGCCCAGCGATAAACCCGGTACTTCGTCAGCGACACCGCGTTCGCATCAATTGTCGTATGCCGCTCAGAATAATATACCTCGTCAATTTCCTGTACCGCCGCCACCATTACAAAAGTTATCGCATCCGGAAAGACGCTGTTGGCGATGTGGAAAGGAAGGCCATACACGTAGTCATTGCCGTAACCCGTTTAAAATGTTTTGATCTCGGTGTGGTAAATTAGATGTACGTTCCGTTGACTGCCGATGCCAGGGAAACGCCGAGAAGGGCGGTCTGCAGGCAAAGACCGTCCGCAAGCAGTAAAACCGCCTGAATCCGCAAGCACGTGTATTAGAGACTCGACAATACCGGATAATCGCGTCTGGATCCGCGTGCACATTTATAATCAGAATTTACGAGCCCTCGTGGACAGCGGAGCGACTTCTTCATTTTTATCCGAATCACTAGTTGCCCGGTTGTTGAAAAATAATGTCCAACGTGTCTTGGATAGAAAATCCAAAGTCCGGCTCGCAAATGGAGACGTTATAGAGTCACCTGGCTCAGTTTCATTACCGGTGCGCATGGGTAGCCGAACTACAGACGTTAATTTTGTAATTATGCCGAAGAGCCCGTGCTCAGTCATCTTCGGAATTAATTTTCTTAAGGAAATTGGGGCTGTTCTTGATTTTCCGAAAGGAAACTGTACTTTAAGGGAGACAATGCAGTCTTTGCCGCGAGCTGTGGGATCTCCGAAGTACAGGACCGCCAAGAAACCGTTTAAAAAAAATTCCTTGAGCAGGAATTGAGTAAATTTACTACCGTGCCTGGTCGGACGAATTTAATACGTCACACGATCCGTTTACAACCGAATACCGCCCCAATAAAACAAAGATACTATCCATGCAATCCGAAGAAACAAGCACTGATCGACGCCGAAGTAGACAAGATGTTGCAAGACGGTATAATAGAACCCAGTAACAGTCCGTGGAGTTCTCCTATCGTCGTAGTCACGAAAAAGAATGGTGGCGTTCGGTTCTGCGTCGATTTTCGCAAAATCAATTCCGTATCAATTAAAGACTCTTATCCTTTGCCGTACATTTCAAATATTCTTGACAAGCTCCGCGATAGTAAATATTTTTCGACGCTTGATCTTAAAAGTGGGTACTGGCAAGTGGAGTTAGAAAAAGATAGCAGACCCGTGACGGCTTTTACAATTCCGGGAAAGGGCCTATTTCATTTTGTTTCGTTACCTTATGGATTACATAGTGCGGGAGCGACGTTCCAGCGCTTATTAGATTCAGTGATAGGTCCTGAGATGGCAGAATACGCATTTGTATATCTGGATGACATTATTATTTTAGGCAAGACTTTTGAGGAGCATTTGAAAAATTTAAGTAATGTTTTGCGCGTTTACGGGAAGCAGGCCTTCAACTTCAACCAGACAAATGTACTTTTGCCAAACATAATATAAAATATTTAGGTCATGTTGTCACACCGGACGGCATCCGTACAGACCCGGACAAAATCGCTGCGATTTTAAATGTACCTCCGCCGCGAACCAAGAAGGAGATGCGTGGTTTTCTGGGGCAAACGTCGTGGTACCGTCGATTCGTGCCAAATTTCGCACAACTTACCGTTCCGCTTATAAAATTGATTAAAAAAGTTGTGCGTTGGGAGTGGACGACGGAACAAGAAGCCGCATTCGCCGCCGTAAAGAAAGCTCTGACAGAGAGTCCAGTTCTCGCGTGTCCGGACTTCTCCAAACCATTCCAATTACATACCGACGCCAGTGAGAAAGGTTTGGGAGTCGTTTTAATCCAAATAATAGAGGGTACCGAAAGAGTGATCGCCTATGCGAGTAGGACTCTAAGGCAGAATTTAATTATTCGACGACCCAGAAGGAAGCCCTTGCCGTCGTCTGGGGTATCAAAAAGTTTAAGTATTATCTAGAATTTTACCAATTCACCGTTATTTCGGATCACCAGTGTTTAAGGTTCCTGAATGACTTGAAGAATCCGTCAGGACGACTCAGTCGATGGGCTGTTGATTTACAGCAATATGATTTCGTCATTCAGTACCGAAAAGAAGCGATGAATAATTTAGCCGATTCCCTGTCCATATCTGTCCTGTCCATTATCTACAATAATAATCGCCAAAAAAATGGATGGTCCAATGCTCCATCTATCGATAGATAACTAAACATATAGTCTTGGGGATATTTAACCTCCGTAGGTAACGTCGTCTTATTAAAATCTACAGTTGGTATTTGCCCACGTTCAGTTTCTATTTGACAACTGATTAGACATTAAGTTTAAAACAAAGTGTGTGTGATGAATAAAATCAAGTGTTTTATTTTACTTATCTGGTGAACGTGAATCTTAACAACAGTAATGCACAAATTCGGGTAGACGGTTTACAGTGGTGAGAAAATTATGGTACGGTATGTATTAGCATGTTCTTATTTTATCCTTTTAACAACCTAATATTTATCTTATACAAATAACCCACCAGCATTACGAGTAAAAGAAAAAACCTTACTATGTCATTTTTTTTTATTTACACATAAATAAAACAGAAATTTCAATTGCATAAATTTAACATATATATTTACAAGAATATCAGAGTATTTGTTATATACAAAAAAAAAGCGAAATAGAAATCATATACACATCGAAACTTATTAACAGTATGTCAACAAATGCCAACGGAATATTCAAAAGAAAACATCGATTTAAAATATACGGTCGTAAGTTCTCGTGAATTGAGATTTATAACTTGTTTTTTTTTATTTCGAGAAAGGTAATATTTGTATAAGTATTAGCAAAGGAAACGTGAAAGCATCATTTGGCATTTGTGTTCGTTCTATTGAAAAGATATTCGACAAGAATAATATATTTTCTTAGTATTTTACGGGAACCAAAAAAAAAATTAGTACAAATGTATAACAAAACAAACCTGTCTGACTTTATTATTTATAATAAACGGAATAATCGTATGAAGATTTGTTCGGGACTTACGGAATTATTTTATTTCCACAGACTGCCAGAAAAATAAAATAATTTGCGGGAGTTTCTCTCCAGACTGCCGAAGAGGTTAAGGAAATAAACAATTTGCGGGATTATCTCCAGACTGCCGAAGAGGTTAAGGAAATAAACAATTTGCGGGACTCTCCAGACTGCCGAAGAGGTTAAGGAAACGGTAAGGGTACTTTCCAGACTGCCAGAAAGTTAGTTGAGTTCTCTCGGACTGCCAAGAAGAATCTAATCTTTATTAACAAAATCGTCGGCTTATATAGGCTCAGATTGGCACAAACAACAACCAAAAAAGCTTTTCTTTTTCAAAGTATCACACATAAAAATCATGTACTGTATTCAAACGCACGACATTATCACGTGCAAAAATGCATTAACTATACTCAAAGGCACATTATCACGTGCAAAAATGCATTTAAGAAATTAACAATAATATCGTCTTTCCCTTTACTAATTGATTTTTGACAAAATAAAAATATTTTAATAGTAATAGGGTAAAAATAAATCCTCTTTTAAGCCTTACATTAATTTTATTATATGCTCTCGTTTGTCACGACCGTCATCCCGACAGCATGTATTTCTTCATACCGTCCATTTAATTTTTCCAAACATAAAAATTTTTTATAACTATCTACAATGATGTTTGTGTTTGATGTTTAATTTATACAATAATTTTAATCTATAACTGTTGTAATGTTTGAGTTTTGTTGTTGTTTTATTACTTTGTACGTTGCTACATTTGGACGTGTATTTTCCTGTTGATTTGACTATTCTAGCTGAAGATGGCCATGGGCCGAAACATGTACTACTAGAGCATATAATAAAATTAATGTAAGGCTTAAAAGAGGATTCATTTTTACCCTATTACTATTAGAATTACCTTACGATATGGATTTCTTTCATTTAAAAATATTTTAGAAAATTTGTATTAAATTATCGAACCCATTAATGTTAAAATTACATAAGAAAGCATTAATACAAATTTGTTCGATAATTTATACAGTGACGGACAGAAGTCCGTTACAGTATAATAATGCGATGTCTTATCTCCTGTGGACTATTTGAAAACTTAAGACACGACAAATAATCAGACTCTCTGTGTTTGGCTGAGTCAGGAAACACTGCATTTCCCTGTTTGTGTGCCAGAAATAGATGTTGTCATTTGATTTTTCTCAGTCTGGCATTCAATATCAGACCCAACTATCTTATGGGATTGTATTTTTGGCGCATTTTGTTTCATTGTCACCTGAAGACTCCTAATCGTGGACTCTTGGATTTCAATTCTATCACATACACGTTGTAATTCATTTTGCATTTTAGTTTCTTCATTCTTCAATTCCGTTAGCTCATATTCAGCATTAGCAAAAGCTTATTGCGGAGATCACTAACAACATCAAATTCATTTCGATTTTTGTTTTCCTTAGCACCACTTATTACAGTAATGTAACTAGTGTTTCATTTCTTGTCCACACGATCTAATTTCGTACAATTATTATTAGCCTTGTTTTTCTGTGATCCTGTTGTCATTTTAGTTTATTATTTATTTGAGTAATACAAAATAACACCGAAAATTGTAAACATTTACATTCAAAATTCACCGCAGTCGCGCATGAGGAAAAATTCGTTAAATATTAATTAACGAAACTAATTGCCAAATTGAATGGCCCGGTGCTCCCATCTATACTTAACAACGGATAACTAAATGTCTTGTACACTCTTAGGGATATTTAACATCAGAGTGGTATTGTCATCAATTAAAACTACAGTTGGCATTCGTCCACCTTCACTATCTATATTTGACAGCTAATTAGATTTTAAACTCAAAACAATATGTGTTATAATAATATTAAGTGTTTTAAGTGTCTGGTGAATGTGAATTTTACCAACAGTAAATCCTCTATTACGGGTAGCTCGGTTTTCGGAGGGAAAAAAACTAAGGTACTCTACGTTTAAACATCTTTTATTCTTTAATATTTTTTTTATATTACGGGTAGCTCGGTTTTCGGAGGGAAAAAAACTAAGGTACTGTACGTTTAAACATCTTTTATTCTTTAATATTTTTTTTATATTACCTCCTAGCATTAAGAGAAAACGAGATATTTCCAATGTCAACCCTTTTATTTACGTATACGATAGTCATTAGATTACACAAATTTACACATATATATTTACAAGAAAATCAGATAATATTTGTTGTACACAAAAGCAACTACAATTCGTATATTGAAATTAACCGTACATGCATTGAATCTTATTTGCAATATGTCAATGAACATATAACGGGATACCCAAACATCGATCTATAAATCATACGGTCGTGAATATTTGTTAAGTGAAATATACAAATACATATCTGTACCTCAGAGCTAAACTGTATTAACTCCAATTTTTTTCCAAAAATAGTATTATCTCACTTTCCTACTAAAGGAAACATGGTCTTTCAATTGGTGAACGATATTTATTCCTATTTAATACAGTTTCGATAATATCCTAAGTTTATTGTATTAAGTCCTTTGAAAGTTCCGAGCTAAACAGAAGTATGAACATAATACAAGTTTATTGTATTAAGTTCTTTGAAAGTTCCGAGGTAAACAGAAGTATGAACATAATACAAGTTCTATTCAGCATCGAAAGCGTATTAAATGCCAAAAGAAGCGCGCTCATTCCGAGCTAGAGAATCGTTTATCTGAAGTTAATACTGATTACCACCTACTTACATGCTAGGTGCTTGCTAGTATCTGCATTAACTCCTTTCTAAAACGTGTAAGTTTACTTTGTTGTGAAGTTATGTGCATTTTGATAGTGCATATCCTGTTTGTGACAAATAGAATTCAGAAAATATTGCCAATGGCTATGATGGAAGTAGAAGATGAGGATTTCCGTAGTTTATCGCCTGGAAATAATTGTGAGGATAACCGGCATTTCCAAGAGTTAAATCCTAACCTATAAATAGGCAAGATAAAGTAGGGTAATTGTCAAAATGGAGTAAATGTGATACAAGGTCAAAATTTCGTAAATTTCCATCAAAACTGCTTTCTTGAGCAAAACACTATCAAAACTTACATCCCTGATCTCTCTAAGCCTGTTGGAATGCGACTATTGAATCAGCTGTTTATTCCTGGAACTACGTATTTGAGGTTAGAGAACGAGTGCAACAGGTGTTTCTTGAATTTGCAGAAGCATTTGGAATTTTTAGAGCCAGCTTGTTCAACAATTTGGTCTGACGTGGAAAAACTGTGTAATTTATATTGTTAATGTTACATTTCTTGAGGTATTTGCGTCTTTCTTTATACTACCGTATGTTCATTTGCCCCTTAAAAATGATACAACGGGGCAAATGTGATTTACGGCATATCACATTTGCCCCTATGTATATTACATTTACCCCATATACATTTACAGATCGAAATGGTTCGTAATTATAAAAGAAAGCGTGATGGCCCAGTTTACTCCACGGAAGACCTACAAGTAGCTATACGGGAAATACAAGTGGGTCGAGTGACTATCTACAAAGCCGTTACAGCCGTTTAAAAGGTCTTCGGGGCGCAAAAAAAACAAAAGAAAGGCAGATCAACTGCATTGGATTGGAATCAAGAGCTTGAACTAGCGAGAGGGATTACCACTTTAGAGAAGTGTGGATTTGGATATCCAAAAAGGAAGTTTTACAGTTTGTAAAGGAGCATAAATTGTAAATACTCCATTTAAAAATGGCACGCCATGGACTGACTGGTTTCTTGGTTTTAAGAAAAGACATGGTTTAAGTCAGAAGATACCACAATCTATAGAATTTGCAAGATAAAAAGCCACTGACCCTTTCATAATTTATGGATATTTTAAACTTCTTAAAGAAACTTTAGCCGAACTATAACTTGAAGAGAGGCATTCTCAAATTTGGAACCTTGACGAGTGTAGTTTCGCCATAGATCCTAGTAAAACAAAAGTTGTGTTGTGTGTGGTCGTGAACATACAACTGTCTCATTATTGGCTAGTGCTTCTGGAGAAAAGATCCACCATTAATCATTTTTAAAGTTGGTAATGTCTGGGACCAATGGCAAGCGCCTGACGATGTCTTACCTGGAATGTCGTACGCTGCCAGTAAATAAGAGTGGATGGATGGTGATATTTTCTTCAACTACCTACAAAACACTGTTATTCCTGCTTTGGGCGAACAGAGGCCAGTACTTATCATATACCATGGGTATTCGTCACATGTCAGCACTCGAGTTATTGACTTGGCAAGGCGACAAAATATTACAATTCTAAAATTACCACCTCACAAAACTCACCTGTTGCAACTCCTCGACGTTTCCGTATTTAAATCTCTAAAAACAACCTGGGATAACAAGTTGGTTACGTGGCAGAGACACAATGTTGGGCGCAAACTACCAAAAAAGATGTTTTCAATACTTATTGCAGAAACGTGGATAGACATCGAAGCAAATGTAATAATTATTGGTTTTAGAAGGTCCGGTATTGTTCCATTTGATGACAGAGTCTTAGCAAGAGAAAAATTCGACATCGAAGCATTAAAACGATGGGACTCCCAAAATACTATAGTCACTAACAGCGCTGCAGAAAATATTGATGACCAACAAATTCAGCTCACAAATACTTCAAATAGGATAACCTCTGTCCGTGTCTCCAATATACCAGGCCCTTCGACAAAGCTGACGATATTGCGCCTTCAAATGGAACTGTTACTTTTAAAAACCTTTTGCTACAATGCGTTCGTCAACATCAACCCTCAACAAAAATAACAAAAAGAAGGTTGGCTCCTGTAGCTCAAGTTATTACTGCACCGAAAGACGGGGCCGCGGAAATACAGAAGAAGCAGAAAAGAACTCGTCACAAAGCAATAACAAGTATTTCTGATTCGTCTAGTGAATCAAATGACGAATCAATATCTAATCAAGATTTAGATAAAGATGATGAATGTTTACAGGAATTGCAAAACTTAGAAGAAATCGTAAATTCCAATGAATGTCATACTCTCGAAGTTGATAAGTGAGTTTTAGTGCAATATGCAACCAAAAAAAATCTGAAACACTTTGTGGGAAAAATTATTCAGAAACGGCAGTATGAAGAATCGCTTGTTAGGTTTTTGAGATCGAAGAAATCTAAATTTGTTTGACCCGATGTTCAAGATGAAGACTTGGTAGACAGCGCAAGTATACTGAATATCCTTCCACAGCCAACAGAGGATCGAAGAGGGTCGGGATTTACTTTTTCAGTGAAGTTTGATGGTTATAATATCTTCTAGTTACCTTGAATGTGTTTCTAAATGTTTAAATGTTGATAAAAATAAGTATGTTCTGCTAGTTAAAAATGTTAATATTTTTATATTATTTTAAAAAATGTATAATTCCGTTTACGAAATAAAATATTTTAAAAACCAAAATACGCAGAAATATTATATTTATTACGTTTGCCCCACAGTTACTACTAATGGAAACGCTACACCGGGAGAGAGTCCATTATCACATATACCCCAACTCACGAGGCAAATGTTATATAATGACGCTGTTTTAAAAAAAATTAAAAACAGCCTAAAAATTAATTCACTTTGTTTGGTTATAGGCATCATATTGTTAAGGACCAAAGAACGTTTGTTAATTTTTACAGAATTTTTAAAATAATAATAACATTTTCAATGACATCTAAAGTTACACTAGTGAAATTTTACCTCACATTTACCCCACTTCACCTTAAGCAATTTATTTAATGATGTAAATTTTGTCATTACTTCATGTAATCATAATTTAAATGTTATTGTATGTTAAACTGACTTTAAAATATTTGGAACTTTATCATAATACTCAAAAAATGACGCAACTCTGTTAGCACAAAATACTTTAAATTTTATAAAAAAATATTTTACAAATTAATATTTTTCTTAGATCCTCTTGCATTAACATGGATTCTAATACTCCAGGAATTAACATAGCATCCGCTTTAAGTACACTTTGTAGCTCTGATAACGATGTGAATTCTATGAATGATGATTGTAGTAATAAAGGTACAATAAATCTAACTTATAGCAGTGAAGTCTTTCTGTAGTAGAGAAATGTCCATTAAGAGAGATTTCACTATCATCTTTTCTGCTAATTCTATAATAGCATTATGTTTTTAGAAAATCTTGCCTCTATGCAAAATAACGGGAGACACTTTTGTAAATCTACAGTCAATAATTTTATTCTTCCTTCACTATTAAGCGCCTGCTCTTTGTCAGCTTTTTTATGTTGATAACGCTTAGTTGCCTCTAGAAGATGTTGGTATTCATTCTCAATGATTTGAATTCCTTCTAAAGCTTGAGTTTTAGGCAACATAAGTCTATCATACTCATCACAAGTGTCATTGTACGGTAGTTTGAAAGACAGGTTAAATTCGGTGTTGAATATTTCCGAATAAAGCCAAGATTTAGCAATATTTTCTTCCGGCATATTCTTTTCTGTACACTCAGATCTGTAAAGCTCGTACATACGACTGATAGTGAGATTGTTTCCTAAATATTTTTTAGTGGAGCGCTCTCTAGCATAGTGAGACTCCACCATTGGATATTTATTAATATGATCTCGAATATCTTGTTCCTACTACGATAAAAATCAACATTGAAGAGGCAAACGAAAATACCTTAGCTTTAGATTCTGACGAGGCTCTGTGCCATAATACATACAAACCGGGTGGAGAAATAACTGAATGATCTGAAGGCGACAGTGAACCTTCTCCTGTTAAAGGAGAAAACGAAAATCAAATTCTCAGCTTTGGAAAAAGGATATTCACAAAAACAAAGCCTGAGCTGGAGAAGAACGTCAAGATAAGAAAAAATTTATAAAAAAGAAAGAATTGCAACCACCATGTAATGATAGTTGCTACCTCAAATGCTTTCAAAAGATATCTGAAGAAAACAGAAGAACTATACTTTCCGAGTTTTGGGACCTTAAAAACATATGAATGTAAAAAGACAATTCGTTGCAGCAATGGTACATTGTGTACCTGTGTGTCGTGTACGAGGAAGATCCCGCAGAAGAGAATTTACTAGACTTTATTCATTGCATGTAGACAATGTAAGACACCAACTGTGTCAAAAGTTCTTTTTATCTACTCTGTGTATTTCTGAAACTTTTGTTCAACAGCTTTACGTAAAAAAAATTATGGTGAGATATAACCAGCACAGACCAAAGGGGAAAGCACAATGCTGTAAATATGATTCCGGAATTTATGAAACAAGATATTCGAGATCATATTAATAAATATCCAATGGTGGAGTCTCACTATGCTAGAGAGCGCTCCACTAAAAAATATTTAGGAAACAATCTCACTATCAGTCGTATGTACGAGCTTTACAGATCTGAGTGTACAGAAAAGAATATGCCGGAAGAAAATATTGCTAAATCTTGGCTTTATTCGGAAATATTCAACACCGAATTTAACCTGTCTTTCAAACTACCGTACAATGACACTTGTGATGAGTATGATAGACTTATGTTGCCTAAAACTCAAGCTTTAGAAGGAATTCAAATCATTGAGAATGAATACCAACATCTTCTAGAGGCAACTAAGCGTTATCAACATAAAAAAGCTGACAAAGAGCAGGCGCTTAATAGTGAAGGAGGAATAAAATTATTGACTGTAGATTTACAAAAGTGTCTCCCAACACCCGTACTTAAAAACGAATACAGTTTCTATAAATTCAAACAGTGGACCTATAACTATACTATTTCCGATGTTGCAGCAAATGCCATAACTTGTATAATGTGGGATGAACCTAAGAGTGGACGTGGAGCCAATGAAATGGCTTCTGGTATTTTGAAATCGTCCACAGGCTTAACCGAACAGTATCTGAGATTACTGTATGGTCCGACAACTGTCCTTCACAGAACAGAAATATAATAATTGTTATGGCGTACTTTTGGATGATACTCGAGCAACCAAATCTTAAAATTATTAACCATAAATTTCTGCTTCGTGGTTACACTCATATGGAGGTGGACAGTGACCATTCACTTATTGAGAGAGAACGAAAAGGATTCCCGTTTTTAAAAATAATGACGCCATGGGATTGGCAGCAGTTAGCCAGGCTTTGTTGTCGATCAAAGCCTTTTAATGTTGTAAATATGGAAACGGCTGATTTCAAAAACTTCAAGATGCGCCATTTGTGTCACGAAAAAAGACTGTGGACAATTCAGATTTTCGTATGTCCGAAGTAGTCCTTCTACAAATACGTCGAGATGAATTGGGATTGCTATTTTTTAAAACCAATTTTGATTCAGATACTTTTCAATGCATTGATCTTAAAAGAAGCTCCAGGCGTGCAGCTTTTCCAACTAACGTACCTCCATTGCATGACCAGCCTAAGCCTATATCAACTAAAAAGTACAATATCTTCAAAGTCTGTTAGGATGGGTGTCAAGCCAATTTCATTGTTTCTATCAGAACTTAGCACACGATAACCATGCAAGTGACGATATGTAAAAAAATTCATCCTAAATGATGATGTGTAAAACTTGGGTTTATAACTTTATTTCGTTTGTTACTTACTTTTGTGGAAATGTATTTTTATCAAATAAAGATATTTTCACTTACTCTTATTTTTGTATCAACTTCTTACTTAGCTTTCTTTCATTTTGTATTAACTCCAGAAACGGATGTGAACGATGAAATAAAAGAATTTTTTACGGACTAAACTGTATTAACTCCAGTTTTTGTGGAAAAAAATAAAAATAATAGGTCTGAAAAATAGTCTGAATTGTAAGAGGTATAGATCCAATTTAAGCGACCTCTTATACACAATTATGGAGAAAAAAGGATGGTCGCTATTTACATTTAACCATTTTAGTAAACTTAAAATCGCTCTCCTGTATAATTTGTGTAATAGGAATTAATCCAGTTTAGCTCTGAGGTACAGATATCATTTACGACGAGAAGGATGATAATTACATCAGTTCGGAAAAAAGTTAATGTCTCGGCTGGCACGTGTGTTCGTATTGTTGAAGAGAAAATCGACAAGAGTAATATATTCAAATTTTTACGTGAAATTAAAATTTACTTTAGTACATATTAAATTAAGAGAAACCTATCTGACATGATTATTTAAATTTTAACGGAATAACAACGTAAAGATTGTTTCGGGACTTACTGGAGACGGAACTGTTTTTTCCACAGACTGCCAGGAATAAAACAAAGTATGTATATCGCCCTACCGACTGACAGGGAGGATCTTACGGGGCTTCTTTCATAGACTGCCTGAAAGATTAAGGGAGAAAGATACCCTCCGGTCTGCCAGAGAGTGTTCTGCGAATTCCCGCGGACTGCCATGAGAACTCTGACTTTGTTACCATTGGCCCCTCTGAAGATACATACATACGACGTTGTGTCACGATAACGGCCAGGTCCGTGCTGACGCAATGTGTAAACCCCGGCCAATGACAATGCGCGCAGTGTTAGTGCTCCGCCTACCCCATATGTACGCGTGTGTTAGTGACGACCAATGAGGGGAATGCTGACATCAGCATTCCCCTCATAAATATCATTCCCCCCCCCCCGCCTGCAACGCTACCAGGCCCGACGCCTTAAGGCCCAACGCTGCTGGTCGTCGGCAACGCTACCATGCCTGACGCATTAAGGCCCAACACTGCTGGTCGTCTGCAACGCTACCAGGCCCGACGCCTTAAGGCCCAACACTGCTGGTCGTCGGCAACGCTACCAGGCCTGACGCATTAAGGCCCAACACTGCTGGTCGTCTGCAACGCTACCAGGCCTTTCGCATTAAGGCCCAACACTGCTGGTCGTCTACAACACTACCAGGCCCGACGCCTTAAGGCCCAACACTGCTGGTCGTCTGCAACGCTACCAGGCCTGACGCATTAAGGCCCAACACTGCTAGGCGACTGCAACGCTACCAGGCCTTTCGCATTAAGGCCCAACACTGCTGGTCGTCTGCAACGCTACCAGGCCCGACGCACTGGGGCCCGACACTGCTAGCCGACTGCAACGCTACCAGGCCTTTCGCATTAAGGCCCAACACTGCTGGTCGTCTGCAACGCTACCAGGCCCGACGCCATAAGGCCCAGCACTGCTAGCCGACTGCAACACTACCAGGCCTGACGCAGTAAGGCCCAACACTGATAGCCATCGGCAACGGTACCAGGCCCACACCGGACTCAGACCAGTTCTACAGTGGTGTGTCGTGTTGTGCTAAGTGACACTACGTACCGTATCACCAAAGGGATTACGCGAGTGTATCCAACAGTGCCCCCTTCCCTTACCAGTGCTAAGTGACACTACGTACCGTATCACCAAAGGGATTACGCGAGTGTATCCAACAGTCCCCCCCCTTCCCTTACCAGTGCTAAGTGACACTACGTACCGTATCACCAAAGGGATTACGCGAGTGTATCCAACAGCGCCCCGTTCCTTATCAGTGCCAAGTGACACTACGTTCTCCCATTGTAACTGTTTTACATCTTCTGTTAGTTTATATTATTACTGAGCATTATTATTCCGTTATTATAATTATAAATAAAGTTTGTTTTTGTGTGTTGCTTGAATTTTGTGTTTCATTGTTATCACCACCACAAAGAGTCTCCGCCGGTCGCATTAGTAAGAAATCAAAAAAGTGGTTGGTAACAACTTTCCTAAGAAAATCGTGGCTTTATATAGCCCTGGACTCGCATAAATAATAGTTTAAAACTGTATTTATGCCGAAGTATCACGCGCAAAACGCATGCACTATACTCAAACACACGATATTATCACGTGCAAAATGTAGGTAGAAAATGAACAAAAATATCATCTTTCTCATTACTAATTGACATTAGATAAATTAAATATTTACTAGAATATTTGTATAGAAATATCGAAACTATTAATCTAAAATTAAATAAAAAACATAATACATATTAGTTCGATAATTTATACAGTGACGGACAAAAGTCCGTTACAATTTCTGTTGGTAAAATTTTAAATACTCGTTGGGTTTCATCAAATTCGAGAACAGGGTAGGCAGTTTGGAAAAACTGTAGAGCTCTTTACAAGCATCTTGAAAATGCTTCCCATTAAGACAGTCTATGGAGCGTTCAAAATATTCTGGTCTAACAGAAAGGTTAACTGAAAAAGTGTTTGTTCGTAATTTTAACTATATTGTATGATGCTATATCCGAATTTTCGTATTTGTCATTAGAACTTCAGAAGGCCAGTGAAACGATTCCTGAAGCCCATGAATTAATCTCACGTCAAATTCGCTTTCTAGAGTCTATGTCAGAAGATCCAGGAGCAAAAGCTGTAGAAGCAGAAAAAGTTATCTATGAACTAATTTCTGCAACGTTCAATTACATGCCGGAAGAAAGGTGCAAATGATTAATCGGGGACAATTTTTTCGAAGTTTGGCGGAAAACCTGCGTTCCCGTTTATATACATTTTCATCATCCCATGTTTCAGCAACAGCGCCAGATACTGGTGAAATTGATACTTTTATTAGATCTTTAGAAGTATTCGATCCTCAGCAGTGACTTAAAGACAAATATGGTATGGTGGAAGTGAAGTTAGGGTCCTGAGTGGACGTTTTAAATTGGATAAAGTAGACTGTGTAAGAGGTTTTCGTGAATATATAGAGAACAACAGCAAAACGCCTACAGTCTTGCATAATTGGTGCAATTAAAACTCTTGTTGTTTCGACGGCAGAATGTGAGCGAATATTTATTGCCATGAATATTATACACACTGACTTGAGAAACCATCTGAAAATTACAACTGTGTCTTCATTATTATTTATAAAATGTGTGGGTCTTCCATTGCAGCTGTTAGGCTAAAAGAATGTTTTTTCTGTACCTATTTACGAAAATTATATTTGCGATATGTTTTTGTAGTAGGTAGGATGGCTTGAAAACAATAAACTTATTAAATAAAAAATTGCTGCGAAGTTTGAAGCATTAACCCGTGCCACCGAGTAGTTGACATTTTAAATGCAAATTACATGTATTTTTTCGTGCATTTCATATAAAAATTTCTAACTTCGATAAAACTCGTCGGAAAATTCTGAAACTAAGCAAACTTGTACAATTTCAACTGCTCGGTGGCACGGGTTTATGATATCCGTTTGCTTCATACTTTGCATGATTTTTTTAATAACTTGATTGTTTTCAGGGGGGTAGACCAAGGAAATTCCAAAAGTGCTAAAATAAGGGTCACTCTAGTACCTTATACTTATTATTTTTGAATGGAGCAACCGTACCCCCACTAATTATTTCCCACTTCGACCACTGTAATAAAGGCAACTGTTTAGACTAATATAAAAGTACGTGCGTCAATCTGAAACATTAAAATCTCTTTGCAATTTCAGATATTGTACCTGCACACAGTTATGCACAATTCCCGACAGTTAGCTTACCGTATGCAATATCACCGTTCCCATATTTAGGACACAGTGGTGACGTTAAAAATTATTGGAAACTGCAAATGCAAGAAAATTAATTTGTAGTAGTTACGGAAAGGCAAAATATTTTTACGGAATAAACTGAGGGAATTAATTATAAAGGATGATTGGAAGAATAGCAGTCCTAAAAAGTAAGACTAACACATTTGCAAAATTATGTAATAATTGATATTTTGATTAGGATTACGACTGAGAGTTTTATAACCCTAGAAGAAATACGTGAAATATTTCCGCATAAATTGCTGGAGGCCTATTACGTGTCTTATGTAAAAAGCAGTGAGAGAAAAACTTTGGAATTGTTACGTCTATTTACGAAGAAAGTATAGATAGAGGAGAAGGTGTAAATATGGAATATGCATGTAATATGGAATACCTCGGTTTTGACTAAACCAAATGGCGCCCCCTATCGAAAACCGGCTAAACTTATGCATGTTTGCCATCTTTATTGTAAGCGATCTACCGCGCGCCGTTTTAGTATGGTTTCGGTTCTTGAGGTGTGCACATGTAAATTTCGCGTCCTGAAAAGTTTAACACGTAAGTGAATATGCAAGCCTAATTTTTTTATTTGCATGTTTTTATTTAAATATTTGTTACGATGCCACTGTATATAAACTAAAGTTTAAGATGACGTTGCATTTGTTTAGTTTTTTGTTATCATAGCCTAGATCTAACCTGAAATATTGGTGACATGGGTTGTTGGTAATATGTAATACTAGTATTCCATATTTACACCACGTTTTTATTTTTTTTTAGGATGCCACGAAAAACTGAACGTCCGTCTTGCAATAATAAAAGAAAGCAATACAAGGAAGAAGACATGGCTAGAGCCATCCAGGCAGTGAGAGAAAAAACAATAAGGCATCCAAAACCTGTAGGGTTCCTCGTACAACGCTCTTTCGTCTGAGTCAAATTAACACAGTTCCACCAGATAAGGCTGCAGCAACAAAGCTTAGAAGAAAATGTGTTTTGGGACCCGAGCTAGAGAAGGTACTAGTTGATTACATTTTAATAATGGAGTCCAAATTTTACGGGCTCACAATGACAGATCTGAAGCGCATGGCTTATCAGTTGGCCGAAAGGAATAAAATCAAACACCCATTTTCTACATCTAGATTAGCAGGCAGAGCCTGGATTGATTTGTTTTTAAAGCGACATCCAAAATTGTCAATAAGGAAGCCAACGGGGACATCATTTGCAAGAGCTGCAGGTTTTTGTAAAGAAAGAGTTGCCGGCTTTTTTGACCTCCTTGAAAAGCAAATGCCCTATTCCCCGAACAACGTTTATAATGTAGACGAATCAGGGTTAACAATTGTCCAAAGTAAAGTATCGTCAGTAATAGGGCTTAAAGGCAAACGTCAAGTTGCTTCATTAACATCAGCAGAGATAGGGGCTCTGATTACAGTTATTTTTTGTATGAGTGCCGCTGGAAACTTTGTCCCTCCCTTGGTTATTTTTCTAGGAAAAATATGAACATTCAGCTTATGAAGGGAGCTCCTCCTGGGTCCGTAGGAGTTGCACATCCATCCGGTTGGGTACAGTCCCATATTTTCACCCAGTGGTTCCGTCACTTTATCCAGTACACTAAACCAACTGAAGAAACCCCCCTCCTGTTGATCCGTGACGGCCATTACAGCCACACTCGCAATATCGACGTTATCGACCTTGCAAGGGAAAACCATGTTAACATTTTATGTCTGCCTCCTCACTCGACGCACAAGCTCCAGCCGTTGGATAAGTCATTTATGGGGCCATTAAAAGTCTATTATAGTGAAGAAATTCGTATTTGGATCCGTCAAAACCAACGGGCTCTTAGTCCTTTTGATATAATGGAGTTATTTGGTAGAGCTTACGAAAAAGTTCAGACATACACAATAGCGGCTAATGGTTTTCGCACCACTGGTATTTACCCTTTTAACAGGGATGTTTTTTCTGAAGCTGACTTCATTGCTGCGGAACAAGAAGCAGCGATAAGAGGAATTACCATTAACATTCAAGAAGTCAAAACAACAAAAGCTTCTACTACCCCTATCGATAAACCTTCATGCTCTAAAACGTCATGCGAAGACAATGCACCTGGCCGAATTCAAGCTGTTGACCAAGATCAAGATGAAGATGACCAAGACCAAGATGAAGACGTAGATTCAACCCAGAAGCTTGTTTCACCGTTCGAAATATCTCCAGTCCCAAACACAATCCGCAAAAAAACCAACAGAGGACGCAAGACAATTGGATCTACTGTGATTACCTCGTCACTTTACAAAGCCGAACTAAATGAGTCAATAAAAAAAAAACTGAAAAGGAGGCAAAAGCGCGTGGCGTTAAAAGAAACTTGTCTTCAGGAAAATCCTTGAAACAAACAAAAAAAACTCAAAAACAGGAGAAGTCAAAGTACAAAATGAAACGTCAAAAGAATGCAGTTTCTGCTGATGAATCTGAGGATTCAAGCGAAGATGTAAAACTTGACGATTCTGACAACGATTTGGAAGATATGCCGGGACAACTGAAACCGAATGAGGACGATGCTCATTGCATGTTTTGCGATAGTGCGTTTTCTGCTGATAAGAAAGGAGAACTATGGGTCCAATGCTTTATGTGCTTAATGTGGGCTCATAATGAGTGTGGAGGCGCCGAAAAAGACGAATATATTTGTGACTGGTACAAATAATATGTAGATATATAAGGTATTCCATATTTCCCCCACCTTTTCTAAGGTGGGAATTTTGTAGTTTTTTTTTCTAACTTGTTTTTTGAAAAACTGTTTAAGATAATTACACATTTGCTTTTACATTTTGGTGTCTAATTGTCTAAAGTACCTTTTCCTTAAATTTGGCTTAATTCTATTCACTAACAAAAATTTTTTTATATACCAAACAAAATGGTATTCTATATTTGCACCTTCTCCTCTAGTATCACATTTTGAAGAGAAAGAGTAAAGACGATCAATTAGACTATACCAAACCTGATGATGATACGGATGGAAATAGACAGCAACACATGATATGGTTGTGAAACAATATCGAACCGTTTACTACTTGTCAAGATTATTGGAAAATACTTCTGCATTAAGAATGAATAAAAATTGGTGCCTATTGCTAATTATTATCGGTAGTTTCCAATTCTTAAGTAGCCTCTTGAGTATTTATAGTATTTGAAATGTCCAATAAATTCTAGTTTAATTGAAATTTTATGCTATTGTATAATAAGCTATTTGCAAATAATGAATCGTTATTCACTACATTTTATAATTTTGCTTGCTACAGAGAAATAAGATACTTTATTCTTTTGCAAGTAAGAGTGAATATTACATTTAATATAATATATATGTATAATTAATAATAATATATGCTTCAATATATCTCTACTATTTTACACTAATTACTTGAAGCTGCTTCAGTAATGAATCATTATTGAATATTATTATTACTATTATCATTATATTATTTTAATTATTTTAGCTGGAAGACGATTTTAAGTCTCTGTATAATAATAAAGAAAATGAATTACTAACGAAATGGGCATTGATTACATTACATTTTAAATATATGTAAGGGAGAAAAATGATGCATATAGAAAAGAAGTTGGGAATCGTTCAATTTCTCTCGTATAGGAGTGATGGCTTACGACGGTGTTGTAATAGATACGTACTGCGAAAAAGGAAAAGGAAACGGATTACATGTTCTGGACGGACGGGACTACGGACAAGAACTTGCACAATATAGTTTTTCTAGGAGTAAATTAAAAAGAAAATAATATCCCTGTAACTACTCTTACGTGTGAAATGTTAATCTACTTTTTTTGACAGATGTTGTGAAGTTTGAATCCACTTTTAATTTTAATCAAAATAAATGTTTTCAAACTCGCACAGTTGTTCGGAATCGTTCAGTAAACTGACTCTAAAAGTATTGGGTGACTCAGAATTAAATTTGATTTTGTTTCTTGTATCTAGTGGAAATTCTCATTGTCTTATCGTCTTGTGGATTGTTTCCCAATAGAATACTTTAGTGACGAACAGCGTCCTTTTTGTGTAAAAGCATTCTATAAAAATGCTCATGCTTACGTGCAAGTCCACAGAGCGTTTCAAAATCATTACAATTTTCAGTATGCTCATCAAGGTCCACCTGCTAATTTTATTAAGCAATGGATACGCAAATTTCAAGTAAGCGGTTCTACAGTTTGTTCTAAGACCCGTGGTCGATGCGTTGGAAATGAAATCAACAAGTGCTGCTCTACGCCAAAATCCACATCGTTCGATAAGAAAACTGCTTTACATTTAAACTGGTGAGTAGGGTAGATTGGCCGGTTCTGGCTCCTCCTCCCACCACTTTTTACTCCCCCACCACTCAACCCCCCACCACTGCCCCACCACTCCCCACCACTGCCCCACCACTCCCCCACCATTCCCCCACCACTGCCCCACCACTAATTTTAGTTCCGAACGCGGCCACCGTGGATTTGCAGATGGCGCTGTGGTCGGCGCGCAAAATTAATGTACAGGGTGTCCCAAAATTTAAGAAAATAAATACATATACAGTATGATGCTTTGTGACGTATCAACCATACAGGGCGTTTCAAAAGTAAAGGATTTAGAAAAGTAAGATGGCGGCCAAAATGTAATGGCCTTGATAAGGCACTTTTTGGTCAAAACAAGACGTAATTTGCTCAGTGTGCGCTGTTCGAATGCTTGGTTTATCAAACCGGTGCCCAGATGGCGCCGCTAACCAGACCAGGTGTAAAACTTAGCTGACCAGGTGTCAAACTCGCCAGTATAGGTAGCGGAAACCTGCGCAGGCCTGCCTTAGCTGCAGCAGGTGCTCAATTAATTTATGTGTCTATTATAAATACAATTTAACGAAAAAACAAAAATTAATTACTGGTGTTAAGATGTCTAATAATAGAACCAACTATTTCAATGTTTTTTTATTTCATATTAATTACTATTATATGTAATACAAAAATTATTTCTAAATAATTGTTTACTAAGTGAAGGACAGTACTAGAATCTTCTTCAAGATAAACATTTATGATAAGGACTACTATATATAGTAAGTTGAACATTAACTAATCCTATACTCTGTTAGTAAATCTTAGAGTACAAATTATAATTTATAATAGAATGGATGAAGAAATATCCAAATCTTTTCTGCAAGGGGTGCAGTTAGAATTGAAAGACACCACTATTTACATGGATTATTTCACAAAATGGGCTACACAACGCTCAGAGGAAGAACATCCAGAGTGGTGGCTTGAAAGGGGGGAAGATGAACACAGACCACGCTTATATATGGCGATCACACTAGAATATTATAATTTTTATAAACGTAATTTATGTTATATGATTGATATGTATAATTATTTTAAAATAAAAAAACGTAAGAGGTGAAAATTTTGGTTTTAATTTATATATAGGTTTAATGTGGAAAAAAAACAAATTAAACATGTTATTTGATATTTATTTATGATAAAGAATACATAAAAAGATTTATCAATCAATAACAATCACTAATTGCCAATTCCTTAAGCATAAATCCATGGGCATGAGTGGACGACATGGATATGGAACCCATCTTCAATTTCTTCGTTGCGGATAGATATGATGATGAATTGTCTACTTCCGTGCGACTTGCTTATACGCATAATGCGCTCAGCAATTTCGAGACAGCCATAAAATCCTCCTGCGCCATGTACGGTATGCAAGAGAGATTTTTGTTGAAAGTAAGTCTTGAATACCACCCAATTCACATCGGTCTGTTCATCCGATTGGTTCATAATAGTTAGATACTGTTGTCGAATCTCTGTCAAAAAATTTTTGTATGCTTCTGGTGTCGTCGGAATTTTGAAAGAATTGATGTCTTGAATTATCGACAATCCTACTTGGAGAAAATCCACCAGAGTCAGATATCACTCGTTAGATGCTTTTGAATCAGTGGTTGTTGCTGTGTATAAATGATCACTCATCATAGCTAACTACTTCAATCTCAAATATATCGGGTGCTAACTACTGTTCTAAGTTTTGAGCGGCTGCAATTCGATTTATTATAATTTCACTATTATTTACTGCTTTTTCTAATATTGGATTAATTTCCGGATAATACTCTACACAATATTCACAAAAAATAGACAGGATTTTATACTGAATGGAGTCAAGACAAATGCCACATCTCTGAACTACTTCAATCTCAAATATATCGGGTGCTAACTACTGTTCTAAGTTTTGAGCGGCTGCAATTCGATTTATTATAATTTCACTATTATTTACTGCTTCTTCTAATATTGGATGAATTTCCGGATAATACTCTACACAATTTTCACAAAAAATAGACAGGATTTTATGCTGAATGGAGTCATTACAAATGCCACATCTCTGAATTTCTAATAGTGCTTCCGAATAAATACGATGATGTTCCAATAATTGTTTACTGTGAATTCGTGGCACCAATTTCCAACGTTGATTACGACAAATAGCATTGACTTTACATCCTCGTTTGTTTAAACAAGCTGAATGTACAAAAAACACATGAGTTTCAGCTGCATTCTCGTAAACATAAAAGTCGTTATGATTCAAAACACAAAATCTTGTATACGGTAGACGATAAATATTTTTAGTTTTTGCTCGACTTTCTACTTTTAATGTTTCATTTTGATATATACACGCTTTGGCACTGGCTTCTGGTGGCAAGGAGTCAAGACAAATGCCACATCTCTGAACTACTTCAATCTCAAATATATCGGGTGCTAACTACTGTTCTAAGTTTTGAGCGGCTGCAATTCGATTTATTATAATTTCACTATTATTTACTGCTTCTTCTAATATTGGATGAATTTCCGGATAATACTCTACACAATTTTCACAAAAAATAGACAGGATTTTATGCTGAATGGAGTCATTACAAATGCCACATCTCTGAATTTCTAATAGTGCTTCCGAATAAATACGATGATGTTCCAATAATTGTTTACTGTGAATACTGTGACTTTACATCCTCGTTTGTTTAAACAAGCTGAATGTACAAAAAACACATGAGTTTCAGCTGCATTCTCGTAAACATAAAAGTCGTTATGATTCAAAACACAAAATCTTGTATACGGTAGACGATAAATATTTTTAGTTTTTGCTCGACTTTCTACTTTTAATGTTTCATTTTGATATATACACGCTTTGGCACTGGCTTCTGGTGGCAAATGTTCACTGATGTCGGTTGTTATTATATTATTACCCACTAGTGGTGCAAACATGGTATTGATTTGTATACTGATTTTAAAATTTAGTTTTCCCTTTTATATATCTAAATCCATGGTCAATTATCTCGCTTCCTATACAAATACAAAGAGAAAAGCTGCGTCAACAACGAGTAGCGACGACTGATATTTTAAAACTCTTAGGGTTCAAGTCCACAAGGAGACTCAAATCTCATGAAATTTTTGTTTCAAGAGAAATTTATGTTAGATGTGTTTCCACAGAATATGAGATATTTCTATGACAAACCGGAGTTCAGAAATGTTTCTAATTATATAATTTGTCTCTAAATCCACTGTTTCCACAGTTGTCAATGTTTTGTAATAAAAACATAAATTTCTGTTGTGGAATTATTTTATAAAAAGATGTCAACAAAAAGGGTTTGTTAAATCCAGTACAGAAACGAAAAGGTCTCACAGATATTGGGTGAGAAATTGGATTAAAAGGAGGGATAACAAGAGCATAATGGAAACATTATTAAAAGAATTGGAACGAGAAGATTAGGATTGTTATAAGAACTTTGTTCGAATATCTGCTGTTGATTTAATTATTACAAAATTAAAAACGTAAACACTACAAATTTGAGTTTTATTTAAATATAGGTGTAAGGAAAAACATATATTAAGCTTCGCTTTTTATACATTCTAAACAATTGATTTTTGTAGCATTTACTATTCGAACTATATCTAAAACATCTACCATTTATTGAGCAAATAACTACGTGAGAATAAATCTAGACATAAATGAACAGTAATTTACCGCGGTAATTTATCAAAAATATAAATTACGATAATTTTACATCACAGGAACTTCAACTCTTGTTTGAAATATGTATATCAGTATATAATCTAGTAGTTAGATTTAAACGAAAAAACAAAAATTAATTACAGGTGTTAAGATGTCTAATAATAGAACCAACTATTTCAATGGTTTTTTATTTCATGTTAATTACTATTATATGTAATACAAAAATTATTTCTTAATAAATGTTCACTAAGTGAAGGACTAATATCAATTAAGAAATCATTAATATTTTCCCACCAGTAATACCCAAAATAAATAGCATCATTAGGATTAGCAAGTTCCGTAATATTGAACCATCCACAGTACATTTTGCTTTGAAAGTTTGTAACTGGATAGTAACCTCCATGTGATCCAATAATATATCCTATTGTTAAATTGCTGTCATCACCATCAATCCGTATAAAATGATTGATATTTGTTTAAAATAAGTGAATCTCTATGTCTTTCCACTAAAAGGAAATTTCTTTGAGTTGATATATTATATTTTTTTGTAATAAAAACACTAGATGATTGAATATTATTTAATGACAATAGCATTAATAGAGAAGAAATTAGGAAATACATCTTTATTCAATAATATGCTACCGGATCTACGTCGCAATAAGATAACGGCTGATTAAGATATGAAACGGGGAGTCGCAATAGGGGGGGGTTGTTAAACAGGATAACGCAGGGCCGAGCTAACTCTGTCGCAGACGGCGTGACGGTTCAGGAAAAGAGAACACCTATAGTAGAGCGTCGGTCGGCAACGACGCTTGCGACGATTGTCCGGGCACCAGGACACTATGCTATCTACAGATAACCTACCTGCGCCTCCTACGATCTACCACTGGCTGTGTCCCTCCAGCGGGTTACCTATCGAACACCCTGTATATATGAAGCACCCACACTCATGTGCGTACTTGTCACAATAATAAATAAATATGCAGAGGTAAAAGAAATAATAGATAAGGTATTCGTAATATAACAAAATTTAATTGAATTTGACGTGTGGTTCGGTTATTAGTATAATATAAAAACTAAATTGTGACATCTGAAATTAAGCAATGCGTTGAATGAAAGTTACATCGTAGTTAAGTTAGACAGATGGTAAATAATAAAAAAACAAGCGTAGGTGACATTTGCAAAAAAAAAAGTAAGAATATAAATGATAAAAAAAACCTTAAAGATTAGACATAAACTCTGCGCATCAGCGGGAGTTGGTCGGTTGCCGAAACGTTTCTTTCACCTCACAATTAGGTGTACAAAAGTTATCAATTACATGCCATTTGGCAATGTCAATACAAAGGTGAAATAATATTTATAAATTTAATAAGCGCAAGAAAGTTTAATGTATTAAAATAAAGTCTTAGCCTAAAGTGTGTAAAATTCGCTAACTTATAAAACAAATAAAACGTCAGGTTTACTTACATGAACTACGTTAAATGAATTTGAAAGTTAATTAAAGGCAAAATCTTACAAGATTTCAGCGAAATTTAAACGTACTAAATTATAAACAAATTATAAATTCCAAAATTGCAATACTTCAAGTAACCTACAGTCATTGTAACGGAAGAGTAATCACTAGGTATATTACTGATCGTCTAACATCTACCCAAAAGAAAATAATGAGATAAAATTTATGAATTTTCTAGATTAAGTTTAAATTAAATAATTGCCTCAAAATAAGGCTACAATAATTACGGTAGTGACAAATTCAAAATTTCAGATCAATCTGATTATTACAAAAATTAATAAAATTATAACGGTAAATTAGTCAAGATTATTTTGTGACCTCGCAGTTGACTAAGAGGTGCGTAAGGTAATAAGCCACTCAAAATTCTTGGTTCAAAACTAGGCGAAATAAGTCTTGCACTCAACGTTAAGTCGTCGAAAATCGGTCGAAAATATATAAGGTGAAAATTACAACCTTATTTGGCAAGATGGCTGACGGGAAGGACGCTGCAGTTGTTCAAGATGGCGACGTCTCCCTTGTTGGAATAATTCCACTCAACAGGTGGGCTGGATGTTGGATGAAACCCCTGTTGTGGGCGATAACCCCAAAAATAAGACTTCGGAGGGCTTAAATGGTCGTCAGAGGCATCCTAACAGCCTTTGAGGGCTTTAGTGCCCGACAAAAGAATCCTATTAAAATTAAAAAAACCCAAAGATAAAATCCCGAAAATTTAACACAGAGCTCTGAAAACTTACCCCAATTATGAAGAAATAATATGGAGATCCCACGGTAAGGACTCAGAAGTCACACATAGCACGAAAACGATTCAAAATCCACCTCGTGGCATTCGTAAATTAGATAACGGTATTGCGATAAAAATTAATTCACGATAAATCACCTAATAAAGGTATCGATAACTCACACTTATTTCATTAAAGCCGCCTAAGCGTTAGTCTAACTTTTAGACAAAGTGATAAAATTCACCAAAAGACAATAAGCATATCGTGCCCATGCACTTGTAACAAGTTCGACTTCTAAAGTGACCTAACCGTGACCTATACGGTAGATACGTTACAATCCAAGATCGCGCACGCTCAAAGCGCCGTACTGGAAAAAGGACTCAAACTAAAGGCGGGAATCTCCCAATAAACATCACAAGCTCGCAACTAAATTGAAAATAATGGGAAACGACATCGAGACTTAAACACAATTAATCGCGACCCCACACATAATTTTGACGGAAGAACATGAGCGAAATACTCAACAATTGTAAAATAGGAGATTTAAAGTCGACCGCACGAGAGGGAACTTTAAGCCGGACGTTGGCAATACTGCGTGTGCAGACAACCTAAGCAGTATGGACGATAGATTTGACAGACATCAACAAACATTCTTCCACCTGTAATTTCTATTTTTATTAGGCGAAAGGACAGAATTTCTGCAGGTAAATAACGAAATACTAAAGCTTAAATATATCAAAACGCTGCAAAAGACGGTGGAAAAACCGATCAAAACTTATGTTACAGCGAAATTACGAACCTAACCCCCACAATGGTCCTGAGGAGGAATGAATTAACAGAAGTCCCTAATACCAGAATATCGAAGATAGAGCAGCAAGGGGGATCGGCAACAGTTAATAGTATGCCCTACAATCCAGCATTTCTTTAATTAATTCTCCTTACCTTTTTTTTTTAGAGAGACGACTGCGAAGGAAAAGGAAAATAACAATAATACTCGGGACCTGCTCGAGATTCTGTGTTTGGCAAAACGCAAAATATATGACACAGTTAGCACAATATCTTGATTATCGTTTCAAAACGTTTACAAGCTACAATAAATGCATTAGGTAGGGATCGGTCGTAATATATATAAGAAGATATTTTATATACTTAAGCAAGGCGTAGAAATAATTGCAAATGCGTAAAATATGAAACTACAGGTAGGTTAGATTAAGCTAGAGCTAAGATAATTAAAGTTAGTTATTCAGATAAAGAGGCTTTCACAAAAATAGAGTGTAAATGCCCGATCTTACACAAATTGTATCTGTCATGTTCGCGGTATGTGATTTAGAGCGGTGAGGGCTCAATAGTAGGTTTAGTACCCACGGAGGCATACTGCAGGCAGTCTTAGCGACCGGTGAAATAGATAATATACAGGGTTCGCTCAAAAGGTCATGAACTTTATACAAAATTCCACGTATTTAGACAATAGGTACACAATCTTTTGCGAACTATAGACAAAGTAAATTTACAACGTAACAAATAGTCAAGAAAGAACTAATCTATTTACAATTAATTGTTGATATATATTATTTTCTAACATACCAAATTTATTATTCACACAATTTTTCCCCCTATTTTTTCAGTAGTGAAGTCGTTGAATTTATTTCTTTTCACAAATTCGACATTTTCGCTCCTGACATAATTTAAAATTTAGCACCATATCTACCTGACCATTTATTAACTAATTTAATATCTATATATCTAGAAAATATAATGTGGAAAGAATTTAATTATAGAGGAAATTATAAATGGTTGAAATTTATTTTATAAATTAAGTTGTATACTTTTGAACAAATGTGTATTCAAATTATGGGTAGCTATTTCCTGGTTGCTGCAATCGCAATTGAATACAAACAAGTTATTTTAAGATATAAGATTAGGAACTTGCAAATATAAGTAAACATGCATCAATAGTTCCGTATATGACACAATTGTTATCAATTGCATGTTATAATTTTACATTGTATTACAGTAAACATCGATTATAACTATTAAAGTTAAGTAATTAGTGGAAAAAAGAGAAGAAATCCTTGTTTATCTAATTATGAATTTATTTCTTTTTACAAATTCGACATTTTCAGGTAGTTATTACTATATACTCGTTCCTGACATAATTTAAAATTTAGCACCAATTAAGTTGTATACTTTTGAACAAATGTGTATTCAAATTATGGGTAGCTATTTCCTGGTTGCTGTAATCGCAATTGAATACAAACATGTTATTTTAAGATACAAGATTAGGAACTTGCAAATATAAGTAAACATGCATCAATAGTTCCGTATATGACACAATTGTTATCAATTGCATGTTATAATTTTACATTGTATTACAGTAAAACAACGATTATAATTATTAAAGTTAAGTAATTAGTGGAAAAAGAGAAGAAATCCGTGTTCATCTAATTATAATTTAATATTAAACAAGGTTTTTTGATAAACATTTTTTATATATACTATTATACAGTTTAATTTGCATTAGTAACAGTAATTCTAAAACGATTGTGATATTATATTGTTGGCAACAATAGTGTTTTGTTATTAACACTAAAATTTGATTTTTTATTTAAATATTGGTATAAGAATTGTTCAAATAAAGAGTTTGAGGTGGATCAAGTATCTGTTTTCTTCTAGGATTGTTGGTTGAAAAACAAGGTTAGTATAAATAATTATTAGTAACAACTAAACTGTGTTTATGTTTAATAACACACGATCAATATTCATAGGTAAACCAGGGAATTTTTCGTTAATTATCCCATGCATCTTTAATTTTAATTTACATTCATCGACTTCAATGTAATAATTATTATAAAATACATATGCTTTTCCACTGTACGTACTGAAAGCACCATTAAGTTTGCTAATGTGTCAAATACCAGTTCTATTCATGTTATGTTTTTCCACCAACTTGAAAGTGGGAAATTCAACCTTATATATGTGACGCTGGTCTTCTAAAAGAACTTGTTTTCAGGTGTCAAAAACTAAATCCAATGATTCAACTCTTGTTTGAAATATGTATATCGGTATATAATCTAATATATTTAGATTTAAACAAAAAAATTGAATTTCTTTTATGTTTGCTTTGCAGGTGTCTAATTAAATATGTGTCTATTATAAATACAATTTACTTTATCGATGTGCAGCTTCTGAAGTGCTTTCAACGGCTTTTGAATAGCTTCTGAAGAGCTTTGAACGGCTTTTGAACAGCTTTTGAACGGCTTTTGAGCAGCTTCTGAAGTGCTTTGAACGGCTTTTGAACAGCTTTGAACGGCTTTTGAACAGCTTCTGAAGTGCTTTGAACGGCTTTTGAAGTGCTACAAACAGCTTTTGAACAGCTTCTGAAGTGCTTTGAACAGCTTTTGAAGTGCTACAAACAGCTTTTGAACAGCTTCTGAAGTGCTTTGAACGGCTGTTGAAGTGCTACAAACAGCTTTTGAACAGCTTCTGAAGTGTTTTAAACGGCTTTTGAAGTGCTACAAACAGCTTCTGAAGTGCTTTGAACGGCTCTTGAAGTGCTACAAACAGCTTTGAACTGCCTCCCAAGTGCTTCGAAACAGGTGATATACAGAATACAATGGGCTGTAAGCGGTTAATACTGGTTTTGAAGAGCTCTGTATAATTTTCAATAGCGATAATTGATGCTGTCTATACTACTTACACTTGATAACTATGAGAAAATATGAAGTAGAATCGATGAAATAAATTCGCAGAATAAATGGCATATATCACAACAACCAATAAATTACGGTAATTTTTACATCACTGAGTAGAACTATTGAATTTAGAAATACAATTTAGTTTTGATATATGAAAACAAGTTCTTTAGGAGAGAATTTAATTATATAGAAAATTATAAATGAGTTGAGATTTTTACTTGAAGTTGGGCAGAATAAACGGCATATATCACAACCAATATTTGTTTAAATCTACTAGATTATATAGCGATATATATTTCAAACAAGAGTAGAACCATTGTATTTACAAATACTATTTCGTTTTTGACACCCGATGGTAAATTTTGCTAGAATAAATCTTGATAAAAAATGAGGTGTGGCCACCACAAGACTTTCTTATACGTATGAGCGTTTCAAATTATAGAATTTTAAGAATTTTTTATACAAAAATTATTCAAAATCCTATTCTAAGTACTTCTATTCGCTTAATAAATCTCTATATAATGCATACTTTGCAAGATATTATCAAAAAAGTGCTACTCGCTAAGAGTAAAAGTGCTACTTCCGGTCCGAATTTTGAAATTTCAAATATATATAAAAAATATTACAAATCCAGTTCTAAATACTTTTGTACTCTTGATAAATATATAGAATGCATAACTTACGACATATTTGCAAAAAATCGCTATTCGATAAGAGTAAAAGTGGTACTTCCGGTCTGAATTTTGAAATCTTTTTTAAACAAAAGATATTGAAAATTATGTTTTAAATACTTTTATACCCGTAACGTACTTGTCTAAAAGGCTTGGCTTGCGAAATATTCGCGAAAAACTGATTTTCGATAAGAGTAAAAGACCTACTTCCGGTAGGAATTTCGAAAAACTTTTTAAATAAAATTATTCTCAATTTCAATTTAAGTATATATGAATTCTTTATAAATTTGTTTAAACTTAGTAGTTGACGAAATATTGTCAAAATTCGATTTTTTCGCTGAAGTAGACTGCTACTTCCGGTCTACCGATTTTACTGAAAAACTAATCAGATCTTAAGAGGGAGATTGTACACGTAAATAATTCTTTCACAACCACGTGCTACATTTTTGGTGACAGTAGACCCTCATCTAGAGATTTAATTAAAATTGTGGAAGGAATATTAGCCATTTTAGTTAAAAATGAGATGTTGTTATTGCAGTTGTTGGAAAGAACAGTTGCAATTGATGGTTAGCTATACTTTTCCCATATATACATGTGAAATTATAAAAAATCGGTTTAGCTCGAGAAAGTCAAGGTCAAGGTTAAAGACCTAGATAAATGTGGAGCTCAAAGTCAAAAGTTCAAGGGTATCGGTTAATAGAGGAGAATTACTAGAGCCAGTGAGAATTGAAGTGTGAAATAGTATATAAGGATGCCGAAAAGGTCAATGATATAATAAATGTGTTTAGAAGTTGTACGAAGCAGCAGGTTTATCCCAAATATGAACGAAAATGAAGAACTGTCTAGTAAAGTGCTGCTGGAAGTGCAACAGGAATTTAATAATTTCAATTATGTTGGCGATATATTGTCGAAAAGTCGAGACAATGCGATAGATGATAAAAGAGATGAGACAGTATGCAGAAGAGAATTTGAATGGGCTCTAATAAAAGATAACATCGCACAGCAGTTTTATGAATCCTATAAATATAACTTAATGTATTTATGTGATGTATATGAATATTATAAGTATGATGGAAGAAGGAGAAGTAGAACGCTCATGAACTATTTGAGTTGGTTCGCTGAATAAGAGGTGAATTCCTTTATTTGAACAATTCTTATACCAATATTTAAATAAAAAATCAAATTTTAGTGTTAATAAGAAAACACTATTGTTGCTATTTAAATAGAAACAATATAATATCACAGTCGTTTTAGAATTACTGTTACTAATGCAAATTAAACTGTATAATAGTATATAATAAATGTTTATCAAAAAACCTTGTTTAATATTAAATTATAATTAGATGAACACGGATTTCTTCTCCTTTTCCACTAATTACTTAACTTTAATAGTTCTAATCGTTGTTTACTGTAATACAATGTAAAATTATAACATGCAATTGATAACAATTGTGTCATATACGGAACTATTGATGCATGTTGGCCATTACATTTTGGATGCCATCCTACTTTTCTAAATCCTTTACTTTTGAAACGCCCTGTATGGTTGATACGTCACAAAGCAAACCAGTTGAAGTGAATAAAAACAATGAAAAAATATTATTAAAAAGAGTTTACAGTAATACCAAAATTATCCACTAAAAATAACAAGTTTAAAAATTGGTACCATAATTCTAGAAGAAAACAAAATATATGGTTCAAACACATCGAAAACAATTCTTGTAAAATTGAAAAAGGTTAAGCATTTTGCTTTTTATACCATATGTATATAAAAAATAAACAAAGTTTAGTTGTTACTAATAATTATTATACTAACCTTGTTCTTTCAACCAACAATCCTAGAAGAAAAACAAATATATGGTCCACTTCAAACTCTTCGTTTTATGTGAATTCCTTTATTTGAACAATTCTTATACCAATATTTAAATAAAAATCAAATTTTAGTGCTAATAACAAAACACTATTGTTGCCCATATGTATATAAAAAATAAACACAGTTTTGTTGTTACTAATAATTATTTATACTAACCTTGTTTTTTCAACCAACAATCCTAGAAGAAAAACAGATATATGGTCCACCTCAAACTTTTCGTTTTATATGAATTCCTTTATTTGAACAATTCTTATACCAATATTTAAATAAAAAATCAAATTTTAGTGTTAATAAGAAAACACTATTGTTGCTATTTAAATAGGAACAATATAATATCACAGTCGTTTTAGAATTACTGTTACTAATGCAAATTAAACTGTATAATAGTATATATAATAAATGTTTATCAAAAAACCTTGTTTAATATTAAATTATAATTAGATGAACACGGATTTCTTCTCCTTTTCCACTAATTACCGAATTTGTAAAAAGAAATAAATTCAACGACTTCACTACCACTGAAAAAATTGTGTGAATAATAAATTTTGTATGTTACAAAATAATATATATCAACAATTAATTGTAAATAGATTAGTTGTTTCTAGACTATTATTGAATAAAGATGTATTTCCTAATTTCTACTCTATTAATGCTATTGTCATTAAATAATATTCAATCATCTAGTGTTTTTATTACAAAAAAATATAATATATCAACTGAAAGAAATTTCCTTTTAGTCGAAAGACATAGAGATTCACTTATTTTAAACGAATATCAATCATTTTATACGGATGATTACATACCATTGGGTTTGTTATTTATTAATTTAAAAGGTAATAATTAAATATTCCAACTCTTTCGTTTTATTTTAGGAACACATATTATTGATGGTGATGACAGCAATTTAACAATAGGATATATTATTGGATCACATGGAGGTTACTATCCAGTTACAAACTTTCAAAGCAAAATGTACTGTGGATGGTTCAATATTACGGAACTTGCTAATCCTAATGATGCTATTTATTTTGGGTATTACTGGTGGGAAAATATTAATGATTTTTTAGTTGATATTAGTCCTTCACTTAGTGAACATTTATTAAGAAATAATTTTTGTATTACATATAATAGTAATTAATATGAAATAAAAAACCATTGAAATAGTTGGTTCTTTTATTAGACATCTTAACACCTGTAATTAATTTTTGTTTTTTCGTTTAAATCTAACTACTAGATTATATACTGATATACATATTTCAAGCAAGAGTGGAAGTTCCAGTGATGTAAAATTATCGTAATTTATATTTTTGGTAAATTACCGCGGTAAATTACTGTTCTTTTATGCCTAGATTTATTCTCGCGTAAGTGCTCTATAGTTATTTGAACTAAAATAATTTTAGTATAGCATTGTGTGTAGTGTTGTGCAGCTGCTTACTGCGGTAAGTAGACACTTATTTTGGCCTTTGAAACTTTGTAAAATTTCACCCAACGCGTGCCTCTCTTGCCATGACCTAAGAAGGTCATGTGTGTAAAAACAAGATAAACTGCATTCCAACCTTGATAAGATAATAGTCTCCGCTGTTATTTTTGGCCGAAACAAGATGTAATTCGGTGAGTGGGCACTTTTCCAGTGCTTTGTGAGTTACATTTACCAATCACATGCAGTTGTCATGACTGCGATTGTCAATTGCAATCACAGCAACAGGGAAATAATTTTTTATTCCCAATATATGTTATCACACGAGATCTATTTTCCTTTAAATAAGCAGTCATACGTTGCAGACATGCTGTATATCCGTACCGTTCAACCAATGTGGATGTAAATTATTCTTCTGTTTTTGGAAAAGTTAATACAGTATTTCTTAAGTATATAATATAGATTTAGAGTGTTACGGAGAGTTATCTAAGAACAGTCCATTTTCATAAAAATTCATCATGTCACGACTTAGAAAAGATAGTGGTTGTGCATCTTCAACTCGATCTGTACCTACCCGCATCAGGCTTGATAGTGGTTGCGCATCGTTATCAACAGCATCAACACTTTCTCTACCGATTGTTATTGATGAAAGTCGAAACGATATGGTTCAATATCAACAAAATGAAGAGGTGATTAATTTCATTCAAGATGAGAAGAAGGCTGAATATATTCGAGAATGGTTGAGTGAACAACGGCGTTTCTTTCCAACATTCCGAACATTTAAATTTACAGAGGAGAGTTAGTATAAATAATAATCAAATTTGAGCAACAACAACAACATTGATTTACGGTGTTATGAAAAACTGTGGAAAAGCCCACATTATCAACATCTAAAATTGGGGAAGTTTGGTGCACTTCACTAAGTGAAAAAGTTTCTAGACTTATACATTACCCCTATGTTTTAGACATAGTTCGAATAGTAAATGTTACAAAATTAATTGTTTAGTCAAATTCATTAAACGCTTTTCTAATGTTAGAAGTGCTACATACTTCTTTTACTACTCTTCATTATGATTATGAAGTAATGAAACTAGGCGATATTGCTAATTGGTATAACAATACTGTTGATTAATTACTCTGTATACTCCATAATTGTGATACTAGATAATAAGTTTAATTTTATTTGTTTGTATATAAAAACAAAATTAAATGTTTAGATTGTATAAAAAGCGAAACTTAATTTAAAAAATAAAAAATTATTCTTAATATTTGTTTTTTCCGTACACCTAAATTTAAATAAAATTCAAATTTTTAGTGTTTACGTTTTTAATAATTAAATACATCGATCATGTAAAGTAAATTGTATTTATAATAGACACATAAATTAATTGAGCACCTGCTGCAGCTAAGGCAGGCCTGCGCAGGTTTCCGCTACCTATACTGGCGAGTTTGACACCTGGTCTGGTTAGCGGCGCCATCTGGGCACCGGTTTGATAAACCAAGCATTCAAACAGCGCACACTGAGCAAATTACGTCTTGTTTTGACCAAAAAGTGCCTTATCAAGGCCATTACATTTTGGCCGCCATCTTACTTTTCTAAATCCTTTACTTTTGAAACGCCCTGTATGGTTGATACGTCACAAAGCATCATACTGTATATGTATTTATTTTTTTAAATTTTGAGACACCCTGTACATTAATTTTGCGCGCCGACCACAGCGCCATCTGCAAATGCACGGTGGCCGCGTTCGGAACTAAAATTAGTGGTGGGGAGTGGTGGGGCAGTGGTGGGGGGAGTGGTGGGGCAGTGGTGGGGAGTGGTGGGGGAGTGGTGGGGGAGTAAAAAGTGGTGGGAGGAGGAGCCAGAACTCTCCTATATACCCTACTCTGGTGTAGTGTTCAAAGAACTTTGAAAAAGGATTTACATTACCATCGTGTTATAAGATCCAGTTGGTTCACCGTAGTCGTCTTAATTTTGCTGCTTTGATGCAGGAGTCCAATAATTTTGGTAATATTCTTTTTAGTGACGAAGGACATTTTCATTTAGACGGGTACGTGAACAAAAATAATTGTCGGAATTGGTCTGCGGTAAACCCAAGAGAAAATCATACAGTCGCTTTGCACCCTCCAAAAGTAACTCTATGGGCAGCAATGCCTTCAAGAGGGATTATTGTTCCCTATTTTTTTGAGAATAGTCAAGGACAATCAATCACAGTAAATGCGCAACAACATTACAAGCATTTGAAGGGTTTGACAATCGCACATGGTTCTAGCAGGATGGCGCCACAAGCCATACTGCGAATGAAGTTTTAGAGGCAGTAAGAGGTTTTTTTTTAATGAATTTCGCATAGAGGTAACATTGCCTCTCCTACAAGAATCTGTAATTTGACATCATCAGATTTCTTCTTGTAGGGCTACCTTAAAAGTAAGGTAAGGTGAAGTGGGGTAAGAACGTAATCGGGGCAAGTTCGTAATCGGTCTATATTTATTTATACATAAATGAGAATATAATAGCTAATAGTTAGAAACCTGTATTAAATTAATATGAGGCGACCCATAGAGATGTCTCTCATTCATGCGGGGGAATAAGCGTATTATATATTCATTATAGAGTACAACTTCTTGTGCAGTGTGCAACAAACCTAGAGTCGTCCAACAAAGTGTCGTGATTTTTAAGGAAATTTTGTGGCTTTTAAATTTGTTTTTGGTAAGTATGGAGAATATTGTTTAGAGTTTATATTAAATAAATAAATTACATCAGTTTTACAAAATTTACTGAGAAAACAGCTACTTCGGTCTTGCCCCGAAAATATTAGTGCACGGGGTAAGACCGGAGCATGCAGCGGGGCAAGATCGCAGTAATCTGCACTGTTCATATACACTGCTCAGCAGTTGAAGTGGATATTGTAATAATTTCTAAAATTTTAATATTTAAATGATGCTACAGATATACAGTTTGCATAGTTATTATATAATTATATTATGACACAATGATATCAAGTTTACAATAAAATTTCTCAAATTTACCAAAAGAGAACTAAAGTAATAAACTAGCAATAGTAAAATAACTGTTCTGTCGACTATTGAAAACTAATTTCAGTGTCTTGTTGGATCACCTCTGCCTCGTCTTAGTGCCCTTACACTAGTAGCCATACTTCATATTAAATTATCGATAAAAGGCTGAGTATGTTACGCCAAATACGACGCTAAGGAGTGGCTCGTTGTTCTAATGACTGGGGCGCCTGTGCAAGTTAGGTTGATTTGTCTTGACATCTCTGCCCAGACGTGTTCGATGCAGTTCATGTCTGGTGAACAGACTGACCAATCCTTGCTCTCAATATCATGATGTTCTATCCGTTCATTTACAATCCTAGCACGGTGAGGGCGAGCATTGTCATCAATTAGAACGAATCCTTCGCCAATTGCACCAGCAAATGGGACAAATATTGACTCTACATCCATGTCGCGAAAACTTACGGATGTCATTGATGCATTCATTAAAACCAATAAGCTAGTGCGCTCACACAAACATATTCCACCCCAGGCACAAACATCCCTTCGACCGAAAGAAGTCGCTGGGACCATCAAATTTTCATTTCATCGCTGTTCTCTTTCTCTCCAGACTAACCTTCGCCCATCAGTAGTATGCAGTCAAAATCTCGACTTATCGGTGAAAGACATCGACCCCAGCTTACCAGATTCCAGGCACTGTGATCAATCACCCAATGATTTCTGCGTGCACGCTGCTTCCTTGTCAACCGGGGATGTGTAGCACGTATTCTTTGCCCTTAAACTACGTACATGCAACCCTCTTCTAACCGTTTGTCCAAAAATAACACGTTCTGTGGCTTGTCAGAAAAAACTGTTGATCTTTGAAGCCGTGTATGTTGGCTTTCTTCTTGCAATGAGTATCATTAAACGGTCTTCGGCTGGATTTGTAGGCCGTTTTCGACCTCCACAATGCGTGTATGCTGCGGATCCAGTAGATATGTACCTATTCCATGAACGACTTATGACACTTAGTGGAAACATTTAATCGTTCGGCGACTTCCTGCTGTGATAAGCCTTCAATTACCTAACATACTAATTGATCGAGTTGTGCGGTTTTTAACCGTCTTAAAGGCATTGTAGTAATGCTCTCACTTGATGTTTTCCTAACAACTACTGCAATGAAACTACACGAGCACGTTTATTTGTTTGAGACAATCGCTTATCGATACCCCATTTATCAAAATCCTACTCATACAGACACAAACACGTTGACAAGCATGGGGGTAAACAAACAATTGCCACTAAGCATTATAGCAGTTCATATGTTCAAGAACATATTGCTGTGACTCTTACAAATTTATATATAAATGAAATAAATTTAATTTATTTAATCAATGTGTAATTGAGAGTCAAGCACGCATCCCAGTGCTAGGCCTTATGCTAGACTAAGATACAATGAATTTTCTGCTGAAAAGTAGGTTAAGCAAAACTTTTACATACAACTAGCTCAGTTTAAAATAAATAATTCTCTCAGGGGCAGAAAATATGAGTAGATTCTCCAATCGATTCTCCTGCTCTTTAATTATCTCCAGGTCAGGTAAAGAAAATAAAATGCAAAATAAATCTTAACATCTAATTTATTAAAAATAAATTTAAACGAATTCAAAAATTTTAATATACAAATATTTACATACAAAGAATCAATATCTCAAATATCATTCAAATCTATACATCATAATTAATAAAAAAAATATTATAAGAAATAAAATAGATGAAGTCATAACGTCGTGAAAAGCTTATGTCTTAAAATGTGAACGTGATTATTATGAATTATATTTGTCATAGATACATGTAAACAATCAACATCTTTAAATAAAATAAAATAAATTACACATGATGAATTGTACTGGAATATAAATAACCAAAAAATTTACGCGATTTACTGTTTGCGAACAAAATATAAACATTAAGGATATGGCTTTGCCCTAATTAGTCCTGTCCGGCGCCTTTTCTCGCTCCCAACACAGTACCATCAGATAGCAAATTCACACAGATGAGTACCCCAAAGTTCCACCCTACGGGTATGTCTTTTCAACTCGTCGGACACAACCCGAACATACATCACAATGTGCTCACTCCTTAAGGAATATATATATATAAATAAATTTTATATAAATAAAATGAAATAAAATAATGTCTTTGCGTATTCAATAGATTAACTCAGCCCTGATTAGTTCTGCCTGGTGCCTTTTCTCGCTCCCAAACGCAGTACCACCAAGACCAATTCGTGTCTTTCAAATTCACCAGGACTCCATGCTATGAATTAAATAACGACTTAATTCATTTCACACATTCCTGATGTATTATTCAACACGTTAACATTGAACACCCAAATACAACAAAAATATACTTGATATACATATAAGAAGAAATAATATATACATTAAAAATAAACTTTACCTTCTCGTGAAATTCCAATACAAAACACCACTACAAATAAAGAATTTGGTACACCACTATACACACATTTATAACAAATATTATCTAATCACCTTAACTCTTCGTACATGATTTCAAACTCATCCATGATAAATTTCAAAAAACTTGTTCGCTTATATATATCCTATATACACATAAAACAAAATTATTAATTTCAAATCCCTTTTGTATGATAAATAAAATTGAAAAGAAAAAGTAAATTATACAAAAATAAAATGATTATGCTATCCAAAGCAGTCATTACAATCACTAGAATGTTTTGTCATAATGTATGGCATAGTACCCCTAACCCCTACATGCAAAACAAAACACTCTAGAAAAAGAAAATAAAAATGAAATTAAATAAATTCAAAATCCGAATTCATAAATAAAATTATCTCATACATAAATAATTATTCAAGAATAACTACAAATCTCAATGTAATACACGTTGCATGTTATCAGAGAAAATATTACAAGTGTTGAATCTTGTTAAAAATTTTATAAGTGTCGAAAATCTCAAAAATTATTCTAAGTCCGGATTTAAAAGTAATCCTTTTTAAAAGAGGAGGGAGTGGTTTATCACCTACTTTTAGACTATTTAAAGATAGCGGTTTGCACCAGCTGTCCCAGAAATTTTATCCGTCAGCTCTTTTATACCTAATTTTCTTTATAAAAACGTACGGCAATTCTCGGGATGTACGAATCCACCTCCAAAACTGCACATCGACGGTGCTGCTCTTATCGGTCACTTGGGAAAACAGCGCACTAACAATCCTTGAAAAAGGTAAACAAACATGTGAATATAAATTTGTCTACACGTTTATGACTCATCCATGCATCTGGCGAACAATATTGCTTGCGCCGGCCTACACGGTCGATCTTTGCCGGTGCCAGTATTCTTCGGGCGAGAAACACTTTCTCATTATTGAAAACGTAACATTCAATGCGTAACTTAATATTATGACTTTATAAAAATTTTACTAAGATCCTTTTATTATTTTACTTAAATAAAAATAAAATTTTGGCAAATTATTGATATAGTGAATATTTACATACACATCTTGATAAAAATAAATAAAGTAAAAATTAATTTAAATAAAATCTTGAAGTGATCTTGATTATATCTATTTATAATTTACAACCCAACTCAAGATCACTGCAATATGTAGTAAAATTATTTTCACATGCACATTTTCGAAATTATGATATCCACTTCAATTGTTGAGCAGTGTATTTTGGTTATTTCTTTTGATATTTTCTTCCAACACTTATATTTATGAAAATTTGTAGATCCGAAATGGTTCGAGATTACGTTAGAAAAACAAATCGAAGATCGTATACCATAGACACATTTGAAGTAGCCGTAGCAGAAATTAGGGCTGGACGTATAAATGCCTTTAACGCTAGCAAAAAAATATAAAATACCGATCAGCACCATAATGGATCGTTTAAAAGGTAAACATGGCATCATAAATAAATCACTTGGCAGATCAACTACTATTTCAAAAGTACACGAACAGCTTGCTGATAGTCTCGACAATGGAAAAATATGGGCTCGGGTTGTCCAGAAAAGAGGTGTTTGAATTGGCTAGGCGGTTTATTAAAGAAAACAAACTCAAAACCCCAATCAAAGACGATCTCCCTGGAGAAGATTGGTTTCTAGGGTTTAAAGAGACATAATTTAAGCTTTTGCATTGGTATTATCTTCTCTTAATAAAGCAACATTCTTCTTAGCAGTTTCTAATAAATGATTTTTAAATGTTATTATGTCTTTGGTTAGCGGTAACATAACGGGTTTATTCCATTTTTTTAACTAGATCGTTTAGCGCTAGTGAAGAGATTAGTTAGTCCGTGGGGTTTGTACTAAAAATTTAAATCTTTTTAGTTCCTTCAGTCTATCTTCGTAATTATCACATTTAAATTCCGGAGTTTCAAATGAGTAGTAATATCACAAATTTGTTGTTGAGTAGTACCACATATATGTAAAGTCAAACTCCATGCTTTAAAGTTTTTTTTACTTTCTTTGTATCCACTGACTGTTTTAGTACTTAAAACGACATCGTCAAATAGACTAGGATATAGTACTTGGGAAAACACCAATTTTACAAAATTTGCACAAAGTTCTTTTCTTTTGTTTTTATTGAAAGCTTCTTCTACAAATTAATAATTTGAATGTTGAGACGAAACTTTTGTTTGGCAATGAGATTCTGGAAGTACTAAATGATTTATTGTGGAAATATTTTCTTTGGCATTCTCTTTACCATCAGATGTGCTACTTTCTTCTATATCAAGGTATCGTTTTTTTAACAGCAATTGATGTAATAATAGGGAAAATCAAGGACACACTAGAAGATTCTATGTACGAATTATGCTGTTCCGACTGCTTTTTACATGGACTACGACAAAATTCTGACAATAATTCACTTGTAAGTGTTGTATGAGATTTAAGGGATCCTAGTCTGCCTCCTGTGCTTTTTCTGTGTTATCGGCTGGACCAAAATCTTTTTTAAGTAACCAGTTTAGCGTTTTTTCTTCTGGTCTTTTACACAAATATTTTATGTTTTGAGTTTGTAGCATACCTATTTATAATTAACTTGAGTTTTCATTTATTTACATTTTTCTATGGAAACTAAATTAAACTGGGAAGAAGATAATATTATTCGATTTTTTTACATAACATTGTGTTATCCGTTTTACTTAAAATACGTTAGATATACAGGATGTTTGGCGCATGGTTTGCCAAATTAATTTGGCTGATAGAAAGGGCCATTTTTCTGTCTTTTAAAGCCCAATAATTCAATTATTATTATTCCGAAGGTACTTTTTTCGACTTTTTAAATTTTAATTTGCCAAATCCCAAGATTCAGCATCTAAAATTTAAAAAAAAGTTATCGGTACAGCCTCTAAATTTGAGTTTATCTGCTAGATATAACAATTCTTAACGTTTAATCTCTAATATCGAATATTATCCTGATGTGTCTCGTTACACAAATTTAGTAAATTAGTAAAATTATAATCAAAATTTTTATGGCATAGTGTATACCGTTGGAAAAGGAATATCCTAGAGAGGTTTTTAAAAGAATTAGAAGCTTACTATTGCTTTTAGATATTTTTTTTATTGCCATGTAAATTTGAGTTCAAAGTTAATTTTCACCTCTTCTTCTCTTTAAATTTGTGACTAAATGAAATAAAAACCGCATGTTATTTGCAAGTAATTTTGAATTTGGTTGAACCACACAACAGTACACATTAAAATTAAACCTAAATTTGGAAGTTGTACTTATAACTTTTATAAAATTTAAGTTTAAATGCTGAATTTTGGGATTTTGCAAAATAAAAATTATAAAGTCGAAAAAAAAGCTGTGACTAATATTTAGTTATTGGGCATTAAAAGGCAGCAAATGACCCTTTCTATCGATCAATTTAATATGGCAAACGATGCACTAACCGCCTGAACATATAGATTTATACAATAAATAGGTAACGCTGTTTTGACAAAATAACATAATTTTGTTACTATCACATTGTCTACAAATGCAAACTTTATTCTATTCCATATGTAAACACCTGAGTGTAGGAATCTCCTATAACGGATATTATTAAGACAATGTTTTAAAATTGGGATTACTAACTACTGCATTTATTCAAATTACAATAATTTTTAAGTAAATCCAGTACAAATGTGAGCATCCTCGTCATTTTTTCTGTTTCCCATATTGAAGTTTCGGAAATATTATTGTCTTCAAATAGTAATTCTAATTAATTGCCATTGCTTTATAACATGTGAATTATATACGACCATAAAATCAATATCAAAGTAGCTGTATTTACACTACAAAGATAATCTAAATAATTCAATGTGTAAGTGCACTGAGTTTTTCTGTTTTTCTTTGAAATTAATACTGTGGGATATAGATATCTATTGTATTCATTCAACTGGGGGTGTAGAATATCAAAGGAATTTTGCATATTATTTTTTTATAATAATATTATGTTATTGAATAAATGGATTTTTCTATCTTCATCTTAATTAATACAAAAGCATTTAATACTTAGTGATCTAGCCATTTTTTCCATGTTCATTGTTCAATTAGTAGAAACTGTTCGCGTGATCAATCGGAGCAAAATACACTGAGTAATATAATGGCTGGCAAGAAGTAAGCTTTAAATTTCAGACAATTTGGCATCGTTGCTAGAGCCGAACTCCACCGCTACTTAATACATTTTTAAATACGCTGAGCCAAACACATACTTTACATATGAGGAGTACAAGTTTCAAATTTGTATAAAATAAATAAAAGATTTTATTACCCCTCTTTCGTTGCCTGTATTTGGAAGAAAATAAGTGTTCTAAAAACGTTAAATGGACTTGTCACATTTTATTGTTAGTAGTGGAGCTATGGTCGTCCTATGAACGTAAGGAGGCAAATACGATACAAATGCACATATATCTATATATATGTATTGAAAAATTGAAAATCTTCTTGGTAGTAGTGGCATAAAATGAATTAAAAGTAATAACAATATGACAACTGGTTGTCAATTAGAAAACAATGACAAATATAAAATGTAAATCAAAATGTATAAATGAAAATGTAATCAATAAGCATAGGACAGTCGAGATTATTTCTATAATCACATTAAAAGGCTTGGGGTCTACCACAAACTGTTCAGTCAATCCAAATATACAAATAACAACGACGCAACTATGTAAAGAAAAATTAAGAGTAGAAATGTTGATAATATAACAATATAGAATGTAAAATAGTCAAGTATAAATGTAAATGAAAGCAAATAAGCATAGGACAATCGATAATTACTCATGTAATCCTATCAAAATGGCCTAGGTTCACCTAAACATGTACAATTTTGATTGAAATACACAAACAATTAACGATGCAACTATGTATGTGTTAAGATGTATTTGTAGCTACAGACATATATGTTTCTACCTAGTTTGGTTTCGTCAGTGCAGCATAACAAAGAAAGTGTATGTTAAAGCATTAATATGTGAATAAAAAATATAGTTTTACCTTAAAATGTCAATCCAAAATGTCCAAGTGTAAAACAACTGTGAAAATACCTAATACTGTGTAATGCCTTATTTCAACCAGGCAGTTAATAAAATATATTACAATTCTTTGCCAATTATACAAATGTATTGAAAAATTGAAAATCTTCTTGGTAGTAGTGGCATAAAATGAATTAAAAGTAATAACAATATGACAACTGGTTGTCAATTAGAAAACAATGACAAATATAAAATGTAAATCAAAATGTATAAATGAAAATGTAATCAATAAGCATAGGACAGTCGAGATTATTTCTATAATCACATTAAAAGGCTTGGGGTCTACCACAAACTGTTCAGTCAATCCAAATATACAAATAACAACGACGCAACTATGTAAAGAAAAATTAAGAGTAGAAATGTTGATAATATAACAATATAGAATGTAAAATAGTCAAGTATAAATGTAAATGAAAGCAAATAAGCATAGGACAATCGATAATTACTCATGTAATCCTATCAAAATGGCCTAGGTTCACCTAAACATGTACAATTTTGATTGAAATACACAAACAATTAACGATGCAACTATGTATGTGTTAAGATGTATTTGTAGCTACAGACATATATGTTTCTACCTAGTTTGGTTTCGTCAGTGCAGCATAACAAAGAAAGTGTATGTTAAAGCATTAATATGTGAATAAAAAATATAGTTTTACCTTAAAATGTCAATCCAAAATGTCCAAGTGTAAAACAACTGTGAAAATACCTAATACTGTGTAATGCCTTATTTCAACCAGGCAGTTAATAAAATATATTACAATTCTTTGCCAATTATACAAATGTATTGAAAAATTGAAAATCTTCTTGGTAGTAGTGGCATAAAATGAATTAAAAGTAATAACAATATGACAACTGGTTGTCAATTAGAAAACAATGACAAATATAAAATGTAAATCAAAATGTATAAATGAAAATGTAATCAATAAGCATAGGACAGTCGAGATTATTTCTATAATCACATTAAAAGGCTTGGGGTCTACCACAAACTGTTCAGTCAATCCAAATATACAAATAACAACGACGCAACTATGTAAAGAAAAATTAAGAGTAGAAATGTTGATAATATAACAATATAGAATGTAAAATAGTCAAGTATAAATGTAAATGAAAGCAAATAAGCATAGGACAATCGATAATTACTCATGTAATCCTATCAAAATGGCCTAGGTTCACCTAAACATGTACAATTTTGATTGAAATACACAAACAATTAACGATGCAACTATGTATGTGTTAAGATGTATTTGTAGCTACAGACATATATGTTTCTACCTAGTTTGGTTTCGTCAGTGCAGCATAACAAAGAAAGTGTATGTTAAAGCATTAATATGTGAATAAAAAATATAGTTTTACCTTAAAATGTCAATCCAAAATGTCCAAGTGTAAAACAACTGTGAAAATACCTAATACTGTGTAATGCCTTATTTCAACCAGGCAGTTAATAAAATATATTACAATTCTTTGCCAATTATACAAATGTATTGAAAAATTGAAAATCTTCTTGGTAGTAGTGGCATAAAATGAATTAAAAGTAATAACAATATGACAACTGGTTGTCAATTAGAAAACAATGACAAATATAAAATGTAAATCAAATTGTATAAATGAAAATGTAATCAATAAGCATAGGACAGTGAGATTATTTCTATAATCACATTACACTACTACCAAGAAGATTTTCAATTTTTCAATACATTTGTATAATTGGCAAAGAATTGTAATATATTTTATTAACTGCCTGGTTGAAATAAGGCATTACACAGTATTAGGTATTTCACAGTTGTTTTACACTTGGACATTTTGGATTGACATTTTAAGGTAAAACTATATTTTTTATTCACATATTAATGCTTTAACATACACTTTCTTTGTTATGCTGCACTGACGAAACCAAACTAGGTAGAAACATATATGTCTGTAGCTACAAATACATCTTAACACATACATAGTTGCATCGTTAATTGTTTGTGTATTTCAATCAAAATTGTACATGTTTAGGTGAACCTAGGCCATTTTGATAGGATTACATGAGTAATTATCGATTGTCCTATGCTTATTTGCTTTCATTTACATTTATACTTGACTATTTTACATTCTATATTGTTATATTATCAACATTTCTACTCTTAATTTTTCTTTACATAGTTGCGTCGTTGTTATTTGTATATTTGGATTGACTGAACAGTTTGTGGTAGACCCCAAGCCTTTTAATGTGATTATAGAAATAATCTCGACTGTCCTATGCTTATTGATTACATTTTCATTTATACATTTTGATTTACATTTTATATTTGTCATTGTTTTCTAATTGACAACCAGTTGTCATATTGTTATTACTTTTAATTCATTTTATGCCACTACTACCAAGAAGATTTTCAATTTTTCAATACATTTGTATAATTGGCAAAGAATTGTAATATATTTTATTAACTGCCTGGTTGAAATAAGGCATTACACAGTATTAGGTATTTTCACAGTTGTTTTACACTTGGACATTTTGGATTGACATTTTAAGGTAAAACTATATTTTTTATTCACATATTAATGCTTTAACATACACTTTCTTTGTTATGCTGCACTGACGAAACCAAACTAGGTAGAAACATATATGTCTGTAGCTACAAATACATCTTAACACATACATAGTTGCATCGTTAATTGTTTGTGTATTTCAATCAAAATTGTACATGTTTAGGTGAACCTAGGCCATTTTGATAGGATTACATGAGTAATTATCGATTGTCCTATGCTTATTTGCTTTCATTTACATTTATACTTGACTATTTTACATTCTATATTGTTATATTATCAACATTTCTACTCTTAATTTTTCTTTACATAGTTGCGTCGTTGTTATTTGTATATTTGGATTGACTGAACAGTTTGTGGTAGACCCCAAGCCTTTTAATGTGATTATAGAAATAATCTCGACTGTCCTATGCTTATTGATTACATTTTCATTTATACATTTTGATTTACATTTTATATTTGTCATTGTTTTCTAATTGACAACCAGTTGTCATATTGTTATTACTTTTAATTCATTTTATGCCACTACTACCAAGAAGATTTTCAATTTTTCAATACATTTGTATAATTGGCAAAGAATTGTAATATATTTTATTAACTGCCTGGTTGAAATAAGGCATTACACAGTATTAGGTATTTTCACAGTTGTTTTACACTTGGACATTTTGGATTGACATTTTAAGGTAAAACTATATTTTTTATTCACATATTAATGCTTTAACATACACTTTCTTTGTTATGCTGCACTGACGAAACCAAACTAGGTAGAAACATATATGTCTGTAGCTACAAATACATCTTAACACATACATAGTTGCATCGTTAATTGTTTGTGTATTTCAATCAAAATTGTACATGTTTAGGTGAACCTAGGCCATTTTGATAGGATTACATGAGTAATTATCGATTGTCCTATGCTTATTTGCTTTCATTTACATTTATACTTGACTATTTTACATTCTATATTGTTATATTATCAACATTTCTACTCTTAATTTTTCTTTACATAGTTGCGTCGTTGTTATTTGTATATTTGGATTGACTGAACAGTTTGTGGTAGACCCCAAGCCTTTTAATGTGATTATAGAAATAATCTCGACTGTCCTATGCTTATTGATTACATTTTCATTTATACATTTTGATTTACATTTTATATTTGTCATTGTTTTCTAATTGACAACCAGTTGTCATATTGTTATTACTTTTAATTCATTTTATGCCACTACTACCAAGAAGATTTTCAATTTTTCAATACATTTGTATAATTGGCAAAGAATTGTAATATATTCTATATATATATATATTAGGGTGGTCCTGATTTTTCGAGTTTTTAAATATTATCGCGGCACCTTTTCATTCGATTATCTACTATAAAATATGAAGTAGTAATTTTTTTTTTAATTTTTGGACAAAATTTAGAGGTCGCTACCAGTTGTCAAACTAACGAAAAGTTATTTTATGGCCACTTCGACTATGAGTCTCACTAATTCATGAAGATAAGTGTTTATTTTGCGTTGTTAAAGTGAAACATGCAGAGACACGTATAGGTCCCCCTCTCCTGCACCTACGCATCGAGATAAAGCCCGCCCGCAATTCAGTCGGTATTAATTCATTGACGAGAGAGCACACGCGTTTTGTTTCAAGAAACATACAAACTTGTTTCAACTTGCAATGGCATCTACTAGTAGCGGAGTTAGCGTAGTTACTAGAAATAAAACCAACATTTGGCTGATCGGCCAATTACTGCCTAAACTAAACCAGTCAAGGTTACCATCTATTGGTGAAATGTTACGTTTGTTTTGTTATTACAAAAGTGAAGAAAAGAAAACCATTCATGAATCTGCGACTTTGGCTGCATGTGAAGTGATAAACTTGTGGGAAAAAGCTAATATACCAACGAGATTAAAAAAACATGTAATCTGTAAAATCGAAAAACACGTCAAAGAGTGGCAGAATCTGAAAAAAAATAAAGAGAACAAGAAAAAACGTAGGGAAGCATTAAAGAAAAAGGAACAAGACTGGCAACAAAAATTAGACGATTTATTTGATATAGCTCATTGTGATGCTTTAAATATTATAACTGTCGAAGAGGACAAGCAGTTTTTATTAGCACAAAGACAAAAAAATCGCCAGGGTTTTATTGGTTCAGTAGATAGAAAAAGTTTAAAAAAAAATTAAGAAAATAAAAGAGAAAGAAGAACGGCTTCAGAAACTGCGTGAACGTGAAAACATAAATATCTTGACTTTGACAGAAAAGTGCTCTTTTTCTTCTTTGTCATTTCTTTCGTCGTCATCTACCAGCACCAGCGAAGAAACAAGTACAACTGATTCAGAAGTTCCATCAGAATCTCCGAAAGTGCAACAACCCCAAAAACGAGCTCGAAAAGACATTATTAGCGGCCCATTAGCTTCTAGTCTTGATGTCTCTAAATTGAGTGACAGAAAAGCAACCATGGTCGTAACATCTACTTTGAAAAGTGCTGGATGTGATCCATCAGACTTTAATGTCAACAGATCTTCCATTCGTCGGCACCGTTTGAAAAATCGAAAAGCAGTTGCAGAGTCTTTCAAAAGCGAGTTCAAACCTAATTTGCCATTAACAATTCACTGGGATGGCAAGTTAATTGAAGATATTACTGGGCAGGAAACTGTAGATCGGCTGCCAATTTTGGTATAGGGAGATGGGATTGATCAACTTCTAGCAGTTCCAAAACTGGAACATGGAGCAAGTGAAGCAAGTGCTTCAGTTATCTACGAAACAATAAATTTATGGAATTTGAGCGATAAAGTAAGTAGTTTGTGTTTTGATACAACTGCTGTAAACACTGGTTTAAGAAATGGAGTTTGTGTTCTTTTAGAGCGAAAAATGGAGAAAGACATGCTTTGGCTTGCATGTCGCCATCATATAATGGAAATTATGTTATCAGCTGTAGTGGATCAGTCGCTCGGTTCGTCTAGTGGTCCTGATATTCAATTATTCAAAAGGTTTAAGAAAAATTGGGTCAGCATTGACCAAAGCGACTAGAAATCAATTACTTATGACACCGAATCAAGTATCCTTGTCGAATCCGCCGCAGACAGAATTTCTTTTGCAAAAAAACAATTACAAGCACATCAACCTCGAGATGACTACAGGGAATTATTGAATCTCACAATCATTTTCTTAGGAGGAGTTCCCGAAAAAGGTGTTTCATTTAGGAAACCTGCTGGTATACATCGAGCTAGATGGATGGCAAGGGCTTTGTACTGTTTGAAAATTTTCCTATTTAAACATCAGTTTAAACTGTCAAAAAACGAAGAGAAAGCTGTAAGAGAAATAAGCATTTTCACAGTGATAATATATGTAAAATATTGGTTTCAAGCCTCTACCGGATGGTCAGCACCAAGAAACGACTTACAATTATTGAAAGATCTTACAGCCTTTGAAAAAATAAATCAAAAAATGGCTACTGTTGCCCTAAAAAAAATACTGGGCCATTTGTGGTATTTGTCGGAGGAACTGGTGTCTTTTGCATTTTTCGACGACGAACTTCCAGTACAAGATAAAAAGAAAATGGTAGATGCACTAAAAATTGAAGCCATAGAAGATTGCCCAAAAAGAATAAACATTGACATCGAGCACATCGACGAAAAAAAACATTGAGGACTTCGTAACTAGCAACTCTTTGCGATTTTTCCAAATTCTGGGTATCTCATCAAAGTTTTTGAATAAAGATGTGGAAACTTGGAACGATGATGCTGATTTTGTGGCTGCAAAAAAAATCGTTCACTCTATGCGAGTAGTGAACGATATAGCTGAGCGTAGTGTTGCATTAATTCAAGAGTATAATAATTGAATGAAGCTATAGGTAAGATGAAAACAGGTAAAGCCCCAGGACTGGACGCAATACCTTCAGAGGCAATTAAAGAAGTAGCGAAACTAAACGGGGATTGGATCCTGGGAGTACTTAACGAGCTACTAAAGACACAAACATTTCCGAGGGAATGGAAAAACGCTAAGATCATCCTAATACCAAAAGAAAGTAAGCCGGGGATAGCTAATTCGTATAGACCTATTTGTCTCTTGAACACACTAAGTAAAGTCTATGAAGCGTTGATTAGACAGAGGTTAGAGGAGGAAATAGAAAAAAAGGGCGGGTTGGCAAAACACCAGTATGGCTTTAGAAGAGGAACGTCTACGATCCATGCTATGGAACAGATTAGGAAGGTACTCGACCAACGAGCACAGAATTGGAATGTATTGGTAACATTGGATGTAAGAAATGCATTTAATACAGCAAATTGGAGTCTAATTCTTCAAAAGCTCGAAAAGAGGAAGATATCAACGTACTTGATAAATGTCATCTCAGACTATCTTAGAGAACGGAGTATGCAAGCAACAAGGTGCAGAAAGATGGCAGTGAGAGCGGGAGTGCCACAGGGGTCCGTTCTCGGCCCCACTCTGTGGAACGTCTTGTACAATGGCGTATTGGAATTGGAGCTACTTGGTAAAGCAAAACTCATCGGATTTGCTGATGACCTGGCTATGATTGTTACCGCAAATAGCAAGAACGAGCTGATGAGTTTTACAAATGAGAATTTGAGGCGGGCGGAGAGATGGATGACACAAAACGAACTCACTCTAGCACCGGAGAAGACGGAGGCTCTTGTTGTGACGCAGAGACGGAACCATCAGATATTTGGGTGTATATTTTGATACAAAAGTTACCTTTAGAGAGCACCTAGTTAGGGTGACGGGAAAAGCTGAAGAAAGAATAGGAAAACTACAGCGCATATTGCCCAATGTCGGAGGACCCAATATATATAAAAGGAGACTGTTGGTGGCCGTAGTGCATTCGATACTACTCTATGGGGCACAAATATGGGGAAAGGCAATGAAGGTTGAAAGAAATTTTCTCCTGATGGAAAAGGCGCAAAGGAAGGTCCTGATTAGAGCGGCTATGGCATACAGGACCGCCTCCACGGCGGCTCTGCAGGTTATAGCAGGGGTTCCACCGTTAGACCTACTGGTGCAGGAGAGGCTGCGTAAATGTGGTAATAACCAAGATATGACATACAGAGAAGCCAAGGAACGTACACATAAGATGTGGCAGGAGAGATGGAATAAGAATAAAACCAAAGGACAATGGACCAAGAGGTTGATACCAGACATAGGAAAATGGAATAAATGTGAACATAAAGACGTGGATTTCTATCTCACACAAGCTCTGACGGGACATGGGGTATTTAGAGAATATCTGAGAAGGATGGGAAAGTTGGAGGATGACGCATGCATATACTGTGGAAACACCGATACGGTCGAACATACAATCTTTATATGTGGTCGCTGGAATGCGATAAGGGAGCGCACGAGGGTCGCTTTAGGAACGGAAACAACTGTGGATAACTTAGTCGATGAAATGTTACAATCTAGAGAGAACTGGGCCATTTTGCATAGGATGATTAAGACAATTATAAAAACTAAGGAAGAGGAGGAAAGAATGAGATCAGTTTAGAAGCTAAAGGGAGTGAGGAGCAGATAGCTAACTCAGGGCATTCATGATGTTGAAGTCTAAGAAGACGGTTCCATGGATGTCTAAGGAGAAACGCCACAGGGTGGTTTTTAGTGGGTATACCAGTTACTGCACACGTCGACTGGGAGTCCCACACTATCAAGTAGCAATAGACCTAGCACTTGATGTCCATAAAGAATTTTCCACCTACCAAAAGAAAAAAAAAATATATAGAGAAAATAAAAATTACTGTTTCAAACAGAATTATGCGCTGCAGATTAAATAAGACACAATTATATTGATGTTATGTTGACGTTTCGATTTATTACAAAATCTTTTTCAGACCTGTTTTACAATATAATGGGAGAAACAAAAATATAATTAGTTATTACATAATAGAATAGTGTTTAAGCTGTACTTACAAAAACATCTGTGTAGTTTACATAAAAATATTATGTCTATTATGCATCTCACATAAGGTCAAAAGTATATCTATTGTATTCATGGATTGCATTATTTTTAATATTGTTACTTTAATGTAACGTCAAATTTAAAAGAAATTATTACAGCACAATTTTTAAAAAACAATTTAAAACGCTGGACACAGCACAGTTAAAAACAAAACGTGTCAATTAATGTTGCATACTTTAAGCGGTATTAAACTGAAATTTTACATGTATGTGGAAAAGATGTCAGGCCGGTATGAAAAACACATGAACATATGTTCAATATTTACAGTTGTTTTTTCCCGTTTGAAGACATTAGTAAAGGAATTCGTCTCACCTCAACAGACGCGTATCCAGGACCTCGGCAATAGAAATACCCCTTATTTACTACTCTGAAGAAAGCTTTTGTTTTACTTAGATATTACGTAGATATGTCTTTGTATTTCCTTTCGATTTTGTGTGTCATATGCGGGATTAAACCTGAGTAGATAGTGCTAAAGTTGTTACAGTCGTTTTTGCTATTAATATTGGGATTCACGGTTCTAATTGCTAATGTTTCCAAGAAAAGTCTCCTTGACAAATTACTTTCGTGAAAAAGAATCTGAATGTTATTAAAAATAATATCATGATTAGTGTTCCTTAGGTGGGTAGCCAGAGTACATCTCCCCGGGTGCCTTTTGACGTCACTAATATGAAGCGCGTTTCGTTCTTTCAGGCGTTGCTTTGTTTGCCCCACGTAATATTTGCCACAGTCACACTGTAAAAGATACACCACATTGCTGTTTGCGAGAGTACTAATTTTATCTTTTAGTGGTGTAAATAGCTTATTCACTGTGTTGGCTAGTGTGTAAGCAATAGGAATGACATCCCGAAAAAGCGTCTTAATTTTGTTCGTAAGATTGGGGATGTATTGGATGCTCTTATATTTGATCTCTGTGTTGCCATTAAGTTGAGGAACGATGGAACTCCCCCCAACCCTGCTTGCGTCCAACCTGTCACGGATATCAGTTGAGAAAAGAATCTTATTGATTGTGCTTGTGGGATAGTTGTTTAGTAGCAAAATATTTTTCAAAAATGTTAAGTCCTCCCTTATATAGTCTATGTGTGTTATTTTCATGATCCTGTTTTTTAAACTGTTTGAAACAGTAATTTTTATTTTCTCAACATACGTTGGTCAGTTAGACGAAATACTTATCATTCTCAATTTATATATATATATATATATATATAAATTAAAATAATATTTCTTGGGTTTGTGGTACTTACTGATTAAATAAATAAAACTAAATTTGACGTTTCGACATATTTAATGTATTCATGCATTCGTTATCGTACACAGTTATTGAAAACAACAAAATTTTAACATAATTAAACAAAAGTGACACACATACTTTGGTGATACATATTGAATAGCAATAAAATTAAAAAATGACACCAAAGGAAAAAAGAAAAAGGGAAAGAACATGTATAGATATAATCGAATACGTTATTTTATAAAATTCCAATTTTAAATGTATAATAAAGGATGTTTTACGAAATTTTACTGGCATGTTTGTTTTATATTTCCACATTTTTGAGAAAGACATTAAATATGTCGAAACGTCAAATTTAGTTTTATTTATTTAATCAGTAAGTACCACAAACCCAAGAAATATTATTTTAATTCATGTACTTGTGGTAAAGACATCTAAGTTTATATATATATATATATATATATATATATTATATTATGTAGAAGTACAATTTGTATTTTTCTTAGCCGTTATTTTGTACTTGTCGCGGATGCTAACTTTACCGCAATTTTTACACGTGTAGATGCTATCTTGTACTCCATGTATATATATATATATATATATATATACATCTTTCTATCAAAGTCAGGCCAACTAGGATTTCATACAATTCTGAACCATCTATTTCTAGTAACCGTAGACAAAAAATTCTTACATAGGCGGACCTAAATGACATATGGTACACATGGAAATCATTATATACAACACTTTTTCTTTATAATAAAGTTTTTGTATATCGTCTCAAAAATACGGCAATCTCAAGCCATTGGCTTTTGGTAGCAACTCAGTCCAGTTTATACACAAACATGTAATAGCACCGCTTCTCCTGAACCAGAGCAGGGTTGCCGTAACTTAACACATGAGAAGGGTGATTTTAACTTGCGAGTGCAATGTGGTTTACATTTTGTTGCCTCGTACAAAGCAAGACAGAGTAAGAAGCGGTATGGAAAATGATTATAGGTTGGGAATTATAATGGAACTTTAAATGAGTTATTTTTTTTGTATTCTACTACAGTTCATGTTTAGTTCTATTTTATTAATTAATGAAACCTATTTGAATGCTAAAGTTATTAATTTCGATCATAAGGCATCTCACAAAAATTGATAGAAACAGTTTCTGACTGATTAATTTATTAATATCGAAATGATTAACCCCGAAAGCTCAGATAAGAGTTACGCATTTGTAATGCTTGCGTTTAATAGTTTTCTTTTTCAAGCAAAGAAGTTTCTTAATTCAAACAAATTAATTAACAAATTAAAATATTATGTACATTAGGACTGAATTGCTTGAATAATGTATGTGTATGTAGACTTAATGCCGAGCGTCAACTATCGCGCAGTGTTCCCAATTCCAAAAAACTTGATCAAAATATAAAATCTTTATCAATTTGTTTTAAATTTGATGACTAAGCATTTTTGATTCTCTTATTACGAATGTAAGAACACAAAGCTGATACAATATTGCGGAAAAGAAATGTTAAAAATTTATTTTACAATAGGTAGTGATAATAATGGATAAACTGCAGTTAATATATACCGTAAAGATAAACAGAATAATTACAAGTAGTATATTTTCAATTATCGCAAACTTTAGTAATACTATTAGGGCTGAAATGAAACGTATAAAACGTGTATAAAAAATATATTTATAGGAGAAATACTTATATAAATAAAGTACATTGTTAGAAATATTTATTTGTAATAAAAGTTAAGTAAATTAAAGCTTTGCATATACCGAAGAAAATATTTTCTTGTTTTCGTTTTTTTAAATTAAGAAAATTGATATTAAAGTAAGTAAAATGCTTTTCTTGTGTGAGAAATAGATTTATTCAATTTAAGAAAATGGTAAAATTGGTTTAAGTAAATAAGTTACTTCAGTAGTATAAGTTGGTTATCACTTTAAAAAAATTGGATTTATTTCCTAAAAGCAAATATTTATTTGCGCCAATTCAATTACACATTTGAACTAAGTAACTTGGCGATTTGTTATAGGAAAGTACTTTCTTGATAGAAGCATAATATTTATTTAATATAAAAAAAATATCTATTCATCACACATTCACTGAACTAATATTTTTTTTTTTTGTAAATGACTACCATGTAAACATCCACTATAGACTAAATGAGCTTAATCTTAGTCTAACCGAAGTTTCAAACTGTTTTGAAGTTTATAGAAAAATATTCTTTTATCACAAAACTAGAGAAGGGAATACCTATATTTTTTATTGGCTTTATAACCCCCACGCTTTAGATAAAAAGATGTGTGACTATTTTCGCCTTAAATAACTTAAAAACAACCATTCTGAAAAATAATAGAAAGAAATCCTCACTATAAGTTAAAATTGGTTACAATATCGAAACAATAACAAATACACTTGTATACCATTGTGCAAAACAACACCCCTTTTTCTGAAGTCGAGCTTGTCGAACTTAATTATTTATGAATGGCGAATATAAAAAACATTCCTGTTTTAATAGATATAAAGGAACTGTCATGTCGTACTTAGATAAGTAGTTTTATGATCTTTTTCTTGCAACTGAAGTTAGAAAAAAAAACGGTTGCCAATGTTTTTTTCTGACCTTTTTAAATGTATGACTCCCTGCAAAGAGAGCCATAAATCTTAAAGGCTTATTTTCAAGCTATAATTATTCCTAAACTCTGTGTTAAATTAATGTAGAGGTAGTTTCCTGACATCGTAAAAATTATAATAATACTGTGTAGGCTATTGATTCATATATTACAAAATAATGCATTATTTTTTGAAATGAAAGAACAAATAGATAATTACAAAAATTATTTCAAAAACGTTTCTGTAGAAGGTATAGAAAATCTCATTCATCTAAACCTTATATTTAATCTTGCCAGTAATTTTTATTCAGAGGTACTGAAATAATTTTAAAAAGTTATTGGAATTCTTTTCTTAACTCCGTAAATGATAGACGGGGTATTTCCGTGTTAATCGCAAGTTAGTAAATGCAAGAAGTAGACGCCTTTCTTCTAGTATATACTTTTTGAGTACGATATAGGAAAAAAATGAGGTGTGGCCACCACACAACTTTCTTATACGTATGAGCGTTTTAAACTATACAATTTTAAAAAACTTTTATACAAAAGTTATTCAGAATCCTATTCTGAGTACTTCCATTGTCTTAATAAATCTCTATAGAATGAATATTTTGCAAGATATTCGAAAAAAAGTGCTACTCCCTAAGACAATGTGTTATTTCCGGGCCAAATTTTTAAATTTCATATATACAAAGAATATTGCAAATCCAGCTCTAAATACTTTTGTACTCTTGATAAATATATATAGAATGCCTAATTTACCATATTTGCAAAAAATCGCTATTTGGTAAGAGTAAAAGTGGTACTTCCGGTCCTAATTTTGAAATTTTTTTTATACAAAAGGTATTGAAAATTAAGTTCTAAATACTTTTATACTTGTAACGTACCTGTCTAAAAAGCATACCTTGCGAAAGATTCGCAAGAAACTGATTTTCGATGCGAGTAAAAGACCTATTTCCGGTAGGAATTAAAAAAAAACTGTTTCATAAAATTTTTCTCAAATGTAATTTTGAGTACATTTAAATTCTTTATAAATTTGTTTAAACTTAGTAATTGACCAACTATTGGCAAAATTTAATTTTTTCGCTGAAGTAAACTACTACTTCCGGTCTACCGATTTTGCTGCAAAACTAGTCAGATCTCAAGACGGAGATTATACACGTAATTACAAATTTTGGAATTGATATCTATAACGGTTTGACCACTATCGTGGTCACACACAAACACACAGAGAGAGAGAAATTGTGTCTGGATGAAAATTATTGAAGCGACCTTTATCTACAGTTCTTTATAAAATATATTATTAAAATTGTTGGTTGTTTTTATTTACCTAATAAGGATTTTATAAATTGGTTTCAATAAATAATAATTAATAAATAAGTTTACTGGCTTTCATATTAAAAAAAATGACAATTTCACTGACAGTTTCTAACCTATTTGCAAATATAATCTCAAGATTCACATTTACAAAGTACAAAATACCTAAAAAGATGATTGCTTGATTTTGAAGTGTACGAGATTTTTCTGCACACAATTGCACATCGGGTCTAAAATTTGCTGAAGAGTAAATGTTTCTAAAGAACAGACAATTACATATGTATTAACGAATTTATTAAGAAGAACTGGAAGTTAGAACGCAAATGTACCTAGTTACGTTCCACGTGAGCGATCTAAATTAGATCTTGCTATTTGTCCTATGTCTCCTATGGTTTTAGTTTATGGGGCAATTCTAAATTTAAAGTAGACATAAATAGGCCCAAAATCTCAAGATAATCATGTAGAGACATGTAAAGTTTTTCTAAATTGTCCAGGCAACATTAAGAAAGACATTATTGTATTATCAAATCATTAAATGTCAAATAATGTCATTTTGCGCAATTTTGATTCATTTTTTTATCTCCTTTTGTAGTTAAAAATATTGTTTAATTAAAATAAAAAGCTTTCCTTTAAAAATTTTTTTAAAAGATTTTATATTAAAAATTTCAGTGATTTGTAGGTATTTAATAATAGACATTTTCGATAAAAACATTCTTTACATTTACTAATACCGCGCAATAAATACCGCGTGCATGGGAATAAATTAAAAAAGAGAGCCCAATGTTTCAAAACGTAAATGCGCGGTGTTTTAAGCGCCCGATAATCACCTCTATTTCTAAAGCAATGCGAAGGGTCACAAAGTCCATCGTTCCGCGCCGCTTCATTGTGGAAATACTCGTACAAATATACAATATACCACGCAATGGCAATCCGCACGGAAGCAATCATGTGGTGTAAAAGTGAGGATAGCAGGTAGTAAGAATCACGATGCATCTAGACCATTATGTTAGAAAACAAGCATTGTTGCCAGGCTTAATTGGCTCAGAATTGTGCATATGTAACTATATACAGTATATTACCACAACGACTTCAAGCGGCATAACCTAGAACTAAACAAACGGTTATTCCTACAAAGCTGAACCATCATAAATGTCCATTTTTTTCGTAACCGGCAAGTACTAAACAAAGACAAGCCTGCTGGGTGACCGCGAAATTGAAGGTCACTTCAAATTGTATTGGTATGTGTACTGTACGGCTTGAGTTAAAGAAGTTATATAGGGAAAACGATCCTGAGCCATATATATGGTTCAGGTTTGTTTGCCTGGCTCAAGATTGTGCATTCATCGTGCTATATTTGGCCTGACTTTGTATGAAAGATTTATATATATATATATATATATATATATATATATATATATATGTATATATATATATATATATGTAATTAGTGGATGAATTCTTGGGTGTAGCGGCCTTTTTTAATAAAAATTTGTTGAATTTAATTGTATAAGGATGAAATAAAACACATTTTCTTTTTTCCTCTTAACGTTTCGACGCTATTTATAGCATCTTTATCAAAAGAACTGTAATGTGTAAAAAAGGAACAGTCATACAAAATGAATAATTAAAATATAAAATTAATACACTATATCTTCGAATAAAACTTATATCGATTTTTGTTGTTTCTGCTTAAATTAGTTTTTCTTTTTACGATTTCTCGCCTACATTTCGGGTTTTTTTCCTTGAGTTTAACAATATACATATACTTTTCATGTTTATTAATTTTCAATCTTCTAATATTCAAAATGTTTCAAATAATTGCTTGTGAATCTATTGCTATTCTTAGTATGTATGTGTATTCAACATATGCCTGTATTTTAAATTTGTGTGAGTGTTTTTCGTGGTTATTCTTTTGCTTATATTTTATTTTTGTTTGAGGAAACATCGTGTTATAAGCCAGTGCTGTCCCCTTGATTATTATAAAATTGAGAAATAAATATTTGATAAATTGTTAATATCAGTCCTGTCATTAATAGAGGTTTTGTGTTTTTGAATGTGGAGCTTTCTAGTATGCTTCGAGCCTTATTTGTTTCTGTTAATAAAATTTTAGTATTTGTATAATTGAACGTGTGATTTGTTGTATGAATATGTTTTTTAAGCGCGGTACTATTATTTGAATATTTATGTCCGTTTATTCGGTCTTTTAAATATTGTGTGGTTTGGCTTATGTATACTCCTTTACAGTTGTTGCATGAAATTTTGTATATTACATGTTTTTTTTGGGGGTGGGTATTTTTGTTTTTAGTGGGGAGTATAATTTGTTAAGATTATTATAATTTTGTTTTATATTGTATGGCAACATTATTTCATTTATCCTTTCTGAGAACTTCCCGTGCGATGGGATCTCCCATATCTAGTGTAATTGCACAACTTGTAATGGAACAAGAAATAATATCAAATCTTGATTTCGAGCCAGTATTTTACAAGAGATATGTGGATGATTGCATCCCTTGCATACCCATGGATAAAGCAGAATACACATTAAACAAATTCAATTCAATACACCCAAGGTTACAATTTGAACTAGAAAAAGAAACAAATAATACAATTAATTTTTTAGATTTGATATTAATACATGCCAATAGTAGCATACACACAAAATTATGTCACAAACCGACTTCTTCAGATAGATACTTTAACTACAATTCTGGCCAACCCACATCGGGTAAAGTCAAGAATACATGGCGTGCAAAATTGGCAAATTTAACGAATCCAACGTAAAGAAGGCCTCAAAAGAAGACTATTTTCTATATAGCACTTCTTGCGGAAAAACACCAAAAAGCCACAATTTCAAGAAAACTTAATATACGTTGTAGGTTAGAACTATCGCATATAGTATCACACTTAATTTATTTTGGTCATAAAAACACCAGTGTACAACGTTTGAGTTTTATTTACAAAATAAAACTCAAACGTCAGATTGGTATTTACATCTCGATCATTGCCAACTGAAATGAAAATAACAAAATTTTCCTATGACAAACTATATACTAAATATAATGTAACAGCCGAACGAACTTGCCGGGCAAGCCTGCACGCAATCGACGACGATCCGATGGTCTACGGTGTGCAGAGGAGGAGCAAAGCGAACTTTCCGTGGCAGCGTGCACGAAGAAGAAAAAGAAATAGGGTATATACCGAACAGTAGGTAGTCAAAATGACTGCGAGAAATTTGCGCACGTTAAGCTATTTATGCGAGGGTCCCCCTAGGGCCTTAGAGGAACAATTGATGGCTTGGGGGTTGATACCCAATGAGGGGACGTATATGTGCCCTGGTTGTGGTCCACAACCAGGGCACATATACCACAACTTGTGGATCAACCCTCAGCCTGGATGAGGCACAAGGCCAGTAAGTATTAAATGACAGTTATACGATTTGTGTTAATGTAATTATTTGATTTTCAGGGCTGATCGTCTACAATGCGTATGCCACGGACTGCGACGCAGACATGAAAAGAGAGCACGGAAACGACGCTACTGTAAGACGTGTATATCGCTACGGACAGGGACCTTTTTCGAACAGTCTAAACTTTCGATGTTTCAGATTTTGGGATTCGTGAATTTGTGGGTTGACAATTGTCTCCTAAACAAACTGACATGTCTAAAGCAACCGCGATAGATTGGGCCTCCTTCTGCCGCGAGGTTGTTTTAGATGCGTATATTGTTCACAAAGAAAAGGTAGGGGGCATTGGTCAAATCGTGGAAATTGACGAATCTAAATTCGGAAAGCGAAAGTACCATCGTGGACATTATGTGGAGGGACAGCGGGTATTTGGTGGTTACGATGAAACGACAGAGACTGAAGAGGTCAAGCGCACGCTCCGGCTACCGGGAACTGGTTCGGTGTGCAAGGCAGGAGAGTGAGGGTGCATCCCGGACCTCTTCATGAAGGCACTGCAGGTAAACGTAGACCGATGCCGGCGGGCAGTGGACCTCTTGAGGAATACGTGCACGTCGGAAGGGATAGGGGTGGCGCTGGTGGCTGATCCTAACAGAAAGATGAGCCAAAACAACAGGTGGGTGACGGATGTCGGGGGGCATACTGCGATGTATCTGCCCGGAGACACCAGGATTTCGGGGAAGGGCGCGAGCGAGGGGTACGTGTGGGTGGAGCTGGGTGACATGGTGTTCTACTCATGCTATTTCTCGCCCAACAGACCTTTTCGCGAGTTTGAATCATACTTGGACGGGCTCAATAGGGATATGGTGAAACACAAAAAAGGGGTGCTTGTCGCGGGCGACTTTAACGCGAAGGCACGGGCTTAGGGCCCGCCAGGGACGGATAGGAGGGGGGAGGCACTCGAGCAGTGGGCCAGCAGCAGAGACCTCGTCGTGCTGAATCAGGGAACGACGCCAACGTTCAACGGAAACGGAAGGACGTCATACATCGATGTGACACTGTGCACCACGAGTATGGCAAGGAGAATACAGGAGTAGAGGGTGAAGGAGGAGGAAAACCTGAGTCCCCATAACAACATCTACTTTAAGATAGAAAAGCTGCGCAACCACTAGACGGCGAGACCAAAAACCAAAGGGTGGGTATATAGCGAAAGCGCAAAGGAAGATATAGTGGAGAACATTAGGAAGGACCTGGCAGGACATCATGAGGTAAAGGACCCACAGAAGCTGTCTAAAACACTAACCAGGATATGTGACCGGACGCTGAGGAAGAGGGGCGGAGGTAACGCAGGAAGAGGACCAGCGTACTGGTGGTCCGAAGAAATCCGACACTTAAGAGGCACCTGCAATAGGGCAAGGAGGAAAGCGACGAGGATGGCGAGAGACGCCAACGTGCCCGACGAAGCGAAGGAACTGGCAAAAGGATTGTATAGGGAAGCAAGAGCTCAGCTTAAAACACAAATAAAGAAAACCAAGAGGAAAGCTTGGGAAAAAGTGTGTCGAGAGGTCGACGATGATGTCTGGGGCCTAGGCTACAAGATTGTAACCGGAAGAACAGGAATACTAAGCCCGCTAATACAAGAAGACACTGAGCAAATGTGGGTGGCTGGGGAGCTATTCCCCAGGCATCGGAGGACAGTGTGGCAAAGGACGGAAGTGGAGGCGAGTGACATACCCGGATATCGGAGGAAGTGAGAATGGCCGGGAGGTCTATCAGAGCGGGCAAGGCGGTCATACCCGATGGCGTGCCGCCGGAAGTGGTCAGGTTGGTGGCAGAGCATGCTGCGACGGAAATAGGTGAGATCTTCGATGGACTGCTTGCCGCGGGAAGGTTTCCAGTAGAATGGAAGGTGGCCATGTCTTCGTATCTGCGTCGGGTGGTCTCCAGCTACCTGGAGGACAGAAGAATACTAGTGGGAAAGAACGAAAGCATGGAGATGACATGCGGGGTGCCGCAGGGCTCTGTCCTGGGCCCCACGCTTTGGAATCTATTTTACGACGAGGTGCCCAGCGGAGTGTGCATGGTGGGCTACGCCGACGACCTGGCGCTGATCACCGGGCGGGACTGCGAGGCGATACAGTTGGATGCCGAGAGGGCAACGGAGAATATCGGCCGGTGGATGGGGAGGAAGGGGTTGCAACTGGCACCCGAAAAAACGGAGATGATAGTCCTGGCGGGAAGAGCTACACTGAAGACTATGACGACAACGGTGGAGGACATACAGGTAAGTAGCGTTAGGTCCCTTAAGTATTTGGGAATCACGTTTGGCCACAATTCGAACATGGAGCACACGTCGAGGCTGCGGCGGCCAAGGCCGATCGGGCGGTTGCGGCACTGGGAAGACTGATGCTGAATATGGGTGGTCCGGGTGAGTGCAGACGCAGGGTGCTGGCAGGAATGGCACACTCCATTCTGCTGTACGGCGCGCCGGTTTGGAAGGACTTGGCGTTGATCGGCAGGTGGAGACGCAAATTGGAATGTGTGCAGAGAAGAGCTGCCATAAGGGTTGCGTGCGCCTATAGGACGGTTGCCACAAAGGCTGTGCAGGTGGTGGCGGGCGTGGTGCCAATACATCTCATGGCCCTGGAAAGGGGAAGAGAGGACGGACCCAGCAAAAACGAGGCGAGACGAGACACCTGAAGAAGTGGCAGGAGGAGTGGGAGGAAGAACAGGATAGGGCACAGTGGACCAAGAGGATGATCCCGCACATAGAACCGTGGGTGAACAGGGGGCACGGAGACGTGGGCTACTATGTCACGCAGGTACTGACGGGACATGGTTGCTTTGGCTCATATCTGCTCCGCTTTAGGTTGGCCGAAAGCGACCCGTGCATGTACTGCGCTGTGGTGGACACGCCGGAGCACACGCTCACAGGGTGCGACAGGTGGGAAAGAGAAAGGCGCGGGGTTGAAGTACTGGTGGGAGAGAAGCTGACACCCGAGAGCATGGTTTCGATCATGCTCCGGGGTCAGCAGGAATGGACGGCAGTGGTGGGCATGGTGAATTACATTATGAAGAACAAGGAGGAGGAAGAGAGGCGCCGACAGGAGCTGTAGACGGAGGATAGCGAGGAGTGATGGGGTGAAGAATGCCCACAAGGCGATGCCGCACTACCACTGGCATGAGGAGGGGTTTTAGTCAGTAAGAGTCTGACACTCCCTGAGAGAAGAGGATCTCGGGGGCCCATGAGGGTTTCCCCTCCTCCCGAAAAAAAGTTCCTTTGCGTGTGTGCATGTCAAAGATGTAGAAAGGGGAGAATGGTCTTGAACCACTGAGCATCCAATTTTTACGCGGCGCAATGATCGCCGCCATTTTGACCCAGGTATGTCATGAGTCATGAGTGGTTTTGTTTATGTGGTGTATTACTAAACTATTGTATTCTTGTTTTTGACTTTTAAATGTAGTTCTCAGACATACTTGTTTCTGGTGAATCGTGTGGAAAAAGTAGCTGTAGAAGTAATATTTGTTTCACGTGCTCAAGTGTGTGGTTTCATTATTGTATAAATCTGTTAGATATTAAATACATAAATATCCATATAAACATGCCGTGCAGTGCTAAAAGCTGTCCCAATATTAAGAGGTTTAAACCTGAAGGATAAAGTTTTCACAGATTTGATGGCATGATCATTTTAAATTTGTTGAAATATCAAAATTATTTCAGATTTTCAGAAGGTGGCTTGTTACCGATATGCTTGAAAGCGTTGAATATAGCAACTGATTGGCTATGGTCAGAGAATAAATACGTTTGTTCAGAACATTTCAGAGATGAAGATTATGTGCCAATGGAACACCAGCGACAGTGTAACAATGCTGTAGCATCTTTGAAAATAATACTGGAAACATCCGCTGTAGATGAAGTTTCAAATATTAGTTTTGCTGGTGTTAGTGGACAAAATCTCACTGATGAATCGTTATCAGGAACACACTAAGTTCCTTCAGTAAGTTCTGAAAAGGAAATAGCTGGATCGGATGATCCCATTAGACCAAGATGAGATAGGAAATTGAGAGCACTAAAATGTAATAAATTAATTAAAATGATTATCAGATTAAGTATAAAATAGCACACTTTTTTCAGAATGTTTTCTGGTTATGAGACTTGTTCTGACACAAGCTGCAGGAGAAAAATGCAAAGTTGACAAAGACTTTGCATAATTTTGCGTACGTTCTTATATTATATTTAAGAAATATTATGTAAAACAAAATCAATTTATGTTTATGGTATCTCCTGGTAAATATAAAAGAAAATATGAAGCTTGGAAAAGAAGTCAAGCAAAATCAAGAAAGAAACTTTATGGCACAACACGAACTATGAAAAATCTAGACTCTTACCTGTGTTGCAATTAATATTATGTACTTTCTTATTTTATTGTTGTAGATTATTGCAGCTATTGTATATGGATATTTGCAGTATTTAATTGCAGTGTAAAGATAAAGTGTTTAATAGCTCAAAAGAAATATTTTAATAAATAAATATCATTTCATATTGTTATTAATAAAAACTTGTAAACATGAACAAGTATTTTTATTTCACAAAACATTACACTGAATAACAGAAAGCTTGAAGAGAATAAAAAGTACATTTCTAATTGTTATTACAATAAATTAAAAAAAACACTAAAATTAACTCTTGCAATTTTACACTACTGTTATTTGCACCAACTTAATGTCAAAACATGAATGTTGATCATTAAAATTACATGTTTTCAAGATCGGATATTTTCAACAATAACTCAGTACCATACATTTTTTCTTCTTCCATCATGACACGATATAATCAGTATCAACCATGTTTAATCCTAACAACAAATTCTGGACTCTCTGTCTAATTTAAATGAATTCTTATTGGCAGTGACATGATGTTTAACTTGAACTCATACAAGTTCGATGTTTAAATTAGTGTGATATGGAGGTAAACGCAAAGCAAAACAACCTTTTTTCCATACTATTTCATTAACACCATATAAAGGTAAATGAAAGGTTGTCTTTTTGCAAGCTCCAGTCATTCAGATTTTAGTATACTGCTATTAGCAAAAATTCCTCTTGGTAAAAGTTATTTAACCTTTCCTTTGACATGTTCGTTTTATTGGCCATAAGCCACCATTGGTATTATAACATGCTCGCTTGCTTACGTAATGCCAGTGTAATACAAAGCGAACGCTATAAGACAAGTCTTTTGCATGCCTCCATTATATAGCGGAAAATACAAGCACCTCGGGTTGCCTATACACGCAGGCACCAATATCGCGAAATTCTAAACGTCTTCCCCTAGCGGAATGACATTATTGTAACTTCGCCTGGTTGGCATTAATTATAGACGTAAATATGGCGGTTGAAGTGTTGTGACTTTTAGGCATGAGACTACAAACTCTTCGGCTAGCACAGTGAAGAACGTGAGTACTTCTTTTTGTTTTAATGTATCTTAACGTTCATTGAAAATACTACATTCCTTACACTCATTACTTATCGGTGAAAAGAAAACACGTATGGAAACTTATTTGAAGAAAAAAATAAATAGTCTTTATTATTACTAAAACAATATCAAAATTTATACACATTTATTTAATCATATTTACATTTTTACGCACATACACAAAGTCGTACAATATGTACACAATTAAATATTAAAATAAATTTACATCAGTGACCTCTTTAAATCGTAATTAAATTAAGATTGAACATGTGCTCAACCCTATCCCCTGAACTGTCACTTACAAATCCCAATACGTTTTATCATCCTTAATATGAAACAAAAATAAACAAGAAATGAGATATGTCTCGGTCAATTTGAGATAAAAGACGCATTCAGATCAATTTAAATTATTCTACAAATTATTTCTATGTTACGACATGCTCACAGGAAGAATTTACTAGTTTATCGTGAATTAAATTATATTTTGGTACGGACTCGGATATTTATTCAATAGCTTCGCGGTGAAATACTAATACGTCTATTTTATCACGGATTCGGCAAGCGCGGGTGTTTAGACGATAATTTATATATAAATTCGCGGTGCGCGTTTACGCATAATATCGGAAATTCAACGGTCGTAAAAATCTCTGAAATAAATAATTATTATTAAATTCGGGTTTTATGACGGTCACGACATTTAAAAGTCTGACCTAGACGGGATGCGGTTTATAATGGTAATATATCACTCTTCCCACGGCTCATGAGGCCTGAGTAAGAGGGACATATTCGGACGAGATTAGCGGATTTTAAAACGACTGTTTCACGATACGGAGACCTGAAAGCAGCACGTTTCTAAGGATTTAACCAAGTCTCTTCCACGCCATCTGGAGGCGGAATAGAGAGAGGTGTAGGGTTGCGGATAGGTCGGAGAAGTAAATGAACGAGGCACGCTCGATGGGGCCTTTTATATGTGAAAACCCCCTACGTATGTAGGTAAAAACCCGTTCAAAACACAAAAATTTGCACACGATACTGACATGAAATACGCGACTCTGAGCATGACGTAGGCATTCGGTATTTTTCCATTAAAAATAAGTAAATAACATGAATTATTACAAACAACTGAACATACATACAGGTCGATTCAATTCACTTTGTACAACATTAATATTTGAACAAAATAACACACATACATTTAATTTAATATTTACAAATAAATTAATTATGAACTTAAAAATGTTAATTTGTTACAATTAACGAAGGAACTTCGTTACAGGCCCTCCCTTAAAAGAAAACATTGAAATCCTAATAACTACATACCAAATGTTCAAAAACGGAAAATTAAATTTAAAAACTAACACTTGTCAGTCTATCATCACTTGAGACGACTTTTATGCGCGCACTGGCACTAATTGTTCTGACGTTGCAGGTTGGCATGATGGATCTCGGCTTCACTAGTGACGGAAGTAGTGAAAACGACAGGACTGGTGCTGGTATCGCATCGGACAACTGTATGCATCGAAAATTTGAGATAGGCATCTACTACCGGAATTATTACAGAGGTTGCAGTGATTTTTTTACTCTGGCGGTTTCCATGTGACAAACACTTCGTGCGGCGGATTGCACGAAGTACGAGCTCTAGATGGTGTCATGAGCAAACACTTGGTACGGCGGATTGTACGAAGTATGAGCTCCGGATGATGTCTTGAAACAAAACACCTGGTGCGGCGGATTGCAGCAAGTATTAGTCCAAAACATCCCTCACGACCTCCGGCGGATTCGGAGGTAGGAGATCGGCTTGGAGCTCGTCGGCGGACGGAATTTTGATGTCTTTCACATGGACTTTCACTGGCTTTCGTCTGTTTGGTACCTGTAACATGAGAACAGACGGGGACAGGATCTGGATAACTCTTAGAGGGACCTTCATATTTTGGAGCAAGTTTAGCAGTAAATTTCTTAGAGGCGTCGGATAAATTATGAGTCTGGTGATATACCCATTGTCCAATTTGAGGGCGGTAAGGACGATGTCTCAGATTATAAGGCCTACTTTGCCTCTGGAAAGCTTGAGCCAACTTTATTCTGACAATCTTGAAAAAGTCGTCCAACTTCGACATCTCTTGGGCCAATTCTTCGGTATTCGGTCGAGCAGGATCCATTAACTGCCCATCAGCGGTTCTTCGCAGAGAGCTCGGCGGCATGAGTTCTCTACCAAAATTAAGAAAAGCAGGTGTGAATCCTGCAGACTCATGTTTAGCGGTGTTGATGGCGAACATAAACTGAGGTAGGTAGTGGTCCCATTCTCTATGATCTTTGTTTATATACTGTGCAATCATAGGTCCTAATACCCGATTTGTCCTTTCCACAGGGTTCGATTGCGGAGCATACGGAGCATTAAATTTGATCTTAACACCTAGTCCAGTGAAATAACTTGTGAAACTGTGACTGGCAAATTGCGGACCATTGTCAGCCAACGGGATCTTCGGACAACCAAAACGGTATATGACTTTCTCCTTCAACGCCTGGATAACGGTTCGTGAGGTGGCAGAGCGTAGCGGCTGGCACTCTACCCATTTGGTGAATCGGTCATTGCTTGTTTCTTCGGATGGCATGGATAGTATCTTTGTTTTATTGGGGCGGTATTCGGTTGTAAACGGATAGTGTGACGTATTAAATTCGTTCGACCAGGTACGGTAGTAAATTTACTCAATTCCTGCTCAAGGAATTTTTTTAAAACGGTTTCTTGGCGGTCCTGTACTTCGGAGATCCCACAGCTCGCGGCAAAGACTGCATTGTCTCCCTTAAAATACAGTTTCCTTTCGGAAAAATCAAGAACGGCCCCAATCTCCTTAAGAAAATTAATTCCGAAGATGACTGAGCACGGGCTCTTTGGCATAATCACAAAAATCACGTATGTAGTCCTGCTACCCATGCGTACCGGTAATGAAACTGAGCCAGGTGACTCTATAACGTCTCCATTGGCGAGGCGGACGTTGGATTTTCTATCCAAGACACGTTGGACATTATCTTTTAACAACCGGGCAACTAGTGATTCGGATAGAAATGAAGAAGTAGCTCCGCTGTCCACGAGAGCTCGTAGATTTTGATTACAAATGTGCACGCGGATCCAGACGCGATTATCTGGTATTGTCGAGTCTTTAATACACGTGCTTGCGGATTCAGGCGGTTTTACTGCTTGCGGACGGTCTTTGCCTGCAGACCGCCCTTTTCGGCGTTTCCCTGGCATCGGCAGTCGACGGAACGTACATCTAATTTACCACACCGAGAACAAAACATTTTAAACGGGTTACGGCAATTACTACGCGTATGGTCTTCTTTTCCGCATCTCCAACAGCGTCTTTCCGGATGCGATAACTTTTGTAATGACGGCGGCGGTACAGGAAACTGACGAGGCTTATTATTCTGAGCGGCATACGACAATTGATGCGAACGCGGCGTTGCTGACGAAGTACCGGGTTTATCGCTGAACGGGCGTTCTGGTGCGGATAGTGTACTTTCTCTCTTACAAAAGCGCGCCTGCTCTTCCTGCAGTAATTCATATTCAGCAGCAAGTTTAGACAATTGTCTGAGGGATTGTATCGCGTCCCTACGTATATACATTCTGTAACTGGGTGACATGTTACCATATACACGTTCCAACTTATCATCATCGGACATATCTCGGCCGCGTCTCATTAATGTTAATATTGCGGTTAAATAATCTTTAAAAGATTCCTTCGGTTTCTGCAAACGAGCGCGTATTTCTTCTTCTATCGAAAAGCTATACCGGGGCGGAAGATATTGGAGTTTAAAGTCCTCTAAGAACTCGTCCCACGTACCCCATAGTGTCTTATTATTTCGGAGCCAAAGCAGTGCTTTGTCCCTAAAAAGCTCAGGCAACGCGTGGAGCATATGTTCATCTTTAATACCGTAACAAACCTGAAGTTCTTTAACTCTTTCCAAGAAAAATACAGCATCCGAGCTGCCATTAAAATGAACTCCCCATTTCCTTATTTGTGTGCAGATTTCAGCGGAAGAAATCTGAACGTTAGTGTCTACCTGCGGTGTTACAAACAGAACGTTTCCCTTATTCGCGGAACCCGTCTTACCCTCTTTCAAAAATGTGCTAAGGCGTTTGCGTACCTCTTCTACATTACCGGAAGCGTCTAACCCCAAAGACTCTGCTACAGCATTTAAGTCCTCTTTTTTCAATGTATATATCCACCCAAGAGGGTTTGGATTTTTGTCTTTATCTGAATCAGACATATTATAATTTATAATGCACCAAATTGACTAATAAAAATGTATTTTAGTTTTTATTTACTTTCCTGCCCTTTTATTCCCTCACAGTTAATAAAAGAATATGTACATCCTACTATCCTTTAATAAAAACTTATCTCTGTGTATGTATACAAAATGTGTATCAATCTTGCTATTTTTAAAATAAGTATAAATATATTCTGACGGAAAACTGCTTGACCAGTTTTTAAACGCGGCGGAATTTAATGTCGGATTTTAATTTATCTAATTCTTGCTTGAATTAATTTTTAAATTCATTAAAACAAGGCCTTAACGTTGTAGGCGCCACTTATAACATGCTCGCTTGCTTACGTAATGCCAGTGTAATATAAAGCGAGCGCTATAAGACAAGTCTTTTGCATGCCTCCATTATATAGCGGAAAATACAAGCACCTCGGGTTGCCTATACACGCAGGCACCAATATCGCGAAATTCTAAACGTCTTCCCCTAGCGGAATGACATTATTGTAACTTCGCCTGGTTGGCATTAATTATAGACGTAAATATGGCGGTTGAAGTGTTGTGACTTTTAGGCATGAGACTACAAACTCTTCGGCTAGCACAGTGAAGAACGTGAGTACTTCTTTTTGTTTTAATGTATCTTAACGTTCATTGAAAATACTACATTCCTTACACTCATTACTTATCGGTGAAAAGAAAACACGTATGGAAACTTATTTGAAGAAAAAAAAAAATAGTCTTTATTATAACTAAAACAATATCAAAATTTATACACATTTATTTAATCATATTTACATTTTTACGCACATACACAAAGTCGTACAATATGTACACAATTAAATATTAAAATAAATTTACATCAGTGACCTCTTTAAATCGTAATTAAATTAAGATTGAACATGTGCTCAACCCTATCCCCTGAATTGTCACTTACAAATCCCAATACGTTTTATCATCCTTAACATGAAACAAAAATAAACAAGAAATGAGATATGCCTCGGTCAATTTGAGATAAAAGACGCATTCAGATCAATTTAAATTATTCTACAAATTATTTCTATGTTACGACATGCTCACAGGAAGAATTTACTAGTTTATCGTGAATTAAATTATATTTTGGTACGGACTCGGATATTTATTCAATAGCTTCGCGGTGAAATACTAATACGTCTATTTTATCACGGATTCGGCAAGCGCGGGTGTTTAGACGATAATTTATATATAAATTCGCGGTGCGCGTTTACGCATAATATCGGAAATTCAACGGTCGTAAAAATCTCTGAAATAAATAATTATTATTAAATTAGGGTTTTATGACGGTCACGACATTTAAAAGTCTGACCTAGACGGGATGCGGTTTATAATGGTAATATATCACTCTTCCCACGGCTCATGAGGCCTGAGTAAGAGGGACATATTCGGACGAGATTAGCGGATTTTAAAACGACTGTTTCACGATACGGAGACCTGAAAGCAGCACGTTTCTAAGGATTTAACCAAGTCTCTTCCACGCCATCTGGAGGCTGAATAGAGAGAGGTGTAGGGTTGCGGATAGGTCGGAGAAGTAAATGAACGAGGCACGCTCGATGGGGCCTTTTATATGTGAAAACCCCCTACGTATTGCTGTGGCATATAAATATTTATTTTAAATAATGTTATTGCCATACGTTGGGCATCGCCATATAATTTATATGCTGTGACAACATATATTAGTGTGTATTACCACACGTAGGGTATAGTCTTTTGTATATGCTGTACTCTTAAAATTATTCTTTATACACCAAAAACTTATAATTGGTTTTGTATTTTATCTTATATTGTTGGAGCATGTACTTTATGACTATTGTGGATTCTGGCAATGTGTGTGGTTCCTTCTCCTTCACTGATGATTTTTCTCTTGCTCATAATAGGGAAGAGGTAATAGTAATAGTTTTGTTCAAAGAAAAACTGTATGTCTATACAACATAATTATATACCTTTTATTTTGTAATTTATAGATTCAAAATAATTTTTATACACACCTTTATGCTCTAAACAAAATACATAATTGAAAATGCTCATATCATTTATACCTAATGCCGGTTGTAATGTATGTAAATCTTTTATTTATTTATTTATTCTGCTAAACAAAATAAATATTTATCCTGTAAATAAACAAATGTAAACTTTTATTGTACATTGATGGTGATACTTATCGATGTAATTATATTTATGTGTTGGCTTCAATTAATTGCTTTAGACAACCATTTGCACGTGTTGTATCTAGCTCTTAATCTTTGCCTTGTGGAACTTTTAATTAATTATTTGCCTAACTTGAAAGAGATTAATGATGCCTAGACAATACGATGAAGAAAATGCTCATTCGCACGTAGCATCTCTCCAACTGCCCAACACCATTAATCCTATTTTGTTGTAATTCCAACTTTATGAATTAAAAACAAACCTTACAGGATAAAATATTTACTTATCTATATTGTCCAACAATACATTGATTAATCATTTGCACGTAAAAACCAATGTCTGTTCAACAATTTGTATAACTTCCTTTTCAAAAAAAATAAACTTACTTGCTATCAAAATATTCATTTTGAATGTCCATATTGAACGTTTCAAGTGAATTCAAATATATTAAATAAAATAAGAACTACTATGAATATACGTGATGAAGAAATAATGAAAACTACAATGTAACAATCTAAAGCGTCTTATTCTTTAGGAGTTGTAATAAGAGGTCTTCCTTTCGGAATTGTCATGAGAAGTCTTCCTTCGTGTCGAATCTTGTTTCGTATTTATAGCGGCAAAAAAAACTCTATGTTGACCATTGCGCCCTCTAGTCCATATTTTAGGTTGGCATTGGAATACACGTTCCAGTGAAGTCGCTGCCCGCATGTTGCCGTCTTGATACACACACACACACACATATTGTTCTGACAGTTCACTATTTACCAAACGTCAATATAAATTTCCAATTCAAAAGTCCCCTCTGCCTCGCACAGCATTTCCAACGGTAGGTTTATTCTTGTCGCTAATACCATCCTTCTTTGTATTCGTCAATGAACCTATTGCCTTGTTCATTGTTCGATACATATTTTTTCTTTCCATTTATTAATGTCAATTTCACTTTTCTTTTAGCTGAATTGCGACTTGGCAAAATGGGAAACATGCCGGAGATAACTATTATTTTTCTTCCCGCACTGCCTGTACCTGGAGGACACGCCTGTTTCTTCACCGTTTCTCTATCTTCTATCCATGATCTTTCTATTGGTAAAATGTCAATCTGCAATAGACTTTACACAAGTTTTATATATTTTGTTGTCTTTTTGTAGGTCATGAAACTGTACACGTCTGTTTCCAGTCCCTGAAGCATTGTGTTACAAACAAATCATAAACACATATACTTTTTATTTATGATATCAGCTACTTTTAAATACAAAATGTTATTGCTGATCGTTTCTACGTTTTACATATTTTTATATCCTTTTTCTTAGTCTAGTTATAAGCTAAGGTAAATTTTATCTTTTAATACAATTTAATTCTTAAACTCTCAAAGATTTTTACTGCTTTATGCATATAAATCATAATAATTTACTTATTTATATTTCTTGCATATCGTATTTCATCTTTTTCATGATATATAAACCATACATCTTGTGTATTCTTTTACAAAAGAAATATATTACTTATATTTATTTTGTCTTTATTTCATATTTTTATTTAATAAATTTTTATTCTACATCTTTTGTTTCATATTTATTTAATAAACTTTATTTTGTATTTTCTCATTATTTACTTGAATAATAATAGTTTTTTAAAATCACTTTTATAAATTGACTATGTGTATGCAACTTTGTATACCTCCATGTAATTTTTGTTGCATAGTTTTACTCAATGATATTTATTTTATTTCTTTAATCTTAAACTAATCTCTAAAGCTATTCTTATTCTATAAATTTTGCGAGTTCACGGCAGTATGTAGGTAAAAACCCGTTCAAAACACAAAAATTTGCACACGATACTGACATTAAATACGCGACTCTGAGCATGACGTGGGCATTCGGTATTTTTCCATTAAAAATAAGTAAATAACATGAATTATTACAAACAACTGAACATACATACAGGTCGATTCAATTCACTTTGTACAACAATAATATTTGAACAAAATAACACACATACATTTAATTTAATATTTACAAATAAATTAATTATGAACTTAAAAATGTTAATTTGTTACAATTAACGAAGGAACTTCGTTACAGTATTAATAACTTAGAATCAAAATACTCATATATAATTTATACGATAACTCACAGAATATGTACATATATATTAACTCACATTTTTCTACAATTTGGTAACTCATTCCTCAAGAAAAATGAAAGCACGTCATCCAAATGATTTTTTTATGCTTCATCCAAGTTATTGTTTTTCTTTAATATTCTTACTACTATCCACTTTGTCTGCTGTGTGATTACAGTACTTATTTTAGACATACTATATATTTATGCTTAAAATACACATTATAAGCGCCTTTGTCCAAACCTTATACGTTTTCCTTTACGATTTTTTGAAGGACCCAGTAAAGCGCTACCACTATACTATAAAATATTAGCGATTACAAAAAGAAAGTTAATGAAATTGGCAAAATACCTTCATAAAGGGAATATTTTACTTGCGCCTTCTAAAAATGACTATTTTTTAAGAACGTTAATAATAAACAATAAACTATGTAAAATACAATAAATAAATGTTGACAAAATAAGCAAAACGCGATTACTTTGCGGTTTAAATGCATAAACCAATCACACGAACGTTTCTTTCCACATTCCTTTCTCATCTTTTGTTTCAAAATTCGTTCTTTCAAGAATGCCTATGATTGGTGCTCCTTGACAACCCTGGGCCAAAATGGCGCACATCATCATTTGCAATCATTCTATCTTCCGCGCATTTGTAAGAGCATTCTCCCCTCTCTATATCTCTGGTGCATGTGTGCGTACGTATAAGTGCGTGCCTGTGTGGGTCGGGCTAGGCTGGGTTGGGTTCTTTTGTGTGTGTGCATGTGTGCGTACGTATGAGTCCGTGCCTGTGTGGATCGGGCTGGGCTGAGTTGGGTTGGGTTCTTTTGTGTGTGTGCATGTGTGTGACTGCGTGTGTGCGTACGTATGAGTGCGTGCCTGTGTGGGTTGGGTTGGGTTGGGTTCTTCTGTGTGTGTGCATTTGTGCGTACGTATGAGTGCGTGCCTGTGTGAGTCGGGCTGGGCTGGGCTGGGTTCTTGTAGTTCGTGTGAGTGCGTACCCCTGCGGAAGGTTTCACCTTCGCGCAGGTGGTGAAGAGTATGAAGAAGTAGATACAGAGGGGGTGGCGGTAAAAAGGATTACCAAGACGGGCGAGGGAAACATCCAAGTGCGCTACAGAGCAAAGGAGGAGGATACAAAAACGACATTCAGGGAAGAGTTGACCAACAAGCTGCAGCAGATGGCAACAGTAAAAACAACAAGTGGGAGGATGCGAACCATTATGATTGTGGACGTAGATGAGGCAACAGAGGCGGAGGAGATCAAGCGTACGCTCCGGGACGAATTAACCCTTTCGGTCACAATTTTTTTCTACTGGAGCGAAAATTTTGCTTTTTGCACCCTTGCTTAATTGATTTTTTTGAAATTTTTTGGTGGCAATTGCAATGCCCCACCAACCCCCCTTGGGGAGTTGGAGTATGTAGTCAAATGACTACACTGTGACTCAATGGTAAAATTGTAATTTAATAAATTTATAGGTGAGCAATAGAGGAATGGAAAAAAAACAAAGAAAATCTTGATATTAGGTATTATTGTTACCTACATTACTTTGAATGAAAGTATAAAAAACAATTTTTTGTTTTTGAAAGGCAAAGATGAACTTTGCACTTGTCGCACATAATTCTAGAAAAACCTTTACAATTAGTATTTTTGCAGCGAGAGGCAAAACTTTTGTCCTCGTGGATGGGCCAGTGCCCAATATTATCATATCGTATGTCACTGATGGGCCGAACCTCATCGAACTCTCGTCTGCGGCCTGAAGTTGTGGGCGACGAGCGTGGGGATGGGGTTTCAAATGCTGGTCGTCCTCTTCTTTTTGCAGTTGCTTTACCGCTCAAAATTAGAGCTTCAGCTATATGTACACGAAAATGAAGCAGATCTAAAATATCCTTTTTCTGAAGCCCTAAAGATTCAACCTGTTCTTTATATTCCAACCAGGCGTTGACACAAGCGATGTCTATCGCATGGGTGAACATTCGCAGGGTCCATTTTTTGGATCTAATAAAGGTCCTGTAAATTGAGATTAAAAAATCTAACTTATCGACTCCACCCATGCATATATTGTATCTTTTTATAACTTCAGGACGGGATACAAATATATACTGTTTCGTTGCTTTATCCCATCGTCGGCAACGATCTGGCTCTCCTATTCCCATGAAATTAGAGGCCATGACTAAAGATTTGTTATCATACCATTTGGTCATGATAACATCCCCATCAGCGCTCACTACCTCCTCCATGCTTCCACGACCCTGTTTTTTCATGTCCTTATCTGCAGAAAAAGGTGGGTTTTTGAAGCGATCGACACGTGCTGTGCATGTTGCATATACAAATTTATTGCGCAAATGTTGCAAAACATTATAATTTGAAAAAAAATTGTCAAAATAAACTTGGACGTTGTTTTCTACTATTCTTTGACTCAACTTGATGATCACCGCACCAGCCAAACCATAAATGTATTTTTCCACACTATCTAGCTCTGTCGTAGCACCCTGATATATGATAAAGTCATAAAGTAGGCCACTTCTCCCGCAAAGTGCGTACAATTTTATCCCCCAAGGAGTAGGCTTGTTTCTCACGTATTGCTTGACGTTCAAATTTCCCTTGAAAGGAATCATTTGTTCATCGATACATAATTCTCCTTCCAAGGGCAGGGACAAGCATCGGTTCCGTATTTTTTGATATAGGGGACGAACCTTCCAAAAGCGGTCATTTGCAGTTGCGGGATCGCGATTTTCAGTGTCAACAAAATGTACATGTTGCCGAAGACAAAAAAAGCGATTTAGGGACATATTGTCAGCTATCAATGGTATTCGAAGTTTGGTGTCCCAATAGCACCGTATTCGAGGATAGCGCATATTACCCATCGCAATGTGGATTCCGACGAAAACCTGCATTTCTTCTTTCGTTGCTGGAATAAACCTACTGTGTTGATTTACAGCATAAATGTTTGTGTATGTGGCCATATCTTCAAACACATCAGGTGTAAAATATTTGCCAAAAAAAATGACTGGAGTTTCCAGTTCATCATCGGGACGCATTTCTTTCTGATGCCATAAAAAATTTGGAGTTATGTATTGCAAGCCTTTTCTCCAACCAATTCTATCTTTTGGTGTCAAGTCCTGTTTCCCTATATAGTCCTTGACAGCTTGTTTGTTTGGGGCTGCTAGTCTTACATGACTTGGGCCAGGTTGTGGTTCGGTAATAATTTTTTCGGAAACATCTTCAGGTTTAGACACATAGGATTCGTTTCCCTCTTGTTCCAGGTAGTCTTCGTCTTGAGCATCTGCCTCAGCTATAATAAAATAATTAATATTACTTCAGAAAAACCCACTAGAAAAGTCGCATGTACCTCTCAAATGCCCTTCTTCAAATTCTTCGGATACGTTATCTTCGTCATCGTCAGTGAGATCCTCGATCTCGGACAAATTTTCCGCCAAATGTACGAGTTCCTCGTAAGTCAATGGACGGTTACGATTCATTATTTTCTAAACTAAATAAATAATATTTGCTTTTTTAAAAAAAGTTAGGTTATGTTTTCCTTACGTGTTGAAACCGTTGAGTCACGAAGTAGTCAAATGATTACACTGGTTTTTAAAAATTAGAAATTGGCTGATAAAGTCAAAAAGATATCTTTTTTATTATTGCACTCGCACAATTAAACTTTTTTCCGTACGTTTTGAACGTATCCAGACTCGCGTTGCATTAGTGACGGTTATTATAAGTTCTCTTACAAAGTCCTGTAATGCAATATGGCCAATAATGTAAACTTCTTTATAGAAAGTATTTTACAGCTTCAACTATAAAACACTAGCTGTCACCATTAGTACTAATCTTGTAAAATGATGTGCAAACAATTGACTACGGTGTGAACAAACGGATTCTAATGTCTAGATCCCTTGGAAAAAAATATTAATGTTGATGTAGTCAATTGACTACAAGGTGACCGAAAGGGTTAAAAAAGGAAGAGGCATGGGAGGTCCAGGTAAGACTTGCCCCTAATTCCAATAGAAACGGAGTGAGACCTGCCTTCGCAACGATGGAGGAAAGCGCGGCGATGACACTGATCGAGAAAGGATCAACAGGCAAGAGTTGGTCTAAATGGAGAAACAGGGAACTGGTGGACCCGATCAGATGTTACAAGTGCCATAGGGTGGGGCATATTGCCAACAAATGCAGTACACTAACCACGGAAGATACCTGTCATAGATGTGGGAAGGTGGGTCATATAAGAAGGGAGTGCACAGGGAGTGAATGGTGCTACCTGTGTAATGCGGAAGGACACAAAGCCGAAACGATGGCATGCCCGGGCTACCGGGAGTTGGTCCGGCGCGCGAGGCAGGAGAAAGAGGGCGTACCTCGGGCCTCCACATGAAGGTATTGCAGGTGAATTTAGATAGATGCCGGCGCGCGGTGGACCTCTTCAGGAGCACGTGCGCGTCGAAGGGGGTGGTGTTAGCGCTTGTAGCGGAACCCAATAGGAAAATGTGTGGAAATAACAGATGGGTGACGGATGACGGGGGAGACGCCGCGGTGTATCTGCCCGGAAACACAAGAATTTCGGGGATGGAGGGGCACGGGCGGGGGTATGTGTGGGTAAAGCTGGATGGCATGGTATTTTACTCGTGCTATTTCTCGCCCAACAGGCCTTTCTGCGATTTCGAGGCGTATCTGGATAGGCTCAACAGGGACATTACGAGACAAAACAAAGAGGTGCTGGTGGCGGGCGACTTCAATGCGAAGGCGCGAGCCTGGGGCTCGCCAAGGACGGATAGGCGATGCGAGGCGCTAGAGGAGTAGGCCAGCGGTAGAGACCTGGTCGTACTCAACCAAGGAAACACTCCAACTTTCAATAGAAACGGGAGAACGTCGCACATAGGCGTGACGCTGTGCACTACGAACGTGGCAAGACGAATACAGGAGTGGAAGGTGCGGGAGGAGGAGAACTTGAGCCCCCACAATAACATCTATTATAAGATTGAGAAATTGCGCAGCTCCCAAACGACGACCCAACGAATCAAAGGATGAATATTTAACGAAAGAGCCAAAGAGGATATAATCGAGATTATTAAAAAGGAACTGACAGGGCGACATGAGATCAAGGATTCCCAAATGCTGTCGAAGACAGTGATCAAGCTATGTTACCGAACACTAAGAAAGAAGAGTGGAGGCAAGACAAGAAGAGAGCCAGCATACTGGTAGTCTGACGCAATTCGGGACCTGAGAGTCACCTGTAACCAAGCTAGGAGGGAAGCCACGAGGATGGCAAGGGGCGGAAATGCGCCTGCTGAAGCGAGAGAGCGGTGAGACGATACAGGGAAAGAAGAGCGCAACTCAAAAAAGAGATAAAGAAAGCTAAGAGGAAGGCATGGGACAAGATGTGCCGGGAGGTCGATGACGACGTCTGGGGACTGGGATACAAGATCGTAACAGGAAAGACAGGACTTTTAAGTCCGCTAGCACAATAAGACAGCGAACAAATGAAGGTGGCCGAGGAGTTGTTCCCCAGGCACCGAAGAATAGTATGGCAGGGGATAGTGGTGGAGACGAGCAGCATACCGGGGGTGACCAAGGAGGAAGTGAGAACGGCCGGGAGATTCATCATAGCGGGAAAGGCGGCTGGACCCGATGGTGTGCCGCTGGAAGTGATTAGGCTGATGGCGGAACACGCTGCGAAAGAAATAGGAGAAATCTTTGACGGACTGCTGGCCACGGGAAGCTTCCCTGCGGAGTGGAAAGTGGCCAGACTGGTTCTCATAGAGAAGCCAAAAAAGGGCACTTATAGACCGCTGTGTCTGATAGACGCCACCGCCAAGCTATTCGAAAAAGTGATAAATGCCAGGATCGTGGCCGAGGCCGAGGAGGGAGGATGGCTGAGTGAAAAGCAGTACGGATTTAGAAAGGGCCGCTCGGCTGTGGACGCCGTAAGGACAGTCCAAGAAATAGTGAGGAGAGCGTCGAGGGTCCCAAACAACGACTTCGTGGTGTTGATAACCCTCGACGTGAAAAACGCATTTAATAGCGCGCCCTGGATCTACATAATGGAGACCATGCGGCGGCAGGGGGTGTCACCGTACCTACGAAGAATAATCTCCAGCTACTTGGAGGGCAGGAGGATACTGGTTGGTAAAAACGAGAGTATGGAGATGACATGCGGGGTACCGCAGGGCTCAGTCCTCGGCCCCACGCTGTGGAATATATATTATGACGAGGTGCTGAGACTAGAGATGCCCAGCGGCGTAAGAGTGGTGGGTTACGCGGATGACCTGGCGCTGGTGATCACTGGTAGGGATAGCGAGACGATAGTGCAGGACGCTGAAATAGCAACGGAAAATGTTGGCCGATGGATGCGGAGGAAGGGGCTGCAGTTGGCTCCTGAGAAAACAGAAGTAATAATCCTGTCTGGAAGAGCGACTTTGAAGAACATGACAATAGCGGTGGAGCGCACGCAGGTAAGTAGCGTCAGGTCACTCAAGTACCTGGGAATTACGTTTGGCCACAATAGTAACATGGGTGCACACGTCGAGGCTGTGGTGGCCAAGGCAGACAGAGCCGTGGCGGCGCTGGGAAGGTTGATGCCGAATATGGGCGGCCCGAGTGGGAGCAGGCGCAGGGTGCTGGCTGGAGTGGCACACTCCATCTTGTTGTATGCACGCCGGTCTGGAAGGACTGGGCGCGGGTCGGCACGTAGAGGGGTAAATTAGAGAGCGTACAGAGAAGAGCCGCCATAAGGGTCGCGTGCGCTTACAGGACGGTTGCCACGACGCAACAAAAGGGAGGCGAGGCAGGAGACTGAGAAAATGGCAGGAGGAATGGGAGCAGAAGCAAGGCAAGGCCCAATGGACCAAAAGATTGATCCCCAACATTGAGCCATGGGTGAATAGAAGACACGGGGAGGTGGGATATTATGTCGCGCAGGCGTTAACAGGACATGGCTGTTTCGGCTTGTACCTGCACCGTTTCAGATTGGCAGATAGCGATCGATGTATGTATTGCGGAGGGATAGACACGCCAGAACATACGCTTATGAGATGCGACAGATGGAAGAGAGAGAGGCACGAGGCTGAGGTATTGGCTGGTGAGGAGCTGACGCCCGACGGCATGGTTCCGATCATGCTGCGGGGTCAGCAGGAATGGACGACGTTGGCTGGAATGGTCAACAACATCATGAAGAGTAAGGAGGAGGAAGAGAGGCGCAGGCAGGAGCAGTAGACGAGGGAGCGAGGAGGAGATGGAGGGAAGAATACCGACAAGGTGATGCCGCTCGATCTCTGGCATGAGGAGAGGTTTTAGTCAGTAAGAGTCTGACACTCCCTGAGAGAAGAGGATCTCGGGGGCCCATGAGGGTTTCCCCTCCTCCTCCCCCCAAAAAAAAAGTTCGTGTGAGTGCGGAGGTCGGGTTGGAATGGGTTGTATTCATTACATATCTTATCTTGTTTTTCAGGTCTGCTGATACGTTGCTTCCCATAATCCGTGAATGGATAGAACCAGACACAACTATCATCAGCGATTACTGGAAAGCATTCTTTGTCTGTCTACGCAGGGGTATGAGCACCTGAAGGTCAACCATTCCTTGAATTTCAAGGACCCAGACACAGGGGCTCATACTAATGCGATAGAGTCCTCGTGGCGGGCCGCCAAGTATACGATGAGTTCTAGCGGACGACGAAAATCTCATATTCCGCTAAATTTTAAGTGCTGCTTATGGCAAGATTCAAAATGAACTTCTATTAATATTTATTCATCCAATTTTAAAGCAGGTATATTGCCTTAATTTGTATTTTCAAAAACAGGACATAAATTATTATAAAGCGTATGAAGATGTAAATACTCTAATATGGTCACTGTCAAGACAAATATTAAAGCTAGCAATGGTCAATCACCTTAAGAATAACCTAAAGTTACTATCAAATGCCATGAAGTTTGAACAAAATTATTTGGCAATCAATGATTGTGATCTTGGTTATGAATTCGAGGTCAACATTGATGGATCCAACTTGTCAATGGAAGAAAAACTTTTTTTAAAATCTAAATGTGTACATTTCATCAAGAAGTTATTGGAGGAACTTATAAAACGAATGCCTAAACACTTAACGATTTTCAAACAATTAAGGAATTTAAATCCTCAAATTATTCTTAATCCTATCCGCACAAAATTTTCAGACTTACGTCTACATCTGGCAAAAAAAGGAGCAGTTAAATGATATAGAAGCTCAGTATAGAAATCTATTAAATATACAGTGGTCAGATATTTTTGAAAATAATATTCCAGACGACTCAGTGACGTTTTGGAAGAAAGTCATAACAATGAAAAACGCAGTAGGTGACTTTATGTTTAAGGAGCTTTCCATTTTTGCGTTTACTCTACTTAGCCTACCATCATCCAATGCCATAGTCGAAAGAACATTTTCAATAATGAATATTGTAAAATCCAAATTAAGAAATAAACACTGATGTTGACTTTACTAAATTCCATCATGATTTTAAAGTTTAATTTTTATGCAAATAATATTTGTTGTAAAGAATTTGAACCTACTAGAGATATGTTAAACAGATTTAATTCAGAAATGTATAACATTAACAACTACGGTTTCAATAGCGAAGAAGAAAAGACCGCCGTTATTAATGATATTGATGATGTAATTACAGTGTGCCACGATTACATATAATAATTAAATAAAACGACTATTCTAACAATAATTATTATTACTTATTGTACATTCAATAGATAAGAAAATATATCTTTATTTTTTATACATAACTGTGTTGTTTTTTTCATCTTTTATTGTGAAATACAAGTACACTAGATTTTGTGAACAAATGAAGTTTCAAATAGCCAAGAGAGGAAAACCGTACACAGACGGCGAATACATAAAAAAATGTTTTATAAATGCATCCGAAGAGCTATTTCGGGATTTTAAGAACAAAGCAGATATTCTGAAAATAATTAAAGAGTTACCATTGTCTACCAAAACCATTAAAGGTAGAAAAATTAAAATGTGCGCATATCGAAGATCTGAAATTGGTTTCGGCTTTATCAATAGCAGTTGACGAGTCTTGTGACATAAATGATACAGCGCAAGTTTCACTTTTTGTAAGATTTATGTCTCATTCAGGCCCTAAAGAAGAACTTTTAGGATTATTGCCACTCAAAGGTCAGACGCGTGGAGAAGATATCGCAAATGCTGTAATTGAGTGTGTGGATAAACATCATATTCCCCTCGATAAAATTGTGTCGATTTCAACAGATGAGGCCAAAAGTATGACCGGCGTAAGAAAACGGTTTGTTGCTATTTTGAAAGAAAAAATTAATCACGAGATACTTGTTTACCATTGTATCATTCACCAAGAAGCGCTTTGTGCGCAAACATTTCCGGATGAAATTTGTAAAATTATGGAATTAGTAATTACCATTATCAACTCCATTTTAGCTAAAGCTCTTAATCATCGCCAATTCAAGGAATTTTTATTTGAAGTGAAGAGTGAGTACGCTGATCTTCTGCTTCATAACAAGGTACGTTGGTTATCAAGAGGGAAGGTTTTAAAGCGTTTCGCGTCCCTTTTTCCGGAAATTAAAGCATTTCTCCTTGAGAAGGGCGTTCACTATCCAGAACTAACAGACGATCAGTGGATCCAAAACTTTTATTTCATGGTAGACGTTACATCTCATCTAACTCAGCTTAATCGTAAACTACAAGGGAAAGGAAACTTAATTTTTTCGATGTTAGAAGAAGTAATAACATTCGAAAACAAATTATCCATTTTTGCTCAGGATTTTGAAATGGAAACATTGTTTCACTTTCCGAGCCTGCTGAAGCATTGCCAAGAAAATAAATCCTCTATTGATAAACAGCATTTTAAAACAATAATTTTAAATATCAAGGAAGCATTTCTCAGGCAATTTAAAAACAGCAGAGCAAATTTAGCATTTGTCAAATATCCTCTTAATGCTACGATAACCGAGTTGAAATTCTCTCCTTTTAAAATTGACATTAGTAACTTTGAAATACAATTGCTGGATTTAAAAAACAAGGAGATATGGCACTCTAAATTCGAACGTCTTTGTGTTGAATTGGAAATATTGGAGAAGAAAAAATGTGATCTTAGTTCACAACACAAGTGGTCTGCTTTGAATGACCTGGAGAAGGAAGACATCATCATTTTCAACGCTTGGAATAGTATTCCTTACTCTTACGATCTGCTAAAAAAGCTCGCGTTTGCTGTTCTTTCCCTTTTCGGTTCTACATATATATATATGCTAACAATCTTTTTCAAGCATGAACATTATCAAGAGTAAACTGAGAAGTCGTCTTATTGATGAGAACTTGGAATCATGCCTAAAATTAAAAACAACAACATACAAACCTGACTTACTCAAACTTTCCAAGGAGATGCAAGCACATTGTTCGCATTAATAAATATTTATTAAGTATGAAATTTAGTTTTATTTAGTGTAATAAAAGTTTACGAAACAAGCAGATTTGGCTCACAATTTTTTTTTAAAATTGTTGTAAAGTTCATATTTGGCTCTTTGGCTAATAAGTTTTCAGACCACTGCATTAACATATATGATACATAGTCAGGCTGAATGTTGGTTTAGAAATTTACCAGCTTCGAACCGCAAACCAATACCAGAATCGATGAATTTGATTCAGACAGCATATTTGACGATGAAAAGGATAAGGATTTTAATATTAAGGAAGTTCTAGATAACACAGGCACCTCGGACGATTTATATGATGCTTTGAGTTCAGATGCTGAACACGCATTGTTATGTTTATTTGGTACAATTTTTATTAATAGCTGAAGACATTAGTTTTATTATTTTTTAATGTCAATATTTGTCATGTGTAAGAAACAAAAGATCGTCACAAAAAAGTTATCCGATGCAAATTTAGTGATCCGGATGTGATCCGGATTCTAAGTAGCGTATGTGATGTTATGCGCTTCATAAAATAAATAAAACAATGCATTCGTTTACGCTTAAGATTCCATTTAGAATATAGAGTTAGTTGTTACGTATACATTCAATGTAACAGTTCACAAGATTTTATAGTAAATTAAGATTTACTTTTAAAAAAGGATTTTTTAATTTGAAAAAGTTAACTGGCGCAGTCAGTAGGATCAACAAAAAGACTTTTTACTGACATTAAAAATCTGTGTGTATTAACACTTCATTTCGCGAAACCTAAAAACAGAAAATTATCGCAATTTTCGACAAAAATCAGATTGTGCAGTGATCTGAAGAAAAACGAAAAAGATCCAGGACGACATCGCCTAGGACTCCGAGCAGGAATCCAAAAACAAACATCGCCGACGATTTCCAAGCCGAACGGAAGACAGCATCGCCGAAGTTCGAACCCTAGGCTAAGAAGACCAAAGAGAAGCAAAGCAAATGAAACAAATTTTGATTTTACTGTAAGTCTATTTTATTGTATGTCATTACTATTAGTATAGCAGTATATGTCTGTTGACGGCAACTGTCTATATTACGATTAATATTTTTGTAGGAACGAATTTTAAAAGAGTCTGAATCCGGCCTACTATGATAAAAACTCTAGTGCAAGTAGTCATATAACAACGATGAAAATAGAGTAAAAGAAATTTAAAAAAGTTGTTACTAATCACTAAAAGCCTCAAAATACAAAGTTTCGCTGAAAAATTTTCCTATATTTTTGTGTATACTCAAAAAAAAAAATTCTTGTCACGAGAATTGAAACAACTGAAAATAGATTGAACATTGAATTACAATTTTGAAACATTAATTAAATTGGATATTTTTCAATTAAGTAACTTCAAACACTAGTGTTTATTTTAATCATAGTTGGTCAGAATTAGACTTACAAAAAATCATTTTCCTATAAGAATACTGGTAAGAGTTTAGCACATATGGCGTTATTAATAAACAATTTATTGTTTGTATTCATGTAAAGTGAAACACATTCTATATTCACATTCAAGGAAGTCAATTATGACGTAATTTTATGAACAGCTATTCTTAGCTATCATATTATGACATGCTACCCTGAAATTGCTACACCATAGTTAACTTCCAATTTAATATGAAAAATGAGGTGTGGCCACCACACGACTTTCTTATACGTATGAGCGTTTCAAACTACACAATCTTAAGAATTTTTTTATACAAAACTTATTCAAAATCCTATTCTAAGTACTTTTATTCTCTTAATAAATCGCTATAGAATGCATACTTTGCAAGATATTCGAAAAAAAGTGCCACTCGCTAATAGTAAAAGTGCTACTTCCGGTCCGAATTTTGAAATTTCATGTATACAAAAAATATTGCAAATATAACTCTAAATACTTTTGTACTCTTAATAAATATATATAGAATGCATAATTTATGACATATTTGCCAAAAATCGCTATTCGGTAAGAGTAAAACTGTTACTTCCGGTCCGAATTTTGAAATCTTTTTTATACAAAAGATATTGAAAACTATGTTTAAATACTTTTATACACGTAACGTACCTGTCTAAAAAGCTTGACTTGCGAAATATTCGCAAAAAACCGATTTTCGATAAGAGTAAAAGACCTACTTCCGGTAGGAATTTAGAAAAACTTTTTAAATAAAATTGTTCTCAATTTTAATTTTAAGTACATATGAATTCTTTATAAATTTGTATAAACTTAGTATTTGACGAAATATTGGCAAAATTCGATTTTTTCACTGAAGTAAACTGCTACTTCCGGTCTACTAGTAGTGTGCAAAATAAATACTTTTAAGTATCGAATACATACCAATACTTTACACTTTTATATTCGATACTTTGTATCGGATACTTAGTATCCGATACTTTACTTTTAACTCAAGTCGATAACTATACTTGTATTTCATGTTTGCTAATTAATAAGAAAAGGATCGTATTAGTAAAATAGTAGGTACATTGTACAAGCATCAATGATAACATTGTTTATATGCTGAATAGTAAAAACTCATCTCATTTGTCAATTTGGAATATTTATTTGAGACTAAATTATAAATGACCACCAATGGAATATTTTGTCTAGGCACAAATTATGACTTTATCCATACATGCATACTTTGTAAATTATGTTTCAATAGTCAGTTGATATACTGTTTATTTTAAAAAAAGAACGTAACTAAGGAATAAATTATATCCAGTTGTAGACAAACTGTGTACATCAGAAAAATGCAAGTACATCTAATAAGCTTTATAAACGTTGAGTATCCGATACATAGAATCCGATACTTTTCATTGTCGGTATACGATACATTTGCTCCCTCTAGGTATCCGATACAAAGTATCGAATAGATACTTTTTGCACACCACTACGGTCTACTGATTTTACTGAAAAACTAATCAGATCTCAAGAGGGAGATTATACACGTAAATACAAAATTTGGAATTGATATCTCCAGCGGTTTGACCGCTATCGTGGTCACACACACAGAGAGAGAGAGACAAACACACACACAGACATTTTTTAAAAACCACTTTTTTGGTATCAGGGGACCTCAAAACGTGGACATCTGCAACAATCTCGAGGTCGAAAATTTTCATCATCACAATACTTCCTTATACTACGTATAAGAAAGTAATACATAAATGAATATTACTATTAAATTTAAGTTGAGGCAATACAGTAAAGAAATACATGCAATAATTGAACAAATGTTATATATTTTGATAAGTGACATGGCGCATCCCACAATATCAATGCGAGATCATTTAGAAACGGTCCCTAGTGTTGATGGTGACCTGTTACATATTTCTACATTTATTTCTTGTTGAAAATCTTTTTTTCAAAGCGTTACAAAAGAAAACGACACCGCATACAACAGTTTTCTTTTTCGAGATACTTTAAATAAATTATCTGGCAAAGCCGCTCAGATCGCATCAGTCCGTAATGTTCAATCTTGGGATAAATTAAAAGAATTATTATTTACCACCTTCAGCGACAGGAGAAATTAAACTACTTTAATTATGGAATTACAGTTAGAACAGTATACATACGATACCTCTTCATCATTTGGTGAACGTTGTTTGAACTTATGTAGTTTATTAGTCGCTCGACTTAACGTCCATGAGAAAAATATTACTTTAAGAGATAATAAGATAAAATTAAATGCCGACTTAGCGCTAAAATCATTTATTAACGGGTTAATGGAACATGTTTAATCATGCAATGTAGAAATCCGACGAAACTAGAAGAGGCATTAAATTTTGCACAAGAACACGAGAATATAAATTATCAAAGACAAAAGACGCCTATGCCTTTCAGTAAGCCAATTATACCTAAAATATCTCAAACATATTACAACGCCCACATGTCAACGATCATTTCACCCCCAACAAACACAATTTTTCCGACAACGTAATCAGACATTTCCACAAAAACCTCTATTTATTAATTTTAAGTCACCTTCACAAATGCCAAAAAAAAACTGTTACATCCAATCTACCAAAACCAACACCGATGGATCAGGACTTACGAGTAGAGCGAATCTTAATTACTAACAAATTTACCAACCAACATATAATACACAAGAATTATTCTATCAAGATACACCCGACTATCAAGAACCATACACACACCAAGATCATGTCCAGTATCCTAATTACGAAGATTGGAAAAATTACCAAGAAAGCGTCACAGGTTATGAAAACGAACTTTCCACCGATGAAACGGATCTTCAACCTCAAGCACAAGAGGAAAATTTTCGGATAACAGTTTCGGTAACTACAACGAAATAGTAGAAATTAACGTTACCACTTCTGTATCAAAACTTCCTTACATTATCCTACCTGAAACAAATTCAAAGTTCATGATGACACCGGATCTACAAAATCATTAATTTCAATACATTTAGCTTCGTCTTATTATACGAACCTCGTACAAGCAAATAATTTTATTATTCAATCGGCTTATCACGCAAATCAACATAATCATAGTATAATGAAACCTATTTCACAAATTTTTGACGATAGCTTAGAACACAAACTTCATGTATTCGTTTTTAATCCAAATTATGATGGCTTAATAGGTCTAGATCTACTTAAAAATTAGATGCAAAAACAGATTTAAAAAATAATGTCTTAGTGACTAGCAAAACAAAAATTCCGATTTATATAGACGATGAGGTTAAGAATAAGAAAAGCGAGAAAATTATAATTCCCTTAAGAACAGAAAAAATAGTAATTAATTCAGGGCATAAATATTTTCCATATACAAAATTACAATCAAATTTAGAAATACCTGCATTCGTAGTGAATGTAAATAATGCTGAATGTTATACCGGGTGTCCCAACAAGGGTAACGAGGTACGGTATTGGGGAAACGGATGTACCTAGAAATTTGAAACAAAAAAATTGTTGAGTAAATCGGCTAAGAGAAAATGCAGGGGGCGTAATTACCATCCTGAATTTTAAACCCCGTTTTCTGCAAAATTTTCTTATATTAATGATAGTCATAGTGATTACTATTTTAAAGCTGAGACAAATTCAAATATTTTTTGTTAAATGCTTTTTGCTCTATCTCTGAAAAGAAAGTGGTGGGGGGCGCTAGAATATTTTCGGAAATAAATGTCGATAACTCTAAAAAGGCTTAACGTATCTTAATAAACTTGGAGTCGTTGAAAAGGGGGTTTCCTAGACTATCAATTGAACTGTGAGTGAGGTGATTGTGTTTGCTTACCTTGCCGCCAGATAGCGTTTTCTGACATAATCGCAAAAAAATTAACTTACTGCAAAAAAATAAATGCAATGATATCACTTTTTTTACGTCATTACATAGTCAATCAAGAGCCTAACAAGCCAGTGAGAACCGCCTCTCAATATCTTTATCCTAACCTAAAAAAAAATTACATTTTGGGAAGCATTTCCACTTTAAGGTTTGTTATTAATGTCTAATTATTCCTAATTTACCAAATAAATGCTAATTTATTATTTGGGATGCCAAACGATATTTTAAATCGAAATTATTGACATAATGTAAGTAATAAAATCCTCTGACGGAAATCATTCTTTTCTAATTATCAAGATTGACATGAAAACAAATGTCGTTTATATCTGACATAACTGTACGCGTTTTTCATGTCATTGTTTGATGCTTGTCAAAGTGTCAAAGTCTCTTGATATCCTGTATTAAATAGTCGGTTTAAATTTTAATATTTAAATTAATTGTCTTACTGTGATTGTGTTTATTGCATTAAAAATGTCTTATTCAACTGCGGAAGCATACATCATGTTGGACGTGTTTTTCCAGTGTCATCAAAACGCCTGTGTGGCTGAGCGTGTGTACGCAGCAAATTATCCCAATAGAAGACATTTTAGTAGAATGGTATTTAGACGCTGAAGTAGATGTTTGCGCGAAACAGGACGAGTTCATCCTAATCCAGTGCCTAGAAGAAATCGACACGCTAGGAACGAACAAAACGTCATTAATGTTCTTGCCTATGTTAACATTAAGCCCCATTTAAGTTTAAGAAGAATAAGTTTGTGCTTAGGAATTAGTAAATCATCGGTACAACGAATCCTAAGAGATCACTATCTACACCCTTATCATATTGAACTACATCAGGCTCTTTTAGAAACTGATTTTGATAGGAGATTAGACCACTGTCATTGGTTGAATTCTATGATAGATGAGGATCCCGATTTTTTATCTCGAATATTATGGACCGATGAAGCTACTTTTTCAAGCAATGGAGGAGTCAATTTGCATAATATGCATTATTGGTCGCCACTAAATCCACATTGGATGCTTGAGATAAACTATCAAAATCGTTGGAGTGTGAACGTCTGGTGTGGTATCTTAGGCGATCGAATTATAGGACCATTTTTTTTTAATAATAATGTTAATGGCGAAAGTTATTTGGACTTTTTAAGAAATCACTTGCCAATTTTATTAGAAAACGTGCCTTTACAAACGAGAAGAGATATGTGGCTGCAACACGACGGATGTCCTGCACACTTTTCTCAACAAGTCAGGAATTTTTTAGACCAAGCTTATCCAAACCGTTGGATAGGAAGGGGCAGTTTGTTTCCATGGCCTGCCAGATCTCCAGACCTTACTGTCCTTGACTTTTACCTTTGGGGTAGATTAAAAAATATTGTTTATCAGACTCGCCCTACTACCCCAGAAAACATGATTGATCGTATCCGAAATGCTGTAGCCAATATTTCAAGAGCTGAAATCAGCACAGCCGTATTAAATACAGGACGCAGGATAAATTACTGCATAGAAAATGACGGAAGGCACTTTGAACATTTATAAACACTTTTTGATTTTCCTTTCAATCAAACTTGCTGTGTTTTATCGTTCTCAAGTTATTACTTTCATAGATTCCATAATTTATTGTTATTATTTTATAAGCATTGCGGCTCGTTGGACTTTAAGTTATTTTCCTTACTGTTCCCACACTTATTATTTTATAATTGTTTTGGCCTGTTGGCTTTCGAAGATATTGTAAAAAAAAGTAATAAAGATAAATAACAAAATTTTATTTCGATTTAAAATATCGTTTGGCATCCCAAATAATAAATTAGCATTTATTTGGTAAATTAGGAATAATTAGACATTAATAACAAACCTTAAAGTGGAAATGCTTCCCAAAATGTAATTTTTTTTTAGGTTAGGATAAAGATATTGAGAGGCGGTTCTCACTGGCTTGTTAGGCTCTTGATTGACTATGTAATGACGTAAAAAAAGTGATATCATTGCATTTATTTTTTTTGCAGTAAGTTAATTTTTTTGCGATTATGTCAGAAAACGCTATCTGACGGCAAGGTAAGCAAACACAGTCACCTCACTCACAGTTCAATTGATAGTCTAGGAAACCCCCTTTTCAATGACTCCAAGTTTATTAAGATACGTTAAGCCTTTTTAGAGTTATCGACATTTATTTCCGAAAATATTCTAGCGCCCCCCGCCACTTTCTTTTCAGAGATAGAGCAAAAAGCATTTAACAAAAAATATTTGAATTTGTCTCAGCTTTAAAATAGTAATCACTATGACTATCATTAATATAAGAAAATTTTGCAGAAAACGGGGTTTAAAATTCAGGATGGCAATTACGCCCCCTGGAGGCCATTTCAGAAACTCGAAAATAATTTCAATCATTTTCTCTTAGCCGATTTACTCAACAATTTTTTTGTTTCAAATTTCTAGGTACATCCGTTTCCCCAATACCGTACCTCGTTACCCTTGTTGGGACACCCGGTATACTACTATTATTAATTCATCTGACCAAGATCAACAAGTTAATATTCACAAACCAACAGAAGTTAACGATTTCAAAGAATTTTCTTCAATAACAAAAGAAAATACAAATCTTAGTAAGACTGAAATAAATAAAATGTTAAACGAAAACTTAAGTAAACTTCGCTTTGATCAAAGGAATAAAGAAGAAAAAGAAGCTACAAAATCTCTTTGCTGTGAATACAAAGACATATTTTATAATGAAATGTTACAATTGACATTTAATAATGCAATTAAACAACAAATTAGGGTAAAAGAAAACACATCTCCTATATTACGAAATCTTATCGATACCCAGAAATACACAAAGCGGAAGTTGAAAGATAGATATCATCTATGTTAGAACAAAATATTATTCGACTTAGTACATCCCCTTAGAGTAGTCCTATCTCTATAGTACCAAAAAATGAGGTGTGGCCACCACACGACTTTCTTATACGTTTGAAAGTGTTACTTCCGGTCCAAATTTTGAAATTTCATTTATACAAAAAATATTCCAACTCCAACTCTAGATACTTTTGTATTCTTCATAAATATATATAGAATGCATAATTTACGACATATTTGCAAAAAATCGTTATTCGGTAAGAGTAAAAGTATTAGTTCCGGTCCGAATTTTGATTTTTTTTTATACAAAAGGTATTGAAAATTAAGTTCTAAATACTTTTATACTTGTAACGTACCTGTCTAAAAAGCATGACTTGCAAATTATTTGCAAAAAACTGATTTTCGATTAGAGTAAAAAACCTACTTCCGGTAGGAATTTCGAAAAACTTTTTTAATAAAATTGTTCACAATTTCAATTTTAAGTACATATGAATTCTTTATAAATTTGTCTAAACTTAGTAGTTGACAAAATATTGGCAAAATTCGATTTTTTCACTGAAGTAAACAACTACTTCCCGTCTGCCGATTTTGGCTGAAAATCTAATCAGTTCTCAAGAGAACTAAATGCAAAATTTGGAAAGGATAGCTATAGCGGTTTGACCGCTATCGTGGTCACACACAGACACACAGACATTTTTTTAAAACCACTTTTTTAGTATCAGGGAACTTCAAAACGTGGACATCTGCAAAAATCTCGAGGTCGAAAATTTTCATCATCACAATACTTCCTTATACTACGTATAAGAAAGTAAAATGGATGCTTCGAACAAACAAAAATGGCGTCTCGTAGTAGACTATAGAAAACTAAACGAACAGACGATAGACGAGAAATATCCGTTACCAAACATCACGGACGTACTCGATAAGTACAATATTTTACCACATTAGATCTTGCTTCCCAATTTCATCAAGTCGAAGTAACTGAAGAAGATATACCAAAAACAGCATTTTCCGTTGAAAATGGACCCTATGAGCACCTACGATGCCGTTTGGACTTAAAAATGCTCTTGGAACGTTCCAAAGGGTTATGGATAACATATTAAGAGGCATTCAAAACGAAACTTGCCTAGTTTATCTTGATGATATCTTCATATTTTCTTCATCCTTACAGGAACATAGGGAAAGACTAAAACCCGTGTTCGACAGACTAAGACAATAATACCATTTTAAAATACAATTAGACACAAGCGAATTCCTGAAGAAAGAAGGCATATTTAGGTAATATAATTACACCCCGAGGAATAAAACCTAACCCAGAAAAATTAAAGGCTATTCAAAATTCATCCCATTCCGAAAACGACTCGAGAAATCAAATCCTTTTTTAGGACTGTGAAGCTATTATCGCCGTTTTATTTAAAAGTTTGCAAAAACCACAAAGCCATTAACAAAGTCATTAAAAAAGAACACAAAAATAATACACGATCACGATTTTATATCTTCATTCAATATTTGCAAACAAATTATTACACTCAAAAAATATAGTTCGTAATATTGATTAACATCAGTTATTGATTAGCTTTTCGTTGTAAAAAGAAAATAATTAATTCTTACGACGAACTGTTAGGTACTGTTCACACACATAAAAATCTATTCTAAAATTAAGTATACGTGTATACTTCACCGATAATCTAAATTCAAAAGTATAACTCTCAGATTAAAGATAAATTGCTTGGATTTTAAGTATATAGCAATTTATTTCAAACTTAAGATATGTTTAAATTATATATTCAAACTGACCATTACATTGTTCACCTGACAATTTGAAATATTTGTTCTAAGAAATTAGATCATTTTTAAAGAATTATTCTTACATTCTTGGATTAAAAATATAAAAAAAATCCAATTTTCAATTCATGTATTTCAAGTAACCAAACATTCTTATTCTCAATTTAAACATACGGGTAATGTTATCTTTTATGCCGGCTGTACACTCTCGCGCGAGTGCTCTCGCGATGTCTCGTCGAGAGCTCTCGCGCGAGAGGTCGAGGGATGAGCGCGACCCTGTACACTCTCGTTTATTCGGAACGTTTAGCGAACGTCGAGAGGTCGAGGGATGAGCGCGACCCAGTACACTCTCGTTTTTTCTTACCACACAACTTTCTTATACGTATGAAAGTGTTACTTCCGGTCCGAATTTTAAAATTTCATTTATACAAAAAATATTCCAAATTCAACTCTAATTACTTTTGTACTCTTCATAAATATACATAGAATGCATAATTTACGACATTGTGATGATTAAAATTTTCGACCTCGAGATTTTTGCAGATGTCCACGTTTTGAAGTCCCCTGATACCAAAAAAGTGGTTTTTAAAAAATGTCTGTGTGTCTGTCTGTCTCTGTGTGTGTGTGACCACGATAGCGGTCAAACCGCTACAGATATCAATTCCAAATTTTGTATTTACGAATATAATCTCCCTCTTGAGAGCTGATTAGATTTTGAGCAAAATCAGCAGACCGGAAGTAGTAGTTTAGTTCAGTGAAAAAATCGAATTTTGTAAATATTTCGTGAATTACTAAGTTTAAACAAATTTATAAAGAATTCATATGTACTTAAAATTGAAATTGTGAACAATTTTATTAAAAAGGTTTTTCGAAATTCCTACCGGAAGTAGGTCATTTACTCTTATCGAAAATCAGTTTCTTGCAAATATTTTGCAAGTCATGCTTTTTAGACAGGTACGCTACGAATATAAAAGTATTTAGAACTTAATTTCCAATATCTTTTGTATAAAAAAAATTTCAAAATTCGGACCGGAAGTATCACTTTTACTCTTACCGAATAACGATTTTTTGCAAATACATATTGCAGTGATCTTGAATAAATAATAATATGTAAATAAATGGTTTTCAGATCACTTGCAATTTTATGTTTAGTTAAATAAGATTTTCTTTTGTGTGCGTTCATTTTATATACATAAGTGATTAATAAAGGTAAGAATTTTTCTTTATTTATATTTATTCACATTTATATCTATATGTACATTGGTATTTATTTATTTAAGTCAACAAATTCCTCATGAATAATAATAAACTAGAGAACGTAAACGTGATCTGTATAAATTAAAGTGACAGAATAAATAAATTTTACACAAGTAAGCAATCAATAGGGATAACTTGGAGTACATGTAATTGGTAACCAGGTTATGTAGGGAATGGAATCTGTTATAGGCCAGAAAAGCAGATGAATGTATTCCCGGACGTGAGGGATTCGCCCGACTTCAGTGCCTCGGTGCGTCGAGCCTTTTCTATCTTGGGCCGGGATAGTTTGACGCTCGGGGTACCCTGTCGCAAGGCTCGACGGAGGCAGCGGGTCATGCTGTTAGATGGGTCCGTAGTTCGCGTATCGAACGAGACTGCGTGCAGGATGGCTGCGGAAGGCATGATCCGGCCTGTCAAGCAATGTTAAGGGGCCTCCGTCGAGGCCGAAGAGGGTAGCAGAATAAAATAACTTTGAGTTCAAGTAATGCTTCACTTAATTTCACTTTGTACTCTTGGATGTCTATGTCTGTACTCGTCTATATGTGTGTTTCTTGATTGTCCTCGTATAATCTGTATGATGATCAAATAACTGATACAACATTTATACTTCAATTTAAGATGTCAATCACCAGGAACGATAAGCTGGGTGAACGCATATGATAATCCACCTGTCAACAATACATCATCGTTAGAAATTGAAAAGGTGAAAGGGGTTCATGATAAATTTAACCAACGTATACCGACGATCATGAATGTTTTCCCTTTATTTTCGAATGTGAGCAAGACAAAGAAAATACGAATAAAACTTCCCAACAATGCGAGGAGATGGTTCAAGAATGAAGTGAACAACAATCAAGAAATTTACAACATAATAAGAATGTGGCAATGAACTTTAAGTTGTATTTAAAAGTTGTAAATAGTGTTATTTACTTACCAGGTCAATGTTTGATAAATAGCATCCTGTGCGTTATATCTGTATTTCACTATTGCTTACATCAATATCAATTTTAACTTTTTACAAATAACAAATGCAAACGTATCACCCCAAGTTTTATTTAAATTAATTTTTACTTTATTCATTTTTACTATGATGTGTATAAATATTCACTATATTGATAATTTACTAAAACTTTATTTTTATTTAGGTAAAACGATAAAAGGATCTTAGTAAATTTTTATAAGGTTATAATTTTAAGACGTATTAAATGTTACGAGTAAAGGATCGAGCAGGTGTTTCTCGCACAAACACGTCTGGCTTTGGCAGGGATCGACCGGGTGGACCGGCACAAAAAGTATTGTTTATCAGGTGCATGGCTGAATCATAAATGTATAGACGAATTTATATTCGCATGTTTGTTTACCTTTTTCAAGGATTATTAATACGCTGTTTCCCCATGCAACCGATAGGAGCGGCACCGTCGACTTACAATTTTGGAGGTGGATTCGTGTTTAACGAAAGTTGCCGTATGTTTTTATAAAGAGATTTACGAATAAAAGGGCGGACAGATAAAATTTCCGGGATTGCTTGGTGAAAACCGCAATATTAACTAGTCTAAAAGTAGGTGAAAACCACTTCCTCCCTCCTCTTTAATAGGATTATTTTAAATTCCGGACTTAGAAAAATTTTGAGATTTTCAATACTTATAAAATTTTTACAAGACTCTACACTTATAATAATTTTATTTTAAACATGCAGCGCGTATTACATTAAAATGTCTAGATGTATTCGAATAACTACCTATGTATGAAATACTTTTATTTTATGAACTCGGTTTTTGAATTTATTTAATTTCATTTTATTTTCTTCTTTCTAGAGAGTTTTGTTTTGCATGTAGGGTACTATGCCGTACGTTATGACAAAACCTTCTAGCATTTGTAATGATAACTTTGAATAGCATAATCATTTTTCTTTTCCGTATAATTTATTTTTCTTTTAAAATTTATTCATCCTACAAAGGATATTTGGAATTAATAATTTTGTTTATGTGTATATAGTTTATATATTAAGTGAATAAAATATTCATTGAGAATTATGGAAGAGTTTAATACGATGTATGAAGAGTTAAGGTGATTAAACAATATTTGTTATAAATGTGTGTATAGTGGCGTCTCAAAGTTCTTTATTTGTAGTGGTGTTTTTTGTATTGGAATTTCGTGAAAAAGGTAAAGTTTATTTTCTTTTAATATATATATATATTATTTCTTTTGATATGAGAATTAAATGTGTTTTGTAGTATTTGGGTGTTCAATATTAACGTGTTGAATAATACATCAGGGATGTGTGAAATGAATTATGTCATTATTTAATTCATAGCATGGAGTCCTGGTGAATTTGAAATACACGAATTGGTCTTGGTGGTACTGCGTTTGGGAGCGAGAAAAGGCACCAGGCAGAACTAATCAGGGCTGAGTTAATTTATTGAATACGCAGAGACGTTGTTTTATTTCACTTTATTTATTCAATTAAATATATATATATTCCTTAAGGAGTGTGCACATGATGATGTATGTTCGGGTTGTGTCCGACGAGCTGAAAATGACATGCTCGTAGGGTGGAACTTTGGGATACTCTTCGGTGTGAATTTGTTATCTGATGGTACTGTGTTGGGAGCGAGAAAAGGCGCCGGACAGGACTAATTAGGGCAAAGCCACTTCCTTAATGTCTATATTTTGTTAGCAAATTGTAGACCGCACAAATTTTTATTTTTATTTTTAAATTCCAGTACAATTCATCACGGTTAATTTATTTTAATTTTGATTGTTTACATGTATCTATGACAAATATTAATAATAATAATCACGTTCACATTTTTAGATATAAGCTTGCACGACATGATGATTTCATTTATTCTTTATTTCTTGTAATATTTTATTGTTTATGATGTATAAATTTGAATTATGACCGAATATTGATTTTAGATGTGTAAATATTTGTAGATTAAAACTTTTGAATTCATTTAAAATTATTTATTTTAATAAATTAGATGTTAAGATTTATTTTGTATTTTATTTCTTTACCTGACCTGGAAATGATTAAAGAGAAGGAGAATCAAGTCATATTTTCTGCCCCTGAGAGAACTATTTATTTTCAAACTGAGCTAGTTACATGTAGAATGTTTTGCTTAACCTACCTTTCAGCAGAAAGTTCACCGTATCATAGTCTAGCATAAGGCCTAGCACTAGGATGCGTGCTTGACTCTCAGTTACGCATTAATTAAGTAAACTAAGTTCATTTTATTTATATATAAATTTGTAAGAGTCACAGCATAGATATGGCACCCAACGTCGTGGGGCAAAACTTTTGCATTTACATTTCATATATATTTACAATTTACTAGCAATTTCACATTTCCATATTATTCATATGATGTCCAATGTTCATGGTGTAAAAATTTTGCCGTTCCATAATGTATATATGGCGACCAACGTAGTGGGGCAAAGCTTTTACATTTTAAACTGTTTAGATAAAAATTAATTGATTATTTAATATTCAAATAGCTGTGTAATTAAAGGGAGGTATTTTCACCTTTAAGTGCATTTGAATAATTAATAAGTATAATTCACAAGTAAATTTTGTCAAGTTTTGATTTATTTTTCTCCACAAATAAGTCTCTTTAAGTGCCAGGACAGATAAAGTAAATATGTCTGAGTATAAAGGTGAGGGTGAAAATCCTGAAAGTGGTATGGATACCAAATATTTATTTGAAACGTACAGGGAACCACAAGGCATTTCTTCTGTGACAGATTCAGAAAAGACGCTACCTCTTGATGAGGATGAAAATGTAACTGAAAATGTAAAAATTGAAACGAAAGAAATGCCAGGCGGAGACAGATTTGATATTTTATTTGAAAAACTTTTCTGTAAATTGGAATGTGACAAAATAGAAATGAAAGCTGAAATGAATGAGAAGTTTAAAGAAAACAAAGAAGAGATGAATAGAAACAAAAAGGAAATGAACAAGAAAATGGATGAGAATAAAATAGAGATACAAGCTGTAGTAAAGTCGATGAATGAGAAGATTGATGAAAGGATTAAAGCTTGTAGAATGGAAATGTCTACAATGAACTATAAATTAAAAGAAGATGTGAAACAGAGTGTTACACAGATCAATGAAAAAATTGAAGCAAATGAAAAGAAGTGCAAGGATAGCAGTAATTTTTTAATAGATGAAATGAATCAGAGGGCCTGTGTAGCAAGAGAAAATTTTAGACAGATAGAAGAAAGGATTGGAGGACAAGATGAGAAAATACAATTCTTGGAACTGAAGGTGGACAGTAGTGCCATGTCAGTTCAGAAAGAGGTTCAAAACTTAACAAGCAACTTTGAGGACTGTAAAGTTAAATATGGTGCATGCACAGACTCTCTTTTAAAGCTACAGGATATGACATTAAATTGTCAAGATACAATTAAGAATTTGAAAACGAGAGTTGAACAAGGTACAATTACACCTTGTGTTGTACCACAACAGATATCAATCGGCACGGAAAATATACCAAAATTTTCTGGGTATAACAAAGACAACCCAATGGCATTTCTTAAAACCATTAAGACATATATTCGTGGTATCAATGATGATATGTCAAAGTTACATTTCATGAGAGGGTGTCTTAGAGATTATGCGTTATTATGGTATGATATGGTAATTGATGAGGTACAGACGTACGAAGAATTAGAGAATATGTTTATTAGGCAGTACTGGGGACAAACTCAACAAAGACGCATTAGACATGACCTTACTTTTGGAAAATATCGTTCCATTACATCTAGAGAGAATTATGTTATTCGGAAATATTCTTTCTTGAAACATATACAACCTGTGATCCAGGAGTGTGACATTGTTACCCAATTAGCCAATCATTTTGAGCATGAGGTAGTACAAGCAGTTGCTTTACAGGGTATAGACACCGTTGAGCAACTCTTGGAATTGGTAAAGCGTCTGGACGACGTGGAAGATAGGAGTGTGCCTCAGAATAAAAATGGGTATAAAACTGGTAACAATGGTAACTATTATAATCCTCAGCAAAGATATAATGGTAATAACCAACAAAGGTACAATGGTAATCGGTATCAGAATAATAGTTACCAGGGAGGAAGGGTGGAGAATGGTAACAACAAGAATATGAGTAATAGTAATGGTAATAATAATAATTGGAGACAGGAGGGTCATGTAGGAAGGAAATACGAAAAAAATGAAACAGAAGATACCCGAGGATTCAATAACGTAATTATAGAAAGTAAAGAAAATAAAACAGAAGCCGTAACAAGAGATGCGTCAAGAGGAGCAATAAAGAAGGACCTGGATTTTTGGTAGGTCCAACCAAAGGGAAAAAGAAGAAACAACGAAGCAAGAGAAATTTTATAGATTTAAGTAATATAACCACTGAATTTCCACTGGTAGATGTTAAAGTAGGGGATGTATATGGGGTAGCTGTAATAGATAGTGAATTAGAATTGTCACTTTTAGATGGGGGATTATTTGATAAAAGGTTTGAAAAATTAGGTTTTTACAAGCAAGATAATGTATTTTGTATAAATATAGAGATGGGTGATGTAGAACTTGTAACACAATTTATTGTTACACCAAAATTAAAATATTGCTGCGTACTTGGGATGGATTTTTTGAGTCTATATACATCAAACTTGGAAAGGGAAAATAGAACCTTCCACAATAGAAAAGTAAACATGTCTTGGGACAAAGGCGCTCAAGATGATAAAATATTAGTTAATAATTCAATCATTGATAATTTTGATAGGGACCTCACTTTAAAAATAAATAATGATAGTTTGATTGACAAGGATAAAGGTTCACACCATGTGGATGATCTTCAAAAAGAAGAGTCCATGTTTGCCACGGGTGACATAAATAATAAATGTACACACCATGTGGAGGGTCTTCAAAAGAAAGACGCCACGAAATATATGGGTGACATAATAAATAAATGTTCACACCGGGAAATAAATATGGGTGACAAAAATTTGATTTGCAACAAACAGATTAATAATGATAATGTGAGTGATCCTTTGACAAAAGATGTTAAATTATTTAATGGTAATGTAGATTTAGTAGTAGACTATGATAATTGTTTTAAAACAGAAACGACTCATCCATCTTCCCATAAGCAGAAATTAAGTGTTCAATTTAAAATTAAAAGTTTGTTAAAAGATGAAATTATTGAAAATTTAGTATATAATTTAATGAACCCCATCACAGTAGTAATTAAGGAATATTTAGATTATTTAGAAAACATTGAGAATAATAAATTAAGTTTATGTTTATTTCAATCAATAAAACATCAGCTACAACTCCCAAAATTAATAGAAACATTATTGTTAATAAGTACTAATGCAAAGTGGTTTGTAAACGTTAATTCTCTTTGGTTGGTACAGCTATATAAATGTTTCGTGAAATTATATCCAATAGTGGTAAATTTATTAGTGAATTTAAATAAAATTGTTCATAAGGAACAAAATATTTTACATTATGGGTATGTAAAGCCCGTACAGCATATATTAAACCCACATGATGAAAATGTGTCACATCATGTGAATGATAAAATGATTTTACAAGAGGGTGTGAAATTTATATGGACCCATGAGAGAATAGAGGTTTTGGATGCAGTTGAAAAGTACCCACAGCCCAGATACTTAAAAATGTTAAGAAGTTTTCCCAAAATAGTGGACTACAATTGCCACTTCATTTTAAGGGAACTCGATGATGCAATTACAATATTTGTAATACCTATGAAAGGTGTAAAATTTAAAGAATTTAAGTACACTTTTGTATATATATATATATAAGTAGTTTTATTATTTTAAGTGTTTTAAATGTCATTTGTTTAAACTTTCTCGTCATGAAAGGAGTAAAGTTTAAAATAAACTCCAAGAGTTTTGCATATTTACTTCTGACTTGTATATAGATAGAATAAGCATATTATAGGGAAATTTCATGTCTCTATGCTTCATATCAATAATATTGATAAGTAATCTATAAGTATATTAACTGGTATTTATGGGAAATCTTGAATTTATACCATTGGCATTAGCGATTCTCGCTTATAAATCGCAGATATTCCCATAGGGATATTTATGCAGTGATCTTGAATAAATAATAATATGTAAATAAATGGTTTTCAGATCACTTGCAATTTTATGTTTAGTTAAATAAGATTTTCTTTTGTGTGCGTTCATTTTATATACATAAGTGATTAATAAAGGTAAGAATTTTTCTTTATTTATATTTATTCACATTTATATCTATATGTACATTGGTATTTATTTATTTAAGTCAACAAATTCCTCATGAATAATAATAAACTAGAGAATGTAAACGTGATCTGTATAAATTAAAGTGACAGAATAAATAAATTTTACACAAGTAAGCAATCAATAGGGATAACTTGGAGTACATGTAATTGGTAACCAGGTTATGTAGGGAATGGAATCTGTTATAGGCCAGAAAAGCAGATGAATGTATTCCCGGACGTGAGGGATTCGCCCGACTTCAGTGCCTCGGTGCGTCGAGCCTTTTCTATCTTGGGCCGGGATAGTTTGACGCTCGGGGTACCCTGTCGCAAGGCTCGACGGAGGCAGCGGGTCATGCTGTTAGATGGGTCCGTAGTTCGCGTATCGAACGAGACTGCGTGCAGGATGGCTGCGGAAGGCATGATCCGGCCTGTCAAGCAATGTTAAGGGGCCTCCGTCGAGGCCGAAGAGGGTAGCAGAATAAAATAACTTTGAGTTCAAGTAATGCTTCACTTAATTTCACTTTGTACTCTTGGATGTCTATGTCTGTACTCGTCTATATGTGTGTTTCTTGATTGTCCTCGTATAATCTGTATGATGATCAAATAACTGATACAACATTTATACTTCAATTTAAGATGTCAATCACCAGGAACGATAAGCTGGGTGAACGCATATGATAATCCACCTGTCAACAATACATCATCGTTAGAAATTGAAAAGGTGAAAGGGGTTCATGATAAATTTAACCAACGTATACCGACGATCATGAATGTTTTCCCTTTATTTTCGAATGTGAGCAAGACAAAGAAAATACGAATAAAACTTCCCAACAATGCGAGGAGATGGTTCAAGAATGAAGTGAACAACAATCAAGAAATTTACAACATAATAAGAATGTGGCAATGAACTTTAAGTTGTATTTAAAAGTTGTAAATAGTGTTATTTACTTACCAGGTCAATGTTTGATAAATAGCATCCTGTGCGTTATATCTGTATTTCACTATTGCTTACATCAATATCAATTTTAACTTTTTACAAATAACAAATGCAAACGTATCACCCCAAGTTTTATTTAAATTAATTTTTACTTTATTCATTTTTACTATGATGTGTATAAATATTCACTATATTGATAATTTACTAAAACTTTATTTTTATTTAGGTAAAACGATAAAAGGATCTTAGTAAATTTTTATAAGGTTATAATTTTAAGACGTATTAAATGTTACGAGTAAAGGATCGAGCAGGTGTTTCTCGCACAAACACGTCTGGCTTTGGCAGGGATCGACCGGGTGGACCGGCACAAAAAGTATTGTTTATCAGGTGCATGGCTGAATCATAAATGTATAGACGAATTTATATTCGCATGTTTGTTTACCTTTTTCAAGGATTATTAATACGCTGTTTCCCCATGCAACCGATAGGAGCGGCACCGTCGACTTACAATTTTGGAGGTGGATTCGTGTTTAACGAAAGTTGCCGTATGTTTTTATAAAGAGATTTACGAATAAAAGGGCGGACAGATAAAATTTCCGGGATTGCTTGGTGAAAACCGCAATATTAACTAGTCTAAAAGTAGGTGAAAACCACTTCCTCCCTCCTCTTTAATAGGATTATTTTAAATTCCGGACTTAGAAAAATTTTGAGATTTTCAATACTTATAAAATTTTTACAAGACTCTACACTTATAATAATTTTATTTTAAACATGCAGCGCGTATTACATTAAAATGTCTAGATGTATTCGAATAACTACCTATGTATGAAATACTTTTATTTTATGAACTCGGTTTTTGAATTTATTTAATTTCATTTTATTTTCTTCTTTCTAGAGGGTTTTGTTTTGCATGTAGGGTACTATGCCGTACGTTATGACAAAACCTTCTAGCATTTGTAATGATAACTTTGAATAGCATAATCATTTTTCTTTTCCGTATAATTTATTTTTCTTTTAAAATTTATTCATCCTACAAAGGATATTTGGAATTAATAATTTTGTTTATGTGTATATAGTTTATATATTAAGTGAATAAAATATTCATTGAGAATTATGGAAGAGTTTAATACGATGTATGAAGAGTTAAGGTGATTAAACAATATTTGTTATAAATGTGTGTATAGTGGCGTCTCAAAGTTCTTTATTTGTAGTGGTGTTTTTTGTATTGGAATTTCGTGAAAAAGGTAAAGTTTATTTTCTTTTAATATATATATATATTATTTCTTTTGATATGAGAATTAAATGTGTTTTGTAGTATTTGGGTGTTCAATATTAACGTGTTGAATAATACATCAGGGATGTGTGAAATGAATTATGTCATTATTTAATTCATAGCATGGAGTCCTGGTGAATTTGAAATACACGAATTGGTCTTGGTGGTACTGCGTTTGGGAGCGAGAAAAGGCACCAGGCAGAACTAATCAGGGCTGAGTTAATTTATTGAATACGCAGAGACGTTGTTTTATTTCACTTTATTTATTCAATTAAATATATATATATTCCTTAAGGAGTGTGCACATGATGATGTATGTTCGGGTTGTGTCCGACGAGCTGAAAATGACATGCTCGTAGGGTGGAACTTTGGGATACTCTTCGGTGTGAATTTGTTATCTGATGGTACTGTGTTGGGAGCGAGAAAAGGCGCCGGACAGGACTAATTAGGGCAAAGCCACTTCCTTAATGTCTATATTTTGTTAGCAAATTGTAGACCGCACAAATTTTTATTTTTATTTTTAAATTCCAGTACAATTCATCACGGTTAATTTATTTTAATTTTGATTGTTTACATGTATCTATGACAAATATTAATAATAATAATCACGTTCACATTTTTAGATATAAGCTTGCACGACATGATGATTTCATTTACTCTTTATTTCTTGTAATATTTTATTGTTTATGATGTATAAATTTGAATTATGACCGAATATTGATTTTAGATGTGTAAATATTTGTAGATTAAAACTTTTGAATTCATTTAAAATTATTTATTTTAATAAATTAGATGTTAAGATTTATTTTGTATTTTATTTCTTTACCTGACCTGGAAATGATTAAAGAGAAGGAGAATCAAGTCATATTTTCTGCCCCTGAGAGAACTATTTATTTTCAAACTGAGCTAGTTACATGTAGAATGTTTTGCTTAACCTACCTTTCAGCAGAAAGTTCACCGTATCATAGTCTAGCATAAGGCCTAGCACTAGGATGCGTGCTTGACTCTCAGTTACGCATTAATTAAGTAAACTAAGTTCATTTTATTTATATATAAATTTGTAAGAGTCACAGCAATATGTCGTAAATTATGCATTCTATGTATATTTATGAAGAATACAAAAGTATTTAGAGTTGGATTTGGAATATTTTTTGTATAAATGAAATTTCAAAATTCGGATCGGAAGTACCACTTTCATACGTATTAAGAAAACTGAATGTCGCGAGAGTGTACAGTGATGCACTCGCGCCGCCTCGCGAGGGTAAGCGAGGCCCTTTGACTCGCGCTCAAAAAACCGACTCGGAATGGAGAGCCCACGAGTGACTGCGAGGCTTTGCGAGACAGGGCGAGTGTACCCTGTACACTCTCGCACTCGCCCAGCCTCGCCGTCCCTCGACGAGAGTGTACAGCCGGCATTATAAGACGCACATACATGTTGCTTATTTTCCCTTGATATTGGTCAAGGCGATCACGTGGTATGTGAGACATGGTGCAAAAAAGAATTAGCCGATGGAGAGGGAAGAATAATCGCGCCCATGCATTGGGAATAAACTGCCTTTTATTCTTTGGTGTGTGACAGATTGTGACATAGGTCGATTCATTATAGTTTATGTGAATTATGGAATTAAATAACACTGTATCCGACGTTTTGAGGTCATGGGGTTGTACACCGGACGCCATAGAGTTTTTTATAAGTAAGGATTGTAAGAAAGTGGGCGAAAAAATTTCCAGTGCTAATTCAATCGTTAAAATGATCAGTTGTTTTAGATGAAATATAAAAAGACTTCTGTCTTGCTAACGTGCCGTTCTAAGCTATGGAACGTTTTTTCGCCAATAAATTTACTTTTATTCTATACGTTTTTCTTTTTTAAATATTTGCCTAATTATCTGTTTATTTCCAATCATTTATAAATATTGTGTCCTACTTTTATTGTATATTATAGTTTTTGTTTTTTCTTATTACTTTCGTTTTTGTTTACATCTACTTGCTTTTTAGTAATAGATATAAGCATACCCAGGCTGCCAAATATTCACAGTTTTTAATTAGAACATTTATCTAAATAAGTCTTATGCTCTTACGTATTTTTTTTGCATAGGACACAAATAAGGCCAATGTAAAAATATTTGTTTCTATTCGCCTAGTTGTCACCTGGAATTAAAGTCAGAAATTAGGAAAAGTTTATATAGATTTCTCTACGTCTGTGCGGTTCAGGACGTTCACATTGATTCATAATCTCCAAACTCGGTCTACGTAGTTCTATGGTAAAGTATTTCTTTCGTTTATGTAACAATGAGCACATTATAAATCAAAATAGGAATAAAGTTTTTTTAGAATTCTGGAATTTTTGGAGAACAACGCTCGTCTATAGGGTAGATGCACCGGTTGTGGCCATCGCACCGGTTGTGGCCATCCGCGAAATGAATCTAAAATATTAACGGCCATGTTCAAACTAAGCAACAAAATCATATAAAAGCACAATCCTTATAGTATTCTTGGTAGCGCCTGCGCATTACCTTCAGTTTGTCGGTTACAGTGTTGCTTACTCAGTCTGTTTTTTAACACGTGGTGAGAATATTGTGCTTTTCTTAGGAATTTTGTTAAGGCACATGAGGTAAGTTAATGTATCATTCTATGTAGAAATAGAACTACTGGTGTTTAAGGTAGTTGGTGTTTGATTCAGAAAGGACTTTCCCATGTTATTTCAAGACTTTAAACTAGATATTTAACCTATAAATAATTAAAATAATAGTGGCCACAGCTGGAGCATCAAACGTACCTTCTGCGCCAGTTGTGGTCTGTCGGTGGCCACAAATAGGGCATGAAATCCAGTTGTGGCCACGCAATCGAAAAAGATGGCAAAATGTAATACTAATATAGTAGAAAAGGAGTAACAATCTAAAATTATTTATTAGTTTCAGAAAAATTATGCCATCCCGAAAATTATTCCAGTATACAGAAGGTTCTATGCAAAATGCCCTTAATGCAATACGGCATCAGTCTATGCCCATATCGACAGCATGCAAGAAATTTAACGTTCCTAGAACATCTGTACGAAATAGACTAGATGGCAAAACAAGCGATGATTGCCGAAGAGTGGGCCCAAAATTTGCTCTTGGCCCGGAAATAGACGAAAAATTGGTTTTCTGGATTCTGGACTGTTCTTCAAGAGGTTTCCCTATAAATAAAGAAGGTCTCCTATATTCTGTACATAAAATACAAGAAGAGTGATATTCACCCAAAACTGATGAAAAATATGCCAGGAAGAAAATGGTTCGATTCTTTTATGAAGAGACATCTGAAAGTGAGCAAGAAAAAGGCTGAATTTATAAACAAGGCAAGGGCTGCGGTTTCTGAAGAATCTATCAAACGCTGGTTTAGTCATGTAAAGGAGCTGCTGGGGACTGATGCTGCCATTTTAAACAATCCAGGGCGAATATTCAATATGGATGAGACAGCCATTTTTTTATCACCCAAAGGATCTCTTATACTGGGCCCCAAGGGAAAAAATGTGTATGACGTCGGCATATCAGATAAAGACAATGTGACTACATTAGTCGCTGTAAATGCTGAAGGCTCGATTGCACCGCCGTTAACAATCTACAAATTTAAGCGTTTACCCAAAACCTACGCTGATGCTGCTCCTAAGAATTGGGGAATTGGAACATCGGATTCAGGGTGGATGCAAAGCAGACAATTTTATGAATACTTTGCAAATGTTTTCATTAAGTTTTTGGATTCTAAATCTATTACCAGACCAATTATTGTTTTTGTTGATGGTCATTGATCTCACTTGTCTCTAAACTTAAGCAACCTGTGTCGTGAAAATGGTATAATTCTAATCTGTCTTCCACCAAATACTATAAATCTGCTGCAACCTCTTGATGTTGCCTTCTTTTATCCTTTAAAGCAGGCATGGAAGAAAATTGCAAGAAAATGATTATACGATCACGAAGGCCAGAACATTCAGAAAAAGGACATCCCTGCTGCATTAAATTCGATTTTGACAGAAAAAGATTTTACAGGTGCCATTAAATCCGGGTTTCGTGTCTGTGGTTTGTATCCATTTGACGAAAATGCTCCGAATTACGAGAAATGTGTACGCAAAAACCTGTTACATTCTAATGACGAATTGAAAAATTCAAATATGAATAACGAAATGTCTCATTTAAATTTTTTAGAGCAGCAAATGGATCCCTGGGTACTGCAAAGTTTTAAAACAACATATGCAACTCAATATTTTGGCAAGGAGAAGATCGATATTTAGAGCTCTACAATTTATGGCGTTCCATTAAAGTTGACGTAGACCAAGAATCTGAATTAAACACATTTCAAGAAATGGAGACAGATGAAAATCAAAACGAGCAAGTGGCAACCTTTAATTTAGAAACCATTGAAGCTGCAGAAATTCAAACAAAATTCAGCTGTTCAAACGAAAATGAAAATATTGAAGACAACATCCTTGTGTTTGACTTTCCTGAATTGCACAACATTGAAGAGTCAATAGAAGCTAGTGAAGAGAAAATTATTGACAGAGACGTTAATAATAAGGAAATCAATATACTACAGAATATTGTAATTAAAGAAGCATCTGAAAAAAGTGATAATTTTAACGAAAGTTCCAACAACGACAAAGATGTAAGACTTCTTAAAAAAATGACAGTTAGTGGTGTTCTTCAAGACGTGAAAACATGGCCTGATGATTCTACAGGACATTCAAAAAGAAAAAAAATCCCCCTTCCTTCGGTGATCACTTCGGATAAATGGATTGAAATTTTTGAAGCGAGAGAAAAATATAAAGAAAACTTAGCTGCAGAAAAGGCTACAAAAAAAACAAGCAAGACTGACAAAATGAACAAAAGAAGAAAATTAATGAAAAAAAAGGTTAATGATCAAACAAACAATGGAAATAATGAAATATTTTTAGGCAATACTACAACAGAGAAAGAAACTATTTTGGATAAAAGTGATGCCAAAAAGTCTAAAAAACAAACAAGGAAAAGTATTGAAAAAAACGAAGAACAGCAACCGACCAAAGAAGATTCTAATACAAACACTGGGATTGAAGAGGTAACCATTAGCAGAAAGCCTTGTAAAGAAGAAAATATGAGTACCTTGTTAGATGTAGGAAGCTATGTAATAGTCAAATATGAAGGTGAACTATATCCAGCAAAAATATTAAGCAAAGAAAAAAATGAGTGGTATTGTTGTGCAATGCGAAAAAGTGGAGTAAACCATTGGAAATGGCCTGAATCACCTGATCTCTTGTGGTACAAGAACCAAGATGTAGTTTTAAAAGTAAATGAACCTAAAGCAATAAATACCAGAGGGGTCTATGTAGTTACCGAAATGGAATCTATATTATAATAATTTTATTGTTTTATTTAGGTGCTCATCTATTTGTTTTTCTTTTACATTTTATGTTGTAAATTTTTTTGTCTACAAGTAGAGTAGCTATATATCTATAAACTGGTTTAAATTTTTTGACTGGAGTATTTTTTTTTAATTTTGTACTAAAACAAATGTTTTAACCCTTATAATTCATAACGAAGTTTAGTTTCTTGTTTATTTATGTATATTAGTTTCTTTAATAAACTTGTTAACTAAGTAGGTAGGTAGGACTTGTCCATTTTTGTAGCTATTTTGTAGGTAGGTACCTACCTATTTGTCTATTTCAACAGGATGGCCACAACTGGTGAAGCCTCTGACCACAACTAGCAAATAGGTGGCCACAACTAGCGAAACTGTTTTTTTCTGCTATTTTATTAAATCTATCTTTGTCTGACTAATATAATCCAAATTAGGTGTTAGTTTTAGAGACAAAAATATCTATACTACCTGGTACTTGTATCAGGCAAACTCTCTTAATAAATAAATTAAAGCTAAATAAAGTTAAAAAATGTCTTAAAGTGGCCACAACCGGTGCATCTACCCTATTAGTCAATAAATTAAATAATATCCTTATTCTGTGGTAATTTTATCTTTTATTAAATATTTGAGAAGTGTGGGAAGTATAGGTGGATATGCTGCATTTTAATATTACTCTGTATATATTTGTCCCTTACTACTACTCTATTTTTTTCTTTTTAACATACAGGAACGTTTTAAAAAAGAGACATGGATGAGCAAAAACAATCTGAAGGAGAGTAGAGTACTCCATGAACAAAGATTCAAATAAAAGTTCTATGTTCTTTTCATCTTATATAATGATGCTTTTATATATTTCAGAAAATGATATAACTTATGAACTACTGAAGTCTCTAAATAACAAAGACCTACAAGAATTATTACCCAATTCTTTGGGCATGAGAAAATTAATATCTTTGCAGATAAACGAGCTAAGAAAAGAGGTATATGTATTTTTTATATATTATGCGTAATTTTAGGTAAGAGAATATTAATTTTATTAGGATACAGAAGATGAAGTTGATGCCTCATCCGCTACAACTGTTTCTGAAACACAAATTCATTGTGAACAATCTCATCCATTATTACCATCTGGTACACTTCAACAGTTCCCAGATTTTGACTTGAAGACTTTGCTTCAAACAAGCCCAATGGGTAATAGTGTTTTGAAGTATTATCAAACGAATAATATATTGGACAATACTCATCGCGCTCGGTTGGTAGACTTATCATGAAGCACATATATACATACATTATAAAAAAAGTACGTAGGTACTTTCGATATTTGTTCATGTGTATTTAAATAAATTGATTTTTTAGTCGTCTGAGAGCAGAGGAGTATAATAAAATCTCATCTAAAATAATTGGCCTATTTCCTAATGAATCTTTAGGCACATACTATGTGCCAGCAATTAAAAAAAGAGATTCTTTCACTGGGAAATCTATAATGGCCAAAGGAAAACTTGTGGATAAAGTAAGGAATATAATTCATAAATGCGACGAAGCCTCGCCCAAACGAAAAAGAAAATCAAGTAATACCGTAGAAGCTGATCATGACGAACAAATTAACCATGTTGATCACAATATTGCTGAGGACATTGATGTGCTATGGCTTCAGGTGCACTGAGATCCATGGGATGCTGTACTCGAGAAATGGAAAAGAACTTATAAACACAGAAACCTTAAAAACGAGGACATACGAAATGTGTCGGATTTTTTACAACAATGGCCAATTCTTATGGATCCCAGATGTGATGTCTTGGTTGGCAAACAATAAATTTTCTTAAGATTCTTATGTACTCTTACAAACTGTTAATTTTTAAATGTAGATATGTATAGTTTTTTAGTTGTTCTTATTTCATTGCAGATTAATTATGATTTCAATCGCATGTGTCCGGATAGGGACTACAATTTTTATCTCAGATGGAATACCTTCATCAGTGCAATAATAAATTTGAAATGCAATGCAGTTAAAGATTCTGCCATCAAGCATTTGTTAGAGTCGCGCCAAACAGCAAAAAATGGTTAGGAAATCATATTGATTAAATTAATTTAATGTCTTATTATTATTAATTTTAGACGAAATTTTTTTGAAGGAATTGATGTTGCTACCTCACTTATTTCCTGGGACGAGTGGTAATAAAGCAAGCAGAACATTGGAAATTTTCCACACTTGAAGCTATTGAAGGAATTATTCTACATATAAATGTAAAACTCAATAATGTTAAGCTAGATATACAAACATAACGGCTGTGTATTACTAAATATTCTAATTCGCTTTTCGTATTTCCAATAATCGATCAATAGTAAGTATAGAAACTGGTTCTTTTACATTACCAATCAAAAAATAGAGTAATACATATGTACTTTTTCTTACTAATTTTAATCAAGTCTGTTGTTTTGTGGCATTGTAATTAATTAACAAAAACAATACTCATACAAGTCAATTTTTGTTCTAAAGAAGACACTCGGTTAAACCAATTATGGTTACTTCATCCTTTGAAGTGAATGACATCCATCCTAATTATTATAAACAAAATTAGTCGTTAAATTATACCTAAATTTATAAAAGTTTGTAATTTTGTTCTTAGAACCGTTTTTCAGTTTCGAAATTCCAACTAATTTTGAACAGTGATGACAACAATAAGAAACTCCGTTTACTTTTACTTTAGATTACCACAAGAGTATTTTCAAGTCGCATGTAATTACTAGAGATCGGCAATACATTACAGGTCTGAACTTTTACAGTGACGAACTATTACTTTGTTATTTCGAATTACATTATTCATTTAATCCCAGTCCAGCCAGGGGCAGCTGTTTGCTATCATCACTCGGAATGAGTGATATTATTCGAAATTGGTCACAGTAATAGTGAAGATATCATCACTATTACTGTGTTCAAATTTGAATATTTAAATCCAGTCATACAATAAACCCCTGACTGCTGATCACTAGTAATTAGGCGTATGTATACGTACAGATGAATTGTTAAATTCGTATAATTTTTCAAATTTGAAAATAACGCATGAAATATTTCTTTTAAATATTGGGTGTTTTCTTACCAATTTTTATCTCGTGCTAAATATGTATATCAGAAGAAAATGTTCCTACTTTGTTCAGATGCATTACGAAAATTGAAAAAATGTCGAAATTACTTTGCCACATAGGTATACGAATGTGTACGCCTTTATTATATACAGATGCAGCTGCATAAAATAAATTTACTTTGTGTTAAAATAATTTGTACTTTAGTTTTTATTTTCATTATTCATTGTAAAATAATATATTTCTTCATTGTAAAAAATGTGTATATTATATTGTTGAATAAATATTTTTTTAAAATGTAGCTTGTTTAGCTTCTAAACTAACCTTTCCTTTTTTCAGTAGTAAAACGACAATAGTCGCACCATGCAGTTGTACGTGGATCTGTTGGAATGAGACACCTTACTTCACAAAATAGTTTATTAATGTAGATGGATGCACATTTTGTGTACACTGCACACATCATGATTAGTAACGTATTAAACGTTATATTTACGAGTTTATATAGGTAGAATATGAGTGAAATGAATATGGTATACAGAAAACACATACACTAACTAGATAAGCGTAGGGGTGAAGTATATAACAATCTATTTGATATTTACATCTAATAATTAGCTAACAGTACACATAAATTAAATTAAATTAATAGAATGTTATGTATTTCACCCCCACATCTATAGTTGATGTATGTTCTCTGTATACCTCTTTCATTTTATTCATATTGTAAATAAACTTGTAAATACGACGTGTAATAAGTTACTCATGATGATGTGTGCAGTACACACAAAATGTACATCGATTTTATTAAACTATTTTGTGAAAAAGTAAGGTGGCTCAATCCAATAGTTCTAGTGATTCATTTTAAAAACATAATAAGTGCACTTATAGTATACAGCATACTTACTATAAGTAGACGATAGTCTTACATTAATGACAGAAAAATATTAGATCGAAGATATACATATTCTTCAGTTAAGCATAGCTTGTTTTTATTATGATGAATATAATATACTTATTATAAGAAGACTTTCTTCAAGTGGATGATAACGAAATGTTAGGCTAAGAACGTAAAAGGTTTTGAATTAAACTTACCATATCTTTACGAACAAAAATACCAAATAATTACGTTAAAGATTTTCTAATTTTCTGTAGATTGTACAAAAATATTAGAACAAAAAGAAACAAATTTTTGAATTAAAATTGCCATATTTTCATCATAAGCGTATAGATGTCGTAAATATAATAATTCCGTTTACTTATTTTAAATATATTCGATGATCGTTTCAAGAAAATATAATACAATCAAATGAAAGATCTTATATACTCCCTTGAATATTACTATAACTTTATTAGCGAGAATATCATAACTTTTATCTAAAATTATCATCAGTTCGCGCATATATGCAGCTACCATATCTTTGTTACAAAGCGTGTATGTTTGAATTAAGCAATTATTTTTTTGTGTGCAGTAACTTTACTTATTGGTACAATAATTCATTGTGAAAGAAAATCAAATACATTGATCAATGATGAACAATTCGACCAGACAATGATTTGTTTCGTAAATTTACTAAAAATGTTCATTTACACCATTAAAAGTTTTATTAAATATATACACGACAAGTAATTAATTTGTTAATCGTAGCAATTAACGTTAATGTTGATGACAGTTGAAATATTTATTAAAGTAACGAACAAAATTAATCAATACAAGGAAAATGAAAGATGAATCAACAACTAATGCCCTTAATAGTTGTTGGTATTTCATTTAAGGAGTCAAACGACGACAGTAGTGCGCGTGCGTGATGTCGACAAGCGACGGTGAGAACGCGAGAGCGAGCGGGACACATTACGAGTCGAACATTAGTAGTGACAACATATACTACCTTTAGTCGTACCTATAGATACAGTCCTATATCGATTACATTACGAAACGTACATAACATGTAAAACAAGCATTTTATTGATATGTAAGTTAGTGAATAAAGTTGTTTAGAAATACGAACGACAGTTTGTACATTATAAGAATTCATAATCCACCAAGGGATAACATTTTGGTCAAAACGAGCCGGATAGTCGTAGAAACATCAAATCAACACATTGAGGAAGTTAGCAAGACGGGCCACCATTAACCGTAAGTCATTCCTTTCAAATACATATTCCTTATTATTATTATTTTGTATTGTATTACCAACAAGCAGTAATGACAGAAAACGAGCAATTAATAGAATTGATTCGCAAACGTGGTAATGTTAAGGCAATTTTAACTCGATTTGAAACATTTATGAAAACATATACGTGTGAAAAGGAATCTGAATTGAGATTAAGATTAGAAAGAGTTACACCTGTTTTAGATGAATACAATTTGTTACAAAATGAAATCGAAGCCATCGATAACAGTCAATTTAAGGATAGAGAAGAGTTTGAAAATAGATATTTCAGTACCGTTTCAAGCGCTAACAAAATTATTACCGAGTTGCAAGTCAAAACAGTATTGGATGAGATAAATGTCAATACCGCAAGTAATGATATAGTCAATAACCCAATGAATTTGAATGTGAGATTGCCTAAAATTGTTTTACCGGAATTTAACGGTGCTTGTGATGCATGGTTAATGTTTTCGGACGCTTTCAAGTCATTAATTCACGAAAATCAACAATTGAATGCGACACAGAAATTTTATTATCTAAGGTCGTGTTTGAAGGGCGAAGCGGCACAAGTTATAAGTGCACTCGAAGCATCGGATTCGAATTACTCCGTCGCGTGGGATTTAATTAAAGCTCGTTATGAGAATAAACGTATTATCATACATACGCATATAAAAGAATTATTTGATTATACTGTATTACATCAAGAATCGCATACACATTTAAGAAAACTTGTCGATCACTTCCAAAAGCATGTACGGTCGCTAACAACTCTAGGCGAACCAACCGATAGCTGGGATACGTTGTTAATACATTTAATTACTTCAAAACTTGACGCAAAAACTAAAAGAGCATGGGAAAGTTCCGTGGCAACCAATTCGATGCCAACTTTGAAAAAACTTTGGGATTTTTTAGTAAATCAGTGCGTATTTTTAGAAACGCTAGATAAGGGAAAAAACATAACAAAATCGAGCGTACAATCTTATGTAGCAATAAATAAATTAGAATGCCAATTATGTAAGGGAAATCATCTCATTTTTCGCTGCCAAAAATTCTTGGATTTTAATGTGAAAGAAAGATTTAATACTATTAAAAGATTAAAATTATGCATTAATTGTTTGAAACATAATCATTTTAATAGAGATTGTAAAGCCAGTAATTGTAAAAGATGCAATCAACCCCACAATACTTTATTACATTTTGATAATAAAAAGCTAAAGCCAGATGACGACAATGATAGACCAAATAATTCAAGGGAAGAATCACAACAATTCAGTGATAACAATTCAGTCATTACAGCGCATACATCGACCAGACAGTCGGAATATGTTCTTTTATCAACGGCAGTAGTACTGATCAAGGATATTCATAATAATTTAGTTCAGTGTCGTGCGTTGATTGATTCAGGATCGCAATCAAATTTTATGACAAAAGAATTGCTAGAAAGATTAAAGTTGAAGCAGTTTGATATATCAATACCTGTAAGCGGAATAAATCAGTCGTTATTAAGTATTTCTCATATAACGCATGCAGAATTATTCTCGACTAGCAAAAAATATCACAAAAAATTGCAATTTCTAATTATGAACAAAATAACAGATAAATTGCCTCAACAAAGTTTTGATATTTCGAATTTAAATATACCACAGGATATTACGCTAGCAGATCCAAACTTTTATAAGGCACAGAAAATTGACATATTATTGGGTGCTACAATTTTCTTTGATTTGTTGTCTATAGGACAAATTAAACTGGGAGAAAATAAACCAATATTACAAAGGACAAAATTAGGTTGGCTAATATCAGGTGATTTACCTAACGATAATTTTAGCAATAAGATTTCGTGTAATTTAAGCATAAATACCGAAGTTTTAAACAAATTAGAAAAATTCTGGAAAATCGAGGAATTACCCGATTCTAAATATTATTCGAGCGAAGAGTTGTCTTGTGAAAATCATTTTCAAAACACATTTAAACGTGAAGAGGATGGTCGTTTTACAGTATCGTTACCATTGAAGGAGGAGCATGTTAATTTAGGTGAATCATTGGAGAACGCAGAAAAAAGATTGAAGTCAATAGAAAAGAAATTTGCTAGGGATGATTCTTTAAGAGTAGAATATACGCGTTTCATGATGGAATATGAAAAGTTTGAACACATGACAGAAATTACAAACTTCAATGACAATATTAACGAGAATGTTAATTATTTGCCACACCATTGTGTTTTTAAACAGGCTAGTACCACAACAAGGTTACGGGTTGTCTTTGATGCAAGCTGCAAAACAACAAACGATATATCGTTGAATGACATTTTGAAAACCGGACCGGTGGTACAAGATGATCTCTTTTCAATTTTGTTAAGATTTCGTAAACATAGTTATGTTTTGACTGGAGATATAACAAAAATGTATCGTCAAATAAATATAGTAGAATCGCAACGGGATTTACAACGTATTGTATGGAGATCTGACCCAAAAATGCCATTAAAACACTATAAGCTTAATACGCTTACCCATGGCACAGCTCCAGCATCATTTTTAAGCACAAGATGTTTGAAACAATTAGCTATGGAAAACGAGGAGGCTTACCCTGAAGCAGCCTATGCGATAAGAAAGGATTTTTATATGGACGATCTATTGACAGGAGCGAACTCAATGGAAGATTTACTAGGATTGAAGCAAGATATTACTAGTATTTTAAGCAGTGCCAAGTTTGAGTTAAGAAAATTTAATTCAAATCATGCAAGTATTGTTAGAAGCGAGAGGCCAACTGTGGTGAACCTGATTGAAACAAAAACATTAGGTGTTATATGGCAGGCCGAGCTAGATAGATTTACTTTTACTACGAACTTTAACATGAAAAGAATACGAATTACTAAAAGAGTTATTCTATCTACCGTGTCACAAATCTTCGATCCTTTAGGATTAATTGGTCCAATAGTAATTAGGGCAAAATTATTGTTACAAAAATTATGGGAACTCAAAAGTGAATGGGATGAAACCGTGCCAGCAGACATTTATGCGACTGCGAGGAAATTATTCGACGAATGGGAGAATATTCATGAAATAGCAATACCCCGACATGTATTATTATTTGATCCAGTTAGTATCCAGATACATGGGTTCTGCGATGCATCAGAACGTGAGTATGGTGCTACCATATATATTAGATCACAAAATTCAAACAATCAGATTTGTTCAAGATTACTTGCAGCGAAATCACGTGTTGCTCCTATTAAAACTATTTCAATTCCACGATTAGAGCTTTGCGCAGCACATTTATTGACTGAAATAAAAAACTCAAGCAAGGTTAAGAATTATCTCGAAACAAGGGAGATAGTATGGAATTTTATTCCTGCGCGTACTCCGCATTTTGGGGGGATTTGGGAAGCTGCTATAAAATCAACAAAAACTTATTTAAAAAAGATCATTGGTAATACAAGACTAACCTATGAATCCTTTTATACTGTTCTAATACAAATAGAAGCTATCCTTAATTCTAGACCCTTGTACCCACTTTCCAATGACCCAAACGACTTACAGGCTTTAACACCAGGGCATTTCTTGATTGGAGAGTCACTTGTTGCTATACCACAGCGAGATGTAACTACAGCTCCAATCAACAGATTGAATAATTATCATCATCTACAGCAACTCTATCAACAGTTTTGGAAAAGATGGTCCTCGGAGTACTTGCACACCATGCAGCAGAGGAATAAATGCATGTTGGATAGTCGAGGAGGTGTTCAAATCGGAGATCTCGTGCTATTAAAGGAAGATAACGTGCCTCCATTGAAATGGAGTATGGGTAGGATCATCAAGATACGCCCGGGCCAGGACGGAAGAACGCGAGTCGTTACTATCAAAACCGCTCAAGGAACCGTAGACAGAGGGGTGCAGAAAGTGTGTTGTTTTCCTAAAGACTACCACTAAACTCATTTATTTTTATTATTATTATTTTTTTTTTTATTTTTGAAAGCCAGGTCTTTCAAGGCCGCCGGTATGTTGGTATTTCATTTAAGGAGTCAAACGACGACAGTAGTGCGCGTGCGTGATGTCGACAAGCGACGGTGAGAACGCGAGAGCGAGCGGGACACATTACGAGTCGAACATTAGTAGTGACAACATATACTACCTTTAGTCGTACCTATAGATACAGTCCTATCTATATCGATTACATTACGAAACGTACATAACATGTAAAACAAGCATTTTATTGATATGTAAGTTAGTGAATAAAGTTGTTTAGAAATACGAACGACAGTTTGTACATTATAAGAATTCATAATCCACCAAGGGATAACAATAGTATCAATAAATGCATTTATCGAAATTATGACGTTTGATATAAACGATAACAGCGATCGTCAGAACAACAAACGCGGTTGTCAAAACAACGAAAACATTCGTTAATATTGCGATTTATTGTAAGGTCATTTATGGCGTCATATTCATATGTGGTCTGCCTTTCGTCTAACAAGTTTCATCGCGCTAATTCGTTGAAATCTGTGTGAACAAGTGAAAATTTTGTTTCGTGAATTTAATTTCTTAATTATATATTTATAAATATAAGGTAAGTTATTTATATTTACTGCATTTTATGGAAAAACTAGAAAATAAATGTCACACAAAATTTCTTGTCGGTAGGGTAAGGAGGGGGAATAGCGCTCACTGGGTAATGGCGCTCACTTTTGTAACTCTGTCAAAATTGAACGTAGCAACACGCCATGTCGTGCGTGAAGCGCGAGGGGAGGGGGCCTCTAATAGACAGCGCAATGTTGCCAACCATACGATATTTATCGTATACATACGATAAGTAGTGTTGGAATACGATATACGATATTATCGTATCCTTAATATACGATAATTCTGCTTTCACTGTTTGTTTTTTCTTCAAATTTCAAGAAAAACTTTATAGTTGAAAAATACATCATTTATTTTAAATTTAAGTTTTCAAGTGTAAAAGAGGTTGTTGCACCAACCGAATAAACCAAAATTGCCAGAAGCCGCATGGAAAGTGGAAACTGTCACTACTGTCAGAAACTCTGCAATAGGTGGACCTAACTAACCTAAACTCCTAAACACGTTACTCGTTACTCTTGACTTCTTGAGTACTTGAGTCTTGCCAGAAGAAGAAGAAGCAGAAGAAAACGAGGTGTAGAGGAATTACACAGAAGGTAGATAAACTATTAAAATACGTTAGAACAAGCTATTTATTTACAGTGTAAATGCATTTTTAGTTTACCATGTCGGATTCGGACTGTGATACAGAATTAAAGGAAGAAGAGGACCCACTGGCTACTCCTCCTAAAAAAAAGAAAGTAATGAGGGGAATTCAAAGATTTCGAGATGCATGGCTCAGCTTGGATCCCTATAAATATTGGCTTGAGCGTGTTAGTGATAATGCGAAGAAAGCGAAATGTAAATCGTGCAACTGCTTCCTGGTGGCTGATATTACAGTGCTAAAGCTGCATAATAAAAGCAAGAAACATAGGGAAAGTTTTGAAAAACCTAAAGGTTCTAAGACAATTCAAAATTACTTTGGCAGTTCGAACAGTGATATGGACGATGATGTAAAAAATGCAGAAATAATTCTATCTGCATTTCTGGCAGAGCATAACGTACCATTACGTACAATTGACCACTTAGAAGGTGCGCTAAAAAAAGCATTCAAGGACTCAAAAATAGCACAAAAAATTCAACTAAAGAGGACTAAAGCAACAGCTATTATCAAAAACGTTATTGGTGACACAGAAAAAAATAACTTGGCTTCCAAACTTCGAGAGAAAAAATTCAGCATTTTAATGGATGAATCGACTGATATTTCAACAGAAAAAACAATGGCGATTGTGGTTCGATTCTTCGATGAAGAGGTGGGACGAATTTGCAGCAAATTTTGGGAGCTTATACAAGTAGTCACGCCTGATTCACCCGAAGCAAATTCAGAAAATTTATACAAGAAAGTTATTTCTACATTTGAAAACATGACTGTTCCATTGAAAAATATTATTGGCTACGCTTCTGACGGGGCTAACGTGATGGTTGGTTCAAAAAATTCAATTGCTACTCGATTCAATCAACAATGTCCAGGCATTATTGTGATGAAGTGCATCTGCCATTCGCTTCACCTATGCGCGAGCGAAGCTTGCAAAGAACTACCTCGAAGCTGCGAAGATTTTGCTAGAAATATCTATTCCTTTTTTAAATTCAGTGCAAAGAGGCAGAATGAATTTGTCCAGTTCCAAAAATTTGTCGAAGTTGATGAACATAAATTGCTACATCCGTCAGCCACACGATGGTTATCTTTAGAGGGCGTCGTCAATAGAATTTTAGAACAATGGCCAGCGTTAACGTTGTATTTTAATGAAAAATGGTTAGACCAAAAACTGATTGCGACTGAACAAATTAATAAATGTCTCAATGATCCATTTATGAAGCTGTATTTTTTATTTTTAAAATGGGTATTACCTAAATTCAATCGAATGAATCAGTATTTTCAGTCTGAAAAAGTACTTTTAACAGACATGCACAGAACATTGTCAGATATGTTTCAAGATATTTTAAATTGTTTTCTGGACGGGGCTTATGTTTTTTCTAAGGATTTTGACGAAATTAACCCAGAGGACAGAACAAGATTTAAACAAAAGAATTCATTATATTTTGGTGTAGACGTTATGGAGCAGTTGAAAGATCCTAAATTTAGAAAACATCCAGAATTACTTGACCAGTTTTACGATAGGTGTTTATCATTTTTAAGTCAAGCTTGTGTTCAAATTAAAAAAAGAATCAATTTCAATGATCCAGTTCTGCAAAACTGTTCTGTTTTGAAACCACGACGAGCTTGCTCACAAAACGAAAGAGATCTCACTCCCTCTTTGTGTAAATTGCTAACTTTAGTTCCAAGGATTGTTTCCCGTGAGGACTATCAGAAGATAGATGATGAATGGCGGCAGTTGCCGTACTACCCTCTTGAAGAAAAAATGTTAAATGAGGAAACTGATATTTTCTGGCATTTTGTAAGAAATATACAAAATGAAGGAGATGAATTCTTATTTAAGAATTTGGATGATTTTGCGTTGAATATACTCTCACTGCCTCACAGTAATGCACAGTGTGAGAGAGTATTTAGTCAAATTAATTTGATAAAAACTAAATCAAGGAACAGACTGATAACAAACACCGTCATTGGTTTATTGCTAGGAAAACAAATGGTGAAGTATTTTGGAAGCTGTATAAAATTTGATGTGACGAGGGAAATGCGACAGAAAATGACCAAAAATTATATGTACAAATACAAATCTACTGAAAAGACTGGGCAAGGGCAACACAGAACTAAGCAAGTGCAAGAAGAAGAAGAAGAAGAAGAAAGTATTGATATAGTTTTTGAAGACTGTGAATAGCAATTAGTTTTTTTTTTAATTATTTCAAAGAATTTATTTTTTGTTTGTTGAAAAAGTGTTTTTGTTTTTAATGTTCAAGTTTTATAAATACATTTTTTTTAATTTAATAGCATTTTTTGACAAATTAAGCTTGAACCCTTGAAGGTGATCATAAATAATTATTATTCTGCACATGCGCAATACTTTTGAAAGTAATTAAAATGCATAAAAAAATTGTTTTTATTACACAGCATGCACCTGTTTATCGACTATTTAACAAAAATCATGGATACAAATGATACGATATTTCTTGTACAAATACGATATTTTTTAACGGATTCTACGATAATCAGAATAAAAAAGGTTGGCAACACTGAGACAGCGATGCAAACGGACAGTCAGCTTGCGTCATGCGACCGTGAAGTGCGTTTCTTCGTTTGCGGCCGCTCTGATCTAATTTTTGGTTAGGTGTTTTTTGTCGGTAAGTCCAAAACTTGAATGCTTATTTAATTATTAATTTTACTTTTCTGAGAATAAAAGTATTCTATTTTAGGATAATGCAATCAATTTTCAACAATTGCGTATGATTTTTTTAAAATTTTACGTTAATTACAAAACGATCGTTTGGGGTTATACCGCTTATTACCCCTTAGTGACTTATTTTTTGTTGTTGTTGTAGAAATGCCAAGAAATCGTCAAAGGACCACCGCTAAAGCGGCTTGGACCGAAGAAGACCTTCAATCTGCTAAAACTGCGATTGAAGGAGGTTTGTTCAAAAGAAAAGCCGCAAAACAATATAACATACCATTTACGACTTTGACAGATCGACTAAAAAATGATAACATGAGCAACCCAAGACTAGGTCGCAAGCCCGTTTTCACCCAACAGCAAGAAACTGAAATTGCTGAACAAGTTAAGTTGCTGGGTTCGCTATACTATGGACTCAATGTCGCAGATTTGCGTAAACTTGTTTATAAATATGCTGAGCTCAACAATATCAAAAACGATTTTGATCAAAGTAGCAAAACAGCTGGATTAGATTGGGTACACGCCTTTATTAGACGCAATCCTTCAGTTTCTATACGCAAAGCTAAAGCGACAAGCTTAAATAGAATTTCTGCTTTCATCAAAGAAGAAATAACACATTTCTATGATAAACTTGGTAACTTAATGGAAAAACATAAGTTTATTCCCAACAACATTTATAATGCTGACGAAACTGGGATCACCACGGTGACAGACCCAGGAAAAGTGCTCGCCGAAAAAGGACAGAGAAGAGTCGGATCTGTTACAAGCGGCGAACGAGGAAGCAACATAAAAGTTATGTGTGCGATGAGTGCAGCCGAGAACTTCATACCGCCCATGTTTATTTTTACCAGACAAAGAATGACGCCTTTTTTAGAAAAAGATGAACCAACTGGTGCATTATACACCAACTCTAAAAATGGCTGTATAAACGAAGACTTATTTGTCAATTGGCTCAAACATTTCGCAGCATTTGCTAAACCGACCCAAGAATCACCTGTGTTGTTAATTCTGGACAATCACAGTAGTCACATTTCCCTTCAAGCTTTTAATTTTTGCAAGGAAAACCACATCACAATGCTTTCCATTCCACCACACAGTCTCATAGAACACAGCCGCTGGATGTGTCTTTTTATGAGCCGCTGAAAGCTGCTTATAGGCATGAATGCAACAGGCACATGAAGACACATTTAATGTCTAAAATAACTCCATACGATGTTGCAGGTCTTTTTAATAAAGCATACGTACAAGTTGCGAATATTAGTAAAGCAGAATCTGGATTTCGAGCCATGGGAATTTACCCCTTGAACCCAAATGTTTTCACTGATCAAGATTTTCTGGCAGCGTCGCTGATGGCACAAGAATCGGAACAAATCAATGAAAACCAAGACCCAAATGTCCAGAATTTTTAAGATGCGCAGTCTGATGGTATGGCCATAATTTCAGGACCTACATCTCCTTTACCAGGGCCATCAAATAAGGATCAATGCTCTGAATCTGTTTTGGCAGTTGCTTGTAACCAAGAACTTGTTGATGAGCAAAAAAACTCCGGTATCCTTTGCTGCTATAGCAACGACACCAACTATTGCATCATCTTCTAAGCTAGGTCAAAGAAAGCGAAAACAACATGCTGCCGTATTAACTGCGACGCCTATGAAAATTATTTTAGAGGATAAAGAAAAGAAAAAAAATAGCGAAACTCAATAAGACTGGAAAAGATGATAAATCAAGACCAAAAAAAGTCGCCAAAGAAAAGAAGAACAAACATATGAAACAAAAATCTTACAAGAGGAAAATTTTACAAGAAAGTTGTTCAGAGAGTGAAGATGAAGAGCACCTTTGCGACGATGACAGTGATGACGAAATGAATGTGGATGATGAAAATTATAACAAATGTATTATTTGCGAAGAATTTAAATAACGAGTTGTGGTATCGCTGTACCATCTGCGAACTGTGGGCTCATGCTATATGTTCAGGGTGGACTCATTTTAAATTGGGACAGTTGTTTTAATAAAGTAGTGAAGTTTTTAAGAAGCGACAATCACGTGACGGATAAGAGGATAAAAACATTGGTAGAGACAGTGAGGAATACCCCTGATTTGCCGGAAAGTGAGTTTTTACATAATATTTCGTAGATGTTCATTTCGCATATTTTCCAATTTTCGAAATTATTTTTGATTGTAGCTTCAATTCTTAATTGCTCACAATGTTTCTGATCAATTTCTTAAAATCGTTAGTTTTGTAAATTTCTTCAAACGATTTTTTCACCTATATATTCTCACTTCTTATATATATTTTCAGATGGAAAAAAGTGCGCTATTTTTTAGGCATTACATGTACTTTGTCCCAATCAAATTAATAATAACAAAAAAGGACAAGACAAAAAGCAGCATGCGGTATACAATTAGAGACTCTCAAGAATCCTTTGTGTTCATCGGCAAATCTCTTCAAGAAGTGGAAGATCATCTTCTTCATATAAAAGATGTTAAGGCATCGATTCAACCGTTTATTTATTGTGTGGGCGAAGATATTTCAAATATTAAAGATATCAGCGTTTATTTCAAAAATATAAGATACAATTTTAAAAGCTTTGTTAGAGCCGTAGATATTTGTTTCAAAATAATTTATTTATTTAATCTGGACTTTCCTCCAGGATGTTGAATATTATATAGTTTTATAGAAACTTTTTTTATTACTTTAAGTCAAAAAATCTAACATCGAAAATCCATATCCTATCGGAACATTTAAAAAGTTGCGAAATGGAAGAAAAGCAAAGTGGCTGAATAAAATAACCAAAAACGGAGTTCCTCGCAATTTGCACAGACGCTTTAGCGTAGAACGAATCTAGGATGTCAATTTTTATTTCATGTATTGTTCTGGTTTATCCATATTTTATCTTTGTTTTGGTTTGTTTTATTTCATTTTAATTTAAAAATTATTAGTATATTTGAATATTTTTTGGGTTTTTTAATATTTCCACACTTTACACCTTACACATAACACCTTGCAATTCTGTCATATCATTACACGTAAATAATTAATTTTTCGCCAGCTTAATCCTAAAATACTTTTGTAATTCGTCAGATTGACATTGCGCCAAGTAGTTAATTATTTTTTTTACACGTGATTGTTAAAATACACACGTTTTTGATTTAATTTTTAATTTGTAACATTACCGATTTTTATACGTACATATTAATAATTGAAGAAGTCTCTGTTTTGTGTTTCGTTTCGCCGTTTTAATTAATATGTAGCTTTATTGTGTTTTCTATATATTTTAATGCTCGTCAAACACGTTGTTGTATATTTAATTTAGATTCTATATTTGTTCTAAAATAAATAATATTTGAAATTTTAAAGATATCTACTTAAAATCTATTAATGGGTTCAATAATTATATCTCAATGCTTTGATCGTTTTATCTACTTCATATGAATCTATAGTATTCATAGGCAAATCCGATATCAACTAATGTCACGCGTATACTAACACGTGATTTATAAAAGTGTTTCTATTGGTACAACCATTCTAACATTTGTTATATCATACTGTCTATTTCTATAGTTGAAATAAATTGTATTTTCTATTAATAAGCATGATTCTAAATTAGACTCTATTCCCACGTGGGTTTATATTCGAATAACTACAATATCTTAGTATGCTGTTTTCGTTCTAATGGGAAATGAATTAGATAAGTTTGGTTTGTTTATTACAATAACCTAGATAGTTCAGTGATAAATCAAACAGTGTATATGAAAAACATACTCATATATTTGTGAATCTCACAAGGATAACATTTTAATAAATCAACAGTAAGTAATTCCAAATTTATTACCAAATATAAATACGTATGTTAAAAAAAATTGACCCTGTAAAATAACCTCTGCATTGATATAAATCCGAAACATTTATTATATGTATTCATAGGTATTTGAACATATTGTTACAATCTGATTTAGCTTTAGCGTACATCATTGTTGTACAGTTTTTTGGGGTCACTCTGTATTGGGATCGCCTTCCGTAAACTTGCGTTTTACTTTTAGTTATGGGGCATTATTGTTATTTGTTCGGGAATTTATATTTTTATTCCGTAAGATTATCACCTGTTTTATTTTATTCTCTAATTGAGAATATTTATCTTATCCTTTTGAATAAATATTTGCCTTAAATAGGATGGTCGTTTGCATTTATTATATTGCTTGGATTAAATCATCGTTTTCCGGTAAATCAATCGTATTGACTATTTTCCGCCATCTTGTGGGGGAATTCGCAAGAGTCCTTGTCGTACTGTTTCGCGACCTGTACTATCTCCGTTGTGGTAACACATCTGGCCGTTGTAAAGATGGCGCAGTAGGTATTTATTGTCGAATTAGAGCAATTGTTATTTATTCCCTGTAATTATTGTTGGAAGCTCCTTTTACGCTTTGCTTGGTGAATCATAATTAATAATTTTATGTTTTTTTGAATTACCGTTTACAAGCTGAATATGTGCTTATGTATTAAATTGGAGGGTTTAGCGTTTATATCTATTAGGTCAATTGGTTCTGGCGCTTTTGTTACCTTGTGGAGTCACATTTCCACGTTTGAATTCTTCTTTACGATCAGGCATGCCGTGTAATCTAATATAGGCTAAAGTAATACAATCATGGCGGACAAGTTCTCCATACGCCTTGTGTACCGACTGGGGGCGCCACTAGTTCCTGGTGATTCACTGATTGTTTGTCAGAGTTGTTTGCATTTGGATTGACTTCAACTTAACCTCACGTGCCATTGATTATATCTACGATTATATGTTTTGGGAGTTTGGATATTTGGAATTTATTTTTGTTTTATGTGTTTTTGTGTAGATAGTTGTCGGTTTAGTGTATATAGTAGCGTAGATAGTAGTTTATAGTTTATTTCATAAGTATATTACAGACATTTATATATTTTACTGAACTGATCCACAATACGTAAGCGGTAAGAAACAATTTATATTTTATATGGGAATGTGTTTGATGCATTGAAAATTCTACTTTAGTGTTAACACCTAGCAGTGAATATGGGTAAGGCTGGTTGTGCAGTTTTTGGATGTATTCCAAGGAAAACTGACTCACGTCATTCTTTTCCCAATCCTATGAAATATTATTTAAAAAGTGGATGTCTCTAATTAATAATAAGCTATTGAATGGACTCAGTGATATGTATATATATGAACACTATAGAGTTTGTTCAAAACATTTTGAAAAGGAGAACTTCCGTTCAAGTAAATTAAAAAGGGGTTCTCAACCAACATTATTTTTACCAGGTGTGTAGAACAGATTTGTTTTATTGTTTTTGTTTATATGCACACGTAAATTATTAAATATAAACTGAAAAACTTAATCGGACATATTAATATGTTTGAAAAAAATTCTTTTTTTAGCAACTCCTAAAATGAATGTCGATTCTTCAAAAACTACCACTATAGAAAAACCCACCGAAACATTTCAGGTAGAGGAGCATTCATACTGCCTGCCATCTATTAGTCTGCAGCAAGCTAATATTGAAATATGTGACCAAATCGATGATAATATGCCTAGTACTAGCAAACAACATGAAGTGCAACCTACATCTGATATTGATAAATCCTATGAACAATTATGTATTACACCTGTATCAAAAAAAGGTATCTAGAGTACCTCCTATCTATTCATATTAATATTAATTAATCATAAATTATTCAAAATTTCGTGAATATATAGTTAAATTCTTGGTAGAGTTTCACTAAACCATATTTGCAGGTGGAAGAGGCTTATTAGGGTGCACAAATACTAAGAGGAAGTTAGACTTATCTCCCAAGGCTATGTTTTATTATAAACAAGCTTCAACTTTAAGAAAGAAAGAAGCAATGTTGAAAAAACGAAATATATATTTTCGTAAACAATTAGCCAAAGCAAGAAAACATGCAAGTAGCAATGCTTTTCAAAAGTATAGTTGTGGATTAAGTGGTATTAGCAGAACATTCTTTGATAGCCAAATAAGATGTGCTAAGCGAAAAGCTAAAGGCTACAGATTTACGACTGATGAGAAAATAATGGCTTTAGCCCTTTACAAGCAAACTGGAGTTGGTTATCGATTCTTATCCCAAATTTTTTCTCTTCCATCAAGGGTAACATTATCAAAGTTACTCAATAGTGTACCAATTGAAGCAGGTATTAATACATGTATTTTCAATGGTCTGAAAGAAATGGGAAGGAATCTTTCAGCACTTGATAAATATTGCTATTTAATTTTTGATGAGATGTCTTTATCTCGAAATTTGTATTACAATATTGGTAAAGATCGAGTGGAAGGATTTCAAGAAATTGGGAAAAATACCACAGACAGAATTGCTGATCATGTACAGGTATTTATTATATAAATTCACATCCATGTCACCTATTGTGAGTGCAAAATTTAGTAACACTTCTTTCATTTTTTAGGTATACATGTTGCGTGGGATAAACCAAAAGTGGAAGCAACCAATTTTATTCCAGTTTGTAGAAGGTGCTGTAAAAACAGTCGACATAGTGAAAACTATCAAAGACATTGTAGCTGCTATGGCTGATACTACATTTAAGATAGTTGGTACAATTTGTGATCAAGGATCGAATAATGTGGCAGCGATCAACTATTTAATTCATGAAACGCAACAAACTTATTTGAAGCGTGGAGAAGTGTTGTATGACAACATTTTTGAAATAAATAATGAGAAGTTCATACCATTATATGACCCTCCACATCTAATGAAAGGTGTTAGGAATAATTTACTTGGAAAAGATATAATGTATACTATAAACAATGAGGAAAAATTGGCTAAATGGAGTGATATATATACTGCATGGTTGTTGGACAATTTCAGTGGAGAATTACGTGTAATGCCCAAATTAACGGAATTCCATGTTAAGAAGGACTGTATTAAAAAAATGAAAGTTTCTATGTGTACACATGTATTCAGTCATACTGTCTCATCTTCCATAAATTTGATGGCTCGATCTGGTAAGTGCTTTTCATAAATAGATATTGTTAGTGGATTATTTTCTGGTTATAGAATTTAGCGAGCAAGGAGTCAAAATGGATAGTAGAGCTACTCAAATAGCGGAATTCTTGAAATTCTTTGATACTTTGTTCGACAGTGTTAATGGCTCTGGTATGTTCAATTCTTCAGGGAAACATTTAAGAACTGGCGTGAATTTAACTGAAGACAGTCCTCATAGCGAGGTATGGCGTAACGCCATAAATGTTATATCCTCCATGAACACTGTCGACAAGGATAATAAAAAACGTGTGCCACCAAGTTTTAAAAATTGGATAGTGACATTAAAAAATTTATTATTACTAAAAGATACTTTAAAAGCTGTCGGAATGAAAAGATTTAATCCACGAAATCTTAACCAGGATCCACTCGAAAATTTTTTTGGAAAAATTCGGCAGAGAGGTGGTAGATTTATAAATCCAACCTGTTCTGCCTTTGAACCATTTTATAAATCATTACTTGTCAACAATTTAACCGGCAAACATTCTGTCGGAGCAAATTGCGAGACAGATAACTGCAACATTTTGGTAACGTTGAAAACATTTATAACTACTACTGAGGTATGTCCAACACGAATTTTTTTTGAACTTTACTTACAATTAACATTTTACAGAAAATCGAATCAACTCGGATACAAGAGCGGCAGACCTTTCCAATTCCGGACGATTTTAATCAATTGCAACCGCTGGAGGAAAAAGCATTAGCATATGTTATCGGTTATATAACGAAAAAAAAAAATTAAATTAACCAAATGTACTGCATGTAGATATAATTTGTTAAGAAGGGATTGTGAAGAATCTTCGTTCCATGAGTTCATAGCAGCTAAAGAATATGGTGGAGCTGTTGAACAAAGACTTAAATACTGTAATAATGAAATATTTAAAACATATGTAAAAATATACAGAGTGGGCCACCGAAAACGAAACAGATTGAATATCTCGAAGGAGAAAACTTTTTTGAAGAAACGCAAAAACAGGTCGATTTTTGATCCAAGGGGGACACCCTTCCATCATATCTTCAACTGTGATACGTCATTCCCCTCCCCTCCATCACTCTAACCATTACAATTTAAATAGGGAAAGTACTAAATACGATACATCATTGAAAAGGTAATTGTACGGAGAATTCAGCAATGTGATTGTTGGTTGCGCTATTTTTGATTTTAGCGCCCTCTAGCGGGTAAAAAAACGGTTACGTATTTCACAATGTGACACATCATTTCAAAGCTAATTTTATTAGCAATTTAATGCACAATTGAAAAAAAATTAAATAATCGAAACACCTTGCAGAGCTCTAATATTAGAAACTACGAACTTATTAGTTTACAAAAGACACTGACAGTCTGTACTTGAGAATGATGACAAATAAATGTCAAAGATATTACGTATTTAGTTGCTAATAAAATTAGCTTTGAAATGATGTGTCACATTGTGGAATACGTAACCGTTTTTTTTCCGCTAGAGGGCGCTAAAATCAAAAATAGCGCAACCAACAATCACTTTGCTGAATTCTCCGTACAATTACCTTTTCAATGATGTATCGTATATACTACTTTCCCTATTTAAATTGTAATGGTTAGAGTGATGGAGGGGAGGGGAATGACGTATCACAGTTCAAGATATGATGGAAGGGTGTCCCCCTTGGATCAAAAATCGACCTGTTTTCCCGTTTTTTCAAGAAAGTTTTCTCCTTCGAGATATTCAATCTGTTTCGTTTTCGGTGGCCCACTCAGTATAATATTGTAAAATATATATTATATAGATATCCTAGTGCTAAACAGCTTTTAGAAAAAACTGTTTATACTTTAAAAAAATCAATCACTTTTAATTTCGTTGAATGCGAACATTCTAAAGAAATTATAAACAAAATTGTATATAATTTTAGTAAATTAATATTGTATAATTATTTCAATGGTGTAAATAATATTTTGCATGGTAAAGATCAAAGACCATTGCGAACTACCTCACCTTTATATGAACATGCTAATCAAATTTATAAGAAATATAAAAAATAAGACTTCTTCATATTTTATTTCTATTCCTTTTTTGTTTAGAATTCCACATGAAATGACATTATTAATTTTGTTCGCAAAATCTATTCCGATAACAGTTTTAATTATGGAGTAGGTTTGGCAATGAAGTTAATGTATTGTACAATTTATACCATCGTCGAATACTAAAATAAGAGAATTGTAACGCTACTTAGACTCTAAATGTCGACTCTTTGTAGTCTAGTTGTATTACAGATTTTCTTATTTTAGTATTCGACGTTTCTACATGCTTCATATTCTATTTGTAATACCATTTTCAAATTACCACGGAAAAGTTCTCCACCAAAAAAAAATCCAGTAGATGGCGCGTTCAATCGTGGTTCAACTACTTTATCATTAACATTTCGTTCTATTCCGTTAGGATTGTATTTGTCTATGCGATCAGGCTTTCGTTGAGAAAAGATCTACATTGCAAAAACAACAGAATTCGGTCAGAATTTGTGCAGGTTGAAGTGAATTTTTGGATATTATCGTTGTAGAATCACGTATCGTGGATGAGTTATTAACCTGCCAAATGTTTATTGGAATTTTTGTCGTAAATTTTAACCCGTAAGGGGATGTGTATTCTTCCTGGCTGAAAAGATATTTTGTTGTTGTAAGTATATGCTTTAAATTGATTCAATCGTGCTAATGCTGTTCTTTCTCCTTTCTCGCGTAATTTAGTTTGCTTTTATCGCATGGTATAGAAATTGGAACACGTGGAGACGCCATTTTCTTTTTCCCGACTCTGAGAGCTTATTGTTCTGTGAAGAATTGTCGTGGATGTTAAATCTGTAATTCCGTGTCGCAGCCACTGTTGCAGACATCGTACCTGTAAGCAGTAGCAGTAATTTGGAAAGAAACCTATGGAGTTCGCTGAACTGGAAATTGTATGTCTTATGTGGAACGAGTGTTGTATGTGAAAACCAGGTATTTTGTCTTAATGTTAATTACTCATCGTCGGACCGTGGCATCGTGTTTATGCAATTAGGTACAAACCGACATATGCTATTTTGTGACACATTTTGGAGCACCTCTGAACATATAATTGGGTGTCTCGTCTAACTTTTAAGTTTCAAGTCAACGTAACTGCTGAATTTTGTTTAGTAGCAATTAAGTCATTGTGTTTTGGTATTATTTATTTAACGTTTGAACTTTTAATAGTAATTTAACCTCTTCTTGGGGGTTTTTCGGTCAAATCTAGCCTGTTACGTAGCCAATTTTTTTTTTAAAGTTTAACTTTGTGGATATTTCAGATGCGTACTTGCATGGTAGCATCTTAATAGTATTGTGTCAATTTACCGTTTGTATTTCAGTAAATTTTAATCAAAATTTTGCCTGAAGAGGCGTGTGTTTTTTGTTTGTTCATTAAGTGAGTTTGTCTCACGTAAGATCATTGTACAGCAAAAGATATCTGGCGCTATTAGGTTAGTTACCAACTAAGTATATAATCTGATGTCGACTAGTTTGTCGTGGGCCTCTAATATATATATACAGAGTGTTTCATTTTTGGATGTGCTGCCGAGTACGAACAAACTATTCGTCATTTGAGAGACTTTCTGGCAAATATTGCTTGAGTGCATTTCTTGGATTTAAACAGTTTCCTTGTGTTTGAATAAGATAAATTATATTTTGACTTTGCATAATTTTGTCAAGTTTGACAGTTGTACATTTTATTTAGAGTTTACATTGGTGTACGACTCATTGAATTATATACATACTACCAGTGTTTCACTGTTGCAACTGGAGTGCACAGATTGGTTTGTTTTTTTTTTGTAAAGATTTATTTGAATGTAATGGCTACATAGTAACTGGTCAATATTTTTGGCTCATGTCGTCGACTATAAGTAACGGACGTGCTTAGTTTAGTTTTTTTTTTAATTTTGCTTTTGTTTGACTGAACGAATAACAAAAGAATAAATCTGGTGTTGAAATTGTATGAGTGTGTTTGGTCTTACTTTTCTTATCACCTGGGGAATCTTATATTGGATCTTGTCCGGGGTCTGAATATCTATTGGGCACAGCATATTTTAACGGATAGGCGCCCTGACAACATAACCTTCGACTTAGTCCTGTATTCGAACTCGCCCACATTACGACTGTAGCTGGAGGCGGTGCTGACTCCCATATTTAACATCGACCCTTGGGAAGTAAGAAGGTAAGACCTGAGTGTTTTATAAGTTGGTGATTATTTAATAGACAACAAACGTCTTCCTTTATTCAAATAGAAGGTTAGTTACCGTGGTGGTGTCTTACTTCCTACCTTCTTGGAATTTTGGTACCGAGTTTGTTTAGGGCCTTTTGGCCATTTGTTAGTTTAAACACAAGAAGGTAGCAAGGTTTTTGGCGCCCAACGTGGGGCCTTTTAGAGGGGATAAAATAATTCGTTAAAAAGAATTTTGGATTTTGGAAATTTTCAGAAACATTTTGAATCATCTTCAGGAATTAATTAATTTTAGCATTGAAGACCTTGTCATATTTTGTTTTGAGTAAAAGTAAAGTATATCCCAGCTTATACTACAGTTACGTCTTACGTTGTGTGTGATTTCGAATGTTATGTGTACTTTTGGCCCTTAGTTACTGAATGTTAGAATGTTTTGATACTGTATCGCTGATGTATGTGCCGTACTTTTGAATGTTTCTGTACATCTGAATACTTCCGTATATTTGAATATTTTCGTACATTTGAGCACTTAACGTATACATTGTTAAATAACAGTGTTGGGAATTTGAGAACCAATTGCTGAGTATAGGGCCAATTGTTTGTGAAGAATTTTCTCGTCCTTTAAATATTTTTGAGTAATATTTCTGTAAAACATTTCGAGTTTAAGTCTTGTGTGGCGACTTTGTATTTTACAACTTTGTGTATCTTGTGCAGGCTACAGGTATAGTGGTTCTGACCTTCAAAATGGCGGTTGATTGTTTAGTATGAATGTTTAGAGTACTTATTAGATCTGTTAGATAATATCTCGTGATTTAGTATTTCGTAGTATGACTTGTATGTGTTAATCTATCTTTGTTTTGAACTTAATTATTTCGTTAGTTAGTAGAATTAATATTTTCGAATCTGTTTCGTCACTGTGGGTCATCGCTTATGCAGTCAGTCTCATAGTTTTTTTTGTTGTTGTATCGCCCTTGAGTTAATAGTAATAATAGATATCGTGTAATAGGTTGTTTAATAATAATAATATGGGATTATATGGGATTTGTCACTTCTTAATGTTATTGCGGCTAATTGAGCGCTTTTAAGATTTGGCTTTGGCTGTGTTTGTGTGGTCTTCAGTTGTCTTGGCCTTTCGTGAATATCACTTTTACAATCTGTTTATCGTATGTTTGATTGGAATGAATTATGATGTTTAGTATATTTTCGTATTATTTTCGATAACCCTTTTCGTACCGTTCATGCCGTTGTTATCGTTAATATTGTTGGTACCATTAGTTCATTCTGTTATGTTATGGATAGATTGCACTACACTGTTTCTTATGTTTGAGTACTCTAACAAATTTGGTAGGCCACGTGTGCAGTTAGGCAGTTGGTCATCGAAAGAGATTGTTTTTAAAGTGTATGTGATTGTCCCATATAGGATCATTTTTTTCGTTTGTCTAATTTGAGAAATATTTGTAGTTACGTATTGGGATAATTAAATTTTCTCGACCCTTTTTCCCTATCTTCGTGAAGTGTGAACCTGTTTGAATTTCACTTTTACAGTTTGGCTTATCGTGTGGAGCCTTCTACCTGTTCACCTAATTTATCGTATAGTACCGTAGAGTTTCCGTATAATTCGGGATTCTTGAACTAAATGGATGGTTATCGTATCGTTTGGAGTATCGTCTCGTACCGTATCTTGTAGCCACTTATGTGGGATAATTTGTATCTGCACGTCAAAAGTCAACAGATTTAATTGAATTCTTACCTTAGTTTAATTGCTCCATGAGATAGTAGATGGTTTACTACTATCCATCTTTTCTTTTGTGGGTACTAGAAATTTTCTGTTTGTACTGTTTAGTTTTGTGGTTATTAGAGTTTTCCCATATGTATTGTTTAGTTTTGTGGTCCTTAGTAACCTTTACACTTGTGTGTTGTATGTTTTGAAATCTTTTGATTTCATGTAACGAACTTTTGTTCGTTATCCTCCGTATGAGTTCAGTTGTCAGTTATCATCATGATTAAGTTCTGTTACGATCTATAGTCCAGTTAGTGGTGTTGTATGAGCCACTTGTGTTTTCTTGGTGAATTTAGCAGACTTCTATTTTGGTTTATTGTAGTTTATTGATAATCTGCTAATGTTTCTTGGACTTTAATTTTGTGATCGATCCAGGAAGTATATCACTGAGTGTAGTTTTTTTGTCCTGGTACATGGAGTGTTGAACATCTTAAAGCACAACCTACCGATGATTGAACTCTTGCAAAGCTTTTTCGGTTTGCAGGTAGGCCGTAAGAATATACCTGTAGGTTGTATGCCTGGGCGTAAGAGGCGTCCAAAAATTTCCTGTTTCCCCCGTTTCTTTTAACATCATCAGTTTAGTTGTCGTGGGTTCGACATATTGTGTTTTACGTGTTCTGATTGGGATAACTACCCCTATGTTTTGGTCGATAGCCCACACAACGACGATTGATTTGGGTGGATTTTTGCCGTTTAACTTATATAAGTTAGTTTCGACTTCCGTGTAACTTTTACAAGTTAAGTGTTTTAGTACCGATCTAGACTTTTTTTTGTACCGACTATGACGTTCCATACCGATCACGACCTTCCGAATCGTTTTGAACGATGTTTTACCGATTATGACTTTGTGACGTATTTTGACTTTCGTACCGTATAGCATTTCTAGAACCTTTACCATTTTGGGATTATATTTCGTACCGTATGGTCTAGAATTTGCATTGATAGTTATTCTATCGTGATGTATGTGTCGTACTGACATTTTCGTTCTGATTAGACGTTATATTTGCGAAGGTATAAAGAAGAACGGTCCTTATGTGATAGTTCTCAGCCTTCCAAGGGTCGTGTCCTGGCGACCTTTTTGCTATTGTTATTGTCAAAATGTTACCTCCAGGATTTGATATTGACTTTCGCCTTATGGCTTATCGCTCGCCTTCAGCGTTTCAGTCGGGACAACGCCGGTCCAGACTTTAAACCCCCTTTTGCTATGTCTATTTTGTTTGGCGATCTTCAGTGGTTGTGTTTCCGGAATGTACGTTTGTCGCGTGGACGTGCCGTCCGTGCCTTTTAGTAGTTTCACCATTCTGTGCTGTACCCTATCTTTAAATACCTCTCCTTATTCCGCTTTGTATCCCATATCTGTAGTAATAAACCCATTTTTAGTTGACCTTTTATTTTTGTTTGTTTTGAGATACCGAGGGCCTCACCCCAAGTTCTTTTTGACCGTCGCGTGTCTGCAGAGTGTCGTTTCGGGGGTTGCCTTTCCCGCATCTTGGTCTATTGGTAGTATCTCTTCCTAATTCCTGTGCCTTCGACCGTCGTAAGGATCACCGCCGACCGGGCACACCGTAACTTAACCCGTCTACTCCATTTCCTTTTTGATGTTATCAGTGGTACTGGGCTGTCGGTTGGTCAGGTTTCGGGGCGCGTCTGTGCAGAATCTCGACACCCTTGTTTTTTTATTTATTCCTCGTTACTTCCCCGTACCGGTTGAAGGCCACGTGGTGGTTTTGGCCAAGCCGTTTGGTGGTGCTGCGTTTGCTATCGGACACGTTCGCGCACATTTGTCTTTCCTTTTTGCCCTAGTCGTTGTCGACTTTTTACTTTTGGTACTATTGTATCGTATGTTTATATGTATGTTTTGTCTCGCACAGTTTCGCTTTCTGTTCATGTCTATTTGGCTTAGCGGTAATTTACAAGTAAATAACCTTTTGTAGTAAGGGGGGAATTGTTACAATCTGATTTAGCTTTAGCGTACATCATTGTTGTACAGTTTTTTGGGGTCACTCTGTATTGGGATCGCCTTCCGTAAACTTGCGTTTTACTTTTAGTTATGAGGCATTATTGTTATTTGTTCGGGAATTTATATTTTTATTCCGTAAGATTATCACCTGTTTTATTTTATTCTCTAATTGAGAATATTTATCTTATCCTTTTGAATAAATATTTGCCTTAAATAGGATGGTTGTTTGCATTTATTATATTGCTTGGATTAAATCATCGTTTTCCGGTAAATCAATCGTATTGACTATTTTCCGCCATCTTGTGGGGGAGTTCGCAAGAGTCCTTGTCGTACTGTTTCGCGACCTGTACTATCTCCGTTGTGGTAACACATCCGGCCGTCGTAAAGATGGCGCAGTAGGTATTTATTGTCGAATTAGAGCAATTGTTATTTATTCCCTGTAATTATTGTTGGAAGCTCCTTTTACGCTTTGCTTGGTGAATCATAATTAATAATTTTATATGTTTTTTTTGAATTACCGTTTACAAGCTGAATATGTGCTTATGTATTAAATTGGAGGGTTTAGCGTTTATATCTATTAGGTCAATTGGTTCTGGCGCTTTTGTCACCTTCTGGAGTCACATTTCCACGTTTGAATTCTTCTTTACGATCAGGCTTTCGTTGAGAAAAGATCTACATTGCAAAAACAACAGAATTCGGTCAGAATTTGTGCAGGTTGAAGTGAATTTTTGGATATTATCGTTGTAGAATCACGTATCGTGGATGAGTTATTAACCTGCCAAATGTTTATTGGAATTTTTGTCGTAAATTTTAACCCGTAAGGGGATGTGTATTCTTCCTGGCTGAAAAGATATTTTGTTGTTGTAAGTATATGCTTTAAATTGAATCAATCGTGCTAATGCTGTTCTTTCACCTTTCTCGCGTAATTTAGTTTGCTTTTATCGCATGGTATAGAAATTGGAACACGTGGAGACGCCATTTTCTTTTTCCCGACTCTGAGAGCTTATTGTTCTGTGAAGAATTGTCGTGGATGTTAAATCTGTAATTCCGTGTCGCAGCCACTGTTGCAGACATCGTACCTGTAAGCAGTAGCAGTAATTTGGAAAGAAACCTATGGAGTTCGCTGAACTGGAAATTGTATGTCTTATGTGGAACGAGTGTTGTATGTGAAAACCAGGTATTTTGTCTTAATGTTAATTAATCATCGTCGGACCGTGGCATCGTGTTTATGCAATTAGGTACAAACCGACATATGCTATTTTGTGACACATTTTGGAGCACCTCTGAACATATAATTGGGTGTCTCGTCTAACTTTTAAGTTTCAAGTCAACGTAACTGCTGAATTTTGTTTAGTAGCAATTAAGTCATTGTATTTTGGTATTATTTATTTAACGTTTGAAATTTAATAGTAATTTAACCTCTTCTTGGGGGTTTTTCGGTCAAATCTAGCCTGTTACGTAGCCAATTTTTTTTTAAAGTTTAACTTTGTGGATATTTCAGATGCGTACTTGCATGGTAGCATCTTAATAGTATTGTGTCAATTTACCGTTTGTATTTCAGTAAATTTTAATCAACATTTTGCCTGAAGAGGCGTGTGTTTTTTGTTTGTTCATTTAATTAAGTGAGTTTGTCTCACGTAAGATCATTGTACAGCAAAAGATATCTGGCGCTATTAGGTTAGTTACCAACTAAGTATATAATCTGATGTCGACTAGTTTGTCGTGGGCCTCTAATATATATATATACAGAGTGTTTCATTTTTGGATATGCTGCCGAATACGAACAAACTATTCGTCATTTGAGAGACTTTCTGGCAAATATTGCTTGAGTGCATTTCTTGGATTTAAACAGTTTCCTTGTGTTTGAATAAGATAAATTATATTTTGACTTTGCATAATTTTGTCAAGTTTGATAGTTGTACATTTTATTTAGAGTTTACATTGGTGTACGACTCATTGAATTATATACATACTACCAGTGTTTCACTGTTGCAACTGGAGTGCACAGATTGGTTTGTTTTTTTTTTTGTAAAGATTTATTTGAATGTAATGGCTACATAGTAACTGGTCAATATTTTTGGCTCATGTCGTCGACTATAAGTAACGGACGTGCTTAGTTTAGTTTTTTTTAAATTTTGCTTTTGTTTGACTGAACGAATAACAAAAGAATAAATCTGGTGTTGAAATTGTATGAGTGTGTTTGGTCCTACTTTTCTTATCACCTGGGGAATCTTATATTGGATCTTGTCCGGGGTCTGAATATCTATTGGGCTCAGCATATTTTAACGGATAGGCGCCCTGACAACATAACCTTCGACTTAGTCCTGTATTCGAACTCGCCCACATTACGACTGTAGCTGGAGGCGGTGCTGACTCCCATATTTAACATCGACCCTTAGGAAGTAAGAAGGTAAGACCTGAGTGTTTTATAAGTTGGTGATTATTTAATAGACAAACGTCTTCCTTTATTCAAATAGAAGGTTAGTTACCGTGGTGGTGTCTTACTTCCTACCTTCTTGGAATTTTGGTACCGAGTCTGTTTAGGGCCTTTTGGCCATTTGTTAGTTTAAACACAAAAAGGTAGCAATATGTATTAAAAGAAATCTAAACAGATAAATGAAATTCAGTTTAACATTCAATTAAATCCTTTAACATTGAAAAGATTGATTAATTTATGTAAGACATTTAATAGTAAATAATCTCAGTATTATTAAAAAAAAACTGTAATAATAAATATAAGTTGAAATTGAATTTTAATATAATAGTATTTTGACATATAAGAAATACTAATGGAAGTAACTTTTAAATCTGTGTTTGTTCCATGATGAATTTATAATCAAATGTCTTTATAAAAGCTATTTATAGCTATTTTCAATTAGAATAATAATAAATTTCTAATAATAGATCAATGATTATCTGATTCATTGTTTGCAAGTCTTATTGTTAATTCAAATAAATTATCCAAAATATAACCTTATTTCTTTCTTCAGAGCTCATTTGCTTCGTAATTCTTAGTCCGTTCCGGAAAACTGAATCCTATCTTCAATCCTCGGTAATTATTTGCTACACCCGGGCCTGTGAACGGGAGATCTAGCCCTAACACCAAACAGGCCAGAGGCGCAGTCAAATATGGCGCATACGCATACTATAATTCCATCCGGCGGTAATTTTGATATGTCGAAATAAACTGAATCATCTTTGGCATTAATCCACAAATAAAACTTAAAATTGCGTTTCGGAAACTGTGTGACCACCTTCAGACACCTTACCTTTTTGCTTCCCAAGTGCGATGAAAATCAAAGACAGAGATTATGCGGCTAGCTCATTCGTGTGGGCATAGGTTCTGTCGAGACAGAGGTGGATGGAGTACCCGGCGCCATGTCTTTGAAAATTAATCTCTATCCCAAAGTGAATTGACCCAAGAGAATGATCAATTAAAAGCACTTAGTTCGCAAAATAATTCAAACCAACACTCAGATATCAACAAACAATTTATTACTGCACAACTGTACCAAGAATAAAGCATCACAGTTCGTTCCACTCGGTAACAAAACTGAGAAAATTTATAAAAAAAACTAAAACATTGAAAGGCCAGTAACAGCAAAGCCCTAATTCATGACATTAACAGGCTGGATGGATCACCCAGTATATAAATTAAAGTAGCAATAATGTAAGTGAATCTAAACTATTAAAAGATAAGTTACTGCCTAGATGCATAAAGCAAACTAGAATTAAATAAACCCACGCAAATTAATCTGAGCTTAAACCAATTAAATTCCCCAGTAATTACAATATCCCCTTTTAAACTGTAAAAGGTAAACAACAACAAAATGCTCTACTGTGAGGTGGTGAGTACAAGACCTTGTATTACAGGCTTCACCATGAGGGCTCTACAGATCAACACCCTGTAGATATATATATATAAATAACACCTACCATATAACTAAGAAATTAACATTTACAACAGCCAACCAATCAACTAAGGCTGTTCTGATTACAGTTAACTAATTTAAATAGATCTGATAACAGTGAAAATCACAGGTTCAGCATTAAATTGAACGATCCCTAACCTCTTCAACGCAGGTTAAGACAAATCGTATATAATTTACAAAATAATTACATGCATCAGCTTCCAACCAGCACATTAAGTACATAACAATTAGTTTTATCTAAACACATATCTTAGAAAATTTTTGCCAGTGTCTAAATATGACTAATTCATCCGATGCAACTTCATCAGGCTAATTCTAACATTTAATGATTACAAAACTTAAAACATTGACAATGAACAGTGCTTTGGCTCTCTGGGCTTCATTAACTTTACAACTTCATATTTATCTCATTAATTATCTTGTATACCAAAAGATATAAAAGTAACTTCTCTATAAGGCCTTGTTCTCTCCGGAACTGGAAGTTTTAAGAGCAGTATCCCTGCAGACATCCACCAATAATATAAGCCGGGGCTGGAACAACCACTCGGTCACATTGAGGATGTGGAAATGACCCTTATCACATTAGAAATTACATCCAAGATGTCCAACAAAATGGAGCACAGGCGGCAAAGAGCACGTGGCAATGGCGGCACCGGGAAATTGCATCAGCGGTAATAAAAGCTTAGCATCCGTTCATATAAGATACCATTCGGTAATTACAGGATACCATCAGGTAATAGAAGCTACAATGAATAGTAAACGAGACAAAACGTTAGTTAAACGGTCGAAATTAAAACAGAAATCATACCAGTGTGTAAATATCCAAAATTTCATCCGAACCAATGTCGATATTTAAAACGTAAACGGAAGCACCTCTACTAAATCATCTGCTAAATAATAGCCAGATTGCACTAAATACGGAAAAGATTACATCAAACTGTGCAAAGGTACTTGAACATTTAACACTGCTTCAACATGGACTGTCAACGACCGAATATCTCAACGCTCTTTTCGGAGAGCCAACGCAGCGTTCCCGGCATGAATCAACCAATCAGAACCGTCCACGCCGCTGAATAGTAAACGGCCGGTAAGACAGAACAATTAACCGTGTGACAACAAATAATTACGAGAACGGAAAGGTACAAATAGAGGGTGACTGATAAAGGAAATAGATGAAGAATTAACTCCAGAAAATTAGAAAACATAAACCCTAAATAAAATTAATTCGAACCACAACAGGTAGAACTCTACAAAATAGATAATAAGTCAGTCTTAAACACTCACCGCAAGATGTCCCAGCTTGTTGCTACGCCGAATAAAAGGAAAGGAACCCATAACTTAAGCCAATATTCATTAGAAATTAAGAAACACCATATTGAAAGGTAAATAAATAAAAAGGAGAAATGCCAAATAAAATACCGCGACCCACAGAAAATAATAAGGCAATCGCAGGGAAAAACAAGCAGCAATGTCCGCTTAAATTCCAAACTGCGGAAATACAAAATATATACAGTAACGTCCAAAAGTAATAGAGTAACACTCTACACGTAACAGTAAGCACCACTAAAAGATAGGACATACAGGGTGATCGAAAACAACGGGTAACAATTTATATTGAATTTAACTCAAGGAAAAAAAAACAAGGTGTACCAATTCATATGGTATTTAACTCAAGACAAAAAAAAAGGTGTAACATATTATAAATAAATCCTCCAAAATTGATGTAGAGCTTGTTTCTGCTACACATAAAACTGGATCATCTTATTCTGGTTCCGTACACAATTGAATATCTTTCTGCTCCAAATTAATTATTCGGTAAGTCAATTCTCCATTTAAATTAGTACAATGTTTGTTATTAATTGTATTTTCTTCTTTTCCAGGTATTATACAGCTATAATCTTCATCCGAAGTCCTCTATTCCTTGGCTGAAGTTCTCGGTAAAAGTATTCTTCAAATTTTAGTAAGTCACTTAGTTTCACTTTTCTATTATAACTATTTTACAATTCTGTATACTTTTATATTGTATTTAAACACTAAAATAATGTTTTATTAGAGAAAAATAAATTGCTTTCCCTATTTTCAATAAAATTCAAAAAATTCTCTCTTATTTTGTTTACCAACAAAATCTCCTAGGTTTTTCTCCAAATTGGTAACTAAGTTTTTACATCAAGTTAGTTTATCATTATAATATATAGTTACTTAACAATTCAAATATACCTTGACATATCTTTCTCTTTCTAAAACACATATTTTAAATATTATTATTCTTTACTTTCACAACTACGAGTACATATCAAATAAATAAGACACTTATTTATAAATTTCACTCATTTAAAGCAAATACATATTGCAGTGATCTTGAATAAATAATAATATGTAAATAAATAAGTATAATCAAGATCACTTTAAGATTTTATTTAAATTAATTTTTATTTTATTCATTTTTATCATAATGAGTGTATAAATATTCACTATATTGATAATTTACGAAAACTTTATTTTTATTTAAGTAAAACAATTAAAAGGATCTTAGTAAATTTTTATAAGGTTATAATTTTAAGACGTATTAAATGTTACGGGTAAAGAATCGAGCAGGTGTTTCTCGCACAAACACGTCTGGCTTTGGCAGGGATCGACCGGGTGGACCGGCACAAAAAGTATTGTTTATCAGGTGTACGGCTGAGTCATAAAATATAGACGAATTTATATTCGCATGTTTGTTTACCTTTTTCAAGGATCATATATGCGCTGTTTCCCCATGCGACCGATAATAGCAGCACCGTCGATTTACAATTTTGGAAGTGGATTCGTGTTTGCCGAAAGTGGCCGGATGTTTTTATAAAGAAATTTAAGCATAAAAGCGCGGACGGATAAAATTTCAAGGGATTGCTGGTGAAAACCGCAATATTAACTAGTCTAAAAGTAGGTAATAGACCACTCCCTCCTTCTTTTTAAAGGATTATTTTAAAAATCCGGACTTAGAATAAATTTTGAGATTTTCGATACTTATAGAATTTTTACAAGATTCTACACTTATAATAATTTTATTTTAAACATGCAGCGCGTATTACATTAAAATGTCTAGATGTATTTGAATAACTACCTATGTATGAAATACTTTTATTTATGAACTCGGTTTTGAATTTATTTAATTTCATTTTATTTTCTTTTTCCTAGAGAGTTTTGTTTTGCATGTAGGGGTACTATGCCATACATTATGACAAAACCTTCTAGCATTTGTAATGATAACTTTGAATAGCATAATCATTTTCTTTTCCGTATAATTTATTTTTCTTTTAAATTTATTCATCCTACAAAAGATATTTGAAATTAATAATTTTGTTTTATGTGTATATAGGTTATATATAAGTGAATAAAATTTTTCATTGAGAATTATGGAAGAGTTTAATACGATGTATGAAGAGTTAAGGTGATTAAACAATATTTGTTATAAATGTGTGTATAGTGGCGTCTCAAAATTCTTTATTTGTAGTGGTGTTTTTGTATTGGAATTTCGTGAAAAAGGTAAAGTTTATTTTCTTTTAATGTATATATATTATTTCTTTTGATATGAGAATTAAGTATGTTTTGTTGTATTTGGGTGTTCAATATTAACGTGTTGGATAATACATCAGGGATGTGTGAAATGAATTATGTCATTATTTAATTCATAGCATGGAGTCCTGGTGAATTTGAAATACACGAATTGGTCTTGGTGGTACTGCGTTTGGGAGCGAGAAAAGGCACCAGGCAGAACTAATCAGGGCTGAGTTAATTTATTGAATACGTAGATACATTATTTTATTTCATTTTATTTATTCAATTTAAAAATTTATATATTCCTTAAGGAGTGTGCGCATTGTGATGTATGTTCGGGTTGCGTCCGACGAGCTGAAAATGACATGCTCGTAGGGTGGAACTTTGGGATACTCATCTGTGTGAATTTGTTATCTGATGGTACTGTGTTGGGAGCGAGAAAAGGCGCCGGACAGGACTAATTAGGGCAAAGCCACTTCCTTAATGTCTATATTTTGTTATCAAATAGTAGACCGCACAATTTTTATTTTTTTTTTTTTAATTACATTCCAGTACAATTCATCACGGGTAATTTATTTCATTTTTGATTGTTTACATGTATCTATGACAAATATTAATAATAATAATAATCACGTTCACATTTTAGATATAAGCTGGCACGACATGATGATTTCATTTATTCTTTATTTCTTGTAATATTTTATTGTTTATGATGTATAAATTTGAATTATGACCGAATATTGATTTTAGATGTGTAAATATTTGTAGATTAAAACTTTTGAATTCATTTAAAATTATTTTATTTTAATAAATTAGATGTTAAGATTTATTTTGTATTTTATTTCTTTACCTGACCTGGAAATGATTAAAGAGAAGGAGAATCAAGTCATATTTTCTGCCCCTGAGAGAACTATTTATTTTCAAACTGAGCTAGTTACATGTAGAATGTTTTGCTTAACCTACCTTTCAGCAGAAAGTTCACCGTATCATAGTCTAGCATAAGGCCTAGCACTAGGATGCGTGCTTGACTCTCAGTTACGTATTAATTAAGTAAATTTAATTTATTTTATATATCTATAAATTTGTAAGAGTCACAGCAATATGTCAACTTTAATTATGAATGTCATGAATTTCATACGAATAGAAACCTTTTATAAGTTCGAATAAGTTGTTAATAACAACATTAATAACAGCTTAATATATGTTAATAGTTTCTGGTTTTGTTTCGTTTCGCATTTTAAAAGAAAAATATAAATTAAATCTTCGAAAACTCTGTTGTTTCATTTACAATTTTCTGGCGTTAGCTAATAATTTTATTTAGCAACAATACGATAATATACAAGAAGCATTTACGTATATCTATACAATTTGCCAATTTGCAATTGCAATCAATTAATGTACACTGGTTGGTATGCACCATATTTATTGGATATATGAATTCAATACATTGCGAGAAATAACTAAGTTGTTAACATTATAAATTGTCTTAATTATTAGAATAAATCAGATTTATTGATCAATTAATATTTTTGTCGTTTTGACGATCATTTCTAAAATGTATCTTTATCAAATAAACAATAGAAATACTTATATTGACGAACATTTGTTCATCAATTCAGTAAACGGTATTTATCAATTAGTGTAACTCGACATAATGGTTTAATGAACATTTTTTCATTAGCTCAATTAAATTGTTCATTGGATAAATATTAATTATCATATTCGTTGTCCACATTAAATTTTTCATTGGTATTGTGTACCTTTTTGGTTGAGTGTATGAATGACCCGATACTACAAAATCCCAATTTTGATGAACAATTGGTGTTAGCAACAAACGCAAGTAATTTCGGCATTGGATAAATGACTTTCTGGTGGCAGTATATAACGGCCAACATTATCCAGGAAAAATAATTGGTATTAAGGATGAGAATGATTTAATTTGAAGTAACTCATATGGACGAAAGGGGAAGCAAATTGCTTCTTGCCAGAGAAACCTGATATTCCTCTTTACGAAAAAAATGAGGTGTGGCCACCACACGACTTTCTTATACGTATGAGCGTTTCAAACTATACAATTCTAAGAATTTTTTTATACAAAACTTATTCAAAATCCTATTCTAAGTACTTTCATTCTATTAATAAATCGCTATATAATGCATACTTTGCAAGATATTCGAAAAAAAGTGCTACTCGCTAAGAGTAAAAGCGCCACTTCCGGTCCGAATTTTGAAATTTCATGTATACAAAAAATATTGCAAATTCAACTCTAAATACTTTTGTACTCTTAATAAATATATATATAATGCATAATTTACGACATATCTGCAAAAAATCGCTATTCGGTAAGAGTAAAAGTGGTACTTCCGGTCCGAATTTTGAAATTTTTTTTATACAAAAGATATTTAAAATTATCATTTAAATACTTTTATACTCCCAATGTACCTGCCTAGAAAGCATGACTTGCGAGATATTCGCAAAAAACTGATTTTCGATAAGAGTAAAAGACTTACTTCCGGTTGGAATTTCGAAAAACTTTTTTAAGATAATTTGTCTCAAATTTAATTCTGAGTACATTTCAATTCTTTATTAATTTGTTTAAACTTAGTAATTGACGAAATATTGGCAAAATTCGAATTTTTCACTGAAGTAAACTGCTACTTCCGGTCTACCGATTTTACTGAAAAACTAATCAGATCTGAAGAGGGAGATTATACACGTAAATACAAAATTTGGAATTGATATCTACAGCGGTTTGACCGCTATCGTGGTCACAGACAGACACACAGCCAGACACAGACACAGACATTTTTTAAAAACCACTTTTTCGGTATCAGGGGACTTCAAAACGTGGACATCTGCAAAAATCTCGAGGTCGAAAATTTTCATCATCACAATATTTCCTTATACTACGTATAAGAAAGTAAAAAATGAGGTGTGGCCACCACACGACTTTCTTATACGTATGAGCGTTTCAAGCTATACAATCTTTAGAATTTTTTATACAAAACTTATTCAAAATCCTATTCTAAGTACTTTCATTCTCTTAATAAATCGCTATAGAATGCATACTTTGTAAGATATTCGAAAAAAAGTGCTACTCGCTAAGAATAAAAGTGCTACTTCCGGTCCGAATTTTGAAATTTCATGTATACAAAAAATATTGCAAATATAACTCTAAATACTTTTGTACTCTTAATAAATATATATAGAATGCATAATTTACGACATATTTGCCAAAAATCGCTATTCGGTAAGAGTAAAAGTGTTACTTCCGGTCCGAATTTTGAAATCTTTTTTATACAAAAGATATTGAAAACTATGTTTTAAATACTTTTATACACGTAACGTACCTGTTTAAAAAGCTTGACTTGCGAAATATTCGCAAAAACCGATTTTCGATAAGAGTAAAAGACCTACTTCCGGTAGGAATTTCGAAAAACTTTTTAAATAAAATTGTTCTCAATTTTAATTTTAAGTACATATGAATTCTTTATAAATTTGTATAAACTTAGTATTTGGCGAAATATTGGCAAAATTCGATTTTTTCACTGAAGTAAACTACTACTTCCGGTCTACCGATTTTACTGAAAAACTATAATCAGATCTCAAGAGGGAGATTATACACGTAAATACAAAATTTCGAATTGATATCTACAGCGGTTTGACCGCTATCGTGGTCACACACAGACACACAGGACACACACAGAGACATTTTTTAAAAACCACTTTTTTGGTATCAGGGGACCTCAAAACGTGGACATCTGCAAAAATCTCGAGGTCGAAAATTTTCATCATCACAATACTTCCTTATACTACGTATAAGAAAGTAAAAGGGAATATCAAAAAAAAAAATTTCTGTACCTAAGCTAAAAAATAAAAGAGGCCTTTTTGTAGTAGATGAAATTTCCGATTTTAGGATTTGAAATAACTATAAGATTTGTATTTTCCAAAAATAAAAAAATTGTACAAATTATACATGTTTTATTTACACTGCCTGTAGGTACGTATTTATGTAATAGTTATTTACATTAGAGTGCGGAAAAGTTGATTTTACAACGCGACAGCTCGTTGCCCTGGACCGTTGTAAAATAACTATTACCCACGAAATTAGTATACAATTTTTTGGCCGACAATTATTATTAAAGAAACAAATAGATTTAGAATAATGGAAATTATTTATTTTTTAATGTTGGTACTACTCACAAACTTTGACATTTCTAATTAAAATTTATTACATATTGCTGTGACCTTTTCTACTTTGGTTAATAACCAATAGATAAATTAATAAGTTAATATACTTTAATAGTCTCAGGGTCTAAGTGTGAATTTCTTTGTTTCTATAACGGGTAATGTGTCGCAGCCTTGTACTATTGTGAGTTCTAGCTGTGATAGTGATGTTTACTTTCCTTATGTTCTCCTTTGGGATGGGCATAAATAAGTAGATATTGAATGTCAGCACAACTTATTTTATTTTTAGGATAAATTTATAAAAACATTGAGTAAATATTCTTATTATTATATAATACAATACTTTATTTATTTCATTATTATATTCAATCCTCTTTATCAACGGTACAAGCACCTTGCAACCCTTTGTCCTTTAAGAAATTGTAAATGATAAAAAAAAAATCACTACACTTATTCTTCATGTATGCTCATGTGTCAAGGAAAATTTATTAAGTTCACTTTCTTTATTTTTCCGATATATCCTCATTGGATCATCTCGACCTGAGATTCGCACGTCAAAATCGAGATTTAACCAAGGAGGAACTATTAGACGTTTCCTATACTACTTCGAAGTTATCGTTATTCAATTAAAAACGTTAACGCCTCGTTGAGTCGCCCTGAATTGAGATTCGCACGTCAACCCAAAGCTTACCCAAAGAAGAATTTATTTAATCATTTAAATAACATTCTAAAATTTTGTTGCTATCCGGAAAATTTATTAATGCTCCGTTGAGTCGCCTTGAGTTAAGATTCGCACGTCAACCCAAAGCTTACCCAAAGAAGAATTTATTTAATCATTTAAATAACATTCTAAAATTTTGTTGCTATCCGGAAAATTTATTAATGCTCCGTTGAGTCGCCTTGAGTTAAGATTCGCACGTCAACCCAAAGCTTACCCAAAGAAGAATTTATTTAATCATTTAAATAATATTCAAAATTTTTGTTGCACGATAATTTATGAAACACACATGAAGATTCCTTTATTTATTTATTTATAGGATTGCAAGATGGAGTTTTATTGTTTTAGTGCTTGTACTTACTTTTCTTGGTTGTATAGCATTTCAAACTCTTCTTGGTAGTCCGTGCCCTCCATTTTAATCGAATTTATTGTGGCGGCTTTGTGAGGTCCAATATTTCGCGCCTTTATTTATGACGCGCACTTTTCGTTTATGTCGCGTGTCACACGTTCTATTCGGCAGCGTTTATATCTTAAAGGCGTTTATGCCTTTTAGATTTTTATTTCTTGGAGCACTTACTTTTTTTCCTTTTCTTTTTTAAGTCTTGAAGATCTACCGATGGACTCCTTTAATTTTTGCCGGTGCAGCCTTTTTATACCGATTAACATCCGACGAACGATTTATTTTGTTTTAAATTGTCGTTCAGTTTAAATCTTTTGGTCTGCTGCGCCCTCCGTGTTTATTTTTATAACTATCGAGGTCACGTGGTCATGTGACTTTCTCTCCGCCATGCTTACTATTGTTGTTATTTACATATTCTATATTTTCTATTCTCTGGACCTTTGATTGATTTTTATCTATTGGTAGGTATTCTTTTATTGTCTTATATTGTGTACTGACTAATGTTTTATTTATTTATTTTTAGCCTGAAATGTCTTGAAGCATTCGTATGTGAATGAAGCTATGTACTAACCGCATATTTAGATGTATATTCAACAATATCTTTTATTCTGTGAATATCAGTGAAATTGCATAACCAACATAATGTTTTATTTTTAATGGTGAACCAGGCCACAATATTTACATTCTGGATGCGTTGGTGTATATCGAAAACAAGTAAATCATATACTTTTGTATGCATTTTGGTGTCCCATACGGAAGAAAATACAATTGATCTTGTGACTGTGAAATAAGTGAAATATATATTTATTTATGTATAGAGACCTTTGTTCGTGTCGTAGTGTTTATTATTAATGCAATCTGTTGAACGCAGGCTTATTCATCGGTTATTATTACTGCCAGGGCATGTGTCACCGAGTGACCTACTTTTTATTAATCACTAATAATAATGTCTAAATCATTACATATCCTTTTTTTAAAAACTGAGGTCAGTATTTAAGCATCACGTTTTGTATGGCATTTAACACAATTTTGTGCTCTAATTTATTTAACATTGTTTTATATTTTTATCCATTCTATTTTTAATTGTGTGCTATTATTTTTATGGGTATGCAACCCATATTGCATTGACGTGTGTTTTACTGCATAGTCATCAATTTGAGTGAGTACCCATCGTTATGGTACAATTTGAATTATATAAATATATTTTTATATAAATTAGTGAATTATTCTGTATTTATTTTGTTGAAATATTAAATTATAATTTATATCTAACATGTAAATTTATATTTATTTAAAATAAACATAGTGATATTTTATTTTTGTTGATTTTTTTATTTGTTTGGTCTCTTTATTTTTCTATTTATTTATTTAACAAGAAAATACCACAGCAATATGTCATTTTGCAACATGTCAGACGCAGACAGTGAAGTTTTTGAAGCAACACCGCCAGAATTAAAACAAGTTGCCCAAAATGCTGCTTCAGAACTATTACCCCAAAAATCAAAGGTCCGATATGAAGGGCAATATTCCAAATACAAAGAATGGTGTTCCCAAAAAAATGCAAAAATATCCAGTGAAAATGTAATTTTGGCATACTTCAATGAATTAGTAGCGAGAGAGGTAAAATCTCTATGGAGTATTTACTCTATGTTAAAATCATGTATAATTTTACATGAAAACATAGATATATCGAAGTACGCTAAATTAATTTCGTATTTAAAAAGAAAAACAGCTAATCATGTGCCAAAGAAAAGTAAAATACTGGAAAAAGTACACATTAATACATTTATCGAACAAGCTCCAGATGAGGAATTTTTGCTCATGAAAGTGAGTATATAGTTATATTAAATTTTCTTGTAAACTACACGTTACAAAAAATTATTTTTATCAATGATTACCTACCTACTACACAATATTTACATTATTTTCAAAACAGAAATACAAAAATTTCATTTTTTAGGTTATTTTAATTATTGGTGTGTCTGGAGCTTGTCGAAGAGAAGAGATGTATAACATGGTACTTCAAGACATCGAGTGTAGAGACGACATAATTTTAATTGCAATTCCTACTTCCAAGACTAATGTCAGTCGTTCCTTTGTTATTGCAAAAAAGGCATGGGTGGAAATAGTAACTAAATACATACAAATTAGAGGCAAGATAACCAAAATTAAAGATCGACTATTTTTGAAATACGAGAGGGGAAAATGTCTTAATTTACCACTTGGTATCAACACAATTGGCTCAATACCTTCAAGAATAGCGACATTTTTGAATTTAGATAAACCAAAAGAATTTACGGGTCATTGTTTTCGTCGTTCTTCTGCTACTTTGTTGGTCAACAGAGGTGGTGACCTTCTGTCATTAAAAAGACACGGAGCATGGAAGTCATCCACTGTCGCCGAAGGTTACATCAGCGAGTCTCTCAAAGGAAAAATCGACGTTGCAAATATGATGACAGAGGAAATGGCGCCCTCTTTGAAGAGACTATCAGTTCCAAATAATGAATTTCCTTCAGATGTAGAAGCTGCGAACAAAAATACACATTTAACGTCACATCATGTGGAAGTTGGGGTAGAAAATCCTAATTTACCCTCAACCTCAAATGTTTAGGCCAACCAATTAATTCCCGGTTTATTTTCACATGTTGAAAATAGTACAATCAACATTAATATTTATAACAGTTGCGTTTTTAAAAGAGATACCTAAGTGAATAGGGTTTAGTACGTATTAGTTTTTGTGTTTATTAAGTTAAAAGTTACATGTCATTAAAATAATTTATTCCAAATATGGGGAGAGTTTCTTTTCAACCAATTCATGCTGGAGTTTCGGGAACAAGAAGGGTTTGCAGGAGTTTGAAGCTTGAAATCGTTAATAACACGAAGACACCGAAGGCCTACTAGAGAAGTATGCAGACAGGTCGAGGTTAAGTAATAACAATACATACCCACTTTGAAGTACTTTTTCGCTATATATCTTGCGCCCCTTGCGAATGTTTATCTAAAATACGCTGCAATTTGCAAAATTGATTAACCATAACGATCTTCTGTCAATTTCAGATGACATTGCTAGTGTCATAATTCTGTAGTGATACCAACCTAAGGTTGATTTGCTTGAATTCCCTGTTGGCGCTATAATTTATAATAAACATTCACGCTTTTATTTTCTACATTATCGTGTCAAATATGGTGTAAAGTAGCGTTTTCTAAATTAGACTTTATCGTCTTATACTTAATTTATTTTTTAAGCATCCCTGAAAGGTTAAAATTTAGTGGTCACTTTACCGCATAGTAGCCGTACTTTGCAACATTGTGGGTAAAAATCTAGTTTCGCTTGACGTATACATGATGTCAAAGCTAGCTTTACAATTCAGGAGGCCAAAAAAGGAATTTTAAGGATTTCTATTTTTATTTGCATTTCTTTGTATGACGGTAACTGACACTTACATGTGCCGATAATCCATGCTACCTGATTTTGAGGTGCCAATAATAGGTACGTTTGGTATTTTCTCTATATTTTATTAATTGTGTTTTTTTATTAATATCATTTGAGTGAAAAATCATGAGTCAGTATCTTCAATTTTCGTTCTACACAGTGTTAAAATCTGGTAAGCCTAACACCAAAACTGAACTAGGCTCTTAAGGTGCCGATAATAGGTGCAAAATTACCTTATGTATACATTTCGGCAATGTGCATTCGTACTGAGTAGACGTGTCCGACTGTACAGCGAGCGCAAAGTTATTTATTATATCTGCAAGTCGGCGTTTATTGTAAATACCTCTATACATTTTAGTTATATTATTATAAATTAAACTAACATGTCTGTGGATCGTGTGACACGTAGTGATGAAACGATGATACAAAAAGTCGTCGAAAAAGTGTTAACATCCAAGACATTTATGGATTCCTTGAGCTCTCTAATAAAAACTCATCTAGACGACACTTTCAAGAGCCTCACTGCGAAGGTAACTGATCTTGAGACAAAACTCTCCGTTGTCCATGATGCCGTTGATGAGCTGGAGCAATATTCCCGAAGAAATAGCATTAGAGTGTACGGTTTACCTGAATCACCGAATGAAAATGTAACTGAAAAAATTCTCTCCATGTGCCGAGAAAAACTGGTGATCGACGTTCAAGAGAACAAGGTCGATATCTGCCATCGACTCGGCAGAACCGTAAACACATGCAGGCCTATTATTGTTAAATTTACGGATAGGCATGTTAAAAGTATGGTATACAACAATAAAAAGAAACTTAAGAACACTGGCATATCCATAAGGGAGGACCTGACCACGAGGCGTTTTCAACTACTCAAGGAAGTACAAAAGAAATATAATATCAAAAATGTTTGGACTCAGGACGGTAAAATTATGTTTAAATTAAATGATAAACTAATTAAATTAAAAAAGACCTCCGACTTGCTTTCTTTCAATATCTAATGTTCTTTTTGTGTTGGCTGTCAGTTTTTGCTATTTACAGTTCTTGCTATTTAAAGACAACAAGCAACAAATAGATTATAGAATTTTTGTGTTTGTTCCTTTTCTTGCAGTCACGAGAGCACGTGTGCTTGAAAATATGTATACAGGGTGCCCCACCGAAAACGAAACAGATTGAATATCTCGAAGGACAAAACTATTTTGAAAAAACGCAAAAACAGGTCGATTTTTGATCCAAGGGGGACACCCTTCCATCATATCTTCAACTGTGATACGTCATTCCCTTCCCCTCCATCACTCTAACCATTACAATTTAAATAGGGAAAGTACTAAATGCGATACATCATTGAAAAGGTAATTGTACCGAAAATTCAGCAATGTGATTGTTGGTTGCGCTATTTTTGATTTTAGCGCCCTCTAGCGGGAAAAAAACGGTTACTTATTTCACAATGTGACACATCATTTCAAACCTAATTTTATTAGCAATTTAATGCACAATTGAAAAAAAATTAAATAATCGAAAAACCTTGCAGAGCTCTTATATTAGAAACTACGAACTTATTGGTTTACAAAAGACGCTGACAGTCTGTACTTGAGAATGATGACAAATAAATGTCAAAAACATTACGTATTTAGTTGCTAATAAAATTACCTTTGAAATGATGTGTCACATTATGGAATACGTAACCGTTTTTTTTCCGCTAGAGGGCGCTAAAATCAAAAATAGCGCAACCAACAATCACATTGCTGAATTCTCCGTACAATTACCTTTTCAATGATGTATCGTATATACGACTTTCCCTATTTAAATTGTAATGGATAGTGATGGAGGGGAGGGGAATGACGTATCACAGTTGAAGATATGATGGAAGGGTGTCCCCCTTGGATCAAAAATCGACCTGTTTTTGCGTTTTTTCAAAAAAGTTTTCTCCTTCCAGATATTCAATCTGTTTCGTTTTCGGTGGGGCACTCTGTATATAGTTTTTGTGATGTATATTTAATTTTACGTAGGTATGTTTTTACATTTGAATTTACTTATACAATATTAATTGCAATTTAATTCATTGTTAAATTTGACTAATATCATTTGATTTTTATTTTCATTTTCAGTTATATTTAATTATGTATATTTTACTGACTATTCAATTCACCTGTCATTGTTCAAATATGAACCAATAAAATAGCAAATATTTACTTTCGTATCATAGCAACAGGAAATTTCAGCGATTATATCTTCCTAGAAGGTATTCAAGTGGATATTTTAAACAAGTGAAAGTTTTTATTAATGTAACTCATTTACTAACAATATTGAAGGTACAATTAGAAAAACTAACATTACTGCAGTGCTGCAGCAGACATTCTGGAACAGAGCTATCACTGGGAGTACCCGAGGGAGTACCTTTCTCTTGTAGCTTAATACCGTCACTATTACTGACAGATGTCGAAGTTGTACATGACACATTTGTTGTTGTAAAATTTCTTCGCATTTTGGTGATAATCGACTCGTGGTGCTCATCATCAAGCTGCAAGTACGATTTTATGGAATTCAGATTTTGGTGTCCCGTTATTTTCATCAGTTGTTGCTCTCCGACTCCAGCTTTCGCCAGAGATGATACAGTTGAAGAGCGTACCGAATGATTTGATATCTTCCTTCTTTTAACATCTAATCCAGTTTTTTCAGCTAATAACTTCACCCATTTACTGATCTCACATATACCAACTGGACTGTTCTTATACCACACCGCATTCTCAACTTTATCCCAAAACGGATTCGGTGTCAAAAACATCCTTTCTGTTTTCACATTTTTTCCTCTCTTCGATTTCAGTAGATAATACAATCTAAATAACAGAAGAATATTAATTATACCGTCTTGAAATTAAATATAAATAGGTTACCTAACTGGACACATATCGGTATTGCTTTTATTCTCTATCAACCACTTGCTGCCTGTCAATGATTTAGTTCCCCCCTGCGCAGTTTTCGAAAATACTGGATTATACTCAATTCTACCAGTTCTTCTTCCCTTGTTATCGAGTTCCTCCTTGAAGTAATTCATTCCAAAAATTTTAATGACAAACATAAATGTTTTTTTTGTTGACATGGAAACGTAATCATGTGTAACTAAATTTTGAGTCATTTTAATATGAAAAATTGATTTGGTTCATTGAATAGTCTCTCGAATACGATTCGTAGTCAAAGTTGAGTTTACTATTTTTGTGGTGCTTTACACTCATGTCTTTCATAATTGCGAATACTACTCGTGCTCCGCACTCGTAGTATTTAAATGCAATCATGAAAGACATTCGTGTAACCACCACAAAAATAATCGACATAACTTTGACTACTCATGGTATTATAAGTGAATATTTTCTGATTTAGTTGATATGACTGGCAATTGTATAAAGGTAGCATGTGTCAATATACGCTCTTTACTTCCTAAAATTAATCATATAATTGGTCTCATTCGCGGTAATGGCATTGATGTTCTGGTGGTGGTTGAGACGTGGCTGGGTGATTCTGTTGCTGATGCTGACTTATACATATATTCGTGGCTACACATTAGTCAGGGCTGATCGTTCTGGACGTGGGGGTGGGGTTTGTATGTATTTCCATGAAAAATTTAATTACTCAGTAATCAATACAGACGGTGACACTGAACAATTATGGGTCAGTTTAAGGTTTCACAATTTTAAGTTCGCTGTGGGCGGGGCATATAAACCTCCAAAATTAAATTATAAACTTTTCATTGACGACATAGAAAACGCAATAATTTCGATTCTTCCATCTACGAATAACATATTCCTGTGTGGCGACTTTAATATGGATTGTCTTAAGGTTGATACTGCTTCTACCGCTTATCTAATGAATTTTCTGGACACCATCGGTTTTAAACAGATTATCAATGAACCAACAAGGCTCACTGCGACTACTGCCACTCTACTAGATTTGGTCGTAGTAAGTGATGAAACTATCATTGCGCGTAGTGGTGTCCTGAATTGCAATTTTACAGATCATGATGCTGTATATTTCACACTTAAGCGCTGTGGGCCTGCACCTGAGTCTGTAAGAAAAACCTACCGGAACTTACGCAGGATTAATTGGTGTATGTTTGAGAATGACTTGTTAACTATTCCATTTCACCATATCTTTCATATTCCCAATATTAATGATAAAATTGACTTTTTCAATTATCACTTTTTAAATCTATTCGATAAACATGCTCCACTTGTCACACGGTGTTTTACCAGACCATATACTCCTTGGATGACCGACAATATGAGGTTATTGATGTCTTTGAGGGATAGGGCTAAGTCAAGATATCGCAAGTCTGGTGCGCGGCAGGATTGGGATTACTATAAATCATTACGTAATCTCTGCACTAGTACACTTAGGCAAGAGAAAAAGGCCTTCTACGAATATTTATCACGTTCTAAAGACAGTCGTGCTCTTTGGAATAATTTGGGAGAAATTGGTTTGGGTAGAAGGCGTAAGGTTGTATTACCTAATCACTTGGCAAAGGCTGGTGAGATCAATGACTATTTTATCAATAGCATCCCTGCTTCTAGCAGTAATGCTTTCTCTACCAAATCACTGTACGATAATGTTTCCAGTACACTGGATTTCCGTTTCCAATTGGTAGATACTACGGCGGTTCATAAAGTCATCAGGAGTATTACGTCAACTTCCTTTGGATGTGACAATATTAACATAGACATGCTTAGAGTGTGTTGTCCTTATATACTTCCTTATATAACGCACATAATTAATACCTGCTTACTAGATTCTGTGTTCCCGGATTGCTGGAAGTACGCCCTGGTCTGTCCCCTTCCTAAAATAAGTGAACCAACCCAATTTAAAGATGTCAGGCCTATAAGTCTGTTACCCACCATGTCAAAAGTTTTCGAGCGAATTATTGGCGCACAACTAACGGATTTTATATCAAGAAATAACGTCCTACCATCGACACAGTCAGGCTTTAGGCCTGGGTATACTTGCGAGACAGCTCTGCTGTCTGTTACGGATGACTTGATTGCATCTGCAGATAAGGGATACCTTTCGTGCCTTGTATTACTGGACTATACTAAGGCGTTCGATACGATTGACCATGGTATTCTTGGATCTATTTTACAATATATAGGTTTGGGCGATGCAGCAGTCACTCTATTACAAAACTATCTGTCTAATCGCAGACAAGCTGTCAAATTGGATGGCGGTGTATCAGAATACCTTGCTGTATCGCGGGGAGTTCCACAGGGGTCAGTTCTTGGGCCTATTTTATTTACCATTTACACCTCAAAACTATTGTCTTGCATTAAACATTGCAACACACACACGTATGCCGATGATACGCAGCTGTACTGCTCTTTCATCCCATCTGATTGGCGTACAGCTGCTACTAACATCACTTCAGATCTTGATTCTTTATATAAATCTTCAATTAACCAATGTCTTCATTTAAATCCATCAAAGTCTCAAGTTATTTTGTTTGGACCTGCAAAAGCCTGCAGAAATATTAGCAGAATCATTAATATTTCAATAAATGACGTTCAATTGCCTGTGGTGAATGAGGTTAAGAGTCTTGGGCTCCATTTGGATAATACGTTTAGATTTCGAGCTCAAATTTCCAAATATATAAAAATAGCTTATATCAACTTGAAAAAACTCTTTCCTTACAGGGATATTTTAAATAAGTCAATAAAAAAATGTCTTTGCGACACTTTCGTTCTGTCACGGTTTACATATTGCTCCGCAATTTATCATGGGGCCCTGGATCAGCTAACACAGGGTCGTATCCAGAAAATACAGAATGCGTGTCTTCGGTATATACATGGCCTCAGAAAGTATGATCGCGTTAGCCATAAGCTTCGCGAGACGGGGTGGCTTAGCATGCATGACCGCAGGGAGTGCTTGGCTCTGTCTCTCTTCCATCGGATAATGCTGTACAGGTCTCCTCCATACTTGTATTATAAAATCAGATATCGGTCTGACGTGCACAGCATTAACACAAGATTTCGTGGATTAATTTCTCCACCCTTGCACAGATCATCCCTGTTTCAGAGATCATTCTCGTTTCAGGTTTACACTAAGTACAATGCCTTGCCTTTACATCTCAAGTTGTTACCGCTGGAGAGATTTAAACGCGAGCTTAAGTTTATGTTGATGTCGCGATAGCTTCACTTGACACTTGCTCCTTTCGTTTTCTAATTTTGATCATGTACACATAATCATTCGTAACTTTCGGTTGTATATTGCAATTCAACCCCTGTTTTTCGTCTGCACGGTGCCGAATTTCTGTCTTGATTTAGTTCCATTTCTAGTTAAATTTTTAGTTAAGTTTAGGTTAGGACTAGTTTTTTTTGTTGAGTTTACCATGATCGAGACTCAAGGAAGATAGAACAGCTATTGCTGGATTTTCCTTGTGATTGTACATTAAAGAAAATTAAAGAAAAAATTATTAGGCATTACCATATATATGTTTTCTTTCTCAAAATTACTTGTTTTTTTTTTTTTTTTTAATAAATATATGTTATATTTCAAGCTTAAATTGAAAAGCAGCTCTGGTTGAACTTGAGTAAATTAAATGTAATTTTTGTGTTTTGTATCTAACATTGCCTTTTGTATTTCTAGTTACAATAAAGACATTATTATTATTATTATTATATACGAGTCATTTTCAATAACCTTTAACTTTACATATACCCTATAACTACAATCTTATCTAAAATGATATTAGGGCGTACTAATTTTTTTTAGGTATATTACGTTATTGTGTCCATTGAAAGACAAAAAATAATCTAAAATTGCTATCCGCTTTTCTTTTAAAACTTTAAATATTCCATTTTACATTACCGTCACGGTATACTTTTTCAGTTTTTAAAATTCTGCTTCATATATTTATCATATCTTGGATATATCTTATAAAATTAATTTTTTTTACATTCTTTCAACATTTGTTCTTCGCCATATTTATGTAAAATTTCAATGACAGCATATTTTTTTATTTTTAAATATTTACTGAATATACCTAAGAGCACTAACATTACCATCACGCCAACTTTTGGTAGCAATTTTAAACGACGTATGGCACCGGTTGATCGTTTGTTTACTTTTGTGATCTTCTACAGCCCAGTGCATGCCGGAAGTCCGTGTTTTGCAAAAAAAAAAACTGACGTTTCACAGTTAAAGTGTAGAAGCAGAGAGACAGAAAAGATTTGCAAGTGAAAGAAAAAGGCGACAGAGAGAAAGAATTAAAGCAGATCCGGCGGCACATCAGAGAAAAAAAGAAAAAGAACGTGAACGTTATCAAAAAAGGAGAAGAAGAACTTAAGCCAATTTCTGAGCGTTCTAAGATAGAACAAAGAAAACAGAGAAAAATGTGGAGACGAAATAATCATACATATCAGAATAAAAACAAAATGGAGAGAAACAATAACGAAGAAATTAATGAAGCAAACTCGTCTGTGAGTCTCAAAATTAAATTAGGTAGAAAAAAGTTCTTACTACGTTTACTTTTGAAAGAGAAACAGCTGCGAGAGCACCAGCAAGAAAATACAAAGAAATGGAAAAGCAAGTACTTTAATTTAAAGAAAAAGTATAAAATGCCTCCAACTCCAAAAAAAGCAGTTGAAGAAATTGTGAAAAGGGGAGATACTAAGGAAATTAAAAAGAAATTACCTGGAGAGGTTCTTATCAAGCAAATTGAGTTAAATAAGAATTCTTGTACAACTTTACAACAAAAAGGAATTTTGTCTTCTTGCGTTTCTGGAGGTTTAATAAAAAAATACAAGCTAATGGACGCTACAAAAAATTTATCTTCGAAGTTCAATCAAAGAAAATGTTTGTCTGAAGGGAGACAAATAAATCTGAACAAAAGAAAAAGAAAACCTCTTTCAGTTCTCTTGAAAAATCATATTCAAGAATATCTTGAAAATGATTCCAACTCCATTGTAACTCCAGGAAAAAAAGATACTCTTGCTAAGAATGGTATTACCAAACAAAAAAGATTACTTACTGATACTCTGTATAATTTTCGTAGAAAGTTCATAATTGAAAACCACGTCAAAATTTGCTACACTACTTTTACAAGGTTGAAACCATTTTGGATAGTTTCGCCAAAATTAACACAGCGAGATAACCTGTCTGCATAAAACATGCCAATTTCAATTTTTTAATTCAAACTTTAACGCAATATAGAATTATTAGCACTAATTCTTTACTAAAGTTATTTGAGTTTCTTTGCTGTAGCAACACAACTCACAACAGAGCTGCATGTACAGAGAATGTAAGGCTTGTAACTTAAAGATTATCCCGAGTAATTATGAAAGAGCTCAGCCAAGTAATATGCTGTATTATTATCAGTGGCGCGCCACAATAGAAAATAGAGTCATAAAAGGGAATAGAAAAAGAGTAAGAATAATGAAAAAAATAAAACTACATGCCACTGTCGAAGAATTAGTGAATATTTTTAGAAACGAAACACAAAAAATCTTGCAACATTCTTACCGAATCTATCATCAAGGACTTTTTTTGAAAACAGTAAAATATGATATGGCGGAAACGAAATTTGCTTAATAATAGACTTCTCAGAAAATTACACTTTCAAGTATACTGAGGCAGTGCAAAGTGTTCATTTTGGGGCGTCTAAAGAACAATTAAGCCTACATACTGGAGCTTTCTACTACAAAGTAAATGGAGTCACAAAATGTCAAACTATCTGCAGTATTTCTTCTTGTCTTCGTCATGATCCATGTGCCATATGGGCACATATCTTGCCAATTCTTTCAACAATTAAATCCGAACAATCTAATGTTGAAATATTACACATCATGAGCGATGGGTCCACCACTCAATACCGAAACAAAAATAACTTTTATTTTTTCACACATTTCTGTAAGCAATTAAAGTTCAAAAATGCAACTTGGAACATTTTTGAGTGCGGTCATGGAAAGAGTGTTGCAGACGGTGTTGGAGGACTCGTCAAAAGAACAGCTGACCAATGTGTTTCACACGGTACTGATGTATCGTGCACTGAACAATTTTTTAAAGTAATGGGAAAGAAGATTCCAAAGGCACATGTGATATACTTACCTTCTGTTGCCAACTTCATGAATGTAATTAGATAGTGTGTATATGTAAAGCAATTAAGTAACATGTCAATGTTAGATTAAGATAGAATTGATGTACAAGTTATAAATAAAGGTTACCACTCAGTGCAGTATTTTTCTATATTAGTTAAAGATAGAACACTGGCGACGAGGTGGATTTAAAACGGAAAATGGATTCAAATGAAACAAGTACAGGTACTGCGACACACTCGCAAATAGGGTTAATAAAAGAATATGACGCCACTAAAGAATCAATTTTGACATATATAAAACGACTAAAATTATATTTCAAAGTGAATGGCACAATGGATGGAAAGAAAGCGAATATTTTACTATTATTAATGGGTTCTAAAGTATATGAAACACTGACAAATTTAGTCATGCCAAAAGAGCCAGAAGAATTGACCTTTGAAGAAATGGAGAAGACACTGACGCAGTATTATCAACCTGCTAAGTTAACAATTGTTGAAAGATTCCAATTTTCAAAAAGAGATCAAAGAGAAAATGAATCAATTAGTGAATATGCAGTACAGTTGAAGAAAATGGCTATTCCTTGCAATTATGGAACATTTTTACAAGAAGCACTCAGGGATAGATTTATAGCTGGGTTACGAAATGGTAATATACAAAAGGAAATTCTGTTAAAAGAAAGGGATTTTAATGAAGCACTGAAAACAGCTGTGAGTTTAGAACTGGCAGAGAAAGAAGCAAAGCAAATGCAAAGTACAGAGAAGGAAGTAAATTTTTATCACAGAGATAAACAGTATCTGCATAAGAGAAATTATAAGCAGCCAACAGAAAAAACCGATAAGAAGCATTGCATATGTTGTGGAAAAATCCATATAGGGAAATGTAAATACCTGGAGTACATGTGCAATAAGTGTGGGAAAAAAGGACATTTAAAGAAGGTATGCACACAAGAAAATAAAAAGCACGAACAAGGCAGAAAGAAAATAGTTCAGTGTATCGAAGAAGAAAAGGTGTGTGACAGCATGGATAGTGATGATGTATTGGATGAAACTTCGTTGTTTGCCATACAAGAAGGACAAAATCAGCCATGTTTTAAAATACCTGTGGACATTAATGGAACAACGATGGAGATGGAATTGGATACAGGAGCTTCAGTTTCAGTGGCCACGGAAGCACATTATGATAAGTATTTTTCAAACTGTAGTATTAAAAATGCAAATGTAAAGTTGTATACATTTTCTGGTAGTAATTTAGATGTAATAGGCAGAATCAATGTACATGTAAAGTATAAAACAGTAAGTGAAATCTTGCCACTGTATATAATTAAATGTAAGACAATTAGGTACATGCCCATGTTATTAGGGAGAAATTGGGTGAATAAATTGAAAGTACAGTTACAACTAATAAATCATATTAGTGTAGAGAAAAAAAATATGTTTAGAAATAAAATCATTAAAGATTTTCCTACAGTTTTTAGTAGTGGTAATGGTACTTTTAAAGGCACCAAGGTTGATATTGTATTGGAGGAAAACCCCTCTCCAGTATTTTGTAAAGCTCGTACCATTCCCTATTCCCTAAAAGAATCTGTCAAAAATGAATTGGTTCGATTGGAAAGTTTGGGGATCATTCAAAAAGTTACCGCAAGTAAATGGGCAACTCCAATAGTAGTCGTGGAAAAAGGAGACAAAAAGATTCGAATATGTGGGGATTATAAAGTAACAGTAAACCCATTTACAAGGATGGAGCATCCTCTACCCAACATTCAAGAATTGTTAACAACACTAAAGAAAGGCCATGTTTTTAGTGTTATTGATTTGACTAACGCCTACCAACAATTGGAGCTAACAGAAAGGGCTCAAGAATTACTAACTATTACCACACCATTTGGATTATATCGTTATGTTAAAATGCCGTATGGAATCAAAAGTGCCCCAGGAATATTCCAGATGTGTATGGATAAGCTGTTAGAAGGGTTGGACGGGATTGTTTGCTACATAGATGACATCTTGGTTGTGAGCAAAACTTTGGAAGAAGGAGATAAAGTGGTAAGAGAAGTGTTGGGACGTATTGGTCAAATTGGATTAAAGGTAAAAGAAGAAAAATGCAAATTTTTTGAAAGTAGTGTGACATACTTGGGTTATAAAATTGATGCAGAAGGTGTACAACCAACCGACGAAGGAATTAAAGCAGTTTGTGATGCACCTAAACCTTATGACACAAGTACTTTAAAAGCTTTCTTGGGTTTAGTGAATTATTACAATAAATTCCTAAATAATGCAGGTAGTTTACTAAGACCGTTGCATGAATTGTTAGAAAAAGGGAAAGAGTTTGAGTGGACGGTGGAATGTGATCAAAGTTATTACAAATGTAAACAGATGTTGACTGAATGCAAGGTTTTGACATACTACGATCCGAACAAACCGTTAATACTAAATTGTGATTCGTCATTTTATGGAGTAGGTGCGGTATTGTCACAACTAGAGGAAGATGGCGAAAGACCGATTTGTTATGCTTCGAGATCACTTAATAGAACTGAAAGGAATTACCCTCAACATGAGAAAGAGGCACTGAGTATCATATTTGGTATTCGCAAATTCCATGCTTATCTATATGGAAGACGTTTTACATTGTATACCGACAACAAAAGCTTACAAACATTATTCAATCCAAATAAAGGAGTACCTACATTAGCAGCAGCACGTATTCAAAGATGGGCACAACTTCTATCTGCATATGATTATGATATTAAATATATAATATAAACCTGGAAAACAATTGGGCAATGCTGATGCTTTGTCTAGGTTGCCTTTACCAGAAATGGAGGAACCGTCTGAATGTGAAATTAACTATTTCTCGCCTGTAAATGAAATACCGATAGCAACTAGTGATGTTGTTGAAGCAACAATTAAAGACCCTGTACTAAACAAGGTATCAGATTATATAATGTCAGGATGGCCTCAACATATAACATCTGATGATTTAAAATGTTTTGCAATAAGAAATTGGAACTAACAATGGACAATGGTTGTGTTTTGTGGGGACGAAGAGTAGTAATACCACAATGTTATCAACAACAAATATTAGATTTGTTACATGAAATGCATCCGGGCGTACTGCGCATGAAAGCATTAGCTAGAAGTCATGTGTGGTGGAGAAATATCGATTATGATATAGAACGAAAAGTAACGGAATGCCACATATGTCAAGCAACAGCAAATGACAAAAAGGAGGAACCAACAATATCATGGCCATGGACATCTCATCCTATGGAAAGAATTCATGTGGATTTTGCACAAAAGGGTGATGACTACTTTTTAATCATTGTAGATTCATTTTCAAAATGGGTGGAAGTCAAACACATGAAACAAATAACAGCCAGAAAGACAATCGAAGCCTTAAGAACTTTTTTCGCGGCAAATGGGTTACCATCAAAAATAGTAAGTGACAATAGTCCACAATTTACGTCAGATGAGATGGAGACATTTTGCAAACAAAATGGTATCATACATGTTAAAACACCGCCCTATCATCCGAAATCGAATGGGTCGGCGGAACGGGCAGTGCAGACAATTAAGAAAGCTCTGTTGAAAATTAAATTAGAAGAAAAAATATCAAATAATAGAATAACAACGCAACATAAAATAGATAATATTCTATTTAGTTATCGGGCCACACCACAATCAATAACAAATAAGACTCCAGCTGAGCTTTTTATAAATAGGAAACTAAAAACTCGACTAAGTCAGATTACTTCTGGAAATCTAAAAAAGCAACATGTTTATATTAAGGTGACTGAATTTAGGGAAGGTGAGAAAGTATATGTTAGAACGGTAAGAGGAAACGAAGTAAACTGGATACCAGGAAGAGTGTTAGAAAGGAAAAGCAGAATGACTTACATGGTGCAGGTGGGATCCCAGATAAGGTACACTCATGCGGATGATCTGAGAAAGAGACTGAATGAAACGGAGGAAAAAGTGAGAAATGATGTAACCCCTCTTTCGACATTGGAAGAGGCATCGTTTCCAGTAATCCCCAAAGATAACACAGACATTGCACAGAGTGAACCGGAGGCTAAGGATGATGTGAGTGGATTGCAGGAATCGGACCCTACTAAACCTATCACCGCAGATAATCCTCAAATTCCATTCCCCAGTCCTAGAGGTATTACCTTACCGGTACTAAGGAAATCTAATAGAATAATAAAGGTACCAAAGAAATTAGATTTGTAAATAAGTAGGGGAGAGTGTGATATACTTACCTTCTGTTGCCAACTTCATGAATGTAATTGTGTATATGTAAAGCAATTAAGTAACATGTCAATGTTAGATTAAGATAGAATTGATGTACAAGTTATAAATAAAGGTTACCACTCAGTGCAGTATTTTTCTATATTAGTTAAAGATAGAACAGCACACTTTTTCAAATTTGTGAAGCAAATATTTTAAGTATACAGAGAGTACTATTGGATAAAAAATCCGTTGCCTAACACCATGCAATTACATCAACTTACTTGGGTCAGTTCTAACAAAAATACCCTAAATTTGCGGGAATTGTCATGCTACCAGTGTAGGAATATTAGTTCCTGTTCACACAATAACATTTTGCCAAATTATCATATTATTAAACGTAATATTTATACAGCTATGTAGTTTCTTTTACTTTTTCTTGAATAAAACAATTATTAATCAAAACGTATTTTTCATCGCGCTTTAGAATTACCGTCCCTATTTAACATTACCGTTACGCTACCTTTTTTTTCTAGACAAATGTTTATATACAGGGTGTCCAGAAAGGGTGGGGGTATTTGTATCTGCGCTGCCCATGTAACGGCGCAGTTTGGAGGGGTAGGGTAAGGATAGGTCATTGCACTGCTCTTTGGAGATACAGTAGCCATGGAAGTGTACCCGGGAAATCATCGTGCTTTTTGCGTACGCGCCTATTATCGCAATGGTGATTCCATTGTTACAGCGCAACGTTTATATCGCGCAGAATTTAACGTACGAAATGCACCGAAGGATGATACCATCAGAAAATGGATTCGACTGTTTTTTGAGAATACCGGCTCGACTGTAAAAATTCTCAATCAAGGTCGCCCGCGCTCTGTTCGAAGCCAACACACGATTGAAGAAGTGAGTGTTTCAGTGCGTGAAAATCCGTCTCAATCAGTTCGCAAACGCAGTCAAGTAATGAACATTAAAAAATCGTCGTTGCACAAGATTCTGAAGCAAGATTTACAACTTACAGCCTACAAAATTCAGTTTGTTCAAAACCTGAATGTCACCGACTATCCTGTCCGGTTGAATTTTGCAAATAAAATGCTTCAACGTTTCCCAACGTTCGAAAATATTCTGTTTAGTGACTAAGCGAACTTTCACTTAAATGGTCACGTGAACAAACACAACTGCCGCTATTGGGCCAACGAAAATCCAAGACAAAAACATGAACGACCATTACATAGTCCAAAAGTGATTGTGTGGGCTGCCATGTCTGGTGAAGGCATTATTGGGGCATATTTTTTTGAAGACCAGCGAGGGCGAGCACTTACGATAAACAGTGAACGGTATTGCGACATGTTAAGAAACTTTTTGGTTCCACAACTGCAGGAGTTTGAAGGCGTAAATGGGGAAACATGGCTTCAACAAGATGGCGTCACATGCCATACCTCAAACCAATCACTTGAGGTTGTGAATCAACTTTTCCCGGAAAAAGTGATCTCTCGTCGAGGCACCATCAACTGGCCCCCGAGAAGCCCCGATCTTACACCCCTTGATTATTTCTTATGGGGATACCTTAAAGAGAAAGTGTACGCAAAAAAACCACGAACTCTACTGCAATTAAAGCACAATATCCGCACTGAAATGGCCGCCGTTTCCAGAGAGATGTGTAGACGCGTGGCGGCTAATTTCCGTGTTCGGTTAGAGGAGTGGCAGCAGCGCGAGGGTCAACATTTGGACAACGTAATCTTTGCCACTTAATTTTCCAAAACTTTGTCTAAAGATTAAAAATAAAAAAATATTTTACTGACTTGTAGTGTTTTTTTTATTAAATTTACAAATACCCCATACCCTTTCTGGACACCCTGTACTAAATTATAATAATTTGACCTACCCCAACTATTAAAAGGAAGTTTTACGTTATAATGAGAAAAGCTAACTGATTGATTATGTCTTTTTCCGTAAATATTGTAAATATATTGGATTTCTTTCTTAATTTTCGATTTTTTATTTTTATATTTACAAGTTCATTATCGTGTTAGTAACATGTTGATTTTTTTTTTAAAAGTCCATTAGGTACCTTCTCACCAAGCTCTAAAAACTAATATTGGAGTTATGCTTGTCATCTTTAATTTGTTTTAAGTAACCGTGACGGTAATGTTAAAATTATGAATTCTGCCATGAAAATTTGCGTAGAAAAAGTTCATGCGCAAAAAATTTCGATTTACAAGTTAATAATTTAGTTTCTAAACATTTTAAATATCACTACAAAAATTATTACAGTGTGATTGGTAAAAGTGTATTTTTTGAAAGTGATATAAGTCAAAAGTTAAAGGTTATTGAAAATGACCCATATATTCAGACTTCCAGTGGATATTTATCGAACAGCAAAGATATCCAAGGTGCTTTTAATGTTTGATACAGAAACAGTTCCTCTGGAATACAAAGAGAAATCGTTATCGGAAATAAATATTGATCTCAATACCCTCTATGTTGAAGAAAATGAAACAGCAGGTAAGATATATCTGAAATCTTAATTTAGACTTTGCGTTTAACCGTTTCCTATAATTTTTATAGTTGATGATAAACTTGAAAGTAAAATTGCAAGTACCTATATTACTCATCAAAGTGGTAAGTTGCTGCAATTCAAAAGTAAGGCTTCAGAGTTGACAAGTGTTTTTTTCAAGATAATAATTGTATATCAAATGAAGGAGCGCCATATGAACGCAGCAACACAAATACTACACTGGATAACACATATTCAGATAACACAAGAACAAAAAAATTGAAAGTGGCAAAAATTCTAACGACTAAGCGAGGAACATCCTTCTAATTTTAAATATTTTTTAGAAGACAATGAGATGAATATGGCTAGTCGACATGTGAAAAAGAGTATAAAGGAAAACAAGTAGGTGTGGCCACCACACGACTTTCTTATATGTATGAGCGTTTCAAATTACACAAAATTGTTCTGAACTGTTTTAAATAGTTTTATCTTCTTAGAAAAATAAGCCTGCTCGAACACTTCCAGAAAGCTCGGTCAGTTTGCAACTTCTGTAAAGCTCATGGAATTGTCATGATGTCTGGATGTTGTCTTTTTCGGTCCTTTGAATAAGGCAATAAATAAACCGCGAGATCTTCATTTGAAAAATAGGCAATATGAAAAATTCGTGCAATATGACATTGCATCGATATTTAGATCAGCATATAGTCGGGTCTCTTTAGTAGAGGCAGCCATAAAAGGTTGTCAGGGCACTGGAATTTTTCCATTAAACCCGAATGTGTTTGACGATGCCGATTTCACAACTCCTACTGAAGATCTGGACCTACGAACGCCTGCTGCCAAATTTATACCTTTTCCTAAGCCTCCAAGCCTGACCATGAGATTGCTGGTTCCTCAAATCTGGACATTACTCCAGTGGTTTCAAATATGTTACGGAGAGATTTGAAACCAGCTGAAAAGGCTGGAAGTTACATATGCGATTACTGTATCTAATAAAGTATTGCATTGTAAGTAACATATAATAGGCCATAGGTACTTTTAATATTATATTAATAAATATAATAAAATAATATAAATAATTGTCATTATAATTTTTGGGGCTATTTGTCCAGGACGGCTTCATTTCCCAGATATGGTGATGGGACCACTTGCAGTGCTCATATTTTTTAATTGCTGGCCACAAAATATTTAAATTTCTGCCTATCTGTGATAGGGATAACTAAACCTGCAAAATTAAACTTTGTTCACGAAATTCTCTTATTATGGCCCCATATCTGTCTATCTCCCCTGTTTAGTGAAAAGCAAGCCGAAGGAAGGAGAAGCCTGTTGGAGGTGTGGAAGATTCTATAATCTAAAAGGACGTCCAGCTAAAGCCTGGGAGTGTTACAATTGTAAGAAAAGAAGTCGCGCGGAATTGACGACCGTCCTTTGGCGTGCATGTAGGGACGACTTTAAAGGGTTCCTCTACGGAGAGATTTTCCTCCAAAGTGGAGCGCGTGCGGAGATACGGGCCTCTAAAGGGGAGCTTGCACTCCATATTTTAACAGAAAAATGGCTTACGTTATGAGCGATTCCCATTCCCACGACAACCGATAAAAATCGCGAAAGAATTGTAAAAGTTTCACTTTGACGAAGAAATTTCAGGCCGTCGAGGTTTAGAGTGCGGAAAGAGGGTTGGAAACCAAAGGAGTGGACTTTTCCGCGACGATTGAGTGTACTGTCCACGTGCCAAGTCTATCGCTGTCGAAGGTACGACTCATTTAAAGCCTTTTTGAATCATGGAATCAAATCGTTTCACTATGGAAGTAATGAATTTAGTAATAAACCTCCGGCAATTCATCATTATCATACCCATATTAAAATGTCAGCATCAGAAATGCTATATTTCTGTAGATACTTTGGGGAATGGTTGGTGATTTGATACCCATAGATACACCTCTTTGGCAATTCTATTTATCATTAAGACAAATTATTGACATAATTACAACACCTGTATTACATAAAGACAGTAGTAAACTTCTCCAAACATTAATTGAAGAGAATAATAATTTTTATCAAATTATAATTCATTCTTGGGACTAGCGGCCAAATTTTAAGGAAAGAAAAACCAAATTAACGTTTCGACATCTTTTTATTTTTCGATGTCTTCTTCAGAACAAAAAACTATCAGAAGAAAAACAAGGTTAGCATTATTAATACACTTCTTTTTCTTCTGATAGTTTTTTGTTCTGAAGAAGACATCGAAAAATAAAAAGATGTCGAAACGTTAATTTGGTTTTTCTTTCCTTAAAATTTGGCCGCTAGTCCCAAGAATGAATTATAATTTGTTAAATTATACGGCCAGGAACAAAGACATATTAAGTTGAAGTTATAATAATTTTTATATTACCCTCACCGGGGAGAAATTGAAACCAAAACATCATCTGTTATTACACTACCCACTATTAATGCAAAAAGCTGCACCTCTTTTACATCTGTGGAGTATGAGGTTCGAATCAAAACATCGCGAATCACAAATGTATTCAAATATTTCTTGTTTACAACATATTTGCAAAAGAAAAATAATTTAATTACTTTTGTAGTCGTAATGTACCTGTCTAGAAAACATAGCTTGCGAGATATTCGCAAAAAACTGATTTTTGATAAGTGTAAAAGACCCACTTCTGGTAGGAATTTCAAAAAACTGTTTCTATAAAAATTTTCTCAAATTTAATTTTGAGTACATTTGAATTCTATATAAATTTGTTTAAACTTAGTAGTTGACGAAATATTGGTAAAATTCGATTTTTTCATTGAAGTAAACTACTACTTCCGGTCTACCGATTTTACTGAAAATCAAATCAGATTCCAAGAGGGAGATTATACTATTAAATACAAAACCTGGAATTGATAGCTATAGCCGTTTCAAACGGCAGGCAGACACACAGACATTTTTTTAAAAACCACTTTTTCGGTATCAGGAGACTTCAAAACGTGGACATCTGCAAAAATCTCAAAGTTGAACATTTTCATCATCGCAATACTTCCTTATAATACGTATAAGAAAGTAAAAGTCGAAGAGGAAAGCGCTGTCCAGAAAATCTAAATCATTACAGTAACTAAGTCCATAATAAAACATATTCTTGAAAATATCAAACACTGGACACCAAAAACGACAAAGAACACCAAGTACTTGCAGAACGGTTACAGACAGGCCTAAACCAGGTATACAAAGTCGCTAGTGAAAGAGAAGAAAAATTAGAAAACTCTCTTAAGAAACAAATCGATGGTATAAGGACAAACGCCTGAAAGAATTCAAAATGGTAAAATATTCTGACTGCAACCAATAAGCTCACATGAAGGAAGTACTGAACGAATGCGAGATGAAAAAGAAAGAGATACATGATCTCATACAACGAGGGGCGAATGTACGAATTCCTACGACAATATGCGAGTCGGCACATCATTTTTTTAAATACTACGCGGCGTTAAATTGGAGAATATTGCACGTTTTAGCGAGAAACATATGTCAACCCACCCCACAGCCTACTTGATCAGCATCCTCAGATACGTAGAAGATTTGTCCGATTGCAAATAGCATTTGAACGTCGTAAGAGCAATTCTCAACAACGGAGCTGCAGAATGGCTACAGACGGTTCAAGACGATTATGACAACCTCAAACATATCGCAGAGTTATTCCGGAAAAATTTCTGGAATTATCTCGAGATACATACATACAAAGTATGCACAATTACAGTCGCCACATCTGAAACATGGATGAACAAACTATCTCTCAGCAGCTGCTGAGATATTTCATCCGCACTGACACACACGCTATAATTTGTCAGAACGTCACCGACATGCATAGTTTTTATAGATACTTTGCGTCGCCTTAACGACTATACCGACAACACCAACATTCGAGAACCCCGGCCAACAAACAGCCGAACAGAGGGGCAAGCAAACAACAATGGGGTAAATGGCTGCATTCATCACACAAGACAACCATGATACCAAGCGCAATCGGTTTGTGATTTGTAGTGATGTATGTCCATGTGATGAACGACAATTGTCAGCCATGATTACAGGCAGCCCCTTCCACAATTCTTTTCTATTTCAAATTTCATTTCATTTGAGAATTGACTGCTAGTTAGTAGAGATGTGTTTTTTTTTCTATGTTTTGTGTATTGTAAGGTGTATATGTAATAACAAGAATATTCTATTATTTATAAGAAATATTTTATACATAATGGATATAAGAGATCTCTTATTTGATGTAAATTTAAGCCCTAAAGAAATAATAATAATAATAATAATAATAGTTTATTACCAACAACAACAACAAAGAAAAAAAAAATAAGTACATTGTAAAGAACTGAATTACAAAATATAGTAACATAAAAAATACTGAATAAGAGCAAAAAGAGAACAACAAACATTGAAAAACTCATTTCAAGGTTTGTGTTATATACATAATAAAGATTTATCAATATAGATGTAACCAATATTGCAGCAAATTTAAATTGAAGGTAAAAGGACTAAGAATCAGTCGAAGACTGGTCTTCCTCTCAGCCCTGTGACTTAACTAAGCATAGCAGTTAACAGATGACAGACGCGGCCAAGGCTCAAAATACGCAATGCACACATACTCGGCAAAGTTCATTCAGAAATGGTGCCAAAGACTTCCATAGCCATCACTTGCCCACGCCAACGGCGCCCGCTCCCGAAGCAAAATTGTTTTCAAATTATATTTAAGTACAGGAAGGCTCATGCTTCTGAGATCATCTGGCAATGAGTTATAGCAAACGTAAACACAGTACGAGAAGCCACGCTCATATAGAGTTGTTTTGTGAAATGGCGGGGAAATTAAGCCTCTCGTACGGATGTTCACATTATGCACATCAGCCCGAAATCTAATTTTTGCTGTCAAATAGGGCGGACAACCAGATTTTATGATTTTAAGAAAAAATACAGTAGACTGCAACCGTGCCCTATTCCCCATACTAAGCCAACCAGCATCATGCAGCTTGTGCGAAATATGGTCAAACTTACGGATTCCATACATGAAGCGAAGACACGAATTCTGCACCAGCTGGACCCGTCTTCTATCAGAGCAATCAAGGCAAGGTGCTATTACAGGAGAGCAGAATTGAAAATGTGACAACACCAGGGAATCGCACAGCAACTTCTTAGTCTCCACAGTTAAGTACGATCTATGCGGATAGAGTAGCTTAAGAGCTGAATAACAACGCTTAATGCATTGAGAGATATGCGATTTAAATCGTAGAGACGTGTCTAATATCACCCCTAAGTTTTTAGCCTCATTTACTATCGGCAATGTTATGCCATTAGCCGATACAGTAATGGAATCCAATAATGCCTGTGACCTGCATCCGAAAACCAGCACAGAAGACTTGGCCGGGTTCAAGAACAGAGAATGCTTCACCGAAACTTCACATAGAGCATTCAAGTCCTCATTCATGTTATTGACAGCTCGCGATACGTCCACAGCACTGAATGAATGGTAGACCTGCGTATCATCGGCATACATATGAAACTCACAGACACGCAAAGATATCGGAAGTCTGCAAGTGTATATAGTAAATAGAAGAGGGCCCAATACTGAGCCCTGAGGCACTCCACTAACCACCGGAAGATCACTAGAGCACTTTCCATTCAAGGAAACTCTTTGACGCCGATCCCGAAGATAGCTAGCGAAGAATCCAATAGCAACATCATCGAAGCCCACGAAACGCAAAACTGCAAGAAGCAGCTCATGGTTTATGGTATCGAAGGCCTTACTGTAATCCAGTAATACCAAAACCGATACATTACCAATATCCAGATTAGAGATGATATCATCAGTCACCTTCGCCAGGGCCGTCGCACAACTGTGCATGGGTCTGAAACCAGACTGATTCATTGGCAGCAGATCATTAACTAATAAAGTTCACGTACCTGTGCGTCCACAGCCCTTTCCAAAATTTTAGAAAGACAAGGAAGAATACTGATTGGACGAAGATCTTTAAAGTCCTTAGGATTTGCACATTTAGGTATAGGAGTAATTAACGCTGTTTTCCATTGATCAGGAAAAACTCCTTCAGCCAGACAGTAATTCAGAATGTGAGTGATGAACGGGATTATATACGGACAACACATCCTCAGCATAATAATATTTATTCCATCACAACCAGTTGCACGAGATGAAATAGTCATGATGATTTTAGTAACCTCATGTTCAAGTACTGGCTTGAAAGTAAAAGAAGATTTAAGATTAGGGTGTTTATTATCCAGATAACCCCGCAATGTATCAGCATCACATGTCAAAGGAATATTAGAAACTGACGATACAAAGTAGTCGTTAATGCAATGTGAATCTCCCAGGTTTGCAGGGATAGGTGTCAATTTTTTCCTACAGATATTTAGTTTCTTCAATTCCTCCCAACATATCTTTTGACTGGAAGTTGAGAAATTATGATTCAAATGAACTCGAACAATACGCGCACTAGGCGCCGAGAACTGAAAAGTAAATTCATCTTATGGCATAGCGTTATTCTGAACAGAATAAACGCGCATCAGACGCTGCAAGTTGACCAACTTCCAACTTTTAACTCGAACGACATAAACATAATCATACATTATCCAGAAATGAAAGTTTGATGCACGTTTATAAACGAAAAACTGATTGAGTTGGTGCGCGGTAGGGTTTACTTGTATGGTAATCGCCACTTTCATCCTCCCAATCAACGTAATTTGAAGGGCAGTAACTATTATGTGGTAATGAACTTTGATGTAATTATGTAAGGCTATTACTACAAGGACGATGTGAACTGCATTTTCTGGGAGTGCCTTCATTGTAGTTAGTAAAATTCGCCACCTTGATACAAGTATACCAAAACTGTTTTCAATCCCTCGTCGGGCTCTAAAAAGTCAATAGTTAAAAATTCGTTTCCTATCGTTGAGGTGTTTTCCAGGAAAAGGTCTCATAAGGTTTTCTCTCAAGGGAATGCAGTATCTCCAACAAAGTAATAAGGATGCTTTTTGTGGCTGTGAGGTAAGTTCTCTTCTGCAGACATAGGTAGTTTATTGTTCAATAGAGCCTTAGAGCTCTTGTTAACGGCGACGGACAACGGTCCGTTTTCTATAACGGACAGTTGTCCGTTGCACAGTGTTGTGTAGATTAGTGTATATGTCTGTTCACGCACCGGACATCCATCCTGTACCAAAAGTACCGGACCTCCTTCCGTTGCCCCCTCGGTGTACGGAACGTTGGCACGTTGCAGTGAACCATGCTAGTCTATACGAGTGTGTTAACGACGCCGGATCTACGACAATTTGCCAAGAAAATTAAATAAATTTATTAATTAATTTAAATTAAACGGGGTTTCCTAAAATGAATAAGGATATAGATATTGAAATGTTGATTTCGTTGGTTGAAAACAAACCTGTGCTTTGGGATAAAACTTCCGAAAATTACAAAAATAAGCAACTCAATTTTGCAGCATGGAAGGAAATCTGCAAAATTTTACAGGAAGATTTCGATACATTATCGGATAAAGAAAAAAATGAATTTGGTAAGTTTACATTATTTAATTCCTTATTATTAGGTAGGTACTACATGCATTATTATAGGCAATTTGAATTATTTATATACTTCTCTCTTCTTAAATATATTGATTCTGCCATGGTAATCTCCCTTCTGGTGACATAAAATATTCCGCAAATGTATTTCTAATCATATTTGATGTTAAACTACCTCTTACCGAATTTGAACGAGGTATTTGACGTAGATCACAGTTGGAATCAGTGATTGAATCACTAGGTAGGTTATTAATGATTCCCTCTTCTTTGTGAATAAAATTTTGCAACAAACAACAAGTCTTTACTATATCAACTGCTAAGTCCGTTGATACATTTAATGGTCGATGTAAAATTCGCCATTTATTCGCCATTATACCAAACGCACATTCAACATACCGTCTTGCTCTCGTCAGACGGTAGTTGAATGTCCTTTTTATTTCATCGAGTTGATGGCCACCAAACGGGCGAAGTACATGTTCATGCAACGCGAATGCTTCATCGCCGACAAATACGTAGGGTAGGTCATACTCAGTTCCTAATTTATTCGTGGATGGTGGTATGTTTAATCTATTGTTTAATAAGTTTTTCCAAAATTGTGTTTCTTTGAATACCGCCGAATCACATTCTTTCCCGTAGGCACCAACATCAATAAAAATATAATTATAGTTTGAGTCTACCACGGCCATCAACACGATGGAAAAGTAGTGTTTGTAGTTTAAAAACATTGATCCACTTTGTTCTGGCTTTACAACTCGTATATGCTTGCCGTCTACGGCTCCTAAGCAGAGAGGAAAATTCGCAGCACTCTCAAAATTAATAGCTATCATTAACCACTCGTCTTTAGATGGAATTTTCATGTATATATCACATAAGTCGGACCATATCGTTTTACATACTTCTCGAACAATATAGCTTATTGTTTTTATTCCGATCCTAAATGTGTATTGAAGATCCGTGAATGTATTTCCTGATGCCAAGTATCTGGAAAAATAATTATATTATAAATTTTGATCTATTTGTTTTTAATTTCAGGTAAAAATGTTGTGAAAAAATGGAATAATGCAAGAGATAATTGGATGAGATGTGAAAAAAAACTTAAAGAATCCAAGTCAGGTTCAGGAGCAAAATCTGTTCAAAAATATAGATTTTATGAACAAATGCAATTTTTAAAGAAAATTGTGGGTCATCGACCGACAGCAACAAATATGCCAGCTGCCGAAGACGTCGAAGAAAATCAAATTGCGTATGAAAGTCCAGTCCCGAAAAAGAGGGTGAAGAAAGACGTAGCAGAAAAGGATGAATTGGGAAGAAAAATTATGAGATTAGTCGATTCTGTTGAAAAGGAAGATCAAAGTAGAATTATGTCTTTTTTTAGAGGTATCGCACCCACCATTGAAAAATTTAATGATGCTGATATAGTGGAATTTCAGTATGAGGTCATAAAAGTCATGAGAAATATAACTCAAAGAACTCTGACGCAGTCATCTGATGTATCACGAAATTATTATCAAAATCCAAATCCGGCGCAGTTTTATTTATCACAGCCATCTCACGTTGCTCCGAACATGAATCAAAGTCCACATGGGGTATATCGTAATTATAATGAACATGAATCAAACCAAGTCCTTCAATATGTAACATCAAATGCTAAAAGAAGTTTTTCTGCGACTTCTGAACGTTCGCCGGAATCAATCGACAGTGCAGATACAGCTGAAAGTCAAACAGTCCTTTCCGATAACGACTTTGATTTTGCGAAATCACCAGTGTTTTACGAATCATTAATTAATTAATTTCTATAATAACTCCTCTTCTAATTATTTTTACTTGTGGTTTTTATAATGTTTATTAATAAAAATAAAATTAAAATACAACACAATTTGAGTTTCTCAAAAACATTTTTTGCCAATAGCGCTATGGGAACGTATATTATATTATTTAATTATATTATATTTATAATTGAAGGCGTGAGAATGATAAGTGGTTATGAACCATTTTAGGCTAAATTGGGCTATGAACAGTATTCGACTCATAAATGGCTACGGCATCGTTTAGAATGCAAACAGCACATATCCGCTTATTCTACAACCCACTAGATGGATCCGATCTGATTTGTACATTTTTGTTGAGGATGAAAAGTGGCTGTGAACCGGATATGTGCAGTTGTCATACTCATAGTTTTTCTAACCCAAAAGTTGACTGTCAGTAATGCATGTGGATGCCGTGCTACTGTAAAGTTGTTGAAAGTGCTATTGTTAAAGCGACAAATTAATACTTATTAATAATGAGTAGTTCTGAAGATTACACTCCTGAACTGGATGATTCGGACACTAATGATGAAGAAACGCCTCGCAGTAGAAAAAGAAAAAGGTCTGTTGGTTTGTGGAAACAAATAGTCAGGCAACGCAAACGAAATTTAGGTGAAGCTTACACATCCAAATCTGGAAAACCTGTGCCCGCAAGACGTTCTAGCTCTTGTTCATGTAAAAACCAATGTACCGAAAAGTTTGATGCCGAGACTAAGCACAAAATTTTGAGTGATTTTAACAACCTCCAGGAAAAGAACATACAGGATGCGTACTTACATGGTCTAATATCTGTACATCCAGTTCAAAGGTAAACTATAATATAAGCATGCGAAATATTTGTCCTGTTACTTAATATTAATGGTTACAGACGTCGGCCGGATCTAAAAAAAAAAAGACTTTTGGCTAAGGGCGAGCCAGTACCAGAGGATGCTATACTAGCTGCGGAAGCTAAAAGAAATAAAATATTCCATTACAAAGTATGTGCTTATTACAGAATGTGCGTTTTCCACTTTTATTAGATTAAGTAAGTACATATAGTTAAGCAAGTAAATGTTTTGTTTCAGATTCAAGTTAACGGAAGAACATTCACAGTGTGCAAAATGGCAATTTGTGGTCTGCATGGTATAAAGAAAGGCAGACTTCGCAGACTTGCAGACAGTAAATCTCAATGTGATGTTCCACCAAAAGATAGAAGGGGGCAATCTATTGGTTCACGATCCCAGAAAAAGCCCAATATACTTGTGGAGCTAATCAAATCGCACATTAACAGTTTTCCGTCGCAAATATTTATCACCGGATTTATCCGTTAAAAAAATGCACCTCTTGTATCTTGAAAAGTATGAACCAGATGCATATGCAGCTGTAATATCCGGTGGGGGAATACGTCCTAAAGTCAAATATGAGTTCTACTTACATATTTTTAATACATGCTTTAATCTTGCTTTTGGAAAGCCGCGCAGTGATACTTGTGGAAAATGTGAGAAGGCCAAGATAAAAATAGATTCAGAAGAAGATCCCCAAGTGAAAAACACATTAGAAAATGAACTGAGGTTGCATCATGCCAAGGCAGAAAAATTTTATACCGATTTAAAAGCCATGACTGAAATCGCCAAAACAGATGACACCGTAGAGGTAATATGCTTTGATTATCAACAGAATCTTCCTATTCCTGTCTTACCAGTAGGCGAAATATTTTACAAAAGACATATTTGGGTGTTTAATCAGTGCTTTTATTCCGGCAAAACAGGAAAGTCAAAAATGTTTATGTACGATGAAATCGCAGGGAAAAAAGGTGCGAATGAGACTATTTCATTTCTAAAGTACTATATAGACAACTTTATTGATCCTAATGTAAAGACGCTTTATATCTTTACTGATAACTGCGTTGGACAAAATAATAATGCAGCTTTGGCCCAGTTCTTATCACTTTTGGCAAGTATACATCGATTTTCTGCGATCTATCACCGTTTTCCTGAAAGGGGGCATTCATTTTTGCCGTGTGATCGCAATTTTGCGCAAATTGAAAAACATACGCGAAACGTGACCTATCTCTATTTACCTGAAGAGTGGTATACCTTGACCCAAAAGGTTTCAACCAACTTTGAGGTAATACGTGTGACCCAAGATATGATCAAAGATTACCGTACATACCTTCAGCAGTTTTTTAAAAAAAGTGTAAGAAACAGATATGGTCCTTTCAGTATTACAAAATATAAGTGCTTCAAATATGTGGACAATCAAATATTAGTTAGTCAGGCGCAGACTATGGAAAGTTGTAATGAAGCATTTCAATGGCTTAAGAGCAGTTTGCCAAATGACATTTTGTGGAATCCTAAAAATCTATATGAGAAGCCCATTCCCCTCAACCCATTGAAACTAAAGAATATACAAGAGCTGGAAGAGTACATCCCACTAGCTGTGATCAGATGGTACCATAACTTGGAGCAGACATCTAGTGAAGCAGGTGCTGCTAGTAACGAAAGCATGAGCGAATCGGGCTCTTCTGAATCTGAATAGGAATACCCATATTATAAATAGTTATAACTCATAACTTCTTTTTCAATAAGATGTTTGAAATACTAAGGTACTTATGGTTGTTTTTAATAAATACCCTTATATCCATTTGACACAAAACAATTCGTGTGAAAACAGGACAATCCAAAAAAAACACATTAAAAAAATATAGCTCATAACTACAAAAAAATGTTTTTGCTTGTTGGGCTAGATCGTCATATGCATAAGAACAGACTATAACAATGTCTAACGTGCAACTATTAACAGTTCGGAAAAAAAGTTTTTTGCTTCTCCTGCAAAATCTTGTGTTTGGTTCATGACCACTTATCATTCTCGTGCCTTCAATTATATTATTCATACATACCTTAAGATTACAGCCAATCTTTCAGCAGGTGTAATTGATACTCGCATATTAGTATCAACATGCCTTAATTTATCGTGTACTATATCTAATAATTTGCCAAATGTTTCTTGATTCATTCGAAAGAAATTAAAAAACTTTGTTTCGTCTTTCTTTAAATCTTCAATGAGAGTATGGAAAACGCCATAACTTTCTCTTTCTAATAAAATAGGATGTATCCACATCCTCTTCTTTCTTTTTTCTTTTTGTTGAATTTTTTGGGACAAATAGTATGCTATTATCATAAGCTTTTTCTTTCTAGTCGACATTCGTCCACTGTCACTCGCACCTTGTTTGGAAATGATTAAATTTAATTACAGAAAATTGATAAAATTATATTACAGACGAAAACCTCTCCGTTATTTTAACGTGTTGTCTACAAGGCCATTCGTTTTACACCGGACCGGTATCCGGTAAAAAAACGGCCGTTAACAAGAGCCCTTAACCATGACTGACTTGGAAAGGATGCCTAAAAAAATAATTCCCCCTGCTTTACATCACTGCCTGCAACAAACATTTTATCTACTCGAATCACTGTCACTTCCATACGCTCCAACATCCACAGATGTAAAACAATAATCTCCATCACACACTGCAAGTAAAACTATGCTGAAGTGTCCCTTACGATCATACTATAAAGAACCAGAATTCGGAGGACATTCTATATTTATATATTTTCCATCGATAGCCCCCACATAGTGAGGCATATTCCATTGAGACCAAAATGCTTTGGATATTTCGGTATAATCTTGTAAAGTTGGAAGAGGTGATACATAAATGGGATGCAATACTTTCCATATTATTTTACACGTGTCCAGAATGATTTCTCGTAGAGTTGATTTTCCCATATGATAACTCCGTGCTAGAAACTGGTGACTAACTCCATGGGACAAGTACCTGTAACTGTTTTTCACAGACATGTTACATGTTTTTATTGTGACAATATACTAAAGAAAGTGTTAACGCTAGGCGACACTCAAAATCTATTGGTTTTCTGACTAAATGTTTTGTTAAATGTACTTCTAGTAGATTCAGAAGTTGATCATATAAACAACGGTCCGGTCCGTCCATTCGTGTGTCATTAAAGAATTGTTCTGGATCAATTTCCTTTTGTTTTAGATAGGTTGCTGCGAAATAACCACTTGTGTTTCTATCCAAGTTGAGAGGTCTGACCCAACATTAAATATATTTCGAAATTGTCCATTCTGACACGATAACGGAGTGACAAAATAGTCGTTTTTACAGGTTAAGTTTGCAGCGTCATGTCCGCGCTATTCTGTTTAAGATCGGTTTCCGGACATTTCATCGTCTAGTGCGCGTCTTGTTCGCCTTCAATCTGTTTAGGGCTTTAAATATTAATGGCATTATAAATGCAGCACATTTAACTGAGCCTATTAATCTTATAGACAATCATGAGAATGAAGAGCATAATGAAGGTGAAGTAATTGATCAAAGTGTTGTTAGAAATACAAATTATTTCGAAATAACTATTCCTAATTATACTGATATCAGTTTCCAGTAGATTTTAGAATGTCTAGACCAGGGGTCTCCAAACTTTCCAGCCTTAGGGCCATACTGATTACTCCAGTAAGTTCCGAGGGCCAAAACCATATTATCATTGTTGCCGGTGGTAAAAAGTGAAATAGTCCACTGATGAAAAAAAGTCCGAAAAAGTACGCAACGTTTAAAAAAGGCTGCAAAACGGCAACACTGCATATTATTAATTTTCCTGTCATTATCTGTAATTTCTAGATTAGTCGTAGAGTACGAGCCATGAGGAGTAACGTGACACGACATCTGGTGGACACAAGCGGAAATAGGTAGTACCTTCTATCGCTAACAGATGGCGCTAATAGCACGTACAGAATAATCTCGTTGGTTCGAGAAAGTTCTGGTGTCTTCCACTCACGTCTAGATGGCAGTAATTGGAATATATAAGAAGGCTAGTGGCGCAACCACAAGTCAGTTCCTATGACACTGTTGTGAAATAAAATAGTGCGTACCTCCTTAAAACGTGTTTGTGCGTGTTTAAGTTTAAGACATCTTTGTAACAGTATTTTGATTTGAATTGTTGCTTTTGTGTGTGATTTAGTAGTATGGAAAAGAAGCGAAAAATTGATAGTGAATGCAGAAAATTCAAAGATCAGTGGAACATTCAGTATTTCGTAATTGAGTCCAGTAAGAAGGCGCTATGTTTGATTTGCAATGAAAGCATAGCCGTTCTCAAAGAATATAACATTAAACGTCATTATGAAACAAAACATTTTCAAAATTACTCAAAATATACAGGAAGTTTGCGGACAGAAAAATTCGAAGCTTTGAAGCGCGGATTGAAATCGCAGCAATCTTCATTTACAAAACTCAAAACTGAACAAGAGGCTGCAACGCGTGCCAGCTTTCGTGTGGCTCTTGAAATTGCAAAACGTGGAAAACCATTCACCGATGGAGAAATGATCAAAGAATGCATAATTGCAGTAGCCGAAGAAATGTGCCCTGCAAAGGTAAATTTATTAAAAAGTGTCAGTATGTCAGCAAACACTGTGGCTCGAAGGGTAGAAAACATCGCTGAAAATATATCCTCTCAACTGTTCGACAAAAATGGACATGTTGAGTGGTTTTCTTTGGCCTTGGATGAGTCAACGGATGTGTCAGATACTGCTCAGGTGTTGATTTATATTCGAGGAGTAGATAAAAGCTATGAAGTGCATGAAGAACTTCTTGATATGAATAGTATTCATGGCACAACTACTGCTACAGATATTTTTAAAGGAGTTGAAATGGCTATTAATCAAAAGAACCTTCGATGGAAAAACTTGAAATGTATTACAACTGATGGAGGCAAAAACATGAGTGGGAAAGATAAAGGAGTGGTCGCTCTTGTGTCAAAGGCTGTAGAAAATGACGGTGGTTTAAAACCATTAGTCTTACATTGTATCATTCATCAACAGTCTTTGTGCGGAAAATGTTTGGATATGTCTGAAGTTCTGAAACCAGTCATATCAACTGTTAATTTTATCAGATCTTTTGGGCTGAATCACCGACAATTCCGACAATTTATTGAAGAGATTGGAGAAAATGACTTACCTTATCATACTGCCGTACGTTGGCTTAGTTGTGGGAAAGTCCTTCAGCGCTTTTTTGAACTTCGAGCAGTGATCGAAATTTTTTTGAATGAAAAGCATCGCCCTCTTACTGAATTACAAAACAACGCATGGCTGTGGAAGTTAGCATTCTATGTTGATTTGACAAAACATGTGAACGAACTGAATTTGAGATTGCAAGGAGAAAACCAGCATCTTCCTGATTTATACACTAATATCAAATCATTCCGGAAGAAATTGATACTGTTTCAATCACAACTACGAAGTAAATGTTTTTCACATTTTAAAACATGTGAAATATTCAGCCACACTACTGAGACTGAGTTTCCTATCGATTTTGCAATCGAAACTTTGAGTGCTTTGAAAATAAATTTTGATACTCGTTTCTCGGACTTTGATGCCATTGCGAATCAAATTTTTTTCAGAATCCTTATGATACTGACATTGAAACCCTAGCCCCGGAACTTCAAATGGAAATAATTGATCTACAGTGCAGTGATATAATTAAGAACAAATATCAAAACTCATCTTTGTTGGAATTTTATAAGAGTCTTCCACTGACACAATTTGATAATTTGCATAAATTTGCTCGTGGGCTGTTTTCTGTTTTTGGTGCTACTTATTTGTGTGAGAAGACCTTCTCCAAAATGAAGTACACAAAAAATGTTTACAGATCTAAATTAACTGATGAGCATCTTAAATCTCTTTTAATAATTGGTACAAGTAAAATTAGTCCACAACTACAAACTATTGTCAGTGGAAAATCTCAATTACACAAATCTCATTAGTATTTCATATGTCATTATGCTTGTTATAAGTTATGTTTTTATTTAAAATGTATAAAATGTTAGTTGGATTCATTTCAATAATTTGTTAGTTATTATATACTGAAGTAAAATTTTCTGCATATTATACATGTCTTTACTCATTACAATTCTGTGTTTCTTTATCCAACTTATCACAAAAACAATAACAATAAGCCTACAACAATGTTATGAGTAGTTAGCCCATGACCATATCAATGTAGATGTCATATTAATAATTATTCAACATAAAATTAGAATACTTCAGTAAACTAAATTTAATTTGCTATAAAAAATATGTTCTCTAAAAGGAGTTTTCAAGTATGCTAGCTCTCCGCGGGCCGCACAAAATCTGTCCGCGGGCCGGATGTGGCCCTCGGGCCGTAGTTTGGAGACCCCTGGTCTAGACAAACGTTTCAGGTAAATATAGTATAGATAAATATCATACGCATATGTATAATGTATAAGTAATATTGTAGCTGCTTTTGAAACGTGTTGGTCAACTTTATCAAGACGAACCAAAAATTATTCCATTAGAGAAGAAGCTATTATTTACAATATGGATGTTGTCTAAATCAGAGAGACTTCTGGCAGGTGGAGATCGCTTCAACCTATCTAAAAGTTGTGGACACAGGGTGTTTATTGAGGTTATAGAACTAATTTGTCAACTGCTTGCTGAATATGTTCGATGGCCTGACAATCACCTACATACAATAAATGTAATTCGCTATATAATTTGCTATTTTCATTTTGTAAATTAATTGAAATATTTCCACAGATCTTTAGAAATCGTTCTCGAGGTATACCAGGCATCATAGGTGCAATCGATGGTTGTCATATAACTATCAAACAACCACCTGGAAATGCCATAGATGATTTTAACAGGAAACAGGTCCAGTCTATAATTTTACAAGGTAGGTACTTTTGTTTAAAGTGTACTATTAAATATATTTTTTAGGAACATGCAATGAACAAGCTGTGCTTAAGGAAGAATGCATGATGCACGGGTATTTAGATTGAGTCCACTTTGGGATAGATTGACTGATATAGCAAATCGAATATTGCCACCAAACCAACATTTAATCGGAGATGCTGATGATAAACCTGATGAAACCATTTCAAGATAATGGTCACCTAACATCTGCCTCTAATGTGAAACTATCATTTGTACGAGGTACAATAGAACGTGCATTTGGGCTTCTAAAAGTTAAATTTTGTCGTTTAAAATATAACGATGCGAAAAATGTATTGGTCAGTAACTCTATGAGGCAACATCCATTTTTACAAATTCAAAGATTTCTCCATTTTGCAGATAATACTAAAATAGATGTTTCTGATAAAATTAAAAAGCGATGTGTGGATAATTTTGTACCTCTTCAGAACCTTGACTTTGATGAGTCAATGATACGATACTACGGCCGCCACGGACATAAACAATTCATCCGTGGCAAGCCGATTTGATTTGGCTACAAAATGTGGTGCCTAAACCCAGCAGAGGGATATCTAGTCAATTTCGACCTATACCAGGGCAACAATCCTCGTGGAAATGAAAAATACGAAACATTCTTTGGGAAATCAGCATCAGCGTTGGTAATGATGCGATGCTTGATGAATTACGACATTCAGATTTACGCTACAATATTCATGTCGACAATCTGTTTACAGGGTTTAACCTATTTAGTTATCTACGATATTTAGGCTATGGTGCTGTAGGTACACTAAGAGAAAACCGGATACCCAAATCATGTCCATAACTCGATAAAAAATCTTTTTCCAAAAAAAAGAGGGGCGATTATCAGTACGTCTTAGAAAAAAATGCTGGCATCCTTCTAGTTAGATGGCTAGATAATTCTGTAGTCACTATGGCTTCCACAGATGCAGGAGTATGCCCGTTGGGATCCGTCAAACGATTCTCGCAGACTGATAAAAGATATATATTAGTAAATCGCCCACAATGCATTGCTAAATATAATGACAACATGGGCGAAGCCGATCTGATGGATGAGTGTATTTCCAATTATCGGGTTGGTGTGAGAAGCAAAAAGTGGTATTGGAATATATTTACATGGTTATTAGATGCCGCAATAAACAACGCTTGGTTACTGTACAGAAAACACCATAAAAACCCACAAATTTAGAGTTTAGAAGAGAACTCGTACAGGTATACTTGGCACGTTATGGTGTAGCTCCTAAAATTTGAATTACGCGCTACACTACAGGGGACAGTAACACATACAGGTTGGCGGTATCGATATATATGTCAAGCTAGTTCTAGTTCTTACTGACGCCAAAACAGGTGTGCTTTATGTTAAGTTGTTTATATGTTTATAAGTGTATATTCAATAGTATAAATGAATATAAGTTTCATTTAAAGCAGTTTACTCTGTCTAAAAAGTTAATTTTCATCCTTCCCCTAAAAGGTTATGTGGCCCAGGACGTAAAAAAAATGTACTAATTTACTGATAGTAGTTTCAGACAGAAAGATACACATTTTTAACATGACAGACAAAATAGATGTAGCTATAGTCAACAAGTTTGATGGAAGAAACTTCCAACAATGGAAATTTCAGTTAACCTGTGCACTTAAAGCTAAGGGTGTATACAGAATTACATCTGGCTTAACAAGAAAGCCAGAAATTGATCTGGACAAACCGGAGACAATAAGAGAGGTGGAACAATGGGAGAAGAATGATGCTGTGGCAATGTTTACATTAACAGCAGCTATGGAATTAACCCAGATTACTCTAATTGAAAATTGTAAGACATCAAAAGAAATACTAGACAAACTTAGTTCGATCTATGAACAAAAAACAGATACTAACAAAATCTTAGTTCATGAAAGATTCCATCAACATAAAATGGGGAAAAATTGTAGTATTCGGGTGCAACCGATTTTTGACAAAAAAAAAAAACTAGTGCACCGTATAGAGGACCTCTAATTGAACAACTTTTTCTTATAAATTAATCCATGCAAACGTACAGGAGCTTAGATATTTAATAATGAAGGTGCTCACCGAGTGATTTTTCCATGTCACATTTTTATTCGTATCTGTTATACACACCGTTGAAATTATGAAAATTGTAATAAATGATGTTTATTTCACTTTAACACACAACAATTACATTTGATTTATATGTTTTTTAATAACTTTTCTCAGCCCAATCATAACAAGAAACCTAACCTTAAACCACCTAGTGGAAAAAGCCCATCCCAACTTTCATGCGGATTCGGACCAACGACTGTCATCCATAGAGTTATATAGTAGATAGGTGGTCGTACAAACCACTTGTATTTTTCATTATTTATTTGAAAATTATATGCAAATCAGTAACAAAAGACGTTATAAAGTGTATATTATTTATAAATTTGTAGTTTATTTCATTGATTTTTTAACATGCCTTTTAAAATTATATAATATCCTGTAAATTAGTACGGAAGTGTTTTCTTTAATTTTATCAAACATTTATAATTCTCTTTTTGCACATTTACATGATATATACTGCAATCATTGCAATGATTATTCCCTTAATTTATAGTTTTTTTTTTACTTTTTTACCATCTGCCTTCCCCCGATGCAAATTCCGTTCTGTTGTTGCCGCCCCCTTCACTCGTATTTCGGTTTATTTATACCTTGTAAAAGTCGAGGCTCCGAAAACATACGATGAAGCGATAGACTGCCAAGACCGAGAATTTTGAAAGAAAGCGATAGAAGATGAATTACTTGCTCTAAAAGAAGATAATACCTGGACCGTCGTAAAAATACCACCTGGAAAGAATATAATCAGCTCAAGATGGGTATTTAAGATTAAGCAAACACCAAACAAGAAGTATAAGGCTAGACTTTGTGCAAGAGGTTTTTCCGAGATGGAAGGCATAGACTATGCAGATACCTTCTCACCATCTATCAGATATGATTTGATTAGGGCTTTGCTATCACTAGCTGTAAAATATAACTATAAAATGATTCAATTTGATGTAAAGACAGCATTCTTAATTGGTAACGTCAGTGAAGAAATATATTTAACACCGCCCGCAGGTGTGAAGATTGAAGAGGGTTATGTATGTAAATTGAATAAAGCATTATACGGCCTAAAACAAGCTTCACGGTGTTGGAATAGTAAATTTAATCAATTTTTAAGAAACCTTGGATTTGGAATAAGTTCTGCAGATGTTTTTTGTTACAAAAACAATCATACAGAGATATTATTGACATTGTACGTTGATGATGGCTTAATACCAGGGATGGGCGTCGACAATAATTGTCTACATCGACACGTCGACATTGTGTAGAAAATGTCGACAAATGTAGACGATGTCGACAATGTAGAAAAATGTGTCAAAATTATAGGTTATGTCACATTACATAACCTACACGCCTGTCAGTTTGTTAGGTGTCACGCCTCAGGTCCCCGCTAGATTTGTTGTTTACCGATTTGTGTTGAACTGTTAACTGTGTCCATTGTTTTAGTACTATAGTTTTGAAAATTATGATGAGTGGACGTGACAGAAAATTAAATGACAAGTATTTAAACCTAAATTTTGAATCTGTGCATATTAACAAAAAGCCTGCCGCAAAATGTATGGTTTGCGACAGTATATTGAAAAATACTGCTGCGGCTAGACTGCAGAGCCACAGGTAAAAAAATAATTATCTATTTAACCAATAGAAACATTTTGCGGTTTTGTAGAAATGTATGTAAATTAAAAACTACGTCAACCTCAAGATCAAGGAATCCCCACCGTCACCACTATCAGCAGGAAATATCTCCTACACAAACTGTAGAGGTAATTAATTACTAATTCAGTGGCCCCAATCAATTTGTTAATAGTTACATTCTTCTTGCTTTAGGCTAAAAGTACAGAAATAGTTATTGATAAAAATGATAACATTGATAACTTGCCTCAATCAACAAGCACCGTAACTATTCCTCTTGGTACTTATGAATTGGACGATAATGGAGCTTTAAGAAAACTGGAATGTGATGATGCTATTGATATCGAGAATATCGAGATGGAAACTGTTACTTCGGGAAATCTGACTGAAACTGAAACGTCATATATAAAATGCAATGAGACTAAGAAAACAAAAAGCAGAAAGAATTTTACTTCCTATGTTGATACTTTAACAGTTGAAGAAGAAAACAAGATTAATGACGCCTTAAATAAATTTATATTTGATTATGGACTACCATTTAGTGTCGTTGAGTCACCACTTTTCAAGAATTTTGTAAAGGTACTGCGTCCAGCATATGCCGATAAAATTCCTGGACGCAAAAAATTAAGTGGCAGTCTTTTGGAAACTTGCTATAATGAATGTATAGAAAAAGCAAAACAGAATCTTTCTGAAGGAGCGAGTATTGTCTGTGATGGTTGGAAAAATAGCGCAAATAATTGCAAAACTGTGGCAACAATGCTGCAGAGTGCTGAGGGTGGAAGTGCTTTTTTAGAAGCTTGGGACTTGAGCACAGAATCTGAAACGGCAGATAAGCTAGCGGAAATTCCAGTTGAATCTAAAAACATTGCCAAAACAAAATTTAATATCGACTGCTCCAGTGTTGTTTCGGATAACGCAAGTCCCATGTTGAAAATGGGAAAACTGCTAGCACCTACCATATGGCATAGTACTTGCAGCAGTCACACTGGAAATCCTTTAGCTAAAGATGTACTAGATAAAGCACTGGTAGACAATGTCGTCACAATACTAAAGGAGTTTAAATCGCCTGATTTAGAAAAACTGATCGTACTGAGTGGAGGTCACCGGATCAAATTACCAGCAGAAACAAGATGGTGTTCCTACAGGGATTCTTTTGCCAGCCTATTGGACAATTTAGGTCACATGAAGCATATTTTGGCTAGTACAAAGAAAAAAATCAAACCAAAAGTTACTGAACTAGTTTTTAACGATAATTTTATATCCGAGGTAAAAGAAAATCTTGAAATTCATACACCAATTTGCACTCTAATCAACACCTGCCAAAAATACGACACCTCTGTAGCTGACGCAGTTAAGTTATGGTTAAATTTAAAACTTCCCATAAAATTCTCAGATAGCCTAAAATCTAGACAGGAAATGGCTCTTAACACGTTTACTGCGTTACATATCGCCGGGGATATGTAACATGCATTGTTGACATGCGTCGCAAGATTTTCAGAATCTCCACCTATGTGCGGTTACTGCAAAACAGTTATTTCTCAACAGATTTCTGTATTTCAACTATAAAATTGAATGATACGTTGTGATGAATACAGATGGCGACATTTAGCTTTACATATCACCGGGGATATGTAACGCACACAAGTAATCTTGTTTTAACTGTGTGCGTTACCGGACGCCGGGGATATGTAAAACGAATATCTAACCAATCTAGTTGTTCGTTGTAGTAGTTCGCACGTAGCAAAAAAAGTTAATAACTGCAGTACTTGCTGTCTGCTACTAATAGTTCTTTTGCCTGTGCTAGACATTGTGTATTATTCTTGTGTCAAATTAAACAATCTGCACCATGGCGAGTCGTACAAGGAAAATCCTCGAGTTAGCTAAAAGGTTAGAAATGGCGACCGATGAAGCAAATGTAGCGGAATCGTCGGATGGGGCTGGCATGTCACATCTGTGTCCTGATAATCGAAATCCTATAGCGTCTGGTGTCGTAGTAGATGAATACCAAAGCGCTACTGAAGAGGAGTCCGACCCTTACAGCAGCGACGATTCTCATAACGATCGAACTTATGCTCCTTCTGAAGATGCGGTGTCATCAGACGAGGAAGAGCAGTTAGAAACAGAGAATGAACTTACAGATGTTGAACATGCAAGTGGTATGTCAACACCCAATGTACACGACAACAGTGTTTGGGAGAACATCTCAACAATCAGTCTAAATTTTGACTTACTACATGACGAATGTAAGCTAGACTCGAATGTTAATAATTTAACTGTAAAGCGACCAATCGACGTATTTAACCTTTTCATCACCGATGATATCCTAAACATAATCGCATCTGAGACTAATAACTATACAAATCAACAACTAAATATACGACACAGGAACAAATCAAGAATTAAGTCTTGGACTAATACGGACAAAAATGAAATTCGAAATTTTTTAGGAATAACGCTTGCATCTGGTTTGTCTCCAGCTCCTAGTATGAATTTATACTGGTCCAAGGATCCTCTGTTTTATAATAAGTTTATAGCTTCGCATATAAGCAGAGATCGGTACCTTTTACTTTTAAGATTTTTGCATTTTGCAAACAATGAGACAGCTGATACAAATAATAAACTGTATAAAATAGAACCCCTAATTAAGGCTATAATCGAAAATTTTCGAAACAAACCTGGGAAACAGCTAGTTATTGACGAATCAATGGTGCCATTTAGAGGTCGTCTCCACTTTCTACAGTATATTCCTAATAAGAGTCATAAATATGGAATAAAGTTGTACAAACTTTGTTCTCCTAATGCATATACACACAATATAAAGGTTTACACAGGCAAGGGAGATACAAATCCTTCACTGGGCCATTCACAGACTGTAGTTCTTGATTTACTTCAGCCACTAAATCTACAAAATGGACATATGTTGTTTGCTGACAATTTTTACTCTAGCATACAACTAACTGAAAAATTATTAGATCTGAACATGCTGTATTGCGGTACTTTGCAGATAAATCGCAAAGGAGTTCCTAAGGAATTCTCAAAGAAAATGAAAAAAGGAGAAATGTGTGGAAGCCAGAGAAGAAATGTGAGTATTAAGTGGGTTGATAAGAGGCCAGTCCTAATGATAACAAGTGACCCCTCTCACCTTGATGAACTTATTTCAACTGGAAAAAGGAATAGAAAAGGGGAAGAAGTTCTAAAACCAAAATGCATTACTGATTACAATAAGGCTAAAAAAGGTGTAGACGTTAGTGACCAAATGTCATCATACTATACCGCAGTAAGAAAAAGTTTAAAGTGGTATAGGAAAGTGGCATTTGAAGTATTGCTAGGCACAACTATTGTCAATTCGTGGATTGTTTACAACATGGTTGCTGATACGAAAATGACAATATTGGAGTTCAGAAGGCAACTAATAAACGATTTAATGGTGCCACGTACCGATACTTCGGAAATTATATCAGGGAAAAAAAGAACACACACATATGTGAAACCGGAAGGACCGGGGAGAAAGAAGAGGAAACCTTGCAAAGGATGCTATGAAAATTTAAGAAAAACATTGTCTAGTCGCGAAGCGGATAAAAAGGTACGTCGTATTATAAGTTATTGTAACGAATGCTCCGGTCAACCAGGGTACTGCCTCCCTTGCTTCAATAATTATCACAAATAATATTTCTTACCTTACACCTACGGGTTCAATAAGGTTTTTGATTATATATATATATAATATTTCTTTATAACCATCTACAGTGTATATTGCATTACCATAATTAAAGTTGCCATAATAAAAATTCTTGTTGATACATTTACTAGGAAACGTGTTTTATTTAATTTTGAACTATACCCATAATTTGGATAACGAACCCCATACATTCTATATAAATTCAAGTTAAATACCCAATATCTGGTGTTGTAATAATTACGGCCAGGATCTAAAGTGCATCAAGGTATTAGGTACCCAAAACTAAAACAAAATTAGTCTAAGAACAGAAAACCAATTGGCTACAACACATTTTTCAAAAACCAAGATACATATCCCGGGGGATATGTAACGCATAGAAAGAATCACCAAGTACAAGAACCCGGGGATATGTAACGCACGCAAATCTAGTACACGAAAATTTGGGCCGCAGTGAACGTGTTAATATTTACGCCTTATCTGCCTTCTATTTGCATCCCAAATATGATAACTCAGAGCTAACGGCTACACACAGAAGCAAAGTATACTCTTTTATGCTCAACCACCTTAGCCATGAAGGTATCGAAGAATTTGATAAATTTAATATGAAGACTGGAATATGTCAACTACTAAATGAAAAAAATTTAGTAAAACCGGGTGTGTTTTGGCGAATGGCACAAAATGAATGTCAAGAATTAAGTAAGTTAGCTTTTAAATTATTGCGGATCCCAGCTTCGTCGACATGTTCATACCCTTTTGCGAAAGACTTACTTTCGAAAAGACAAAAAAAACTCATTCACATTTACTACACTCTTAAATACAACAACCCTGTCGAAGAAGACGTTGATTCTGATCTGGAATTTTTTTAGTCTATCAATCAAAGATACACAGAATATACGTATATTTTATTTTTATTCTAATAATTTTGTTAAAATAACGAATATTGGTATATTTTTACTATTATGGAATGTTAAATTGTGTTTTTTTAATACTGGTACTTAATGCATTTGGTTTTTGTTTGTTTTCTGAGAATAAAATATTTATGCACAAAAATGTTGGCCTGCATTTGATTTACTCTACAGTACTACAGTCTTAGTTTTGGAGTCTCCAATAATTGTCGACATAGCAAATTAAATTGTCGACATTACATTGTCTACGCGTCATCAATTACTTTGTCGACGTTACATTGTCGGCGCGCCTATCCCTGCTTAATACTTGCAAACAGTAAGGAAGCTTTATATTTTGTTCAAGAGGAACTAGCAAAGGCATTTCAAGTGACGTTTGTCGAACCACGTTATTTCATTGGAATGGAGATTACCAGAAATATTGATGGTTCAATTGCCATACATCAAACGAGTTACATCAAGCAAATATTGAAACGCTTTGGATTCGAAAATGTCAACCCAATCAGTACGCCATCCGACGTACACACAAATTTAACAACTCAGGAACAGCACTTGAGAGTTCCGTACCCTTCCGAGAGGCGGTTGGCTCTCTGATGTTTGCAGCCATGGTCAGCCGTCTGGACATTGCTCAAGCCGTGGGGGCAGTGAGCAGGCATGTAAATGAATATACAACCACTCATTGGAATGCTGTCAAAAGGATTTTTAAATATCTCAAAGGAACCATAAATACAGGTATAAAATATGTGAATAATAATGATAATTTAAAAAGTTTTTCAGACTCAGACTACGCCAGCGACTTGGAAACCAGAAAATCAACGTCTGGCTACGTCTTCACACTGAATGGTGGGGCAATAACCTGGTGCAGTCAACGTCAGAAGTCGGTGAGTTTGTCAGCAACCGAATCGGAATATATTGCAGCTTGTCAAGCAACTAAAGAAGCTGTGTGGTTGCGTAAACTACTTTTCGACGTGGGAGAAAATATGGAACTCCCAACTAAAGTATTCATCGATAACCAGAGCACTATAAAGTTAATCAAAAACCCAGAATTTCATAAGCGCACAAAACATATTGAAGTGCAACATCATTTTGTTAGAGACAAATTTTATAATACGGAAATCGATTTGGAATATATCTCAACAAACGATCAGCCAGCCGATATGTTTACTAAGCTGCTTCCTAAACCACGTTTCTCTAAATTGTGCGAATCCATAGGACTCGAAAAATTGCTTTAAAAGAGGGTCCAACGTTTTTTTTTTTTTAAAATTGTAACGCTTGTTACATTTGCAAGTGTAGCGCATATTCCGTGGGAGTGTTCGGTTTGAATTACGCGCTACACTACAGGGGACAGTACCACATGTAATGTCAGTGATATAAATGTCAACAACTATAATAAAGTGTTTATGATAATACTTGTTTTGATAATAAACATAACGCGATAACGTTACATGGTGTCAGAAGTGAAAAATAAAGGTGTGTTAAAGAATAAAAATGCCGGATACAGAAAATATAAACGGTGTACACGGCATAAGGGCACCGAAACCCTTAGTATTCACGAGTGATAACATGGCAATCAACGGAAGCAGTGGCTACAACAGTTCGAATGGTTTGCTACTGCAACACAACTGATAAAAAAGTCAGAGGAAATTCAACCAGCAACTTTGATGAGTCTAATTGGCCCAGAAGTGATTACGATTTTTAATAGTTTTAACCTAACCGAGATAGAACAAACAAATCTGACAGTGATTAGGCAGAAATTCAGTAATTACTTTACACCAAAGAAAAATGTGTCTTTCGAAAGGTTAAATATCTTTAAATTAAAACAGAAAGAGGGACAGAACTTTAATGAATTCCTGACTGAAATAAAAACTCAAACCAAAACTTGTGAATTGGAGAAACAACACGATAGTTTGCTAAAAGATAAAATTGTTTTTGGCACGAGTTCCACAGAAGTACAACAAAGACTGTTGACAGAAGAAGACTTGAACTTAGATAAGGCCATACAAATATGTAGAGCTAGTGAACTCGCAACTAAACAGTTAAAAGAAGCAAGAATGGAAAATTCAAGTCAAATTAATGTAGTGAGAAGCAGACATAGAAATAGTGCTGAAGAATTTGACTGTAAATGATGTGGTGAAAAACATAAGAAACAAGAATGCCCAGCTTTTAATAAAGTATGCGAACAGTGTAACCGAAAAGGACATTTCATAAAACAGTGCTGGAAGAAAACAGCAATGAAAACAAATCAGGACAAACCCAGGAGGAAAATGTCACAAAAAGTACAGTGTATCGAAGAGGAAAGTGCAGACAGCTCAGAAACAGAAGGTGAAACCTTGTATGTGCATTGTTTTATAAATTATAAAACAGATGATGATGCCTGGCACGAAGATCTAAATTAGAAAGGAAAGACATTTAGGGTTAAATTCGACACAGGTGCAGAGTGCAATATCCTGTCACTTGCAATGGTTCAAGAATTGGGAGCAACAAAGGAAATCTCATCCTCGAAACAAAAAATTTGGTAAGCTTCACAAATAATAGTGCGAAAGTTGTCGGAGAAGTAAACTTACAGTGCATCACACGAGGTAAGAGAGTACCAATTATATTTAAAGTAGTAGATGCGAATGTGTACAGTATACTTGGCAAAAACTCGTGCTAAAGCTTAGAGTTTGTCAAAAGAGTGCTAAATGTGAAGATAAACCCAAATAATGACATTTTTAAGGGGCTGGGATGTCTAAAAGACTACGAATATGACATAGACTTAATTGAAAACCCAAAATTTGACATAATACCACCTCGAAGAATACCACATTCAATAAAGGAAACTGTAAAACAGGAATTAGATACCATGGTCAGTGTAAGGGTGATAAAACAAATAAAGGAGAAAACACCAGTTGTAAGCCCGATGGTAATAGTGCGGAAAAACAAAAAGATCAGAATTTGTATAGATCCAAGCGATGTCAACCGTAATATACTTAGACGACACTACCCGCTAAAAACCATTGAAGAGATTACAACCAGTCAGCGGTTCCAAGTATTTTACCCTATTGGATTGCAAGCGTGGTTTCTGGCAACTAAAAGTAAGTGAAAGAACTCAAAAATACTTAACATTCTCAACCCCTTGGGGAAGATATTGTTGTCTCAGGCTACCATTTGGCCTGGCATCAGCTCCTGAAGTATTCCAAGAAGTAATGAGTAATCTATTACAAAACATTGCCAATGTTGAATGCTCCATGGATGACATCCTCATCTATGCTGACAGTAAACCTAAAATACAGGAAATCACAAACCAAGTAATCCAGAGATTGAAAACAGCTGGTCTGAAATTAAATTATGAAAAGTGTGTATTTGAAGCAGAAAGTATTAAATTCTTGGGTCACGTATTATCGAAAGACGGACTGTGTATAGATACTAACAAAGTTTCAGCAATACAACAACTCCAGGAACCACAGGACAGAATTCAGTTGCAAAGACTAATAGGCATGGTTACTTATTTAAACAAATTCATAAGGAACATGTCAGAGTTGACCGAACCACTGAGGAAATTATTGAAAAAGGACGTGGCCTGGTCGTGGGATTTCGAACAAAATCTAGCATTCGAAAAAATAAAGAGAGTACTGAGCAATCCCCCAGTACTCAAGTTTTATGATGTGAATAAAGATGTAAACATTTCAGTAGATGCTAGTTCAACATCTATAGGAGCAGTGCTACTTCAAAATGACCAACCAGTTGCGTATGCAACTAAAGCTTTAACAACTGCCCAAAGAAATTATCCGCAAATAGAGAAAGAAGCATTTGGCATCAGATATGCTTGTACAAAATTCCACGAATATATTTATGGCAAGCGACTACAGATCGAAACAGATCATAAACCATTAGAAACGATATTCAAGAAACCAATACAGTGCGCTCCGCCTCGATGTGATTCAGTACTCTCCGATAGTATCATATACGAAGGGTACAAATATTCCTATCGCTGACACGCATAGTCGTGGCTGCAAACATGAAGAAACGGAGGATGCTGAAGAAGAAATGGAAATACAAATTGTGCTGACAATGTCAAAGTCCGCACGAGAAGAGCTCACTGAGGCAACTACACAGGATAATGATCTACAAACAGTACTCTTTTACATTAAGCAGGGATTTCCTCCAAACCAAAATGAACTACCGGACGAAATCCGCAGATACTTTAATTTTTGCGAAGAATTATCCTATTACGAAGGATTAATATTCAAAGGAGAACGAGTTGTTGTACCAAGATCCCGAATTCCTAAAATGTTACGACAAATTCACTTGGGACATCTTGGTATCCAAAGTTGTTTGAAACGAGCACGAGAACTATTGTTCTGGAATCACATGACCAAAGACATCACGGATTATATTAAAGAGTGTGGTGTGTGTGAAAAAACTCAACGTTCAAATAACAAGGAACCGATACAAACAAAACCAATACCTACATACCCATGGCAAATCGTGGCTAGTGATTTGTTCTCCAATAGAGGCAAGGACTATATTTCTACCGTGCCAAGGCAAAACAGTGTACTCGCAAAAATGCCTATTTTACGTTTTTGACATATAAGCGTAGTCATTTTCAAGTACTGTCGACAGGTATCTAAATCAGTTCTGTACGAATATTACATTCTGAGAACTTTTCATGACCAAATGATGTACTCACTCATCTGATCGGGTCAAACTATGGCAAAAGAATGTAATTGACAAATTAACATAACGTACTATGGTAAACAGTGTATTTATACTGAGTTTATCTTCATGTTACTAAGGAAGAACAAGGTACTGTATGGTACATTATTCTGCCTGTGGAAGAACAGTACATTTAAAATGGCAAAACAACGTACTATCATATAGTACGTTATTTTGCCATTTTCTAACCTCAATGTAATGATCATAACCTTATTTTCCCTGTTTAGAAGTCTGTTTGCTTGTTGATTTTGTGTCTAATTTGGTAAAATGAATTCAAGGGGAAAGAACTCGTAGAACTAGCAAAAATGCAAATTTTGTATAAAGTAAGTAACGTATATTTTTACATTAGCTTATAAATTATTTAACGGTTGACTGGAATTTTAGGAAGACTCTGGAGAAGAATGTGACGATTCAGTTAGGGATAAAGGTTTTTTTCCCAATCAAATGTCAGACTCAGATTCATCTGATGATGAAAAATACAGAAGAATTAAAATACAAAAAGTTAGAAGAAATCTGATGAATCCACTATCACACTCAAACTCAGCTAATGATTCACAAGATAGCATTAATCAAACCGACATTAATCACAGTACAAATATTTTCACATTAACTGATAGAGAAATTAATAACAAAAATGAGGAATGCCAATTAGTCGATGTAACTACTGAACAAGAAGGGATCGTGTATGAGGATGATAACAACTCAGAAAAATCAAGTGATAAGAATAACAAAGAACTTGATGAAATGGATGTTGAAACAGAAGTTAATAAAAATTATTTATATGAAAGAGAACAAGACAGCAATTGCAGTGTGGATGAATTAAATAAAGAGCCAGAAAATGTGCAAGACATTGGACGGAAGAAGAGACCCAGAAAGATCGAGGAAAGAATGCTAAACTTGAAAAAAAGCATCCTTTTCGGGCACCTAACTGTGGCTGTAAAAACATGAAGTGTACAGAACTTTTAATTGAAACCGAAAGAAAAAGAATATATGAAGAATTTTGGAAAATGAAGAAACAAGACCAACCACATGTGAAAGAAGCCAAGGCGAAAAGAAAAGTGGAAGGGAGCAGAAGGAACTTTTCTAGAAAATATTATATAGATGATGAATCTTTGGTGCCAGTTTGTCAGAAGTTTTTTTTGTCATCTATAGCAGGGGTCTCCAAACTTTCCAGCCTTAGGGCCATACTGATTACTCCAGTAAGTTCCGAGGGCCAAAACCATATTATCATTGCTGCCGGTGGTAAAAAGGGAAATAGTCCACTGATGAAAAAAAGTCCGAAAAAGTACGCAACGTTTAAAAAAGGCTGCAAAACGGCAACACTGCATATTATTAATTTTCCTGTCATTATCTGTAATTTCTAGATTAGTCGTAGAGTACGAGCCATGAGGAGTAACGTGACACGACATCTGGTGGACACAAGCGGAAATAGGTAGTACCTTCTATCGCTAACAGATGGCGCTAATAGCACGTACAGAATAATCTCGTTGGTTCGAGAAAGTTCTGGTATCTTCCACTCACTTCTAGATGGCAGTAATTGGAATATATAAGAAGGCTAGTGGCGCAACCACAAGTCAGTTCCTATGACACTGTTGTGAAATAAAATAGTGCGTACCTCCTTAAAACGTGTTTGTGCGTGTTTAAGTTTAAGACATCTTTGTAACAGTATTTTGTTTTGAATTGTTGCTTTTGTGTGTGATTTAGTAGTATGGAAAAGAAGCGAAAAATTGATAGTGAATGCAGAAAATTCAAAGATCAGTGGAACATTCAGTATTTCGTAATTGAGTCCAGTAAGAAGGCGCTATGTTTGATTTGCAATGAAAGCATAGCCGTTCTCAAAGAATATAACATTAAACGTCATTATGAAACAAAACATTTTCAAAATTACTCAAAATATACAGGAAGTTTGCGGACAGAAAAATTCGAAGCTATGAAGCGCGGATTGAAATCGCAGCAATCTTCATTTACAAAACTCAAAACTGAACAAGAGGCTGCAACGCGTGCCAGCTTTTGTGTGGCTCTTGAAATTGCAAAACGTGGAAAACCATTCACCGATGGAGAAATGATCAAAGAATGCATAATTGCAGTAGCCGAAGAAATGTGCCCTGAAAAGGTAAATTTATTAAAAAGTGTCAGTATGTCAGCAAACACTGTGGCTCGAAGGGTAGAAAACATCGCTGAAAATATATCCTCTCAACTGTTCGACAAAAATGGACATGTTGAGTGGTTTTCTTTGGCCTTGGATGAGTCAACGGATGTGTTAGATACTGCTCAGGTGTTGATTTATATTCGAGGAGTAGATAAAAGCTATGAAGTGCAAGAAGAACTTCTTGATATGAATAGTATTCATGGCACAACTACTGGTACAGATATTTTTAAAGGAGTTGAAATGGCCATTAATCAATAGAACCTTCGATGGAAAAACTTGAAATGTATTACAACTGATGGAGGCAAAAACATGAGTGGGAAAGATAAAGGAGTGGTCGCTCTTGTGTCAAAGGCTGTAGAAAATGACGGTGGTTTAAAACCATTAGTCTTACATTGTATCATTCATCAACAGTCTTTGTGCGGAAAATATTTGGATATGTCTGAAGTTCTGAAACCAGTCATATCAACTGTTAATTTTATCAGATCTTTTGGACTGAATCACCGACAATTCCGACAATTTATTGAAGAGATTGGAGAAAATGACTTACCTTATCATACTGCCGTACGTTGGCTTGTTGTGGGAAAGTCCTTCAGCGCTTTTTTGAACTTCGAGCAGTGATCGAAATTTTTTTGAATGAAAAGCATCGCCCTCTTACTGAATTACAAAACAACGCATGGCTGTGGAAGTTAGCATTCTATGTTGATTTGACAAAACATGTGAACGAACTGAATTTGAGATTGCAAGGAGAAAACCAGCATCTTCCTGATTTATACACTAATATCAAATCATTCCGGAAGAAATTGATACTGTTTCAATCACAACTACGAAGTAAATGTTTTTCACATTTTAAAACATGTGAAATATTCAGCCACACTACTGAGACTGAGTTTCCTATCGATTTTGCAATCGAAACTTTGAGTGCTTTGAAAATAAATTTTGATACTCGTTTCTCGGACTTTGATGCCATTGCGAATCAAATTAAGATTTTTCAGAATCCTTTTGATACTGACATTGAAACCCTAGCCCCGGAACTTCAAATGGAAATAATTGATCTACAGTGCAGTGATATAATTAAGAACAAATATCAAAACTCATCTTTGTTGGAATTTTATCAGAGTCTTCCACTGACACAATTTGATAATTTGCATAAATTTGCTCGTGGGCTGTTTTCTGTTTTTGGTGCTACTTATTTGTGTGAGAAGACCTTCTCCAAAATGAAGTACACAAAAAATGTTTACAAATCTAAATTAACTGATGAGCATCTTAAATCTCTTTTAATAATTGGTACAAGTAAAATCAGTCCACAACTACAAACTATTGTCAGTGGAAAATCTCAATTACACAAATCTCATTAGTATTTCATATGTCATTATGCTTGTTATAAGTTATGTTTTTATTTAAAATGTATAAAATGTTAGTTGGATTCATTTCAATAATTTGTTAGTTATTATATACTGAAGTAAAATTTTCTGCATATTATACATGTCTTTACTCATTACAATTCTGTGTTTCTTTATCCAACTTATCACAAAAACAATAACAATAAGCCTACAACAATGTTATGAGTAGTTAGCCCATGACCATATCAATGTAGATGTCATATTAATAATTATTCAACATAAAATTAGAATACTTCAGTAAACTAAATTTAATTTGCTATAAAAAATATGTTCTCTAAAAGGAGTTTTCAAGTATGCTAGCTCTCCGCGGGCCGGACAAAATCTGTTCGCGGGCCGGATGTGGCCCTCGGGCCGTAGTTTGGAGACCCCTGATCTATAGGATACAATAGCACAACTGTCATTGACGTTATGTTGAAAGCATGTAAAGATGAACACGGCCACAGAAGAATGCTTCCTTTAGAAGATCAGAGAGGACGACATGTACCCAGCAATAAAATTAGTGCGACTCCTATTAAGGAACATATTAATTCCTTTAAACCTAAGCACTCACACTACAGACGAAGTCATGCACCTAACAGAAAATATCTACCTGCTGACTTGAGCATAAAAACAATGTACGAAGATTATTTGCCTAATCCAAACAATAAGAATGTGTCATATGAAGTCTACCGTCGAAATTTGGATCAAATGAATATAGGATTTTACGAAGTCGGGGCTGATAAATGCGGGTACTGTATAGAAGTAGATTTAAACCCAACCGAAGAGAATTTGTTTTTGAAAGAACAACATTTGGAACAAGTTAAGAGAACAAGAGAAAAATACAGAGCTGATGGTGAATTGGCAAAACAATGTACGAAGATTATTTGTCTAATCCAAACAATAAGAATGTGTCATATGAAGTCTACCGTCGAAATTTGGATCAAATGAATATAGGATTTTACGAAGTCGGGGCTGATAAATGCGGGTACTGTATAGAAGTAGATTTAAACCCAACCGAAGAGAATTTGTTTTTGAAAGAACAACATTTGGAACAAGTTAAGAGAACAAGAGAAAAATACAGAGCTGATGGTGAATTGGCAAACCAAAAGCCAAATATTAGAGTGTTTGCTGCTGATTTACAAACACTGTTTCTGCTTCCTCGTATGCCAAACGTAAAAGAGAGTTTTTTCACTTCACGGCTTATAGTTTTTAATGAAACTTTTGCTTCATTATCAAATAATAAGCAACACTTTTGCATCTTATGGCACGAAGCTGTGGCCGGACGTCGTGCTGAAGATGTGACATGCTCTTTTCTTAAGAAACTAGATCTAAATAGAGATGCAGAATCTATAATATTTTGGTTGGATAATTGTAGCGGCCAAAATAAAAATTCAGTATTCTTTTCCTCTCTTTTGACATACGTTAATTCGGATTTCTGTACTATAAATTCGATCACTGTAAATTATTTGATGAGCGGACATTCTTACATGGCAGCGGATGGTTTGCATGGTAAAATAGAACAAGTAATTCGGAAAACTATCAGCGTTGAAGATTTCAATGATTTTGTAAGTTGCTGTCAAAAAGCATCAAAAAGAATGACTGTAGGTAGAGAAGATGGAGTGTAATGATTTCATGAGACTCGACAACAAATTGAAGACATTTAATAGAAAATCCGGTAATAATGAAATGCCGTATTTCAAGGATATTGTATCCGTTAAATTTATGAAAAATTCTACATTTTTTTTTATAAAACGAACATTGAAGAATCCGAATAAATATATAATAGTGACGTTTTGAAAAAGAAAGTGAATTTAGAATTTCCTCCTAAAATTCAGGTGCCACGAGGAATTTCAAAAACAAAAAAAGACATTATTATAAAGAAACTTGTTCCAAAAATGCAAGCTAATCGAAGACCTTTTTGGAAGAATATACCCGAAAACGAGCAATCCGCTGATTTGTTAGACGATGGAATGTAAAACAACTTCAAGCTTAATAATTATTGTCATAAATGTATTGACTTATATCTTATAATAAGTGTCTACACAAAAATAGGATTAATCATTTTTTGATAATGTTTATTAATATAGAATTTTGAGTTTGATATTGTTTTATTTAATAATGTACTGTACAATGCATTATATAGTTTAAGTTCGTTCACTTCCAATGGCTCATTTATCTGAAAGGCAGAATAATGTACTGAATAGTACATTATTTTGTCATAGTTTTTGGCATGCAATTTCTCAGTTTATCTAAGAGCATAAGAATTTAACGAAATTATTTTTATCAAAAATTGTGTGTTTTTCTTTCTAATAATGAAATATAAATATTTCTTAGAGTAAAAAGTATCTCATCATATTTACGTAAGCGAAATACAAAGTTTCTTAGTTTGGCAATACTTTAAACTTTAGACCCAATTATCTCGAAACCTCCTTCTAACCAGTACATTGTTTTGCCTTTGCACGGTAGATTTATATCATAGATAGCTATTCCGGGTTTGTCGACTTCAGGCAACTTAAATCACAAACTACAAGTGAAATAATACACCATTTAAAAATGTGGTTCGCCTTGTTCGGCATCCCGCAGATGCTCGAGAGCGATAATGGTCCGTGCTACAATTCCGCAGAATTCACAAACTTCACTAAAGAATGGTCGTTTAACCACCAGACATCTAGTCCTTATCACCCAAGAGGTAACGGTCTTGCTGAAAGGGGCGTACAGATTGCCAAAAACATAATAAAAAAATGTTTGCAAGACGGGTCAGACATACAAATGGCTCTTCTTAACTACCGAAACACAACTAGAAATGATGTACTAGGATCCCCAGCACAAAGACTGATGAGTAGAGCGACTAAAACAACACTACCAACATCACAGGCTGAGAGTGCGAGAACCGCAGAAGAGGTATGCAGACTGTGGAAGCAAGAAACCAGAAGAACTATGCAAGGGAGATCAAGTTAGGATCCAAGCATCTCCTAGGCACTGGGTTAGCGGTAAGGTCATTGAGGAAACTATCAATCCCAGATCGGTAATTGTGAGAACACAGAATGGTACTGTGTGCAGAAGAAACTCCTCCTTTACAAAACCGGGGCCACCATACGTGACGATTTAAGAGCAGTGCCAACCAACGACCGAGAGAAGAAAACTCAACAGCAGGATTGCGAAACCTACCCAAATGAACAGGTGGAAGATTCAGTCGTCCCAGTCAAAGCGGGTCAGCCAAGGACCGAAGAAACGGTGACTACGCGTTCAGGCAGAACAATAAAACCAGAAAGCAGCAATCAATCGACTTCCGTCATAAAGGAAAAATAATGACGTCTGCATAGCCAATTTCATAACAACGAACATAATTACTTTATATATTACTAAATTTAGAATTTCATTGGTATAGAATATATTATATGTATATAATAATAATTACAGGATTAATTTATATTTTCCAATGGACAGGTAAGAGTGTCTTCAAATTGGAAACCGTCTCTCACTCGAACAAAATTGTGTAACACGCAAGCAGCCAACACAATCAATTCGACAAAATTTGGTTCCAAAGCTATAGCAGTATGGAAAACCCTCCATTTATTGACCAGAATGCCAAAGGCACATTCCACATAACGACGTGCTCTTGAGAGTCTGTAATTAAATATTCTTTTTATCACGGTAAGGTTCTTTCTCGCATATGGTCTCATGACATGATTAGTCATAGAAAAAGCTTCATCAGCAACGATGACGTAAGGTCTTGGGGTAGTATTTTTAGAATTAGACAATGGTTTACCTTCAGGTATACCTAGTGTCCCGTTGACTATTTTCTTGTAGAGAACTGACTGTCGGAAAATGTTAGAATCAGCTGATTTACGGTAGCTTCCTACATCAACAAATATAAAGCAATAGTTAGCATCCACTAAAGCTAGCAATACTGAAGAGAAATAGTTCTTGTAATTAAAAAACTGTGATCCACTTCCATTAGGTCGCATAACCCTTATGTGTTTGCCATCTAAAGCGCCAATACAATTTGGAAAATTGGCTCTCATTTCAAAATCTTTGGCGATTTGTTCCCAATCTTCTGTTGATGGCATTTTCATCACATTTTCTTTCAGATGTGTCCATATTACACTGCACGTTTCTCTAACAATTTGAGCAATTGTAGATCTCCCAATACGAAATTCAAATGATAAAGACGCGAAGGCGTTTCCAGTTGCAAGACCTGAAAAAAGTTCCGCTTGTAAATAAATGTTGGTTAAATCATATAGTTTAAAATCAACGCTAAAACCTATTGGGTGCAAAAATAAATAAATTGTGTCAAGCAACTATCACAAAGTTTAGCCCAACCATTTATTATTCATTTATATTTTTTTTTAGTCAAAGAATTGCAAAAGAAATGGCGGTCACTGAGGGATGCTTTTGCACGTGAATTCAAAAACCAGAAGATGCCAAGTGGAAGTGGGAACAAGAAAAAAAAGAAGTATGTTTACTTCGACAACCTGTTGTTTCTTGTCGGCTCTACAGAAGATAGAGAGTAAGAATATATTTTTTCCATTACCGTTTCATGTAAATAAAATCGTAATACTAAGCCCTTTCACTGTTAAACTAGGAAACTGGTTTAAAATGTTGTTTATTGCTTGTTTTATCAGATGAAAACACCTTAATCCAAAGGGTAAATATTACACAATTTAAATGGACATACCTACAGACTTCACACAAGCATACACAGACATAAATACATTGTCGTTACTTAATATAGATAAACACTTCATAAAGTCTGTTCTTTTCAGTACAATCACAAACTTGCCCGATTCGCCGCATCGCAGTGAAAACGATGACATCTCACAACCAGGGCCGTCTTCAGTACAAGAGTCGTCAGAGGCAGAAACTTCTTACCGACAAAAAAAAACCTAAACTGTCTACATTTGAATCTGCTGTTTTGAAATATATTTCCAATGAACAACAGGCACCATTGGAAGACGACGAGGGAGATGAGCAATTTCTTCTATCATTTTTGCCAGTTATGAGAAAACTAACTATGGATAAAAAGATGTGGGCTAGATTAAAAATAACTGAAATTATGCAACAAGTTGTGTATAATACAAGCCAACCAAACACCTTTCAAACGCCATTTCCAAATCAGTTTCTACTTCAAAACAAGCAATACTGTATACCAAGCCAACAATTTCAATCTAGCTTTCAGTACAATAACACTCCACATTTCCAAACTTTAACTAACATCCGCAGTATCAATAGCGTTAAGAATAACATTCAACCAGACCATGAATCATCTGATGCATCTCCACTATCTTGAGTATTATCTCCTTCGCCCTCAGAATCTACGACGTCAGATGTGTTCAGTGTAATTGGTCAATATATGAGTGATTCAAGTGATTATATACATTAAACTAATACCACTTCTATGACTTTTCTATTTATATAACTTCATTATCATTAGTATGTACTTGTTTCACTTACAACTATTATGTTGTAGGTACTTTTATATATCTATTGAAAATTAGTCGCCTTTTTAATTCAAAATTAAATAGTTTATTAAAAAAAGTTGTGTTTGTTTTTTCCCAGAATTTTAAAAAATATTAATGTCTTACGCCTGCTTACCTTAACGTGACTGCTAGTCTTTCATCAGCTGGTATTCTTTTTCAAATAAGAATTCACAGCCAAAACGAGCAACAGGTCTTGTTTACTTGCAGCCATCTTGATAACTGAGCTTACGCAAACGGTAAATGTGACACCCCATTATATTTGCGTTTTCATCGCACAAGGACTAGCGTTTCGAACGCACCGTCAAAAACGGTAAGTGTGACGCCAGCCTTAAGTGTACTGTCGAAAAATGGAGGGAAAAAAAAGGAAGGGTGATAAACTTAAAGGTATGGACTACTGGAAAAAGTGGTGTAGTCAAGGGGTTTCTAATAAAGAAACAAATTTGGATTTAGCTATCGAAACTTCAGCTACCTTGCATGCTGATAAGAAGACTGCGATGACAAGCGGGCCCTCGACCTCAATCACAATACCGAATATCGAAATCGATGCCATGTCGCTGGTGCCCTGTTCGATACCTTCAACTACCGAATCTACATCTAGTCTGCAACAGGCCAGCTTTCCTGTTACCTCATCTTTTACAACTGTAGCTAAGTTGGATGTTGGTTTTTACGCGAATCAAGAAAAAATCTTGGATGAATATTTTAAAGTCCAAATTTTAAAAACGCCATGGAACCCACCCAGAGATTATAAGTTTCCTATTTCCACATAACGAAACTTGCGCTTTCAATTGAAATGGATGGAGAGATTCCCCTGGTTGTCATATTCGGAATATAAAAGTGGAGCATATCGCGGGTGACCTGGCAATATCTCCTATCTGCCATTTTTAGCGAAAATGAGTTATTGGTAGATTTGAATTCTACGTATCTTTTTGCATTGTAATGTAAAGTCTCCTAACTGATAAAAAAATTGAAAGCACGTTAAAACGCCTGTATCAATTTCTCCTACGTGAATGACAGTGAAAAAATCGTGGCAACAAGTCCTATGTCGCCAGTTTGTGTAGAGTTGTTATGGCTGACAGAACGTTGCAACCTTCCTGTTCGTTTTTAACCGGAAAAATCTGCTCTGGTAAGTTTATGAAGTTTTTCTACTATTGTTATATGTTCGTAACACATGAATGTATACAATTTGATAGCATAAAAGTGAGTAATCAGTAAATAAACCTCATTATTCCGTTTGTTTCAGATACGAGATTTTGCATTTTACACCCGAGAATCTTACAAGTCAGATAGGAGAAATTAAGCTGTTTAGTCTGTTTAGTATGGCGGTTTCCGAAAGGACAATTCGAATACTTTCCATGGTTCATTTAAACGAAAATAGTAATTTACTTTATTTGGATACCAAAAATAAAAATGAAGGTATAGAAATGGAAATTGAAAACGAAAAACAGGAAAATATTAATACAAAGTTTTCTCCAGATATTTTTGATTTGGAAAATGCTCCGATTTTGTTTGAAGAGGTTAATTTGGAAAACAATCATATTGACGATACAACGTGGAAAAATACTGATAACTTACCTCCACTCGGATCTCAGACTGAAGACTGCAACTTAGAGGAAAGTTTGATTAATTATAATAATAATACTATACCGAATGGTATAGAGAACACAACCTGCGATGAAAATATTTCTTTGGGTAATATTGGCTGTGATGATAACGACACAATAAATTATTCTTCTTTAAATTTTATAGAGGACCAAAGAATAATATTAGAAATCCATGAGACTGAACAAGAAAAACCTCTTGTGCCATATGAATTTTTCAGTGATGACGAAGACGAAACATATGAGTTTTCAGAAAAATATTTAAACCATAGTCAGGATAGTTCTGATAGCGGTAGCTTAAAAGGTTTATCGGAACAGAAACAAGAAGATGAAACCGGGGTACAAAACCAAAATGCAATAAACAGCGCAAGAAAAAGAAAGCGAAAACCGGATAAACATGACTGGATCAGAAATAAAAATAAAAGACTTCAAATGCAAGGAGAAGCGTATTTAGGATTCACGAGAAAAAGAGGTGAAAAGATTAAACAGAACATGCCAAGAAGAGGAAGGACTTTAAAAGAAACTTGTAGCTCAAAAATGTGTATGAACTCGAAAGTGAGATATTGTAAGGAGTTTACAGAAGACTGCAGGCACGAGATTTTTAATCAATTCTGGAATATGAAGTGGGATCAGCGAAAGGTTTTTATAGCGTCGCATGTGTTTAAAACCCCAACTTTAAAAAAAACCAAAGAACACTCAAGAAGGATCGGCACTTATAACTATTACCTAAATGACGGAAAGGAAAACCTGCAGGTATGCCGTACCATGTTTCTCAACACTCTAGATATCGGCTATAAGACTATTCAGTATTGGGTAGACAACAGCTCTTACGGTATGGCTAAAGATACTTCTACGAGAATTTCTACCAAGGATTTTGTAAAGCAAAGATATACCGAGAGCTATAAGTTTTTGGAAGAATTTTTTCAAAGCTTACCCAAACTTCCTTCTCATTACTGTCGTCGCGACACACTAAAATTATACTTAGAGTACTCGTTTCAAACTATGAGTCAATTGTACGGAGTTTATACAGACTGCTTCTGCAAAGAAAAGGATCTAACTCCTTTAGGGCGCAACGTGTTTGTTAAAACCTTTAAAGAAAAAAACCTAGCTTTATACACTCCAAAGAAAGATCAGTGCAATGTATGCTTTTCTTTCAAGTATGGAAATGTCACAGAAGAGGAATACAAAGCTCATACCCAAAGAAAAGAAAGTGCAAGGCAATCGAAAATTGAAGATAAACTAAAAGCAGATAGAGGAGAGCTTATAGTACTAACGATCGACTTACAGGCTGTGAAACTATGCCCCTATCTTCCAGCTAACAAAATATATTTCAAAACAAAACTTTGTTGTCATAATTTTACTGTGTATGATTTAAAATCTCGAAATGTAATGTGCTATTGGTTCTCCGAAAATCAGAATAATCAACTAAAAGCATCCACATTCACTACCTGCATTATAAATTATCTGGAAGAGAACTGTGTTACTTTGTCCAAAACTCCTATCATTATCTACTCAGACGGGTGCGGTTACCAAAACCGCAATAACGTTTTGGCTAACGCATTGCTAAATTTTGCTATTAAGTATGATATTATAGTCTTCCAAAAATATCTTGAACCGGGTCACACTCAAATGGAGTGTGATTCGGTTCACAGTGTAATCGAACGATGTCTTAGACATAGAGAAATCCACTTGCCTAGTGACTACGCGTCCGTGACCACAGAAGCCAGAAAAACACCTAAGCCGTATGGTGTAAAAATTTTGGATTACGCATTTTTCAGAGATTTTTCGTCATCTCAGTATTTAAGGTATTCCTCAATTCGACCGGGAAGAAAAGTTTCTGATCCCGTAATCAATGACATAAGGTGGATAAAGTATAAACCCAATGGAACAATAGAAGTCAAACTTGATTATAATAATGATTACATCGAACTTCCTATCCTACCAAAAACCATATCTCCAATTTTCAATTATCCCCCTTTGTTTAATGCTCCACCTAAAATTAAAACCGAAAAGTGGCAGCATTTGCAGGAATTGAAATCTGTTCTTCCAAAGGACACTCATTCTTTTTATGATAGTATTTTACATGCATAGAATAATACCTATAACCTATACTTAAGAATAAAATTTATATCTCTTACGTTTTTCGTTGGGTTACGTTTCAACTATAGTACAAAATGGATAGCATTTTTTTTTAGTTTATTTTTTATAAACACTTTTTGTGGGTAAATGTTTACGTTTTTTTTTTTTTTGTTAATGTCTAGTACCTATGTATTTTTGAGTTTTTTGGAATAAAATTCTGTTATTGAAGAAGTTGAATAATTTTTTATAAATTGCAACTACTCCTAAGTTTGAACGCAGTGCAGTTCGAAATCTCCTATAAGTCAAAACATTGAAGACAACATCTCCTATCTAACTTCTAAAACGACACAATTTATAATTAAATATTTTTTGCTCAAATTATATTATGTGTTACCTAATCATACTATTCGGCAGAAGAAAATTATGAGAAATGTTCTTACTGCGAAAACTAAGTAGTTTTTTATGTCTCCTGTAAACTTTAGGTTACATCACTTAGGAGATATTGCCAGGTCACCCGCGATATACTGCAGAGTTTGCGTGGTAATGGGACGATCGCTTGATGAAGGTAAAGGCAGTCATCAAAGGATCGGCCAGCTGGTAACCGAACCTTTTTGTAAATGGAAAAATGCCCTAGAAATATTTGAAGCTCATGCGAAATCGGGATACCACAAGCGAAATTCAGAACTGGCAGATAACTTTCTAAAAGTAATGTCTTCGCAGGCTTTTTCGGTCACTGAACAGCTGTCTTCTGAAACAAAGAGACAACAAGAGGAGAATCGAAAGAAACTAATCCCCATCGTAAAAGCAATATTTTTTTGCGGCAAACAAGGCATCTCCTTGAGAGGTAAAATCGATTCGGGGCGCATACAAATTACACCAGAACCTGAACAACCACTGCAGAATTATGGTAATTTTAGAGCCCTGTTGCGGTTTGCGGCTGAGTCTGGAGATAAATATCTGGCTGAGCATATTTGAATACTTCACAGAAAAATGCCCTGTACACAAGCCCTCAAATCCAAAACGAAATAATTGACATTTGTGGGGAACTAATTCAACACAAAATAATTGAAGAAGTAAAGAAAGCCAAACTATTTGCGATTCTGGCTGACGAAACCACCGACATCGGACGTGTAGAACAAGTCTCGTTATGTATTCGATATGTTGATTTTACAGATAATAAACACCATAGACTTAAAGAGATGTTCCTTGAGTACATTCCAATGGTCGATGTTTCAGGATCCGGTCTCGCAAATCTTATTATTACAGCTCTGAGAAAGCATGGACTTGAATGTTCTCATGTGGTTGGTCAAGGTTACGATGGGGCTGCAGCTATGAGTGGGTATTTGCACGGTGCCCAAGCTTATGTTCGCCACGAATGTCCTCTTGCTCTTTATGTACACTGTAGTGCACACTCTCTCAACCTTGCTATTGCTGATTCATGTTCATTAGCAAATGTCCGAAATTGCATTGGGATTGTGCAGTCTGTTGGTTCCTACTTTCGACATTCTGCTCAACGCACTGCTTTGTTGAAAGAAAAAATTCAAGAGCTTGAAGAGCTACTACCCGTCGGTAACCAAAAAAGCTTGCTCTCAATGTGTGAAACACGGTGGGTCCACACACATGAAGCTATTATAAGATTCAGGGAAATTTATTCAGCGATTGTGAATGCTCTCGAAGAACTCCAATTTAATCACAATAAGGAAACATCGCAAAAAGCCGCCCAATTGCTAAGTACGCTTCGATCTTCGGATTTTGTGATGAGTTTAGTGATTCTTCAAAAAGTTATGAGCTATACATTGTCGCTATCAAAACAATTACAAACAATTGACATCGATCTCATCACGGCATTTAAACATGTAGATGATGTTATTAATGTCTTACAACTCCTGTGAAACCTTAACCGCCAGTGATACCATATGGTAGTAAATCATATTTCTGTTTTCGGATTAAAAAAAAATATCATTTCTTTTTTATTATTAATGCACTAACGTCCACTAGTAAATTCATTGGAAGTAAAAACAAAAGCAAAAAAAAAGTTCTGGGCGTTAATGGGTTAATGCAACAGAAGATCTTCTACGTATGTTTAATGATGAAGTCGTGGAAGAACCCACAGAACCGGGTACGGAAAAATCTTCACAGGGAGTAATAATGGACACAGCACCTTCCACACGTCACAGAGTAAACCCCAACGTGCAAAACGGTCACGGGATGCCGTTTTATTATTAACTGATTTGCGAGAAAAATATGAGGGAGTTTTTAAGTCAACCCCACTACAAAACACGAAGTTACTTAGAAAATAATTTCAAAGGAATTACAGGATTAAGGTTTTCGTAAAACATCAACGAAATGTACTGACAAGTGGCCATATTTTAAACAAAAATACACAAGTCCAACAAGATATTTAAAATGGCAAGTAAAGTAACATCATTGACCAAGGGGAACCATAACAATGCTCAACGTTTACTAGATGCAATGAAAACGTCAGCAAGTGTGCGAGAGATGAACAGAGGACGGCATCATGTACAGATTTTAGAGGTGCGAAATAAGGCAGTTGACATTTTTAATAATAAAATGGATTTATTACAGGAAAAATTCAATCCGAAATAAAAACTGGAAAAGTGTAGAGTGCTGATTGAAATGTTTAGAAATATAGTTTATTTTATAATTTGTTAGTTAAGTACCGATTGCAGGTATGTGGAGAATATATAATCGTAATATATATTTTCTTTTAATATTTGTAATACAATTATATAATAACATAATATATCAACAGTTAAATATGCATTTTTCAAAATAAAGTTCAGTTTTTGGTTAATAATCCTTGCAGTTGAAATATTCTGTTATATTGCGTTATTGTTTCGACGACGATATACATCTCTATAAATTTGGTCTCTGTAGGCCCTCCCTCTTCCCGTATCATATCAATGGGTGGATATTCTTCATCCTCTTCATCTCTAACATAATCCCTTCCATCACCGACATATTCCTCGATAAGCAAATCTTCAAAATCTAAACACACGTCGTTGTGTAGAACGCTAGCTCCTATTACAGTTGCAGGAATAAGGTCATAACTAAAGGGCGGATGTTTAGGAGAATGCTTGAATGCCTGCCTTTTTTGGGTGTTTTCTCGATTTTTGCCTTTTAGTAGAAGTTTTCACTGAAAGATTAAGTACCTACTTAATCTTTCGAAAACAGGTAAAGACCGGAAAACCCACTCCCTCCCATTATATTTATTTCACTGGAATTATCTCTTGTTTTAATTTCCTTAAATGTAAATGTAGGTAAAGATTATAATACCAAGGGCAGAAACTTTCTCCTAGTTTGATAAACTAATCTGTTTTGGAGGGGTGCTCGGAGAGTATATATACTTACAGTCTTCCCCAAATTTTATTCACTTATTTTCTTCGCATTATTGTGTTTACTGCCCGTGTCCTTGTTAAAGGTTCGTTCGCAATTAACGTCTGAGTATGCTTGAGCGGTCAGATTGGTTTTTTGCGTTTTTCATTGACATTTTCTCGCAATCAAAAGCGTTCGTAATTGTAATTTGTAGATTTTCCGGATGAGCTCAATACGCTCGGAGCTTCCAGATCGAGCGCGGAGAAATTTTATATCATAACCTCACTTATTTGAAAAAAACGCGTCAGTTTATGACTTTTTTCTACTGCCATACTTTAATTGTATTATTAGATATGCCGAACTTGTACTTTAATGATGTCCATTACGATACAGATTTTCATTATGATACAAGTTTATATCCAATACGAATACAGATTTTTCATTACGATACAAGTTTATATCCAATAGGAATGCGACATTCCAATATTCAAACAATATTCAATATGGCGACTGCATATTTGACAGATATACAAATTAAATAAATGTGACAGTTCTCTGCAATTTACAAGTAAGTACTTAAAATTTGTGCTTTTTTGATAATATAAACGGTAAAAATGAGGGATAATGACAGTGAAATGTAAAATTTGAGTCCACCAGAAATTATGGAACAAGCCTTAGTAACGACGAACAATTTATTACCAGCTAAATTCGCAAAGGTGCATGGAAAATTTTAACCTCATTTTATGAAATGGAATGTTAAAAAAATAATGTTTTATTATGTGGTCGTCGAAAAACTAGTGTATGCAACTCGCATTTAATGACTATTAAGACACTTGCATTCAGAAAATTTTCTTACTCGTGTCTTAATAGCTATCATTAAATGCTCATTGCATAATATACTATTAGAATCCTACGGCTAGACGTTACAGATAGATCATGCTGTTCTTGTAATTGCCGTAATGATGTATGTGGATTATTATTAACTGTTTGTAGTACCGCTGTCGTAATTACATCATCTCTTACTCTTTTCGGCCTTAATTGTTTTTGTTTTTTGAAGTTACCGTAATTTCTGAGATTTGCACACAGACTTATAAATGTTTTGTGATCGAGTAAAGGCCTGTTTGGAAAGCGTAGAGCATATAATCGCATTGCTTCAGATGCATTTCTACCGGATTCTCCATAAATTAAAACCATATTCAGTTTGTCTTCATTTGTGTGTAAAACCATATTTTTAATACAATCTCAACGCAAAGTGAGTAAATGTTTGAATGAAGTTAATTATAAAGACAATTAATAATCAAGCAAATATCACTAATGTGTGCTAATGTCAAAATATTTCCTAAATAATCAAAGCAAGCATACATACCTACATATAACACAGACATGGATGCTTTTCTGCCTACATGCCTATGAGTGCCTATGAAGTTGAATTTATAAAAAGGGACTAACTATAAAATTTAAATTGTGAAGTAACTATAATAGCACGAATTGTGAACATGTTTACTGCTATTTTTTTCCTATAAATTAAATGTTTAAACAAAATAAAGACAAAACTTTAAATTTTGGAAACTAACACAGATAATAAAATTTACATTAATTTTAAGGGTGTTGTATAGCAAACTAAAAATTTCGACGTCTTCGCTGCGGGTACAGGGGGGGTACTACTCAGAGGTGGAGCTTGCCAATACCCCACTATCATGTACTGTTTTGCTAAATGCTATAGTAAAAATCTAAATTGTACAGTTCCCAGTTTATAAGTACCGCCCTTATGGAGCGATGCATTCAAAATAACATACGTATGATGCGTTAACTGCTAGTTGTCTCTGTTCAGGCTACACATACTCTACGTAACGTAGGTGCTAGTAATATTTTGTATGATTTATTTAGTCTGCGAGTCTAGGCGCTACAGGAATGTAGATTGTAAATTTTTTTAGTCAGACATATGTTCAATAAGTCAAAAGTTAATATGTAAGATGGAATTCTGATTAAAAGAAATATTACTTAGTGTCTATGAATACTATATAATAATAATAATAATAATATTTTGTTGAACGGTACTAGTGTCATCGTCTTGATTATCTTTTTCATTGGGCGTATTGAAAATCACAGGAAAATTATTTATATCTATAGGTACTATTATTATACAGGGTGGCCGCCAGGGTGGCCGCCAAGGTGTCCGAGAAACCTCGTACATGAATTCAATGACTAATTTTAAGCAAAAATGTTTCTATTCACTTTTCCCGAATTCCTAACGGTTCTTGAAATATCGGAGTTCGAAGCTGTAATAAATTACTAGAGGGTTTAGAAAAAAATGTGATTTATTTTATGGAAAGCCTAAGGAGCATTATTAAAGCTGTTCAATGTGGCCACCGCATTGTACAATGCATAACTAAATCTTCCGTCAGAGTCCTCGTTCCCAGTTGTAGTTCTCCATATTGTTTTTCACCTCATAAAACTTTTCTAAGGAAAATAATATTAATTCAATTTAATTTGGTATTTATTTTTATTAGTAAGTAATTGGGGGAAAGAAGCGAAATGAGGTAAAATGCCAATTGACAATTATTCTCAATTAGTCGACTAGATGTGAGAGGAATGCAGTCTACAAATTTCTATGTTATGTAAGCGTATGGTGTTTGAAGTATTATTTTGTTGACGGCGCTAATATCGTGTTGATTTTCTTTTCCATTGGGCGTATTACAAATCGTTCTATAAAACAATTTATTATGTTATGATGTACCCTATGTTATAATTTACCTTTCATAATTTTACTTAATGCTAAAGTAAATAATAATGAATTGTACCTATATACACAGTATGTGCATTTATTATGTGTCACTTTATTTAAATACTCGTGATATACGACATTTATTTCTATCTATATTATTACATACGCAATACATACACGAATATGTTTCTCCATTTACATTTCTCCAAAAGTTCAAAGGAAACTTTTTAATTGCATCTCTTATATATTAAAGCACATAAGAATACATACAAAAATTAAAAACTGACGTATTAAAAAATTTAAATTCATTCTGTGAAAAACGAAGAATAACTATTTATGATATGTAGTGCAAAATGTGGTTCATCAACGTCGTCATTGTATTTATCAAATATACAAATTTGTAAAGAATTAATATATACTCAAAATTAAATTTGAGAAGAATTTTATTAAAAAAGTTTTTCGAAATCCTACCGGAAGTAGGTCCTTTACTCTTATCGAAAATCAGAGCGTCTTGAGATGAAGTATGGGCATGCACACCTGGAACAGGTAGTCCGACGATTGGTGAATCAGGTGCAACCTAAGAGAAGAACGCTCCGATGTTGGAATTGGAAATGGAAATCGAGATGGAAATGGGCCATGCGCATAGTAAATGCGGGAAGAAGCCCAAGAAAACCATAACGGAGCAGCGAAAAATGCAACAGGTCGATGAGAAGAGGCAATCGTCGACCCAGTATCGTGGAGCCTCAAAACCAATAGCGCAAATTGCATCTGTCCAACACCAAAACGCTGATGCTGTTGCAAGCAGACAACGTCCAGAAGACTGTAAGCATGGTAACCGACTAGAAGAAAAAACGGCCAACACATTCAAAATTACCGTGGTTGACGATCAGTGGCATCCTGACAATTTGCGGATTGGCCAAGAAGCTGATGAAGACCTTGGTTCATCGATGGTTTGGAAGGAAATTGGTCGCGGACCGGCTTGTCAAGAAGTGGCTACTCGCTCACAGGGACTGGAATCCTACTGGGCTCAATGGGACTCTCTGAAGGTGGAGGATGATCTACTCAAGTGTGTTGTGGAGAACCCAAATGGAGAAGACTACGTCAGCGGATCCAGGCGAGGGTTGGAGGATGCTCACTAGCGAGTACGCCATCACACTCAGGATGCCAGCGACAGGACGAAGAATTGTTACCACGTGCAAGACGAGAGAGAGAGATGGTTACCGAAAAGAGGACCTTGTTTGGTTATGTAACCCTCAGCGTCGCCGAGGCCTGTCCCCAAAGCTCCAACAATACTGGGAGGGACCATACGAAATACTAGAGCAAATAGATGACGTCGTTTATCGCATGAGACTAACACCTCATAGTGAGCCAGGGATGGTGTGTTTCAACCAATTGCCCCATACCATGGACGTGACAGCGGTGAAGTGGCGGATGTGCGACAAATTGCTGGAAAACCTAGGGAGCCAGCTTGTTGGAATCCCTTGTCGATTCACGAGGACGAGCACTCGAGCAAAATGTGGGGAGGCTGGCAATTCCGAGGCTGGGCTACGGATTAGACCGTTTGGAATGGAGAACAGTAAGAAACATGCTGGAAGTAGTGTTTCGGTATACTGGTATGGAAATAGTCATGTGTGGGTGTCGGCCCAATCAGCCCGTTGTGCCGCCTGGGACGGTGGATTGCCATTTCCACAAGACGGCTGGGTGCACCCGTGGGTCCCGGTGTGGAGATTTCGTCATCCGCCAGCGACAAGAACATGGAATAGTGTGTTTCGGGACGAAACGCAGTTTTTAAGAAGGGGGCAATGTAACGAAATATGTATCAGCCAGACCAGGCGACGTTAAAAAAAGGGGTTATAAATCATCTCGGCACGACCGGTAAATATCGTAAATGCAGTGAGTCATCTCACAGATGTACGACCTAAACAAGGAAGAGTCCAGATTTCCTCCAGTATATTGCCGAACTTACTGGTACATTTCGAGAACATTTCATGCAGATGTATATGAGGCGACTGGGTCACCGATGGATGATTCATTCATTGCGGGATTCATTACGGGATTCATTGCGGATAAAGTAATTGCGGGATGAGTAATTCGGGATAAAGAAGTGGTCTCGTGGGAACAGTGGAAATAAATAACTAGCCAAACAAATAAATAGTTCTTTAAGTGCCGTGTTATGTGAATAGAACTGTTATATAAACATACAGGACGGACATATTAGTAATGGAAATAAATAAATACCTGTGATAATTAAATTGTAGTAGTTTAAGTGTGTTACGTTAGTTTTTATATTTTTATATTGTTAAATAATTTTAAGTATATAAATATACAGACTGTTTTAAATAAATAATTGCACGAGTTGTTTATTTCGAACCCGAAAACGTTACAATATAATACATTTTTTATACACAATATTGAGTTTTATTTGTATTATGGATTATATATGTTTCTGACTCATTGGTCATCAGTACGGTATACCCAAGGATTAAGGCGGGTTTACCTGAGAGATTCCATTTGCAGTTTTTGTTTTATCTATCCACAATAATTTCTTTATATTATATTACAGGGCGAGTCATCTCCACGGGTAAGGCCGATTATGTCTTTATGAGTAAAGATATTTCGAAGCGGTTTTATTCTTTTGATAGCTGCTCATAAGAAGCACATTTTAAAAATATTTTGTATTATACAGAGCGTTTCATAAGTTGGTGGCTGACCATAGTTATAGTTTTTTAAATGGAATACCCTATATATATTTTTTTTTTTGTATTCCCCTGTGTAATTTTTAGTCAAAAAGTAATAAGATAGTATGTTATTAAAGTCTAAAGTTTTCGACTTATTTCCATTTTTCTGACAAATTCAATGTTTTTGTAAAATTATATTTCTCGAAAGCAACGTATTAGACGGACACAATTTTTTGCAGTATTGTTTACAATAAGAGGTCCTAATAGAAACACCGTAAAATGGGGTGAAACGCAACTGTTGTACCAATCGCAACAGTTTTCGGGAAAATATCGTTTTTTTTTTCAGTCTGTATGCTTTTCAGAAGGTTAAAATATTTTTATAGGTATCTGGGACCTTTACCTAATACTTAAAGCACAAAACTCAAATTTCTGAAAGAATGAGGTTTGAGGTTATAATATTTAATTAAAAATCAATTTTTAATGAACTTTTGTCCACAAACCTACTTAACATTTAAATTTGAGGTAAAGCTCGATAACACGTGTCCTTGGTACCTTCCTACATATAATTTTTACATTTGGCAACACCGCTACTCATATGTCAGGAATCTATGAATTTTTAATCTGATTGGTCGCAAATTAGTCGAAAAGTGGGGTCAATCGCAACAACAGGTTAAGACGCGATCTTTTATTTTTCGCTTAGTTGCAAATATGCCGCGTGAGTATAAGCGTGATCCGAGGGCTAAACCTTGCCGTAATGTTTCCGATGAAGTTTATGAAAAAGCGATTAAGGAGGTTCAAAATGGTGTTTCCCTTAGAGTGGCTGCCGCTAAATATAAAAGTGATTATACAGTATTGTGTAGACGCAAAAACAAACAAGAAAAGGGTGAAAAGTGTCTTTCGAAAGGTGGACAAACTGTGTTGTCTAAAGAAGTCGAGCTCCAAATTGTAAACAGATTAGTTCAATGCTCCGAATGGGGTCAACCATTGGATTTATATGATCTGAGAGTTATAGTGAAAAATTATCTGGACAAAGTCGGTCGACGAGTTGATCGGTTTCAAAACAATATGCCGGGGATGGAGTTTGCACTGGGTTTCGTTAAGCGTCACAAAGAGAGACTTTCAATGAGGTTCTGCCAAAACATCAAAAGGTCAAGGGCAGGAGTAGCTCGTGAGGATGTAAAAGCTTATTTTGAAAATCTTCAAAGGTCAATAGATGGCGTCAGTGCATCCAATATCGTCAATTACGACGAAACAAATTTGACTGATGACCCAGGAAGAAAAAGGGTAATTTCAAAGCGGGGGATGAAATACCCGGAAAGAGTGATGAACCACAGTAAGTCCGCTACCTCCCTTATGTTTGCAGCCGCAGCAGACGGAAGCATTTTACCGCCTTACGTCGTGTATAAGGCTAAATATATGTACGAATCTTGGAAGATAGGGGGGCCACCAGGTGCTCGTTTCAGTTCAACCCCTTCTGGATGGTTTGACAGCAACTGCTTTCAGGATTGGATTGAGACCATTGCCATTCCGTATTTTCGAAACTTGTCCGGAAAAAAAGTGTTAATAGGTGACAATCTTTCTTCCCATATATCTTTGGAAGCTGTACAAAAATGTGAACAGCACAACATATCGTTCGTGTTTCTGCCAGCGAATTCCAGCCACATGTCTCAGCCCTTAGATGTGGCTTTTTTCCGCCCATTTAAGGAGGCTTGGCGTAAGATATTAACTGACTGGAAAAAAGGCCTAGGCCGAAGAAAATCGAGCATTCCAAAAACCACATTTCCGGATCTTCTCAAATTATTGTTGGCAGCCATTAAGCCTAATGCGGCCAAAAATGTTAGGTCGGGTTTTCGAAAATGTGGAATTGTTCCAATAAATCCAGATGAAATTTTGTCCAGACTACCATCAGCTTCACAAGTTCCGGAAGATAATGCAGAAGCCTTAACAGATTCCGTAACTGATATTTTAAAGGCATTAAGATACGAGAATCTTCCTAAACCAAGGCAACAGCGAAAAAAGGTTAAAGTTTTACCAGGTCGAAGTGTTGCAGGAACAGATTTTAACGAAACCAAATCTAGTGATTCTGACGATATTGAAAATATTTCCGTTTACAGCACACACGAACATATAGAAGATGACTTAGAAGGCAAATTACCTCAAAACTTGGAATAACATCTATGGAAAGAAATCTTTCATTAAGTTATGTTCAAAAATTATAATATAGTAAAAATTTAGACGAATATAATAAAATTTTCGAAGAAATGAAAGATCAAGTTCCTAGGTCTGTTGTCGACTACTTGGAAAAAAATTGGACTTCTATTAAAGAAGAATGGGTACCAGCTCTAAGTGAAGCTGAATGCTCATTTTCTAATACAACTAATAACAGGTTAGAATGTATAAATCAGAAACTGAAATCAGTTATTCCACGTTATGCCTCTTTGGGAGTATTCATCGACCATTTTTTTTGTATTCTTAATAGTCTTCGTGAAAAACACAATTTTGAAATGTTTACTATGTTACAAAAAGGAACAACCTTAAAGCCGTTTGAAAATAATTTAAAAGAATATAAGGAACTATTAACACCCTATGCATACAATTTTATCAAAACACAGCATTATAAATCTAAGAAAGTAGTTATCAAAAAAGATGCCGCTGGCCTAGTGAGTGTGTGTGACTCCCTAAGTCGCACTTACACAACAACAAACAATCGTTGTGACTGTAAATTCATAAAACAAATGAAATTGCCTTGCTGCCATATACTAGCATTTAAAAGTTTTGAAAACACAGAGTTATTCGAAAGGTCACTTTGTGGAGAAAGGTGGACTAAAGAATATTATGTTGCACACCATAATCTATTCCAAGATAAAGTAGAAAATCCCAGGGATAATAATTCCAATAATGTTGAAATTGATGCATCTCTGTCAAGTGTTACAACTTTTCAAAGAAAAGCGACTTTGAGTCAGAATCAAAAGTATAATTTGGCGCTAAATACAATACAAGAGTTAGCACAAATAGCATCGGAAGAAGGAACTCTGGAATATTTCCGTTTACAGCACACACGAACACATAGAAGATGACTTAGAAAGTCTTCCTGATTTTTCCCAAGGAACAAGCTCAAGAAGTGTCAATGAGCAGTCTCGATCCATTGAGCGTTTTGTTACCAAGAATGGTAAAACGTTTGAGGGCGTATTTCCAGTTACAAAGGAGTCTATAAAAATGGACGATTGGCTCTTGGTTCAATTTTTCAGTCAGAAATACATTGGCAGAGTTCAATCTATAGATGAAAATTACACCGCAACTTTTCTTCGAGTGAAGCCTTCGATGAAAAGACAGCTAAACACAACGTTGTTTGTTTATCCAGAGATTCCTGATGTGACCGAATTCAATTTTGACCAAATTATTGGCAAAGAGAAGAGGGTCGAAGAGGCATTTTAATATTTAAAGTAGACGCCACCCAGTGGAATTAACTTTGTATGTTTTTTTTTATATAAATTAGAAAAATTTTGTTTTAAAAAGAATTTCCTGTTAATTTGTTGCTTTTGATAACTGTTTGCCCTTAAATAAACGAATTTTAGTTATTTTCTAGTTTAAAATGTTTTTTAAAAACATAAAACGTGTTGCCATTCACCTTTCAGACAGTGTAAAAGCCAAAACACATGAAATCAAGCAAGTGTTGTAGCTCACACCGAATATAAGGTGAATAGCAACACACTTGCGCTGATTATAGGCAGTGAACAAGACTGACCTGCAACGCTCGGATATGTAACGCTCAGATTTGTGTAACGCTCGGATATGTGTAACGCTCGTTCGGGTAATGTCGGCTCGAGTCGACTAAGGGAACAAGATGATAAATAGGTATATCATATTTTATTATTATTTAATTTCAATTAAATTGAAATTTAAATGAATAAATAAATTCATGTCCCAGAGCAGATGTGAACCGGAGCCGCCTGGGTGAGAGGCCAGCACTTAACCATTGGACCAAGGGCGGGTGTCGAAAGCCAATATTCATATCGTCTATTTATATATATACATACGTCCGAAAATCTTAATAATGCTTGCGGCCGAGGCAAGACAATCTCAAGTACGTTGAAGTTTTTCGCGGACAAGATATACTCACAATTTTTTGCGCAACCGTTAAATTTTTCAATCGATTTAATTTAAATTGAGACACAATTTAATTTAATTTAGTTCTAAATGTGCTAAATTAAAGTGGTTTACTTGCTTTGATATTTAGCAAATTTTCATTCCAAACTATTTATTTCATATTTCAGTTATCATAAACCTGTTGTTTCATTTTTAGAGTTTGATACAAATCATGATCAGACCGAGCGAAATGTACTAAAATAATATATACACAATAATAAAAAATATATATTTTTTAAATGTAATATAGAACGAAAAAAAATAGTTGTATTTCGTATTATTAACCTCGCCTTGATGAAGTTTACACTTCTGCTGAGTTTTAAGCACACCCATTTTCTTTTGATATAATTACACAAATTTAATAAATATTAATAAATACACAATTACACCTTTCCTCTGTACTCACAATTTTATGTTTTCCGTATGGTCTTGTCTTGTACGCCTGGAAGTCGTCGCGACGGGCCCCGCTGACGCAGAAGAGTGACCTTGTCTTATCCTTACCTTTTTTAACGTATTTACATTTATTGTTTATTGTTTATTTCTTTATTGTTTATTTGATAATGAACTGCGCTTGTTGTAATACTCTGATGGGTAAGGAGGATAGTACTGTTAATTGCGGTATTTGCAAAAAACCGTTCAAAACATCGTGTGTTGAGTTAACGAGGAATGAGGTAAAGAAAATTAATTCTAATTGTGGCCTGTCTTGGTCTTGCAAGGAGTGTTCGAAATTCGGCAACGACCTGATTAGTTTAAGATCAGCTATTGTTGCGTTACAAGAGGAAATCAAAATCTTGAAATTGGGTCAATCTGCTCCACCGGCTTCCGTAGTCAATCCTTTACTTGCGGCAGAGGAAATTATTCAGGAGGTTATCGAGCGGGAGAAACGTAGGAATAATGTTCTTGTGTTCGGTCTTGTTGAGGCAAGGAATGATTCAAGGGATCAACGATTGGTATCTGAACGCAAAATTCTTGTTGACATATTTGAGCACTTGAAAGTTTCTGTTCCTGATTTCAAGCTTCACAGACTGGGAAAATTTGATGAAACCAAGCCAGAATTGAAGAGACCTCTGAAGATTAGTTTTTCTGATTGCGATGTTGTTACTAAATTACTTAGCAAGGTTAAATTATTAAAGGATTCCCCTGAGTACGCTTGTCTTTCTGTCTCTCGCGATCGTACACTATTGGAACAAAAATTATATAAAAGCCTTAGGACAGAGCTGTCTGAGCGTATGAATAGTGGTGAGAAGAACATCAGAATAAAGTATGTTCACGGTATTCCTAAAATCGTCTCTTTAAACTAATTCAGCCCAACAGATTTTCACAACTTAGCATCTATTACCAAAATGTCCGGGGTCTTCGTAGTAAGACAAATTCTTTGTTCACTTCCAGCTTCTCGTCTCCTCATGACATCCTCCTCCTAACTGAAACTTGGCTCCATAGTTCGATCTCAAACAATGAACTTCTTTCTCCCTTGTACTCCATTATTCGATGTGATCGTGATCATGACGCTACTTGTAGGTCTCTTGGGGGTGGCGTTCTGATCGCCTTATCATCTGACGTTGTTTGGGAGATTGTGGATACTACATTTAAAACGTTAATGCCTTTGATTGATCTGATTATGGTGAAAATTACTTTCGACACTCATTGTTATTATTTGCTTCTACTCTACATTCCTCCCGACTTAGATGTGGATTCCCTGGAGTACTTTTTGGATTCACTTGAAATTTTCTTACTTGATAGGCAAGTGGTTATTGTGGGTGATTTCAATTTCCCCAACTTTATTTCAGAACCGCTTAGTTACGATCCCAAGTTGCGCTTGTTTTTGTCTTTTATGGAGTCTTTAAATTTTCGCCAATTTAATTCTGTTCTCAATTCTAATAACAGGATATTAGATCTGGTTTTGGCTAATTTTTTGAATGAGATTCAGGTTATGCCTGATCCACAGCCGCTTCTTCCGGAAGACAATCATCATCCGGCGCTGGATGTTACTATACCTAATGCGAAGCGACCAAAGCAATTCACTTTCCCGTCTAATACCAACAAACGTTCCAATTTTCGTATGGCCAACTACATTAAGCTCTACTCAGACTTATCTTCTGCAGATTGGTCCTTTCTGGATGACTGTGTCAACGTCAATACAGCCGTTGATACTTTCTATAATAAAATATATACTATTTTCGACGAGTCTGTTCCTGTCTCTCGTTCGAACTATAAAAGTCATTATCCTCCTTGGTTCTCGTTTGCCATCAAGAGAAACTTGAAGTTGAAGTTGTACTACCACAGAAAATGGAAGGCTACCCAAAATAATTATTTTAGGCTGGAGTTTCAGAGACTTCGCCGACATGTAAAGGCTGAGATTAAAACTGCGTACGCCTCATACATTCACACCACAGAATCGAACCTAATTAGCGATCCGCGTGCTTTTTGGCAGTTCGCTCGCTCTAAGCAGGGTGTAAGCAGGATTCCTGGTAGGGTGCATGATTCGGGCAATGAGTATGAAGATCCACTTTCTACTGTGAATGCATTTGCTGCTGCTTTTTCTGATATCTTCTCGCCAAAATCACCGAGCTCTGAATTGCCTGATATAAACTCAAATTTGCCACCGCTGTGCTTGCTCTCTGTTTCGGTAGATGAGGTGGTCCGTGCAATCAAGAGATTAAGTAAAGGTGAAGATTCTATACCTAGTTTTTTTTAGTAAGGGATTGCGCTTACATTTTTGCTGCGCCCTTATGTAAGATTTTCAATTTGGCTATCAGAACGTCCATCTTTCCCGATGTCTGGAAGATTGCCAGAATTTCGCCAATTTTCAAGAAAGGTGACAGTTCAAACATTCGAAATTACAGGCCTGTAGCAGTTATCTCTACGTTTGCTAAGGTGTTTGAGACGTTGATCTACCAGTGCATCTTCTATGGGGCTAAACCTTTTCTTTCGACTTCACAACACGGATTTATGCCCGGCAGGTCTACCACAATCAATCTAACGCTGATATCCCAGGAAATAGCAAAGAACCTGGATGAGGGTGTCCAGTTGGATGTAATTTATACGGACTTCTCCCGTGCGTTTGATTCGATTGATCACCACATTTTATTGGAGAAACTGAGTTTTTTTGGTATTGGCGAGTCATTCCTTGGTTTACTGCGGTCTTATTTGCTAGGTAGGGTGAACTACGTTTATTTTAATGGATACAGGTCTCGTCCTTTTCTCTCTACATCTGGTGTGCCCCAAGGATCGAATTTGGTTCCATTCCTATTCAATATCTATATTGACGACCTCATTAAGTTGATTACTTGTCCCGTGTTGGCTTACGCAGATGATATTAAAATATACAATACCATACGCTCTTCGTCTGACATTACACTTCTGCAGGACAATCTTAATTACATACAGCAATGGTGTTTGCGCAATAATCTTCTCCTGAATACTGATAAGTGTTTTGTTGTGTCATTCTCAAGGAAGATCTGTAGGGTTGAATCCCAATACGTGATTGATAATGTCAGCATTTCCCGACAGTCAACAATTAAAGATTTGGGTGTAACATTCGATGAGAAATGTATACTTTCCAACCATGTCCTATCTATCACGAGTGCAGCCTATAAGTCCCTCGGTTTTATTATTCGGATCTGCAGGGATTTTCATAATATTGTTGCAATTAAGACTCTGTACTTTGCTTATGTTGTATCCATGCTCGAGTACGCAGTTAATGCTTGGTATCCCCTCTACGGTGTGCAGATTGACCTCATAGAACGTGTCCAGCAAAAATTTTTGAAGTACCTCTCATATAGGAGCGACGGGCACTATCATGCGCGTGGTGTTGATTATGGTGAATTGTTGGAGGCGCACGGCTTCATTTCGTTGGGAGAAAGAAGAAAAAGCATAAGTATGTCCTTTGCACTGAACGTCCTCACAAATAGGATTGACTCACCCGACCTTCTCTCCAGGATGGATGTCCATGTACCGCGTCTCCATTCAAGGCATCACCGGCTCCTCTGGGTCCCGACGGTTCGGACAAATGTTTTGTGGAAGGCGCCTCTGGTACACGCAGCGAGAAATTTCAATTTTTTTAATGTAGATTTGCCTTAGCTTCTACGCATTTGTACTTATAATAGTTAATTTTGTACCCTTTGTGGATGTAATCTGTTTGGTATATTATTATTATTATTATTATTATTATTATTATAAATAATACAAATGTAAAATAACAATGAATCCATACTTTCCTAACTAAATGAATCCGGCGTGGCAAGAAGCCATATGACACTTAATATTTGTTTTTCCACATCTATGGTTGGCCGTCAAGTTGGAGCATTTCGCATTAATTGTGGACCTACATCGCTCAATAAGGAGAGTTGGAGCATATTGATGAATGGGGCACATTGATATACAGGGTGAGTCATTAGTAGCCGCTTCTGCGATTATTCTTTTGTGTTTTAAATAAAAGATAAAACAATTATCGGAAGATCCATGGTTGCTTAAGGCGCATATTGTAAAAATACTTTAAGCTCTGACGCACTTCCGTTTCACTGGAAATGCACGGAACTTAATTTTTTTAAGTGACTCACCCTATATATTTTTAGATTTTCTTGTACTGCTTTGAGCCAATAATTTTTGAGTTATTAATTTTTTTTGAAAATATTTGACCAAAACACGTGTTCAGAAAAAAATTATTTTCACATTGTTTTTAAAAGTAAAAACATTAACTCGACAATACCTGAAAAAACCTTGTTTTTTCAAAGCCTACTTCCTGAAATTTTCACGTACCAAAAACTTATTTTTTCTTAGATGGAACACCCAGTATTTTATTGAGGCATTTTGATCCTCTTTTTATTCTCTTTCATTTTTGTTAACAATGTCCTATACCTATCTTTTGTAATTTTTGAGATAATCACTATAGAATCAATTAGCGGTCAATTAAAGAACTACGGGCGCTGTTCTATGCACCCAAATAGGCGTCCAGTAAGGACTGGAATGCTGCTGACTGCCTGAGTCAACTGTTAAGAAAAGTCGGTATACATTTATGTCAAACTTATAAAAGCATCGCTATTAGTTATCATCCAAATGAATTATTCTTATGAAGAGTTAATAGATATGATTGACGTTTTGAGTGAATCTGAAAGAAACTCTTTGCTAGCATCCAGACTTTATGCACAGCGATTCCTGGTAGAAGTCAACCGAAGCCAGAAACCTTCGAAAGTATAAAGGGACGGTTTGAGAGAACAGAAAGTATTGAATATGAAAGAAAGAGAGGAAAAAGCAATAACTGGTGAGGATAAGACGTTTATGGTACTTGCGAGTGTAGTCGAACACCCAAATACTAGTACTACGAAAATTAGTCGTCAGTTAGATGTAAGTCAAATTTGAAAATTCAGAATAATTAGGAAATATGAAATTCACCCGTAGCATATTCATACACAGGGTTAGATGAAAGAAATTTTCAGAATCGCTTACATTTTTGTCAATTGGCAGCAGATAAATTATACTGGCTTTCTCAATTTTTTGTTGTTTACCAACCCACCTTCTATTAAAGTGAATACGTTCATTGTCACAATTTCCGTTATTATAAAACATAAAACCCCCCACTTTATCACACTTGTAAACTTTCAAAATCGTTCTTCATTAAAACTGTGGGAAGGAATGGTGGGTAGTTACATAATTGGACCCTATTTCTTTGATGAAAATATTAATGGAGAGACTATCTTCACTATCTATGGATGAATTTTCAAAACTTTTTGAAGACATCTTCAAATATGTCAGAAAACATAACCTTTATTTCGATATTATCCAACAGTGTCAAAAATGAAATACTGCAACTGGACATTGCCGGAATTAAAAAAATTGAAATGCGATGCTCTTCATTCTGTAAAATTATTACTTTTGGGATAGTTGGATTGAACATTTGCTTTGACAGTTGACTAAAGAAGTCGGGCGCCATTCCTGCCTTCCATTGGTTGAACGAATATTTTGGTGCATAGAACAACAGCGCTCGTTGTTCTTTAGTTTACCGCTAATTGCTTTTATAGTGATTATCTCAGAAATTACAAAAGATAGGTATAGGACATTGTTAACCAAAATGAATGAGAATAAAAAATGGAATAAAATGCCTCAATAAAATACTGGGTGTTCCACTTAAAAAAAAATAAGTTTTTGGTATGTGAAAATTTCAGGAAGTAGGCTTTGAAAAAAACAATGTTTTTTGAGGTATTGTCGAGTGCAACTTTACCAAATGATGCAGAATTTTCCTGGCTACAAGAACCACCAAAGTCAATGTTTTTACTTTTAAAAACAATGTGAAAATGATTTTTTTTCTGAACACGTGTTTTGGTCAAATATTTTCAAACAAAATTAATAACTCAAAAACTATTGGCTCAATTTTGAAAAATAAAGAAACAGTTGAGCACACAATTTAAAGCAGTACAAGAAAATCGAAAAATATATAGGGTATCATTTAAAAAAATTAAGTTCCGTGCATTTCCGGTGAAACCGGAAGTGCGTCAGAGCATAAAGTACTTTTCCAATATGCGCCACAAGCAACCGTGGATCTTCCACTACTTGTTTTTTCTTTTATTTAAAACACAAAAAAGCAATCGAAGAAGCAGCTACTAATGACTCACCCTGTACAATTACTAGTGGAAAAGAAAAACAGCTAAAATATTCAAACCCCTTCTAATAGATGGCGCTTCGTCATCACAGTACTTCCTTATACTACATATAACAATACAAAACAGTTAATAACAAATCAGGCGTTAATGGGTTAAAAGATTTATCCTGGAAAGCATTTCATAAAGCACACGTCCTTTGCCATCAACAACTGATGTAATTAAAAACCTATTTTGATGTAGACCAAAATTGCAATTCATACAGAAAATTTCTCGATCTATTTCAGTACGATTTTCAAATTTAACACGAGAACAACATACTATACATACTCTTTTTTTACAATAATGAACATTTAATCACATAGCAAAGGGATGTGACGAAAGTTGAAACTGAAAATGATGAAAAAGTCGAATGATAAAATAAATTAATTAAGTTAAAGAGATTAGTTAAGTAGGTGAAATGAAAAACGTAACAAGCTAAATATATCCGAGAACTGATGATGGTATTCTTCTGTATTTACATTAGTGCAGTCAACACTGTCTGACATAGTCCAGCCATCTGTTAGCATAGCACTCTGAAATTATTAAATATTAACAATACAGGCTCTTCTTAGAACATATTTAGACAAACCAAAGTTTCCTCTTCATCAGCATCAGTGAATGTATGTATGGAGAAATGATCCACCATGAAAACCCAAGAACCAGTTTCCGGTCTATAGTCTACGAATGTTGTACCGTGAGTTGCACACAGTTTTCTTAACGAGTCCGTGAAATTTACCGCTACTATAATTTTGACGTCCGTTATCATTTTTCTATCGAGCTGTCCTTTTGGATACACACGATCCAGTGTTACTTGCGCTCGCCTATTCAAGCCCTGTCCCAAAGGTGGTTTCTTGCTGTCGTCGGGATATATTGTTACTTCTCTATATCGGAAATTAACTAGGTCATCCAAATCTAAATTAGATACGTCCATCAAATCGGGAAACGAGACGCTACCATATCCAATGCGGCCAACTGTAAATCCTTTCACCAAACACTGTCCGTCAGCTTGTTTGTATTCGTGTAGCTTTTCCAAAGGTGGTACTGTGTAATATTCTGGACGCGTTAGATTAATGCCGCAGGTATCTATTGGTATTTCTGGAGAACTTTCAACTTGATCTGATTTACTCAATATTCCATCAACTTGACATTCTTTATCCATCATCACAGGCTTTTCGTATTTATGCATTGGTTCAGGAGATGAATCGTCGTCAGTTGGACTTTCTAAAATGAAGTACCATTTTAAAATTACATACATTGAACATAGTAATCGCGCACTAGAAATTCATATACCTGCTTTTAATTTATTGAATAACGGAGACGTTGCTGCATTTTCTCTTGATTCACCTATACTGTGTCTTAAAAAGGATGTGCCATCGTCATCACTGAAGCCGTCGTCTGGTTTAGCTTTGTGAATTATTAATCGTCTTGCAGGTCGTTCTAACGAGAGGTTTATTTCACTAATTTCACTGTCAATGTCATCCTCAAATGTATTACCCTAGAAAACATTTAAAAATGATAATTAATGTACAGTTCTGTGCAATAAACTGGGGTACACTTAATATACGACTATGTCAATATGACTTTTATTTTCAATTTGACATATAGCGTCAATTCAATTTTGTCATACATAAATGACAGATAGAGATATTCAATATGCCCATATGTTTAGATTTGATAAGTTATGGTGGAATTCTGTAACTTCTCGGAAGCTCCGGTTATCGTAGGCCCTGGCAACGAAGTGACGTTGCGATGACGATTTCAGAATTTTTACAGTTAAGTGACGTAGAAGTGTCGCAAGGTTTTTGGTCATCAAGTTTTGTAGGTTATAATTTTATATTTATTATCGTTCTTGTTTGCAAATATAAATATGACTTTATAGCATTATTGTTACATGTAGACCACAACAGGTAGGGATTGTCTATGTAAAATATATTTATAGAGTGTAATATATTCCCTTTATTCCAGAAATTATATGCCTTTTTACGAAACCAGTTAATCGATCATGTAAAAGCATTTTAAGCGAAAGTTTAGGAGTTCAGAGCCTTATCCAGGTAAATAATATACATATATGTAGTTACATTTGAAGATTACTTGAAGTGTCTATACCTATACAGTGTACATACATATCTTTGTTACAGGTCTAAACAATATTTAGTTTATGGATATTTTCCATTCTTTGGCAACTACCAGAATAATAGCTTGTTTTATTTGGTGAGATATCAGTTAGTTGTGTAATCCATAAGATCACATGATGAGGAAATTTGTTTCCAGATAAAATTTCCCGTAAACTGTGAATCAAAAAAATTTTATGATGTTGTACGATAACATTCTAATAATGTAATCTACATATTTCAATGCAGGTGATATTGGTTATCTTATGGAACTATGGTTATTCAATCCAATAAATAATTCCTCAGAAGCATGCTTAATATTGAATTGAATATTATCGAAATGACAAATACTATTTTGCAAAGTTGTTATTGGTGTCGCTCCATATTCTGCACATTAATGTACCATCCTGTGAAAATAGCTAGTATAATTTACAAATACTGTATATCATGGCACTAAAGAGTAATTTACAATTACGTAAGGCAATGACGAACACCATATTACAGGTAAAATTGTGACTTATATTCTATATTTTATTATGTATATATATATGTACATCTTTTAGTTCAAAACCAGAAAAATTATTTGGAAATTGGAAGAATGTGAGGCATCCCAAAGTGACTGGAAGCATGCACTTGCATTTTTAATGTATATAAAAGTGTTTACAACTAATTTAAAACAAAGAGGTTGTCTTATGAACCAAACCCTAAACATGAAAATAATGTACATATTAAATATATTAGAAATAGGATATAAAATTTGTATAAAGGATTTATGCAAAATCTTGGATTATATTGAAAATCTGTTGAAAGTATATGGTAAAATATTAAATTTACCATATAAATTTAACATCAGTGCATTTACATAGTAAACAAAACATACTGCCACACTTTAGATAGGTATAAAAAAATGAGGGAATAATTTATTATAGTACATTAGTCGATACATATTTTAAAATGAAATATGCCTTTACTGTAATTCACATATATCTCATAAGTTTACTTTACCTTGTAATACTTTTGCTTGGAGTCTTTCATTTATTTGCATATATATTTCTTTTCTAAGTATTGTTTATATTCCAGGTACTGTAATTGCTTTTCTATAATTTTACCATTATAATATATGTGCTTTTTTTTATATGTTAATAAAAAAATATATTTGGCAATAAAATATATTTTATTTTTCAATAAATAAGTAAGATTTAAAAGGAAACACATAAGTGATATCTAGTATTAATATAATTATTCAAGTCCAATGTCTTCATTATTTTATAATACATACTGGTATATTTTTTAAACCATTAAACAATAATTTTTTATATTCTTATCGTTTTTTCGAGTTGAAAATGTGCCAATTTTAGCTACTGAATATTACTTTCCTGTTAAAACTGCACATAAACATAACATTCAATTCCTATATCTTCAGTGGCTCGACAACAATATCCTGCAATAATATTGAATGATTTGGTGTACTCGATATCAAATGTTATTGTGTAGGCCTTTTCCTAGTCAGGTAATACATTCCTACAACTAGTAAAATACAAATGATTTGGGACGAACAACAATATTGAAACCAAGTGCAACCATATATTAGAAGATTGGTCAATTTTCTAAATACAAAATCATCTATATCCTTCAACCATTTATATACTTTGCCCTATGCTGTAAAAACTTAATGTTACCTTTTTGGAGCCTAAAACATTAATCGTTCAATATAGTTACATATTGATAAAATCTTTGCGGTTTGACTTCTTATGAAAAAGTCAACCTTAAATTGTGAAGTTATTGTGAATACCATGATAGACTTTTTCGAACATTTAGTTTGTGCACATTTCACATGCGTTATGTTGTATGGATATTGTCTGCTGGGTTTATGTATTTTCTTGTGTTTAGGTACTCTTGTAAGAAAAACAATGTCCACTTTATAGGAATACCTGTTCTTGTTGGCTTCATAGAAAAATCACATTTCATCATCCACAGACGTGTCCGAAAAGACATTTATCTGCAATTCACTATACACTACTGTCATACTACGTCCTTTGAAACTCCCTTAATGGTAGCAGTTCTTGCTGAAATTTGGCCACAGTATAAACCTATGTTTATACTATGTCTTGGCATTACAAAATTTTCCGTACATTTTCTTTAAAAAAAATGTTTGCAATCGCTTATATTATATTTCAAACAATTTTCGTATATATGGTATATATTTACGAGATGATATGTCTGTTTACATGTTAAACATAAAGGTTATGTACAAAAAATCGTAAATTGACACTTCTACGTCACTAACTTTAAAAATTCTGAAATCGTCATCGCAACGTCACTTCGTTGCCAGGGCCTACGATAATCGGAGCTTCCGAGAAGGTTACAGAATTCCACCATAAGTCTCGTATTATAGCAAAAATCGAATATAGCTGGTCAATTAGAGCGTATCACAGCAATTTTGCATAAATAATGGTGGGATTATTAAACCCTCTCGTAAGCTCCGATTATCGTAGTCCCTAGCAACGAAGTGACGTTATATGACGATTTTTGGAATTTTTATAGTTAGTGACGTAGAAGTGTAAAAACGTTCACGAATGAAGATTTTGTAGATTATATTTTATATTTATTATTGTTCTTGTTTGCAAACATGGATATGACTTTATAGCATTATTGTTAAATGTAGATCACAACAGGTAGGGATTTGTCTATGTAAAATATATGTATAGAGTGTAATATATTCGCTTTATTCCAGAAATTATATGCGTATTTTACGAAAGTAGTTAATCGATCATGTAAATCCCTAACAGGCGTTTTAAGCAAAAGTTTAGGCGTTCAAAGTCTTATCCAGGTACTGGATACACGTATTCATCAAAATAATATATACCGGGCTCTAAATTGTCAATGCATTAGCGATATAGTCACTGTATAGTAGACAACCAGTTATACACCAATGAAGAATTTACGTATAGCATACCTTAATTTTTAAATCAGGTTGCCATGACGGGAAAAACATTTTTTATGTCTAATATTTCTGAATTTTTATTCAAACATAAGTCATAAATTAAATACATTTTATTAAAAAATAGATAATTTATTTACAAATCATGGATAAATACAACAGAAATGAAAAGGTGGCAATAGTAATGTGGTACCAGAAAAATAATAGTTTAAGGCAAGTTAGAGACATGTTTTCCGTCAATTATCCAGATAGGCCTATACCTTGTGCAAAAACAATTCTGGACTTTTTTAAAAAATTTCAAGAGATGGTTGTGTTCTAAATTCTCACAAAAAAAGAAATAGAACCAATCATGTTCGAACAGAAGACATGAAATTAAATATCCTGTGTTACGTAGAGGAACGGTCTGTAGGATCGCTTTTAGATGTAGCTAAACATTTTGGAGTATCGTACAGTTCGGTATACAAAACTCTGAAAGAATTTAAATATAGGCCATACAAAATATCAAATCATCAAGAGCTTTTCGAAGAGGATAAGATAAAACGAACTGAGTTTTGTGAAATAATGTTTAACATATTAAATGAAAACCAAGAAATTTTAAATAAAATAATTTTTACTGATGAGGCTACATTTACCGTAAACGGTGAAGTCAACTCTCAGAACTTTCGGTTTGTACCCTACATTTATCCATGAAAAATTATTAAATTTCCTATCCATTAATCCATTAGGTACTGGTCCCGTACAAATCCTCACGCTCAAAACCTGACCCGAACACAGTACCCTCAAAAAGTTAATGTCTGGATTGGAATAATAAGCGATAGACTTATTGGCCCATTTTTTATTGACGGTAACCTCACTGCAGTGAAATATTTGAATTTGTTGAGACCATATCATTCCATCAATTGAGATGATGAATGTCGATGAACCCTGGTTCCAAATGGATGAGGCCCCGCCACATTCTACTAACGCTATCAGAAATTTTTTAAATCACTTATTTCAAAGACGGTGGATTGGTAGATTTGGTCCCATACTATGGCCTCCAAGATCAGCTGATTTATCTCCAAATGACTATTTTCTTTGGGGTTACCTAAAAATTAAAATTTACAACAATGTACGAATACGCAACTTGAATTATCTAAAAGAGCGTATACGTACTGCATGTAATGGATTAACGCCAGAATTTATTAGAAATACACTTCGTTGCTTTCAAGATCGCCTTGCTTATTGCCTTGAAAGACAAGGTGGACATTTCGAGAACTTGTTATGATATTAGACTTCACATTTAAGTTCGTTTAATTGTTATAATAAACTAATTATTTTGTTCCAAGTGATATTCTGCATTTTCTTTATTAAAAACATAACCTGATTGTTCTAAGCTTTATTTTGCTCTGTATCGCCCAGTGTTACCAGTACAAGTATTATTGCCGAATCAAATACTTTCGCGCTAAATTTTAACAGTTTCGTAATAAATGTAAAAGGTTTTATGTACGCTGCAAAGTTTAATTTTTCCGTACAAATAATTTATGGTAGAAGTAAGAGAAACGGTTCTCCAGAATATTATTTTATTTGTATCAACGTTACGCGGCCAGTGGGAAATGGCGGGAAATCCTTAATGTAGCAATTATGATGTTGTCGACGTGCTATATTTCGAATTTTAAAATTGTAAGAAAAATTGTACAAAATTAGTTATTTACGATATAATTGTTAAAAGTGCTATTTTATTTTGCGAGTAAGATTTGCGACACGAGAGTGATTAGGAACTGGAGCAATTTAAAATAAGCAAAATAAAATAACATTTTAACACGTGTATCGTACAGTATTTCTGCTACAAACTCAATTTTTATTTTAAAATTTTAATAAAAAGTTTAACGAAAATTGACTGATAAAAATCTTACGACAGCTCACTGTTCCTGCTTGTCAAAATACGAGTGTATAACTTGGTTGTCTACTATACAGTGACTATATCGCTAATGCATTGACAATTTTTTTTTATCATTACACATAGGGAAAATGCTATGAAAAAAAAGCCCGGTATATAGTTACAATTGAAGATTTTGTGAAATGCTTATACCTATACAGTGTACATAATATCTTTGTTACAGGTCTTAACAATACGAAGTTTATGGATATTTCACATTATTTGGTAGATACCAGAATAATATTGGTGGTAATAGCTTGTTACATTTGGCCAGATATCAGTCAGTCGTATAATTCATAAAATCTGTCACATGATTATGAGGAAATTTGTTGAGCGGACAAAATTTCCAGTAAATTGTGAATCAGAAAAGGGTAATTATGTTGTACAAAAACATTCTAATAATGTAATCTACATATTTCAATGCAGGTAATATTTGTTATCCTATGCAACTATGGTTATTCACTCCAATTAATAATTCCTCAGAAGCGTGCTTAATATTATAGAAATGACAAATGCTATTTTGTAAAGTAGTTATTGGTGTTTCTTCCGATTCCACACATTAAAGTACCCCTGTAAAAATAGCAAGCATAATTTACAAATGTTGTATATTGTATATCATGGCACTAAAGAATAATTGTCAATTACATAAGACAATGACAAACAAGTACCGGGTGGCCAACTAAGAATGGCCGCCGGCTATATCTCAGAAACCAGTAGTCATATTGCTTCCGGGTAAAAAAATTTCAAGTAAAAGTGCCCAAGAGAAAATGCTGGAAATTATTTTGGAGTTTGTAAAATGTCCGCAAGGGGGCGTAACAGTCAGGATCAATGTTAAAATTTAGAATTTCTGAATATTTTTACTAATTAAGGGGTATTGAAAAGTCTAAATTTTATTCCTTACACATTCTTTAATACTTTTAGTCTTGCACATTTTTCACTATCTAGTCAAATAAAGTGGTGGGGGCAGTTCAGATGTTTTTTAAATAAACTAGGATTACTCCCGTTTGGCTTAACCGATTTGAATAAGTTTGATCTCATTTAAAAGAGCCTTGTTTGCTCTACAAACTGAACTTGTGTTTTTGTATCTTGGACTTTTGCTGTCGCCGGTAGATGGCGTTATCTGAAATGTAAGCAAATATTAGGTTTTTTTTCAAAAAAGTTAAATACAATGATATGTTTCTTTTTGCATAAGCTAATAAAGAATTAAATCCTCTACATTTCAGTAAAAAAACCAAATTTGTATGTTTTTTAGAACAGGAGATATTGACAAAAATAGATCAAAATTCATAAGTTCTCCTGTTTTACTGGCCTTTTTTTATAAAGCTAACAATTTTGAGCTACATATATTATTATTATCTAACATATTATTATTATCAAGAAAAATGTTATACCATTTTGAAAGACCCTGTTTAATAAAGCAAGATTATTTTTAATACTTATTTTAATCCAAAAAATATACCATTTAAATGAAAAAAGTAAGCCATGAAAAAATAAAACAATAACTGTGTTAAAACGACCAATTGTGAAAATAATAACTATTATTGTCAGTTTTTGATTGATTCCGTTTACTTTTTTGTGTTTGGGGAAACTTCTCTTTTAGTGACATGCGGTTAGCGAATGAAGAGACATTCGATATGATTGGTGTCTATTTCGAATGCATGCGAAATGCTACATTTGCTTCCAGAGTGTATGCTACGCAGTTCCCTGGAAGACGACATTATGCGAGCAGTAGTTTTCGTAGGTTAGTGGAAAGGCTTTGGACCACCGGAAATATTAATCTTCCGGTGTATAGAAGGCAACCTACTGGTCGAATCGAATAAAACGCTATAAAAGTATTAGAATATATTGAATTTAATCCACATGTAGTGACCGAAACCACAAGTAGAGAGTTGGGCATTTGTAGAAATACGGTCCCAAATATATTGAAAGATTTAAGTTAAAAACAAAACAAACTTTATTTCGAGATTTTTTGTAAGGCCTTTGTTAGATTTGCTATATCTCCTACAGTTTGTTTTAATACTTTTAAGCATTAAGCATAACAGTTGTTTTTAACGTTCCGCTCGGTTCCCCTAAGTTTAACTTATACATTCATCTGCCTATTTATTGTCTGTTTACCGGTCACGGCCATTTTTATCCGATACCGTTTATATAGACCACAGTAATACTTTATAATAGTAAGTTACCTAAAACAGTGTCTAACAAGTTTGGATAAATTTGATCTCACAGTTTCGTTCACGTTTGCCATATTATTTTCAGGATGTATCCTTATTACATCGTTCTTCATCAAGCTTTAACGGCTGAAGATTTCGATCGCCGAATTGACTATTGTCAATGGCTATTAAATATGGTAGCGGAAACCCCGAAATTCTTTCTCGCGTCCTATGGACGGATGAGGCAACACTTAATAGCAATGGTGGTGTGAACTTGCACAATTTGAACTATTGGTCCAGGACAAATCCGCGTTGGATGCAGGAAGTTTAGCATCAAGGCCGCTGGTCGGTAAACGTGTGGTGCGGTATTCTAGGAGGTAAAATTACTGGACCCGTTTTCTTTAACGAAAATCTCACTGGAGAGGTTTATTTAAATTTTTTTATGAATGAGCTGCTCCTTCTAGCAGAAGATGTCCCTCTGGACGTTCGTCGTGATAAGTTTTTTCAGCACGATGGGTGCCCGGTGCATTTTGCGGCAAGCGTCCGGGATTTCTCAGATCAGACATATCCTGGCAAGTGAATTGGACGGGGCAGTATATTTCTCTGGCCCGCCAGGTCACCAGACCTCAACATCCTGGATTTTTATTTTTGGGGGAGAGTTAACGACATTGTTTTTGAAAACCGACCTACAACAAGACAAAATATAATGAAGAAAATTATAGCAGCAGTACGAAACATATCGGAGGCGGAAATTGAAACTTCTGTTTTATCCACGCGGCAAAGGTTGGAGGCTTACATTAACAATGATGGGCTCCATTTTGAACAATTAGGCCATCATTAAAAATTTTGCAAACCAATCTTTACAGTAATGTAACTGTAGTTATTTTATTGTTTAATATTAGTTTTATTCTGATAGTGTTAGTATTAATTGTTAGTATAGTAAATCATAGTATATGAAAATTTGAAATACTTACATGATTTTCGAACGTGTACATAAAATTACATTTATGTAATTTTAGTTTCTTAAACAGGAACTAACGAAATGTTATACATATTTTTATTTAATATATTTTTATACATTTTGCAACATTTTAAGCAAAATATATTGTAGTTACAAGGTATAATGTAATTTTTTGTATATGATTTACTAGATATATAATACTTGTAGATAAAATACATTTGTTTTAATCTGTTTCATCAGTAGCACTTAGATACAGGCAAGATTTTACGATACTTCACTATCACTACGTATACTAATTTGTTTTCCATTAGCATCAAATATTTTGACGTTTAATGATTAACGTTCCAGTAAATATAACGCCAAAAAATATTGATGCTAATTTTCACATGAATTTCATACTTCAATAATTTGTAATCAAGAAATATCAAAGTTCCCGCCCGTTAGAGAGTTATCATTCTCTACAGATTCCTAAGATGAATTCTACCAAGTACCCGTGAGGGAATTACAGATGGTGCTGACATTTGGTTCACTTTTTAGTGAGAGAGTAAGCCATCTTTACTCCTATGGATGTCACGATGACAATGTCAAAATAATTTTCAAAAGTTAAGGTTGCGTTACGAGTACGAAAATGTGGCTAAGTTCAGACATACGTTTTTTATTTCTATGCCATCTTCGTCTTAGAAACTTTATGATATCACGGTTTTCTAAGAATGTTGTAATCTATGACATTTATATATTTACCTTTCTCTTAGTAAGTGGCAGATGAGTCTTCAAACTCCTTTGATTTGGTGATACAATTGCTACCGATTTTGGTACTTCCAAATATTTCTGTACTTCTTCAGTATTTGTGCTGTAGTCTTTCAGGATCTGTTGTGTAGATAGTTGTGTTACAGGTGACAGGCCTACTAGATGCGGGTGATATCCATATGGATCGGCTAACAAAATCTGCCTTGAATCATGTAGGCGAGTATTGATTCCTGCTTGCCTAAAATACATATATTTTATAATAATTAAAATCAACCTACAACATAATACTTACATATTTAATTTAGGCTGTTGCTGAGATTGCTGTAATGGTATGCCAAAGCCTGTATTAGGTTGAAAAACATTGCCGAATAAGTTGGTAGTTGGTGTAAATACATTTTTATTTGCACTACTACTGGATATAGAAGTTGATGTTAAGCCTAAAAAATATATATTCGATTAATAAACGTTCAAGTATATCACTTCTTAATATTTCCAACAAAAAATATTAAATTATGATATCAATCATAATTTATAAATAGTACCTGTTCCAAAAATTGATTGAGAAGTTTGCCCAAATGCAGAGTGCGAGGGTTTTCCAAAATTACTAAACGAGGTGAAAGTTGACTGCTGATGTTGTGGTAGTCCAAAAGCGACTGAAGTAGTTGTAGTAGTGTTTGTTGGACCGAAAACATTGAATCCAGTAGTACTACTTTTTTGAGTTTGAAGAACGTTAGAAGAATTTTGAGTTTGAGTGCCATATTGACATGTAGATTGTCCCATATTACACCCCTGTTGCTGTGCTGGTTTAGTGAAATTAGAACTGCTTGTCGGTTGTGTACTAAATTGACCAAATGTGTTTGTGCCGAAACTGCTTTGCTGTGATTGTATTGGTCCGAAAAGTGCAGCTGGAGTCGCGAATGGACCAGTTATAGGATTGCCAGTTCCAAAAGCACTGGTAGTAGATGTATTGCCAAAAGCGGTAGAGAGCTTTCCGAACACGTTAGATGCCGTACTTTGGGACGGCATTCCAAAATTTCGTTGCCCAAACGTTGCAGATGTCTGACCAAATGCAGGCTTCTTCTCACTTTGTCCAAAATGAGTGGTCACTGATGTAATACCAAATGGTTGCTGTGCTGGAGCTCCAAATGGAGGTACTTGTTGAACTCCTATGAAAATAATAAAAATATATCAAAATAAAGAATATATTACTTGAAAGAAATAATACTGTTTACACTCTTTATGCATGTTAAAGAATCTAATAAGAACCTTCGTCAAGGTCAAAGTATTTTAAACGATCTTTTGAAATTGTGACAAATTTATAGAAAAATTAAATCATAAAATTAGAATATACAGTGTGTGTATAAAATGTCGCAAAAGCTACACGCAGCGGCACTCTTCGTTCGATTCTGAATAAAAAATCTTAATGTTAAAATGTTGTATCATGTTTCGTATGTGTTCAGGAACCATTTGAAAGGAACATACATTTGGCAACACTGTAGCCGCATACTATCGTAATTGTAGATACAGCAATATTTCTGTATTTCGATCTTCGAAAACATTTTAGGTTTATAATAAAAACACAAAATATTCTGTTTTACTGATAATGAATGATTAAACATGCGTTAAAATTTACTTCAACGGGCGCGAAATTATATTTCGCGGACTGTGTTGCGTTTGCTACCGCGCTACCTCTGAATAGCCCGGTAGCGCTGCCTCTAATATATTTGATACCCTCGTTTAACATTGAGGGAGAGGGGGTGTCTACCTATATGTTTCTCAGGAACTACTGGGCCGATTTACTTGAACTTTTTTTTAAAATGACCATTGGAGCGAGTCTAGGATGTGCGTCAAATTAGGGTTCACGAAACCAAAGCGGGGCTTGGCAAAGTGTCAAAAACTGCAAAATTTTCATAAAATGAAGGTCACCCTCTTGAGCAAAACGTCAATTTTTACGAAAGAAGGCAGGAATTTTGCATAGTTATATTACAACATGTCCTACAAATTACACTTTTTCCGTTTTGAAAAATCGTCATGAGAAGCGATTTTATTCAATATTTTCGGAACGTCAGTAGTGTAAATTCGTCAATTTTTGAAATAGAAGGTTGAAGTCAGGATACATTTGACTACTAATACTAATTAACAAGAAATATCAGATAATATCACATCACTTCACTAATGACGTCACATTATCGTCTTCCATTTACCTAAATCCTTATGATACGAACTGATATTTTACGGTCCCCCCTTACCGATCAAGCACAACCTCTTTAGCTAGTGATTTTTGATATTTTTGTATCATAACACTGGAGGGGGTAAGATTGCCGGACATTGTAGGTTAGGTGTTATGTTTGTGCCTGAATTGAATCGTGTTATTATTACCATAATATAGAGCTGTATCTGTATATATATATATATCAATTATTAGCTATATACTGGGTTATTACGTGCCTATTTGCGGTTTTGGAGTGGACATTACTGCAAAATGTATGAAATTGTCTTGGGTAAAAATAAGAATCTCATACTAGATACTAAAGGAAATGTACAAATAAAAGATATAGGTAAGTGTAATATTTTGAAATATTCAAAACTATCAATTTAACTTTGAATTTTATTTGTATTACAGAGGATGGTAACATATTGTGGATACCCCAAGCTTATATAAAATACACAAACGAAAACGTGGCATACATTAATATTGAAAACACAATAAATTTATGTGAAGAGGATGTGGACAAGGAAAATCAACAGGATGAAATGTTGACTGTAAAGGACAATGTGGAAAATAATATTGAAGAGGGTAGAGCAATGACCAGTAGACAAGCAGATTCATTACAAACAGAAAAAGCAGTATAGTATTATAATGAAACATTAGCTTTAATATCTGCAGTAGAAAATATATATGATGACATGTTAAAAAAGAAAACATTTTTGGGAAAAAATTAGCAGTGAATTAATAAGTCAAAATGTAAATGTAAGTATTAAAACTCTGTCCATTACGTGTTATAAAAGAATTTTCAGTTTTCAGCAATAAATTGCCATAGGAAATGGCAAAATTTGCTAAGGTCGTATAAATCAGCAAAAAATAATGTACATAAAACAGGTAGAGGACCAACAAGATTTTTATTTTATGAGAGGCTAGATGAAATCTTGGGTGAAAAACCTAACAATTCAAGCCCATTTTCAATAGATGTAAACTGTGGTAAAAATATACAATTCCATAGCGAAGCCACTTCAGATGAAAACTCATCAGAAACAACTGTAGTGACATGCAATGATAGGACCTCAAAGGAGGAAAAGCGAGCATGATAGAATAAAGAAGATGCCTACTATAAAGTGGGGACAAATGACTTCGAAAACACCGGTCAAATATGCGTGTAAATGTTTTCTATTTTAAATATTGTATCTTCAAATATAATTACATAAAGTTGATTTCTTTCTATATTGTGCATCAAATGTGTAGCTAGCCCGTAGAGTTCGTTTTTTCTTTTATGTACCAGCCTTAGTTAGTAGGTATTACTACTATCAAATTCATGCGTTTTTATGGTTATTTCAAAAACACGTAACTTTTTTAAGAAAATAACTTAATACAAAAACTGAACTTGACATTGTAAATGTATGCTTTCTGCATCGTTAAAATATCGGGCCATATTTTGCGATGGGTAAACGCTCCTCATTAAGTATATTCACCTTTTTTCTGCCCCCTCTGGGGCATTTTCTCCATTAGCTAGTATCATATATATACGAAGTGGTGGTTGGTATGTTTGTGTGTATGAGATATTTCGTAAATTCAAAATATCCTTAAATACACACGTGTCGATCTATTTCACTTCTCTTCTACAGACAGATGTACATATCAGAAAATACATCTGCAAACGAAGTGATTTTTTCGACCTACGTCTACTGCTGTTAAATTAATTAATTTGAAGAACATATTGTCATTGCTAATTAGCGAGACATGGACACGTTTTGATTTACTTGAATCTCATCAGCTTCTGTACAAGAGGAGTGAACAGTTTACGAAATATCTCATACACACAAACATAACTATAGTTGACTGTTAATTATACATTCTCACCTTTTCTGCCTGCGTGATAATCCTCATATCGTAACTCTTCTAGTGACTTGTTTTCATATTCTTTCATGACGGTAATACAGTGATGTTTTGTATACATATTTCGTACAACGTTGCCGGGTTTCTGTATTGAATCGGAGCCAGTAACAGGAACAAATTTACTAACTGTTCCGGTTTGACTTTGCGCACCACCGAAACCAGTTGAACTGCCAAACAATGCACTTGATGACGATGGTTGAAACAATGATGGTGCATTTTGATGCGGTTGAGTATTCTGTCCGAATAATGTACTTGAAGTTATAGGAAAACCGAATCCACTAGGCGTAGACTGTTGACCAAAGTTTGTATTCGAAGATGTACCATATATGCCTCTGCTTCCTGATGGTTGTTGTGTATTAATGCCAAACTGAGAGGTCCCTGCAAATTGAAAAAAACATTTCTATATCAAGAATTCACAAAAAAAAGAAAAGAAATTAATATACAGCGTGTGTATAAATTGTCGCAAAAGTTACACGCAGCGACATTCTTCATTCGGTTCCGAATAAAATACCTTAATGTTAAAATGTATCATTTGTTTTCACAGGATTCTTGACTTTAAGTGCGTAACTAAGACTTCCTCTTCGATATCTGTTAATAGTGACAGCTGCAATTTAGTTTAAGAAATAATCATTGTTGTGAACAATTTTGACATTTACCTGTGCATTTAATGCGACTGTCGTGATTCATTATGTGTAAACTCTGCTTCTTCGTGGTTATTTGTACTGTTTTGATTAGTTGTTGTGCTACTATGTTTTATCGTTTCTTTGTTTATTTTATTCCTTCATAATGGATTTTACATTTAATGAATATGCCGATATGTACATGGTGTATGGTTTCTGTAATGGAAATGCTAATGTTGGCTGACCAATAGAAAGGCGTACAATACAACTAGAAGAGCAAATTCTAGACGCAGTACAAGATCCCTCCGTGTACCAGACAGTTAGCTTCAACCTTAAATATTCCTAGTAATAAAACCGTTCAGTTGGTTCTACGAGAAAACCTAGTTAGTCCATATCATAGTTGTAAAGTTCAGCCACTCTATGAAAACAACATTTTTCCATTAAATTTTTGCAACACAATTTTAAATAGGATTCAAGAGGATGACGACTTTTTAAGATGTATTCTTTGGAGGAATGAGAGTATGTTTACCAGATATGGTGTATTAATACCCATAACTTTCACAATTGGACGGATGAAAATCACCACACATTTCGAGAATATAGTGGCCAAAGGAGGTTTTCTATTAACGTTTGGCTGGGCATAATAAATCTCCGGATCATTGGGCAAATTTATCTACCAAATCATCTTGATGCCAATGGGTATCTCAAAGTACTGGAACAAGTTATTGACGAGATGCCATTGCAAACACTCCATAACATGATTTACATGCATGATGGAGCTTCTTGCACACTATGCTCGCAGTATAAGAGAATGTAAGAGTTAAAAACAGAATTAACGCGACAGCATTGGAAATTACTCCAGAAAGACTCAAACAAGTAGTACTTATAGACGATACCTCGTAGATTGCAACTATGCTTAGAGACAGATGGTTTTCAATTTCAGTAATTACGTATGTAATAGTGTATTTACTGTCAGATAAATACCCAAACAAAGAACTAATCTGGTTGTAATTAAACATTTTTCAATATGTATTATTTTGACAATAAATAATTTGAAGAGCAAATCATACCCTGGCGTAATGTGTAGAATTTAAAACGTCAGATTTAAGCATCTGATAATACTAATTAGTAAAATGTTTTCGAAGATCGAAATACAGAAATTATTGAGGTATCTACTATTACACTAGCACAGTATAAACATTACACTAGTATGCGCTACAGTGCTGCCAAATGTATGTTTCTTTCAAATGGTTCCTGAACACATATGAAGCATGATAAGACACTTTAACATTAAGATCAAAGATAATTAAGATGTTTTAAGATTATTTATTCAGAACTGGACGAAGAATGTTGTCGCTGCGTGTAGCTTCTGGGACATTTTATACACACGCTTATATATATTATTATAGTTTTGTATCTGGCAGTGCACGTTAATAGCATTCAAATGTATATTAGCTGTTGCAAAGTCTTATATATTTTTTAGACGTCAAACAGTATGTTTGTAACTAAAGGTTATGTTAGCCTTATTATGTAAAATACATATATGATACTTCTATTTGCATACTATCTTGACAAGCGTATATGAAGAATCATTCTAAAATGAAATTACATATATTAATAAAAGCTACAATCTACGCAAACTAACCAGTTGTACTTTATAAAATTACTTAATAACCAATACTGCATTGAATCAATTGAAGGTGAAGTTTAGAACAGGTGCATCATGATGTTTAAAATATATTTAAAACAAAATAAATGATTTTTACGAGCAGAGTTAAATAATAAATGATATTCGTAATAATATAGTTATGTTGCGACCACATATTTGATAACATCTTGTTTTCAAAATAAATGCAGATATATTAAAAAAATCATTTTCTTAAATACTTTTTTTCTAAGACATCTAAATAGTTTCATTAGCCAAATCTTAAACAAATATGCATTATTTCTAGTTAAAGGGAGGGAATAAAACTATTTCAATTATCTTTGAACTGTAAATACCTTTTTGTACTCGCTTATCAAAACGTGTCATTTCACAATTCGATTTGCGTGCGTAAAAAGTCACTTTAAACACGAGTGCGTAAAAGTAAAGTTGGTACTTCCTAGAACTTGATTAATTTAGTGACATTTTAAAATCATAAATTCCTAACCTTAATAATATGCTACCCAGTTCGTTGTTTTTCTATGAAAATAAAAGGAAATGAAATAGAATTTTTTGAATTTGATAATTTTAAATTAAATGTCACTTCAAATAATCAATACTGCCAATTCAATCTTTTTTAATTAATATCAAGAGATTAGTAGTGTGTCATAAACGATAACGTATTTAACAATATGTATTATTATTATAGTTCTCGTACAAAAAATATTGTACAAACTTCGTGCGTGAAACATTTTGCGAATTCGTGTCCATAAAGCGCTCGCCTTTCGGCTCGCGCTTTAAACTGGTCACTCATTCGCGAAATATGATTTCACGCACTTGGTTCGTAAATAACTATTAAAAGAGTGCAGGTGCCTGGTAAGTTAACCAAATTGCAAAATTTCTTATCGAATAGATTATTACAACAATCCACTGGCATTAATGAAAGCTGCTGTATTATTGTTAAACCATATCTGACAATTACTATCAAAATCAGTATAGAATATGAGGAATTTTGTCGAAAGTTAATGATGGAGACCTAAATTTATCAGCAACAGATCTATCTATATAAAAATGCTGGCTTTTTAATACCATTTCCTTGTTTAGATTTATTTTTTTAAAAAACATGAATACGTTATTTAAAAAACCTTTTGCATGTTTTTTTTATTATGTTATAAAAGGATAATTGTGAGTATAAGGGACAAAGATAATAATCCTACCATAGTAATAGCTATATAGGTTATGTTGATATGTAATTCAAGGGCAAACGATGTGAAAAGCAATTCAAACAAAATATACATACTCTCCTGTAAAATTTAATTAACATCAAATTATATTTACATTTTTTATAAACTTCCGGATAAAATTGTGAGAGTGGGGTTGAGAGTATTTCATTGGCTGATCAGTTTCATTCATAAATATTAATACATTTGAAAGATATCATAGGACGACACTTTACTACATAGGAAATATTTACAGTTTTCTGTAGGTTGTATAACTATAGTATTAATAAACAAGGTCTATTTATACACATACAGGTTTTATAAACTAAGGAATAATGAACAAATTCAACTATTATGCCTATTTAATGTTTGCTCACGATACCGAATTACATTTAGCATGTGACAACGCTGCGAAGCTCAAGATACATACAAGTTATATCATTATATAGGTACATTTTTAAGTGATAATTAAAACACAAGTAATATGTACAACAATGAACAATGTTTACAATTCTGAATAAACAAAATTATTTTGCGACTGCAACAATTTCAAAAATTTTGCCGCGATTCAGAACGTGCATACCTTTTTGTAAACATATCATTGATCCTTTGATGTAGAAGTATTACAACAAAATTTTGAAAAGCAAAACATTCAAACAAAATTGACATCAGCCTTGCCCTGTATTTATTATTATTAAGCTAGGTTAAGTTCGTAATAAATCCATTTCTAATGTAATCATTTCCGTAACACAAGACCTTGAGGTATATACTTAACATTATTATTATAATTAGTAATTACCTTCAGTAATACTCCAGAAATGCACCATGTTACTTTATATTCAAAATTAGGTGTACATAGGAATAATTCATAAACAAAACTGACAGGCAAAGAGGCAAACTTCCAAAAACAAAGAACCTAGGTGGATGCCTATATTGTCTAAGATACATATCTTCGAAACAAGTTGTGCAACTGGAATTTAATAAATATTAATAAGAATGAAAGTATCTGAAATCATATAATTCTCAAAACATTTGTCAGGAAAAGAACACTTTAAATAGATATAATAATTTTGATATTAAAATCTTTGGGATTGACAGGAATGTAGTTCAAATTTTAAGCAAACATATTGGGCACTGCAATAAATTTATGAAAGTAGTTTGGAATAATTACAAATAAGAGCGGGAAATATAAAACACGCTTGCTTTAATAAAAATATCCTGACAGGATAAAGTATTGTACTGAGTCTCACATTGGAATTAGCGTTATTATAGAAAATACATGCAGTAATGGCTAATGGAATGTAATGTGTAATAACAAATGTGCTTGTACGTATTATTGCCACTACAGTGTTACCCAACATTTGCTGAAATATGCAAGAACCTAAACCACCAGGCCAAAAAATCCAAACCAATTAGATTACATTATTCGGCAAGGCTGTATCCAAGAAATTTTTGTGAGCAATAATATTTCTTATAAACACAACTATCAATTGATAAGATGAACAAGTTTGACTGTAAATAATTGTCATATGTTATTTACATTTCAACCTATACCACATAAATACCTTTAAAAGTTATAGAAAATGCAACATTAACAATTAACTTATTAGAAACTGATGAAGTGTCACTCATTTAAGCCTTTAATATGTAGCACATGTACAATAGAATTTTCTATGTCACAAAAAATTAACTACCACTTTACATATTAAGGACTACTTTTAATGAGATGTGGTGCAATCGGGTATTAAACACTAAAGCATATTTCATGTTGAGGTACACCTAAAAACGGAAAGATTGAAAATTACTGTCTACCCTGCCTCATTAACATATAACACACTTTAAGCATGTGCAGCATTATTAGACTAATAGTCTAAATTTATCAGTACATATCGACGCCGTCACGACAAAAAGGCGTAAGCGACAGAAATCGTAAAATAAGGTTATTGTAGATAATGAAATCGTTGGAGTTCATTCTATTGACTAACTTAAAGTTGAATCTGTCAGAAATTCTGAAATGATTTTATTTGAGATCGAAGTGGCGTAAGCGACAATTTTACGTTTGACAAAATTAAGATTACATTAGTATAAGCGTCATAATCACGGTGGAAGGTGCTGTTACGCCTAGCTGTCAACATTCCCAAAATTGACAAGGTAAAATTGATTTCAAACAACTAATAAGTTTATTGGTTAACTATAGTACTAATTGTGCATGAGGTTTGACATTTGGATATGAAGTAATAGTGATAAATCAGCGAAAATTAATTTGGTCGTTTACGCCTTTTATATATATAATTTTTGTTGGGCTTAAACGCCAACGTCTAATGGGTGCCTAATGTAAAATTTAATCCGATTTTTCAATATTATCTTTGCAATTAAGTCCAAATATGTTATGAAATATAATGAAATGCTATTTATTCAATTTAAAAATTATTATTGCACTAATAACAGTTAACGTGGGGACCCTTAATTTTTGTTTAAATTGTCGTTTTAATGTGTCGCTTACGCCTTTTATTCTTGCTAGATGTCTCGTGGCCAAAGAATGGTAGAGTTGGCAAAAAATGTTCGTCGTGCAGAAGAAGTTGATGGAAATGTTGAGAATATTACTAACAATGTGATATTGAACGAAGCTTTGCAACATGTTCTTATCTTCATGGACCGTGAAGTTTTAGATTGTTCTTCCATCAACCAACTTAGTGATAGGGACATTTTTCAAGAAGAAGGAGACAGTTGCGTTGAGAGTACTAAATCTGAAAGTAAAATTACCTCGGAAATGGTAATCATGGATAACATTACTACCAAAGAAAATAGTTCTGCTAAGCAACAAGCAGTTAATAGGACACGGATAGTAGACTATACAGATAGCGAAGAAGATACTAATAATATAGAATATAAACCGACAGAATACGCATCTTACTTCGTACAAAATGAGAATAATAGCTATCATTTTGCTGAAAATGGTAGTACATTTGATACATTCAGTAGCGAATTTACTAAGGATGTCAGTGATGGAACCATCTCATCTTCCTCAAGTGAAACAAATGTATGCTTGAAAGGAAAGAAAAGTAAGTTGAAACAAAACAGGTTGGAAAAAAATCGTAAACGCCGACATTCAGGTCGAACATATTTGAATTACAAACAACAGAGAAAAGAAGCTAAAAGCGTATTGCCAAATCCATGCCTTAATAAAAACTGCATCAATGGATGTAATACATTTTCTGAAGAAGAAAGAAGTCAGATTTTTTCTCTATTTTGGAATATGAAAAACAATTTGGAGAAAAAAGGTTTTATTAACGGTTGTGTTAATATAATTCCAGTGAAAAGAAAAAGAACTCTAGTTGAAGAGTCTAGAAGGAACCTAACATATCAATATTTTTTTATGAAAGGAGATATTCAAATACGAGTATGCCTTCAGTTTTTCTTAAGTACCTTAAATATAACTCAGAAATTGGTTAGAAGCTCAGTTCTGGGAAAAATAAGAGAAAATAAAGATAATAGAGGAAAACATGAACCGAAGCATAAAGCGACTGATAAACAGGTGAATGAATTTAAAAGATTTATTGAGAGTTTACCATCCGTACCCTCACACTATTGCCGTTCGTCTAGCGCAAAATTATATCTTCCGTCAGAAGTTAAAAGTATCACTAATCTCTATAGAATGTACACAAAAGAGATGACAGAGAATGGAAACAGTCCTCTCAAAATTTCTACTTTCAAAAAATTTTTCAAACGTGATTACAATATTGGAATCCACGTGCCAAAAAAAGACAAATGTGTTAGATGTGAACGATTCAAAAACATTCCAGAAGAAGAACAGACAGAAAAAGACAAAAATGATTACTTAAATCATCAAAAGGAAAAAGACGATGCTAAGCAAGTTTTTCTCAAAGAACAAACTAGGTCTTCACAAGATGGTTTCATTGTTGTATCTTTTGACTTGCAAAAGGTTTTGAGCACTCCTCATGGGCCCAGTATGATGTTTGGATTCACAAGAAAATATGCGGTATACAATTTTACAGTATACGAAAGCAAGTCACAAAATGGGTATTGTTACATTTGGGAAGAGAAGGCTGGAAAGAGAGGTGTAAACGAAATTTGCACTAATTTATTTAAATATTTAGTTAAACTGGATCAAGAAGGCCAATATCACTCACTATCACTATTTTGTGATAACTGCCCCGGACAAAATAAAAACAGATTTGTTTTGTCGATGTTATTATATTTTTTAAGAAACTCAAACTCAGTGGTAGATATTTCAATAACGTATTTAGTGGCAGGGCATACATACATGCCAGTAGATAGCGTTCATGCTGTCATTGAAAAATATACGTCCAAAATGAATATACAAGCACCTTCCGAATGGCATACCTTAATACGAAATGCTAGAAAGCGCCCTAAACCTTATGAGGTTATTCCTGTATATTACAATGAGTTTTTGGATTGGAAATCTCTGAGCGTGCCCAAAAAGCTAAAAACGGCTGAAGGACAAGAAATAGCAATCCAAAACGTTCGAAGAGCAAAGCTTTCGAAAAATTCTTTGAACTGCATTGATATGTCTACAAGTTACGCTCCAGATGCTACCATTTACAAAATTGATTGGTTAATCAGAAAAAATCAATATCCCCCTCAACTCTATTCATCGGAGTTGCCAATCAGCAAAGAGAAAATGAAAAATTTACGGGACATGTGCCAAAATTTAACAATTAAGAAACAGTATCACGCTGAGTATTTTAATCTTTCTTCAAATGCGAGTGTTCGAGACGAGCTTCCTGAAACGGACGTTGAAGATAACGCAGAATAGTTGAAATTCCCCGAGGTTAATTATATTACTATCGACAATCTTATTATTAACATAAACAATTTCTCGAAAAATTTTTTGTGTCCAATAATAGTAAAACTGATTTTGTTTTTGAAAACTTTAATTTTATTTTATTTTGTTGTTTCTTTTTATAAATGTTTTACTAGAAATGTGACATACTTTAATAATAAATAATATTATAAATCTTTTTTCTTAATAAATGGCGTATATCCATCAAACAAATTAATTTAACAAACATGTGGGGCGTATGCGGAATGTAACCGCCACTTTTAAACTAATTTTTTTTTGAATAAAGGGCTTAAGTGTCTGAAAAAAGGCGTAAGCACCAATTGTTAGGATACGAAAGGCTTAAGCGACAAAATGCTGATAAAATGAATTATACAGGCTATTATTGCGTTGAATTTGATTAAGAACGAAGAAATCATTATCATTATTGATATATATTTCAAAGACATGGCTTTTTGAAAAACATTCTATAGATTGTATTCTAATTTCCATCTTCTGTAAAAATTAGTAAAAGCCGCTTACGCCTTTTTGTCGTGACGGCATCGATATGATTATAAGGTGGGCATACATTACTTACACACTTCTTCGATAACATTCAGGTTGCTTCCACTTTTTCTAATAGGTACAGAATTGCTGAGAAATGCTCACACACTGAAACACCACCAACTTGAAACATATCACATCCGACACCACTCCACTCTTTTTTATTTCTTTCATGAAAATATTGCATTCTTAGCTTATTAATTTTTTTTGTTCACATGAGCCAATGTGATGGTAGTACTATTTAATAATCTGTACAAGAAACAATTCCATATATAAATAAATAGATATTTCATGAAATAGATTCCATTCGGCTCTAGCCTACATTTATTCAACTTAGTTAACTTTACCTGTATAATTCATCTGCAATACTGTTAAAAGACTCTAGTCTTGCATTCTTGTTTTTGTACAATGATGTACTTACCATGTACAAGTTAGAATGTTGTTCATATAAAGATATCAGCATTTCTTTCAAAGATGAATGGCATATTTGTTGTTATAAATGTAGGGTAAGACTTTGGAATGTCTGACTCACAACACAACACTTCAACTTTAGACGCTACACGCTAGTACTGACCATATGGCGCGCGGATCGGATTCAATTGCAGAATGGCGGCAGTTTCAATTAAATAAACTCGTGTACAACAATGGGTTTTTTATATAAATGTTTATAATCTCTGTTAATATAGTAATAAATTTGACGTATAGTTTTTTTTCAACGTTATATAAGGTAATACAGGTTAATTACTTTATTTTGTGCAGAAATATTACATTTTAAAGCTTCCATTAAAGCAGTCTTTCAATCAATATGAATAAAAATACTTACCTCAAGAATTATGAGGAAAGATGGACGAAGGGTGCGTTTCAATCAGAGAAATAGAGTAGGGGAGAACGCGCTTAAAGATGCGCCAACTAAGTTAAATTGAATTCCGCCATTTTGAAGGTTATATTTATACCTAGCTCAACAATTCGCATGTAAAGTTCATTGACTTAGAAAAATGTAAACAAACTTACGTGTGAAAAGAAATGCCTTCCTGCAAAATGGCGACCACTATAGCGTTTGCTTAAAACTGGATGCGCACTCGTCGAAGCGCGTTCTCCCCTACTCTATTTCTCTGGTTTCAATCTTACCAAATCCATTTCGGTTCGTATCTAAGCTTTTGATGTTTCTTAAGTGCTACTAGCAATAATTAGATGGCGATACTATAACAATTCTAAACATTCTAAAGAAACGATCGTAAAATATTTCAAGGTCATTTTACCTGCTTATTGAATTTCTACCTACATACGAAAATTTTGTCTGTGCATGCTTTCTTAGCAATTTGATTATTGTATACGTATGAATCTAATGAATACACTTGTCAACTTTCATGCTGAACGGAGAAAGACGCGCGAACTTTAACCATTCTTTTGAATTTATTTGTAAAAATTTAAATTCAATTACTTTTTATATATTTATTTTATTTATAAATTTAGTTATCCTTAAACATATTTTTAAATGCTAAAGGTAAGTGATACTCATCCATTCGAGTTTCTTATTTCATACAAAACTATACAATAAATAAAGAGCAGTGTAATAAAATGCACAAAAACACTTGAAATAAAACAAGGTGTTTCAAATTTCCAAAAATTGTATTAACTAAAATGCCCACAGTGTGTGCGAAACTAGTCGTATTTTTGTTAATACAATTTTTGGAAATTTGAAACACCTTGTTTTATTTCAAGTGTTTTTGTGCATTTTATTAAAATGGAATTCCAACAAGTAACAACCAAATCGACAATGTTAAAGAGCAGTGTGTTTGCGTTATGCAAAATAAAACTTTTTCTGCTACTTGATACGTTTCGTACATGCAACTGCATCTATGCGATATCATATCTTTGTTAATCATGTCTAATAATAATAATAATATGCAAAACAGAAATATAGTCATATTATTGTCTTCATAACGTACCCATTAGTTCAGCATTCTAATAAATATGTTTTACCCGCTAAATATACGCTTGATTTGATATACAGTGTGTATAAGCCAAATGGAATAAATTCATTATTTCGGTTACTGACCATATTTATAAAAAATCCCGAAACATGTCATATTTAATTTATAAATTAACATTATTTAACGTGAAAATGCAATCCCTACCTTCAACCCCCTTCGAATGACAGGTACAACCCCCATTTTTCTAAATGGGAAGTATAGGCTTGTGGTATATCGTTGTAAAGGTCTCTTTATTCTCTATTCAAAAATGTTATAATTTTCATGTTTGTTGCAACAATTAAGATAGAATAAAATAAAATCATGTTGTTATCGAAATTCGCTACAATATACTCAAAAAATAAAATTTAATGCAAAATGTAAAGAAAAATTTAAAACGCCAAAAAAAAATATGAATGTCAATGAAGTAGATGTTCAAAATGTTCACCATGAACGTCTTGGCAACATCCTAATCTTAAATAAAACTGTCTTCTAACATTATTTAACATATCAGGCGTGATCGACCTAATCGCAAGCGTTATTCGTTCTCTTAAGTCATTTAAATCCAAAGCTTTAGTTTTGTACACAATGCTCTTCAAATATCCCCATAAAAAAAAATCAAGTAAGGTCAGATCAGGTGATCGCGCTGGCCATTCTATCGATCCTCGCCTTCCTATCCACCGATTGGGAAATATTGCATCGAGGTGCTGCCGGACATTGCGTTGGTAATGTGGTGGTGCTCCATCCTGCTGAAACCATATCGTATTCATTGGAACTTGAGGGTTTCCTGGATCAGGATATAAATTTGCCAAAGTTGGAATGACATCATTTTGAAGTAGTGCCAAATAAAGATCGCCATTCAAATTGCCCTCAATGAAAAACGGACCAATGATATGGTTTCCAACAATACCTGCCCAAACATTAACTTTTACTGGGTATTGTGTGTGTTCTTCCCTCATCCAGTGAGGATTTTCCGTAGACCAGTAGCGGCAATTTTGCCGATTAGCATGACCGCTAAGAGAAAAAGTGCACTCATCAGAAAACATAACGTCTTCTAAATTGATAATATTGTTATCCAGCATGTCCATCATTAGCTCACAAAAATAAGTTCTTCTATCAAAATCGTCTTCCATAAGCTCCTGAGTAGATATCATTTTATAGGGATGCATTTTATTTTCTTTTAATATGTTTACTATCGATGTACGGCTAACATTTAATGTTGTGGATGCATGTCTACTCGATGTATGTGGGTTTTCCATAAACTTAAGCATCACATCTACTTTGATTTCATCACTCACTGCATTGGCAGCCGGTTTTTTTATCTGCCTTACATGACCAAACTCTCGAAACTGCTTCTCTATCTTACTTATTGTTCCTTGAGATATAGGCGGTAAATCAGGAAATTTCTCATGAAATAGGCGGGTTACTTCTTGTTGTGTTCGGGTTCTATCTCCGTAACCAATCATTTGTATGACTGTTATTTTATGCATTTCCGTTAATCTAACCATTTCCCAGAATTGTATTTTACGAAATTCAAACTAAAATTATCAAACTGTCAATTTAAATGACAACTTTTAAATACAAAACTATTTACTAAGGCGTTTTAAACAAACTAATATTGCCACGGAAACTTTTTAAAGTATTTTTAATGGATACCATCTAAAAAGCACATTGGTATGGTTTTTACTCACTTTCTTATTATGAATATTTTTTATATTTTTTAAGTATATTGTAGCGAATTTCGATAACAACATGATTTTATTTTATTCTATCTTAATTGTTGCAACAAACATGAAAATTATAACATTTTTGAATAGAGAATAAAGAGACCTTTACAACGATATATCACAAGCCTATATTTCCCATTTAAAAAAATGGGGGTTGTACCTGTCATTCGAAGGGGGTTGCGGGTAGGGATCGTATTTTCACGTTGAAGAATGTTAATTTATAAATTAAATATGACATGTTTCGGGATTTTTTATAAATATGTACAGTAACCGAAATAATGAATTTATTCCATTTGGCTTATACACACTGTATAGTTTGAATTTACAGTTTTTGCTTTATTTCTATTTTGTATTTTAGCTCCTGGGCAGTTTTTAGAATGGATTTTTTTTGTAAGTTTGAATAAGAGAAATTCTACATATTTTAAGGCATTATTTGGTCATAGGTACGTTGAAAGCGCAATTTTTAATTCAAATATCGCGCCAAAACGGTACTATTTTTAACAGAGTGTATTGGTTCCTACCTAAGGAAATTTAACAAGGAAGTACCGCGAGTGTCCGCGAGATCAAAAATTTTATTGATAAAGCTTTGCCATGGAATGTATTTATAAAACGTTTGTCTGTTATATCATTGTCACACTGTCATTAATATTTGTCATTATATTTTCTCTGACATCTTGTAGGTTTTCAATTATGGTGTACTGTACACCAGAGGACACAAAGCTTACAAGATTGAAGCGTATTTTAGAACAGGTGTGCTAGTTAATGGTATCTGGGAATACAGTAAGCGTTTATGTTTGGATAATTTTAGTGTTGTTATTCAAACATGTAAATCATTTTAAATAAACATATTTACAAATTTTATGTCAGTCAAATGTCAGTATGACAGTTAACCTGATAATTTATCAGAATTATCTCAAAAGAATATCTAAGACGGACGTTTTACATTCCATGGCAAACCTTTATCAATATAATTTTTGATCTTGCGGTATAAGTATGCCATACCGTCATACCTGCCATATAAAACAGCTATTGGGCTTTTATTGGCATTAAAAGCAGCCAAGTTTAATTGATTTGCATAATTCATCTCTCTAGTAAAAGGATAGGCATCTTTCAATTAAAGATAATAGAAAACTCCATATTTTAAAAGATTACAATTTGATTAAAATCACAAATTAAACTATGTACTACTATGTAGTTACTTTTTATGGTTTATGGTGCCAACCTGTGATACCAACTGTTCATTGTCTATTAGGTATTTTTAAATAACTCGTAACATACTAAATTTTATAATTAGTAGCCGCACGAATTGCTGTTAATTATAATTTTAAATTATAATGATACTTAAATTATTATATAACATGCAATTAACATCTAAATAATTTCAAGATATTAACGCCATCTATTCCATAAGTGCTACACTGTAAAGCGATGCAAATGTAACAGATATCTGTAAATGTATGTAATTGCTTACAAAAATGTTACAAATTTTATTTCATGGATCACTTTAAAAATTACACATATATTTAGCTACTGTTACCAATTTTATCTACCAAATATAAATACCGAGTGTACTTGCTATATTACATATAAATTTACTGTGTAATTTTTAAATGTAGGCACTTTTTGTAGTACTTGCAAAACCACTGTCTTCCCATTTTATTTACGGCTTATATATTAACTTAATTTGAAAAAGAATACGACCGTTCACTTCGTTTAACCTTTATCTTCATGCTTAATGCATAAAATTTACATGCTTTTATTTCTTACGCCTGGAAAAATGGAAATAAAAATGGTATTTTTTGGGTACATTTCTCTCCCGCCAAAACCTTATCAAACGTAGCCTTAAGCACACAATCACAGAGTTACAAGATTGTGGTACCTTAGCCACAGAGTTATATAGGGTGCGTTAAGTGAACAGTAAAACCGGTCAAATTCGTTCAGCGAACGGTCGAAAATGATGGTCGGACCATATAAATACTACTACTCTTTAATAGTTATATGGGTCGGACCGATCAGCTGATCAGTCAGAACGGTAGGACTTGCAAGTCGAACTTCGGTGGTCGAAATCGTTAAGTGAGCAGAGTAATCTAGTCGCGATTCTAGGATACTTGTTAGGTAATATCACAGACCTGTTATATATATGGACTAACCGTTCCATCAAATAAGTGTAGCGAGCATTGATATAAACGAAAGAGTGCGATAGCACTACTGGCTGTACAAGTCGTGGGACACAGAGCGATAGATTTAGGTCACGTGAGCTATGGCAAAAGACGAGGGAGTTTACCACTAGTTTAAATGCACAAAATATGACAATCGGTAGTATTTTTATTTTTTTAAAGGTAATAATAAGAAAATATGTAATGTGATAGCTACATTTCAATAAAAGGAACTATAAACTAAAGTAATGATATAATAAAAAGATAAAATAAATTATATTTATATTTTTTTTATAATAATATTGTATAACATCTTGAACATTAAATAGGGATTTCATTAATTTTGAACATGTAACAAAGAAAAACACAAACTTGGTTCAATTAAAATACGTTTATTACATTTTTTAAAATACATTACAATATATTAAATTTTTAAAAAGCGATACCTCAATTTTTCTCCAAAAAATTAATCATTTCTCATATACAAGTATTTTATGTAAATTGAAGTAAATAATTTTATTAGGTAAATGCCAGCAGTTGAAAAATATTTTATGCTGTAAAAATATTTTTCATTTCTAACCATGATTATTAATATTTAAACATATATTGTGGGAAGTTTTAAACTAAGTGTATAGGTACTTTAAAAATAATAATATTAGTAGACTAACAAGACCAAGTAAAAAAAAATATTGGTAAAATTGAAATGAATACTGAATAAGTATCAAAATATTGTTTCTTACACCTACTTTGCTAAAGGAATTACTTAAACTATTGTGTCGTGATATGATGCGAGAACACTCTTTTGATTGTTTAAATTGTCAATTACAAACAATTTTAATAATGTTAATCGTTTATGTACTCTCTTCCACACTATATATGAAGTGGAATACTCCGTTCCTTTTCCAGTTTTAATCCAGCTATACGTAATTTGGATGTTTTCTGCATTAAATGAGATGAAAAATTGAAGACTGAAGGAACAATACCCTTCTTTGGAATGCAGTGTCCAAATTGGATTTCATAATCTGTCATAGTAAAGTGTTGTCCACACAATTTTGCATTTATAGATGGACAATAATCATTTCCACGCATTGCAGCTATCCATTTCTGACTCATTTCTGGATCTTTTCGAAAACTAGAAATTCATTAATTTTTAGACAATATGTAAATACCATAATCAATGTTACATCCACCTGTGAAACTTCAAACCCTTCCTATATCTAGCTGTACATCCATAACAATGTTGAACTGTTATAATGAATTTTAATAAATTGTTTATAGGGAAAATAGAAAAATAATTAGTTAAAATGGGAACTAGAACAACAAAACAATGTCTATGTATACTTACAGCCCAATTTAAACTAAAAGTAATTAAGTATCTACACCTTGCTACACCTAAACTCCTTATATTAAACACTACTTAAGAACGTCTAACAAAAATTATCCAGAACTAATCTAAAAAAGAATATCTATACTTTTATCACTTGCAGACATTAAAAACGAACACAAAAGACTATAAACTAATAACAAATAAGTATAGTATAATAAGCAAAACGATTTAATGCGCATTTATTGCCTAATAAACCGTATTACTTATTTGTTATTGCCCAACGATATTTCGTTTTTCTCTATAAAATAAAACCTGCATTTTGTTTACTACCTACTAATAATGTGTATTAACCTTATGTTTACTAGTTTATGCCACTTTATACACAAATTTTCACAGGAATATATATTTTTTTAATTAAAATACATATATGTTCAACATAGCATTATATTATGGTGTTTTGCCATACTACAGCTGATGGAGATCTATCTATCTCCCTCGTTCGTTTATATCAATGCCTCTCTTTCTAAGCCACATATTTCTAAGCTCAGTCCATACCCAGAGATAAACTAATGCCGCGTTAAGTATACGGTCGGACTAGTTCATATCGTTAAGTATGAGGGCAGACCAGTCAATTTCCCGATCAGCTGTTTGGGAAAACCGGTCATGTTATAAATCGCGCCCGCTGGCTGCCTGAGTTGGGCGAAATCGTTAAGTGTGTTGTTTACCTGCAATACCAACTTCGATTTGTTTACAATTTAAAAACATAACCTCTTGTCTCTTCTAAAACATACAACAACATACAATCGTTAACATTAATTATGGAAGCATCTACTTCAAATACTAAAAAAGTTACATTAAAACATCAGAATGGAATGCGTTTTATTTGTTTTTTAACAGATTATGAATTGGATTAAGCTACCACAGGTATGGAATAAATACACTTATGTAGAATAGTTTCTCTATAGATTAATTTTATTTAGATGGGGATTTTAAGAACAAATTAATAGAGAAGTATTATAAATTACAAAGCCATAAACAAAAATTTATCTGAAGTAAAAGAAACAATGGCTGAATTTGTTAATATCCAAAGGGAAAGAAACAGTATTTTTAATAGAGTTGCAGCTAGCCTCGAAAAATTAGCAAACAAATAGTAGCCTAGTCAGAGCATGTGGAAGCCCATACTAGTGAATGTTATTTTGAAAATTCAGAAATTCTATATTTATTTTGTTTTATTCTTAACTATATAAATATGTTAAGGGGTTTTATTTGAAAATTTAGAAATTCTAAATTTATTTAGTTTTATTCTTAAATACATAAATATGTTAGGGGTTTTATTTGAAAATTTAGAAATTCTATATTTATTTTGTTTTATTCTTAAATACTTATTTAATAAATAAATCTGTTAAGTGCTTTTATTGTTTTATTTGATATACATAAATATAAAAAATTATATACATCACACATTATTTTCAAATCACTTCAAATAGAAATAGGAATGTTCTCAACAGTTATAGCCAATGATCTAATACTATTATACTACTAGATGGAGTGTACGCTATGTCTTGCTGATTAGGAAGTGACCCACACCATAGGAGAAAGAAGGAAAATATATGAGCGTCGAAAGTTTGACAAGGATGAACAAAATTGACCGTTTTATGTGGGCAAAATTCAAATATGTTGCTATAGCTTGTAATGGCTTATAAAGTTTAAAAGTATTATTTTGTTAAAAATATGCTATATTAAGAGGAAAGTAAAGGTATTGCAACTTTAATAATCAAAAAGATAAATAATTAAATATATATTATTAATATGGTATTAAATATATTCTGTTTAATAACATTTTAAAGGTATCTATGCTAGTTGCCATTCTTCATTAAGGAAAGAAAATTAAATAAATATGACTTTTAATGACTATGAGATAACTATATGATTTTGTTCTTCTAATAATACCTATTTTAGCATGTTTGATGATCATTCAGTTTTTATTTAAAACAGTAGTATTAGAAAAATATTTTAAAAATCACTACAGATATCAGTTGAAAATTTTGAATTGACCACTAGAATTTTTCAAAATATTACGTTCTGAAAAAATAAATATAGAAACTGACAGCTTTCCTTAGGTGTTCCTTACAACTTCTGATATATTCAAAATAAAAGACAATTAATGCTTAATTTTTTATTAAAATATATGTACATATAATTAATATGGATTAACAAATACGTAAATGGTAAATATGTGATCGAAGAAAACTGGAGAAAGAAATATTAAAAATACATAAAGCTAGAATAACAACTTGTATTATTTCGTGAGATGTTTTTTCTGTGACTAATTCAAATACTTCAACATTAGTTACATTTGGGGATTCTGAGCTATAAGGTAAATAGAACATTAAAAATATCTAGGTAGAATAATAACTACGAATAGAAATCTTTCTTTAACAGTTCTTTGCTTGGTGCATCAGTAATTTTTAATCGCTGAGATTGCATTTTGGGGCAAATATTTTCTTCCATAACTTATAACAAAATCTTCAGGAACAAAATGCTCTGAACACAATCTTGAATATTTTGATGGCTTAAAATCCTTTCGTTTAGTACAAATTATCCACTGCTTGCATAGTACTTGATTAGATTGAAAACTAAAATTTTTTATATCAAATCTACAAATCATGTATTTTATTAAGAATAGTTAACCTGTGAAATGATACGTTCATTCCCTTTTCTGCCCTATTAGTACAACCATACGCTGCACATGACATTACCATTGTGTCTTAAATATGTGACTCCAAGCACTGCGAAGCTGGTATATATAATATTCAACAATTTAAAATATTTATTTCTAATTTTGTTACTGATAATAGCACTTTTAACCAAATATATATTACACTAAATCCATGAGAACAACACTGTTAAATTATAAGCTGAAGTTAACATTTGCCAATATTCTTGATGATTCTCAATTTATATACATTACCTATATCAAATAAAAATGAAATTCTTAAAATGTGTCTAATTACAATCACAATTTTATAAATAAAAATAGTTGATTGAATCATCATGAATCCACAGTTGTCTTTATACTCGTATTACTTTAAATAAAAATAAAGTCAGTGGTGTATGAAATAAAATCAATTCTAGAAGAAATCTATTAATAAAGTACATAATCCAAATTACCAAAAAGACAAATAAATATGTATAAATCAACAAAATTGAGAAAGTTTATATACAAAACAATGCGATATCGCCATGTTTTGCCCACAACCAGTGCTGCCGCCACTAGCAGTGCTGCCGGAGCCATACGTCTGCATTACCCGCATAAGCGAATGAAAATACCCGCTTTTACCCGACATTTCAAATAGCAAGCGTCAAATTTAAAAGTGGTCTAAAAGAATTCGAATGTAACTATAGTCGCGTTCGTTTTTTACATTTTAATCATCTACGATGCTCTTGACCGTTCGTTTATTACGAAAAAGAAAGTTGACAGTTGCTCACAGCGTTCGGAAATTGGCAGACGAAGTAAAGAGAGGACGTCTTTTTGCTCGCTAGTTTTTAACCGAGGTTTCAGATATATCGGGTGTGGTAGGGCTTGAAAGGCGCGAAACGCAAAAGGTGTTAACCATAACATTATTGCGGTGACAAAATGGAGAATTTAATTCAGTTGGAAAACGGCCAAATTTTATATTTGAATCCCCAAAGTAAGTAAAACTGTCGATAATGTATTCAATGAATTAGAATAAAAGAAAAATGCTATTTTGTTAAACTATTTTGTTATTTTCAGCTAAACTTTATCAAGTAGTAGAATTAGAAGAAGAAATAGAAAACACAGAAACCAGTCCAAATAAAAGTGGTTAGTATCTTTTTCTTTGTTTTAAAAAAAGAAATTTAAGCAATATTTCGTATACAATTTTTTTCTCACCAATGTGGAAATTCTTTTTTTCAGAGACAACAGCAAAAATATGGTCTTATCAAAATACTTGTTCATTAATTAATTTGGTTCAGGAATTCGATAATGAATTCCAGAAATCTATCAAAAAATTGGTATGGAAAAAAATAGCAGACAAGCTTTCCGAGACAATGAAAATTACTATAACTGCCCAACAATGTGATACAAAATGGAAAGGGCTGGTTGAAAGTTATAAAAAAGTGAAAAAACATAATAGTACTTCCGGCAATAGTAAAAAAGACTGGCTTTTTTTAGAAATGATGGACACTGTTTTACACAAAAAACCAGAAATCAATCCAGTTGCAATTTGTAGCAGTTTTAGCGGGTTAATAAAAAATGGAACAAAAGGTAAGATATGCGAAATGCAAAGTTTTTTCAAATCTGACAGAGTGCTTTTAGAACATGAGGAAGACTCCAATATTGATTCTGCTTCTTCCACCTTGCCCTCTACTTCTGAATTTCAGAGTACTTTTAGTAAAAAACGCAAAAGTATAGAAAATGCTGTTGAAAGAAGACATAAAGAAAAGATGGCTAGACAAGACAAATATCTTGTTCTTTTCGAAAAACTAGTGAATGGGCTACAAAAAGATGGAGAAAATTGAGGATTTGCATCTTACTATTTTGTTTTACATATATTTATATTTACTTTTTAAGAGAAACTGTTTTTAATTTCATTATTTTCTGATATTTTTTTTTTTTTTTATGTTTTATAGTTCTATTTATTTTATGAGAAATTATTTTTTTTTTTATAGTTCTTTTTTTATAATCATGTTATAATATTTTGTTTGATACTTATATTCACTTTATAACAGACACTTTAGTTTTATTATTTTGTGAAATTATTTTGAGTTTCCATTATTATTTAACTCCACTTTGACGAAATACAAAAGTGTAATACTAAAATAACAAGTATTTTTGTAACGTTTATTGCATATGTAAAATGTTCATTATAAAATTTCGTTTTTCAAATGCTACTCCCCTGTTTCTCTCTACATTCATTTCTGCATCTTCAAGAACTCCATTCCGCCTCTCTTCATCAATTTCTTCTCGGACATTCATAACATCATCTGGTGAATCACCATTTAAAATTGTAAGATTATGTAAAATGCATGCATCAATGACAAACATACAAATCAAATCTAGTCTAACTGTTTCCATGTATTTCAGCCTTCTAAATCGTCCTTTTAGAAGTGCAAAGGCGTGCTCAATTTTCACTCTCAATTGAGAAAGTTTATTATTAAAATTTCTTTGACGATTTGTTAAATTTCCAAAGTTTTTAAAGCCTACTATGAGACTTTTTGTTAAAGTGTAAGCTAAATCTCCAATAACATGGCTATCATTTGGGAATTCTACAGAATTATTATTAATTCTTTCGTGGAGGTCTGAAATTTCAAATAATCTGGCGTCATGACAAGAACCTGGTAGTCCTGCAAACACGTCAATGAACAGTTTTTCATCATCACAAACACCTTGCAATAAAATTGAATGAAATTTTTTTCTATTTATGTAAGAATTGTGATTTTCTTTGGGAGGTAATATTCTAATGTGACTGCCATCTATGCATCCCAATACACCTGCAATGATAGTATTCATAAAAAACTTTCTATGTAAATGTTATTTTAAATCACTGAATGCATTTACCAGGAAATCCATTTATGTTTTGAAAAGCATTTATAATTTTTAAGGCTTTTGGTTGAGAAGGCCAACTTATAATCTTAAAGACTCTGTTGACTCTAAGAATAAGTTGCCCCATTCTTGCTAACACATCCCATGCTGTGGATTTACTTACTCCAAACCTATTGGAAACTGACCTAAAAATTCAGTTGTAATTTGAATACTTGAAAAAAGAAAGATACAAATAAACTACCGAAAACTTTCTAGGTTTGCTAAATACCATATGCACATCATAGCCTGTTTTTCTAAAAGCAATTTGGGATGACCAACCGTTACATCCTGGAATGAAACTGCATGCAATTTTCTTAAGAAATCTTCAAAAGTAGTTGGACTCATTCTAAAATGTTGTTTAAATTGGTGATCTGCAAAATTGGGGACTATTTCTTCCGCAAAATTTTCTATTTCTGCGATTTTTTCTAGTCGTTCGTCGTCATCATCGTCATTTAAAAAAAACAACTCATATCCAAAATGAATTACGTTTTCAATTACTCTGGCATTCATTTTCGGCACTATTCAATTTTAAAACGCTGCACGGTTTTTTGGCGATGTAAACATCAAATCACTGTCAAATGGTCAAATTTTTTTTCTGAGGTTATGTTTTCGTCTGTCCGTTCGGAAATGAGGGAGGAACATAATTAATCTGTGTCACGTGACAACAAATCCCATAAAATTTCCTTGCGTCAACTATGTAAAAACCGAACGCAGTATATGTAAGATCTTTATATATATATATAATTATTGTTCCAAAGTGTTAACTTCAGTTTCTGTTTCTTAGCCGTGTTAATTTGATTATAAATCCAATTATTAATAATAATTTCTTTGGTTAGCGCCCTAGGCTGGTATTTATTTTATATAACGGTAAATAAAAACGAAAACATTTAACGTTTCGACAATTTGTTTATTGTCTTTCTCATAAAATTATTTGTTTAAAAATACAACTTACATTTCATCTGTAACAATTAATAACTTAACACTATTTTAAGACAAACAAACAATTTTGAAACTCACCACAAACATTTTAAAAGGTTTTTATATATAAAACATCGATAATCCCTGCAATTAGGTAGCAATTGACTAATCCTTTTTTATATAGGCTGCGTCTGTAATTAAAGCAATATTTGTTGACTGTAATTTGTTCTTGTGATACTTTTAGTTTATTTCCCCCCTTATGAATTCCTTATAGTCAAATTATATTTTGTTTAATAACCCAATAACTAAAAACTCAAAAACAGCACACTCACCAACAATCCTTATATACAGGTTCTGCAAACTTTATTTGATCTTTCGTCATCTGTGACGTAAAATTCTTACCACAATAAATTTAATTAAATGTAAGGTTTAGCAAGGGAAATTTAGTGATTTTAATTCGTCGAAGTTACTGAAATATGAGAAGTTGCCGCATCGTTTATTTTGACATTAATATTTTGACATATTATAAGTTACAAATTTCTCTTCTTAGAACAAATTTTCAATTGTATTGATATTTATATTAATTGAAAATGCCGAAAGTGTTGAGTGAGGATATGAAAGAGTGCATCGCTTCGATGTTAACTTTTTGTGAACGAGAGCGGGACAATAAGTGTGTTATCATACCATTAACAGCTGTACGAGAGGTATAAAAATAACAATAATACTGATTGAGAATTTTTTTAAATGATTTTTAATTTTAGCGTGTAGCTGCGATGGCCAACGTAAGCTTAAATACAATAACATCGATATGGCAATCTATTAAAAGAAATGAACCATTAAACCCAAATAAACCTAAACATTCACGTGCTAAACCTGTTACAGGAATTGATGATGCCGCACAGGTCGCAATTAGAAATACTATATACCAAATGTATGAACGGCGTAAGTGAAAAAAAAAATTATTTGATTTATAAAATCTAAAATAGAGGATTGTAGATGAACACATTACACTTGAGTCGTTGGGGAATAAATTAAGGGAAACTGACATATTTTTTGGATGTCAACGATCTTTGTCTACTGTATTGAAAAAGATTGGTTTTCAATACAAGAAGGATAATCCACGTCGTGGTTTGATGGAAATGCCACATGTAGTGCTACAGCGATTAACCTTTTTGAGGTTATACCATGAATATAAGACCCAGGATATATATGATTTTGTATTTTTGGATGAAACATGGTTATTTCAAAATGGTACAATTGCTCGTTCCTGGCAAGATAAAAATGTACATTCCGTAAGAAGTACTAAGGTGGATGGGAAAAGGTTAATTATTTTTTTTTATCATATAAAAAGTAACAAAAATATATTATAATACAATATAAACAAATAATAATGCAGCCTAAGATTTATTTTTTTTTTTGTAACTAGGTATATTGTTCTACATGCTGGAAATAGGAATGGCTTTATACCTGGTGCCAAATTAGTATTTCCTTCCAACACAAAATGCTCTGACTATCACGGGGAAATGAACCAAAAAAATTTTTTAGAATGGTTTGGAAATTTACTAAACCTCTTAAGCAGACCATCAATAATTGTTATGGATAATGCTCCATACCACAGTACTTTGGTATCAAAAGTACCAAACACTGCATCCACAAAAAATGAAATTAAGGAATGGTTGAATAACAATGGCATTCAGTATGATGAAACGTCATTGAAGAAAGAATTACTACTGAAAGTGGCATTGTAAGAATCATTAATATCATTATTTTGGTTATCAATATAATATTTATTAACTTTTAGGCATAAGCCACCAAAAGAATATGTAGCTGATCAAATGGCTGAAAAAGCAGGACATAAAGTATTACGTCTTCCTCCATATCATTGCAATTTCAATCCAATTGAGTTGGTATGGGGGATTACCAAAACTTATTATAATCGCCACATAGGTAGGGATGGGAAATCTATTGAAGCAAGTGTTAATATGTGGGATGAGGCATTGCAACAAGTGACAGCACAGGAATGGACTAACTGTATTGACCATGTGGAAAAAGAAATTAATGTATGGTGGAACCGTGAAATAGGATTTGAACAAAGAGAAATAGAACCATTTATAATAAATCTAAATGATGATAGTTCTGATAGTGCTTTTTCAGATACCTAGGGATAGTATATGCACATTATTTTAATTTTGAGATATTTGTGTATTATAAGTGTATTAAACATTTCATTGGAATTATGAACAAGGAATTTTAATTTAATAAACTTGTTTGTTTTTTTTAATGTGTTTCAGTATTATTTCTTACTTTCAAAACTAACAAAAACTTACATTGGATTATTTTTAAAAAGTACTTTTTCTTTGTTTAAGTAATTAAACTTATAACTGGGAAAATAAAGTCAGCTTTAGTGAAAATAGTTGAGCAACAAACAAAAGTAGTACTTCCTTCAGTCCTCCTACTAGTGATATTAATTAGCAGTATACAACTTCTTCATCGTATGTACAATATTATTTCACTGCTATAGCCATTTAAATTTGTTAGTTGTTGCATACATTCCATGGAAAGAAGAGTTTATATTAAAGTTGTGTTAGTTTTTAAAAGTCAAACTAAATAACACCTCGACAATTAATGTGAATAATGTAATAAGAGATTTACCGTTGATTACATTGCTAAAAACAAGTATTTATTTTGGAAATACATTTTGTGTTCATGTTAACATTATTATTATTGCCGATATTGGTAAATGAAGGTAATTCTCCCACTTTTTTAAAATAAATTACTTTTTTCTAATGTATAGATACATAACCAAACTTTTAAAATAAATATACATAACCAATATCTCCATTACCGAATGTATTTGGCATCGCTGCTGTTATATAACGTCATTGTTATGAATGACGAAAGATCAAATAAACTTTGCAGAACCTATATATAATATATATTAAGAAAATCTACAAAATAGAATACACAGAACTAGTGACAGAACACAGAATATCTACGTGCGAGCATTTTGAACTGTCCCGGGTTGGCAACAAAAAGTCCCAGTATTATCAAAAACTAGGAAATATTTACTTCCGTGAATTGTCCATACTAAATTTACATGTCAAATGTCAAAATCAAAATGTAAAAAATAAAGGGCAATTATTGTTGAGTCGCTCTCGTAACCGACATGCGCCACTAAATTAAAATGACCTCAAATTTGAGATGTTGAAAAACTTTACCTGTCAAGTAATATAAGTAACCTACAAAGGCCATTTCGGGGTTGTCATAAATAATAATACCACGCGATCATTTAAATTCTAAATTATAGCAGGCGGGATTTTTTTTATTAGGTTGTCCAGAATGTCAATTATTGATTAATTAACTTTTTGAAACGTCACTTTGACAATTCAAATTGTAAATTAGTACTTATATACCAACTTAATTTAAATTTCACAGCCTGCTCTAATTTCGAATTTAAATGATCGCGCGGTATTTATACACCTTTTGACAATTGTCATCTAAACATTTTAAATTTGTCAACAATGCTTGCCTCCTAAACAGTATAGCCAAATGTTATATAAAATATAGGTGTAGGAAAAATAATATTTAATAGGTTTATTTATAATATTTAATTTGTAACTGGCTTTCGTGTAATAGCATTTTACTATGGGAAGGTATATATCCTGAAATATTAATTAATTAGTTTTATTTTATTGTTTTGAAATTGTTCCGGTCGATCGAAATTTGTAGTGGTATTGAATTGTCGTCTTTAGTTCGTACTTGGCCGTGTCGGTTGCCAAAACGACTCGACTATACTATATTTCGAAAAAAAAATTTCATATAATTCAATTTAAAACTAACCCTATTTCATTAACATTTATCACAGGAAAATTTTAAATAATAAACCTAATCACAAAAATAAATAAAAAAAAGGTTTGCCAATTACACTGTGTTCCTATATTAAAATCAGTATGGCCAACTCAGGATAGTTCATAATGCTCACCTTGAATTATTATAAATACCAGACCCTTCGTACCTTAATAACTATTTTGTCCAAATTTTGGCATTAATCATTTCCTGATTTGGTTCAAATATTACACAACCCCCCCATATCTTTAATACCTTTTTTTGTCGCTATTAATGACGTTAGCGTTGCGGTGTCTAACGTATTTCTGTGGTCTGTCTTGATATTTTTCAAATCACTGAAAATTCTTTCAACACAAGCGTTTGAAAAAGGCAGAATTAAAAGTAAAGAAAACACTACTTTTAAATTGGGGAAAAGAAGAACATCTGCAACATTTTTCAATTTAAATACCATTTTCCAATAAACTTCACAACTCAGTTCAGAATCTAATCCATACTACATATGATTTAAAAGAGCATGCTGCTTCCATTCGTTGTCCAAAATTTGAAGATTTGTAAATTCTTTAATTATTGGAAATCTTTGTACAATTTTTTGCAGAGATTTTAATTCATAGGATTGGGCCGTTTTTGGTTCGAGAATGCTTAAAGCGTTAAAAATTGGATCAGAAAAATCAAATCGTGTTTTAATGTCAGAGACAAGCTCTACATAAAAATTTAAACAACTTTTGAGAAATTGGTCAATTTCAGTTTGGGATGCACAATTTCTTAACATTTCCAAAGATTCAGTGGCAGATATACCTACATAAACTTTGCAAAGTGGCACAAACAAGCGAATATTTGTGTGGTCAATAGCAAAAACATTTTTCCCTTTCAAGTCACTCAAATGTATAAAATTGCTGCATAAATGCATCAACAATCTTTCTGTTTCAGGTTTCAATTTATGAATAAGCGGCGATTCTGATTGAAATATAAGATTAAAATCTGTTAAAAGTCCCAATGTATATGACATAAATTCTAAATAAATTTTCGTGAATTTATTGTCCAATGTATTGAGCATTTCAGTCGTACTTTTTGAGGGGTCTTCAAAAACTACTTCTCTAAAATATCCTCTCAAAGGTTCGTATTGCTCTAATACTCTGTTAACACAACTCAGAAGAGAAAGCCACCGAGTGTTAGCAGGTAATAATATTTTGTGTATTTCAGTTTGGAAAAAATACTGAAACTCTTTGAACTTTTCTTGTCTTGAAAAACTGCGACTGAAATGAGAACCAATATTACGAAGCAAGTCTTCAACTGATCTGGGTAATTTGAGACATGCCTTTGACGCAGATAAATGTACCATGTGACAGGAACATTTTACGCATAAAATGTTAGGCAAATCGGATTTTAAATTTGCAAATACTGAATTATGTTCTCCCACCATCACATTTGTGGTATCAGATGAAAAGCATAACAGCTATTGCACATTGTTTTATTGCACTCACGTCCGTTGTCTCGTCCATGACTAAGGAAAAAAAACATCCAGGTTCTTTCAATGTTTCAAACAGATTTTTCCGAAATGTACTTCCTAAACTTTCCTTAACAAGACAAGTAGCTTTTGTTCTTTTAACAGTCATTTTCGCAGCAATTTTAGAATCAGGAAAAATGTTTGCACACAGCGGTGTTAGAGTGTCCATAAGCACAAACGGTAGATTATTAGAAGCGAGCAGTCCGCACAACTTCAATTCTGCCCTTCGGACTAGAACATCTGAAGTGGGCATCATATCAATAACTTTTCGGTTTCAATTTACTTGTTTAAAATTGTAAATATGCTTTTCAGAAGAGCTATGAAGCCGTATGTCACTTTTGTGGGCAGTGATGTCACAATTGCACACTTTACAAAAAGCAAATTCATGTCCATTTTGTACGTTTACTGATTTACTTAACCAGCTGCTAAATTCTTCGTCGTTGACCCAGGAGCTACAAAACTTATTCAGTCGCGTGCTCGACCGCTTCCGCTTTTTGCTTGATTCTCGCTCGTGTGAGATTTGATTCTTTTCTGGGATGAGGTTGAGATGTTCAACTAGATCTTCTTCTTCAACTCGACTTCTACCTTCTCCAGCCCCATTATTCTTTGAAGATTCCCCCATTTCAATCGAATTTTTCTCTTTAGCACATTCTCGTGTCAACCACCGATCCATTTTTACGGCTATTGAGAATTATCGTAAGTAATCTCACAACCAATAACCGATACACCGTCTAAAAAGTGTAACGTTGAGTATGTATACCAAATATAGTACTATTTTTAGTAAATGAAACAAATAAACAATGATACTCACTTTTATTAACAAAACACAACAGGCAGGGATAGATACTTCACTTTATTATCGCAATGAATGAATTCGCTAATACGATTCAGCGTGGGGAATACGGGGGAATTACTCACACAACAAGGAATCCCGTTCTACAGTAGCGTTTAGATTTGGTAGACAATAAAAATATTTAGGTTTGTTCGCAGAGTAATTGGTAACTATCAAAAATTGTACAACGCATGCGTACTTTATGATCGATGCTCGGAGAGTAGAATCACATATTCGATTCGTTTCCAACTTCCAACTACTAGTTTACTGTTCGGAGTAATACACATTTGGTTGGTAGGGTCAGTTGCGTGGAGGTGTTATCGATCACGATTCCTTTACTTATTGTTGTACATAGTGGAAATACATAACCTTCTAGTATATTCACATGTGTATATAAGATATAATCATAACTGTATATAAAAGGTAAATATGTATTGGAAATATACAAACAAAAATATTCTATAAAAGATCATCTTTAAAAACAGAAACGATTATTTACAATGAAGTGTATAAAAACAGACATAATTTCTATAAATATTAATAATTTTGTATTATCATAGGTCCATAATGTACATTCATCTTCAACAGATTGCCTCTCAGTTTTAATGCTATTGCTGGTACTTAAAAACATTAAAACATCTTCTATTAAATTTCTTAAAACAGATATGATACTTATATTAAGTAATGATTTGCAACTAAACACTCCATATTTGGATTGTTATTAAATTAAAATTACCACAGATTAAAAATATTTTATGCACATATTTAAATATAAACCTAGTGAATACTAGTAAGCAACGCGTTCGTACTATTAAAATCTCAACCTAGTTTGTAATTAAATTTTGACTGGCGCATGCTCTTTAGAAAAGTCGGAGACTGTCGAATAACTATCACCACAGACAATACTTATTGTCTGTGCTATCACAAATCCTATCTACAAACAAACCTATAAATATCTGAGGTTGAACAAATTGAATTAAGAAAAGGAAATTATTTTATGTGAAAATACCCGATTTTACCCGCTTCAAAATTTTACCCGATAGTCTGATTAAAATACCCGCATTTCGGGTAAAATACCCGCAATTGGCAGCACTGGCCACTAGCTCTAAAAACGTACTGAATTTTCGTACTGAATTTACAAAAAATGTACTGAATCGAGAAAAATTTATGGATGACCTTTTTTTAATCTCGAGGGACAATAAAATACATCACTAACATATGTAATGACTTTATTCAACTTTCATAAAATCATAAAATATATTGATTTGAAACTTATGACAAAACAACAAATCACTCTTAAATAACCATTTACCATATCCATATTATATCCAAATTTTTTTTTTTAGCTTCTTACAATAATTTTTGAATATAGAGGGTTTTTCGGTTGCCTTTCACGATTAGTCTTTTGTATTCAGTTTTACTATTTGGCAAATGATCTTCCCTCTCCTTGTGCAAATAATAAAATAATTGAAAGCAGTCGAACTAATGCATATTTATTATATGTGTGTAAAATAGACAGTAAATACATAATGAAATTCATAAACAAATTCATACACAATTTACGAAAGAATTTCTATTCTTCTTGTATTCTGTGGTCGGGGGGTCGATTAAGTACTTGTCTGGTTTGCACATTTTTTGCATAAAATTTACACTTTGTATTCGATTTTACATTAAACTGTCTTCCTCAACAGAAGATTTTTCCTGATTCATAGAAAATAATTAATGTGCGTATTTCGTCACTAATTTTGGCATTTTGCCTTCGCCTTCTCACTGTCACACGTTCCATGTTGCAATAATGAAAATTCATGAAGTTGTTTTGACAAAAGGTGAAACTCATTTGACAAATGCAAATGTCTTTTGATTAATAGTGAAACACAAAGGACGACAAATCGTGAAAGGTAACCCAAAAACCCTGTAAAAATAATGAATTTTTGACCGTATCTATATTTAAACTATTTCTATACTCGTTTTTTGTAATTCTTATTAGTATTACATTATTATTATTACTTGGATTTAATTTAGTACTAAAACTTTCAAGTTTGTACTGAAATTAGCTCTTTTTGCAAAATGGCGTACTGACGTACTGGATTTGTAAATAGTGTACTGAATTCGGTACAATTGTACTGAAACGGCAGCACTGCCCACAACTAACGGTTTTGTATATCTGTCTCCTTTGTACAGGGTGTTTCATCGGTTGGGGTATCGCGAATTAAAGTGCCTAAATATAAAAATATCGACTTCAAATTTTAACCACTTATAGAGCTTTTAAACCGCTACCAGCAGGTTAGGTTGTTTTTGATAATATTATTTTAATTAATGCGTAAATTAAAAAAAAACGTATTATCAAAAATTAAAAGTGCTCAAAAAATGTTCAAATTTGAATGGTGATACGTGGAAATATCACCCATATTAACTTCACAATCAGAATTTTTATAAACGAAACCGTTTGTCAAATAAAGTCAATATTAAATAATGTCGTTTTTCTTACGACAGATTTATGGTATTTAACTTTCTAATTGTGCTGTCCGCAAACAGGTAGTCCTTTTAAATTTATGACGGATAATAAATAAAAATTTATTATAAACTCAACACACAACACTGTAATAAAAAACCCATAAATTCTTCAACGTCCGCAAACAGGTAGTCCTTTTAAATTTATGACGGATAATAAATAAAAATTTATTATAAACTCAACACACAACACTGTAATAAAAAACCCATAAATTCTTCAACGTCTTGCCTTTAATTTTGAAATTATTGTAAAATATTCAATAACTGATTAAGTTTTAATTTTTTTTTCAATTGCATAGTTGATTTTATAGACATATCTTTTTAGCACCTGAATTTCAATAAAATCTGAGTACTTTTGATTTTTTGAACGAAGGTTTTTTTTTATTTACGCATTAAATAAAATAATATTATCAAAAACAACCTAACCTACTGGTAGCGGTTTAAAAGTTCTATAAGTGGTTAAAATTTGAAGTCGACATTTTTATATTTAGGCACTTTAATTCGCGATACCCCAACCGATGAAACACCCTGTATGTAGAGGTCAATTCCTCTCTCTCTACAGTCCATCTAGTAGTTCTATATTATTAGATCATTGGTTATAGCCAATGATCTAATACTATTATACTACTAGATGCAGTGTACGCTATGTCTTACTGATTAGGAAGTGACCCACACCATAGGAGAAAGAAGGAAAATATATGAGCGTCGAAAGTTTGACAAGGATGAACAAAATTGACCGTTTTATGTGGGCAAAATTCAAATATATTGCTATAGCTTGTAATGGCTTATAATGTTTAAAAGTATTATTTTGTTAAAAATATGCTATATTATGAGGAAAGTAAAGGTATTGCAACTTTAATAATCAAAAAGATAAATAATTAAATATATATTATTAATATGGTATTAAATATATTCTGTTTAATAACATTTTAAAGGTATCTATGCTAGTTGCCATTCTTCATTAAGGAAAGAAAATTAAATAAATGACTTTTAATGACTATGAGATAACTATATGATTTTGTTCTTCTAATAATACCTATTTTAGCATGTGTGATGATCATTCAGTTTTTATTTAAAACAGTAGTATCAGAAAAATTTTTTAAAAATCACTATACAGATATCAGTTGGAAATTTTGAATTGACCACTAGAATTTTTCAAAATATTACCTTCTGAAAAAATAAATATAGAAACTGACAGCTTTTCTTAGGTGTTCCTTACAACTTCTGATATATTCAAAATAAAAGACAATTAATGCTTAATTTTTTATTAAAATATATGTACATATAACTAATATGGATTAACAAATACGTAAATGGTAAATATGTGATCGAAGTAAAATGGAGAAAGAAATATTAAAAATACATAAAGCTAGAATAACAACTTGTATTATTTCGTGAGGGGTTTTTTCTGTGACTAATTCAAATACTTCAACATTAGTTACATTTGGGGATTCTGAGCTATAAGGTAAATAGAACATTAAAAATATCTAGGTAGAATAATAACTACAAATATAAATCTTACTTTAACAGTTCTTTGCTTGGTGCATCAGTAATTTTTAATCGTTGAGATCTGCTATTACAGGGAATTTTTCTCAAGTGAGCAGGAAAATTGAAAATACTTTGAATTGCATTTTGGGGCAAATATTTTCTTCCATAACTTATAACAAAATCTTCAGGAACAAAATGCTCTGAACACAATCTTGAATATTTTGATGGCTTAAAATCCTTTCGTTTAGTACAAATTATCCACTGCTTGCATAGTACTCGATTAGATTGAAAACTAAAATTTTTTATATCAAATTTACAAATCATGTATTTTATTAAGAATAGTTAACCTGTGAAATCATACGTTCATTCCCTTTTCTGCCCTATTAGTACAACCATACGCTGCACATGACATTACCATTGTGTCTTAAATATGTGACTCCAAGCACTGCGAAGCTGGTATATATAATATTCAACAATTTAAAATATTTATTTCTAATTTTGTTACTGATAATAGCACTTTTAACCAAATATATATGACACTAAATCCATGAGAACACTGTTAAATTATAAGCTGAAGTTAACAATTGCCAATATTCTTGATGATTCTTAATTTATATACATTACCTATATGCCTATATCAAACAAAAATGAAATTCCTAAAATGTATCTAATTACAATCACAATTTTATAAATAAAAATAGTTGATTCAATCATCATGAATCCACAGTTGTCTTTATGCTCGTATTTCTTTAAATAAAAATAAAGTCAGTGGTGTATGAAATAAAATCAATACTAGAAGAAATCTATTAATAAAATACATAATCCAAATTACCAAAAAGACAAATAAATATGTATAAATCAACAAAATTGAGAAAGTTTATATACAAAACAATGCGATATCGCCATGTTTTGCCCACAACTAACGGTTTTGTATATCTGTCTCCTTTGTATGTAGAGGTCAATTCCTCTCTCTCTACAGTCCATCTAGTAGTTCTATATTATTAGATCATTGGTTATAGCAATACCAAGTGATACCAACATAACTGACAATATGTGAAATGTCACAAATAAACACCAATCAGCTGATTTGTCAGAATGAATTGGGCAGTAACCGCCAAAATTCGTGTTGACCAATGTGGTCAAACGAGATTGGGCGAACCGTATACTTAACGCACCCTAATACTTATGGTCCATACCACCATACCTATAAGAGGTCTATGGGTAATATACCTATAAGTTAGGTATTTTTTAGTTAGAAAATGGAAAAGACTGAGAAAATTAAATTAATCCACACGAGTGGTACAGAGTTTTATGTTTTTTTAAATGAATATGAATTGGCCAGAACGCAAACAGGTATAATTAATGTAAAGAATTTAAATATGTAATATTTAAATATTTACTAACTTATAGATGCAAACTTTCGGAATGAATTAATTGATAAATATTATCAGCTGTACAAAAGAGGACTTGTGAGTAGCATAAGCCAAGTATATACTGATGAAACATCTGAACTGTCAGCTATATCATCAGATAATAATAATAATGAAGATACTGATACACGAGGTAGAATAATAAAATTGTAATAATATAAAGCAGGGACAAATACTATTAGTTTTTTTTTTTTTGTAGCGAGCATACCATTACAAAAGGGGGATAGGTTTATTTGGTGTAGAGCAGCCATAAATTTGTTACTTACTGAAATAGAAGGGGTGAAAGACCAACTTTTATTACCTCATAAAAAACGCAAACTGTTTGGATTAATAGCAAAAAAATTAAATGAACATGGCTATGCAGTCACATGGGAGAGCTGTGAAAGAAAGTGGAGAGGCTTGCAAAATACATACAAAAACATTGTACATAAAGAAAACAATAGTGGGAGCGGTTCATTAACTTGGGAATTTTATGATAACGTGGCTGACATAGTAAGTAACGACCCATGTCATAGACCTCCAATAAAAGTATCTGTAGGTAGTGCTAATGAAAGTGTCGTTGAAGTTGTACCCCGAAAGAGGAGCAAGAAAAACGATGAAAATGTGGAGATTACTGAGACATTAAGTCTCATTCAACAGAATGTTGAAAATTTGCAAAGTTCCATTAATAAGCTGGCGGAGGTACAAGAACAGCGAAATATTATATTTGAAAGACTGACATGTGCAATCGAAAAAATTGCTGGCAGTACCTAAATGAACATAGAAATTTAGTAATTATTTTTATATTTTTGTTATATTTATATATTTGTTAGGAGTTATGCAATTTCTTTTTTATATTCATAGATCTCATTAGAATAATTTTTTTATTTTCATATAATAAAAGTTACATAAAAGAGATATATATTTATTTTATTCGTGACAAAAATGTATATCATATAAATAAGCTGCTAATCGATCCCTTTTTTGTTAAAGCCTGGTATTTGATGAATTACTGCTACCTTCTAAACCCGACTCATTATCTTCTGGGTGTGGGTTATACACGTCTTGGTCTGTTGTATCCCCTGCTTGCAGAATAAAATTGTGTAAGACACAAGATGCGATCACATGGTTGCGCAGATGAACAAAATTTGAAGTATCCAAATACTTCAGACGGCGCCATTTTCCCTTTAACAGAGCAAATGCCCTCTCTATAGTGCTTCTAATACTGGAGAGGACATTGTTAAAGTGAATTTCCTCATCCAGTAAATGGCCATTATCTAGATATGGCACCAACAAATGATCGGACAGGGTATAACCACCATCCCCTAGTAGGTGCCCATTACTATCCAATAACTCTGAAGCATTTTCTCTCATTTTATTGCCTAATCCACTTTCATTATATACTCTTTTATCATTTGCACTTCCTGGCTGTCCAAAATCAATGTCTGTAAAGTACATTCTGTCATCACATACTGCTTGCAATATGAGGGAGGCAAATTTTTTTCTATTAAAATATTTACTAGATGCCTCTGGTGGTTTAATAGCAATATGCGTTCCATCAATAAAACCACATACACCTGGAAATACACTTTTCTGCTCAATTCTCTTCTGAATTTTTTTTTATTTGTATGGCGTTGGGCCATACAATAAATTTTGTTCTTAAATCAAACAATCGTTGTATGCAATTTTGATAAACAAAATGTGCCGTTCCTTTATTAACATTAAATCTTCTACCAACACTTAGAAAGCTATCTGGTGTAGCTAGTAGCCAGAGGGTAATCAGTAACTGTACATTATAGGGAATATAATTTCTTGGCAGAGGATTATGTTGTACTAATGTTTGGAGTAGTAACTGAAAGAGAACAATAATTATAAAGTATTCTTTATTAATTTAATTATCAATATATATCTGTAACAAATTTATTCTACCTCAAATGTGCTTTTACTCATTCGAAAATGGTTTTGAAAGGAAACATCCTCGTATTCTTGCATAAGATTTATATATAGTTGTTGACGTTTACAATTTTTCCTAAATTGTTTACGCTTACCTATAAACAAAATATGTAATACTATAAATACAAGCAACATATAGGTATTTTTTACTTAATTGCTTTTTAATGCACTTTAGAGCATCATTTAAATTATTAATGTTTGATTTCGTTAACAATATTTCCTCATTTGCCTCATCTGCAATAATAATAAGAGACTGACAAACAGCAATCACAGTGCTTCTATCACTCATCCTATAAGTTTAAAAAAAAATTTACACTGAAAACACTCAAAGCCAACCTACAACGCTTTCCTTTCAACAGAAAGAGCAGCTCGGTTCAGCTCTGCTACTACCCCGCATTCCTTTCAAAAGTGCTCGACGCACTTGCTGAGAACCACTGTAGCCAGTGTTGCCAACCAGAGGGATTTTTCAGGTACTAGAGGGAGAAAGGGATTTTTTAAAGAATTTCGGGAAAAATTGAAATTATTTTGAATTTTAATTACAAATTTTGATATTTACAAAATTGACAATATTTTTTTTCAAATATTGCATGAATAAAATGATTAAAATACAGCAGACTAATAATAACAAATTTTAATATTTTAAAATGCGCGGTCTTTTAGCTTGTCAAATAATTGTAGGGTTTTTTGTTTATTCACCAATTCAGTAATCAGCATTGGCTATATTCAGCCGGACTAATCACTAAGCGCTGCGAGTTCCATCGCTGGAACTCAGCGCTAGGTCGTACTGAATGGTGTATAAATAATATTCCCGCTAACGCACGCCTAGTGTAGTTTGACTGTTTGAAATTTATCGCACATAACCCCAATAAGAAAGTCCTCTGTGGTGATATTAAATTGCTATTGAAGCCAATTAGATTTGGGAGAGATTAGTGGATTTTATCTATTAAAACAAAATTAAATTGTTGAGGAATTAAGTTCTAAACTGTTCATCTAACCTAACATATGAATAAAATTAGTATCAAAATAAATAATGCCAGTTTTACGTTTTTATATTTAATACTAATACCACAGTCTAATACTTCTCCGCCAAATTTACTGTCAGCATATTAATACGTTTGTTCTATTACTTATTATGCTCACAAAATATTGCGCGGGGAAGTACCATGAAATACATAAATCTTGAAACAAATTTATATTATAGGTTCATAAATTCAAAACATTTACTTACAGAACTAATATATTGCAACGCGAGATATGATAAACATTTATTATTTTAATCCAAGTTAGTTTTCCATTGTTAAGCTTATGTTCTGTAATACATATTTTCAAATTTCAAATTTTGTAGCTCCCCTCCCTTTTCGCTTACTTTCTCAGCGCTTTTTCTTTCCGCTGGAAAAAATGGCGTCCGCTTGCTGCAGCGCTGAGTTCTAGCGGCGTACTGAATGCAATTGCTAGGTCAGCGCTGCCAGCGATGTGTCCGGCTGAATATAGCCATTTCTATGAAATAATAAGGCTACATTTCTAATCACTTCGCGTGTAAGCAGGTAATTGGGCAAGTGTGGTACGTGCTGACACACTGTGTCACACACCAATACCATTCATTTCTAATGGCAGCCCACGTCCACCTTAAGCGCATGCGCACTACAACAAGCAAAGAACAGCTGTTATTGTTTACATCATTTGTTGTTCCTTATTTTTCATAAATACGTACATACAATGGCAAGGGCAATAAAGGACGAGTTTTTGCTTCAATGCATCTCAAATTACCAACCGCTATATGATAAGCCGTGTCCTGGGTACAAATCCGTACTACAAAAAGAAAACTGCTGGCAGTCGGTAGCTAAATCGCTGGATGTGGACGGTAAGAAAAGTATTTTCGTAAGCACAAAGTATAAACCAATGTTATAAATAATTTTAGTAACAATTGTGAAGTCGAGATTCAAAGCATTAAAAGAAAAATACCGTAGAGAGTTGGCGATTGAAGAAAAATTCCGTCGAAGTGGAGCTCCAGCAAATGCCAGACCAACATGGGGTTTGATGAGTTTCTTCAAATTCATGTACAAGCACGAAACTCCTAGAACCACATCAAGTAATTATAGTTTCTCTACCGAAGATGTATCATCACAAGAAATAATAACTGAAGACATAAGTGAACTTGATAATTCACTCGAACCTGTAGAACCTGAAGTAGTAAATGTGGAACATAATTACCATTTTACCTCATATAGTGAAGTAGTAGAATCCCCTGCTAGAAGCTCCCTTAGTTCAAGCCAGCTTCCGCATTCAGAAGAAAATGGTAGGCTAGGCAAAAAACGACGAAGTGAAAATGTCAATAATGTTGACTCCCTTTTAAAAGATGTGTCAACAGCAATAAATAATATAAGTTGCAGATCCAATGACAAATATGAACAGTTTGCTAAATACCTTGGCTGTGAGTTGAAAGACATGGATAAAAAAGATGCCGATGAACTCATGGAAAATATTAATTTAGAGATTATTCACTTTAAGAAACGCTTGAGGAAGGAATAATGAATTTTGCAACTAGTGTAATAGATCAAAGTTTTCCATATTTTATAGAAGATTTTATATTTAAATGTTTAGTAGTAGTATTGTTTTCTTTTTTAGTTCAAATAGTTGGATAAGACTTGTATTTCTTTTGTTTCAATTTTATAATATAAAAGTATAAACTCATACCAAAATTCTTTATTGTTTTAATATTTTTTATCAAAATACATCTGAAATTTCAATCATTAGTTTTATTGATTATCTCCCACTGCCATGGAGCAAGACAGGCCCCTGAACTACATACATATTCTTTCAGATAGTCTCTCATTAATAGAGCAGTGTGTGCGGCATTTCTTGCACCTAGTCTTAATTGTAAATTATTCAGAGCTGCTCCATCCTGTGGAATTTCATTTCTCCATGACCCTGGTATAAAAACACCATCAACTTCTCGATCAACATCTCCACTGCGAAAATACATTTCGTTGTTTTCCTTCCTGATATAATTGTGTAAACACACGGAAGCTTTTATTATATCATCACCTGTTGATGGAGAAGCATTAATAGTTCGATGGAATATTCGAAATCTTGCAACTAATATGCCAAAAACATTCTCAATTACCCTCCTTGCCCTAGACAGACGATAATTGAAAATTCGTTCACATTCAGGCATGATACCTGTCCTGCTTTTGCTGTATGGACGCATTAAATTGGTACGTAGCGGGAATGCTTCATCTCCCACAAAATAAAATGGGATTTCTACATTATCAGGAGCATATGGCATTGATCTTGCACTTGGCAAATTAAGCTCATCATTCAGAAGTTTTTGTCCAAAATGTGATTGATTTAAAACACCACTATCACTCTGGGAACCATAGGCTCCAATATCCACATAGTTGAAAAAATAATTTGCATCACACACGCCGAACAGTATTATGCTGTGATTTTTTTTATAATTGAAGTATGACGAGCCTGAATTCTTTGGTGCTTGAATATTGACATGCTTCCCATCAATTGCACCAACACAATTGGGAAGTGACCATTTTTTAGCAAAATTTTCTGCATTTTTCAACAGAATTTCCTCTGAAGGAACAGGCAGTACCACTGGAGCCAAAACATCCCACAATATCTTGCAAGTTTCTCGCACAACGTTACAAACAGTGGTGATTCCAACTCGAAATGAATATGATAAACTTGGGTATGAATCTCCAGTTGCCAAAAATCTGAGAGTTATGGCTAATCTGCAAGTTGAAGATATCATATATTACTCTGTAAAGTAATCTGATGAAATAATTACCTGCACCCTGGTGAAATGGGTTCTCGTAAAGATTTTTTTTGAATATGTGGGCCCACCAAGGACAATAATTTGTCGAACGATGCTGGGGACATACGAGTAAAATTGTAAAACATGTAGGGATCATGTAAGCGCATTTCATCAATTAAATTCTTGTAAAACCCCTGACTTTTTCTTAGCTGAAAGATCGGGTGAATGCCGTATCTTTTCGGTTTTCTTTTTTTTATAATTGGCAAATATATTTTTTTTATTTGCAATAAACATGCTATACTTCCTAACAACACACAATTATCCTCGTTTTCTGACATTATTATTTAATGTAACAACTGTGTAGCAGAATCACCAGAATAAAACCGACAAATAAACAAAATTTCACAGCTGACAGACTGATCCAACAGCAACAACATGGAAAAGTAAAACTTTTGTTTAGTGACAGTGAGTAGTGACTTTAAAAAGGTTATGTTTAGGGAATGTAGACAAGCGTTAATACGCATGATCCACTAGCGGCACGCAACACGAAAGCTTGGACCTTGCAAGCTATCGTGCCGTGAGCAGCACGGGCGCGCTTGGACACACTTTGGTGACGTGACATTAGAAATGGTTGCATATTACTACTATGCTCCTAGCACGCGTGCTGACCTTCGTGTCACCGGGCGAAGTGATTAGAAATGAAGCTTAAAGGTCAAATGTGGCTGGATTGACTTTTAGACACCTACACCGTGTACCATCGACAAAATAAATGACAAATTAAGGGTGCGTTCCGTAAATATGTTCGGTTAACCGTGACAACTATTTTGCGTTTCGTAAACAGACAATTACTGAAAAATATGTAATTACGGAACACGGTTCCTGAAAAAGGTTGCAACCACGGTGACCGACCTCAAAGCACGGTTACAGTGGTTACTCAGATGTTAAAGAAGCTGTGATTGGTTGAATTGGATTATGTGCAGTAGTACATTGATTTTCTGTTAGTTAACCTCTAAACCAACTCTTTATAACATTATAATCTTTTCCTTCCTTAAAATGGATGTAAGTTTGTACTTAACAACATAAAGAAGAAAAATATGACATTTTATTATTGCAGGTTTATAAATGCGGCTATTGCTTAGAAGCATTAGGCACGTTAGAAGAATACGGCATAACAGAAGAAAAACACGAATGTTTGAAATTGTATTCTGTAATTAATGCAGATGAAATCAATAAGATTCTTGTGGGTCGCGAAGAATCTATGGAATCTCCTACAACTGATAAGTGGACGGACTCTGAAACAAAATTATTAATTTCCTTATATGGTAAACACCGAGCTAAATTCACATCTCCGGCTTACAATAAGAGGCAGGTATGGAAAGACATAAGTGCAGAGTTAAGTCAAAATAATGCTAAAAAAGATAGTAGCAAATGTGAACAAAAATGGAGAAATCTTACAAAAACATATAAAAAAATTAAAGATACGATGGCAGACAGGCAAAGACAAGAAATCATGGCAATTTTTTGAAAGTATGGATAATTTGCTACAGAAAGACCCACAGTACAGCCCAGTAGCAACTATTTCTAGTTCTTATCGTAGTAGTTCATCTAGGGAAACGGAATCTAGTTCATCCAGGGAATCCACACCAGGACCATCGTCCATAACAAGGAATGAGAAACCACAGAAGCGGAAAGCAATAGATGTGCTAGAAATTGAGGCTAATAGAGAACGTAGACACAAAGAAAAATTAGAGCAAAAAGAAAGATTCTTTAAATGGTTTCAAGAAACATTTAAACCTGAATAATCAGTCTGAAAATTGTTTAAACCAGAATGTTATTTTTTTAATTGTTTTGCTAATAGAAATTACGTTATATGTTTATTAAACCATGTTGTTGTTTTGTAAGTTTTATTTATAAGTATAAATACATATAAATAAATACAATATGAAAAATGAAACTACAGCACTATCTTCTATTTCTAAATAACTGTAAACAAATTTGATCTTGTTTTAAAGCTCCCGCCCTTTGTCTTTCTCTTTCTAGGTCTAATCTATGCTGCGTTTCTTTATTCGATCGGAGCGCTCCGAACGCTCTATGCCCATTTTTTTATTCGATCGGAGAAGACCGAGAGAGACTCTCGGCGTTTTTTTAATATATCTCAGAGCGAATAGAACGTGATCTGTCTTCTCCGATTTTAAAGATAGAGTTCTGAGATCGAATGTCGAAATGGCGGGTAACGATTTAAATATTTAAACTGGGTGTACAAATTTTAGTATTTACTTTTCTAAAAAAGTTTAGATTATGTTTTTTTTTAATCACTAAAGATACTAAATATGATTTATTTTCTATAACAGTTTTCATGTGTTTAATAAACGCTGTAATAAAAGTAAGAAAAAAAAGGTTGCATTTTAGGTAATAAAATTAAAATTCCTTTAGAAGTAGGTAGTGGCCGGGTTTTCCCAATTTTGCAAAACATCCCCTCCCTTTTGCAAGATGATAAAGTTTCGTCAGTTTCATATCAGTGTTGTTCTTTTTGGCTCGATCGAGCTAAATTTAGCTCTTTTGATCTATTTTTGGCTCTTTAGCTCCTCTTTGCTTAATTTAGCTCCTTAGCTTAATTTTGTAGCTAGTTTGTAGAAAAGTGTTGACACAATATAAAGTTATTAAATTCAAGTTTGGCGCCAATAATAGAGATGTTCAACTGTGGCGATCTGTGACAATTCGGGCAACATTGCGCAAGAGCGCAAGTCGCAAATCTGCAATAAAGTCCCTAGATAGATCTATCTACTAGATAGATCTATCTAGGGTCTCGTCATGTCTCAGGCCGTTGCAGATTAAAGTCCCCAGATAGTATCTAGGGACTTTAATCTGCAACCATTCTGCAACGGCCTGAGACATGACGCCTGAACGGCTATCAATCATCAATCCATCATAATATTCATAATATAATTCATAACGGCCATGTACGTCTGTGATGTACGTGCCATGTTCCCACGTTTGTGTGAATACTTACTGTGATACTGTGAATTCTGTGCTGTAAAGGCTGACCACACACGGAACGTAACTGCAGATGTTGACACTGTTTTGTTTTGATGTGTTCCTGTTTTTCATTTTCTGAATATCTGAATAGAGAGAATCATAATGCAATCGTAAGTATAGTCATTAAAATTTACACTTTTACACTTTGAATTTGTTGATCTAATAAACGTTTTTGATGTTAGCTTTATGAAAGCCTGGCTAAATAAATCCAGTAAATCGTCCGTACCAAGCACATCTCATTCCAGTGATGTTGATGTTGAATCAGTTACAAGCCCTAGTATACCCTGCACATCTAGCTTCCACTTGACGCAGGAAGTCGAATCAAATCCTAATGTAAGTGACGAGGACGTCGCAAGGAACAAGACTGACACTACTGATAGTGAAAACGAAAATAAACCTCAGAAGAAAATCAAAATTAAAAATCGAAAACGTTATGAACAGAAGTTTAGACAATCATGGGCAGAGCATTTCGATTTTCTAGAAGAAAGAAATGACAAGTGTTTTTGTAAAGTATGTGGTATTAGAATTTCACGAAAAGCATATAATATAAAAAGACATGGAATAAGCAGTCTCCATTTGAAAAATTACAGAGCAGCAACCAAAACTCCAAAAATTAAAGAAACTCTTACCAAATCTGAACCTATTGAAATTGCCATAAAAAGAGCTGAAGTTATTTTAACCTCGTTTATATGTGAACATAACTTGTCTTTCAGTGTGATGAACCACTTACCACTTATGTGTGTGAACGCATTTCCAGATTCAAAAATTGCGAAACAAATATTAATGAAACGCAAAAAAGCAACTCAACTTGCAGTAAATGTTTTAGGTCCTGCCGGGCAAAAAGAAATTGTTACACATATTAAACAAAATCCCTTTTCAATCATAATAGATGAAACCACAGATGTTTCCTTAAAAAAATGTTTAGCTGTAGTAGTTCGTTATTATAAAAATTATGAGATAAGAGACAGTTTTTTTGAATTAATAGAAATTGAACATGCAAATGCTGATTCACTGTATCTATCAATAAGAAATTTATTCGATAAACATGAAATTCCATATAAAAACCTTGTTGGCATGGCTGCAGATAATGCTAGTGTGATGTTAGGTCAGTTTCATAGTGTGCAAACTTTATTAAGAGAAAATTTAAATAGTGATATAGTTATCTTTGGTTGTACTTGCCACTCATTTAACTTGTGTACTTCTCATGCATCTAAAAAGCTGCCTGAGTTTTTGGAAAAGTTTGTACATGATGTATGCAATTATTTTTCACACAGTACAAAGAGAACGCAGGATTTGAAAACATTTCAAGAGTTTCTAAATGAAGATCCAAAAAAAATTCTGAAATTGTGTAAAACAAGGTGGTTTTCTCTTCAACAGGTAATAGATAGAATTTTAGAGCACTGGAATTCATTAACATTATTTTTCAAAGGTGAATATTTAGTTGATAAAGTCTTATCAGCAGAAGCTATTTTAAACAACTTTAATAATAAAATTGTCAAATGTTATTTCCTGTTTTTATCCTTTATTTTAAATATAATTAACAAACTTAATCTAGAATTCCAGAGTGAATCACCAAAATTACCTTTTTTATTAGAAAAAATTTCAACTCTTTATAAGACAATTTTGAAATGTTTCATAAAAAAAACTGTCCTAGGTAAAAGTACTAATTTAAATAACATTATTGTAAGTGATCCATCAAATTTTTTAGATTTGGACTCAATGTATTTTGGAGCCAAGTGCGACATTTATTTTAAAGATATAGAGAAACATGTAGATAGAGGAGAATTAATAACTTTTAAACGCCGAGCTCTTGATTTTTTCATAGAATTATGTAAACAGATTAAAAACAGGTTTAATTTTGATAACGAAATATTACAATTTGCATCCAATTTTCAGCCTAGAAATGCAACTTCTAGTAATGTTTTGTCGATAGCACAATATACAAAAAAATTTTCAGACTTAGGAGAGATTGATTTGGAAGAGGTAAATTTGGAGTGGCAAATGATCAGTGAAGTTGGAAAACAATACTTAGACTGTGATTTTCTGCATTTTTGGAGAAAAATTCAATTACAAAAAAATTCTCTAGATCAACCCATGTTTTCCAACCTCATACCTGTGATTCATAAAATGATGGTCTTACCACATTCCTCAGCTGCAGCTGAGAGAATTTTTTCTAATTTGAATTTAATCAAAGTAAAAAATAGGAATAGACTTTTAATAAAAACTATTAGTGCAATTCTGCATATAAAAGAGTTGTTGAAAAAAACAAATTGTTTTTCTTTTGAACCAAATAAGTTTTTAATAGGTTTTAACAAGAGTACTTTGGATACAGATGTATTTGAAGATGATATTATTTTTGAATAATTATTAAAATCAAAATAGCTTAGAGATACCAAAGTATGTATTGCTTTTATTTATTGTGCAATATCCGTGTTGGTACTAGTATTACTTTTTGTGTGCAAATGCTGATTCACTGTATCTGTTTTTTGTTTGACGTTTAAAGTAAATTATGTAAATTTTTTTATATATTTTTTTAACAGAAAATAAAATACTTTAATATATATATTGGTTTATTTTTTTATTTTATAATATAGATATATTCGTAAGAGTAAATGTAATTTCATTGGAATAGAGATTCATATAGTTACCATACATTTGAAATTGGCGCGTTTTTAGTTTTAGCTCGATTTAACTCGGTTTAGCTCCCATACATTCGTAATGTTGGCACTCTTAGTGACTTCGCTTGGAACAACACTGTTCATATATACATTCATTCAGTGCGGAACTTGCAGCTTTTGTTCAAAATTATGAGTAAAATTAACATTGTGTTAAATGAAGACGGCACGGTCATACAAGAAGGGGATATGATTTTGGTACAATGCAGTGGTAAGTACCATAATTTTTAAAACAATTAGATAATTAAATTATATAGTAATTTAATAACAATATTAACAATAACGAAAATGTATTTATATATCTTCCCATAAGTACATACAATATTCTAAAAAATATGATATTTTTAGATGGAAATCTTTCATATATCGACAAAAACCAGCTGAATGGCACATCGGGAGAAGGAGAAGATGAAGATTGTGACCAAAAAGCGCACTTATCGCATCACCCAGAAAATGGTATTTATATCCTACTTTAAAATGATATTTACACACTATATACCATTATTTTTTTTTAGTTGATAAATTATGGACTCAGCAAGACACTCTCCTTTTAATTTCACTGTATGAAAAATATGAGAAAAGTTTTAAAAATTCAATTAAAAAACACATATGGCAAAAAGTTGCGAAGGAAATGACGGAGACAGCAAAATTTCAATTTACATATGTTCAGGTAAATTTATTTACATACCTACTGCTTTAGTTTTTGAGTATGATCATACTTTCTTTGAGAAAATAATAATTATTTGAAATTTCAGGTTGACTCAAAATGGAAGAGTTTGGTGAAAACCTATAAAGATATTTTAAAACATAATTCGACCACTGGAAAAAACAGGAAGAGATGGGATTACTTCAGTGCCGGATCTAGGAAATTTCTTAAGGGGGGCAAGTCAGCACCATGCCGCCCTTGTAGCTATTTTCACTATATAGGTAATGCAGTAATAAATTCCATTTTGCCGCCCTCAGGAGATGCCGCCCGGGGCAATTGCCCCCTTTTGACCCCCCCTCGATCCGGTACTGGATTACTTTGATGTCATTCACAATATTTTACACAAAAAACCCGAATTCACCCCTGTGGCTACTTGTAGTAGCTACAAGGGTTTACAAGTGTCTGAAAAAGACGATAAGGAAAAGGAAAATCTTGATAAATCCAAATAAATAGAACCATCCGCATCCCAGAGCAGTCCGAAGTATGAATCAACGTTCACGAAAAATAGGAAAGCAAAAGACGATGCCTGTGAAAGAAGACATCGTGAAAAATTGCAGAGAATCGACAATTTGCAAGCCAGCATAGATAAAATGATTGATATTTTATCAAAAAAACAATGATAAATAAATAATAATATATAAATGTTTCATTGGCTATCTTTTTATACGTATTTATAGATATTATTTTTTATTATTAATTATGTATACATGTAATAATATTTCACAGTTGGACATTAAGATTTATTTTAATAATTATTGTATTATGCATTAAAAAAATGTACCTATTAAACACATGTACTTAATATGTAATAAGTAAATGTATATTCATTATTTTATTAAAGAGTGCTACTTGAAAATATAACTATTATTCTCAATTTAAGTGATAGAGATAATTAACAATATTGTTCCTTTTAATAAGACATGCACGTTCTTGGATGTTTTCATTATGTGGATTATTATCAATGATGATGTCTTCTTGATCCAACGCTCCTTCAAAATGATCGGCATTTGTGATACATATGTTATGCAATATGCATGCTGACATCACAAGTAAACAAATTAAAGGCAACTTTCTCGTTTCCAGCATTTTCAATCTTCTAAATCTGCATTTGAGAAGACCAAAGGCATTTTCAATCACTACACGAGTTTGTGATAACTTCCTATTATATAGTCTTTGGGCTTCATTAAGGTGTCCGTTAGCTCTGAAACCCACCAATAATCTTAAAAGTAACCCATATGCCAAATCTCCTATTAGGTGGCTATCATTTGGGAATTCAATTTCATTGTTAATGATCCGTTCCCATAAATCTGACTTGGACAGAACCCTAGCATCATGTAAACTTCCAGGTTGACCTACATATATATCTCGAAACAATTTTCTGTTGTCACAAACTCCTTGTAATATTACAGATGGAAATCCTTTCCTATTAATACATGAATTTGAATATTCAGTAGGCTTTTCAATTCTTATGTGACAACCATCAATAGCTCCCACAATGCCTAAAAACATTACATTAATTAATTCAATCATTTAATTGTTAAATAAGTAGGGGAGAGGTGGTATGAAAGGGACATGGTCTGAAAGGGACAGTAACCAAAATACCGGTATCTGTATAATTTATATGCAGTTCTACCACTGCAGGACAGATGGCATTACCGTTGAACATCAGGGTGCAAATTATGGCAGTTTAAAGCAAAGTTTAATAGTTGAGTTTTTAAGTAGAAATATTTATGTCGATATTTATACAACGCAAAGAAGTGTTTGAAGTGTCGTTCTGAGTGTTTGAAGACAGATTTTGCCGTTTTTTTCGCATCACCTACTGCAGGCAAGTGTTACACGCATCACATGATATCAATTTGAAAAATATATATAGAGGTTATATTTTCAGTCACATATAATTATTTGTTATCACTTAGTTTTGAAAGGGACATGTCGTTAAGTGTTGAAAGGGACAGTGTCCCTTTCAATACCTAGGTATTAGTACCATATTTAACTATAATTGAGGGTCTTCTAAGGTCCATTTTCTTTATTTACAGAACATGGCAAAAACGAAACGAACCCTTCAACGAAAATCTGAAACCACTATCAAGGAGGCGGTTAAAGAGATAATATCTAACAATGTTTCTATTAGAAGCGTGGCTTTGAGATACAACATTGCAAAATCACAATTAGCCAGACTTGTAAATCAAGCAAAATCGTGCCCCAATATTGAGAATTTCAATTACAAACCTAACATTGGCAATAGAAGGATCTTTAGCAGAGAAGAAGAGGCATCATTAGTGCAATATTTAAAGATGTCTTCAAAGATGGCCTATGGTCTCTCATATGTTCAAATAAGAAAATTGGCCTATGAATATATGTGTAAATTAAATAAGGAGGGTCCTGCAAAATGGAAGAAGGACGAAATTGCTTCTATAGACTGGTTGAAGTCATTTATGGGTCGTCATCATGATCTGGCTCTTCGCCGGCCAGAAAAAACATCTCTAGGTCGTGCTACAGCATTCAATAGAAGTACGGTACAGAAATTTTTTGAGAACCTACAGAATGTTATGGACAGATTCAAATTTGAATCACATCGTATTTTTAATGCTGATGAGACCGGTTTAGCTACGGTAACAGAACTTCCAAAGGTGGTTGCTGAACGCGGTACCAAACAGGTTGCTCAGGCAACATCGGCTGAACGTGGCGAACTCATGACAATGTTGGCGTTTATTTCGGCTGTAGGTGGTAGTGTTGCACCTGTCTTTATTTTCCCGAGAGTTCGATATAAAGAATTTATGTCTAAAGATTGTCCACCCGGGAGCCTTGGACTTTCTAACAAATCCGGATGGATGACAAAAGACAATTTTCTACTGTCACTAAAACACTTTGTGAAATATGTTAAATGTTCGGTGGAAGAACCAGTATTGCTGATAATTGATAACCATGAAAGTCATGTTAATTTAGAGGTTGTAATTTATGCAAAGGAGAATGGAGTTATTATTCTTACCCTGCCTCCGCATTGTAGCCATAAGTTACAGCCTCTAGACGTGGCTGTTTACGGGCCATTCAAAGCATTTTTCAAAACTGCAATGAATGACTGGATGTCATCACACCCAGGCCAGACTGTGACTATTTATCAGCTTCCACAGTTTGCAAATCTGGCTTATACAAATGCTTTTAATATAAAAAACATAACATCAGGTTTTAAGAAATCAGGTATTTACCCTATAAATTCAAACAACTTTGGTGACGAAGATTTCCTTACGTCATATGTGACTGACCGCCCCATAGAAGACCATCTGCTGGAAGATGTAGTCCCTAGAAATGAAGCAGATGATGCACAATCAGGTCCTAGTACAAAAGTACACAAGTCTAACGATAATGAAGCTTCTACTGGTTGTCTTTCTGTTGAAGAAATCAGGCCCTACCCCAAGGCACCACAAAGGAAGAAATCAGCCAGAGGTAGTAAAAAAGGTACAACGAGAATATTAACCGATACAAATGAAAAAAAGATTTTAGAAGGGGAACTAATACAGAAAGCTTCAAAAACGCGGAAATCAAATATAAAGCAAAATCCTGCTGTAAAAAGAAAACTGATGGAATCTAGCAGCAGCGAAGAAAATTTGGGTGACGTCGAATATGCAGAAAGTGATGACAGTGTGGGCACTGAAATATGTGATGATAAAGATATAATAGACGCCGACATAAATATCAATGACTTTGTACTAGTTAAGTTTACCTCAAAGAAAGCAACTAATTATGCCATTGGTGTTGTTAAAAGAATATTAGGCGACAATGAATTTAATGTAAACTTTTTAAAAAAATCAAGCAAAACTAACAGTTTTACATATCCTGAACCGGCCGATATAGCAGATGTTGTAAAAAATGATATAGTAATGAAGTTGCCAATGCCTCGCAAGAGTAATTCCAGTAAAAGGGCTTCTTTTTTTTGCTTTGATGTAGATTTAACTAATTTGATAGGATTAATATAAGTGTCCCTTTCAAAACATATAGTGTCCTTTTCAATACACACAAGTGATGAAAGGGACAAAATGCGTTGTTTGTTTAATTTAATGTTAATTTTTTATATTAAGAAAAAAAATTAAATGTACGCTCGGGATATAATAGCTTTTGATACACGTAACAATATGTAGTACTTTCAGTTTTTATTTTTGAATTAAAATTGTTGTTACAGCCTACTTTTTTGAAAATGTCCCTTTCACACCACCTCTCCCCTATATCATATATTATGTATCCGGAAAACCACTAATTTCTTCAAATTCCTGCATGATTTGAATGCACTCTTCTGGGTTTGGAAAACTGATTATACGGTATCTCTCATTCATTTTTAAGAGCCTTTGAGCATTCCGATAAAGAATATTCCAGCAGGTGCTTTTGGATACCCCAAATCTATCGGCAACTGATCTAAAATTCATAACATGTAATTTAACTTGATGTTATATGTATAATTATTATTAACAAAGTTATACCTGAAACATTCGACGTTTGCAAGACACCACAACATGATTAAAGTTTGTTTTTCCAATGAAATTTCTGGTTGCCCCTTATGTACTACATGCAGATTATCATCAGAAGCATGTAATTTTTCTAATAAAACTTCGAAGGTTGTAGGACAAATTCTGAAATGTTCTTTGAATTGTTGGTGATTAAAATTTTGTACAGTAATTTCGACAAAATTTTCGTTTTTTTCCAAAATACTGCAGCTATTTTCTTCTTCATCAGAATCTATTTGTTCTAAAATTATGTTTACCGTATTTACTATATTTATTGCTAAAACTTCTTCATTCATTTTTTAATCAACAAGCAGACAGTGCAGACACGTGTATTCACTTAAAAATCCAACCAGAGCGAACGTCATGTGAACGTAAAAATCGTGTAAGTTAGGTTATGTTAGGTTAGGTTAGTGCGAAAATGTTGACATTTCACAAACTTTAAATAACCCGCTTCCACTACCCACTTTAGCGTTTTTTTATTCTATTGACGATCCGAATGTTCGATGGTCACGTGACAAAAAAATCTACTCGCTCTGTTCTCTCTCCAGATTGAATAAAGAAACGCAGCACTAATGTTACCATCAGCTTCCACATCATTGTTAATTTCTTCTTCCTGGATTTCCAAAATATCTTGTTGCAGTATACAAATATTGTGCACTACACAACATGCTAATATGTATTTTGGGATCCAATCGAGACAATAAATATCCAAATATTTTATACGTCTCATTCTACACTTAAGTAAACAGAATGCTCGTTCAATTGCACACCTTGATTTTGACAATATTACATTGAAGTAAACTTGCTCTTCTGTAAGATGGCCATTATCTTTATATGGTGTCAATAGGTGCTCACAACATGGATAGGCCTTATCACCCACTAGGTGTGCATTGTCTGGAAAATATATCTCTTCCAAATCTCTATCAGTAATATAATTCCAAATTTCACTTCGACGAAGAACTCTAGCATCATGGACAGATCCCACTTCTCCTGCATATATGTGTGTAAAAAGTAAGCGATGGTCACACACAGCCTGTAATAAATTAATATCGAATATGAAATACATATTATTTTGCTGTCTACCTGGAGTATAACAGCTGGATAGTTCTTTCTACAAATGTGGGATAATGTATGTTCTCTTGGAGCTGGTATTGGAATGTATGAACCATCTATTGCTCCAATCACATTAGGAAAACCAAATCCTGCTTTTACTTGATTTATATAATTGCCAGATGGCCATTTGATAAATAATAGAGATAATCTACAGAGGGCTGTTACGACTCTTCGTACTGTTCTAAATTCTGTTGCTTTTCCAATATTGAATCTCTCACATGTTGATCTAACAATAAATAATAAGCGAACATTCACAATATGAAAATAAACTTTTACCTGTAACACTCAGGCGTTGACAAATACCACAAAGTAAATAGCACTTGTGTTTTGGCAGGAATGGTATGTCGACCTTGTTCATAAACAGCAGAAGAAACATCTGCTTCGATTAGATTAAGCAGATATGCAAATGTCGTAGGATCCATTCTGAAATGTTCTTTAAATTGCAAAGGAGACAACGTATCCAACACATTCGGTACATAATATTTAATTTTTGGTCTTATTTTTTTATTTTGTTTAAAATCTAGAAAAAATAGATATATACAATATATATGGAACAAGTATTGTCTTCATATGCTCAATATTATAAAATACTAACAAGATTCATCTTCATCTTCTTCACTAGAAGATGAGAAAAGAAGGTTGTCTACAAACATTAGCACTGCTTGATTATTCATGTTAAGAGCAAGGAGCAACTTAAGACTTAAGAGGTTATGTCGTATTGAGCCCACAGCTCGATACTATAAAAATATGACGTTTCTAAACTAACCGCGAGCTATGACCATAGGTGTTCCGATTCATTTAGGTTTTTCAGTAACCGGGAAATAACCGCAACTAACCACAACTGCGGTTCCTGTTTATTTACGGAACGCACCCTAAGTAATGGCAATGGCTTCTTCAGACGAAGACTTATGGTGAGATGGAGAATCAACTAAGCCCGAAGAAAAAGAAGATTTATAGCAAACAAAAGGTTTTCAAGGATTATTGGCTAACAGAAAGGAATTTTAAGAATTGGCTGTTGGTAGGGAAGACTCCCTATGAAGCCGTGTAAGTAGTAAAATAAATTAACATTAAATATCGAAACACAGTTATTTAATCAAGTCTTTGTAGTTGCAAAATATGCAATGTAACGATGAATGCTGGTAAATCAGAGTTGGTGAGACATTCTCAAACAGCGAAACATCTTAGAAAATCCAAAAGTATTCAAAGTTCTTGTGACATTCGACAACTGATTGATAACCAGAATGATCCTCATTTAGAAAACGTAAAGAAAGCTGAGATAAAATTGACTGCTTTTTTTGCCAGTAATAACATAGCTATCCACTTAATAGACCAGTTAGAACCTTTATTAAAACACATTTTTTTTGATAGTAAAATATGTAAAGATCTATCAATCAAGCGTACTAAATGTACAGAGATTTTAAAGAACGTCTTATGTGAAAAAGAAACTCAAAGTCTAGTTACACATCTACAACAAAATAAATTTTCGATACTAGTTGATGAGTCAACTGATTTGGCAGATACGAAAACTTTAGCTGTTCTCACGCGCTATATTAGTAATGCTAAAGTTGAAACTCGCTTATTGAAATTGGTCGAATTGGATTCGCGGGAGCTAGGAGCAACAGAGCTTTTTAATAAAATTCACTCATGTCTAGACAGTTTCGGCATACCTATAAATAATATTGTAGGTAAGTATATTGAATATTTTCCTAATAATGGTATCTAAAATTAATTATTCTAGGATTCGCCTCGGACGGGGCTAGTGTCATGGTAGGGAAAAACCATTCAGTTTTTCAGTTGCTGAAAAAACAAGTACCACATGTCATTCTACAGCGCTGTATTTGTCATTCAGCAGCTTTAGTCGCTTCCAAGGCTTGCTCAGTCCTTCCTCAAGAACTAGAAGAAGTGATTAAAGGAATCTACAGTTATATATCGGGAAGTACGAAGCGGACTGCACAATTTCGTGAAATTCAAGAATTCTTCAATTTACAACAGCTTAAGATACTTAAGTTGTCCAACACACGTTGGCTCAGTCGGCATGAATGTGTTACTCGAATATTAAAGAACTGGACAGCTATACAGCATTTTTTTATCATGGCAGTTCATGAAGATCGTACCAAAACCGCTGAATTTATTTTAAGCGAGCTACAAAAACCTGCCACCAAAGCGTATCTAACATTTTTAAAATACATTTTAAATATTTTCAATTCATTTAACAGGTTATTCCAAAATAAAAAGCCCCTGATTCATGTATTGTACAGAGAATGCATGTCGCTAATGATGCAGCTTTGTAAAAATTACATGGATCCAGCTGTTTTGTTTCAGAACAGTCTTGCATCTTTAGACTTAGCATACCCAAGACATTTTCTACCAATAGAAAAATTGTTCGTTGGTCCTGAGTGTGATACTGAAATACAAAAAATGTCCAAAGAAGACAAGCATTACTTTCTCCTAAATTGTCAAAAATTTTATATAGCTGCAGCAGTAGATTTGCAGAAACGCTTACCAGACGAAATTTTCAACGAAATGCGATTTCTCGACCCAGAAATAACATTTTCACAAAAAGAATCAGAAAGGATTGTAAACTTCTCCATCTTATGTGATAAATTTTCAGGAGTTTTTGAATTTGATATGACTGAAAACGCTCTTGAATGGCGAAAGTTGCCTGATACTTTTAGTTCCTCAAAAATTGTAAACTTAAAAAATCTACCCATTGATGAAATGTGGATGGAAATTACCAATAATCACACATACGACAATACTTTGGCTTTTCCGCACTTGAAAAAACTGGTCAGTCTTATACTCATACAACCACATTCAAATGCGGACACGGAAAGGATATTCTCGATTGTAACCGATGCTAAAACGAAAAAACGGAATAGATTGGGAGAAACTAGCTTAAACGCAATATGCGTTTTCAAGAGCATGCTACAAGCAACGAACCAAAGTGTAGTGGATTTTAAGGTAGATGAAGCACATTTAAAACTATTTAAAAAATCTATGTATTCCTTCACAAAAACATGTCAAAATTGATAATTTTTATTCTTTATTTTTTTCTGCAAATAATGTATTTTTTTAAATAAATGTTTATTTTCTGTTTGCGGGATTTTTTATTCAAAAAGGGATTTTTTGAAGTCGCTCGAGGGAATTTTAAAGTGAAATGGTTGGAAACACTGACTGTAGCGTCCATTTCCCCTCGAGTACCTACTCGAAAGCTGGGCTGCGTTCCTAAACGCTTAGGGGAAGGTAGGAGTTACTCCAAACTGTTCATAAATGTCTTGGGAGGACACGCTAGCGTAACTCTTTCTGACGTTCACAATTCCCCGGTGGAACATCTGGAGTGTACCCAAGTTACCGCGGTAAATGTGTGCGGGAATAATTACCCGCGCATGCTCACTGCTAACATAACCTAACGCGTTCCACCATGGTTCCACCTGTTTGCAATTGGAACGTCTTAAATCTTAAGTAAGAATAAAAAAGCGGTCTGTGGCATATAACTGTGTGTTTCTCGGACTTGTTTAAGAGACTGCAACGCAATGGAGGAAATTACAGCTTGCACCCACGAAATAATTAGAAACGAGGAAGGAAAAGTGATTGTAGAGGGAAATGATTTGTATCTAAGGAATATTACCGGTAACTTTTAGATTATTGATGAAATTATGAATTACCGACAACTTGAAATTTTAGATGGCAGTATAGTAAGAACGCCAATATGTAAAGAAATCAGAACCGTATTTGGTTTTCATGTGTATGAAGAATTAACACAAGCCACAAGACGAAATGAAACACAACAAATGTCGGCTTCTATGAGTAAATGGTCAAGAAATGCGACTCTGGCATTAATTTCTCTCAGCGAAAAATACAAAAACCAATTTCAGTCATCAACAATAAAAAACGATAAAATTTATCAGCAAATTCAGAAAGACCTGGCAACCCAAGGATTCATTTATACCGCAGTGCAATGTAAGGATAAATATAAATATTTAAAAATGAGATATTTTAAGAGAAAAGATAACATGAAACGTACAGGAGAAGCACCTATACACTTCGAATTTTTTGAAGAAATGGATCAATTACTCGGTAAAAAACCTAATGCAGAACCTGTGTCTATTGCGTCGTCCTTAAGAATGCCGCGGCAGGATACTGACACTGGTAAATGTTACAAAATGAGGCTAAATTGTTGAATGCTGATTTTGATTGTTTTTTTTTTAGATGAAAATGTAGTTGATATTCTAGAAGATTCTGACACATCAGTTACACAACAGAATAAAAAAAGAAAAGTAGAATCAAAAACAGAAGCAGTGGAAAGAAGACATAATGAAAAATTAGAAGTGCAGAAAGCAGCCATAAAAAGTTTTGAAACAGTCATGGAAAAATTATTAGAAAAATTGTAACAACTTACTTTAGTTTAATATTTTGTGTTTATTAATAATCTTGTGTTATTATTCTATACTTTATTCAGAATAAGTATTATTTTGTTATTTTTGTGAGTACAAAAATGTCAATTTAAAAAATGTTATTTGTATAAATTAAAAATTATTCTTCTACTGAAAATAACCGTCTACAAATATTATCACGCTTTGTTGGCCCATCTCGTCGTGAGTGTTCTATAAAATGGTTAATTATTTCAATATTTTCGTCATTTCCATGGACATGTACTCTTCCTTCTTCTATGTACTGGTCTATGTCTAAATCACCATTTTGAAGACAAATATTATGTAACACTGTGATGTCGTACATTATGAGGTTGGCAATAAAGTAGAATTCGAGACGCTTTACCACAGTATAGTAACTATACAGTACCGCGACTCTACCGCGGTCCCTTTGATGTTCGGGTTCGAGTTTTATTTTTTTAGGACGACTGCGCAGTGAACTACGCGCAAAGGGGAAGTGAATATACAAGGGTCGGCTAAAAAGTTATAAATATACAATCATAATGAAATAATAAATAATTCGATTAGTTATATGAATAATAAATATTAGATATTCTGAACACTATATTAGATAACAAAAAATATATATGGTAGCTAGTTTTTAATATTTCACATTCTAAAAATTACATAACACTCCTATAAAAATATAAAATAATACAATTATACTACTTTTAGTGATTCTATTGATAAAATTGGTTAACTGTAAGCGGGGTCATTAAACAATGATTTAAAAAATCTGTGCCATACAAATATAATGTGAAAGACATCAACGGTGTTTTCTGTTGTGTTGTCTAGAATTTTCAAATCAACCATCATTCCAAGTGGAAAATCAACAAAATTCAAGAGAATAATGTGTGTGTGTAATGTGTTTACTGAAAATGTAGTTATTTATTGTATGTTTTAAAGTTTGCTTTACTTATTACCACTTTGTAAGGTGGCAAATAAACAAATGCTCTATCTCACTTTCAAGTTCCTTTTTTTTAAGCAAGAAACATAAGCACAGGAAAAAATCTATCATAATAAACGAATATTATTTTATTAGTTCATGGGTTAATATACACATATTCATGGTTACAGGTAATAAAACACGATATTAGTAGAAATAATTATTTATTGATAATAATATAATTTAATAATTAAAAACATGAACATAATAACAACAGCATGATTGGCAATATCTGTTGAACGACTATTAAAAACATCATGGAACCCAACAATTTCATCAATGCTGACATTATAAAACAAATGTGATTTCAAAGACAGTTCATCTATGCAAAGGATACATTCTCGATTCTTTTCATCTAACGTATTCACTTTCAATTTTATAGCTGAAAATAAGAATTCATTAAATCCGCTGCTTATTTCCCAATTATGCGTAATAGACCTTAGAGTTGATACTGATGGTAGTCGAATTATATTTGATAGATATTTATAGGCATTGGAACTATGTAAATATAATGTTAAAGCAAACTGTTTTAATTCATTGGTGTATCGAATACCTCTGGAAGACTTTCCAGCCACATAAATTTGAAATTCAAGAAAATTAGCAAACTCACCATTAAAATACTTACCTAAGTTCTTCTTAATATCCATACTTACATCTTCCTGTTCCTTTAATATTTTTTCATATCTTCCTTGTGCTTTCGATAAGGTCCTGATCTGTTTCCTTAATGCCTCCTTCCTTGGTGATGCAGCTGATAAAGCTTGTGAAGTTTATGTTGCTGCATCTTAAAGTAAATAATGTTATGTACAGCTTAACACACAAATAGATATATATATATATATATACATACACACATACATACATAAAATACCTTTCATACTCTTTCTTGATTTAGCATCTTTTACTGAACTTGAAGAAAATCACTTATTGAAATGTATCAGTAAGTGTTTTTAACAAAATTCAATAAATGCCACTAAATCACAGTAATGCTAATATAATAACTTAGTATGTGTAATTGGGATATATATCTCAGTGATATGTTAATTACATTTCAGGCTTGCGACAATATTTAGTGTTTAATTCTAACCTTTTCACAATATTTACTGTGGAACTGCATATCCCAATGACACATTCACACTATATTGTGTAAATTCATATGTACTACATCTTTGTACTAATTAAATATGATGAAGTGTTAAATTTAATAGAAAATCATACCTGTAAAAATTTCATCTTGAGACACATCAAAACTTGTGGAAGGTACTTTACCAATACAAACGACACTGGACATATCTCCTTGATTGTCTAGAGAAGGCTCGCAAAAAGACAGACAGACTCTCCTGATGTCTTGCAGTACTTCTTATTTCTTGAATTTTATATTCTGAAATAGTATTTCAATACGTACACACTTAATATCAATTAAAATATATTAACATACGATGTTTGAATAATGTTGGTATGACACCCTTCCTTAGTGTATTCTTCCAAGTAGTGTAGAAACAATAATCTTCAAAATGCTTATTACATAATCTCAAATAATCATGACATTTTTTTGATGAGAAATTTCCATATTTGTGGTTTTCATTAAAACCAACCCTATTCATCCATTCAAAACATCTAAAAAATACATTACATAACTAAAATAAATTATAAAATATACCTATTTAGTATTATTACTGTGATTCATCAAGTGAAAATCGAAAAAAGGATATTCCTGGATCACCTATAATACTTCCACACCCATTAGCAACACATTTCTTAACCATATTATAAATGATTACAAAATGTAAACCTAGATAAATTCTAAATAAAGTACCTAAACACTTAAAAAACAGTACATAATAGAATCAATTAATTATTAAAAAATGATATTTATATAACATGTACACAAATCAAAAAGTAAAACAAACAGAATGTAATAAAATCACTTCTTTTTAAATATATTTCAAATTTAGGGTTATATAAATATAAACAAACACTCGTTACCGAACCAGAGAAGTATACTGTGCTACAGAGTGGTGAACTATGCGCATGTATTTTATGGAGGGGATCGAAACGGGATTTTTAAGGGAGACGTTTTACTGTATTGGTACTATACTGTGGCTTTACTACATTCATATACCGTGGGTTTTTTTTATCACTGAACATAGCACACGATATCACCTATGTTCAGTTTTAAAATAAACGCGTCAACGCATGGAACATTATGCAACCAACATTGCGTTATGTAACAACAAACTAACGTGTCGGTCAATTATTTGTTTCGACAAACGTCAAAATCAATGTCATAACAGAAATGACATTTTAATATTTCAATATTTCACATTTGTATTCACCTAATTTAGAAAATGTATACAAAAGATGATAAAATAGAGATTTTAAACTGGTATAAAGCTGGAAACAGTTTAAGGAAAGTGCGGGATCTGTTTTCTGTCAAATATCCTGAGAAGCCCATACCATCTATCGGAACAATTCAGGCGATTAGTAGGAAATTTGATTCTGATGGCTGTATAATAAATACCCACAGAAAGAAAATTAAAACTCGCCACATCCTTACTTGACACAGTACAATTTTCTGTACAAGATTCTGTACAGAATATTCTGTACAACTTTCTGTGCAGAATTTATTTTGCCCACTTGCAACGACGCAAAATTTTAAAGGTCCGGGCATGCGTCGAATGTATTACTAGTTTGGCGGGTATCCGGAATTTTGTAACCCTAAAATTTCATTTGTGTGTATTTTTCTGGAAAAATTCCAAATGGACATAAATACAAGAAATAATTTATTACGAGCTGCAGTTCTTGTTATAATAACAAACATTCTTAATATAAAAAAATAAGAAACGCGAACAAAAAAGAAAGATATGGACTAAACCTTGGCTTTTAAGGCGGCCGGGATGTTTTGTCATTAATTAATGAATTACGCATTGAGGACCCTGACTTATATAGGAATTATTTACGGATGAATGATGCTCTGTTTCATAAATTATTAGATTACCTTAGAGCTGATATTACAAAGCAAGATACATTTATGCAAGACAGTATATCAGCCCATAGCAAGTGAGATATTCTTAATATTTAAAAAAATCAAATACAATAGACTTATGATTTTTCAGGTTGCAAATTACTTTGCGGTTTTTAGCAACTGATGAAAGTTTCCAGTCTCAAATGTATTCAACACGAGTTCATGAAAGCATTATTTCCAGGTTTGTTCCAGAAGTGTGTGAAACAATTTACCGGAAGTTAAGAGAGCATTATTTAACAGTATGGTGATTAATTCTCATATACATTTTTAACAGAAGGAGTTATGAAGCCACATCCGCAAAGATTTTTAAGTCATGACAATAAAATACTTAATTACCGATTATCAAGAGCACATTTGGAATATTATCTAATAGATTTAGAGTTTTATTAGAACCAATAAAATTAGATGTTGAAAAAGTAGAAATAATAACTTTAGCATGTGTGGTACTTCATAACTTCTTGGTAACAGAAAGTGAAAGGTATGTTACAGATGTTAACATTAGCAATACCAAACATTTACCAACAGTTGTAAAACAAGGTGGTAATAAGTCAAGTATTGAAGCCAGAAATATTAGAGATGAATTCCGGAACTATTTCTGTACCAACAATGGGAGTGCAGATTGGCAGGAACACGCAGTGGCTGAGCATAATATTTAGAACATTGATTTATGTTTATTCCAGTTATGATTAATTAATATTAAAAATAAAGTCTAATACAAAAAAATATTTATTTATTTAAATATGTATATATGTATAACATTTAAAATTTTAAATTGAACTTCATTTTTTATTCAAAGACAATTAATTTCTTTAATTTTGGCGGCTACTAATTTACCAAATACCTCCTCGCTGTTTTCAGGCTGTTGAGTTGGCTGATTCTCCAAAGCAGAAGTAACTTTTACTAAAGCATCATTTGCATGTTTCAAATATTCATCATCTTTTCGTTTCTTGTGGGATGGAGTACTGTCCTTAATAGCTTCACATTTCCTTTTCTTGTTTTCTGTACCAAAATCACCTGTATTTATAGCGCCTTCGTCAATATAATTACTTGAGGTACTTGGAGCAGGTTGAACGTTCTCATTTGCATTGCTTATAAATAAACCAGAACTGTAGTCCAACTAAGAAGACTAAATATTAAAAATAATACCAATAGACAACTTACAATATCTGTGTTATCTTGTGAATAGTCGATATCTTGATCCACTAGCACAATTATTTCTTCACCTTTGCAGTTTTCGCTAATAACATCAGTCGACTTACGTGCTACTGTATGATTTACAATAAACATCATATCCAAAATACCATAAAGTTGGTTCTGCAATCTATAAAATATGGTCAATATATTTTAATACTTTATTAAATGATACTTATCATCATCACCACATCCACTTTTCTAAGATTGCTGCCACTTTCGATATTCAGACAGAAAAGTAGTCTTTAAAGAATTAAATTTTGTGTTTACTTCTAATATGGTTATGACATTGATTTTGACGTTTGTCGAAACAAATAATTGACTGACGTTAGTTTGTTGTTACATAACGCAATGTTGGTTGCATAATGTTCCATGCGTTGACGCGTTTATTTTAAAACTGAACATAGGTGTTATCGTGTGCTATGTTCAGTGATAAAAAAAACCCACGGTATATATATATAGATCTGTGATATAGATAGATTCATGTATCATCTTGTTTTGTAATGTGTATACTGAAAAATAAATATTGTTAAACTGTGTAACGTATATTTATTGCAAGGTGCATTTTTAGTAGTAAGTAGCAAAAGGTTTGTTACTCAAGCACAGATTTGGCGACGAGGATTAAAACGATTAAATCAAGGAGGTTTAATAAGAAACAAATTACCAAGGCGGTAAAGTAAAAATTAGGTTATACACAAACAAGCCCAGGGAGGGAAAACATTAAAATGAGTAAAATAGGTAATATAACTGACTATGTAGCAGGAGAAGACATAGACATATATTGTGAGAGATTGGAGCAGTACATGGTAGCGAATGAAACTAAGGAACAACAAAAAGTTGCTGTTTTACTAACGACTATTGGACAAAATGCATACCAAGTATTGAAGGATCTCTGTGAACCGGAATTACCGAAAGAAAAGAATTACAAAGATCTCTGTGATATGTTAAGATCACAGTTTGCCCCAAAGGTTCCAGTGATGAGAAAAAGAATAGTGTTTTTCAATTTAAAGCAAGAAAATGAAGAATCTATTAATAAATGGTACCGAAAGGCAAGGAACGCTGCGGCTCAGTGTCAATTTGGAGCACAGTTAGAAGATAAAATTAAGGACAAGTTTATAAGTGGAATGAAACCTGGACCAATCCTTGATAGACTGTGTGAAGAAGAGCATGACAAGAAATTGAACGAGTATTTGGAAATAGCGTTAAGAAAAGAATCCTTGATGTCACAGACGAGGACCACAGAAGTACATACAGTGCAAGAGAGAAGAAATAGCATGCAGAGAAGAGAACATCAAATGGGCCAAAAGCCGAGAGAGATGAAGAAGGTTTGTTTTGCATGTGGGGAAGTAAACCATAATTTTAAAGACTGTAAGTACAGAAAATACAAGTGTAAAATATGTGATAGAATAGGACATTTGGCCAAGGTATGTAATGAAAAGAAACAAAAATTTAGTAATAAGATAAATAGGAACTGTTACGTAGAGGTAAATTTGCAAGACGAAACTGTAAAAAGGGAAAGTCATACTGAGGTAAATGAAATGTTTCTTTTAGAATCAGTTAATTATATTGAACCAATAATGGTTGATGTTTCAATAGAAAATGTACCTATAGAAATGATGATAGATACCGGATCAGGACTGTCAATAATTCCTAGTAATATATACAATAAATATTTTCAAAAGTTGAAATTAGCAAATAATAGGGTTGAGTTAAAGACATACAATAACCAAGTAATTGAGTCATTAGGTGAAATTGTAGTTAATGTAGAAATACAAGGTGTATCAAAAGTTTGTAAATTATTAGTTGTCAAAGGTGGTTCTAGAATATTATTAGGCAGAGATATGATAGAAATATTTAATTTAAAGTTAGATAGTATAGGTAAATGTCATAAAGTAAATGAAATGGAAATCACAGGCAATGTTACAAATTTTAAAAAAGGAGAAAGTATCTTAAAGGTCACAGATATTGAATTGAACGATCTAATTAATAAATATAAAGGGCTTTTTGAAAATAAATTGGGTAAATATAATTTTGAAAAGATTAGTCTAAAAGTGAAAGAAAACATCAGTCCTATATTTTTACAACCTAGAAAATTACCATTTGCATTGAAAGAAAAAATTGAACAGGAATTGGATTCTTTAGAAGCATTAGGTGTTATAAAGTTGGTAGAAAATAATGAATTTGGTACACCATTGGTACCAGTATTAAAGCCAAATGGGACAATTAGATTATGTGCAGACTATAAGGTAACAATAAATAAATATTTAGAAGATTTTAATTACCCATTACCGACAATAGAAACAATGTTCACAACTTTACAGGGCGGACAGGAATATACGAAGTTAGATTTCTTAACGGCCTATAATCAATTAGAAATAGATGAATCAACAAAAAAATTGTTAGCATGGAGTACTCATAAAGGTATTTATGTAGTAAATAGATTACCGTATGGGACGAAACCGGCTTGTCAAATTTTTCAAAGAATTGTAGAAAAATGTTTACAAGGGGTAAGAGGAGTAATCAATTTCTTAGACGATATTGTAGTAACGGGTAAGAATAAACAAGAGCATTTGGAAAATTTGGAACAGGTGTTTAAAAGATTGAGTGATGCAGGATTTATTTTGAATTTAAAGAAGTGTACATTTTTTGCCAAAGAAATAAAGTATTTGGGTTTTATTATTGATGCTCAAGGTATTAAAAAAGATCCATCTAAATTTGCAGCTATAATAGACACTCCAAGGCCAAAAGATGTAAGTCAGTTACGTGCATTTTTGGGCATGATAAATTATTATGGGCGATTTATAGAAAATCTATCAGATTTGTTGGCGCCGTTGTATAATTTACTAAAGAAAAAGGTTACATTTATATGGAACAAAACATGCGATACGGCTTTTCAAAAGGCAAAGGCAGCAGTAGTTTCTGAAAAGGTGTTAATTCACTACAACCCTGACTTACCTCTAAAATTAGCTTGTGACAATAGCTCAACAGGATTAGGTTGTGTGCTACTACATGAGTTACCGGACGGATCTGAAAGACCTATAGCGTTTGGTTCAAGAGTATTAAATTCGGCGGAAAAACAATATTCAATGATTCATAAAGAAGCCTTAGCAATATACTGGGGTGTTCGTAAGTTTTACCAGTATTTAATGGGGCGGAAATGGATATTAATGTCAGACCATAAACCTCTTCTAGCGTTATTTGGGGAAAAGAAAGGTTTACCTGAAATGGCTGCGGGACGCTTACAGAGATGGGCGTTATTCCTTTCTGGATTTGACTACACTTTTAAACATATTAACGGAAAAATGAATGCCGCATCAGACGGATTATCCCGTTTACCTTTGATGTCAGAAGATAGCGAACCATTATCAACTGAGGTTGAATATGTTAATATGGTTGAGGAAATGGATTTGTTGGACTGGAACAAAGTGAAAGTAGAGACTAGAAGAGATCAAGAGCTAAGCAAAATTTACTTATATCTTCAAAACGGATGGCCTGCAGAAGTAGTACCTGAATTGAGACCATATCATAACAGGAGAAATGAGCTGAGTGTTGAAAATGGAGTTATTATGTGGGGTTACAGAGCAGTGGTGCCGATAAAATTCAGAACACATTTATTAAAGGAATTACATTATAATCATGTAGGTGTAGCTAAAATGAAGAGTACAGCACGAAATTACTTTTGGTGGCCGAAATTAGATGCAGATATTCAGAGACTAGTGGGTGAGTGTGAATCATGTATGTCCATCAGACCAAACCCAGAAAAGGCAAAAATAATATTGTGGGAAAATGTATCACGGGTGTATGAGCGCATTCATGTAGACTTTTTAGGACCATTTAAGGGCAAAACATTTTTAGTCATAATAGATGCTTATAGTAAATGGCCTGAAGTTTTTGAAATGCATAAGGTAACAGCGGAAGAAACGATAGAGAAAATAAGAGAAACTTTTGCTAGATATGGATTACCAGAATTGATAGTGTCAGACAATGGATCACAGTTTACATCAGACCTGTTTGCAGACTTTTGCAAGAGGAATGGTATCAAACATGTAACTTCACCACCATTTAACCCATCTACCAATGGACTAGCAGAAAACTTTGTAAAAAGTTTCAAGAATGGTGTAAAGAAAGCTTATAGAGATCCGAAAAATTCAAAAGTGTCATTAAGAACAATCATAAACAGATATCTATTTTCCTATAGAACTAGTGTACATAGCACAACAGGGGAAACTCCAGCGAAATTAATGTTTAGTAGAGAACTACGAACCAGATTAGATTTTTTAAGGAATAATACAAAGGAGTTAGCAACGAATAGACAAAAAAGATGTTTTAAAGGGAATAGACAGATACAATTTAGAGAAGGAGACATAGTTTTTGCACGGGACTACAGAAACCCTAAAGTAAGGAATTGGGAGAAGGGAGTAGTTGAGGCAGTATTGGGAAACAGAAATTATATAATTAAAACTCTTAAGGATAAATTAAGTTGGCGTAGACACACAAATCAACTGTGGAAAGGAGAAGATGAGGAAGTAGAAGTTTCTGGTATGTTAAAAGATCAGGAAGAAGACGTAGAAAGAAAAAACGGAACAGAGACACAACATATACTGAGGGAACAGGAAGAGGAAATGAAAAGGCCAGCAATGGAACTTAATGGAGATACTTTACAAGTAAAAGAACCTCAGGAAGAAATAAAAATTGGCGGTTGTTTAGAAAGTGTGAGCAGCAACAAGGAGTTTGAAAATATAAATAAGAACGCTGATGAAGTAGAACGACCAGTAACAGTACCTAGTACTAGCTTAGCAGCAACTAGACCTCGCAGAGCCATAAAAGCTCCTGAAAGGCTGAATTTGTAACATGACCGTTGATATAGTGTTTAAATTGTTAGTTATTATTTTGTATTTCGAATTAGCATTTGTACTTAAGAGGGAGAGTTGTGATGTCGTACATTATGAGGTTGGCAATAAAGTAGAATTCGAGACGCTTTACTACATTCATATATATATATATATAGATAGATTCATGTATCATCTTGTTTTGTAATGTGTATACTGAAAAATAAATATTGTTAAACTGTGTAACGTATATTTATTGCAAGGTGCATTTTTAGTAGTAAGTAGCAAAAGGTTTGTTACTCAAGCACAAACACACATGCAGCTAATACAGTTGCCGGAATGAAATCAAGACGATTCATGTCCAAATATCGCAGTCGACGGAAACGACCAAATAGTAAGGCAAATGACCGTTCTATTACCTACAATATAAACAAATTAAAATGAAAACCTTTCAAAAAAACTGTTAAAACCTGACGCGTCTGGGCAATCCGTAGATTGAAATTTCTTTGTGCTGGAGTAAGATTACCTCTATCTATATAAGGAGGCACACACCAAGATAGCACAGGATAGGCCTTATCGCCAATAATAAATTCTTGATTAGGGAAGTACTCATGTGGGTTGTTGTTAACTCTATTATAAATATCCGAGTTCCTGAAGATTCTATTATCACTTACTGACCCAGGATAGCCAACAAAAATGTCTATGTATTGTAATGACGTATCACAAATGGCCTGTAACGTAATCCCATGATGGCATTTTCTAGTAATATAACTTTCAGGATCAGCCTTAGGTGCCTTGATTGGAATAAATGTTCCGTCAACTGCCCCAATTATATCATCAATCCCAGCTTTATTATAAAAAGATTGTTTAATTCTTCTTAAATCCTGAGGCCATGCAATTAATCGGGGAGCAATTTTATTAAGAGCTGTTATAATTCGAAAAAATGCTTTGGACAGAGAAGATTTTCCTAAATTAAATCGTTCCCCAACTGATCTGCAATACAAATAAATAGCTAAAAACATATATTTAGATAGTTATTATTTTACCGATACGAATCAGGTGTTGCTAGGAGCCATATAACAGCTAGAAGTTGTCTTTTCGTTTCAATCCTGGGCCTGCCTTTATCGTCCGGTTTTTTAACAATATTATCAATGATGGGTAACAACATTTCAAATGTTGTTCGGTTTATGCGAAAGTGCATTTGAAATTGTTTGTCCGTTAAACCAGGTATAAGTCGTTCTATGTAACCTGTAATTCTCATTATCTGCCTCCTCCTTACTATTTGGTTTTTTTCATTATCATCATCATTATCTTCGACAGTAAAAGGCGGCATTAACTCCAAACCACTGAAGAGTTCCCTCGCACAATGGACACTTAGTAGAACAAGTGCTTTTCTCGTGTTTCTCTCCATGTTGGTTTCTAACCTCACTATATAATGACAGTTTTCACTTTTCACTCGATTGACACCCACAAGTGTTCCTAAACAGAGAGTCCCCAGAGCTCACGTGATATCACCCTCACCTTACCCGTCACCCTACCATACACTCTTTTTGTGAACGTGTTCCTGGTGCACGAAGCACCTTTGCTACTTCGCGCGAAATTTAACAGCTGTTTGACATTTGACAGGACTATTTGGTTTGTTTGCGTTACGTCGCCAAGATTGTTTACATTTTCTTTATAACAATAATTTCTAATAACAGTTTTGAATAAAAGTGTAAAATGGACGCCGAATTTAATGAATGTAACGTCTTAACATTATATGACCCAGAAAATAATACATCCTATAAATGTTACTTGAATAATGAAGATTTTCGTTGAGCACAGGTTAGTACAAAGTTAATTTTTAATTAGAGGTATTAAAAAAAGCAAATGTAGTTTGACTTTTGAGTTTTCTGTAATTTAGTCAAGTGATAAGTGTGAATTAAGCCTGATTTATAAACTTGACGTTGCTGTTGCTGTTTGCAATTGACGTTGATAATTGCTATTCGTTCCGTTCGTACGTTCAGAAATGCATTTATAAACTTTCTCTAACGGAAACGTTGACAGTTGATCAATAATAATATACATAACCTACTTTGACCATTACCATCATTTAAAAGCGTATACAAGAGAAAGATATTTTGAAAATGGATTCGGAACGTAGAAGGAAGTTAGCAGCATTAGGTATTATTTTATGCGCGTATGTATCCCTAAAGAAAAAAAATCGACAACGGAAATTCAAAATCCGACCTATTAATCGAAATAGAAGATTAACTGAAAACTACCAATATTATAAAAAAATGAAAGATTGGGATGTAAATCAATTTTTCAAATATACTAGAATGACAGTTCCACTTTTTGAAAAGTTGTTGAGTATAGTGAAACCAGCAATTAGACGACAGGTTCGGTCAGATAGTATATCTTCGGAAGAAAGACTTGTGATAACATTACAGTAAGTTATCGACAGAATTCATAGATGTTGATTGTGTAATACAGTCATTGATTTTTGTGTTAATATTGTTGTTAATTTCAGATACCTATCACAAGGAATTAGTCTACAAGCCCTGGCATGGACATTTCATGTGGGCCTAACAACAGTCCATAAAATTGTCCATGAAACCTGTCAAGCGTTGTGGAATATGCTCAGTCCATTATATTTAAAATCACCATCCACGGAAGAAGATTGGATGAGCATTGCTCATGGTTTTTCACACCGATGGAATTTGCCTCATTGTGTAGGTGCACTAGATGGGAAGCATATTAATATTCAAGCGCCTGCTAAAAGAGGATCTTTATATTACAATTACAAACATAGATTTAGTATAGTTCTGTTGGCATGTTGTGATAGCACATACCGCTTTAGAATGGTAGACATAGGAGCGTATGGGTCACAAAGTGATGGTGGCATTTTGCAGCACAGTATTTTCGGTAAAAGACTTGAGCAAGGAGATATGAATCTTCCTCCAGCCACTAATTTACCTGGTACAGATACGCAAATGCCATATTTTTTAGTAGCCGACGAGGCATTTCCATTAAAAGAATACATTATGAGACCATACCCAGGGAAAAATCTGTCCAACACAGAAAAAGTGTTTAATTACCGATTATCTCGTGCCCGTCAAGTAATTGAAAATACATTTGGAATAATGGTTGCCAGATGGAGAATTTTAAAAACCACCATCAATGCTAAAGTTGACAATGTGGACAACATTGTAAAGGCCATTGTTGTACTTCATAATTATTGTCAAACAGAAAATATGAATATGTACTGTCCAACAGGGTACACCGACACAGCTGATGAGAGAAATGGGACCTGGAGAGATGAAGAAACTCCTCTTCAGTCAGTAGGACGACTAGGGGCCAATATTGCACGAAGGCAAATCTATAACCTTAGAGATGGATTGGCTGAGTATTTTATATCAGATCATGGAAGTGTGTTATGGCAAAATGACATCATTAATAGAGGACGCGTATTGACATAATGCTGCTTAATAACCATGATTGTACTATGAGAGTCAAAATGTTTGATTGAGTTGGCAGCCCTTTTCAAGCACATTTTAAGTTTTGTAATTGGTAATATTCAGTTCGGAACTGTCAAGAAATATCATTTGTATTGAAATCGAATAATTCAGTAGCGTGGTATATATTTTTTCGTGTGATTAAATGACAACATACGTAAACGAAGTAATTACTTAAGAAATTATTCGTGAAACGGCAACTTTATAACAAGAAATATCATTTGTATTGAAATCGAATAATTCAGTAGCGTGGTATATATTTTTTCGTGTGATTAAATGACAACATACGTAAACGAAGTAATTACTTAAGAAATTATTCGTGAAACGGCAACTTTATAACAAAAATCAGGTTAACCAACTTAATCAATCATTTTGACTCTCATTGTATATAAAAAAACATTCTACTATAAAAATATTAAAATAAAGAATTATTCTATTTTGTTCGTAAATATTTTATTATTACTTGAACTATTTACAATTGTCCACTATTGCCTAGTCTAGATCTTCTAGTATAATTAACATTTTTTTACGTTTTTCTCGTGCTACTTCGGTTGACATTTCTGCCAACCGAGACCACACATAATTAGTAAATGTCCGGTTTGGGTCATCTGTTGCTGGTTCATGTAATGAACTGGCAATCTTTTTTGCCACCTGCACCACCTCTGCCATTTCCACATCAACATTCCGCTTTCGTTTGCCCCTATCTATAAAGTATACATGTAATCTCAAAATTACTAACAGGTAACTATATTAATTTACCTTTGGATATTACAGGCTGCCCCAGTGGTAGGTGTCGTATTCACTCCGCCCTCTGGCTCAGTCTCCAGTTCGTTGTCCCCTTCTGTTGGACACAATATGACCTCCCCACACTGGACCACACTGAACCAGAGGAGCACGAGGATGATGGACGACTATCGATAATTTTTTTTGTTGCCGATATTATAGTGTATGTTCTATAAAAAACATTAACATCAAAATAAATTTCATGTAAATTTATAAATTATACCTACTTTCTGGGACGCGTATATTTACTATAAAACAACATTTTTTCAAAGTATGGCCACATACTTTCGGTGGCAGCCGAATCACTGGGGTTCTGGCGTTTCTCTCGGGTAAAACGGTCTCTGAGGTTTCGCCATATCTTCATACAATCTTCAACTAAAAAACGTTTTCACTCTATTGCAATAAGTACAAAAATATCTACCTACCACTCGTATTTACTATTTCTGAAATTTCTTGCCATGCTTCATTTTTTTTTTTGATTTTTATAATCCTTGTTGGATAGGTCAAACAAAAATGGGTAATTTTGAATTACTTCTATTAATAACAAAACATTTTCATCTGAAACTATATTGGCCTGATTTACAAAAAAAAATAATCACAAAAAAATTAATACATACCTGCCTGTTACTTGGACTCCATGTTTATTTACAAACTGATACAAACTACGCTGGTCATGTGACACTTATTTGCCCTATGATTGGACTAAAGTCCCTAGATAATAAAGTGCCGCAATTGGTTTGTCCCATTATAACGGCGCCAAAATGGCGGTGATTTGGTGACTTTTAGGGACTTTAGTGATTGAGTTGGTAGTGTCTGGACACGCGGAGCAATCAGCTGATCGCTGTTGACATAATGACATAAAGAGTAAGGGGTTGTTGGAACCGTGCTCAGTTGTTTGAGTAGATGTCGAAACCGTGGCGAGAACGGATTTCGGTTTTTCCGAATACCAACATCAAATAATGATGATCAGCGTAAAGCTTGGATTGCATTTATCAATGGAGTTGACTTGCTGAACGAGCTTTGTTATGTGAGGTAAGTATCCTATATTTGCTCAATTCTTTCATATTCTTGTTCACTTGCAGAATGTTACCTAATGTGAAGATGTTTTTTTTTTTGCAATTTTCAGGCACACTTCGAACTTGACCAATTCGAATTAAACAGGTTGGAAAATCGGAAGTTGTTAAAAAAAAGTGCAATTCCAACTATTGCAATAGCTGACTTTCCACGAAATCAAGGAATCAAACGAAAACTATTAGGTAAGATGCCTTTTGTCCTGTTCCAATTGTTAATCATGTCTAATTGCAAATGTTGCAGACCCGACTGCTAATGCTACAACTTCTCCAATTGTTACCAATCAGGATCAAGAACATTTAGAAACAAATTCTGCACTACACTACAGTGGGGTATGAACTGAACTGACTACAAAGTCATACAGTGCTGATGAAGATCTGAAAAAACTATTTCAATACATTTAGCGAGCTAGTGATGTAGGTGTAACAGTGAAAACTATAATTTCGGACATGGGTCCCCTAAATAGAAGTTTCTGGAGACTACTGAACATTTCAGCCAATAGACATTCTAAAATAGTTAATTTTTGTCCACATCCCTTGAACAAACAAGAAAGGTTGCATATTATGCCAGACCCTGTTTTTAAAAATCTAGCTACATCACTGATTACGCACAAAATTTTTGAAATTGATCTAGTAATTCAAAAAAATATAATCTTGGCAGTGTATGTATTGACATTGGAGCCATACGACCAACGACAATTATTTGATTTAGATTCAGAAATGAATTTAAAAGTCGCTCCAAGACTAAAAGGACACATGTTTGATCCTACCCACTTTGCAAAAATGGATGTCAGTACAGCACATGCTCTTCTGCACCATGATACAGGTGCTGGCATTGAATATTTTATTGCGAAAGGGTAAATTCATCAGGCTCATGCAACCACTGCTTGGTTTTGTAAGACTGTTTAAATGGTTCAAAATAATTACTAGTAGACATACAAAACTTGCTTGGTCAAGCGTATACGAGAACATACACGAAAACACTGTGGATTTTATAAAGAAATAGTCCATGAAGATGTGCTAGTAAGATATATTATGGCAGATCATAATTTGTTGAATGAATGAAGGATGACAAGAAACCGTGTTGTAAATCTTTACTTTAATAATGAATAACAAATACTTAAACTTATTAATATATAATATTTATATGTATCTACTCTTATTTTTAGTTCTATATTTTGTTATTTATATGTATTATCTTTTTAATATAAATTTTTTGTCTTTCTATTGTACATTTATTCTATACTTGGATTTTCTGTTGAGCAATAAATAATAAAAATCATGCACACACATATACACTAGCTTGCTGCTTTTCGATTGGTCCTCTTTAGCTAACAACACAATCACAATTATATTTTTCTAAAGTTTAATTAGACAACTTTCGTATTTTGTCAAGAAATCAATAAGCTATTTTACAATTTGAATACATTTTTGACATATTGTTTGACAACTATTGTATTTTTGTAGTTAAAAAAAACTGACAGATTTTTAAATTTGCCGCTTCTTTGGCGCCAAAATGGAGGTAATTGCGGTACTTTATATATCTAGGGACTTTAGATTGGACCGCTGTTCGACGCCATCCACCGGCAACGACGAAAGATAAAAGTTGGTTATGTTCGAACAGCATCGAACGATAGCTCAACGTCAAACAGCAACAGTAACGAAGTTTATAAATTGCTCTATAGCTTCCCGTGTATCCAACTTTGGACAGGAACGTCAATAGCAAACAGCAACAGCAACGTCAAGTTTATAAATCAGGCTTTATTGTTTTAGATGAACATTTTGCGACTTCACTACTATTGGGACAAAGAATTAAACCACTCACACCAACGCCAGGGAATGAAAACACAGAAAGAAATGATAACAGCCCAGACAACAGTGAAATAATAGATTTAATCCACTCAATGGCCAACCATATTGATGATTTTAATCATTCCCGAAAACGTCAACATGTTGTTGAACTAATTGTAAATGACTTAACCAGTATTGGCTATACGGTTAATGAAACTTTGGTTCAAAACAAATGGAAAAGTTTAACGCGCAGTTATAAAAAGGCTAAAGATAACAAAATACGAACAGGAACAGATCCAAGTAGATTTCAGTATTATGATTTGATGGATGAACTCCTTGGTAAAAAACTGTTAGAATATGCGCTAAGAATCGTTAGTTGTTTTTTGGTAACTTTAAGTTGGTATAACTAGATATAAGATAGAAGTAAGATGATGGTCGTTGTGAAAAAGTGTCAACTGCGTAATGGCTTTGTTTGAATAAAATATCTTACATAAAAACCTGTGCAAAGCGTTTTATTCTTCAAAAACCATCTAATTCGTCAAGTCACTCTATCAATTCTGATGGTTCTGTTTTACAAAAAACGTTGCCGTTGCCATCTACTTCAAAAGACACTGACAATAATATTGTCCTGGTAAAAGCTTCATCTGCCAAAAATAAAACAAGTGCTGTCATCACTCCTGATAGAATAGAGGAAGCAGAACAACACTTGATTAATAATGCAACAAAAAGCAGTGATGAAAAGAAACCTCGACAAAGTGAGAAAAAGCTCAAGAGGGACTACTTGGATATGAAGAAAAGCGAGTATGACAAAAGGCAGAAAAGGCATGATGACAGACTAGAAGTTGAAAATCGGAAAATTGCCCTTTTTGAGAAATATTTGCAGCATGTAACTGGAAATAGTAACAAGCCTGACAATGAAGAGATATAAATTTTACCTGATTTATAACACCTTTTTTTTGTTCACTTAAGTATTATCCTTGATCTCATTAAAATGTGGTAAGAGAGGCTGTGATGTCTTCTAAGTGCAAAGACGTGTTTTGTTTATTTTTAATTTTTTAGTCAAAGTTTATTTTTGCTGCCCCTCTTCACGATAGTTCCTAAACTGTTTTTTTTCAACTATGTAGTTTTTATAACCATATTCTAATTGTTTTGAAAAAATAAATGATTTAGTGATTTTCAATGAATTTATTTATTTTACTTTTTAAGATAACAATAAATGTGAGTTTTACAGTCTTTATAGGTATGTATTCTTTTGTTTACATTCAGTGTAGGGTAGACCGGGGGAATGCCGCCACCTTAAGCAACTTCAATTTTTATCACCATCAAAAATCGTATTTATGAGCTAGATCAATTTTTGGAACATAGTACGCAATCTTAAGAATGTATACAAAATTTGTTATCAATAAATCTTTAAAGGAAATAGTCACAAAAAATTAACTTATTAACCTCTGCACTGTGGCGGTATTACCCTGGGAGCTGGGGTAATCCCGCCACGAACCTGGGGTAATGACACCACTAGCCAATATGACTAAAATACTAAGGAGAATTTATTGAAAATCTGATTTACAAAAATCACAAACGTAGTTTTCAGCTGTTTCAGCATCGCTACACTCTGAATGCACCCACTTGCCACAACGAGTGCATCTGTACCACAGTTCGTTGGTTCCATATTCATCGCATATGGCACAAAGTTGAACGTTTGGATCGCTTGGATTAAAAAGGTCATCATTATCGTTGTCATCACACAACTTTTTGACGTCGATGTCCTCCTCATCTGAAGAGATTTCAAAACTAAAATGTCGCTTGCCCCCTTTCTTAACAGATTTATTCATTTTCTTTTGCCGTGTTGTCACTGCTTTTTCTTTCCTTGCCTTGGATTCAGTTTTGATGGACATTCCCAAAACCCTAGCTGCAGATTTTCTTTCGGCTTGTTCCTTTTTCAATGTCTTTTCCTTTCTTTTAGCTACTGTTTCTTCCAAAACTGCCTTCATTGGGGTTCCCGTTAGAATTGACGAGTGGCCTTTTCTTTTAGAACTTTCCGCTACCCTTTCTGCAGCCAATTTTGGAATTGGTGAAAACTTTTCTAGCGATTGAAGAAACGTTTTTTGAGGCACTTCCTGAGCAAGGTCTACATCCAGTAACCCAACTTCAGAGGTGTTGCTCGCATTTACAAGATTATTTTCTTCACCAGTTTCTTCTAAGATCATCTTTTCTGCCCGCTCTTGATTTTCAGATTCTGTGTCATCTGGATCATCGATGCATATTGGCTCCAGATTTTGAACAGGAAAGAAATCTTCTTCCTTGAAGGTGTTTGAGCTTACTGGAAAGATCCCAGTGCTGCGAAATCCTGATACTCCCTTCTCTATTGTTGCAACTGACATATAAGCGCCATAAAAGATTGATGCCATGTCATAAGGAGTGATTTTCTTGTAGGTGCTTGCTCTCATAAACTTGTCACACTCCTTATTGAATGCTCTTTTCAGAGGTCCAAAAAATGAGACGTCGAGCGGTTGAATCTTGTGTGAGGTATGTGGGGGGGATTGAGAGCATGTGAATATAGTTCTCACGACAAAATTCATAGCTTTCCAGGGACACGTGGCTCCCATGGTTATCGAGGATAAGTAGGACAGAATCTTCCATCGAGGATTTCACGTTTTTCTGAAAATGCTTGAGCCAATCTAAAAAAATGTTCTCATTGGACCAGCCGTTATGGGAACAGGTATATACTGAACCAGCAGGTCCCCCCCTTTCCAACAACGGTGACATTCTTTTCCGTGGGTAGATAAGCAATGGAGGGATGAATGAGCCAGACGCGCTCATACAGCAAACAACTGTGATATTACGCCCCCTCTCCCAACTGGTGATTCCTCCAACTTGATTTTTCCACTTAGGTGCAAGGACATGAACAGGCTTTTGAACACTAGATATTCCCGTTTCATCCATATTGAAAATGCGTGTCGGTTCAAAGGTATGCTTATCCATTAGAGACTCTAGATTATGGTAGAAAATATCAACTTCTTCTTTATTAAAACCCATTACCCTGTTCATGCTTGTTGCAGAGGGCTTTCTTAGAGAAATCTTAGGGTTTCTTTTCCGAAAACCATTCACCCAATCCTCTCCGGCCATTCTTGTTGTGCGATTAAAATTGTGTTTGATATTTAAGTCTTCTGCCACCTCAAATGACATACTTCTTAATTCTGTGATTGTAATTCCATAGCATATGTTTGCCATTGTAAAAACTCTGTCCTTCAATATTTCTTCTTGTTCCCTGTTAAAAACTGGGTTTCTGCCCATGGTAGGAGTCGATGTTTTATTATTTTTTATTCTATCACGAAGAGTAGATCGTTGAATATTGAAGTGTAGAGCAACACTTTTCACCGATTTCCCTTCAGACACATGCTGCAAAGCTGCTTTCAAATCTTGCTCAGACCATTTAGTTTTATCGGTAAACCTTTTATGAACTCTAGGCATCTACAAAATAAACGAAAAAATTGTGATAGCTATCCAAAATAATATAAAAAAAGGCATTTATTAAAAATGGCATATTAGTTTACTATAGGATTCCTTTAAAAAATTGTTTTTGACCTATACAGTGGAAAGATGCGTCCGGGGGTAATGCCGCCACCATGGCGGCATCACCCCTGGAGAGGTGGCGTCATAACCCCGTTCCGACAAGATGGAAGAAACGTAGATTTAAAGACATCAAAACAAACGGAAGTGATCAATATTGTTGATTAACATGTAGGCTAAAATATCTAGTTAAAGGTTATTCATAGCAAATGCAGGCATTGTAACATCTAAAGGTACATACCTCAGCTTATTCCAAGTGGAAAAATAAGATCAAACTTCTTCAAAACAACGTTCGTCACTGTAAGAACAAAACAACGCGAGCAATGGCTGCCATCCACTCGGGGCATTAGTTGTAGCATCGTTCGCTAGAGGTCAGGAGCTGTCAGACCGGCTAACCGGTGTTTTTGACTAGAATACCGAGAGTGGCGGCAATGCCCCGGGTGGCGGCAATTCCCTGGTCTACCCTATACTCGATGACCTGCAAACATTCGCGTAAAAACTTCTTGCCGCCTATTGTAATTTACATTGAAGTCTTCTCTTTCATTATTGACTACTTCTGCATCTGGTTGATTATAATCTGCTGCATCAGCTTCCATTAAATCATGGAAATCAATGCATATATTATGTAAAATACATGCTGTCATTATAATTTGAGAGCAAAGCATCATATCCAGGTTTTGTAAACTCTTGAGCCGGGTAAATCTACATTTCAATAACCCAAAAGCATTCTCAACAACAACACGAGTTCCAGACAGGCGATTGTTGAAGATCAAATGGTTTCGTGTCAATCTGCCATTATCTTTAAATGGTGTCACTAACCAACTCAAGTTAGGGTATGCAGAATCGCCAATGAGAAAATTGTCTCTCATATTGTAATAATCACTTTCCATGCGATCATACAATGCTGATTTGCGTAACAGTCGAGAATCGTGCATTGATCCGGGCTCACCACAAAATATATGAATGAACTTTTTTTCATGGTCTACTACAGCCTGTATTAGTAGAGGAAAATCGCCTAATATGGGGTCCTTTTTTTCAAACCTTAGTAATTCCAAAAGTTTTAGTAATTAATACTTAAAATTTAAACTACAGATTCATTGTTATGCTAGCTTTCGATGTGTAATCAGTCATTCCTCTTTTTTTGTAATTACGGACAAAAATGATACCAAAAAAAAAAGTGCGTACCCCAAATTAGATTACAATAGGGCCATAATATGGGGCAGGCAAAAAACATTCTAAATCAAACTAAAAAATTGAAAAAATATAAATGTTGTTGCTTTATTCAAAAAATTATCACAAATGCATACATATCTGTATCTATACATGCATGTCAAATATGTTTTTGTTATAAAATATGGGAACTTAAAGTCAGAATTTCCTGTTTATAATAAACATAAATTTATAATCGTGATTTTTATTTGCATAAGTCACAAATGTAACGTTTGCCTTTTTCTCCTGCACACTCACTATGCGCCCATTTTAAACAGACAGAGCATCTAAGCCACAGTTCTCCACACATATCTTCCGAAAATGGTTGGTTACAGAACAAATATTCTGCATCTTCATCTTCATTTGGTGAATCGTCACTTTCTTGCAAAAAGATTTCTGCAGATGAATCTGACGAGGATGAAGACATTTGTCTCTTTTTGCCTCGGGTTACTAGTTTCCTTTTCGATGTTGGTTTTTCTTGTCCTTCCTTATTTTTATCCTTACTAAAGAAGACTTGTCGTTTAACCTTTGATGTAGATGGAGAATTTTTCTTATTGAGACTTTCTTCTAACTCTTTTTTGTATGGGGTACTCGTGATAATAGTTGCTTTACCAGCGTTTGATCGCTTTTTGATAACTATTTTCTCTGCTAAACTTGGGACCGGTAATAAATCAGCAGGCGCCACATGAAAAAGATTGTCTTTTGGTTCCATTGCTTCTTCTTCTTCAATTGATTCCATATCTGGGATCTCGTGATTTAATTCTGCTACTGACACAGGATTATCTTCCTTAGATAGTTGCTCAGCTACAAACTCATGCTCTTTAAAAACGTGCCTGTTAACAGGAAACAGACCTGTTTTCCGAAAGCCATGTATGGCAATACCTAATGTGGCCGCCTTTAAATAGGCTCTACCAAAAAGTTCTCCAACCTGATAGACTGTTACAACTCGCCCTGGATTCTGCCTAAGCCAATCTCTTATTTTCTGAGCATAATATGTTTTAAAAGGAGACATGAATGAGACATCCAAGGGCTGCATTTTATTTGTACTATGAGGAGGGAAACAAACAATATACATGTGATATATAGTGTAATAAATAGAAGTAGAGTTGGCAGCAACTTTAACCTGATCTAACATAGACATGGTATGGTGCATACATAGTGCTTAAGATTAATATTAATGTTGAGTTGTTAATGAATATAATAAATATTGTATTAAAACAATATTGTGTTTTAATAACAATAAGAACAACAAACATAACATGGTGCCGAAACCCATGTAAAAGTAGAGGTAAAAAAGGGAAAAGTAGGGTTAGCGTCACTTTAGCCCGCCTACGAAACACAGTTGGAAATTGGTTTTGAAAGATAAAAATGGATCAAAAAGGTGTAACGTCCATGATAATGGAAGGTAACCTTTATGAAAATTGGTTATTTTTTAAACAAAGGTTTTGTAATTACCTAAAAGCAACAGCAATGGATTCAAAACCTCAAACTATGCAATGTGCCCAATTATTGCACTATGTAGGAGAAGAAGCGTTTAGAATTTACAATACTTTTACGTTTACTGATGAGGAAGTGGATAAATTGGAGGCATTACTTGACAAGTTTGAAAAACATTTCAAACCGAAAAGTAATGTAGCTAATGAAAGATATAAATTATTCACACGAAGACAACAAGAAGGAGAATCAATAGATCAGTTTATCATTGATGTACAAAACCGTGCCAAGCAATGTGAACTAGATAAGTTGGAAAATAGTTTAGTGAAAACCCGCATAACTATAGGTGTACAAAATGAGTTAATAAGGCAACGATTGTTGGAAGAGGATGAAATTACTTTGGAACAGGCAATCAAAATTTGCAAAAGTATTGAAAATTCAATACAACAATCAAGATCGATGGCTTCTTCAAGTGTTGTGAATGCTGTGAAATATAAAAAAACGAAGCAAGAAAAACTGGGAAAGAGAAGAAAGAACAGACGTCCAACAGTAGCAAGAGTTGTAGCAAGTGTTCTAGTATTCATCAAAAGGGGAAGTGTCCAGCAGAAAAAGCTAAATGTAATTACTGCTTTAAAATGGGTCACTATGCAAAGTGTTGTTACAAAAAGCAAATTAAATGTATAGATAATGAATCGTCTTCAAATGAAGATGAGAATTTTTTTATTGGATCTGTAAGTAGTAATAAGAGAAATTTAGATAATGATTGGAATGTTCAGTTAGTAATAAATAATAAGTTTACTAGATTTAAGATTGATACAGGTGCTATGGTAAATGTGATGTCAAGAACGTCATATTTAAAATTAAATGGAAATGTAAACAAGCTAATACCGACTGCAAGTAAATTAACTACTGTAACAAATGAATCAATGCCAGTGTTAGGTACCGATTGTTTAGATTGTAATTATAATAAACAAAATTATAGAATTAAGGTATATATAGTGGATGCAATTACTCCAAATATTTTAGGTTTAACATCATGTCAGAAACTAAATTTAATCAAAAGAATTAATTTGGTTGAAAACACTTCATATAAATCATTGGTAAATGAATTCTATGATATTTTTAAAGGCATAGGTTGCATTAATAAACATTATAAAATAAAATTAAAAGAAAATGTACAGCCAGTAGTACATGCTCCTAGAAAAGTACCATTTGCTTTACAAGATGAATTAAAAAATACCTTAATACGAATGGAAAATGATGGTATAATCAAGAAAGTGGAAGAACCCACAGATTGGGTGAATTCAATGGTAATGGTCAAGAAATCTGGAGGAGGTCTAAGGATTTGCATTGATCCTAAAGATTTAAATCGTGTGGTAAAACGTGAACATTTTCAACTACCAACAGTGGATGACATAGCAAGTAAGTTGTCAGGCAGTGTTATTTTTAGTAAGTTAGATGCTTCCTTTGGATTTTGGCAAATTCCATTGGATGATGAAAGTGCTAACTTATGTACGTTTAATACTCCATTTGGCAGATGGAAGTTCCTAAGATTACCTTATGGTCTGAGTCTGTCAAGTGAAGTTTTTCATAAAAAGTTTAGAGAAATTTTTGAACTTGAAGGTGTTCAGGTTTACATTGATGACATTATTGTTTATGGTTCATCAAAAGAACAGCATGATAAAAGGCTAGCGAATGTAATGAAATTAGCTAGAGAAAACAATATAAAATTTAATTTAGAAAAATGTAAATTTGGTCTAAATGAAATTAAATTTCTTGGATTTGTATTTGATCAACAAGGTCAGAAAGTTGATTTAAGTAAAGTAGAGGCAATAAATAGAATGAAAAAACCGTCTACAAAAAAGGAAGTTCAAAGACTATTAGGCATGGTAACATATATTTCTAAATTTATACCTAACTTGTCACAGATAACTGAACCGTTAAGAGAATTAGTAAAAAAGGATAGGCTTTGGTATTGGGACAAAGCTCAAGAGCAAGCATTTGAAAAGATAAAGAAATTAATTAGTAATTCACCAGTTTTAAAACATTTTAATGTCAAAGAAAAAAGTTTAATAACTGTTGATAGTTCTAAAAATGCAATTGGAGCATGCTTAATGCAAAAAGGTAATCCTGTTGCATATGCATCTAAAGCATTGACTCAAACTCAAAAAATGTATGCGCAAATAGAAAAGGAATTGTTAGGAATTGTTTATGCTTGTGAGAAATTTCATACATATGTGTATGGTATGGAATTTGAAATTGAAACAGACTGTAAGCCATTAATATCAATTATAAATAAACCATTATTGAATGCACCACCTAGACTGCAACGTATGTTATTTAAGCTACAAAAATATAATTTTAACATTAGTTATAAGCGAGGTAAATATATGTATATTGCTGATACACTTAGTAGATCATGTACCAAACAATCATTAAAAGAAGACCAGTTGGATAAAGAATTAAAAGAACATGTCTGTTTAGTTGGCAGTAGTTTGAATGTCACTAAAAATAAACTAAAAGAAATAGAGAGGGAAACAAATAAAGATAAAATTTTGTCAATTTTGAAAGAATTTATTGTTGTTGGCTGGCCAGAAAGTAATGACTTATCAGAAGATTTAAAATTATTTTCTAAATATAGGAATGAAATATATTGTTCAAATGGTATACTGTACAAGAACACTAGAATAATTATTCCCAAAAGTATGCAAAAAGAAATGCTAAACAAGCTTCATTATGCTCATTTGGGAATAGTCAAATGCAAAAGTTTGGCAAGACAATCCATCTTTTGGCCAACTATGAACAGTGATATTGAAAGAATTGTTAATTCTTGTAGAGTTTGTGCAAATTATAAGGAAAATTTAAGACAGCCTTTAATACCGCATTAGTTCCAGATAGACCATGGCAAAAAGTTGGAATTGATTTATTTTGTTTACAATCACAAAATTATCTGATTGTGGTTGATTACTTTTCAAAATATGTAGAGCTAGGATTTTTAAAAAATGATACTCGTAGTAGTAATGTTATAAAAAACCTTAAATCAATATTTGCACGTCATGGCATACCGGAAGAAGTTATGTCAGATTGTGGCCCACAATTTTCTTGTATTGAATTTAAAAAGTTCTCTAAGGAATGGGAGTTTAAACACACGACTTCGTCACCTTATTATCCGCGTAGCAATGGTATGGTTGAACGGTCAATAAAAACAATTAAAGATATCTTCAGAAAAGCTTCACATGATGGTAGGGATGTTTACTTGGCTCTGCTGGCATATAGAAGTACGCCCTTTGACCATGGTATACCATCTCCTGCTGAACTTTTGATGTCAAGAAAATTGAGTTCAATAATACCAATGACTGATAATCATTTGTTGCCAAAAATATCTGATATTGATCGAATAAGAACAAGGTTACAAGAAAGACAACAGAAACAAAAATATTATTATGATAGAGGTACAAAAAATTTAAAAGAATTGCATGAAGGAGACACAGTACTAATAAAAAATCTTGTAAGCAATAAAAAGGACAAAGGAACAATAATGAGTAATAATAATGAGCGTTCTTACAAAGTTAAACTAGAGACTGGAACTATTGCAAATAGAAACAGATTTTACATAACGCCATTACCTGCATTAGAAAATGAAGAAATAAAGGAGACTGAAAATCAAGAAAAGGCTGAGATGGAGGAAATGGTTGAGAGCTGTGAATCAGAATCAAAAATTTCTGACTTTAAGGAATATAAAGACTTAGGTAATGTTTCCACCACCTCGTCTGGTAGATTAATTAAAAAACCAAATAGATTAGATCTGTAGTTTTGTAAATAAAAATTATTGTAAACAAAATTTATGTAAAGAAGGGGAATGTGATATATAGTGTAATAAATAGAAGTAGAGTTGGCAGCAACTTTAACCTGATCTAACATAGACAGGGTATGGTGCATACATAGTGCTTAAAATTAATATTAATGTTGAGTTGTTAATGAATATAATAAATATTGTATTAAAACAATATTGTGTTTTAATAACAATAAGAACAACAAACATAACAATACACATGGTTGTTTCTTGCTAGATTAATGAGTTCAAGGTTTCTTGTGTGCGAATAATGACCGTCCAGCAGCAAAACAACTGGGTCGTTTTCAGTAGGTTTAGTATGACGAACAAAATGTTCAAGCCATTGAACAAAGATTTCTTGCTGTATCCATCCAGATTTATGGCATGCTGAAACAGCTCCTGGAGGCATTCCATTCATTAGCTCGGCCTTCATATTTTTTCTAGGAAAAACAATTAGTGGAGGGATATACTGACCGGTAGCCCCAAAACACATGACAACAGTCATTAAGGCCCCACGTTCTGCAGATGTTAAAGCAGCGACTTGCTTTTTCCCTTTTAAGGCAATAACTTTCTGTTGTTTATGTTGTACAATGGTTATACCCGTTTCATCACAATTGAAAATGCGTGATGGGTTGTTATTAACTTTTTCCAAAACATTCTCGTATAAATTAAAGAAATTTTCAACATTTTCTTTAGTGAAAGATTTCACACGAGCGTAGGATATTCCTTGCGGTTTTCTAAAGGAAAGGATTGGATGGCGGTTAATAAAGCTCTTTAGCCACCGAGAACCTGCACATTGCTTGTGATTGTTAAAAGGGTTTTTTATATTGTTTTGCTCGCAAAGTTCAAACGCCAGGCGACAAATGTCTTTCTGAGTGACTCCAAAAACGTTTCTTTCCAGTTCTAGACAGTGATTAACCAATTCTTCTTCCATTTGTGCTGAAAATACTGGCTTTCTTCCTAACCTCTCATTCACAATCTTCTCTGGCTCTTCTCCCCTTGCTACATATCTTTCTAGAGTTGTTTGTGGAACGTTGTATGTCTTGGCACTTTTTTTATAACCCATTCTTTTTTCTCTGCAAGCTTTAATAGCTTCTATCATATTTTCACGCGTCCACTGCTTTCTTTTACCCGACATCTAGAAGAATTATTTAATTTATTTGTGTTTTACCATTTGTGCCATAATATGGGGTACCCCAAAATAAGCACATCTATGTACCCCATAATAGGCAAAGATCAGCTCACAGATTTAGGTTAATATAAAAATAAATCGGATAAAGATTTTTTCACATCAGTATACACACATCATTACCTATTCCATCTACTTTTTAAACAACCAAAAACAGTAAATAATACTTACTTTTATCTCCTGTTTTAACCAATGCACACATACAGTTGCAAAAACTCAACCGCCGCCTAAATGAGTTATGGATAATGTTTGGTCGGTACAATCATTTTAAGTCGATAAATCTTTTACAGATGTCTGCAGACACCAAAACCTTATTAAAAGTTATCACATAATAGATGTCACTGCCATAGTTTAAAAAATATTGAGATACCCCATATTAGGCAGTATCCCCATATTAGGACACTTTCCTCTACGCTATGGTAATTTTTTCTGTTGATGTAAGAGTCTTGATTTTCCTTGGGTTTTGGGATTTCAATATGGCTTCCGTCAATGGCTTCTAGGACATTAGGTATACCTTTCCTTCTTTTAAAGACATGTATAATTTCTACAATTCTATTCTCGTTTGGCCATTGTATTATCTGCGATTTCATTTTCAAAATAAATGATATAACCCTTCTTAAGCATCGATGCACTGAACTCATCGTTACATTGAATCTATCAGCAACTTGGCGATATGTTTCAAGATTGCCAAGATACCATAACACCAGTAAAAAGGCTTTCTCTGCAGTTATTTTGCTCCTACCATCATGATGCGTTGGTATTATCTTATGACTGTTGAGTGTTTCTGTAAAATATATTTTTATAATGATAACTGTTTTATTTTCTTTGCTACTTGTTAAACAAAAGTAACAATGTATGTATTAAAACTTTACTTACCAATTAGTTGGAATACAGTTGTTCGTGTTAGTCGAAAATGCATTTTAAATTCTGCATCGCTGTATAGCGACACAGTGTTTTCCACGTACAGTTTAATTCTCACTAAACGCCGTCTCTTTGGTTTTTCCTCATCAAAAGAATAAATTACATTTTCGTCGGAACTCGAACTTGACGTTGAATCCAACTCATTTTCTAACAAGATCTGGGAAAAGTACGATTGTTAAACAAAATGTTAAACGAATAACACGCCATTACCTTTATTAGCTCACAATCTAGTAGAGAAACCATACCTAGTACCTACTCAAGGTAATTCGTTAATTGCATGCAGCCCTAAATTCGATACCTTGGAGGTTAGGTATAGAGTGTGGTATAATAGACACATGACTAATAAAACTGTGAGTTGTCAAATATTTTTGGTAACAGTTCACAATTCGCTAATTTCTATTCCTTTCACGAGCTGTTCCGGGTTGCTCCGGTGCTTCAAGCCCAAGGGCTTAAAGCACTCGAAAGGAAAGCGACACTAAACTTCAATGATTACAAGAGGTTATGTTTTCGTCAGATCACGGTGCGGTGGTCGGACCGATCATATGCTTAGCTTACCTGTTCGCTTAACGATTTCTACGTAAGCGTTCAGTCACTAGTTGAACCAGTCCAGTCGAGCCAACTGTTCTCTTACCGCAGCCATATATAAGGCGCTTTCCATTTGCCCTATTTCTCAGATAAACTCACCTCACCTCACTTTACCTCAGTTAGGCCGACACCACCGAGAAACAAGGCCTGACGACGAGAAACGTGGCAGTATGTGACGTCAGCACGAGTAGTCATACCAAAGCCACGCCGGCCATGCACAAAGCTGGTAAAGCGACTAAGCGACAGTGAAGCGGTGATTCTTGTGTCGTTGTGTGTGTGTTCTAACCTCAGTCGGTGTTTTAATTTAACTGTGGACGGGATGTCTAGATCTATTTGTGAATAGACTGAATGAGTTGTTGGAATTGGTTTGTAATCGCTATAATTATATATTTGCGTGTGGCGATTTTAACGTAGATTTTAATAAAACTGGTTCGGTGGAAACCGTTGCTGTAGTTAGTACTTTTAGATCTTACGGGTTGCATAGGTATGTAAAGGATAATACTAGATTGAATAATTGTATCGACAATATATTTGGAACGGTAGATATAAGCGATGTTAGATGTGGTGTCATCGATCCGGGACTCTCTGATCACAATTGTTTGTACTGCGAGGTTCCGTTGGAATACAGGCCTCAACAGAGATTTTGTCATAAGCGCATGTATAGCAAACCCAATATAGAAGCTTTCTTGGAAGCACTGGCGGGCGAATCATGGCGGAACGTTTTTGACGTAGTGGGTGACATCGATGCTAAATATGAGGCCTTTTTTAGTGTTTTTAAATTATATTTTGAAAAGTACTTCCCCTTAAGGCGCATAAAAATTGACAGCTCAGGAAATCGTCATCCCTGGTACACGGTAGAAATTCGTGAATTCGCTGAATACGTTAGAAATCACTATGATTTCTGTAAATTAATAAACAATCTTCAAGCATGGGACGAGCATAAGGTACTAAAACGCGAATTGAAAAATAAACTCTCTTCAGCAAAGTTAAAATATAATAATACTAGAATAATCACAGCCAAAAATAAATCTAAGGTCGCGTGGAACATCATTAGGCACGAACTAAAAAGCAGTGAGAAGGAATCCGAATTAAAACTGAGATATAATGGTGGAGACGTGAGTGATCCTAGTGTAATATCTGCTCTTTTTCGCAACCAGTTTAGTCAGGAGGCTGACAAAAAAGGTGCTGAAGCAAAAGCGATATTAAAGCCAGTTCGCGCAAACACTGAAACAATTTTTCTTTATCCAGCCTCTGAGTCGGAGGTTCATCAGGCATTGAAAGATATTCCACCTAAGTACTCGTGTGGGTTGGATGAGGTTCCGGCTTACCTGGTAAGGTACTGCGCTGGCGTATTGTCGCCTGTTTTGACGTATATAATTAATTTAATGCTTACGGACGGGGTTTTTCCCAACAGTTTAAAGGAGGCTAAGGTGGTTCCCATTCATAAAAAGGGGACAAGAGCTGAGATTGGCAATTACAGGCCGGTATCTGTTTTGCCTTCTTTCTCGAAAGTTTTTGAAAGAATAATTTATAAGAGGTTATTTACATTTTTCATGCGGGGGAGCATGTCTACGGCTTTGTGCCTCGTTCATCTTGTGAAAAAGCCTTGAGTCGCGCTATTACGGATATAAATGGGGCACTTGACGAGCATAATCACGTGGTGGGGGTGTTCTTCGATTTGTCTCGCGCGTTTGAACTTGTGGATCATGCTATTCTCTTAGAAAAACTAAATCAAATTGGCGTCAGGGGGATTGCTAGTAATTTGCTGTCATCCTATCTTGAGAACAGAAAGCAGCGCGTCTTTGTCAGGGGATCTTCTGGGGACAGTGTAGCGGATTTCTACTCGGATTGGTCGCGTCTGGGGGCTGGGGTTCCTCAGGGTTCACTGCTTGGTCCCTTGCTGTTTCTAATCTACACGAATGACTTGGTGGATGCACTGCCTCCGAGACTGTATCAATATGCAGATGACACAATACTAATTTTATGGGACAAGGACATTGATAAACTATCGAAAATGACTTCGAGTGCCTTAGATGCGATGCATCAGTGGTGTGTGGCCAATAAAATGGTTTTAAACTCGGAAAAAACTAGAGTTATACAATTTAAACTGTCTCGTCCAACATGCTCGATACTAATTAGAAATAAAAATAAATCGGTGGAGTTAGCCGGGGAGGTAAAGTTTCTGGGGGTTTGGGTGCACTCATCCATGAGGTGGCAGTGTCACACACTGTATTTGCAGAGGAAACTGTCGTCGGTCTACTTTTCTATATATAAGATGCGAAATTCTGTAGCATGTGAGACTTTGAAAGCGTATTACTTCTCGTGTGCGGAGTCTTTAATGAGTTACGCCATAATTGTGTGGGGTGTTTCAAATTATGCTATTAATATTTTTCGAATGCAAAAAAAGATTTTGCGCTGTATGCTACGTTTGGAGAGACGTGACCACTGCAAAGTTCATTTCATACAGCAGCGGTTACTCACGCTACCGTCTCTGTATATTTATCATGTTCTTCTATGTGGTTGATAATGCGGACTTATTTATAAGAAACGCTGATGTTACTACGCGTACGGTCGGTAGACGAGGCGACGACCTTGTGGTACCAGTACACAGCACTACTGCCTTCGAGTTTACACCATTCTATATGGCAATAAAAATATATAATTCACTTCCGAGACCCCTGAAAGATTTAAATGAAAGACACAGATTTTCTTTGTTCAAAAAATCATTTTGAGAATACTTATTGGAAAGAGCATACTACTCGGTGGATGAATACCTACAAGACGCGAATCTGACTCGATGTTAGCTGGTGTAGTTGTCTATGCTTTATTATGTAATTTTATTTTTTCAGATTATAAGTTTTGTATATATATGTTTGTGTGTATGTGTGTGTGTGTATGTATACCGTAAGCGTCAAATTTTAATTTCGGTTTGCACTTCTTTCATATGCAGAAGATGATCTTATCAGTTACAGCGATGCCTGCTTGCTAACAGTGGAGGGAGAGCAACGGAGTGGCGGGGGTATTTGCATTTATATACTTATGTATAATCCGGATATTTATAGTGACAATTGTCATACCATATTGGTGTCAAGACAAATAAATGAATTTGAATTTGAATTAATACAGTACAACCTCGATAATCCGAACCCCCGGGTAATTAGAACCTCCAGTAATCCGAACAACTATTTAGTTTCTATAATCCGAACAAAAACCACATTTTCAAATTCGCTACTCCGAACATCGACATGAAGTGTTTCTTTTGACTAATAGCTGATACTAAAAAATTGGGGAGAGCAAAACAATGAATGTATTGTTTTTTGGTTTTTAAGTAATTTCAAATTCACGTCACTATATACAACCAACATATAGATTTTTAATACATTACTTCATACACAAGAAATTTTTTTTCTTTCCATATAAATAACAACTTTTCACGGCCGTGCTCTTCCACCATACACTTTGATATTCATTCCCACTGCAGTTTCCAAATAGGAAACATGTTATTTTAATATTTTAACATTTCAATTTTTTAAATTTTCAAACTTAACAAATTTTTCTCCTATTCGATATTTAACATCTAACATATATGTTAGCTTCTTCAACCTAATTGGTTTAATGGTTGAATTTAGAATTTAATCAACAATGTTTTACCATATTTTACCGTATTAAAGTAAGTTATAACTTTATATAGAAATCTCCAATTATAAAAAATCAACTGTTATTGTAGCCTTTGAAAAAGATGAGCGACTCATCGAAACGTCGGTTGTTATACGATTAGGTAGAATAAACAGCTATTTGCTTAAGAAAATTCTTGCCATTTATTTCATCAATGAATGTATTTTTAACTACAACTCACAAGAGATTCAATCGTTTGTGCTAGAATGTCTTTGTTATCGTTAGGAAAACTCTACATTTGGAGAGCGATGATTCATCTTTCGGGGAAAGACCGAGCGTTGCGCAATATTAAACGACACCGGCTTCTTTGTTCGGCAGAATGGTAATCGAAAGTTTTACGATTTTCGTAAACAGACGTTTCTATAGAATTATTGTATGTATGTATTAACTTTGTACATATTGCTGTGATAGCATATATTTATGGGTATAGTCATTTGTATATGCTGTGCTCTAAATTTTTTTCTTTTTACACCAAAAACTTATAATTGGTTTTGTATTTAATTTATATTGTTGAAGCATGTACCTAATAACTATTGTGGGTTCTGGCAATGTATGTGGTTCCTTCTCCTTCACTGGTGGCCTTTCTCTTACTTATAATAGGGACGAGGTAATAGTTTTGTTTAAAGCAGAAAACGGAATGTCTATATAACATGATCATACACCTTTTTATTTAGTAATTTGTAAATTCAAATATTTTTATATATACCTTAATGCTCTAAACAAAATACATAATTGAAAATGCTCATATCATTTATACCAAATGTCGGTTGTAATGTATGTAAATCTTTTATTTATTTATTTATGATGCTAAACAAAAAAAAATAAATATTTATCCTGTAAATAAATAAATGTAAACTTTTATTGTACATTGATAGTGATATTTATCGATGTAATTATTTTTATATTGGCTTCAATTAATTGCTTTAGACAACCATTTGCACGTGTTGTATCTAGCTTTTAATCTTTGCCTTGTAAAGCTTTTAATTAATTATTAACATAACTTGAAAAAGATTAATGATGCCTAGACAATACCATGAAGAAAATGCTCATTCGCACGTAGCATCTCTTCAACTGCCCAACACCATTAGTCCTATTTTTGTTGTAATTCCAACTTTATGAATTAAAAGAAAACCTTACAGGATAATATTTGCTTATCTATATTGTTCAACATTACATTGATTAATCATTTGCACGTAAAAACCAATATCTGTTTAACAATTTAGATAACTCCTTTTCAAAAAAAAAAACTTACTTGCTATCTTTAAACATTTCATCAAAATGTTCATTTTGAATGTCCATATTGAACGTTTCAAATGAATTTAAATATATTAATAAAAGAAAATTATTATGAATAAACGCGATAAAGAAATAATGAAAACTACTATTCTACAATGTAACAATTATTTTTAAAGCGTCTTATTCTTTCGGAGTCGTAATAAGAAGTCCCTTCTTGTCGAATCTTGTTTCCAATTTATACCGGCAAAAAAAACTCTACGTTGACTATTGCGCCCTCTAGTCCATATTTTAGGTTGGCATTGGAATACACGTTCCAGTGAAATCGCTGCCCACATGTTGCCGTCTTGATACACACACACACACATATTGTTCTGACAGTTCTTTATTTACCAAACGTCAATACAAATTGTTTTTCCCATCCAAGAATCTTTTTCACAGCCTTGTACTGCCTTTCGGACGGTAGGTTTATTCTTGTTGTTAATACCATCCTTCTTTGTATTCATCAATGAACCTATTACCTTGTTCATTGTTCAATACATATTTTTTTCTTCCCATTTATTAATGTCAATTTCACTTTTCTTGTAGCTGGATTGTGACTTGGTAAGATCGGAAACACGTTGAAAAGAACGCATATTTTTCTTCCAACACTGCCTGCACCTGAAAGATGCGTTTGTTTCTCCATCGCTTCTGTCTATAGGTAATATGTCTATCTGCAATACAGTTTACACAAGTCTGCCGTGCAAAGGTAAAACAATGTAATCACAAAATTTGCCATTTTGTGTTTTTGACATTTCCAGAACTTGCGCATAAAGTTCCATCTGCACCATTAACTTTCATTGCCGTGTGATGGCGGATTCCGAAGTACAGTGGTGGCAAAACGATGTATTATTCATAAAGTTCTGATAAAGCCAAGGCAAAAAAAAGTAAACGTAAAATTTTGCATTTTTTCCTTTGGTAAAAGACGTTATTGTACATTACCTTGTTTACTGTTTTCACTCATTCGTTACCCAAACTCTGGCAAAACAATGTAACATACATTACATTGTTTTGCCTTTGCAAGTTTTGCAATGTACGCTTGACATTTCAGTGTATTCGTTACGATTACACTGTTTTACCATTTTTTGAAGGTACATAACCTCATTTTTTGTGCATAGGAGTGTGTGGAAGGTGGGTAACGTGAGTGTTGTTTGTGCAGAACAATGATTTCTAGAGGAAGACTAATTGCCGAAATGGCAATCAGACAACGTGAGGTAAAGCAACTAATGTTAAGTTTTATATTTTCGTTACCAGACAAGGCTATATTATTATACCAAAAATATTAATGTTAATCAAGATTGTGTTTGTTGATTAAATATTTCAGAAAAGTTTTCTTGTAAAGGTTTTTGTTCCAGGCCAACAATAATTATGTTGAAAGTGATATAGATGATTCAGATAGAGACATTGACTATGTGCCGAATGAAGATACGTCTTCGGAGTCGGAGTGTGATGCAGATGCAGCTGTTGTGAAGAAGAGAAAATTGCTGTCTTCGGTAAAACGTCAGCTCGAATTTTCATCACATCTAGAACAGTCGAAACGTGGCAAAATCTCAAATGCGGAATTAATTAGTGTTGAATCAAACGTAAGTTAATATATTATGTAATTTTAACAGGCAAATAATTTACATTTCCTATCCATTAAAAATAAAATGCATGAAAATAAATACTTTCACAATATTAAATAAAAAAATGTATTATTTTCAGACAAAAGGTGCCATACAAAATTTAGGTGATATACAAAATGTTGTATCAGATAGCGATAATGAAGGAGTAAAAACAAAAACACCGGATGATCAGAAACAGGCAGCAGAAAATGAAGATGGAATAGTAGGAACAGTAGAGTTGTTAACTAACCATTCCGATACAGGAAAAAGCAAAAAAAGATTTAGAACTATAAAGGATAGAATGGCAAACCTAAAGTCAAAACATCCATTTCTTTCTTCGATTTGTAATTGTTCTAAAAAATGTAGCGAAATATTTACTTTAAACGACAGAGAAAAAATATACAGTGAATTTTGGCAAATAACAAAACACTCACAAAGAATTTGGCTTTCAGAAAATGTTACTGAAATAATATCAAAAAGAAAAGTCCAAGGAAGCAAAAGACATTTTACGAGAGTGTACTATTTACCTCAAAACGAAGGAAAGAGAACCGTTTGTCAAAAGTTTTTTCTCTCTACTTTAGGCTATCGAAGCACATCAATAATTGATTGTATCTTAAAAGCGTGTAAAGATGGCCATGGAAACAAATTATTAGTGCCCAGAGAAGATCAAAGGGGAAAGCGTGAACCATCCAATAAAATAAAACAAACACCAATAAAGGAACACATTAATACTTTTAAACCAATACCATCCCACTACAGAAGACAGCATGCACCAAATAGAAAATATCTTCCACCTGATTTGACAGTAATGGAGATGCACAAAGATTTTCTTTTGAAAAATCCTGACCAGAAAATTTCTTACGAACTTTATAGAAGAACTTTAAGTGACATGAACATATCTTTTTACGAGGTTGGTGCAGATAAATGCGGATTTTGTATTCAGATGGATCTTGATCCAACTGCAGAAAATTTAGCTATAACAGAAGAACACCTTAAACAGGTAAGCGAAACAATTTTTGTTGTTTTTTTTTTAAATAAAATTTTCTAAATACTTGACAGGTAAAGAAAACGAGAGAGAAATATACAGCGGATTGTAATATAAGCGATCATACCACCAAAGTATTTTCCGTTGATCTCCAAAAAGTATTTTTGCTTCCGAGAATGCCAAAAATAAAAGATTCTTTCTTTACGTCTCGGTTGGTGGTCTTTAATGAAACCTTTGCGTCAATGTCTAAAACTGGAGACCATATTTGCGTTTTGTGGCATGAAGGCATTGCCGGTCGCCGTGCTGAAGATGTTACCTGCGCTTACTTAAAAGTGTTAGAAGTTAACAGGGATGTAACTCATATAATATTTTGGTTAGACAATTGCGCTGGCCAAAATAAAAATAGCATAATGTTTTCAACACTTATAACATACCTCAACTCAGATTTTTGCCTTACTAAGACTGTGACTTTGAATTACCTTGTAAGCGGACATTCATACATGTCCGCTGACGGAATACATGGAAAGATAGAAGAGACAGTGCGAAAGCAAGGAAATGTTGAAGACTTTAACGATTTTGAAGAATGCTGTAGAAGAGCATCAAAACGAGTCAGAGTGATTAAGATGGATTACCATGACTTTATGCCGCTGCAAAACAAGTTAAAATCTTTTAACCGGAAAAAAAGCGCTAACGAGTCTGAAGAAAATTTACCTTACCTTAAAGATATTGTGTCTTTACAGTTTCAAAAGGGTTCAAAATGCATTTACTTCAAAACAGACTTTGAACAAAATTACAAGTGCTACAAAGATGCTGTGAAAAAAAATTTCGAACTAAAATTCCCTCCAAAACAGCAAACAGCGCGTGGTGTTTCCTCAGCAAAAAAAATTGCAATTGTTAGTCATCTGGTACCAAAAATGCAGGAAAATCGGAGGCGCTTTTGGCTAGATCTACCGGAAAATGAACAAGCTCTGGACTTGCTACAGGAAGGAGTTTAATGGACACTATTTTTATTTTATGTATTTTGCAATATAGTCTTAAAAATAGAATATGTTTTTAGTTTATGTACTTTTTTTGATTAAAAACTTGTTTAGGCAGAAAAAAGGTAATGTACATTACTTTATTTGCTTTGTTTCTTTCTCTGCTTTATGACACGTTGATTCTCTGGGCAAACAGTGTAAGATACAATACGTTGTTTTACTATTATATTTGAAAGAATTTTCATTACTGAAAAACATTGGAAAAACAATGTAACCGCCAAAATTTTGGAAAAAATTAAGATTTTAAATTTTGTTGAGAGCAAAATAAAAAGAACAAATTTTTTTATTAACAATGTTGGAGTTACAGATCAGCATGTCATAATGTGTTGGTTCAGGACATTTGCCAACTTTAAACCTCAATATCTCAAAACACAATTTTTTCAAATACACGGTTTTACCTTCGCACGGCAGAAGTTTTATATTTTGTTGTCTTTTGTAGGTCATGAAACTGTACACGTCTGTTTCCAGTCTCTGAAGCATTGTGTTACAAACAAATCATAAACACATACACTTTTTATTTATTTTATCAGCTACCTTTTATATTAAATGTTATTGCTGATCGGGTTTACGTTTTACATATTTTTATATCCTTTCTTAGTCTCTAGTTGTAAGCTAAGGTAATTTTTTATCTTTTAATATAATTTAGTTCTTAAACTCTTTCATAAAGTTTTATTGCTTTATGCATGTAAATCATAATTTATCTACCTACATTTATCTTTCTTACATATCGTCTTTGATCTTTTTCATGATATGTAAACCATACATTTTGTGTACCTTTTTACAAAAGAAATATATTACTTATATTTATTTTGTCTTTTATTTCATATTTATTTAATAAATTTTATTTTACATTTTCTCACTATTCACTTGAATAATAATGACTTTTAAATTACTTGCTTGTATATTGACCATGTGTATGCAACTTTATATACATCCATGTAATTTGTTGCATATTTAAACTCTTTCATATTCAAGTACGATTTTTGTCATTTTTATTTTATTTCAAAACTTAAACTAATTCTTAAAGCTATTCTTATTTTATAAACTTGCGAGATATCACGGCATATTGCTACCCTCTTGTAATTAATTTAAATTGGCCGAGGCCTTAAACAAACGGTACCCAGAGAATTCCAAGAAGGTAGTGAATTAAGCACCACCACGGTAATTAACCTTCTTTTTTAAAATTTTAAAAGGACGCTTGTCTATTAATTAATCACCAACTTATAACACTCAGTCTTACCTCTTACTTCCCCAAGGGTCGATGTTAAATATGGGAGTCAGCACTGCCTCCAGCTACAGTCAGAGAAGGGCGAGTTCGAACACCGTACTAAGTCGAAGGTTATGATGTCAGGGCGCCTATCCGTAATAATGTGCTGAGCCCAACAGATATTCAGACCCCGGACCAGATCCAATATAAACTCCCCAGGTGATAAGTAAATAAGACCAATACACACTCATTCAACTTAACAAACAGTTTATTAAAATTTAGTCTCAGATTTCAACAGCGTATTTCCAGTACTGTACAAAACCGGCTATATATAAAATCTCTAACTTCCAAGAGATATTTAAACAAACGCAAAAAAAAAACAATGAAGTGAAACACAAACGCAACTCGGTTGCAAATTATCAGTGACGTGATATTACAAAATTTAGAAGTTCAATAAAAAAAAAAGAAAAGGTGAACACAAGAACAACTTAAAACTAACATTGATTCACCATCAATATCCTTACAAGTACACAGTTATAAGGCAATTTGCCAAAAGTCCCTCCAAAGTCGAACAGTTTGATCGTAAAATGCAACACGTCAACCAAAATGAAACACTCTGTACACCAGAGACATCCGACAATCTATTCGACGTTAGAAACAGACTCTAAGTTGTAAAATATCTAATTCTATAAAAGAAATAGCGCTAGTTAACTATGCTTTACAGGTAGAATATGCAATTAAATAAAATTCATTAGTTTCTTACGGGATTATACCAAAATTAAATTACAATCATTGTTTAAATGTATCAAATAATATCTACGAATTTACACAAGACCGATGTGAGGCCACACTGCCACACACATCCAAAATTTAAATTCAATTTCTAAATCCAAAAATAAAAATGGCTACGTAACGTCTCCAAAAATGTCAAAGTAACCTCCAAAATGGGGTCACTATTGTTAATAAAACTACGTTAAATTAATTAATTCAATACATAAAGGCTCACAGGCCATAAGAAGTTAAATTAGGAAATTACGATTACTTAATTAATAAATTAGGCCGGAAAATTGAAATTCACTGTTCAAATTGTACGATATTGACACAAATTTAGTCAAACTGTTTAGTCAATTAAATTCTACCCTCTGGATAATAACAGAGAAAATTTACACAGACACAATACCTTTAAACATCACATCCACAGCTTCCAAACACGACAAGTCCTACGGATCCACACGTTACCAGGAATATGCCCTCCTATCTTCGGCTTACGACACCTCAAGTGATAGCGTTCGAAGGCTACAGTGTACCAATAAACTGCACCTTAAATGTGCCCTCACCGCAAGATCCAACAACAAGTCCTGGGCACCGTAAAATTACTAGCACGTGTTTCTCTCGTATTAACTTCAACCAACAATGCTCAAATGAGGTTTATATCAGGCCTAACACCAGCAGCTAAATTGAATATAGAAACGACACAAATTAGGATCGATTAGACACGTGGAAAATATACTTACAGCAGCTTAACAAATCCCCAAGCACAGAAGAAATATCCTCGTAAGACTCAAATAAACGTCAAAAATTTACCAATAATCCCTGAGAATCACCATAAAATCCGCTTTTGTTAAGCGATTATAAACGATACAACTCAACTTTCCATATTCTCAAGGCAGCTAAGGGAAAAGGTTCTGCTCTCGTGTCTAACCTTTCGCAACGATCGTTAAAAATCAAAAGAGACAGATCTTAACATCTCAAAACCCACCATACAAACCAAACACGTCAAACGCGCTAAGAGAACAAATGAACCAACTAATACTTAAAACGTACGACAGAAATACAGGTTCAAATAACCATAGGAAAATGGAAAATAATTATTACTAATTTGTTGCATAACTCTGGGCCCAAAGAAGTTCAAAAAAAAAGAAGTTAGTCAAAATTAAAAGTAACAAATTAATTAAATTAACAACAGACGCCATCTACCCGGCAATACCAGATTTACGTTACACCCACCTATGCAGGGCAGAACGCGTGTAATAGGAATCTTAGGCATCCCTACGCCAGATGGCAGTAATAGTAGGAAGATGACACAAATTTAATCAAAAACTAATTACGTATTCCGTCACTAAAATAAACCATTAAAAGGGTAAAATACAACCAAAAAAAAAAACGTAACAATTCCTCCCTTACCACAAAAGGTTATTTACTTGTAAATTACCGTTAAGCCAAGAGTTATGAAACCAGGAACTGGACTGTGCAAAACACAACATATAACATACGATACAAGGAACCAAGCAAAAATCGACAACGACTAGGCAAAAAGGAAGACGAATGTGCGCGACCATGTCCGACAGCAAACGCAGCATCACCAAACGCTTGACCAAAACCACCACGCGGTCCTTCGGCATTCAGCCGGTACGAGGAATTAACGAGGGATAAATAAAAAACATGGGTGTCGAGATTCTGCACAGACGCGCCCCGAGACCTGACCAACCGACAGCCCAGTACCACTGATAGCATCAAAAAGGAAATGGAGTAGACGGGTTACGTTACGGTGTGCCCGGCCGGCGGTGATCCTTACGACGGTCGAAGGCACAGGAAATAGGAATAGATACTACCAATAGACCAAGATGCGGGAAAGGCAACCCCCGGAACGACACTCTGCAGACACGCGACGGTAAAAGAGAACTTTGGGTGAGGCCCTCGGTATCTCAAAACAAACAAAAATAAAAGGTGAACTAAAAATGGGTTTATTACTACAGATACGGGATACAAAGCGGAATAAGGAGAGGTATTTAAAGATAGGGTAGCGCAGAATGGTGAAACTACTAAAGACACGGACGGCACGTCCACGCGACAAACGTACATTCCGGAAACACAACAATTGAAGATCGCCAAACAAAAAAAAAGGACATAGCAAAAGGAGTTTAAAGTCTGGACCGGCGTTGTCCCGACTGAAACGCTGAAGGCGAGCGATAAAGCCATAAGGCGAAAGTCAATATCAAATCCTGGAGGTAACATTTTGACAATAACACTAGCAAAAGAAAGTCGCCAGGACACGACCCTTGGAAGGCTGAGAACTATCAAATAAAGACCGTTCTTCTTTATACCTTCGCAAATAAACGTCTAATTCAGGAAGAGAATGTCAATACGACATATCCAACACGATAGAATAACTATCAAATGCAAATTCTAGACCATACGATACGTAACATAATCCCAAAATGGTAAAGGTTCTAGAACTGCTATACGGTACGAAGTCATAAAATCGTTATTACTTAATCGTAAACACTACGAAATCATATTCGGTACGGAACGTCAAATCAATACGGAAGAGTCGAAATCGGAACAAAAGTCAGAATCGGTACGAAATACATAACTATCAAAGTTACACGGAAGTCGAAAATAATAACTTAACTAACGTAAGTTATGCGGTACTCAAAGGTAACATACAGAGTTACACGAAATTAATCCACCCAAATCAATCGTCGCTGTGTGGGCTATCGACAAAACATAGGGAGAACATCCCAAATCAGAACACGTAAGGAAATACGTCGAACCCACGACAACTAAAATTGAAGATGTTAAAAGAAACGGGGGAAACAGAAAATTTTTGGGACGCCTTTTACGCCCAGGCATTAAACCCACAGGTATATTCGTTAGGCCTACCTGCAAACCGAAAGACTTGCAAAGTTTAATCGTCGTTAGGTTGTGCTTTAAGATGTTCAACACTCCATGTACCCGGAAGCACATCACCATCACAATTTTTAAGTTCATAAGAGTTATTAGACATACGGCGATGAATCATGAAAGGACCAATATACTTATCTGCTAACTTCGCAGAATAAAATTTCGCAGCGTCGGACAAAACAAAATTCTTACGCCAAACCAACTGATTAGGCAGGAAGGAGACAGGACGATGTCTAAGATCGTAACGAACTTTAGACTTCTCATATGCTTTCTGTAGGCGGTTCTTAATGTCACTATAGAGTCTCGAAAAATTAGAAGATCGACACATAAAATCTTCCGGATTTCTTTGACACGTTTCGACGGCATTTTCGTCATCCACAGGAGTATGGAAGTTACGTTCACCAGTAAGATACATTTCTCTGCCAAAATTTACGAAATAAGGAGTATGACCAAGAACCTCATGTTTTGCCGTGCGAATAGCACAAGATATTTTCGGAAGGAATAGGTCCCAGTCACGATGATTATCGGACACATACGATACCAACATAGTCTTAATAACACGATTAATGCGTTCAACGGGATTTGCTTGAGGGTGGTAGTACGACGTATACGAAGGACTAACCTTGTACTTCTCTAAAAATTGACGATATTCCCTAGAACGAAACTGAACACCATTATCGCTAATAACCTTACGAGGAGTTCCAAAAAGTAAAAATACATGATTTTCTAAGAATTCTACGATCTTATTAGTCGAGGCTTTCCGCAAAGCACACGTTAAAACAAACTTACTGAAACAGTCAGATACGACAAGAATATAACTAAAACCACGTTTGGTTCTCGGTAACGGACCCACAATATCCACACTTAAAACGTCCCAAGGTCTGTCAATGAGAGAGTGACCTCCCATACGACCAGCAGGTTTACGTTGTTCAGGTTTAGTTTTGATGCAAGTAGGACAACGACGTACATAACGGATTACATCATGAACCATTCCAGGCCAGAAATATTTTTGGTAAAGACGATGAAGAGTTTTGAAGATACCTAGATGACCAGAAGTTGGTACATCATGGCAGGACGAAATGATCTCAGAACGACGTTCTTTAGGAACTACTATTTTCCAATCCTCATCCTCATTGTCAAAATATTTGTTAGAAGGACGTACAAATTTACAAAGTTGGCCATTAGCTATCTGGAATGTAGGGTATTTCTCCGGATTCGTTTTGACTGCTCTAAGTAGTCTGTGATACCACTTATCTGTTGTTATGACGGAACTCGCAATAGAATCGACGACAGGAACCGATCGAGAGAGAGCATCAGGTACAACATGATCCTTACCTTTACGATGAATTATGTCGAAATCATATTGCTGCAGTCGTACAGCCCATCGCGCGAGTCGACCACTAGGAGATTGTAACTTACTTAACCAACATAAGGAATAATGGTCCGTAATGACGCGGAAGTGCGAACCCTCTATGTATGGACGCAACTTCTCAATCGACCACAAAACTGCTAAGCACTCTTTCTCGGTAGTCGAAAAGTTCCTTTCCGCACCAGTAAGCGAACGACTAAGATAGCAAATTACTTTTTCCTCGTTATCGATACTTTGAGTTAAAACAGCACCCAACCCAAAATTAGAGGCGTCAGTTTGTATCGTGAACTCTTTGCTAAAGTCAGGACAAGACAAAATAGGAGCTGAGATTAAATGTTGACGGATTTTTGACCATGCCTCGTCACAGGACTGATCCCAACGGAAAGGTTGATTTTTACGTAACAAATTTGTTAAAGGACCAACGAGAGAAGAAAAATTTGGTATGAACCGACGATACCAAGACGCCATACCAACAATACGTCTAACGCCAGATACTGAAGTTGGTGTCGGAATTTCAAGAATGGCTTTAACTTTGTCAGGATCAACCAACAAACCCTGTTTATTAATTACGTAACCCAAATATTTCAGCTCATCACGGCAAAATAAACATTTCTCACGATTTAGAGTGAGACCAGCAGTCTCTATACGGGAAAGAACTTCACTTAAAATTTCTAAATGTTTTTCGAAAGTGGACGTAACAATGATGATATCATCCAAATAGACGAAGACATGCGGTTCAAATTCAGGACCTAAAACCTGATCAATGAAGCGCATCCAGACGGCAGGAGAATTTGAGAGACCAAAAGGCAAGCGACGACACTGGAACAAACCCCGATTAGGGACAGTAAAGGCGGTATAAGGTCGAGACGACTCCTCAATAGGGATTTGCCAATAGGCGGATTTAATGTCCAAGGAAGTCAAGAACTTAGCATCACGAAGTTTATCCAAGGTATTCGTTACATAAGGCAAAGGGTAGGCATCACGTTCCGTAACTTTATTGAGCTTCCTATAGTCAATGCAAAATCTATAGGTTTTATCTTTCTTCGGAACCAATAAAACAGGAGAAGACCAAGGACTATTAGACTTTTCAACAACACCCAGTTCTAACATGTGATTCAACTCTTTATCGACGATTTTCTGCATAGCAGGAGAAATAGGGTAATATCTTTGTTTAATAGGCGGACCATGGACAACAATACGATGTTCCACTAAATTAGTACAACCTAATTCTTTAGTCGATTTCGAAAAATGATTGTTAATGAGTTGATCTAATTGTTGTTGCTGAACGTCAGAAAGAACATGTTCAATTCCTATCGTATTAATCGAAGCAGGTTCAGACGAAAATACCCATTCACCACGTCGAAGGTCAGGGACAATACCCATAATTTTCCAGAAATCCGCGCCCAAGATCAGCGTATGCGGTAAAGAAGGGACAACCAAAATATCTATAACGCTAATTTGATCACGAAGACCCATAGGCACTGAGATTTCACCCAAAGATCGACACTTCTGTCCATTTGCTACAGTACATACCGTAATTTTAGACTTCAATGGAATATTCATGGAACGTAAAGTATTCCAACCAGGACCCCCTAAAATAGTGCGTGAGGCGCCAGAGTCAAGAAGACCTAAGAATGACCGATTAAAGATTGACACATTTAAATAAGGACGTTCGTCACCACGAGCGTTCGCGAGAATAAAATCTGTCTGATTCTTATGTCTACTATTCGTCGAATTATCAAAACGGCGTCCCAAACGACGACTTAGGACGTCCGACGAGCGTTTCCCGAACATGAAGGACAAGACGGAACAGTCACATTTGGTTTACCACAACGGTAGCAATGTTTCTTACGAGGTCGTGAGCACTGACCCGAACGATGACCCACAACTCCACAATTCCAACACTTGAAGGGGAAAGAAGTCTTAGAAGTACCAGCCTCCATAACATTACATTTCACAGGAACCTTAGGTGCCGACACACAAGCAAGGTCTGGCTCAAGTGATTTGCCACGAGTAGGAGGAGGAACATAAGCTTCGACTGAAATTCTGCGAGCTTCAAGTTGTTTACCATATTTTAAGAGTTGGGCGATAGACGTGATTTCAACTAAACCAAACTGTGTCTGATAAAATGGCAAAAGATTTTTCAGCATAATCTTAAGCTGAGTAGCTTCAGGAACATGAGTACAGAGACGTGAGAATAGATTTTTCATCATGGAAACGTAAATGCCAATCGACTCAAGAGAACCCTGAGTTCGATGCTTAATCTCGTCAAATAATCGATCATCATAATCGGGAGCCAAAAATTCAGTCCTCAAACCATCCAATACATCAGACCAATTAAAGAAAGAATCTTTATTAGCACGATACCAAATCAAGGCATCTCCCGTAAAAATATCTATAGCGGAATTGAATAAAATTTCGTCAGTTGAATGACGCGCGACCTTAAGTTCGTTCACACGTTCAATGAAAGCATTCACAGACATTTCGCGAGGGTTTCCCGAAAATTTTAGTCCCCACGTCGCGACAGGAACAGGTCTCAAAGGCGAAACCGGATTGGTCACAATAGGTTCGGATTCCCCATCACTAGATGACTCTTCGGACTCGAAATTTACTAACGGTCCTCCGGTAGTTAAATCTAAAATTGTGCTCTGTCCAAGCATAGTGCTTTTGCGAGCCGCTCTAGCCTTAATGGTTAATCGCACCCCCAGAGTACAAATTTGAGACACAAGTTGTGCACGTTGTTCAATTTCTGTTTCCGTTATTGGTTTACTACGTTGCGCACGACCGAAAGCACAAGCCAAAGAAGTCGACAACTTCTTGTACGCCGATGAAGTCCGCGTATCCGAAAAAGTAGCCAAGGTTGTCGTAATAACATCTATTTTTGCCTTAAGGGCATCAGCGTCTTGAGTGAATGTAAACGGATACACAGGTACTAAAGTTTCAGGGTCCTTACAAAACCGTTGCATAACTCTTAAGGAACGACGCAACTCATCGACCGTACCCCCACTCGTTGAACCGTATCTCGCTAACTCGTACTCTAACTCATCTTTATTCAGTCTGTTAATTTCTATCTTAAGATCCATTATGACGTAATCGAAATTTAAAATTCTACAATGAATACCCGGCAGTGAACACTCCGCTATAGATTCCTTCCCACAATTTAAATACAATGTGGCAACGTTATTGAGTTTAATTTAAGACGTCAAAGATTCAATCTTAAACTGACTGACACAAATCAAAATACTTCCACTTCTACACGTGAACCTATACATACAACTGATATGCCAGTGTCTACTGTACTTCTATTATCCAAATTACTTGTAACACCCGAAATTACTATACTGAGGGAAAAATCAAAATTCAGTATAAGATAATCAAAAATTCTTGGAGAACAATACGATACTATACAATATACGGAAATGAATTGCCTACGGAAAAGAAATTATTCCCCAAGAAATATCAAAAGGCCGAAAATTTTCCCTAAGTCCAATCGGTGCTATAAAAACATCAACCATACATCATCACACATACAACGTAAGTCGTAACTGTGATATAAGCTGGGATATACTTTACTTTTACTCAAAACAAAAAAAAAAGACAAGGTCTTCAATGCTAAAATTAATTAACTCCGGAAGATGATTCAAAAGTTTCCGAAAATTCCCAAAATCTAAAATTCTTGATTTATTAAAAAAAACGGCTGCTAAAACCCTTTCCTAAGGCCCCACACGTTGGGCGCTAAAAATCCTTGCTACCCTCTTGTAATTAATTTAAATTGGCCGAGGCCTTAAACAAACGGTACCCAGAGAATTCCAAGAAGGTAGTGAATTAAGCACCACCACGGTAATTAACCTTCTTTTTTAAAATTTTAAAAGGACGCTTGTCTATTAATTAATCACCAACTTATAACACTCAGTCTTACCTCTTACTTCCCCAAGGGTCGATGTTAAATATGGGAGTCAGCACTGCCTCCAGCTACAGTCAGAGAAGGGCGAGTTCGAACACCGTACTAAGTCGAAGGTTATGATGTCAGGGCGCCTATCCGTAATAATGTGCTGAGCCCAACAGATATTCAGACCCCGGACCAGATCCAATATAAACTCCCCAGGTGATAAGTAAATAAGACCAATACACACTCATTCAACTTAACAAACAGTTTATTAAAATTTAGTCTCAGATTTCAACAGCGTATTTCCAGTACTGTACAAAACCGGCTATATATAAAATCTCTAACTTCCAAGAGATATTTAAACAAACGCAAAAAAAAAACAATGAAGTGAAACACAAACGCAACTCGGTTGCAAATTATCAGTGACGTGATATTACAAAATTTAGAAGTTCAATAAAAAAAAAAAGAAAAGGTGAACACAAGAACAACTTAAAACTAACATTGATTCACCATCAATATCCTTACAAGTACACAGTTATAAGGCAATTTGCCAAAAGTCCCTCCAAAGTCGAACAGTTTGATCGTAAAATGCAACACGTCAACCAAAATGAAACACTCTGTATACCAGAGGCATCCGACAATCTATTCGACGTTAGAAACAGACTCTAAGTTGTAAAATATCTAATTCTATAAAAGAAATAGCGCTAGTTAACTATGCTTTACAGGTAGAATATGCAATTAAATAAAATTCATTAGTTTCTTACGGGATTATACCAAAATTAAATTACAATCATTGTTTAAATGTATCAAATAATATCTACGAATTTACACAAGACCGATGTGAGGCCACACTGCCACACACATCCAAAATTTAAATTCAATTTCTAAATCCAAAAATAAAAATGGCTACGTAACGTCTCCAAAAATGTCAAAGTAACCTCCAAAATGGGGTCACTATTGTTAATAAAACTACGTTAAATTAATTAATTCAATACATAAAGGCTCACAGGCCATAAGAAGTTAAATTAGGAAATTACGATTACTTAATTAATAAATTAGGCCGGAGAATTGAAATTCACTGTTCAAATTGTACGATATTGACACAAATTTAGTCAAACTGTTTAGTCAATTAAATTCTACCCTCTGGATAATAACAGAGAAAATTTACACAGACACAATACCTTTAAACATCACATCCACAGCTTCCAAACACGACAAATCCTACGGATCCACACGTTACCAGGAATATGCCCTCCTATCTTCGGCTTACGACACCTCAAGTGATAGCGTTCGAAGGCTACAGTGTACCAATAAACTGCACCTTAAATGTGCCCTCACCGCAAGATCCAACAACAAGTCCTGGGCACCGTAAAATTACTAGCACGTGTTTCTCTCGTATTAACTTCAACCAACAATGCTCAAATGAGGTTTATATCAGGCCTAACACCAGCAGCTAAATTGAATATAGAAACGACACAAATTAGGATCGATTAGACACGTGGAAAATATACTTACAGCAGCTTAACAAATCCCCAAGCACAGAAGAAATATCCTCGTAAGACTCAAATAAACGTCAAAAATTTACCAATAATCCCTGAGAATCACCATAAAATCCGCTTTTGTTAAGCGATTATAAACGATACAACTCAACTTTCCATATTCTCAAGGCAGCTAAGGGAAAAGGTTCTGCTCTCGTGTCTAACCTTTCGCAACGATCGTTAAAAATCAAAAGAGACAGATCTTAACATCTCAAAACCCACCATACAAACCAAACACGTCAAACGCGCTAAGAGAACAAATGAACCAACTAATACTTAAAACGTACGACAGAAATACAGGTTCAAATAACCATAGGAAAATGGAAAATAATTATTACTAATTTGTTGCATAACTCTGGGCCCAAAGAAGTTCAAAAAAAAAGAAGTTAGTCAAAATTAAAAGTAACAAATTAATTAAATTAACAACAGACGCCATCTACCCGGCAATACCAGATTTACGTTACACCCACCTATGCAGGGCAGAACGCGTGTAATAGGAATCTTAGGCATCCCTACGCCAGATGGCAGTAATAGTAGGAAGATGACACAAATTTAATCAAAAACTAATTACGTATTCCGTCACTAAAATAAACCATTAAAAGGGTAAAATACAACCAAAAAAAAAAACGTAACAATATTCCCTTGGTTATTATATATTTTTTTTTTTTAATGCTGAATTCTATTTATTTAAATAATATATTTAATCAATTTTGTAACTAGTATTACACATTTTGTGGTGGAGACACCGGTATTGGAGGAACTAGATCTGGAGCCGTTGGCGGATGACGTTCCAGAATCGTCGGTTCTGTTTCTAAACGCAGTTTCCATAAATTCTTGCTTGTCGTGTTGGGTACCAAATCTTATATTAATGAAATCAGTACCATCAACAAGGTTATATTTTAACCTGATAATATCTGGCTGGTCAGGATGGTCTTCGACTACCTCTAAGTCTTTTACATATAGTGATAACATAATACGATGTACAAATTCAATGTATAATACTTTTAACTTGGCGATAGTACCGAAAAATATTTCTGCCGTCTCTTCTGGTCTACCATCAAATTGTACTCCAACCTCGTAGGAAGTCATTTTGCTATGCGAATTTGTCGTGAATCGTTAACAATGATTATTAAAGCATGAACGACACGTATAATAACCATTGTGAAAGCTCGCACAAATAATTATTAATTTTCTACGTCTATATAATCATAAAGCATAGATATGTGATATTTTCCTTTGATGTTTTCGCTATCTACTTCTTGTAGCTCGTACGTTACATCACTCAAAATTTTATTTACTCTATATGGGCCTCTATACGGTAAGTCCAACTTTGCGCATTTGTTTAAATGTCTCCTCCCTAACCTGTAGTATTTCACCACTACCAGATCTCCAATTTGGTATATCTTGTGTTTTCTTATCTTTTCGTTTTCTATTCTCATGTATTTTTCTGCAATATTTGTTTGTCTTTGTTTACCTTGATTTGTCAATTCTTCGAGATTATCCACGATTGGTGTCTCTTGATTCCAAGGTCTCGGTGGATGTCTCCCATGCATTAGTGTATAAGGACTTATATTTGTCGTTACACTAGGTAAGAAATTTATATTGTTTTCCACCTCTTCTATGTATTGCACCCAGGCATCGTGTCTTTCGTGCGTTAACATTCTTAAGTGCCTCGTCACTTCTTGTATATACCTCTCACTAGGATTTGTTTGTGGATGCCTTATGCTAGTGAAAATTACCTCTATGTCCATCTCCCTCAATTCTTGAATGAATCTCATATTATTGAAGTATGAAGCATTGTCTACCAGTAATTTTCTTATCTGTCCATGCTCATTTATGAATTGATTCACACAATTTATTGCTGTCTGAGTGTTATATTTTCTCGTCGGATATAATTTTACATATTTTGTTAAAATGTCTACCATTACAAATATGTTGCAATATCCTTGCTCTCCTGGTATTAAATTACCCAGAAAATCAGCAGCTACCAGATCAAGCTTATTTTCTACTCGTATACTATGTATGCTGTTCTGATTTACTCTATTTTTATACTTTCCTAATAAACATTCTTTACACTTTCTATTCTCTGTGGCGATTAAATTTTTATCTCTTAGAGAATAAAATTGCTCTCTGAAAACAAGAAATGTTTTTCTATTTCCAGGATGCCCTAAATTATTATGTATGTTTCTAACGATACTTAATGCTAAATTTCTATCTAAAACTATTAAATTCTTATCACCTAAAGTCTTATATACTATGTTATTTCTTATATTATATCCTCTGTATTCTCCTTCTCTTCGTATTTTTCTTTTTATTTCAAGAATTTCTTCAGTTTGTTGACATGCTTCAATGCTCTGTCGACTGTATATTTCTGGAGCATGATCCAAGTTATAATTATTGACTTGGTATGCATTTTGCTGCTTTATCCCTCCTTGAGCTCTACTCAATGCATCTGCAACAATGTTGTCTGTGCCCTTTCTATGCCTTATTCTAAATGAATATTCCGACAATAGAAGTGACCATCTATATATTCTTGAGTTGTTGAATCTAGTCTTCATAAGGAAAATTAATGACAAATGATCCGTCTCAACCAAGAAGCTATTTCCCAGTAAATAGTATTTTAATTTGGATGCTGCATGAACCAAAGACAAAAGTTCTTTTTCTGAAATCGTGTAGTTTAATTCGTATCCCTTCAAAATCCTTGATAAGAAACAGATTGGCCTTTCCACACCATTTCTTATCTGTAGTAACTCTGCAGCTATTGCATTATTTGATGCATCGCATCTTAAAATAAATTCTTCATTAAAATCAAGCAAATTTACCATTAATGCTTTGCAAAAATTTTCTTTTACTTCTTCAAATGCTTTGAGAGTTTCAGGAGTCCATTTAAATTTTACTCCTTTCTTTATCATTCTGAAGAGCATGTAAGTTTGATCAGATATTCTCGGAATGAAATGTTTATAATAATTTATCATTCCCAAGAATCCTCTGAGCATTTTTATGTTCTTTGGTCTGGGATACTTTCTTATTGCTTCCAATTTTTCTTTTTCTATAGTGATTGTTTTACCATCTATTATATACCCTAGATAGTTTATTTTATTTTTATAAAATTCACATTTTTCAATGTTAACTTTTAAATCGTTTTCTGCTAACGTATTTAAAACCTTTTCTACCGATTCTTTGTGACTCTCTAAATCTTTATTAAATATTAGTGTGTCATCCACATAGTGAGAAACATACTCCTCATGTGGATCTAAAATTTGTTGCATGGCTCTGACCAAAGCGGCTGTCGCTGTTGATAGGCCAAACGGAACGACTCTATACGAATAGACTAATGAATTGAACATAAAGGAACAATACTTCCTTGAGTCCTTGTGTAATGGTACCAGCCAAAAAGAACTTTTCAAATCTATTTTTGTGAACCACCTTGCATCAGTACACCTCGTTAATAAGGTCTCTATACTCTGCGGAGCTTCAAAATTAGGGGAGGTCCTTGAGTTAAGGCCCCTTGCATCAAGACATAGGCGTAATTTTGTTTCTTTCTGATTACCTGTGTTTTTCTTTACTACCACTACTATTGGATTTATAAATGTTGATTCTGTTCTTTCTATAATTTTATTTTTTAACATTTCTTTAATTTCTAATTTGACTTGTTCTCTGTATTTATGGGGGACAGGATAATTTTTGACTTTAAAAGGTTGTGTTTCATCTACTTTGAGCCTGTGTTCATAGCCTTTTGCTAAACCAGGTTTATTATCAAATAACCCTTTATATTTACTGACAAGATTGCTCACATGGCTTATGTATTGTTTATCGCAATTTAAATTCGTACCATCCCTATATTGCGTGAAGTCCTCACTTTGACGATGCTTCACAGGATGTGCACTTTTATTGTCTAATAAACCACTATCCATTTTATTTGTGAGATTTTGTTCAGCATTATTTATATATAAATTATTAATTAATATCTCATCTTCCTGTGTTTCCTTACACCAGGAGATTATTGAATTTTTAATATGAAATGTTTTGTTTTCCATATTCATTTTTGTACCGTATTGACTTAAAAAGTCTATCCCCAAAATACAGTTGCTGTTCAAATTAGGCACTATTATGAATTCTGTTAATAATTTTAAACTACCTATTCTAACATTTATACAAAAAACTTTATCTATAGTAATGATATGTTTCTTATTTGCATTTATTAAATTTACCTTTCTTATAGGCATATAATATCCTAATTTTTCTGTCTTTGTCTATAATATTACTATCTAATAATGATAATTGCGCTCCTGTGTCTAATAATGCTTCTATTTCTTCGTTCCCTATTTTTACTGTTATGTGTGGTAATTCCGTCGTGATTTTCTTTAGATCGTCGAAGTTGTATACGTTTTGTATCTTCTTTTTCTTCTTGACTGGCCTTTCTAAAAATCCAACGAAGTCGCGTTTGAGTAGGTAGAATTTACCCATTCTTTGTTTATCGGTAGTTGTCTTGAATCCTTGGGTATTGCACCTTTTGATTCTGTCTTTTCCTTCGTATTTCTTTCTTTCTTCTCTTCATTTATTTGAACGTTGTTCACTCTTCTTTCCCTCTCAGGGTTTCTTTCTTCCTTCCTATAATTTTGTTCAGTCTTCTTCTCATTTTCATAATTTCTCGTCTTATTGTTTGAATATGGATTGTTCCCATAGCTTGGCTTATTATATGTATATGGGTTGTTTCCATAATTCTGCTTTCCCTGGTTTTGGTTGTATCCATTATTGTTGTACTGTTTATTTTGGTTGTATCGAGGTGTATTGTTTGTATGTGGATTATTTCCATTGTTGTTGTTGTTATTATAGTTTCTAGGTGGATTGCTTGTATTTTTGATGTTTCCATAATTATTATTGTTTCCTTTTTCATCCACATCGTCCAATCTCTTGACCAGTTCCAGTAATCCTTCGATGTTATCAATTCCTTGAAGTGCTACCGCCTGTGTAACGTTGTGGTCAAAGTGTGCTGCTAGCTGTGAGACAATATCGCTCTCTTCAATGGTTGGTTGAATGTATTTGAGAAAAGAATATTTTCGTATGATGTAGTTTTCTCGAGAAGATCCAGCTCTGTATTTGCCAAACACTAAATCGTGTCTAATTCTCCTCTGCTGAGTCTGTCACAAACCGAATCTCAAATTCTTTGAAGTCTACTACTTCATCTATTATCATGTCATACCACTGAAGTGCATAATCCTTCAAACAACCTCTTATGAAATGTAGCTTTGACATCTCATCAGATATTCCCCTCATATACGTTTTGATGGTTCGCATAAACGCCATTGGATTATCTTTATAAAATCCTGAGAATTTTGGTATATTCTCCGCGCTACCAGGTATTTGTGTCAAAGATACACTAGGTATACTAACCCCGTGTACTTTGTTTTCTAACCGTTTGATAGTGTTTTCAAAGGTTAAAGTTTTGCTTTGTAAAGTCAACATTGTGTCAGTACAAACACCATATTTTATTTTGCAATCTTCCACTTGGTGTGAAAGTTCTTGTATTTGTTCTTGACATTCTACATTATTCCCTATAACTTTATTTTCAAGAGAATTTATTTTCTCATCTACCTTATTAAAACTAGCTTGTGTTTTGGCAGACCTTTCGTTGATTTCTTTTATTAAGAATGTGCCTTTACCTTCACATTTCTTTTCATTAATGTTTATTTGTTTGTTTAAAGTTGAAACTGACTGTTCTAACTTTAATTCTACTTTTGCATTTAGCTCTAAAGTCTCCTTTCTTAACTCTGCGAAACCTTCGTTTATTTTAGAATTGATTTTTTCTAGTTTTTGATTTATACTCAAATTATTTTGTTCTAGTTTTCGATTTAAATTCTTATCATTTTCTTCTATTCTACTGAATAGTTTATTGAAAAGATTCTCAATTTTTTGTTCACCAGCTATGCCACTGATGCTTTCTGTTTGTATGCTACCTTCAAGTGTTCGATCCTCTGATTCAGGTTTTTCCGATTCTGAATCAGAAGATACCGGACGATTGTCCCTGTACTGTGTGAACTGTGAACCTTCACCATTATTCTTATCTTTTTCTGCCATTTTTTTATCTTTTTATTAACTTATGAATTAATAACAAACTTATCTAATTAAATACTATTCCTCCTTTTTTATCCCTTTCTAAATAAGAGAAATTCACCAGTAAATGAAAATCAAAAGTATTCTGTCTCTAAATTGGACACTGAATAACTATTTTGTTTGTTAATGAATAAGAAAATGAAACAAACTTCGTACCAATTGTTTGGACAAAATAAATTATTATTTTTTTTTTCAATCATCAAAAAAAAACAAAATTGCACTGCTTCATAACGTTGAGCGTTGTGTAAATAATTATTAACAAACGAGAAAATGAATACAATACTCCACTATGTTAAGCGACATTAATTATATATTTTTTTTTCTTTTAAACAATTAGAAAAGTAATACATTGCCTCTCTATGTTGGGCGTTAATATTTATATGATTAATAAACAACAAGAAAAGGAATACATTGCCCCTCTTCGTTTGGGCGCCATTATTTATATGCTGTGATAGCATATATTTGTGGGTATAGTCATTTATATATGCTGTGCTCTAAATTTTTTTCTTTTTACACCAAAAACTTATAATTGGTTTTGTATTTAATTTATATTGTTGAAGCATGTACCTAATAACTATTGTGGGTTCTGGCAATGTATGTGGTTCCTTCTCCTTCACTGGTGGCCTTTCTCTTACTTATAATAGGGACGAGGTAATAGTTTTGTTTAAAGAAGAAAACGGAATGTCTATATAACATGATCATACACCTTTTTATTTAGTAATTTGTAAATTCAAATATTTTTATATATACCTTAATGCTCTAAACAAAATACATAATTGAAAATGCTCATATCATTTATACCAAATGTCGGTTGTAATGTATGTAAATATTTTATTTATTTATTTATGATGCTAAACAAAAAAAAATAAATATTTATCCTGTAAATAAATAAATGTAAACTTTTATTGTACATTGATAGTGATATTTATCGATGTAATTATTTTTATATTGGCTTCAATTAATTGCTTTAGACAACCATTTGCACGTGTTGTATCTAGCTTTTAATCTTTGCCTTGTAAAACTTTTAATTAATTATTAACATAACTTGAAAAAGATTAATGATGCCTAGACAATACCATGAAGAAAATGCTCATTCGCACGTAGCATCTCTTCAACTGCCCAACACCATTAGTCCTATTTTTGTTGTAATTCCAACTTTATGAATTAAAAGAAAACCTTACAGGATAATATTTGCTTATCTATATTGTTCAACTTTACATTGATTAATCATTTGCACGTAAAAACCAATATCTGTTTAACAATTTAGATAACTCCTTTTCAAAAAAAAAAACTTACTTGCTATCTTTAAACATTTCATCAAAATGTTCATTTTCAATGTCCATATTGAACGTTTCAAATGAATTTAAATATATTAATAAAAGAAAATTATTATGAATAAACGTGATAAAGAAATAATGAAAACTACTATTCTACAATGTAACAATTATTTTTAAAGCGTCTTATTCTTTCGGAGTCGTAATAAGAAGTCCCTTCTTGTCGAATCTTGTTTCCAATTTATACCGGCAAAAAAACTCTACGTTGACTATTGCGCCCTCTAGTCCATATTTTAGGTTGGCATTGGAATACACGTTCCAGTGAAATCGCTGCCCACATGTTGCCGTCTTGATACACACACACACACATATTGTTCTGACAGTTCTTTATTTACCAAACGTCAATACAAATTGTTTTTCCCTTCCAAGAATCTTTTTAACAGCCTTGTACTGCCTTTCCGACGGTAGGTTTATTCTTGTTGTTAATACCATCCTTCTTTGTATTCATCAATGAACCTATTACCTTGTTCATTATTCAATACATATTTTTTTCTTCCCATTTATTAATGTCAATTTCACTTTTCTTGTAGCTGGATTGTGACTTGGTACGATCGGAAACACGTTGAAAAGAACGCATATTCTTCTTCCAACACTGCCTGCACCTGAAAGATGCGTTTGTTTCTCCATCGCATCTGTCCATGGGTAATATGTCTATCTGCAATAAACTTTACACAAGTTTTATATTTTGTTGTTTTTTGTAGGTCATGAAACTGTAGACGTCTGTTTCCAGTCTCTGAAGCATTGTGTTACAAACAAATCATAAACACATACACTTTTTATTTATTTTATCAGCTACCTTTTATATCAAATGTTATTGCTGATCGGGTTTACGTTTTACATATTTTTATATCCTTTCTTAGTCTCTAGTTATAAGCTAAGGTAATTTTTTATCTTTTAATATAATTTAGTTCTTAAACTCTTTCATAAAGTTTTATTGCTTTATGCATGTAAATCATAATTTATCTACCTACATTTATCTTTCTTACATATCGTCTTTGATCTTTTTCATGATATGTAAACCATACATTTTGTGTACCTTTTTACAAAAGAAATATATTACTTATATTTATTTTGTCTTTTATTTCATATTTATTTAATAAATTTTATTTTACATTTTCTCACTATTCACTTGAATAATAATGACTTTTAAATTACTTGCTTGTATATTGACCATGTGTATGCAACTTTATATACATCCATGTTAACAACCCCACAACGAACAGTACCTCAATCTTCCAGAAAACAAGAATCACCTCGACCATCAACCAGCAAAGAGTCACCTCCAAGTCACAAGACTCCGCCAAATGAAGATTCACAAAACGAACGTACACATACTTCAATTGCCATTATTTCTCCTGTTCCTGTGCCTAATCAGAAAGTTAAAGGAAAATCTAGTCGACGAAAGCAGCACTCTGAGATACTAACCAGCACTCCTTTGAAAGAAGATATGATAATTAAACATAATAAAAGGAAAGAAAAAATGACAAAGTTGTAAGATGCCAAGAAAAAGATAACAGAAAAAGTATTTGTTGACACTACGGGTTCAAAAAACGCAAATATAAATAAAGTGAAAACCGGCGCAATCAAGAAGAAAATATCAAAAACGAAAAACGTGGAAGATAGCGAGACCGACGAGAGCAATTTTTCTGAGGATGGCCTCTGTGATGACGATGAATTGGGCGACATGAGTCACGAGGGATCCAACACTGACATATGCATATTATGTGGGGATTTCGGTAGAAAAACCGAAACATGGTTTCGATGTACAAGTTGTGGAAAGTGGGTCCATAAGGAGTACAGTGGTGCAGACAGTCCCGAAAATTACGTTTGTGACGTTTGCTAATGTATTGAGATTGATATTTTTCTGAATCTATTAGGATCAACTTTTATTTGCAGTTTATTTGTTTTTTTATAAATACCAAAGAATATAGTTATTTCTCAATTAATGTTTCCATTTTTCAACTACCATACTTCCCCACCACAATGCGTCATCTTATCCTTAGTGATGCGTCATCTTATCCTCAGTGGAGGGAAAGATGACGCAAAGTAGTTTGTTTTTAAAACTCGCGAAAAATATATTCACTATACCTAATTAAAAAACATGTATAGTAAATGATAACAAAATGTACTTGCTACAACACCATGATGGTCACAATAGCTCAATATATTTTGTTTCGTAAATTAAATGAAAATTGCTTAGGTGCGTCATCTTCGACGTCTCTCCCCTATACACATCTAAGTATTACAGGTGCACCTTTACCTTCTGCATCAGTGGTAGTATCACTTTCAAGTGCATCACTTCCTGAAGTGTCCGTGATAGCTAGAGGTATAACATTTGGTTTTTCACCTAAAATATCATTCAAAACATCACCATACTCAAAATATATAGGCGCTGCTCCACTTCGTTTTTTATTGTCTTTCCATTTCATGTACCTCATTTTTAAATACTTTGTTCTATCTTTGACTTGCTGTCTTGTAAAAATAAAACCTTTTATCTTCAAATCATCAGATATTTGCTGATAAACTTGATCATTTCTTTTTAAAGTACATTGTAAATCATTATAATGTGTTTGAAATAATTGCAATAATGCTAAGGTTTCCTTTTTTCCCCATTTGCAGTGTACATTCTGGCTATCTTGGTGTTCTTGTCTCTCATTATATAAAATATTTCTGTGAATCTCTGCTTCCACTTGGAAACCAAAAATCTGGCATATTTCTTTACTTATTGGAATCATACTTATTTCATTTGCTAACAAAACGGACAACATGCATATGATATGTTATTAATCTTAAAAATTATTAAAAAAAACTTACTGGTTTTATTTCTTATTAAAATATTATTTTCCACAGCTACAATCTCATTATTTGGATCTCGTACTATATCATGGGAACACGTTGTTATTTCGTCCATTTTTCGTTTGTGTTTGCATATGTTCTTATAATTATATTTATATTACGACACGAGCTTATTCCGATGATTGTTTCGTGGATTTCATCTGGTTTGTAAACATAACCTTATTGCATAATTTCGTATCTGGGTACGATTTGCGCAAGCGCTACCCTGTTTACCGCACTCCAAATCGAGTTAAAAAAGGAACATCCTGGTATATTACTTCCGCGTTCGTAAATGTCGATAATTGGGAACATATTTGATTTTACGAACGGGTAAGGTAAACTTTGGATACTCCACGGATAACCCGAGGAGCTTTTACGAACGCACTCCAAGAGGTACTATTGGACGGGCGCTATTTTCAAATACCGGTGCTTTCCCTAGACTCCCATTACTTAACTCATTAGATTCAGTATACAGAGAAGCACGTGCATTTCGACGCATATCACTCGAATGAACAAATTTAATATTGTTGTCAACTCTAATGAGATACGTACAATAACTTAGAGGCTTCATTACTACGCCCTTTTGCCATACTTTCGTCTGCTTATTTTTCACAAATACATGGTCATTTACCTTATATAAAACACATTTATTTTTGTCTGACATTACTTTATCATTTGAATTATGACATGAAGGTTTCAGCAAATCAAACCTTGTTCTAGGCCTATTTTTAAAAATACTTTCAGCAGGTGAGATCCCTGTCACAGTAGAGGGGGTATTTCTGTAGTTAAATAAGAAGTTCTGTAATTTATTTAAAATTACGTTTCCCGAAACTTCTCCCCCACGTTGTAAAAATAAGGCTTTTTCCAAACTCTTTTTAATAGTTTGTACACTACGCTCCGCTGCCCCATTACTCTGTGGATGCTAGGGCGGCGATTTAACAGGTTTGATCCCGTTCGCTTGACAAAATGCCACAAATTCATTAGAACCAAAGGGAGGACCGTTATCTGACACAAGCTCTACTGGAAGACCAAAAATTGCAAAGATATCTCTTAATTTTGATATTGTTTCCGACGCAATAGTGCCATTTGACATTAACCTAACTTCCAACCATTTGGACCTTTGATCCATTACCGTCAAAAAGACATGCTTAGTCTTAAAGAAAAAATCTATATACACCCTATAAAATTATGAGGTGCAGACGCCCATGGCAAGAATGTGTTACTTGAATTTGTGAAATTTTGACACTGTTGACAAATATCACAATTTGCAATAAATTTTTCTAAATCTAAATGCATATTAGGCCACCAACAATAAGAACGCAAAAGCATTTTGCTACGGACAATTCCAATATGCTGCTCATTGAACAATTCTAACACATTTTTTTGCAATGACGTGGGAATGACTACTTTGTTACCTAACAAAATGCAATTCTGTTCCAGTGACATCTCATTTCTCTTTTTAAAATACGGCTTTAGGTTTTCATTATTGAGAAATTCCGGCCATCCTGACAAAATAAAATCTTTGACTTTTACAAGTAACAAATCTTTACTAACCTCCTTAGCAACCACACTAGAATTTAATGGAATTTGCTCAACTAAGTTAAACGAATACAAAAAATCAGTAACATCATTTTGATCACTACATGGTAGACGTGACAACCCATCAGCATTACTGATTGAACTACCCTTTTTATACTGAATATCATACTGATAACCCGACAACATGACAGCCCAGCGCGTAATTCTTGCAGCAGCAGATGTCGGAAATCCCTTATTTTTTCCAAATATAAATTGTAAAGGCTGGTGATCAGTTATCAAAACAAATTTTCGTCCATAAAGGTATTTATGAAACTTTTTTAACGCAAAAATTATAGCAAGTGCTTCACGCTCTAAATTACTATACTTTTTCTCTACCACCGACAAAGTACTAGACGCGAACATGACAGGTCTTTCCATACTATCAACTTTATGACTAAGGACACACTCAACGCCATAACTACTCGAATCACACGTTACATAAATAGGGAGAGTGGGGTCAAAACACTTGTTGATGTCAACCATGACTTACTCTCCTGAAAAATTTCTTCATATTGTTTAGACCAACTCTTTACAAAATTTACATTATTTTGACATAGATCATATAGATGTTTTAACCTGGCTGACAACATAGGAATAAACTTGCCATAATAATTCAAAAGACCCAGATAAGACTTTAGTTCAGTTAATGTTTTAGGTACAGGCGCAAACTTAATCGCCGCAACTTTCTCGTCTGTAGGATGTACTCCGTCCACATCCACTAGATGCCCTAAAAACTCTACTTTGAAAGAATACACACTTCTTTGCATTCACCTTTACATTGAACTCCTGTAGGCGCTTAAGCACCCTTATGACATTTTCATAACACTCTTCCAATGATGGCCCGTATATTATAATAACATCCAGATAACACTTCGTGTTTGACAGCCCAGCTAGGATGCTATCCATTATAGACTGAAAAATACCAGGCGCAGAACTGACACCATACGTCAATCTTGTATATGCAAAGAGGCCCAAATGTGTGTTTATCACTAACATGTTTTGTGTAGATTCACTAGCTTTTAACTGTTGGTACGCCCCTTTCAGGTCTATGACTGTGAAGTATTTATGTCCACTAAGACACGCAAAAATATTTTCAGGTAATGGTAACGCACAATGATCGGTATGCAAAGAATGATTTAAGGTTTTTTTAAAATCTACACAAATACGGATTTCCCCTGACTTTTTTTGGTACAACAATAATTGGACTCGCCCAATTACTAAAATTAACCTTTTTTAAAATGCCGGACTTCACCATTCTTGACAGTTCTCATTCTACTTTTTATTTTAAGGCAAAAGGCATATCGTTCGCCCTATGAAATACCGGGTTAGCACCTTCTTTTAACTTTAATTCGACCTCAAAATGCTTGATACTAGCCTCCGGTTGCTCAGCAAAGACAGACTGAAAGTCACTTTCAATTTTTGACACTAACGAACGCATATCAAGACTCTCAACATTTTTAGTGCTTTGACTTTTGCATAACTCGATAGCATGGCATTCCGACATCGACCGACAAGAACTACCCGCCCCAGTGACTGTCTGGGCATTCACAGACTTACTAAAATTAATTTTTTTTCTCCAATCAGGATTTAACACATTTAACCAATTTCTACCTAACAGTGGTACAAATCTGTGTCGGCTTTTTAATATTACAATAGGTAAAATTACAATTTTATTTTTATGACCGACAGATACATTAATTTCACCTAAAATAGACACACCGTCACCTGTAAGAACTCTTAAATCATACCTGACAGAATAGAGACTTAAGGTAGACAGCCACTTTTCATAATCACTAATATGCATAACTGTTTTACACGCACCACTATCAATCTCGAACTTCATTGGCTTACCTTCCACTTCTAGATGCACTATCTCAGGTGCCACTTTACCTGGATTTAACGATGACAGGAACCCCAAGGTTACAGAACCTTCATCCTCTGACTGTTCATCTTCCTCGACGGCATTGACTTCTTGACCTCTACACACTTTACTCGTATGCCCCACTTTATTGCAACTAAAACATTTCCAGTCTTTTGCAGGACAACTACTAGGATTATGCTTCCATGCACAACGAAAACAAGGTTTAAACTGATAACTTTTAACATATTTTTGTCTACTATGTCCACTTGAACTAGAACTACCATGTTTTTTATCTTCATATTTACTTCCTTTGTTCTTGAATGACAGCTTGTCAAGACTATCTTCAACCACTGACAGATGATTATTTTCTGAACCCATTGCCTTTACTTGACCTTCAGTGAGTTCTATTGAAAGTGCTATTTCATAAGCCCGTTCAAAACTTACATTGTCCTCTGACAACAGCTTCCGTTTAATTGTGATTGACTTTACGCCACAGACTAGCCTATCACGGAGACATTCTGACAAAAACGAACCAAAATTACAATATTGCGACTGACTCTTTAACTTAGCCACAAAAGTTTTAACATCCCCTGTTTGTTCTTGCACTGTGTTGTAAAATTTATACCTCTCTGCAATAACTAATCTTTTCGGGCTGTAATGATCAAAAAGACATTTTTTTAAACCCTCAAACGACTTCGTACTGGGTAGATTTGGTGCTAGTACATCCTTTAAAACGTTATGGGCTTCCGCCCCAATTAATGTCAGCAATAGTGGTACCTTTTTATCAGTTACAACGTTACATATGAGCAATTGATCCAACCTTTCCAAATAGGAGGCAATATCACAGGTCCTCGGACTAAAGTGTTCTATAGAGCCAATTAACGACATTTTGAACTCTAATTTTACTTTTGTTTACTACGTATCACTAACAGTTTGCAGTAAACCACTATAATATTCGTGATATTTCCCACTTTCCGCATGAATCCGGATCGAAACTCGTCGCCAATTTATACTGTGTATTTAAAGAAAACACTTAGGTAACTTTTACTGCTTTAATGACCTTTAACATTTACACAACATGATAGAATAACAACCCAACATCATAAGCGTTGTCCGACCGCCTTTCTTGACAGCCGGCCCCGGTGTGTTCGCAAACACCTCTCGATCCGAGGTCCGTTCACGCACACTACACATACCTAGTATTGTTTGGCCGCCAAAGCACTTTTATTTAACTGTTTTTTCTTTTTCAAAATTGAGCCAATAGTTTTTGAGTTATTAATTTTTTTTGGAAATTTTTGACGAAAACGTGTTCAGAAAAAAAACATTTTTTCATTGTTTTTAAAAATAAACACATTAACTTTGGTGGTGCTTGTAGCCAAGAAAATTCTGCATCATTTGGTATAAGTTGCACTCGACAATACCACAAATAACTTTGTTTTTTCAAAGCCTACTTCCTGAAATTTTCACATACCAAAAACATATTTTTTTTAAATGGAACACCCGGTATTTTATTGTAGCATTTTGTTCCCTTTTTTCATTCTCTTTCGTTTTTGTTAACAATGTCGTAACCAATCTTTTGTAATTTCTGAGAGATCAAATAAAGAACTACGAGCGCTGTTTTATGCACCCAAATATTCCTCCAATAAAGGCTGGAATGCGGTCGACTGCCTGAGTTAACTGTTAAAGAAAGTCGGTAAACATTTATGTCAAATTTGTAAAAGCATCACTATTAGTTATCATCCATATCCATTATTCTTATGAAGAGTTGGTACATATGGTTGACGTTTTGGGTGAATCTGAAAGAAACTCATTGCTAGCGTCCAGACTTTATGCATAGCGATCCCTGGTAGAAGTCAACCGAAGTCAGAAATCTTCGAAAGTATAAAGGAACGGTTCGAGTGAACAAAAAGTATTGAATATGAAAAAAAGAGCGGACAAAATCAATAACTGGTGAGGATAAGACGTTTATGGTACTTGCGAGTGTGGTGGAACACCCCTAGTACTACGAAAATTAGTCGTTAGTTAGATTTAAGTTAAATTTGAGAATCCAGAATAATTAGGAAATATGTAATTCATTTGTAGCATATTCATCCACAGGGTTAGATGAAAGAAATGTTCAGAATCGCTTACATTTTTGTCAATGGGCAGCAGATAAATTATCCTGACTTTCACAATTTTTTGTTGTTTACCGACGAAGTGGATACGTTCATCATCACAATTATCATTATCATAACACGTTAAAACCCTCACTTTATCACATCTATAAGCTTTCAAAATCGTTGGGCATTCAATGTGTGAGGAGGAATAGTGTAGGTAGTTACATCATTGGACCTTATTTCTTTGATGAAAATGTTAATGGAGAAGAGTATCTTCGTTTTCTACGGGCGGTTTTGAAAACTTTTTGAATACATGAACATTAAAATCAGAAAAGCGTTATGTTGAAACGTTTTACACAACGTTAGTACTTCTTTGGAAAACAAAATACTCACGTGCATTGCACAAGTTGTGGTTGAGTTGAATATATTCTTTAATGAAATTTGTTTTTCTTTGTTTTAATTGTTGTTACGTTGCTCAATAGTTTTAGGTTATTAAAATTGCATTATTTTGTTGCTTATTTTTTTCTCTCAAAGTTTAAGGACTATTGGGATATGTATGTACATTTATATTGTATAATGTATATGCGCATGAGCGTAATATATAGGTATGTGTGTAGTGGGAGTAGAGCAGTTGTAAAGATGCTCTCTTGATGTTTGTATCCATCTATATTAGTATTAAATAAAACACATAAAATGTAACTATTTGTTTTACTAGTAACCTCAACAAGATCATACCTCAACAAGGACATCAATTTATAATTTTGCAAAACTACAGTCAACTCTTATGAAGAACAACAAAGAAGGAATAAGAGCAATTAGGCAAATTAAATTGACGATAACAGCATTGTTTCATGCACTTTTTAGTGGGGCGGCATCTTCAAGTATGTCAGTAAACATAACCTTTATTTTATTTCGTTGTTAACCAACAGTGTAAAAAAAATACTGTAATTGGACATTGCCGGAATTAATAAACTTAAATGCGATGCTCTTCATTCTGTATATAAAATTATTACCTTTGGGATAGTTAGATTGAACCTATACTTTGTTTGACAGTTGACTAAGGAAGTCGGGTCCCATCCCTGTCTTCAATTGGTTGAACGAATATTTGGGTGCATAGAACAACAGCACTTCTTTCATCTAACCCTGTGTATGAATATGCTACGAATGAATTTCATATTTCTTAATTATTTTGGATTCTCAAATTTGACTTACATCTAACTGACGACTAATTTTCGTAGTACTAGTATGGGGGTGTTCTACTATACTCGCAAGTCCCATAAATTTCTTATCCTCACCAGTTATTGCTTTTTCTGCTCTATCTTTCATATTCAATACTTTCTGTTCACTCAAACCGTCCCTTAATACTTTCGAAGGTTGCTGGCTTCGGTTGACTTCTACCAGGGATCGCTGTACATAAAGTCTGGATGCTAGCAAAGAGTTTCTCTCAGATTCACCCAGAATGTCAATCATATCTATTAACTCTTCATAAGAATAATTCATTTGGATGATAACTAATAGCGATGATTTTAGCAGTTTGACATAAATGTATACCGACTTTCTTTAACGTTGACTCAGGCAATCAGCCGCACTCCAGCCTTTATTGTACGAATATTTGGGTGAATAGTACAGCGCCCGTAGTTCTTTAATTGACCGCTAATTGCTCCTATAGTGATTATCTCACAAATAACAAAAGACAGGTATAGGACATTGTTAATAAAAATGAAAGAGAATACAAAAAGGAACAAAATGCCTCAATGAAATACGGCGTCTTCCATTAAAAAAAAATAAGTTTTTGGTATGTGAAAATTTCGAGAAGTAGGCTTTGAAAAAACAAAGTTATTTGTGGTATTGTCGAGTGCAACTTATACCAAATGATGCAGAATTTTCTTGGCTACAAGCACCACCAAAGTTAATGTGTTTATTTTTAAAAACAATGAAAAAATGTTTTTTTTCTGAACACGTGTTTTCGTCAAAAATTTCCAAAAAAAATTAATAACTCAAAAACTATTGGCTCAATTTTGAAAAAGAAAAAACAGTTAAATAAAAGTGCTTTGGCGGCCAAACAATACTAGGTATGTGTAGGTAGTGTGCGTGAACGGACCTCGGATCGAGAGGTGTTTGCGAACACACCGGGGCCGGCTGTCAAGAAAGGCGGTCGGACAACGCTTATGATGTTGGGGTTGTTATTCTATCATGTAGTGTAAATGTTAAAGGTCATTAAAGCAGTAAAAGTTACCTAAGTGTTTTCTTTAAATACACAGTATAAATTGGCGACGAGTTTCGATCCGGATTCATGCGGAAAGTGGGAAATATCACGAATATTATAGTGGTTTACAGCAAACTGTACGTAGTAAACAAAAGTAAAATTAGAGTTCAAAATGTCGTTAATTGGCATAATTTTCTTGGCTACAAGCAAAGCAAAGTTAATGTTTTTACTTTTAAAAACAATGTGAAAATGAATTTTTTCTGAACACGTGTTTTGGTCAAATCTTTTCAAAAAAAGTCAATAACTCAAAAACTATTGGCCCAATTTTGAAAAAGAAAAAACAGTTAAATAGACAATTTGAAGCAGTACTAGGAAATCCAAAAATATATAGGGTGAGTCATTTAAAAAAATTAAGTTCCGTGCATTTCCGGTGAAACCGAAAGCGCATCATGGCTTTAAGTATTTTTACAATATGTGCCACAAGCAACCACTAATCTTCCACTAATTGTTTTTCGTCTATTTAAAACACAAAAGAGCAATCGAAGAAGCGGCTACTAATGACTCACCCTGTATATGTGTTAAGAAGTATTTTTCCCTGTCATAGCACACGTTTGACAAAAAATAAGTATTCATAGCATATATCCCATTAACACAGGAACATACAGATAAATGAAAAAAGAAAAAAATGCGTGAATATAACAAAATAACCTAAAATTGATTCAAACCGTTATTACGAATCGAAATGAAATATTTGCTCGCTATTGTAAATAGACTTTGAAAACCGTTTTGTTTCTCCTAGGACTCTCATTGCGATTATCTTTTCTCTTACTTCCAAGGTAGAGTCTTTTTGGTGCTGTCGTCGAAGCATTATTGTCAATTTTCTATAAGAACTTATATATTAACAAAATCAATACCACAATTTGGGTGTACAAGCAATAACAACACCATAAACCCTAAACAGTGGAGGTTTATTGGATAATTTTCCAAAGCCTATGTTTTCTATGTTATACTTTACATTCATTCCCTTATTATAAATTATAAATCTAAGCATTTTATTTACATAAAACGGTGAATCACAGAAACAGAAAATAACAATGATTGTTATTACACCTATAATAAATACGTCAAACATTGTCCCATTACAAGAAAAACGTTTTATCGTTTCAGTTACTAGGCATTATATCAATTATTATAGACTATAAGATTTAAAATTCTGTCTATAATATTTAAAACGTTAAAATAAGAATAATTATGGTCCTCATATTTATCTTGGAAATATTAGAACTTGTTTACATTTACTTTATTTACATTCAAAGACTACAATGCCCACATTATACCCCTTTTTCGTATAACTGAAAAAGACGTTGCCCGGCAGAAAGAAGGTAGGTAGTTTTGATACTTACCTGTTTAATGGGGGAGACATTAATTCTGCCAGGCACTGTACATGTATTTATACCTATATACATATATGATTATTTATTTAAATGAAATATGTAACGACGAAAAACTATACCAGTAAACCGTGCATTTCAGTAAACCGGCACCACATCAACCAGTCATTGGCACGGTTTACCGAGTTTTTACTGTATATGGTTGCAGCCGATTTTTGACAAAAAAAACTAGTGTACCTTATAGAGGACCACTAATTGAACAACTTGTACTTATAAATTAATCGGTGCAAACGTAGAGGAACGGAGATAATTAATAATGAAGGTGCTCACCGAGTGAATTTTCCATGTCACATTTTTAGGGCCGATTTCTTCACACTCGGATAAAAGTTTTGGATAAGTATCTGCAAGGTGATTGACATCTGACAGATAGGCAAAATACACATTTCTTCATAAAATTATTAATAAGTTATCTACATGATAGCTATTGCCAGGAACTGCTTTGACAACATCGCAAAAATAATTGTAACTAGTATCAGATTAATGCTAGTAACCTGGTAATTCACAGATTCTAATTTCGTCTTGATAAGAAAACTTATAATTTAAAAAACATTGTCCCTGCCATAACACAACCGGTAGGCGGTAAAAAGTACAAAAGAAAGTTATATAATATATGATACATATTGCCGTGATCCCTACATTGGTCAGGCATTGTAAAATAAATAAATAATTATGTAATAGAATAAGTAAATAATTTATTAGTAGTAAGTGTAGGTATAGAAAAATGTATCATAAGTTGCATAACCGCAACGGCGTAACATTATAATGTAAGATGTATGAAGAATAAAATTGAAATAAAATTTATTTGAAAGGTACAAAAATAAAACTGAAATAAAATTTATTTGAAAGGTACAGAAATAAACACCAAAAGTAAAATTCATGTATTCTATATTTGTAGAAACGAGGAGCACAAGATGCAATTTCAATATACAAAGACAGAACCAAATTTTATACATTGTGTGAGAGTCGCATTAAATATTTTGAACAATAAATCACTATTCAAAATGAATAGACGTAAATTTGTAAGAGATTGTTATTTGTTCGACATTTTATGGTCATACTTAATAATATAATAAATACCTGAGACTTATATCTAAATATAATTTTAAAAGGAATATGTAAAAAAAAGGTATATTATTTTATTATTCGACACAATGTAATAAAGAAAGCTTCAGTGGCAGGTTTAAATCCAATTTTGTCCAGGAAAGATTCCGGAAATAACACATTAAAATTGGTTTAATCTCATTAAAATCTACAAAGAAAAACAATGTTCAATATTGTTAACAGCTGCATACAAATCAACCTACAAGAAGACGAGGAAAGATGGTTCGAAGATATGGATGAAGTTATCAAGGTCCAGGTTCATAATAACATGATTAATAAAAGGAGCATTCCAGTTGTATGCAATGTTTTTCCTATTATTGTAAAAGCAAACGTCTGCAAAAGAAAGATACGAATAGTGTTAAAAAATAGTAAAAGAATATATTTAAATAATGATGACAGAAGCAACGAATTCATTTATAAACATAATGAAGGATAGCGTTAATGAAAAGGAATGTACCTACCAAGATAAGAATATCGCAAATGTGCATTGACATTAACAATAACAAACAATTTAAGTCAGTTTAGGGAGAACGTCAAGAAAATAAATCTGAGCAGGACAATGCCAACATAAACGTTAGTGTGGAGTGTGTGGCGCTGCGAACGATGTATGGTTTTTTCGGGCGACCGAAAATGATAAGAAGGCAAGTACGAGAGAGGTACGAGAGAGTCATCGTCGATCCATGGGCGAGGCAGTCTGATTTTAAAAGGCGCGGTGAATTTTCGATCTTCATATTTTGATGATTGCAGATGTATTATACACTGCACAGAAATCATCCTTAGCAAATGTATTAAGTTATTTTATTTTAAATAAGTATTTTTCATTTCACAATTAATTTTTGTCATTTAGTTTAATTTCATTTTTTTTATTAACTATCAATATGACCGAACAATATAAAGAGGAATTTGATGAAATATATGAGCATCATAAGTAAGTTATACTTTAATAATAAATTTTGCTAAAGATGCTACGTGGAAATGTTCATCTTTAGCAAAGCGTTTAATGAATTTATTTAATATTTTAGATGGGATTAGTATCTTCTTTGTTATAAGTAAAAATAAATAAATAAATAAAGGGAGTCTTGTTCACAATGGAGGGAGGCATCAATAACACAACGTGTGAATGTTTGTTAGCGATGTTATCTATACTTTGTTAATAAGTTTTTTTTTTGATGCAAAATTTTTATAGGGAATTCAAATATTATACGTAAAGATGGTGCATTTTTGATAAACAATAGCCAATTTGTGATATGTACAACGTGCAAATATTTGCATATGATAATTGGTGACAGTATTATCAAGGTGTTTTCCTGTTCTGCGGAATTTTGTATTTTTCAAAGACACTTCGTGTGAATGAATGCCTTTGTGGAAGCAAAATCTAGCATAGTATAAGAAAACTATTATTTCTTTGAAATTACACAATGTTAAGATATTAATATAACAAAGAGCGATATTTATTCTAAATCTACATGTTATATTCGTAATGTAATGTGTTTACGTATTTATAAAATACACGTTTTTTTTTTCTTACTTGTTATTGGAATGTAAAAGGACAATTTCTTTTGCGGCCACATGTGGCAAGAAATTATTTTCATCGACACTATTATTATACGATGTTAAAAATAGAATATAAATATTTTATGAGATTTAGTTTTTTATTAGTAACCTTATCCTATAAATTTTGAATAAGAAATGTTGTTAGAAAAACAAAAGGAACATCACTGCTAGAACCTACAAGAAATACACGAATGTTAATAGAGATTGAATTAACAAATTTAATAAAGAAATTTTTCACATGACAACGTTATCTCTACATTCGTTTAAATTATGCAGCTTTGTATTATTGTAATTTGATTGAGTTATGCTGGTACAAGATTATCAATTTTTTTTTTAATACAGAGTTATAGCATATAGAATTTGATGGCGATGCCTAACGTATAGCAATAACACATTTATTATCAATAAAGAATAATAAAATTTGTCATCAAATATAATGTATGCTATTATAGCATATATTTGGCGCCCAACGTGGGGCAGTGACCTTTTGTCTTCTTTTTTATGGAAATATATATACACATTTAGCATTCAATTTAGTGCAGCAGTGCATTTTAATTTTTTTTTTGTTGTTAAATAACAGTAAATATTTATTTAATGTCTAATATAGGGACAATATAAATAATTCTGCAACATTTTCTTGTTTAAATAAGGATAAGAATTAAGTAGCGATAGTTTCATTATTAAGTAAGTTTAGTAATAAGAAATATGGCAGATAAAAAGAAAGGTAAAGGTAATGGTAAAGACCAACAACCTGAGACCGAATTAGACTTAAAGTCAAAGCAATTCACACATTATAGAAATCCTAGTCAAACACTTTCTGATTCAGAGTCAGACAAACAAGAATCAAAAGGTGATAGAGAGGAGGATTCAATAATGGGAGAGAGTATACAAACTCAGGACACTAGTGGTGTATTTAGTGAGCAGAAATTTGAAACTCTTTTTCAAAAATTATTAAACACTATTGAATGTAACAATCAAAGTCTGAATAAAAGTATAGTACAAAAGTTTGAAGAAAACAATTTAAATATGAATCAAAAGTTAGAAGAAAATAATTTCAATATAAGTAAAAGTTTAGTAAAAGGATTAAAAGAGACTAAAGAGGAAATTAATTCTAAGATAGATAAAATTTTTATAGCTTTAAGGAAAGAAAATTTAGAATTAAATTCTAAACTTGAAACAAAATTAGATCAAGCAGTAGTAGATTTAAAGAAAGAAATCTCTAGTAATGAGACAAAATGTGAAAATAAAGGTAAATTTCTGATTCAAGAAATAAATGATAGATCTGCCAAAACACAAATTAGTCTAGATAAGGTTGAGAATAAAATAAATTCTTTAGAAATAAAAATAATAAATGATGAAAAGGTAAATAAGGAACAATCTCAACAGCTTTCATATAAAATGGAAGATTGTAGAAATAAGTATAGTGCTTGTAATGATACCATGTTAACATTACAAGACAAAACGTTAACATTTGAGAATACGATTAAACAACTGGAGGATAAAGTAATACACGGGGTCAATATGCCTAGTGTATCTTTATCGCAAATACCAGTTAGTGCAGAAAATATACCCAAATTCTCGGGATTTTACAAGGATAATCCAATGGCGTCCATGAGGACTATTAAAACCTACATGAGGGGCATATCGGATGAAATGTCCAAATTACATTTCATAAGGGGATGTCTTAAAGATTATGCACTCCAATGGTTTGATATGATCATTGATGAAGTGGCAAACTTTAGAGATTTTGAAACCCGCTTTGTAAGACAGTACTGGGGTCAAACACAACAAAGAAGGATAAGACATGATCTGGTGTTTGGTAAATACAGATCAGGATCCTCCAGAGAGAATTATATAATAAGGAAATATTCTTTCCTTAAGCACATACAACCAATGATAGAAGAAAGTGACATTGTATCGCAATTAGCTGCACATTTTGATCACAATGTTACGCAGGCAGTAGCTCTACAAGAAATAGATACTGTAGAAGGATTACTGGAAATGGTTAAAAGGTTAGACGATGTGGATGAGAAGGGTTATGGATACAATAGAAATAATCCAAATCCTGGTACAAATTATTCACCTCGACAGCAACAGAATAATAATAATGGTCAAGTAAACAATTCAGGTCAGAATAGACAGAATTATGGGAATAATCCGTACACAAATAATAGGACCAGAAACTTTGAAAATAAGAGAAAGAATGGTCAGAATTACAGGAAGGAAGGAAGGACTGATGAAAGGGACAGAAAAGTAAATAATGTCCAGGTCAAGGAAGATAAGAAAGAAACAATTCGCAAAGAAAAACAGGAATCGAAAGGAGCGATACCGAAGGATACCAGACAATTACCGATGAATAAGGAATGGGTAAACACTACTTATTCAGGTGCAACTTCGCTGGATTTTTAAGGAAACCAGTCAAAAAGAAAAACAAAATACACAACATCTATAATTTTGAAGATCTTACGAAGATCACAACAGAACTACCGCACATCACAATCAAGCTTGGAAATGAAGAAGTGGAGGCATTATTGGACACAGGAGCGCAATTATCACTATTAGACAGTAGCATTATAGATAAAAATATAGAAAATTTGGGAAATTATATGCCCATCAGAAAGGTCAATTTGATTACTGCAAATAAAAAATCTATGATCACAGTAGACAAAGTTTTTTGCATAAATGTTAAGATAGATAAGTTAGAATTGTTAACAGAATTTATTATAGTACCTAATTTAAATAGTAACTGTATTTTGGGAATGGACTTTTTAAGTCAATATAGTACAAAGCTTAATATGGAAGATAAGACATTTCATATTAAGGATTCAGTAATCTTCTGGAGCAAAGATGCACAGGACGATGAAATTTTAATTAATAATTTATTTATAAATAAAATTACTGAACAAGACGTCACAAAAGAAATGGATAGTAGTTTATTCGTCAATAAAAGTGCACATCCTGTGAAGAATCCTCAAAGGGAGGACTTTACGATAAATAGGGATGGTACAGTATTAAATTGCGATAAACAATACAAAAGCCATGTGAGCGATCTTCTTAGTAAATATAAGAAATTATTTGATAATAGTCCAGGCCTAGCCAAAGGATATCAACATAAACTCAAGGTTGGTGAGACACAACCATTCAAAGTAAAAAATTATCCCATTCCTAATAAATACAGAGGACAGGTAAAATTAGAAATAAAAGAGATGTTAAAAAACAATGTCATAGAGAGAACAGAATCAACATTTATCAACCCTATAGTTGTAGTGGTAAAGAAAAATATAAATAATCAGAAAGAAACCAAGCTACGTCTATGTCTTGACGCGAGGAGTCTCAACTCAAGAACCTCTCCTAATTTTGAAGCCCCACAGAGTATAGATACCTTATTAACAAGGTGTACCGATGCCAGGTGGTTCACAAAAATTGATCTTAAAAGTTCTTTTTGGCTGGTGCCATTACATAAAGATTCTAGAAAGTATTGTTCATTTATGTTTAATTCACTAGTATATTCATACAAAGTTGTTCCATTTGGTTTGTCAACGGCTACAGCGGCCTTGGTCAGAGCCATGCAACAAATTTTAGATCCACATGAAGAATATGTTTCTCACTATGTGGATGATATATTAATATTTAATAAAGACTTAGAAAGTCATAAGGTATCTGTGGACAAAGTATTAAATACTCTAGCAGAAAATGATTTAAAAATAAATCTTGAGAAATGTGAATTTTATAAAAAGAGTGTAAGCTATTTAGGCTATATTATAGATGGTAAAACTATCACTATAGAAGAGAAAAAGTTAGAAGCTATAAGAAAATATCCAAGACCTAAGAATATAAAAATGTTAAGAGGATTTTTAGGCATGATTAATTACTACAAACATTTTATTCCAAAAATATCAGATCAGACCTACATGTTATTTAGGATGATCAAGAAAGGAGTAAAATTCAAATGGTCTCAAGAAACATTGAAGGCATTTGAAAATGTAAAAGAAAATTTTTGTAAGGCTTTAATAATAAACTTACCTGACTTTAAGGAAGAATTTGACTAAGGTGCGATGTATCAAATAATGCGATAGCGGCAGAACTATCTATTACAGATAAGAAATGGAGTAGAAATGCCAATCTGTTTCTTATCAAGAATCCTAAAGGGATATGAATTAAACTATACGACATCTGAAAAGGAACTCCTGTCTTTGGTTCATTCAGTGTCAAAACTAAAATATTATTTACTAGGGAATACCTTTTTGGTCGAAACAGATCATTTATCTTTGATCTTTCTTATGAAGACGAGATTTAATAACTCTAGAATATATAGATGGTCACTTTTATTATCTGAATATTCATTCAAGATAAGACATAGAAGAGGAACAGAAAATATTGTTGCTGATGCATTGAGTAGAGCTCATGGTGGCATCAAACAACAAAACTCATATCAAATAAATCATTATGATTTAGAACATGCTCCAGGTTTATACAATCGAGAAAGCATTGAAGTTAGTCAGCAATCTGAAGAGATACTAGACATTAAAAGAAGAATCCAAAGAGAAGGAAATTATAAAGGTTATCATATGAGAGACAATATAGTATATAAGACTTTAGGAAATAAGAATTTAATTGTTTTAGGTAGGGATTTAGCATTAAGTATTATTAGAAATGTACATAATAATCTAGGGCATCCTGGAAATAGGAAAACTTTCCTTATATTCAGAGAGCAATTTTATAGTTTTAAGGATAAATGTTTAATAGCTGCAGAAAATAAAAAATGCAGACAATGCTTATTGGGCAAATACAAAAATGGAGTTAATCAAAATATTGTACATAGTATTAGAGTAGAGAACAAACTAGATTTAGTAGCTGCTGATTTTCTGGGTAATTTAATACCAGGAGAACAAGGATATTGTAATATTTTCGTAATGGTAGATATTTTGACTAAATATGTTAAATTATATCCTATTAGAAAATATAATACACAAACGGCAATAAATTGCATAAATCAATTTATCAACGATCATGGACAAATAAAGAAGTTATTAGTAGATAATGCATCCTACTTTAACAATGAAAGATTCATACAAGAATCTAGAGATATGAATGTAGAGGTTATCTTCACTAGTATTAGACATCCACAAGCTAATCCGAGTGAAAGATATATTCAAGAAGTAACTAGACATTTAAGAATGTTGACACATCAAAGACATAATGCTTGGGTAAGATATGTTGAAGACGTAGAAAATAATATTAATTTCATGCCAAGTTTGACAACCAATATAAGTCCATACACTTTGATGCATGGAAAACATCCACCCAGACCTTGGTGTCAGGATACACCGATGGTGGATAATCTTGGAGATTTAATACATCAAGGCAAACTAAGACAAATGAATAGAGCTGAGAAATACGTGAGAATGGAGAATGAGAAAATAAGGACCCACAAAACGTATCAGGTTGGAGATCTCGTAGTGGTGAAGAACTACAGATTAGGGAGGAGACATTTGAATAAATGTGCGAAGTTAGATTTACCGTTCATTGGACCATACAAGGTAAATAGAATTTTAAGTGATGTAACCTATGAATTGCAAGAAATGGATAATGAAAATATAAAAGGCAAATATCATGTATCAATGCTGTATGATTACATAGATATAGAGAATGAATAAATTGTTGACGTAGAGATCACATCAGTGTTTGCGATGTGCGTCGTTCAGGTAAATAACCCTTATTGTAATGAACGTACACACACAGCAAACAAGGGATATATATGCCGTGATCCCTACATTGGTCAGGCATTGTAAAATAAATAAATAATTATGTAATAGAATAAGTAAATAATTTATTAGTAGTAAGTGTAGGTATAGAAAAATGTATCATAAGTTGCATAACCGCAACGGCGTAACATTATAATGTAAGATGTATGAAGAATAAAATTGAAATAAAATTTATTTGAAAGGTACAAAAATAAAACTGAAATAAAATTTATTTGAAAGGTACAGAAATAAATACCAAAAGTAAAATTCATGTATTCTATATTTGTAGAAACGAGGAGCACAAGATGCAATTTCAATATACAAAGACAGAACCAAATTTTATACATTGTGTGAGAGTCGCATTAAATATTTTGAACAATAAATCACTATTCAAAATGAATAGACGTAAATTTGTAAGAGATTGTTATTTGTTCGACATTTTATGGTCATACTTAATAATATAATAAATACCTGAGACTTATATCTAAATATAATTTTAAAAGGAATATGTAAAAAAAAGGTATATTATTTTATTATTCGACACAATGTAATAAAGAAAGCTTCAGTGGCAGGTTTAAATCCAATTTTGTCCAGGAAAGATTCCGGAAATAACACATTAAAATTGGTTTAATCTCATTAAAATCTACAAAGAAAAACAATGTTCAATATTGTTAACAGCTGCATACAAATCAACCTACAAGAAGACGAGGAAAGATGGTTCGAAGATATGGATGAAGTTATCAAGGTCCAGGTTCATAATAACATGATTAATAAGGAGCATTCCAGTTGTATGCAATGTTTTTCCTATTATTGTAAAAGCAAACGTCTGCAAAAGAAAGATACGAATAGTGTTAAAAAATAGTAAAAGAATATATTTAAATAATGATGACAGAAGCAACGAATTCATTTATAAACATAATGAAGGATGGCGTTAATGAAAAGGAATGTACCTACCAAGATAAGAATATCGCAAATGTGCATTGACATTAACAATAACAAACAATTTAAGTCAGTTTAGGGAGAACGTCAAGAAAATAAATCTAAGCAGGACAATGCCAACATAAACGTTAGTGTGGAGTGTGTGGCGCTGCGAACGATGTATGGTTTTTTCGGGCGACCGAAAATGATAAGAAGGCAAGTACGAGAGAGGTACGAGAGAGTCATCGTCGATCCATGGGCGAGGCAGTCTGATTTTTAAAGACGCGGTGAATCTTCGATCTTCATATTTTGATGATTGCAGATGTATTATACACTGCACAGAAATCATCCTTAGCAAATGTATTAAGTTATTTTATTTTAAATAAGTATTTTTCATTTCACAATTAATTTTTGTCATTTAGTTTAATTTCATTTTTTTTATTAACTATCAATATGACCGAACAATATAAAGAGGAATTTGATGAAATACATGAGCATCATAAGTAAGTTATACTTTAATAATAAATTATGCTAAAGATGCTACGTGGAACTGTTCATCTTTAGCAAAGCGTTTAATGACTATGATAATTGGTGACAGTATTATCAAGGTGTTTTCCTGTTCTGCGGAATTTTGTATTTTTCAAAGACACTTCGTGTGAATGAATGCCTTTGTGGAAGCAAAATCTAGCATAGTATAAGAAAACTATTATTTCTTTGAAATTACACAATGTTAAGATATTAATATAACAAAGAGCGATATTTATTCTAAATCTACATGTTATATTCGTAATGTAATGTGTTTACGTATTTATAAAATACACGTTTTTTTTCTTACTTGTTATTGGAATGTAAAAGGGCAATTTCTTTTGCGGCCACATGTGGCAAGAAATTATTTTCATCGACACTATTATTATACGATGTTAAAAATAGAATATAAATATGTAATAAGTTCATTTTATTATTTGATATTTATATTACCATATGAAAAATAAAACTTTCTTAGAAAGTGGTATAGTTATTTCAAAGTTATGTATGTATTAAGTAAAATATTTATCTTGTAAAATAGTCTGTGATGAGTGCACGGCGAACTGCATTATCTTCAATATTTTAAAGTTGAAGTTCATTATCACCTTCTGCATTTTCAAATACAATAGGAATATTATCATTTTCGTTTCAAGATATTTTGTAGAACACCTGTTGCAACAATATCTTGAATTGTTTCAATTTTGAGCCTCATACCAATACTCAATACTGGAAAACGACGCTTCAATACAAAGAAAACACGTTCTATGGTGTCTAAAAATGAAGTTTTACAAAAATTGTGCAATTACGCAATTCCGTTAACCTCATTTATGTTTTTATAAATGAATTATCCTTCGGATAATAACTTATTCGGTTGATTGAGTAGCCGACAAATTATCCACCAAATATCTATAAGATAAATTTTATACGCAGGTGAAGAAAGTGTTATACAAGACATATCTGCCGCTTAAATTTGTCGGGAACTTATCTGAGTGTGAGGGAATCGGCCCTTAGTCGTATCTATCATACACACCTTTAAAATTATGAAAATCGTAATAAATGATGTTTATTTCACTTTACCACACAACAATTACATAGAATTTTTATGTTTTTTAATTACTTTTCTGCTATTTTAAATATCTTAACACAACCCAATCCTAACAACAAACCACCTAGTGGAAAAGTTGCATTCGTACCAACTACTGTCATCCACAGAGTTATATAGATGTTATAGTTATGTAGATAGATGGTCGAACAAACTTGTATTTTTCAATATTTATTTGAAAATTATATGCAAATCAGTAACAAAAGACGTTATAAAATGTATATTATTCCTTCACACTACCACGCGCGCGCGGGTTTATGTTAAGGGGGCGGCAACAATATTTGTTTTTGCTTTATATAGATCTATATAACTCTGTGGATGACAGTAGTTGGTACGAATGCAACTTTTCCACTAGGTGGTTTGTTGTTAGGATTGGGTTGTGTTAAGATATTTAAAATAGCAGAAAAGTAATTAAAAAACATAAAAATTCAATGTAATTGTAGTGTGGTAAAGTGAAATAAACATCATTTATTACGATTTTCATAATTTTAAAGGTGTGTATAATAGATACGACTAAAAATATGACATGGAAAATTCACTCCCCAGTTAACATAGTGACGTGATAATCACGTCAATAATTGGTGGTTTTTGGTCCGCGACGTCATATGACCAATTCATGACGTCATTATGACGACATTTTCTAAACTAATCACGTAAATACTAAAAATTTCCCAGTTAATATGCTAATGGGATAATCACGTAAATAGTAGGTCTACTAAATTTTATTATGCGCCTGAAAAAGTTTCGACATTAAGATGACGTCATTATGACTACAATTGAATGCTCAACTAATCACGTAAATATTAACATTTTTTAGAAGTATATAACACTGCAAAAGTTTTTTTCTAAATTTAATTTTGCGGTAGATAAAAATTAAATAATAAATACAAAAAATTGAATACATAACTGTAGATAAATTGAGAACATTTCTTGAAGATATTTAGGTACCATTACTCTACATTATTTTGTAAACTTTAGTGATTATTTACATAACTTTTGTCTTTATTTTTTATCATATTACCCCTATGGAATGACTTTTATTAATATATTTATAGAAATATCGATATATCAGGTGTACTAAATATTTGAATTTTCGAGCCAAAAACTTTTGAGCGAATCAGAGGCAAGGCCTTCAATGTGGCGCGGATGGTGGCGTCCTATGCATCTGTTGAGGTGTTTTTTATGTTTTGTTTTATTTCTTACTCTTACACTAAAATCGGTAGACCGGAAGTAGTACTTTACTTCAGTGAAAAAATTGAATTTCGCAAATATTTCGTCAACTACTAAGTTTAAACAAATTTATAAAGAATTCATATGTACTTAAAATTAAAATTGAGAACCATTTTATTTAAAAGGTTTTTCGAAATTACTACCGGAAGTAGGTCTTTTACTCTTATCGAATATCAGTTTTTTGCAAATATTTTGCAAGTCGTGCTTTTTAGACAGGCACGCTACGAATATAAAAGTATTTAGAACTTAATTTCCAATATCTTTTGTATAAAAAATTTTTTAAAAATTCGGACCGGAAGTACCACTTTTACTCTTACCGAATAACGTTTTTTTGCAAATATGTCATAAATTATGCATTCTATATATATTTATTAAGAAAATGAAAGTACTTAGAATAAGATTTTGAATAAGTTTTGTATAAAAAATTCTTAAAATTGAATTTGAAACGCTCATACATATAAGAAAGTCGTGTGGTGGCCACACCTCATTTTTTAAATATGTATAGAGATGACATTTGTAATTTGTAGGTGTGGAATTTTTACCTGAGCCCGGTCTAGAGGAAGCATCAGTGGCATTAGTCAATTCCGTATCGCTTACGCCACGAAAACATGAAGTCTTCTGGCCGCCTTTTAAAGCACAAAGTTTGTATGATAAGGCTGTGAAAAGTGGAAAACTACCTGATGAGAATTCATGGCAACTTTGTCCTGTAAACCGTTATCTTTTTAAAACTGGTATTAAGTGATGTCTTTTTCAATTTCAAACAAAATTGTTACATAAATATTATTTATACATGATCTTTTAAAGGCAAGAAGGAAAATTAAGGAAGCTGAAATCATTCTGGTTTGCAATCGGATTCTTCCCAAACGGATACCAGGAAGCGTCGGATAACAATTGAGGCGTGTTTTACAAAAACAACATAAGTCCAAAATTACTGATATCGGGTTAGTGGGTCCATCTGGCGCAAACATTCGATATCTATATATGCGTAAAACTTATTTCTGCAAAAAGAACACACACGCCAAGATAAAGACGGTTACAGTATAGCTGATTCCACAAAAACCACATAAGTCCAGCGCGTTTCTTTCAAATACCACACAAGTCCGTGTCGTATTTGGACATGTGTGGTTTTTGATAGAAACCCGAATAGACGGTTGCTTTTCAAGTGAGTTTGATAGTTTAGGTTATGATTGTCGGCGTGTGTAAGCTACAGGTGTTCGCATTATTTACTTAGACAGTGTTCTTTAAAATGGAAAATGAAGTATCTACAGAATGGCCCAAGAAAAAAGAAAAGAAATTAAAGAAAGAAACTTTAATTAAGCAGGCGAAAATTCGAGGTGAAGAACACACAAATCATAAAGGAAGGCGTATTGAAGCTCGAAAAACTGGAGAACCATGCAGGTAAGTCTAGACTATTGTAGCTTGTTAACCTTTATTGAGTTGCGTATTTCCTCTAGATGTAAAAATCTGTGTTTTACCAAATTTTCTGAAGACCAAAAAATCGCAATTTTGCAACAGTTTAATGATATGGATAACAAGAATAGCCAGGACTCTCATTTATCTGGACTGATTTCAATGAATCATATAAGACGAAGGCGCCCTCGAAGAGACGACAACACAAAAACTCATGGGGCTTCTTTTACTTATAAAATTCGAACTAGGGAAGGTGAACAAGTACTTTGTAAAGAGGCTTTTCTAAGCTTATATGGGATGAAAGATGCACGTTTAAGGCGAATTAGAGATTCCTTAATGATAACAGGTGCGTCTCCAACAGACAAAAGAGGTATTCATAAGAACAGACCGTACAAAATTCCTGAATGTGTAACTGAACTAATTAAAATTCACATAAAATCTTTTCCTGCAAGGCAATCGCATTATTCGCGACGCAAAAATCCTGAATGTTTCTATTTACCGGAATCTCTTACATTAAAAAAAATGCATCTTATGTTTGTGCAAAAGTATCGTATAAACATTGCCTATAAAACCTATTGGAAAACCTTTAGAACACATTTTAACATCAAATTTGGATTTCCTAGGTCGGACACCTGTTCTGAGTGTGATAAATATGCACAAAAACTTAATACTCTGGAACTAAACGTAGAAAACAGAAATAAAATAGAAGCCGAAAAAGAGTTGCATCTTCGAAAGGCTGAAGCATTTTTTGAATTAAAGCGAAAATACAAACTAAAGGCCAAAGCAGGGGAAGTAATGTGTATAGCTTCGACTTTATGCAGAACCTTCCTCTTCCTCATATACCGTCTAATCCCGTATTCTACAGTCGGCAACTCTGGTATAACGTATTTGGCATACACGATTTAGGAACTGTTAAAGTTAGCATCTATACATATCTTGAAAATGAAGCAAAGAAAGGAGCCAATGAAGTGACGTCAATGCTCTTGCATTACTTAAACAGTAATGTACATAATCGCAAGTTGGTTCTATTTAGTGATGGATGTCCTGGCCAGAATAAAAATTACGTAATGGTACATTTTTTATTCGCATTGGTCCATGTGTTGAAAATTTTTGATTGCGTAGAATATATATTTCCCATGAGAGGCCATTCATATCTGCCAAATGATTCAGATTTTGCGCTGATCGAAAAGAAAAAGAGGCGCTTGGAGAGAGCAGAAAGACCGGAAGACTGGGATAGGATAATATTAGATGCAAGAATGAAACCAACTCCGTTTGATTTGGTCAAAATGAGACAATGTGATTTCTTTGACATAAAGTCTGCAACCGAAAGCTTTTTCCTAAAAGCTCCAAATCCTGCCATTAGCATAAAAACGACTAGGATTATGAAGATTACCAATCTAACACCGACTCTCTTTCTGAAGGACACTTACAATGGACAATTTCGAAGCAGTATTATCGCTAAAACAAACTTACCGTGTACTATTGAACTCAGTAACCTGTATGATAACCCCATACCTATTCCTGCTAATAAAGCAGACAACTTAAAGTCGTTACTGCCATTACTCCGTTTGGTAGAGAACAAAACTTATTACGAACGTATTTTAAGAGGAACACCTTCCGAACATTCGGACATGGAACAAGATGACAATAGCAGTGGATGCGAAGATTAATAAAAAAATCTTTTTTGTTCGCCATGGTACCAGTATTTTGTATTTGAATTTACATTTATTTGGGAAAAATAAATTATTTTTTGAAATAATAGACACTATTTTCTTGAAAAAACAACATATTGCTGTGACCTCCTCTACTTTGGTTAATAACCAATAGTTAATTTTATAAATTAATATACTTTAGTAATCTCAGGGTCTGAGCGTGAATTTCTTTATTTTTTTTAACGGGTAATGTGTCGCAGCCTTGTTCTTATTGTGAGTTCTAGCTGTGATTGTGATGTTTACTTTCCTTAGGTTCTCCCTGGGATGGGTATAAATAAGTAGATATAGAATGTCAGCACAACTTATTTTATTTTAATATAAAATTTACAAAAACATTGAGTAAATATTATTATTATGTAATACAATACTTTGTTCATTTCATTATTATATTCAGCCCTTTTAATCAATGGTACAAGCACCTTGCAATCCTTTGTTCTTTAAGAAATTGTAAATAATAAATGAAAAAAAATCACTGTACTAATCCTTCATGTATGCTCATGTGTCAAGGAAATTTTACTAAGTTCACTTTCTTTATTTTCACCGAAATATCCTCATTGTATCATCTCGACCTGAGATTCGCACGTCAAAACCAAGATTTATGCAAGGAGGAACTATTAGATGTTTCCTATACTATTTTGAAGTTATCGTTATTCAATTAAAAAGCGTTAACGCCTCGTTGAGTCGCCCTGAATTGAGATTCGCACGTCAATTCAAAGCTTACTCAAAGAAGAATTTATTTAATTATTTAAATAATATTCAAAATTTTGTTGCCATCCGGAAAATTTATTAATGCTTCGTTGAATCGCCCTGAGTCAAGATTCGCACGTCAACCCAAAGCCTAGTCAAAGAAGAATTTATTTAATTATTTAAATAATATTCAAAATTTTGTTGCCATCCGGAAAATTTATTAATGCTTCGTTGAATCGCCCTGAGTCAAGATTCGCGCGTCAACCCAAAGCTTACCCAAAGAAGAATTTATTTAATCATTTAAATAATATTCTAAAATTTTTGTTGCTATCCGGAAAATTTTATTAATGCTCCGTTGAGTCGCCTTGAGTTAAGATTCGCACGTCAACCCAAAGCTTACCCAAAGAAGAATTTATTTAATCATTTAAATAATATTCAAAATTTTTGTTGCTCGATGATTTATGAAACACACATGAAGATTCCTTTATTTATTTATTTATTTTAGGATTGCAAAGAGTAAATATTTTATAGTGCTTGTACTTACTTTTCTTGGTTGTATAACATTTCAAACTCCTCTTGATATTCCAGGCCCTCCATTTTTATTGAGTTTAATGTTGCGGCTTTGTGCGGTCCAATACTAATATCTCGCGCCTTTATTTATGGCGCGCACCTATCGTCTATGCCGCGTCTTACACGTTTACCGCTACAGCGTTGGTACCTTAAAGGCGTTTTGTGCCTTTTAGATTCTTTATTTCTCGGAGCACTGGTTTAACTATTTTTCTTTTAATTCTTGAAGATCTTCCGATGGACTCCCTTATTTTCGCCCGTGCGTCGCCTTTTATAGCGATTAACATTCGACGAACGATTTATTTTGTTTTAAATTGTCGTTCAGTTTAAATTTTTTGGTCTGCTGCGCCCTCCGTGTTTGTTGCGATAACTATCGAAGTCACGTGGTCATGTGACCTTCTTTCCGCCATGTTTATTATTGTTATTATTTACATATTTTATACTAGTACATTCCATAGACATTGATTGATTTTTATCCATTGGTAGGTATTCTTTTATTGTCTTATATTATGTACTGACTAATGCTTTATTTATTTATTTTAGCCTAAAATGTCTTGAAGCATTTGTATGTGAATGAAATTATGTACTAACCGCATATTTAGATGTACATTCAACAATATCTTTTATTCTGTGAATATCAGTGAATTTGCATAGCCAACATAATGTTTTATTTTTAATGGTGAACCAGGCCACAATATTTACATTCTGGATGCGTTGGTGTATATCGAAAACAGATAAATCATATACCTTTGTGTGCATTTCCATGTCCCATACAGAAGAAAATACAATTGATCTTGTGACCGTGAAATAAATAGAGTACGTATTTATTTATGTATATAGACCTTTGTTTAATATTATATATTTTGTTTTAGCTTGGACTTACTTGGAGTATATTCGTGTATAGAAGAAAATAAACAAATCGTGCCCCTTACGTACACTCAATAATATTTTATACAGAAAGTATAAGTGAAACGTGCATACTGACACATAACATTTATTCTCGACAATGTTGGTGGTTATAATATTGATATTCTTTGTGATTAATTCCTATTTTGAACTATTATTGCTGCTAAAGAATGTATTACCGGGTTGACCTACTTTTCTATTAACTGCTAGTAATACTGCTTTAAGTTATTATATCCTTTTTATTAAACGGAGGTCAGTATTTGAATATTGTTTTATATGATATTTAACATGATTTTGTGCTCTAATTTATTTTAACATTGTTTTATATTTTTCATTTTATTTTTAATTGTGCATGCTATTATTTTCATGGGTATGCAACCCATATTGCATTGTTGTGTATTCTATTGCCTAGTTATTAATTTGTTTAGACACTAAATATATATAATTTAAACTACATACTTTTATACTGATTAGTGGATTATTCTGTATTTATTTGTTGAAATCTTGAATTATAATTTATATCTAACATGTAAATTTATATTTATTTAAAATAAACATAGTGATATTTTATTTTTGTTGATTTTTTATTTGTTTGGTTTCTTTATTTTATCTATTTATTTATTTACAAGAAAATACCACAGCAATATGTCCAAAGATTTTTATTTTTTTTTTGTAGAATCTAAGCAATCTATATCTATATTCATATCATACATACCTTCCTAGTCACATTATGATTCAAATAAATAATAAACAGTTTATAAATAACTTTTAGGTATCAATGTTAATTGTTTTTTGTGATTTCTGAAAAATCTCATTTTTGGACAGATGCTGTTTTTGTAAAACACGCCTCAATTTCATCCAGGTATTATAATGTCTCCGAAACGTCTGGCTCTGATGACGATGAACCACTAAACAAATTGAGACGTCATTTGATAAATTTGCAGGCTTCTGAACATATATATAACTAAAAATATTATTGTAATTGTAGTCCAATTTGCAACTTTGACGCCTAAGGCATCAATGTCATCTGCAACTGCAGTAAATTCAGAAGCTACTACTGCTACTATTACTGACTCCGAATTGATTGAGAAACTTTTATCGTGTGTAATGTATGTAAAAGAACAGAACACACAAATATTAAAATTATTACAAAACCAGAAACCAGCAAGTTTAACAGCTCCTCAGCTACCAGAAGACATTCCAGTGGAATTTTCACTTAAAAACTTCAATGATGTTCTCACGTTAGAAGACTATATAAAAGATAAAAGAAATTTAGCTCTTGTCGTAAGTTGATAGATATACTCAGTTAATTTGTTTCATTCTGTTTTCCAAATTATTTATTTTAAACACGCATCTGTTCATACATACATAAAATGTTTTAAAAGTAGTCTTTGGAATTAGACTACTTTTAAAACATTTTATGTTTTGTACTACCTGTCTACCACTAAACCACAGCATATTTTATATCACTTGAAAGCTAAAAATTATGCCAATATGGCACTGTAATAAAAAATAGGTGTTACTATTTAAAAAAACGAGTACCTGTCATTTGAAAATGAAAATTTTTTTTTTCTATTTTCTTTAGTAATTTCAACGTGAAATACATGTTTCCTTCGCCAATGCGTGTAAATGTGAAAAATACGTTTCTTAATTGTTTTCAAAGCTAACTTTGATGGTTGTTACATTTCGACAATCGTTGCGAAGCAGTTTCACTTTAATGGATAAATTTAACAGATACCGCCATCTTTGACAGAAATGTCAAAAGTTAACCTGCACTAGATGGCAAATTTTCAGAAGAAACAGAATATGAACAGAAATAATAAATGTTGTATTTAAAAATTCAAAATGAACGTCACTTCCGGTTTGACCGGAAGTGCTATAGAAAAACTGAGTGTACCTGAAGAAGCCCCCCAATCACTCATATATACGGTCCGAATTTCAAAGTTTTATTTTAACTAATAAATAAATGGCGTGCTGATACATGATCTCGTTGACACCCGGTATATACACAAAGTCATTTGTATATACATGATTAATTATAATTCGAATCTGCTTTATTGATATCTTTAAATCATAACAAAAGAGGTTTCGTTTATCGTAAACTAACATAGGATCAAATATGCAATCAAATCTAGCCCCTGAACTGACACTAATAGATCCTAATACATTTCTATTATTTTTAATAAACAAAAGATATGTCTCTGTCAATTCGAAATAATATACGTAACTAGGTTAACTTAAATTGTTCTGGAAGTTATCTCCATGTTACGACGTGCTCATTTAAAGAATATTTCGATCTCGGAAAACAATGATTAATGTTTTTAATACGGACTAAAATAGCGCGGGCATCGGTTCAATAACTTTGCGGCAAAACATAAATACAAATACGCGGCGCGGGCTAATACAAAATATCTTAGATTAACGTCGCAATTTAACGGTTGTAAAACATCTGAAATAGTAATTAAAATTAATTTCGCATTTATGGGGATCACGACATCAAAGTCTGATCGTGAAGGATTGTAGGTTTTTAAACGGTAATACTCAATCTTTTCACGACATCTAGCCTGAATAAGAAAGAAGTATGCGGATGAGAATAAATGGATTTAGAACGTCTGTTCCATGATACAATGACCTGAATACAGAACGATCTTTACGGGATATCCTGGTCTTTTCCACGCCATCAAAGGGTGAATAAAGTCAGGCATAGGAGTCGAGGTAGGTCGGAGATCTAAGTGAACGAAACAAGCTCGACAACGGTCTTTTATATGTTTTGAATCGTCTACGTACATAAGTAAAACAGTTCAAAATATAAAATTTGCACACGATACCGATATGAAACACGCGACTCTGAGCATGACGTAGGCATTCGGTATTTTTCCATTTAAAAATAAGTAAATAACAAGAATTATTACAAACAATTGATCATACATACAGGTCGACTCATTTCACACTATACAATATTAACATTTGAACAAAATAACATTCATACAGATAATTTGATATTTACAAATAAATTAATTATGAATTCAAAAATGTTATTTTGATGCAATTAACGAAGGAACTTCGTTACAACTCAGATGATTCTGAACAAGAACAACCAGTATATGACAATAATCAGACCATTCAAGATAACAGAACTAATGACAATAACATTGACAGCAATAAAACAAATAACGATCTTCATTCAAAGTTAAAACATTGGGCAATTTTACATAAAGTTACTCATTCTGCATTCACAGCATTGTTGGTTATTCTATCTTTATACCATTCAGAGTTACCCAGGGATTGTAGAACATTGTTAAAAACACCTGTTAGTTCTACAAGTAAACAATTAGAGAACGGTCGTTACATTCACTTTGGACAGCTAAATGCTATCAAACTATGGTTAAATCAAATATCGAAATTTAGTGACACCTTAATTCATTTAAATTTTAACATAGACCTTTGTTCCATAGTTCAAATACACAATTCTGGCCAATATTAGGTATGATTAAAAATAAAATAAGCAATATAACCAGCCCACCTTTCACCATAGGTTTATTCTGTGGATCTTCTAAACAGAAACCATTGTCATTATTTTTAGAAGTTATTCAAATACATAATATAATAACCCGTGATTCAAATGAAGACAGTTCCATGAAAATCGGTGAACAGTATATTTCTTATGACGCTTTGTATGAATATCCATTTAGTTCAAGTGATTTAAATGTATATGTTATAAGTGATTTGTCGAACGATTATAGCATCTGGTCAGTAAACAATATTCAAGCTAAGTGCATGGTTTTTCCTTTTCAGAATCGTATGGTTTCAATGCCACTTATTCACTCACTTTAAAGGAACTTTTGGTTAATTAAATTGGAATATAATTTTAAGTTTTTTCAAATATTCATTTGTTGAATGAAATGTTATGTTTTATATATGTTACTATATACTTATATGCCTATCTTGAATAAATATATGTTATAAAATCCTATTTATTGTTTCTAGTATATTTTTTATCCCAATTGTTCTTTTTATGGAAATTGATATGCAACATCGACGCACTTATATTATACTCCTAATAATTGCCAATTACTTACTTAATTCTCATTTAAACTTTAATTGGTGTAATCGGGAACCAACAAAATTCTTGCTACAACCAGGTGGTCCTTATTGCACTTGGAATCAGAACTACAAACAAAAAATGTCCAGCTCACCTTCGGGTTATATGTCAACTATTAGTGCCGTTAGTTACTTGTTCGCATTCTCGGAAAATATGCATCGCTCTTGCTTCCTGCTTGTACGCCCCACACACAATGCACCAGGTTCTATTCATCCTTCAATTCTAAAATGCCTTATGTTAACTTGATAAAATTATCATATTACTCTTTACAGAACTTACGGTACGATTATAACACCAATAACTAAGTAGCAATAAGAAAAATAATGTTTAGCAACACGCAACACACACAAAATTTGTTGGTTGACGTTTCTACGCGTTTCCATAAAGTGACAGAGCTATAGTAGCGATATCTCAAGTTACTTATATGGTTAAAGTCATGATTCAAATTTACTTATAGGTCTCTGTTTCTGAAACCGCGACGCCATCTCACAAGGCCTGCATTAGGTAGAATAAGCGGCAAAACCCCGGATTTAACTGAACAATCCGATCATGCGTGGTTATACCACAGTATATAATAACTTTCAGTAGGGACAATTAGCTAATATTTGCCTGCCGTTTTTGAGTACCCATGCGTGAAATTGGCGGGCCTTCAATAATTCACCGTCAGAGGCGTTTCGACAGTCAAATCAACACCACCTATAAACAAGGCATGTGCACAGATCTGAAAGCAAGGGTATGTCATCAACAGTAGGCCAACAGCTGGCGGGCCTTCAATAATTCACCGTCAGAGGCGTTTCGACAGTCAAATCAACACCACCTATAAACAAGGCATGTGCACAGATCTGAAAGCAAGGGTATGTCATCAACAGTAGGCCAACAGCTGGCGGTGTTTTGTATTACGAGTTGCTATCCACGTACGATAATTTGTTTTTAAAGTGTGTTATCAAGTGTTTTTAAGCAGTTTTAATTGTGTCGATTATGAAAGAGAATATGTGAGTACTTACGTGTAATTATTATTTTATCAGAAGTTATCACGTAATGAATAGTATTATTAATTTTTTTATAAAATATTCTAGGTTATTGTTGTCATGAAACTAAAATCCGGTTATATTTTTATTTTAGCATGCCTTTTAAATGTTGTGTTCCCAAATGCAATGGGAATTACAAAAACGGCTCCAAAGTCAGCACTTTTTCGTTCCCGCAAAATGATGAACAAAAGAAGAAGTGCCTTCGGGCCATTTGTAGGCAAGATTTTTGCCCTACTAATAATTCTACTTACTTTATCCACGACTTATTGAAGGTACTTGTTTATATATTTTTTAAATTGAATAGTACATGTCTTTATCATAGGTGCTGTTCCATCTCAACTTCCTTGTTGTCCACATTACTTATCAAAACCGAATTTAAATCTCCGTGAAGCTCCTAAAGAAAAACGACAAAGATTAGCAGCTTCTATGATAGAAGAAGCTATTTTAAGAAGTATGGAAACTGAGAACAGATACCGTCAAACAAAAACATTTAGTAGTATTGATGAACTGTATACCAAGTTAAACGATCTAGCTGTGGGTGACTGGATAACCAGAAAAAAAGAAAATGAGATTCGTTTTTATTATATTGATGAAACAACACATCCATACATAAAGTGTTGTGTTCATATAACAGAGGATCTTAAATTGTGTGTATTTCGTGGAGATGTTGAAATAACATCATTTTGTGACAATGCCAACAAATTTCCAATGACTGTAAATAAGTTGAACCAGATTGAAGATGTACTTAATTTAGCTTCAAGGGAGGTAGCAGGAAGAAGTGAAGATCGGTCATTGAAAGAAAACATAAACTTACTTCATGAAATTTTGGAAGCTCTTACTGTACAATTTCCAATTCACAGAAGTATTGTGGAGTTTATAAAAGAACAAATTAATCTTTTGTTCACGTCAAATAAAAATAGATTGCGATATGCATGGGAAACTATTTTATTTTGTGCATTATTACACTCAATATCCCCTCATTCATACAAGTTTCTTCGAAGCTCGGGAAAGTTAGTGTTGCCATCATCTAATACACTTAAACGTGTGTGTAGCAATTTTTCTGCCAACCCATGTCTTGAACAGGATGAAACAACCTTCTTGCGATATGCTGCATCCAAGTATAAGCTACTTAATGCTGAAGATAGAATGGTCGTTTTAGAATTGGATGAAATCCATATTAAACCGTATATGGACTACAAAGGCGGAAATATAGTGGGAAGTGCATATAACATTGTACAGTGTGCGACCAGTGCTCATACATTTATGATAAATAGCATATTATCATATAAGGATGTGGTGCATATTCTTCCAGTGAAAACATTACAGGCTCCAGAGTTGCACCAATTCTTAAAGAAAATTATTTTTGGATTGGAAGAAATTGGTTTTGATGTGTTGGCAGTCGCATCAGACAATAATGCGACCAATAAAAACGCCATGTCTTTTCTTAGTGATCCACCCCAAATATTAAATGAATATCGGCACCCTCAAGAACCGACAAGACCACTGTTTTATTCAATAGATACAGTGCATATCTTTAAATGTCTTCTAAGCAATTGGCTGAATCAGAAGCCAGATCCGTATATGAAGTTTCCCGATTTCCAGGCTGGAACAATGAGGTTAGCTTCATTTAATGCTCTTCGGGAAATGCACAGAGCAGAGAAGAAAAATTTATTAAAATATGGCTACACCTTAACTCTGAAAGCTTTATATCCGACCCCCATAGAACGTCAGAATGTTAAATTGGCAACGCAGATATTTAACTCAAATATTGTCACCGTGTTAATGGAATTGGGCCCAAAAAATCATTTGCAAAGTTTCGAAGATACAGCCACATATATCGAATTAATTTCTAAGTGGTGGGACGTCGTGAATGTAAAAACCTTATGGAAAGGAAAAAGACTCAATAATATTTTCCAAGAACCTATTACAAAAAATTCTCATCATATTGTAAACTATTTGAATGATTTTTTGAAATGGTTAGATCGTTGGGGCCAGTATACCGGGAATGGCAAATTAACGAAAGAAACCCACTTTGCCTTAAAACACACAGCAAGTCTCTTAATTAAAATATCTGAATACTGTTTAGAAAAGAAGGGATTGAATTTTTTTCTTTGCGGAAAAATTCAGACAGATAAATTAGAAGAACGATTTGGAAAGTACCGTCAAAAGGCAGGGGCTCAGTATTACATATCCATAAGACAAGTTTTCGAATGTGAGAGTAAACTTAGAATCCAAAGTCTACTGCCGCTTATTTTAGAATCAAATAGATTTGGAAATATCCAAATCACATCAGAAAACATTTCCAACTTTATGGACATTAGTGGAAATGAGTTAAATGGTGAAAACACAGTTGATATACCGATTACACTAAGAATAAATTGCGTTGTAGATGAAGATATTGTCAGCAGTATAAAAGACGATGTATGGCCAATCCTTGTATATCCTCCTGAGACCTAACGTCCATTAGGATGGACAAGTGGTTTTATCCCATATTTTACTTATGCCTGTAAAACCAAGCTTAAAACCCAATGTACGGTGAAGTGGGCAACCAAGTGGCGCCAACTATATAAATATAGAACAATATCTTAGCAGATTCCTTAGTTGTTAACTGTCAAAATGAGTGCATTTGGGCGTGCTACAATTGCCTGTAAGTATTACCTGTTTTCTTTTATATTTTAAAGATATTTGTAGAGAAAACCTTTTAAAAGTTCAAAGAAATAGTCAATCCAAGCATGTAATGTGTTGGTTTCAAGATATACATTGTTAGTTTAGTTTTATGGGGTCAAATAGCTCTTGTCCATTACAATGGACATCAGGACTTTCTGCCATAAATTCCAACCTAACCTCAATCCATTGTGATGGACATCAGGACTTCATGCCTCCAATTATTCTTATTCAACATGAAAGTATTTCATAGACATATTTTTACTTTTAGCTATTTTTGGGAATAATAAATTTTTAACACCCGGTAAAGATGACGACAGGTTACTGCAATTATTAAATTTAGATGATTCCGAAGTGGAAGGGCTATCATCAGATGATGATGATGATGACGAAGGGCGCTTTGAAAATACGCCGTTATTAGAAGATGATGATGGTAGTAATCAGGAAGAAGAATTTAGTAAAGAGGAAGAATTCGAACAGAGAGTTGTAAATAATAACATTGATCAGGATGATGATAGCGACGAAGATAACGACACATTGTTGACGATCTCAAATCGCTTATTAGTAGAAAAAACTAAAAATAAACACACCTGGAAAAAGACTGATAGGCAAGGATGGAACATAATTTTATTCTTACTTATTGATAATTCTTTATAATTATTACATTTTAGATTTCAAACTCCAAATTTCCCAGAAGGTGACGATAATAAGAACACAAGCGCACAGAGCCGCAGGGAATGGAAAATTAAAGACTACATTTCAATGTATCTGGACAATGAAATTTTTGAAACTCTCGCTTCATGCACCAACCTAAAATATATGACTGACCACGATAAAGCATTAAATTTAACTGTAAAAGAGACGAAAACGTTCATTGGAATGACAAGCCTAATGTCATGTCTTAAATATCCTCGTGTGCGAATGTATTGGGCAAAAACAAGTCGCTTAGACACCGTGGCTAAACGTATCAGTCGCGACAGATATTTCGTCATAAGAAACCACTTAAAAGTTGTAGTGGATAATGATATTCCAGAAAATAAAAAAAGTGACAGACTATGGAAAATTCGGCCAATGATAGAAAAAAATCAATCGACATGTCTTTCCCTTGAAAGACATTCAGTTGTTGCTGTGGATGAGCAGATGATTCCATTCACTGGAGTTTGCGGAGTAAAACAATTCGTGAGAGGAAAACCCAATCCCGAAGGTTTGAAGAATTTTGTGTGTGCAACCCCAGAGGGACTAGTGTTGGACTTTGAGATTTATCAGGGAAAATCTACATTCCTATAAGAGAGTGCAAAAAAATTAGGAGTTGGTGTCTCAGCAGTCATCAGGTTGACAAAAAGTTTAAAAGAAAATTCGCACATCTTCATAGATAGATATTTTACAACAATTCCCTTACTAGAGTATCTGCTGGAAATGAAATTGTTTGCTACTGGAACAATTATGAAATCTAGAATTCCTTCTGCAGTACATCTAACCAGTGAGAAAATTTTACAGAAATTTGAACGGGGTTTCAGTGAGCAAACAGTACGTGATGATGGTAAGCTAACAATTGTACAGTGGTACGACAAAAAGTCAATTCGTTTTGCATCAACAGGCCTGAGTATAGAACCTCAAGACCATTGTAGGAGATGGTGTAAAAAAAATCAAAATTCATAAATGTGACACGTCCAAACATAGTAAAATCATACAATAACTGTATGGGCGGTATAGATCTAATTGATCGTATGATAAGTTATTACCGGATTCAAACTCGCACAAAAAAATGGACGGTAAAAACAATTTTACGTTTAATCGACTTGGCATTAGCTAACTCTTGGATACTGTATCGACAAGATCGTAGAATCTTGGGGGACAAGTCATCAGACATATTGCAGTACCTTGATTTTAAAATAAAAGTAACGGAAGCGTTATTTGAACCAGAATTTGACAAAGAGAATGTTGCGCCTAATGTTGACAGTCCCAGGTTGGTGACCAGAAATTTTATTGAAGGATATAGATCACCTAACAGCCCACAAACTCCCCCAACTTGCAGAATCCGCCAGGCCCTCCATTTGCCAGTCATTAGAACTGAAGAATTCAGCCCGATGTAAGAATGAAAACTGCAGAAAGAAAACCAAATTTTTTTGCAATACATGTAAAATTTTTTTGTTTAACAGCAGAAAATAATTGTTTCATGCGGTATCATACATCGCGCAATAGAATTTAAGTATTGTTTACATTTCTTTAAATAAATCTTTCTTAAATTTTGTCGACTTTATTTATTTATTTATTTATTTCTTAATGTCACTAAGACCTGGTGTCCATTTTAATGGACTCATTTTTTTTAAACCTAAACGTTAAAAATAAAATCTGAAAAAAATTGCAACCCTAAAGAAGCCATATTTCAAAGTTTTATCAAATTTGAACTAGAGACTGCTTCCCGGGTCTCAGGAGGATATATAGCAGGATATGCATCTTACTCGGCTATCAAAAAGTTTAAATGTGAATATTGTAAAACTTTTATAATAGCTGGAGAAGATGAAGGTATTGCAGGTTCTGAAGTTATTACTGGTAATAATAGGGGAGGATTGTGTTACCCCAATGAAGATATAATTACATGTGCTGCATACAGTTACCAAGTTATTAACGAGTTACTTTCGTCTGAGAATGAATCAAAATTTTTGAAAGTAAAAAATCAACGCCAAGTAGCTGTAACTTTAATTTTTGAATCGTTGTGTGAATCTGATTACCAATTGCTTTCTGGCCACAACTGTATGCAGCACACATGGGAAGCATTAATAAAAAAAATTATTTTATCACTTTCCAACATTCTTTTGAATAATTACACAAAAAAACAAAATGATGTAAAAAACCAAAAAAACAATGCCCCAATGTAAGAGATTCAAACCAAGTAAAAAACCTTCTTTTTGGTGTTTTGTGAAAATATATACTTATTCTTGTACCGAATATTTTGATTTTTTGAAGTCCTTAACACAGTTTCCGTCCCACTTGTATAATAAAAAATACTATTATTAAATTAAATAAAATATTATGTTATCAACTATGCAAGTCAAGTGTTTTTCGTAATCTTGCAGAGGTACCACAAATATTTCTGTGCTTTGAATACAAATAAATAATGCAAGTAGCGGATGAAATAACATATAGAATAAGATCACTGTATAAGGTAGTGTTGAATGAATAGCGTTCCACGCAGTGGCCTACTATTGATGACTCATATTATCTGTGCACAGGCCTTGTTTAAGGCGGTGTTGGTCAAATGCACAAATGTTTACATTTGAATGTGTTTCTTGGTTATGCCACATTGTTTATTGTTTATAAATTTGTAGTGGACTTGCGTTTATATTTATTAACACTTTCGCTGCCGAAAACGCTTATAGGCGCCATGACATGCTTTGTGCGCATGCCACTGACGCTTATAAGCGTTTTGTACCTGTTGAATCTTGTATCGCGGCAGTGTCGTTGGCACCACGGGGTGTACACAAAATACATTGGCGCCAAAACATATAATAGTTCCTGTTTAGGTCACTGCCAGCGTTGTAGTATAACAACGTTTTGAATGTGACTTACTAGATGTCGCACAAATAAAATTAGTTTTGAACAGGTTATGTCAAATTATTGCAATTTGTTGTGATTGTTCGTACGGTTTTACTTGCTAAATTTAATTTTTCTAAATTCTCGTGTGAATTTATCAACTTTAACGTATTAGAATAATTTTTTATTTTGTGTAGAATTTTTTTTCCTAGAATTTTATTATTTTTTTGTAATATTCAATTTGTGAAGAATGAATTGCTGTGTGCCTGGGTGCAGGTGAAAAGAAAAGAAAAAGCATGCTTTTCCATTAAGTGATGAAGTAAGTTATATTTAAAAATTATTAATAAAACAATTAAATATGTCAAATTTTTAATTTAGTTATTTGAAAAGTGGTGTCATGCTATTAAGCGACAGGATTTATTGCACATAACCCGAAAACAAAGATATAACCATCGAATATGTGATGAACATTTTAGTGAAAGAGCCAAATTTACAACATTTCATAATAGAACAAATCTTAAAAAAACTGCAATCCCAACGTTGTTTTTGCCAGAATATACTGAAATAGGACAGGGCAGTGTAATTAAACGAAAAGGTAAATTGAATTATTCTTTCATGTATGATACTTAAAACTCGAATATATTTTCAGGATCACCTTTGCAACATGAAACATCAAAATTAACAAAATTACAGGATACGCCAACACAAGTGAATGGTGAGTAAAGGTATAAACTTCTATGTAAAATCTCCTAATAAATATTTATAGAGCCTCTTCTTTTGGTTGATAATTTAGATGAAGATGGTTCATCATTGTTATACTGTAATGGTAAACTAAATGCATATTTGATTGTCTTAAATAAACAGCCTTTTGTTTTTGTAGAAGAATTTCATAGCCCTAGTCATATTCCTCCAGAAATTACTTTAGAAAGTGATATCTTATTTGAATCAAAGATCAAAAAGAAAAATACGCAACCTATACAATCCAGTCAGGATGCCACTAAAGAAATAGTACCAGAATCTCTTGGTTAGTAGATACTAAAAGTTGTTTACAAACAACTGCAATATTGAAATGTGAATTGTAGTTTTAGATAATAGCCCAATTAACAAGGAGAGAAGCATCATACATCATATTGTTTCTTCAAAAGGTATGACATTTAAGCAGTGTTTATATTTCTATACAAATGCAATATATGTGTTTCATTCCTTTCAAACGTAAAGGTCCTTATAATTAATCCTTTTTAATTTCGATTTTTAGTGTTTCGCCATAAGAAGCAGTTGTTGAAAGAGGTTGGTGTTGGCAGAGTTTCTGCTTTGTCCCCAAAAGCCCGAAAATTATATAAAATTGCCAGTGATTTAAAGAGTACAGCTCGAAGACTTTTTAATGCTAATATTAGTAACAAAGAGCGAATTAAGAAAGCCAGCACTTATATTGAGTCAGGAGAAATTTTTATTAACAAATTAAATAGTAATGCATTAAACTTCATTCTATGCCAACTCAGAAATGCAAAAAAGTCTAAACATGGCAGATGTTACACTTTAAATGAAAAATTGCACGCGTTAACATTACTTAAACGTGGCCCAAAACTATATCGACTGCTCCAAAAAACATTCAGTTTACCTTCAAGAAAAACATTGATGCAACTATTGAATAAGGTACCATTCAAAAGTGGTATAAACAGTTATTTAATGAAATCATTAAAGACAGTAGTAAATAAGATGAAACCATCTGACAAGGTTTGCTCCATAATATGGGATGAGATGTCGATACAACCATTTCTCTCTTACAATAGGAAAGAAGACCACATTTCTGGTTTTGCGGACACTGAAAGTGATTGTATTAAAATATGTGATCATGCAATGGTTTTCATGATTAGATGGGTCTACAGAAACTGGAAACAGCCTGTTGCGTTTTACTTCACTGAAAGTGGAATGTCAGCAGTAAACATTTCCAAACATTTAAAAATTCTCATTTCTAGTCTTCAAAGTTTAGGACTACAAATAATTGCCACAGTATGTGATCAATTAATGAATAATACTGCTGAAATAAAAGCATTAAAGGAAGAAACCAAGCAGTGGTGCTTGAGGAATGAACAAGAAGATAAATATCTTGGTTTTCTAGTAAATAAGGTGGAAATCGTACCTTTGTTTGATGTTCCTCATTTGCTCAAAGGAATACGTAATAATTTATTAAAATCTGATGTTCATTTTAACTGGAAAAAAGGAGCCCAAATTGGTAGTTGGAGAGATATCATAGCATTGTACGAGTTGGATGTTGGAGATCACAACATAAAATTTCTACATAGATTAACAGATGCTCATATCTATGATAATAAACTTAAAAAAATGAAGGTAAAAATTGCTGCCCAGGTATTTTCGAGAGCTGTTTATGGTATTATGGTTGCTTTAGTTAAATATGGTAGGCTTATGCTTCAAAACTTTGTATATTATTTAAATTTCGTCTATTATTTTATTAGGTCAATGTCTACCAGCTACTGCAGAAGGTACAGCTGATTTTATTCTATTCATGGACCAATTATTTGATAGCACAAATGGGTCTTCTGCTATACATCCAGACGGAAAACCATTACGATGTATGCTAACTGAAACATCTACTCATATAGATTTCTGGAGGGAAGCTATAAAAGTTCTTCAAACAATAAAATTTGTCAGTGCACAAGGAAGGACATATACTCCACCAACAGTCCATAACTGGGTGACTACGCTCCGAGGATTAGAACACATTTGGAGGAAATCACAAGAAGAGGGTTTTACAGATCTTTGTCCTAGGAATCTAAATCAGGATCCTCTAGAAAATTTTTTCGGATGTATTCGTTCCCATGGAATAAGAAATATAAATTCAACGCCAGAGTCATTTGTGTCCTCATACAAAAGTTTAATTATAAATAACTTTACATCTACACATTCACCTTCGGCAAATTGCGAGATGGATAACTCCGAAGGTTGTATAACAACTCTAAGAGAATTAATAGTTGGGGAGAATGCTGCCGTTATTGACGAATTGCAGAAGCCCATTAAAATGGATCTGGAGGTGACTTTCACCAATCCTGATCCTATTTCAAGGAGCACGCAGTCACACGTTGCTGGATTTATTGCCAAGAGAATACTCAAGCAAACCAATAACTGCGCATCTTGCAGACGTAATCTTTGTTCTGATATTTCTCTTCCCCCAAACGAAATTATTAAAATAAAGCAGTTTAGAAATTTATTAGAACCTAATTCTAGATTTTTTAGGATCTTTCAGAAATGTAACGATGTTTTACATGTATATTTGCCTTATTTATGCAGACAAAACAATATAAAACAAAAATTGATTAGGGTGATTAGGCAGTATGTAATAAATATATTTCAATGTAGTAGTCATAATTTATACAACATATTTGTGAAAACTATTACAGGCTTTTTCATAAACACGTGGGTTAAAAACATTAACCGAATATTAAAAGGATTAGATTCACGCAATATTAATGATCCAATTAAAACAATCGCGTTAGAAAAATATAAAAAATTAAAATTAAAAAATATAAAAATACAGAAAATGAAACAAACACATTGATGTTATATTATTGTACTGTCAGAATCTCAGCATATTATGTTTAATAAACTCTGAAACCATACCTTCATTTTTTTACCATTATACCTTTTCGCAATTGAGTAATGGCTAAATGAATTTAGATGAAAATACACTCAACGAAAATGATAGGTAAATTCAACTAAAAAGAGCATATGGAATTGCGTCTATCTAGTTTCATAGTTAAATCAATCCGAAGAGAATAGTTGAATCAGTTTTGTCACCGTAACATTTTAATTGTTACTTTGAACAAGAACTTTAGTTAAGCAACAATTTTTTAGTCTGGCAACAACTTTATTTGTTGAGTAATTATTATGTCTTGTAGAACAACAAATTAAATAGTATTTTCACCATTTTTTTTTGTTTACTCTACTATTAAATAGTAAACGAACAATTTTTGTTTTGTGTCTTAGGTATGGGTTTGGAATAGGTAGCTAAAAGAAACTATTTATTTATGTATTATAATTTATTATTTTCTTCATCATAACATACATGTACATTCACCTGCTATAGTTGACTATAAAGTAATTATTAATAATACTTTGGTCGTACATATGAATTACCATTAGGCGATTTATAAACATGAATGGGGCAATAATGAAATTCATGAAGCTCCGTATGAAATATAAATAAAGAAATTGTTAGTTTTACATAATACTTTAAAAGATTGAAAATGATAATTTTTTGGCCCATTTTATGTTCAACACATATTAAATAGCAATGTTTTACATTTTCAAGTTCAATGTGAAATAATTAAAAAAAATACAATTTCATAATATATTATACCTTCCGAATTTACAGTGTTAATCGATTTAAGAAGATTGACGTTTTGTTTATCTTTGACCTTCTCATTTAGAATATGAATAATTTTAGTTTTGAAGCTGTCCCAATTTCTTAATAGGTTATAGGATTTTTCTTTATGCAAGTGAGAAAAGTCCAAATCAATCTACAAAAGAATATCTTTAATGGTTTTTAATAATAAAAAAAAAGTTCTTATTCTTTACCAAACTAAATCCGTCAGAGTGTCTATATGAAGGCCATAAGTCAACAATATTTGCGATATTATTTCTTTTCTTCGTAATCGAAATGTACTCTGCCACTTTTTTTGTACATCACTCCAAGGACTGCTGTTTAATTTTAACCACAACTTGTTGTCATTGCTCTGCATGAAATCACTTTACCAGTGCAGTTATTTCAAAACTCATATATATTAATATGTATGATTTGTATTTACCTCATTTTCATCATCATCAAGCTTTCCTTCATTGATGCCATTTATATTAGGCGATGGTGGTGCTGATCTGCTCACAGGGGAAGTGAGTATTCCTAGTCTTCGTAGTATTTTAGTGTGATTTTGATATTTATCATATAGTCTTCCAGATGGAACGTTTCCATTTTTTTTTTATAGTAGATGGTCTGAGAATAATTGAAATATTCAGAATAACTATGGATTTGGCAATGGTTAACAATTGTCGCCTGTTAAATATAATTTGCATAAGAAATTAGAAAGCATGATCGATTGAACATTCATCATATTGACGACTATAATCTTTTTCCTTCTTGCTGTGTAAACAATATAAATATTTTATTTCAAGAAAAAACACAATTAGCCATTTTTCGCTTGCATTTCAATACAATCGGTAATAAATATTGGAGAAGTAAATTATTAGAAATAAATCCATAGATTTATTTCCATAAATGTATGCTCCTAATCGTTTGCTACACCACTTGTATATTTCCAGATAAATTATATTTATTACTATTTAATAACTATAGAAAATGATCATGTTTATCTATTATGCTTATTTAATTTTTGCTCACGATCCTGAATTACAAATAGCATTTGACAACACTGCGAACCACAAGATAGATACATGTTTCTGCTGGCGCTTCAATTGTTTACCATTGCGTTTGATTTTCTACCAAGATATCCAAATTGCCAGTTAATAGAATGATAAATGAACGTTCTATAACTGGCAATTTAATAATATGGATCAAAAATGCGGAAAGGATATTTAATGATTATGTATACATACTTTGTTATCCTGGAAATGTACTTCAATGTCAGATGCCAGAGACTTACATATAGATCGTGTAATTCTTATAGAATGCTGCATGTACCATCGTATTATGGAATTTATAATTATTTTTCGTGATGCATCATCTAACTTCCTATTCTTTTCGAAAATTCTTAAAAAGTAATCTCCATTGGGTGATTCTGTTACAGCCTCTAGAAGATTCTGTAATAAAAGAAATTATGAGCCGAAAACTAAAACAAAATTCAAAACATACGTAACTTACAAAAGATATTGAGTATGACGAACCATTACTGAAAGAACTAGATGCAGATGAAGTTGGAAATGCTTCATCAGCTGCTAAGATGTCACTATTCGTAATTGTATCGCACGACCATGTCGTTATATTCTGAAATGAATTATTTGTAGATTATTACATTATTATACTATTTCTTACAGTAGGTCTACTCAACGTTTTGTATTTTCCACTCTTTTAGTCTTCAACGAAATTCGATTCTAACTCCCAATTTAAAATCGCTCAGTAATTCCTTTACATCTTCTTCGGTGATATACATTAACCTCTCTCCAGTAACTTCTTCCGCTATAATGATAATAATGATAATTAAATAAAAATAATTTACATTATATTCAAGTGTCTAGGTTCAAACAGGTTAAGTCACAAAATGAACTTCGGAATAAAGAACAAAAAAATGTATCTTTTTGTCTATTCCTTATGTCAATTAAATACTTGGCCTGTTCCAAACTAACCTAAAATATAAAATTCAATATTTCTAATAGCCAAAATTATAAATAATAATTATTATGCTTCTCTAATATACTTTGAAGAGATATACTTGAGAAATACTTACCCTTTAGTAGCTGGAATAACTGACCAAATCCCCAACTATTTAATAAATTGCTGATACACAAGTCTTCGCCTCCTGTTTCGGCTGGCGTCGAATCGTTATTAACATTCTCGGTATTATTCATCATACTTTATGTATTATATTAAAACAGACACATAGTACACAATCACATCACATATAATTGCTTGATTCACATTTATGATTCATATACTTATTCGCACCCAATTCGAAGTTTGGAAGGTCACGCGTTAGGCTTCGCGTAAGAACGAACGTACGCAAGGGCAGACGGTCATAGTCAACTGAGCATAGTCGACTACGCAACTATTTCATGTTTATGTAAACAAAAGTGAGGGTTAATTCTACAATAATATTGGTTGAGATACCACTATAACAGTACATCAAACTGATAATGGGTTAAAATTACAATTTAATAGTACTATGAACTATAGTATGTACTATTGATAGTTTGATTCAACAATTTTTAAAGTTATTGTTGGTTTGGTTGGTCTACAATTCTTGATTGGTTATAATAACAATTACGTTTTGTTGAAAAATAGTAGAATACAACATTAATGTAGTTTAATTTAACAAAACTCTTGATATTGTTAGTTAAACATTTATTTTGTTTGAATTAACCTATACTATTTCTTTGAGTGTAGTAGCTTGAATTCCTTTAACAAGATATCTACAGAATTTATTAGTTGGTTGCATGATATAATAATTGTATACGTGTACTGCTTATAATAGAGCAATATGCACGTATACAAATTTATTATATCGTACAACTAAACAAGTATATTAGAATAAAATTATTTTAAATTCCCGCCACATTTCCCGCTAAATAATTACCGCTTCCAACGACCTAAACATGAACCACAAACTAGTGAATTTTATTTTTAAAAGCTTTCTTATCTATTTTATCTATGGTTGGCACCGCATTTGAGTAAACGTTTGAATGTAGGCACACAGTTTAAAGAAATTTTGTAAGACAACATCACAGACTTCTGGGGCCAGTCTCTTCAGGTTCCCAAAACATGTTGAAAGGTACAAAAAGGTATAGTGTCTTCTTGTAAGTTATTAAACATTTGTTGCTCTGTTACAGATGCACACAATGGGTAAAATTATGTGGATGTGAATATTTGGAAACTTCAGTTAGCTCTTTATACTCCTCAATGTATCGAGTGTCACTTACATTTTGAAAAAGACGTGTACACATCATATGAAGGAAAAGTAAAAAGACTGGCTACTCGCAGTCTACCAACGTTAAATCTGCCAATGAAGGAAGAAGGCATTGTGACATGGGATCACACTTACAGTGCATCACATTTGAAAAGTAATTATTTATTTGAAGCCAATGATGATTCATCTGCATTACAGATAGCAACAGATATGCCATTACTTAACACACGACCATCTACATCAACATTCAGGGAACATGTTGGTCCTATAGGTATTGACAATATTATTGAAACACTTTAACGAGTCCTGATATGTGTACACAAACACCTATATCTTTTACCAGTACATCATCTAGAAAACATAAACTACGTGGTAAAGTACATTCATTGCAAACCAAGGTAATAGACTTAAAGAAAAAATTAGGTAAGAAAGAAGATAAAATGTCACTATATGCCAAATGAACTTTTTTTTATTCTATTTGTGAACTTGAACAGTTATTTGAACAGAACTTCGAAGAAATTGTGTTGCTAGATAATACGTTATCTAAATTTATGACAATATATAACAAACTAAATTTACATCATCCTTGCAGCTATTTTCCCTATATTTATCTTGTGAAATTATATAGTAGGATGAGATTGTTTTATTCTCTTAAATTTAGTCCTTGTTCACAATGGACATAAGAAACATAAGACATAAGAAACCCATAAGACGTAAGATTTACATAAGAGATAGGGGAACCGCAGGCAAAACGGACCCAGCGGGCAAAATGGTCCATTTAATAATTTTACATATTTATAACGCCATCTGTCTGTAGCATGTGGATCTAAACTGTACTGTAAATAGGCAACTTCGGACACTAAACTAGTAAGTCAGTTAACACGCCCCGGCATTTTCTAGCAAGTAAGTTCTTCTCAATATCATTTCATGTTCGGTTTTTCTAAGTATGCTATACTTTTGTATCATACATTATAGAGAGTAATCGACTGTACTGTTTGAAACAGTATTGTTTTAGTTTCTCAGAGACCATTTTGTTATTCTGTAGCTTGTTTACATAACCTCACAACTATCGCGTTTTGTTCGAGATAGTGTAAAGGCAAAACGGACCGGGCAAAACGGACCACTTGGACCGTTATGCCTTCTGGTGGTCCATTTTACCTTCTTAAATAAAAAAGAGCCATTCAATATTCTTATTTTAGGTTTCATTATTCGCTACCATGGTCAGTAACTACAAAAGGAAGTCAGATAGACAGAACTGGTCTGAAGACTCTATGAAACACGCAATTCAAATGGTTTTCACCAAAGCCTTAGGCCTTATGAAGGCTTCTGAGACTTATAACATACCGAAAACGACATTAAAACGCAGAGTGGAGATATACAAAAGAAAGCAAAATAATGATATATCTGTAGTAACAACGAAGTCGGTTTGTTACTGTATTTAATAAACAGCAGGAAGAAGAACTGGCCACTTACGTCAAAAATATGGAATCTCGCTTGTTTGGTCTCACAACCAAAGATTTGAGATCTTTGGCATATGATCTAGCAGAAAGAAATAATATAAAACATAATTTTGATCGCAGCACAAAAATGGCTGGTAGGTATTGGTTGGAAAATTTCTTAAAGCGAAATCCAGATTTAAGCTTACGAAAACCAGAAGGTACTTCTGCTGCCAGGGCAAGTGGTTTTAATCAAGTTGCGGTAAAGAATTTTTTTTCACTGCTATTAGAGGTAACTAATAAATACAAATTGACACCTGATAAAATTTTTAACGTGGATGAGACTGGGATGACAACAGTACCAAAGTCTTTGCCAAAAATAATTAGTACCAAAGGGAAAAAACAAGTGGGTATGTTAACTTCTGCTGAGTGAGGCCAACTAGTCACTACTGTTTGCTGCTTTAGTGCTGATGGGTCATATATGCCTCCGATGTTTGTGTTTCCGCGTAAGAGATTCAAACCAGAACTAATGAACAATGCCCGTCGAGGGTCCTGGGCGCAGTGTCACGAAAGTGGATGGATCCAAAAAGATATATTTACAAAATGGTTTCAGAAGTTTATTACATTTTCTAGAGCTTCCAAAGACAGTCCAGTGTTGCTGCTGTTGGACGGCCATGCAACTCACACCAAAACTTTGGATGTGATTAAATTAGCTCGCGAACATGGTGTGCACATCATTTCCTTCCCCCCGCATTGCACACATAGACTACAACCTCTGGATGTAGCGTTCATGAAACCATTTTCTGCATATTATACAGATGCCGCAAAGCAGTGGTTGAGAACCAACCCAGGACGAGTGATTACTCAATTTCAAATTGCGGAACTAGTTGGCAAAGCGTTTGAAAAGTCAGCTACAATTCCTACAGCACATAACGCTTTTCGTGCAACAGGAGTATGGCCACTAGACCCAGATGTATTTACAGAAGCAGATTTTATAGCAGCAGATACAACTAACATCGTTCAAAACCGCCAAGAACAAGAGAACATTATAGAAGAACCTCAGCCGGGTTGTTCGAGATCGTTACCTCCAGAGAAAATTGTTGTAGAACAACATGAAAAAAATGAATCTGACGACGAATCACTTGCCCAATCTCGTCTTGCCTGTGATCTGAATTCTTCAAATGCATCTAGGAGTTTTGTTGTGTCCCCTGCACAAATCATGCCAACACCCAAAGCTAAACAAACGAAAAGAGTCACACGAAAGAGGGGAAAAACTGCAATTATTACTTCATCACCTTATTACAAAGAACTAGAAGGCTCACAAATCGATGTAAGTAAAGTTAAGAGGAAAGTTGCTTTTGATAATACCGTGATGAGTAAAGAGATGAAGAAAAAGAGAATTAAAAAGACTGAGAAACATGATTCTTCCGATGAAGATAGTGACGTAGACTGTTTGTACTACCATTATTTCTATTCTGAATCTGCAGAAGGGTGGATCCAGTGTTCCCAGTGCCTAAGTTGGGCACATTATTCATGCGCTGGAGTTGAAGATGAGGATGACGAAGCTGTTTTTACGTGTGAAAATTGCCAAAGTTAGACATTTTTACTCAAGCCCATTTTGCCTTCATACTGGTGCCATTGTGCCTTCACGTGTGGGCAGAACGGCCCAAACGCAAATATTTTGTTTTATTTTTTTTTAAACATATACTTTCGAATATTGTTGAATATTACATATTTATATGCATGAAGACATGTTACGTTATGGAAAAGTGATTTTATTTTATAAATAAAGTTTATAGTTTTTTTTTTTACTGAAGAATTTTCTTAAGGGTGCCATTTTGCCTTCTGTTCCCCTACATAACGCATAAAATTTAATTACTGTTCACAATGAACATAAAGAAAACATAATCGTAAGGATTTGCGCATGCGCTATAGTGGTATTTTGTCTATTTACTTTGACGTTTTAAGGTTAGTAGTTTCTCAAAATTCTGAAGATATTGAAATTTCTGTTAGAATGGATAAAATCTGCATATTACCCTTATTGTTATAAACGAAAAGAAACAAAAATAAATGTCAAAGAAAGACTAGACACGCTGGTGGGTTTAGCCGGTAAAAACAAGAAGAGCAAATCCAGTCTGTAAAATCTATTTAATTTATAATATGTATTCTCAAATATATGAAATCATCTTCATTTAACGACACAAATTAAAAGCTTATCTATTTAAATTACGTTATAAAGTCTTTAAGAATCATTGTATCTGTATTTTACAAATATAGGTATCTTAATTTGAAATAAAATTCTTTGTTTTTTTATTTTACCATCGTGTCTTATTCATACATAAAATTTGTTTTCGGACATATACAAATATTAAATGCTCTATCTTAGGCTTGTAACTTGTTTTTAATTCTTTTTTTTGACATGTCCTCAGATAATAAAATTATTAACATCGTAATCCTTAACCATTTCCATGTTATATGCTGATTAGCTTTTTATTCGCATTCATACATTAGACACTGCACTTTAATTCAAAGTTATAATCACACTTCAAGAATATTTGGTTCACTGTTACATTTAGGAAGGTTTTTAAAGACAGCAACTGGTTTCAGTACTAAAGTAAAAATATTTAGTGTAGGTTATTTTTTTGTATTGCTGTATGCCTTGAGATGCTTCACAAGTTGTATGTGGAGGTATTCGGCATAGCAAAATTCTAGGCAATTTCACATACATATTTCAAATAGCACTTTGGAATTAACAATTTCTTCTTGCTTTCTCATGTGTAGCGTTCCTTCAATCGTTCCATGCTCTTTCGCATATATCACTCATTGATAATATTTAATACCCCTTTGTAAGCCAGTGCTATAACTAATGTTTAAAATACTTGTGATGTCTGGTGTTTCTGTAACTCATTTCCAGACATCTTGGTAGATCACATCTTTGTTGCTCCGATGTGCCTTGTTAGATAAGATATACAGGGTGATTTATGAGCTCACCGACAAACTTTGCCATATGAAAGCGCTTGTTATTTTAACAAAAAAACATTATTGGAATATATGCCCGATTTCAATTATTTAAGGAAATAAAAGACTGCAATTTTTTTTTTAATTTATTTCATAAACACTTACATATTTAAATAAATTGCTCAAATCTCAAAATCATGTGAATAGTTAATTATATTAAGTGTTCAAAATGTCCTCCTCCCGCTTCAATGCATGCTTCACAACGACGAACTAAAGAGTCCACCCGAACATGGTTCATTTCTAATTTGTGTAGCAGCATTTTGTATTCTCTGTAACAATTGTGGTCGTGTATTAATCTCCTCTTGATAAACAATTTGCTTCAGGTGTCCCCAAAAAAAGAAATCCAAAGGATTTAAGTCGGGGACCGCGGAGCCCATGCAATTGGAGCATTATTACCAATCCATCTGTTTCTAAAGTGCTTTTTTTTAAATCCTTGACTTTCTTGAAGATACACCTCTTAACGTTATTGCAACTATGTGGTACCAGCAGGACGGTGCTCCACCACATCGCGGACGGGTAGTTGTTGAGTGGTTAAACCAGCACTTTAGAAACAGATGGATTGGTAATAATGGTCCAATTGCATGGCCTTCGCGATCACCCGACTTAAATCCTTTGGATTTCTTTTTTTTTGGGACACCTGAAGCAAATTGTTTATCAAGAGGAGATTAATACACGACCACAGTTGTTACAGAGAATACAAAATACTGCCACACAAATTAGAAATGAACCATATCTTTTTGTTCGGGTGAAAAACTCTTTAGTTCGTCGTTGTGAAGCATGCATTGAAGCGGGAGGAGGACATTTTGATCACTTAATATAATTAACTATTCACATGAATTTGAGATTTGAGCAATTTATTTAAATATGTAAGTGTTTATGAAATAAATTTAAAAAAAAATTGCAGTCTTTTATTTCCTTAAATAATTGAAATTGGACATATCTTTCAATAATGTTTTTTTTGTTAAAATAACAAGCGCTTTCATATGGCAAAGTTTGTCGGTGAGCTCATAAATCACCCTGTATAAATACCCTTTAGCTCCCACCAACTGAAATAAAAGCTCTACATCTACTTGCCCGTTTTCCATCACCTTAATTCAATTTACTTTTTTTACTCGATATGTAAATAGCACCAACAAATATTTACTCATATGGAGTAATTACAACTTATTGCTGTAATTGGTAGTAGATATGCACATATATTAAATTATATTATTTAAATTCGATTTGTATTTGTATTTTGAACGTTATCAGAACAAAATCGTCACAATTCCAATTGACACAATTCGAAAGCATGTGATTCTACATGCTTCCCACTGTTTACTTTCTTATACGTAGTATAAGGAAGTATTGTGATGATGAAAATTTTCGACCTCGAGATTTTTGCAGATTTCCAGGTTTTGAAGTCCCCTGATACTAAAAAAGTGGTTTTTAAAAAATGTGTGTGTCTGTCTGTCTGTCTGTGTGTGACCACGATAGCGGTCAAACCGCTGTAGATATCTATTTCAAATTTTGTATTTACGTATATAATCTCCCTCTTGAGATCTGGTTAGTTTTTCAGTAAAATCGGTAGACCGGAAGTAGTAGTTTACTTCGGTGAAAAAATCGAATTTTGCAAATATTTCGTCAATTACTAAGTTTAAACAAATTTATAAAGAATTCATATGTACTCAAAATTAAATTTGAGACAAATTTTCTTAAAAGAGTTTTTTGAAATTCCTACCGAAAGTGGGTCTTTTACTCTTATCGAAAATCAGTTTTTTGCGAATATCTCGCAAGTCATGCTTTCTAAGCAGGTACATAACGAGTATAAAAGTATTTAAATGATAATTTTAAATATCTTTTGCATAAAAAAAATTTCAAAATTCGGACCGGAAGTACCACTTTTACTCTTACCGAATAGCGATTTTTTGCAAATATGTCGTAAATTATGCATTCTATATATATTTATTAAGTGTACAAAAGTATTTAGAGTTAGATTTCAATATTTTTTGTATATATGAAATTTCAAAATTCGGACCGGAAGTAGCACTTTTACTCTTAGCGAGCAGCACTTTTTTTCAAATATTTTGCAAAGTATGCATTCTATGGCGATTTATTAAGAGAATGAAAGTACTTAGAATAGGATTTTGAATAACTTTTGTATAAAAAAATTCTTAAAATTGTATAGTTTGAAACGCTCATACGTATAAGAAAGTCGTGTGGTGGCCACACCTCATTTTTTTATAATATTGTTACCAATCGGTTTAAGTTGTGAAACTTGGAAAAGCGTTGGGGCGAGCATTACGTGGGCCTATCTAAAAAATTGAATCCCATGTTGTATGCTATTGGTATGCTGAGTAGGGTTGTCTCTTTGGAGAGCCTGAAATTATTCTATTATGGTTGTATCGAGTCACGTTTAAGATATGCGATCATTTTTTGGGGATCATCTACATACTTTAACGACATTTTCATTATTCAGAAACGTATATTAAGAGCCATGAGCGGTGTTTCCTCACGTAGTAGTTGCAGACCTCTGTTCCGGGAAATGAATATAATGACGGTTGCCTCGTTATATATTTATGAATTGATTATCTTTTTGCTCAAAAATACAGAAAAATACAGGCGCAATAATCAGATCTACAATACTATGGTGGCGTCACAATAATGATTTTTCTGTCCCGCTACATTACTCCAAATTTTATGAAAGATCTCCGAGGTACATGGCGGTAAAGGCTTATAATGCATTGCCGCCTAACTTAAAATCGCTAAGCGGTACAAATCTCAGTGCATTCAAGAAGCAACTAAAACTTTATCTGCTGGAGGGGGGAGCCTTCTACAGCATGAACGATTTTATAGTTTGACTAGTGTTATACCATAGTCGTCAAATTTTAATTTCGGTTTACACTTCTATCCCATGCAGATGACCTTATAATATGCAGCGATGCCTGCTTGCTAATAGTGTTGGGAGAGCAACGCAGTGGCGGGGGACACTTACGCCTTACATTTCATACGAAACGTTTGTCGAGTCTTGGCAGCCTCGCTTATGTTTATCTTTAGTTTATTTCGTCGCGCTCTTTTCCTCTTGCTACTTTCGTATCAGAAATTAAAATATGACGACTACGGTATATTGGTTCATTACTACTAGGTAATGAGTCTGTAATCTGCAAGAGCTGTACCTGATCTGTGTAATTTTTTATATGACAATGTCAATGTTCTATTGAATTTACGACAATAAAGATGCTATCATTATTATTATTATTATTATTATTATTATTATGTTATTATTATTATTTTACTAAAATTATACGTAAGGAATACATAAGAAAAACATAATTTCAACTCTATGTATTTCTTACGTTCACACGTAAGGAATACGTAAACATAGCATAAGCTGACATAAGCACTACGGCCACTGTGGATAGGTGCATTGGTTTCTCATACGTAACTTTACGCGTTACGTTTATGTTACGTTCAGCTTATGTCTTATGTCCATTGTGAACAAGGACTATACTTATACAATAAAATATTACAAGTGAAACTATATTTTATTTTTAATAAAAATACTCTTGTTTAATTATTTTGTAAGTATTAGTTTTGATTCCCTTTCTTAATTCGGAAATATATAATATTACCCCGGCATGAAAGAGTATTTTGAATATTTAATTCAAGTAAATAACATTTTTACTCTAAGTTAGCACTATTTTGCTGCATGTAGTTTTTTTTTTAATAACTATTAATACAAATGTTTATATTATATATTTAAAATAGAAATATGTTATTTATCAGTCCATTGCCTTCACAATAAAAATACGAGTTGATAATTCGCGACAGTTATTGCCATCTAGTGTTAAAAATTAGAAGGACCGCCAGTTTCCGCCATATTGGTTATAAAGTCTCCATAGTGAAGATGAAAGGTGCCGACTGTAGTTGTCCGTACGTTTCCTATACTGTGGTTATACAACCTAGAGAAAACTGTAAATATTTCTTATGTAGTAAGGTGTCGTCCTCTGATATCTTTCAAATGGATTAATATCTATGAATGAAACTGATCAGCCAATGAAATATTCTCAACCCCACTCTCACAATTTAATCTGGAAGTTTATAAAAAATGTAAATATATTTTGATATTTTCTATTAAATTTTACATAAGACAAGGTGTATACTAAACCTGGAAAACCGGGAAAACCTGGAAATATCAGGGCATTTTTGATTACTGGAAATATCAGGGAATTTCTTGAAGATTTCTGGAATTTCAATTGTCTCTCATTATCTTGTTAATGATTTTTAAAAGTAAGTTAATAAAATTGCGCGCACGCCGCTGGCCCGACAGTCAGATTTCTTTGTGCGTGTCTGCCGTGGAACCGCTGGCACAATGATGCCAATACTACGGATTTATCCGTATATCTACGGATTTTTGCCGATTCCTACGGATTTACGGATATTTGTCTCAAATCTACGGATTTTTACGATAGGGGGAAGCGTAATTTTTAATTACGTCCATATTATGGATTATTACCCATAACTGAATCTTGTGTGTATTGTCAACAGATGGCGCGACTGCATGTATAAATTCCTTTACGATTTTACTAGGGAAATTACCGAAATTACACAGTTACTTATATGTATGAACAATTTGTATTTATTGTTTGATTTGTTTATATTTTCGAATTAGGTAAGTATTTTTGACCATTAATTAAATTTAGAGAGTGGTTGTTTGATTTTTATATATATACCGTATGTGTCAATTTTCATTAGGTATAGGATTCAATCTTTACGTGCGATTTATACGTATACAAATAATACATGGCAACGTGTGTCACCTTTACCGTCCGTCACCAATCCCGGCAACAATCGACATTACATCGAGTTTCTCCGATCTCACCACCAGATTTTACATTCAATCTTTAGCTGCGAACACGTTGCGATCTAGTCTGCAATAAAACCCGTCTTATTACTGGAACGGGACACATCAAATGGCCGCCGCGATCTCCGGATCTAGTAGTTTATTATTATTTTCAGAATCCCTTTTTATTTACCTTATTTTTAATTTTATTAGAATTACGCTTTTGTTTGTGTCATGCAGCGTGAACGCAGCTTTATAATTCTCTGCATTTACTGAAAGGAAAAAGAAAAACAAAACCTTGCAACGCGTAAATATTATTTCTGAACGCATTACAAACATCCAAGTCAGTGGTCCAACAGTTACTGTTATAACTTGAGCTTGTATCGGTCGCGCTCGCATTGGAGAGGAAAGTAGGGGGTGCCATGTTGTCACGTATTGCATGAATTAATCGCCTATGGCTAATGAAAATTGACACAACTGTATATATATATATAGAGAGAGAATAGTATAAGTTGCTTGTATGGCACTATATATATACACGCTGTCCCAGATAGTGTGCTCACCATTGGGATCTCGTGAACGGTAAGAGATAGAGAGTTGGTTAAATGAGGCAAAATGTACGTGACACCTGGGTTTATTTTTTTAAGCAAAAAAACTTTTAAAAAAATGAACGATACGTGCGCTATAGAGGAAAAACTAAAAATCGGCAATTTTAATTTCGTCGTTTAACTTATTTCATGTAAAAGATACCGAAATACTATTTTGACATTATGAAGGTACTTTTTTACGCAGAATTCAAATTTGGTATTGCAACCTCTGAAGCTTTTATACGTTTCGAGATTTTTATACAAACTTTCTTATTTTAAATACAAATCGTAGGCGGCTTTGACTGTATCAAAAAGAGCATAATTTGCTGATTTCAATGATGTATAACACTTTGGGTTTATTTGTAGAAATAACAAAGTTATAATGATATTTGTGCAATTTTTGGTATCCATATGAATGCATAGGCTATACATCAGAGGCAGCATTGAATTATTAAGACAATAAGTAGTATCTGTCAAATTTATTTACAAGCAAGTTACGTATCGGTTTATTTTTGTGTTATTTAGTCTGCTATTTTGTTCGTTTATTTAAAAATCACCGCATTTGTTGTTTTGGTTCGTTTTATTACTTGTTTATTGTTGTTCACGTTATGGAGAAATTTAATAATGAAGAGAAATATGATATGCTTCAAAGTTACATATTGGCTCACAAAAATTCAAGGAATGCAGCTAATCATTATTTGGAGTTGTACCCAGATCGACGGCAACCACACGAAACTTTATTTCGAAGATTAGAAGTAAATCTAAAACATACGGTGCCTTTAGTAAACCGAAAAGAAATAGAAAAAGATTAGATGAGGAAACCCAAGTTATTGTATTAAATCAGGTGCGTGAAAATCCAAAAGTTTCCACAAGAGAAATAGAAAACAACACCGGAATCCCTAGAACATCAGCCCATAGAATATTAAAAAAGCATCGATATCATCCTTACAAAGTCCACATTAGCCAAGGACTCCAACCAGGAGACGCAGAGAGGCGGACTCGTTTCTGTCATTGGTACATTAATCAGAATAACAACAATGTTACATTTCTGTTTAATGTGTTGTGGTCAGATGAATCTCGATTTACGAACAATGGGTTATTTAACAGAAATAATATTCACTATTGGGGGACAGAAAATCCCCATGCTCTACATGAAGCTCGACATCAAGAACGTTTTGGGTTCAATGTGTGGTGCGGTATTATCGGCAGAAGAATAGTTGGACCTATTATCTTCAATAACAATTTAACGAGTGAACGCTATTTGAACTTACTTCAAGGTGAAATAGAAGATCTTCTAGACGATATTCCGCTTAATCTAACTGCGAATATGTATTTCCAACAGGATGGGGCACCAGCACATAATGCTCACATTATTACGAATTACCTAAATAATAGATTTGGTAATCGGTGGATTGGTAATCGAGGACCCATTTCATGGCCTGTACGTTCCCCAGACTTAACCGCAATGGATTTTTTCCTTTGGGGTTACATAAAAAATAAGGTGTAAAAAACACAATTTAATAATGTGGAGGAACTGCAAGCTTGTGTTTTAACAGAGTTTCATCGGATAAATGGACGTATTTTAGAAAAAGTGATTAATTCCACACTAATAAGAGCTCAGTTATGTATCAATAACAATGGAGGACTTTTTGAGCATTTAATGTAATTTATCTATTTACTAGTAGTAAATAAATAGTTAGGTATGTGAAGTTAGTGTTTTATTTACTTTTCAGTCATTTTTGTATTTTGTTTCCAGGAATAGGTAAGTATAAAACAAAAAAATATGCTAATTATTCTTGTAACTTTGTTATTTCTACAAATAAACCCAAAGTGTTATACATCATTGAAATCAGCAAATTATGCTCTTTTTGATACAGTCAAAGCCGCCTACGATTTGTATTTAAAATAAGAAAGTTTGTATAAAAATCTCGAAACGTATAAAAGCTTCAGAGGTTGCAATACCAAATTTGAATTCTGCGTAAAAAAGTACCTTCATAATGTCAAAATAGTATTTCGGTATATTTTACATGAAATAAGTTAAACGACGAAATTAAAATTGCCGATTTTTAGTTTTTCCCCTATAGCGCACGTATCGTTCATTTTTGTAAAAGTTTTTTTATTTAAAAAAGTAAACCCAGGTGTCACGTACATTTTGTCTCATTTAACCAACTCTCTATCTCTTACCGTTTACGAGATCCCAATGGTGAGCACACTATCTGGGACAGCCTGTATATATATACATATACATATACAGGGTGGTTGGTTTTTCATTGTCCAGCCGATATCAGCTTTATTATCAAAAATTCAAAAAAATGTTAGAGGAAAATATTTTTTATCTCGAAATGGTCTATCATATTGCATCATTAGTAATCTTTCATAGCCTACTGATTTTTAGCAGCGATAATCAACTTTAATTTCTTAAATGGAACACCCTGTATATTTTTGCGGGATATGATTCTAAATACATTTCTCTTTATAACGATGTATAACAAGTAGGGAGCTGCCTTTAAATTATGCCTAATAATGGGAAAAACGAAATTATAGTTCGTTTCGTAAAAATCTTAGGGGAACGTGTTCCAATATCGACCAGCGGGCAATATCGACCACCTATATTTTTCAAATGTAGCGCTACATTTCAATGCTCTATTAGGTGCTGCTATCTGGCAAGGTAGTTGTGAAACTAACAGAAACTTTTGTGGGCAGTCGAATGTGTGGTTAGAGAGAAATGAAATAAAGTTGTTTTTTGGCTGATTTTTTATAATTTTCTAGCATCAGGAAATAAGGTTAGTAATTTTTATGCGTTATTGTGTTGAAAATATATTTTAACTACTTACATTAGCGTATGATTGTCAATCTATCACGGGATTTAAATCGACACAATTGTGAGGTTAGGCATCAAATTTGACAAAAAATATACTGCTGTGTCTTCAACGGGTAATATCGATCAGGTGGTCGATATTACCCATTACAGTGGTCGATATTGTACGCTTTGTTTTTTAATGGGTATTTTTTCTCATCGACAGATGCCAAGAAATTATACACGAAAAACAGCTCGTTCATCCTGGACCGAAGAAGAGATGAAACAGGCATTAAATGCGGTTGATCAAAAATTGTGTTCAATTAGAAAAGCAGCGGCTCTCTACTCGATTCCATATGGTACCTTACAAGACCGTCTTAAAAATAAGTTTCCAGCCAAGAAAATTACGTTAGGAAGAAAACCAGTTTTTTCTGACGAACAAGAAAAGCAACTGGCTGATTATGTAACTAAATTATCAAATCTGTTCTATGGACTGACACCAAACAGTATCCGGAAAGTTGCATATGATTATGCTGAAGCAAACCATATAAAAAATAACTTCAACCACAATAAAAAAACATGTGGAAAGGAATGGCTATATGGTTTCCTGAAGAGACATCCCCAGCTTTCGCTAAGAAAGCCAGAAACCACTAGCAAGAATAGAGTCCTGGCTTTTAATAAACCGGATATACACTTGCTTTATGACAACGTGGCAACACTCCTAGAAAAATACAATTTTGGCCCGGACCGCATATATAATGTGGACGAGACCGGGATAACAACTGTACACAAATCACCTCGCGTTATTGCACCAAAGGGAAGAAAGCAAGTGGGATCTATCACAAGTGGAGAGCGAGGTCAAACTACCACTATAGTTTGCTGTATGAGTGCTGCAGGGCAGTATGTTCCACCAATGTTTGTTTTCAAAAGAAAAAGAATGAAGGAGGGATTGAGTAAAAATGGTCCAGTTGGCTCGATCTATCGCTGCTCAGAATCCGGTTGGATAACACAAGAATTATTTACAGAATGGTTAAAACATTTTCGCAATTTCGTGAAAGCCACCCTTGATGATCCTGTCCTACTCATTCTAGACAACCACACATCACATTCTACTTTGCACTCCTACAATTACTGTCGTGCAAATGGAATCATCATGGTTTCTCTTCCCTCCCACACATCGCATAGGGTTCAACATTGGATGTGACTTTCTTCAGTGGATTGAAATCTGCATACAATCACGAGTGTGACCTATATATGAAATCGCATTACTATGAAACAATCGCTGTAACAGATATAGCCGAGTTATTTGCTAAAGCCTATAACAGGGTGGCTACCATTGAAAAAGGCGTAAATGGTTTTAAAACTACAGGATTATATCCGCTGGACAGAAATGTATTTAAAGAGGAAGACTTTACTCATATACCTGAGGAGTCATCTGCTCTTACCGCGGATAACATGGTCATACCAGCTTTAGTTGTTAATTCCGATACTCCACTTTCGTTAAGTCCCGTTGCTGGCCCAAGTGGGTTGATTTCTATTAGCAAGAATAAGAACATAATTTCTGGTTTGGAAAAAAACTTGAAGCAAAATAATTTTAAAGACACTTTCTCCGACACTGATGAATCATCCTGCGAGCTGCAAGAAGTTTATGATAATGATGCGACCGATGATGAAGATAAAACTATACAGATCAAGACCAAATCCTTCGAAGACATATATCCAACACCTAAGCCTAAACCAAGACACAGCAAAAGAAAGAAACAGAAATCCGAAGTCTTGACCTCAACACCGATGAAGGAACAGCTGGAAACAAAAGAACTAAAGAGACAAGAGAAAGCCGCTGCTACTGTGACGAAACGCCTACTTTGCACAGTTGGCAAAACTAAAGAACCCAACAGAAAAAGGAAAAAGGAGACGAAGTTCAATAAGAAACGAGTTGTTGACGTGATAGAGGAAAAACAGCATCAACATGTTATGTTTGCGGTGAATTTGGGGCGGATAATGAAGAGTGGTGGCGGTGCAGATTATGTGCCACATGGTTCCACGCTGCTTGCACCACTGTAGAAAGTGCAGAATACTTTACATCATGTAATAATTGCCAGTAAACACCATTCATTTAGTTATTATTGTTATGGTCGATATTTCCCTACGCGTGGTCGATATTTCCCATTGGTGGTCGTGTAATACCGACCACACAACAGTTTTGTATTTTTTTTATTTTCCCAAAATAAATTACGTTTAAAGGTTAAGTTGTGCTTACATACTTACCTTCAAGATCAGTCAATGTATTCACATCAATATATGTTCATTTTATCGACGCATATTTATAATATACATTTATTTGTGTTAAGTGGTCGATATTAGACCACCTTCCCCTACATTTCGCCGAGAAGGGTAAGAAATTAAACCTCCTAGAGGCCTTAGAAATATTCAAATCCTCCCGCAATTCAGATATTATATTGCTTAACGATCAGACTGATTTGATATAACACCTCTGTTTACCTGTGGTACTTAGGTTATTTCATTTTACCATTTTACTGTAGTCAAATTTCTATTTTCTGGTTTTCCCTATAATTATTATTTTATTGTCGCCAAATTTCTAATTTCTGGTTTTCCCTATAATAAACTAATAGTTATTACAATGTATTGTATATTATTCCTTGTATCCCCCCTACTATTGTATATTATTCCTTGTATCCCCACTACTTTATAATTACCGCCTAACACCAAATTTTTAGCATACATTCTGTGTGTCATTTGTAGTACAGTGTTCGTTAATGGCCATGTTGGTCGAAACCGCGGTCACACATTTGGATTAATATAGTGATATAACAAAGTATAAGTGTTTTGATATTTTGAAATTATAGTAGTCGACTGTGATATTCTGTTGTTTATACCTGTAAATATTTGACGTACCTAAGTCAGTTAGAAGTGTTTAATAGTGACAAAGGTATTGCGGTTCTTATTTAACTAAAAAAACGTTAGTGCATTGTATAAGAAAAATGAACATGGGCTTCACAAACAGTGAAAAAGTTGATATGCTGTGCTATTTTCACAGATCAAACAACAATAAACGTCAGGCTGCTATCTTGTATCAAAATTTATATCCTGACAGAAGACAACCTCACGTAAATACTTTTCAAAATTTAGAAAATTCTCTGCGGTTAACTGGCACCTTTTCAAGGCGTATAAATAATATTCAAAATGGACGAGGAAACAACCACGGTAATGAAGTTGTTATTTTAGCTTCCTTTAGAGCAAATCCAAGAACTTCTACAAGACAAGCAGCGTTTAATTTGAATATTCCAAGACACGAAATTATGAATGTTTTAAAATTTCACAAACCCTTTAAATTAAATTTAGTCCAAACATTACATGCTAATGATCCCAACAACAGAATAATATTTTGTGAATGGCTCGTGAATGTGGGAAGACATTATTTAAATAATATCATTTGGACAGGCGAATCTAATTTTCACAGAAATGGAATTTTTAATAAAAAGAATACACATTACTGGGACGATGTAAACCCTCGCGTAATTGTTGAAGCTCGTGCGCAAGTGCGATTTTCAATTAATGTATGGGTAGGGATAGTCGGCAATGAAATTTTGGGGCCATATTTTTACGATGGAACATTGACTCAGAACCGATATTTATTATTTTTACGAAATGAATTTCAAGACTACATAGACAATCTCCCATTAGATTTAAGACGAAACTTATGGTTCCAACATTACGGCGCCCCACCTCATAATGGAGCTGCAGTAACAAATTATCTACAAAATGAATTTGGTCAAAACTGGATCGGCAACCGAGGACCAATTTTGTGGCCTGCCAGGTCGCCTGATTTATCAATTCTTGATTTTTTTATATGGAGTTTTTTGAAAAACCAAGTTTATAATACTCCTCAAAATCTTCAGGAACTGAAGAATAAAATTACCACAGCTTGCTTGCTAATTACACGTGCAATGCTGCAAAACGCCAGGAGGAACATAATTACGCGAGCCGACAAATGTTTAGAATGTAATGGTGGACAATTTCAACAATTATTATAAGACACATTACTTACTATTTAGTATTTAATTTTTTTTTATTTATAATAGGAATAGCAAATTTTAGTTTTCCATACTTTTTCTTATTATTTCGTTTCCGTAGACAATTGCTACACATATGCCAACTTGTGACGTATCATAATAAACAGAATTTAATGAGGATTCATTTTTATAGAAAATATACAGGCTGTTCCATTTAAGAAATTAAAGTTGATTATCGCTGCTAAAAACCAGTAGGCTATGAAAGATTACTAATGATGCAATATGATAGACCATTTCGAGATAAAAAACATTTTCCTCTAACATTTTTTTGAATTTTTGATAATAAAGCTGATATAGGCTGGACAATGAAAAACCAACCAGCCTGTATATATGACAAATTGATATTTTGGGTTATCAGTTCTCGTCCGACAGCGATAAGGGTTGTATCGTCGGATAGTTAAAATATCTGTAAGAATATCGCCTCGAGTGCATATTTATAATTCTACCTAAGTCTCTCTCGAAGGGTGCGTGCGAGAGAGACAGTGCGTGGCGCGCACTCAGTTTATCCCACGGAATAGACTGAGAAGTGGCGAGAGTGTAAGGGTAACATCCCGCTATAAATTCCAGGAATTTGTTTCTCGGTCGAAAAATTCCTGAATATTAATGAGACAAAATATAAAATGTAAGTGTATATATAGGATTTTAATAGTGTATATATCGACAAGTCCGGAATCACGGCAAAGTAATAAGTGCGCCTTAAAACTGTAAATGTGCAGCGTGAAAGACATAACTACGGGCAAGAAAAATTCAAACCATGAAAATGCAAAACTTAAAGATGTGCAAGATAATAAAATAACTAAAATTAGCGAATTTGAAGACGCAAAAGGTCGGTTCGATGCATCGATCGGCCCGGGGTTAAGCGACGTAAATAATAAATATTTCCAAAACATGGCATGTAGTAGCAAAGGTACCGAAAAAAGCCTTTTAGACTACTTCTCTGTGGAAATATCAAATAGATAAGGTATCCTGGCGGATAAAGTGGACGATGTTCACATGGAAGAAGTAAGTGAACAATATCAATCAAACGAGCCACCAGAAGCGGAGAACTCTGCAGAAAATGTCGCAACCGGAGAACAGACTACTGAAGGTAAGGCAAACAAAAGGAAACCTCCTCCAATTTGTTTTGTTTCTCGCATAACTCAAAACTATAAGGATTTTCGAGAAAAAATCGAAGCAGTAAGTAATAAGTACTATCTTCAATTCTCGGGGGATAATACCTTACTCTATTTCCGTGAATTGAAAGTCTATAAGAAGTATATAAATAAATATAAGGATAGCATACCGTTTCATACATACACACCACGAGGTGAAAAGACGTTAGCTTTTCTCATAAAAGGGCTTCATTATGATGTCGAGGAAGAAGACGTCAAAATAGAACTAACAGAACTAGAGGTAGACGTGATAAGCGTCGTAAAGTTTAAAAAATCAAAATTCCCGATGTTTATGATCGTGGTGTCAAAAGAGACAAGCAGAAAGGATCTCGAAACAAAAGCGCGCTACCTCCAACACACCCGAGTGTACTATGAACCCCACCTGTCTAAAAAGGAGGTTATTCAATGCAAAAAATGCCAACAGTGGGGCCATTCAACACTAAACTGTTTCCTGAAAACAGTCAGATGTGTGAAGTGCGCTGGAAGTCACAGATCTTTCGAATGCGAAAAACCACCTACACTTCCTGCAAAATGTTGCAATTGTGGCAAGGATCACCCTGCCAGCAGCACCTTGTGTGAAAAATATCTAAAACTAGTTGCAGAAAAACAACATGAAAAAGAAAAACTAGCGACCATCGCAGCAGCTGTAAAGAAGCGGTATGTTTCTGCACCCCCGCCAACAAAAAACGCGTGGGAGAACAGGAAAGTAGATTTTCCTCAATTGCCAAAAGCATTAAATGAAATAATTCAAACAACAAACCGGCCAAACGACACAACAATCTTCCAGTCAAATACTGATCATGCACCAAAACAACCTAAAGCGCCAATATACTCCAGTGCAATTCCAACAGATACCTTCGCAAACCAAAATACAGATGATCTAAATTATATCAAAGAGATCTCTAGCACATTGAAACAGATAAACGAGATAGTTAATCTACGCTGGCTGGCTGGCAAATTGAAAGAGTTACACAGCAAAATGCATATTAAAATACTACTGCGGAATGCCAATGGGCTCATTAACAAAATGGGCGAGTTTATCAATTTTCTTCATAATGAAAATATAGACATTGCAATGTTAAATGAAACTAAATTGCGTGATCAGGACAACCCAAGAGTACGCGGATTTCGAGTTGAGAGGAACGATGGCCGCAATGGACAGGGAGGAGTCGGTATATTCGTCAAGGAAGGGGTCCCCTACCAACGTTTACAATTGCATAGACATACAAGATCAGGACATTGCAGCAATCCGTACAGCTGACAATACCACCATTATAACATTGTATAATAGCCCGAGAAACCCACTTCAACCAACAAATCTAGATAGTTTGTTTGGTACATCACGAAAAGTCATAATAGCGGGAGACTTTAACGCAAAGCATCCATCCTGGAACTGTCAACGCAGTAATAGAAATGGCAATGTTCTGAATCGATATGTCACAGTCAACGACATATTACTACACTGCACGGATATACCGACACATTACCCTACAAATGGGATGACCCCTAGTACCATTGATCTTGTTCTTACAAAGAACATTGCGAATATAGGACATCTCACCACTGGACAACTTCCCTCCGATCATCTTCCTGTACTCTTCACATTACACTCTGAATATCGTTCCGACACAACCAGGAAAGTATTCGATTACAGCAGAGCAAATTGGAGAGGGTACAGAGAAGAATTGCAGAAGATTACACAAATTCCAGCTGTAATAACAACACAAGCTAGGTTGTATGAAGAAATAGGAAAATTGACAGCAAACATTAATAAGGTTGCTAAGAAAGCCTACAAAAAGATGTAACAGATATAATCAAGATATCTTACCCACAGATATCTTAAATATAATCAAAAATAGAAACATCATAAGAAAACAGTACCAAAGAACCAGGGATATTAGATACCATTTTGACTCCATGGCACTTACAGCTTTGATTAAAAGAAAAATAGCAGAACTTCGAAGAAACACCTGGAACAAAAAATTACAAAATTTAACACCGCAGGATGGATCACTATGGCGTTTAACCAAAAATCTGCGGTCAGCGAACACAAACATTAACGGCCTAACAAGAGAAGATGGCACAGTTGCTACCAAGGACAAGGATGTCGCCGATACATTAGCGAAGGTCTTTGGAAAACAACATAAGACGCCTAAAACAGATGACATCACTGAAAACGAGATAGAACAAGCTATAGAAAACTTCCTCACTCAGAATCCAGTTGATCCCTCTGACACCACCACCCCATTGGTTAAACCATCTCAACTTCATGCAATTATCCAATGCACCCCTTCAACCAAAGCTCCAGGACCGGACAATGTCCAACATTTTCTCCTAAAAAACCTCCCAAGAAAAGCAATAGTACACTTTACCCAAATCATAAATGGTATCCTAAGACTTCAACATTTTCCCTCCGAATGGAAAATGTCTATTATTATCCCAATACCCAAACCTGTCAAAAATCCCACAGATGTTACTTCCTACCGCCCAATATCACTGCTTTCAACGCTCTCGAAGATAGCTGAAAAAATCATTAATGTATATCTGCAAGAACACATACAAGATAACGGTATACTTCCGGATGAACAATTCGGCTTCCGATCGGAGCACAGTACTGTTCACCAAGCGGCAAGAATTATTTCGGAAACAATAAATGCCTTTAATAAAAGAAATCATACAGAATTTGTACTAATGGACATAGAGAAGGCCTTCGACAGAGTATGGACACAGGGATTGGTCTACAAGCTAATAAAAGGTAGTTTTCCAGGTTACATAATAAAACTCATCCACTCCTACCTAACAAACAGGACGTATCAGGTAAGAGTAAACAACACTCTATCTGATCCATTAGAGACCACAGCAGGTGTCCCACAAGGTTCTGTGCTGGGGCCCATATTATATAATATATACACTGCAGATATACCTACATTTCACAATAACAACATCGCATCGTACGCCGATGACATAGCCATATATTCACATTCATTTTCTCCAATAGTCGCGGTGCAAAAGATACAAAATCACTTGATTTTCTTCGAAAGTTATGTTAAACAATGGAAACTGACAGTGAACCCTTCCAAATCTACCTCCATTATCTTTACGAAAAGAACACAACCACTTCAAATACCCAAACTATTGAAATTTGCTAACACCCAGATTCCCATACATAGCAACATCAAATATCTCGGCGTACACCTGGACCAGAGATTGACTTTCAAAAATCAAATAGAAAAGAACGCCAATAGAGCAACTGCTGCACTGAGACAAATATATCCAATTATCAAGAGCTCCAGCACTACACTAAAAAATAAAATTCTGCTTTATAAACAAGTATTACGACCCATACTAACCTACGGATCATCTGCATTTGCTAATGTAGCTAAGACCAGGCTCATCACCCTGCAACGTGTTCAAAATAAATGTCTCCGCATAATACTCAATAAAGATCGCTATGAATTAGTACAAAGGCTGCACCAACTAGCAGACATACAGACAATAGACGAGTTTGTTACTGCAACCGCCAATAAATTCTGCAATAAGACAATCTACCATGACAACCCTTTGATCAAGAATATCACCAGGACACGTCAAACCGAGAACAAACATCACCACCAGTATCAACATCTACCAATATTCCAAATGCCCTTCCCGGATTAGGAAATATGCAAATTTATAATAAACAAACCAACGTAGACGTCTCTTTACTGTAAACCACGAAAACGTTAGAGGTTTTTATGAAAAATTTTCCTCTAATAAATCAGTGAACCGGTGTGTAACATTAACGGAAACGACACAAAGGGCGCATTCGTTTACGCAGAGCTGCTCGGCATCCCAGCAGACATCTGTTTTTTTATTATGTTGTCAGTCCGTAGCGCCTTCGTTTACTCAAACTGCGTAGCATCCCTGCACAGGGCTGCCGGCAATTGTTGCAGGCATTTTATAGTGGATGCTGCAGGGTTGTTCCGTTGTTGTAAATATATATGAATGTAGTTGCACGCGGTTCCTACATATATTCACGAATATAAATTACATCTCTTAGGAGTCCAGTACCCATAACTGGCTACATCGGTGATTTATGAGTTACGTAGAAATGGATGCATTTATGTGCCCCGTATGCAATTTTACTCATGACACTAAAGAGAATGTGCTTAAGGCTAATAAAGAAACTGCTAAAATAACAGAAGTCGTAGAAACATCTGCACCTTCAGAAGAAATTAAATTAATTGATGCCAATATTAAAAGAAAAAGGGAATATGTGGATAGCGATCAAAGTGAGAATGACATGGAAAAAAATATCGTCAAAAAAAAGGTAAAACAGAATGATGGACAAATATTAATAAATCTCTTGAAAGAAAGAAATGAATACGATAAAGAACAAGAAGCAAGAGAAAAAAAAGCAGATAAGAAAAGATTTGTGAAAATGTTGCAAATTGAACAAGAAAGAAATGGAATTTTAAAAGATTTAGCTTCATCTATCAATAATCTTTTAGAGAATATTACCAAATAAATTAAATACATATAAACTAGTCAAAAATGAATAAGGAATTTTTACTTTTTTGTATTTTTTAGAAAATATGGGTAAATATTTGTAGTGTATTATATTAGATACATAATTGTACACAACAATTTAAAGTTTTCAAGTATATTTATTCAGAAAAATCGTTAGATTACTAAGAAATGATCAATTATGAAATAAGCAACTTTTTTATCAATAGCTAAAATAAACATTTTTCTGTAACAATTAATTCTAATATCGTGTATAATAGCCACGAACTTCTCTCACAGCTGTACATCTTCGGGGCATACTCATAATGCAATTATTAATGTGTTCTTGTGACACTCTTCTTCAACAAAGCGGTAAAATTTCCCGCAAGTGTTGCACGTTAACTGGGGGTGGATTATGTTCGTTGAGCTGTTCTTGAAATCTGTCCCAAATGTGCTCAATTGGATTCAAGTCGGGAGACGTTGGTGGTAAAGGTAGATGGTTAATATGGAGGTCATTTATTGCTTGCATTACATTTTGAGCACGATGAGGTCGTGCATTATCATCAATAAAAACCATGTTTTCGTTCACAGCCTCACGAAAGTCGACCACATATTGCTGAATAATGTCATCTCTGTATATGTGTCCATTGACATTGTTTTCAAAGAGATGGAGGTTCCTACGTCCATTCAAACTAATGCCCGCCCACACCATGATACCACTGCCGCCAAAAGGCACCACAGCTTTTGTAAACTCGCGTCTATAACGGTCTCCTCGAGTTCTCCAGACCCCTACTCTACGATTATCACTAAATAAGCAGAATCTGGATTCATCGGTGTATAAACCATGCTGCCATTGAAAATTTCCTGCTAGTCGTTGGTTAACCCAAGCTCTTCTAGCCATTCTGTTGGCATTAGTTAATTTTGGGCGTCTCACAGGCCTGCAGCTATGAAGATCCATTTCCCTCAGACGGTTTCTGATGGTTTGATCCAAAACTCTAACCCCAGTGGCGGCACATAACTGTGTTTGCAACCATACAGCACTTCTAAACGGATTCATCCTTGTCTGAATTCGTATGTAGCGGTCTTGTCTCTGACTTGGTTTCCTCTCAGATCCACTACCGGGTCTTCTCCTTGCAGATCCTGTCTGGTGGAATCTTGTTAGAGCCCTCCTAACAACACTTGGAGACACATTAAAAATTGCGGCAATTTCTGCTCCAGATTGCCCTCGCTGATGCAATAACGCAATTAAATCAAAAGTTTCTTTATTTAAATGACGTCTTGGCATCGTGAAAATGTGAAATGACGTTTAAAATGAATAATATTTGTCAAAAAATGCGATTTTTATAATTTTGTATTCTAAATTAATTTAAGGTTAAAATACAAGATTCAATATTTTATCACACAGAAAAGACATTTACCAAATAAAATGTCCACAAACGACTGTGGGCCTTCTAATTTATCTATAGTTTGAGAAAATACGTTAAATTTAATCGAATTAATTAGATCTGTTAAAAAAAGATCTAATTCCCTATTCATTTTTGAGTAGTTTATTACCGTTTCTTTTATATTAATTTAATGTTTTATTTAGATATTTGTTATATATATAATCAGAATAATTTATTACTTTTATAATATAAGAATTACAGTTAATTTAAGAGAAAATATTTATGAAAATAAAAATACAAATTATGTGAAATAGGTTTATTTATTATATGTAAAATACAGAAGGTTAACACTACAAAATTTCTAATATTGTGTTTCTCTTTAACATAGCATTTGGATTTCTTATACCTTCAACTATATTATTATTGATGAAGGGTGTATTATCATACTCGATTTAAATGTTTTCCGGAGTATCTTCATTGTTTTCGATGCAAATATTGTGCAGTAAACCGGCAAATTTTATAACTTTTGCAATATCGTTAATTTTAAACATATATAAATATTTGAGACGTCTAAACCTACCCAACAAAATGCCAAATGCTCTTTCAATAACTACTCTTTTAGAGCTTAATAATCTGTTAAATTTCTTTTGCTGGTTGGTTAGATGTCCATTATCTCTAAATGGTCTCATTAAATATGTTTGAAGTGTGTACGCTGAATCTCCAATGAGATGAAAATCACTAGGAACTAATAGTTCATTATTTCGGAATAATCTACCTATTGGGCTATTGATCCATACCCACTGATAGTGAGACCTGGCCATCCAACAAACACATCTAAAAATCTTAATTTTGCATCACATATTCCTTGCAAAATTACGGAATAATAACCTTTTCTATTGTAGTATCAGGGTGCATCATTTAATGGTTTAGAAATTTCTATGTGTGCACAGTCAACAGCACCTAATACATTGGGAAACCCTTCGTTACGGTACATATTATTAAATTCACTTACAGTCTTCCTTATTTCTGCAGGATGTCGAGGCCATGTAATATAATTGTTACATGTGTTATTAACAACATCAATAACTTTAACAAAAATAACATGGCAGACTGTGATACTCCAAATCTAAACCAAAATAATTGTAAATTTTGCTTCATATATTTAATTTGGAATGTAAACAATGATTTACCTATCAGACACTCCTCGAAAAGATTCTTGATTAGAAATAATTCATAGACTCATTAATAACATTGCCTCATGCGATACTGCTGGATGTTCTCCACATATATTCCCTCTTCTCTGCTCCAAAACTGGTGACACTTTATCAAGAAGTATCTGAAATGAATGTAATATCGTAATATTGATTTTAAAATAAACATTGCATTTCTTCTTACTTGAAATGCTGTCCTTGTCAACCTGAAATGACTACGAAAGGTTTCAAAATTATATGAATATATAGTATTCAAATAGCTATAAATTGTAGAATTTCTTTTATTGCTTCTCAGTAGAATTCCGGAAATATAATGTATTATCGGAGATTTACGTTTTCTAGTTTTGGAGTATTTTTTAAATATAGTTCGCGACATTTCGCCAGTAACAATACTTAATGTTAATTGTGTTGCTACTCGAACAATATTTGAGCTTGTCCTAATGAATATACAAACAATCTAACCTTCAAACATTTAAGAATTATAGCAGTAATGTTTTTTTAATACATCAGCCCTGCACAGATGTCACGTGATACCTGCGCAGGACTGCGATACCACCGCTGCGTAAACGAATGCGCCCAAAGTGTTTCATGTGCGTGTGTAAGACTCAATTGTGCGCGCATCTGTAACAGTGACCAATGCATACGTAATGCTAAAAGACGTTATCTCACAAACTAAAATTGTAAACAGTAATAATTATGTAGGAAAATTTTGTATACAAAAATGAAAGAGTTTCATGTAAATATGTGCTAGCAATCCTGTAAATATGTTAATAAATATTTTTTGAGTTTGAGTTTGACTGGTAATCGGGAGATTTCGGGTTCGATTCCTGGACCGCTGGGTAATTTTTAAAGATATTAGAAATTACCTAATTAACAATTAAACTAATTTTAAATTAATTTGAAATTAGTATGACCTCTAAATCGTCCAAGAAATTTAATTATATATACCATGAATATATGAATTAAGGTCAAAGAAAATTTAGAATTATTTATCATATACAACACATGGACGTCTCGGTGCTTATATACGCTGGTATACCACCAATACTTTCCATCTGTTACTTGCTATATGTATATGTATATGTATATCAGTACAACTTAAAGGAATCGAGACCGAGCCCACAGTAGCGTAGTGGTTAACGCACCTGACTGGTAATCGGGAGATTTCGGGTTCGATTCCTGGACCGCTGGGCAATTTTAAAAGATATTATAAATTACCTAATTAACAATTAAACTAATTTTAAATTAATTTGAAATTAGTATGACCCTCTAAATCGTCCAAGAAATTTAATTATATATATATGCACATGAATATGTAAATAAAGGTCAAGAAAATTTAGAATTATTTATCATATACAGCACATGGACGTCTCGGTGCTTATATAAGCTGGTATACCAGCAATACTTTCCATCTGTTACTTGCTATATGTATATGTATATGTATATCAGTACAATTTAAAGGAATCGAGACCGAGCCCACAGTAGCGTAGTGGTTAACGCACCTGACTGGTAATCGGGAGATTTCGGGTTCGATTCCTGGACCGCTGGGTAATTTTAAAAGATATTAGAAATTACCTAATTAACAATTAAACTAATTTTAAATTAATTTGAAATTAGTATGACCTCTAAATCGTCCAAGAAATTTAATTATATAGATATGCACATGTATACATATTTAAAGAAATATGGAGGAGCCAGGATGTTCCAAAGGATCCACACCTGCAATAAAAAGGCGTTATTTGCAAAAATATAATCAAAAATGGAAAAACAACCATGCATGGTTAGCCCCAAGTAAGAAAGGCAATACACATTTTTATTGTAAAGGCTGTAAAGCGGATTATCTAGGCAGTTTAACAGAGATTGTTCGGCATGAAAACACAACCAAACATAAATTTAATTGTACATCCTTAAAGCGACAGAAAACTTTAGAAGACGTGTTGCCCAAACTTGACAGCTTAGATACACGTCATAAGGAGAGTGAATTACGTATAGCTGCTTTTATAGTAGAGCACAACTTGCCATTTACTGTTGCTAATCATTTATCTGATTTAATTCAATCAATTTGCCTAGATTCAAAAATTGCGAAGGAAATTTCATGTAAAAGAACCAAATGTAAAGGAATAATTTCAAATATTTTTCGATCCTACAAAGAAACTGAACTTTGGCAATCTTTGAGAGTTAATAAATTCTCTTTAATAGCTGATGAGTCAACAGATAAAGGTTGTCAAAAACATTTAGCTTTAGTTGCGAGACTGAAAATTAATAATGTTACCAAGGATGAGTTCCTAACGCTTATACCAATCACTGATGGAAAATCTGAAACAATTTATAATGCAATCAAGGACATGTTTCTTAAAAATAAAATTCCATATCAAGATAATTTGGTAGCATTTGCAGCTGATGGTGCAAATATTATGATGGGTGAACACCAGTCTGTCAGAACTAGGCTAAGACATGGTATTCCACATTTATTTACATTAAACTGTATATGTCATTCATTTGCCCTATGCGCTTCGTATGCATGTAAGACATTACCTGAAGGGCCTGAGTCGTTAGTGAGGGAAATATAAAAATATTTTCAATGTAGCCCAAAAAAGCATGGCGAGTTTAATGAATTTTAAACTTTTTGTAATGTAAAACCTCATAGATTATTACATCCTGCACAAACTCGTTGGTTGTCCTTAATTATGGTTGTTCGACGTGTGCTAGAGCAGTGGACTCCACTAAAAATGTACTTTTCATTGGAAATCCAAGATAATAAAAATGATTCTGCATAAATGGAAAACTACAGAATGTTTTTAATCACTTGTATTTAAAATTTTTAGATCACATTTTGCCTTATTTTACAGAATTAAATACAGAAATGCAATCAGAAAAGCCAAAAACATATATTCTTTATAATCGAGTAGAATCAGTATGTAGAAGTATTTTGGAAATGTTTGTTAAGCGTGAATGTTTGAAAAAATATACATTACAAGATATATAAACTTCATGCATCCAGATAATTCACAGCCGTTAGATAGTATATATCTAGGTGGAGCAGTAACTTCGTATCTCGTACAATATACTGATATACCAGAAAATGAATTACAAAAATTTAAATTATCTTGTTTAAAATTTTATCAAGAATCACTAAATCAAATAAAAAACGATTTTCGCTATCAAGCAATGTATTAAAATTTATGATTATGCTTAGTCCAGAAAATGTCATAAGCAAAAAATATTGTTCAATTATACCACTTGCTATAGAATTTCCGCATGTAATATCAGAGAATGAACATAATAATTTAGACAGAGAGTGGAGATTGCTGCCTAACGTAGATTTAGATTTTATTAATGATTTTCAAGCATTCTGGGATCACGTTAGATCCCTAAAAAATACTTTGAATGAACCTACGTTTCATCTCATGTTGAAACTGGTTGATTTTATATCAATATTACCTCACAGTAGTGCCAGTGGTGAACGCGTGTTTTCAACAATAAATTTAAATAAAACCAAAACTAGAAATAAATTAGCTACAAATACTTTAATTGCGATTTTGCATGCAAAATTTTTTTTTAACAATAGTTCCTGGTATAACTTTAATATAGAAAACGAATTAATACAAAATATGACCACCAAAAATATTTATAAAAAACAAGAGGAATTTTCGGAGACAGAAGATGAGGAGACGGAAACTTAATACATATGCATACTGATTTATAAATTATAATAAATAAGACTGAAATGTGACTTTTATTTAAAGTTTTTATGTTTATAAGTACACTATTATTTTCTTTTATTTATAATATATTTTTATATTATATATCTGTTAATAAATGCTGCTTTTTATATTTAGCTAAAACAAATATTTATTAGTTGGTATTAAAAATAATGCTACGGACAAAGATTAGAGAATAAAGATACGACGCTTTGATCGGAACCTTTGATCTCTTACTCAAATTTTCAGTGACCTTGGACATTTAAATTGGAATGTAGAAGCGCGGGAATTTTAAACAGAACAGATTTTAAAATTCTTCTATTGTCATAGAAATAAATGTATGCATTCGCAATATTGTAAAATAGAAATACAAATTATATGTGGAATAATTACATATTATAAGAATATAAAATATTATTATAAGAAAATAAGTGTTTAGAGACTATTAAGTGTATATGTGTTATACATGTTAAATGTGATCGGATAATAAAGAAATATATATTTGAAATATGTACATTTAAAAAGGTAGGCAATGAAATGCTGAGACAATGAATAATTTATTATACAAAAAAGTATTTACATACTATAACAATATAATAATATTAATAATAAATTTATTGTATCACCAAGAGTGCGTTCAGAAATTACACACTCAGTGTGAGTGTGCGCTTTCCCCAGGACCTGTCAAATCTGTCAGTGTGTATGGCTGGTGCGTTATAAATCTTGAACGACTTGTGGTGTACACCCAAGGTTTTTATATATAGAGAACAGGTTGCCGCAAACAGCGGAATGTGGAGAGTTTCTCGGACAGGGTAAAGGGGAATGTAGCATATTGTGACGTAGTACGCAGTGGTTTCACACCTAACCTGTACGTTGTCTGAAATTTTATCAGCGAGATTTTATCAGCAGTATTATCATTTACCGTTTTTGATATAAATAAAAATGCCGGGGCAATATTGTGCTGTGAAACACTGTACAAATAAATCCGCCAAGGTAAGTAACGCATCAAATGTAGCTTAACGCAAAGTGAAACAAGGTGTTATAGAGGGATGATAAGGAAAATATTAACCCAGCAATATCCTTTCATGCATTTCCGAGAGATAAAAACCTCAGAACACTGTGGCAACAGTTTTGTGAAAAATCGGAGACATGGGAACCCAGCAAAGTTGCGAAAATTTGTTCGGTACATTTTACTCAAGAACAGTTTGAAATGAGGTTTAAAGCAGATTTTTGTCATCAACCAGCTATGAAAAGAAGACTTAAACCAGATGGTACTGTATAAATGTGAAGTAACGTTTTAATATTTATTATCTATTTAATTACAGCTGTTCCGAGCATACTGGCCACTACTATCAATCATCAACCACCTTATGAGGAAGAAGTTATAAGCATGTGTGAAGAAGGGGAAAGATCTAAAGAGGAACTGCTACAGTTGCAAAGAACTATAGCTAAACAGAATTTGGAAATTAATAAGCTGACTGCATATAATAACACTCTTGGACAAGATAAACTTGAACTGCAGAGTTACATAACAGAGTTGAAGAAAACAATTACTATGTTGAAACAAGAACTTGAAGAACAAAAACAGCGATCTAATGAACCAAGAGTAGGGCAACTTGCACAGATGTTGTCACCTACATTAAGTGAAAATCAAATTAAATTAATATTAAAGAAAAAAAAGAAAGTGAAATGGACAACTGCAGAAATATCCAAAGCTTTCACTTTAAGGTATTTTAGTATGAAGGCATATAAGTTTATGCGTAATGAAGGTTTTCCTTTGCCACATGTCAAATCCTTACAACGCTATGCAAGGAACATCAATATGAGGACTGGAATATTATATGACATCCTCAATTTAATGAAAATTAGGGGAACAGACCTAACTGACCGAGAAAAAGTTACAGTAATCATGTATGATGAAATGAGAGTGTCTGCATTGCACGAATATGATATTCATCTAGATGAAGTTCTTGGCCCACATAATTATGTGCAAGTTGTCATTGCACGTGGATTGTATAGTAATTGGAAGGAAGTTGTGTTTGTAAAATTTGACACCAATATGACACCCTTATTATTCAAAGAAATAGCTGTAGCTCTGTACAATATCACTTTTAATGTGGTTGCTTTTGTCAGTGATTGTGGAGGAGCAAATCAAGGTGTTGTGAGAGATCTGGGTATTAGTGTGGACCATGTTTATGTTAACCATCCAATAACGGAGAAAAAAATTTGTTATTTTCCAGATGGACCACATATTTTAAAGTTGATAAGAAATTGGCTTCTGGACGCAGGTAAGGGAGAAATTCATGAGTATCTATTTTATAATATAATTTATAAATATTCAAGGTTTTGTGTTGGAAAATGGCGTTATCATTACAAAGCAGCCCCTAGAAGAGTTACTTGCAAAGGCAGATGGTGCAGAAGTTAGTTCTTTGTTTAAAGTGACAAAGAAACATCTTGATGTGAACAAAACGGAAAGACAAAATGTTGCTTTGGCATCCCAATTATTGTCTCACACAACCGCTGTAGCATTGAAGCATTATTGTAAAAACAGTGTGGAGGCCAACAATTTGTCTACATTCATTAATTATGTCAACAATTGGTTCGATATTATGAACTCAAGAAATTTAAGGGAGAGCATTAAATTTAAGAAACCATATTGTAACACACCTGATCAACTAACAAAACTAGAGGAAGTGTACAATATATTTTTAACAATGAGGTGTCGAGGCAAAACTACTCTACAAGTTTTCCAAAAAGCGGTTCTTATTTCGATAAGATCACTGCAAATCCTTTATGCAGAAATGAAAGACACTTATGGGGTAAAATTTTTATTGACCCACAAGTTAAATCAAGATGCTATTGAAAACTTATTTAGTCAGCTTCGGACAAGAGGTGGTCTAGATGATCATCCAACTCCTTTAAATTTACTTTATCGGTTGAGAATGATTATCCTAGGTAAGCGTTAGCAAACAGCTTTTTAATATTATATTTTATAGTACATGTTGTTTAGGAAAAACGCCCTTTAATATAAAAGAGGGAACAAACACTCTTGGGACAGATCCCAGCGAATTTCTTTCTGGATCAGTGCTTCAAAAGGCCAGTGTTCCTTTGGATGACATCATGGAGATGGTGGACGAGACAGCTGATATATCTGTAGCAAGTAGGTGTAACAGCGATAGCACTGACATGTCGTCACATGCTCCCATGGAAGAGGATGGATTGCAGTATTTAGCAGGCTGGATTGCAAGGAAATTTAATCGACAATATCCAGCTCTGGGCCACTATTCCTACATGTTGCAACAAGGGTATGATCATGATTATGCTCTACCATCGTGGGTGCGACATGTCAGTTATGGCGGTTTAACAGAGCCGTCAGCCTTGTTGTTAAAAGAAGCAAGGTTTCTGAATCGTCGGTTTAAAACCATCCACAGGAACAACAAATTTAGATTTAAAACTAAAATTGTGACTAGTATGACTAATATGTTAAAAGATATGACAAATTTGCCTGAAGAGGTAACTCGTGCCTTTTTAAGGCAGCGTCTTTTTATTCGTATTAAGTATTTAAATAATAAACGCAAAACCACTAGTTCTCAACAAAGGTTAAAAAAACTTTCAAAAATTGTTACATCTGTAAGGAGATCTTAATAAATTTGTAGATTCAACTGTTTGTTTTGTTTTTCTTTTAAAGATAGCTTTCAAAACGTACAACGGCGAAATTTAAAACTCCCGCCACATAAGCATATTATGACGTCACAGCAATGGCAGTCACATGTTCCAACCTTCTCTATATACAAAAACCTTGGTGTACACCAGGTTGTAATACCGGCGGGAAAAATCAGCTGTCTCTGGCGGGCTGTAGGGGCGTACGTTAGTGGGTCGCCGAAGTTAATTATTCATACCTCCAATGAAATAATCGACTAATTTTTGAAATGTCTGCGGCTATGGAAACCCACGAAATAATTAAAGATGATAACGGCGGCATTATAATATAGAGATGAGCGATATATCCAGTAGCAGTTATTAATCACTGTTATTCTACAGTAGCAGTGATCACAGTTAATATCGCTTTAGAAATATCAGTGATTGAAATAACGTTTGGATATCGACCGTACAATTCAACGGCGAGAGCGTGTACGTGCAGACTGATATTCGGCTCTGATCGTAACGATTCGGCACACTTCGGTAGCAGTGAATTATAACTGCGATCACCGTCAATAACAATCACGTTTAAAAATATCTAATATATCTTAACCGTGATCACCGTTAATATCAGTAGGGCTGCGTTCCTAAACGCTTAGGGGAAGGTAGGAGTTACTCCAAACTGTTCATAAATGTCTTGGGAGGACACGCTAGCGTAACTCTTTCTGACGTTCACAATTCCCCGGTGGAACATCTGGAGTGTACCCAAGTTACCGCGGTAAATGTGTGCGGGAATAATTACCCGCGCATGCTCACTGCTAACATAACCTAACGCGTTCCACCTGTTTGCAATTGGAACGTCTTAAATCTTTAGTAAGAATAAAAAAGCGGTCTGTGGCATATAACTGTGTGTTTCTCGGACTTGTTTAAGAGACTGCAACGCAATGGAGGAAATTACAGCTTGCACCCACGAAATAATTAGAAACGAGGAAGGAAAAGTGATTGTAGAGGGAAATGATTTGTATCTAAGGAATATTACCGGTAACTTTTAGATTATTGATGAAATTATGAATTACCGACAACTTGAAATTTTAGATGGCAGTATAGTAAGAACGCCAATATGTAAAGAAATCAGAACCGTATTTGGTTTTCATGTGTATGAAGAATTAACACAAGCCACAAGACGAAATGAAACACAATAAATGTCGGCTTCTATGAGTAAATGGTCAAGAAATGCGACTCTGGCATTAATTTCTCTCAGCGAAAAATACAAAAACCAATTTCAGTCATCAACAATAAAAAACGATAAAATTTATCAGCAAATTCAGAAAGACCTGGCAACCCAAGGATTCATTTATACCGCAGTGCAATGTAAGGATAAATATAAATATTTAAAAATGAGATATTTTAAGAGAAAAGATAACATGAAACGTACAGGAGAAGCACCTATACACTTCGAATTTTTTGAAGAAATGGATCAATTACTCGGTAAAAAACCTAATGCAGAACCTGTGTCTATTGCGTCGTCCTTAAGAATGCCGCGGCAGGATACTGACACTGGTAAATGTTACAAAATGAGGCTAAATTGTTGAATGCTGATTTTGATTGTGTTTTTTTTTTAGATGAAAATGTAGTTGATATTCTAGAAGATTCTGACACATCAGTTACACAACAGAATAAAAAAAGAAAAGTAGAATCAAAAACAGAAGCAGTGGAAAGAAGACATAATGAAAAATTAGAAGTGCAGAAAGCAGCCATAAAAAGTTTTGAAACAGTCATGGAAAAATTATTAGAAAAATTGTAACAACTTACTTTAGTTTAATATTTTGTGTTTATTAATAATCTTGTGTTATTATTCTATACTTTATTCAGAATAAGTATTATTTTGTTATTTTTGTGAGTACAAAAAATGTCAATTTAAAAAATGTTATTTGTATAAATTAAAAATTATTCTTCTACTGAAAATAACCGTCTACAAATATTATCACGCTTTGTTGGCCCATCTCGTCGTGAGTGTTCTATAAAATGGTTAATTATTTCAATATTTTCGTCATTTCCATGGACATGTACTCTTCCTTCTTCTATGTACTGGTCTATGTCTAAATCACCATTTTGAAGACAAATATTATGTAACACACATGCAGCTAATACAGTTGCCGGAATGAAATCAAGACGATTCATGTCCAAATATCGCAGTCGACGGAAACGACCAAATAGTAAGGCAAATGACCGTTCTATTACCTACAATATAAACAAATTAAAATGAAAACCTTTCAAAAAAACTGTTAAAACCTGACGCGTCTGGGCAATCCGTAGATTGAAATTTCTTTGTGCTGGAGTAAGATTACCTCTATCTATATAAGGAGGCACACACCAAGATAGCACAGGATAGGCCTTATCGCCAATAATAAATTCTTGATTAGGGAAGTACTCATGTGGGTTGTTGTTAACTCTATTATAAATATCCGAGTTCCTGAAGATTCTATTATCACTTACTGACCCAGGATAGCCAACAAAAATGTCTATGTATTGTAATGACGTATCACAAATGGCCTGTAACGTAATCGCATGATGGCATTTTCTAGTAATATAACTTTCAGGATCAGCCTTAGGTGCCTTGATTGGAATAAATGTTCCGTCAACTGCCCCAATTATATCATCAATCCCAGCTTTATTATAAAAAGATTGTTTAATTCTTCTTAAATCCTGAGGCCATGCAATTAATCGGGGAGCAATTTTATTAAGAGCTGTTATAATTTGAAAAAATGCTTTGGACAGAGAAGATTTTCCTAAATTAAATCGTTCCCCAACTGATCTGCAATACAAATAAATAGCTAAAAACATATATTTAGATAGTTATTATTTTACCGATACGAATCAGGTGTTGCTAGGAGCCATATAACAGCTAGAAGTTGTCTTTTCGTTTCAATCCTGGGCCTGCCTTTATCGTCCGGTTTTTTAACAATATTATCAATGATGGGTAACAACATTTCAAATGTTGTTCGGTTTATGCGAAAGTGCATTTGAAATTGTTTGTCCGTTAAACCAGGTATAAGTCGTTCTACGTAACCTGTAATTCTCATTATCTGCCTCCTCCTTACTATTTGGTTTTCTTCATTATCATCATCATTATCTTCGACAGTAAAAGGCGGCATTAACTCCAAACCACTGAAGAGTTCCCTCGCACAATGGACACTTAGTAGAACAAGTGCTTTTCTCGTGTTTCTCTCCATGTTGGTTTCTAACCTCACTATATAATGACAGTTTTCACTTTTCACTCGATTGACACCCACAAGTGTTCCTAAACAGAGAGTCCCCAGAGCTCACGTGATATCACCCTCACCTTACCCGTCACCCTACCATACACTCTTTTTGTGAACGTGTTCTAGCGGTGAAAAATATCTACTTGATATAAATCACGTAGATATTTTTAAGCGTTATTGTTATTGACGGTGATCGCTGTTAGTCTATCAAGTAGATATTTTAAAGCGTGATTGATATTAACGGTGATCGCAGTTAAGATTAGTCGCGCTTAAAATATCTATATGCTATTAACATTTTAATATATCGGCTGTTCTTAAAATATTGTCCGGCATTTATAGGAAGGTTGATATTACGAAATAAACTAAGAAATAGTTAAATATTAAATATTGAGTGAAACATGTCAAAATACATTCAATAAATACTATATTATTTGCTCATGCTTTCAATATATTTTCTAATATTTTAGTCTTTGTAAAAATTTATTACTTAACCAGTTCTTAATTGTATAAGCATAATTTAAATATTTTCCAAAAAAAAATATTTTAAAAACATTTTTACTCTAAAACTATTTTACTATTTTCAGAATTAAATAAGTTTAATGTCTTATTGTAGTTGGTTTTATTGAAATAATCTAAGCCAAACTCAATATATTGGTTTTAAAACAACCTACTACATATAACATCAAATATCAATCAAGTTTAAAATATCGCTGTGTCAGTTAGCAATTAATTTGGTGAAATTTGAATTAACCAACCTGAGTTGTATATTATTACTCACATTCAGTTGTCGCAAAATGTTAGGACATTGATTATTACTATTTAATTTAATATGTCAATGGCATAACATTAAGACTATCTATTGAATAAAGCATTTGAGAAATATGCAAGTACTACAGTTGGTATGAAGCACCTTATACAACAATTTACATACCGTCAACTGGGGTAACATTGTCCCTTTGAAGGTAACTTTGGCCCTCATGCAAAAAAATATTCATCAGGGTAAAGCTCCTCATTAAAGGAAGCTAATTTCATTAATAACTTATGGAAACGATAGATGGCAGCACCAGCTTTACTTTCAGCCGGCTGTTGTGATGGTTCATCTTTTGACCACTTCACAGTACGACTCAAATAGCAAGTCAGCTGATCGCGCCATTTTTCAAGACTGTCAACTTCTGTGTGTGTTACAAGTTTGGAATGCTCCATTATACCAGTGAGTATTTGTTTTAACACTTACATCAATATGCAAATAGACTATAAACATTGAATTATAATTTCTCTCTTACTAGTTTCCATGGCAACTGTTATTTAGTGTGAGGTAACTTTGTCCCAGTTTATGGGGTTACTTTAGCCCAGGGCAAAGTTACCCCAATTAGATGTGCAGCAGTAGGTACCTACCTACTTACCTACTTTTTTTTATTATACCATCTCATTAGCTGTGTCTTTAATATTAATATTTTGATTAATTCATTTGTACCCTGCAGTTTGGTGTTTAATGGAAACTAAGAACTATATTTTTACCGCTCTGAAACTTGTTAATTTCAGATGACAATGGTTCGAAATTATAAGAGACGCCCCGGTTCAAGACACTATGGCAATTACACCCCTGACACGTTACAGGCATGCTTACAAGCAGTTCGTTCCCATCAAATGACTCAGCGTGAAGCAGAAGAAAATTTTGGTATTTCTAGATCGACAATCAAAAATAAATTAAAAGGAAATCATGGAAAAAAGGTCGGTCGCTCCCGCGTATTAGCTTTTGAACAACATTTGATCAAATTAGCAGATTATGGTGCTACCGGACTTACGTCGCATTAAGGTAACAGACCAAATTAGGGAAAGAAACAGAGGAACGCAATAGGGGTTGATATAACAAGATAACGCAGGGCCGAGCTAACTCAGTCGCAGACGGCGTGACGGTTCAGGAAAATAAGAACACCTAAAAGTAGAGCGTCGGTCGGCAACGACGCTAGCGACGTTGTCCGGGCACCAGGACACTATGCTACCTTACAGATAACCTACCTGCGCCTCCTACGAGCTACCACTGGCTGTGTCCCTCCAGCGGGTTACCTATTGAACTCCCTGTATATTCGTAGCACCTAATCTTATGTACGTGCTAGTCACAATAAAATTTGAGATATGCAGAGGTAAAAGAAATAAAAGAAAAGGTATTACGTAATGTAACAAAATTTAATTAAATTTAACGTGTTGAAATCTTGTTGTTTTTTTTCAAATAAGAGAAGAAGTTAAGGATCACAGTAGATTTTAAAATGTCAAGAGTCTGTCTGTACAGTTTAAATATAAAAAAAAAAAAGATAAACAAACGTTGAATGAAATTAATTGAAATATAATGAAATGCTAACTAGGCGGTTTGATAATATGTATCCAAAGCGTTAGGCAAAAATTAATAAAAAAAACAAATCTTAATACTAGAACATAACCTCTGCGTTTCCGCAGTGGGTGGTTGGTAGCAGAAACGTTTCTTCACCTCACATTATGCATACAAGTGATATCATGGACACGCCACAACGGCAATGTAAATACAAAAGTGTGAATATATATTTAAACGCAAGAAAATTAATATCTCAGTATAAAAGACTTAGTCTAAAATTGTGAAAAATTCGCTAAATACCTACACCAGGTTTGAATACATGAACTAAATAAAGTAAATGAAGGATATTTAAACGCAAAGTCAAATAATTAAAGGTAAAATTAGAAAGGAAATTTTATATTAAGCAAAAAAAACACTGAGCCACACGAACCAAAATTGCTCGTACAGAATTGATTTTATCTAGCTCAGGTAAATTAACTGATCAACGTGAAAGGCAAAATTTATTATCTTACAACAATAAACGTGCAAAAAAACATTTAATATTAGAAATTAGAATAAAGATTCAACACATTATGAGACACACAGTAATTTCAACGGTAATTAAAACTCTAGGTATATTACTAATTTAAATAAAATCTCTCCAAAATATTTAGTGATATGATTATAAATTTACTAAAATGAGTTTTAATTAAATATTCGCCTCGACATAGGGCTACAAAATTATGGTAGTGACATAACCAAAATTCTAGATAAACTGAATGTTACATAAAACAAATAATAAAAAAAAGGTATGACGGAAATTTAATTAAGAATAAATTGTGACCTCGCAGTCGACTAAGAGGTGCGATAGTTATTAAGCCACTCAAAATTCTTGGTCAAAATCTAGGCAAAATAAAGTCTTGCACTCAGACGTAAAGACGTCGATAATCAGACGTAAAATATATGTAGTAAAGTTACAACCTTAGCTGCTCTCAACTGGCAAAATGGTCGCCGGAAGAACGCTGCGGGAATCCAAAATGGCGGTGACTCCCTTGATGGAAAAATTCCTCTTCGACAAAAAAACCCACGCTCCTCGATGTAAATGCGGGGCGATAACACCAGAAACACAGCTACTGAGGGCTTTTGTGCCCAACAAAAGAATCCTAACGGCTTCTGAGGGCTTTTGTGCCCAACAAAAGAATCCTATTAAAATTTAGAGAAGAAAGAACCAAAAGTAAAATCCCGAAAATTAACACAAAGTTCCAAACACTTACCCCAATATGTAAAAATAATGGAGATTCCACGGTAAACGACTTACAAGTCACACATAGCACGAAAATAATTCAAACTCCACCACGTGGCATTCGTAAATTTAGATAGCGGTATTGCGATAAAAATAATTTACGATAAAACACCTAATTAAGGTATCGGTACTTAAACTTATTTCATTAAAGCCGCCTAAGCGTTAGTCTAACTTTAGACATAGTGATAAATTCACCAAAAGAAAATAAGCATATCGTGCCCATGCACTTATAACAAGCTGGACTTCGAAAGTGGCTCAGCCGTGACCTTTACGGTAGATACGTTACAAACCAAGAACACGCACGCTCAATGCATCGCACTGGAAAGGATTCAGACTAAGGGCGGGAGTTTTCAAATAAACATAATAAACACACAACTAATCTGACAATAAAGGGAGACGACATCGTGACTTAAACACAATTAAACGTAACCCTACACATATCTTAGACGGAAGAACATAAGCGAAATACTCAACAATTGTAAATAGAAAATATAAAGTCGGCCGCACGAGAGGGTATTTCATGCTGGACGTTGGCAATCCGTGTGTAACACCCATTACATGGCAACGTATTGTCCACGTTTGACAGAAATAAACAAAACAAACTTCCACACGTAGTTTCCATTTTATTAGGCGAAAGAACAGAATTTCTGCAGGTAATTAACAAAATATCAAAGCTCTAATATCAAAACGCTGCGGAAGACGGTTGGAGAAACCGATCTACCTATATGTTTCAGAATATTATTAACGTCCATAATCCCTATTGGGAGTCCCATGATGAACCACAGAAGATGCCTAATACTTAGAAGAACGAAGGAAGGCCACAAATGATCGGCAAACAATTAATAGTATGCCCACTGTCCCAAGCATTTCCTTAATTAATACTTCTTACATTTTTAGTGGGACGTCTGCGAAGGAAAAGGAAAATAACAATAATAATCGGGCCTGCTCGAGATACGGTGTTCGGCAATACGCAAAAACATGTGAAACAGTCGACACAACAACCTGACTGTCGTCTCGGAGCATTTCCAAGCCACAAATAAATGCATTATGTAGAGATCGGACGTAATAAATAAGTAGATATTTTTAAAAAACTTAAGCAAAGCGTAAAAAGTAACTGCAAATGCAGAAAACACGAAACTACAGGTAGGTTAGAATAAGCTAGAGCTAAGATAATTAGAATTAGTTACTCAGATATAGAGGCTTCCACAAAAATAGGGTGTGAATGCCCGATCTTACACAAAATGAATCTGTCAAATTCACAGTACGTGAGTAAGGGCGGTGAGGGCTCAAGAGTAGATTTAGTACACACGCAGGTATACGGCAGGCAGTCTTAGTAGCCGGTGAAACAAACAATGTACAGGGTACGCTCAAAAGTCACGAACTAATACAAAATTCCACGTATTTAGACAAAGGCACACAATCTTTCCAGAACTATAACCAAAGTAAATTATACAGCGTAACAATGGATTCCCTGTAGATCACTCCGATTTTCGTATGGCGGTCAAAAGCTACTTGGACAAAAAAGGCGTAAGAGTTCCTTTATTTAAAGACAACCTACCTGGGTATGAGTGGACACGATCCTTTTTACAACGGCATCACAATTTATCTGTCCGAATGAGTGCAAATATTAAAAAGGCTCGAGCACATGTTAGTGCAACTGATATTGAATCTTACATGGAGAACCTGAAGGTTGCCATACAAGACATTCCACCTTCTAGAATCTGGAATTACGATGAGACCAACCTAAGCGATGATCCTGGCAACAAAAAGGTCATATGCAAACGAGGGACTAAGTATCTTGAGAAAATTTGCAATTACAGCAAGAGTTCCACGTCGGTGATGTTTTGTGGCAATGCCAGTGGCAAATGTCTTGCACCTTACGTTGTCTACAAAGCCGACCACATTTGGTCGACTTGGATGGAAAACGGCCCTGAACATGCGCGGTATAACCGTTCGAAAAGTGGATGGTTTGATGGAACTTGTTTTGAAGATTGGTTTGAGTTGCAGTTTCTGTCAGAAGTTAGACATGAAGATGGGCCCGTACTGTTAATTGGTGACAACCTTTCTTCTCATATCAACAGTCGAGTTCTTCAGCTATGTGAACAACATAATATAAGATTTGTATGTTTACCGCCCAACACAACCCACATATCGCAACCTTTAGATGTAGCCTTTTTTGCCCCTATGAAACGATTGTGGCGGGGAATTCTAACTAAATGGAAAGAATCTAAAGCAGGCTCCAAGTACCCAACCGTTCCCAAAGATTTATTCCCAACATTATTGAAGGAATTGATGAACAGCTTAGCGGAAAACAAGACGCAAAATCTGATTTCTGGATTTAGAAAATGTGGAATCTGTCCTCTAAACAAACAAATGCTACTTGACCGTCTACCAGAAAAACTAACAGACGTTGACAAAAATACTGTAGGCGAGGCTTTTTTGGAACAATTAGACAAAAAACGAGCAGATTATGTTGGCACTTGCAATCCGAAGAAAAGGAGGAAGAAACTGCAGGTTCCTGCAGGAAAAAGCATTTCTGCTGCTGATCTGGAAGCAGCAAGAAATACTCCTGCGCCTTCAAAATCCAAACCTACAAAAACCTATCTACAGAAACAACAACTTGATGACTTAAGTTCCTCTGATGAAGACTCTGATGTGCCCTTAGAATCAGATACAGTCAGCGAAACATTTTCCGACCTAGAAGAGGAAATATCAACTACCTTGAACACTTACGCCAACCTACCAAAGTTAACACCTGCAGACGATGCAGTTGAAGATTTTGTGATTGTTTTGTTTAATGGGGACAAATATCCTGGGAAAATTGATAAGATTTCTCAAGCAGGACCCGCCGTTGATTGTATGGAAAGACGATTAAAGTGTTGGCGGTGGCCAGAAAGAAAGGACGTAGAGATTTATAACTGGGAAGACGTCTTATGTAAAATTAATCCTCCCAAAATGATTTCCAAGCGAAACCAGTTTGCAGTTCCAGAGCTGGATACTTTTGTTTAAATTGTTACCTATATATTTCACTAGTTACCTACTTATCTATTTAATCAATGTTTTTTACCTTTACATGGTTACCTACCTTAGCTTATGTTTATTCAATCTTACTTTTCATTATTGTTCCCTACTTGCAAAGAAAAGTAATAAATGTTTGACTTTTGACTGTTTTGTCATATTTTTGCCCTAAATGATGATTCCCAGGAAAATTTTTGTACGTAATTAGTTGTTAGGTTTTATAATTTGGGATAACATTGGCCTAAGTCATAAAATACCTCTCTTTCTATGAGTTTCACCAGTCGGGACTAAGTTACCCCAATAGTGGGTAACTTTGACTCATTTTTTTGGATTTTTTTTTGAGGTATAGCGGACTAACAAAATCAAAGTACAGAATGTAATGTTAAAGTTTTATTTAAATCAAAGCTCAAGAGATATATCATGGTCAATTTTTGCTTAAAGTGTTCTCAAAACTTTGCTCATTATAACAAAAACTTGTAAAAAGTGGGCCAATGTTACCCCAGTTGACGGTAAGTATATTATTTATACTTTGCTTATACTTTCGTATTTCGTGTATTGAATTTAGCAATAACTTAAATCCAAATTTTATAAATTTTTATTTTGACTTATGACAGGTTATTTAATTTTGATATACGTATAGGAATTTTTAGCATTTTTTTAACATGCACACATATTGCTTATATCTGAAACCCATCCAAATAATTTCTCGGGTGACATTGTCATTTAAAATTTATAAGGCGGGTGCACACCAATTATACAAAACAATTTAATTGTCAAACAAAATGTTTGAAGTACGGCGGCGTCCATTAAAATATATGGGAATATTGGGAATGTTTAAAGGAGATGCACACCAGTCAAAATGTTTGACAAAAATTTTAAACACATTTCTGGCAAATTCATAATTAATATGATATAATAAATTTAATTAACATTAATTATAAAGGCAAAATGAATGTATAGTTTTAGATATATTTTGTATCATTGGTGTGTGTGCAGCCGAAGAGAGTACAGTCCTTACAAGTATGGTTGAGGGGTGGTTTTTAATTTCATGTGCATATAGGAATTATTACTATATTACTATATATTTTTTTAATATGCATGCATATTGCCTATATTTAGATATGGATGTAAGTCGTGATCACAATCACCTTTAATTTTCACTGATATTTTAAAATCACTGTTACTGTGATCACAGCGATTAAAAAATCACTGCTAAGCTCATCCCTATTATAATACACAATGGGCTGGTGTTGGTTAGAAATAAAAAAAGTAAGGAAAGTGAGGTCAAATAAGAGTTAATATAGTAAAGGGTTAAATTTTTCATCTGATGAACTGTTCTGGGTCCCAATGGAGCCTGCAGAAGAAACTTCACTTATCCAAGGAGAACATAAAAATGATGAGCCAAGTACATCTTCGACTACTACATCCACACCATCTACACTATGGTCAAAAGAAAACATTAAATTGTTAATAAGTTGTTATGCACACTTTGAGGATGAATTCAAAAGCAGTAAAATTAAAAATGAAGCCGTATGGAAGAAAATTGCAAGTGAATTAGGTTGCTACACATCCAAACAGTGCAGTGACAAATTCAAGTACTTGAAGCAAAAATACATAAAGAAAAAAGATAACATGGGACCACGTGACTCAGGGACTGCTTCTTATAAGTTTGAATATTTCGATGAGTTTGATGCAATAGGGTAGATGCACCGGTTAACCGACCAGATCCGGTTGTCGGACAAAATTTAGTAATATTAAAGAAAATAAGAAATCTGTAAAGAAATTTAACTTTTTAAAAGTTGTCCCTGTATTCGGACATATAACTGCTAGATTGTATTAAAATATCGCCATGTGGCGACGAGTAGAATACCTCCTGCAAAATTTCAAAGTAATGTGCCTTTTGTCTCGGTGCGCATGACGCGACATGTGGTAGTCGGCAAGTAATGTTAGGATCCAAGAAAAATAGTAAGTATTTTTCAATCTAATAAGTTATAAATGTCATTTTTGTTGAATTCAATTCAAGTACAATTAAAACTTGGTTTATAAAAAGTATAATATCCAAAAATGCTGTTATTTTGATAATTATTAAGTGGCCGGTAAACTGGTTAAGCAAAAAGTGATCTAACCGATTCGCGGACACCTGTCCGAGAAATGGTTCACGAAGAACATTGTATTGTCACCTCCTTTTGATACGTGGATTTGTTGTATACATTTAACTCTTTTTGGGCGATACAGTTTTAAACACCATATTTTAAAGTCCTATTTTCGGACAGTATTGCAATTTAAAGAGCGCGACATTTAAAAAGAGTTTTGTGGTGTCCGACAAAGGGGCTACCATTGACTTATTTTCGGACATCTATTTTAAACAGTGTTTTCTGTTTTTTTTCCTCCAGATGCCTCGTCAAAGCGGATCAACGCAAAAAATTGCTTCTAAAACAAAATCGAAAAGAGAAAAGACTACTAAAACAAAATCAGCAAATCGCAGACAGCTAGTCACTTATTCAGAGCAATCTCTCGATTAGAGAGGCTGAGAGCATTAATAAAGCCAGGGGTATTGTTACCGAGGAATCGATTAGATCTTGGTTTCAAGACTTGTCAACGTTTCTAATAGACAACAATTATGAAGAAGTAATGACCGACCCGCGAAGAATATTTAATGGAGACGAATCTGGATTTTCCATGTGTCCAAAAACTGGAAAAGTTCTCGCACCTCGAGGTTGCAAAAATTTATATTCAATTAAGCTGGGAAATGAGAAAGAGTTGATTACAGTGCTAATTGTATTTAACGCTAATGAACAAATCTGTCCCCCTTTAGTGATATTTCCATATGTTCGACCTCCAAAGGCCTTAGTAAATAATATGCCTAAAAACTGGGTTTTGGGACGATCTGATTCCGGTTGGATGAAGGGTGACGTGTTCTTCGAGTACGCGTGCAACGACTTCAATAAATGGACTGTGGAAAATAATATCCCAAAACCAGTTATCCTGTTCATTGATGGCCATAGGAGCCATATGACCTTAGCGCTCAGCACCTTTTGTGATGAAAATGGCATTATTTTGTATGCTCTTCCTGCAAATACAACCCATATCCTCCAGCCTGCTGATGTTAGCGTGTTTCGTCCTTTGAAACACGAATGGAAGAATACAATAAGAAAATGGCAAAACGACCAGGAAAATCCTAACATAACCGTCAATAAAATGAATTTCTGCAGTGTGTTCCAACACACTCTAGAGAATACTAGTATGGAGCGATGCATCAAGAACAGTTTTCGAAAATGTGGATTCCTTTGGATCCAAACTCCGTAGACTACAGCAAATGTGTGAAAAATGTTCAAGAACAATCCAAAAAAACGGCAATTGATCTACCTGATGGCTTGACACCCGATCGTATCACTTTAAAGGAAATTGAAATTACCAAAAAAGTTATTAAAAAAATTGAAAACTCATTGTACCAAGTTGTGTACAATGAACTGCTTTTTTTGAAAACTCAATTAGGCTCTTTTTCTCAATCTCTAGTTCCTGCGCACGACGATCAGCAACATGACGCAAAGAGACAAACAGATATGATGTATTCAGGGTTTGAAGGAATCATTCCAATAGGAACTGTTGTATCTATGAATAATCTAAACATAATTCCATGTGAAATTATTGAATCAGAATTTGAAGAGGAGAACCGATTCAACGGAATGATGAAAGTAATTGACGAGAGAGAACCAACCGTCATAGATACGGCAGACAACTATCTCATGGAAGCAGAAACAACTACTGCCAATCGTCCAACTGTGCAACCATTGTTATCAGGCAACGACAACAAAATTCAACAGGAACCCTCGGCAATTATCCAGATTGAAGAAAAAAATGAAAATAAGAGTCAAATCTACGTTGACCAACCACTAAAGCTATAAAAACAGCGAAATCATAGAAAGCCTCACTGAAAACAGTGAAGCTCCTAGTATGGAATTTGCCCAAGTACACACAGATCACCAGATATCGACAGATCAACCAATAATAATAGACGACGTAATTCAACAAACTGAAAACCGCCAAAGTGAAGAAAGTGCAGATAACAACCAAATCCAAATTGACCAACCACTTACACTAGACGACAATGAAATTCAAGGACAGTCTCAAAACAGCCAAGCTCAAAAAGAAAATGCAAGCGAAATCCAAAAGCGCAAACTTGACTTAAATTAATGATATCAAAATCCTAGAAGAAACAAGTACAGATGTGAAAATGACAAATATAGAAAATGTATTTGCTACATTCGCTGAGAAGACTCCACTAAAAAACAACGATAATGAAAACAAAACAATTCTACTTTCTCCATTTTCAAAACACCTTGTTTTTCCCGAACCAATTAACAAAAATGAAAACTCAAGAAAAAAGGAGAAGTTACCAAGTGCAATTTCTTCTGAGAGATGGAGATTATTTTACGAAAAAAAAGACAAGGAAAAAGAAGAAGAAATTGAAAAACAACGGAAAAGAAAAGAAGAAAAAGCAACCAAGAATGTAATGCCAAAAAAGAAAGCCACGAAACCAAAGACAAAAGGACAAAATAAGACTGAAGACAAGACAATAAAAGTTCCTATTAAATGTACTTTTTGTGAAGAGGATTTACTAAGCGAAACTGAAGAAGATGCAGAAAAAAATTTGGGCTGCGATTTTTGTCCAAGTTGGTATCACCTAGGATGCACAGAATATGCCGGCCTTCAATTTGAACAAGCTGCAAAAAAAAAACCTTTCGTTGTGAATACTGCAAAGAGTAAAGAGTACCGTAGAATGGGGTGAATAGCAACTTACAGGTGAATAGAAACAAAAAGTAGGAAAGTTTTTCATAATTTGGTTACTTCTAAACTAATAAAAAAAAGTGTTACGCTGTAAAATTTACTTTTGTTTTGGTTCCCGAAAGATTTTGTGTCTTTGTCTAAATACGTGGATTTTGTATAAGCTCGTGACTTTTTGGGCGTACCCGGTACATTGTTTGTTTCACCGGTTGCTAAGACTGCCTGCCGTATACCTGCGTGAGTACTAAACCTACTTGTTGAGCCTTCAGAGCCCTAAATCACGTACCGTGAAATTGACAGTTAGGTTTTGTGTATTATCAAGCAATTACACTCTATTTTTGTGAAAACCTCTGTATCTAAGTAACTAATTCTAATTATCTTAGCTCTAGCTTATTCTACCCTACCTGTAGCTTCGTATTTTCTGCATTTGCAGTTACTTTTACGCCTTGTCTAAGTTTTTTTAATATCTACTTATTTATTACGTCCGATCTCTACATAATGCATTTTATTTGTGGCTTGAAATGCTCCGAGCCGTCAGTCAGGCCGTTGTGTTGACTGTTTCACGTGTTTTTGCGTATTCCCAAACACAGTATCTCGAGCAGGCCCGATTATTATTCTTTTTTTCCTTCGCAGTTGTCTCACTAAAAATGTAAGAAGTATTAAAATGAGGAAATGCTTGGAATAGTGGGCATACTATTAATTGCTTGCCGATCACCCGTTGCCCTTTCATCGGTATTCTAAGTATTAGCAATCTTCTGTGATTCTACCCTGGAACTCCCGGTAGAGGTTAAGGTCGTTAATACTCTGAAACATTAGTTTGATCGGTTCTCTTAACCGTCTTCTGCAGCGTTTGATTAGAGCTTGGATATTTCGTTAGTTACCTGCAGAAATTCTGTTCTTTCGTATAATAAAATGGAAACTACGTGTGGAGGTTTGTTTTGTTGTCTTCTGTCAAACGTGGTTACTACGTTGCCGTGAAATGGGTGTTTCACACGTTGCCAACCGTTGAGTGTTTATGTCCCTTTCTATCTGCCGACTTTATAAATTCCACATTCTTCGAAGGGTTGTTTCTGTTATTTTATCTTCATATAAGTTACGTTCGTGTTTGCGTTTATCTATGAGTCACAGTGTTAACTCCCTTTATGGTCAAACTCAGACTTGTGTTTGTTATTTTATTTGAATGCTCCCGCCGTCCATTTTGAGGTATTTTCGTGTCTTTATGTTTTGAAGAGATGCGTGTAGCGAACGCGCAATTGTGGAAGAAGAGATTTTTCCCGGTTTGGACTTCACTTGATAGTCGTATCTTGTATAAGAACAGTGTGTGCAAAATTGCTTATCTCCCCTTAGTAATTTAATTACATTATCTATGTAAGATATTTTCGCGATTGCGGCTTTAATGGAGTAAGCAGAAGTTACCGTTACCTTAATTTTGGGTTATTAACGTGAATTTCTACCGATGTACCGTTACCGAAAAAAATTCACGTATGGCCATGTGCTGGTTTTTTTTGTTAATTTAAATTTTGCACCCTGAAGTGACTTGTAAGTCGTTTATCGTGGAATCTCCATTATTTTTCATATTGGGGTAAGTGTTTGAAACTCTGTGTTAAATTTTCGGGATTTTATCTTTGGTTCTTTCTTCCCTAATTTAATAGGATTCTTTTGACGGGCACAAAAGCCCTCCGAAGCCATATTTCTGGTGTTATCGCCCCGCATTTCCATCGAAGAGCGCGGTGGTTTTTATCGATGCTTCACTAGTTGCACCTTAACATCCAGCCCGACTGCTGTTGTGGAATTTTCCATCAAGGGAGTCACCGCCATTTTGGATTCCCGCTGAGATATCCGGCGTCCATTTTGCCAGATAAGTGCAACTAATGTTGTAATTTTACATCATATTTTACGTCTGATTTTCGACGTCTTTACGCCAGAGTGCTGGACATTATCTTGCCTAAAATTTGACCTAAGAATTTTGAGTGGCTTTAATAACCTTCGCACCACTTAGTTTACTGCGAGGTCACAATTTATTCCTAATTAAATTACCGTTATTTCTTTCTTGTTTTTTTTTATGTAATATTCAGTTTAACTAGAATTTTGGTTTTGTCACTACCGTATTTCTGTAGCCCTATATTGTGACGAATATTTAATTGTAAATTCATAATTATATCACTATATCTCTTGGAGAGATATTATTTAATTAGTAATATACCTAGTAATTTTCATTACCGAAACAATAATTGTATGACTCATGATGTGTTGAACTTGTAACCTAATTTTTGATATTAATTTTTGTACGTTTATTGCCGTAAGTTAGTAAATTTGTCTTTCACGTTGATCAATTAATTTTTCCTGAGCTAGACAAAATCAATTCTGTACGAGCAAATTTTGGTTCGTGAAGCTCAGGTTTTTTTTGCATATTATAAAATTTCTTTTCTAATGTTACCTTTAATTATTTGACTTTGCTATTAAATATCCTTCATTTAATTTAATTTAGTTCATGTATTCAAACCTGGTGTAGGTATTTAACGAATTTTCACATTTTTAGACTAAGTCTTTTATACTGAGATATTAATTTTCTTGCGTTTAAATATATATTTACCCTTTTGTATTAACATTGCCGTTGTGGCGTGTCCATGATACCACTTGTAGTTACATAATGTGAGGTGATGAAACGTTTCTGCTACCAACCATCTACTGCTGAAGCGCAGAGATTATAATTTAGTATTAAGGCTGTTGTGTTTTTAAATTTCTATTAATATTACCTAACGCTTTGTGTTCAAAATTTATCAAACTGTCTAGTTTCATTTCATTTTATTTAAATTAATTTTTTTCCATTCAACACTTGCTATCTTTTGTATTACCTAACTTCACCTTTTATTTTAAAAAAAATAACCAACTTTCAACACGTTAAGTATTAATTAAATTTTGTTACATTACGTAATACCTTTTCTTTTATTTCTTTTACCTCTGCATATCTCAAATATTTTTGTGACAAGCACGTACATAAGATTAGGTGCTACGAATATACAGGGAGTTCAATAGGTAACCCGCTGGAGGGACACAGCCAGTGGTAGCTCGTAGGAGGCGCAGGTAGGTTATCTGTAAGATAGCATAGTGTCCTGGTGCCCGGACAACGTCGCTAGCGTCGTTGCCGACCGACGCTCTACTTTTAGGTGTTCTTATTTTCCTGAACCGTCACGCCGTCTGCGACTGAGTTAGCTCGGCCCTGCGTTATCCAGTTAAATCAACCCCTATTGCGTTTCTCCGTTTTCTTCCCCTAATTTAGTCTGTTACCTTAATGCGACGTAGGTCCGGTAGCAAAAGTTTGTTTTCTTTGCATAAAAATGATTCACAATGATGGCAACCAATTATACACCAAAAAAAAAAAAGGATTGGCAACACTGCTTTATAAAACTCGAGATAAACGTCAAAATACCTGCTTAAAATATAAGGTTAAAAAACTTGATTTGTTTCGACAACAATAACAAAGGTAAGATTGTTTATATTATAACTGAAGTACTTTCATTGTATATTATTAATGTTGCTTAAGACGCCGTGTTGATAATTTACTCCATTTCCGAAAAAAAAATTGGCGGACGATCCAGGCCGTAAGAAGGTTATTTCCAAAAGAGGTTGCCGTTATCCAGAAAGAATAATAAACCATACAAAAAGTGCCATTTCTATTATGTTCGCTGCTACAGCCGCTGGCCAGCTGTTGCCGGCATATGTGGTTTATAAAGCCACACATCTTTATGACTCGTGGACAAGTGGAGGGCCAAGAGGCACAAGATTCAATAGAAGCAAAAGCGGGTGGTTTGAAGCATCTACATTTGAAGACTGGATGATGAAAATTGCCATTCCACACCTGAGAACTCTACCAGGACGAAAATTCTTAATTGGAGACAACTTATCATCACACTTTTCAGCAAATATTGTAGAAAAATGTAAGCAGCATGATATATCATTCATCTTCCTGCCGCCCAACTCAACGCACTTGACGCAGCCTTTAGATGTGTCTTTTTTTCACCCTCTTAAGGCAGCTTGGAGAAAAATTCTCACCAACTGGAAAATGTCTTCAGGAACAAAAAAAGGATCTGTCCCAAAGGATAAATTTCCACATCTTTTGAAATTACTTTTTGAGGAAATTAAACCCAACGAGGCAGCTAACATAATTTCGGGCTTCAGAAAAGCTGGAATTTATTCTCAAAACAGGCAAGAAGTGTTGCGTCGTTTACCATTAGAAGAAAACCAATCTGACGTTTTTCAAGATGTTAACAACTCACTAGTTTCCTACTTGAAGAGTCTTCGCTACGGCGACGAGTCTGTTGGTACCACTAGAAGTCGAGGTCGCAAAAAGAAATTAAACGTGAAAGCCGGGAAGAGCGTGGCATTATCAGATTTTATTCATAATGGTAGCGAAGCCAGCAGTTCCGAACAGGAGATTGAGAACGAAGCCGACATTGACACATCCGATGTTGAAGAACCTGATGTTGATGAACTCGACGTTGAAGAACAGACTCAAGCAGAAAGGGAAGTAAACTGTGATAAACCTGGGCCGTCATTTTTTGGGACCAAAAAAGAAAATCAAACCAAAGATAACTTTTTAAAGGGAATTCAAAGAAATGAAAGATTTTTTGAAAACGTTACCCACATAGCCAAAGAAAATATTAAGATCAACACCTGGTTGGTCGTCAGTTTTCCAGTTGAAGGAAAGGCTAACAAATTCAAGTATTACATAGGTCAAGTTATAAAGTGCCTACATAAAACTGAAGACTGTCGAAATGAAACTGACTGTGATGAATCTGAAGACTTTGAGGGAAACTTTGTCAGAAGAAAGTCTTCAACAAAAGTCAACAACTCGTATGAGTTTCGTCCTGTTCCAGACATTGCATCTTTTTGCTACAATCAAGTTGTGGGGAAGATTGAACCAATTAATGCTGGACATAAAAGGCTTCTCTGCTTTCCCATAAGACTTGATTAATTGTTCATTAGTCTATAGAGAATTTAAGATTTTATTTATTTTCTACTAGGTGTAGGCACCTATTAAGGACCAAAAAGACTTTGTTTTATTTTTTTACTTAAGTTTGTAAATTATTTAATAAATCTCTTTATAATTTGATGCTTTTATGTTTATGTAGGTAATATTTTTTTTAGGTTTTTAATGTAAACAAATGCCCAAAAATTATTTTGTGTTTCTTTTCAACGTAAAATGGGTTTAATAGAAATATACATGATTTTTAAGTAGGTGTTTCTAGTGACCCCAACTTTCGGGAAAATAGAAACAAACATAAAAAAAATTATTTTGGAAAAACTGTTTTTCTTGATTCATTTTTCAAATACACCATTACCTAGTACAACTATAGACCGGACTTTTCCAATAGTTGTTAAAGTGAAATTGTTTTTGTTGTTAATTGTACGCGTCTTTGAATGTTCAAAAGTGTTGCTATTGACCCCATTCTACGGTACCTAATACTTTTGTTATCTAGGTAGACACCTAGGTATAACACTATATAATTTTTAAAGAATTTATTTTTTGTTTTTATATCATTTATATAACATTATTTTTTTTAAATAAATGTTTTTTAAACAATAAATTGTTTTGATAAGTAATTAAAACAGCCTTAGTGGGTATTGTTTTTAAACTGCGTAGGAATCACCTACTTTTTTATGGCCGAAAAGAGGGTGTTTTCGGTCAGATGTCCGAGAACAGGCCTGTTATTGTCCGAAAAAAAGAAGGTTGTCCGGCAACCGGAAAAAGGTGTTTTTTACGATTTATATGATTTTATGCTTTTAGATAATTGAATTATTGAATTATATTTTTGGATAATACTAACTAATTACATAAGGTTTCAGTAAAATTCTCATTCAAAGGTTTTAATCAATTTTGCTATTTTTTACGTTATTTTTTGTGGTAATTAATCATTAAATGGCCGACAACCGGTGCATTTACCCTATTTGGGAAAAAAGCGAATGTGTTACCAGTAGCTATTGCAACGTCTTTAAAAGGAGATGCAAGTAAGTCTTGGCTCGATGTATTGCAAGGTAATTATTCAATATTATTTCGGTTTCAAGTACAAGAAAAGAAGGATATCAAATGAAGCCCTTGGTGCAAAAAGGTGTTAACTCACGGTTTTTCTGAATTAACAATTTTTGCGCGCAAGAAGGTGTTAACTCATTCCTCATCTACTGGTAAAATCTCCAGCAGCCAGATGGCGCTCATTGTGCCGTTGTAGAAAACTATAAAAGTGTCATCTCTCGACAGGAGAAAAGATTTGCGTGCAAAAACGTGTTAACTCATACTTTGTTCGCATGAAGGTGTTAACTCCGGAGATAACACCTTTTTGTATTGCAGTTTGTACTTTGTTTAATAGTCTATCTAAATCTAATAGTCTATTTAAAAGTGTATCCGTACCTTTTTGGGTGTTTTTCTACGAAAACACAAGGTAAGTGTTTTATGTTATATTGTGAAAAATTATGGAAAGGTTAAATCATGTTCCAAAAACTAATATTTTATGGTTCTATGTATACATAACCTAAAATAATAATAAATTATTAATTCCTGTTGAATCACAAACAGTATTACCTAAGTGTACTTGTCACTAATTCCATTATAATCGTTGCGTCTTTTCGAATACCTAGTTTGTTAACAAGTTTCTCTTGTGATTGTACAGATGAGTGATCGGACAAAGAAAATCGTTGAGATGGCTTTGGCGACTCCAATGGTAGAGTCGTCTGATGAAAAAGACAGCAGTTCCTCAGATGATGAACCATTGAGTACAGTGAGGGCTCGAGTTGTGATAGCAGTGGAACCACCAGCCTTAGGTCGCCCACAATCCGAATATCATACTGAAAACTTACCTCGTAGCAACGAAAAGGAACTCGACAATAATAATTATTATTATTTTGAAGCTGAAAGCGAAGTTGCTCAAGATCCAGAAATTGTTGTTAATAATAATTTCTCCCAGGAGATAGAACAAAATTCACCTGAACCTACAACAGTTCACGAAGGCAAAAAATCTAGGAAAAGAAAGTGTGATCCTAAAATGTGGAAACGTAACCAAAACAAATCGAATAAAGAGAAAGGTAAATCATATAAAACATACAAAGGAATAGACAAGCCCGCGAAAGTCTTTTGTACAGATAAACCCCTTTGTAGAGAAAAGTGTCGATTAAAATGTGATAGCAGATTCTCTAATGAAGCTAAAATCCGTTTGTTTGTAGAATTTTATTCATTGAATGAAAATCAAAAGAACGCTTATTTATTTGGCATTTTGGAACCGTTTGAAGTTAAGCAACCTTCTGGTACTCATAAGTGTCGTCAGCAGTCTTATAGGTATTTCTTTAAAGTTGAAGGTGAACGTCGTCAAGTGTGTAAAGAAGCAGTGATGTCGATGTTAAATATTGGTCGAAAAAAGATTGATTTAATACGGAATCAAATATCAAGTGGAAGATCTGCTCCTAAAGAAGATGGAAGAGGCCGTCATGACAACCGACCTAATGCTACTTCGGAAGAACAACGCAACCTGGTTCAAGACCATATCACGTCTTATCCCAGTGAAATGTCCCACTATTCGAGACATAAAAATCCTAACCGTCGTTACCTTTCACCGTGGTTATCGATCAATAAAATGTACGATATGTTTAAGGAACAATGTATGAACAGTAATGTAAGTCCCGTGTCCAGTACTACCTATAGACGCATTTTCGTTACTGACTTTAATTTGGGTTTTGGATCCCCGAAAACAGATACTTGTAAAATATGCGATGTAAGTAGTAATGATAATGAGCACATTTACAAATTCAAGAAAGCCTTTGGACAACAAAAAACTGACCGAAATTTTGCAAAAGAAAATGATAATGTATTGTACATCACTTTTGATTTACAAAAGACACTTCCTTTGCCTAAGATTTCAACAAGCAAAGCTTTCTATTTACGGCAAGTTTGGCTATATAACTTGGGGATTCATTTGATTTCTACACAGCAGCAAAATGGACGAGGATATTTTCATATCTGGACGGAAGATCAAGCATCTCGTGGTCCCGAGGAAGTTGGTAGTTCAATTTTGGCATTTTTGGAAAATATTAGAGAACAGGCAAGGGGTTGTGATCATCTAATTGCATGGAGCGATTCAGCTGGAGGACAGAATAAAATTTTTTTTATTGTGTGTTTATGGCATTATTTGGTAAAGGAGGGCATTTTTCAGAAAATTGATCACAAATTTCCTGAAGTCGCCGCACTTTTATGGACTCAGACAGAGACTTTGCGGCTGTTGAGAAATTAATAAGAAAACATCAAAACATTTATACAGTGGATCAGTATATATCAATCATGACCGAAACAAGAAAAAAAACACCATTCAATATTACAAGAATGGGAGACAAATTCGTGGACATCAAAGAATTGCCCAGAAAACTAGGGCTAATCGACAGAAAGAAATCTGAAAAAAACGAAAAAGTTTTATTCCGAGACGTTAGGTGGATACAGGTTGATGTATTCGGAAAAACAAAATACAGATATTCGTTAGATGAAAGAGAAGAATGGATTGTTGTTGATATAAGAAAAAATAGAAAAATGGATAGGTGTGATAAAACACCAAACACGATTTTAACGACCATCAATAAAAACCGTGCCATTGCCGCCAAAAAATTTGATAATATTCAGGAACAAATTCCTTACATTCCGGAAAATTTCAGAGGATTTTATTACAATTTGAAAAGAGATGACAATAATTAACAATAATTGTTAATATTATTGTCATCTCTTTTCAAATTGTAACATGTACCTAATGTTTCTATTTTTGATTTTTGTTAAACAATACAATAATTAATAAAGTTTCCTTTGATGACACTTTTTTGTTAATCTGTGATTGGCACCATTGCGCTATTATAGTTTTAGAAAAAGGTGTTAACTCAAATTTTTTAAAATTTTGGTATATTTTTCAGGAGATGAAGGTTTGTATTTGCAAAATGCAACATACACAAGAATTTTGAGTATATCTCAACGCACAATCAACTACAAAAACAAGTAAAATGTGTTTAGAACAAAAGTTCCAGTCAATCAAACTCCAAGTACTTTTTCTCGAAATTGTAAATTAGTGAGTTAACACCTTTTTGCACCAAGGGCTTCAAATGTGAAGACGAAAATCATACAACAACACCCCCAGCCAAAAGAAAAAAAGTCTGCAAGGAAACTAGTGTTGTCGGAAAGCTCCTACAACATTTTCAACAGGAAAGCACAATAAAAGAAGTAAATCGCCAACGCCGGCATGATGAAAGACTGGCAGCTTATAATGACAAGATGGATGCGCTCCTGCAAAAACTGTAATAATTACTACATAACTACAAATAAGCGTTCAAAGAGAAACCAAATAAAGGAATATTATATTTAACAGAATGCTGCATGTAATAGTAGGTATACCTATTACACTATATATATAGAATACGAAATCGGCGCCTTGATTTCTGAAAATTGAAAAATTTTACTTTCCACAATAGTGAGTTTTATTGACTTCATTTTCCTCACAAGTGATGCAAACGCCTATTTTCCTTCCCACATTGAGTGATGAAAGTGTCATTTTCATAAGCGACGTTGGAAAAACAAAATACTTATTGCATTGTAGCCTTGATTTGGTTCCTTTTTGATCGCTCCGTATTATAATAAAGAATATCCATAAATGATTACAAAATCGCAGTGTATTATGAACTATAATCCTACAATCATTTATGGATATCCTGTATGACGAAGTGTTAAAATTATATCATTTTTTGTTTGTTGGTTATTGACAATTTATTAGTTTAAAAAAATATGTTACAGAAGACAGTTTAAGTTCTTTTTTTATAAATTCACATTATTATATATGTTTGTACAAAGCTGCATTCTTTTTATTCTTCCCAAGTTTAATTCATCGTCACCATGAACCATATGTATCTCCCTTTCAATGTCATCATTGTGCTGAACATAATTCTGCCCATCCCTAATATAATCCTCAATCAATACATCTTCGTGGTCCAAGCACCAATTATGTAGTACACATGCTGTTAAAACAGTGTGAGGTATCATATCATGTCGATTCATGTCTAAATATTTTAAACGACGAAATCTGCCAAATAAAAGGGCAAAAGTCCTTTCAATACACTGCCGCGTTTGTGCATGTTTAGTATTAAAATATATTTGGGCAGCTGTCAATCGTCCTCTGTTAATAAAAGGTGGAATGATCCAGGGCAGGGTAGGATACGCTTTATCACCTAATATGTGTTGGTTATTTGGAAAATAGTTATTGTGGTTTCTACTTATTTCTTGATAAATATCGGAATTGTTGAAAATTCGAGTATCACTTACAGATCCTGGATATCCAACAAACACATTTATAAATTTGAGATTCCCAAGGGAGATAGCTTGCAAAGTAACTGCATAAAAACATTTACGGGTTATGTAAACTTCTGGATCTAAGAGTGGTGCCTTAATAGGTATACAGTGTGTCCAGATTTCGATGCTCACCATTGGTATATCGGTTATTAGAAGAGATAGAGGAACGGTTAAATGGGGAATGTTTTGCAGAATTCAATGCTCGCAACAAATCTCATTTCAAATTCATTCGGACTTTTTACAATTTTGAGATATTTTGAAAAAACCGATATTTGCCGATTTCAATTCTCGTCAATAACTCGATAACGCCTAATGCGATCGCTTTTTAACTCTAACATTATTCAGACACTTTTTTAAGACAAATTTTTTGGTGTTAACAGTAACCCCCGATTTTCACTTGTTTCCAAGTTCTTAGCGCTATCTTTTGTTTTTCTTATGGCGGCCATATTGGATTTTTAATTAGTTAGATAGTCCTTAAAAATAGCTTTTCAATAATGTACAACATGCCTAATAAATCTTTATTTACACGAGAGATATGAACATTTGAATAAAATTTCACTATAATACGGTATTAGTTGGCTATGAAATTAAATGTTAGTGTAAAACAGACGATAAATAAGCTCTGTCATTAGTCACATGTAAAAGTGCGGTGCAATTGGTGGAAGATTTAGAACTTTGTATAGTAATTATTGATAAGTAATTCATTTGTTGCCCCGTTCTTAGCGCCATCTTTTGTTTTTCTTATGGCGACCTTATTGCATTCTCAATTAGTTAGATAGTCCTTAAAAAAGCTTTTCAATAATGTACTACTTGCCTAATAAATCTTCATTTGTATGAGAGATATGAACATGTAAAATAAATTTCACTCTAATACGAAATTACAAGTTCAAATTTACTTAAATAAACTGTTCAATATGGTGACCATTCTGCTCCACACACTTTTGGTACTTTGTTTTAACAGAGTTACAAACTCTACGTAGTGTGTTTTCGTTTAATGATCTGCAGCACATCCAGCACTCGTTGTTCTAAAATTTCTCGATTCTCTGATGGTTCAAAATTGAATACTTCGTTTTTAGTGGCACCCCACAAATAAAAATCAAGGGGGGTAAGGTCGGGCGATCTCGCAAGCCATTGTACTGGTCAATTATTTGAAATAACTCTCTCATTGAAATCTTCTCACAAAAAATGTCGCACGTGACGATCATTATGGGCAGGGCAGCCGTCCTACTGAAACCAGACGTTTTGCATGTTTTTAGGGTTAATAAGTTGTCTTACGGCAGGCATTATCTCATTCGTTAGTAGCTCTAAATACCAGTTAAATTGTAATCAAAGATGAAAGGACCTATTAAGTGATTATCTAAAATGAAAAAACAAAAACTCAAACAACAAAGAAGTTGTCAATAAAAGTTCGTACCAATCAAACCACACCAGAGATTAAAACCAACTCGAATTTGAAACCTTCTTTGATTTGCCAAATGTGGATTATCAATTGACCAGTGATGATAATTATGCCTGTTGAACACTCCACAATTGGTAAACCGTGTTTCATCTGTCCAAAGTATTCCTAGGAAAATCAGTATCATCGTCACATTTTTGTTGATATCACCTAAATTGTAATCTTCGCTGATAGTCATTATCGCTTATACCCTGTACTGTATTGTTGGTTTGTATAGGTGGTATTTGTTTTTCCTCAACGTTCCATGAACACTAGATTTCGGAATTCCAGTTTCTCGAGCCACTCGACGTACTGATGTACTTGGATTGTTTATAACATTTTGCAAAATATTATTTTGACGTACATCTGCATTGTTAACTTGATAGATGGATCTTTTTTGTTCGAAGCTTCCATAGTCCACTAAATTTCTGATTATTCTGTTAAAAATTGTCCGGTGTGGTTGTGGTCTTTCCTGAAAACGCTGATCGTAATTTGTGCAAGAATTTTCAGAGTTTCTATTTGCTTTGAAAACTTCTAACATATCAACCCCTTCTACATTTGAAAATGTATGTGCCATTATCAGTTCTTATCTAATCGCAATGCTTAACGGTAATTACTTATCAATAATTACAACACAAAGTTCTAAATCTCCCACCAACTGCACTGCACTTTGACATGTCAACAATGACTGAGCTTATTTATCTATTTATCGTCTGTTTTACAACACCATTTAATTTCATAGCCAACTAATTCCGTATTAGAGTGGAATTTTATTCAAATGTTCATATCCCTCGTGTAAATAAAGATTTATTAGGCATGTTGAACATTATTGAAAAGCTATTTTTAAGGACTATCTAACTAATCAAAAATCCAATATGGCCGCCATAAGAAAAACAAAAGATAGCGCTGAGAACTTGGAAACAAATGAAAATCGGGGGTTACTGTTAACACCAAAAAATTTGTCTTAAAAAAGTGTCTGAACAATGTTAGAGTTTAAAAGCGATCGCATTAGGCGTTATCGAGTTATTGAGGAAAATTGAAATCGGTAAATATTGGTTTTTTCAAAATATCTGAAAATTGTAAAAAGTCCGAATGAATTTGAAATGAGATTTGTTGCGAGCATTGAATTCTGCAAAACATTCCCCATTTAACCGTTCCTCTATCTCTTCTAATAACCGATATACCAATGGTGAGCATCGAAATCTGGACACACTGTATATGTACCATCAACCGCTTCTATAACAGATGGAATTCTACCCATTTGAAAAAAAATTCTTTCTATCTCAGGTAGTTCTTCAATTTCAGGCCACTTAATTATTATAGGTGCTATGTTATTAATTGCTTTGATAACTTTCATAAAACTCACAGACAACGAAACTTTGGCCAGATTAAATCTTTCACCAATGGATCTAGAATAAGATTGGTATAAACAATGCACAGATCTACTGATAAAATAAAAATGTCATCTACCTATAAGAGTCTGGTGTAGCAAGTAACCAGAGTGTCGCTAAAATTTGCTTTTCAACATTAACAGTTTTTCTTCCAACATTTCCGTTACGTATTAATGTTGGACCTATCCTCTGCAATAACGTTTCGTACGCTTCCCTGGACATTCGAAAATGGCTCTGAAATTCTACGTGGTTATATCTGGTTACAACTGTTTCCACATATCCTTGAATGCGAACAGGTTTACGTTTCATATAATTTCCCATTTTCAGCAGACAAGCAGACAAAATAACACTTTCATCTTCTGAACTTGAAGATTCACTTTCGCTTTCAAGTATTTCTTCGCAATGAGTAACAAAAAGTGAAACCTTCTGACATAGTGTTATTAGTCTTTTAGCCTCCATTTCCACTGGCAAATATTGCTACATACATACATAAAAGTGCATAAACATAGGTTATTATCGTAAATCGTAAACCATTGAAAACGTCAATTCTTGGGATGCACACCGACACCTAATTCCAGACTGGGATGTAAAATGTGCACACCGAGTGCGCTCTATTCACAATTCTTGAACGACTGAAGGTGTCATTTTAAGAGAGCACTTCTTAATTTCTGAACGCTTTTGGGTGCACACTCACACCCGGTATGTAATTTCTGAACGCACCCCAACAAGATTTACTTCTATCTTATATTTTCTTTTCTTGTTGCGTGCATACTTAGTTGAACTTTCTGCAAGTCATCTATAAAATCAAAAGTTTCTTTGATTTCACGAAGTTTATTATTTACAAAGTATCTGGTTCCTCATACTGATTTGGTTTTAGTCGTATATGCTTTTACAAAGAATTTAATGAAGATAGGTGGAAATAAATAAATTTGCAGGACACATATTTGTAAGTATAGGCTGTTTCATTTCTAGCATGTCTCAATACCTGTGTAAAAAGTCTCGATATCTATGTGACATGTTTCGATATCTATATATTCATTAATATACTTAATTTCCTATTCATACTTATGCCCAGTTTTTCAGTGCTGGTTCAAGTTCAAGTTCAACTGATCCATAAACTTGAACTTAAACCTTGAACTTTGTATAACCGTATTTCAGTGCTTCCACTGAACTAGTTCAGTTGAACCTAAAATGTAATAAACATGTGGTTGGTAACGTTAAAAATAGGGGTTTGCCGTTTTGTGATGTTTGTGGCATTGAAATTTATAGAATTTCTCAAATTCAAACATCTGGTATTCATCTGCGGCTATTAGCGAAACCCCTATAAACTTCAGGTAAAATTATGAAAGCGTTCATTTACGTATTATTCGTCTTTGAGTGTTACGTATGTCTAAAATTGTGTGCTTGCTATATCAATATTTTATATAACAAAAATAAATAGAAAATATGACAGAAGAAAGCAATAGAAGATCATCTAATTTTTCCCAAGAAGAAGTAGATTTGCTTATAAATATTTCTGTAACTTTTAATAATATTTATATATTAAAAGTTACAGAAATATTATCGAATGTAAAAAGACAGATCGTGTGTTATGGAAGGAAAAGGATGCGACGTGGGAGAAAATTGCAACACAATTTAACATGCGGAGTGGACAGTATTATAGAACAGCAGTAGTTTTGCGAAATAAAAATGAAAATTTACAGGAGCGCACTAAAAAAAAGTATGCAGACAATAAGTGTGAAGTATTTTCCACTGGTGGAGGACCACCCACCAACATTGTATTTACTTCAATAGATGAGGAAATAAAAGATTTGTTAGGTGTTCGCTTGGATGGATTGCCTTGTGCAGTTGATAGTGATGCTGATAGAGGTAATTAATAATCAGTACATATTTCATTTCTTAAGAACATAAATAAGTTCAAAATAAAAATGTTTAATACAATGTTCTATTTATTGCAGAGGATATTTTACATGGAGATGGTGCAGAAACAATTATAATTCAACCAGGGGTTGCCAGTGTGGAAGATGGGGATGATGCTCAATTGGGTGAGGATGCCAGCTCATGGCAATATTACTCCATGGCCAAGGTTTCGCAGCCTATCTCATCTTCCCTGGAGCCTCGAGATGTGTCTCAGACTTCCACTTCAAGAAAGAGATTGGCTTCTAGAAATGAAGAATTGATGGAAAATACCCCAAAAAACAAAAAATTACAGGAAGCACCACCAATGAGAAATGGTCGAAGCTTGCAGACAACAAGAGCAAGTTTTTATTGCAACAACAAGAAAATTTAAATAACGAGCATTTATTAAAGAAGCAACTGCTACAGCTGCAAATAGAGGAGAAACAACTAAAAAATTCGATTTTAAAATTAGAATTAGAAATGAAAGAGAGGGAATTGAGAAAAACTGTGTAAATTTATAAATAAAGATTCTAAAAATATTTTAATATTTATTTACTCAGTAAGTTTATAACACTGTATTTGCAAAGCAATTCTGTATGACCACTTTACGTCAACACTCACCAAAAGATTATCAGTGATCTATGTTGAATGTTTGTCATTTACGTATTGTTCAATAATTAAATTCAGTTGATAATATCGTAATACAAATCTGTGGTGATTTGCCAAAAGCTGATATGTCATTTTTTTCAATTTTTTGGTTATATCACCCTGATATGTAGTCGAGTCCAAAGTTTTATCTACGCCAAAAGCTGATATGTCAATCCAAGAGTCTGAGCATGCGTTACAAATTTACATTAGTCGATATGTCTGTGAACGCAATTTCAGTTTTTGCCAAAACCTGTTATGTCTGACATATCATGTTTGGTCGGCTTTGGGAAGGTGACATATCAAGTTTTGACAAATAGTATTAAGGTTATGTCAGTGCAGCTTCTGTTTAGTTTAGTTTAGTTTTTAATATAAAAAGCCAATAAAACAGGTAAGTAGGTTTATTTGTTGTACTTTAAGAAACTAAATACAACGGGTTTTTGGAATTCAGTAATTAGAACTAAATTAATTTTTTAATTAAGGGCCGGTTTATTCACATTAAAGTAAATTTGATAATTGTCACGTAGTTATCAGTGATCTACTAATGGGGAATCGTTAATCATAGCAACAACTGGATAAATTTACAAATTTAATAATTAAACGGCGAATTAACTGAGCCTTAGTAAAATTTTAAAAAACAAAAGAAAATCATTCCAGTACTAATATTAATACAGGTTATTGATTTTAGATTTAAACCATGTCACGAGGAAAACGAATGTTAGAAATGGTAAAAATTCAGCTTAATGAAATTAGTGCCAATGAAACTCAGAAAGTCACTGTTGAAAAAATTCCCAGTCTAGCTGATTTAGCTCCTTCCACCGCTATTCTTCTCGAACCAAACATAAATGAAATTCAACTAGAGGAAAACAGAAATAATTTAAATAATTATTATTCTACACCTGAACCAAGCTGCAGTAACAGTCGAGCAGATGAAAATATTGGTTATGATTTACAAAATGATTATGATAGCGAGTCTTGTGACGACGACAGAGATGTCGATTATGTTCCTAAAGATTCATCGGAAGAATCTGAAAATGAACCATCTATTGTAAGAATTGGGCCGAAGACAAGCTGATTAGATAATTCTTCAAATCAAAATAGGGAAGAAAACACAAATCAAGCAAATGAAGGAAACAAGATCGAAGCGGCAAACGATCAAGGTAGGAAACGAAAGTCAGTTAACAGAAAATTAATGAAGGAAAAGAAATTAAAAGGAGAAGAGTATTTAACTAGAAAGAGTATTTTGGTACCAGCTAAAAAGTTTACACCTGTCATTAGCTGTTGCAGTAAGAATTGTGCTGATAAACTACCTCCAGAGAGTCAAAAAATAATTTTCGATGACTTTTTAAAAAATGTTACAAACAAAGATCAAGTTTTAAGCGACAGGATTAAATTGTCCGAAAAAAAAATAGAACGAAAAGGAAGAAGTAAAACTGGCATTACGAGAGAGAGACAAATAACAGCGTCTTACTTTGTTACGTTCAGCGATAAGGAAATAAATATTTGCAAGATTATGTTTCAAAAAGTCCATTCAGTCACAAGGGGAAAAGTTGATATTTTAATTCAAAAGCGACGTGCGTGCCAAACTGGATTTATAGACGACAATTTAAGTGGACGGCAGAAACCAGTAAATGCAAGAGAGGAAGAAAGACTAGAAGTAATAAACCATATTAACAGTTTCCCAAAATATCAGAGTCACTACTCAAGAAGCCATACATCAAAATTGTATTTAGCACCTACGCTTAGCATTGCAAAAATGTATGACTTGTATGTTAACAAAAGAAAGACTGAAGGAATGGAAAAACCATTGTGTTATTCAATGTATGCAAAAATATTTAATGAACTAGGCTATAAAATAAAAACCCCAAGTATTGACACTTGCAAAACGTGCGACAAGCTCCAAAATGATATTAAATGTGCAGCTACTGAAGAAGAACGAAACAAGAAAGTAGAGGAGAAAGATAAACATCTGGAACTGGCGGAAAAAGCTTACAGTCAAAAAAGAATTGACAAAGAGAGAGCTAGAAATTCCGAAACTGAGCGAGTCATTGTTTTCGACCTTCAACAGAATTTGCCTACGCCGGCTTTGACCACAAGTGAAGTATATTATAAAAGACAATTATGGACCTATAACTTTACCATGAGAGATTGTTGTACAGAAATTACAACTTGTTTTATGTGGCACGAAGCTTTGTCAGACCGTGGAGCAGATCAAATTGCCTCTTGTATAGTTCACTTTTTGAAAGATTTGCCCGATAGTGTTAATAAGGTAGTTTTATATTCAGATTCTTGCCCCGGGCAAAATAAAAATAATACTGTGGCAGCTGCACTTTCTTGGTTTCTGCATCAATCGAAAAATATAAACATTATTGAACACAAGTTCTTAGAAGTTGGCCACTCCAGACTAGAATGTGACTCCGATCATGCACGAATCGAACGAGCCAAAAAAGCTGCATGTGATATCGAAATAAGGATTCCTCATGATTGGTATCAGTTTGTTCGAACCGTTCGAGGGAAGAAACCTTTCAAGGTTGTTGAAATGCAAAAAGAAGACTTTCTGCTATATTCTTCTTTGTTAAGAAGCGTTTTTGTTAAGCTCGATCACACCGAAGAAGGAGCAAATATACGTTGGCATGATATTAAAGTGTTACGCTTCTCAAAAGAACTGCCACTTGGAGTTATTGAAGTGAAGTATTCGCACGATGAGAATGAGCCGTTTTGTCGGCTTAACATTAAAAGAAGAGGAAACGTTATCCCCGAATTTTTACCACAGGTTTATGATGGTCCCAAACCTATCAATCCAAAGAAGAAAGATAATCTTGTGTTTCTGTTAAAATACATAGACAGCGTTTACCACCCATTTTATCAGAATCTTACCGTAAATGCAAATGCTGAAGATGCTCTATGAAATTTTGTTGTTATAATACTTAAATTTTGATAATAAAGTATGTTAATATAATACACTGTGGTGTTCCTTTAGATAAACACTTTCACAGTATTAAAAAAAAATGATAAATTTCATAGTAAAAAAGTCATTTCCATTGTTGATATGTCAAAAATGATTTCACGGCAAAAGTTGATATGTCATTCAAAGTCACTTTTTTCAATTTTGAAAAAAGTTTTAATCAAAATCAACGGTCCTCTGTGGACTACGTATTTTAACATTCTAATAAAAATACTTACATACAGAAAATGAACATTATTTTGAGGGACTTGTTTGCGAAAATATGTAACGAAGTCCCTCGTTAATTGTACAAATTAACATTTTAAGTCCATTATTAATTTATTTATCAATATTAAATTAAAAGAATGTGTGTTATTTTGTTCAAATATTGTATAAAGTGATTTGGACGGACCTGTATATATATTCATTTGTAATGATAATTCATGTTATTTGTTTATTTTCAATGGAAAAATACCGAATGTGTACGTCATGCTCAAAGTCGCGGTTCATGTCCGAGTCGCGCGCAAATTGTTATGTTTTAAACAAGTTTTTACCTGCAGACATAGGGGGGTTTTCAGATATATAAAGGCCCCATCAAGTGGGTCTCGTTCATTTTATTCTCCCATCCGTCCGCTGCCTGTACCTTTCTCTATTCAGCCTTGATGGCGTGAAAGAGTCTGGTTCAAAAACTTAGAAACGTACCACTTTCAGGTCTTAAGTATCATGGGATGGTCGGTTCAAAAATCCTCTAAATACGTCCGAATGTGTCTCTTTCATTCAGACCAAGGGTCGTGGGGAAAGAGCCACTTTACCGCTACAACCAGAATTCCCGTCAAAGTCAGACTATAAATGTCGTGACTATATTTCCGCATTTAATAATTGTTCTTTATTTTCAGAGATGTTAAATTTCAAATATTATGTGTAACGCGCCGTAAAGTTCAAATAGATTATTCGCGCTTCTGAACCGCAATAAATATAGATATATTAGCATTTCACCGTGTAGCTATCGGATAAATGTTCAAACCCGCACCGCTTTAATAATTTTAAGTCACGATAAACTTGTAAAGGTTCTTTCTGCGAGCATGACATAACACGGAAATAAGCTGTAAAACAATTTAAATTAATCTGAGCATACATTTTATCTCAAATTGATCGACAAGTATCATACTTCAAGTATAATTTTGTTTATATTAATAAATGAAACGCACTGAGACCAGTAAATGACAGTTCAGGGGCTAAAGATGTATAAATGTTCAAACTTAGTTGTAAAAACGAATTAAAGAGGTCATTGATGGAGATTTGTTTTGTATTTGTTTATGTACATAAAATTGTAAGTTGTATATAGTAATAAACAAAATTGTGTATCAATTGTTTTACTTGTTTAATTGTTTAATTTTGATTAATATTGTTTTAATAAAAATAAAGGTTAACTATTCTGTTCTTTTCAAATAAATTTATACACGTGTTTCTTTGCTTTTACCGTTTAACAATGAGGTAGGGAAAGCAGTATATTTAATGAGCTATAAGATACAATAAAACAATAAGAAGTACTCACATTTTTCTCCGCTGTGCTAGTTGTAGAGCTTTTGGTCTTTTGTCTCCAAGACACAACACTTTAACCGCCATATTTGTATTTATCAACAAAACCGACCATACGCGTTAACATCGATATCACACCGATAAGACGTTTAGTGATGCCTGAGTATATAGGCAACCAGAAGTGCTGTGTATTTTGGTGGCATACAGAAGACAAATCTTATACCGGCTCGTTTGCTCTGGTGTTACATAAGCAAGTGGCACCATGTTATAATAAAGGCAGACGAGCCAGGTTATAAGTGGCGCCCATAACGTTAAGGCCATGTTTTAAGAAATTTAAAAATTAATTCAGGCAAGATTTAGATAAATTAAAAATCCGACATTAAATTCCGCCGTGTTTTAAAAACTGCTTGACTAGTTTAACAGTTTTCCGCCAGAATATATGTATACTTATTTTTAGAAAAAAAATAGAGAAATTGATACACAATTTATATACATACACAGAGATAAGTTTTTATTAAAGGATAGTAAGACGTACATATTCTTTATTAATTGTGAGGGGATAAAAGGATAGGAGAATAAATAGCGACTAAAATACGTTTTTATTTTTATTTGGTACATTATAAATTATAAAATGTCTGATTCAGATAAAGGCAAAAATCCAAACCCTCTTGGGTGGATATATACCTTGAAAAAAGAGGACTTAAATGCCGCAGCAGAGTCTTTAGGGTTAGACGCTACCGGAAATGTAGAAGATGTACGTAAACGAATTAGCACCTTTTTGAAAGAGGGTAAAACGAGTTCCGCGAATAAGGGAAACATTCCGCCGCCAGTAGACACTAACGTTCAGATTTCTTCCGCTGAAATCTGTACTCAAATAAGGAAATTGGGAATTCATTTTAATGGCAGCTCGGACGCTGTATTTTTCTTGGAAAGAGTCAAAGAACTTCAAGTATGTTACGGGATTAAAGATGAACATATGCTCCACGCGTTGCCTGAGCTTTTTAGAGACAAAGCACTGCTTTGGCTCCGAAATAATAAAACATTATGGGGTACATGGGACGAGTTCTTAGAAGACTTTAAACTTCAATATCTTCCGCCCCGGTATAGCTTTTCAATTGAAGAAGAAATACGCGCTCGTTTGCAAAAACCGAAGGAATCTTTTAAAGATTATTTAACCGCCATATTAACGTTAATGAGACGCGGCCGAGATATGTCCGATGGTGATAAATTGGAACGTGTATACGGTAACATGTCACCCAGTTACAGAATGTATATACGTAGGGACGCGATACAATCCCTCAGGCAATTGTCTAAACTCGCTGCCGACTATGAATTACTGCTGGAAGAGCAGGCGCGCTTTTGTAAGAAAGAAAGAACGCTATCAGCACCGGAACGCCCGCCCAGCGATAAACCCAGTACTTCGCGTTCGCATCATTTGTCGTATGTCGCTCAGGATAATAAGCCTCGCCAATTTCCTGTACCGCCGTCGCCGTTACAAAAGTTATCACATCCGGAAAGCCGCTGCTGGCGATGTGGCAAGGAAGGCCATACGCGTAATTATTGCCGTAACCCGTTTAAAATGTTTTGTTCTCGGTGCGGTAAGTTAAATGTACGTTCCGTTGACTGCCGATGCCAGGGAAACGCCGAGAAGGGCGGTCTGCAGGCAAAGACCGTCCGCAAGCAGTAAAACCGCCTGAATCCGCAAACACGTGTATTAAAGACTCGACAGTACCCGATAATCGCGTCTGGATCCGTGTGCACATTCGTGATCAGAATTTACGAGCCCTCGTAGACAGCGGAGCTACTTCTTCGTTTTTATCCGAATCACTAGTTGCCCGGTTGTTGAAAAATAATGACCAACGTGTCTTGAATAGAAAATCCAAAGTCCGCCTCGCAAATGGAGACGTTATAGAGTCACCTGGCTCAGTTTTATTACCGGTGCGCATGGGTAGCCGAACTACAGACGTTAATTTTGTAATTATGCCGAAGAGCCCGTGCTCAGTCATCTTCGGAATTAATTTTCTTAAGGAAATTGGGGCTGTTCTTGATTTTTCCGAAAGGAAACTGTACTTTAAGGGAGACAATGCAGTCTTTGCCGCGAGCTGTGGGATCTCCGAAGTACAGGACCGCCAAGAAACCGTTTTAAAAAAATTCCTTGAACGAGAATTAAGTAAGTTTACTACCGTGCCTGGTCGGACGAATTTAATACGTCACACGATCCGTTTGCAACCGAATACCGCCCCAATAAAACAAAGATATTATCCATGCAACCCGAAGAAGCAAGCACTGATCGACGCCGAAGTGGACAAGATGTTGCAAGACGGTATAATAGAACCCAGTAACAGCCCGTGGAGTTCTCCTATCGTCGTGGTCACGAAAAAGAATGGTGGCGTTCGGTTCTGCGTCGATTTCCGCAAAATTAATTCCGTATCGATTAAAGATTCTTATCCGTTGCCGTACATTTCGAATATTCTTGACAAGCTCCGCGATAGTAAATATTTTTCGACGCTTGATCTTAAAAGTGGGTACTGGCAAGTGGAGTTAGAAAAAGATAGCAGACCCGTGACAGCTTTTACAATTCCGGGAAAGGGCCTATTTCATTTTGTATCGTTACCTTATGGATTACATAGTGCGGGAGCGACGTTCCAGCGCTTATTAGATTCGGTGATAGGTCCTGAGATGGCAGAGTACGCATTTGTATATCTGGATGATATTATTATTTTGGGCAAGACTTTTGAGGAGCATTTGGAAAATTTAAGTAATGTTTTCACGCGTTTACGGGAAGCAGGCCTCCAACTCCAACCTGACAAATGTACTTTTGCCAAACAGGACATAAAATATTTAGGTCATGTTGTAACGCCGGACGGTATCCGTACAGACCCGGACAAGATCGCTGCTATTTTAAATGTACCTCCGCCGCGAACCAAGAAGGAAATACGTGGTTTTCTAGGACAAACGTCGTGGTAGTACCGTCGGTTCGTACCAAATTTCGCACAACTTACCGTTCCGCTCATAAAATTGATTAAAAAAGATGTGCGTTTGGAATGGACGACGGAACAAGACGCCGCATTCGCCGCCGTAAAGAAAGCTCTGACAGAGAGCCCAGTTCTCGCGTGTCCGGACTTCTCCAAACCATTCCAATTGCATACCGACGCCAGTGAGAAAGGTTTGGGAGTCGTTTTGATACAGATAATAGAGGGTGCCGAAAGAGTGATCGCCTACGCCAGTAGGACTCTAAGTAAGGCAGAATTTAATTACTCGACGACCCAAAAGGAAGCCCTTGCCGTTGTCTGGGGTATCAGAAAGTTTAAGTATTATTTAGAATTTTACCAATTCACCGTTATTTCCGATCACCAGTGTTTAAGGTTCCTGAATGACTTGAAGAATCCGTCAGGACGACTCAGTCGATGGGCTGTTGATTTACAGCAATATGATTTCGTCATTCAGTACCGAAAAGGAGCGATGAATAATTTAGCCGATTCCCTGTCCCGAGCACCGCTTCCTTTTAAACACGAAACCGATGAAGACGCCTGTGCCTTGTTGGAAGAAACGTCTTGTTCTTGGTATAATAAGAAAGTTTCGGATGTTCAATCAGATCCTGAAAAACATCAAGAATACCGATTAGAAAATGGCAATTTATACAGACATATACCTGATACACAACATACCGAGGGAGTGCGCGCATGGAAATTGTGCGTAGCTACACCTGATAGAAAGGACGTCCTGAAAGAAATACATGACGCTCCTGAAGCTGGACATCTTGGGGTCGCCAAAAGTATAGCGAGAGCCGCTTCGTTATATTATTGGCCAGGGATGTTTAGAGACGTCCGCCGCTACGTAAATCGGTGCCAATCCTGTAAGCAATATAAATTTAATCAGGGAAAACCGCTAGGCCAGATGTTGTTCTCACCTGTTGATTGCCCGTGGGAACAAGTGAGTGTGGACCTCCTCGGACCTTTTCCGCGTTCCAAGAGAGGATTTACTTCATTGCTGGTAATACATGATCGATTCACCAAATGGGTAGAGTGCCAGCCGCTACGCTCTGCCACATCACGAACCGTCATCCAGGCGCTGAAGGAGAAAGTAATATATCGTTTTGGTTGTCCGAAGATCCTGTTGGCTGACAATGGTCCGCAATTTGCCAGTCACAGTTTCACCAGTTATTTCAAAGGATTAGGTGTCAAGATAAAATTTAATGCTCCGTATGCTCCGCAATCGAACCCTGTGGAAAGGACAAATAGGGTATTAGGACCTATGATTGCACAATACATTAATAAAGATCACAGAGAATGGGACCAATACCTACCTCAGTTTGTGTTCGCCATCAACACCGCTAAACATGAGTCTACAGGATTCACACCTGCTATTCTTAATTTTGGTAGAGAACTCATGCCGCCGAGCTCTCTGCGAAGAACCGCTGATGGGCAGTTAATGGATCCTGCTCGACCGAATACCGAAGAATTAGCCCAAGAATTGTCGAAATTGGACGACTTTTTCAAGATCGTCAGAATAAAGTTGGCTCAAGCGTTCCAGAGACAAAGTAGGCCCTATAATCTGAGACATCGTCCTTACCGCCCTCAAATTGGACAATGGGTATACCACCAGTCTCATAATTTATCCGATGCCTCCAAGAAATTTACCGCAAAACTTGCTCCAAAATTTGAAGGTCCCTCTAAAGTTATCCAGATCCTGTCCCCGTCTGTTCTCATGTTGCAGATACCAAACAGACGAAAGCCAGTGAAGGTCCATGTGAAAGACATCAAGATTCCGTCTGCCGACGAGCTCCAAGCTGACCTCCTACCTCCGATTCCGCCGGAGGCCGTGAGGGATGTTTTGGACTAATACTTGCTGCAATCCGCCGCATCAGGTGTTTTGTTTCGAGACATCATCCGGAGCTCATACTTTGTACAATCCGCCGTACCAAGTATTTGCTCATGACACCATCTAGAGCTCGTACTTCGTGCAATCCGCCGCACGAAGTGTTTGTCCACATGGAAACCGCCAGAGTAAAAATCACTGCAACCGCCGTAATAATTCCGGCAGTAGAGGCCTATCTCAAATTTTCGATGCATATAATTGTCCGAGGCGATACCAGCACCAGTCCTGTCGTTTTCACTACTTCCGTCATTAGTGAAGCCGAGATTCACCATGCCAACCTGCAACGTCAGAACAATTAGTGACAGTGCGCGCATAAAAGACATCGTAAGTGATGATAGACTGACAAGTGTTAGTTTTTTTTTTTTTAAATTTAAGATGATAGACTGACAAGTGTTAGCTTTTAAATTTAATTTTTTGAGATATAGTTGTTAGGGGTTCAATGTTTTCTTTTAAGGGAGGGCCTGTAACGAAGTCCCTCGTTAATTGTACAAATTAACATTTTAAGTCCATTATTAATTTATTTATCAATATTAAATTAAAAGAATGTGTGTTATTTTGTTCAAATATTGTATAAAGTGATTTGGACGGACCTGTATATATATTCATTTGTAATGATAATTCATGTTATTTGTTTATTTTCAATGGAAAAATACCGAATGTGTACGTCATGCTCAAAGTCGCGGTTCATGTCCGAGTCGCGCGCAAATTGTTATGTTTTAAACAAGTTTTTACCTGCAGACATAGGGGGGTTTTCAGATATATAAAGGCCCCATCAAGTGGGTCTCGTTCATTTTATTCTCCCATCCGTCCGCTGCCTGTACCTTTCTCTATTCAGCCTTGATGGCGTGAAAGAGTCTGGTTCAAATCCTTAGAAACGTACCACTTTCAGGTCTTAAGTATCATGGGATGGTCGTTTCAAAAATCCTCTAAATACGTCCGAATGTGTCTCTTTCATTCAGACCAAGGGTCGTGGGGAAAGAGCCACTTTACCGCTACAACCAGAATTCCCGTCAAAGTCAGACTATAAATGCCGTGACTATATTTCCGCATTTAATAATTGTTCTTTATTTTCAGAGATGTTAAATTTCAAATATTATGTGTAACGCGCCGTAAAGTTCAAATAGATTATTCGCGCTTCTGAACCGCAATAAATATAGATATATTAGCATTTCACCGTGTAGCTATCGGATAAATGTTCAAACCCGCACCGCTTTAATAATTTTAAGTCACGATAAACTTGTAAAGGTTCTTTCTGCGAGCATGACATAACACGGAAATAAGCTGTAAAACAATTTAAATTAATCTGAGCATACATTTTATCTCAAATTGATCGACAAGTATCATACTTCAAGTATAATTTTGTTTATATTCATAAATGAAACGCACTGAGACCAGTAAATGACAGTTCAGGGGCTAAAGATGTATAAATGTTCAAACTTAGTTTTAAAAACGAATTAAAGAGGTCATTGATGGAGATTTGTTTTGTATTTGTTTATGTACATAAAATTGTAAGTTGTATATAGTAATAAACAAAATTGTGTATCAATTGTTTTACTTGTTTAATTGTTTAATTTTGATTAATATTGTTTTAATAAAAATAAAGGTTAACTATTCTGTTCTTTTCAAATAAATTTATACACGTGTTTCTTTGCTTTTACCGTTTAACAATGAGGTAGGGAAAGCAGTATATTTAATGAGCTATAAGATACAATAAAACAATCAGAAGTACTCACATTTTTCTCCGCTGTGCTAGTTGTAGAGCTTTTGGTCTTTTGTCTCCAAGACACAACACTTTAACCGCCATATTTGTATTTATCAACAAAACCGACCATACGCGTTAACATCGATATCACACCGATAAGACGTTTAGTGATGCCTGAGTATATAGGCAACCAGAAGTGCTGTGTATTTTGGTGGCATACAGAAGACAAATCTTATACCGGCTCGTTTGCTCTGGTGTTACATAAGCAAGTGGCACCATGTTATAATAAAGGCAGACGAGCCAGGTTATAAATAGATTTGTCATTTTCTTAAAAACTTTAAAGTGGCGTCCTGTAAACTTAATAAAATCGACATATCAGCTTTTGGCAAATCACCACAGAAATAAAATTGCCAATTTAAAAGAAAAAATCCAAATTGCTTTATTATATTACAATAAATTTTGAAAATAATTATTAATTAGATTAGTTCTCCTGTTGTTATTGCCATTGTGTAATTCAAGATGTGGTTGGATATTGCCCTCAAATTCTATTGCAGCTTGCACATCTTGCTGCACTGGTGGTACATCCTCATGGGCATCACATGCAATATTATGCAACACTGCTGTTGCCACCACAATAGTCTGTACTGTGGAAATTTTCAAGCGCACACCATTTGCTAGTACAGGAAATCTTTTTTTCCAAACCCTATACATTCTCTCAACACAATTACGTGTTCGGATATCAGATTCATTATATAGATTCTCTGCTGGAGTGGCTGGATTCAAAAGAGGAGTCAGCAAAAAATTACTGTTTCTATATCCAGCATCCCCTAACAGTATGTTCTGTCCAAATTCACCTCTCTCAAATCTCTGACGAATATAGGAATTATTAAAGATATGAGAATCGTGTGTAGATCCATGCCATCGAGAAACAATGTCTCGAATCTTCAACTTGTGATAACACACAGTCTGAATGTTAAGGGAAAAGTACCCTTTCCTATTTCGAAATATTTCTGCATTTTCCCCACCTATTTAAATAAATATAAATAAATAAGCAATTAAGTATACCATATCTAGTTTTACCTGGTGATTGAATTTTCACATGAGTGCAATCGATTGCACCTATTACTTGAGGAAAGCTGGCTAGATTGTAAAAACCCTCATTGTTTGAGAGGATTTCCTCATCTGTTATGGGAAAACAAATGTACTGATTTCTCAAAGCAGCTATTGCATTTGAAACTTTTTTAACAACTTTGCTGGCAGTTGATTTATGTACACCTATTAAGTCCCCAACAGTATTTAAAAAACTTGCAGTGGCATAAAGACGAAGTGTCAGAAAAAGCATTTCTTCAGGTGTTAAGGCACAATTCCTGAAAGTATATGAATTATTAGTAAGCTTTATACATTCTATTATTATTACTAGTTCTTGCTTACTAATCGGTAAGTTGGGCTGTTGTTTGATAAATTTCATCCAAAATACGCCTAACAGAATCCTTACTTAGACGATACCTATCAAAAAAGTCGTGATCATCCCACAATTGAAAATTGTTGGGTCGTTCCAGTATTAATTTAGGTCTTCTATTGCGCCCTAGATGCTCACTTAAATCAATAATTTCTTCATCGTCCGAAGAATCAATTAAATTCAGAATATCCATATTAATTTATGTAGGGGAGAGGGGGGCACCTTTGAAGGGGGGCACTTTTGAACAATGTATTTAAACAAAAGACTGTATTGAATTTTTATAAAAGTGCAGTTTGGCAACAAAGCCTAAGAGCACTACGAGAAACCTACTTCGTTGCGCTGACCAGTTGCCGGTCGTTTGCGTCTTAGATCGGATGTATGATTTAACTAAATAAATTATAACATCGCACGTGGTTAAAATTTTAAATTAAAACCAAAATACTGACAATTTAAAAGTGATATCGTTTTTGTGATATGTTAAGGTGTCAAGAAGTAAGGTACTGTTGAATTTAGACAGGTAAGTTTTCATAGATTTATTTTATAATAATTATTTGTTTTTTGTATGTATGGGGCACAATTGAACAAAATACTTGGGGAACATTTGAACAGTGTTCAAAGGTGCCCCATATTATGTATTAACACTTAGTTAAGGTTTAACGAAAACAATAAATGCGAGGATTTAACTAACACCATCTTTCTTGTTTACAGATCTTTGCATATACCTAACACAATGGTCAGAAATTATGTAAAAAAGCGAACAAAACCGGAATTCAGTGAAGAAGATATGCAGAAAGGAATGGAATGTGTAAGGAAGAAAGAACTATCTCTAAGAAAAGCTGCTGAATCCTTCGGAGTATATATATATATATTATCGAATAAAAAAACTAGGGACACCGGATCGCGAGCATTTTTCCTCGAAGCATACCTTCAGACAGGTGTTTACGAATGAACAAGAACAGCAACTGGTCTTATATATTCTTAAATGCTCCCGAATGAATTATGGGCTAACGTACAAACTATTGCAGACATTGGCTTACGATTATGCCTTAAAATTAAACAGAAAATTTCCTGAAAACTGGCAAGAGAATGGACTAGCAGGAACGGACTGGGTAAAGGGCTTTATGAAAAGACACGAACAGCTGTCATTGAGTAAGCCGGAAAACACAAGTTTATCTAGGAGTACGAGTTTTAACAAAACAAATGTCACGGAATTTTACGAAAATTATAGCAGAGCTCTTCAAAAACATACATTTTCTCCTCAGAAAATATTTAACCTGGACGAGACTGGTGTAATGACTGTTGTAGAAGCGCCCAATGTAATTGCAGAAAAAGGAGTTAAACAGGTAGGACAAGCGGTTTCAGGGGAGCGAGGAACACTTGTTACAATGGTTGGAATTGTCAGTGCGTCGGGAAAAACAGTATCGCCTGTTTACATTTTTCCCAGGGCAAGGTTTCAGGATACGTTTATGATTGGAGCGCCACCAGGAAGTCTCGGATTAGTTAATAGCCCAACTAGTGGATGGATGACCGCGCCTTTGTTTCTAAAAACTCTAGAGCACTTAGTAACCTACACAAAATGCAATAAGGAAGATCCCATATTGCTACTTCTCGATAATCACGAGAGTCACTGCTCTTTGGATGCTGTAGTGTATGCGAAAGATCATGGAATTGTGATGGTAACTTTTCCACCTCATTGTACACATCGGTTACAACCGTTAGATGTATCTGTAATGGGACCCTTTAAGGGCAAAATATAAAGTTGCACAAAATGATTGGATGCTTTCGCATCCATGTAAGGCAATAACCATTCACAATATTGCTGACCTGTCTAGAAAAGCATTCCAAAATTCCTTTACTATGAAAAATATTATTGCTGGATTTCAACAACCGGGCATATATCCATTTAATCGTAACGCATTTACCGACGAAGACTTTGATTGTGCTACGGTCACTGATAGGCCTGATGTAAATTCTTCGATTAACACGGATGTGCCACAGCCCCAGCCACAACAGTTAGCACCTGAGAGTGCTTCATTACCGTCAACCAGCAGAGATAGCCTCGATAATCCACAAGACCTTTCATCGAACAGCTTGCCTACTCCGCCTGTTCAATCTGTGCGACCCTATCCAAAAGCACCTCCAAGAAGTGAAAATCCACGCGGTAGAAAGAGAGGCCGATCTAAAATTCTTACAGAAACCCCAGAGAAAGAAGCCTTGGAAGAGGCATTTAGAGCTAAAGACCAAAAAAAAGCGAAAGTTACGAAAAGAGTCTTCAACACAGAGGAAACATCCAGTTCAGATGAATCTTTTTGCATCCATGATGATTCTGATGTTCTGGATTTTGAAGAAGAACGGTCGGAAGATGAACTTGATTATGAAGTTGTATTTGAAAACTTGTCAGTAGGTGATTTTGTAGTTGTAAAATTTTGTACCAAAAAAAATGAAGTGCACTATGTTGCTCGAATTTTGAAAAAGACCAGTTGTGACTTAGAAGTCAAGTACATGAGAAAGAAAGGTTTAAAATTTTATTTTCCTGAAACTGACGATATTTCTACTGTAGAAATTGGAGATGTTGTCGGCAAATTGCCACGTCCTTCACAGTTAAAGGGCACGGAAAGAACACAGTCCTTAATTTCGTTCAATTTGTCCTTCTCTTCGTTAAATTGGAATATTTTCTATCCTACTCTACAAATGTAGTTCCTTTTTCGAGCGTCGCATCTTTAGTATTCTCCAATCTTTGCTACGGATTTTCCTACGGATATTAAGTTTTGGATCTAGGGATTTCTACAGATTTTTAAGATAACATCTACAGATTTTAACCACGTAGGGTTGGCATGACTGCGGTAGCAGTAGCGTTGAATTACGCCGTGCAACGGTTGTTAAGTGCGTGCAACCTGTAAACGCACAAAATATAACATAAAAGGTGCTTTCCAATGTAACATTAGAGTGTTCCTAGAGTACTCTACAACACAGAGCTACATTTTCGGGTGTTCCATTCGTTTAGAGTCTTACACTCTTAAACTACTTTCCCCCTTCTCTCAAACACCTACTAATTTGGTGGAGTATTTTACTCTTAAATCGATTTTGTTATTTTGGTTATGTTTTTATGAACTGCAATGGATTGTTTTTTATTGGTTTGTATATTGTAGGAAGTGTTTTTTGGAAACATAATGTGCAAAGAGTTTTAGGATATTTTAGTCACGCCGCTGTCAGATTCTGAAGAATCTTCTTGTAGGGGAGGCCGGTCAAATACCACGCACTGGGTAATACCGCGCACATCCGTTTCTAATCTGTGAACATACCTTTAGAGCGGTGTGTATGTGCTGCCATCAGTGTAAGGCATTTTGAGCCACCGCTATTTATTTCATAACCCCAGCAGTCGTTTGATGGCCGCCGCGGGAGTTATAGTGATTGTTTACATTCTGATCTAATTTCTAGCAATATTCAGGTAAGTGTTTGAAAAATCGTGGAAATTAATTATTTGCATTATAGTGCTATATAAGCTTGTATATACCAATACAATTATTTTGCACAGTTAGAGTTTATCAAAAGCCTTTTTGTTTTTCGTTGATTTAAGGTTAAAATTCAACACATTGTTTGGGGGAATACCGCGCGTCAGTAACGGGGTAACATCGCGCGGGCGCGGTCTTACCCCATGCTAGATTATATGGTAAATACTTTTTATTTCTTTTTGTTGCAGTTAATAACCGTTAATATGACCCGAAAATATAAGCGAACTACAGAAAAAGGAAAATGGTCCCGTGAACAGTTGCAGGCTGCAATTGACGTTATACAAAGTGGGCGAGCTGTCCGAGAGGTAGGAAGAACTTTTCAAATTCCTGAGTCCACACTGCGTGACAGGCTAAAATCCAATAAATTCGATGTTGCCCATTTGGGAAGAAATCCAGTGTTCAACATTGAACAGGAACAAGCGTTAACTCAACATGTCCTACAATTAGCAAAGGTTTTTTTTGGAATTACCCCCTTAGAACTGCGACGACTAGCAGCATACAGCTTTGCTGTAACAAACAATTTAAAGCATCCTTTTGATAACGAAAAAAAATTAGCTGGGGAAGATTGGTTAACCCTTTTTATGAGGCGCAATCCCAACATTAGCCTTAGGAAACCTGAAGGCACTAGCCTTAATCGAATAACTGCATTCAATAAAACAGAAGTTAGCCGTTTTTTCCAAAATCTGATGACAGTTATGGATAAAAATAAATTTTCAGAAAGTCGCATATATAATGTCGATGAGACAGGGATATCGACGGTTCAAAAACCAGTAAAAGTTTATGCGCCCAAAGGACAAAAACAGGTGGGATCGGCAATATCTTGGGGGCGTGGGAAAACAGTTGTTTGCTCCATGAGTGCAGTCGGACACTATCTCCCACCCATGTTTGTATTCCCCCGCCAGAGAATGAATCCTAGTTTAGCAAGAAATGTCCCACCTGGAGCTATATACCACTGCTCTAAAAATGGGTGCATAAATGAAGAATTGTTCTTGGAATGGATAAGTCATTTTTGTAAGAATGTTAAACCCACCCCCGAGGATCCAGTACTTTTAGTGCTTGACAATCATTCAAGCCACACTTCGTTAGAAGTTTACAACTATTGCAGAGAACATGGAATTGGTATGCTGTCCTTACCACCTCACACTTCCCATAGGATGCAACCGTTGGATCTTACCGTTTATGGCCCTCTAAAAAATGCGTTTAATCGTGAATGTGAATTGTTCATGAAAACTCACCAGCATCAAAAAATTACACACTACGATTTGGCAGAAATTTTTTGTAAGGCTTATATAATGGTTGCAACTATGGACAAAGGTATTTCTGGATTCCAAGCAGCCGGAATATGACCATTAAATCCAGACAAATTTTCTGAAGATGACTTTTGTCCCACTCTCGAAAATACTCCCACACTTCAACATCCTCAAGTTGATCTTAATGCCACAATGAAATTAAATGATAGTATTGCACCAATAGAGAACGAAAATGATACGAACATTGTCACCCCAGGAAAGAAAGACGAAAACCTGCCAAATGCAAACCAAAATAAACGCAAGCATGAAACCCGTGAACCTCAACCAGGCTCCTCAAGAGATTGCGACTCACCTCCCTTAAAAACAAAACTAGAGGAGTTAGCCCCAATTCCACGGATCGTTTTAAAGACAGTTACCAATAACTCACGGCCAAAAAAGCATTCAGAAATTCTCACATCCACCCCTTTAAAAGAACAGTTGGAGATCGCTCGAGAAAAATGAAACCAGAAGGAAAGAAGAGAGAAAAAAAATTAAATGGGCTAAAGAATGTAAGAACAATGAACAAAAGAAAAGGAAATTGTCTCTCACTAGAAAAACATCGAAACAAACAACTAAGAAACCATGTCATGTGAGAAACTTGCATCTTGCAGATTCTGACTCGGACTCTAACTCCAGCTATGATGAAAGTGCGCTATGCGATGACGACGAACTTGATGACGTCGACCCTACTAACACCGACATATGCTTAGTTCGGTCAAAATGGAGAATTGTGGTACCGATGCACTCTCTGCGCAAACTGGTCACACGCTGAATGTAGTGGGTGGAACTCACCCAAGGCATATATTTGTGACATGTGCCTTGGTAAAAAATGAGTCTTTCTTTTCTTTATTTGTGTTCCAAATTATTTTTAGCAAAGTTTGTTTAGAGTCGTGATTTATGTGTTCTTGTGCTACATATTTGAGGAACTTCAACATTTGTATTTTGTTTTTAAAACCATTTATTTAATAAACTGATGTATAACCATTGAAAATATTTGCTTTGACTGCTTAAGATTGTAGGTGATCAATTCAGCTCAAAATTACTCATATAGCTTGCTGCGTGTTATTGGCCCACTTGATGCGCGGAATTACCCAGTAACCTGGGTAAATCCGCGCAGTAACACTTTTTGCAAAATCTAGTATATCGTCAAAAATATACCTTTTAAATAACTTTCAAGTGCCAGAGGATGTACTCAAGACGTGTAGGTACATGTAAACGGAAGCTGCTTCTGAGCATAGCTAAGATGTATTTTTGAAAAATAGATTCTCTTAGGTGCGCGGCATTTGACCGGCCTCCCCTACATCTGAAGAAGAATTGATGGCCGAACTTCCAGAAAAAATTATGAAAATTACAAATTTTGAAGAATTGACTGTGAAAGGTTACAGTGAAGTTACTTTTCAAGAACATTTTCGAATGTGTCGTCGAATAGCTTATTCCATTATCGGTAAGTTGCGTGTCTAAAATACGTACAACAGTTTTAAAATAATGATAGTTGTTTACTTTCACAGGTAAGCTTGCACTCAGTTTGCCCAAAACTGTTCTGGTGGACGAAAAAAAAGTTAGTTGTGAAAAAGCAATATTGATGAGTTTATGGTACATTTCAAACCGTGAAAGTTTCCGGCAAATAGCAGATAGGTTTAATGTATCATTGAGCTCGGCACATGGATGTTTAAAGCGAGTAGTATATTATTTATTAAGTTTGAGGCAGGAGTATATACAATGGCCTAGTTATATTGAAGCCAAACGAATATCAGGTGAACTTAAGAAAAAACAGAATATAGAAAATATGATTGGTATAATAGATGGCTGTCGTATAGCAATTGATAAACCACATAATAATCAGGATTGCTATATCAACCGAAAAGGGTACCATAGCATTTTATTACAAGGTGTAGTAAATGATAAGAAAATGTTTATAGATGTATATTGTGGTGAACCTGGTTCGTTGCACGATTCTCGTTTACTAAAAAAATCGTCTCTATATAAAAAAGGCATTGAAAATATAGACAATTTTTATAATATGTTTTTGTGATTCTGCATATCCAAATCTTGAATGGTTAGTACCACCATATAAAAATACCGGTAATATATCTGAAGAAGAAAAATTATTTAATTTCAAACATAATTCCACCAGAATTGTAATTGAAAATGCCTTTGGGCTGTTAAAAGGGAGATTTAGAAGACTCAATCACTTTGAAAATTTAAAAATTGATTTAGTTGTAAAAGTTACTGTTGCAGCATGTGTATTACATAATATTGGGATTATACAGAATGATTTTTTTTTTTTGAACTTGTGGTGGGCGGCTTACCCCGGGGTTATAAGCTTTAAGCTTGTCATAACCCCAGGAGCCTTTTTGGTGTATATTTTTATGTGTGTAAAGTGTTTCATGGCTTTGTTACTTACACCCCCTCGCCGTAAAGGGTGAAGCACTGTTAATTATATCCCAACAGAGAATGGTGACTCGAGAGGTGTACCGGACCCGCCAGAAAAATTTTATTGTTCCAGGCGGGACTCGAACCCTCGCTACTATCTCTCCCACAGACAGTATCGGTCATCTTACCACGAGACCATCGAGCCGTTAATGAAACTCATATTGTTGAAAACCCTCCTATTGAAGATTTTGTACCAGGTGTATATGTCCATAACTCTGAAGGAAATCGAAGACAAAATGTGTTTAATAAGCTTTTAATCATTACCCAAATGATATTTAAATAAATAAATAAATATTTATTATCAGATTATATTTTTAAAATACTTTAATAAGATTATAGGCCCTAAAGTTTTTTAAAAATAATATAATTGTTAAATGTGTTTTGATTTCATGAGCATTACATAATGTCTAAAAGATGAACAAATATAAACAGTTGATATAACTTAACATTTATTCTAGAATATTTGTAATATAAAAAACTAACATTTTACTCTGACCGTGGAAAAAAAATCATAATTATTAATTTTGCTTTACATTGTTCTCTAGAATATTTTCAAGTAATTGAATTTTCTTCTTTTCAATTCCTATTCGCTCATTATGTCTCACTTGTCGTTTGTAATATTCATCTTGTTTTAAAATTAAATATTGTTCATTAACAGATTTCTTTCTTTTCTTCATTGATGAAACACTAATATCTTCTACTGAATATTCTGCACTCCCCTCACTTGTCTCAGATACTTCTAAAGACGACTCCAAAGTGTGACTACAAGAGGTTGAAGGTTTATCTCCTAATAAATCTTCCATTTCATCAAAGAATAAAAATCTTGTTGGACCACGGCCACTTTTTTTCTTTTGATCCTTACAGTTTTTGTAAGTTCGAACTAAAGATTTCCACTGAATACAACACTGACTTGATGTTGCTATGAACTTCCGACTAAGCAAGTCATTAGACACATTGTTGAATAAAAATTTCCTTTTTTTTAAATGATTAAAATCATCCATATAATTACCCATTGCAGCAATTAATGCCTTAGTTTCATCAAATTTCCAATTGTGTTGACCTGTATCTTTGCCCTGATAATCATATTCATGCGTTACTTACAAACATATGAATCACTTTAAAAAATACTTACATTATCTAAATGCTCATCCTCATTTTGTTTTTCTTCTTCTTGGGGTTCATTATCTTCGTTGCTCTCAAGCAAGGATGCAGCATAAATATCATCTAAAACTGTGTCTTTTAATAACATTCTTTTATCTCTGTTTGGTACTAACCGTTTAATGCCCTGTTGTAGTCGACGGTATTTAGGCAAAAAGTATATTCTCTATTTGTTTCAGGATTATATAAGGTTAATATCTTTACATCATTATTATAATCCTCATAGCCTTTTTTTTCTTTGGACGACATCTTCGGCACAATAATACGTCAATACAAATTGTTTGATTTTGTATTATTTTAGGTTATGTTTAGTATTTTAGCTCAGTATACAGTTGTTCCAATGAAATTTGGCTGGAGTAGTAAAAGAGCGGTACAAGTCTGAGTAGTTTATTATGCCCGGTTTTGCAGTCTGAGTTTAAGTACAAGTTCAGCTGAACTCTGAACTTGAGCTAGAACCATGAACCTCTTGTTTGCGTTTTTCAGTCCCTTTCTTGAACTCGTTCAGTTAAACTAAAACTGGAGATTAAAATACGATGTTGGTCAACCTGATATGGAGGAACTTAAGAGATGTATTGTTGGCAAGACTTGTTATTTAAAGGTAGTAACCAATGAAAACGCGAGATATCCCGGAATTCCCGAAGTTAAACACTATTGTTCTACGTTTATACAATTGAATGGTTATTACTATTGTTAGCGCAATTTAGGTATTTCCCAATTTTAAGTATTAACAAGGAAACTGTTTTATTATATCCAGTTTGTTTGTTAAGATATTTCATTATATACCCCAACTATGTTAAATCACCTGTACTTATATTATCTACAATCCATACTGTTATAGGTATTTATGGTATTGTTATAGATATAGGGATTAGGAACTTCCAATGTATAGATTCTTTTGTTTGTAAGCTGAAACTATTCTAATCTGAAGTGATTGTTGCCTGGTGAAAATGAATGACGAAGCATCTGCGTGTAAGAGAGCCGCGAATTTTTCTGTGGAAGAAATCGACATGTTAATGGATTTAATAAAGAAAAGGAAACATATAATAGAATCAAAAAAAACCGATCGCGTTTTGTGGAAAGAAAAGGATACAGCATGGGAAGATATTGCAAAAGAGTTCAACAGTCATTCGAATTCCACCGTCTATCGAAGCGCCGTTGTTTTAAGAAAAAAATACGAAAACATAAAGAAGAGGACCAAGCAAAAATTTGCTGATAATCGATGCCAAATAACTGGGACTGGTGGAGGACCACCGTCCGACATAAAAATAAGTGTAGTGGACGAAGACATAAAAGATATATTAGGAGTTCGTTTAGAAGGCCTCCCTAGCTATTTTGATAGTGACACAACTGAAGGTAAATTTTTTAGTTTATATTTAATAATTTTCTTACTGTGATCATTTTGCTTAAAGATGTGGAAAATGCAGCTAATGAGGAAATCATTATTGTGCACAATGACACAACTGAAGGTAAATTTTTTAGTTTATATTTAATAATTTTCTTACTGTGATCATTTTGCTTAAAGATGTGGAAAATGCAGCTAATGAGGAAATCATTATTGTGCACAATGACACAACTGAAGGTAAATTTTTTAGTTTATATTTAATAATTTTCTTACTGTGATCATTTTGCTTAAAGATGTGGAAAATGCAGCTAATGAGGAAATCATTATTGTGCACAGTGACCCATCAACCAGTAGTGGTCAGCGTTGGAGTAAATATACTCCTTCATCACTACAAGAAGCAATTTCTGTGCCATTGCAAAATAACATAAACACCAAAGTTACTGCAATGTCGGAAGGCAAACCAACAAAAAAACGCAAAGTTACAGGATCTGTAACAAATGAAAAGTGGGCATCGTTGGCAGATACCAAGAATGATGTACTACATATTCAAAAGAAATATATGGAAGAGGAACATCAAGCAAAAATGCAACTTCTACAGGAGCAACATCATTTGGCTCTACTACAAATAGAAGAACAGACACTAAAAAATGAACTGATAAAATTAGATTTACTTATCAAGCAAAAAACATTTGATAATGTAAAAACATAACTATTTATATATGTATAGATGTAAAATTTACAATAAATTATTAAAATAATTCGTAATTAAATTATTTCTTGTTCTATTGTCTCTTGCTATATTCTAAAAATTTCCTTCCTGGATTTATGAACACCAGCTATATCCCCAATAGTATTTAAAAAGCTTCCAGTTGCATAGAATCGTAAGGTTAAAAGCAACATTTGCTCAGGTGTTAACGAGGAATTCCTGTAAAATTAATCTAATGTATTTACCATACATATTTGTCTATAAAATATCTTTACCAGTCAGTTGGATTTTCAATCATTCCTCTAATACTTGCTAAAACATGCCTGACAGTATTTTTTCTTAAACGAAACCGTACAAAAAAGTCGTGATCATCCCAAAGATCGAAGTAATTTGGGCGATTTCGAATAATATTAGGCCTTCTTTCTCGGCCAATGTATCCAATAAAATTAATAACATCCTCATCGTCGGAAGATACCACAAAATCCATTTTGAAAACGATGTTTATATGCTACGTGCTACGTTTGTTGTTTGATAATACCAGATAATACGTTCTATTGAGGTTATATTTATATGTCAATTTTTGGTTCACGTCGTCGGTCTGGTTTAAACTCTGTAGATAGTACAGCTTAAACTTAAACCAATTTCTAATTCGGTTCAGAGTTTAACTGCTACTGAAATACACTTTAAACTCTGAACTTGAACTTAAACCAAAAATTGAGTTTAAACCCACACTGAAAAACCGGGCATTAGTACTACAAATACCATTGGAAAGCACCTAAACATGGATGTATTAACTATATGGATAGAGTCTATCAAATCAAGCAAGTGTACAGCATCGACCCTAACATTAGAGAGAGAGATCGTGCGAGTGAGATAGAGCTAGAAAGGGCAAAACATTCACGTACTCTCATAGGATTTCCATTGTTATTTTGGTGTTTTCTACGAATTATTCGTTTATCTCGGTTAATATTGATCGGATATTGACTAAAATATTTGGAACACGTGGCGGGATAAAAGTACTGAGTTGTAGTGTGTTATTTATTATAAATACCTAAGCAAGTACTATTAAATAAAATAATGAAGAACAAGTTTATCAATGCGTTCGAGCATAGGTATGAAACATATGTAAAATCACAGTTAAGTGCACCGCTGAAATAATATACTTACCTTCTCATGTGTTGCAAAAAAGAAGAAAATGTGTGGAATTTTTTCTCTATACATTTTGGGGTTTACTCAATGTCTGGTGGTTCGCAACCGTTTTAGGTCCGGAGAATACGCATATTGACTTTTTAATAGATTAAATAATAATTGTGACGATAAAGTGCATATTATAATAAATAGATTTTTAAACTAACAATAAAAAAGTCTCTTATTTTTTTATAAAATCTCTACGTCAAATGAAAATTAAGGCTGGCGTACCGTACGCTGCACCGGACAATATTCACGTTGAAAACATGCTCACATTTTTTTGATAAGAAATGGAAACTATTAATTTAATTGTTATAAAAAGTACACAGTTATGTTAAGGAAACTTGATTCGAGGTCGTAGGGGTTTTTTAAATGTCTAATTGGGCCGTTTTTACACTATATACTGTGAATAAAATACCCCTTTTAGAGGTAAAAATAAATATTTTTTATCTGTAATTTTCAAATAAAATATAGCATTCTTGCAACCCCCTGGACCTAAAAAAAATAATCTGCATTGTAACAAAAAATACTGCATCGAAAATAATATATTCGTTTGTAAATGGTATCAAAAATAAGAATGCGTGGATATTATGTGATATTAGGGTTACAATTCAACTATAGTGTGGACAAAAACCGTCAAAATCGAAATCTATCACATCACAAACTTGAATATTAGTGTAGCTTCTCGGCATTAGGTAGCTTATTAATTAAAAATGTCTAAAGGATAGCTACTTTTATTTATGCAAAAGTACAATTGCTCACAATACTTCGTCAAACAATAATAACAGTTATATATTATTATTATTATTTCTTCAACAGTTTAACACTTTGCGGAATGTAGGGGAAAGTCGGGTAGTACCGGACAGCGGGTAGTATCGGACATGTAGCGAATTAAAGAAGAAACAGTAGATGGCACTGTTTCTTTACTACCAAAACAAACAACGTGACCACAGCAGACACCTTCTTGGAACTTGCACCATTCGCACAGTCGAGACGCGTATTATTGCCGAAAGAATATTTTTTGTGCATTTAATCGACGTATGAAATAGTTTTTGTGGGCTTATAACAGTGTTACGGCAAGTAATTTAAGCCGCATGTTTGTACATTATTGTCGAAAATGTATATAGAGTACCATGTTAAAACGTCATAATGAAAGAACTAAGATTTTGCTAAAGGTTATAATAAATTTGTTATGGAGTCAAACGGGTAGTATCGGACAAAATATTTTCGGGTAGTATCGGACAAAAGTTTAGTCGTTCATTTTTTAATTACAGATATCAACCCGTATATTATTGCTGAAAAATGCCTAAATTCAAGAAATTAAACCTTCGCGGTAATTGGGATGAACAGAATATGAAAACAGCCGTGGAGCATGTGCTTACTACCCGGATGACGATAAGACAAGCGGCATTGTCTTTCGAGGTTCCAAAGAGCTCTCTGGCAGACAGACTAAAGAAAATAAAAAATGGTATTGAAACAACATTAAAACCTTATATGGGAATATTCAGGCCAACATTTCCGGTTCAGTACGAAGAACAACTTGTAGCTCATATCAAAGATCTGGATAATCGTTTAATGCCTTTGAGTCGACAAGAATTTGGAAAACTGTCTTACAAGTTAGCTGAAGCTTTGAAACTTCCTCATCGTTTCAATAAGACAAAACAATGCGCTGGACGTGATTTCTATTATAATTTTATTAAGAGGCATCCAGAATTATCATTGCCAACTGCTGAATCAACAAGTTTGCAACGAGCTGTTGGGTTTAACAAGCCACAAGTTGATCGTTTTTTTGAAAAACTACGACAACTGATGGAAAAATATAATTTCCACCCATCAAAAATTTTTAACGCTGATGAAACTGGAGTCACTAATGTTCATGAAAATAGATTAAAAGTTTTGTCTTTAAAAGGTAAGAAACAAGTTGGAAAGTTGACGTCTGGGGAAAGAGGTCGCTCTGTTACAATCATGCTTTGCATGAATGCTTCTGGAGATCAGTTTATTCCACCATTTTTCATCTTTCCAAGAAAAAGAATGAACGATCGTCTGACGATTGCAGCACCAGAAGGATCACAATTTGCAGCTCAAGATAATGGTTGGATGACTGGACCTATTTTCATCAAATGGTTCGAAACATTTATTGCACGTGTTCATCCTACCAAAGAGGAACCTGTTTTATTGATAGTAGATGGGCATTGTAGTCATAAAGACTTAGATGTCATTTTGATGGCGCGTAACAACAATGTTCACATGCTAAGTCTGCCTCCCCATTGTACACACAGACTTCAACCACTCGATAGAACCATAATGAAGCCATTTAAAGATGCTTACAATGAAGCATGTTCTCTCTGGATGAGAACGAATCCTTTTAGTAGAATTACGGACTATGAAATATCTGGATTGGTACGGCACGCGTTTACTAAAATCTGTCGAATGGATATAGCCAAAAAGGGATTTGAATGTACTGGGATATATCCATACAACCCTAATATTTTCACTGATTTGGATTACTTACCCTCTCAAGGTTTAGACATTCCCGAAAACTTATATGAAGAAACCAGGACAAGACTATCAGCACCTACCACTCCTTCTCCTTCTCCTCCTAACTCTTCGACACGATCAGTAGAGCTACCTCCTGGCTGTGATTCACAGATGATTTTAAATTTACCTGGAACCTCTAAAGAACCTATAGTTTCTGTTACACCCTTGTTGGCAGAAAGACCGTCTACTCCAGACTTGTATCCTCAACCATCAACTTCTGTTCAACAACTGTTAGAAAAAATCTCACCACTTCCAAGTGCAGCTGAACGACGACTAACTGTTAGAAAACGGCGAAGCGCAAAAAGTGAGATACTAACTTCAACCCCGTTCAAAAACGAACTGGAAATAAAAAATATGGAGAAAGAACAGAAATCGAAGAAAAAAGCGGAAGTAAAAAAAAGGTTGATTTTGGCAGTAGTTCGAAGAATACACAGAGCAGAAGAAAAGTCATTAAGGGGAAAGGGAAAAGAACTGCAGAAGAAACGGAGTGCATAATATGCGGAGAAAGCTTCGAAGAAAATTGGATTCGATGCGATTTTTGTTTAGGTTGGGCACATGAAGATTGTGCTAACGTAAATAATCCAAATTATTACAAATGTGACACTTGTATGAGCAATTAATAATGTTTCTGGATGAAATGCTACAATGTCCGATACTACCCACCATATTTGTGAAACACCAAAAATGCAAGGAATTTTTATTTTTTATTTTCATTTATAATCCAACTAGAATTTATTTTTTTGTTATTCACACATTGTTACTGATAGTAAGAAGTTATGTTTGCTTTTGTTTAATTTTAATAAATGTTACGTTTTGGGAAGTTATGATCAAAATACCTTAAGTGTCCGATACTACCCGACCTTCCCCTAATATAAAATATATACCTATAAAAAACAAAAACGATAATAAATTTGCTATAGGTATAATAATCTTACACCTTGTTTACTTTCGAGCGATGTATATTTATAGCAATTTTTGAATGTTTGACATTATTTGAAATGTGTATGTTGTGATAACTGGACGAAAAGGGAAAACCTTTCTTGATTTAATATATGATATAATTAACTTCTTATAATGTTATCTAATTACGATTACATGTGTATTTATAATTGTACTGAAATAAGTAAAATCTGCAGAGGTACACCTTATATCTTGATAATCTCGAAGACTTAAACAATGCTTCTGCTCGTACTATTATCAGAATATAATATCTAAACAAACACATAAACATGGATAAACTAGAAGATGGTATACCAACTCTAGGTATATTTTATTTAGTCGACGTCAGAAAATTAAGTAATTCTTGATGCACAAATTTATTGAATTCTGCGACGGGAGTACAAAGGCATTTTGATACCTAAAAATATATATAGGTACATTTTTTACTTATTCAATAAATTTTGAGATTTACCGGTGCTTAACGCAAATTATCATTGTATACATTACTCTAAATAAATACTAATTCATTTATTCATAGTGTATGATTAAATAATTAAAAAATATGTACCTATGTATTTATTAATAAGAGTCTATTTGAAATATGTAAATGTACAATAGCTTGAATTACATCAATAACTTACGAAAGTAATTTTTATATTATACACGTACACACAAACAAAGAAGCAAGATTTACTATTGCAGAGCATAACAAAATCTATATTATTCCTACTAATAATATTTATACGTCTAATTTGCTATGATTCCGATTGATAATTGGTAGAAAGGATTAAATATAATACCTATATACGATAAATATAACAAGCTTTTTCGAAAACTTTTTGGCTTATGAGCCGCCATCTGAAAAAACCGCTAAATTTTTGCACTATACCAGTTTTTACAAAATATCTTCCAAAGTATTCCAATACTTCCCGAGATAGACCTCTTTGAATTAGAGATTTTTTCTTAAAAATGTAAAATCACAGATTTTTAGTTGGTTTTTGCTCGATAGTAAGTATATAGTGAATCCTACGCTACGAGTTTGACACTGCATTTATAGTAGAAGTAAATAGCTAAAGTTCCGAAGCTCCAAATGTGGCTTGTCGTCCAGACACATTTTGTCTTATACAGGGTGAGGCATAATGGAGGGGTGTTTTTAGAGCGGCTAGTACACGCGAACGGGTGGGGGGAGAGGGCCGCGGTTGACATCGTTCGATTCAGGCAAGTTTACCGTTTGTTAGTCACAATGGTTATCTGGACAAGAGAACATCGCGCGTTCGCAGTTGAGGAGTATTTAAAATCGGGCTAGTCCGTTATTGTTGTGCAGCGGCGCTTTCGTCGACGCTTCAATATCAGTCGTAACGGTTCAGTTCCTAAACGTGACACAATCAACAGATGGGTACAAAATTTTAGAACGACGGCATCAGCAATTAATCCAAAACCTAAAGGCCGTCCCCGAAGTGTAAGGACACCAGCTGCCGTAGGAATGGTGAGACAAGCAGTAATTCAAAGTCCACAGCGTTCTGTCCGAAAACGGGCTGCAGCAGTTCGAATGAGTTGTCGAACACTTCGCAGAATTTTACACAAAGACCTCCACTTTCACCCCTATAAGCTCATGGTTGTCCAACAACTGACTGAAGGAGATTTTGCTCAACGCCAGCTATTCGCTGAAAGAATGCAAATGATTTTTGCTGATGAAAATGAACCTGTAATAATGATGAGCGATGAGGCTCATTTTTACTTGTGCGGTTCTGTTAACAAGCAGAACTGCCAATATTGGGCAGCAGAAAACCCCCGTCAACTACATCAACGCCCACTTCACAGTGAAAAAGTCACCGTTTGGTGTGCCGTGAGCCGTTTTGGAGTAATCGGCCCTTATTTCTTCGCGAATGCAGAAGGAGCAACCGCAACTGTAAACTCCGAGCGGTATATTGCTACGTTAGAAAACTTTTTCATTCCAGAATTGCGACGACGAGGAATCGATACAAGAAATGTTTGGTTCCAACAAGACGGTGCCACGGCACATACAGCCAGAGCCTCGATGGAAGTTGTGCGTCGCATTTTCCCTGGACACGTTATCTCCCGCTTCGGTGATGTGCCATGGCCCCCTCGTTCCCCTGATCTCTCGGCTGCTGATTATTTTTTATGGGGACACCTAAAAGCAAAAGTTTATGCCGATAAGCCTCGAAATCTGCAAGAGTTGAAAGAAGCAATCACAGCACAAATTAGGGCAATTGACATCCACTTGTGTGCGAGGGTGATGCGGAACTTTGAGGAACGACTACAGCAGTGCATTGACGAAAACGGTCGTCATCTGCCTGACATTATTTTCAAAACATAAATTCACATTTTAGTTGTTAAATGGTAATATGTAAACTTCAATTTTTTTTTAATACATTTTTTTAGTTCAAAAACAGGAGAGTTATTGTTATATCAAAACGCCCCTCCATTATGCCCCACCTGTATAACAAAATACCATTTGCTTCTTATAATGTAAAGTTGTGGTATATCTGACACTTTGTTGATGAAACTTATGTAGTATATAATTTATTTATAATTATTTCTCAATTATTTATTTACTTACAAATTTATTGATATATAATTCACAGACCTATTGAATATATGAGATATACAAACTTAGCAATAAATGAACCTTTTTTGTTTTTAATAAATAGATACATTGATTATTGCGTAACGTGTCTTCCTAAAAAACTACAAAAATATTCAAAAGATTGTACCATAGTCTAAACGAGCTAGAAGAATCAGTTTGGTCTTAAACTTTAGCTACCTACCTCTACCGTAAATGCTATGTCAGACTTTAGCGGAGAATACACCATTTACTTACTATCGAGCAAAAACCGATTATAAATCTTTATTTTGACATTTTTAAAAAAAAATTCTCTAATTTGAAAGAGGTCTATCTCCGGAAGTATTGAAGCTAAATATTCCGTTTTTGTATTAAATTGATGAAAATTTTCTCTAGTTTAATAAGAACGTAAACGGCTTTTTTGCTTAAACTAATAACTTTAGGAGATATTTTGTAACACATCACACAAAATGTCACTTATATATATTTTATTTTCATTAGCTTTTAACAGTTTTTGTGCGGCAATAGAAGGTTGATGGCATTGTCCAACATTCATTTTATAATGACCCATGTTTAAAATCCAAAATTCATTAAACACACTAGAAATTAAGCGAGAAAGAAAACTTCAACCACCTAGTGAAAATGATGACGCATGGATTAGAAACGTCATGAGAATAGTTTTTGAATAATGAGTGGTGTCAGTCGACGAACAAGCTGTAGAGATGCATTCATACGGATGCACATAATGACTGCCCTGCATTTACTTATTTCAATTATTTTTATATACAAAGAAAAATGTAAGCAAGCATACTAAATTGAGCAGTTTTCATACATAGTGTACACGGAATAACCTATTATTAGAGAAACCAGGGGCTGAAATCTTATCAATGAATCTATTGAATCTATCTATTGAATTCGTACGAGTGTGTCGTGTGTTTGTTTTCCGTTTTAGCATAAATTTCAATCGAAAGATGTGGTGAACGGAAAGTTTTTAAATACAAAAGTTATATCGGTGTGATCGCCGGGAATTTATACATAGACAGGGCTAAAGTATGTTGAAAAAGACACGAAGGTAAATCAATTATAAGACGATAAGATGAAATAATCTCCTATATAAATATTTTTGTGCCGAACATCACAAAACATCGTACACTTTTTAACACCGGGCCTTTTTGTGAACTGTTTTATTCTGCCTGGTTGTATTTGTGTGTGTGCTATATTCAATATATACGAATACGGCATATGTGGGATAATGAATAACTCTAAACAATCAACCGGTGTTAATACACGATCTCAGAAGGGTAAATATCAGATAAAAACCCAGAAATCTGCAAACACAAGTTATGTATCCATAGTCTGCGATAATGAACAAGGTAAAAATGAAGAATGTGAAATGCTAACCGAGTTGCGTGATAAACTAGCAACAGCAAACTTTACTGTCAAAGAACTCGGTAACAAAATTGAAGACATGGAAAAAACAATAAATTACTATAAGAATAAATATAGCACTCAGAATGAGATAATTGATAATTTACACAAGGCAATTGAGAAACTTACAATTGAAATTAGGAATAAACCTGGGACGCATGCGGGTACTCAAACTGAAGTCGAGGTAGTGTCCTCGATAACGGGGAGCTGTCACTTGCATAAGAAAACCTTATCATCTGGCCGGTGTCCGGTCGCGGGTTCTATAAAAGCTGAGCTGGTAAAGCCGATCTCTACAACCCAAGCACAAAAGCAGCTACAACAGGATCGACTTCAGACCGATGGCACATGGAATATGGGTTCTGTGGTACAGGCCACGCCAAGAATACTAGTGATGGGGGATGGTCATGTCAGAGACTCGGCTGAAATTCTGAAGGCGTGTTGGAATGGAAACGATCGCCTCATTGAATCGATATGTAAGCCAAATGCTCCGTTTCGCGGTGTCACTGGGGACATTGAGGAACTCACAAAGGGTTTTACTCTAGCTGATTATGTTATTATTCAGGCCGGGACTAGTGATGTTCTGGGGGGACATCCATTTGATATGGACTATATGAACGACATTATTGGGAAGTTGATGCATACTAATGTTTTGTTTTTGAGCGTGCCTTTTTGGCGCAACCCCAAAAAGGCACGCTCAAAAACAAAACAATCAACTTATATACAGGTATAATTGTAAATTATATGACTTGGTGAAGTCATCCCATTGTTCAAATATGAATTATATAGAGATTAATAGTTTATTGGATGCTTGCTCTGGCACAATCGGGGGATTTCGCATGAGTTATAGGGGTAAACGTATCGTCTTTAAATACACAGTGCAGTACATTGAACGATTGCAGCAACATGAGAAATCCCTCGTGAGTCATGTAAATAGTGATAATTTAATATATGTTGACTGTCGTAGCAATAAGAATACAGTGGGTGACGATGAGTCAAATTTCTGTTAGACAACGCGACTTGCAATATTGTTAATAGCAAGGAAAAGTCAGCGAATAAAAATGTTGTTAATATTCTCAATCTAAATAGTCAAAGTTTAAGAAATAAAATTAATTTGATAGAATTGTTAGCTGGTAGGTACCAATTGGACATTCTATGTTTCACAGAACATTGGCTAACTGACCCACATGAAATAGCTACGGTGTATATCCATGATTTTACACTTCTGCATTGCTTTTGTAGAACTAGGCGGCAGCATGGTGGATCAGTGATTTTTGTTAGAGACACGTTGCTTGCCTGCTGTCGGCCCCTCGATGCTGTAAATACTTTTGTTGTTGAGAGGGTGGTTGAGTGTTCCGCGATTGTGGTTAATGGGGGGCTTTGCCTCATAAATATTTATCGTCCACCATCAGGTTGCATTGACTTATTTTACGAGAGACACGCGCATATTTTTTCATGGGCTTGCAGTTCATATGAGAGAGTATTACTGTGTGGCAATTTGAATATTGACAGATTGGGTGGTGGTCTGCAATATAGCGTCATTGGGGACATTTTTGGCTCCCTCGGCATGAGTTCGTTGGTTGGGGAATGCACTCGCATTGTAAGGGTAAATAACAAAACCAGTCGGTCTGGACTTGACTATATAGTAACGAATTGTCCCTCGGACACAACCGTTGTAAACTTTGACCCTGGAATTTCGGATCACTTTGCGCAGGTGGCCTCAATAAATTTAATTGCTCCGATAAAAAAAAATCATGAATATCGGTCATATTCGTATAGGGTATATAATAATAAGACGATAAATGAATTTAGATGTTTAGTTAACAATAATGTCACAACAGCAGCGACCGCGTTAACTGATGTAGATGAACTCTTTAATGAATTTTTTGACAATCTTCTATGGTGTTTTGACGCGTCAATTAAGAAAAAGAACAGACGGATGGTGAAGAGTGTAGATGTTTTTAAAGAAAGAATTGTGTTCTCTCCTGAACTATATGCTGAAATGGATCAATTAAAGCAACTGGATTGGTTACGTAAGCACCTCAGTAACGACGATCTAAATCAAAATTATAAAAATAAAAAAAAACATATAAACAATTTAATTAGGTCTGAGAAACAACAATTCTATTGTCACAAAATAAATTGCTCCACAAACAAAACAAAAACAATATGGAATTTAACTAATAAGGTGCGAGGGAAATGTAAAGGAACCACTTCCGTACAAATATTGCATGACAGGGCGTTAATTAATGACCCACGGGACGTTAGCAAGTTATTTGCTGAGTATTTCTCTGAGACTGTGGAAGCCAAAATTCAAAATCATTTTGGTGGGATGATACCAGTTTCATGCACAAATGGAGACTATCTAGATCGAAGCTTCTACTTCCAATTGGTCACATCACTTGAAGTACAAGAGGTAATTAAAACTCTACCTAATAAGAAATCGACAGGACTAGATGAAATACCTATCAGTTTGATAAAGGCGTGCTCGAGAGAGCTCTCTCCATCAATTGCTGAAATAATTAATAGGTCTGTCGCCACGGGGAAGTATCCATCTGCCCTTAAATGTGCGGCCGTTGTGCCTGTCTTTAAATGCGGCGATCCCACGGTGCTCGGGAATTATCGACCGATCGCGCTGCTTAGCATCTTTTCCAAGATCATTGAAAAGGTTGTCTGTAGTAGGATCGAGTCGTTTTTTGACAAGTATAAGATCCTAACACATTGTCAATACGGTTTTAGGCCAGGTCTGTCTTGCGAAGTGGGAGTGACGGAACTCGTGCAGTATGTCTACGACCGCCTGGACTGTGGTGAGTTTGTTGCAGTTCTGTCATTTGATCTATCGCGGGCTTTTGACTCCGTGAGGAGCAACTTCGTTTCAAATAAAATAGACGCTATGGGGCTGCGAGGCCCAATTAACGGGTGGATATGTTCATTACTCGAAGACAGAAGAATTAGCGTTAAGATTAAGGATACCAGGTCCGAGGAATTTGAGATGAACTTGGGAACACCACAAGGAAGTGTCCTTGGCCCATTAATCTTCTTAACTTACACCAACGACTTGCCGAATCACATTTCCTGTGGAAGAGTGTTTATGTACGCGGATGACACCTGTATTGTTGTATCGGATAGGGATTCATGCATTTTGAAATTAAAAGTTGAACTTGCCGTTGTTGACTTTATTGAATATTGCCGAGCTAACGCGCTCATGGTGAATGTCGGGAAAACGGTGTTGATGGAGGTACATAACATCCGGAGAGCGTCAATGAATTTGAATATTAATGTTGACGGGAATACTCTTGAAACCTCCCCATCACTGAAGTTTTTAGGTGCTATTATTGATAGAAACCTGATATGGAAAAATCATATAGATCATGTCTGCGAGAAATTAAATAGGAGCTGCTACGTAATCTTCTCCTTGAAAAACATGTTAACAGCTGAGTCCCTATTAGGAATTTATTATGCACTAGTGTACTCTGCAATCTCATTTAATATTATAGTTTGGGGACAGGCATCCGAAATAAAAAGGGTCTTTATTGCTCAAAAGCGTATCCTTCGGTTAATTTTTAATGTATCACGCGAAACATCCTGCAGAGATTTATTCTCCAAAAATAAGATCTTAACGGTCTCATCAATATATCAATGTTGTCTTATATTTACAAAAATCGGGACCATTATCAGAAAAATGGCGGATATCATAATTACGAGACGCGAAAAAGGGATGACATAAGGGCTCGTAAACCAACTCACTCTTACTTTAAGAAATCTCCATTCTATGCAGGTTGTCACCTGTTCAACCTTTTACCAGGAAGTGTGAAAGGCTCGCCTACAATGAAAATATTTAAGAGGGAGTTGAAGGGGCTGTTACTTGAGGGTGTTTTTTTACAGCATCGAGGAGTTCGAGAGTCACATTCGGACGAGTAGTCTGGGTGTTTGACATATATATCTGTGAGCGTTTGTTTACAACTTGTTTTGATTTTAATTTTAATGTTACTTATTTTGTAATTGACATGTATTTTTTAATATTGTCATATCCAATCCTTGTGTACCAAGGCCAAATGGACCAATAAATATTATTATTATTATTAGTTCTCCGGGATGTTATAGTTGCCGTTAGATGACGCAGGCGGTGCACCTATGATATAGTACCTGTGACAATTAATCATGACTTCGCTTTTATGATTCATTATGTTTATGCACTACTTGCACTAACCTCATTCTGCCTCATTCGTATTATGAACTTGTGTAAATTTTAGCGTAAATTTTAGCGTGTTCTTTTATTTACCTTTGCGTTATTGTGTTTTATTTTGCTTTTTGTATATATTTTGTAATGTTAGTTTGCAGGGGACACCGGAGTTGGTTGTTACAGGGGTTGGTTGTGACAGAGGCTTTTGCTCTTGCTCAATACATGTCAACCGCGTCACGATCATCTCAATAGAACGAGCGTTAGTTCTTGTGTGTTCAGTATGGTTGTGGGCACGATCGCTAACGTACCGCGTGTGTTTGACTGATTTCTGTATTTTCGAGGTGCCCTAGTAAATATTAGCGACTTGAAATATTGTTTTATAAAGTGACTATAGTAACAGTTAGAACTGGTATTGTGGTTGCTCTTTCTCACTCAAATAAGGTTATTCAGCTATTTATTAAAATGTGGGCAGAACTAAGAGGACAAAATAAAAATGTGCTTTGGGGTTGGTTGTGACATTAGCAGCGGGGTAGGTTGTGACTGTCACAACCTACCCCATACTAAGTACATACATAGTGCCTATCTTATTAATTTATTTTAGAATTAATGAGGACATATAAACGTAAAACCAACCGGGGGAAAACACCCTTGGACGTTTTTGAATGCGCAGCAAAAGAAGTTTTGGAAAACAAGAAATCTTTGCGAGTAGTTGCCACCGATTTCGATATTAACTACATGACGCTACAGAGATTTTGTAAAAAGCTACAAAAGCGAAATAATGATGGTAAGATTTCTATTCTTTTTAATTTAGGGATGTCCATAAAAAAAACCTTAATTTCTAGGTTTGGAGCAACCCTTGCATGTAGGATATAGACGAAATCGCCAAGTGTTACCAGATGAAATGGAAAATGAATTAGTTGAATACCTGATTCATCAATCCAAATTATACTTTGGATTATCCACAAAAGAAGTTCGCAGATTAGCTTACGAATTTGCTGTTAAGAATAATGTAACTGTCCGTAACAACTGGATCAGAGATGAAATAGCCTCTGCTGACTAGCTTACGGGTTTCCTTAAGCAACATCAAACATTATCTCTCCGGACTCCCGAATCGACTAGCCTTAGTCGCGCTACAAGCTTCAATAAGACAAACGTGAATGCTTTTTTTTCTCTTCTGCAAGAGGTCGTAGATCGTTACAAATTTGAACCCCAAGACATATTCAACGTCGATGAAATGGGCATAACTACTGTGCAACGGCCAGACAGAATTATTGCAAGAAAGGGCATAAAACAAGTGGGTTCTGTAACTTCCGCTGAAAGGGGGTACGCTAGTAACATTTTGCTTTGCTGTTAGTGCCAAGGGAAATTCAATTCCCCCAATGTTCTTGTTTCCAAGAAAAAACTACAGGGACTATTTTGTTAACAACGGCCCTCCAGGATGCATTGGATCTGCCAATCCGTCAGGTTGGATGACTGAAGATGATTTCTTTATATATTTAAACCACTTCGCCAAACATGCCAGGTCATCTCGGGAAAAACCGGTTCTCTTGATATTGGATAATCATGAATCTCACCTCTCACTAAAAGGTATTTCTTTTTGCAAAGAAAATGGAATCGTGGTAATTTCTCTACCACCACACTGCTCCCACAAACTCCAACCATTGGATCGGTCGGTATATGGGCCTCTTAAAAAATATATTAATAGTGCTTGCGACTCATGGATGCGTAATCACCCAGGAAAAACTATGTCAATTTATGATATACCCCCCATTGCGAAAGACGCTCTTCCTTTGGCAGCAACGCCAAAAAATATTCAAGCTGGGTTTGCAGCCGCTGGAATTTTTCCCTTTAATAAAAATATCTTTTCCGATGATGAGTTTCTTCCTGCAGCTGTTACCGACCGTCCAAATCCGGAAAATGATTTGAAAGCAGTCGCATCTCTGAACGAAGTTATTCCAGAAATACAGATTGGTAGTCAAACCAACCATATTGAAACCCAAATTACCCCTAACAATTCACCGTCTAAAGGAAATTCACTTCCAGTAGCACGCAGTACAGATTTAGTTCCTGTAAATTTACCTGGACCTTCCGGTATCACGACATATTTTTCTCCAGAAGATTTAAGACCAACACCCAAAGCTGAAAAACGAGTAGTTACACGAAAGGGCCGAAAACCTGGCCGATCAGCAATTTGGACGGATACTCCAAATAAGGAGGAATTAGAAAATGACAAAAGGAGAAAAGAATTGAAAGAACAAAAAAAAAAGGTAAACAATCCGGTGCCAAGAGAAATATATGTAGAGCTAAAATTAAGGCTAAAGCTAAAACCATTGATGCTAGTAGTAGTTCTGATGATGAAGATGAAACTTTCTGTTTGATTTGTAGCGAACCTTTTTCAAACTCTCGTTCAAAAGAAAAATGGTTGCAGTGCACCAGTTGCTTCAAATGGGCTCATGAAGAATGTACAGATAAAAATCCATATTTCGTCTGCATTCACTGCAATTCCGACGACGATATATAAAGGAGAAGGGTTTGTCACAATCAGCCCCGTAAGTGACACAACGAACCCCAGGTCGGGGCAAGTTGTGACATTTGGAATCACTTTTTTTTATTGTTAATAACTATGTTTGTATCGCGTGAAATTTGTTCGTTTTTATATTTTTTACAGATAAATATTCAAATAAAATAAATATGTTGAAACAAACGTAATTGTCTTATTATCTAGATCAGTGGTTCTCAACCTTTTTTCGCCTAGCGCCCATTTACTGGATTTTGTATAGATCCCAGCGCCCACTGCAGAAAATCGCGAAGGGACACGTCATGGACTACGACTATGGATTATGGACTAGTTAACCTGGGCACAGTAATTAAAACAAGAAGTAATAAATTCTACCTCTAAATTTATTTAAAAATATTAATTAATACAAACAAAAATTATTATTTCAATAATAATTTTTGTTTGTTAAATATGAAGTCGGAAACGTGAGAAGAAGCTTGTGAACAATTCCCCACATTGTAGGGAATAGTCCTGCCATGCTGTGGTTCTGCCAGAGTTTCTTGAAGCCTGTTTTGATTCGGACTTTGCAATCCTCGTTGTTGCGAAGTTCCACCAACTCCTCCTGCAATTTAACGTCAACGTCTTCCAGCACGACTCCAAACGGGTCAGTGATCCAGGCAGGTACATCCAGTTCGATGAGGTCTTGGAAGCGCGATGTAAGGTCCTCTTTTAGTTGCTGAAGATGAGCCCCATATCGAAGAAGATCTTCATCTGTGGGTGTCTCTGTCATTTGATTAATTTCACTAAATTGGTAAAGTTCTTTCCTAACGATATTACTGCGGAGAAGGGCCAGCTTGTCGATAAAGGTGGTCACTGCGCTCTTGCAGTCGATGAGTGTCGCCAGTTTACCTTGAATCTGGAGAGACAACTCGTTGAGTTTCCTGAAGATTGTAGCCTAGTAGAAAATGTCGAATTTGTGTTTCTTCAGCTCACCGGCCAACTTCTCATGTTTGACTTGCAGGAAAGTGACAACTGAATCGAACATTTCACAGAATCGAGCCAAGCAGTTGCCCTTAGAGAGCCATCTCACCTTGGTGTGAAGCAGCAGCCGATTGTAGATCTCGTCATTCTCCTGGCAGAGGTTGCGGAATAGTCGATCGCTTTTTGCATTTGTTTTTATTATGTTCACGGCCGTGATCACGAGATTGAGAGAGTCATGAAGGCTGGGGGTCAGCCGTTTCGCTGCAAGATGCTCTCTGTGCGCTACGCAATGTATGCAGATGATATCTGGATGCTCCTTCTTGAGAAGAGCAAGGAACCCCTTGTATCGCCCAACAACTGCTGGTGCTCCATCTGTTGCTCCATCTGTTGCTCCATCTGTTGCGCAGGAGTGAATGTTGATTAGCGGGATTTCCTTTTCTTCAAAGTACTTCTTGACAGCAGCAAAGATGGATGTACCAGTTGTGTCAAGGGGTAAGGACTCTGCAAACAACATGTCCTCTTTTGTTTCCCCCGTTTCGTCGAAGTACCTCACGTAAGACATGAGAAGGGCAGTGTTATCACTCAAAGTCGATTCATCAAGCTGGATGGAAAAGTTGGTCTTCTTGAGAATGTCCACCAACTGGATTTCGACGTCACTTGCCATCTCATCTATTCTTCTGGAGACCGTGTCGTTGCTAAGGGGGATAGCCTTCACTATTTCTGTCGCATTCCTATGTAAGACAGTCGAAATCACCTCTTTCACGGCAGGCAGAATCAGTGTTTCCCCCACAGTGTGCGGCTTGCCAGCCTTTGCAATCATATATGCAATGTTATACGATGCCAGCAAGCCATCACGCTGAATCTCTGTCACCTTGGCAAAAGCAGACGAAATGGACGGGGTAGTTTTCACCCTGTCATCACGCAGTTTCTTGAAGTATTCTGCGGGTTTGTCCTTTTTGTCCGAATGCATCTTTTCTAGATGGTCACGCATACGAGAGGGTTTCATACCTTCATTTGAGAAGACATTGGAACAAATGAGGCACATCGGTCTTGTGCGATCCGCTGGGCTTGGTACGAAACCGAAGGCTATATAGTCGACCGAATACTGGCGTACCACCTTCTGCTTTTTGCCTGGAGGAGCCATTGCTGTCGTGTAAAAAAGACCGATGTTAAACAATTTTGGTTGGAGCAATATAATTAAAGTATTTTGTATAAGTTAGATTTCTAAAATAATTTGAGTTATTAAAAACATTACCAACATCAATAAATGATTATTACCTGTAATAAACGGTTTTCGATTATAAAAATTGCTCTACCTAGTTTTAATTCAGCTCAAATATATATTGTTTATTTTATAACAGAACCGTGTGTGCTAAATGTACAATATTTTTGATTAACACTCTGTTAATTAATCACACAACTATCGCACACTGAATATTTGTCTCTGTTCGAACGTTATCGCTGACTATCGTAAATAGAATGAATCATGCGAATAATGACTTCGCTATATATACCGCACTGCATGGAATTCTCTGGAAGTCGAACTCTCTCGACCTTGGAACATTCGAGATGCGGTCCACTATACTCACGTTGACTCACAGAGTCCGCGCATTGCGTCATACAGCATGTACGTAACCATAGCAACGATGGGGTTAACAATGCATAATAGGAACACTGGTGAGCGCGGATATTAAACATTTTGCATTTTTGTATAATTTTACTAATTTTTTACTGTGTAGTGTAGCCTTTACCTTTACACCGTACAGCGCCCACCCAAAATCCTCCAGCGCCCACTGGTGGGCGCTACCGCCCACGTTGAGAACCACTGATCTAGATCTATAAAAAATTATGCGTAAGAATTGTTACAACCAACCCCGGTGTCCCCTATATAGTTTATAAATAGCTTTTAGTTGTCATTAAGAAGTAATTGAAGGAGTGCTTTCAAACACTACTCACAATCAGGTAATTGTTTACTCATCTGTAGCATATATTTGGACTAAAACTATACACTTTTTTTGCAGTATTATACAATATGGGAAAAGCAGGCTGTGCAGTGTTTGGGTGCAAGCCAGAAAACAACGATTCACGGCATGTGTTTCCCAATCCAATTAAACATCCGGATTTATTTAAGAAGTGGTTGAGTGCAACAAATAATAGGCCTCTATTTAATTTAAGCCATGAACATATATATACACATAATAGAATTTGTGGTAAACATTTCGATAAAGATGATCGAGGATATAACAATATCTTGAAGAGGACAGCCTACCCTATATATTTTTTGTCAGGTATGTCCATATAAACTTGAGAGACCATACCAGTATGCTCATGTGTCTCGCTAACGTTTTTCTTATGTAAACTGTTTAGGTATAATAGAATAATAATAACAGTTTGTAAAATTAATTGTGAATTTTGCAGCTGGGAGTTTGTAGTTAGTTCTGTGCCCTAAAGCGAATTTAATTTCTAAGAGGATCTGCGAAGTTGCAGTCTCTTACAAGAAATTAAATTTATTATAAGACAAAGCCTATATTTACTATTTATTAAATTATTATACTTCAGAAGCAATTCAGCATGATGCCTCTCAGCCAAGAAGTAGTTCTAGTGTAGAAGATATTGAGCAAGAAGATCCTCAATCAGGAACAAGTAGTTATCTCCCTGCAACAATATCACATATTCCCGAATTAAATGTGGAACATGTTTTAATGGAACATTCCTATCATGACATGTCTGTTTGTCGAGCAAGTGCTTCATCTAGCAGTTCATACCAATTACCCAGAAGGTTAGCAGTTTCACAATTTTCATATAAAAAAGGTAAACACAAATTTATGTATATTATATAACTGTTAAATGTCTACTTTACTTATTAAGTACGTAATATCAAACTTAAGCTTTCTAAAACTTAAATAATTAAAAAGTTTAAAATTATTTGCTCTAGAACAGTAAACATTTAACTTAAGTAAATACATTTCATAAAACAAAATTTATATTACATGTACATATTGCAGTGATCTTGAGTTGGGTTGTAAATTATAAATAAGTATAATCAAGATCACTTCAAGATTTTATTTAAATTAATTTTTATTTCATTTATTTTTATTATGATGTGTATGTAAATATTCACTATATCAATAATTTGCCAAAATTTTATTTTTATTTAAGTAAAACAATAAAAGAATCTTAGTAAAATTTTTATAAAGTCATAATATTAAGTTACGCATCAAATGCTACGTTTTCAATAACGAGAAAGTATTTCCCGTCCGAAGAATACTGGCACCGGCAAAGATCGACCGTGTAGGCCGGCGAAAACAATATTGTTCGCCAGATGCATGGATGAGTCATAAACGTGTAGACAAATTTATATTTACCTATTTGTTTACCTTTTTAAAGATCGTTAATACGCTGCTTTCCTGAGTGGTGCAGCACTGCAGCAATGTAAAGTACGTCGAGTGACCGATAAGAGCAGCACCGTCGATGTGCAGTTTTGGAGGTGGTATCGGTATAAGCCGAGAGTTACCGTACGTTTTTATAAAGAAATTTAGGCATAAAAGGATGGACGGATAAAATTTCCGGGACAGCTGGTGCAAACCGCTCTCTTTAAATAGTCTAAAAGTAGGTGATAAACCACTCCCTCCTCTTTTTAAAAAAGGATTATTCTTAAATCCGGACTTAGAATATTTTTGAGATTTTTCGACACATAAAATTTTAAACAAGATTCAACACTTGTAATATTTTCTGTAATAACATGCAACGTGTTTTACATTGAGATTTGTAATTAATTTGAATAATTATTTATGTATGAGATAATTTTATTTATGAATTCGGATTTTGAATTTATTTAATTTCATTTTATTTTCTTTTTCTAGAGTGTTTTGTTTTGCATGTAGGGGTACTATGCCATACATTATGACAAAACATTCTAGTGATTGTAATGACCACTTTGGATAGCATAATCATTTTATTTCTGTATAATTTACTTTTTCTTTTCAACTTTATTTATCATACAAAAGAATTTGAAATTAATAATTTTGTTTTATGTGTATATAGGATATATATATAAGCGAATAAGTTTTCTCTGGATTTTTATCATGGATGAGTTTGAGATTATGTACGAAGAGTTAAGGTGATTAGATGATATTTGTTATAAATGTGTGTATAGTGGTGTACCAAATTCTTTGTTTGTAGTGGTGTTTTTGTATTGGAATTTTACGAGAAGGTAAAGTTTATTTTTAATGTATATATATTATTTCTTCTTATCTGTATATCAAGTATATTTTTGTTGTATTTGTGTGTTCAATGTTAACGTGTTGAATAATACATCAGGAATGTGTGAAATGAATTAAGTCGTTATTTAATTCATAGCATGGAGTCCTGGTGAATTTGAAAAACACGAATTGGTCTTGGTGGTACTGCGTTTGGGAGCGAGAAAAGGCACCAGGCAGAACTAATCAGGGCTGAGTTAATCTATTGAATACGCAAAGACATTATTTTATTTCATTTTATTTATATAAAATTTATTTATATATATATCTTAAGGAGTGAGCACATTGTGGTGTATGTTCGGGTTGTGTCCGACGAGTTGAAAAGACATACTCGTAGGGTGGAACTTTGGGGTACCCATCTGTGTGAATTTGCTATCTGATGGTACTGTGTTGGGAGCGAGAAAAGGCGCCGGACAGGACTAATTAGGGCAAAGCCATATCCTTAATGTTTATATTTTGTTCGCAAATAGTAAATCGCGTAAATTTTCGGTTATTTATATTCCAGTACAATTCATCATGTGTAATTTATTTTATTTTATTTAAAGATGTTGATTGTTTACATGTATCTATAGCAAATATAGTTCATAATAATCACGTTCACATTTTTAAGACATAAGCTTTTCACGACGTTATGATTTCATTCACTTTATTTCTTATAATGTTTTATTAATTATGATGTATAGATTTGAATAATGTTTCAGATATTGTTTCTTTGTATGTAAATATATATATATATATATATATATATATATTTGTATAACTTAAATTTTTGAATTTGTTTTAATTTATTTTAATAAATTAGATGCTAAGATTTATTTTGCATTTTATTTTCTTTACCTGACCTGGAGATGATTAAAGAGCATTCAAATCGTTTGGAGAATCTATTTATATTTTCTGCCCCTGAGAGAATTATTTATTTTTAAACTGAGCTAGCTGTATGTAAAAATGTTGCTTAACCTACCATTCAGCGGAAAATTCATTGTATCCTTGTCTAGCATAAGGCCTAGCACTGGGATGCGTGCTTGATTCTTACTTACGCATTAATTGAATAATTTAAATTTATTTTTATAAACCTTAATTTGTAAGAGTCACAGCATATATATGGCGACCAACGTCGTGGGGCAAAATTTTTTACATTTTTATACTGATTAGATAAAAATTAATTAATTATTTAATATTCAAATAGCTGTGTAATTAAAGGGAGGTATTTTCACCTTTAAGTGCATTTGAATAATTAATAAGTATAATTCACAAATAAATTTTGTCAAGTTTTGATTTATTTTTCTCCACAAATAAGTCTCTTTAAGTGCCAGGACAGATAAAGTAAATATGTCTGAGAATAAAGGTGAGGGTGAAAATCCTGAAAGTGGTACGGATACCAAATATTTATTTGAAACGTACAGGGAACCACAAGGTATTTCCTCGGTGACAGACTCAGAAAAGACTCTACCTCTTGATGAGGATGAAAATATAACTGAAAATGTAAAAATTGAAACGAAAGAAATGCCAGGCGGAGACAGATTCGATTTTTTATTTGAAAAACTTTTCTGTAAATTGGAATGTGACAAGATAGAAATGAACAAAAAGTTAGATGAGAATAAAATAGAAATGAAAGAAGAGATAAATAAGAAGTTAGATGAAAATAAAACTGAAATGAATGAGAAGTTTAAAGAAAATAAAGAAGAGATGTATAGAAATAAAATAGAGATACAAGCCGTAGTAAAGTCGATGAATGAGAAGATTGACGAAAGAATTAAAGCCTGTAGAATGGAGATGTCTGCAATGAATGAGAAATTAAAAGAAAATGTGAAACAAGGCACAACACAGATTAATGAAAGAATAGAAGCAAGCGAAAAGAAGTGTAAGAATAGCAGTGAATTCTTAATAGATGAAATGAACCAGAGAGCTAGGGTAACAAATGAAAATTTTAAACAGATGGAAGAAAAAATTGGGGGACAAGATGAAAAAATACAATTCTTGGAACTGAATTTAACAAATAAATTTGAGGACTGTAGAGTCAAATATGGAACATGTACAGATTCACTTTTAAAGCTACAGGATATGGCATTAAATTGTCAAGATACGATAAAGAATTTGAAAGCAAGAGTTGAACAAGGTACAATTATACCTTGTGTTGTGCCACAACAAATATCAATTGGTACAGAAAATATACCAAAATTTTCTGGGTACAATAAAGATAACCCAATGGCATTTCTTAAAACTATTAAGACATATATTCGTGGTATTAATGATGATATGTCAAAATTACATTTCATGAGAGGGTGTCTTAGAGATTATGCATTACTATGGTATGATATGGTAATTGATGAGGTACAGACGTACGAAGAATTAGAAAATATGTTTATCAGACAGTACTGGGGACAAACTCAGCAAAGGCGCATCAGACATGACCTTACCTTTGGGAAATATCGTTCTATTACGTCTAGAGAGAATTATGTTATTAGGAAATATTCTTTCCTGAAACACATACAACCTGTGATCCAGGAGTGTGACATTGTTACACAATTAGCTAATCATTTTGAGCATGAGGTAGTACAAGCAGTTGCTTTACAGGGTATAGACACCGTTGAGCAACTCTTGGAATTGGTAAAGCGCCTGGACGACGTGGAAGATAGAAGTGTATCTCAAAATAGAAATGGGTATAAAGCAGGTAACAATGGTAACCATTATAATACTCAGCAAAGATATAATGGTAATTACCACAATAACCAACAAAGATACAATGGTAATCGGTATCAGAATAATAGTTACCAGAGAGGAAGAGTGGAAAATGGAAACAACAAGAATATGAGTAGTAATAGTAGCAATGATGATAATAATTGGAGACAAGAGGGTCATGCAGGAAGGAAATATGGAAAGAATGAAACAGAAGATACCCGAGGAGTTAACAATGTAATAATAGAAAGAAAAGAAGATAGAAGAGAAACTGCAATGAGAGACGAGTCAAGAGGAGCAATGAAGAAGGAAGTAAAGAATGTTCCTATAATTGAAGAATTTAAGGACCTGGATTTTTGGTAGGTCCAACCAAAGGGAGAAAGAAGAAACAACGAAGCAAGAGAAACGTCGTAGATTTAAGTAATATAACCACTGAATTTCCACTGGTAGATGTTAAGGTAGGGGATGCATATAGGGTAGCTGTACTAGATAGTGAATTAGAATTGTCACTTTTAGATGGGGGATTATTTGATAAAAGGTTTGAAAAATTAGGTTTTTACAAGCAAGATAATGTATTTTGTATAAATATAGAGATGGGTGATGTAGAACTTGTAACACAATTTATTGTTACACCAAGATTAAAATATTGCTGCGTACTTGGGATGGATTTTTTGAGTCTATATACATCGAAATTGAAAAGGGAAAATAGAACCCTTCACAATAGTAAAGTAAACATGTCTTGGGACGAAGGTGCTCAAGATGATAAAATTTTAGTTAATAATTCAATAATTGATAATTTTGATAGGGACCTCACTTTAAAAATAAATAATGATAGTTTGATTGACAAGGAAAAATATTCACGCCATGTGGATGATCTTCAAAGGGAAGAGTCCATGTTTGTTACGGGTGACACAAAATATAGATGTACACACCATGTGGAGGGTCTTCAGAAGAAAGACGCCACGATTAATATGGGTGACATAGAAAATAAATGTGCACGCCGAAATTTTATTATGGGTGACAAAAATTTGATTTGCAACAAACAATTTAATAATGATGATGTGAGTGATCCTTTGACAAAAGATATCAAATTATTTAATGGTAATATAGATTTAGCAGTAGGCTATATTAGTTGTATTAAAACAGAAACGACTCATCCATTTTCCTATAAGCAGAAATTAAGTGTCAAGTTTAAAATTAAAAGTTTGTTAAAAGATGAAATTATTGAAAATTTAGTAGATAACTTAATGAACCCCATCACAATAATAATTAAGGAATATTTAGATTATTTAGAAAACATTAAGAGTAGTAAATTAAGTTTATGCTTATTTAAAACAATAAAACAACAGCTACAACTCCCCAAATTATTAGAAACATTATTGTCAATAAGTACTAATGCAAAGTGGTTTGTAAACGTTAATTCTCTTTGGTTGGTACAGCTTATAAATGTTTCATAAAATTATATCCAATAGTGGTAAATTTATTAGTGAATTTAAATAAAATTGTTCATAAGGAACAAAATATTTTACATGATGGGTATGTAAAGCCCGTACAGCACATATTAAACCCACATGATGAAAATGTGTCACATCATGTGAATGATAGAATGAATTTAGGAGTGGGTGTGAAATTTAAATGGACCCATGAGAGAATAGAGGCTTTGGATGCAGTTGAAAAGTACCCACAGCCCAGAAATTTAAAAATGTTACGAAGTTTTCCCAAAATAGTGGACTACAATTGCCACTTCATTTTAAGGAAACTCAATAATCCAATTACAATATGTGTAATACCAATGAAAGGTGTAAAATTTAAAGAATTTAAGTACACTTTTGTATATATAGTTATAGATAGTTTTATTATTTTATGTGTTTTAAATGTTCTTTGTTTAAACTTTATTGTCATGAAGGGAGTGAAGTTTAAAATAAACTCCAAGAGTTTTGCATATAATTATGAACTCGACCCTGAGTAATATAGCAGGGAAAAGATAGTATCAAGAGGTTATAAAACACTTGAGGATGCGAACTCATGAAAACTACGTAGGTTGCAAAAATGAATTGAACTTACCTCTGATTTGTATATAAATATAGAATAAGCATATTATAGGGAACTTTCATGTCTCTATGCTTTATATTAATAATATTGTAAATAATGTATAATTATGTTAATTGGTATTTATGGGAAATCTTGGATTTATACCATTAGCATTAGCGATTCTCGCTTATAAATCGCAGATATTCCCATAGGGATATTTATGCAGTGATCTTGAGTTGGGTTGTAAATTATAAATAAGTATAATCAAGATCACTTCAAGATTTTATTTAAATTAATTTTTATTTCATTTATTTTTATTATGATGTGTATGTAAATATTCACTATATCAATAATTTGCCAAAATTTTATTTTTATTTAAGTAAAACAATAAAAGAATCTTAGTAAAATTTTTATAAAGTCATAATATTAAGTTACGCATCAAATGCTACGTTTTCAATAACGAGAAAGTATTTCCCGTCCGAAGAATACTGGCACCGGCAAAGATCGACCGTGTAGGCCGGCGAAAACAATATTGTTCGCCAGATGCATGGATGAGTCATAAACGTGTAGACAAATTTATATTTACCTATTTGTTTACCTTTTTAAAGATCGTTAATACGCTGCTTTCCTGAGTGGTGCAGCACTGCAGCAATGTAAAGTACGTCGAGTGACCGATAAGAGCAGCACCGTCGATGTGCAGTTTTGGAGGTGGTATCGGTATAAGCCGAGAGTTACCGTACGTTTTTGTAAAGAAATTTAGGCATAAAAGGATGGACGGATAAAATTTCCGGGACAGCTGGTGCAAACCGCTCTCTTTAAATAGTCTAAAAGTAGGTGATAAACCACTCCCTCCTCTTTTTAAAAAAGGATTATTCTTAAATCCGGACTTAGAATATTTTTGAGATTTTTCGACACTTATAAAATTTTAAACAAGATTCAACACTTGTAATATTTTCTGTAATAACATGCAACGTGTTTTACATTGAGATTTGTAATTAATTTGAATAATTATTTATGTATGAGATAATTTTATTTATGAATTCGGATTTTGAATTTATTTAATTTCATTTTATTTTCTTTTTCTAGAGTGTTTTGTTTTGCATGTAGGGGTACTATGCCATACATTATGACAAAACATTCTAGTGATTGTAATGACCACTTTGGATAGCATAATCATTTTATTTCTGTATAATTTACTTTTTCTTTTCAACTTTATTTATCATACAAAAGAATTTGAAATTAATAATTTTGTTTTATGTGTATATAGGATATATATATAAGCGAATAAGTTTTCTCTGGATTTTTATCATGGATGAGTTTGAGATTATGTACGAAGAGTTAAGGTGATTAGATGATATTTGTTATAAATGTGTGTATAGTGGTGTACCAAATTCTTTGTTTGTAGTGGTGTTTTTGTATTGGAATTTCACGAGAAGGTAAAGTTTATTTTTAATGTATATATATTATTTCTTCTTATCTGTATATCAAGTATATTTTTGTTGTATTTGTGTGTTCAATGTTAACGTGTTGAATAATACATCAGGAATGTGTGAAATGAATTAAGTCGTTATTTAATTCATAGCATGGAGTCCTGGTGAATTTGAAAAACACGAATTGGTCTTGGTGGTACTGCGTTTGGGAGCGAGAAAAGGCACCAGGCAGAACTAATCAGGGCTGAGTTAATCTATTGAATACGCAAAGACATTATTTTATTTCATTTTATTTATATAAAATTTATTTATATATATATCTTAAGGAGTGAGCACATTGTGGTGTATGTTCGGGTTGTGTCCGACGAGTTGAAAAGACATACTCGTAGGGTGGAACTTTGGGGTACCCATCTGTGTGAATTTGCTATCTGATGGTACTGTGTTGGGAGCGAGAAAAGGCGCCGGACAGGACTAATTAGGGCAAAGCCATATCCTTAATGTTTATATTTTGTTCGCAAATAGTAAATCGCGTAAATTTTCGGTTATTTATATTCCAGTACAATTCATCATGTGTAATTTATTTTATTTTATTTAAAGATGTTGATTGTTTACATGTATCTATAGCAAATATAGTTCATAATAATCACGTTCACATTTTTAAGACATAAGCTTTTCACGACGTTATGATTTCATTCACTTTATTTCTTATAATGTTTTATTAATTATGATGTATAGATTTGAATAATGTTTCAGATATTGTTTCTTTGTATGTAAATATATATATATATATATATATTTGTATAACTTAAATTTTTGAATTTGTTTTAATTTATTTTAATAAATTAGGTGCTAAGATTTATTTTGCATTTTATTTTCTTTACCTGACCTGGAGATGATTAAAGAGCATTCAAATCGTTTGGAGAATCTATTTATATTTTCTGCCCCTGAGAGAATTATTTATTTTTAAACTGAGCTAGCTGTATGTAAAAATTTTGCTTAACCTACCATTCAGCGGAAAATTCATTGTATCCTTGTCTAGCATAAGGCCTAGCACTGGGATGCGTGCTTGATTCTTACTTACGCATTAATTGAATAATTTAAATTTATTTTTATAAACCTTAATTTGTAAGAGTCACAGCAATATGTTGTAGAGAATAAGATGTTAATGACACTATCAAATAGGAAGGTGGTAGAAGCATCTCCAAAGGCAATGTTTATTTATAAAGAAGCAGCCACTTTCAAAAAAAAGTATTTTTACCAAAGAAAGAAAGCCCTGAGTTATCGCAGAAGACTTAAAGATGCTACTACTCTTGCTAATAAGCAAACATTTACAAAGCTAACCTGTAACTTAAGTGAAACAACCCGGAATTTTTTTGAAAGCCAGTTAATGTGTGCTATTAAAAAACCTCGAGGCTGGCGATTCAGTACAAATGATAAAATAACGGCATTGGCAATATATAAGCAAACATGTTCAGGCTATAAATTTTTGTCGAGTATATTTCATTTACCATCAAAAGTGACTCTAATGAAATTGTTGAATAGCATTGATATCGAATCTGGCATCAATAAATCTGTGTATGAAGCACTGAAAGATATGTCTTCAAATTTACAACAGTGTGAGAAGTATTGCTTTGTGCTATTTGATGAAATGAGTCTATCACCAAATTTATTCTATAACACATACATACATAATACATAAAAATGTATTAAGAAGATGAAGGTGTCTATCTGTACCCAAGTATTCAGCCATACTGTTTCCTCAGCAATCAACCTCATGGCTAAGTCTGGTAACTATTTAGATAGAATTTGTAAAGTAAATAATAACCATTTATTTACTAGAATACCAACAAGATAATATTAAAATGGAGAGACGCGCTATAGAAACTGCAGAATTTTTGAAGTTTTTTGACAATGTTTTTGATAGTGTAAATGGTCATGGGCTATTTAATATTCATGGAAAAGTATTAAGGACAGGCGTTGATGTACTATCAGAACAGACCCCACACACAGAATTCTGGTACAATGCAGTAAAAGTTATTGAAAGCATGTATGCTAAAGATCATTATGGCAAAAGAAGTGTTCCTCCAACGTTTAAGAATTGGGTTTTTACTCTCAAAAACTTTATACTTTTACGAAATGTTTTAAAGGAAGCGGGGTTTAAACGATTCAACCCACGATTTCTAAACCAGGATCCCTTGGAAAATTATTTTGGCCAAATTAGGCAAAGAGGAGGACGATTTGTAAATCCTACGGTTGCAGCCTTTGGGCCACATTTTAAGTCTCTCCTGGTAAATAACTTAACTAGTAGACAATCTGTAGGAGCCAATTGTGAGGAGGATAACTGTAATGTTTTACTAACGTTAACTAAATTTATAAGTGTCAGTGAGGTGAGGCTTATACTTTTGAGTTTTAATACATATTTATATAATTTTGTTTCCAGAAAGCACAAGACAGCGCAAATAATATACCATTAGAACCATTTATAGTACCCGATAGCTTTGATAACTTAAGGCCACTAGAAGCAAATGCTGTTGCTTACGTAGCAGGGTTCATCGTCAGAATGAAAATGAAATTATCTAAATGCGCAATATGTCGACTAAACATTTTGAGGAGGCACGACGAGGAACACGATTTCTATCAGTTTATTGCAGAAAAAGAATATGATGGAGCAGAACATAAAAAACTTGTGTACATAAACAGTGACCTTTTTATTAATTTTGTAAAAATATATAATACTGTTAAATATATACTAGACACATATCCAAGTGCAAAACTATTGCAAAAACGCACAATCAAAACTTTAAATAATACAATTAATTTCAATTTTGTAGACTGTTTTCATTCTGAGCATTGTATTAATTTAATTTTAAATAATTTTCCTAAATTGTTGATATACAATTATTTTAATGGGATTAATAATGTATAAGAGGAAGAGAACGACGGTCTGTGGCTAAAATTCCACATTATATAAAGAAGCTCTGTCATTGTTTAATAAATATAAAAAAAATTGAAGTACGTTTCTTTTTTATCTACATCGTGCTTTTGCAAATAATCTTATTTTAGTAGTTTGTTCAAAGACCTAATTATGTTAAAGTAAGTTTCAAATTACAAAAATTTTGCAGATAACTTTTACATGAATTCATTTGAACAAATAAACACCTCTTAGTGAACAATCGACGGATCTCACATTTTTCTAAAATTTAAAAGATACTAATTTTGAATAAAATGGACTGTCCTAACTTTAAGATTAGTATTGTCTGATTTTTAGAAAAATGTAACATCCGTCTTTTGTACAACATGGCAAATATAGACTATTATATAGGATTGATTTGAATCATGGCGCGAAAAGTTCTCCGGGATTATTTTCGGAGCATCAGATGGCGCTCTTGGAGAAGATTGGGAGTTTTCTTTCTATCCTGGTAAGGTAAATTTGTCTATGAGAGAAACCCATTGAACTATAAGATAAGACTGGAAGAAGCACGCAGATGGCGATTTAAGTTCTAACCCGGTCCGCCTTGTTAGAAAGAGTCAGTAGCTACCGCGTGGGCGAGCATCTTTGTTTTATGCACGTGGTGATACGGTGAAGACACGTATATTCGTTGTTTTTATCGTTGTATTTTAATTATTTACTACAAAGTGCTCCAGATAAAATGGTAAAGTTTTGTAGTGCTTATGGCTGTACCAATGAATGGAAACCTAATGGAGTTCACCGATTCCACAGGTAAGTTATTTTACTTATTTCTTTAGACGTAGATTGTTTTAAATAATTACAGCATTGTGTAGTGAAGAAAGTAACATTTTTAATTATTACTTTTGACTTTGTCTTTTACAGATTTCCAATAAAACGGCCGGAAATTCTAAAACTGTGGATACAGGCAGTTCGTTTAGAAAATTTTAAGCCAAATGTAAACACAGTGCTATGTAATCAACACTTCACTGATAACAGCTATTTGGAATCGTCTCTGAAGAAAAATATTTTAAAGAAGGATGCTGTTCCATCAATTTTTAAATTCCCGAAACACTTATGCAACAAGTCGCCAGTACAAAGAAAAATAGTTCGTCAACCTGCACTTTCGCCCAAAGAGGTGCAAGTAAGTTAAAGTTTTTATCTAGGTAGTTATGTACTTACTAGCTTTTTTCTGTAACTATTGCAGCCATCAACTAGCTGCATGGAAACAGAAATTGCTGCAGGTGTTTCCCACCCATCCAACGTTGCCACACAAACATCTCCTAAGCGTTTAAAAAAATCGGTATCTGAGATAAAAATGAAACGTAGAATTAAAACTTTACAGCAACAATTAAAGAGGAGAGACCATAAAATTAGCAACATGAAAGAGTTAATAAAACATTTAAAAATTAACGACAAGTGCCATACAAACTTAGAAGACGTTCTGATAAATAATTTTGAGGGATTTTCTTTAGAATTATTTAAAAGTGAAAGTGCAAATATCAATGCAAAAGCAACTCAAAGGCGGTACACTCAAGAAATGAAAGAATTTGCACTTACGCTTTACTTTTATTCCCCTAAAGCATATCGGTTTGTTCGTAGTAAACTTTGTTTGCCACATAGTGCAATGATACGAAAGTGGTTGTCATCTCGAGACTGTGAAGTGGGTTTTTTAACCAAAGTGTTTGACTTTTTAAAAGAAAAGGTTGTGCCATCATTTGCAAAATGTTGCATTAATGTTTGATGCTATGGCAATAAGGTCAGAATTAGTATTTGACAAGAAAAAAGACAAATATTCTGGTTACGTTGACTTTGGGGGAATTTCAAATGTTTGTAGCGAGGAAATGGCAACGGAAGCGTTACTTTTTCAAGTCGTATCATATTCTCAAAAATTTAAATGTCCAATTGCTTATTTCTATATAAATAAAATAACTGCAATTGTACAAAGTCAGTTAATTTTATTGGCTATTCAAAAATTATATGAGGTTGGCATGGTTGTTCGATCCATTACTTGTGATGGTCCATCTACAAATTTAAAAACATTAGAAATTTTAGGGTGTAATTTATCCCCAGAAAATATTGTACCAAAATTTAAGCATACACAAAATGACAGTCAAATTTACTGTATTTTGGATCCCTGCCACATGTTAAAATTATGTAGGAATGCATTTGCTGAAGTTCCTATAACATCTCCTGCTGGCGAAATTTCGTTTAAATATGTGAAAAAATTGCATGACAAACAAGAAGAAGAGGATTTAAAATTAGCGAATCGCTTGTCGAGCCCTCATGTCAATTTTCATAACAAAAAAATGAATGTACGATTGGCTGCTCAAACAATAAGTAGCAGTGTGGCTAATGCCATTGATTTTTTAAGGCTATCTGGCCACCCTGATTTTATAGGCAGCGAGGCAACTACCGAATTTTTAAGATTTTTCGATAGAATTTTTGATTTTATAAATTTTAGGAGTATATTTGGTAAGGGTTACAAGTCTCCATTATATTTAAGGAATAAAAATTATTGGGAAAATATTTTTCGAGAAACTGAAAACTACATACGGCAATTAAAAATAAGGGGCAGTAGTATCCTACATTATCAAAGAAAAACATTTGCACTTGGGTTTATTGCTAATATTTTTAGTTTCCAAAATTTGGCCTTGGATCTATTGGCAAATAGTGAGAATCCTCTTAAATATTTTTTGGCTTATAAATGTAGTCAAGATCACTTAGAACTGTATTTTTCTTGTATACGATCAAGGGGCGGGTGGAATAATAACCCCAATACAATGCAGTTCAAGTGGGCATTGCGAAGTCTTTTATTCCGAAACAGTGTAACAGCTAGCGTCAATTCAAATTGTGTCGATGGGGGTTTAAATGCAACACCTTTATTTAATTTGTGCAATACACAGAGATCCACAACTATGTCTAGTAATGCAGATACTGATCAAATGGAAAATCAAATAAGAGAATTAATGTCACACCTTGATACAGTATCACTTTCAGCTTTTCAAGAAAATGTTTTGTCTTATATTGGTGGTTATATTTTAAGAAAATTTATTGACAAAATTGATTGTGTTCATTGCCAACAAATTTTAATTCAGGAATACATACCTGATCACAGTTACACTGTAAATATAAACAAACATTACTCATTTACAAGATTTGTTTCAAACGGGAAATTATATATACCCTCAGAAGGTGTTTTTGAAATTATTAAATTCACCGAAAAAGCATTTCGAGGTGAAATTGCTTTGGGCTACACGACAAAACCTTATTTCAAGCAAAGAATTTTAAGTACGGTTATGCAGCATTTTTGTACAAAAATAAATATTTTATTTCAACCACCACACCCTATTGTTGATATATGCGAAGATATGCATGAGGTGCAAATTATTAAATATATTTCCAATGCCTTTGCTAATACAAGAATTTATACATATGCAAAGAAAAAGACATTACGAGTTCTAGGAACAAAAGCAACAGTGCGTCAAAAATTGCATAATACAATTTTATTTTATCATGTATAATGCCTTTGGTCGCGTTTCACCAACAATTAAATTAATCTCACAATAAAGGATTTATTCATAAGTTAGCGTTAACTTTGGTTGGTGACACTGGACCTTAGTCAAGTAGCAGTAGTTATTTTGTAACATTTTAAATAATTATAAAAATACTATAAACTGTGTTTAGTTTCAATTTTTTTGGAAGTCTATGTGTATATTCGGAGTTACCAATTAATAAATTTCCAAATATTGTAACAGTAATAAACGCTTTGAAGTTGCCAAGCTTATTATTAGTAACTCCACTTTACTAACATATATACCTAAGCTGCAAAAATGTGTAAAATTTTACACGGTCAAATTATATCGCGAATTAAAATTCTTGTCTACCGCGTGGACTATAAGAGTGCATGAGTACGACAAGGACGCTCGCCCACTCCGCAGCAGCTGCGTCGTTCTAACATCGAGGACCGTCTCCGGCGCAAAAGCGTGCTCCTTCCAGTGTTAAAATATAGTTCAATGGAGAAACCACGGCCAAATGCGCTTTCAGTGAGAAAAGTCCAATGTACGAGTCTATAAGAATCTGCAATAAATTATTACCAACCAAATATAAAGTGATGCCATACAGAAGGTTTATAAATGATATTAAAAAACTTCTGCTTTTAAAAGGTTACTACTCTTTGGATGAGTATCTCAATGACTCCTCCATGTAATCAAACAGTTTTTTTATATGTACAACTATTATGCTGTTTTTTATGTATCCCATACCGAAAGGTGACTCCGATAAAATGTTTGTATTATTTAATTTTTATACATATATCACTGACTTGTTCTGTACCATGTTTATAGTCACATGAATTGCTAAATATTGTTATTATTATTACTTAAAAAAATGTTTTTTTTCCAAACATGAATCGTTTTATTCCTATTTATTTTATAAGGTGTAGGGGAACTGGGGGCAGTGTGAAATGGTGGGGCAAAGTGAAATTTTGAATTAAAAAAATTTCAAAAACGCGCGCTTTAATTCTAGTGACATCAAAACCTTCTGCTTAACGGTTGGTACCATGGGACATTACAAATGGTTGACATTTGCCTGTTAAATGCAGTGTTTGCAATGAAAGAAGAATTTTGCAACTAAAATTGTAATTTTGTAAGTACCTATACGTCTTAATATTTCAGTTATTTTATATGCAGTGAATGAGTTTTATTTTTTTTAAGTAATTAAGCCATTATTTGGTATATTTGAGATAGAAAATTCAGTGATGGCTTGTATTTTTTTTTTGTACAGAATTTTTCATATAATTGACATGATTTGGGGCAACGTGAAAAATCGGAATTGGGGCAAAGTGAATTATTATTTCACTTTACCCCTAGGTTTCTCGCAGTTAAAAATATTTAGTTTGTCCTGTTACTGAATATTTTTTAATTTATTTTGAAGTCAATTATACATTAATCTTTTTTCTTACAGTTTGAAGATGGTGCGCAATTATGTAAGAAAATCTAAACAGCATAGTTGGGAAGAGGAATCGATGATTGCTGCTCTAACATCTGTAAAAGAAGGAATGTCCGTAAATGCAGCGGCAAAACAGCATAATGTTCCTGTAGCGACTCTCTTTAGAAGGAGCAAAATGCAAGGAGAGTTAGATACTTTGGCTCAGAAGAAATTGGGGAGGTACCGAACCACCTTCACACCTGAGCAAGAAAAAGAGTTGGCCGCTTATCTTCTTCAAGACCTGAAATCAGTTGCATTCCAATATGCCGAGCTAAACCACATTCCAAATTATTTTAATAAGGAAACAAGGAAAGCTGTCTGGGATTGGGTGCATGCATTCATGAAGAGAAACCAACAGCTTTCTCTTCGCTTACCCGAAAACACTTCAGCAGCCAGAGCATCCGCTTTCAATGCAACAAATGTCAAACGATTTTTTGACCTCTTAAATGAATTATACAATCAACACAACTTTACCGCAAGCCGCATTTACAATGTTGATGAGACGGGGATATCAACTGTGCCCAACAAGCCATCCAAAATAATATCGAAGAAAGGAAAAAAACAGGTTGGCAGTTTAGCTTCGGCAGAAAGGGGGACGCTGATTACAGCAACGATTTGCTTCAGTGCTCCTGGAAATTATGTCCCTCCTCTTCTGATTCTTCCACGAGTGAGAAATAATCCTCTTTTTGAAATTGGCCTACCTCCAAATTCCGTAGTTGCGCCTCACAAAAGCGGATGGATGCAGACCGACATTTTTGTTCAGTGGTTTGAACATTTTCTAAATCATACAAAACCTTCTGAAGAGGATCCGGTTCTGCTCATTCTGGATGGACATGCCACCCATGTAAAAAACATTCGGCTAATAGAAATGGCTAAGGAGAAGCATGTAAAAATTTTAGTTATACCACGCCACACGTCGCATAGACTCCAACCCTTGGATGTGACGTTCATGTTTCCTCTGTCGGCATATTACGAACAAGCTGTTCGAGTTTGGTTGCGTGAAAATCCAGGCAAGGTTGTGACTGTTCTTCAAGTAGGAAAATTGTTTGGTGAGGCTTATAACCGGGCTGCTACAGTTCATAACGCAATGTCTGGGTTTTCGAAAACTGGAATTTATCCGTACAAACCAAATTTCCCTGATAATGTTTTTGAAGCAGCTGAAACAACAAATCGACCTCCAGTGCCTGGCTCGGAATCTAGTAACTCAAATCCTACGTTAACACTACATTCAGATGCTCCGACACCGGATAGACATTTAGGTTTAACAGTTTCACCACACCAGATCTTGCCAGTTCCTAAAGCTCCAATGAGATCCACTGAGGAAAAGAAACGAAAGAGGGGAACGTCAATGATACTCACAACTTCACCATATCTCGAAGAGCTAAAACAACTTAAAGCATCAGAAATGGCGAAGACAGCACAAACATCCAAAGCCAAGAAGAAAGTCAAAGCGAAATTATTTCAAGAGCCTGCCAAAACGGATACAAGTTCGGAAAGCGATGGCAACCTAAGTCTGCACGACTCAGACAGTGATTTGGACTATTTATCGCCTGATGAAAATGAACAAAGAACTCCTGACAAAATCACAGAAGACATGTTAGCAGTTAAGAGCTGGGTTCTTGTGGAATATAACTGTCAGTTGTACCCAGGCCAAGTGAAGGCAAAGAATTATAAAGGAGTGTCTGTAAGTTGTCTAGAAAAGACACAGAAATATTTCAAGTGGCCACAAAAGGAAGACCAGCTCTTCTACGAGTGGAGTCAGGTAAAGAAAATGATTCGCACCCCGAAAAAACTAAAAAGGGGCTTTTTCGATATTCCAGAGATATCTTCTTATGTTTAAACTGATGTGTAATAACTTTCTTTTTGTATTTTCCAATAAATTTATGCGTTCTTAACAATTTCCTTTTTTATGTATTTACCTTAATATAAATTTCACTTTGCCCCGTACACACGGGGCAAAGTGAAATTTGCAACACATTTAAAAAAAAAAAAATTAAGGAAAAAATATCAACCCTAGTTACAAATTATGCTTTTTAATTTGAAATATAACATTGAAGTAACAATATTACCAAAAATCACAAACGAGATATCAATTCTGAGGACGATGTGCTTATATAAAAATTAAGTATTTCACACTGCCCCTACTTCCCCTACCTACTTGAAATTTTATAAAATTGCTATAAATGAATGCTTGTATTTATTGATGCTTAACTGTTGAGATTATTTATATATAGTCAGGTTCGTAATAAATACTAGCATAAATTTAAAATACTATGTAAACAAAAACGTGTTGAAAGCCTTTCTTTAATAATTTTTTGTGCGTGTTTGTTTTTTGTCTCTGTCTATGTTCGAGTTCATTTAAAAGCCCAAGATATAAATTTGTTGCTGTAATAGCAATCTACATTTCTATTTCTTCATCGCTCATCCTCAATTAAGTTCGACTATTTGCCAACATGAACCGCCACATTACCGACACCTAATCAGAGATATAGAGTGTGGGAGAACGCGCTTCGACGACTGCGCATTCAATTTTAGAAGGACGCATAGATGAGCGCCATTTTGACCCAAGTTTGTCAAGTGTTTATGTGTGCTCTGTTGTTCTAGATTTTGTATCGAATTGTATTGTATTATAGTTAGAATTGGTTGCATGTATTGTTTAGTGTGCTAGTGTGTTTATTATATTAATTGACTTTGAATATTTTTTTATTAAATTATTTGTAATTTTAACGAATACATTACAATGTCGTGTGCAGCGAAAAACTGCACAAATTGTAAAAGATTGCGACCCCCAGGAATTTCCTTTCATTGGTAAGATAATTAATCATTTTACGCTAATGATATACACTTAACATTGAAAAATAAATTAAGCTTAAAAATGCATTACTAAATTTAAGGTTTCCAAAAGATTCCCTGTTCGATCAATGGATAAAGGCTCTAGGTTTATGTGAGGACTTCAAGTGGTCAAAAAATAAATATGTTTGTTCTAAACATTTTAAAGCCACCGATTTCATAAAAGCAGGGGTTCAAATAAAATTAAATATATCAGCTGTACCAAGTTTACTGTTAAATGATGAAGAAAAGCAAGTTGAGAGAATCAACGTAGAACCAAATATTACTATTAACTATGGCCCGTCTACATCACAAATGAGTCATATAACTGTGGACATGTCTACTTCAAGTAGTTCATTGAACTCTTCAGGTGATAGGTGGCAGATCTCTAAAAAACGATCTTGTTCTAAGAAAAGGTAATTGTATATCAATTAATTGTCTTGTTTTAATAAATAACAATCTCTAAGATACAGCAATTTGCAATCATTATATTGTAATCTTCCTTTAGAGGTGAAGTATCAGGAACTAATAGTGAAAGTAGTGGAACTAAACGAAGGAAAATTGAATTTGTCAACAAAATTCACAATTACAAGTACGAAAAGTAACACTATGATTATTCTTTTTCTAATGTAATGTTATTGCAGCATTTCACCACGAAAATTGAAGGATTCCAACATTAAAATCAAACAGCACCAGAAAAGTTATAGAAAAAAATTATATACTGCAAAAAGAAAAATCACAACATTAAAAAAAGAAGTGCATAATTTAAAATCGGTTGTTGAATATTTGAAAAGTGCGAATTATCTCTCGGAAAATGCTACTAATCATTTAGAAAAAAGTTTTATAGATGTACCAAGGCTTCTAATGAGTCGACACTTAAAAAATGTTAAATGTGGAACAGTTACACATGAAACATATCATAAACCTCTTAGAGAATTTGCAGCTACATTACAGTTTTATTCGAGCAAGGCATATGAAGTAGTAAGAAAGGAATTTTCTTTGGCACTTCCCCACCAAGCAACAATTCGAAAATGGTATAGCAACATCGATTGCAGTCCTGGTTATATTGAGGTAGCTTTTAATGCATTAAAAGTAAAATACGAAGAGTCACAGCAGAAAAATCGAGAGCTTGTATGCTCACTTATGTTAGATGAAATGTGTATTAAAAAGAACATCGAATTTGATGGCAAAAAAATGTGGGGCTATGTTGATGTTGGCACACCGCTTGATAATGATGAACTTGAACCTGCTACTGAAGCATTTGTTGTTATGGTGGTAGCACATCAGTCACACTGGAAGCTTCCAATAGCTTATTTCCTTGTGAAATCTTTGACTGGAAGGGAAAAGGCAAACATCTTAAACGAATGTTTGCTTCGATTACATGAAGTTGGTGTGAACATTACTTCTATAACCTGTGATGGTCCATCCACCAACTTTACAATGATGAAGGAACTGGGATGTAACTTCGATAATCCTTTTCATATGAAAACTTGGTTTACACATCCTTGTAATGTAAATCAAAAGATTTATTGTGTATTTGATGCATGTCACATGTTGAAATTGGCCAGAAAAGATGGTCAAGTGGGCATATATTGAAAAATTATATAATCTTCAAGAAAAAGAAAACTTGTATATTGCAAACAAACTAAGGAAATTACATATGGAATGGTATCGGCAAAAAATAAAGGTGTGTGTATATAATGACATTAAAATTATATTATACAATGACAGCAATCATTAAATTGTAATTTTATTTTAGGTACACTTAGCGGCCCAAACCATTAGTGAGAGCATTGCGACAGCAATTGAATTTTTAAATGCAGAATTGCATCTCCCTGAGTTTAGTGGTTGTGAGGCAACTGTCAGATTCATACGAATAATCAATATATTATTTGACATTTTAAATGCAAGAAGTCCATGGGCCAAGAATTATAAAGCTCCATTAAAAATGGAAAACGAAGATGTTTGGCGTCCATTTATTATAGATGCAGTAAATTATTTATTACGTTGCACTGATGTCACAGGAAGACCATTATATGCTACACCTAAAAAGACGCCATTTATAGGATTTACCATATCTGCGCTTTCAATTTGTGGTATTTTCGATGATTATGTAAAAACAACTAAACTGAATTACATTTTAACATATAAATGCAGTCAAGACCATTTAGAGATATGGTTTTGCTCTATAAAGTTTGTTGATATAATATGCAAACAACTTTTTTACAATAACATCTATAAAATGGATTTTAGGAGTAGAAATGGTTGGAACAATAATCCTACAGCTTTGCAATTTGTTAGATCCTTTCGACGATTGTTATTATTATCTAAAATTGCTGATAGAGGAGGCAACTGTAGAGTACTAGATACAACTACAATATTAACAGTTCCTAGTACCGGAAAAAATAAATCTATACAAGAAGATAAGCTTGATATTTCCTTCTGCAGAAAATACAGTATTGAACCGAGTACATTATGTGTACAAGACCATGACTATGACGTGATACCAAACTTTATTAGTTTATCTGAGGTGGCTGTAAACGTCGTAACGTACATAGCTGGTTATGTAATCAAGATGTTGAAGAGATCTCTAAGTTGCCTTGATTGTATATGTAACTGTTCCTCTACTATTAATATGGTGGAAGAAGGTTACAATTATAAGCTCTTAAATCACAAAAATAAAGGTAAGGTACCTCAAAAATTAGAAATAATTAACTAGTGTATACAAATGTATTCATTTACTTTCAGGCGGTTTACAAACTCCTTCTGCAGGTGTTTTAAAAATTTGTACTGCGGTTGAGATAAACTTGAGAAATGTGTTGCAATGTACAGATAATAAACTGCCAGCAGACAGTCAGTTTCTCACACAATTTGTTATTGCTACAAGCCAGCAATTTATAACAATCGGTGAACGTTTGTTTCCCGATTTAAAATACCATATAATGGATACAGCACCTAATGAGGAAAGTCATTATTGTATTTTAATAAAAGGGATAATTTTTGCATATACAAGAATTCGTATATTTAATCTAGCGAAGAAATACACTGCTACGATACAAGGACCCATAGTTCGCAGGCAACTAGAAAAATTAATATTATTTCATAATCAATAAAGATTACAACAAATTTGTGTTTGTTTTATTTAGTAATTAATAACTTAAGAAAATACAACGTTTTCTCTTTATTCTATTAATTATAACTATTCCTGTAAAAGACAATATCCAATTATTTTACTTATTGCACAAGAAAAAAATTTTTAATTTTTATCAAGCAATTTATATTGACAGAGTTATATGGAAGTAAGATGAGACCCTGGGAAGATACAGAGCAACGACAATACAGGGAATCGTCACGTACTAGAGATAATATGAGTTTTCCTTTATGATAAATGTAATATGTAAATTTAATTGTGTTGTGACCATTAAACAGTTCACTTCTTTGTTAAAGTACTTTTTAAAAACGCTAATCTGCTTCTGATTTATTTAATTGGCGCAGTCATCCGGATTTTAGTTTTACGAATTTTTATTGATCGGAAATTAATTCTAGTGATTTTAAATTCGGTGTTTGTTAACACTTTGAAGACACAAAGAACCTACAACAGAAGAAAGAAGCAGACGGAAGGGGACCGAATATTAGAGAAAATATAGACAGGCTACGGCACTTTAATAAGCAAAGTGGGTCGCTATATTCGTTATATCTAATATTCCTACGAACCGAAGCAAGAAAACATCTTTAACAGCCCAGAAGAAGGTGAGTACTGTTTGATTCACAATACGGTTCAACCCTTACTATTGTAGTAAAATTCCCTGTTAGTGACAATCCTGTCAATTACCCTTAACTGGTAAAACCTAATACTGACGATTTTGTCAATTACCAATAATTGGTAAGAATCCATTCGGGATAAATCAAAGAAAAGAAAATTAATTACGGTTCAAAATGCCGGAAGTAAATTATACACTATTTAAAATAGAATTAGATACGATACCTACATTTAACGGCGAAAGCAGTAGTGTAAATTTGTTTGTAAATGCTTGCGATAAAATTTGCACAAAGTATGCGGACATACAGGATGTAAAGGACATAATTTTTCAAACTATACTAGGTAAATTAAGAGACCGTGCTCGAACGTTAATTTGTTCGAGAAATGAACTGAATAAATGGAAAATGGTAAAAGAAGCCATCTATAGTTATTTTGGTGACAAACGTGACTTTGGACAGCTAGTCCAGGAATTTAATAACACCAGGATAATGCCGAAAGAGGACCCCGTATCATTTGGGCACCGTCTTCAAGAACTACTTTCACAACTTATGACAAAACTAGGTCAGACCGAAGACATAGATCACAAGAAAGAAAGAGCTGAAATATATGCTCAGACAGCTTTGGAAGTATACCTGCTGAACCTACCGGAGGATATACAAGTACATGTAAGACCACTTGTTCCTGACACACTAGAAGAAGCAATAGGTCAAGCTCAAGACGCCGTAAATTTCAGAAATCGATCACAAGCATTAAGAGGCATAAAATCCCCTCAACAATACCCACAATTTCATACTCATCAGCCCAAAAGAACATCCTATCAAAACTCTCCAGTTAACCCTCAATACACTCAAAATTATCGATTTTCAAATTTCAATCAAACTCCAAATGTTCCATTCCATACATTCAGACAAACATCGACACCTTTTCCTAGAGCTACAGTACCATTCTTTCCACGTGCAGAAACATCACAACAATTTCCAACAAATAAACAAGTATTCGGAACACCTAGAAACGTATGGGCACCAGGACACAATAAACCAACAACGCTGTCGAAACCAACACCTATGTCTGGAGTATCAACGATTCCACCAACACAACAAGACAAATTCACTAGACTACGTCAAGAAATGCATAACACAGAAGTTCAACCAGTCTTAGACGAAATTCAACCCATATTTAACGAAGAAAATGGCTTATGGTACGTCCCAGTATCACCCGAAGAGGAATTCCAACCGACCTACGAAGAAGTTTCTCAAGAAAATGAAAATTTTATTACACCTGCCTCACAGGAGAACTCAATAGACTAGCGAAAAATAATTTGCCTTACATACAAATTAAAAACCCGCCACTGAATTTACTAATTGATACAGGTAGTACAATTTCAATAATCGACCCAGTTGTTGTACAAAAATACTATTCAAATAATGTTTATAACGAAAATCTTGAAATTAAAACTGCTAAAGGAATCATTCCAATAGATAAGTATGCCATGATTCCATGTTTTGACGAATTAAAATGTAGCGGATATATAAAAATGATTATGTTAAAGTTTCACAACTTTTATGATGGTATTATAGGTCTCGAAGATTTAAAATCCATGCAATTCAACATTAACTTATCAAATAATCAATTATTTAGAGACGATCATAAATTACCAATTCAATATAAAAAATTAGAAAATATTAAAATCCCTGGCAAAACAAAATTATTAAAAAAGGTATCAGTAAATTATATAGAAGGCGAAGTAATGATTAACACGTTAAATTCAGGTAATATACACATTCCTAACTGTATAACATCAGTACATAAAGGTGAAGCTCTTATAGAAATTCAAAATTGGTCAGATGACGAACAGTCTTTTAATATTAAACCATTACAAGTCACACCTTTAGAAAACTATCATATATTTCAATATAGTGTTCACGAAGAAAATTCAATAGATAGGTTAAATGGAATACTTCGTACGGAACACTTAAACGTAGAAGAAAAATCTAAACTCTTAGAACTATGTAAAAAGTATATACATTTGTTTAAAAAGACAGAGGATAAATTAACATTTACTAGTAACGTAAAACACGAGATCAAAACAAAAGACGAGGAACCGGTATTTTTACGGGCTAGATGATTTCCTCACGCGATCAAAGACCAAATTAAAGAACATATCGACAAATTACTTGAGGATAATATAATAAGACCCAGTCAGAGCCCTTGGGATTCACCTGTAAATTTAGTCGAAAAGAAATTAGATGCGAGCGGCAAACGTAAAACTAGATTAGTAATTGATTATCGGGCACTTAACGAAAAAACTATTGATGATCGTTATCCGATTCCTAATATCGAAGACATACTAGATAAGCTAGGTAGATGTCAATATTTCACAACCTTAGACTTAGCGTCGGGCTACCACCAAATTCAGATGCACCCCGAATCAATAGCCAAAACCGCTTTCAATACCGAACACGGGCATATGGAATTTCTACGCATGCCGTTTGGATTAAAAAATTCCCCTGCGACCTTCCAGCGCGTAATTGATGACGTTTTAAAAGATGTATTAAATAAATTTTAAATAATAAATGTCCATTTGTAAAGTTGTAAAATTAAGCAAAAACAAAAAACAATGATGGATCCTCTTTATTCTTTACAAAACTTTTTTAATTTACTCTACGGTACTAGTTTCGACATTGTGTCATCTTCAGCCGAGAATCTAAACAAAAATTAACCGTTACAAAAATTTTACCACGAATAGGTATGTATTAAAATATCAAATGCAAAAATTACATGTGTATGATACTCACAGTCAAATGGTTTTCAAATTATCTCTTATCATAAAAATTACCAGTTAATGTATGCAGATATAACTATGGATTTAACAGGATCTTTCATATTAAAATATTATAGATAAAAATTTTTTAGATAAAATTACACGTAAAATATCAAAAACACAAGTCACGTGACATGGTGGACAATGCACAATATAACATGAAGCAAATAAAATACCATACAAGGTCATGCACGCTATTGATAAAACATAACAATAAATAAGTTACTATCAAATAACATTGTTATTTGATAGTAACTTATTTATTGTTATGTTTTATCAATAGCGTGCATGACCTTGTATGGTATTTTATTTGCTTCATGTTATATTGTGCATTGTCCACCATGTCACGTGACTTGTGTTTTTGATATTTTACGTGTAATTTTATCTAAAAAATTTTTATCTATAATATTTTAATATGAAAGATCCTGTTAAATCCATAGTTATATCTGCATACATTAACTGGTAATTTTTATGATAAGAGATAATTTGAAAACCATTTGACTGTGAGTATCATACACATGTAATTTTTGCATTTGATATTTTAATACATACCTATTCGTGGTAAAAAAAATTTTTGTAACGGTTAATTTTTGTTTAGATTCTCGGCTGAAGATGACACAATGTCGAAACTAGTACCGTAGAGTAAATTAAAAAAGTTTTGTAAAGAATAAAGAGGATCCATCATTGTTTTTTGTTTTTGCTTAAATAAATTTTGTTTGGTATATTTAGACGACATTATTATATTTTCTCCGTCGCTCGACGAACACATCAAACATTTGTCGTTAATTTTTAACAAATTACAAGATGCTAATTTAAAACTACAACTAGATAAGTGTGAATTTTTAAGAAAAGAAACAGAATATTTAGGGCATGTGATAACTTCAGATGGTATCAAACCGAATCCAAAGAAAATCGAAATAATAAAAAACTATCCTTTATTAAAGACACAAAGAGATATTAAATCATTTTTAGGTTTACTCGGTTATTATCGAAAATTTGTCAACAATTTTGCTAAAATCACAAAACCACTTACAAAATGTTTGAAAAAAGGCGAATCAGTCAAACATACACCAGAATTTTTAGATGCATTTGAAACGTGTAAAACTTTATTATGTAACGACCCTATATTAAAATATCCCGATTTTTTAAAACAATTCGAAATAGCAACAGACGCATCTAACTTTGCCATAGGTGCAATATTGTCACAGGATGATCACCCTATAGCATACGCATCGAGAACTCTAAATCCAGCAGAGACAAATTATTCTGTAATAGAAAAGGAAATGCTTGCAATTGTTTATGCATGTAAACATTTCCGCCCTTACATTTATGCTACAAAATTCCTTATTAAGACCGACCATAAGCCACTGCAATGGTTATTATCATTAAAGACCGAGCGGACGAAATAAAAAACATAAATAATCAGATTATCAATAATTTAGAAAAATCAAAAGAACAAATGTGTAATAGAGTCAATGAAGGCAGAAAAGAAATAGAAAATATAGAATTAGGTCAAGAAATATATATAAAACAGAAGAATAGAAATAAACTAAAACCCAAATTTTGTAAAGGCAAAGTAAAAGAAATAAACGATAAAACTATTACAACACAAAAGAACACAAAATTATCTAAAGATGTAATTAAGAAAAAACGAAAATTTACAAACACCCCTTTGTTACAGGATGAAGATAATTCAGATCTCCCTGGCAGTACTATTGATAAAACTAGTGACCAACCAACCACTAGTAAAACCAATTGAAAACTTCATATTACCATATAAATTAGGAAACGCAAGAGTAATACAAGGCTATCATAATTTTGTGTATAAAGTAGAAGCCACAAAACTTTTTGATTACATTCAAAATTTAAACGAACAAATTTCATACTTAAATAAAACACATTTACATAAAAATGCGTCGAGAGGCAAAACAATATATGAAAATAATTGGGGACATTTGAAATTAACTCTAAAGGGTTCAAATCAATCGGAGATGATATCCATAAATAATTTAATGGAACAAACCGCCAATAGTATTTATAGAACTGAACTAAAATTCGGAAACATTTTCCCTAACTTTAAAAGAACGAAACGTGCATTATTTGATGCCGTAGGTTATGTAGGGAATAAATTATTTGGATTAATGGATAGCGAAGAAAAACAACGTATCGACAATGCACTACAAATTATTAGCAAGAACGAAGAAAACATCCATAAACAGCAAGAATGGAATTTATCAATATTAAAATCAATGGCAAACAAAATAAATAATACATTTGAGCTTTTGAACCAAAACCAACAGAACTTAAAAAATAAAATTAACGAATTAACGATAAATATAGAAAGAATAAAATTTATCCAAATTTTGCAAAATGTAAACGAAGAAATTATTCAAAATAACAATATAATATTTGACATTCTGAGAGAACTAGAAGATGCATTAATATTTTCGAATTTAAGAAAACTACATCCAGCAGTGATATCTATTAATGACATAAGGGAGATGAATTACCAGTTAAAGTCCCTATATAATCCCCAACAATTAATTAGTTTCACAAACGCATTTACCTATTATAACTATTTCCATATACATAGTTATTTAGATAACAAAGAAATCCTATTTAAAATATCTGTACCTGTATTATTCTTATCTACATATAATTTGTTTCACATTTATCCAATCCCATATAAAAATTATATTATCCCGTTAATCAAACCGTATTTAGTGATATCAGACAGTACATATGCGTCAAGAATCAATACCTGTCCCAAATTTGAGAAAACTTACGTATGTGACAGTGACCCTACTCCAAAGGACGAAAACTGTGTATTAAAATTATTGAACAATAAGGAGAGCTGCCAGAAAATACCTGTTCACGTAGAAGAGCTTTTGGTACAACAAATTGGTTCCGGTGATATTTTAGTGTTTACTCCTAACGTAGGAAAAATGTTTTATAATTGCGAAGAAACAGGAATCATAGAAATTAAGGACAATAATTTGATTAGATTAAAATCAAACTGCGTTGTTAAAATTAATAATGAAACCATTAATTATAAAGAAAGTTTAGTTAAGGGAGAAATATTTCATTTACCAAAATTGTATATAGATTTAGAGAATTTATCAATTTCAAATCACATGAATTCAATAAAGTTAAACAAAGTAAGTTTATCAAAATTTAACAGAATGCAATTAGAAATAGCTAATAGAGAAATTCCGAAATTAGAAGGAATTAATCGATATCATCATTATGGAAATTCAGTAATTGTAATTGTATTATTACTTGTACTATTTAGTGTAATACTTGTAAAATGTTATATTTATGTAAAAAACAAACATTCTGGAGTTCCAAGAATTTCAACAGTTCCTGTCGAAGATCGCCATGAACCGTTCTAAAGCGGGGAGGAGTTATATGGAAGTAAGATGAGACCCTGGGAAGATAAGAGCAACGACAATACAGGGAATCGTCACGTACTAGAGATAATATGAGTTTTCCTTTATGATAAATGTAATATGTAAATTTAATTGTGTTGTGACCATTAAACAGTTCACTTCTTTGTAATTGTTAAATAAAGTACTTTTTAAAAACGCTAATCTGCTTCTGATTTATTTAATTACAGTAATACTTTTTAGTACTGTTTTTCGAAACTTGCATGCTTTCGGGAATTACTAGTCATACATTGTTAACTATAATGGAAATGAAAATCAATTAAAAAATTTATTTTATCGTATTGGGGTTTCACATATTTCGTTCAAATTAACCGCTCACTTCGTGGGTCAAAATGGCGGAGTTCATTATTGGTTAGTAGACGCATGTTTACGTTTATTCTCCCCTCTCCATATCTCTGAGTCACACCTGGGTATAACCTATAATTTAAAAGACCGCGATCCTGTCAACATGTCCTGGATTGTTTGCAACAAAAATACGGAGTAGTTATACTTTGTCAGTACTTTTCTACATATTTACGTATTAATCTACTTAAGGCCATCTACACGCTTTTCGTTTGTTATTTCATTATTTTGTTTACTAACTTTATTTTCTACTTTTTATTACGTCATTTGAACAAGCAGTAACTAGTGTCTGGCTGCCTATTCGTATATGTAGGGGAGAGTGGGGTACATTCGGCACTGGGGTAGATTCGTCATATTATAAAAGAAGAACTATTTTTTAAACTTTCCGCCAAAATCGTCAAGAAATCTCTTCCGTCAATCCTCCGTTTTGTATGTATAACGTATTGATGATGCCAGTTGTGTATAAGGTATTCTTAGTGAATATTAAGTGTTATGCGACTAAACAAGGTAAGTTTTTTACAATTCTGCACTGCAAAACTATTATATTTATAATAGAAATAAATGCACTGCGATTTAGCCGTATATTACAATAATGCGCCTAAAAACAAAATCAGGTCCCACCTAACCTCAACTTAGGCATGTTTTATGTGGGTATTATGGATAGTAATAATTGTACATGTGGGGTACATTCGGCAGGCAGTAGTGGGGCAGATTCGTCATACTGCCGAATCTACCCCGTGCTTTATCTAGCTAGGCACTTCCTATTGTAATATAGCTGTAGTTTTATTACAATAAGTTTAAGACTAATTTATGTTTGCAGATGCCACGCACATACATAAAAAAAACAGATCGCGTCAGCATTAATGAAAATATAATGAATTCGGCCAAGGAAGCAGCTAGGCAATATGGCCTTAAAAGAACTACCCTACAATCTAGAATTATTAAGAGAAAGAGGTTGTTAGACGAAGTTCCTAGGAATTATGATGATTCGGGAAATGAAAGTGAAGATGATGGCCCCAAATACAATAGCAAATACACTGCAAAACAAGTATTTACTAAAGAGCAAGAACTGGAACTTAGCGCATACATAAAAAATTCATCAAACTTACACTACGGATTATCATACAAGCAAATTAGAATTTTGGCATTTGAATTTGCAAAATCACTTCCCAATTGTAAGATGCCTGAGAATTGGGAAAAAAATAAGATGGCAGGTATGTATTTTCTTTTACATTTGTTTTAACAAACATGTTTTATTCCTTACTTCCTTTGTAGGACCAGACTGGCTATATAGTTACATGAAGAGGCATCAAGATCTTTCGTTGCGAAAACCAGAGAGCACTAGTTTGAGTCGTTCAATCGCATTCAATAAACCTGTAGTGGATGACTTCTTTAGAAAATATGCTTCTGTCCTGGAAAAGTACAAATTTCGTGCCGAACAAGTGTGGAATTTGGATGAAACAGGGATCACAACTGTTGCAAGGCCTGTGAAAGTGGTCACCACAAAAGGGAAGAAGCAAGTAGGTCAAATTTCTTCAGCAGAAAGGGGCTCGCTGGTCACGTTTGTAGGGATCGTTAACGGTGTTGGCGCGATGGTTCCTCCTGTTTTCGTATTTCCTAGGATTCGTAATCCCTCTGAATATTTATCAGAAGGGTCGCCTGTAGGATCTATTGCACTAGGAAATAAGTCCGGTTGGATGACCGTAGAATTATTTCCAAAAGTTTTGGAACACATCGTGAATATTACTCGCTGTTCTGTAGAAAAAAAAATTTTGCTGCTGATAGATAATCACGAATCTCATGTGTCAGTTGAAGCAATAAGGTATTGTAAAGCCAACGGGATAGTTTTACTTTCTTTCCCACCTCATACGACGCATCGGCTCCAGCCTTTAGACGTGGGAGTTTATGGCCCCTTCAAAACACACCTGGCTACTGCATTTAACGATTGGATGTTAGCACATCCAGGTCAGGCCATAACCATAAGAAATATAGGATATTTGGCAAACAAGGCGTACGAAACTGCATTTTCTTTCAAAAATATTACTCACGCGTTTAAAAACACTGGATTATGGCCAATCAACAGGCTAATATTTTCAGATGAAGATTTTGTGGCGAGTAGTGTTACAGATAGGCCTTTAATTCCAGATGAAGCTTTACGAAAACCTCCACTTGATGATAACAATCCTGCCGCCCTTGAAAATAATGACACACATGGGGATGTTTTACCAATTGATGTTAATAATGAGAATCTAAATTCACAAGATGGTACTGCTCAGGACGTTTTACAGTTAGAGCAACCTTCAACTTCCGGTCTCAGTCTGGAGAAACTGGTTCCTTATCCCAAAGCTGCCATCAGTAAACCAAGAAATAGTAAAAGAAAATCAAAATCGACAATTTACACGGACACTCCTGAATTACTGATAAGAGAAAATATAGAATTAGAGAAAAAAAGAAAGCTAGAAGTTAAGAAGCAACCGACGGTGAAAAGAAATATATTTGACAACGTGAAAAAAAGGCAGAAAATTGAGGAAGACGAAAGTCAGTCAAGCGATTCTGATATCTCATTGGACGATGTTAAATCCAGCAGCAGTGACGATTTTGAAGAACTGGAAACTGCTTCCGAAAGTGAGCTTGAAATTGGCAATTATGTTCTCGTTAAATTTTGTACAAACTCTGGAGCAGTAATTCATTATGCAGGTCGCATTGAACAAATAAATTCCCCTACGTACACAATTAGGTTTATGAGAAGAAGAGGATTTACTCAAAAAATTTTTTTCCCACCGGTAGAAGACAGAAGTGACATTAATATTGCGGACATTGTAGCCAAACTTCAAACTGTATCTCAAACTGGTACTGCAAGAACTTCTTCCATGTTTACTTTTAGTTATAACTTTGGTTCATTCATTGTTAAATGATTATTATTAATTTCCAACTTAAATATATCAGTTAAATAACATTGAGTTTATAGTGGTTTCACGGGACGAATCTACCCCACACCTTGGCCGAAAGTACCCCACCAACGGGGTACTTTCGTCACTTTTACACATTTTGAAAAAATGCAAATAATCATGTAAAATAAGCAATATAGACGGACAAGGTTTTGTGCAATTTTTTCTTAGTCTATGTAGATGTGAACTATAAGTAAAAATTCATTTTATAAAAATGCATGTCCATTTTACGATTTTTTTAATAAAAAAGGGCCGAATGTACCCCACTCTCCCCTAACCAAAATTGACAAGATATTTGTGAGGCAATACGAGTGTTTAGCTTTAAGACAAAATCCTAACTAATTTTAATCAAAAAAATATGTAATATATCTTATACGTTATTATCTACCTATTTATATTAACCGAATTACATTTGTTTACATTTTATGATTATAATTTATTCGTTTTATTGGTTTAGATTTCTATAATGGCCGACGAATTTGTTGAGAATATTTTAAAAAGTTGGAACATGAGTGAACTCATTGAACACTTCAAAAACGAAGGAATTGATGAGGAAGCATTTAAGATGCTAGATGATGAAACTATAAACGCCGTAATTGGAAAAGCAGGACATCGACTTAAATTCAAGGCGAAATTAAAACAATTTAACGTTGAGAACTGGATTACCCATAGCCCAGCTTCTGCGTCAACAGAATCTGTGATGTCTCCATCAGCTTCTACAAGTTTTAGCTCGTCTCTTGGAGATATAGAGCCATCAGAATCAACCAGTTTCTTATTCATAAATAGTGACATAGATAACAATAATTCATTTGAGTTAATGTCTCCGCCTCCTAATCCAAAAGTGTCATCATCTAAAAAAGGACGTTATACATCAATGTTTAAGATTTCTCTAGAAGATTTTCTAACACAAAGCGTAGACGGACGCGGTATCCTTCTTCACAAGCAGGAAGGTTCATTAAATAACGCTTTGCGCAACAAACTAGTATACCTTATCCTGTCATATTTTGTTAATATCGACAAAAAGTACATAACACTTATATAACATATACATAAAACGTTTAATGCTTTGTACTCTTACAGCATTCCTCCTAACACATTCAAACGTGTAGCGCAAGAAATAGCAGAACTTTTCACGGGAGAAAACCCAGAAACATATTACATCCCCTACCGACCTAAGACTAAAACATCTCCTAAAATTGCACCAAAGGGTAAACTGTATTCAAAATACGTTAATATTAGAGCCCAGCTCACATCAGAGACACATTCGGCAGATTCTGGTGATCACACGACTTACTCTGTAGAAGGTAAGGTGTATATCTAGGTATTTATTACATGTAAAGTACGAAAAGCATAAATAATTTTTCAGGATCAGTTAATCCATCAAACGAACAAGAAATACAAGAAAAATTAGCATTTCTAAAACATTCTACCCAGCCTTGGGACCGAGTTGTTGAATACTGGGAGGCAACAGCTTTAGCACGAAAACCTTTGGCAGAGACCCTGTCAATTGCCGACTACATAGAGCTCTTCCCACCATTAAAACAAAATGATGGATTTGTTTTGGTGAGTTTATAGTGAGTTTATAGTCTAATAATTCTATATAGGGTGTTTCTTGCCATACCCTAGGAATGCAATTCATTGTTAGACGCCTAGACACGTAGATTATCAAACTGCTTTAAGAACAGTGATCACGAAATATTTTCACCACTGAACTGAGGTATAATAGTTATTTATGTATCAAGGGAATAAACCGCCATGTTAATCCCGCGGCTGTAGTGATGCCAGAGCGACCGCCGCAGGGAGCAAGGGCATCTTCAGCTAAGGGATTAACGAAGGTTTATTCCCAAGATGCATACAAAGCTTTCTTCCCAAGCAGCAGAACTGATAATTCTAAAAGAAAATAATTTGCCGGTACGGTAAGATCTAGGTAGTGTTGGCTGGCGGTTGCCAACGACACAGTTTCTTATTAATAAATAAAATATGTAATTCGAATTCCCTAGGGAATAAAGTACCTCATTGTTGATCAAAAATGAGGGAATAAACCTTAACTTTATTCCCGCTTGGGAAGAAAATATTTTTTGCTTACCAAAGCTGTTTTTGTTGTGAATAAGATAATTTATTGTTACTTTTGCAGATTGAACTGGACTTTAAAATTTTGTATGCGGACAAAGAAAATGCTCTATACAGTCAATGGGCCAAATTTTCGACAGCAGTCGAAAAAGAAGCATTATTAAGAAAACTAAAACTACCATTTGACACAGACATCAAAGACATCGGTAGCAATTTTTCTTTTCTCCTCTATATTTATTAAATAAATATTTTTAGATCCCTTCGTACTAATTTTATTGGAGTTATCGTATCTGTTTCCTCCAGTAACAATTGGAAATAAACGAAAAGGGAAGAATTGGAGACCTTCAAAGATTGAAGCGCAAGAAAGTTTTATATTACTCATTTCTGTAAGCAGCAGTTTATAATAGAACTTCTTATGGTTATTTATAACTTCTTTACAGAATTTAGGATTGTTGGAAGAAAAACTGCAACAAAGGAAAGCCATCTTAAGGAGTGCTAACCTTACCCTTCAACCATTTTTTGTGGTAGTAAAAGATGGAGGTGACGGTCCTTCTTATTTTGTGATAATTAATGACGTTAAGTACAAGGTCGATGGTGTGTTAAAAGCCTTGGATGTGACATTCAAGTGTTTCCACGTATTTAATGCAAAGTATCCTGCCGAGTCTGGACACATATGGCTTTTAATTCAGAAAATGGTATATGACCTTATTACGTCGTACGACAATGAGGCCAGTGCTACGTATAGTGTGATGGCAGATCTACGAAAACATATGTAATTATTGTAAAAATTCTTATTTTAGTGCATTAGTGTTTTGTTACTTTGTTTGTTTGTTTTGTTAACTAAGCATTATGCCAATTTGCTACCTGTGTAAAACCGGGGCGCAGTCCATTAGTCAATTAATTTTTCATTTTAAAATTTCCCATCATTTAAAAAGTGACAATATATATAGATGCGTAGAAAATGATAACTGCAACAGAAGTTTCTCATGTCTAAACTCTTTCAGAAAACATTTGCTGAGAATTCACACCGCTGTAAAAAACAAAGTTCAAAAGCAGAGAGGACATCTATTACGGAACCAAATCAATAATAAAAGAAATTTTGATGCCAATTCTACTGTAGAGAATTCTGACATAGAACCAAAAAAGAATCTTCATCATGAGCCGTTAAGTCATAATGAAGAACGTCTTTTGGATCTAAATGCGTTTAACGACCTATTGAAACAAGAAGTAATTAAATTTATTTCTAAGCTATATGATGAAACTACCTTGACAAGAAAACAAGTTCAGTCTGTGATTACTGAGATAAATAATTTGATGTCTATTGTAGCAAATTTTTTTAAAAGTAGTTTATTTTCTGTTTTTGAACGTTGCGGGTTATCAGATTTGCATAAAACACAGTTAGATTCCATGACCTCAGCTATCACAACCTTATTCAAAACTTTAGACACTGAATACAAACGATTCCAAGTATTAACTGAAACTGAAAATTTTATTACCCCTGAGGCGATAGTTATCGGACAGAGACTGGAGCAAACTGGACAAAAAGTTGTTTCAAAGAAAGCAAAATTCCAGTATATATCAATAAGTAAAATTTTGAAAAAAATTGTTGAACTTCCGAATGTATATGCAGATACTGTTACTTATATAAAGACTTTGAATTCTGACTGTGGCGTAATAAATAACATAATTCAAAGTGCTTACTGGAAAAACAAAATTTCTCGGTTTACTTTTAAAAATGTACTACCGCTTTACATTTACTTTGACGAGTACGAAACTGGCAACCCTTTGGGAGCTCACGCGGGTATCCATAAACTAGGGGCAGTTTACATTTCAGTGCCGTGCTTACCACCATTGGAACAATCCACTGTTAATAAAATCTTTTGGGTTATGCTATTTCATAGCTCTGACTTACATGAGTATGGTAAAGAAATAATATTTTCAAAAATGATAAAAGAACTTAACATGTTGGAAGAATCAGGTATCTCTGTTGAAATAAATGGTTCTCTTATTAATCTTTATTTTTCTACAGCCTTAATAATCGGAGATAATTTGGGTTTGCATACTCTTTTAGGGTTTTCAGAAAGTTTTAATGCAAATTTCCCGTGTCGCTTTTGCAAAAGTTCTAGGGACAGAAACCAAAGTCTTTGTTCGGAATTGGTTGATTTATTGAGGAACCAAGAAAATTATGCTATGGATTTGGAAACTAACGATATTAGATTAACAGGAATTAAAAGTGCGTGTATCTGGAATGACTTAAGGTCATTTGAAGTAACAAAAAACTACGCCGTGGACATAATGCATGATGTATTTGAAGGTGTTGGTGTTTTTGATATGATTTTGTTGTTAGATCGTTTTATCAATATTGATAAGTATTTTACCTTAGACACTCTAAATTCTCGTATAAAATATTTCAATTACGGTTGTGAGGTAAAAAATAAACCCCCTTTAATTTCTGTTGATAACTTAAAAAATAAATCTTTCAAAATGTCAGCTGCTGAAACGAAGTGTTTTATAATGTACATGGGCTTAATGATAGGGGACTTAATTCCTGTAGAAAATGAACATTGGGAACTTTATATAAGACTTAGGGAAATAGTTGTGTTAATTTTGTCAAGATATGTAACCAACACTGACCATGTTTTATTGAAAGCATTAATAGCCGAGCATCATTCTATAATTGTTAATCTATTTCATGAATTGTTAAAACCAAAACACCATCACATGGTCCATTATCCTACCATAATGGAAATGGTTGGTCCATTAGTCAACATGTGGTGTATGCGTTTTGAGTCCAAACATCGACTTTCGAAGAGTGCTGCTAACGTAGTTAGTAGCAGAATAGATATTGCTAAAACATTAGCAATAAAAAATCAGTTGAAATTATGTAATAGATTTCTTAGTCAAACTGGTTTTAAAAAAGAAGTTACATATGGACTAAATACTACTATTCAAGACGTATATACCGCATTTCCTGAATATGTGCTACGCAGCCTGATACTTATTAAGCTGCGCCGCCCACAACGTCGCTTCGATACGGTACAATTTAGCAAGCAAAAAAAAACATAACAGGGGGATCGCAATAGCGAGGTGTTACATGAAAAATCACAGGGCCAAACTAGCTCTCGTCGAAGAAGGCGTGTCGGTTCACAGTTACACCAGTAAGTGTCACGTCGGTCCGGCAACGACGTAGCGACGTTGAGAAATAAAAAAAAATAATGGGCGCCAAACACTAAATCATCAAAATAGATGACCTACCTGTGATCTCTAGCTTACACTGGTCGTGTTCCTCCAATGGAAAGCCACCAAGGGTCACGCTGTATATTGAATTATTAACGAATAGCCCTAAGGCAAAATCTGCTTGCCATATACACAAAAAAAAACAGAAAAAAAACTAGCGATAGAAATTAAAGTCGGAAATACGGTAAGTCTTCAAATAATCTTTATTTATTCAGTAGAATCAAAAATGTTGACACACCAAAAAAAAAAAGGAAAAACATTATAAGAGGGTGTCAAGTAAATCTTTTTTTTTAAAAAAAACATGAATATGAAAATTGCAAAAGTTTTTAAATCATCCACAGGTATACAGTAGCCCACGCAAGGCTAAACAGAAGCTGTTGAAACGTTTCATAAGCCGCACATTATTTTACAGACCATAAGAGGTAAACATAACGATTCTAAACAGTCGTCTAACTAATGCGACAGACTTACTATACACAAAAACATTAAGTCAAAGTTCAAAGTTACATTACAAAATGACATTAAATTAGCAATAGCTAAACTGAAAGAAGGTATTAATCAAGACTGAGAAGGTTCAAAACACAATGCCAGAGCCCTTAACCCTCAACATAGACTCGTAAGTTCAGGACATAAAATTTCTAAGCACTTAGAGCAACCGAATACTCCAAAAAAAATACCACCAGTCTATTGCTGAGCTAGTTACGAACTCTGTCATAAAACCTCTCAGTAAATGATACTAACTCACTGAAGGTGATTAAAAATTCAAACCGTAGCTTCTCATTAAGCTACATAAAGAAATGAAAGTTTTACAAAAAAAAAAAAAGGAAAGAATAAAATAAAATTATAATAATAATCCCAGGATAATTACGTGGAATCAGCCACTATTAACAGTACAAGCAAAACTCTATATGCTACCGAGCCAAATAGGTTAAACAGCAGTGAAGCTGGCTCTCAAAAATTTACTATTCGTAGAAAAAGGTTATAAGCAACACAGAAAGACCAACAAAGGTCGAATTGACGTATCACTCTGTATCGTCACACAATATATTTCCTGAAGGGTTTAATTATTCTAAGCAATAACGTGCTTAATAGGCACAAAGATAAAATTTGCAGTACCAACCGTTTCAAAGTCCACACTTATCTGACACCAAATAGGCTGGCAAAGTGATGTCTTGAAGCTGAAGCGGAAAGCTGACTTCAGGGGCCTCCAGCCACAACGTAGGTACAGACAGGTATCGGTATAATAAAAATAAATTCACTCCAACGCCTTATTGAAGGTGCTTTTAGGGTGTGAAATAGTTCACCCCTCCGGAAAAAGCCTTCTAAAAAAAATTAGACAACGAAACACACAAGATATTAGAGATCACGTCTAACAAAAGAACCAATTATATATAATTGTTTGAAACTCACCTTAGAATGAACTAAAAAGGCTCAACAAACTCTCAGAAGTTCTTATAGGTCCAAGAGAACAAAATGGAAGCCGGCCACGCCGTTAAGAAAAACCCAAACGTGATTGCTAAATTAGCAACTCACAATCGATAAACCCATTAGCGGTACTTCAATTCATAACATACCCCATATAAAGTCGCATAAGCGTTAAAAATCAACCTTGATTAAATAAAAATTAGGGCGTATGCATTTCTTGCACCAAACTTCTGCACTTCTAGCTGGTCTCGATAAAAGTGAACGAGTTCAATACGTCAATCAATTCACGTATCTCTTCCGACATATATTACGAACGACAGTATTGCAACACACGGAAGACTTAACCATTACAGAATGTCCTAATTTGATTTACAATATTCCAACCTGGCATTACAATATAATTAACATCAACACTCACAAAAGACATACCACGACAAGGCTAACTTGCAAATAACTTCCCAAATGAACAGGATAAAAATTAATATGCGACATTGATTCTGGCAACGCCAACACTAAGTGAACGTACTGTCTACGCCTAGCATGCTATTAATCCTACTTAGGGATATTACCTTGTAACTAAATTTCAGTTGTCTAAAACAGAATTGACAACCGAGCGACAAGTAAACAAGTTATAGATAGATTTGAAATGAACTACTGGGAACCCTAATCAGGTAATTTAGATCGCAATATATTTAAACACTTCACGAAAACGTGAGGGCTTGACCCTCAACAATGACATACCATTGCAGAAAGAAAACGTAACTCTACCACGCTACCGCAAGATAGAACTCAAATGAATACCCGATGTAACAGCAGGCATCCATCATTCTTGACCGCAACCCAGCAGTTGAAAATAAATAAGCAGGACACTAGGAAAGGCAGCTAACAAATAAAGATATCCTTTACACAGCAGATCAGATACCTAACAATTCAGTCCATTCTACTAGGCCGAAAGCAACCTGTTCACATACAAATGTCGACGGGAAAACTACCAAACAATACAGAACTAGCATTATCCCTCGCACAAACGGTAGGTAATATTTGTGGAGAGCAACTAGTAATTAAGATATGTATAAATACGAAGTAAATCATTTGCAATGAAATCAGTAACGTAACCTATAAGCGTACAATGGCCAGAATCGCAGATTTATAGACACACAATGTCAAATGTCGCATGTACCCCTTAATATGACACACACACAGTTAGTCATCGTTCTCAGACACAGGGAAAATCACGAGTTACACGTTTATAAGTCATGCAAGTTAATAGATCGAATGTTAGAATATAGCAGGGCATAAACAAAACCATTTTGTGGCACGTAACATATGATAATATCGTTTCTCGATCAAAAATGTGCAATGCTTCTGAAAAATTCAAAACTAATATCTTTTCTACTAAACAAGTTAACATTCGTAGTATAACTTACAAAATTAATAATGCTATTTATGTCACTTTAGACGATAAAATGATACCTGTTTTTGGCATTATCACGAATATATTAGTTTCTTCGACCAATGATGTGTTATTTTTTTATAAAAAACTTTCAATTTCATGTTTTGACAACCATTTGCAAGCTTATAAAATGGAAGTCGGTGACTCCGGTCTGCAATATTGTATTTTACAAAGCCAGTTACAACATTATGCCCCGGTTGTAAAGTCAACATTGGCAAATGGATCACTTTACCTTTGTGTTTAATTTATTTTAATTACCTATACCATTTTTTTACGTATTATTACATAATATGTATTCTAATAAATATGTTTGTATAAGTATACACATACACTTATATAAGGTATGTAGGTACCTATTGTAGTTAATATGGTTAATAGATTTTTTTACATTTTTAATAGGTATTTTTATTTTTCATATTAAATACTTTATATTATTAGTAATTATTACTAATATGAGACTAGCATTATTGGTTTTATGAGCTGTTGATAATAGCCTCTGGAACATCGTGTTGTAAAGACCATTAGAAGAAGATTTTGATTCTTATAATATCTACTACTTGTGGATAACAGAAGTATAACAAATAATATTATAGCATTTTATAGTAGTAACAAGATGCATATAGCTGGCTGTACCATTCCTTCTTGTATTGGATAATAACCTGTTATTATCCGCATTAATACTAATTTAACAAAACCAGGATCATATCGGTAACAACACGATTAATTGTCCAAATAGTTATAGAGATATCTAGTAGAGAGTATAAGTTTTTCAGCTCTGGATATAATAATTTTTTCTCAGTGAACCTACCATATTTAACTAAAGCAACCATAATACCATAAACAGCTCTCGAAAATACCTGGGCAGCAATTTTTACCTTCATTTTTTTAAGTTTATTATCATAGATATGAGCATCTGTTAATCTATCTAGAAATTTTATGTTGTGATCTCCAACATCCAACTCGTACAATGCTATGATATCTCTCCAACTACCAATTTGGGCTCCTTTTTTCCAGTTAAAATGAACATTAGATTTTAATAAATTATTACGTATTCCTTTGAGCAAATGAGGAACATCAAACAAATTTAAGGTACGATTTCCACCTTATTTACTAGAAAACCAAGATATTTATCTTCTTGTTCATTCCTCAAGCACCACTGCTTGGTTTCTTCCTTTAATGCTTTTATTGCAGCAGTATTATTCATTAATTGATCACATACTGTGGCAATTATTTGTAGTCCTAAACTTTGAAGACTAGAAATGAGAATTTTTAAATGTTTGGAAATGTTTACTGCTGACATTCCACTTTCAGTGAAGTAAAACGCAACAGGCTGTTTCCAGTTTCTGTAGACTCCTCTAATCATGAAAACCATTGCATGATCACATATTTTAATACAATCACTTTCAGTGTCCGCAAAACCAGAAATGTGGTCTTCTTTCCTATTGTAAGAGAGAAATGGTTGTATCGACATCTCATCCCATATTATGGAGCAAACCTTGTCAGATGGTTTCATCTTATTTACTACTGTCTTTAATGATTTCATTAAATAACTGTTTATACCACTTTTGAATGGTACCTTATTCAATAGTTGCATCAATGTTTTCCTTGAAGGTAAACTGAATGTTTTTTGGAGCAGTCGATATAGTTTTGGGCCATGTTTAAGTAATGTTAACGCGTGCAATTTTTCATTTAAAGTGTAACGTCTGCCATGTTTAGACTTTTTTGCATTTCTGAGTTGGCATAGAATGAAGTTTAATGCATTACTATTTAATTTGTTAATAAAAATTTCTCCTGACTCAATATAAGTGCTGGTTTTCTTAATTCGCTCTTTGTTACTAATATTAGCATTAAAAAGTCTTCGAGCTGTACTCTTTAAATCACTGGCAATTTTATATAATTTTCGGGCTTTTGGGGACAAAGCAGAAACTCTGCCAACACCAACCTCTTTCAACAACTGCTTCTTATGGTGAAACACTAAAAATCGAAATTAAAAAGGATTAATTATAAGGACCTTTACGTTTGAAAGGAATGAAACACATATATTGCATTTGTATAGAAATATAAACACTGCTTAAATGTCATACCTTTTGAAGAAACAATATGATGTATGATGCTTCTCTCCTTGTTAATTGGGCTATTATCTAAAACTACAATTCACATTTCAATATTGCAGTTGTTTGTAAACAACTTTTAGTATCTACTAACCAAGAGATTCTGGTACTATTTCTTTAGTGGCATCCTGACTGGATTGTATAGGTTGCGTATTTTTCTTTTTGATCTTTGATTCAAATAAGATATCACTTTCTAAAGTAATTTCTGGAGGAACATGACTAGGGCTATGAAATTCTTCTACAAAAACAAAAGGCTGTTTATTTAAGACAATCAAATATGCATTTAGTTTACCATTACAGTATAACAATGATGAACCATCTTCATCTAAATTATCAACCAAAAGAACAGGCTCTATAAATATTTATTAGGAGATTTTACATAGAAGTTTATACCTTTACTCACCATTCACTTGTGTTGTTGTATCCTGTAATTTTGTTAATTTTGATGTTTCATGTTGCAAAGGTGATCCTGAAAATATATTCGAGTTTTAAGTATCATACATGAAAGAATAATTCAATTTACCTTTTCGTTTAATTACACTGCCCTGTCCTATTTCAGTATATTCTGGCAAAAACTGTTGATGAACAATCAAACTTATTTGAATTTGCCGGGTACTTGTATATATATGTAAAACTGCGTGAAAGTAGTTACACTAAGTAGTAGCCGTAAGCAAGTTGTTCGCTAATGACAAATGTTATTTTGTAATATCTTAAATAGAAAGTAAACTATATTTTTACTCCACTGGCTGGCTTTATTTCAATACAACAACTAACAGGTTATCGGCCCCAGACGTGCTTAGTGCTGTGGTTTGATTTCTTTTCATCCAAAGTTATTTTGTTTGAAACCTTTTTTTCAAACATAATTATATACACAAAATGGAGGACGATAGATACAAGATTCCTTTGTTCGATGGAAGCAATTTTAATAATTGGAAATTTAGAATGGAAGTTCTGTTAGAAGAACATGATTTATTGGATCACGTCAACAAGGATATTGGAGAGGAAGAAGAAAATAAGAAAAAGGATCGTAAGTGCAAATCAATGATCATTCAAAGAATAGCCGATAGTCATTTGGAGTATGTGAAGGATAGCAAAACTGCAAAGAACGTATGGGATACATTGGCAAAAACTTTTGAACGGAAAGGAATAATAGGTCAGTTGTTTTTACGACGCAAGCTGTTGGCCATGAAATTCAGTGATGGCGGAAATCTAGAGAAACACTTTCTGGAATTTGATAAAAGTATTCGGGAATTACGAAATTGTGGAGCAACTTTAGATGAGGCAGATATAATATGTCATTTGTTACTGACCCTACCAAAAAGTTAAAGTTAGTAACAGCTATTGATACTATGGCAGATGATAAAATAACACTTAATTTTGTAAAAGGAAAATTACTTGATCATCAGCTGAAAAGGAAGACAAATGACAGAATAAATGAAAAAATGAGGTGTGGCCACCACACGACTTTCTTATACGTATGAACGTTTCAAACTATACAATTTTAAGAATTTTTTATACAAAACTTATTCAAAATCCTATTCTAAGTACATTCATTCTCTGAATAAATCGCTATAGAATGCATACTTTGCAAGATATTCGAAAAAAAGTGCTACTCTCTAAGAGTAAAAGTGCCACTTCCGGTCCGAATTTTGAAATTACATGTATACAAAAAATATTGCAAATTCAACTCTAAATACTTTTGTACTCTTAATAAATATATATAGAATGCATAATTTACGACCTATCTGCAAAAAATCGCTATTCGGTAGGAGTAAAAGTGGTACTTCCGGTCCGAATTTTGAAATTTTTTTTATACAAAAGATATTTAAAATTATAATCTAAATACTTTTATACTGGTATTGTATCTGCCTAGAAAGCATGACTTGCGAGATATTCGCAAAAAACTGATTTTCGATAAGAGTAAAAGACCTACTTCCGGTTAGAATTTAGAAAAATCTATTTAAGATAATTTGTCTCAAATTTAATTTTGAGTATATTTCAATTCTTTATAAATTTGTTTAACCTTAGTAATTGACGAAATATTGGCAAAATTCTAATTTTTCACTAAAGTAAACTGCTACTTCCGGTCTACCGATTTTACTGAAAAACTAATCAGATCTCAAGAGGGAGATTATACACGTAAATACAAAATTTGGAATTGATATCTACAGCGGTTTGACCGCTATCGTGGTCACACACAGACAGACAGACAGACACACAGACATTTTTTAAAAACCACTTTTTCGGTATCAGGGGACTTCAAAACGTGGACATCTGCAAAAATCTCGAGGTCAAAAATTTTCATCATCACAATACTTCCTTATACTACGTATAAGAAAGTAAAAGTAACAAGTACTGCTTTCACAGGTCACACAAAGTTTAAATATAAATGTCACTTATGTGGAAAAATGGGACATAAACGTGCTGATTGCTACATTACAAAAAGAAAAACTGAACACTCAAACAATTACAAAATAAATTCTTTTAATAACAACAGGAATGCAAATCTCACAGTTGAGGAAGATATTGCTTTTATGGTTGGTAATAAACACGCAAACTGTGGCATAAAATGGTTCCTAGATTCAGGTGCCACCGATCATATGGTAAATGATGCAAGTTTTTTTAAAGTTTTAAAAGAATTAGAAGAACCACGAAAGATTGCAGTAGCTAAACAAGGACAGAGGTTGGAAGCTCACAGTATTGGTGACATAGATATTTTATCTGAAGTAAATGGTAAACATATAAAAATACCTATTCGAAATGTGTTATATGTTCCAGATTTGCTGTATAACCTATTTTCAATTCATAGAATTGAAGAAAAGGGAATGAAAATAGTATTTTATGACAAGGAAGTTAAAATTTATAATAAAGACAGCCTACTTGCTAAAGGAAATAGAAGTGGAAAATTATATGAGCTAATATTTCAGTTAGATAGACCGACTGAGGAACTGGCAAATATTGTACTTGAGGATCGTGTACAATTATGGCATAAAAGGCTTGGCCATCTGGGGAAAGAAAGTTTAAAAAAATTAGTTTCGAATGACATGATCGAAGGAATAGACATAGCGACAAAAGATGTGCAAAACAATTTTGAAAAATATTGTGAAACTTGTATTCAAGGAATGCAGACTAGGTTGGCATTTGAAAATCGTACAGTTAAAAATACAAGACGTCCTTTGGAACTAATACATAGTGATGTATGTGGACCAATAACCCCCATAACGTGGAATGGTAAAAGATACTTCTTAACTTTAATAGATGATTACACTCATTTTGGTATGGTATATTTAATAGAACAAAAGAGTGATGTATTAAAATATTTTCAGGAATATGAAGCTTTAGTGACAGCTAAGTTTTCTACGAAAATATCAAGATTAAATTGCGACAATGGAGGGGAATATATATCAGGAAAATTTTCAGATTTTTGTAAATCTAAAGGTATTATGGTTGAGTATACAGTTCCATATACTCCGCAGCAAAATGGTGTTGCTGAAAGGTATAATCGTACACTTATGGAAAAGGCTAGATGTATGATTATAAATGCGAGTCTAGACAAACGTTTCTGGGGTGAGGCGGTACAGACAGCAGTATACTTATGTAATTGAAGTCCATGTAAAACAATTATGCATAAAACTCCTGCAGAATTATGGCTAAATAAGAAGGTAAATTTAACGAATTTAAGAGTGTTTGGATGCAAGAGTTATGCACATATACCTGAAGTATTGCGGTCAAAACTGGATTCAAAGACAAGAAAATGATTGGATATGCAAATCATGGATATAGATTATGGGACACTGAACAAGAAAGAATAATAATTGCGAAAGATGTTCTTTTCAATGAGGATAGTAATTTAAAGGAACAAATATCATTTTATGACCAAGTTAATAATGAAAGTGATAAGGAACTTGAGGAAGAAATAAACAATGAGATAATTAATTTCGAAAATTCAGAACAAGCAACAGAAAGAGAAGTAGATAATGAGACAAATAATTTTGAGGATTCAGAAGAAGCAACAGAAAGCAAACGTGATCGCAAACCACCAATATGGCATTCAGACTACGAATTTCTTAGTTTTGTTTTAAATACGTCAATGTTAGAAAATATTCCAGAAACAATGGAAGAAATAGAAAAATCATCAGATAGGGAACACTGGAAAAAGGCTATTGAAGAGGAATACAGTGCTTTACTCAAGAATAATGCATGGAAATTGATTGAAAAACCACAAGAAGCCAAATTGATTGACAATAAGTGGGTGTTCAAACTAAAAACTGATGAAAATGGAAAAGTGACAAGATACAAAGCACGGCTAGTTGCAAGAGGTTTTTCCCAAACAAAAGGTTTAGACTATCAAGAAACTTATGCACCTGTAGCCAAACTTGCTACTATACGAACTGTTCTAGCAGTGGCTAATCAGGAAAACATGCTTATACATCAAATGGATGTGAAAACAGATTTCCTGAATGGAGATTTAGAAGAAGAAGTTTTGATGAAACAACCCCAAGGTTATGAACAAGGACATAATTTAGTGTGTAAATTAAAGAAGCCCCTATATGGTTTAAAACAAAGTGCTAGGTGTTGGAATGTGCGATTTAATAATTTTGTTTTAAAATTGGGTTTTAACAGATCGCAAAATGATTATTGTCTTTATGTTAAAAAGTTAAATGATTGTAAAATTTTTGTAATACTATATGTAGATGATTTAATTATTTGTTCAAATAGTAAGTCAGAAATAGATAAAGTAAAGGCATATTTGAGTAAAGAATTCGAAATGCAGGATTTGGGCACTTTAAAATATTTTCTTGGAATAAATATAACTATGCATGATGGAATTATAAGATTTAGCCAGAAGCAATGCATTTTGAGTATTTTACGTAAATTTAATATGGAAAATTGTAAAGGTGTAAAAACGCCTATAGAAACAGGGTTAAAATTGGAAAAACAAAGTCAGATTTTAACCAAAAAACCTTTCAAGGCATTAATAGGTAGTTTGATGTATCTCATGTTAAGTTCTAGACCAGATTTAAGTTTTGGAGTTAGTTACTTTAGCCATTTTCAAAACTGTGCTTCAGAGACACACTATAATTATTTACAACGAGTCTTGAGATATGTTAAACATACAATTGATTTTGAATTGACATTTTCTAGGAATTTTACTACTGAACCTTTGGTTGCTTATGCGGATGCAGACTGGGGAAATGATACAGATAGACGATCTGTTACTGGTTACTTATTTAAAGTTTTTGGAAACACGATTTCCTGGGTAACTAGAAAACAACCAGTTGTGTCCTTGTCATCAACCGAAGCAGAGTGTATGTCATTGTGTAGTGCCACAACAGAGGCAATCTGGCTAAAGCGTTTGATGTTAGATTTAGGCATAAATACTGGTACAGTAAAGATATATGAAGATAATCAGGCATGCATAAGTATAGCAAAGGATCCTTTGGATCACAAAAGAGTTAAACACATAGATATCAAGTACCATTTTATTAGGAATAAAATACAAAACGATATTGTAAAGCCTGTATTCATATCAAGCAAGGAACAGGTTGCAGATATATTAACAAAGGGTTTAAGTTCACAACAATTTTTGTTTTTAAGAGAAAAATTAGGAGTGTTAAATGATTTTCAAGAAGCTTTGATTGAAAGGGGGTGTTGATGGACAATCAAACTTATTTGAATTTGCCGGGTACTTGTATATATATGTAAAACTGCGTGAAAGTAGTTACACTAAGTAGTAGCCGTAAGCAAGTTGTTCGCTAATGACAAATGTTATTTTGTAATATCTTAAATAGAAAGTAAACTATATTTTTACTCCACTGGCTGGCTTTATTTCAATACAACAACTAACAAAAACAACGTTGGGATTGCAGTTTTTTTAAGATTTGTTCTATTATGAAATGTTGTAAATTTGGCGCTTTCACTAAAATGTTCATCACATATTCGATGGTTATATCTTTGTTTCCGGGTTATGTGCAATAAATCCTGTCGCTTAATAGCATGACACCACTTTTCAAATAACTAAATTAAAAATTTGACATATTTAATTGTTTTATTAATAATTTTTAAATATAACTTACTTCATCACTTAATGGAAAAGCATGCTTTTTCTTTTCTTTTCGCTTGCACCCAGGCACACAGCAATTCATTCTTCACAAATTGAATATTACAAAAAAAAAAAAAACTCTAGGAAAAAAAATTCTACACAAAATAAAAAATTATTCTAATACGTTAAAGTTGATAAATTCACACGAGAATTTAGAAAAATTAAATTTAGCAAGTAAAACCGTACGAACAATCACAACAAATTGCAATAATTTGACATAACCTGTTCAAAACTAATTTTATTTGTGCGACATCTAGTAAGTCACATTCAAAACGTTGTTATACTACAACGCTGGCAGTGACCTAAACAGGAACTATTACATGTTTTGGCGCCAATGTATTTTGTGTACACCCCGTGTCTATAACTATGATATTACTGAAAGCATATGCAAAGTTGTTTTTTATTGACTTCAGCATTCTGCAAGTTTACTTCATCGGTGAATTTGTAGAATTACTCAGAAAATACGAGGTAGAATAAATAAAGATATGAAGGCTGATTCCAGTGAATTATTAAAAGAAAAACTTGTGAAGTTATAACTTCTGCGTTGATTTTTACGTGCTTACTGGAATATTTGAAACTATATTATTAAATGTAAATACCGGTCCTTCCATTTCGACTAACAGAAAAGATTTTGAACAGAATAACTTGTGAACTTATAACTAATACATTTGTACATGTTTATTGGTATATGTGAAATTATATTATTAAATATAAATACAGATCGTTTCATTTCGTCTTATTGAAAAGATTTTGAACAGAAAATCTTGTGTACATTATGAGTGTGTGCTTATTGGTGTGTGTCAATTATTGAATATAAATACTGCTTGTTTTGACTTATAGAAAACACATAAATTAATGTTTTATATACACAATCGAATATATTCAGGTATGTTTTATATGTCAGATTGTATTATATTTCAACATATACTTTTGCTTGTATTTTTAAGCGTACGAATGCAAATAAAATTACTAAAATTACTGTATTTAATATTTTGGCTATACGTAAGAATAAAACAACATCTATTTTATATTTGTCTACGTACATTATTCAATACGTTAAAGTTGATAAATTCACACGAGAATTTAGAAAAATTAAATTTAGCAAGTAAAACCGTACGAACAATCACAACAAATTGCAATAATTTGACATAACCTGTTCAAAACTAATTTTATTTGTGCGACATCTAGTAAGTCACATTCAAAACGTTGTTATACTACAACGCTGGCAGTGACCTAAACAGGAACTATTACATGTTTTGGCGCCAATGTATTTTGTGTACACCCCGTGTCTATAACTATGATATTACTGAAAGCATATGCAAAGTTGTTTTTTATTGACTTCAGCATTCTGCAAGTTTACTTCATCGGTGAATTTGTAGAATTACTCAGAAAATACGAGGCAGAATAAATAAAGATATGAAGGCTGATTCCAGTGAATTATTAAAAGAAAAACTTGTGAAGTTATAACTTCTGCGTTGATTTTTACGTGCTTACTGGAATATGTGAAACTATATTATTAAATGTAAATACCGGTCCTTCCATTTCGACTAACAGACAAGATTTTGAACAGAATAACTTGTGAACTTATAACTAATACATTTGTACATGTTTATTGGTATATGTGAAATTATATTATTAAATATAAATACAGATCGTTTCATTTCGTCTTATTGAAAAGATTTTGAACAGAAAATCTTGTGTACATTATGAGTGTGTGCTTATTGGTGTGTGTCAATTATTGAATATAAATACTGCTTGTTTTGACTTACAGAAAACACATAAATTAATGTTTTATATACACAATCGAATATATTCAGGTATGTTTTATATGTCAGATTGTATTATATTTCAACATATACTTTTGCTTCTATTTTTAAGCTTACGAATGCAAATAAAATTACTGTATTTAATATTTTGGCTATACGTAAGAATAAAACAACATCTATTTTATATTTGTCTACGTACACTATTCAATATAATGTTGCATAATCAACAATGTACAAAACTAATTAAATTCCTGTATTTAATTCTGTGTCGAGATATACACTGAAACATGAATGTTTTAGCAAAAGTCGTGGAATTAATCACCATTACATTTTTGTGATTGAATATAATTTTTATTATTGTTAACTTTTTTTAAAATCTAGAATGATTAAGCCATTCACGAAAATAAAAACGTGATAGTGTTACTTACGCCCATATGGTAGCAAAGAATATAAACAAACATTTACCAACTCTGATACACTTGAAATTCTTTAGTGTCTGTAATAGCATATTCGTAATCAATACATTTTTCTTTATGTCTATGTCTCATAAACTGAGATGAGAACAAATGAGACTTGCAAATAATTTTTATTATTGCTTGTAAAAAAAAGTATGTTTATGATTCAATAATTACATCAATGAGCAAAGTTCAATTTCTACTTACGAAGTAAAAAATTAAATTTTATTTTATTTATGTTCGGAAATCTATTTTGTATATACTTTCTTGGAATTAAAACAAAACAAAAATTATTATGAAATATAAATATTTGTATAAATTAATAGATACATACAAATTTATAAAATGATAAAAAAGATTTAGAGAATGTAACAATATAAAAACAGGAATACTGTTTGATGCCGTGCTTATCTTGCTGTTCATAACACTGCACTATTTACTTCCACAATGTTGGGTAAAGTTCAGAAGAACTCATCACACATTGTTTTGGCAAAATCCAAAATGAATATTATCTTTATACTGTACCATCTACAAGTTGTTTTAAGCTAAAACATATTTTATTGGAAATTTAAATATAAAATACATTCTTTGTGCTTGATTACAATTTAGTGACAGATATTATGATACATATATTCCCAACACCCACATCAAATGAGGAAATTACAAGAATCATAAGTAACCTAAAAAATACTAGTCCAGGCCAAGATCGCATCACAGCTGAAGACCTCAAATGTGTAAGCAGCATCATATCTGCTACAATTAGTGACCTGATAAATCGACATCTACAGAGCGGCACATTTCCAACAGTCCTCAAAAACGCACAAATCACACCAATTCTCAAGAAAGGGGATAAGATAACACAGACCCAAACAACTATCGCCCCATCAGCGTCATAAGCACATTGGCTAAGATATTTGAAAAAGTGATTCATAAGAGACTTACAACATTTATAAAAGATACAGTTGGATTCGACAAGCGACAGTTTGGATTCCAAGAAGAAAGCAACACAACAGCAGCCATAACTGAAGTCCTTGAACAAATCTACTTCAACCTGGATGCCAACAACTATATGGTAGCGATACTAATAGACCTGAAAAAGGCATTTGACACGGTAAACCATATGAAGCTACTAGAAACACTTGAGAGACTGGGCGTACGAGGAATCTCGTATGACTTAATCAAATCATATCTAGATGACAGGACAGCAATAACAAAAATTGGAAATACTAACAGCCCCCCACAGCAAATTAAAATAGAAATACCACAAGGTACACTGCTAGGTCCCCTACTCTACCTACTCTACGTTTCTACCATAAAAGACCCCAAACTAAGTGCACACTATGTAATCTTTGCGGACGACACAATTCTATTATACAACGGAAAAACTAAATTTGATATAGAAGAGGTCATTAACAAGGACATGCAAAAATATTCAACTTGGCTGCATAGCAGCCTACTATCTATAAATACAACAAAAACAGAATACCTAATATTCTCACAAAAGAACAGAAACAAACTTAATCTGAACATCAAAATAAATGGTCATGAACTGAAACAAGTTAGCAGTGCCAAATACTTAGGGGTAATTATCGATGACCAACTGAAATGGGATGAGCATATTAATAAAAATATAATAAGGCGGATATCAGCAATAACAGGAGCGATCAGAAGATGCCCACAGACCAACATAAACACTGCCAAACTACTATATAATGCTCACATAAACAGCATACTACACTACGGAATCACAGCTTGGGGGAATGCAGCGCAACAACATCTTGACAGAGTCCAGAGAACACAAAACAGAGCAATTAAGACCATCTTCAAAATGCCACAACTGACCCCGACAACGCAACTCTACAGCAACGCAACCAAAATTTTAGCAATCAGACAGATCAGGACAATGTGCCAAAACAATGTGTGATGAGTTCTTCTGAACTTTACCCAACATTGTGGAAGTAAATAGTGCAGTGTTATGAACAGCAAGATAAGCACGGCATCAAACAGTATTCCTGTTTTTATATTGTTACATTCTCTAAATCTTTTTTATCATTTTATAAATTTGTATGTATCTATTAATTTATACAAATATTTATATTTCATAATAATTTTTGTTTTGTTTTAATTCCAAGAAAGTATATACAAAATAGATTTCCGAACATAAATAAAATAAAATTTAATTTTTTACTTCGTAAGTAGAAATTGAACTTTGCTCATTGATGTAATTATTGAATCATAAACATACTTTTTTTTTACAAGCAATAATAAAAATTATTTGCAAGTCTCATTTGTTCTCATCTCAGTTTATGAGACATAGACATAAAGAAAAATGTATTGGCATGGTCTTGGTTTCGCATTTTTGTCGGGATTTTCATTCTCGTGGGGGTGTTGCTCTGTGGGCGAGGTCTACTTTGCAGGTTAAACCAGTGTGTTTGAATGATTTCTGCCGGGAGATTCACATTGAAGTATGTGGTGCATTGTGGGAGATTGGTAATATACAGGTAAAAATTATCTCTTGTTATCGATCGCCGGATGGCAATTTTGAGATATTTATGGATGTGATATCTGATATGTTGCAGTCTGTTTACTCTCGGCAATCCTATATTGTCTTGACGGGTGATTTCAATGTTCATTTTGAGAATGATATCGATAGTAAAAGAGCTAGGCTAATGCATCTTTTGGACTCTTTTGGTCTGTCTGGACAGGTTTATAGACCCACGCGCAATGGAGCCATTCTGGATAATGTTTTTTGTAATCTTTCGAATGCACGTTGTAATGTTAGTCCGTGCCTTTTTTCTGATCATGACTACGTTTCCTTTATTTGTAATTTTTCTGAGTGCAGTCCGGTATTTGCTGGGAAAAGAATGGCAAGACATTTTGGTGAAACATCCATTGTGCGTTTTCAGACGTCTCTTGCGGAGGAGGGGTGGCAGGATTATAGTGTATTCACGGATGTTGATGAGGCATTCAATTCCTTCTATGGAATATTTATGTACCACTTTGAGATTAACTTTCCGGAAATGATAGTTTCTGATAGGGTCCGAGATCGTGCTGCTTGGGTTACTCAGGAAGTCAGGGTGTCAAGTAGCAGATTGAGAGATTTATACTACCTGCAGTTGCATTACCCAAATCTGCGGGAGTTTTATTCTGCTGCTAGAAGGGATCATGCAGCTCTTGTACATAATACTAAACGATATTTTTATGCAAACAAAATTCTGAATTCTAAGAATGTGAACAGTGCAGCATGGTCAGTTATAGCGGAGCTTACAAATAAACAGCGGAAGCCGAGGGAGAATATTTCCTTAAATATAGGAAATTGTTTGATCGATGATCCTATTACAGTAGCTGATAAATTTAACAATTTTTTTGTTGAGGAGCCAATTAGCATTGTATCTGGTGTTGCTACAACTATGCAGGATACCATTACTGGTGGTGGTGATGGTTGTAATTCCATGTGTGCTCTTCCTTTGTCTGAGCATGAGTTGGTTAATATAATAAACAAATTAAAAAACACGGGTAGTTCGGGCCCAGATCATGTACCTTGCAACTTGTTGCGTCGTGTTGCTGTTGCATGTATTCGGCCTTTAACGCAGATTATTAATCTGTCGTTTGAGAAAGGCTCTTTTCCTAAACTCCTTAAAACATCGATTGTTAATCCAATTCATAAAAGACACTCTACACATGAAGTGTCTAATTATCGTCCGATAACACTGACCTCTAGTTTCTCTAAACTATTTGAGTATGCAATGTGGGATAGGTTGATGGGTCACTTAAATAAAAACAACATAATTACAAATAGACAGTTTGGTTTCAGGGAAGGTTTTTCAACTGTGGCTGCCGTGACTGCCTTTATTACAGATGTAATTGATGGCTTGGATCGTGGAGAGTACCCTGCTGGAGTTTTTTGTGACCTTACACGTGCTTTCGATTGCGTGGACCATCGGCTCCTGCTTAACAAGCTGTATAGCTACGGTATTAGAGGCGTAGTGTCTGAATGGTTTGCTTCGTATTTGTCAGAGCGAACACAGTGCGTTAGGATATCACACAGGAAAGATAACTTGACAAGAAATTTTTATTCCTCCGTTTTGCCTGTGGGCCTCGGTGTGCCACAGGGGTCTGTTCTTGGCCCAATATTGTTTTTACTTTTTATTAATGACCTTGTGACATGCGTTGATGCTCCACTGTACATTTATGCTGACGATACTACTGCGTTGGTTTCGGGATCTGACCCTGTGAGCGTGCGTGATAGGGCCGCTGCGGTCCTTGGGCGACTCTGTTACTGGTTTCAGAGTAATAAGTTGTTTATGAATCTTTCAAAGACACACTTTGTGATTTTTCATACAGCGCAGTCCAGGGAGGCTTTTGACTTGGATCTTGCTTACCTGGATACTGGCATTAGTCATCAGTCTAGCGTTAGTTTTCTTGGCGTGACGCTTGATGAATGCTTGGATTGGGGGATTCATTGTGATAAGCTGATTTCCAGTATTAATTCCTCATGTTATCAAATTCGAGTACTGAGGCATACATTGCATGCTACAGACCTGGTCAGGTTTTATTACGGGCAGGTTTTCTCTCGCATGGCATACGGAGTCATCCTATGGGGATCATCTCAGTATGCCTATCAAGTATTTCTTGCGCAGAAGCGCGTAATTCGTTCTATTGCTGGTATTCATTCGACTACATCTTGCAGGCCATATTTCAGGCAATACAGCATTTTGCCTTTGCCTAGTGTATATATTCTAGAACTTTTGGTGTATATTTTTAGAAATAAAAACGATTTTAGAAAAAACTATGAAATACACGCGTACAATACTAGGCGAAGAAATGATTTCAGGTTGCCGAACAATAGATTGAATATTGCAGAGAGGTCGCCGGTGTCCATGGGGCTACAACTATTTAACAGGTTACCCGATGAATTGCATGTTTTAGAAAGTGCCCAAAAATTTAAACGGAAGCTGCGCCAGCTTCTGCAAATTAATTGCATTTATTCGGTGCAAGAGTTTATTGATGTTACTGATCGGTGATACTTCTGGATGAGTTCACGCATGATAACTCTATATATGTATATAATTTGTTATTTACTTTTTTATTTATTTAGTTGTATGTATTTATTTGTTTTGTGTACTTCTGTTTTTTACAACACATATTTTTGTAACATGACGTGTCCAACACATTTTTGTAAAATTTTATGGACCAATAAATTATTCTATTCTATTCTAATGGAAACAGCGAAGTTTTACCACAAAGCCATCCATAACAAGATTAAATCAAACATCAGCTTCCATAGAAACGAAGCAATCCACAGTCATAACATAAGAAACGCGACCAACTTCCACACTCCTTCAATTAATACAAACGCCGGCAAAAAATCCTCCACGTTCCAGATTTCCAAAATATACAACGACATTCCCGTGGCAATAAGACACTTATCGAACACCAAAGTATTCTCTAAGAAACTTAAGAATCACATCCTTATGAAGAAAGACTGAACCCACTAAAGCGTGCAATAATTTAACCACCTGGTGCCTACGTTCTTTTTGTATAAGTAGGCGGATTCCGTGGTGGACATGTCAAAATTCTTCAACTTTCTATGAACACATGTATGTTCTATTAGATATATATCAAAAAAATTAAAAGGCTGTGGCAAAAAGATTGGTATGTGTCCCTTCTAAGAGGTTTTATTATGAGCAATTCAAATATTTTAATATGTAACATAATAATATAATTACCTAATTCATGTAAAATTTACTGTGTTCTTTCTGTACATTGCTCCGATATAGATGAGAGTAATTCTAGAATACAAGAACACCACAATATCTAATTCATTATTATTCTTGTATGTTGAGTTGAATAATTTAGGTGTTGTTATTATATCACAAATTTTTGTACATGACCTATAGAGGTGTTTTTCTTTCTGTTCACGATATCCCGTTATAATATATTCAAAGAAACACAGTTGCAATGCAATTGAACTGATTGCGGGTTTTACTTAATTAATTTACAATATTTACGATAACATAACCACAATTCGTACAACTTTTGACAAATATACTTCCTCAATATGATCGTTTGTTTGTCTGTGATTTGCACATGATGCCAGGACGATATTTCTTCATTCATTAAGGGAAATTAAATTATTTTTCCACTTTTGAAAAGGCACAATTATTAATTATAAAGAGGTTTGTCGATTTTTAAATTATTTATACTTCTTTGACGATGTACAAACAATAATTAAATATTTATAGTAATGAATCTATGTGATAAACAAACCTAAATTTGAAAAATTATTTGTAACGCATGCGCAGTTTGGACAATACTCCAATAACACGGCATAGCACCATATGTTTTATTTCACAATGTTGGAGCGAAGTTTTCCTTGTCTACACGCGATATAGTAGTATTATATACCGCATGTGTAAAATCATATTATTAGGGATAGGATATATGTATACTAGGCACACCGGCAACAACGCCCAATCGTGACCGTAGTCATGGTACAAGGAAACAAGATATGCTTTTGCGCATCTCTGGATGACGCGCATTTATCGAAAAAAAAATCACTTGACAACTCTGACAGAAGTCACTGACTGAACACACTGACAAGTAACTGACAGAAAGTATTTTCCTAGACTCACATTAACAACTAAAATTGTATCTGGAGATCGTGTCGAACAGCGTCGTTCTGTGTTTGTGAGAGGAGGGGTCAATGGTAACAATGCCTCGCTACACACCAGAAGAAAAACTGCAAATTATTAAATGGTACTATAGTGGTCATTCTGCAAAGGACTGCATAAATTTATTTCCACAAATATTTGCAGACAGACCCGTACCCTGTGAGCAAAGGATAGTATATTGAACTGGTGTTGAGTATGTGACAACACCAGTCAAATACCCACAAACACATACAGTCACCCCTTAAAACCCCTTGAATACAGGCAACCAAATATACATCGGCAATGCTTAAAATTAGACCCTTGTATAAAAGTATAGGTAAAATAAATCCCTGAAAATTAATGCAGATTTTGCTAACAAATCTAGTAAATTCTGAGAACCCCATCAAATTGTAAATATTTGAAAGAAATTCACCCCCAAATTTAGAAAACCAAACCAATGACTACTCTTTTCAGGAACCCCAACTGAAACCCCCGTATTAAATACTAAATATTAGAATTAAATACCTGATTAGTTTAAAATACACATTAGTCTTAGTTTTATACTTATATTTAGCAAATTTCCACAATACAACAATAATTAGTTAAGTGTTATATAGGCAAAGTAAATATATAAAATGAATCTGACAGCCATTACAAATGGCCAATTTTAAATTACAAATTTCAACATTTATCATCACACTACGAGCATATAAATGAGTACCATTTTATAGTGTGATTTCTCAAGAGTAAAATGTCACAAAAGGTTACAGGGTCAAAGTTAAAGCAAGGTTGATAGTATCGAAAGCATCATTCCAAACTTTGGCAAAAGTATAGCACATACATGACAAATTGTTATCTAAAAATGCATAGCTTAAAACTAAAATAAACTAATGGTGAACATAAAAAACATTTAAACCATAAACTAGTTTACAAGTTACAAACATGGTAACAAACAATAAAGCTCTTAGATGCGCACATTAAAGTTAAGCATCATTTTAATTTTCAAATTTCGATACGCCATATTGTCAGAAGCATAATTAATTTCAGATATTTCATATATATGATTAATGTAATTATAAATAAACTCTAGCAGTTACAAAGTCTATCAAGACGCTTTTATGTTGGAATATTTTTCAGTGTCATATTTACAAGTTGAGTCCAGATATTTAAATAAGCATTTTGAATAATTTGACAGTTGTCAACATAGGTAAAAGAAAAGTTTTAAAATATTAATTACAAGCTATTTTGATAATTTAAAAAGGTGGTAAAAGAATAAGAAAAGGTCATAGTTTCATGTTATCACAGTAATTCGTAAATAAATTAAAAGACCATTTAGTTATTACACTTCAAAAACTAACCACACTAATTTTTTGTATAAAGAAAGATTTTAAAAAGGATTAAAAGATGAAAAAATATTGTATGTATTTATAAGTTTAATTTGTAAAGGTAAAGTTCTACTAAAAAGGCATTTTAAGCCAAAATTCTGATATTTTAATTTATTTTATTAGCGTCCATGACGTCATCGAACATATGACAGTCGAAATGCTAAATTTGCCCTTTAATTTTTAAAAAATGTGTTTTTCTAAGAGAAAACGAATTAAAGTAATTTTATTGTACCGATTGAAAGACGATTTAATTTAACTAAGATAAAACATGATTCCACAAATATTCAAAAATAAACTTGCCCGAAAAAAGACTTTGTAAAATGCTACCTTTTGGATTTCCATGGTTACGACGTCCACAACAGAAGATTAATATAAAAAGGCACATCCGACGAGAAGCGGCATTCATTTTGATTCATTTTGAATTCAGATTCATTTTCGAATTCATTGTTATTCAGTTTCGATTCCAGTTTTATTCGAAGCACGTTTAGATATATTCACTTTTATTCCATTTTTGATTCGAATAAGATTCACATTCATATTCGATTCAGATTCATATTGATATTCGCATTCGATTTCAATTTTCATTAGTGATTAACGCATTAATATTCATTATCGATTCATATCGATATCCAGTCGCCGTCAAAGTTGTGATACATTCAATTAAGCCATAAATTGTCTGCTGAGTCATTTCCACGTGCGAGTTAGAAGGTCACCAATTGAAGACGTTCGAGCTAGACATCAGTAGGGTGAGACGAATCAATCTCAAGCTGCAATATAACCAGAAACATTGGAGATATTACTGACCCGCCTTAAACTTTACCGAACGAGGTCAAGGACATACCGTACGCCGACTTACCAGATAACTGTGAGGCCCACGTAGAACTAGGACACGAGCAGTAACGACGGGAAAATCACACCCCTTTGGACGAAATACCTGTCCTTAAACAATACAAGGAATTAGTACACAGAAGGTACCAAGTCTGTTTATTAGTATATGCACCTTTTTCTTGACACAAATTTGGGTCAAATCTAAATCTATGTCACATTTGTGCAACGTCTTTTAATTCGATCATTTCTATAAATTAATTAAATTCAAATCTTGAAATATAGCTAATGTAAAACTTGGAAAATCAATTTAAAATTTCAAACAATATAATGCTTATTTAAATATCAGAATATACTTACATTTAAATTTTATCCTATCTCATTGTTATGCAATCCATTTTAATAGTTTGTACATAAGGGTCAAACTCATATACTTTGCCTTGATTTCAATATTTCAAATTAGTAGAACTTTTGCCTAAATAACTGCTGTTCATGTACACAACAAAAGTGTATTGATTAATATCAAAATTTTATAGACATTGTTGATTGTCATCCTGTTTATGGGACCTGTTTTTCTATTTCTCGAAATCTTTCATTGTTGTATTGTTGTAGAAATTCATTGATATGTTTTAAATAAATTCAGATCTGTTGTTTTCATGTATAAAGTGTTTGTTTTCATCACTGTTAAAACCCATTCTTCATTTATAAGAGGTACACATATTCTGTTTGGAGCTCCAGCATTAGAGCTGTTACTCCAAGTAGGCCTTACAGGTTAGATTCTTCAAGATCTTCACACGACAACTGGAAAGTATGGTATCCCGGACTAAGGTAAATCAAATCTCGAACCTCCTTAACGCCCTGTAGATAACACAATTAGAGTCACTTAGATATCACCCACCTAGATAAACACATAACTTTAAAATTTCGTTTTGGTCACTTCAACATTTATACGTACTCGATAGTTATAGCGACTTCGCGCGTAATTCAGTGTTTGTTCCACCTCTTGGATAAAGTCTATCCCGATCTTGCGCAGTCATACGTTGAATGCTGCGAAATTTTTGAATTATTAATGACGTTGTATTTATCTATTAGGATAATTTTTGAGATACTAAATGATACATAAACTAAATATATAATTTATCTCCGTTTTTATAGAATGCAACCCCCTTTAGCTAGCCGGCCAAGTTATAATTGAAAAGTAATTAAATAATCAATTAGGGACATTAGCCAGTCAACGTCAGACTAAGTAAATAGTTCAGTATATTATTGTGTTTAGCAGTTTTTTTAGGATAAAGTAAATAAAGCGCTCTAAGTCTCATTAGCTCTCCATTCACTATTACATCTTGGCCACGCAAATTAGGGCATTGTAAGGGTAACGAAACACCCCATTACATTTTGGCGCACCAACGATTTGGGGCCGATTATAAAACTTTAGCCGGATACTTACTGTATTTTTCAGCTTACTCCAGAAGACCAGAAGATCACCAGAAGCAGAGGATTCTTATAAATTAAAAAAAAAAAAAATGTACAATAAAAATATAAAAAGCAACATGTCTTTAATTTTTTTCTTTATTTCTTATATGTGTGTACTTCTATAAATTGATGGTAAACAAACAAACACTGACAAAAGTAAAATCATTTATTTGTCTTTATTAAAAAAAAAATATTAGAATCAAATACAGGTATTATTATTATTCACATAGTAGGTACAATACATTATACAAGGGTCTTATCATAAAGTATTATCAAATTTTTATTATTATTTATTTGTAAAAATATAAAACCTGCAAAATGAAAACCATGGAGGAACAGACCAAATCGGTACTAGAGGAATACTGGAACAGTAGGAAAATAAGTAGTGAGAAATATAAGAATGATAAAGAACGAGAGGAGGAAGAACACACATTAGAAATAAGAAAATTATTTTACGGATTAGTAGATATAAAGGACGACACAAGAAAAAACAAAGCTGCTGAAGGATCAGTATGTACGGAAACAGCAACAAAACCAGAGGATGATACCAAAATCAAGAAACAGTAGTTACCTGCCGAACCAAAAAGAATACAAATTGTACCAATGGAAACAGTATCCGCAGAAACTATAAAAGAAGAGGAAATAGAAGAAATAGCAACAGAAAATGACGTACAGGTTTTAAACAATGGAGACACAGATTCTCCAGGTAAAATAGCAATCACAGATCCAACACTAAAAATGGAAATGGTACCAATTAGCGAAGAAACGATCCTAACACCGACAATGGATGAAGTTCCGATGCAAGTACAAATTGTACCAGAAGAAACAAAAATAGACGTGCAAAAATGCGAAGAGAAAGAAAATAAGCCAGATCAAGGAGATACAACCCGAATAAAAGAGAGTACTACCGAAAAGGACACCTCGGTGACTGCCAAAACAAATCCACCACTAGACAAACTCGATTCAATGTCAATACGTTGGCAAGAAATAAGACAGATATGGGATAGATTCCTAAACAGAAATGACACAAGCGGAAAGAAAGCAGTTGTAGAATCAGTATCAATAGAAACAGTACTTGCAGCATCAACAATAGAAAAAGAAAAGGAAGAAATAACAGCAGTGACACAATCATGCGAAAAGGACAAACAGAACTTAGCTGAAGAAAAGGCAATAGAAAATTGCGAGAAGGATGTACAAAAGGGCTTTAACAATGAAAAGGACCCAGCAGAAGTCAATGAAACCGCCGCAGTTATATATACACAAACAAAAACAAAATATATGGACTCTAGCAGGAGAATTTTAAGAACGCACTTGGACGCGTTTCTAACAGAAGAGGAAGAGGACAGATATTTATGTTTCTACACCTCAAGGAAAACAACAGCTATGTTTACAGGAACAGGAAAATATACAAGTTCGTGGAAACGACAAACACTTATGACACAAATGGGTAAAATCAACAAGACCTACCAAGAAGTTATCACATTTAGGGGCATAGACACAAACACATGGACAGACATGCGAAGTAAGTTAATTCACACACACATAGCAAATTCAAACACACAGACAAAATATTTACAAGATTTAAACGTACACACACAAACTTTAATAACACTTATACATTACACATGCGAAATGCACACAAACTCCAGAACATTAAAGGGAATACAAACAGCTGCAATTTTGTATAAAAAAAATCAGGGAACACTTCGCCACTTCGCGAACACACACACACGTTCATGTAATCAACAAAATATAGAATTTACAGCACAAAACACTTACACTGATGACATCCTTCGGGACCAAGAAACCATCATCGACTTTCGCCTCAAGATTTTAAACACATAGACACACATAAAAATATAACGGAGCAAGGCGAAGGGACATTTCAGGCGACCTTCGATGGGAATTTGCGATCCTACTCCTACCTTAGCTAACATCAAAAACCACAAGCTAAAATATATCGGAGCAAGGCGAAGGGATTTACAGGCGACCTTCGATGGGAATAAGGCGACCCCACTTCTACCTGAGCAACCCCAAAATACATTAGCCTAAATATATCGGAGCAAGGCGAAGGGACATTGTAGGCGACCTTCGATGGGAACAAGGCGACCCCACTCCTACCTGAGCAATATCAAGATACATAGCCTAAATATATCGGAGCAAGGCGAAGGGATTTACAGGCGACCTTCGATGGGACTAAAGCGACCCCACTCTTACCTGAGCACTACCAAGATACAAAGGCCTATCCACCCCATAGAACAATATAGGGGCACCACGAGTCCCGACACCCCAGGAGTCATTTGGTAGAGTCCAAACCAAAAGGAGCCAGGAATTTAAACAAGATTCTCTACATCGGACGAACCCAACCCGAGGATAGCGGAATCATCCCACAACCAATACAGACGAGCCCAATCTGTATATCCAAAGATGTAAATACACCCGGAATTCTACAGTATAAGAGTTTGCCTATAGAAGATAAGAAGTTCATTCATAAATAATTTTAAGACACATAGTAAATAATTGTTAGTTTTTCCCATTCCTATATCAAGCAAGTAGCAACGCATAAGGAGGTAATATAAGTTGAAAAATGTCTGGAACACTTCAGTCAGAATAAAGAAAAGGTACAAATACACAGCAAGTTGATGCAAACATGTTATGGAAAAGGAATAAGAAACACTAGGAAGAACAAATCTTTGAAAGGAAACTTATAACAAAGCGTATGAAACCACTACCATTAGAAGAAAGAAAAATTACACAACTGCCTTTATATAAAATACAAAAATAATGTTACAAGTCAAAAACCAATCAAGAAACATATTCACCTACAGAACAAAAAGGATTCAAGAAGAATTGATCAAAATATGAAGGAAAAGAAAATATTTAAATATGAAGAAAGGGCCTAAGAATTAAAATATACCACGGAGCGAATATAACGCTTTTATAAATAAATAAATTGAACCCATGAAGAAACCCATGAAAAGATATGGTATCGTGGAAGAAAAATAAATATAATTAGAATTTACCTCATAAGTAAACCCATGAGAAGATATGGTGTTATGGGAAGACAAAAGGTGATGTACAACCTAAAATGGGTACATCAGCACGAAAAAATGCAATATAAATTGAAAATATGTTCCGCAAATAGGAAGATGAATACATGACAAAATGTCAAATATAATAGGTAACAAGAATAATTATTTGAAGCAACAAAGTTAATTTAAGTGTAAATACACTCGAGGTATATTAAAATAGGCCACTATTATCACAGTATAGAATTTGAATCCGAGACACTATAGGTAAAAGAAGCAGTATAAACAAAAGAAGCATAATTGGTACATAATAAAACTTTATAAAGGCAACATCCATAGAAAATACAAGAAGGAAAACATACACGCACATACAAAGATGAACTAGTGTTCATATTTAGCAATAAAAATATAGGTACACAAATACATAACATATACATAGCATCTTACACTAATACCCATATACAGGGACAAGTCATTAAATAAACATGGTTAAAAATTAAATTTTGTTAGGAAAATTTCCATACACACATACAACTTATATTACAATTATTACAATTACATTATAAGGTTTATTTATAACGAACGAATTTTTTTATATACATAAAAAACTACCTTCGTTAAGGGGCAAGTTGAACTGGTGTTGAGTATGTGACAACACCAGTCAAATACCCACAAACACATACAGTCACCCCTTAAAACCCCTTGAATACAGGCAACCAAATATACATCGGCAATGCTTAAAATTAGACCCTTGTATAAAAGTATAGGTAAAATAAATCCCTGAAAATTAATGCAGATTTTGCTAACAAATCTAGTAAATTCTGAGAACCCCATCAAATTGTAAATATTTGAAAGAAATTCACCCCCAAATTTAGAAAACCAAACCAATGACTACTCTTTTCAGGAACCCCAACTGAAACCCCCGTATTAAATACTAAATATTAGAATTAAATACCTGATTAGTTTAAAATACACATTAGTCTTAGTTTTATACTTATATTTAGCAAATTTCCACAATACAACAATAATTAGTTAAGTGTTATATAGGCAAAGTAAATATATAAAATGAATCTGACAGCCATTACAAATGGCCAATTTTAAATTACAAATTTCAACATTTATCATCACACTACGAGCATATAAATGAGTACCATTTTATAGTGTGATTTCTCAAGAGTAAAATGTCACAAAAGGTTACAGGGTCAAAGTTAAAGCAAGGTTGATAGTATCGAAAGCATCATCCTAAACTTTGGCAAAAGTATAGCACATACATGACAAATTGTTATCTAAAAATGCATAGCTTAAAACTAAAATAAACTAATGGTGAACATAAAAAACATTTAAACCATAAACTAGTTTACAAGTTACAAACATGGTAACAAACAATAAAACTCTTAGATGCGCACATTAAAGTTAAGCATCATTTTAATTTTCAAATTTCGATGCGCCATATTGTCAGAAGCATAATTAATTTCAGATATTTCATATATATGATTAATGTAATTATAAATAAACTCTAGCAGTTACAAAGTCTATCAAGACGCTTTTATGTTGGAATATTTTTCAGTGTCATATTTACAAGTTGAGTCCAGATATTTAAATAAGCATTTTGAATAATTTGACAGTTGTCAACATAGGTAAAAGAAAAGTTTTAAAATATTAATTACAAGCTATTTTGATAATTTAAAAAGGTGATAAAAGAATAAGAAAAGGTCATAGTTTCATGTTATCACAGTAATTCGTAAATAAATTAAAAGACCATTTAGTTATTACACTTCAAAAACTAACCACACTAATTTTTTGTATAAAGAAAGATTTTAAAAAGGATTAAAAGATGAAAAAATATTGTATGTATTTATAAGTTTAATTTGTAAAGGTAAAGTTCTACTAAAAAGGCATTTTAAGCCAAAATTCTGATATTTTAATTTATTTTATTAGCGTCCATGACGTCATCGAACATATGACAGTCGAAATGCTAAATTTGCCCTTTAATTTTTAAAAAATGTGTTTTTCTAAGAGAAAACGAATTAAAGTAATTTTATTGTACCGATTGAAAGACGATTTAATTTAACTAAGATAAAACATGATTCCACAAATATTCAAAAATAAACTTGCCCGAAAAAAGACTTTGTAAAATGCTACCTTTTGGATTTCCATGGTTACGACGTCCACAACAGAAGATTAATATAAAAAGGCACATCCGACGAGAAGCGGCATTCATTTTGATTCATTTTGAATTCAGATTCATTTTCGAATTCATTGTTATTCAGTTTCGATTCCAGTTTTATTCGAAGCACGTTTAGATATATTCACTTTTATTCCATTTTTGATTCGAATAAGATTCACATTCATATTCGATTCAGATTCATATTGATATTCGCATTCGATTTCAATTTTCATTAGTGATTAACGCATTAATATTCATTATCGATTCATATCAATATCCAGTCGCCGTCAAAGTTGTGATACATTCAATTAAGCCATAAATTGTCTGCTGAGTCATTTCCACTTGCGAGTTAGAAGGTCACCAATTGAAGACGTTCGAGCTAGACATCAGTAGGGTGAGACGAATCAATCTCAAGTTGCAACATAACCAGAAACATTGGAGATATTACTGACCCGCCTTAAACTTTACCGAACGAGGTCAAGGACATACCGTACGCCGACTTACCAGATAACTGTGAGGCCCACGTAGAACTAGGACACGAGCAGTAACGACGGGAAAATCACACCCCTTTGGACGAAATACCTGTCCTTAAACAATACAAGGAATTAGTACACAGAAGGTACCAAGTCTGTTTATTAGTATATGCACCTTTTTCTTGACACAAATTTGGGTCAAATCTAAATCTATGTCACATTTGTGCAACGTCTTTTAATTCGATCATTTCTATAAATTAATTAAATTCAAATCTTGAAATATAGCTAATGTAAAACTTGGAAAATTAATTTAAAATTTCAAACAATATAATGCTTATTTAAATATCAGAATATACTTACATTTAAATTTTATCCTATCTCATTGTTATGCAATCCATTTTAATAGTTTGTACATAAGGGTCAAACTCATATACTTTGCCTTGATTTCAATATTTCAAATTAGTAGAACTTTTGCCTAAATAACTGCTGTTCATGTACACAACAAAAGTGTATTGATTAATATCAAAATTTTATAGACATTGTTGATTGTCATCCTGTTTATGGGATCTGTTTTTCTATTTCTCGAAATCTTTGATTTTAGCGACAAAACTTATGATGGATATTGTTAAACAAGGTACGTACATTATATTAATCATATTTTTATTTTACATTAATACTGTTCTATTTGCCTTATCCGACTTAAGTACTATTATATGTTTGTTCTCTTTCTTTCGGTCCTAAATTTGCAACAAATTATGATAGAAATAACATTTCAAAAAATAAATCAACAATAGATTTAATAATTGCAAACATTGAATCACATATTGATAATTTAAAAGATAAAGATAAAAACCTCATACGATCAAAGATATGTAACACAATAATTAACCACAAACAGTCAACCAAGGTACAGAAACAGAATTATGACATAGTAAAACTAAAAAAACAAATTAAGGAAACAGAAATTTTTTTGAAAGAGAACAAACATATAATAGTACTTAAGTCGGATAAGGCAAATAGAACAGTATTAATGACCAGGAACGATTATGACAATAAAATAAAAAACCTACTAAATGACAAGACAACATATGAAGTTATAAAGAATGACCCCACAATTAAGTACCAAAAAGCTAACAATGAATTAATAACAAAATGGGAAAATAAATCACTCATATCGCCAAACACGGCAAACAGTTTAAGGATCCATAACGCACAATCACCCAAAATCTACGGCTTACCCAAATTACATAAAGAAAACATACCCTTGAGACCAATAGTATCGTGTATCCAGAGCCCTTTCTACGGATTGTCAAAGTATTTAGCAGAAATAACTTCAAATATAACGGGAAAAAATCAATTTTATATAAAGAATTCTTTTGACTTTAAAAATTTTTTAGACCAAACAATAATAGATAAAAAAGACAAACTAATTTCATTAGACGTAGAGTCGTTATATACCAACATACCGATAGAACTAGCAAAAAAAGTAATCATAAAAAACTGGAATAAAATAAAAGAATTTACTGAAATACCTCAAGACGATTTTATAGAAGCAATAGAACTGTCATTAAAAACCACATATTTCCAATATGATAACAAATTTTATAAGCAAATAGAGGGAGTAGCTATGGGGGCCCCAATATCAAGCGTAGTTGTCCAATTAGTATTGGAATATGTAGAAGAACAAGTAATAAACGGATTAGATTTTCAACCCACATTTTTTAAAAGATATGTCGATGATTGTGTGACAATTGTGCCCGAAAACAAAATACAATATATCAAAAACGAATTCAATAAATTTCACAAAAAATTAAATTTCACAATTGAAATAGAAGAAAATGAATCCATTAATTTTTTAGACATGACTTTAATTAAAAAACAAAATAAAATTTTAACAAAATGGTACGAAAAACCCACATCATCAGAAAGATATGTAAATTTTTTATCAAAGCAACCAATTGCACATAAAAAAAATGTTGTCACAGCCCTAACAGATAGAGCAATAAAATTAACTAGTTCAGTTTTTAGACCAACAATAATGAACAAAATTAAACATATCCTCGGAAAAAACAACTACCCGCTAAAATTTGTTAACACAATTATAAAACAAAGACTAAACAAAATATATAACAGTGAAAGGCCAACCAAAATTAATACCTTAGAAAAAAACCCCACATACATTCCAATACCCTATATCCCAAATCTATCAGAAAAAATTAACAACATTATGAAACCATACAATCTTAAACTAGCATACCAGAACACAAATAATTTAAAATACCTACACACAAGACTAAAAGACCCAATACCAATAATAAAACAATCACATGTTGTATACTGTGTTCCATGTGCCGATTGCGATAAAGTTTATATAGGTCAAACAAAACAACTGTTGGGGGAAAGAATGAAAGGACATAAATACGCGAAAAATAATACTGCCTTAAAGAAACATCAAAAAAAATCCAAGCACACATTTGATTTTGATAAAACAAAAATCTTAGCGAAACAAAATAATACCAAAGCACGGGGTTATTTAGAGATGATACAGATCGTTAGAAATAAAAACTCGGTAAATGATAGAAATGAAATCGGTGGATTATCAAAAATGTATTTCCAGCTAATTCAATAGCGACCAAATATCGGAGACATGCCCTGTATTTATTCATATCGAAAAATTTAACATAAACAAAACTGAACACCGACAAAAAATTTTAAAAAAAAGTTAAAAGGAAAATTTCTGTAGTTTAAAATAACAACCTTGAATGAAATAAAGAATCTCCCAGAAACAACGAGTATATGACAGTGATAAGATTAAAGAAATGCATAGATATAGGAAAATATAAATGTGGTGTACACAGATGAGACAATCTCATTAACAAACAAAGGAAATTAGTTGTGGAGGTTTGTTTTGGAAATTGTCAGGGGTAAGTGTGCCTTTTTTTTTTTGGTTTGTTAGTTTGGTTTTTTACTAAAATAGAAAATGGATTGAATGCTATAAAATTAATAAAAAAATGTAAATATAATGAATTTTATCAAATGTTTATCAAACAAAACACAATTTAGTAACACAGGTGTGGTTTGTTTACAGAGAAATCATTTCAAATTATAAAGTACGCAGATATAAAATGAAGAAGTGCGATTCTGGATTTTTATCGTACAAATACAAAACCAGATTTTAAATAAATGAGTTTCAAAATTGTTATGTGATATCAATGTAAATAATAATTAAAGAATTTTACATACACATACAAAAACCAAAATTTTTAAATTGTTTTAGGTGAGTGTGTTTTTTACAATGTGTTTTTAAATTTTAACTTAAGATAAATTTTTTAAATGTTACAGACATAAGTATAGAATAATGATTATTGTAATGAAAATGAATACACAGTTTGAAAAAGATATTAGTAAAGTATCGAAACGTTACATGAACATTTAGGGTTTTTTTTAACCTATTATACAAATCAATAAGGTCGCTAATCCCAAGAAAAAAATTTAATAAATTCTATATATATACCGGTAAGTTTTCGGGTGAAGCAACGACAGAGGAGTGTCCAAGTCCCCACTATCACTCGCTACAGTTATCGTATTCCCCGACGCGAACGGCTGTTACCCAAGCGTCTCACTGTATTGAAATAAAATGAGTCGATACGCTTCGAGGGGAGTACATATACGTAGTCGTTCAGTTGTGGGGACTGATACATGCGCTATACAATCGTTGCGTTACCAGAAAACCTACCGGTATATAGATATATATATATATATATATATGTTGTCACTGGATTCCGGGTTTTCTTCCGCGCTTCCACTGCTTGGTCTTTGGAAAGACCGATGCTGGTTTCTTGACGACGTTTCGGCAAAATCACACTTGCCATCTTCAGGTCTGCGATAACTGTCTGGTTCTGCTTCTTGTTATTCGTAAACTGACGTTTTCGGGATTCGGATGGTGGTTATATACTTCGTTAGCGTTTCGGTTAGTTGCCCTTGGACGAGTGTGTGCATGGTTCCGTGTCGTTGGGCTCGTGTTTGGAGTGTGACGGCTGGTTTGCGATGTAGAAGTATTAGTTTGGTGTTCTTTGTTGGTATCTGTTCTTGTTAGTGCTGGTTTCCATGCTGTTGGTAACCTCTGGGTATCATCTCGTGAATTCAGATTGTTCGGATGTTTTTCAATTTCGATGGCTTCCCTGATGATTCTGGTTTTAGTATGTTCGATGTTCGCTAATAGCTGGGTGTTACTGAAGTCTATCGTGTGGGATGTTTCTTTTACATGTTGAGCCAGAGATGAAGTTTTCTCGTCTTTTCTTACGGAATTTTTGTGTTCGTCTCTTCTTGCGTTTACCCTTCTGTTCGTTTGTCCAATGTATGTTTTTTCACAGTTGAGGCACGGAATTTCATAAACTCCTTGGTTTTCTAAAGGTATTTTTGTTTTAGGGTTTCGAAGGACTGTACTGATTTTTCTGTCTGCTTTGAATGTTGTTTCAATGTTGTGTCTTCGTAGGATTTTGGATATTCTATCGGTGGTGCCTTTAACATAGGGTAAGTAGGTTTTGGCATTTGGTGTTTCTTTTTCCTCTTGTGGTGTTGTTGGTTTCGGCTTGGATGCTCTTTTGATAGCAGATTCACTGAAACCATTCTGCTGGAGTGCCTTGTGGAGTTTGTCCATTTCTTGGGTGATGTTATCTTCGTCTGCTAATCTCTGCAATCTTGTCACTAGGGTTTTCACTACTGATTGTAGCTGAGCTGGGTGGTGGTGAGACTGAGCGTTCAGATATCTGTCTGTATGGGTGGATTTTCGGTATACCGTGTGGCCTAAGTTCCCATTTTCTTTCTTCTTGACCAAAACGTCGAGGAATGGTAATTCGTTGTTCGATTCTATTTCCATCGTAAATTTTATTTTTGGATGGGTTTTGTTTAAATGTTCCAGGAAGATGTCGAGGTGGTCCCTTCCATGTGTCCAGATCACGAAAGTGTCATCGACGTAGCGTAGCCAGAGTTTGGGTTTGTAGGTGGCCGTCCTTAGTGCTGTTTTTTCTAAGTTTTCCATAAAAAGGTTTGCTATTACTGGTGATAGTGGAGAACCCATTGGGGCGCCTTCTATTTGTCTATAGCGCTGATCTTCGTAGATAAAGTATGTGTTTGTCAGACAGTGTTTCACCAAGTTCATTATGTGCAGTGGGGGTTGGTATATTCGTTCGATGGTCTCTAGAGCTTCGGCAACTGGTATATTGGTAAACAGTGATACTACGTCGAAGCTTACTAATAACCATTCTGGTTCTAGTTTTTCTTGTCTCAATAGATCGATGAAGTGGCTTGCGTTCTTGACGTAAGATTCGGCTTCTTCGACATAAGGTTGTAGTTGTTGGGCTAGGTATCTAGTCAATTGTTGAACAGGTGATCCAATGGAGCTGACTATGGGTCTTAGGGGTGCACCTTCCTTGTGGACTTTAGGTAAACCGTAGAATTTGGGGCATCTTGATGACTTCTCCCTTGGAATGAGTGCTGTCTGGATTTCCTTGTCGATGGGACTCTCCTTGATTTTAGTTTTAGTTGTTTTCTCCAGGTATGTTGTTGGATCCGTGGAGATTGGTTGGTATGCTGGATCCTCCAAGAGGGTTCTTATTTTGGCGTCGTAGTCGGTTGTGTTCATTACCACAGTTGCATTTCCTTTATCGGCTGGTAGAATAATAATGTTTTCGTTTTCCCTTAGTTGTTTCAATGCCAGGAATTCTTCATGTGATAGGTTTTTCTTTGGTGGTTTGGCTGTCCTTAATATTTGCGATACATCTTGGCGGATAGTCTCGGCCGTATTCTTGTCAATCCCAGCTATAGTTGCTTCTACTCCACAAATTATTTCTTCTACTGGTATGCGGGCAGGAGCTATTGCGTAGTTAAATCCTTTAGCCAAAACATTGTGGGATGCTGCGTCCAATCCATGGGTGGATAAGTTGTATACCACTTTGAGTGATTTGTTCTCTACTCTGGTGTTTCTGGGTTTTTGTTCTGCTTGCAGGTGGTTTAACTTCTTTATTTGTTTTGCTTTTGTCCAATCGGTATTTGTCTCGGAACGGAATTCACTGAGCTGGTCCAGTATTCTCCAAATTATCGGGTGGATAATGTTGCTGAGGTTTAGGTGTAGTTGCAGTAATTGTTTGTTGGTATCATCCAATATTTTTCTAGTCTCGTGGATGAATTCCCTCAGTAGCACCATGCTTGCTTTCTTCAGAATGTTCTTGGTTTGTCTGGTGTTTCTGTTGAACTTCAGTTTCAATGTCTGTGGCACTATGTTTTCCTCTCGGCAACGTTGTAGAAAAATCAGGTCACAAAGCAGTTTGCTTCTTCTTGTTCTTAGTTTTTCGAAGGTCTTGGTTTGGTGTAAAGTCTTCTCCCCGTAAAGACGTAATATGTTCTCTTTCAGGTTTCCGCGGGTAGTAGTATGTGTTGTCACTGGATTCCGGGTTTTCTCTTTTCTATTTTTCAAATAGAAGGCGCCCCAATGGGTTCTCCACTATCACCAGTAATAGCAAACCTTTTTATGGAAAACTTAGAAAAAACAGCACTAAGGACGGCCACCTACAAACCCAAACTCTGGCTACGCTACGTCGATGACACTTTCGTGATCTGGACACATGGAAGGGACCACCTCGACATCTTCCTGGAACATTTAAACAAAACCCATCCAAAAATAAAATTTACGATGGAAATAGAATCGAACAACGAATTACCATTCCTCGACGTTTTGGTCAAGAAGAAAGAAAATGGGAACTTAGGCCACACGGTATACCGAAAATCCACCCATACAGACAGATATCTGAACGCTCAGTCTCACCACCACCTAGCTCAGCTACAATCAGTAGTGAAAACCCTAGTGACAAGATCGCAGAGATTAGCAGACGAAGATAACATCACCCAAGAAATGGACAAACTCCACAAGGCACTCCAGCAGAATGGTTTCAGTGAATCTGCTATCAAAAGAGCATCCAAGCCGAAACCAACAACACCACAAGAGGAAAAAGAAACACCAAATGCCAAAACCTACTTACCCTATGTTAAAGGCACCACCGATAGAATATCCAAAATCCTACGAAGACACAACATTGAAACAACATTCAAAGCAGACAGAAAAATCAGTACAGTCCTTCGAAACCCTAAAACAAAAATACCTTTAGAAAACCAAGGAGTTTATGAAATTCCGTGCCTCAACTGTGAAAAAACATACATTGGACAAACGAACAGAAGGGTAAACGCAAGAAGAGACGAACACAAAAATTCCGTAAGAAAAGACGAGAAAACTTCATCTCTGGCTCAACATGTAAAAGAAACATCCCACACGATAGACTTCAGTAACACCAAGCTATTAGCGAACATCGAACATACTAAAACCAGAATCATCAGGGAAGCCATCGAAATTGAAAAACATCCGAACAATCTGAATTCCCGAGATGATACCCAGAGGTTACCAACAGCATGGAAACCAGCACTAATAAGAACAGATACCAACAAAGAACACCAAACTAATACTTCTACATCGCAAACCAGCCGTCACACTCCAAACACGAGCTCAACGACACGGAACCATGCACACACTCGTCCAAGGGCAACCAACCGAAACGCGAACGAAGTATATAACCACCATCCGAATCCCGAAAACGTCAGTTTACGAATAACAAGAAGCAGAAGCAGACAGTTACAATATATAAACATTCTCATAAAATAAAATAATCTCATAAAACACAATATATAAACATTGTCATAAAACAAAAGCTTTTTTATAATACAAAAATAAATAAACTTTCTTTTAGTACAAAAATAAACAAACAGACTGCTTACACAAAATGATCACTACTCAAAATTGAAATTTGGGTTTTCAAACTTAAATTTAGCTATTTCAAATTCTAATCTTTTTTTTTCATATCATTTTTTTCTTTTTTTATTTCAACGTAATTATGAAGAAACTGTTGTGCTACTGCCACAAGTTGACTGTTCACCTCACCTTGAGCATTTGTTACATTAATTAGCTTTTCGGCTAATAAAGATAAAGGCTTTTGCCTTGTTCTATTTTGTCTCTGTTTCTGACACAATTCCTTATTTTCATTTTCAGAAGTGTCTTAAATTGCAGTTACCACTCCCGAAACATCTGCCACAGTACTGGAATCCCGAAGTACTTCCTCTGTAGATGTATCAACGGTCAAAATTTCAAACACACCCATATTCTCTGTTGGGTTAGGTAACAGTTCATGTATACCCTGCTCTTGTGTCGGTTGTATCTCTATGCCTTCATAATTTGTTGAACAATTAAGGCCTGTTACTGCTACTTTTCCCCATACTGATAGTCCTCGTTCTTCCAAATCAGACATTTTAATCGTAGTGGGCGCTCCTGATCCCGTCTGGGACCTATATTGTGTCAATTTTCTATATTTTGCCCTTGTGGCATATTTCCAGTCACTAAACCGCTACAAAAAATATATGTTTTTTAATATTTTTTTTAAATTTTAATTCTTTATATTACCTTTTTCCATTCTTCTACCTCTAAATTCGGACCATCTCCAATCGCATTTAAACTATTACATAGTTTTGTCCAGTGATTTTCAATGTAGTTTTCCCCTAACGTGGGATTTATAGTACCACTTCTAAAATGGTAATCTCTTTCCATATATTGTAAATAGAGGTCTAATTGCTCTTTGGTGGTATTTCTTGTCCGCTTACGTTTTTGCCCGCTGTAATAAATACATTACCAGAAAATAGATAGATTGCTTGACATAATTAAAGTATCTTACCTCATTATTTTAGATAATATAATTAAAACAGTTATATTTGATAAAATGTTTTAATAATATCGCTGAACTGTATGCCTACTACACCTGATTTTGCAACTGACATACACATACACGCTCAACTAACACTACATAACAATAACATGAAGATAGTCGCTGGTCTTGTTTTTACAGAAATGTATACAGAGAATTGCCCCAATCGTAAATCTGTAAGTATAACACTTACAAACTTTTGTAACGTTACAAATCTGTAAAGAATTGCACAGAATTGGCCTATTAAACTGAATGGCCCTGTATACACTATTGAAATTTAGAAATTACAATCAATATTAATTCATTGGTGTTTAAATATTACCAACTTTGTATGCATCTGCCTTACTCGTAAAATTCCTGCATTAATAGTATTATTGTAGTGATGCAATCTCAAAATAAAATAATTACGTAATATCGGTTTAATCGATTGGTAATGATGTGAATTTAAGGACTGTTATTCATAAAAGTGATTATGAAACTCTTTAAAATAATCATTTAAATTTAAAGAGTTTAATGTTTGTACAACAAGAGTTTCAATGATATTATTGCAGGAGTAATTAGGATGCTGTTTGAATATTAATTCAGCAACATTGCATAGTGATATAACATCTCTGGTTGCGTTTATGAGTCGGCCTTTATTTTTTCTGTTAATAAGAAGTGACATGCTACTATTGTCTATAAGAGATTGCGTACAAACTTCACATTTTATACAAGATATTACCTTCTTCACAACAAAACCCGACACATACGCAATAACATCTTCAATAAAATGTTTATTTTCATCATTCAAAAGCAAATTCTCAGTTTCTTGCTGTTCGGGGTAATCTGTATTAATTAAAGAATCAATATCATTTTGCATTGCAGTATCTAATTTTGAACTAACAGTTAAGATACTTGTGTCATCCTGAGCTAGGCAACTTGAGCTGATTGATGCTTTTCATTCGTTATGGACCAGTAGACGTTTATAAGCCCCTTCAAACTGCTTACAAGTTGGATTATTATTAAACCCACCTCTTGATCTCATAATTGAAAAAAAACATTTCAAGGTGATCCTGGCTAAGCTTGTATGTTAATAAAAATTTCATGCGTTCACCTTTTATGAGATCAAGAAATACGCCTTGTACACTTTTAAGGCAGATAATTAGTCCAAGAAACCCCATTCTTCGGTTGCTACATAAAATAGGTTCGTTACTGGAGGTCTTCAAGTTTTCTAAATAGTGGATACTATTGCTTACAAAAGTATTTATGAAATCTTCATTGCTCGGTGTCAGTGCTCTTTTGTATTTGCTTTTTGATAAAAAATTTCTTGTACATATTTAAAAAATCGAAAATATTATTTAATTGTCGGCAAAACAGCGATGTAGCTTCACTATCTTTGAATTGTGGAAGTTTGAGATCGATGTTGCAAAAATCTAAAGCATCAGCAACAGACTCACTAAAAGTTTGTCCAGCAAGTTTAACTTTCAGTTTTTCTTGGCTGTATTTTAAATGTCGGAATCTTATTTTTGTGGCTGCATGTAAACCACTCTCTTTCTTGCAAATGAACTAATTCTTGGAAATATTTCCACTGAATATGTTCACCTGCTGTATTGGTAATAAAGCCCCAGTCTCCTACTGTATTTCGACATAGCTTCACCATGTGGCATGGATCCAATATTATGTAGATTTTTTCTTTTGTGATAGGATGCAATATATGGGTATTTAAATCTGGCCACGATAGATTTGCACCTAATGCACGAGCCATAGCAATATTTGATGCAGCACCATCAAAAGTTAATGATTTTATAACTACTTTGGTGTTAGATAGCATCAAAAGACAACCTCTCACCAAATTAGCTCTTTCATCAGCAGATAGTCCATCAATTAAAAAATACGCAATTGGTATTTTCCAGCTTGCATTTAATGCTACTACCGTAAAAACAATAGCATCTTTTGCCTTTGGCAAACAATCATTATCAATTACACCGGCACCATAGTTAATATAACCATACTGTCTCCTTCCACACAACTCGACATGTTGTCCTATTGCCATTTCGTCAACAACTATTTCACAAACTAATTGCTTTCCAAGGCTTTCCATTTCTTCGGCCTTACATTTTATCACTCTCAGTGTTTCGGCTGTATATCCTGGAGATCCATCAATAGAACAATACCACTTTCTTATTGTGGTAGGATGAGGAAGACAGTTACCAAAGGTTTTCCTCACATAATTATAAGCATTGCTTGAGTAAAGATGCAGTGTTAGTGCAAATGCTCAGAGTTCTGGTGGATAGTCCTTTCCTTTACGAACTTTAATCTGTCGAAACAATAACTGTTTCTGTGCTGGTAAGAGATCCTGTAATGAAAATAGCTTTGAATCAAATTATAAGTATGAAATTCTGTTATATTACAAATTATATGTTCACTATAAAAATTTCTTTCCAGACAATGTTTACTGTATGATACTATCTATAAGTATATAATTGAATTGTGGTATGAATTATAAAATATGTACCTTTAGAAGTGAGGAGCAATTACTGCTGATTCTTTTTTCATTTTTTAAATGTTCCACTAAATTCTGTAGTGTTTTAATTTTATTCTTCATTCTTTTTGTTTTTTTTTGCATGTATTTCACTTTTTATTTTAAGAGTGTTGTTACCGTTTTTTGGGTTGTTATCCAATATCTTCTTCGCTTTGATGGATTTTCTAAATCTTTCTCTTCAAAATCTCCAAAATAATGTGGCTCTGTCCTCTTTCGACAATGCAAGCAAAATATACTCATTTAATTTGTATTATTAGTAAAATAACTATTTACCTCTTCCTCGCACTAATATTTTTTGTTTGACCATTTCCTGAGGTAGACGCTTTACTGAGCACTTCTCCTATAAGCATTGGAAATTGTTTCTAAGGTTCAACATTTACATCTATTGATACATCACCAGTGGTTGAATTTGAGCTACGTTCAATTACTCGTCTGGGTTTTGATAATGATTTACCACATTGTTGTGGAAAATTAAAGATGCTTGGTATAGAATATCTCTTTAATATTTTATTACCATGTACATTCATCTCATAATCATTATCAGTAAAATGATTACTACAAACTACTGCTGTCCTTGATGGTTCAAACTTCTTCCTCTTTAAAGCAATAATCCACTTTTTTATGTAATATATCAGTAGGAAACCTACAAAACAAACGTTATCTTATTTCAATCAATTAAATAAAGTTAGCTTACTTATGGAATTTTATACCACCACCTTTAACATAACGATTCGTACATCCATATGCGGAACACGAACTAACCATTTTTTACTATATTATTTAACACTAGTTGGGGATTTTTAATAAATAAAACACTTCAAGTTATTGTCCTTTTCTTTCACCGCGTGTTCTAAGTATTTAATTCGGAATCCGATAAATATTACACGAGATAAACGAATATTTCTAAAACAACACCAAAATATCAATGTAAATCTATGGGAGACCATCAATGTTTCGCCCTTTCTAGCTCTATCTCACTCGCATGATCTCTCACTCTAATGTTGGGGACAATCCTTGAACAGTATGGGCAATCCAAATATATTATATCTCAACTCCAAAACACAGACGTGATTATTTTAGTGTGTTGTAGTGAGCAACAAATACATATTTGTAAAAGGTAAGTTGAAATAAAATATATTTTGTTGCATGTACTTCTTTTAGCATAATATATTATACGTAACTGCCTACCTGCCTTTATTATTTACATTAAAAAGTCTGACATAATATTTTTGTTTTATTAGACTTGGTTTTTTCCACCTGCAGTAACTTAGTGGTTCACGATAGTGATTTCAGTTTGGTTCCCCTGGATTTACACCACCCGCCGCTTGATATGGAACTTTCTGTAAGTTCTGCTATCACCTGCGTCGACAATGATTCTGGCTGGAAATTCAACTTCAAAAAAGCACCAGACGAACTAATTAATAATTACTTCGGGGAAGTAAATTGGCTCATTATTTTCAATAACAAGGATATTAGTTATTGCCTGGATTTATTTTACGATATAGTTTATAACGCCTTCAATATTTTCACACCTAAGTTTTATGTAAACTCATGCAATTATCCGTTTTGGTTTTGTACTGACACCAAGAAGTTAATAAAAAGGAAAAACAATGCATTCAGAAAATATAAGCGTGGAAATTTATCGGCTCACAATATCTACAAGAATTTGCGATCACTGTCAAAGATTAGCATTGCTAACGATTATGATCGGTATTTATCCTTCACACAGGATAACATAAATCGAAACTCAAAATTTTTTTGGAATTACGTAGACTCCAAACGGAAAACCCGTGGTTTGCCTAAGCGAATGTTTTTCAACGACGATTACACTGATGATTTCGCCGCTATGAGTAACATGTTTGCAGAATACTTCCAATCAGTGTATAATAAATATCCTACTTCTTTTCCTCAGTTTAACCCCTTAAACTACCACAACTCAAGCTCTGTCCGTAATATGACTATCGATTCGAATTTGGTGTTTCATAAGTTGACTTCCCTACCTAATTCGTTGTTCTCCGGGCCGGATGGGATCCCACCATACTTCCTGAGGCACTGTAGTCCGTCTTTGTCGCTGCCAATTTCCACTCTTTTCAATTTATCTCTTTCTTCAGGTATATTTCCTCAACAATGGAAAGTAGCTTTTGTTGTGCCACTATTTAAATCCGGCGATCGCTCAGATGTTCGTAATTATCGCCCGGTCTGTGCCTTGCCGGCTCTGGGAAAGGCACTTGAATCGATTGTCGCCGGCAAAATTATGTCAACCTTCTCGAGAATTATTATTCCTGAAAAGCATGGCTTTACTCAGGGTCGGGGTACGGAGAGTAATCTACTTGTATACCACCACTTCATATGTGAAGCCCTGGAGGATGGGTCTCAGGTCGACTCCGTTTACACGGATTTCAGTAAAGCGTTTGATCGCGTTGACCACGACCTTCTTCTTTGGAAGCTCGAGTCGTATGGCATTTCAGGATCGCTTCTATCTTGATTCCGATCGTACTTGCTAGACCGTATTCAGGTCGTGCGCATTGGTTCTAGTACATCAAGTCCTATTCCTGTAACCTCTGGGGTGCCCCAGGGTAGTCACTTAGGCCCAATCCTATTCCTTCTCTTTATTAATGATATCAATCTTCGCATTACTTTTTGTAGATTTCTCCTTTTTGCTGATGACTTGAAGTTGTTCACTGTTATTTCTTCACCATCCGACTGCTTCAAGCTTCAGGCTGACATTGACGGTGTCACCACCTGGTGTAGGGAGAACAATATGTCATTAAATGTCAAAAAATGTAAATTAATTACCTTCAGTAGGAAAAAACTGAACATTTGTCATAACTATATTATCAATGGCATTGCTCTGGAGCGTGTAGGATACATCAAAGATTTGGCGGTTACATTTGATTTCTTCCTTACATTCCGTCTGCACGTTGATGATATCACATGCAGAGCGAACAAGTTATGTGGCTTTATTCGGAGGCAGACTCAGGATTTTTTCAATGTCATCGGAATAATTTCTTTGTATCAGTCTCTGGTGCGCTCCATTCTTGAGTATTGCTCCATTATTTGGAACCCGCACACAGCTATACAGTCAGATAGGATTGAGCGTGTACAACGTAAATTTATAAACTACATTCTCTATAAACTTAAATTAGACAAGGAATTGTATACATACGCTGAAAGGCTGGAATTGGTGGGTCTTCAGTCCATCTCATCACGACGAAGACAGGCTTTGCTTAGGTTTGGCTACACATGTCTGCATAGCTTGCTTGATTGTTCGGAACTGTTGTCATTGTTTACCTTTCGTGTACCGTCGATTGCTACAAGGAATGATAATCTGTTCTATTTAAAATATCATAAAACCTCATACGGGTACTATTGTCCACTCACCTTAGTAGCGAGAGAACGAACTTGCTTCCCCGCCACGTGGATATTTTTAACATAACTTACGCTGAGTTCAGTAAACAAATAAAACTACTAATTATATGATGCTAATATAAATTAAAATTTGGTGACTTCACCTGTATTAGAAGTTTTGTAAAGTGTAATTATATTGCAATTCTCAATGAACGATGTCGATTTTGATCTTTCTTGAATCCATTGTTTTTCTTTATAATTTAGTTAGTCTACAATACTATTGCATCTATATTTATTGATATTACTTATCATTAGTCTATTAACGCATGTGTGTGTATATATGTATATTTTCTTGTTATGTACTTTCAGACATTTATTGGGCTTGTCCTGTATTGTCTATATACGAAATACGAAATAATTTTGTATTCTACCTAATTGTTATAGTTAGGTTATAAGCGTCATCGTTATAAGTATCGTAATAATTTTAATCTGGTAGATACCACTACTAGGCAATGCTAATACTCTCAAATTCTGTCAATTGTTTTAATGTAAGAACCTAGGTAATTTTAGAAATTGTTTTTTAAATTACAATTAAGTACTTAATTTTAAACAATAAATTGCAAATCTATTATAAATTTTTACATTCCTGGAAATATAGTAAACAATTATTTTTTTTCAGAATAATAATGACTAGCAGAGCCAGAGGGAAAGCCATTTTTGATATCAAATGGGTTAATCCTGAATTAAATGATGATTGGAGCAACTGGTTGGAGCCATTCAAACATTTTACGAATGAAGGATGGTGCAGGCTGTGCAAGAAGGCTTTTTCTATGAGCAATATGGGAAGGCAGGCAGTAATCAGCCACCAAAAAAGTAAGAAACACCAGTTGAATATAACCTCCGTTGGAATGTTACAAAAAATTGACACATACACCACTCCCATGGCAAAGGATAATTCAAGCGCTAGCACATCAGTGCATGCTGCTGAAACTGGTACTGAAAGCATCGGAGAGAAGCATAAAATTGAGGTTATAGTGAAAGAAAACTCACCTAATGTTAATTGTCCTAGTACTTCAAGATCAGAAATAAAAAGCACACAGTCATCTTTAAGGGCTCACATATACCTGAGCACCTAAAAGTAGGGTCACGTTTAAGATTTTTTTTCGTGTATAAAACTGCATTTTTTTTAAAAACCATAATATACATTTTGAAGTATGATATTTATTATAAATTGTGTGAAAATCGGGTTCGAAAATTTCGAACGGTAAAAAAATTACAGTCGTTTTCCTGGGTTGGGATTTTGTCGACAGCGTTCGCGGTACCAGACGTGCCTCTGCCATTTTTATCTGAAATATATATATATATATATATTATAACCTGTCTAGCCTACTTTTTATATATGACATGGTGCCATCAGCTTATGTAACCACAGAGCAGGTTAGTAGGTTATAAAATTTGTCTTCTGAATGTCACCAAGATACGCGGCACTCCTGGCTGCCTATATGATCAGGCGTCAATGTTGCAACTGATAAACGTCTTACCGGTGACAGCAATGTCAATATGTTCGGGCGGTTCAAGTCAAAACAGAATTATGACGGTTACAGTGTGGTGCCTTGGGGACAAAAGACTAATTACACATCGACTAGCACAGCGGAGATTAAAAAAACGTGAGTACTTCTTGTTGTTTTAATATACTGCTTTCCCTATCTCATTGTCAAACGGTAAAAAAAATAAAAGAAAACGTGTGTAGAAATTCATTTGAAAAGAACAGACTAGTCAACTTTTATTTCAACTAAAGCAATGTTAAATTATGTCAAACAATTAAACAGTCGTGTAATTAAACTATCGATACAATTGATACACAATTTCGTTTATTATTATTTTACAATTTTACAAATTCTATGTACATAAGTATTATACAAAACAAACATACGTCAATGACCTCTATAAGTCACGTATGAAACCAAGTTAGGACATAACTACACTTTTAGTTCCTGAAGTATCACTTTCGGGTCCCAGAATATTCTATTTAAAAACATAAACAAAATGATACTTGGAATAAAATACACGTCGGTCAATTTCAAGTGAAACGTATGTTCAGGTTTGTTTAAATTATTTTACAACTAATTTTCGTATATTGTCATGCCCGCAGGAGAATCTTTGCAAATTTGTTGCGACTAAAATTTATTCAACCGGCACGGATTTTGAACGTCTAACCGATAGCTACTCGGTGAAGTACTATTATTTCTGTATTTGTGGTACAAAGCGCGAACAATATATTTGAATTTTCACGGCGCGTTACAAATAATATTAGAAATCTGACATTTCTGAAAAATAAAGAATAAATATTAAATGCGGAGATATATGGTCACGGCATTTATAGCCTGACTTCGACGGGAATTATAGGTTGTAGCGGTAAAATGTCTATTCCTCCACGACCCCTGGGTCTGAATGGAAAAGACACTTTCGGATGTGTTTAGCGGATTTTGAAACGATTATTTCACGGCACAGAAAGGGGCCTGAATATAATACGTTTCTAGGATTTAAACCAGACCCTCCCACGCCATCAAGGCTGAGTAGAGAAAGGTAAAGGCGGCGGTCGGATAGGAGAATAAAATGGAAGAGACACACTTGCTGGGGCCTTTATATATCCGTAAACCCCCCTATGTCTGTAGGAAAAACTCGTTCAAAACATACAAATTGCGCGCGATTCGGACGTGAAATGCGCGACTACGAGCATGACGTATACATTCGGTACTTTTCCATCGAAAATAAACAAATAACATGAATGATAATTACATATGAATATATACACAGGTCCGTCCAAAACATTTTATACAATACTTGAACAAAATAACACACATATATTAAATTTAATATTGATAAATAAATTAATTATGGACCTAAAAATGTTAGTTTGTACAATTAACGAGGGACTTCGTTACAGGCCCTCCCTTAAAAGAAAACTTTAAACCCTAACTACTAAATATCAAAAGTCCAGAAACGGAAAATTAAATTTAAAAAAATTAACACTTGACAGTCTATCATCTTAAAATCAAAAAACTACCACTTGTCAGTTTATCAACACTTACGATGTCTATGACGCACGCACTATCACTAATTGTTCTGACGTTGCAGATTTACATGATGGATCTCGGCTTCACTAGTGACGGAAGTAGTGAAACAACAGGACTGGTGCTGGTATCGCCTCGGACAATTACATGCGTCGAAAATTTGATAGGCCTCCACTGTCGGAATTATTACAGCGGTTGGAGTGATTTTTCTCTGTCGGTTTCCATGTGGACAAACACTTCGTGCGGCGGATTGCACGAAGTACGAGCTCTAGATGGTGTCATGAGCAAACACTTGGTACGGCGGATTGTACAAAGTATGAGCTCCGGATGATGCCTTGGAACAAAAACACCTGGTGCGGCGGATTGCAGCAAGTATTAGTCCAAAACATCCCTCACAGCCTCCTGCGGAATTGGAGGTAGGAGATCGGCTTGGAGCTCGTCGGCGGACGGAACTTGATGTCTTTCACATGGACTTTCACTGGCTTTCGTCGGTTCGGTACCTGTAACATGAGAACAGACGGGGACAGGATCTGGATAACTTTAGAGGGACCTTCAAATTTCGGAGCAAGTTTTGCGGTAAATTTCTTGGAGGCATCGGATAAATTATGGGTCTGGTGGTATACCCATTGATCCCTTTAGAAGACTTTTACTTCACGCAGGTTCACGGTAGGAGAATTCTCTCAGCCCTCACTATAGGCCAAAATGCCCCTTTAGAAGACTTTTACTTCACGCCTGGATGACGGTTCGTGATGTGGCAGAGCGTAGCGGCTGGCACTCTACCCACTTCGTGAATCGATCATGTATTACTAACAATGAAGTAAATCCTCTCTTGGAACGCGGAAAAGGTCCGAGGAGGTCCACACTCACTTGTTCCCATGGGCAATCAACAGGTGAGAATAACATCTGGCCTAGAGGTTTTCCCTGATTAAATTTATATTGCTTACAGGATCGACATCGATTGACGTAGCGGCGGACATCTCTAAACATCCCTGGCCAATAATATAACGAAGCGGCTCTCGCTATACTTTTGGCGACCCCAAGATGTCCAGCTTCAGGAGCGTCATGGATTTCTTTCAGGACGTCATTTCTATCAGGCGTAGCTACGCACAATTTCCATGCGCGCACTCCCTCGGTATGTTGAGTATCAGGTATGTGTCTGTATAAATTGCCATTTTCTAATCGGTATTCTTGATGTTTTTCAGGATCTGATTGAACATCCGAAACTTTCTTATTATACCAGGAACAAGACGTTTCTTCTAACAAGGCACAGGTATCTTCATCGGTTTCGTGTTTGAAAGGAAGCGGTGCTCGGGACAGAGAATCGGCTAAATTATTCATCGCTCCTTTTCGGTACTGAATGACAAAATCATACTGTTGTAAATCAACAGCCCATCGACTGAGTCGTCCTGACGGATTCTTCAAGTCATTCAGGAATCTTAAACACTGGTGATCGGAAATAACGGTGAATTGGTAAAATTCTAAATAGTACTTAAACTTTTTGATACCCCAAACAACGGCAAGGGCTTCCTTCTGGGTCGTCGAATAATTAAATTCTGCCTTACTTAAAGTCCTACTGGCATAGGCGATCACTCTTTCGGCACCCTCTATTATTTGTATTAAAACGACTCCCAAACCTTTCTCACTGGCGTCGGTATGCAATTGGAATGGTTTGGAGAAGTCCGGACACGCGAGAACTGGGCTCTCTGTTAGTGCTTTCTTTACGGCGGCGAATGCGGCGTCTTGTTCCGTCGTCCATTCCCAACGCACATCTTTTTTAATTAATTTTGTAAGCGGAACGGTAAGTTGTGCGAAATTGGGTACGAACCGACGGTACCATGACGTTTGTCCCAGAAAACCACGTATTTCTTTCTTGGTTCGCGGCGGCGGTACATTTAAAATAGCAGCGATCTTGTCCGGGTCTGTACGGATTCCGTCCGGTGTTACAACATGACCTAAATATTTTATGTCCTGTTTGGCAAAAGTACATTTGTCTGGTTGAAGTTGGAGTCCTGCTTCCCGTAAACGCGCGAAAACATTACTTAAATTTTCCAAATGCTCCTCAAAAGTCTTGCCTAAAATAATAATATCATCCAGATATACAAATGCGTATTCCGCCATTTCAGGACCTATCACCGAATCTAATAGGCGTTGGAACGTCGCTCCCGCACTATGTAATCCATAAGGTAACGATACGAAATGAAATAGGCCCTTTCCCGGAATTGTAAAAGCCGTCACGGGTCTGCTATCTTTTTCTAATTCCACTTGCCAGTACCCGCTTTTAAGATCAAGCGTCGAAAAATATTTACTGTCGCGGAGTTTGTCAAGAATATTTGAAATGTACGGCAAAGGATATGAATCTTTAATCGATACGGAATTAATTTTGCGGAAATCGACGCAGAACCGAACGCCACCGTTCTTTTTCGTGACCACGACGATAGGAGAACTCCACGGACTGTTACTGGGTTGTACGGCAAAGGATATGAATCTTTAATCGATACGGAATTAATTTTGCGGAAATCGACGCAGAACCGAACGCCACCGTTCTTTTTCGTGACCACGACGATAGGAGAACTCCACGGACTGTTACTGGGTTCTATTATACCGTCTTGTAGCATCTTGTCCACTTCGGCGTCGATCAGTGCTTGCTTCTTCGGGTTGCATGGATAATATCGTTGTTTTATTGGGGCGGTATTCGGTTGCAAACGGATTGTGTGACGTATTAAATTCGTCCGACCAGGCACGGTAGTAAATTTACTTAATTCTTGGTCAAGGAATTTTTTTAAAGCGGTCTCTTGGCGGTCCTGTACTTCGGAGATCCCACAGCTCGCGGCAAAGACTGCATTGTCTCCCTTAAAGTACAGTTTCCTTTCGGAAAAATCAAGAACAGCCCCAATTTCCTTAAGAAAATTAATTCCGAAGATGACTGAGCACGGGCTCTTCGGCATAATTACAAAATTAACATCTGTTGTTCGGCTACCCATGCGGACCGGTAATAAAACTGAGCCGGGTGACTCTATAACGTCTCCATTTGCGAGGCGGACTTTAGATTTTTTATTCAAGACACGTTGTTCATTATTTTTCAACAACCGGGCAACTAGTGATTCGGACAAAAACGACGAAGTTGCTCCGCTGTCCACGAGGGCTCGTAAATTCTGGTTACACATGTTCACACGGATCCAGACGCGATTGTCTGGCACTGTCGAGTCTTTGATACACGTGTTTGCGGATTCAGGCGGTTTTACTGCTTGCGGACGGTCTTTGCCTGCAGACCGCCCTTCTCGGCGTTTCCCTGGCATCGGCAGTCAACGGAACGTACATTTAACTTGCCACACCGTGAACAAAACATTTTAAATGGGTTACGGCAATAACCACGCGTATGTCCTTCCTTGCCACATCGCCAACAGCGGTTTTCCGGATGTGATAATTTTTGTAATGGCGACGGCGGTACAGGAAATTGGCGAGGCTTATTATCCTGAGCGACGTATGACAAATGATGCGAACGCGAAGTACTGGGTTTATCGCTGGGCGGGCGTTCCGGTGCTGATAGCGTACTTTCTTTCTTACAAAAGCGCGCCTGCTCTTCCAGCAGTAATTCGTAGTCGGCAGCGAGTTTAGACAATTGTCGGAGGGATTGTATCGCGTCCCTATGTATATACATTCTGTAACTAGGTGACATGTTACCATATACACGTTCCAATTTATCACCGTCGGACATATCTTGGCCGCGTCTCATTAACGTTAATATGGCGGTTAAATAATCTTTAAAAGATTCCTTTGGTTTTTGCAAACGAGCGCGTATTTCTTCTTCGATTGAAAAATTATACCGAGGCGGAAGATATTGAAGTTTAAAGTCTTCTAAGAACTCGTCCCATGTACCCCATAATGTTTTATTATTTCGGAGCCAAAGCAGTGCTTTGTCTCTAAAAAGCTCAGGCAACGCGTGGAGCATATGTTCATCTTTAATCCCGTAACATACTTGAAGTTCTTTGACTCTTTCCAGGAAAAATACAGCATCCGAGCTGCCATTAAAATGAATACCCCATTTCCCTATTTGGGCACAGATTTCCGCGGAAGAAATCTGAACGTTAGTGACTACTTGCGGTGGAGTGTTTCCCTTATTCGTGGAACCCGTTTTACCCTCTTTCAAAAAGGTGCTAATGCGTTTACGTACGTCCTCGACATTACCGGTAGCGTCTAACCCTAAAGATTCTGCTGCGGCATTTAAGTCCTCTTTTTTCAACGTATATATCCACCCAAGAGGGTTTGGATTTTTGCCTTTATCTGGATCAGTCATTTTATAATTTATAATGTACCAAATTAAAATAAAATAATAATAAAATAAAAATGTATTTTAGTTGCAATTTATTCTCCTATCCTTTTACTCCCTCACAATTAATAAAGAATATGTACGTTTTACTATCCTTTAATAAACTTATCTCTATGTATGTACATAAATTGTGTATCAATTTCCCTATCTTATTTTTAAAAAAATAAGTATACATGTATATCTGGCGGAAAACTGTGAAACTATTCAAACAGTTTTATGAAACACGGCGGAATTTAATGTCGGAATTTAATTTTTAAATCTCTTAAAACACGGCCCCACGTTGGGCGCCATTTATAACCTGTCTAGCCTACTTTTTATATATGACATGGTGCCATCAGCTTATGTAACCACAGAGCAGGTTAGTAGGTTATAAAATTTGTCTTCTGAATGTCACCAAGATACGCGGCACTCCTGGCTGCCTATATGATCAGGCGTCAATGTTGCAACTGATAAACGTCTTACCGGTGACAGCAATGTCAATATGTTCGGGCGGTTCAAGTCAAAACAGAATTATGACGGTTACAGTGTGGTGCCTTGGGGACAAAAGACTAATTACACATCGACTAGCACAGCGGAGATTAAAAAAACGTGAGTACTTCTTGTTGTTTTAATATACTGCTTTCCCTATCTCATTGTCAAACGGTAAAAAAAATAAAAGAAAACGTGTGTAGAAATTCATTTGAAAAGAACAGACTAGTCAACTTTTATTTCAACTAAAGCAATGTTAAATTATGTCAAACAATTAAACAGTCCTGTAATTAAACTATCGATACAATTGATACACAATTTCGTTTATTATTATTTTACAATTTTACAAATTCTATGTACATAAGTATTATACAAAACAAACATACGTCAATGACCTCTATAAGTCACGTATGAAACCAAGTTAGGACATAACTACACTTTTAGTTCCTGAAGTATCACTTTCGGGTCCCAGAATATTCTATTTAAAAACATAAACAAAATGATACTTGGAATAAAATACACGTCGGTCAATTTCAAGTGAAACGTATGTTCAGGTTTGTTTAAATTATTTTACAACTAATTTTCGTATATTGTCATGCCCGCAGGAGAATCTTTGCAAATTTGTTGCGACTAAAATTTATTCAACCGGCACGGATTTTGAACGTCTAACCGATAGCTACTCGGTGAAGTACTATTATTTCTGTATTTGTGGTACAAAGCGCGAACAATATATTTGAATTTTCACGGCGCGTTACAAATAATATTAGAAATCTGACATTTCTGAAAAATAAAGAATAAATATTAAATGCGGAGATATATGGTCACGGCATTTATAGCCTGACTTCGACGGGAATTATAGGTTGTAGCGGTAAAATGTCTATTCCTCCACGACCCCTGGGTCTGAATGGAAAAGACACTTTCGGATGTGTTTAGCGGATTTTGAAACGATTATTTCACGGCACAGAAAGGGGCCTGAATATAATACGTTTCTAGGATTTAAACCAGACCCTCCCACGCCATCAAGGCTGAGTAGAGAAAGGTAAAGGCGGCGGTCGGATAGGAGAATAAAATGGAAGAGACACACTTGCTGGGGCCTTTATATATCCGTAAACCCCCCTATGTCTGTAGGAAAAACTCGTTCAAAACATACAAATTGCGCGCGATTCGGACGTGAAATGCGCGACTACGAGCATGACGTATACATTCGGTACTTTTCCATCGAAAATAAACAAATAACATGAATGATAATTACATATGAATATATACACAGGTCCGTCCAAAACATTTTATACAATACTTGAACAAAATAACACACATATATTAAATTTAATATTGATAAATAAATTAATAATGGACCTAAAAATGTTAGTTTGTACAATTAACGAGGGACTTCGTTACAATATATATATATATATATATTTTTAAAGTAGATAGACAGAACTAGTACTTATCGAGCCGGAATTTGCGAATTCAATTTTTTCGGGTCATGGCAGTCATTTAAAAAAATTGTCGGTTTTTCGCCTTAAAATTGTTGAGTAATTATGACAAAAAAAAACTATGCCAAATATCGAAAAAACTACTCGATAAGTACTAGATTATTGTGTGAAGCATAACTGTGCAAAACTTGATCCCGATCGGTCCAGTAGTTGCGGAGATATTTCTGGTACCGATTTTGAAAATACTGTTTCGAGCAAAACGCGTTTAAAGTTTTGATTCCACTTTACAATGCAATAACTGGTTTATTTTTAAACTTACATGAAATCATCGATTCCTGGGCCATATGACGGATCTTCCCTAGACGTTGATACTTCCAATAAATCTTTTTTTTCGCTGTGTCAACCTCGTTCTTGCTTCTTTTGACGCCCTTGTCGCAGAGCGCTCGGCAAACCGAATGCGTTGTGTATCTACAGATTCAGCCCAACAATGTGCGTTTCTCCCTGTCTTGAGGGCCAATATTTGCATTATTTGCAAAATACTTCTCACACCCTCATTGAAGATACATGAACCGATACTTGCAGCAATTTCAACAATTTTAAGACCGCTGTGCACTTCTTTTGGCGCAATTTTCCAGATGACGTGATTTATACTTTCGTTATTGTTTTGTGTGAATCCGCCAACACATCGTTCCAACAAATTATCGTCACTAAGGTCGTTATAAATAGGCTTGATTGCAGTCAGAACAGCTTCAGGAAGTGCTGTATAATCGTGCGTGTAGTCATCCAATTTGTTATTTGCATTTGCCTTTTGCCATGAGCACCAAGAATCTGAGCCCTGAGGACATTTCTCGTGTTTTGATTGTTCGTCCGTAGAGCTGTAATGGTAGAACGTAGCCCATATGGCATCTTTCATTTTTTTTACTGAATCACAGTTTCTGCGGATTGCTAAGCCATAGTATATGGTTAATTTATCAATCATTCTTCCAGTCAGTTTATTCCTACCACCAATGCCTTTATTTTTTTTCACACATTGTCGAAGCCGCGTACCCATCCGCTTCTGTACGTGGCAAATGCACTCTTTCTTATTTATTTGTATCGACTATCCATATGGTTTTGCGTCGACGATACCTTTATACGTTTTTGAGTCGCCATCTCCGATATAATTGGTATACATTACACCATAACGCTGCATAGATCGTTGAAACATCTCTTTTATCCCGTCTACTTCCATCTTCCCGGCAGATCCCTCATGATTTGTCGAGCACTGATCTTCGTGGCTTGCTTTCCATTCTTCATACTCAGCGGTGTTTTCTTTTGATGTCCAATATTCGCAAGTTTTACAATAGGAACATTTTACAATAATATCCACAACCTTGTTTGTGTACAGTCCAATAAGCGTCGCTACTCCCAATAAAGACGTGAATCCACGTTTCTTCCACGTTCCGTCTCCAGATACTGTGAGTTGCTCATCGTCATCAATGCCATTATTTCTCATGGCTTCTCTCTCTTCACTGATAGCTTTTTTACTCAGCAAATCAAAAACTGCAGAAGAAGCCGTACTAATATTTTTTACTATGATGTCGTACGTCGCTTGTGCCACGGGAGGAGGCAAGTCCATTATGCCGCAAAATTTTTGAGCACCATTCAAACCAATTCCTAACAGTCTTAGAGCAAAGAAGAATCGTCTATTGATTTCGTAGGCACTCGCAATCAACGGAGAAGCCGGAATCAAAACAGGCTCACACGACGAGCATATTATCATAATTTTGAATCCGAGTCCCCGGGTACTTTCGGGTTTGAATTTAACGGCACCACTACACTGTTTACATTTTACGTATTCAGATATAGCACTGAAAACAGTGAAAAAATTGAGTATTCTGTACCCAATAGTTTCCTCTTCAGGAACAAACACTTCGTGTTTATTTTTCAATTTCTTCGCAGCTGTACTCGTACTCATTTCCTCTTTTTCCGCTTGATGCTGATTTGATGGTTGCCTCCTCTTCTTTTTCACTTCTTTTCTGAGTTTCCCAGACTGATGATCCTGTCGCGAACCCTTTCTTCGTTCCATTTTTGTAATATTTCCGCACTAACAGCGATCAATTTTAATACTGACAGCTGACTCCTCGGCCATTTTGGAGATAAATGTCAGTCATATGACGTACTTATTTTTCGTTATTATTATATATTCTGGGTATTTCTTAAATATACGACTATTGTAAAAAATTATACCTACTTCACGTTCTAAACGGGCTTAATAAAGTCAATTATTCGAAATTCTATCCAACATTTGCTATTAGCATAGTTGTTTACCGACTTAAAATTATCTCCAAAATGGCGGACGAGTCAGCTATCCTTTATGTAGTAGTTGTAAGCCAAACAGATGACAAAGGCCGCGTTTACCTGCGCCCCGGCCGTTATTCGTTGCTTACCCGGTCAATTACAAAACGCTATAACTTCGTCATAACTGCGAATTTCCTTATGAAATTTTCAGGGTACACACTCGAAGGATAGTACTTTCGAATGAGCACCTTTTTGAAAAATCGATTTTTCTGATTTACCCAGGTATATGTGAGCCCTTAACCAACTTTGTTAATATTGATAAAGTTACTGCAGCTGAAATATTATTTTGTTTAAATGTTGTTATGAATCATATGTCTTTAAGAGCTGCAGAGAGCTTTATTAATGTTTCAAAATTAGCCTTTTATGACTCAAGTACTGCGTCAAAACTACAACTAAAAAAAGACAAACTAAGATATTTAGCAACCTTTGGCATAGCCCCTTACTTCAAGAAGAATCTGAATGAAAATATTTCATCTGCTGATTTAGTAGTTATTTGTTTCGATGAATCATTTAATAAAATGTGTGAAAAAGAACAGATGGACGTATGCATTAGGTTTTGGAATATTAAGACTGACCAGGTAAATATTAATTATATAGATTCCTGTTTCTTAGGTCACACAACAAAAAATGACCTTTTGTCTAGTATGAAGAGTGTTCTTGAAGATTATAAAATCCCGTTAGTTAAAGTCCTGCAGCTATCTATGGATGGACCTAATGTAAATATTTCTTTATTTAATTCGTTCAATAAGGAACTTCAAGACGAGGGAAATATGTCGTTATTAAATTTAGGGAGTTGCGGTCTACACACAGTCCATAATGCTTTTAAATCTGGCATTAACGTTACTAATTGGGAAATTATAAAATTTTTAAGAACCCTTTACAATTTATTTAAGCACGTCCAGGCTCGTAGAGCTGATTTTCTTTTTTATAACAAGCCTTATGATAAATTTCCCTTAAAATTTTGTGCGATTCGATGGCTCGAAAACATAAAGGTGGGTGAAAGGGCAGTTGAAATTCTACCTCACTTAAAAAAGTATTTTGATTGTGCCAAGAAAGATAAAGTTTTGCCTAATAATAATAGTATTCATATTCTTCAAGAAATGCTTGGGGTTAGTTTACTGAAGGCTAAGCTATTTTTTTTGTTTGTAAATGTAGCTTCTGGCATGAATTTTTTTTTGACCAAGTACCAAAGTAATGATCTGTTAAGTCCTTTTTGTTTGGGGACATGATAGACTTTTTAAATAAAAGTCATGTCTAGATTTGTAGTTGAAAGTAAAATAGAAACTCTTTTAGGTTCTGACATCTGTAAATTTGATTTTAATGATTTGAACAATTTGAAACCAATCGAATCAATTGATTTAGGCTTTGCATGCAAAACTGCACTGAAGGGATGCAGAGAAATTGATGTCTTGAAATTTAAGAAAGATTGTCGTTCTTGTCTTCAAAAGTGCCTTAAAGTTTTGTTAGAAAAAAGTCCAATTAAATATAAAATGACTAAGGGCGCCTCATGCATTAATCCCAGTTTAATACTAAAATCAAAGGTAAAGTCCAGGTTAGAGATTGCTTTAAAATGTTTGATAGAGGCTGGAAAAATTACGGAATTTTTAGCCGACAAAATAAATGCAATCACGTGAGTCTAGAGAATATGGAAGATATGGCGTCCTATGTCAATCACGTGATAGATACATCACAGAGATTGCGCAGTACGGGTTTTAAAATAGACGAAGAATGGGTACGATCTTTACTTCTGGCAGGACTACCAGAAAAATATTCACCAATGATAATGGCCATAGAGCATAGTGGAATAGAAATTACAACAGATGCAATAAAAACAAAGTTATTAGAAATAGAAGACGATAAAGCAGGTAACGCGTTTATCAGCAGAGTGGGAAATCATAGAAGAACTAGTGACTATAGAGGAAGTAAGGTTGGCAGCAAAAATCCAACTTCAAATATAACAAAAATGACCGCGTTCGCCAGAAGCAATCGCTTGCTGACAGTTGGCCAACAGTTGTTAATTTTTTCTGGTGAACGGTTGGTTACATTGCAAACATGTTTGCGATTAGTTTGCAACATATATGTATTACTCCTATATAACGTTTACTGAGCAAAATTTTACGAAATCAAAACGACGTAGCAAATATATGTCTGCATCGTAATGGAAGTTGATACTTATGCACATGCGTTCGCTTTCGATCAATCATCGGTGGCAGCTTCGTAGCGCATGGTCACGGCATATGGGTCACGGGGTCACGGCACGGCTGTCATGACACACGGATGACACTCTAATGAGTCGTTTTTCGTGTTTTTGTTTTGTTTTGTGTAAAGTGGGTATATAATCATGTCAAAAAGTTGTTATTTATGTTTGTTTGCCACCAAACGACCGAAACAACAATCACCTGGAATAACTCTCCATAAGCAAGGATCGACAGAAAACTAATTGAGACGCATGAATAAACTGATAATGCTGTTTTTTGTTTTTTAAAAGAAAGACCAACGTCGCAAGGACTCTCAAAATTTGTTATTATTAAATATTCCGGCAATTCAAAAATGTAGATATAGTTTATATTTATATTGAAGTTGTTTAAAAAATATATATGTATTATTAAATTGCGACGTTGGTAAACATGAAAAAGAAACAAATAAGAAGCAACATAAATTATGCTTTTAATTATTCCTTTTATAGGAAAGATGAATTCAAATTTATTGAAGACGAAAAATACTGTAGTACTATATTATGAGCATTTACTTCAGTTTATTCATGTGATTCATTATATTAATAACTAGGGAGCGGAATCGAGCGAGTCATGACTCATCGTCCATGGGCGCGCTATTGAAATGTTGTATTTTTAAAGAGGTTTTAATTTTATTTATATAATTGAATAACAAGTGGCTGGTGATTATAAAATACAAAATACCCTACTATTTGTTCATTTTCTCTTCTGTAAGACTTGTTCTCTTTGAATTAAGTACATCCTTGTAGATAGAAAACGTCCCTTCTACATTAACATACACAATTGCCGCAATGTTATTAAACCTGGATTTCTATTAAAAACTGCGTCTAAGTCACTTGGAATTATTAATAGCCACATCTAATGTGGTTAATCCATTTTTACTTTCTTATACGTAGTATAAGGAAGTAATGTGAAATTTTCGATCTCGAGATTTTTGCAGATGTCCACGTTTTGAAGTCCCCTGATACCGAAAAAGATGTTTTTAAAAAATGTCTATGTGTCTCTATGTGACCACGATAACCGCTGTAGATATCAATTCCAAATTTTGTATTTACGTGTCTAATCTCCCTCTTGAGATCTGAGTAGTTTTTCAGTAAAATCGGTAGACCGGAAGTAGCAGTTACTTCAGTGAAAAAATTAAATTTTGCCAATATTTCGTCAACTACTAAATTTAAACAAATATATAAAGAATTCATATGTACTTGAAATTAAAATTGAGAACAATTTTATTTAAAAAGTTTTTCGAAGCTGCTACCGGAAGTAGGTCTTTTACTCCTATCGAAAATCAGTTTTTTGCGAATATTTCGCATGTCATGCTTTTTAGACAGGTACGTTACGGGTATAAAAGTATTTAAAACGTAATTTTCAATATCTTTTGTATAAAAACAATTTCAAACTTCAGACCGGAATTACCACTTTTACTCATATCGAATAGCGATTTTTTTGCGGATATGTCGTAAATTATGCATTCTATATGTATTTATCAAGAATACAAAAGTATTTAGTGCTAGATTTGCAATATTTTTTGAATATATGAAATTTTAAAATTCGGACAGGAAGTAACACTTTTACTCTTAGGGAGTAATCCTTTTTTCGAATATCTTGCAAAGTATGCATTCTATAGCGATTTATTAAGAATAAGATTTTGAATAATTTTTGTGTAAAAAAAATATAGTATAGTTTGAAACGCTCATACGTATACGAAAGTCGTGTGGTGGCCACACCTCATTTTTTAATTTGAGATTCGATTTTCAAAATATGTCATTAGATTAAGCAAATTTCCAAAGTGTTTCTGAAGGAATAACAACTGATTTTTTAAATTTGGGATTTGTGTTAGTTCCTTGCACTCAGAAATACTTCGAGCATCGTCATTTAAACATGTAACGAAATTTTGTAAACTATCGAAATTCTCTGCATGAAAACTATTTCTGTGTATGTTTTAGCAAAGCTAAGTGACGATATTTTACAGACTTTGCAATAAATTTCGGAATCACTGACAATTAATTTTTATCTCAGAAAAAGTAACATAAACAACGTTCTAGATCTAAATAAATGATAACTAAAAATGTACGCGTATGTTATTGAAACATACATATTATATTGCGCAATATAAGGTAAATATAATAAATTTTAAAAACTCGTCACCCTTGTACCTACGCCGATGAAGAAAGGATTTTATTCATAAAATTCCTTATTTTATGGCAGTTTTTTCTCTAATTCTCTGGAGTAAACAGATGTTACAGTTCGCCCTATGAATTAGTGCTATTCAGATATAATGTAAACAACACGCAGTTGTTTACATTATTTCTTTTCACGGTTGTGGCTCCGTGGTAGTTTAGCTCGCTCGATTCCGCTCTCTATTAATAATAATAATAATAATAGACTATATATTTGTAAGACCTCTGTTACATAAAATTGTCAATATTTTCAAACTTGTAATGCATTACAATCGTCTACTAATGACATAATACTAATACTAACAACACTCTTAACAAATAACAAAGAAGACAGAAAAAAAAAACACAAAATAATAAAATCAAATAATAAATCAAATAAGATCATTTGTATATAGAAGAGGAATGACTAGTGTCTAAGGAATTCTTCTATTGTGTAGTATTCCCCATTAATCAAGTGGTTCTTCACTTTTCTCTTAAACAAGCTGATTGGGAGGCCCTTAAAGCTCGGCGGCAGGTTATTGTATAATTTCGACCCCCAGTAAAAGATGGATTGCTGCGAGGAACACACCCTATGATGTGGGATCCTCAGCCAGTCCCTCTCACGGGTTGAATACCCATGATTGTACCCATTCGTGGTAAAGGCCTCCTTGTTGTTGTGTACATACACCACTGCTGAAAGTATGTAGATCGATGTTAATGTCAATATTCCTTCCTCCCTAAATCGTGTTCTACATGTTTCATTCACCTTCAAGCCACACAGCATTCTGATGGCCTTTTTTTGTATCACAAAGATCCTCCGAGCCTCCGCAGATGTTCCCCAGAATAGTATCCCATAGCACAAATGCGAATGAAAGTTCGCGAAGTAAGCCAGCCTTGCTGCCACATGAGTTGCAATATATTTTAATCTTTTGATGGCATACAGTGCTGAGGACAAAGTGCGAGCCAAACCATCTATGTGCTGATGCCATCTCAAATGCGAATCAATAGTGACACCCAGAAATCTTGCAGAAGTATTTTGGTTCGTATTTCTGGTACTGAAGACAACGTTTTGAGTTTTATTTATGTTTAACTTTAACTTGTTGGCGGTGAACCAATCACTCACCACTTGCACTGCGTTTTCCGATCTTAGTTTAGTTTCCTGATTGGTTTTCCCCTGCACCACAACGGAAGTGTCGTCTGCGTAAAGACACAGCTCTGCTCCAACCACACTAGTCGGTAGATCATTGATATATATAATAAATAGCAGAGGGCCCAGTATGGAACCCTGTGGTACTCCAAAGTGTATTCTCTTGAGCTGTGATTGTTTGTTGTTCCATTCCGTTAGTTGCATTCTATTTGCCATATAGGATTTCAGTAGGTTCAGAAGTACCCCCCTTACTCCATAATACATAAGCTTCTCGCATAAAACATCAGGACTCACAGTATCAAACGCCTTGGTTAGATCCAGTAGGTTGATTTCAGCGTAGTTGTTATTGTCAAATGCTTGATATATGTATTCGGTGATTTGCATTATTCCAGTAGTCGTCGAACGACCCCTTCTATATCCATGTTGCTCGGAAGATAAATATCCCTTTGCTTCCAAATAGCCTACCAATCTCGATGCTATCGCTTTTTCAAAGATTTTGGAGATTGCTGGTAGAATACATATTGGGCGATAGTTGCTACAGTCACCCTTGTCACCCTTCTTGAACACAGGCAATACTTTTCCCACTTTTAAAGGTGTTGGAAATAGGCCATTTTCTATACATTTGTTGAAAAGTATGGTCAGTGGTGTTCTCAGTTCGTTAACAATTTCCTTAAGAAAATTTGTCGAGATGCCATACACATCCACTGTATTCTTGGATTTAAGGCTCCTTATGATCATCTCTATTTCATCGGGTGCTATCGGGGCAAAGTAAAATGAGCCAGCTGTGTTTAAAGACAGAGCAGACAGCAACTCACTGTACGTTTGTGTTGGCTGTATGCCATTAGCCACTTCCTCACCCATGCCACAAAAATATTTATTCATGTCCTCCGCGGATAATGACGAAGTTACTGGCTTTTCTACATTTGTAGGCCTTCTCTCAGCATTGATCAACTTCCAGACCGCTTTTATTTTGTTGTCGCTTTTCTCTAAATAGTCAGTATTAGCTTTTTGTTTTAGTTCTGTAATTTTTTTACTATATTGGTTCTTGAGCTCTCGATATATTTTGTAGATAGTTTGGTTCTTAGTTATTCTTGCTACACTCGCCCACGCGTCCAGTGTGTTTTTCAACTTAATGACTTCATCGCTCACCTCACAACTCACTCGCGTATCTTTTTTTGCTTTTACCTTTTTTTCGGGAAAACAGTACTCAAATGCATGAACGAATCTCCCGTGAAATTGTTCGAACATCCTGGCAGCGTCCAATGTTTCGTCCATCAAGAGAACTTCATCACTAATAAGTGCTTTGAATGCTACAATATAATAATAACATAAATCCAAAAATAAAAATAATTATAGATTTCCGATTGATTTGGAAAGGCGCAAAGCGTGGCTTAGTTTTTGTGGATTTTGTGATGACGATGATGTATCAAAAATTAAAATTTGCTCTCTTCACTTTACGGCTAACAATTACATATAACCAAATGCCATATCATTAGGAGGAAGAATGGTCCTGAAAATGGAAGCAGTGCCTTCAATACGAGTTCCAAAACCTCCACTTTGTTTACCAGCTTTTAAACGTGATGCATTGAGTGCTTTATCGGCTTCTACGGTTGAAGAAATTCCATCATTAGTGATACCATTAACATCAACCGCAGAAGAGAATGGCCAAAGTTGTGCCAGTAAGATTGATGAGATATTTTGTTAGTTCTTTCACAATCTAATTAACATTGTTAACTTTTAGTTGCTGAGAGTGGAGATATCGTGCAAACTCCCAAAAAACGAAAATATGCAGAGCCACGATTTATTTCTGAAATAAAAACTCCTGATGTAGCTACGCCTAGAAAAGCGCGGAGAGTTCTATCTTTTGTGAAGAGAGTTGATAAGAAGAAGTCTAAGAAAATTAAACCTTTGCAGGATAGAAATAGATACCTAGTGAAACACATTGCTTCTCTAAAAGAGCTGATGAAGCATTTGCATGATAAAGGATTAATGACTGAAGAAGCAGGAAACACTTTGATGGTATGTTCGTGTAGTTTAAATAATGTAAAAAAGGCGATTAATCAATAGTTTTTAGGATATAATTCCAGTCAGTGTGAGAGCAATAGTTTCAATACAACTTAAAAAAAAGAGATGGTATACTCCAGAAATACGAAGTTTCGCCTTAACCCTGCATTTTTATTCGCCCAAGGTATATAGTTATGTTCGAAAACATTGGAACAACCTGCTGCCATATCCGTCAACTGTAAGACAATGGTACACTGTAGTTAATGGCGCCCCGGGTTTTACAAAGGAAGCATTTGATGCTATGGCCCTTCATGCTAAATCAAAAGATATCATAATTAATTTGGTTAGTGATGAAATGTCTATAAAAGAATCGACGATTTACCACCAGAATGAATTTCATGGAAGTGTTGCTTTCGCGAAAGCGTATACAAGTCATTTGTTTTTTTAACGGAGGTAGCAGATGAAAATTTACAACAAGAGTGTAATGGTTGCATGCATATAGCTAATTTTTGTCTGTTATTCAATAATGTTGTGGATTTGTTAAATTGCAAAAACCGATTTTCCAAAAAACAATTTGATGCTCCCTTAACAGCTCACAATTATGAGGTAATGAAGGAGTATGCTACTAATTTTATTTCATGCCTTGAAAATATAAAGATGTCTGATGGTCAATCAATTCTCAACTCCAATAGAAAAACTGGTTTTCTAGGACTTATAATCTGCTTAACAAACATTTTTCCATTGTTTGACAAATTAAGCAGTAATGGAATTAGTTACCTGCTAACATTCAAGTAATCACAAGATTTTTTGGAAACATTTTTCAGTGCCATCAGAAGTAGGGGAGGGTTTAATAACAACCCAAATGCTTTGCAATTCCAGTCAGCATATAAACGATTACTGATTCGGCATGAAATAAAAGAAGTGGAGAATGGGAACTGTCTTTTTGATGGGGTGTTATGCCGTAAAATTCACTTTTGTATATAGTTCTCGTAAGATTATGTGTCTTTGTTTAAGTGCGTAGAATTTGTCTGAGCGCGAGACTTTTCGAGCGCACCTTGTATATCTTTTGGTTCACCGTGTGAAAAAGATCGTTGGCTGTATATCTGTGCGTGTGCTAAACCTAATATTGTGTTCTTGGAGCCCTAAGTCATGAACCGTGTAACTGACAGATATGTAATGTGTAATATCGGGCAAATACACTCTTTATGTGTAAGAACTCTGTATCTTATGTAACTACCTCTAACTATCTTATCTCTAGCTTATTTTAACCTACCTGCAGACGCGAATTTTCTGCATTTGCAGTTACTTTTTACGCCTTGTTTAAGCTTTATCAATATCTGCTTATTTATTATTTCCGAACTCTACGAAGTGCATATATTTGTGGCTTTAAATTCTCCGACACATCAGTCAGCCTCGTTGTATTTACTGTCGCCTGTATTTATGCGTATCCCTAGACACAGACTCTCTTGTACGTCTGATTGATATTTCTCCTTCGTGGTTATGTCACTAAAATGTAAGGAGGGTATTAAATAGAGAAATCTTGTGTATTAACGGGCATACTTTAAATTGTTGTCGTGAACTGATTTGTTCACAGCAATCATCCACCTTCCTTGGTTGCCTTGTCGAGCATCTGTCGATATCTTTCCTTAGGAGGTTATAGCCTCGCGGATTTAATCTGCAAAACATTGCGAGGTCGGTTCTTCTTTAACCGCCTGTTCGGAGCGCGAATTAACCCATTAACGCCCAGTGATCTATTCATAGATCATTGCAGAATTTTTTATATACAAAAATTGTCTATTAATTTTTTGAGTATTTGTTACCTAAACTAATAATGTAAGACTACTATAACCGTATGAAGGCATTTGCTAATTATTTGCCAAATCCAGGGTATTTTTATTTAAATTAAATTTTTCACGGAAAAATCTGTATTTTACACTGCTGATGTTGTTTATTTATTGACAAAAGCGTGATCATTTCCAACAGTCTTTTTATATCAACACGGGTTCTCAAAGTATGTTGAATTATCACTCCACAACTTACTTCAAAAAATTGTCTGTAAATATAAAATTATGGGGATGTTTTTTGTGCTGATCTATATTTATGCCACTGGGCGTATGCGATATCTGACTAAAAGACGTATCGCATGCGCCGTTTCTCTGGTAACCTTGACAGGCATAGACAAGTCTGTACTGTATTGTAGTGTATTGTATTGTGTGTACTGTAGAGGGCTGGCCGATGTACCTATAAAGAGGACAGATTTATTGTTGTTCTTGGTTGAAAGTTATTCGGTGTTTTTACTTTCCTAAAAACCAAAAACACGTAATAGGTATGTGGTAAACTTTAGCCTATTGGACCATATAAATACATAATTTTTTTTTAGGCAATGGATTCAAAGAAGGCGTTGACTGTACAGGAACTAGAAGATATTCTGAATGACGATAATTTTTATATTGATAATGATAGTTCCACTGTAGATTGCGTTATATTACCACCAAATCCAGAGTATGTGACAGATGAAGACGAAGCTGATTCCGACGAATTGGGCATAGCGGAAGTACGAGATGTTCCTGGTCAGTTGGAGGTGCAATTTGACATCGAAGGTCACGATATAGAAGACACTACCCCTAGTACCAGTGGGCAAAGAAGTACAAAAAAGCAGAGGCTCGCTGATTCGCAACCAAATTGGAAAAAATGTGATCCCAAGTATTCTTTTAGTCATACAGACTTTTCCAAATTGGAAAAGGACAAAATAGACGCGCTGGTAAGAGAACATGGTGCCCTTTCTCCGTTACAGCTGTTTGAAAAGTTTCTTTCAAACGATATTCTAGAATATATAAAGGAAGAAACTTTACGATATGCTCACAGCGTAAAAAATGACGCATCTTTCACTTTAGATACGAAAGAGCTAAAATGTTTTATTGGAATACTTTTGTTTTCTGGATATCACCAAGTTCCATCCGAAAGGATGTACTGGTCTGCGGATTCAGACTTGGGTGTTCAAATTGTACAAGCGGGAATGCCACGAAATAGATATATCAAAATAAAATCTATGCTGCATTTAGCAGACAATGACAAGTTGGATAAAGATGACAGAGCTTATAAAGTTCGACCTCTTATAGAAAAAATGAATCAAAAGTTCCAACAGTTTGGGATTTTTACATCATATTTGTCAATTGACGAAATGATCGTAAAATATTATGGGCATCACGGTCTAAAGCAGTTTATACGCGGTAAGCCCATCCGCTTTGGATACAAGTTGTGGGCGCTATGTGCTTCAAATGGCTACTGCTATAAATTTATATTTTATACTGGCAAAGAGACAAACAAAGAACAAGGTCTAACGCTAGGATCAAGAGTTGTGACTGAATTGTTATCCTGTGTACCTAATTCAAATGAGCATGCGGTATTTTTTGACAACTTCTTTACAAATCGGGATTTGTTGGTTCACTTAAAAAATATTGGATTTCGTGCAACAGGAACTGTACGCGACAATAGGACAGACAAATGTCCTATGAAGTCAGGAAAGGCATTAGCCAAGGAATCCCGCGGTTCCTTTGATTATAGATATGACACTGAGTCGGATGTGTTGATGGTGCGCTGGAATGACAACAAATGTGTTATAGTTGGAACAAATTATGACCTAATCAAACCCATAGCTAAAGCAACCCGATGGAAGCGTGAAGTCAAACAACGAGTAGAAGTACCACAACCAAAAGTAATTCAAAATTATAATAAATATATGGGCGGTGTCGACCACCATGACTGGCTCGTCGGTAAATATGGAATCCAAATACGTGGAAAAAAGTGGTACTGGCCTATTTTTATTCGCATTCTTGATATGGCACTAACAAATGCTTGGATTTTATACCGATGCCTGCACGGTCGTGAGGCTCTGAACTCTCTAGAATTTCGAAGAGTGGTTGCCATTCCATACATGAAACTCACATCCTGCACTAGACGAAAAACAAAACCTACAGTTGCCCCTGAAGATGTTCGCTTTGATGGCCTAAATCATTTTATGCATTATCGTGATGGTCAAAGAAGATGCCAACAAAAGGATTGCAAAGGCAGACCTAAAAGCTACTGTTTGAAATGCGATGTTACTCTTTGTGCAAAGTGTTTTTTGCCTTACCACCAAAAATAGTTTTCACACAGATTTTATTGCTTTTGTTTAGTTTAACATAGTTTTTTTTAAATTTAGTTTATATTTTTGGTTTACAGTTAATTTTTGTTATCTAATAAGAATATGCCATTTTTTAATAAAATCCTATATTGAATCTGCCCAGTGATCTATCTATAGACCATCACTTTGTCAAAAAACTACGTAATATTTATTTTTTTTATTATTTTTTACAGTCAACTGGAAGCAATATAAACACAATTTGAAAATATTTTTGCAAAATTTGAAAAAAAGAATGTCTTGGGCGTTAATGGGTTAAGAGTTTGGAAATTTCAATAGTTACCTGCAGAATCCGGTTTCTTCCGTAATAAATTGTGTCTACATCTGAGGCTTGTTTTGTTTGCTATCTGTCAAGTGTTAGTACTTCGTCGCGGTGTGTCGGATGCTTCACGCATTGCCAACTGTTTAGCGAGTATTTTCCTTTCACATTGTCTGATTTATAATTTCTACGTACATTGAAGGAGTGTTTCGGTTATTTTCTTTTCGTCTAAGTTATGTGCAGGTTGTGTTAATTATATAAGTCACGGTGCTGACTCCCTTTATTGTCAAATTTAGTTTTGTGCCTGCTATTTTTTATTTTGAATTCTCCCGCCTTTCATTCTGAGGTATTTCCGTGTTTTGATACTTTTGGAAGGATGCGTGTAGTTGACGCGCATTAGATACACTGTAAAAAATGGGTGTATATTTACATGAAAAATTATGTAAAATTACTTGAAAATCGATGTAAAAAGTAAAATTTTGTAAAATTACAACGACATTCTCTGCAATATACCAGTATATTTGTAAGAATACAAACCAATCTGAGACTTGGCATGAAATTCGGAGTAAAATTACTATCACTTACTGTAAGTATGGTATAATATAGTAAAGTTACAAGTTCATTGCCGTAGTTATACAAATGCTAATGCAATGTTGTCAAAATACTTGCAACAATACAGAACAAAGTACTAACTTTACCTGTTATTTAGTACTTGTACAAAGCAAATATATATCAACAATGGTTATATTTTATATATATGTATTATATATCCGCTTCACATGTTAAAAAAACTGCATTCATTTACGTGTTTTAAGTATTGGATAATATAGGCAGTATTTTCTAAAAATAATTAATACTATTAAAACTTGTTTAACAATAAAATTATTACAAACTGTTCTTATAATAAATATTAAAATTCCTCTACAATTACACATATTGTGTTACATATTTAGTATATGTATGTACATACGTATATGTATATAATAAGGACTAATTAGATAATATATACCTATATGAATATATGTTTATATTCAGAGGTATGTATTTATTTGTCAATAACATGATTCGGTTTCATGAATTAGGGTTTTTCTTTCTGGAAGTATTTACATGCACCTATATGTATATGTATGTCATACATTCCCAGCCACGCCAGGCAGTTTTTGTATTCGACGTTAGAAATTTTTTGCTGTATAAGTAAATGTTGGCGCCAAACTCTACAAATTCTATAGGTTTGTGGTAAATAATATGAGGAAGAATACGATTTGGTCCTGGCTTACCTTAGTTTCTTAAAGTAACTTGCACGATTGTGGTCGTTGTTAGACGCAATTTAAAGTGTAAAAGATTCAACGTTTTTTTTGCATTTAATACAAGGTATGTATGTATTAGTATTACTTTACTAAAATATAAAATTACTTCGTTTGATTTTTTTTGTGATTCATATAAGTTAAATTCTGTTAGAACGGTAGCATACTTTTGATTGGGTTGATTTTGTTGCCAACGATATTTATGTATATAGTAAGTAGGTATATATGTATTTTAATAAGTAATGTTAATTTTTGTTTAAAATTTTTATATACCTATGTGTAAACACGAAACTGAACATTAATCATGTAATTTCAAGAAATGTATAGAAAATTAAAATTAGTTGATTGCTTATGTTTAATCTTTGTTTTAGACGCCTTTGTGTGAGCATTTCTTCGGTATACAGAGTATAATAATAACTCTTAGAAGTATAGGTATATTTCAAGTTTTAGTTTGCATCATCTATTAGGTTAAGCTATATATGCAATGATGGAATACAAATGTTTAATGTGTGATTATAGCTCATTTTCTGTTAACTTATATAACTTGCATCAAAGTATTCATAGAAATTCTCTAAACGCACAATTTAAATGTGCTATTAACGGGTGCATGATGGTGTTTGCACGATACACAAACTTTAGATTACATTTATTTCGAAACCACTCCTACAAGCTTGCGAATGTATACTTTTTTATTTCTCAACTAAAATGAAACTGTTATTTAAAATATGGGACTGTCGAAGAGAGAAAACGTTTTTTGTTACCATCGAAGAGATAGATTCAGAGGCATTATACGAAAAACTTTTATTAAAAGGTTCGTATAGTACAATTGCGTATTAACAATTACACTTCTTCAGTTTTTTCTTTTCTTTGTTTAGCATCCGAGAAGATGCAGATTGATGGAAGCAAATTGGTGCTAGAGAGTGATGGAACTGTCATAGACGACGATGATACGTTGAGGCTACTAAATAAAGAGCCATTACTGTTACTAACAAAAAATGAAGCTTGGAATCAAAAAGCAGATCTAAATTCATTGAGGACATCGACGGTTACAGTACAGGATGAAACACTATCAGATATTTTTGAAATAACAAATCCAGTTAATACGAGTATTATAGATAGAGAATATTGCGATGAATTTGAAGTTGCTTGGCAAAGTTTATCAAACAAAGTAATTAGAGACTGTGAAAAAGGCAACTGTATTAAATGTTTACTAGATAGTGTTGCAAAGGTAATAGTGGATGCAGTCAGAGAAATCAAACCACATGTGCCATCCTTTGTATTCAAGATGATCGCAGTGAAAGTTATATCGAAATACCCTCTCATGTTTAAGGATGTAGATGACGATAATGTGACTATTGGTGACGGTTCTCACACTTTATTTCATAAACTGTGTGACAGAAATGCGTACTTAAATAGAACGTTTAAAAAGCCATCGAATGCTCTCAGAGAATCCACTTCGCCGAAACAAGTCAAGCTGCAAATAAACCGTACATCTCGTAAGTGTGATGTATTTTATTTTTTTACATTAAGAACTATTTCTTATTCCTTAGGATGTTCTGACTGGGAACCGCATCTGCCAAAAGATGATGTGGATATGCTCCAAGAAAAGAAAACTTTATTAAACAATGCTGTGGAATTTACACTGGACACAATTCAATTATTGGAGGACACTTATGCTCTGCAGAGGCATTTTATAAACATATCCGATAGTGTTAACAGCATTAAGAAGGAATGGCTTGTATTATTTTTGCAGGAAGGTACTTTCTGGCACTTCAAAAAATTAATGGGAAAGAGTGTAGATGATTTGGAGAGCATGTTTTTGTCGAAAATTGACAAAATTCTTCAATTTACAATTAAGAAAAAATATATTCAAAATTTACCTGAAGGCCTAAGAAACAAGATGATGATGTCGTTGAAAACAGTAGCCACATTCTTAGGAAATGATTTGAGTACTTTGATTACGGAAGCTGGGAAGGTAAAGAACAATATTGTTTTGAGTAGTAATTATTATTAACGAATTTAATGTTTTCCAGGGCGAAAATTTCAAAACTAATGACGTACCCACAACAGCGCCATGTATAGTCTATTTAAAAGGTAATAATAATATCCAAACTTACAAGCTATGACTAATTTTTTTCTACATTGCAGATACAGAGAATTATACATTATACATAGAAAAAGAAGAAACAACAATAACAGAAAGCTTGATGACAGCAATTAAAATCACATTTACATATTACTACAATTTTAATTTGGTGTATCCCAAAAGATGTTCGGGGGTACTGGAGTTTATTCAGAAATATTTTATGAAAATTCATCCAGACAAAGGATCCCGAAACAAAAACAAAAGGTGTAGAAAGATACTATCCTTAATAAATCATTTACGCAATATGTGAAAATATTTCGTTTATTGCAATGAAATATACACATATATACATTTATATCATCTGCTGAAAGAAAAAATTGGAAATACTTACAATAAATTTGTTTAGCTTTTCTTGCTTTTGTTTTTACCCAATACCTACTGTAGAAAGGAGTCTTGTAAATTTACAATGATAATCGCGGGCAACTTTGTTACCCGCGATTATCACGGTAAAATTACCTGTCCATGTAATATTAAAAATGACTATAATATTACAAAATTTGCATGTAAAGTTAAGATACGTCGCTTCAAAGTTACAAGTATTACTTGTAAAAATACAATTGCAATATGTAATTATACTTTTAATATTACTATCTTTACATTTCAACACTGTATTGTTACAAACCTAGTTTGTAACAATACAGTGTGATTTTGTAACAATACAAATAATATTTGTAACTTTGAAATCCTGTATCTTAACTTTACATGTAAATTTTGTAATATTATAGCCATTTTTAATATTACATGGGATGGTAATTTTACCGTGATAATCGCGGGTAACAAAGTTGCCCGCGATTATCATTGTAAACTAGCTGTCCATCAATCTCTTCGAGCTTGAATCGCCTTTCGCGTCCGCTTACAGTTTTATTACAGTTCCCTGTAAAACGCCAAAAAAATCAATTTTGATTTTCTAAACTTTTGGCACACCTTGTATAGACGTATATTTTTGTCTACGAACTACTGTCACGGTGACAGGTGGAACGACAATTTAAAGCATCTTAACGTGAGTCTGACTTTTCGTTGTTGAAGTTTGAAATTTATATGCTATTTAGCGTAATACTAAGACTTGACACTAAAAGATTCATAGTGTTATTACTTTTACACAATGAAAGGACTAAATCATTATTAAAAAATGAGGTGTGGCCGCCACACGACTTTCTTATATGTATGAGCGTTTCAAACTATACAATTTTAAGAATTTTTTTATACAAAACTTATTCAAAATCCTATTCTAAGTACTTTCATTCGCTTAATAAATCGCTACAGAATGCATACTTTGCAAGATATTATCAAAAAAGCGCTCCTCGCTAAGAGTAAAAGTGCTACTTCCGGTCCGAATTTTGAAATTTCATATATACAAAAAATATTGCAAATCCAGTTTTAAATACTTTTGTACTCTTGATAAATGTATATAGAATGCATAACTTACGACATATGTATTTGCAAAAAATCGCTATTCGATAAGAGTAAAAGTGGTACTTCCGGTCTGAATTTTAAAATTTTTTTTATACAAAAGATATTGAAAATTATGTTTTAAATACTTTTATACCCGTAACTTACTTGTCTAAAAAGCATGACTTGCGAAATATTCGCAAAAAAACTGATTTTCGATAAGAGTAAAAGACCTACTTCCGGTAGGAATTTCGAAAAACTTTTTAAATAAAATTATTCTCAATTTTAATTTTAAGTATATATGAATTCTTTATAAATTTGTTTAAACTTAGTAGTTGACGAAATATTCGCAAAATTCGATTTTTTCGCCGAAGTAAACTGCTACTTCCGGTCTACCGATTTTCCTGAAAAACTAATCAGATCTCAAGAGGGTGATTATACACGTAAATACAAAATTTGGAATTGATATCTACAGCGGTTTGGCCGCTATCGTGGTCACAGACAGACACACACACACACAGACATTTTTTTAAAAACCACTTTTTTGGTATCAGGGGACCTCAAAACGTGGACATCTGCAAAAATCTCGAGGTCGAAAATTTTCATCATCACAATACTTCCTTATACTACGTATAAGAAAGTAAAAAGTAATATCAGACTTATTTTAGCTTTGCATAATTTAACCTGTCAATTATCATGGCCCACAAACGTCATTTCTGGGCTGTAATATTTAATAATAATCATACATCTTTTGACATACCTTTTGAGCTTTGTTATAATGCAAATTTGTGGATAATGCATGCCCATTACACAAAAGAATCAAGTTTTAAATAAAATGTTGGTATAGAATAGTATGACTTATTAATTTTATTTATAATAGTCAATTTATATCTGGCTTCCGTATTAATAAATTAGTTTCATGTGTCTGCTCTGAAATTGTTCCTGTCAAAGTGATTTTGCAGTGGCATTGAGTCGTCGCCTGTAGATCGTGCTCTGACTATGTCGGTTGCTGAGACGATCCTATTATAATTTAAATATTTAGTAGTGACGCTGGTAGTTGAACTAAAAACAATAACCAAAAATAAAATAGATCTGTGTAAACATTTTGCTTACACACACTGTAAAAAGAATATAATTCGTAATTGTTGGATCATTTTGTGATTCTTATTAAGTATTTAAGAAAAAATAACGCAAAAAGGTAGTTCATGATTACAACCAATCCATCGAAATAAGTGCCACCAGCCTGGGACACGATCATCATGAACCATTATCAGAATGTTTGATTAACAATTTGATTTAATGGTGTATTTTCAAACATATCCCATTAAATGATTGAACGCTGCCCATACTTCAAACTTTCTACTGACAATCAAATTATTTAGTAGTAGTAATTGTTGAATTAGACTGGAATATCTACTTTAGTAAATTGAATAGTTTCAAAACAATTGTCATTACATTGGAATTTGATTCGTCTTTCACCTAGAAATAATAATATAAATCATATTTTAAGGTAATTGTCTAATACCGTGCCTTCAAATACTTTCCGCATTAGAGTAGACTGTTTTTGAAGTTTTTAAGTAATCAATGTTGGTGTATATGCTAATTTTTTGAAAACTTCAAATTCTGACAGTTGTCATACTTAAATTCAAATTATAGACGCCTATTATTATTTATATGACATAACCAAACTATTAAAATTATGCACTGTCACCAACCATTAAAAAAAAGCATGGCCGTCTCTAATGCGGAAAGTATTTGAAGGCACGGTATATAGGCAAAACTAAAATGGATCTGATAGCACTTTTCTCATTAATGTTTTAGTCATTTCGCTGTATAAAATTTGAAACTTCATATCTTTTTGTGTCAAGGTCTACAATAAATATCGATGAAGCTTAGAAACATGAACAATGAAATATCAGACAGATGTCAGGGTGTTTAACCTTTTTTTTGTGAAATAATTGTCATCATAAAAGCAGTTCGGATTTCATCACGAACTGAAATCGATTGATCGTTTTGACGTTTTATAACATACAATTAAATTTTGTGAAATTGCCAACATTAATCAAAAGTCAGATGGATTTTTTTTGACAATTTTGAAGTTTACTGTAACATTTAAGCCACCTAACGTGAATGTTGAGTCGACCAACATTTCGCGTATGCTCTAGTTAAATATATCGGTGTTAAAATGATAATAGATGAGTAAAGATGGCGCCATAGATGTGCACTATTTTTTTTTATTTTCGCTACACCCTTTAACTATTACTTTATTTTATTTTAATAATATACTATGTTCACCAATTTTGATCAGCATCTGGGGCGTAATGCTTAAATTATTTTTTTCTGTGACGGGAAAAAGAGTTGACTTTTTATCCTTCTTGACAGGTAATAAAATGTCACTTTATATGCCAGGGAAAAAAGTGCTCACTTTTTTCCCGGGGAAAAAGTGCTCACTTTTTGCCCGCTTAAATTCACAGATATTTGATTATTTTACAGGTTTCCATTAGCAACGCAGGTGTAATGTCACTTGAAATGTCACATCGATTGATTTTCTGACTTTAATATATAGTATTTACGTGTTTTTTTTCAATATTAAATCGTCGTTTTTCCCATCACAGAAAAAAATAGTGTATTATACACGGGAAAAAAATTAGTTCTTAGTTTTTCGTTGTATGAAATTGACATTTCGATGACATATATAATGAATAGAGTGTCATTGTATTTAATATGTCTTAATAAAATATAGAAAGATCGTCATATTTGTTACTGTATTTACGTGCGATAATACACTTTAAGTTTATTTTATCATATCCGTCGGCACTTTTCATATATTCGTATAGAAAAGAAATAGTAATAACTGATAATAATAACACTAATACGTATCTGAAAGGTACCAGATTTCAATTAAAAATGCAATTTTCCTTCGTAATCTCTTTGTTTGTCGGCCTTCTGACATTTAAACTTGACAACCGATCGATGAACGTGAATATGTAGTCATTATGTGTGTATTACACGACTGGTGCTTTCCGCCAATTTTGACGTTTCCCGGCAAATGCCATATCGCGAACTCAAACTGATTTGACGGTTTTGATAATTTATAACCTGAAATTGAATTTTTTGTGCGTTTAACTTAACCTTATCCGAACTTTGAGGTGTCACTGTTATCTGTGTCGATCCACCGCCATTTTAAAATCGAACCTATTCCATATTTTATATTTTACGCGTAGGCCTTATGGCAAAATGCTATAATGCACACTCTTTTTCTGCACGTACTAAAATTTTCTCTCTTCGAGCTTGAATCGCCTTTCGCGTCCGCTTACAATTTTATTACAGTTCCCTGTAAAACGCCAAAAAAATCAATTTTGATTTTCTAAACTTTTGGCACACCTTGTATAGACGTATATTTTTGTCCACGAACTACTGTCACGGTGACAGGTGGAACGACATATTAAAGCATCTTAACGTGAGTCTGACTTTTCGTTGTTGAAGTTTGAAATTTAGATGCTATTTAGCGTAATACTAAGACTTGACGCTAAAAGATTCATAGTGTTATTAGTTTTACACTATGAAATGACTAAATCATTATTTAAAAAGTAATATCGGATTTCTTTTACTTTTGAATAATTTGACCTGTCAATTATCATGACCCACAAACGTCATTTCTGGGCTATAATATTTAATAATAGTCATACATCTTTTGACATACCTTCTGAGCTTCTTTATAATGCAAATTTGTGAACAATGCATGCCCATTACACAAAAGAATCAAGTTTTAAATAAAATGTTGGTATAGAATAGTATGACTTATTAATTTTATTTATAATAGTGAATTTATAACTGGCTTCCATAATAATAAATTAGTTTCACTTGTCTGCTCTGAAATTGTTCCTGTCAAAGTGATTTTGCAGTGGCATTGAGTCGTCGCCTGTAGATCGTGCTCTGGCTATGTCGGTTGCTGAGACGATCCTATTATAATTTAAATATTTAGTAGTGACGCTGGTAGTTGAACTAAAAACAATAACCAAAAATAAAACAGACCGACGTGGGAATATCTGTGTAAACAGTTTGCTTACACACACTGTAAAAAGAATATAATTCGTAATTGTCGGATCATTTTGTGATTCTTATTAAGTATTTAAGGAAAAATAACACAAATAGGTAGTTCATGATTACAACCAATCCATCGAAATAAGAGCCACCAGCCTGGGACACGATCATCATGAACCATCATCAGAATGTTTGATTTACAATTTGATTTAATGGTGTATTTTCAAACATATCCCATTAAATGATTGAACGCTGCCCATACTTCAAACTTTCTGCTGACAATCAAATTATTTAGTAGTAGTAATTGTTGAATTAGGCTGGAATATTTACTTTAATAAATTGAATAGTTAGAAAACAATTGTTATTACATTGAAATTTGATTCGTCTGTCACCTAGTAATAATAATATAAATCATATTTTAAGGTAATTGTCTAATATATAGGCAAAACTAAAATGGATCTGATAACACTTTTCTCATTAATATTGTTAAGTCTATTTTTAAAATAGCGAGACGAATTTCTGAACAGACCACTTTGACAGTGAAATCTCATTGGTTGAAAGCATGGCCAAATGACACCGTATCCATCTTGCTCACATTCTGTCAACTGACATTGTTTATTGTTAAGCCTTGTTGTTGTTTCTATTGTTTCCCTGTTATTTCATTATATACTTTACCAGTTCTATTCAGAGCTCGACAGTAATAGTTATCAGATATACTCGTAAGTTTGTTTTCAAGATTTTCGTGCATGTAATTTGGGACAGGGGTATGTTCAGAAATTCGTCTCGTAGAGACTATAGTCATTTCGCTGTATAAAATTTGTAATTTCATATCTGTTTGTGTCAAGGTCTACAATAAATATCGATGGAGCTTAAAAACATGACCAATGAAATATCAGACAGATGTCAGGGTGTTTAACCTTTTTTTCTTAACTAATTGTCATCATGAAAGCAGTTCAGATTTCATCACGAACTGAAATCGATTGATCGTTTTGACGTTTTATAACCTGCAATTAAATTTTTGTGAAATTGCCAACATTAATCAATAGTCAGATGGATTTTTCTGACAATTCTGACGTTTCTTGTAACATTTAAGCCACCTAACGTGAATGTTGAGTTGCCAACATTTCGCGTATGCTCTAGTTAAATATATCGGTGTTAAAATGATAATAGATGAGTAATGATGGCGACATTGATGTGCACTATTTTTTTTATTTTCGCTACACCCTTTAACTGTTACTTAATTTTATTTTAATAATATACTATGTTCATCAATTATGATCAGCATCTGGGGCGTAATGCTTAAATTATTTTTTCTACGTAAGGGATGCTTTTTTGTAATAAAGTAGATCGCGATCATAAAGTCACTGATAATTAGTGAATTACCATGTATAATAAATTTTTAAATCGCATTGTCTTTATATTAGTAGTTTCATTTTTAAAATAGTAATTACATTACCCTTTAAATCGTTAAATTAAAGGTGATATGTATGCATGATGTATTCGTTTCTTTGAATTACAATTAACGTAGGGCTTCCGAGACAATAGTCAATAGAAATAAATTTCTATTCTTCCCCCCTTCTTTTTTTTTTATTTAGGACACATTAATTTAATAGAATATTTGCTCTTTTTGTTATTACAGTGGTCCATGAAACTCTTCGAGTTTGAATTGCCCATAAAATGTTTAACATTTCTATAGAATTTACTGAAAGCTGATTACTTCGAACATTTCGTAGACATTCAGGTTTAATATAATGCGTGTGCACCTAGTCTAAGTTGAATGTAAGTAGGCCGAAAAGGTAAACCTAAGATGGTTGTATGATCAAGATTTGTTGTATCATATATAAATTTCTTTGTTTTTTAAATTTGGTAGTACTCTAACTCTATTTGTCTCAAGTTTTATGATAAAAGTTGCCCAAACGTTAAATTTTCTTGCAAACTGGCATCGTGGCGACAGTTTGATCTATTGCGAGAATGAATTATCAAATTGATGTCATTGTAGACATACCGTGCCTTCAATTAATTTTTTTTAGAATAACATACGATTTCAATATTATAATTTGAGAACACTGTGGAACTTTTCAATATATTGACTTAACTATGACAGTAGTCAAAATGAGAAACACTACTGTAGCACAGTGTTCCCAACTTAACATTGATATCATAAGCTACTCGTCACGTGAGTTCCACAGGGTTCTAAGTACACTTTTGCTCAAAAATGAGATTTCTACACGGTAGCTACAAAGAATCAATCTGCATCGTCTAATTTTAAAATGACCGCAATTGGTCCACGAATGGCGCTGTAATATTGTATTCCACATAGTTCTAAGTAACACTTTTTTAAATATATTATTATAATTATTTTTTCTTTATACAGCTATTTCTCAATATAAGTAGGTGAATCTGAACACGAACCAATTCGTGAACTTCCAACTAATTCGCCTAACAAAGATAAAGCTGCGTGAGTAAATTCACAATTTATTAATATTATTGAATGAGCATGTTGTCAAATCCAAAACTGATCTTTTATACTTAACTATATTATCAAATCTTTTGTAGTCCGTCTACTTCAAAACAACACAGTAGTACTGAGCAATTAGATGGAGGCATAACACGGTATGTTAAAAATGATCGTGTAAACAAACAATTTTTTTTGCATATATAAATTTCAGCGCTTGTCTTGTTGCGTATTCTACATCAGAGAATGACACGGAAAAAACACCTATAAAAGATCCACCTAAAAGAACTAAGAAACGAACGATGCTCATACTGAATTGATGAAAAATATGAGAAAAGAAAGACAAAATAATAAAGTAATAGGAGACCCAAACACTGTTGTAGTGTGTTTCGATTTACAAAATATAATAAACTTGCCCAGCTGTGAAATAGGTAAACTATTTTACAAAAAAAATTGAATGGTTACAATCTGGCAGGTCATGAATCCTTAGGAAAAGAGAAAATATGTGTAATATGACCTGAAACATTGTGCGGTAGATCACGAAATGATATAGCAAACGCCTTCATTGCAATTCTTAATAAAGTCTGTCGTTTACATCCAAATATAGAAAATATAAGTACATGGAGCGACAGTTGCGTCCCTCAGTTCCGAAACTCTATAATATCCTGTGCCGTAGGTAGATTTCTTCATTTGAATCTTGACATAGACAGTGTAACCATGAAATACACTATTGCCGGACATTCTTGCATTCAAGAAGTCGATAATATTCATTCAAGAATCGAGAAGCAATTAAGAGTTGCCGAAGTATGGTCTCCTTTGGGCCTTGTGCGCCTACTATTAAAAATTGATCGCAAGAAACGTTTCCAAGTGATACAAATGAAAAACCACTCTTTTCTTGATTACCATACGTTAGCAAAAAACTTGAATTATAAAAAAGTTACAATGTCCAGTTTTCATATAAAAATGTTACTTTTGTAAGAATTCTTGTTTATTTCTGTCGTTTCCTCTATTTCAGTAGACAATAAAAACAATACTACTTCATTGAAATTTTAATTACAATAATAATTTCATAGTCTTACAATGCCACATGGTTCTAAGTACACGTGTAGAATTTTTAGATGGCCTTCGTAACTTCTTTCGGTTTTTAAAATTGAGAGGTTTTTTACACTAAACCTGTTCATAATAGAATATACTCATCCGTTCCAGTAAAATCGTAGCAGTATAGACCGTATCAAATTTGACATTAAGTCAAACCATAAAAATTGCTCTACTGCAAAACTTTTCAGAATGTACTTAGAACCCTGTGGAACTCAGGTGACGTACTCTAAATGTAAATTAAAGACGCAGTATGTATATTTGTATGTAGAAAGATGACAGAGATGTGTCCAAGCCATTAAAGATACGATAAATGACCGGTACAATAGTAATAATAATAATAATTGATAATGCAATAAAATGTAAATATTAACGGTTATAATATTTCTTTCAGTGGACGTTAAATGTTATTAATCACGCCTTTGCTTTAATTTTTAAAACTACGATATTGGAAACTGTACCTGAATGACCGACAATGTTGAGTAATTACAACCGCAGTTCAGTTTGTTCTTGTTTATGAATGAAGACACATATTAAGCAAAATGTCTCTTAGAAATAAATTAAATATTATTGTAACATTTATAATTACTGGCAAGTGAATTTATTTATTAAGACTTTGCCCACAAAGCGAACAACATTTCTATACAATTTACTGAACGCTTATAATTAGAAAAACTTTGTTGACACTCAGGTTTTGTATCAATTGTGTGCATCTAGCCCAAGACGGTTCGGTGATTAAATCTTGTTTCAAGCCATTCGTTCTATAAAATTGGTAGTACTATGCCTCGTTTTGTGTCAAGTTTACGATAAAAATAGTGTATACTTCAAATTTTTCGACAGACTGTCATTGTGACATTTATACGACAATGAAAAGTCAAATTGTGGTTCCACCTGTCATCGCGACAATAGTTCGTTCACACATAAACTTGTGAGGACGAAATGTCAGATTGCTTAACCAAATTGTCTTTCCAATTGTCAAATGTAATTAACAACATAACATGATGAACTTTAAGAAAACATGTTTTAAACTTACAGGTCATTGAGAGAATTAATTAATTTTCATATTACGCTTTAATAGTATACTTTGTAAAACCCAATCGAAAATCTTGCTGGCTCCTAGTACCATTTAACCGAAAATGTACTTTTAATTAGTTGGTGCCTGCCCGTAGTCGCATACTTTAAATGCTTGCTTTTATAACTGAAAATTGGTAAACGAAATTTCATAAATGCTTATGGGAATCTTATTTCATGTATTTATTTTATTTCGAAGTGTTTCGGACACATCTGATAAATAAAGAAAAGTCACCTTATTATTTGTATGCGTAGAGAGATCGATGAGAAATGTTCCTAAATGATCCCATTCGTAAATGGCTTAAATTTATATAATTACATTTTGAACACTGATATATTTCCAACATTCAGGCAAAACTCAGATGGTTCTTTATTTAGACTTGCTTCAAGTTGTTCGTTGTATGAAATTGGCCTGACTTTTTTGCGTCCAGTTTTAAGCCAAAATAATACCCCGTACTTCTCTCGTGAGCTGTCATCGTGACGACATTTCGTTTATTATTTATTTGTATTTATTAATATATCTTAATAAAATATAGCAAAATCGTTATATTTATTACTGTACTTACGTGCGACAATACACTTTAAGTTTATTTTATCATATCCGTCGGCATTTTGTTCGTATATTCATATAGAAAGGAAATAGTAACGATTGATAATAATAACACTACTACGTATCTGAAAGGTACCACGTTTCAATTAAAAATACACTTCTTCTTCGTAATATTTGTCAGCCTTCTGACATTTAAACTTGACAACCGATGGATGAACGTGAATATATATAGTCATTAATGACACACAAACTCGTCATCGCGAGATTTTTTTACCCTGCAGAAAAGCTTTAAATGAATCGCACCTTCCACAGCGACAGATTTGGCACGTGGACAGTGCACTCAATCGTCGCGGAAAAGTCCACTCTTTTGGTTTCCAACCCTCTTTCCGCACTCTAAACCTCGACGGCCTGAAATTTCTTCGTCAATGTGAAACTTTTACAATTCTTTCGCGCGTGCCTGTCATCCCTGACATTTTTACGATTTTGATCGGTTGTCCTGGGAATCGGTCATGACGTAAGCCATTTTTCTGTTAAAACATCGAGTGCAGGCTCCTCTTTAAAAGCCCATATCTCTGCACACGCTCCACTTGGGAAGAAAAACTCTCCGACGAGGAACAATTTAAGGTTGTGGGTAACTTCACGCCAAAGGGCAGCTTTCAATTTCGCGCATCCAGAGACGAGTTCTGCGCCCCGCGTACCCAATTTTCGTCGATTTTGACCGGGTTTGGTTGCCATTGGCTACTCGGCTTTTATTATATATAATTTACAAGATTCCTTTTTACAGTGTAGGAGGAAGTTCTCGTTTTCGACTTCACTTACATAGTCTCTTCTCGTGTGAGAACATTGTTGCAAACTGCTTGTTTTCCTTTTTAGTAACTTTGTTACTTTATCTGTGTAGATATTACGCGTAAGCGGCTTTAATGGAATAAGCAGCGAATGTCGATACCATAGTTTTGGTTATCTATCGTGAATTTTTATCGAAATACCGTTACCTAAAATTTGCGAATTACCACGTGTTTGGTTCTTTTGGATTTAAAATTTTGCACCTTTGAGTGACTTGTGTAGTCGTTATCGCGGAATCTCCAATACCATTTGGGGTAAGTGATTGAAACTTTGTGTTAATTTTCGGGATTTTATCTTTGTTTCTTTTCTCTTCTAATTTAATAGGATTTTTATTGACGAGCACAAAAAGCCCCCAGTAGCCATTTTCTGTTATTGTCACCCCACATTACGGTTGAAGAACGTAGTGGTTTCCATCGTTGCTACAGTAGTTGCACCTATACGTCCATCTTGTCTGTTGAAGTGGAATTTTTCATCGTCCAACGAGGGGGCCTCCGCCATCTTGGCTACCGTTAGCGGCCTACCTGCGTCCGACTTGACAGATAAGTGCATCTGTAATTGTAGTAATCAACGTAACTTTTGACCGATTTTCGATATCTTTGAGCCAGAGTTCTGGTCATTATCTTAAGTACCTTTCTTTGACCTAAGAATTTTTGAGTGGCTAAATTACCTGATGCACCACTTAGTTAACTGCAAGGTCACGTATAATCCTAATTAAATTACCGTTTTTTTTTTGTTTTTTTTTTATGCAAATTGATATTGCTGTATACAGAGTGACCCTAAGACTGATAAGGGCTCTCATTGTTGAGTTGTATATTTTTGATTTAATAATAATAATTCTAGTAATTCATTACCGTAGTACTATATCTCTTGAAGTGTTATATCTTTAATTTAATAATAATTCTAGTATTTTCATTACCGTAATAATATTTCTCTTTGATGCGTGGAATATTTAATTTTAAAACAAATCTAGTAAATTCTATACCGTAATAACGTTTCTCTTGATGTGTTGAAATTTTAATCTTTAATGTGTTATTAATTCTAGCGTATTAATTACCGTAATTTAGAAATTTGACTATCATGTACGTTTTATTAATTTCTGAGCTATTGAAATTATTTAAGTCATTGTAAAATTTAATATCGTAAGCCCAGTAGATTCTTTGTGCTAATACTGGAATTTCCTTTGAAACTTTTAATAGCGTCATTTGTCAGAATAATAGATGTAAACAGTTTATTTAGTTATTACAAAATTTTGTCTATGTAATTTCACGTTTTTCCTTCCACTTAATTAATTAAATTATTTTAAGTCCTGTGCGCTAACTTAAATCAATTTTATTTTCTTGTAACTATTTAATTTAGAACATCGCCGTTGGTGGCGCTTTATAACAACAAATGTATATTGGCCTGTAAGGCAAGGAAACGTTTCTACGCCGACCATCCTCCTGCCGAGGCGCAGAGGTTCTATTGTTTTTTTTAACTACTAAATTTTCTTTACTTTATTCAAAAAAATATTTATAAATTCATACATTATATCTGTCAACATTTTAATTATTTTCAAAAAAAAAGAAGAACAATATTATTAATATAGCACCTTTCTTCACATCGTAATTTCTTTTTTTATTATACCTCAACATATCTTACCTTCACCATTTATTATTGTGACGTGCAGTTGAATAAGGTTTGGCATATCACCTATACAGGGTGATCCGTAGGAGTCCCGCTGGAGGGACACAGCCAGTGGCAGGTCTTAGGATACGCAGGTAGGTTACCATAAGGTAGCGTAGTGTCCTGGTGCCCGGACAACGTCGCTTGCGTCGTCGCCGACCGACGCTTATATCTTAAGTTTAGTTTTTCTGAACCGACACGCCATATGCGATTAGAGATAGCTCGGCCCTGCGTTTTCCAACACATTCTACCTCACTATAGGATCTCCTGTTCTAACAACTTTCATATCTTATTAATAAGTTTCGACGTTGTTGCGGGTGTAACAGGGGTCGAGATTTTACATGTGACTTGAACCAGACAAAAATGTCCTATAGGAGAAGATATGGTTTTGAATAAAACCAAGCGACAAATAGCAGACACATCTTTTGATGGCGGTGTATAATGTGTTCCTCTATCTTTAATTTTTGACAGCAATGGTAAATGTTCCCCAATCAAATTCTGTTGACATATGGTACAATCAATTTTTTTCCTAATTTTTTGTGCAATATAACTATGTAGTCAACTACATTTTCCAAATAGGAGTTTAGTTGCCAAAAAGTATTCACATAATCATGACCGAAATCGGAGATGAAAAAATTATTAAGCAGAATTGATACCGTTTAAGGACCAAGAATACCAAAGCAATTGTCGTCAACAAGATATTCAACAACGTTGGAATACCATTCAACACAACTACAATGAACGATCACGTCATGTCACAACCTATTGTAGATAATCATAGGGTGCAACTATGCTAATTAATAATAGAAAATTATGTGAATGTGAGATTTTTTCATGAAGCCAGGTTAATGTCCACGAAGCAGGAGTATATTCATCAAAAATATACAAAATTGATTTTATTCAAGGGTCAATAATATTTTTTAAATAAAAAATGTTAATATTTATATTAAAGACCTTACCTGTTCTTTATATCCCTTTGTCCAGTTTTGTCATTTATTTTAACAAGTTTATAAAGTGTAAATTTCTTCATTTGGGTCCGGGTGCTCCTGACTAGTTAGATAATGCAATAAAAATTAAGTCCTTGTTATAATACTATTGAATCCAAAATTCAATTACTTAATATAATTTCTTGTGACCAGTCACGGGACGGTCGTAGATAAAATGTATTTTATTCATGTAATGCCTTTATCCCACTAATACATAAATAACAATTAAAAAGTAGTTAATATGGAATTAAAATTAAATAATGAATAACCCACGTTTTCTGAATACAGCCAATTTTGTAGAAAAAAGTATCACTGATTATTCAAAATTTAAAAAAAACACTTGCTCGTATCACTGACGTAGACGAATAGAACAGACAGTTTGTATGTATATTGGATTTTATTTTAAAAACGCGCGTGTAACAATTAACGCAAGCGCAACACTGCTTTATTCCACTACGGTCTAGAAAATGCATCTTTCTCCCTTTGATTGTGAACTCTCCATCCATTGCCAAGGTGTACAACACGCAATATAGTAGTAATACATATATGGTTTGCAAGCGGTCGCCATCTTTGTAAGCGTACTCATTTGATGCTTGCTATCGCTGTAATCAAGAAGTGCAATTTAAATTTTTAAATCATGGCAACTACCCGCTTTTATTTATTTAATGGTATAGTGTATAATATCATAGAAGAAGATGATATACACGAGTTATTAAATGGTAATAATGTTTGTTTATGATTTAAAAAATAGTAATATAATAATAATAATTTTATTTTAAAGCAGACGAAAAATATTTCGAGAACTATGTTATGGATCATGAAAACGAAAATGAAATGTCGATACCAAATGAAGCACAAAATTTAAATAAGTTATAATTATGAGTAATATTTATGTGTTTGTAACATGAAGTATTGAATTACAGATCTTTCTCATTTTACGTGGACTACGGAAAGTACGAAATTATTGATCGTTGGATACAAAAAAAGAGTTAAGGATTTCAGAGATCCCCGTAAAAAGAAAGTAGGGGAAAGGTGCCATGAATGGGACAAGCCTTGAATGGGACAATGCAGATTTCTTTACAACGATCGGTATTCTAAAATATCGGTTACCACTAATAGCTGGCAGCACAAGTCTTCTTTCATATAGAAAACACTTGAAGTCACTATAATACTTCTCAGTAGTCAAAAAAAACAGTTTATGTTTTGTCTCATGAAAAGTAAACGGTTGTAGCAGCGCTCAAGAAAATTGTGTTTATTTAAAGAGTTTTTGAGAAAACCGAGCTAAATTTGGTCAACAACCTTCTTGGTTATCTACTGATTGGTGGAAGTAATTGCGGTAGCTACATTGTGAAAGGTATTTTTTTTTTGTTATTCATTGGTAGGAAAATCAGTGAGTGATGAATGGGACAAAGTCTATGTGGCATGAATGGGACGTGTTCCATTCAATGCACATCTCTGTGGAGTGCAACAAATGTTAGATTTTTATTTAATTTTTGATGTTAGGTGAAAATGGTTCCTAAAGGCAAAAAACTGGAACGAGTATCTTCTAACCTTATGGAAGCCGCCGTTAAAGATGTAATTCAGAACAAATTGTCTCTTCGCGGTGCAAGCTTGAAATACAAAATTTCAAAATCAGCTTTTCATCGTGCAGTTCAAAGCGCTAAAAATCTTACTGAAGTCGTTAATTTTGTGCATAAGCCTAATATTGGAAATAGACGTAATTTTACTGTAGAACAAGAACTAGCCTTGGTAAAATATTTGATAACTGCGTCCAAAATGTGCTACGGATTGGGACATACAGGACTTCGTCAGCTTGCCTATAAATGTGCCCAAAATTTAAAACTCGCATATCCCGAAAAGTGGGATAGAGAATTGAAAGCTGGATTAGACTGGCTTAAAAGTTTTAAAGCCAGACACAAACATAGTCTATCATTGCAAAAACCTGAGAAAACAAGCTTGAGTCGGGCCACTGCTTTTAATCCTACCACTGTGGCTAAATTTTTCAATAATTTGGAAGAGGTTATGACCAAATATAAGTTCACTGCAGATACCATATTTAATTGTGACGAAACAGGTCTTAATACGGTCACAGATCCACCAAAAATATTTTGTCAGACGGATTAAAGCAGGTCGGGCAAGCAACATCGGCAGAAAGAGGTTGCTTGGTTACAATGTTAACTTTGATAAGTGCTAGTGGAAATACTCTACCACCAGCATTCATTTTTCCGAGAGTAAACTTTAAAGAGGGTATGTTACATGATGCTCCAATTGGAAGTTTAGGATTAGCAAATAAATCGGGGTGGATGACTGAAAATAACTTTTTTGTAGCTTTTCAACATTTCGTTAAATATGCGAAGCCTACTGAAAAAAACCAGTATTGTTAGTACTCGACAACCACGAGTCACATATTAGCCTTGATGTAGTGAACTATGCCAAAAATCACCATGTGGTTTTACTCATATTTCCCCCACACTGCAGCCATAAATTACAGCCTCTTGATGTGGCGGTGTAAGGTCCTTTCAAGACTTTTTTTAAGGCTGCTCAAAATGAATGGATGCTGACAAACCCCGGCAAAACATTCGACATTTATAAAATTGCAGGAGTTGCAAAAACAGCATATTTGAGTGCATTTACGCCAAAAAACATCATTGCGGGGTTTTCGGCCACTGGAATTTATCCCCTCAATCGAAATATATTTCAAAAATCAGATTTCCTTTCCTCATATGTCACAAATCATCCTGCACCGTCGACTACAACCGAAACTATTCCCAGACCAGCTACGCCCGAAGTCTTGAGCCCCGAGGTGATACGACCTTTTCCAAAAGCACCGGAAAGGAAAGAAGTGCGTAAAGGCAGAAAAAGAGGAACTACAAAGGTACTGACTGATACACCGGAATTAAACCAGTTGAAAGAAGATACAAATGCTAAAATGAGGAAACTCAATCTAAAAAAGACTAAACAAAAATGCAAACGTGAAATTTTGGTAAGCAGTGACAGTGATGAAGAAAGTGAAGAGATGGTATTGCAAGATTCCGATAGGAGCGATGAATTCCTCGCCGACATACTCTCTGGTACTACAGAAGCAGAAGAACACACAGATAATGATGAGTCTTTTGTCATAAAAGAAAATGACTACGTGCTGGTAGATTTTTCAACTAAAAAGAATAAATTGTGTTATATTGGATGTATTCAGAAAGTTTTGAAACCTTTGGAATTCGAAGTTAAATTTTTAAGAAGATTCGGAAACTCCAACAAATTTTTTTACCCTCCTGAAGACGATATTTCCGACGTTGACAGAGACAGCATTGTAATGAAATTATCACAACCCTACAGGACTCTTGGATCGTCACGAAGTCAAGCAAATTTGCAGTTTAACATTGAATTTTCATCAACTGAAAGCAGATTTGGAAGAATTTTGTAATGTTTCTGAAATGTTTTTATATTTTTAACAATAAAGTATTATAACTGCAGACTGTTCATTATTTTATATTTTCATGTTTGCTTTGATTTTGGTGTTGTCCCATCCATCCCCGATTACTGTACCATCCAATACATACAGTGTGTTGAATGGGACAAAATCACGATTTTTTTTAAATTGTCACTAATTGATTTGTTAAAGAAAATTGGGTGTAGTTGATAATAAAAATATGTTAACATAATCCCAAGGAATGTGTTTGTAAAAATTTATGAAAAAATTATCACTCATAAAGAAATTATGAATTTAAAAATAAAACTGTCCCATTCATGGCACCTCTCCCCTACTTGTGTGGCGAGAAGTACAGAAAGCGTTTATGGAGTTTGGGTACAATGTAAGTGAGGCCGTTCTTGATAGAAAATTTAGGAATATGAAACATTACAAAATAGTAATTGATAATAATAAGAAGACCAAAACTGGTAGGGGAAGAATTTGTTGGGAATATTTTGATGCATTTGAGGAAATATTTTCTGAAGATAAAACTATAAAGTCTGGACGCATTATTTCCTCATTTAATTTTCAACCTTCCTGTGTACCTTTTCCAACAGTTCCCACATTACAATCCCAAGTACACTGTTCTCATCAAGAGCACCATGTGCCCGTCCCTTCATTTAAAAATATACTTCCCGAGATTGTTCCTTCCCCCACATTACAATCTCAACCGCACTATTCATATCAGCAACAGCCTGTATCTGAACCTATCCCTAATCCACTATCTTCAGAAAGTACTTCCTCATCTGTTTCAAATATATTTTCTGAAATAACGGATAAGCCAAATATTTCTATAACATGTGTTGGTAATGTGGATGAAGAAACGGCCAACATACAGAGTATCCATACTCCAAAAAAACGTAAGGCAAATAATATGAAAGCTTTGTATAACCAACGACAAGAGCTCTTAAAAGTTGAGCAAAGAAGAGTCACCGCCATTGAAAAGTTGTCGGCTCAACTTGAAGAGGCTAACAACATTCAACGACCGCGGAATGAATTAATAAATAGAATTTATAAATTAGAATAAGAATTTTTTGTAATTAAATCTTTATTATGACATTTTATATGTACAAAATATTAAATATTTTAAGGCAAATAATTATTGCACATATTGCTGTGATATTTTTAAATTTTAAAATAATAAAATAAAGAAAAAGAACTAAAAATAATAATATTAGATATAGGTAGATATTTAGTAAACATTTTAGATATATAAACATAAATAAATAAGACAAGCGTATTTTTAGGATAATTTACTTGTTAAACAATTAGATATATAAGTAGTACACTAAATTTTAATTTAATATTCCACTTGGGTGAATGGAAGTGGTTGAACCCTGATGAAAATAAAAATATGTAACACAATAAACATTCATGAGACGTGGGTTGCATATACACACCAAGACATCTGATTTTTATAGATAAATAAAAAGAAGTTAAATAATTTTAAAATAGGAATTAAATATTGTATAAAACAATGTTCAAATACTGACGATGCCGCAAGGCGAAATGTACATCGAGTATTTAATTATATTTATTTGTGAAACAATACCAAGTGTGTTATTTGTTATTACTTGCTTATATTTCGACATGTTTCACCAAGAGATTTCCATCACTTCATTTAATTATTTTTCAAATACTGACCTCAGTTTTTAAAAGGATATAATGACCTCAAAACAATATTATTAACAACCAACAAATATGTAGGTCAAGTTCAACAACACATTCTCTAGCTGCGATAACATTAAGAAATAGGAATTAATCACCCAAAGTATTGATATTGTAGTCAATATAACTATTAAAAATAAAAGTCTATGTGGCAATATGCAGGTTTCACTGGCATCTTCTGTATAAGATATTATCAAATACACGCCAAGATACATGATCGATCTAGTTCTTCTTCGCACAAATACATTCCTTGAAACTCCAGGCTAAAAACAAATACGATATCAGTCAGAATATAACATAATATAAATTAAAAGGACTTACACCAATAATTCTCGATTAAAGGTTGACAGATCTGCAGAATTCACCAAACACGAGGGAATTGTTCAATGACTTTAACGAAGTAGAAGGGCAGAAACACTCTAAGGAAAAGAACGATCCATTGAAAACCAAAAGGGTAAGGGTAATACGCGACGTATTCCCAATATTACAAGCACTTGGAAAAATAAAAAGAAAAAACTTCAGAATCAAATTAATTAACGGTGTAAGAATATATATTAAAAATAATAACAAAGGCAATGAAAATATATATAAATACAATGCGAACTGGCGATAAAATAAAGATAATAAAACTACACAATGATCTAGAGATAAGAATAAATCAAAAAGTACTTACTAAGCAAATAAAATCGATCGATATCAGTTAGAATGCGGGCGGATAGGGATGTAAACAATGATGAAATTCCAAGATGGCAACGGTCGACTAATGGGAGTAAAGATTGAAAAAAAATAGTTAAGAAAATCGTCACAGAGGGAGCAGCTAAGAAAATTCAAACATGAATACGAGAAAACAATTTCAATAAACAAAAATGAGCGTTATTCAATTTTTCTTACTTATAAAAAGGGACAACACAGCCAAAAACGGCAGTTCTTCGGCAGCTCTTGAATACCTAAATATTCCTGATCAGTTCCTGGGTAGTTCTTCAACAGACTTCTTCTAACACGTGTAGTGAAAACCAAAACAGTCGCATTGGACACGGTGTAGTGGGAATACACGAATACATTCAAACCGAAAGTTCGCGCCAAGAGATAGAGGAAAGCGGTGAAATACTATTATCTCATTTAATAAAAGCCGCTATAATCATTTTTCAAGGGGAATGGAAGCTAAGAATTTTCAAGAGGAATTCGAAAGGATGCATAATCAAGAAGCTTAAGTACAAGCATTATAAAGTTTCACTTGCAATCTAATAATCAATATATAGATACATTCATTTATGTGTGTTCAAAAATATTACAATAAAATAAACTATTATTTAAACATTTAATGAATCCCATTATTGTTTAACCGAAGTCCAACGTGCAAATCTTGGGTTAGGTGATTCAATAAAGGATATAAATAATTCAGCCTCATTACAATAAAAAAAAAATATTATTTGAACATTTAATGAATTCCATTATTGTTTAACCGAAGTCCAACGTGCAAATCTTGGGTTGGGTGATTCAATAAAGGATATAAATAATTCAGCGTCATTACAATAAAATAAATTTATTTTTAAAACATTTAATGAATTCCATTATTGTTCAACCGAAGTCCAACGTGCAAATCTTGGGTTAGGTGATTCAATAAAGGATACCAATGAACTAGGCTTATAGAAACTTTGAAAATAAGAGGATAGATAGGCTTTGAACACATATAAAGGATAATAGACAAACATTGATAACAGATGAAAATAAGAAGGATTGCAAGATGCTTGTATCTCAAAGGACAGAATAAATCATATAAATAAATATTTAAAGTATAGATACATATATAAAGGGTTTAAATGACCACATGTTTTTATAGACTTAGTATTTGAATAAAATTTAAGTATTATTGATATCCGTCCCTTTTATTCATTTATACCCGTCCCATAGAGGGAAATAAAGATATTAAAATAAGTGAGAGAGGAAAAGGTAAGGAAAGTAAGCATCAAGCAACACAGTCAGAACCCGAACATAAAGAAATGCTGTATCACGATTAACTATTTAAAATCAATAAAACAATTTTAACCCTGAGAATAAAATTAAAAATTAAGAGTCAAAGTACAATTTCATGATCAGAACCTTCGGTTATCAACTATAGTACATATCACAGCAATATGCATTAATTCTTTTCTTTTTATTTGGGCCAGTCCTCTTTCTTGGAGTGGTTCATACATTATTTCATCATTATTTTCAATGTTTAGTAATACATTATAGTCATCTGCTTAATTATTTTGCTGTAATATAAAATTGTGTAATACACAGGCAGCAGCTACAATTTCAGCAGCAGTTTCGGGAGTGTTAACATCAAGGTACTTTAACCGACGAAATTTTACTTTTAATAGTCCAAATGTCCTTTCAATAGTAGACCGGACACTAGACTGTTTATTATTAAAAACATGCTGGGCCTGGGTAAGATGTCCATTATCTTGGTAAGGCTTCATTAGATTCACCATCAAAGGATATGCTGTCTCCAACTAAATGCCTGTCTCGTGGTAATAATGGATTTATGGGGTCAATTATCCTTTCATATATGGGACTTAATCTGAATACCCTTGCATCATGCATTCTTCCTGGTTGTCCAACATTTATATCAATGAATTTTGCCAGCTCATCACAAATTCATGCAAAATTATATTTACTATAACCATTCAATTTTTTTTTTCATATAGGGAAACAAGGGAGGCTCGATACATTTTTTAGAAAAACAACGTTCGAATTATTTCAGCACCTGTTTCTGAACTCGATTATATGCGGATACAATCTTGGACTATTTCTGCAGCTAAGGAATCATATAATTTTTGGAAATTGAAATATTTGACTGTTAGAAATTTTTGTATTTACCCTTGCAAAATGTCTCTAACCTCCCCCTATATGGGAGGCATGATACAATATCTGGGAGGTTTGATACAATACAGATTTATGTATTAACTGAAGCAATAAGAACAAAGTATTTTATTTCTTATAAACTCAGAAGATTACATTCATAAGTTAATATATACATAGATTCAAAAATTCTATCTAGATTTGTTTATAAAGTGCAAATACACGTACAATAAAAAAAAATAGAATAGGTATGAAAAAAAAATAGACCTTTAATTAAGACACAATTCACAGATAAATGTTTTTATGCCTCTATCGACACCAGCGCATGCAGAGTGGCGCCATTTTAGACAACTTTGACAACGAATCCAATTTTCACCTGATGTAGACATCGAGTATAATGAATTGCAATAGATGCAAGCAGCATCTTCCTCATCATCAGATTCAAAATGTGGCTCTTGGTCACTATCATTATCAGTCTCAACAAATTTTCTACCTTGCATTTTCTTGACATTTCTAACTAAAACCTGTCTTTTAGGCCAACCCTCATTAGCTCCTTGTTGTTTAAGATTTTCTTTATCAGTGAATAAGTCGCATTTGCCCTGTTGAGCACAAATAACGACAAATCTTTTATCTGTAAGTCAGCTTATAAGGAATGGCAATAAAGTAATTTTTTGCGATGAGGGATGTCATATTTACAACAGAAATGGTCAGTTGGTTGGTGCAGCAAAGTTAGTTAACAACATGTACAAACTGGATATAAAAGAATCTAAACAATGTTTTTTAGCAAGAGAAAATCCAATGTCTGTGAAAACTTGGCATCGTCGACTAGGACATATTAATGAAAATGGCAAAAGAAGCAGTTACAGGTATGTCATATAAAGATGAAAATAGAATTAACAAGCACAATTGTGAGACATGTAATGAAGGAAAACAGAGCAGGTTGTTGTTTAGAGGGAAAGGGTCTCGGGCTAGTCGGTTACTAGAAATAGTTCACTCTGATGTATGTGGACCAATGGAAGAGAAATCTATTGGAGGTGCCAAATACTTTCTTACATTCAGAGACGATTGTAGTAAAATGGTTTTCGTATATTTCTTAAAAACTAAGGATGAGGTATTTGAATATTTTAAACAATTTAAATACATGGTAGAAAACCAAATTGAAAAGAAAATTAAGATTTTTAGGAGTGATAATGGCACAGAGTACACAGGAAAGGCATTTCAGAATTTTCTTAAAGAAAACGACATAGTGCATCAGACAAACAAACACTTATACTCCAGAACAAAATGGTTCTGCAGAGCGTTTAAACAGAACTATTGTTGAAAAAGCAAGATGTATGTTGTTCGACACCAAGCTCGATAAGAAATTTTGGGCTGAGGCAGTTAACACTGCTGCATATTTACATAGCAGAAGTACAGTATCAGGATTAGAAAATGTACCACCCCTGGAAAAATGGAATGGAAAAAAACCTGACATCAGTAACTTAAGAATATTTGGTAGCAAAGTGATGACACACATTCCGAAAGCAAATATGAATAAATTGGAAAATAAATCAAAGAAAACAATTCTTGTAGGCTATAGTGAAACCACCAAACCACTGTATGACCCAGAGATTAATAACATAATAATATCCAGAGATGTGGAGATAATGGAAGAAATTGAAGATGATATATTAACCCTTAACTGCATCGTGTTGCCATTTGGCAACATACTCATATTCCTCAATGCAGCAACACCGTAAACGGGAATAGGGGCTTGCTGCATGGTGTATCCGAGAGTCTACATACTGCCAACGTATAATAAATCGCACACACTCGGGCAGGTGGCGCCTGCTGTTGTAAATAGAATTAAATCAGTGAACGTGCTACCAACGGACAGACATCTTGTCATCCATAGTTTTTAGATTTTTCTTTTTTTGATGTCATGCGTTCAAAATCAGTAATAAATTGCAATTGTTAGTTACCAAGGTACCTACTTCAGGGTAAGTACTTTGATATTTGATCATACTTTATTATTTTGTGTGAATGGCTTATTTTTATTTTGTTGCCTTACGGCTACAGCATGCATTCACTTTGCATTTATATAACGTGGGTAACATTTATTACAGAATGAACCAAAAGCGCAGCTTGACAGAAAGAGAGTTGATAGAGTATTGGGAAAACTTCACTGGACTTGAAAGTGATGATGGGGGTGATGCTAGTGAAACCGATAGCATTGAAGACCCTCCTTATACTCCTCAAGAGGATCGTGGTAACGATTTGGGAACCTCTAGTGATAGTGAAATAGAAGAAGAACAAGTACATGACTTGGTAGAAGAAGAAGTTGACGATTGTAACACTAATATGCCGTCATGCTCCTACACCGAACAACCTGTCGTCAGCAAAAAGATACCTACAAAAAACAAAAGTTTGGGAAAGAAAAATATCACATGGAAAAAGAAGTCATTGGAAATAAATGAAGAGCAACTGCGTTTTCATGGAAGCACTGATCTTTCTAATGAAATTATGAATTTAGAAACCCCTTACCAGTTTTTTTCGTATTTTTTTACCGACGAACTTATAAACAAAATTTTTGAAGAGACTAACTTGTATGCAGTACAAACAAAACCTGAGAGACCACCAACGTTTTCTGCAGTTGAAATTAGACAATATATTGGAATTTTATTGTACATGTCTTTGGTCCACATGCCAAACACTCGCTCGTATTGGAGTCAAGATCTTGAATTTCGACCAATAGCCGACGTAATGCCTGTTAATCACTTTGAAAAAATTCGTCAGTTTTTACATTTTAACAATAACCAAGAATTTATAGCTCGTGGTCAACCGGGACACGACCGACTTTATAAAATAAGGCCACTTATAGATCACATCAACATGAAATTTTCTACAGTTTCTATAGAGCAATGTTTGAGTATTGATGAATAAATGTGTTCTACAAAAATTCGGCATCATATGAAACAGTATATGCCGTTGAAGCCTCATAAATGGGGTTTTAAACTTTTTGTACTGGCTGGTGTTTCCGGATATGCCTACAAGTTTGAAATTTACACTGGCCAAGAAAATTTTGAAGAACTACCTAATGAACCAAATTTGGGAGTCACTGCGAATGTTGTTTTACGATTGTCAAGAGTTATACCACGACAACAAAATTATCGTCTTTACCATGACAATTATTATACTAGCTTGCCACTAATGGTACATCTTGCAAAAGAGGGTATTTACTCGTTAGGGACCATTCGACGAAACAGGTTACCCAATTGTAAACTGCCCACTGAAACCGATTTAAAAAAATCTGATCGCGGAACGAGTCATGAATATGTAGCAACAATTGATGGGGTAGACGTCTCTTCTTCGATTTGGAAAGACAATAAATGTGTACCATTAGCATCTACTTTTGCTGGAAGAAACCCCATCACCACTGTCGATAGGTTTGACAGAAAGACAAAACAAACCATTCAAGTGGAGTGCCCACATATTATCCGCGAATATAATAGGCACATGGGGGGCGTCGATCTTCTTGACAGTTTAATGGGAAGATACCACATCTGTATAAAAAGTTGAAAGTGGTATATGAGAATATTTTACCACCTCCTTGACATGTGCACAGTCAATGCTTGGCTCTTATTTAAGAAAGTATATCAACAAAAAGGATGCACCAAATTAAAAAATCAATCTCAATTTCGAGTCGAAATTGCTAAATGTCTATGCAATATTGGGAAAGTTGCAACTAAGCGGGGTAGACCCAGTTCAGTTGAAGCAGAAATTGATGCAAAAAGGAGAAAAGGCCCCACACAGCATGTCTCCCCAAAAGAAGTGAGACTAGATCAAATTGGACACTGGCCTCTGATTACTGATAACAAAATTTCCGCATTGCAAGGGGTTTACACACACCAAATGCGAAAAGTGCGGAGTTGCCTTATGTCTTAATAAAAACAACAATTGCTATAAAAATTTTCACAATAATTAGAGTATATGTTAAGTATGGAACTTATGTTCGGAATGCATGTTGTAGCCGTTCAGCAACAAACCCTTTTTTTCAATAAAAAGTCCTTAAAAATTAATATTGTTTTTTTTGACTATTTTTTGGTGATTTCTTATAATTGAGCTAATTTCGAATTAATTAATATTTTTAAAAAAATCATGCATTTAAGGGTTAATAATAAATAACATTCCAGAAGAAGTTAATTCAGTGGGGGATTATACAGAAGAAAGGAATGCTGAAATAAACACTTTTGTTGAAGAAACTGAACATGAATCATCATGTGAAGATACAAATAATATAAACACAAGTGATGAAGAATATATTACGAAGACTGAAGTAGTTACAGTGCAACAGATCAGAAGGACAACACGACAACTGAAACCGAAAGAATTTAAAGACTTCATTAGTCGCATGTGAGCACATGCTAGATTAACACGTGTTTTTTATTTGCATCTACACTGTGCATATCCCTCATAGATATATACTCAACAGAAAGGCTTTTTAAAAAACGTATTCATTTTTTTTACAGAAATAAATCTAAACAAGGAAGCGGTATTAAAAAGCCAGCATTTTTATTAAATACTTACATGAAATGTCAGTCTCTTTCGGGTTCAGAGTTTGGGTTTTTCTCATTTTTATCTATGTGTTCAACAGGTATGTCTAAAACAGTCTTCTATATATTTCGTATGACTAAATATATTATGTAAAAGAAGAAAAAGTAATTGAAAGCTATCCGAACCACAATATTCATTAAGTTGCTTTGCATGGTTTTATCAACTTGACTGGTTTATGTGAGGCATTCAAACCAGTAATGTAGTACGTTTTACAAAGAAAATGCATTATAAATACCACATTATTTTAAGGTTTTGGTATCTTCAGCAGTTAGACATTGAAATGGTTCACAGCCAATCGTTTATCACTTAACCAGGATAAATGTGAGACAATTTACTTTACTAGTAAACATAGATCAAACATATATTCTACGAATTGAAAATTCCTTGATATTAGACTAGACACAAGATTAACATGGAAGCCGCAGGTAGATGAATTAATCAAACACTTATCTTCTGCTACTTATGCAATTAGACGTATCAGATTTATAACTGATAGTCTACGGGAATAACGACATACTATGGAATATCAAATCACATAACAATGTTTAACCAACATGGGGTAAGTAGGCCTATGTAGAAAAGGTGTTTATGCTGCAGAGGAAGGCTGTTCGAGCAATTGTCTGTGTTTCACAAACTATCCACTGCAAACCTCTCTTCCGAGAGCTTATGCTAAGTCCATTAGCCTAGACACATATTCTGCAACAACTAAGGAGGGCTTTGAAAAAGCTGTCACACCTGATGACTAGGGGCGAGATTACAGAAGTCTCCACTCCTCATAACCATTTGCTGCGCATCCCGCATTACATAGGACAAAAGCCACTTCAGTACAACATCGTCACTGGTAATTATTTAACAAAATCAAAGTTATGTGTAGACATTGTGATGTATTAGGATTTGGTTTTTGAATTACGCGCGTGTGATCGGACAGACGCAGAGAGTGACACTAGTAGGTAAGCCTGGATATAAGTGTAATGGTGAGGTGAAGAAAAGAAAATAAATAAAACTAAGCAAGTTTAATAACCTGTGTTTAATTAGATAAATATCCCAGACATCACATGGTGCCAAAACCCGTGTTATAAAATAATATTTGGGAAAACGAAAAAGGAGAAAAGCCAAAATAGACAGGTGTACAAAAAGAAAAAAAACGGAGAATTGTGCGAAGTCCATAGCCGGCATACCAGGAATGCGACAAGATGGAAATTTATATGAAAACTGGATGTTTTTTAAACAAAGATTTATGAACTATCTTAAAGCCACGGATATAATAAACAAACCAGAAAGTATGCAATGTGCACAGTTATTGCATCTCATTGGCGAAGAAGGTTTTCGTTAAGATTCCAGAAGAAGAAAAAGATAAGTTGAAAATATTATTAAAAAGTTTTGAAACACATTTCAAGCCAAGAAGTAACGTATCTAATGAAAGACAAGTTTTTCTCACGCAAACAGTTACCAGAAGAAGACGTATCACAATTCATAACATATCTGCAAAATAAAGCGAAACACTGTGAATTTGGAACACTTGAAGACAGTTTGATCAAGACAAGCCTAACATTCGGAGTTAGAGATGAGCGAATACGACAGAGACTACTTGAAGTTGATGAGGTAGAGTTGAAAGAAGCTATTAAAATCTGCCAAGCCATGGAAACTTCCCAAAAACAGTTGAAAATGATGACATCTACAGAAGAGAATGCAGTACAGAAGATTCCAAAGCGACAAAACAAGTCAGGGGAGAAGAGGGACTGTCCTCGGTGTGGAAATACACATAGAAATATTTCTGAATGCAAAGCTACGAAAGCAAAATGTAATTTCTGTAGAAAGGTAGGCCATTACTCTAAATTTTGTTTTAAAAGAAAAACAATTAAAGCTATAAATGTAGATGGTGAATGCTCAAATGATAGTGATACAGAATTATTTTTGGGTTCTATTAATAAAACTAATCATGATAATGATTGGCAGGTCACTCTTAAGGTGAACAATATAAAATCATTAACTTTCAAAGTTGATACGGGTGCTATGGCTAATGTCATAGCTCATGATACTTTTAAGTCTCTGAATTTGAATGATTCTGTATTACATGAAACTGACTGTAAATTAACTACATATTCAAACAAAATTTTGCCTATAGTAGGAACATGTAATTTAGATTGTATTTAAAAATTTAAAAATAGGTCACATAATGTAAAATTCTACATTGTTGATAGCAAATCTCCTAACATATTAGGATTACCTACCTGTTACCAACAGAAATTAATTAAAAGATTGTTCACAGTAGAAAAAATGAGTTCTTTAAAATATGAAAATTACGAACATATTAAATCAGAGTATAATGATGTTTTCTCTGGCATTGGTTGCATGTCAGAACCATATCACATTGAATTAGAAAGTAATTATCAGCCAGTACAACATCCTCCTAGAAAAATACCTTATGCTCTTAAAGAAAAACTAAAAGAAACATTAGTAAAATTAGAAAATGATAATATTATTGTTAAAGTAGATGAACCTACAGAGTGAGTAAACTCATTAGTGTTAACCAGAAAAGCAAATGGTAATTTAAGACTTTGTATTGACCCACGAGATCTTAACAAATACATTAAAAGAGAACTATATCAATTACCTACAGTAGAAGACATAGCTAGTGACCTTGCAGGTAACAGATATTTTAGTAAGTTAGATGCATCGAGTGGTTTCCATCAGATTCCACTAGATGAATGTAGCAGTAAACGTTGCACGTTTAGCTGCATATATGGAAGATTTAGGTTTTTAAGATTGCCCTATGGCATCAAATCAGCTTCGGAAGTATTTCATAAAAGGTTTCAAAATACATTTAATATACCTGGTGTAAGAGTTACATACGAGGGGAGGTCAAAATATTCGCGGAATGGAGGGGATGGCGAGAAGAGATTTTTGTTTTGTGCACCTGACACTAGACGGCGACTCAGTGCAACTGTAAATGTCAAATGTCAGTGCGATGGGTTCAGTGGCGTTTGAGATATCACCAGTTAAAGTAGTAAATCGCGAAGGTAACATGCACTATGAACAAAATTGAGTAACGTGCCGTGATTAAATTCCTTACTAGGCAAGGAAAAACGCCACAGACTATTATGGAAGAGATGTCGTCTGTTAATGGGGATTCTTGCCCTGGCAAAACAACGATTAACAAATGGCATAATCCTTGGCACAAAAAAGGCACGGCACCGCCTACGAAGCTCAAGGTGTCAGAATCGGCTGAAAAGATTATGGCTACGGTGTTCTGGGATTCAGATGGTATTTTAATGATTGATTATAAGGAAGAGAGTGTCAGTATCACGGGGCAATACTACGCTACAATATTAGAGAAACTAAAAGACGCCATTAAAAGAAAAAGAAGGGGAAATGGGCTCGAGGTCTTCTCCTTTCGCACGACAATGCATCCGTTCACAAGAGTCATTTTGTGATGGATGTTCTACACAGGTCCCACTTTGCAACAATAAGCCCCACCCTCCTTATAGTCTAGATTTGTCCCCGTCTGACTACTATTTAACTACAAAATTAAAAAGAGCTTTGAGGAAGAAAATGTACTCATGGTGAAGAAGTGAAGTCGGCCGTTTCCATTTTTTTGCAGGCCTTGACAAAAAAATTCTTTTTTGATGGTATATATTAATTATTTGAAAGATCTGAAAAATATATTAGGGTCAAGGGAGAATACATCGAAAACAAAATTTAAATTTGTGTTTTATTTCACGCCTCTTCATCGTCATTCCGCGAATATTTTGACCTCCCCTCGTAGATGATAAACTTGTATATGGTTCTATTAAAGAGCAACATGATGACAGATTAAAACAAGTCTTATAACATTGCCCGTAGCTATAATATAAAATTTAATAAATCTAAATCTGAATTTAGATTAAGCCAAATTAAATATTTAGGCTTCATTTATGATGAATATGGCCAGAGGGTTGATCATGGCAAGGTTAAGGCTATCTTGGATATGAAAAAACCTGAAAACATCAGGGATGTACAACGCCTACTTGGCATAATCACATATCTGTCCAAACATATACCTAACTCATCTCATTTGACCTCTCCTTTGAGAGAGCTCACAAAAATGATACAGCATGGCATTGGGATGAGACTCAAGAAAATAGTTTAAGGAAATTAAAACAAGCCGTTATAGTACAGCTTGTGTATTGAAACATTTTGATGTAAATAAAGAATCGACTGTAACGGTAGATTGTTCTAAAGATGCCGTTGGCATGGCTTTATTACAGGATAATCAACCCTGTGCTTATGCTAGCAAAGCTCTTACAGAGACTCAGTGCAATTATTCACAAATAGAAAAAGAACTTTTGGGCATTTTAATTGCTTGTGAGAGATTTCATAATTTTGTATTTCCGGTTCATTTCAATGTAGAAACTGATCATAAGCCTTTGATCAGTATAATCAATAAACCTATATTGAATTGTCCCCCGCGACTGCAGAGAATGCTTTTGAAATTAAGAAAGTATAATTTCACTCTCAAATATAAACGCGGTTCTGAATTATATATAGCTGACACATTATCTCGCTGTTGCACTGAAACTGCTCTTGAGAGAAATGCTATAGATACGGAATTAGAGAAACAAATATGTTTAATCAATTTAAATTTTAATGTTACTGATGGTAAGTTAAAGCAACTTGTTTTGAAATCTGAAAATGACAGTGTTTTGAAACAAGTTAGACAATTTATAAAGCATGGTTGGCCACAACACGTACCAGACGAAATAATGCCGTTCTATAAAATCAGGAATGATATTTCAGAGTCTAATAATTTATTATTAAGAAATTGTCAAATTGTGGTTCCAAAGGATCTAAGAAAAGAAATGTTAGACAAAATACATTATGCTCACAGTGGAGTACAGATATGTAAAAATTTGGCTCGTCAATATTTGTTCTGGCCAGGCATGAATAATGACATTGAAAATATGATAAAAAATTGTAACACTTGTGCATATTTCTCCTCAAATCCACGCGAACCCCTAAAACCTCATGAAATACCATCAAGACCATGGCAAAAGATTGGTTCAGACATTTTTAAATTAAATGGCAAATATTATCTTCTAGTTGTTGATTATTATTCTAAATTTATAGAATTGGAATTTCTAGGCGACGATACATCCAGTAAAAACGTTATTACACAATTTAAATCAATATTTGCTCGCCATGGTATTCCTGATAGCATGATATCTGACGGTGGTAAACAATATGATTCATCAGAATTCATATTATTCGCAAAAAATTGGGAATTTAATTTAATTAACTGGAGTCCTGAAAATCCGAGATCAAATGGTCTTGCTGAACGTAATGTGAGTACTATCAAAAATCTTTTAAAAAGAGCTATTCATGATGGCTAAGATGCATTATCTAGCGTTGTTGTTTTATCGAACGACACCAATTGAAACGCACTTGCCATCACCGGCTGAATTATTAATGTCTAGAAAACTCAAAACTACTGTACCTACCATCGATAAAAATTTACAACATTTCACCTCCAATACTAATAGTGTAAGGCAACAATTAAAAAAGAGACAACTTTCACAAAAGAAGTAGATAGGGGTACAAGAAAATTACCTGATTTAAACAAAGGGGATGGGGTATACGTTAAACACCGCAACAAAATAGAAAAGGGAGAAATATGTTCAAAAGTTTGTGATCGAACATACAAGGTTAAGTTGAATGATACCGATTCGTTTTTAAGTAGAAACAGAACATTTCTGGTACCAATACCCTCGTATGTAATAGAAGACAAAGAGGCAAGGGATAGTCATACCAGAAATGAAGTAACTATGACGAATAGTAATGACAGCACTCAATTAACGAATTCAAAAACTGGTAATGTAACTTCGCCTTATAGAACTACTTCGGGTCGTCCTGTTAAAAGGCCCATATGATTTGATGTTTAAGTTAAGTTATGTAATTTGATGTGTCTGTCTGCTCATTAGCGGAAATATGTTCTTTTCTTTTAAACAAGGGAGATGTGATGTATTAGGATTTGGTTTTTGAATTACGCGCGTGTGATCGGACAGACGCAGAGAGTGACAGTAGTAGGTAAGCCCGGATGTAAGTGTAATGGTGAGGCGAAGAAAAGAAAATAAATATAACTAAGCAAATTTAATAGCCTGTGTTTAATTAGATAAATATCCCAGACATCACAGACATATTTCTACTTTCGTATCTAAAGAGAAAATAAAAGACATTCTCCTTCAAGAAGCATTCTACAATGTCAATGACATAAATTAGCCCTTTGATTACCTGTGTTGACGTTATCATCACATTTTTGCTTGTATGTGCTATTGTATTTACATACAGTTTGTATGTAAATCTTATTATTGATATAATAAATTTCTTATTATAATAGAAATACTATCCTTCTTACTGCAGAAGTATTATAATTAATCCTGCTTTTACACCCACAATACCTCATCTCATCAGGGAAGTCCCAGCAACTTTCATTATACATTTACATTCTTGGTAATTATCAATATAGTAAGTACTGCCTACACGTGATCTGTATCAATTTGTATTTACCTGCGATTTTAAAAATTGCTTTCAATAATATTAAAATTCCTAATAATTGACAAATTGATGAAATATAAATATAATTATTGGAAAAGATGCTCTCATGAAGCATATAATAATTCAGCTGCTCATCAAACAAAACTAAAAGCGATTTCGAAACAACCCACATTAGAAGCGTTTGCAACTGCTGCTCCTTCTATATTAGAGGAAGAAGTTAAAAAGAGTAATTACTTTATTTAAATATAACTTTAGTTTTTATTTTTTTATGTACATGTTATAGGAGAAATACGTCTATCTGCTTTCATCGCCGAACATAATTTATCACTTACTACTATGGATGACTTGACCAAGGTCGTTGCCGCAGTATGCCATGATCAAAAATTGCCCAACGACAGGCCGGTGCAAGAAGGAAAACCACTGCAATAGTTGAAAATGTAATGGGATACGAAAATATGCAAGTATTATGTGAGCATCTACGGAAGAACAAATTTTCCCTTATTATTGATGAGTCGACTGATACGAGCAGTATTAAACATCTTTGTATATGCGTAAGAATACATAAGACTAACACCATTTGTGATAATTTTTTAGCTTTAATTGAAATTAAAGCGACCGACGCGAATAGTATATATAACCATATTGTCACTTTTTTTGAAAAACACGAAATTCCATATAAAAGAAATCTGGTCGGTTTTGCATCTGCTCACAAGAGATATCTATAATTACTTTGCTCATAGTTACAAACGAATTAGCGAATATACTTAGTTTCAAGTATTTTGTAATACAAAAATCCATAAAATTTTACGCCCATGTCGAACCCGATGATTATCCGTACATAGCGTTGTTTCGCGGTTATTAGAACAGTATGGACCTCTACAGTTATATTTCACCTATGTCGCTAGTACCAATGATATCGTCTGTAGATAACATAATGAAAACGTTAAATGATCCTGTTACAAAGTTATTTTTACAATTTTTAGAATTTGTTCTACCCTTTCTTAATAACTTGAATAAGGAAATGCAATCTGAACACCCTAAAATACATTGTCTATATAAAAACATACTTACTATTATAAAAACGTTATTCGATTGTTTCATAAATAGGGATTACCTTCAAGGTATTTCAGTGGCAGACGTAGATTTTAAAAATCCTAGACATTACCTGAAGATTGGGGATATGTATTTTGGCGCGAAAGTGATACAGATAACATCCAGCACGTCACTTACCAAAGAACAATTATCCTTTTTTAGACTAAGATGCTTGGATTTTTATGTAAAAGGATGTGATCAAATAATTAAACGATTTCCTTTAAAGAATAATGCTTTGGAAAAATTTCAGTTTTTAGATCCAGTAGCTGTAAAATCAGGATCAATTCAATCTATTACCGACATAGCACTTATTTTCCCGGATTTTTATACAATTCCGACCTTCAGACTTTGGACAATGAATGGCGTATTTTAAGAAATACTAACGAAATTAACTCTTTTTCTGATAATGTAGAATTATTTTGGCAAAAAGTAGAAACGACGACATTCGGCGACGGAACACGTAAATGTAATTGTCTTACAAAATTTGTTTTTAATTTGCTTTGTTTGCCGCATTGTTCGACCAATGTTGAAAGAATTTTTTCTATGGTCAATAGTTTAAAAACTAAACAGAGAAACAAGCTATGTACGGATACAATCAACGGGTTAATTCTTGCTAAGCAATACATTGGAAATAAAAGTTGCTTTGATTTTCCAATTGAAAAAAAAATAACTTTGCGAATGGCTAAGCATACACTCTATGATGATGGCGAAAACGAGCAATTTTTTGTAAAATGAGATTTTTTTAAAAAATTTGTTTCAAATTTTATATTCTATTTAATGTATATATTACTTACTAGTTCTTAATACTATTCTTATTTTGAAGAAAAACACAAATATAATGATGGATCCTCTTTATTCTTTACAATTCTTATTTTTAATATGCAAGAAACCACATGACTTTTACTAGGAAGCGTAGAATTATTCCATCCACTTATGTGATTGACGATCACAATCTTTCTAAGGTCAACGAATCTAAAGACCTTGTGATTTTTGACAGCCGTCTAACCTTTGTCCCACATATTTCAAATTTATGTCTTGCTACCTCTAAAACCTTAGGTTCTGTTATACGTACCTGCAAGCATTTCAACAATATCAGTCTACTGAAAACTTTATTCTTCAGCTTTGTTGCTAGCAAACTCGAGTATGCTTCCCGAGTCAGGGCATCACATTACACTTATCTCCAGTTAATGGTTGAGAAGATTCATGCCCGGTTTCTCATACGTGAGATATCTGCTTGTTGGTAGTTATCTGCCCGATATCTGACTGTTAAGCCCAAAGCAGTTTCTGGTACGTAGGATAGTGACGTCACGTTAGATATCTGTGTGTCAAGGTTATCGGTACCTTTTCGGGGGGTTATCTGTAAGATATCTTTTTGTGTAGCATATTCTATAATTGACTTCAGTGTCCATCACTATATTCACTATTGCTTATTGTGCGAATGAAATTCTAACCACATTTTATCCGTAAAGGAATGAACGGTAAAAATATTTGAAAGTTACTTATATAAAATATGAATTAAATCTACTTTTCTTTTAGCTATGGATTTAGAAATGTACGATTCGTCTTCTTCGTCATCGGCTGAGGAGGAATTGTTGCAGTATATACAATTAGTTCCACAACGACGCGTTATACGTGATCGTGCAAACCCACTAGAAAATTTTAATGCAGAGGAATTTCATGCACGCTATAGGCTTACAAAAGAAAGTGTGAGAAATTTATTGGAGGTAATTGGACCTAACATTGCCCCAATAACTAATAGAAAAAAAGTATTTCAGCATTAAACCAGGTATTATGCACACTAAGATTTTTGGCAACTGGTGCATTTCAAAATGTAATTGGGGATACGATAGGAATTCATAAATCAACAGTAAGTAAAATTTTAAAACGTGTGTTGGGTGCCATAGCAGCGCTTGCTCCAAACTATATTTGCATGCCTGACGGTGCACAAGAAATTGCACATCTTAAAGCACAATTTGCCGCAATTCATGGGTTCCCTCAAGTAATAGGATGCGTTGATGGAACTCACATTAGAATTCAATCTCCAGGTGGTAATAATGCAGAAATATATAGAAATAGGAAAGGCTACTTTTCGTATAATGTCCAGGTGGTATGTGACCAAACTTTAAAAATCCGGAGTATTGATGCCCGATGGCCTGGATCAACACACTATAGCTCAATATTTCGGTACATCAGAAGCATAAGGGTCCAAGTCCACTTTTTAACAAAAATGAACGAACTGCACTGCTGTCATCAGAAAATTATTTTTTATTAGTATTCTATAAAAAAAGTCCAAAAAATGCGTTAGCTTCATTAATAGATTTTTTTTTACGGAACCATGTCCCATTGTTTTCCAAGGCATAAGGATCTAAGTCCATCTTGCATTTAAACATTTCGAGAATTGCAGCAGAACATTTTTTTAGTTGTGATTAAATTTTAATTTCACATTAAAATGGTATTTCGCCAATGTAATATAAAAAACAAAGGTGCTTTAAAGCTGCATTCATATTTATTTAATTTAAATTTCATATTAAACAGGCATGATATAGGTATTATTTTAATAAAATGAGACAGGACCTCGATCTGGATCAATAAATTTTTAATACCTTAGTTTGTCTTTGTCATGTTTATACAATAATTTTATTCAAATTAAACTGAATAGTGTCATACAGCCTTAATTTCTCATTAACATGAACATTTCTTTGAAATTTGATTTTGAGGTTATACATAATATCCAAGTCGGCGTAGGTGTATTTATGATGACAGCTGAAATCTCTGTAAACGTCACATTCTTTCAAATTTACGTTAATGTTGTTTGTGTTATAAAATGTTGTCAAGATCTTCTAATATTGAAACAAATAGCTGAAACTCTGCAGCTGAATGGAAATTAGTAGACTATTCTGATTCTGATAGTGACAATTTTCAAATTAATAACCAACAAGAATTGGAATATTCAAATGGTTTAGAAGTCGAAAATGATGAAAATAAAAGTAGCGAAAACATTACAAGTACCTCAAATAACAAAGGGAAAAAGCGAAAGAAAAATGTACATTTATGGAAAAGGTCAATTGCAAAATATGGAAGACTTAAGGGTGAAAGTTATGTATCTGCAGCTTCTAAAAAAACTGTAAGTGCGAGAAGTTTGAAGAAGCCTTGCAACTGCAAAATGAAATGCCGTGAAAAAATTACAAACAACGAAAGAAGTCGAATTCACAAATATTTTTGGGAAAAAACGTCATGGGACCAAAGGAGGCAATATGTGGCAATGCTGGTTGACGTGAAATCTACACAAAGAAAAAGACCCAGAACTGGTGTTCGTGAAGGAATAAGAAACAGCAGCAGAATTTTCCACCTGTGTGTGAACAATAAAAAAATAAAAGTTTGTAAGAAGATGTTTCTTAATACATTGTCAATAAGTGGAAAATTTTTACACGTCACACTGCACAAAGTCGCTAGTTCTGCAGGAAATATGGTTGCTCCTGACCAACGAGGGAGGCATACCCCGGCCAATAAAACGAAGCCCGAAATCATCCAATCAATTAAGGATCATATCTTAAAATTTCCTACTTATGAAAATCATTATTCAAGGGAAAAATCTAAAAAGACCTATTTAGGCCCTGAGCTAAATATAAACAAAATGTACCAAATGTATCTAAAAGACTGTGAAGAGAATGGTATAGATAAAGCTGAGCGTGGAAAAGAATGGTTATATAGAAAAATATTCAACGAAGAATACAATATGAGTTTTCATCTTCCGTATAACGACACATGCGATGATTGTGACTATTTCACAATTAAAATTAAGGAAAATAATGATCCAGAAAAGCAAATTAAAATAAAAGAAGAAAAAGAAAAGCATTTAGAAGAGGCGACGCAACGATATAAGCAAAAAAGTGAAGACAAGATACGTGGAAAAGAAAATAAAGAAAAAGAGAATGTGATTACAATGGATATGCAGAAATGTCTTCCAGTTCCATCACTAACCAATGATAAATCTTTTTACCTCAGAAAATTGTGGGTTCTGAATGAAACCATTCATAATGATACTATTGGCAAATCATATGCCATGATGTGGGATGAGACTAAAGGTGGTAGAGGCAGCAATGAAGTTGGTTCTTGCATTTTAAAATGGGCTACAGAACACCTTCAACCAGAAACGGAAATTTTGACCATTTGGTCGGACAACTGCACTGGACAAAATAGAAACATGGGCATTGTGTTAACCTATTCGTGGATGTTAAAAAAATTTCCACATTTAAAGGAAATCAATCATAAATTTCTATTGAAAGGCCACACTCATATGGAGGTAGACGCTGTCCATTTGTAACGAAGTTCCTCGTTAATTGCACAAATTAACATTTTTAGTCCATTATTAATTTATTTAACAATATTAAATTAATAGAATGTAAGTTATTTTGCTCAAATATTGTATAAAATGTTTTGGACGGACCTGTATATGTATTCATGTGCAACGATCATTCAAGTTATTTGTTATTTTTCAATATAAGGATGTATACGTCATGCTCGTAGTCGCGCGCAAATTGTATATTTTAAAACGAGTTTTTCCTACAGAAATAGGGGGGTCTACGGATATATAAAGACACCAACAAGTGTGTCTCTTCCATTTTATTTTCCTATCCTTCTGCTGCCTTTACCTTTCTTTACTCAGCCTTGATGGCGTGGGAAAGATAGGTGTTTATCCTAGAAACGTATTACATTCAGGTCTCATGCGCCGTGGAGTAATCGTTTCAAAATCCGCTAAAATCCGTCCGAAAGTGTTTGTTTCATTCAGACCAGGGGTCGTGAAGGAATAGACATTTTTACCGCTACTACCTATAATTCCCGTCCGAGTCAGACTATAAATGTCGTGACCATGTATATATATATATCTCTGTATTTAATATATGTATTTCATTTTCAGAAACGTTAGATTTCAAATTTTGTTTGTAACGCGCGTATAAATTCAATACATTGTCCGCGCTTTGTAGCATAAACAAAAGATATAATAGTAATTCTCCGAATAGACGCGCGAAAGTCCGCACCGATTGAAATTGTTCTCCGCGACGAAATATATGTAAGGTTCTTCTGCGAGCAGGGTAACGTACAAAAATTTAGTTGTAATATAATTTAAGCAAACCTGATCATCCGTATTTTATTTCAAACACCATTTTATTTATGTTTTTCTTTAACGGAATATTCTGGGATTGTAATTGTTAATTCAGGGACTAGGAACGTACAAACGTTCTTGCTTGATTTTATACGCGACATATAGAGGTCATTGACGCGTATTTAATTTGTATTCTATTTATGTACATAGATTTTGTAAATATATAATTAATATTAAACCATAAAGTGTATCAATTGTGACCATAATTTAATTGCTGAATTGTTTATTCGTTTGATATGATTTTATAATGTTTTAACAGAAATAAAAGTTAATTATTATGTACTTTTCAAATGAATTTCTAACCGTGTGTTTTTTTTGTTTACCTTTACCGTTTGCTAGTGAGATAGAGAAAGTAGTATATTCAAAAGTAACGAATCATATTAAAACAATAAGAAGTACTCACGTTATTTTTCTCCGCGGAGTCAGCTGTGAGCAATAGGTCTTTTGTCCCAAGGCACCACTCTAAAACCACCATAACTTTGATTTATTTTAAACCGCCCGAACAAGTTGACATTAAGGTCAACGGCCGTACTTTTACCAGATCATAACATTGAAGCCTGAACATATAGGCAGCCAGGAGTGCGTATTTTTGGTGTCTGGACGACATTCAGAAGACCAATTCTGTAACCGGCGAGGTTGCCCTTGGTGTTATATAAGCAAATGGCACTGTGTATAATAAAAGTAAGCCAGCTAGGTTACAGATGGCGCCCAACGTGGGGCCGTGTTTTAAGAGATTTAAAAAATTAAATTCCGCCGCGTTTAATAAAACTGTTTGAATAATTTCACAGTTTTCCGCTAGATATACATGTATAATTATTTTTTGTAAATAGTAAGATAGGAAAATTGATACACATTTTTACGTACATACATAGAGATAAGTTTTTATTAAAGGATAGTAAAACGTACATATTCTTTATTAATTGTGAGGGAGTAAAAGGATAGGAGAATAAAATTGCAACTACAATACATTTTCATTTTATTATTATTTTATTTTTATTTTGTACAGTATAAATTATAAAATGACCGATCAGGACAAAGGCAAAAATCCAAACCCTCTTGGGTGGATATATACTTTGAAAAAAGAGGATTTAAATGCCGCAGCAGAATCTTTAGGGTTAGACGCTACCGGTAATGTCGAGGACGTACGTAAACGCATTAGTACCTTTCTGAAAGAGGATAAAACGGGTTCAACGAATAAGGGAAACGCTCCACCGCAAAGGGACACTAACGTTCAGATTTCTTCCGCGGAAATCTGTGCTCAAATAAGGAAATGGGGGATTCATTTTAATGGCAGCTCGGACGCTGTATTTTTCCTGGAAAGAGTCAACGAACTCCAAGTATGCTATGGGATTAAAGACGAACATATGCTACATGCATTGCCTGAGCTTTTTAGAGACAAAGCACTGCTTTGGCTCCGGAATAATAAAACTTTATGGGGTACATGGGACGAGTTCTTAGAGGATTTCAAACTTCAATATCTTCCGCCTCGGTATAATTTTTCAATCGAAGAAGAAATACGCGCTCGGTTGCAAAAACCAAAAGAATCTTTTAAAGATTATTTAACCGCCATATTGACGTTGATGAGACGCGGCCAAGATATGTCCGAAGGTGATAAATTGGAACGTGTATACGGTAACATGTCACCTAGTTACAGGATGTATATACGTAGGGACGCGATACAATCCCTCCGGCAATTATCTAAACTCGCTGCCGACTACGAATTACTGCTGGAAGAGCAGGCGCGCTTTTGTAAGAAAGAGAGTACGCTATCAGCACCGGAACGTCCGCCCAGCGATAAACCGAGTACTTCGCGTTCGCATCATTTGTCATATGCCGCCCAGGATAATAAGCCTCGCCAATTTCCTGTACCGCCGTCGCCGTCACAAAAATTATCACACCCGGAAAACCGTTGTTGGCGCTGTGGCAGAGAGGGGCATACGCGTGGTTATTGCCGTAACCCATTTAAAATGTTTTGTTCACGGTGTGGCAAGTTAAATGTGCGTTCCGTTGACTGCCGATGCCAGGGAAACGCCGAGAAGGGCGGTCTGCAGGCAAAGACCGTCCGCAAGCAGTAAAGCCGCCTGAATCCGCAAACACAGGTATCAAAGACTCGACAGTGCCAGACAATCGCGTCTGGATCCGCGTACACATACATAACCAGAATTTACGAGCCCTCGTGGACAGCGGAGCGACTTCATCGTTTTTGTCCGAATCGCTAGTTGCCCGGTTGTTGGAAAACAATACACAACGCGTCTTAAATAGAAAATCTAAAGTCCGCCTCGCAAATGGAGACGTTGTAGAATCGCCTGGCTCAGTTTTGTTACCGGTCCGCATGGGTAGCCGAACTACAGACGTAAATTTTATAATTATGCCGAAGAGCCCGTGCTCAGTCATCTTCGGAATTAATTTTCTCAAGGAAATTGGGGCTGTTCTCGATTTTTCCGAAAGGAAACTGTACTTTAAGGGAGACAATGCAGTCTTTGCCGCGAGCTGTGGGATCTCCGGAGTACAGGACCGCCACGAGACCGCCTTAAAAAAATTCCTTGATCAAGAATTAAGTAAATTTACTACCGTGCCTGGTCGGACGAATCTAATACGTCACACAATCCGTTTGCAACCGAATACCGCCCCAATAAAACAACGTTATTATCCGTGCAACCCGAAGAAGCAAGCACTAATCGACGCCGAAGTAGACAAGATGCTACAAGACGGTATAATAGAACCCAGTAACAGCCCGTGGAGTTCTCCAATCGTCGTGGTCACGAAAAAGAACGGTGGCGTTCGGTTTTGCGTCGATTTCCGAAAAATTAATTCTGTATCGATTAAAGATTCATATCCTTTGCCGTATATTTCAAATATTCTTGATAAACTCCGCGACAGTAAATATTTTTCGACGCTTGATCTTAAAAGTGGGTACTGGCAAGTGGAATTAGAAAAGGATAGCAGACCCGTGACAGCTTTTACAATTCCGGGAAAGGGCCTATTTCATTTTGTATCATTACCGTATGGATTGCATAGTGCGGGAGCAACGTTCCAACGCCTATTAGATTCGGTGATAGGTCCCGAAATGGCAGAGTACGCATTTGTATATTTGGACGATATCATTATTTTAGGCAAGACTTTTGAGGAGCATTTGAAAAATTTAAGTAATGTTTTCGCGCGTTTACGGGAAGCAGGCCTTCAACTACAACCAGACAAATGTACTTTTGCCAAACAAGACATAAAATATTTAGGTCATGTTGTAACACCGGACGGAATCCGTACAGACCCGGACAAGATCGCTGCTATATTAAATGTACCGCCGCCGCGAAACAAGAAAGAAATACGTGGTTTTCTGGGACAAACGTCATGGTACCGTCGGTTCGTACCGAATTTCGCACAACTTACCGTTCCGCTTATAAAATTAATTAAAAAAGATGTGCGCTGGGAATGGACGACGGAACAAGACGCCGCATTCGCCGCCGTAAAGAAAGCATTAACAGAGAGCCCAGTTCTCGCGTGTCCGGACTTCTCCAAACCATTCCAATTGCATACCGACGCCAGTGAGAAAGGTTTAGGAGTCGTTTTAATACAAATAATAGAGGGTGCCGAAAGAGTGATTGCCTATGCCAGTAGGACTTTAAGTAAGGCAGAATTAAATTATTCGACGACCCAGAAAGAAGCTCTTGCCGTCGTTTGGGGTATCAAAAAATTTAAGTACTATTTAGAATTTTACCAATTCACCGTTATTTCCGATCATCAATGTTTAAGATTCCTGAACGACTTGAAGAATCCGTCAGGACGACTCAGTCGATGGGCTGTTGATTTACAACAGTATGATTTTGTCATTCAATACCGTAAAGGAGCGATGAATAACTTAGCCGATTCTCTGTCCCGAGCACCGCTTCCTTTCAAACACGAAACCGATGAAGATACCTGTGCCTTGTTAGAAGAAACGTCTTGTTCTTGGTATAACAAGAAGGCTGCGGACGTTCAGTCAGATCCTGGAAAATTTCAAGAATACCGATTGGAGAATGGTAATTTGTACAGACACATACCTGATACACAACATACCGAGGGAGTGCGCGCATGGAAATTGTGTGTAGCTACGCCTGACAGAAACGACGTCCTGAAGGAAATCCATGACGCTCCTGAAGCTGGACATCTTGGGGTCGCCAAAAGTATAGCGAGAGCCGCTTCGTTATATTATTGGCCAGGGATGTTCAGAGATGTCCGCCGCTACGTCAATCGATGTCGATCCTGTAAACATTATAAATTTAATCAGGGAAAACCTCTAGGCCAGATGTTATTCTCACCCGTTGATTGTCCATGGGAACAAGTGAGTGTGGACCTCCTCGGACCTTTTCCGCGTTCCAAGAGAGGATATACTTCATTATTGGTAATACATGATCGATTCACGAAGTGGGTAGAGTGCCAGCCGCTACGCTCTGCCACATCACGAACCATCATCCAGGCACTGAAGGAAAAGGTAATCTATCGTTTTGGTTGTCCGAAGATCCTGTTGGCTGACAATGGTCCGCAATTTGCCAGTCACAGTTTCACCAGTTATTTTAATGGATTAGGTGTCAAGATAAGATTTAATGCTCCGTATGCTCCGCAATCGAATCCTGTGGAAAGGACAAATAGGGTATTAGGACCTATGATTGCACAATACATCAATAAAGATCATAGAGAATGGGACCAATACCTACCTCAGTTCGTTTTCGCCATCAATACCGCTAAACATGAGTCTACAGGATTCACACCTGCCTTTCTTAACTTTGGTAGAGAACTCATGCCGCCGAGCTCTCTGCGGAGAACCGCTGATGGGCAATTAATGGATCCTGCTCGACCGAACACAGAAGAATTGGCTCAAGAACTGTCGAAATTGGACGACTTTTTCAAGATTGTCAGGATAAAGTTGGCTCAAGCGTTCCAGAGGCAAAGTAGGCCCTACAATCTGAGACATCGTCCTTACCGCCCTCAAATTGGACAATGGGTGTATCACCAGACCCATAATTTATCCGACGCCTCTAAGAAATTTACCGCTAAACTTGCTCCGAAATTTGAAGGTCCCTCTAAAGTTATCCAGATCCTGTCTCCGTCTATTCTTATGTTACAGGTACCAAACAGACGAAAACCCGTGAAAGTCCATGTGAAAGATGTAAAGATTCCGTCCGCCGACGAGCTCCATACCGATCTCCTACCTCCAATTCCGCGGGAGGCTGTGAGGGATGTTTTGGACTAGTACTTGCTGCAATCCGCCGCACCAGGTGTTTTGTTCCAAGGCATCATCCGGAGCTCATACTTTGTACAACCCGCCGTACCAAGTATTTGCTCATGACACCATCTAGAGCTCGTACTTCGTGCAATCCGCCGCACGAAGTGTCTGTCCACATGGAAACCGCCAGAGAAAAATCACTGCAACCGCTATAATAATTCCGATAGTAGAGGCCTATCAAATTTTCGACGCATGTAATTGTCCGAGGCGATACCAGCACCAGTCCATGTGCGGGTCGACGGAGTGAGCGTCGTGATGACTCGCAGGGAAGCTGAGATCCACCACGCGAATCTGAAAAGACAGAACAAGCAGTGATAGTGCGTGCGTCATAGACATCGTGAGTGATGATAAACTGACGAGTTTTAGTTTTTTAATTTTAAGATGATAGACTTTCAAGAATTAATTGTTTAAATTTTAATTTTCCGTTTCTGTACTTTTGGTATTTAGTTGTTAGGGTTCGTTGTTTACTTTTAAGGAGGGGGCTGTAACGAAGTTCCTCGTTAATTGCACAAATTAACATTTTTAGTCCATTATTAATTTATTTAACAATATTAAATTAATAGAATGTAAGTTATTTTGCTCAAATATTGTATAAAATGTTTTGGACGGACCTGTATATGTATTCATGTGCAACGATCATTCAAGTTATTTGTTATTTTTCAATATAAGGATGTATACGTCATGCTCGTAGTCGCGCGCAAATTGTATATTTTAAAACGAGTTTTTCCTACAGAAATAGGGGGGTCTACGGATATATAAAGACACCAACAAGTGTGTCTCTTCCATTTTATTTTCCTATCCTTCTGCTGCCTTTACCTTTCTTTACTCAGCCTTGATGGCGTGGGAAAGATAGGTGTTTATCCTAGAAACGTATTACATTCAGGTCTCATGCGCCGTGGAGTAATCGTTTCAAAATCCGCTAAAATCCGTCCGAAAGTGTTTGTTTCATTCAGACCAGGGGTCGTGAAGGAATAGACATTTTTACCGCTACTACCTATAATTCCCGTCCGAGTCAGACTATAAATGTCGTGACCATGTATATATATATATCTCTGTATTTAATATATGTATTTCATTTTCAGAAACGTTAGATTTCAAATTTTGTTTGTAACGCGCGTATAAATTCAATACATTGTCCGCGCTTTGTAGCATAAACAAAAGATATAATAGTAATTCTCCGAATAGACGCGCGAAAGTCCGCACCGATTGAAATTGTTCTCCGCGACGAAATATATGTAAGGTTCTTCTGCGAGCAGGGTAACGTACAAAAATTTAGTTGTAATATAATTTAAGCAAACCTGATCATCCGTATTTTATTTCAAACACCATTTTATTTATGTTTTTCTTTAACGGAATATTCTGGGATTGTAATTGTTAATTCAGGGACTAGGAACGTACAAACGTTCTTGCTTGATTTTATACGCGACATATAGAGGTCATTGACGCGTATTTAATTTGTATTCTATTTATGTACATAGATTTTGTAAATATATAATTAATATTAAACCATAAAGTGTATCAATTGTGACCATAATTTAATTGCTGAATTGTTTATTCGTTTGATATGATTTTATAATGTTTTAACAGAAATAAAAGTTAATTATTATGTACTTTTCAAATGAATTTCTAACCGTGTGTTTTTTTTGTTTACCTTTACCGTTTGCTAGTGAGATAGAGAAAGTAGTATATTCAAAAGTAACGAATCATATTAAAACAATAAGAAGTACTCACGTTATTTTTCTCCGCGGAGTCAGCTGTGAGCAATAGGTCTTTTGTCCCAAGGCACCACTCTAAAACCACCATAACTTTGATTTATTTTAAACCGCCCGAACAAGTTGACATTAAGGTCAACGGCCGTACTTTTACCAGATCATAACATTGAAGCCTGAACATATAGGCAGCCAGGAGTGCGTATTTTTGGTGTCTGGACGACATTCAGAAGACCAATTCTGTAACCGGCGAGGTTGCCCTTGGTGTTATATAAGCAAATGGCACTGTGTATAATAAAAGTAAGCCAGCTAGGTTACACATTCGGTAATTGAAAGGACAAAAAAGCGTTTCAGTAACTTTGAAATTGTGATACCAAGAGACTGGGAGCATTTAGTACGGACATGTCGAATTAAAAATCCAATTCACGTTCATTCAATGCAAGTGCCGGATTTCAAGGATTTTAGTGTACTCTGTAAATCCACTTCTTCGCCTTTTGTGATAAGAAAAAATAATGTGAATGGTGAAAATTTTCAAATCTCCAAAGCAGTTTGGCTACAAGTCAGATCTGATTCTCTCGGAACTTTGTTTTATAAGACGTCTTTTAGTGATCTCGATTTTAAAGAACTGAACATCCGCAGAAAAAGAAGACAAGAGCTATCTTTTCCTGAAGATTTACCTCCTGCAAGAGATGCACTACGACCGATAAATTCATTAAAATATAACAATTTGCAAACCTTGCTTCAATGGATACCAGCTGAGTACCACCGTTATTATCAAACTTTCCCCATACTGCAGCAGTTACAATGGCTCCAGATGAAGAAATTATTTTCAACTAGCACCTCGACTAGCACTGAATTATTTCAAGTATTTCATATTATTTCAATATTTCAATATTAATATTATGTAATAAAGATATTGTTTGACTTATTTTCTTTATTATTTTGATTAGAAGCATAAGGAACCATGTCCATTTGTTTTAATTCTTTAAAAAGTAACAAAAAGATTGTGAGGTTTTAATTAAATGCCATCATTAATACAATAACTAGCTATTCTCATGTACGTTTTTTTACTCACCAATTGAAATTAAACATTTATAAGACATCTCATCGCTTTTATGACATTCTGCGTTTAGGTTTTTTCTGATATCTCAAAAGTGTCATTAATGGACTTGGACCCTTATGCTTCTGATGTACCGATTTAATGCATCACATTTACGAATTCTTATGGAGCAAAATTTTCATGATTGCATTTTGTTGGGGGACAGTGCATATCCCTGTAGAAATTATTTAATGACACCCATTTTAAACCCACAAAATAATGGAGAAATACTTTACAATGGTGCACATATACATACTAGAAACACTGTTGAGAGATGTTTTGGTGTGTGGAAAAGACGTTTTCCAGCTTTAAGTGTAGGGATGCGAACATCAAACGAAACTACTTTAGTAGCAATAGTAGCAGCTGCAGTATTACACAACATTACTACTGATTTAAACGATCCACGACAAGAAATACCTGATCCAGAAGTGCATATTGATGAAATGGGTGTTAATGAAGAACCTGCCATAGACAGAAATGATGGCAACATGGCAAGAAGATTGATAATAGCAAACCATTTTATGTAAAGAAATGTTATATTAGGAACTTCTGTGAAGAAGAAAATTTCAATGTACAAACATTTAGCATAGTAAAACATTTGTAATTATTTACGAAAATTATATAGAAATAAATATTGCAAAATCAATATAAATTTTATTACGTTATTTAATACACATAACAATTTGAAAATATTAATCACTCCTTGAGGTCGCCTCCAAATGGGATATCCAATGAATAGTCAATTATTCATATAAAATTCTGTTAAATATTTAGTGTTCAATTTGCAAATGATTTACAATTATATGATTTTGATCTGAATATCACATAAAAACTGAATATTCATGTTCAATTTGTTTCAAATGGCGGAATAGCAAAATAGCTCAAAATGCCACTCAGTTTGCCTTTTCATTTTGAACCTTCTAGCTTTAATGATAAAAAGGTTTTAGGAAAATAACCAAACAACAGATAACATACAGTTTAATACAAATACACTACACGTAGTTTCACAAAATAACTTAATTAAAAAAATAATTACAAAAATGTGAATTTGCACAGGCCAAATGCCTAATGTAACTGAACTATCAAGTCAGTTATTTTTCTTTAAGATTATGTTGGCGTCCCATCTGCAGGTATTCATACATGTGATTTTTAATGTACAGTTATGTTATAGATATATTTCAGAGTAAATTTAGTAATAATACAGATAGATAATGTAAAAGATAAGTTTAAAAAAAATATTAAACAAATACACTAAAGAGAAACATAATTACTTGTCATAAAATTAAACATTAGGTTCATTACATATTTTGTTGTATTCATGCTCCTTCATTTTATATTCTACTGTTTTTATTTTTATTTCTAAATCAATTAATGTTTGTTTTTTTTAATTAATTGTAATTCTTCTTCTTTGATTTCTTTTTCTTTATCAATTAATGTATGTTTTTTCACTACAAGTTCTTCTTCATTCCTGGTTTTCTTTGTTTTTCTATTTACGATTGAACTAGCAACATCCTTTAAATATGTGTGTCGGCTTCTTTTATGGCATGCTGTAGATGGTGTATGCGATATCACAGGTACTGTATCAGAAGGTGTTGGTGAGGTATGAGATTTTGTCACAGGTGTTATTGCAGATGATGTTGGGGGAATATTGGATCCTGTCGCAGGTATTATAATTAAGGGTTGTTTACCTGGTGTGTTATCATCTGCTTCTTCGTCGTCCATGACAATGTCAACTTCTACAATATCTATAACGATAAAAATATTTAAATATTTAGAAAACTAAAGGAAATCAAACAAATACCTTCAAAAAATAGAGTAGCACTGCTGTCATATGGATTTTTGTCTGGCACATATTGAGGTTTCAATTGTGATACTATTTTGGCATCAATTTCATCACTTTGCGGTATATATGTGCCACCTCCTGTTTTAATCTGCTCGGCCTATAAATACATAAATATTTGGTAGAATTAAACACTTCTTGTGCAATGAGTACGTACATACCTTGTCATTGTAAAGATTTTTTCGTGCTTTTCTTTTTAAAAATGCATACAATTCTTTTAATTGCTTTTCTGTTCTTACTCCCGATTCATTTATGGAATTATATGCTGCAGTAATAATTGCCCAACACTCATTTTTTTTATTCATTGTTGTGCCGTCAGTATTTTTATTCTCTATCACATGTTTGTAATCCAATACAATGTTTAAAAAATGTTCTTTCTCGTTACCCGTAAAGTTCTTTGAGCGTTTATCCATTTTCGAATATACTGGTACACGTTGTTCACAAACAGAAAAGTTACAATTTAATTTCGCATTTTACACTTGACATGCAATCCAAATAGTAAACAAGTGTGCCTATAATGTGATCTTTGATACAAACACAGTATCTCACCTTCTACACTCAGTAATAAAACTCCAGGGCAAGAAAGTAACTAGAATATTTAACACGCCTTTGGGAAACAGTAACAGTTATCTAATAGATATCTACTAGGTATCTTTACGATATCATGTGCTATATCTGATAGATATCTGATATGTACGAGAAACCGGGCATCAGAGAAGATTCCTGAAGTTTTTGTCATACAAAATTGACGGCTCTTATTCTGCGCGCATTATGGATTACGCTACGCCTTTGGCTCGACATCGAATGCAGTCCTTGACGTCGCGTCGTGAAAGACATGGTGCGCTTTTTATTTGGAAGCTACTGCATGGTCTCATTGATAGTTCTTACATTCTTTCCTCCATAAATTTCCTTGTTCCGCGTATTTCTTCCCGATCTTCCCCTACTTTCTTCCTTCCTATTCCTAGAACCAACTTACTATCATTTTCTCCTGTAACAACTATGTGACACTTTATTTTAATAGAATTTACTTATGTTAACATCTTATTTTGTAATATTTTCTAATTTCTGAAATGTATGTATACATTTTTTGTACTTTATTGTTTGTCCTGTTATTGGATTATCCATTGGGCAATAAATTATTATTATTATTATTATTATTATTATTATTAGTACCATCTTCCATGGACGGGAGCATGACTGTGCAATTGTCGATTGTTACCTTAATTTAACTTTAAATTGTTTTTTTTTTGTATTCTTTCATTTTTCTGCACTTCTACTGTATCGTCTACTGAGATTAGAAGCAGCGTGAGAATTGTCCGTAGTATTCTTTGCATAAATTTTATTGAAGTGATTTGCTGTTTAAAATTGTAGCTTTCACTAAGTAAGAGTTGATTTTCTTCGTAGAGAGTACAAATTTTATCGTGTTTATTGTCAACGTACGTTGGATTGTTTTCTTTTGCGGACAATATTAATCAGCTGGTAAGATCTCTTTCTTCTTAACGTTAATTAAGACTTTTAGTAACGCATTTCGTTTCGTTTTTCCTTTTATCTTTAGCTTCCCGTACGACGTAGAGCATTGCATATAATTGCCTGCCATGTGCAATATAAGCAATGGCAGCCGCCCGCCATTTTGACAATTCCACGTTCTTGGTCTAAGATGTTGGTGAAATTTTGGAAAAGGATATTTTCCTTCATCTATTCCGTGGGCTGACAGATCAACCGACTGTACCTTCCGTCACTAAGTTCGTTTCGAGGGAGGATTATTCCTAGAATTTTCCATTATTGTGGACACTGTACTTCGACGAGTTAAGTTAACTTCTTTATGTTTATGTTTTTGTTCCTTTGGGAGGGTTAAATTGTAAATTACTATTAATTTATGCTTGTTCAACCTACGAAAATTAATTTCGTAATTTTATTACAATCATTTTGACCAATAATTGTTACTTTGGCCCCGATAGATACTAAGATCGGAGGCTCAAGTCATATATAAGCTCTTTGCAAATTTTTCTGTATATTTTGGTGATAAGAACGTTGTTCTAATTTTATAATTTAAATTGAACCTATGTAAATTCTAAATCTTGCCGTTTATTATCCAGTTTAAGTAATAATTCTTGCCCGATGCAAAGGTTAAGTGTCGATTCAGTTCATTGCTGTAATTAAATTTTGATTTTAGTGCCTTCAGCCAGATCTATTTTTTTTATTTGATTTATATGTAACAACCTTCAGTTTTTTAAGTTGTTACCTTTGTATGTTCAAATATTGTTTTATATCTACAGGTTGAACCTGTAGGTGCACAATTGTAAGAATTTCTATAAAGCGAGATCTTGTTTCCTTAATGTAAATTCAAAGTGTATTTTATTATATTCTTGCTTCCTTAATTCAATTTTAAAGTGTACTTTTGTATTCATGTTTCTTAATTTAATTTTTAAGAGCACTTTATTGAAGTATTTCTACTTTAATTTAACTTTAAATTGTTTTTCTTGTATTCTTTCATAACTCATCTTTGGTGATATACAGGTTGACCAACCAATACGTTTAATTTATCTGTGATTTCGCCACTTTCAGGTTTGTGGTTCTTTCTTTTCACAATTTCAACCTTTGTTTTCTTTCTTTAATTGTTACAAATGTTTTTTTCTCCCGCTACTTGTTACGCCCTAAATTGCGTTTTTTGAAGATCTCGTTTTATCATTAGGTTTTCCGCGACATTTAACTGAGAAATTTCGTTATGCGAGAGCACCTCGTATATTTCGGTGTGATCTGACGTAATTAGAACGTACGTCTTGTCTAATTGACCGAGCCCTATGCATATTTGTTAGCTATCAGTACTCAAGTTACGAAATATTAGCTTGTGTAATGAATTACGTATTGACAGTGGTGGAATTTATACTTTCCGAGTAAATTTGGGACTATATAAATCTGTGAACTATTGCGTAATGTTTATCTTCTACGACCTACCTGCCTGTTATATATATTAGCATTATGTGCTATATTTTTGCTTGTTTTGGTTATGCTTTCTCTAACGCTTCTAAACTTTCATTTCGATTACTGTGTAATATCGAATGTTTAACGTCCTGGGAACATGTTTATTTTCAGAACTTCCTTGTTCGGTCATTGTGGGAGCATGGACTTGCTTTGTGGTTCTCATTGCTACGTATCTATGCGTCTTTCGCACGGGGGCACACTTTTGTTAACCTCTGTGAACAGCTGATATTTCTCACTAAAATTTTACGGATATTAACCACAGAATTGTTGTCAGATGATTAGCATACCGTGCTTAAGCTCTGTTGTATTGTCCTGTGTATTTTGTCGAGGATGCAGTATTCCTTACACGTGAAAAACCTGTTGAATCTCCGTCAGATTGGAAGGTTATGTCCCCTCGTCATTTTCCCTAGAAGTAAACATAGATGGGTCGCAAGCCGCCCTTTTTCGAAACGTTTTTTTGTAATGCGTAATATCTCTATAAATACCTGTAGGCTATGGTTTGTTCCGTTCTAGTTTCTTCATCTTTAATTTTGGCATTGTTTTGGTCGCTGTCAGTGGAACGCTATCGTACGTAGTCAGTGTAATCTGATTCGCAGGGCGCCAACCAACTAAACATTGAAGTTACTTTTCTCAATAATGTGGATCGTAGAATTAATTTTCAAGAAAGTGTGTTTTCGAATTATATCTGCCGTTATACTAAAGTTGTGTATATGCTCGTGTCTTTTAATTTAGCGACGTTACAGTGGAATTATTTAATGCATTTGGGAGTTGTGTTCGTAACATTTTAAATTTCGCGCGCCATTTTGGGTTTTGTGTTTTCGCCTTGCTGTTGCTTGACGTAGCAGAATGGAGGTGCCGTTTCCAGAATGGTCACTTGTTAGTCAACCATTATTCGTGAAACATCTAGTGCAAACTATGTAACTTTTGTAATTTATTTTGTATATTTGAGAATATACTAATGCGTATGCAGCTTTGACGAGTTACGATAGTGGAAATTATCTTGTTTTCCGAAGAATTTTGAGTAGATGTGCGCCGAATGCGGCATCTGAATATTTATCGTTAAACCACGTGCTGATTGTACGGGGCTTATTGTTGTTGGCCAATTTGTGCTTATGATGTCCTCGAATATTTGGTATATTTCGTTTTCCCCTTGAGGGTAAGTCAAAGGAATCTTTTTTTAATTTGCCGAGCGTTAATTGTTCGTTTTTTTCTCTCCACCATTTTTAGGAAGTTAAGTTGGGGTATGAAAATTAACTGGTAGAACAGCACCCAGTTCTGTTAACCCAACCTATGTACGTTTGTGATTGTTTTGATGCACCATAATTACTGCAGTTCCTGAACATCGAATATTGAACCTGTTGTGTGGCTACCTATTCCTAAGGGTCCTGGCGATCTTCCACTTCAGTCATCTGTGGCAGGATGCGCAGCAAGTATTGCAAAACTATTACTTTTGAGCAGTTGTCTCTCGACTAATGGTCGAATATTTTAATTGTTATTTAGTAATTTCATTTTGAATTAGACGGAGTAAATCTAGTAATATTTTAACGTTTAGTAAATCCTAAGACTTAACAGTCAATGTAATTTCAGTGAATCCTTGTACGTTCATTTCGTTCTGTGCTGTGACATTTAATTTGCCTTTTTACAGTAGTTTACTCTGTTATTGGACTCTGTTATATACAGGGGGTGTCCAGTGATATTTTTGGTCTGAGCACAGTTCGAAACCGAACAGATTGGGAGGTTTTGATACACTGTTGGCAGTTTTTTTTTACTAGTATAATTATTGTACTTACACGTTTTTTTTGTCATTTCTTAATATCGCTCAGTGGATGCTTTACGCATAACTGATATTGTTCGTACTAATGATTACGATTAGCTTACTTAAATTTAATTGATTGAATGAAGTTTAGTTAAGTATTTTGGGTTTGTTCGTTTACTCTAACGACCACCAGTTTAGTAAATTTTCTGGTTGGCTTCATTTTGCATTTATAATTTTTTTTTAATTATTTCTTTTTATAATAACTTGCCTGTACTAAGAAATGTGAGGCAATGAAACGTTTCGTTTGCTAGTCTGACGCTGTCGTAGGACAGAAATTTATATATATGCTATATATTTTTGTTGTTAGATAAATGCCCATTGGCTACGATTTGACTAAACCTTTATGATATTATTGTCTTTTTTTTAAATTACTGCTTAGCCAATAAATCACTACCATTTTCTTGAACTGATGCCTGACTTTTATTTACTTCGTTCTGGATATTTTAACTTTCTATTACCCTTTTACCGTAAATAGCTCCTAAATAGTTTTGTATTGCTGGGCTGTATATGCGGAGTGGTTCTGTGATACTTTTCTCACTGGAGGGACACAGCCAGTGACGGATGCTTAGGAGACGCAGGTAGGTTACTTAGAGTAACAAGTATCCTGGTGCCCGGTCAACGTCGCTAGCGTCGCCGCCAACCGACGTTTCACTTAAGTTCTTTGAACCGTCACGCCGTCTGCGACTGAGTTAGTTGGCCCTGCGAATCTCCTTCCCCCACCATCATCTCACAGCGCACTCTCTGCCTAAATGTATTGTGATTTACCTTGATTTAAAAATTTGTTTTAATATCTTTAAATGCGACGTTGTATGTGGCCGTAGCATACTTTTAAATTGGAGACCAACCATAAACTATTAATAAATTTGTTATTGTTTTGAAATTACGTTGCTTGTGTTAACTTTGCTGCCTGGGGTATTTTATTTGGTTTCACTCCTGGATCAAGAAACATTTTGGGGTGGGGATTAATACAATAAGAAGTTGGCGCCCTTATCATTCATCCAAGTGATTCACGTAGACCCATGCCCCCACGACTGACTAAAGCCAGATTTCGATAGCAAAAAATTTTGCCGCCCAACGTTTGGGGCCTTGAAAAAGTAAAATTGTAGCAATTTGATGCCCAACTTTTGACGAAACTTGTAAATAAGTAAAATTTTTTTTGGACTGAGCTGTAATAACTTATAACCTTTTAACTTTGTTTTATTCTTGTTGTACCTCCGCAGGGTACGTAGGGAGGGAGGTTGGCGCAAGCAAGCTTCAGGGTGCTTTAAGATTTGTGTGAATTTTGAGTGTTAGGTGGCATTGTGTATTGTAAATTACTAGTTCTGTAATATTCTGGTACCCTATCGTTGTGTATACATTAGTGTATACAGTTGTACACTGAAACTTTGGTACCCGTATATCCGTTTACGTTTGTTTAAGACGCGGAGGCCTTTAAAAATTGAGTCTCTCAAGACGACTATGTTAACTTTTTCAGATACTCTGACTTCACCGGCCTATAAGAAATTGTCAACCTCGTTAGCTTATGTTCTGGTCAATGTTCTCAACCATGGAAGAAACGGGAAACGCTCGTCGGACGACCTGGATCGTCGATTAGGCCGTCGTTTCGATAATTCGACGAACGCTGTACATAAGTATCAATTAGATTTTATACTTGCAAATGCTATTGATGATGAACGTCCTTATTTAAATGTTTCAATTTTAATGGGTCTTGACTCTGGCGCCTCACGCACTATCATGGGAGGTCCTGGATGGGATATTCTTCGCCATCTTAATATTCCTTTGAAGCCTGTATGTACTGTAGCGAATGGACAGAAATGTAGCTCCCTAGGTGAAATTTCTGTACCTGTGTGTCTTCGAGATCAACTTGAAGTTATTGATATTTTAATAGTTCCGTTCTTACCGCATACGTTGATCTTAGGTACTGAGAATTATGGGTATTGTTCCTGACCTCAGACGTGGTGAATGGGTATTTTCGTCTGAGCCTGTGACAGTTGGTACTGTGGGTATTGAACATGTTTTTACTAATGAACAACAACAACAATTAGATCAACTCATTAATAATCATTTGTTACACCCGCAACAACGTCGAAACTTATATTATTATTGACCAGGTGAGTCACGATATAGGGAGATCGCAAAAGTGTGGACGTAGGTATTGAGAAACGCAGGGCCGAGCTAATTCAAGCCGCGGATGGCGTGTCGGTTCAGATAACTAAACTAATGAAATGAGCGTCGGTCGGCGACGACGCAAGCGACGTTGTCCGGGCACCAGGACACTGTGCTACCTTACGGTAACCTACCTGCGTTCCCTACTGATCTGCCACTGGCTGTGTCCCTCCAGCGGGTTTCCTACGGATCACCTTGTATAGGTCGACTGCGCCAAATCTTATTCAAATGCTTGTCACAACAATAGTAAAGAAAACAAGATACGTTGAGGTAAAAAATAAAAGAGAAATTACGATGTGTAGAAAGTTCTATATTAAATTGTATGTTCTTTTTTTTTTGAAAATAATTACGGAACAGATTGTATATTTTTGTTAATAAGCAGTTGAGAACAAAATTTTGAATATAATAGACAAGTCAGATTAAATTTTAGTACATGTTAAACAAGTCAAAATAAATTTAGAAAATGGAAGACAGACAGAATGAAATTTTAGTGAATTTTATATACTATTGACATAACCTCTGCGCATCGGCAGGAGGATGGTCGGCAGCAGAAACGTTTCGTCGCCTTACAGGCTATTCTACAAAAGGTGTTTTACAAGTGCCACCAACGGCGATGTTCTGAGTTAGGTATTATATATTACACAATTGAAAGATAAATGTTTTAAGATTAGCACTTAGACTTAAAAGAAAATAATTAAGAGAAGGGTAAAACGTTAAATTTACAAATCTATGGTTTCGATTACAAATTCAAAATTACGAATGAATTAAATAACTTGTTTACAAATGATAATTTATTAATTGACGCTTGCAAAGAAAACAAAGGAAAATTTAGTATTTAACACAAGAGATTCTACTGAGCTTACGGTATAGAATTTACAATTGCTTAAATAATTTTAATAGCTCAGAAATTAAAAGAACATACATGAAAGTCAAATTTTTAACGGTAAAGAATTTTCTAGAATTTTATTAAATTAAAATTCAACACATCAACGAGAAATATTACGGTAATGAATGTTCTGGAATTATTATTGAATAAAATATTCCACTCATCAAAGAGAAATATTACGGTATTGAACTTACTAGATTTATTATTAAATTAAATATGCTACACATCAACGAGAAATATTACGGTATAGAATTTACTAGAATTATTATTAAATTAAATTTTCAACATATCAAAGAGAAATATTATTACGGTAATGAATTTACTAGAATTATTACAACAAAGATTAACATTCAACACGACAACGTGAGCCCTTATCAATTCTTCATAGGGTCACTCTGTATACAGCAAAACAATTTGCAATATAAAAAAAAACGATAATTTAATTAGGATTGCACGAGACCTCGCAAATGATTAAGTGGTGCATTAGGTATTTATAGCCACTCAAATAATCTTAGATCAAATAAAGGTAAAGTAAAGACCAGAGCACTGGCACAAAGATATCGACAATTAGTCGAATGTTACGTTGAAAACTACAAATATAGTTGCACTTAGCTGACAATACAAGTCGCAGGTAGGCACGCTAACTGAAGTCAAGATGGCGGAGGCCCCCTTGCTGGACGGTGAAAATTCCACTCCAAAAGTCAAGATGGACGTGACGGTACAACTATTACAGCGACGTTGGCAGTCACTTCGTTCATACACGGGAATGTGCGGCGGCTATATGAAGGCTTAGCCCCGTACTAAAAATCCTATTAAAGTAGAAAGGAAAAAAACACACGAGATAAAAACCCGAAAATTAACACAAAATTCACCCACTTACCCCAAATTTATTGAAGATTCGCGATAACGACTTCACAAGTCACTCAAAAGTACAAAATTTAAATTCAAAGGCCCATCAGCATGGAAATTCGTAAATTCAAAAGAAACGATAAATGCGGTATAATTTACGATAATTCACCTAACTAAGGTACGACATTCGCTGCTTATTCCATTAAAGCCGCTTACGCGAAATATCTACATAGACATAGTAATAAAAATTACCAAAAAGGAAAATAAGCAGTTTGCACTAATGTTCTCACACGAGAAAAGACTACGTAAGTGAAGACGAAAACGTGGTCTTCCTGGATAATCCGATACAGTCCATTAGTACGCACGCTCATAATATAACGCACTCGGAAATGATTTAGAATAAAGGCGGGAGAATTCAAATAAAAGTGACAACCACAGGACTTAATTACAAATGAGAGAGTCGATAACGTGACTTATATAATTAGACACGAACATCCTCGGAATTTAAAGCGACGTGAAAATTTATTAAAACCACACCTATAATGCACGGAAGATTAATACGTTAGACCATATGAGAGGGAAAAGTTCACGCTTAAACGTTGGTCACCTGTTTATCACCACACCAAGATCATGACAACTAAGACAACATGGTGGCAATCACAATAAATCTATGTAGTAGACAGAATTTATAACGGAAATACAAACAGATCCTGCAGGTAATTATACAACAATTTCAAGCTCTTAAAACGCTTCGATAAGGCGGATGATGAAACCGACCCTAAACATATATTACAGGGCAAACTCGAAGATATAACCTCAGTAAAGGAGAGATTCCAACAGGTGTTTACATTGCGGAATGTTGAGGGCTACAGCAACCAAAACAAACCACGAGAACAGTTAATAGTATGCCTAGTATTATAGAGATTTCCTTATTTAATACCGATACGTTTTTTTAGGGCGATATTCACGATAGAAAAATATCAATCGGACGAAACATGTGGGTGTGTTTAGGAATACGTAAGAATACGAGCGACAGTAAATGCAACAAACCTGATTGTTGTCTCGCGAAAATTTAAAGCAACATCGATTACAGATAATACTATAAATGCCACATGTTAATGCACTTCGTAGAGTACTGAAGATATAATTAAGCAGGTGTTGGTAAAGCTTAATCAAAGCATATAAAAGTAACTGCTAATGCGGATAATACGAGTCTACAGGTAGGTTAAAATAAGCTAATGATAAGATAAATAGTTTATAACAGATTTCCCCACTCGTAAAGAGTGTATTTAACCGAAACCACACTAGACACATCTGTCAGTGCACATTACATAACCCAAAGTTCCGAAAGCAAAATATTAGGTATAGGACACGCTCAGATAAACAACTAACGGTCCTTTTCACACAGTGAACCGAAAGATATACAAGGTTTGCTCAAATAGTCACGCGCTCTAGTAAATTCCTTAAGAATTACTTTAATAACACATAACCTCACGAGACATACATACAAAATGAAATTTAGGGCATAACACATTTTTCGAAAACTACCAAAGAACCAGGTTGTACGAATTTAGTGGAACATCGTACTCTAGTTAATGGTCCACCTATTAAACAAAGATATTACCCTACCTCTCCTGCAATGCAGAAGATTGTGGATAAAGAGTTGAATTATATGTTGGAACTTGGTGTTGTCGAGAAATCTAATAGTCCTTGGGCTTCACCTATTTTACTGGTTCCCAAGAAAGACCATTTTGTTCGAAGCAGTTGTGCATCGCAGATCCGAAGATATTTTTATATTTTTGAGGTGATTTGTGACTTAATATTAACCCGGCGTGTGTATACTACATTTTTGAGTGCACGGTGTGTATACTGGGTATTTTTGGGGAACAGTCGGGTTTACAAAGTTTTCTAGGCTTCCAAAAAACCTGAAAAAATTCTGGGTTACTTATTGAAGTGTCTACTACATGGCCCAGCAGCTACCAAACTCAAAAATTAGAAACCGTTGTTAATAAAAATTGAACAATCGTCTGAAAAGCGGAAAAAACTGAATATTGTTAACAAATTCGTAACACTACAATAAACATGTATAAAAAAACGGTTCTAGGCTTTTGTAGCTTAAACTGTGAGCTTTCAAACTAATATAGTATTTTTTGCGTGGGTTCCAAAAAGTTGAATAATTCAAGCACCTGAAAGTGGGGAATATTTTATGGATTCATGCATGTCATAAAATAAACGAAAAGGTCATTTTACGGTACAAAATGATTTTTTATTATTTGAAATACAATGGAATAATATATTAATGTTAATCACTCGAAAAAAGTAAATTATTGTGCGCAATTGTTGCAAAAATGGGTACGATGGTCCTCGCAAACTGGAATTTCGCACAAGACACAACAGTATAGTGTTTTTTTGTTATCTTTCCAGCTACAAACAGAATACCTTTTCCGTTTTTCTAGTTTCCCCGTCGTAAAGGGTCGGCGTTCATTAACTCCGAAAATATCGCTAATAAGGTTTTTAATATTTCTCTGTAAGGTGGATTTTTGTAGACGAGCCTCTAAATGTGGCTTTAACATACTTCGAAACAATTGTTTAGTAAAAGCGCGACGAATCAAGGTGGGGTTCGCTTCTCGCAAATTATATAATATTGCGCTGTTCACTCCTGCCTGATCCAGCATCCCAAAAAAAAAGCGCGTAGGCCATCGTTTGATGATTCGGCTTGTCGTATAATTTTTACATAGCTCGTCAAACGTGCCCGTTCCACCTTTTGTAAGGTTGTAAAAACCTACGATTTCTGGCTTGTCGATTTTTTCATCCATTCGGCCGGCTTTGTGCAAGCTGGATAATAGCAAAACTACCTTGTTTTTTTTCGGGCAGGCGTACCGCACAGTGCCGGCAGCAGCTGGTTGTGTAAACGTCGTTGGTATTTCGGGCTTGTTTTTTCGCAACGTGCCAACCATTGTCAAGGAGTAATTGTCCTTCATCTCTTGAGCAATCTTCACGGACATGAACCAGTTGTCGCAGGTGACGTTACGTTGAGAATGGTGGATCTGCTCAGTCAATTTCTTGATATAATAACTCGACACGGTGTCTCCTGCGGCTGTTTCTACCCTTCCAACATAAGGTTCAGCGTTTAGCAGGTACGATGTTGTAACGAACTTGAGTCGCTAAGACAGAGAAAATGCTCGTTGTACATTAATTAATTGCAAATATAGAATATTTTTATAATTTAGTGAGGCATTTTCTCGTCCGTTACGTGTTTAAATCATTGTTTGTTCATATTCATTTATTCATTGGTAAATGGTACCAGTAATTTGCTAATTAATTTTATTCATGATAGTTTTTTAAAAGAATCGGTACGGGTATAATTTCTATGGAAAATTTTCAGTTTGGATACGTCACACATGCGGACGTGACAAAATGCAACGCGTCTTCAGATAAATATTAGAGTGTGGGTAATTTTGCCGTGTAAAATATGCCTTTTTTGGATGTGACGTACTCGTCTGGGGGCTATAAAAGCAGAGACATTTTTCAGGAGAAATTTGAGATTCCGTCTAGGCTGGTTCATTTAATTTCAAATTCAAATGTCCAGTCTTCTAATTCCCATAATTGGTTTGACTATAGGTCCATACCAATTAATCCGTAAAGTAATTACCCGTCATTAATTTCGTTTACAGTTAACCTAACTTCAAGTTCAGGTGCTGCTAAATTAATTACCTGTCATTAAGTCCGTTTATAGTTAACCTAATTACATATATAGGTTTAGGGGGCTTAATCCGTTCAAATACCGTCTGTTAATATAGCAAGTTACTAATTCCATAATTAACATTCAAATATTCACGTTTAACGGCCAGATTGTTTGAAAGATTCCGTCTTGCTAGTTTAAAAGTTTTTTTTCTTTATCATACGGAGCCCTAATTTATCCGATTAAAAAAGAATATTCATTATCCGTTGCAATAAATTAGTGGGTTAATTGGTCACGAAATAAAGAAAGAGCATGTAATTTCATTAATTTATCACACTGCATTTCATGTCAATCAATTAGTTGTTTACATCTTCAAAGTAAACGTTGTCAACTAGATTACCGACCGAAAAACGCATGAACTGTCTATGTGAAGGTTGCAATTAGAACTATCCAAAATTTTAATTTATTATCAAACGAAACATTTTATTAGTTTACGGAATTCTCATGCTTTTATTCTAGGAAATAATTTTATTGTCTGTTAACATCAAATTTGTATGTGCTGTAATATAAAACGTATCCGTAATTACTTTAACTGTGTACACGGCAAATTTCAAGGGCTAATAAAAGCCAAAGCTACGCGTTCCCCTTGAAATTGTCATGCTGCCGAGATATTTAGTAATTGTCATACAATTCTCCGATGTATATATGAAACTAATGTGGAATAATAAATTTGATACAACTTGTCTATGCTGTAAATATCTGTGTGTGTAAATAAATGTAAATACACGAAACAAAAACTCTGCATATGTTTATTTTATCACGATAAATTAATCAAAAAATGTATAAATACCTTTTAAGAGAATCCATCGACGTTGTCTCCGATTAAGCTACGGTATTGCACTTGATTAAAACACCAACATTATCACGTTTCACTAATTTAATTAGACAAACGAAGTTTTAATCTTTTCAAAAATATAATGTTGCGACTGACAGCTGTTGTTTAGTTCTCACAAACCCCGCGACGCACGCATTTCGTTAAGCGACCCGATTAGCTCCACAGGTGAGTCTTCAAGTAATAGCGATCTGTCGGGGCTGCATCAAATACAGACGCGTTCAGCCAGTTTCTCGCAGCGCTCGCGTCTAATGGTGAATATTAGTAAATTCACGAATGAGATGAAACAAAAGGAAAGTATCTGAGCAGAACCGTGGGAATATAGAGCAGTGCACACGAACGATACATTATAAAAATGGCGCCCAACGTTCAGGCTGTAATTAACTGGTTAATTGATTAATTAACAGCAACACTTTGCAAAATTTTTGGCATCCGTTGAAATCCGCTACTATAAAATTTAGTTCAGCCAAAATTTAACATGTAATTCAGCTTCCGCGACTGAATTCCGTTTTGATTTTAAATTGCCTTGAATTAAAGAGTTATAAAGTTCGTAAATTCAGCTTCCGCGACTGAATTACGTTCTGATTTTAAATTGCTTGGAATTTAGGTGTTATAAAGTTTATAAATTCATCTTCTGCGACTGAATTCCGTTTCTATTTTAAAATTACTTTGAATTGAAGGATTATAAGGTTTGTAAATTCAGCTTCCGCGACTGAATCCCGTTTTAACTTTAAATTACTTTGATTTGAAGAATAGTAAAATTTGAAAATAGCACGTATATAACTAAGACATAGGAAGACAGTTGTAATTATATATTAAATACGTTTATCAAGAACGTATAGTAAAATTTAATACAGTATTTAAGCAGTATTTCCTGTCAAAGAAAAAGTAACAAGCTCGTTCGTAATTATCATTTTTATTGTTCCACATCTGGTACAAAATAAAACATACATCATGACAGAACCTGGCAAATCAGACCCTCCAGCCCCCACAGGGTGGATATACACTATTAAGAAAGAAGATCTGAATGCAATTACAAAATCTCTCGGTCTCGACGATTCCGGTACTGTCGACTCGAAAGGAAAACCCGCTCCTGTAGATCCAAAGCCTGTAGTCGACGGTAGTGATGTCTCCGCAGCCACAATATGCGACAAGGTGCGCAAGTGGGGACTGAACTTCAGTGGTAGATCGGATGCAGTATTTTTCCTAGAACGTATTAACGAATTACAAATATGTTATGATATTAAAGATGATTATATGTTGCTTGCATTGCCCGAATTATTTAGGGACAAGGCTTTGCTCTGGCTTAGGAATAATGGGTCATATTGGACGACATGGGCCGACTTTGTAAATGACTAACTACAATTAGCCATTCTGATCGCCGAAGTAAAACTCCTGGGTAACCGAAACACAACTTTGGAACGGGTTACTACCGCCACCACGCCCACAAGAAGAATTATTAACCCATCACGAGATATTACTGGACTAAGCAACTCTCAACCTGACAATTTACCTGAACCTGGGCCTCAGGAAGAAACCGCAAGACCTGTCACTCCGGAACCAGTCACCGCCCCCGAACCATTTGTATATGTGGAAAAGGCCAATGCCAGCGTCATTTCAAGCACTCCCATGGCTCATAGAACGGGAACCCATTCACATACTGGTCATTGCTGCCGGACCTTGTCATCAAGAAGCCCCAACCAATACACCACCAGGATCATTCAGTGGCCACTTGGTAGAAGATCCGGAGGTATTTTTGGTCCGCCTGAACACTTATCTCCGGGACCAAAGACTAGAGATACCGGAGGACGTGGACGATGCTGTCAGGCCATACCTGGTGGGGGAGGCGGCGGCATGGTTCCGCAGAAATGAAGGAGGCTTTGGCACATTAAAAGATTTCTGCCAGAGATTTAGAAGGGAATTTATGGGGCCACAGAAAAGGCGTGCTCTACAACTGGCCTGTGAAACCAGGCAAAAGGGTGATGAAGACCAATCCACCTTCATCACCCGTATGAAACGCCTGTGCCTAAGATTGAATCCCCAGTGGCCAGAGACCGAGTTGGTCGAACATATTATTACACAAATGACACAACAATATTGTGTCCAACTTTCACAAACTCAGCCTAGGACCTTGGAGCAGTTGCAGTTAGCCTGCGAGAAATGGTCTACTGTATATGAAAATTTCAAAAACAAACCACAACCAACAAAGAAAGAAGCCGAACCACCTATGCCAACCAAGAAGAGGGAGCAACCCACAGAAAGACCCCCTCCCACGCTGCTGGTTTTGTCCCGAGCGACATTATAATCGGGACTGCCCAAAGCAACCAGCCAGCTTCGCGACCCGCCACCCACCAGCTAGTCGAATGTCGGGGGAAGAAGAAGGGACCGTACCACCCAAAGCACCGGAGCGGCCCTAATCACTACAGCGTCAACTGGACAAACGGCGTCCATTCAAATTCAAGTCCATGGACGCCACGTTGCGGCACGAGTGGATAGTGCTGCCAGTAAAAACCTGATAAAGCCCAAATGGACATCTGGGCCAATAACCACAACAACACCGGTGGAGTTCACAATGGCGCTACGTGATAAAAAGTTCGTTACCAATCAAAAGGGGCAGTTGGAAGCAACAGTGGGCGATGGATATCACTTCCAGTGCGAAGCCTTGGTGGTGGACGGCCTCCAGGCAGAAGTGGTCCTCGGACACCCCTGGCTACGAGAAAACCAGGCTGTAATTGACTATATCCGGGGCTGTATCCATATAGGGGTGAATCAACGACACACAATACACTGTGATGCTACCACACCACGACAAGCGGCCCCCGATCTAGACTTGACCGAAACCCCAGTGGACACCTGACAGTGGACGGACAGCCAAAGAAATGACTTCTTGGCCATAATGCGAGATTTTCAAATGCTATTTGAGGAAGGTGGGCGAATCACTACTACTGCTACCACCAAGCATACGATTCGCCTACGAGACAATATTCCTGTGCGAGTACGTCAGTACAAATATACTCCACAGAAAAAGAAAATAATAACCACCCAAATTGAAGAAATGCTGTCCACGGGTGTAATACGACCTAGCCATAGTGAATATAATTCACCAATCGTCATAGTCAATAAGAAAAACGGCGAACCCCGATTTTGCGTCGATTTCCGTCGTCTTAATGATAAAACGCAGGATGAAGTAAGCCCTTTACCACCGATACAAGAAACATTAAGGGATCTGGGAACGGCAAGGATTTTTACGACACTAGATTTGCGCAGTGGATACTGGCAAGTGGAACTATCGGAGGAATCTAAACGACTCACCGCCTTCACCACCCCTGGAGGGGCGGCTTATGAGTTCAATGTAATGCCGTTCGGATTAAAGGGAGCCCCCACCACTTTTCAGAAATTAATGGTGCAAGACGCAAAGCCTTGCGGCATTTTCTCGGTACGGTGAATTGGTTGCGGGATTACGTCCCAAATGCCTCGGAAATTATGGCCCCACTAACGGACCTGCTGTCCACTGAAGTCACCTTTAAATGGACCAAGCCAGCAGAAGAAGCATTCCTGGCTATCAAAGCGGCGGTATCAAGACCCCTCTTCCTGCACCGACCCAACTTCCAGTCCCCTTTTGTTTTGCAAACGGATGCCAGTAGCTTGGGGGCGTCAGCAGTGTTATATCAGGAGAAGCACGGCCAGCGCCGAATAATTAACTACGCCAGCCTCCGTTTTAACAAGACTGAGCGGAAATATCACATTAATGAGCAGGAGTGCCTTGCGGTGGTATGGGCCATCCGATGCTACCGGCCTTACCTGGAGGACCGCCCATTTACGCTCCGAACCGACAGCAGGGCACTTATGTGGCTCAACAGTTTTAAAGACGCCAAATCTAAACTGATGCGCTGGTCGCTGCTCCTGCAGGAGTTCGTTTACACAATTGAACACATCCCTGGACGACTGAACGAATTACCAGACGCTCTCTCACGCCACCCAAGCAGTGAAGAAACCACGTCAGAAATGGAAGATTGGGACAGATTGGTTCCAACAACACCACCACCCAATAAACCAAAATCCGAAGAGACGATATGCTTGTTGCAGGAAGAGGAACCTCTGTTCCACACGCTCCAGGATGCGCAACAGGCCGATCCGGTCATTAGGGATCTTGCTCGGCAAATTCAAGATCCAGCGAACGAGCAACACCCCGAATTTGTTTATGAAAATGGGTTCGTCCGGTACAAAGACGGGGAGCATCGACCCATACTGGTTCCACAAACTACACGGGACAGGGTGCTCTACCAGTACCATGACGACCCTACGGCCGGCCACCCTGGAACTGATGAAACCTACGGTGCCATCACCCGGAGGTTCCATTGGCCAAGTGTACGGGCAGATGTGGTAGAATATGTCCGTGGATGCAGGCTGTGCAACGCCTTTAAACGTGGCCCCATCCAAACAAAGGCACCCCTTCGACCGCACGCACCACGGCAGCCTTTTGAAGTTCTGTCAATAGACATCGTGGGCCCTCTTACGAAATCAAGAAGAGGAAACGTGTTCGGCGTGGTAATAATGGACCTCCATTCCCGATGGATCGAGGCTCAGGCGGTGCCCAACACCAACACGCACACAATAGAGGGCTGCCTTGAAAACGTATTCCAGCGCTTCGGCTATCCAATGGCCATCATCACCGATAACGGCCCCCAGTTTACCTCCGTCGGCTGGGATGCTGCACTGCGGCGTTGGCAGTGCATGCATTGGACTACGCCCATATACCATCCAAGGGCTAACCCAGTCGAACGGAGGAATCAAGAATTAAAAAAGGGCCTCAGACTCCAACTGGAGGGCCAGACGCCGGAGCGCTGGGATGAAAAGTTGAACCAGGTCTTGTTCAACCTGCGCTGCCGCCAAAATGCCGCCTCGGGGTGCTCCCCGGCAGACGCCCTGTTTGGGCATGAGTTACGAAGGCCTGGGGAATGGAGGGATCCACTACCGGAAAACGCCGAACCAAGACCACAAAGAACACGTAGAATCCACGAGCACGAACAAAGATATCGTCAACGCCGATACGCACAGCCTGCGCCCCGATGCCGCTGCGACTCGTACCAGATGACCTGGTAATGGTCAAATCGTATCTACCCCATGGAAAACCGTTTGGCCAGAAGTGGATGGGCCAATACCCAGTCAAAGAAGTGGCCGGAATTACTGCGGTTTGGGTAGAACGGCTAGGGGGACAGTGGACCAAGTATCACATGGACCAAATACGAATCGCCGGACCAACTAACATCAGGCCACCACCCCCACTACAAGAAGGCCAAGAACCGGCTCCACCTCCAGATCCGGAACCGGAACCAACACCGGGACCTAGTCATCGTCAAGATTAGCGAAAAAGTTACTTACAAGGCCTGAAATATCGCGTGGTGCAACGTGTTTCCCAGGGGGGGGCGTTTGTTACCATTGGCACTCCCAGAATACATACGTAATGCACGACGTTGCATCACCGATGGTTCCACGCCCATGCACGGACTTTGTGAACCCCCGACAAATCAGAGTGCGCGTCGGTTGTGACGCGGTCCAATCACATATAACGTGACATAAGCAAACTCCAATAGCAGTGCGGCGTGTGGTGGCGTGACTTAGATAAACCAATAACAGAATAGAGAGTATTGTGCGCGTCATGGTGGTGCCGTGCGCAACCCAATAGAGTGACTGCTGGCATCAGCAGCAGCCAATTAGAGTGTGCGCCCATAAGACGCTATGGGAATTAAGAGGTATAAATTTGAGTGCGTAATCCAGATGAGGATCACTCTTCAACCATACTTCGACTTACATCTTTACTCAACTATACACCAGCTTCAACAATCAAGAAGACCCTCCAAAGGCCAAGATACCAAAGGATACCGGCCACACATCATTAAGGCCTTCATCAACACTTGGCCCAACCTATTCGGACCAGCCAGCATTAATGCCCTCCAATTGGCCCAACGTTCTTGGCCTGCAGCACCGATTCAGGCCCAACGGCACCAGGCCCAACGACGCTAAGGCCCTCCAATTGGCCCAACGTTCTTGGCCTGCAGCACCGATTCAGGCCCAACGGCACCAGGCCCAACGACGCTAAGGCCCTCCAATTGGCCCAACGTTCTTGGCCTGCAGCACCGATTCAGGCCCAACGGCACCAGGCCCAACGACGCTAAGGGCCTCCAATTGGCCCAACGTTCTTGGCCTGCAGCACCGATTCAGGCCCAACGACACCAAGGCCCTCCATTGGCCCAACGTTCTTGGCCTGCAGCACCAAATCAGGCCACGCAACACGAGCCACCAACGTACTCTGGAACTACAACACGCCAAGATAGTGAGTGTCATCAAATCAGTGCTAAGTGACACAACACCATCAACCCTAGTGCCGATAACGCCATTGGATTACGTGAGTGCACACACACCTCCTCAAATCAGTGCTAAGTGACACAACACCATCAACCCTAGTGCCGATAACGCCATTGGATTACGTGAGTGCACACACACCTCCTCAAATCAGTGCTAAGTGACACAACACCATCAACCCTAGTGCCGATAACGCCATTGGATTACGTGAGTGCACACACACCTCCTCAAACAAGTGCTAAGTGACACAACCCCATCAACCATAGTGCCGATAACGCCATTGGATTACGTGAGTGCATAAATCCCCCCCCACCCCACTCACTGCAAAGTGACGCATAGCCCACCCCCTCAGTGCAACAGACACTGTTTGTGTTTTACCGTTTGTTTATTATCTTCTCTCCTGATCTCTTTGTTTGCTATTTGTGTTATTAAATAAAGAATATTTATTTGTTTCCTGTGTACCCTGTGCTTAAATTGTTACCACTACCACTAAAGTGAGTCTCAGCCGGCCCCTTGTCAAACCCTATAAAGTGGTTAACAGCCTGTTACATAGGCCGGTCCTGGGTGTGATATAGAAACGTTGTTCCAGGTCTGTTTGAGCTAAATACCATTATTATCGTTGTAATTAATATTTGATAAGATTGTGCCGACGTAAAAATCATTTCAGTCCATGAATGTGATTGCTATAAACAATCATAACAAACGGTTCACATTTTCATATATATCCCATACTTTCCAATAGTATAATTAAAATAATAATGTTGGAAATCTTTAAACCAACTCACAGGCCCCGCCTAGACATTTCTCGACCAATGTACTAAAGAATTTTAATATTAAATAAGAATGTTCGAGAAACAAAAATAAAAATTTACGCGAGAAGCAAGGGCTTCCACCAATCGAAAGACTCGTTATTCGGACGAATAGAATGCGTCTTTCTAAAAGACACCTGCAACCGCGTCATTTGTTTACGTCCTGGAAAAGTTATAAAAGCTAAGAACTTTTATATCGGGTAACCAGTCAGCTTTAGCTGCTGGAGCGACAAGACCTACCAGCTCCGAAGAAAACCGAACATTCTCCAAAGTGACGTCGAAGCTGATATAAAGTTTCTACGAGCGAGCCGAACATTATCGAAGCGTACTCGAACGCTTCCGAAGATACCCGAAGCCGGAAAAAGGTTTCCGCTAGTGAACCGAACATCTCCGAGACGTACCCAAACATTTTCGAAGATACCCGAAGTCGTAGAAGGATTTCTACGAGCGAACCCGAACGCTTCCGAGGTTACCCGAAGACGGGAAAAGGTTCCTACGAGTGAACCGACCACTTCCGAAGCAAACCCGAACGCTTCCGAAGTTAACCGAAGCCGAAAAAAGGTTCCTACGTGTGAACCGACCACTTCCGAAACAAACCCGAACGCTTCCGAAGTTACCCGAAGCCGGGAGAAGATTCCTACGAGTGAACCGACCACTTCCGAAGCCAACCCGAACGCTTCCGAAGTTACCGGAAGCTGGGAAAAGGTTTCCACTAGCGAACCGAGCATTTCCGAAGACTACCGAACGCTTCCGAAGTTACCCGAAGCCGAGAAAAGGCTTCTACGAGTAAACTGAACACTTACGAGGAGGACCCAGTTCCGAAACCAACAGCCGTTGCGTGCTTCAACGGACATCCAAGGAGCATTCGTGACCTGTTAGTGAGGCGTTGAACAAAGTGACCCAACCAATAGAGAGGTTGTTGAACGTTCGCGAGTGCCGCTTAGTGCTTCAATCAAATCCAGACAACGGATCGTATCAAAGTGCCAGACCTGTGCCGATACAGCCCTCCCAGTGACTTGTGACTAATGTGACCTCACATCATAACCCCTTTAACGCAACCGTAAGTACTGAACTGATTCCTAAGCTTGTACGGTTGGCGATCTAAAGATAGCCCCGTCACGTCACTCAGAAGTAGTTAGTTGGTTCGGCGCCCTAAGGCAGCCTTGCCCATTCTAGGCGTTAATTGACTAGGTACCCCAAAGGGAGCCTTATTCCCTAGAACCCCAACTGAGTGTCTCAAATAGCTCTCTCTATTTCAATTGCCAGTATCTAAAGACCACCCCCTTTTTTATTAATCCCCCTGTATGGGATAATTAGCCCTCTGGTCAAGGTGTCTCAGTAAACTGTATGTGTACTTCGATATATGTATATATCTCTTAATATTAGTATTTGCCTTCAGCCCATTTTCTTTATAGTCCTGCGTGGCTATTGTTTTTAGTGACCGAGTTGTGGTAATAAATTCATGTGGTTTAAACAACTCTTTCATTAACCTCAGACACTAGCATAAGCCCTATCCCATACACCCAGTCTATAAGTGTAGTGCCATCCCGAAGGAAGGACGCCACGTCTCCCCGTATTAAAGTACCGCGGCTATAGGAACTCAGGTAATTCAAACGACCCCGTTTTGAGTGTATCCTATAAGCCGAAAGGTAACATGCCCCAACGTCGATGTGTCTTTGCCGACCTCCGTGTGTTCTGGCCCCCTGATACACAAAGTATGTGCGGGGCCTATTTGACACAGATGGATGGAAGAATAACGAAGTAAGATGAATGGAAATTCACCGAAACAAAGAGACCTACGTCTAACAGGACGTAGTAGATCCTTAATTCTCCTGACTGCCACTAGTGGTGGGCGTCTCTCTTCATGGGTGGCAGTAAGTTGAGCCACCATTGGGTTATCTGAGCGCTCGACCCTGTCCCAGGTCCTCAGCGCGAGCTTGGTAATATGTTCATCCAGCGTCTCGAGGCCAAGGTCGGATCTCAGTTGCTCATTAGTAAGGAACCACGTTGCGCCGGTTATGATCCTCATAGTTGAATTTTGCAGGACCTCCAGATCATTCATCTTGGTTTTAGATTTATTATACCATACCAGCGCACCGTAGGTGAGCCTGGGCCTCAGGATGGTCTTGTAAATGAAGACTTTGGTGTGCAGCCCGAGCGGACTCCTTCTTCCAATAAGTGGCAGTAATTTGTTCCTTGTCGCCAGAAAGCTGTCCCTGACTACCTTTAGATGAGGTCCCCAGGTAAGCCGCTGGTCGACGGTAATGCCGAGGTACTTAGCGTTCTTGGACCATGGAAGAACTGTATCGCCCACCCGGACTGAATCATTGGGCAACCGCAATTTGTTTGTCATGCGGAGCAGCTGACACTTACACTCATTCACGCGAAGCGTCCATCTCTCCATCCAATCAACGACACCATCGATCGCAGTCTGTACCCTCCTCACGACCATATCCTGGTCTCTGCCAGTGGAAAACAATGCTGTATCGTCAGCGTAAAGTGCAACTTCCACTCCGGGGGTCCTAGGCACGTCCGCCGTGAATATATTGAACAAATCGGGTCCCAAAAGGGAGCCCTGGGGAATACCGGCACCGATGGGGAATGTCCGAGAAAGAGCGCCGCCCACAGAAACCCTGAATCCCCTGCCCGAAATGTACGTCCTCGACAAACGCACCAGAGCCGGAGTAAAACCGGCACGAGTCATCTTGATGATCAGGCCATCATGCCACACCGAATCGAAGGCGCTGGCCACGTCCAAAAAAGCCGGCACCGTGGTGTCCCTCTGTTCGATTCCGTTTCTAGCGGCCTCCGTGAGCCTGAGGATTTGGAAGTCACAACAGAGCCCCGGACGGAAACCGAACTGCTCAGCTGGTAGTATCTCTCTCTCCTCCATCTCTTCCCGCAGTCTGGATAATATGTCTGCTTCTATGATCTTGGAAAGAGAGGAGAGAAGACTGATAGGTCGATAACTTTGAGGGAACACCGGGTCGGCCTGCGGCTTCTTAATCATAACGACCTTCGATTCCTTCCAGATGTTCGGGAAGTACTCCAAACTCAAGGTAGCGTTTGCGATGCGTGTCAGAATTTCAACCGAGGACCTCGACAGGAATTTCAAGGCAAGGTTGGTAATGCCATCAAGGCCGGGGGCCTTCCTGGGATTCAGGGCCTCTATCCTTAGTTTGATCTCATCGAATGTGACACTCCGAATTGGAGCAGAGGGCAGTGAGGACAGAGCTCTCAACTTACGCTCAGCCTCCTCGTCGGACACCCCCTCATCGTCGGACTCCTCCTGCAGATGACCGGAGAAAACTCTCTCCAAGTGGACCGCGAACGCAGTCGCCTTCTCTTCTGGGGCAAAAGCCACACCCTGCTCCCCATGGAGCGGGAGAACCGAACATCGGGGCCGACTAAGGGCCCGGGTCATCTTCCAGAGAGATCCATCGTCCTCCGACAGCGCCACCACGCGCTGATGCCATAACTCCTCTCTGTGATTCTTAAGCCCCTCTCTTAATAAAGCGGTGAGATGATTGCACCGTCTACGATCGGCCGGGTACAGGGTACGGCAAGCGACCTTTCGGGCCTTGCGACGTTCGCGCACTATTTCGCGCAACTCGGCGGGAAATCGGACAGTTGGAGTGTCCCCCTCCCAAACCTTGGTGGAACTCTCGAGGGCGGAAGTGATAGAATGTGAGAAATCCTCGACGACAGAATCCAAATCTCGGGTGGACAATATCTCGGAGCAAAACCGGGGTGGCAGATGTCTCCACCTCCGTCATGTACTTAAACCAGTCCGTTCTTCGACGGAGCGTGAACCCGAAAGTAAGTGGGTTCCCGCCCAGACACCGCAAGATGGGATTGTGACCGAGAACGGGACATCCCAAGCCAAGGCAATATCGAGGACATCTGGCCTGACGCCGGGTCTGAAAAAACCAAGTAATTCTGCAACTGACATCCGAATCCATTGGTGGTGCGGCACCCCCACGCAGGATGTTTAGAATTCAGATCACCAGCGACCAGGACCGGAGTGCCGAAACCGAATATCAGGTCGAGATCGCGCCGATCAAAACCTCGGCTGGGCGGAAGATATGCCGATGTTATGTGGATGGGACCGTGTCCATCCACATCCAATCGAATAATGGTAGCTTCCATCGAAGAAAGGGCTGGAGTCAGTACCGGAGAGTGCTTAATGCTGATTTTGACAAGGATGGCCGTGCCACCGCCTCGGCCGTTCATGCGATCGTTCCTGTAGCAAAGGTAATTTGCTACCTTGAAACTGTCGGCGGGACGCAAAAAGGTCTCGCTCAAGAGAAGAATATCCACCTCGAAATCAATGAGAAACTGTGACAGTTCGTGATATTTGGGGGCCAATCCGCAGGCGTCCCACGCCACTAGTCTAAGCGGTGCTCTATCGCAAATGTTCATGGTCGGGGGTCATTAAGGTCGCGCATTTCAGGATAGACTTTCAACAGATTATCACACATCTCGGAGATGCTGCGAGCCAGAGCCTGGAGAGACTGGAACATTGCGTAGGCATCCGCCTGACGGGACCGAGGCCCGGACTGGGTGGCCTCCACTGCCTTTTGATTTTTCTTCTTGGTCGAAGACTTGCTAGACGATTGGCCAGAGGGGGGTCTCCTTCGGGAGTCCTGGACTTGACCGCCCCTGCATAGCCTCCGCTAAACTGTACCCTCGGAGACTTGGGAGTCGACTTGGGAGTCTGTCCCACGGGCTCAACCCTTGGTCGCGGGAATTTGGGGCATCCCCTAAAGTTGGCGGGATGATCATCGCCACAGTTGGCACAGGGGGGGGGGTTCGTCCTTTGGTCTCGGGCAGGTACTGCCATAGTGGTCACCGCCACAGCTCACGCATTTGAAGGGAGCGAAGCATCTGGCCTGAGAATGGCCGAATCTGAGGCATCGGTAACATTGCCCCAGGCCTGGCCGAGATTTCAACGTTTCAATGGTGACTTGGACACCTCCCACCCGTGTGATATTGTAATTACGACTTTCTGATCTGGGGAGCTTTATTAAGACCATAGAAAAGGCCACTTTGCCGTTATCCCTGCCCATACGCCGGATATATTCAGGGTGGAAACCCTGATCAAATAGGTCCTTGATAATTTGTTTGTCGGTAAATTCGACGGGGACATTTCTAATAACGATGTTGAGCAGCTTCTCGGACGGAAACTGGTACGTGTGATAGGGATACTTGCGTTCCTCCAATATTTTTCTGATGCCTCGAAAATCTGTCTCCGTGCTGGGGAATATCCTAATGCCATCCTGAGTTCTGGTGGCTCGCACGAAATTAAGTTTGCGGCTGTTGACCTCGCTGGTCAGGTCAAATCACACATTGCGATCCCTGAGTACGATTGGCGGGATCCCGCTCTCAGCCGCCCGAGGTGCTGTGGGTTCGGCGGTAGCCTTCCCCCAGATGGAGGGGGAGGGGGGACAATGGGGTTCGTCGGTCTGACACCGGGAGCCGATCTCATAGGCGGTGGTTTGTAAAATTTGACTCCCCTGAAGATAGATTCGCTGGAGTCCTTGGAAGTGGAGTGTTTTGCAGGAGGAGTCACCTGGGAAACAGAGTTCCCAGCCTGCGAAGAAAGAACCTCAATCCTATCGACGTCATCCGAGGTCTTTGGATGTGCGCTGCTTACGACGTTTGTGGCGTGTTTGCCCCTCTGGATAACAGTTTGAGGGGGCTTACGCGACCCTGCGGCCGCTCCAGGAGTGCCATGCACATCGGCCTCGACGGTAACGACTTTCGAAGCTCTTGGCGACTTTTTGGATTTTCTCTTTCTCTTGGACTAGGTTCGATGAATGGGGATCCCTCAAAGGAGTCCCCGGAACTGGTGGTTGTGGTTTCAGCTGAATCCATCTTATCGCCAACAGGGAAATCCTCTAGGAGGTTGCGCGAGACCGGACGGGTCCCGTCCGTGGCAGACGGCCGCTCACTGCCACCCAAGTCAGAGCCGGGAACATGACCACGGCTCGCAATGGCATTTAATAGAATTTGAGCAAATCGCTCTATTTTTTCATTGGGCAGAGCCAGGATCTTTTTCATTAGAAGATCACCGTGGAGAACCGAAGAATCCGGTTTCGGGGTGAGCATAATATGTTCATCAACCAGTGGAGAAATCGGGGGAGACCCCCTATCAGAGGCAGAGCCGGACGGAGAGTCCAACCCTCCAGGAGAAACGGACGGCGCCGGCCCCCCAGGTGGTGGGGGGAAACGGACCAGCATGTTCAATTAAAGTGCCCCTTCACCCAGCTACAAGCTGCTCCTCGCAGAGAGGCAAAGAAAGAGAGAAAATAAATAAATAAATAAATAAGAGCGGAATATTAACATGTAGGAGGGGGTAAATCCGTCACAAGCGCAGGCCGTGTGATTCAGATTTATATATTGAAAAACAGGTTGTCCAATCCGTGTATAATATAAACACTGCAAAAGCAGGAACACGAAAACGATGTAAAAGGGACAATACAGGCGAATACAACAGAAAATATGTATAGATAAAATGGATTGGACAGACAATGCGCGACTAAACAGACAGATTAAAATAATAGTAAATGTGAGAAAGTCCGTGAGTGTAATGGATTCACTGAATGTCAACAGAAAAAAGAATAGTATCCCCGGAAACGGGGGGAATTAGTCAATAACGGCTATAAACCGCTTGTCAAGAGCTGTGGGTATTTCTCAGTGAATACGAAATATTTATATAAAAATATTAATAAATAAGTATGTACAAATAAATAGATACAAGAAATCAGGGTAAAGCGTAATCAATCTGAATGATTGAAAAACCGCAGCAATCGAAACTGCGCACGATCAGATCTGGAGTTGACCGAAAATGGTACTGGATCTGTGCAGGTTACTCTCCGATCTGTTCTGGACGGCCGGTGAAATGAAATGATTACTTTCCTATACTAAATTGTATATAAAGGAAAGTGCCGGACCGTCACCAGAACTAGTTTGTTCAGTCTTTGAATTTTACATATACTATGGATAGGTATATGATATTTGCTGCTATCCTGGTATAGCCAAAAGACGTTTGACCAATTATCTCGTTCAAACAGCGGTAATTAGCCGCTTAATTGGAGCGAAAATGTTCAGAAAGATGGAGATCTGTAATTGGCTAGCAGGATATTAAGCACTGAGCTAGATCGTCAGCCGACTACTGTGCAGTGGACAATTCGCACGGTGAAACCGGCGAGTAGAGTGCAATTATCACTGATTACGGCCAGATTGTAGGTTCGTGGAATACGAACTGCCGTTAATGAGGTTATTCGCTGGATACGGCTGTTAAAAGCCGCGGAAAGCGGCTTCGACGGAGACAGCAGGTGGTGTCGCAGAATTGCTTTGCGGAACAACAGAAAAATAAAAATTGTCTTTTCAATTAAAAAGAAAAGGAACGGAGAAAAATGACGCCATGTAGCGCGCGTCACTAATACTTATCAATTCGTCCGGGCGCTACTCGGCTCCGCCCCCTCGATCTCCCACTCCGCCTGGGCCAATCACGAGCGAGTACACGTCCGCCCGCTGCGAGGTCGCCGGAATAAAAGCGGCACCATTTCTCACCTTGGCATCTAGAGATATATAGAGAGTGAAGTGGTGACAGTGCAAGTGAGTGGTTTTGTGCAAATTCCTCATTGCACAGATTTCTGTTAGAGTTCTCTGTTGACCTTGAAAATAATTTCGTTTACTTTCAAAAGTATTATTCTGATTTTTATTAGACATTACATTCTCTGGGGATCTGTCTGCGGGACATAGAGCTACAAGACGCGCTGGTTCTGCCTGGCGTTAGCCACCGTGGTCCTAGCGGGCACCCCCATGGGACCCTCTGTTCCTCTTTTCCATCGTTCGGTAGTGCCTCTGTGCATTACTGTATCAGGGGACCAGAACTGGGAAAGGTCGACAGAGACTAATTGTGTATCTCACGTGTTACCACGCACTTTCCGTTGGTGTCAGAGCCGCGGCGGAGACTCTTAGGGCGATAGTAACAACAATAAAACAGGGGTTGAACACAAGTAAAACCATATATTAATGTATTTTACAAATCTTACAGGTTATACATATACAGGGCGATGAATAAGAACTTAGTGTCTGCTTATCACTGGGAGGGGGAAACTCGAACGTGCACTAGTCACTGTTGTGGCGTTCACTAGACACGGGGGGGAATCAAACGTTCACTAGTCACTGGGGTGGCGTTCACTAGACACGGGGGGGAGTCACGTGTTCACTTGCACAGGGGGGGGAAGGTACTCACTCACTTGCGGTCCGCACTCACGAGCACTATGTTCGGTTCACGACGTGGTGGGCCTGGTGATGTGGTGGTCCGTTGCCGAAGGCCTGGTGCCGTTGAAGGCCTGGAGTTGGAAGGCCCGTAGTCACAGAAGGCCTGTAGTCGCAGAAGGCCTGTAGTTGCAGAAGGCCTGGGGCCGTTGGGCCTGGTGACGTCAAAGGCCTGGAGTCGGAAGGCCCGTAGTTGCAGAAGGCCTGTGGTCGCAGAAGGCCTGGGGCCGTTGGGCCTGGTGACGTCAAAGGCCTGGAGTCGGAAGGCCCGTAGTCGCAGAAGGCCTGTGGTCGCAGAAGGCCTGTAGTCGCAGAAGGCCTGTAGTTGCAGAAGGCCTGGGGCCGTTGGGCCTGGTGACGTCAAAGGCCTGGAGTCGGAAGGCCCGTAGTTGCAGAAGGCCTGTGGTCGCAGAAGGCCTGTAGTTGCAGAAGGCCTGTAGTTGCAGAAGGCCTGGGGCCGTTGGGCCTGGTGACGTCAAAGGCCTGGAGTCGGAAGGCCCGTAGTCGCAGGAGGCCTGTAGTTGCAGAAGGCCTGGGGCCGTTGGGCCTGGTGACGTCAAAGGCCTGGAGTCGGAAGGCCCGTAGTCGCAGAAGGCCTGTGGTCGCAGAAGGCCTGTAGTCGCAGAAGGCCTGTAGTTGCAGAAGGCCTGGGGCCGTTGGGCCTGGTGACGTCAAAGGCCTGGAGTCGGAAGGCCCGTAGTTGCAGAAGGCCTGGTGTCGTTACGGCCTGGTAATACTGAAGGCCGAGATGCGTTGGGCCTCTTATCGTAGGTAGACCGTGATGTGATGTCTTCTGATGCTAGCTTTGTAGTTCTAGTAGTAGAAGTAGTAGTTCTTCTGGAAGTTGCTGGTAGTAGTAGCTGCTAGTTCTATCGGAGGTCGAATGAATCCTTTCTGACTTCTCCCCCGGCTTATATAGGGAGCCGTCGTTCTCCCATTGGTGCCTATTTCGTGGGGGAGGAGCCTGTAAGATGTTTATTACCGGATGATGTCATGGTACACGGCGTCACTATGTCGGCGGGGGTAACACACCTAATACCTCCTCTTAATCCTGGGAATTTGTAAAACAAACAAACAAACAAAGGGGCCGCGGCAAAAGACTCCTCCAGGAGGTATTAATTGAATTTAGGGTAAAGTTGGGTTATGTTATTAATTAAAACAATAATTTTCCACAACGTTATAATATTTTAATAATTCAAAGCTTAATGATACGTAATGATACCCGATGTTAATAACGACCTGTGTTAATAAACGACACTATAACCAAAAACAAGTCGTATCGCGAATAAATGTTAACAGTCGAGGTTGAAATACAAACGGGCACACTGAGTAATAGTTGTTGTACACTTTGAAACAACTAAATATTATGAAATAGCAACAATACACACACTGCTTAATAATGATGGAGGAGTTGGCATTAACCAATAATAAAATAAAAGTTGTCCGTTAAAAAGTCAAACACACACTGAATATAGGTACTAATAACGATACGTTTGAATATTAATAATGTTATAAACAAATAATGTACATAGGGATAAATATAGGTTAGGTATTTGGAGGTTAGGGTTTCACTAGCGCGTGAATTTAAGGTTAACTCTCCGAATACAACAATATAGTTAATGAACCACCGTGAATTTATTAATATTATACATTAATAACGGCGCGCACTGAGTTTAAATATTTTGGTGGAGGTGCTGGAATTCAACCAACAATGTCAAATAAAATGGTTGTTACTGGAATAAAAGTTAAACACACGCTGCATATGGATACCAGTAACAACGAACTTGGATAATAATATTGTTATAAACAAATAGTATGTATAAGGGAAGATATCGGTTGGATATTTGAAGGTTATGTTTCACTAACGCGTGGAATTTAATATTAACACTTTAGCAATAACAATGTTGTTAATGAATCCACGTGAAGCTAATATGATAATTCATTAATAAAGGCGCACACTGAATTTAAATGTTTTGGTGGAGGTGCTGGCATTCAACCAACAATGTTAAATAAAAACGCGGGCTTAATAGGTTTTTCACTGCACTTACGGTTAATTGCTACAGCGTAAGCAGCTGTAGCTTGTCCTGGTGCACTGAAGTTAATACTATGGGCGAACACTAAAGAGGGACCGTAAGTTTGGTATCTTTACGCGAAATAAGCGCACTGTAAATAACTAAAACGGCCGCTACTACGTACACAGTAGTAGGATCCTCCTATAACTTCTTCGGTCGATACTAGGCGATACGTAGGATGTATTCCACCACGTGGAGATACTCTCAGACGTCGGCGAACTTGGATTCCGACGAAGAAGGCGTCCGAAATAAAGAATTCCTCAAGAATTCTTAGTGGATTCTTGGTCCGTGTGGTCACCTGTACACGTTTCGCCGTGTACTTCTAATGACCTGGAAAGTGCCTTTTTGGTCCCTTGTATTACGTAGGCAGTAATACAATTCCGCTGGATGGCTTTCTGGAAAGTCCGCTCGGTATCGGTGGCCTGTTATCTGCTGGTCCAGGAGGTTGATGCTGGCAGGCTGGTGACCGAGATAGGACTCGATATCGTGTAGGCATTTGCCTCAGCTTATATAGGTTTCCAAATGTGTTTACGTTTTAATTTGGGAACCCCAGTGACGCAGGTGACGAACAAAGAAGTATCTATGTCACGGTAATTTCCCTTGGGGCCTAAATAGGGTTACGTCTTCTGCGTGTATTAGGAATTTAAGCGTTTTCAATTGGCCGTGGGCGGAGCCTAGGATTCGTATCAAAATTGTCTCAAAAAGTTATTACGCGACATTTCTCTAACTTCACGAATATTCTGATTGGTTGTGGGCGGAGCCTATGATTCGTATCAAAATTGTCTCAAAAAGTTATTACGCGAAATTTCTCTAACTTCACGAATATTCTGATTGGTTGTGGGCGGAGCCTATGATTCGTACCAAAATTGTCTTAAAAAGTTATTACGCGAAATTTGTAATTTTACGAATGTTTTGGGATTTTAATTTATTCTGGAAGAACGGGATAAGATAGGAATAAAACATGTACACCTATATTGGGCCTGGACTTGTTCTGTGGGAAAACGTCTTATTTGTTTCCATCGGAAGAGGCTGTTGGTAACACACCTGTTACCTTTGCCGTCTCCTGAATACGATTTAAACGACGTGCTTGCGATCGATTTGAGCTAATAAACATTATATATTGTTGTTATTAATATTTGCTAAGATTGTGCGGACTTAAAAATCATTTCGATCCGTGGATGAAATTGTTATAAACAATTTCAACAAACGATGCACATTTCCCATAAAATTCCCATATATTTCTAACAGTATTAATGGATATAATAATACTGAAAAATGAGCTAATAAACATTGCATATTGTCGTTATTAATATTTACTAGGATTGTGCGGACTTAAAAATCATTTCGATCCGTGGATGAAATTGTTATAAACAAGCATAACAAACGATGCACATTTCCCATAAATTCCCATATATTTCTTCGAAAATTTATCAAGTGAAAAATATTTTACACAAGAAACAAGGGCTCCTACCAATCAAAAGAGTCGTTATTCTAACGAATAGAATACGTCTTTCGAAAGGCCACCTGCAAGCGCGTCATTTGTTTACGTCGTTAAAAATGTTATAAAAGCTAAGAAATTTTATATCAAGTCAGTCAGTCAGCTTTAGCTGCTGAATCCAGTCGACTCTAAAGACTTAGAGCGACCCCAGCAACCTCCTCCGAGAGAGCCGAACATTTTCCGAGGCGAACTCGAACGCATCCGACGAAGGCCGAAGCCGGGAAAAAGTTTCCCGAAGATCTCTGAAACGTACTCAATCGTTTCAGAAGATACCCGAAGGCACAGGAAGTTTCTACGAGCGAGCCGAACATTACGAGCGAGCTCAAACGCATCCGACGAAAAGCCGAAGCCGGGAAAAGTTTTCCCGAAGATCTCTGAAACGTGCTCAATCGTTTCAGAAGATACCCGAAGGCGCAGAAAGGCTTCCACGAGCGACTCGAAGCAAACCCGAGCGTTTCCGAGGCAAAGCCGAACCTACCCGAGGATAACGGACGACGTAGGAAGACTTCTACGAGCAAGCCGAAACGACTCGAAGCAAACCCGAGCGTTTCCGAGGCAAAGCCGAACCTACCCGAGGATAACGGACGACGTAGGAAGACTTCTACGAGCAAGCCGAAGCGACTCGAAGCAATCCCGAGCGTTTCCGAGGCAAAGCCGAACATACCCGAGGAGAACGAAAGACGTAGGACGACTTCTACGAGCAAGCCGAAGCGACTCGAAGCAATCCCGAGCGTTTCCGAGGCAAAGCCGAACATACCCGAGGAGAACTAAAGACGTAGGACGACTTCTACGAGCAAGCCGAAGCGACTCGAAGCAATCCCGAGCGTTTCCGAGGCAAAGCCGAACATACCCGAGGAGAACTAAAGACGTAGGACGACTTCTACGAGCAAGCCGAACGCAGCCGAAGCAAACCCGAACGTTTCCGAGGTGACCCGAAGATACCCGAAGGCGTAGGAAGGCTTCCACGAACGAGACGAAGCAAACCCGAACGTTTCCGAGGTGACCCGAAGATACCCGAAGGCGTAGGAAGGCTTCCACGAACGAGACGAAGCAAACCCGAACGTTTCCGAGGTGACCCGAAGATACCCGAAGGCGTAGGAAGGCTTCCACGAACGAGACGAAGCAAACCCGAACGTTTCCGAGGTGACCCGAAGATACCCGAAGACGAGGAAGGACCTAAAAAGGATAAGCCGAACACTTACGAGGAGGACTGAGAGTCCGAATCAACAGCCGTTGCGTGCTTCCACCAACATCCAAGGAGCATTCGTGACCTGTTAGTGAGGCTGTGAACAAAGTGACCCAACCAAAGAGAGGTTGTTGAACAAAGTGACCCAACCAAAAGAGAGGTTGTTGAACAAAGTGACCCAACCAAATACGAGAGGTTGTTGAAGTTGTGAGTGCCACTTAGTGCTTCAACAAAGATCCAGACCACGGATCGTTATCCAAGTGTAGGTCCTGTGCCGATACACCACCCCAGTGACTTGTGACGTGTGGCTAAAGTGACCTCACGTCGTACCCATTGTTACAACCGTAAGTACTGAACTGATTCCTAAGCTTGCACGGTTGGCAATCTCAAGATAGCCCCGTCACGTCACTCAGAAGTAGTTAGTTGGTTTGGTACCCGAAGGCAGCCTTACCCATTCTAGGCGTTAATTGACTAGGTACCCCGAAGGGAGCCTTATCCCCTAGAACCCCAACTGAGTGTCTCAAATATCTCTCTCTATTATTAAACTGCCAGTATCTAGCGACCACCCCCTTTTTCTTATCCCCCTGTGTGTGGGATCATTAGCCCTTTGGTCAAGGTGTCTCAGTAGACAGTGTATATAATATCAATCTATGTATATATCTCTTAATATTTAGTGTTGCCTTAAGCCATTTCTTTATAGTCCTGCGTGGCTATTGTTTAGTGACCGAGTTGTGGTAATAAATTCATGTGGTTTGAAACAACTCTTTCATTAACCCCAGACGCTAATATAAGCCCTATCCTGGAACACCCAGTGAATAAGTGTAGTGCCATCCTGAAGGAAGGACGCCACGTCTCCCCGTATTAGAGTACTACAGCTATAAGAGCTCAGGTAATTCGAATAACCTTATCTTGAGTAATTCCTATAAGCTGAAAGGTAACATTTTGGCGCGCCAACGTGAGTGTGGCAAAGTTTCACGTACCTTAGACACGGAAACTTTCGGTGCAGAAAGCATCGACGAACTCAGGGGGGAGACAATGGCTTCGAAAAAACCCGAAATTCACGAGGAATCCACCTTCTAGACTCATCACAAGAGCACCTAAAGGCTTCCTCTCGTAACATACGTTCGCATATAATGCGACGTTAGTGGCAAACATGCGAGCCGCCCTCATCCTGGAGAGCCCTGGCTCAAGGAACGCCAGGCAGTAATGGATATTACGCAGAGGTGCATGCATGTGGGCAAGGGGAGAAGCCAAACACTACCCTTCATTACAAGGGGCCCTCAAAAACGCCCCACGAGAACCATGCAGACACACATGGTTGCAACCACTTGGGCGGCAGCGAACAAGCAGACCTTCCAAAGAACCCCGAATGACTTCGGGGAACTCTTCGAGGAAGGAAAGGCTGTCACGACTACTGCTACCACGAAGCATGCAATCCGCCGACATAATGCCGAACCGAACATTTCCGAAGCATACCGAACACTTCCGAAGTCCCCCGAAGCCGAACTAAGACTTCCACGGGCGAACCGATCTCTTCCGAAGACACCCAAACGCTTCGAGATGCATCGACCCGGAGAATGGCGAGACCCGCAGGTGAATCCACCAGTACCAGCCGCCAAACGGACCCGATATATTCCGGCTAATGCACTGAGGCATCGGGAGCGAAGGTATGTCATTGCCAACGCCCCAATGCCACTTGAACTGCGGCCAGGCGAGTGTAACGGTGAAAGCCCACTTACCCCCTGGCCAACATACCGGACCACGTTGGTTGGGACCGTACCCAGTGGTCAAAAACGCCGGCCCTACAGCTATTTGGGTCGCGCGTTCAGGCGCACGCCTAGTGAAGTTTCACTTGGACCTGGTACGGCCCATGCGACGACCCAACGTGGCCCCAACACACGGGCCACAAGACATAGCCCCACCCCAGGAGCCACCAGACATAGCTCCCCCAACACACGGGCCACGAGACATAGCCCCAACTAATGAGCCCCCCGAAAAGGTTCCTACACAGGACCCAGGCCGCCCACCCGGAGCAACTGGAAGCGCCCAGTGAATCATCCGTACGCCCCTCCCCCAGAACAAATCGCGAACACCCTCCTTCGCGTGTGTAGTTATAAGCGACCGTAGAGACTTTACTTAGGTAATTTAGTGTGTGCTTAAACAGGTTTCGAACAGCGTCTTCCCCGGGAGCGGCCAAACTGTTAATACGCCGTTACCTGGGTGTGAACTAGTGACGTGTTCAAGGCTGAGTTAAAACCCAAAACCATTGTGTATCGTATACCTCCCCCTCCCTTTTAGAACACATCGCGAAACAACCCTCCTTCGCGTGTGTAGATATAAGCGACCATAGAGACTTTACTTAGGTTAATTTAATGTGCTCAAACAAACCTCAAGCAACGTCTTCCCCGGGAGCGGTCGAATTGTTACCTTTGCCGTCTCCTGAATACGATTTAAACGACGTGCTTGCGATCGATTTGAGCTAATAAACATTATATATTGTTGTTATTAATATTTGCTAAGATTGTGCGGACTTAGAAATCATTTCGATCCGTGGATGAAATTGTTATAAACAATTTCAACAAACGATGCACATTTCCCATAAAATTCCCATATATTTCTAACAGTATTAATGGATATAATAATACTGAAAAATGAGCTAATAAACATTGCATATTGTCGTTATTAATATTTACTAGGATTGTGCGGACTTAAAAATCATTTCGATCCGTGGATGAAATTGTTATAAACAAGCATAACAAACGATGCACATTTCCCATAAATTCCCATATATTTCTTCGAAAATTTATCAAGTGAAAAATATTTTACACAAGAAACAAGGGCTCCTACCAATCAAAAGAGTCGTTATTCTAACGAATAGAATACGTCTTTCGAAAGGCCACCTGCAAGCGCGTCATTTGTTTACGTCGTTAAAAATGTTATAAAAGCTAAGAAATTTTATATCAAGTCAGTCAGTCAGCTTTAGCTGCTGAATCCAGTCGACTCTAAAGACTTAGAGCGACCCCAGCAACCTCCTCCGAGAGAGCCGAACATTTTCCGAGGCGAACTCGAACGCATCCGACGAAGGCCGAAGCCGGGAAAAAGTTTCCCGAAGATCTCTGAAACGTACTCAATCGTTTCAGAAGATACCCGAAGGCACAGGAAGTTTCTACGAGCGAGCCGAACATTACGAGCGAGCTCAAACGCATCCGACGAAAAGCCGAAGCCGGGAAAAGTTTTCCCGAAGATCTCTGAAACGTGCTCAATCGTTTCAGAAGATACCCGAAGGCGCAGAAAGGCTTCCACGAGCGACTCGAAGCAAACCCGAGCGTTTCCGAGGCAAAGCCGAACCTACCCGAGGATAACGGACGACGTAGGAAGACTTCTACGAGCAAGCCGAAACGACTCGAAGCAAACCCGAGCGTTTCCGAGGCAAAGCCGAACCTACCCGAGGATAACGGACGACGTAGGAAGACTTCTACGAGCAAGCCGAAGCGACTCGAAGCAATCCCGAGCGTTTCCGAGGCAAAGCCGAACATACCCGAGGAGAACGAAAGACGTAGGACGACTTCTACGAGCAAGCCGAAGCGACTCGAAGCAATCCCGAGCGTTTCCGAGGCAAAGCCGAACATACCCGAGGAGAACTAAAGACGTAGGACGACTTCTACGAGCAAGCCGAAGCGACTCGAAGCAATCCCGAGCGTTTCCGAGGCAAAGCCGAACATACCCGAGGAGAACTAAAGACGTAGGACGACTTCTACGAGCAAGCCGAACGCAGCCGAAGCAAACCCGAACGTTTCCGAGGTGACCCGAAGATACCCGAAGGCGTAGGAAGGCTTCCACGAACGAGACGAAGCAAACCCGAACGTTTCCGAGGTGACCCGAAGATACCCGAAGGCGTAGGAAGGCTTCCACGAACGAGACGAAGCAAACCCGAACGTTTCCGAGGTGACCCGAAGATACCCGAAGGCGTAGGAAGGCTTCCACGAACGAGACGAAGCAAACCCGAACGTTTCCGAGGTGACCCGAAGATACCCGAAGACGAGGAAGGACCTAAAAAGGATAAGCCGAACACTTACGAGGAGGACTGAGAGTCCGAATCAACAGCCGTTGCGTGCTTCCACCAACATCCAAGGAGCATTCGTGACCTGTTAGTGAGGCTGTGAACAAAGTGACCCAACCAAAGAGAGGTTGTTGAACAAAGTGACCCAACCAAAAGAGAGGTTGTTGAACAAAGTGACCCAACCAAATACGAGAGGTTGTTGAAGTTGTGAGTGCCACTTAGTGCTTCAACAAAGATCCAGACCACGGATCGTTATCCAAGTGTAGGTCCTGTGCCGATACACCACCCCAGTGACTTGTGACGTGTGGCTAAAGTGACCTCACGTCGTACCCATTGTTACAACCGTAAGTACTGAACTGATTCCTAAGCTTGCACGGTTGGCAATCTCAAGATAGCCCCGTCACGTCACTCAGAAGTAGTTAGTTGGTTTGGTACCCGAAGGCAGCCTTACCCATTCTAGGCGTTAATTGACTAGGTACCCCGAAGGGAGCCTTATCCCCTAGAACCCCAACTGAGTGTCTCAAATATCTCTCTCTATTATTAAACTGCCAGTATCTAGCGACCACCCCCTTTTTCTTATCCCCCTGTGTGTGGGATCATTAGCCCTTTGGTCAAGGTGTCTCAGTAGACAGTGTATATAATATCAATCTATGTATATATCTCTTAATATTTAGTGTTGCCTTAAGCCATTTCTTTATAGTCCTGCGTGGCTATTGTTTAGTGACCGAGTTGTGGTAATAAATTCATGTGGTTTGAAACAACTCTTTCATTAACCCCAGACGCTAATATAAGCCCTATCCTGGAACACCCAGTGAATAAGTGTAGTGCCATCCTGAAGGAAGGACGCCACGTCTCCCCGTATTAGAGTACTACAGCTATAAGAGCTCAGGTAATTCGAATAACCTTATCTTGAGTAATTCCTATAAGCTGAAAGGTAACACACCAAGTGTTCAGATTTCGGTCCGGCACTTTTCTTCATATACTGATTCGTTATAGGAAACTTATTATTTTCCTATACACAAGCGAAGGGATCAGATCACATTAGTAGGCGTGGCCTACTGATTGTCCGTCCACCAATTAAATTGACCGATCCTATTGGACCGCATATATTGACAATAGCGGCATTCTGCCGTTAAATTTTAACATGCTTTCGCACTTATCTCTTTGACGTACGGACTAGCTTTGACTGTGATAATTTATTCTATTTAATTTTAATTATTAGTTACTGAACTCTACGAACGTCTAATATTTTAAAGTGTTGTGTTGGTCTGTCTTGTCCTTTTTGTGGTTTTACTATACCTTTTTATCTATACATTTTATCTTTATTTTGCTTTTACACCTTTTTGTTCTTTACTCATATTTATATTTTCATATACATTGTTTTCCGCTTTTGCGGCTATTTTCATTTTTCTCAACTAGTTTTGAGCATGTGTTCTTCGCTTCATGTTCTTGAGGCGGACTTTTGAGTGGCTCCCCCACAACAGCTAGGTTGACCGGGGGTAGGGCCTTTTCCCGCTCCCGGTCGGGTCATCCTTCCTCTTCTTTTTGTTCTTTCGTCATGGGGTTGGCGTGCACCCCACCACTCTCTCCTGGAGGTCATTCTAACAACACTGAAAATCAAACAAGTGAAAATCAAATAAGTGATGCTAACGAAACGAGTCCGGAAAGTACTCTGTCCACCCCGGATAGCCGTGCCCCCTCTCAAATGGGGTCGGTCTCTCCTGCCACTGTTAAACCCACCAACAAAGATGAGGTGTTCGAGAGACTTTCGGTCGAACAATTAAGAACCTTATTAGCTAGACTCGAAACAGTTCTATCCAAAAAACTTGATGGCGGGGGGATGCTCCCCCCACTGTAAATGTGGCTCGTAATCTGTGCAACGACTTTGACATGGGAGTCTCCAGACCCTCCCCAACAGCAGTCTTCCCTGGTCACGGAAGCTTCTGATGACTCAGGTGACCTTTCCCCCTCTGAGGGGTCTTTTACAGCAGTCAAGCGAAAGAGGAAGAGAGGTGTGCGTCATGCCACCGTCTTGACTCCCGCTGTCGAGGTTCAGGCCCTCGTTCATGACCCTCCGGGGTCCTCCAAAAAAAGTGAAGGTTGGGCATGAACCTTCTGAGGTGCCGCTCCTGAAGACCGGTGACCAATCCCACTTTGATGAAATCACAAGGGTCATCACCCAATCATCCATGATGACCGCATGGAGTATTCACTCACAGAGGACCCCTCTGCCCGTTTCTGGGCTACGCGAAAGTCCTGCTCGTGACAATAGGGCTATTAAAGGCCCACTCATCTCGGCCGAGCCCTCTTTGGGCCCTGGTATAGGAGGGTCAACAATGATCAAGTCTCATCCCCCCTCTGAGGGACTGACTTTTCTCAAACCAAACGGGGGGGGGCATTAGCTACCCACGATGGACCTGCTAAGGATCCGATCATTAATAAGGAATCTGTGCCTGTAAATGGCGGTAAAATCCCGCCCATAGTACTTAGAGACGATAAGCTCTGGTCCCGTCTTACGCTCGACTTAGCCAAACAAGCTCAATTTTATTAAGGCCCAAGGGATGGCCGAAGGTGTCAGGTTTTTCCCGGCTACGGAGAATAATTTCAGAGGTACAGTTACCCTTATGACAAGGAATCAGTTCCCCTTTCACACATATCAACTTCCCTCTGAGAAGTCCCTGAACGTTGTTATCAGGGGAGTCCTGCTTGGCACCACGGACGATGAGGTCCGTGAGGACCTAAGATCCAAAGGTTTTCATCCGGATGTAGTCAAGAGGATGCATCGTAACAGCGGGAAAGTCCCTATGAGGTTGGTGTTCGTCAGGCTCCCTAGGGAGGAGATATAGATTTACAATGTGAGGGAAGTTTTCCGGGTGATCATCACCGTCGAACCGCTTAAGTCAAAGCCTGGTATAGGCCAGTGCTTCAGGTGCCAAAAGTTCGGGCATGCGCAGTCGCGCTGCACTGCCCAGGTTAGATGCGTTGCCTGCGGCGAATTTCATTTTAAAAAGGAATGCACCCGTCCGCGTGAGACTCCGGCCACCTGCGCAAATTGTGGTGGGGTACATACGGCCAACTATAGGGGATGTCCTTCTTTCTCCAGGCCGCGCCCAGTATCTGTTCGCCCTTCTACGGGTCCCCCCTCTTCGAGTCGCAGAGATGGGCGTTCTTACAACTCCGTGGCAAACTCCAACAAGACCCCACAAGGAAATCCTGCCGTCCAGGCAGCTCATGGGCCCTGACTTCCACCACGTACAGCTCCTGGTGTCCCCCAGCATCTTCCAACGGCTGGGGACCTAAATAAGATGTTCGCCTCCTTTCAGCAGATGTGTAAACAGATGAATGCTATTTTCGATAGGTTCTCGGAACATTATTCAAAAGGCGAATCTCAGGGCTATCAACCATGATCCCCTCATCTTCTGGCGGAAGCAATAATGACCCTAACATCTCCATGTTTTGTATTGTGACTTGGAATGCCTGTGGCATCAGCAACAAGGTGGCGGAGTTGGAGGCTTTCATGCTCGAGCGCTCGGTTGATATCGCCCTCTTGAGCGAGACGTGGTTGCGCCCCGCTAACAGACTCACCATGGTCAACCACAAGGTGTACCGGACCGACCGTCCAACTGGTCGGGGTGGTGGCACGGCGATTGTCGTGAACTCGCGTGTCAAGCATAGTCAGGTGGCCACTCCCATCTTGGCCTCTCTGAAGGCGACGGCGATCAGTGTTGATGTGGATGGGTCTCCGTCCATTCACATCTATTCTGTGTACATGTCTCCCAGCAGATCCTTTCATGACGGCGACCTTGGCAGCATCTTCAGCACGAATATTCCGACCCTGGTAGCTGGTGATCTTAACGCCAAACATACTTCCTGGGGGTACAGGGTAACGAACAACTTCGGTAGGAGGTTGGAATCGCTTATTTCCACCAGCTTGGTCAACCTTCACCCCCCTGATTTCACTTATTTTCGGCCCGGCTACAGGCCGAATATTCTTGATGTTGCACTCACGATGTCGCTGCCTTTTTCCATCTCTGTTGAAAGCGTCGGGGATTTATCCTCCGACCACAATCCTATTGAAATCTGTCTGGGGGGCTCTGTGCTTGGGGCCGTCCCTCTCCTCCGGAGAAAAACTGACTGGGTGATGTTTTCTGACCTCGTCGAGCGGCGCGTGTCGGGCGTCAGCGTGGAAGCTTCGACTGTTGAGGCCCTGGAGATCACTGCCTCTGCCCTTTCTGCTGTTATTACTGACTCACTGGGGGAGGCCACTATCGTTTCGGGGGCGAGAAATCACTCTGAATCTTTCCCTCCGGAAATCATCGAGGCCATTGCGGCCAGGCGCGCGGCCAAGAAACTGGCCAACAGGACACTTTTTCACGCCGACCGCAGGCATTATAACTTTTGTATCTCTAGACTGCGGAAGCTCCTCGCTGAATTTAGACGCAATAGATGGCATGCGAGGGTTTCTTCCTTTGACCTCTGACGATGGCTCCCTGTGGAGAATGGCAAGAGCTCTCCGCCGCCCCAAGTCCGCCATTGTTCCCATTCATGGCGAATCCGGCCTAGTCTACTCGGCCGAGGAAAAGGCATGTGCGCTTGCGGACCATCTCGAGCGGGTGTGCGGGGATGTGGATGAGTGCGACAGCGGTGACGAGGAGGAAGTAAACTTTTTTGAAAATGTGCGTGAGACTGTTGGCCTCCTGCCTGCGTGTGGCGACCCCAAGGCGGAGCTTACATTGGAGAAGGTAAAAAATCGTATTGGAGTCCTAAAGAACAGATCTGCCCCTGGGCTAGATGGTATTTCTAATATCGCCCTTAAGAATTTGCCTGATTCGGCCCTCGTGGCCATTGCGGCTCTGGCGGGCGCGGTGCTGCGGGTTGGTCACTTTCCCTCTCTTTGGAAGAGAGCAGTCGTGGCCATGGTCCCGAAACCTCTGAAGGATCCCGCCCTTCCTGGGAACCATCGACCTATTGTCTCTTGTCTTCACTCTCGAAGCTCATAGAGTTCTCTATTCTAACTCGCTTGAGAGATGAGATAATCGAGCTTGGTTCTATTCCCGACGAGCAATTTGGGTTCAGGGAGGGCCTATCTAGCGAACATCAGCTGGTGAGGCTGACTGAGGCCGTCCGTGATGGTCTTGAGAGGAGGGAGGTGACCGGCGCGGTGTTCCTCGACGTCGCCAGCGCGTTCGACTCGGTTTGGCACGAGGGCTTGCTGCATAAGATGATACACATGGGGATCAGCCCGGGCATGGTCAGGCTGATTCGTTCGTACCTCCTCGACCGTACGTTTGTTGTCAGAGTGGATGGGGTTTGTTCGGGTGTAGGGCCGCTGAAGACCGGTGTTCCGCAAGGGTCTCTCCTGGGGCCGGAGCTGTTCCTAATTTACACGGCAGATATCCCCAGGGAGCCCCAAGTTTCATTATCTATCTATGCGGATGATACGGCTGTCTATTCGACATGCCGTAACGATAACTTACTTGTGCGCAGGCTTCAGCGCGCTGTGGACGGTATTGTCGACTGGCTGTCCAAGTGGCGTCTTAACGTGAAGGAATCAAAATGCGAGGCTATCCGATTTACTAATAAGAGGTGCCCACCGCCGGAGCCGGTGTGCGTTGGTCATACTCCGGTTCCTTGGTAATCGAAAGTTAAATATCTTGGTGTTGTCCTTGACCAGCGCCTTGTGCGGAGAGAATATTTGGAGGTCCTTAGGGGGAGATTCCTAAGCACGCGTGCCTCTTTGATCCCGCTCCTATCATCTGGGAGCCCCCTAGAGTTAAGAACGAAGTTACTGCTCTATAAATCCATCCTAAGACCCATAATTACCTATGCGTCGCTGGCCTGGTTAAACATTTCCGAAACCAACATGAGCCGGCTTGAGGCTCTCCAGAACACCACGATGAGGCAGATCACGGGTGCCCCGTGGTATTTCAGAAACGACCGGCTCAGGTCTGACCTTGGACTGGAGAGCCTGAGCGTCTTCATTGGCAGGCTTCTTCGTCCGCCTTAGGACCCCTCCATTCTTTCGACTAATTCCATGACCATGTCTCCTCATAGCACCCCCAAACTCTTTTTCCGGGGTGCCCAGGATAGCTCCTCGCTCAGCACCATATGATAATACCACATGTCCACTACATCCTTTCCCCTTCGACATCATCATGAGACTTTTTCCTTAATTATACCCCTCATGTCGCGCGAATTTGGCGACATACTTCTATGAGAAAAGGGGGTCCAGGAGTCTTTGTACTCGTCCCCACTAAATGAAACAAGATCTTACCTTGGCATCTTCTTCATCCGACAGCATACCACGATAGACCTCAGTGATATACTTCGATAGACCTCAGCGATATACATCGAGACCTCAGCGATATACTTCGAGACCTCAGCGATATACATCGAGACCTCAGCTATACACATCGAGTGCTTCGCCAATTTCTCCGCAACGTTAAGTGCGGCACCGAGAACTCTCTTCACCGGACTTGTAGACCACGATAAACCGCAGCTGTACACATCGAGAGCTTCGCCAGTTTCTCCGCAACATTAAGTGCGGAACCGAGAACTCTCCTCACCGTACTTTGCAAGCAGACTACAATAGACCGCAGCTGTACACATCGAATGCTTCGCCAGTTTCTCCGCAACATCTAGAGCGACCCCGAAACTCTATTCGTCGGACATTGAGTAAGTGTGTTTCCGTACTGCTATTTGTTATTTCTGCCATTTTTGGTAAGCCGTTCTGCCGGGCCGCTTACCTATTTTTCTTCGACCGTCTCAACGGACGTAGGGCTATCGCAGACACGATAGTCCAGAGATTGTTTCAATCCCGGCAGATTCCCTAACGTTTCATATTTACTTGGGCCACTTACTCAATTGTTTCCCTCCCTAGTGACAGAGACACTTTACACCTTGATCTGTGCGTGTATTTCTTCCCCGTGCGTCTGACATATCACATTACATATGAGTGGTGTTGTGTCTGTGCAGTGAAGTGGGTGTTTGTGAGTGCTCTCTAAACACACACAAACTCCACGTATTAGCATTTCTTGGGTTGGCCATGAAAATTTAGTACTGAATTTAAAGCTAGCAAAGTTAACAAAGTTCTCCGGACACATATCGACAAGGCTGTCCTGGTCATTCGACTGGCGCAGTCACCCTGGTCTGGAGAACCATCACTGACGGTCTCTGACGATTTCCACCTCTGTGTGGAAGCATACTTCATTTTACCACCAAGTTCTCCGGACAAAGATCGACAAGGCTGTCCTGGTCATTCGCACTGGCGCAGTCACCCTGGTTTGGAGAACTACATACACGGTCTCTGACGATTTCCACTTTTGCGTGGAAGCATACTCCATCCAGTCATTATCTCTGTTTCTATTCTTTATTGAAAAGATAATTATTTTTCCGAAGCGCACGTTTGCGACACCACCTGCTTTTCATAGCAAACATCATTTACTCGGTAATTCGTATTCCACGAATTAATCAAGATCCGCCTTAGCGACAACTGCACACGTATCGCCGGTTTCAACCGTGCGAAAACCCATTGTACGGCAGTCCGCCGACGAACTACCTTAGTGGCTCATTAAATCTACTGGTTGCTCCTGTCTGCCTTCTGATTAGCTCGCCAATTATAAGATATCACCTATTTGAGCTTCTCATCTCAATTTAGCGCCTAATTATCGCTGATTGGCTAGATAATTAGCCGAACGTCTTTTGGCAGTATCAGAACAGCACTCCTCATATACCTATGTAAAGCATATGCAAAGTTAACGCTGGAAATAATTCGTTCTGGTGACGGTCCGGCACTCTCCTTTATAAGCAAATTAGTATAGGAAAGTGGTCATTCTAATTCACCGGCCGTCCAATATACATCGGAGATAGACTGCACACATTCGGTGCTTCTCCCGGTCAACTCGAGTTGGTCGTGCTGTTGTCGCGATCACCGCGATTTCTTATTTTTTGTCTGATCGATTGTATACACATCGATTTTCCTTATTTATTTATTTAATCTCTATTAGCTATTTATTATTATGCTTTACTCTTACGATATATTCACTGAGAAAACCTCTGAATAACTGACAAGCGGCTCTTTAGCCGTTATTGGAAAATTTCTCCGGTCATCGGAGAACCTCATTTTGACATCCGGTGAATATAACACCGCTGCACGGATATTCGCGCACTACTATCTATTTTTTTAACTTGTGTGTGTGAACGTCCAGTATACACTCACACTGTAAAGTCTTTCCCGTCGTTCTAGTGTCCTGTTTTTTCTGTTTTGCACTGATTGTCCAATCAATTTTATCTTTACAATTTTTCTTGTATTTTTACCTGTTTCGTCCCCTTTACACTAATTTTTTTTTTCCTGCTTTTGCAGGATTTTAATACTTTACACAGATTGGACAACTAGTTTTTTTTTCATACATCATTTTAGAACTATTTGGCCTTCGCTTGTGAGGGATTTACCCCCTCCCAAATGACAATTATTATCTGTTTCTGGGTTGTCCTGCCGACTCTCTGAGGGCTGGTCATGCCCGTGAACCATACGCCACTTCCTGGTCCTCGGACCTTCTCGGACTTCTCGGAGTCTCCATGTTCTGTTAACGACCTCACACTGACAACTGGAACTCCCTCGAATAGCGCGTCAGCGGGAGAGGGGCCCACCAACATCTTTAGGGCTCCTACCCCAAAACCACAGAGGCACAGAGGCTCTCTACTAACCCTCCCTCTGGGGAGGACATCACAGTACTTTCTGATGATCAGATCGACAAGCTCCTGCAGAAACTCTTGCAGGAAAAATCTAAAAGGACTAGGGCCAAGCAAAGGGGCTCCCTGCGCACCAATGTGGCGCGAAATATCGCAGCTGATTTCGGGATGGGGGATCTCACCCCCTCGCCGGACAGAACACTAAATGAGACTTCCACTGCCGGTGAGACCGGGGTGGCTATGGATATATGGTCTTCGGCCGAGAGATCGGTCAAGAGAAAAATTTCATCCTCTGCTAGTTAGTCCCCTGAGTCAGGGGAACCAAACATCTTGATCACGGAGGCGAGTGTCCACCCTCCACCGGGCACTGTTAAGAAAACGAAAGTGGGGAGTCCAACTTTCCCACTACCCCCCCCCTCAGGGGTTATCGTTCAAAGAGAGGCTCAATAGGCGGTTCAACTTCGGGCCTGCCAATACCGGCCTAGACACCATCCAGATTGTCCCGTCTGGGAACAACACGAGCGCTGCGGCCTTCTCTGGGCTCAAAGCTCTTGCGAGCCAGGCGCCCCCGAAGCCAACTTTTTCGCACATTGCTGCCAAACTCCAAACTCAGAGGTCGGCGAACCTGGTGACTACTGCTCCTGGTGGCGCCCATGGCGCCCCAGATGACACAAACAGCAAGGGCATCCCGCCTATTGTCATCAGGGATGACTCCACCTGGTCCGCCGTTGCCAATTCCATCAGCCGACTGGGTTTTCATTTCACTAAGGCGATAAACACAAACATAGGGATAAAGTTCTACCCCTCCACGGAGGGGGACTTCCGAGGCATTACCAAACACCTGAATGCTAGAAGCATCCCATATCATACGTATCAGCTTCCCTCGGAAAAGCAACTTAATATAGTGGTAAGGGGTGTGCCGAGAGGCTTTACTGCGGCAGAGATCCGTGAGGATTTAATTGAACAGGGTTTCAGCCCTGACTTTGTCAAGAGAATGACCGTTGAGGCGGGCAGGGTTCCCCTCGCCACGGTGTTGGTCAAGCTCCCTAGGAGCCAAAAACACATATATAATATCACCAAAGTCATGGGCATCAATATCACAGTTGAGACCCTGAAAGCAAAACCTAGTGTTTCGCAGTGCTTTAGATGTCTTCTATACGGGCACGGGCAATCGAGCTGTACGGCCCAATACAGATGCGCGGTTTGCGCACAGAGTCACCCTACGAGAGAATGTCCCCGAGAGGAAGGAACCCCTCCCCTATGTGCCAACTGTGGGGGGGGGGGGCCTGCGCGACCTAATCTGATCAGAGATAGACGTGTGTAAAATCGCTCCGCGAAAATTACTGAATAAAAGTGTTAATAGTGGAGTAAAAATTGTGAATTTTGTCAGTGAAGTGAAGACCGCTAAGGGAAATCATTGAGTGAAAGAATTGTGTAAATCGATCAAACCGTTTAAAAGTAATTAGAGTTTTAGTTAACTTTGAGTGAAAGTGACAAGTGAGTGGTGTGCACAGGGCCCTTAGGAGGCGGATATCGCCGGACGGGATACCCCTGGAGGCGCCAGATTTGGTGGGAAGCAAGGCCAGGGACATAGTAAAGGTTAGTGAAAATCTGAGACTTTCAGTGTAAAGGACTTACGAGATTTTGATTTTTCAAAATAAGGAACTAAGACTCATTTTTACACATTAAAGCAAGTGTTAAGGTTTTTACGGCAAAGTAAAAAGTTGTTGACGGCCTGGTCAGTGCCAGGTGTGGAAGATTATCCGAGTAACATCGGTGAAAGTTGTGCATATTGACATTTATTTGAACATAGTAAATTTATAATGTGAATAACAATTTAAATTGAACATTTGAAAATTTCGATTTCATAAGTGAATTTGATTAATTTGATCTAAATTGCAAAGGACGTTATAGACCAAGAGCTGGCAGTAAAATCAACTGCCTCATAAGGTACCAAAGTTTTAACATTTCATATGTTTAAAACTGCCCGTCCTTAAAGTAAAACCATTCGTCTGCCGATCGTAAGTGGTCGCCTTCAGCTGCTATAATTTTCAAAAACTATTAAAAAATCACTTACAACTGCCTGATTAGTACCACGTTAAAGTAAAGGTCAAAGTTAGTGGAAATGTGAACTGAATCGAAAATGTATGCGTCTGCCGCTTCAGGTGGTCGCATTTTTTAGACAGACGGCCTTGAAAATGTCGAAAAAAGACCGTCAACTTTCTGATCGAGTACCAACAATTTTTTTTTGCAGAAACTTAGTTTATTATTTATTTAATCAGATTATGGTAAATAAACATCGGCAGACGGTCGCGTTAAAAAGGCAGACGAGATTCAAATTTTTAAAAAAATCGTTTATGTAAAGGTACCAGACCACTGCCTTATAAGTACCAAGCTGTTTTTCTTACAGAATAAATGAAAACACGATTCATTACTAAAACCACAACGTCTGTCAGTCGTAAGTGGTCACATTCTCAAAACAGACGACATAAAATAAAATACCTAATTCATATTTTCAAAATTGTTTAGGTAGGTAGGTACCTTGGATTAATGTTGATCATTATATCAGTTAGAAAGGAAAAATATGAAAGGAACAAATATATTTTCACCATAAGGTAATCTAAGTAATACAAGAAACTGACTCATAATTGAAACAATAGGCATTGGCAACACTGCAAATCCAGCCCGAACAAACCTGCAGTGACTTGTCTGGTCAATGAATAGAGTTGTGCACTGGCTGTGTGCTGTGTATGTCACATAATTAATCAAAATCAGATTTTTAGTTACTTCGATTTTAGAAAATACATTGTATTTGTGACTATAACATTGGATAATAATAAAACAGTAAGTTAATATCACATTACATGCTTTATTTTGTTAAATATGGGTGTTGAATTGAAGGTTATGGATGAAATTGCTCCTAGCACTTCTACGGGAAGCACTCGAAACTGCTGTATTCATTTGGAAGATACAGATGTGCAAGAAGATACAAAACAATTTACGGCAGAAACGTTTAAGAAATGTCAGTTAGCTTTATCCTGTAGAAGAAAGCATAATATGAAATATGCCGCAATACAGTTTCCCCAACATCACGACTTTTCCCATTTAGGATACCACTCAACTTGCTACAGAAAATTTACTGCAATTAAGAAAGCTAAAATTGAGTCGATAACGAATAGTGATATACAAAAATTTATTTTTGTTCAAACGACGGCTATAGATGAAAATAAACCGACTGAAAGTGAACAACCAAACATTCATTGTAAGTATACAGAAAGAGCCACCAGATCAAAAATGACATATTTACAAAATCGTAATACCGGAATTTTAAAAAAATCTTGCATTTTTTGTAATAAGGTGTATATATACAAAAATAAAAAAAAAATTCAACTGAGCGTTTGTCAGACAAAAATTTTTGAAGCTAAGATAAAACAATATGCAATTGCATTAAATGATCATCAGATGTTATCTAAAATTAAAGATATAGATTTTATAGCTAAAGAAATCCATTATCACAGATTATGTCGGACAAAATATTCAAAGAAATTTAAAAAACAAACAGATACAAAAAATAAGGAAGGGGACTGGTATACCAAAAGAGTGTATCACAAAACTGCATTTGCTAAATTGCAAGATTTTATTAAAATACATATTTTAGAAAACAATGACGCTTTTTTTTTGATTAATATTCACCGTATTTACCTGCAATATTTTTTTGAATATAGTGCATCCGACACTACTCAAAGTAGAATACCTAATTTTACAAACGGTCATTTATTAAGAAAATTAAAACAAACCTACACAAATAACCTAGAATTTACAAAATACAAACGAAAAACTATAATTCATAGCAGAACATTAAATTTTAGAAATGCAATACTTATTTGCACCAGTAAAGCCAAAACTATAGAAACAAATATCACAAATACCGCATTTCAGCTGCGTAGAGAGATATTAAGTAACAAAAAGAATCCTTTGCCTGAGAAAATAAAATTAAAAGACATATACAAAGGAGAATCTACTGTGCCACCTTTAGTAAGTAAGTTTTATACCAACCTGATATGTGGACCATTTGACCGACGTACTGAAGAAAATAAGAAAGTAAGGATTGAATCTCTTGCTGAAGATGCTATATACACAGTAACAAATGGTCGAATTAAGACTTCTAAGCACATGGAACTCGGCATGGCTATGAAAACTATTACCGGAAGTCGCAAAGTAATTAATATATTAAATAGACTAGGGCATTGTATCAGTTATTCGGCAGTCGAAGAACTAGAGACAGAATTAACTTACTCTTCTTTTGAAGACAATTTTATTACACCATGTGGTATTCAACAAAAACCAGGATTATCAACAGCACTTGCATTTGACAATTTTGACCGATTTGTGGAAACCTTGTCTGGAAAAGATACGTTGCATGATACTGTTGGTATAGTGTTTCAAAATAAGAATGACGGGACTGAGATTTCTAATGACATAAATGATGAGGATACAGATGTACCTGTTACTATTTCTCAAAGAAAAAGACGAAGAATGTTTGACATTTTTGATATCGAAATTGAACCGTATCGCAAAAAACCAAAGTTAAACGATGTTATTCAAATACTTGCGCCCTTTTCAATGAATCAAATTAAGTACAAACATATTCGACAACTAGACAACTTGTGGATTATGTCACTTGCGCTGTTAGAATCGGATGTACCAATGTGGCTAGGATGGAATAATCTCAAAAGCGGCGATGACTTACCCGTACAAAAAATATGTTATTTACCACCAATAAATGAATCCCCCACAAGCGTATCAGTTGTGGCTCATACCTTAAATGTAGCTCAAAAAATCGCCGCTGAATGCCAACAGACTTATATTTCTGTTACTTATGATCTAGCCATTGCAAAGGTAGCCATGCAGATCCAAAGTGAGGAACATCCAAAATATAAGAACGTGTTTATTCAGCTAGGTGCTTTTCACATCCAAATGTCTTTTTTTAAAGCTGTGGGAAAATACATTGAAGAATCCGGTGGCCCTTATATTCTTACAGAGTCTGGAGTACTAGCTGCTGGGTCATTAAAGGGGTTTCTTACCGGAACACATTATAATCGGTGTAAAAGAATTCATCCTATTGTTTGCTGCAGCGTTGCAGATTTTGCACTTTCGAGCTTACATCGCAGCAAAGAAAATATGCATTGATGATGTAATAAATGAATTAACGATTATCCAGGGGCAGAAATTGAATGAACACAATTACTCGAATACAATTATTAAAATTTTGGACGACTATGATATATATTACAAAGAAACTGAAGCAGGTGTTCATGGAGCAACAGCCAAATATTGGATTACTTATATAAATTTTATTAAATTGTTTCAAGAATTTTCAAGAAGTATACGAACGGGGGATTTGGAACTGTACATTTATTGCCTGCCTAAGATAGCCGCACTTATGTTCTCTATGAACCATCCTAACTACGCCAGATGGATTGTAAGATTTATTAATAATTTAGTAAATGTAGAAAATACACATCCCGGCCTAAAAGAAACTTTAGCTAGTGGTGGCATTTCAGTTAGAAGAACAGAAAAATTATTCTCTGGCGTTCCAATTGATCTCACCCTGGAACAAACCATTAACGCAGATGCTGCGAATAAATTAACAGGTAATATTTTAATTATAAATGTTGGCTAAAAAGTACAAGTTACAAAAATTTTTCTTTCTGTAGGAATAAACTCGTTCACGAATTCAATATCGGCCAGACGGCGATGGGCAGCAAGTCATTCATTACGGACATCTTTAGTGACCCATTTACTGGAGAAATTACAGCTCAATTCTTGTGAAGATGTTACAAATGATCTTCGTAATCATAAAATAAAAAAAGATAATTTTTTATTAAAGGAACTTGTCAATCAGATTTGCAATACTCTGAATCCATTTTCATATGAAATGTTGCAGCAAAATGCCCTTGTTAACCTATCTACTGGAAGAAGCACTAATGAGCTAACAAAAGATTTTCTCCTTAATATTGTTAGCAATGGAGAAATATTGAGAGACGAATTTATTGCGGAATGTAAAAACGATCCAAGTAGATTCGAAAAACCTATCTCAAGACAAATAATTCACACATTTGCATCAGAAAATAAATTAAAAGTTAAGAAAATTGATGGAAAGATAGCTGAAGTCAAAGTTGAAAGAAATTTATTTGGAAGAATATTGGTATTGGCTTTGGAACATAAAATTGATTTACTAAACGTATTGTCATTTCCCCTGACAACAGTTCCACTGTCATTATGTCATATTGATGGAAGCATGAACAAAACCGATAAATCAAAATTATTCAAATTATTAGAAAAACGTGCGCCTTCTTCTCCTGTCCCAGATAAAATAGATTGCACCATGTTTGATGGTTTCTTTTTTTTACATCTTCTAGGTGATATTCCGGCTACTTTTGGCAGGTTAGCTTTACATATTCTTACAAAATTGTGCAGATGTTCAAGCACAAGGATTGACCTAATTTTTGATAAATTTGTAACTCCGTCGATTAAAGATTCTGAAAGAGATAGACGTGCGGGAGTTACAGAGAGAAGTAATATTTTTACAATTGTCGGAGAAGACCAGAAACGGCCAAACGATTTCTTGAAGGCAATGCGAAATGACTCTTTCAAAGCAGAGCTGGTGCAGTTTTTAATTAACTACTGGAAAACAGATAACATCATCGGAATTCTAGAAGATAAGATTCTCAGAGTAAATTGTCAAAATATTTGTTACATGTTTTATGAGCAAAATGGACACATAAAATGCGAAGTTGATCAATTACTTTGTTGTGACCATAGCGAAGCCGATACTCGTATTTTGTTTCATGTATCCAAATTACCTGAAAACACAAATGTCGTTGTGCGAGCTTCTGATACCGACATAATGATAATAGCACTGGGGAACATGCACCGAATTATAACAAACAAAGTGACATTGTGGATGGAAACTGGTATTAGATCTAAGAATACTTTGCGATATATAAATGTCAATAGTATTTATACTACTTTGGGAGAAAACTTATCAAGAGCTTTACCTGTTTACCATGCCTTAACGGGCGGGCAGTGATTATACTGCATCATTTGCTAGAAAAGGCAAAACAAAAATTTTTTCTATCCTTGAGAAGGATTCGAAAACAGCCAAGATTTTTGCATCTTTTGGTACTTCTCAGACATTATCAGACGAGCAAATTGATTGTGTCGAAAAACTTGTTTGTAAGATGTACGGCAGGCACAATATAACCAATGTAAACGAAGCACGGTTTGACATCTTTATTAGAAATTACGGAACTACATCCCAGGATAGGAATCCTCTAGACAAAATTAAGAATTTCGATGGTAGTTTGATGCCACCTTGTCGGGATTCTTTGATATGTAAAATAAAAAGAGTGAATCAGATATGTGCGATATGGAATTTTGCAACCGAACCACGAGCAGAATTTTATAATCCCGAGGAAAATGGTTGGAGTTTGTTGGACAAAAAGTATCAAATTCAATGGTTTCTGGGTCCACAAACTCCTTCCACATTAGGGGAAATTTCAGCAACTCCTGAATCGTCAGAGAGTGATGACGAATCTTACGATGCATACAGCGATGAAGAAGATTACTAAAAAAAAACTACTTAATTTACACATCTGTAATTACCTATATTGGAGAAATATAAGAATTTAAGTTTATGTTATTACAAGTTACATTAATTTTTTGTTGCGTTATTGTTCTTCTTATGTTGTTTTTGAAGATTTTTTTTTTTAATTTTTACCAATATTATGTAATCTTATAGTTTCCAAATACACTTAGAAAGTTTATATATAATATAGTAAAATTATTTTCTCCATTACTAACTTGTATAAATACGAAGGCATCAGTCGGCGAATTACTTTCAACGCCGTCTGTTTTCAAAATGTGACCACTTACGACTGACAGACGTTGTGGTTTTAGTAATGAATCGTGTTTTCATTTATTCTGTAAGAAAAACAGCTTGGTACTTATAAGGCAGTGGTCTGGTACCTTTACATAAACGATTTTTTTAAAAATTTGAATCTCGTCTGCCTTTTTAACGCGACCGTCTGCCGATGTTTATTTACCATAATCTGATTAAATAAATAATAAACTAAGTTTCTGCAAAAAAAAATTGTTGGTACTCGATCAGAAAGTTGACGGTCTTTTTTCGACATTTTCAAGGCCGTCTGTCTAAAAAATGCGACCACCTGAAGCGGCAGACGCATACATTTTCGATTCAGTTCACATTTCCACTAACTTTGACCTTTACTTTAACGTGGTACTAATCAGGCAGTTGTAAGTGATTTTTTAATAGTTTTTGAAAATTATAGCAGCTGAAGATGACCACTTACGATCGGCAGACGAATGGTTTTACTTTAAGGACGGGCAGTTTTAAACATATGAAATGTTAAAACTTTGGTACCTTATGAGGCAGTTGATTTTACTGCCAGCTCTTGGTCTATTAAGTAAGAACCCGATAACTTGATTAGTAACGTGATTTCATAGTGCTTAATTACTTGGTGACGCCACTGGGGCGGGGCCACTACTCGTTCTGGTTGCTGCGGGGTATATATTATGAACATTTGAGGTGTTTCGATTTCATAAGTGAATTTGATTAATTTGCTATAAATTGCAAAGGACGTTAATTAAGAACCCGATAACTTGATTAGTAACGCGATTTCATACGAGCGTCTCGCGCCACATCCGATCTTGGCTGCGAAGTGTCAAACGTGTTATACACCTACTGGCGCTAAATTTAAAACTGAATGACGCCAGTATTGGGTCAATCACGTCACGTCCGCTCGGTCTTGGCATCTCTGGGGTCTTGGCTTTGCGACTTTGCACTTTGCCTGCCAAAGCATAAATTATGTAGCAAGAGCAAGGTCAAGTTTATTGTAGTTGTTGGGTCAAATTTATTACAAATTGCAATTTGCAATGCACTAATGTAATGCAGTGGCTGAGAAAGTATGGAGAAAGTGCCGTGCTGTTGTTAGTGCTGTTCAGTGTTTGGTTAATATCAGGGTTTACCTGTGTAATTTCGTTTGTTGAGGTTTTTTTTTCGTTGCTTGTTAAGTTTAGCGAAGATATGGATGAAAATAATATTATTTGTGAAGAGTGTGGCGTTAAGTTCACTTTAAAGAAAAACCTATACGTTCATAGCAGAAAAACGCATAATAAAGATCCAGTTCCTCCTAAAGCTATCAAGGAAATTTGCGAAATATGTGGCCAACAGTTCGTAAACAAGTCAAATCTTTCTCGCCATTTAAGACAAACTCACCAAGTTAATCTTTCAAAAAATATCGAATATGCAAGAACTTCTAGAATTAAATGTTCGAGTGAAGATGACTGCAATGAATATTTTAGAAGTTATACTGATTTACGAAAACATCTAGTTCATGTACATAAAGTGGAAATTGTATGTGATGAACTTCAGTTTGAGTCTGTTGCAGGTGATTTTTGTTTTGTACTTTGTCATAATTAGTTATACATTAAAAATATTTATAGCATTTCATCGGTGGAAAGATCAAATTCAAGAACAATATTTGTCATTTTATGTTCTTCACACCTCATCAAAATTACTATCTGATGGTAGTAATAAACATTATTATAACTGTCATCGCTCTTATGAATATATTTCGAAAGGAAAAGGTTTGAGGGCTTCAAAAGGCAAAGGAACCAATAAGATTGGAAAAGCTTGTCCCTCAAGAATGGAGATGTTGTCTAAAATTGAGGGAGTCATTCAGGTGAAATTTTGGAAAACCCATGTAGGGCACAGCATTGATGTTGGTCGTATTTTTTTGAGCAAAGAAACACGTACTGAAATTGCAGGTATTAAGTTTGATTTTGTTGGTTTGCAAGCAAAACACAAGTCTTTAGCAAGTCTTATGGACTTAATGTGTTTTGCTCGTATTTATAATAAATAAGTAATTATTATTATTGTATGTAATAGGTATAAAAGTGTATTTTTATTTCAGGAAAGTTAAAAGAAGGTGTGACTTTTGAACACATATTAAATGAAATCCGTAATACTGGTTTGACCAAGGAAGAGTCCCAGAGAATTCTACTTTTGGAAAAAAAAGACATGCACAATATAGTACGAGATTTTCGAATCGATTCTAGCATAAAACGTCATCAGAATGATGCAATCAGTATAAAATTATGTGTTGAGGATATGAAAAATTTAGGAGATGACTGTCCAGTGCTGCTGTATAAAGAGCAGGGTGCAAAATGTGATTTAGGAATTTGTGAAAATGATGATTTTATTTTAATTATTATGACATCTTTTCAAGCTCAACAGCTACTTCAATTTGGCCATGATAAAATATGTATAGATGGCACTCATGGGACAAACAGTTATGACTTTCAACTATACACCTTAATGACAGTGGACGAATTTGGCTCGGGATCTCCAGTGGCGTTTTGTTTTTCAAACCGGGCTGATGAAGCAATATTTGATTTGTTTTTTGACCAATTAAAGGTAAAAGTGGGAATTATCCAGTCAAATGTATTCATGTCAGATGATGCACCAGCTTTTTATAATTCTTGGTCTCGTGTTATGTTACCAGTTCCTAATAGATTGTTATGTACATGGCATGTAGATCGGAACTGGAGGCACAATTTGTCAAAAATTAGTGGAGGAACCGAGAAAAAAGCACTGGTATATAAGGCATTAAGAGTTCTATTACAGTGTACTTCAGTTGAAAATTTTAATGAGTGTTTGTCCCAAGTTTTAACTGATTTGTATGCAGATGAAGATACGTCATCATTTGCCGAATATTTTAAAACTTGTTATGCCAATCGTCCAGAATGTTGGGCATATTGTTACAGATTGGGATTAGGAATTAATACCAACATGTATTTGGAATCGCTCCATAAAGTCCTTAAACATGTTTACTTGGATGGGAAAAAAGTCAGAAGACTTGACAAAAGTGTTGATGCAGTTATGAAAATTGCACGAGATACTCTATTTAAGAGAATAATAAAACTAGCAAAGAACTCACCAACAGATAAAATAAAAAGAATAAGAGAAAGCCATTCGGCTAGCCAAAAAATTGGACCAACCATGGTCAAACGACTGGAAAACGAGAATGAATTTCTCGTAACCTCGTCCTCTGATAATAGGCAGCAATATGTAGTAGCAAAAGTTGATGAAAATTGTTCTGAGTTTTGCGTGAAATGTACCGAATGCAATATATGTTTACACACTTTCAAATGTTCATGTATTGACAACGTAATCAGGCTAAATATTTGTAAACACATTCACGCTTGCACTCGTTTATTTTTTTATGATCCTATTAATAATACTCCTAATTACAAACCCACTGAAAGTAGCAGCACTGTTGAAGATTTGGTTTTAGAAATAAGTAAGTCATCTCAAGTTCAAAAGAAATCCGCTAAAATAGAGGAAATTAAAAAAAGGGCTGAACTGGTCTTGGGTCTGTGTAATAATGTGTCTCTAACTGATCAAGAGCACATATCAATATTAAATAGTTTTGATAAAATTATAGATACATTAAATAAAAAAAAATCTATTCAGTTAAAAACTCAGGAAGAAATAAATCCAAATGAAAAAATTGAAAAACAGGCACGTCTTTTTTCTACAAGAAAGAGAAGAATAAAACAAAACGAAAACACCAAGTTGAAAAAACCAACCATTATTGAAGGAAATGAATTAATGGAAAATCTTCTAAACAAAACTAGTGTTGGTGTAAATATTCATACTAGTTTTGACCATACCTATTCATAAACCAGCGCTTATAATGTGAACTGTTAATCAGGTTAGTAATTATTGTAGAGTACCTATGTAGGTACTTAACTATAACTTTTTTTTACCAAGTATATAGGTATGTTTGTAATGCCGGTTTGCACCGCTCCCGATTAACTTTAAACCGAGGTTTAGTGTCATGGAAATCATTGTTGTCACAATTGTATCGTATCCAAGGAAATTAAACTCTGATTAACGTTAATCGGGCGCGGTGCAAACGCCCATAAAAGTTTTATATTTAGATATTAAATTTTGAGCCAGAAAAGTGCCATTTTTATTATACAAGTGCTTTTTAGTTATTTATACAACAAGTGAAAAAAGCGAGTCTTAATTGCACGCAACGTGAAACCACGTTAAGTGCAATAACACTTGCGCGCGTCGCATACAACATTTTTTCTACGATCGTGCAAAAAAATATAAATATCTATCAGTTGCCGCTATGACTGAACGGCAAAAGACTATAAATGTTTTTGAAATACATGAATGTCGAGATAAACGTCTCTTCTTAAATATATTTTGAGTAAAGTTTGATATCCACTGTAAAGATATTTAGAATAAATGGAGTGCAATAAAATTGTATTGCACTTCGCAACAAAGGCCTACTTTTTGCACTAAAAATAGTTAACCAAGAGCCCATTTTTTGCACGGTCGTAGAAAAACTATTAATCAGTTTTAATCACCAGATTATTCACACTACTACGTGACTGAGTTTTGAGTTTCGCGCCGATGGGTAGGCAACATTTTTGACCTTGGCAGCCAAGATCAGATGTGGCGCGAGACGCTCGTGATTTCATAGAGCTTAATTACTTGGTGACGCCATTGGAGCGGGGCCATTTCTCGTTCTTGTTGCTGCGGGGTACATATTCTGAACATTTGAGGTGTTTCGATTTTAAATGTGTGCATTCTAGAGGGTATTGACGTTGTATTTAGCATAGTGAAATGAGTAAACAGGAAAAGGGGAAGGAAAAAGGGGGAAAGGGGAGGGGTCCAAGGCCAAGGAGGGGATCAACCCCTTCAGGAGAAGCGGTTTAGACAGGACCCCACCGGACAAGGACCGAACAGTGAAGAAGACAAAGGGTGAAGAAGCAGGGGGATCCTCGAAGGATACTGGCGAAACAAGTGAACCAGAGTATACCGAAAGTGAAACTACAGAGGAAGAGGATGGGGGTGACGTAGACCTGGACCCAGGGCAGACTTTAGACGCAAGTACAGATGATGACCCAATGGCGACGGTGCTGCAGAATGTAGAAATGATAAGGACAGCAACGAGCATAAGGCATGCCGGAAAGATCGTGTTGCGGTTGGAAGAACAAGCAACAGTGCATAACTGCTGTACGGCGCTATGTAAAGAGCTGATTGAATTGATGACAGAGAACAAAACCTTGGCGGAGGGACACAGGCTCAACGAAGCCACTGAGTTTAAAGGGGAATTAGAGAAGATGAGGGTCGAAATGGGGGAACTAAGGAAACAAATGAAAAGGAAATGGACCGTGACGTCACCAGAGGTGCGGGATGAAGGGAAGTTACTTAGCGAAATCCAAGAGATGAAGGAACAGATAAAGGAGCTGAAGGAGATTACGGAGAAGAGAAGAGTGGACAGGGAGGAGAAGATGGAGGTAGATGAAGAAGCCAGGAAGGCACTGGGGCAGCTGATCCACTTGAGGGAGCGAAGACGGAAGACAGAAGAGGCGATGGGTGAGAAAACTTACTCGCAAGTTGTGGAAGGGGGTGCTCCGATTCCTCAGGAGTACGTGAAGGTAGTTAAGAGTAATGTAGAGGGGGTGGCGCCTTGGGAAGTGCGTAACAAGTTAGCAAAGAGGTTAGACTTAAAGGACATGGGGGGTTTTAAGGCGGTACGTCCAACTCAAAAAGGGGAATTGTTAATAGTAAGCACGAGCGAGGAACAGAGGCAGAAGCTAGAGGCGAGGGTATCTAGTATGGAAAGTGTCGAGGCAAGGGAGGTGAAAAGAAGGTCGCCAAGAATTCTCTTTACAGGGGTAGATAGGGGGCACGATGCAAAATCTATAAAGCTAGGGATTTGGGAGCAAAATTATGTACTACAGCAATTACTCACAATGGAAGAATACGAGCAAGGAATAAAGTTTATCACTGCTAAGAGATGTAGGAACATAAATAAGGAAAATTGGGTTGCAGAGGTGAATGAAACGGTATATGACGCAATTATGAAAAAAGGTCAGTGCAGAGTGTTCATAGACATGATCTCGATAATCGTGGAAGACTCAGTAGACTTGTCTAGGTGTTATAGATGCTGCGGTTTCGGCCATGCAGCAAAGGTTTGCCAGGACAGAGTGACATGTTACAGGTGTGGGGGTGCACACAAAGCCGATAGTTGTGAAACGGCGGAGTTTGATTGCCCATGCTGTAAGCGTATGGGAATAAAGGAAAGGAGACATTCGGCATGGGACCCGAAGTGCCCCGTAACCCTGCGGAGGAGGGACATAATCAAAAGCAGATTATGCGCTTCCTCCAATTGAATGTGGGCAGGGGGAGGGCAGCGACGGAGGTGGCGAGAAGGTTGGTGACTGAGAGGAAGATGGATGTGTGCACGATTCAGGAGCCGCATCGGGACTTAGGGATATGGGGAGATTTGGGTAAGGTGGTGGGCAGGGAAGAGGGAAAAGTTCTGACAATTATTAAGGGACAGAGAGAAGCTATTAGGCTTATGGAATGGGACGATCGGAACATGCAGGTGACGAGGATTGGAGCGGCGGAGGGCTACTTGTACATTGCCAATGTATACGTGGAACCTGCTGGTAATTTGGGACAAAAGATACAGGCACTGTATGAAATAGTGAGGAAATTCAGGGACAAATTGGTAATAGTGGGGGACTTTAATGGAAGACACCCTCTGTGGGGGGGAGAGACGACCAATGATAGAGGAACAATGATAGTGAACTGGGTGGGAGCTCAGAACATGGCGATATGGAATGACCCCGAAGGCTCACCGACCTTTGTCAGTGCGAATGGGGTAAGCTACATAGACCTTACGATAACTACAAGTGACCTGGTAGTAGAGGAGTGGACAGTGCTGGACGAGGAAACGACCAGTGATCACAGAGCTATTGCTTTCAGAATAGACGTGGAGGTCAACGATGGAGGAATTAGCTTTAGATACATAAAGGACAAAGGGAGAGTGAAGAGATTTGGTAGGGAAGCCAGACAGGTTATAGATAGAGAGGGAGAAATGGACGCAAGCATGTGGCAGGATAAAATGATTGAATGCGCGGACAGGGTATTTAGAGCGAAGGGTCAAGGAAAGGGGAAAGGTGGCAGAAAGGACTGGTGGGATGAGGAATTAATGGCGAATAGGAAGGACGTGAGGAAGGCGAGGAGGGCCTATCAAGATGAACCAGAGGAAGAGCTAAGGAGAAATCTGGAGAGAGATTTTAAAACAAAAAGAAGACTGTATTCGCAGATGATAAAACAAAAGAAAAAGGAAGCATTTAGAAAGTTCTGTGAGGAGGAAGATGAGAAGGGACCCTGGGGAAGAGTTTACAAGATATGGAAAGGGAAGGGTATCGTAAGTCAAGTAACGAGCAATGTACAAAAAGTAAATGGCGAGTGGACCAACACAATAAAAGAGACAACGCAGGAACTGATTAGGAAGTATTTCCCAACAGACGAGCACAGGCAGAACAAACAAATCAGAATAGAGGGAGGGGATAGGAGCAACCCTGGAGTGGAGGAATGGACAATGGCCGAAATTAGGGACGCGGTGTGGACCATCGATGAAAAGAAGGCCCCAGGGGGTGATGGGTTCCCGCCGTGGGCCCTTAGGGAGATGTTCAATAGCGTGGGAAGGGAATTTGCGCGGGTACTGAATGGGTGCCTGGGTGGGGGTGATTTTCCGCGCCCCTGGAAGAGGGCCGAGGTAGTTTGGCTTCCGAAGGGGGCGGGAGAGTATCGGCCCATTAGCCTGCTCCCAATTTTGGGGAAAGTTTTGGACAAACTTTGTGCGAGGAGGGTTGGGTATTTGTTGAGTATTTTGATAGGGACCAATATGGCTTTAGGAAAGGTAGGGGTACAGTTGGCGCCTTAGAGCAGATATTGAAGAGGGTGGACGAACTAAAGAAGGAGGGGTTCCATGTGGCGATAATAACCTTGGATATAAAGAATGCCTTCAACGAGGTGATACACACGGCTGTTAGTCGGGCACTGGTCAGGGCAGGGCTACCGTGGAGACTCCGGGTGCTCATCGAGGACTTCATGGAAGACCGAGAATTGAGTGTTGGGGGTGAAGTCTGGCAGATGGACAGGGGTTGCCCGCAGGGGTCCTCGTTGGGGCCGGTGCTATGGTTGATGGTTATGGAGGGATGGTTCAAGACGGTTAGAGAAGTGACTCAGGAGTATGACCACATCCAGGCGTTTGCAGACGACCAGGTACTGGTCTTGACGGGGACTAGCTTGAGACAAATTGAGGCAAAGTGGGAGACTGTGTGGAGTCGATGTAGGGACTGGGCCACAAACTGTGGGCTCAGATACAACGCCCAAAAGACTGAGGGTCTGTTTATAGCCAAACGGAGAGGTACAAGAGAGCCGAGGTTAAGTATAGACGGGGGTTTGGTAGAATTCAAAAGCAGCGTCAGGATCTTGGGGGTGATGGTTGACAGGGGTATGCTTTGGTTGGAGCACGCGAAGACGGCTAGGGGTAAGACGTTAAATTTGGCACGTAGGGCCTATATAATAGCGGGCAAGAGATGGGGCATGACTAGCGCGAATAGGCGAACTATATACAAAGGTGTGGTCGAGCCTATTATGTTGTACGGAGCGGAGATATGGGGTGGGAAGAGCCAGCATGTAAGAATACGAAACCAGTTGAATGCGGCGCAGAGACCGTTCTTGCTATCGATAGTAGGAGCGTACAGGACGGCCCCGACGAATGCATTGGCGGTATTAGCGGGAGTGTTGCCCCTACACTTAAGGGCTGGTGAAATTTGGGAAAGTCGGATGGAGGTGAAGCGGCAAGGGCATTTGGTAGTTAAGGAAAGAGATAGGGTGTTGCCGGAAGAAAGATGGAAATACATGGTAAAGGTAGGGCAAAGAGGAGGTACAATAGATAAAACAGAGAAAATAATAGCAGTGGATGGGTCGGTCAGGGAAGGTATCGGGGGTATTGGAGTAGTGGAAAGAGATGAACAAGGGAACATAACAACATTGAAGAAGTTGAAATTAACTGGAGATGTAAAAATTAGCGTAGTGGAGGATATGGCTTTGTTTGAGGGATGCAAAATAGCAAGCGAGAGGGTCGGGGCGCATGTAATATACACAGACAGCAAGGCAACGATGCAGAAGATAAGGCAGTTCCACTCCAATAAAAAGGAAATAGTGGAGGTACAGCGGATGTTGGCAGATCGAGAAGAAAGGGTGAAGAGTGTGGAACATGTAAGTAAGAAACGAGGAATTGATGCAGCGGACGTGGCCCATAACGCGGCACGGGAAGCAACGCGGATTGAAGGGGCGGGACTAGAGTTGCACTCTAAGGATGGAGCGAAGAAGAGAGCTAGGGAAAATGCACTCAGGAAATGGCAGAGGGAATGGGAAAGGGCGCTAGAGGGAAGGGAGACATTCGATTATGTACCTGAGGTAGGTCTAGCAGCAGTGAGGTTATCTTGGAAGGCAGTTCAGTTGGCCACGGGACATGGGGATTTCGCATCCTATTACAGGAGATTTAACTTAAGAGAGGGTGACGGTATCTGTGACTGCGGTGAGGAGGAGACGGCGGCGCATGTGTTGTGGAATTGCCAGGTGCAGGAAAGGGTAGCAATGAGAGCCGCCCTTGGTAACATTTGGGGGTACAATTTAGAGGAGGGTAAGGCCGGACTACGGAATGTAGAAAGGGTACGGATAGTTCAAGGGTTGAATATGGCTGGGGAGAAGTTATGGGAGCAGTAAGGGGTACGTCCTTGCCTCGGGGCTCGCCTGGGGGCGGGGTATTGTCTAGCGTCTGTGTTTGGTCCTCACTCGTGCTTTGAGTTTCGATTTTAAAGTTAGTTAGATTTAAGGAAAATAGGGAATGTTTAGTAAAAGGATAATTTAAGTTATATTAGATAAGGGGTGCTTGGGATAGTATTTAAGAAAAGTTGTTCATAGGTTAAGGATGGATGAAAGAAAGAAAATAAATAAAACAAAAGAAAAGGGGAAAATTTCCCGCTAATTTTTGGCGAGAGTTGGGTGTAGGGGTTGCCTCGGTAGTGGTTGAGCTATATAGTGGATCAAGGTCGCGCGGTCAAGCCGAATGTCTACGGACGGGGCGGCAGCTGTGCCTCTTGGCATCAGCAACCATTTTTTTTTTGTGGGGGGGGGCACAGGGCCAGCTTTAGGGGCTGCCCCAAATACCCCAAGGTCGTGATGAACGATCCCCTCGTTCAATCCTCGCTTCCCACATCTGAGCGAAAGCGCATGCAGGTTGCGCCAACCGCCAAAACTCCCAAAACCAAGACTCCGAGTAAAACGCCGGCGGGTGTTGGGGTCCGCTCGGAGCCTGTCCCTAAGGCTAAAACACCGAAGGCTTCTTCAGCTGTTAAGCTAGTCCCAAAATCAAATAAGTCCATAACCATCTCTGAGTCGCAAAAAAGGAAGAGAAAATCTCGCCACAGGCCCAACCCTCCTCTGGTTGGTCTACACGTTAACGCTCTGTTCGGCGCCATGCAAAGGGCCTTCGCCCAAATCTCGCAGGCGGTCGATCAGCTCAATAAGCTCTTTCCATCTCAAGCTATAGACGGTCTCTTCCACTATGACCAGTCAGACTCAGCGGAAGATCAATAAATCCACGCTGAAGATCTTGTCGTGGAACGCTGCTGATATTACTACTCCGGGAAAGGCTCTTGAGCTCGCGGATCTGGTTGACGGAAGCCGAATTGACGTGGTCCTCTTGTGCGAGACCTGGCTCCGCCCCTGCGATAAACTCTATCTCCCGAACTTTAAGATCTATAGATCAGACCGACTGATCACGAAGGGCGGAGGCACTGCCATAGCAGTCACGTCTCACATCTGGCATAGGCGAATCGCAGCGCCTTCCCTCCTCTCCCTCGAAGCCACTGTGGTGGAGTTATGCATGGAGGACCTGGGGTTCCTTCATGTATACTCCATATATCAATCTCCTAGCAGGACTTTTGAGATCGGTGACTTCACCAGCGTTGTTACGCCGGAACTACGTCGCACTAAGATAGCAGACTAAATTTTTAGTTAAAGATAACAGAGAATCACAATAGACGACGATTGATCCTGGAAAACGCAGGGCCGAGCTAACTCTGTCGCAGACGGCGTGACGTTTCAGATAAACTTACACCAAAAGTAGAGCGTCGGTCGGCAACGACGCTAGCGACGTTGTCCGGGCACCAGGACACTATGTTACCTTAATGATAACCTACCTGCGCCCCCTATGAGCTACCACTGGCTGTGTCCCTCCAGCGGGTTTCCTATTGAACACTCTGTATAATCAGCTGCACCTATTCAACTGCTGTCACAAATATGATAGATAAAAGTAAGGTATGTTGAGGGAATAATAATTAAAAAAAAAGAAATTAAAATGTGAGGAAAGGTGCTATATTCATCAAATTGGTTTTTTTTATGAGAATATTTAAAATGTTGACAGTTAAAAAGTAGAATTAATATATATATAAATGTTTTAAATAATTAAAATGTTGACAGTTAAGATTGTAAGATTTTATGATTTAATATATATATATTTAACAAAGTAATGAAAAGTTATTCGGTAAATAAAAAAACAATAGAACCTCTGCGCCTTGGCAGGAGGATGGTTGGCGCAGAAACGTTTCCTTGCCTTACAGGCCAATATACATATGTTAATATTAAACGCCACCAACGGCGAAGTTCTAAATTAATTATTTACAAGAAAATAAAATTGATTAAAGTTAGCGCATAAGACTTAAAGTAATTTAATTAATCAAGTGACAGGTAAAACGTGAAATTACAAGATCAAAATTTTGAAATAATCCAAATAAACTGCTTACATTAATTATTCAATTAAACGACGCTATCGAAAGTTACAAAGGAAAACCAGTAATAGCGCAAAAGAATCTACTGAGCTTCGGTATTTAAATTTTCCTACAATGACTTAACTATATCCAATAGCTCAGAAAATTAAAACAAGAACATACGTGAAAGTCAAATTTCCTAAATTTACGGTAATAAACGTGCAAAATTATTATCAAAAACAAGATTAAAATTCAACACATCAAAGAGAAATACTATTATTATTTCGGTAATGAAAATACCAGAAATACTACTAATTTAAAGATTAGCACTCCATAGAGATGTAGTGCTATGGTAATGAAATTTACTAAAATTATTATTTAATTAAATATTCAACACAACAAAGAGTTATATAACTACGGTAATGACATTACTAAAATTATTATTGATCTAAAAATTCAACATAACAGTGAGAGCCCTTATCTAATCTTCTTAGGGTCACTCTGTCTTCAGCAATTCCAGATTGCATAAAAAAAATTAACAAAAGAAATGATGGTAAATTAATTGGATTAATATGTGACCTTGCAGTTAACTAAGTGGTGCATTGGTTAATATAGCCACTCAAAATTCCTAGGTCAAATTTAGGTAAGATTAAGTTCAGCACTCTGGCATAAAGACGTCGAAAATCAGTCGTAAATTTATGATGAAAATTACAACATTAGTTGCACTTAACTGACAGGATGGCCGCTTCCGGAAACCAAAATGGCGGAGGGCCCCTCGATGAAAATTCCACTTCAACGGACAAGATGGACGTCCAGGTGCAACTACTGCAGCAACGATAGAATCCACCACACTCTTCAATGATAATGCGGGGTGATAATACCAGAAATATGGCTACTGAGGGCTTTTGTGCCCGTCAAAAGAATCCTATTAAATTAGAAGAGAAGCGAAACAAAGATAAAATCCCGAAAATTAACACAAAGTTTCAAACACTTACCCCAAAATGATAATGGAGATTCCGCGATAAACGACTTCACAAGTCACTCAAAGGTGCAAAATTTAGATTAAAAAAAAACCAGCACGTGGCCATGCGTGAATTTTAGGCAACGGTATATCGGTAAAAATTCACGATAAATAACCAAAACTAAGGTATCGATAATTGCTGCTTACTCCATTCAAAGCCGCATCCGCGAAAATATCTACATAGATAATGTACCAAAGTACTAAAGGAAGATAAGCAATTTGCACACCATGTTCTTACACAAGAATCGACTATAAAGTGCCGTCAAAAAGCGGGAACCTCTTTCATCACTAATGCGCGTCAGCTACACGCATCCTTTCCGAAGTAACATCTCCGGAAATATCTCAGAACGAAAGGCGGGAGATTTCAAATGAACATAATAGGCACAAAACTAAATTGACAATGAAGAGAGTCAACATCGTGACGTATATAAAATTAAACACAGCCCTACACATAACTTAGACGAAAAGAGAATACCGCAACACTCCTACAATTGTACGTAAAATTAACCAAGTCGGCAATTCGATAGGAACACACATGCTAAACGGTTGGCAAGCGTGAAACGAACGTTCACCTTGTCGACGAAACCAAACGTTTGACAGATGGAAATCAAAACAAACTCCGATGTAGTCACAATTTTTAAGTACGGAAGAACAAGGATTCTGTAGGTAACTATTGAAATTTTCCAAGCTTTTAAATCACGCTACAACCGGCGGTTAAAAAGAACCGACCAAAACATATGTTTCAGAGTAACAACGATACTTAACCCCTACAACGGTTCTGGGGACGAATTAACAGAAGTTTCTAATACTTAGAATATCGAAGATAGAGCAACAAACGAACTGCAAAACAAATAAAAGTATGCCCTACATTCCAAGCACTTCCCTCTTTAATACTCCTTGCATTTTTAGTGGCACAAACACGAAGGCAGAATATTAGTCAGCCGTACAAGAGAGTCTATGCCTAGGAATACGCATAAACACAGGCGACAGTAAATACAACGAGGCTGGCTGGTGTGTCGAAGAATTAAAATACACAAATAAATGCACTTCGCAGAGTTCGGAAGTAATAAATAAGCAGATATTGATAAAACTGAAACAAGACGTAAAAAGTAACTGCAAAAGCAGAAAATACAAATTTACAGGTAGGTTAGAATAAGCTAGAGATAAGATAGTTAGAAGTAGTTACCTAAGATACAGAGTTTTTTACACATAAAGAGTGTATTTGCCCAATATTACATATTACACATGTGTCCATCTCACGGTTCGTGACTTAGGGCTCCAAGAGCACAATAGTAGTTTTAGCACACGCACGGACATACAACAAACGACCTCTTCACACGGTGAACCAAACGATGTACAAGGTTCGCTAAAAAAGTCACGCGCTTATACAAATTCTACGTGCTTAAACAAAGACACATAATCTAACGAGAACTAAATACAGAAGTAAATTTTACAGCATAACAAATTCCCCCCTTTCCAGCGAAAAGAAATTGATCGCAGAGCAATTTCTTGCACCGAGAATATAGGCTGACGGAATAAAGATAGAGGAGAGGGTAAGCGAGAGTTCTAAAACGGACGTTGTCTACTACACGAACGCACATAGCCACACTCAGTCACAGCAACACCAAACAGCTTGGCCAAAACCACCACGCGGCCCTTCGGCATTCAGCCGGTACGGGAAAGTAACGAAAAATAAAAAACAAAGGGTGTCGAGATTCTGCACAGACGCGCCCCGAGAGCTGTCCAACCGACAGCCCAGCACTATTGGTAGCATCAAGAGGGAAAAGGTATAGACGGGTTAGATATCGGTGTGCCCGGCCGGCGGTGATCCTTACGACGGTCGAAGGCACAGGAATAGGGAGTAGGCACCACCAATAGGCCAAGATGCGGGAAAGGCAACCCCCGAAACGACACTCTGCAGACACGCGACGGTAAAAGAGACCCTTGGGAAAGGCCCTCGGTATCTCGAAACAAACAAAAATAAAAGGTCAACTAAAAACGGGTTTATTACTACAGATACGGGATACAAACGGAATAAGGAAGAGGTAAATAAAGGTAGGGTAAAGCTCAGAATGGTGCAACTGCTCAGAGGTACGGATATGCCGTTGCGACAAACGTAACATCCGGTAACAACAAAACGAGAGAAGATCGCCAAACAAAAATAGATAATAGCAAACAAGAGTTTAAAGTCTGGACCGGCGTTGTCCCGACTGAAACGCTGAAGGCGAACGATAAACCATAAGGCAGAAGTCATAATCAATTCCTGGAGGTAACATTTTGACAGTAAGAAAAGCAAAAAGGTCGCCAGGACACGACCCTTGGAAGGCTGAGGATTATCACACATAAAGGGACCATCCCTCTTTATACCTTCTCAAATAAGATAAGTCAAATCCGGTAATTAAGCAATAACCAACATTAGTTAGCTTAAAAGGTAGTCATGTCCGATAAGGTAAACGAAAAGTTGTGTGGACTCCCCTAGCAAGGCTGCCACTCCATATATGCAAAGACACGGAAGATCCGAAACACACGGAAGCGATTAAGATACGAGAAGATAAATGCATAGACGGAATCACAGATACAAGCTGTGCAATGGGGCCGGTAATCACACTATCGAGAGAGCGATAAAAAGGAAATTGTTTGTCCCGGGGTGGTAGAGGAACAATAGAAGTCAGGATCCCTTTAGAAGACTTTTACTTCACGCAGGTTCACGGTAGGAGAATTCTTCCAGCCCTCAATACAGGCCATAATGCCCCTTTAGATGCCTCCTACATCACGCGAGGTACACGGTAGAGAAATTCTGGTGTTACGGCTGCAAGCCAAGGCACTCTCTACAGGCCAAAAATGTAACGATAGGTATAGTTAACGAAAAGACAAATTCGAGATAAGCGATAATTTAGGCACTTGCATACGTGAGGAGATAGAACTTAATCATCACTCGGCTGATGTTTCAGTAAATTTGCATGCCACGCCCCGGGCAGCAATTTACCTTCGCAAGTTTTGAGTTCATAAATATCAGTTGAGATACGTTTACTAATTTGGAAGGGCCCGACATATTTGTCAGCCAATTTGGCGGTATAGAACTTGGCGGCATCTGAAAGAACGAAATTTTTACGCCAGACCAACTGGTTTACCAGAAATTCTTCCCGTCTATGACGAGTATCGTAGCGCGCCTTAGCACGCTCATATGCTTTCTGCAAGCGGGATTTGATGTCACGATAAAGCTTAGAAAATCCTTCGGAACGTTCTATTGGTTTTTCCGGATCGCGGACCTCGACAAGTGGAGTTCCTTCAGAGATAGGAGCATCGGAAATTCTTTCTCCAGTGAGATTCATCTCACGGCCGAAGTTAATGAAATAGGGAGTATGTCCGGTGACTTCGTGCCTAGCAGTGCGCAAAGCGCAAGTGACTTTGGGAAGATAGACGTCCCATTCACGATGATTGTCAGAGACATACGATATCAGCATAGTTTTGATAACTCTATTCACGCGTTCCACGGGATTCGCTTGAGGATGGTAATTCGCAGTATAGCATGGACGTACTTTATACTCTTTTAACATAGAACGGTAGTCGTTAGAGCGAAACTGCACGCCATTATCGGTAATTACAGAACGAGGTACGCCAAAAATCAGAAACACATCTTCTTCGAGATGTCGGATAATAGTCTTGGAAGAAGCTTTACGTAACGGGAAAGTCAGAACAAACTTACTGAAGATGTCAGAGACCACTAAAATGTAATTAAACCCTCGCTTGGACCTCGGAAGAGGACCAACAATGTCGATACTGAGTACTTCCCATGGTTTAGTAACTTTAGAATGTCCACCCATACGACCAACAGGAGCTCTTTGAAGAGGTTTCGCTTTATTGCAATTAGGACAGGCTCTGATGTGACGAATCACATCTTCTAACATTTTGGGCCAATAGTAGTGTTGCAATATGCGAGCGAGAGTCTTCGCAATGCCCAGATGACCACTCGTGGGCTCATTATGACATTCTAATAAGACCTCATGTCGTTGTTCCTTAGGAACATAGATTTTCCAAGAATCGGTATCCTCAGAGGGAAAGGTACTATTAGGCGGTACGTAACGTCGAAGTATCCCACCGATAAGTTGAAATTGTGGGTACTTCTCGGGATGTCTCTTAAGTTGTTCCAAGATACGAACGTAACATTTGTCTTGGCTTTTAGGATTGACTTGCACGATATCCAACTTGGGGACTGAACGGGAGAGAGTGTCCGGGACTACATTGAATTTACCTTTACGGTGGATGATAGTAAAGTCATACTGCTGAAGACGTACGGCCCATCGAGCCAATCTACCCGACGGAGAATTAAGGGAGTTCAGCCAGCAGAGGGAGTAATGATCCGTTATCACCGTAAAGTGTGAGCATTCGATATAAGGGCGAAGCTTTTCTATAGCCCAAAGGACGGCAAGGCACTCTTTCTCAACGGTAGAGAATTTACGTTCGGCAGGTGTTAAAGAACGACTTAGATAACTAATTACTTTCTGCTGTCCGTCTATGTCTTGAGTCAACACGGCTCCAAGACCATAGTCACTAGCATCAGTTTGTATGATGAATTCATGTTGGAAATCAGGACATGTCAAAATCGGAGAGGAAACCAAGCGTTCGCGCAAAGATGTCCAGGCTTCTTCACAAGCTAACGTCCAGACGAAGAGACGATTTTTCCTTAACAAATCGGTAAGCGGAGAGATAACAGTAGAAAAATTAGGGACGAAACGTCGATACCATGAAGCCATACCTACTAAGCGTCTGACTTCAGAAACATTTTTGGGAGTGGCAATTCCGATGATAGCCTTAACCTTGTCAGGGTCGACCATCAACCCACGACTATTGACCACATATCCCAGGTACTTCAATTCGTCGCGACAAAACTGACATTTGTCTCTATTAAGCGTTAAGCCAGCGTCACGCAGGCGAGATAAAACTTGCTCTAAAATAGTCAGATGTTTTTCAAAGGTAGGAGTGACAATTATGATATCATCCAGATACACGAAAACGTAGGGTTCTAATTCAGGACCAAAAACTCTATCAATAAAACGCTGCCAGGAGGCAGGTGCGTTGTGGAGACCATACGGGAGGCGACAAAATTGGAACAAACCCCGATTCGGCACAGTGAAAGCTGTATACTGACGGGAAGACTCGGCAACAGGAATTTGCCAATACGCACTTTTTATATCGAGAGACGTAAGATACTTAGCGTCTCGTAATTTATCTAAGGTATTCGACACATAGGGAAGGGGATAGGCATCTCTCTCAGTGACCTGATTGAGCTTACGATAATCGACGCAAAATCGATAAGTCTTATCCTTTTTAGGCACGAGTAGAATGGGTGAAGACCAACCACTCTGAGATCTCTCGACAACCCCGAGAGCCAACATCTTTTCTAATTCGGCGTCGACTACTTTTTGCACCGCCGGAGATATCGGATAGTAGCGTTGCTTAATCGGAGGGCTACTAGTGATGATAGTGTGCTCTACACCTTTGGCACAACCTAACACCTCCTTGTCGACGTTAGGAAAGTTTTGGTTGATGATAGCCTCGAGCTGGCGTTGACGCTCATCGGATAACACCCGTGATTCGACATCAACAGAAGCCACGTAGGGTGCGTCTGAAAATACCCAATCGCCACAGCGCATGTTTAGGACGATTTCCATGTCTCGCCAGAAATCTGCGCCCAGAATAAGTTGATGCGGTAGTTCAGGTACCACCAATACGTCAAAGACCTTAGAACGATTCCTAACATTAATAGGCAAGGCAACTTCCCCTGTTATCCTGCATCGTGATCCGTTGGCAACAGTGCAAAAGGGCATAGAGGATTTAAGCGGGACAAAACCCTTTAAAACGGACCAACCCGCTTCACCTAATATAGTGCGTGATGAACCTGAGTCCAAAAGACCGAGAAACTCTTTACCGAAGATTTGTACTTTAAGATAGGGGCGTTCATCTCCTATGGCTTGCGCGAGAATAAAATCCAACCGAGCTCTAATTTGTCGATAGGCCGCTGTGTATACTGTACGCACGGGACGGCCACTTAGTGCGCACGTCGGGCGTTTCCCGAACACTGCGGACAAGAAGATACTATGGTCTCTGGACGACCACAACGATAACAAAAGCGTTTACGAGGTAAAGCACATTGGGAGTAACGATGACCTGTCTGACGACAATTCCAACATGTGACAGGATTTGCTGAAACGGGTGCCACACGGACACGAGAGCGATTAGAGACGGGAGTAACGGGTGTCACACGGCTTCGAGAACAACTTGGGACTGGATCTGTATTGATATAAGCCAAATCCGGTTCGAGTGTTTTACCACGCAAGGGAGGCGGTACATAAGCTTCAGCTGAGGCCTTGCGGGCTTCGAGAACTTTTCCATATTTAAGGAGTTCTGCGATGGAATTGACTTCCGTTAAACCCAACTGCGTCTGATAGAAAGGTAGGATATTACGTTGCAGAATTCGTAATTGAGTTTTTTCGGGGACTGAATCAGAAAGACGAGAAAAGAGATTTTTCATGACTGATACATATAATCCGATAGTTTCATTAGGACCTTGAGTCCGTTGCTTAATTTCTTCCATAAGGCGGTCGTCATAATCTACGGCTTGAAACTCTTCCCGAAGACCAGCAGCTAACTCTGACCAGTTAGAATAAAGATGGCGATTAGCTCGATACCACACCAAAGCACGATCCTTAAATAAATCTATCGCTGAATTGAACAGCAACTGGTCCGAGGAATTACGAGCGATTTTAAGCTCAGCCACACGCTCCAGAAAAGCACTAACCGAGAAGTTCTTCTGCCCTGAAAATGTAATATTCCAGGAGGCAACTGGGACGGGTTTAGGAGAAAAACTAGCGAAAGTCGAGTGAACTGGACCAGTGAAAGCGTTAACCGGAGATCGAATAAGATCATCCTCCTCACTAGACTCCTCTTCACTCCCCTGAGGACCAGAGTTACCGGCAGTGGGTGACTGTAACATACTGAATGTGGAAGCGCGTTCAAGGGTGCGAGCCTTATCGCGGAGGTGACCGTCCAGTCTAGCAACGCGACTCCTAAACGCATGGTATTCTTCCACCTCCTTTGGAGATTGTGGGACGGAGTTCTGAATTCGGCTCATTACAAAAGCAAGGGCGGTAGAAATTTTTTGAAATTCGGAAGACTCACGATTCCCCCCGAACTGATCGATGAGCCCTTCGATAACCGTGAACTTATCCTTAATGGCCGCGGAGTCTTCCGCATATGTAAATGGATACGTAAGCTTAGTATCCGACGGATAAGACCTAGCATACCCTAGCAGACGTCGATACATTCGTCGCATTTCGTCCATCGTAGAAGGCACCTCGGCACCCAAAACAGTCAGCAAATACTCAAGGTCTTCCTTCGAAAGTCGATTGGTCTGTAATTTAGGAGCCATGGCGAAAGTTAATTCAGTGGAAAGTCGAAAAGAAAGAAATATAAAAAGAAATGGCGGTACTGGGATCAGCAAGCAAAGTCTCAAGTCCTAAGACACACAAATAAATTCTGGATGACAAGGTAATTTAAATCCTAAAGTAAACCTCACGTTTAAATTTTCCCCAAAAAAAAGGAAGAAAAGAAATATAGGCAGTCAAAATTAAATTAGGTGAGGGAGTAGACGGAAATACAAAAAAAACTGAACGGTAAGGGAGGCTTAACGTCCACCTACTCACCTAAATCGAGAAACGGGCTTAAATCGAGAAAGTTCAAAATTTGTTCCTGAAGATGGTCGGGACCGAAACGCTGACTCGAAACAAGTAGCTTCTCCAAAGTATAGCACCACTGTGCGGTACGACGAAATGTTAGTGGCAGAAATACTTAAAGATAAGGAAGATATTCCGGAAGATGGAGAAAACTTGTCCGAAACGTTGAGCAACGACACGTTGTCACGTTAAAGCAACCAAAAACAAGGAAAGTTGGAAAGGCGAGAAATTTCCCTGAAGATGGTAAAAACTTGGTCGAAACGTCGGTTGTCAAATTTGTTCCGGAAGATAACGTAAACTTCGTTGGAACGTTGGGCAACAACGGAAAATTTTATTTCGGAAGATGGCGAGAAGATGGCAGAAACGTTGGCCAACAATTTGTTATAATAATCTCCAAAAGAAAGATCTAACGCTTTGGGTCTTGCCGAATTTGTTGCTATTGAGTCGGGAAGAAAAATCCTAAAACGTTGGTGTGTCAATTTATTACGGAAGGGGAGAAAACTTGTCTAAAAGTTAGGAGACAGGAAAAGAAATTCTGAAAATGGCGGAAAATTGGGCGAAACTTGGTTGACACAAGAATAAAAAAAAATTGAAGATGGCGGAAAGTTGGCCGAAACGTTGGTACCAAAATTTGTTCCCTTATTACCGAAAAGAAAGCCCAGACGTTAGGGCACTAAAATTTGTTCACTTATTACCAGAAAGAAAGGCCCCAAAACGTTAGGGCGCCAAATTTGTTACGCCGGAACTACGTCGCACTAAGATAGCAGACTAAATTTTTAGTTAAAGATAACAGAGAATCACAATAGACGACGATTGATCCTGGAAAACGCAGGGCCGAGCTAACTCTGTCGCAGACGGCGTGAAGGTTCAGATAAACTTACACCAAAAGTAGAGCGTCGGTCGGCAACGACGCTAGCGACGTTATCCGGGCACCAGGACACTATGTTACCTTAATGATAACCTACCTGCGCCTCCTATGAGCCACCACTGGCTGTGTCCCTCCAGCGGGTTTCCTATTGAACACTCTGTATAATCAGCTGCACCTATTCAACTGCTATCACAAATATGATAGATAAAAGTAAGGTATGTTGAGGGAATAATAATTAAAAAAAAGAAAATTAAGATGTGAAGAAAGGTACTATATTCATCAAATTGGGTTTTTTTTTTATGAAAATATTTAAAATGTTGACAGTTAAAAAGTAGAATTAATATATATAAATGTTTTGAATAATTAAAATGTTGACAGTTAAGATTGTAAGATTTTATGATTTAATATATATATATTTAACAAAGTAATGAAAAGTTATTCGGTAAATAAAAAAACAATAGAACCTCTGCGCCTTGGCAGGAGGATAGTTGGCGCAGAAACGTTTCCTTGCCTTACAGGCCAATATACATATGTTAATATTAAACGCCACCAACGGCGAAGTTCTAAATTAATTATTTACAAGAAAATAAAATTGATTAAAGTTAGCGCATAAGACTTAAAGTAATTTAATTAATCAAGTGACAGGTAAAACGTGAAATTACAAGATCAAAATTTTGAAATAATCCAAATAAACTGCTTACATTAATTATTCAATTAAACGACGCTATCGAAAGTTACAAAGGAAAACCAGTAATAGCGCAAAAGAATCTACTGAGCTTCGGTATTTAAATTTTCCTACAATGACTTAACTATATCCAATAGCTCAGAAAATTAAAACAAGAACATACGTGAAAGTCAAATTTCCTAAATTTACGGTAATAAACGTGCAAAATTATTATCAAAAACAAGATTAAAATTCAACACATCAAAGAGAAATACTATTATTATTTCGGTAATGAAAATACCAGAAATACTACTAATTTAAAGATTAGCACTCCATAGAGATGTAGTGCTATGGTAATGAAATTTACTAAAATTATTATTTAATTAAATATTCAACACAAGAAAGAGTTATATAACTACGGTAATGACATTACTAAAATTATTATTGATCTAAAAATTCAACATAACAGTGAGAGCCCTTATCTAATCTTCTTAGGGTCACTCTGTCTTCAGCAATTCCAGATTGCATAAAAAAAATTAACAAAAGAAATGATGGTAAATTAATTGGATTAATATGTGACCTTGCAGTTAACTAAGTGGTGCATTGGTTAATATAGCCACTCAAAATTCCTAGGTCAAATTTAGGTAAGATTAAGTTCAGCACTCTGGCATAAAGACGTCGAAAATCAGTCGTAAATTTATGATGAAAATTACAACATTAGTTGCACTTAACTGACAGGATGGCCGCTTCCGGAAACCAAAATGGCGGAGGGCCCCTCGATGAAAATTCCACTTCAACGGACAAGATGGACGTCCAGGTGCAACTACTGCAGCAAGGATAGAATCCACCACACTCTTCAATGATAATGCGGGGTGATAATACCAGAAATATGGCTACTGAGGGCTTTTGTGCCCGTCGAAAGAATCCTATTAAATTAGAAGAGAAACGAAACAAAGATAAAATCCCGAAAATTAACACAAAGTTTCAAACACTTACCCCAAAATGATAATGGAGATTCCGCGATAAACGACTTCACAAGTCACTCAAAGGTGCAAAATTTAGATTAAAAAAAAACCAGCACGTGGCCATGCGTGAATTTTAGGCAACGGTATATCGGTAAAAATTCACGATAAATAACCAAAACTAAGGTATCGATAATTGCTGCTTACTCCATTCAAAGCCGCATCCGCGAAAATATCTACATAGATAATGTACCAAAGTACTAAAGGAAGATAAGCAATTTGCACACCATGTTCTTACACAAGAATCGACTATAAAGTGCCGTCAAAAAGCGGGAACCTCTTTCAACACTAATGCGCGTCAGCTACACGCATCCTTTCCGAAGTAACATCCCCGGAAATATCTCAGAACGAAAGGCGGGAGATTTCAAATGAACATAATAGGCACAAAACTAAATTGACAATGAAGAGAGTCAACATCGTGACGTATATAAAATTAAACACAGCCCTACACATAACTTAGACGAAAAGAGAATACCGCAACACTCCTACAATTGTACGTAAAATTAACCAAGTCGGCAATTCGATAGGAACACACATGCTAAACGGTTGGCAAGCGTGAAACGAACGTTCACCTTGTCGACGAAACCAAACGTTTGACAGATGGAAATCAAAACAAACTCCGATGTAGTCACAATTTTTAAGTACGGAAGAACAAGGATTCTGTAGGTAACTATTGAAATTTTCCAAGCTTTTAAATCACGCTACAACCGGCGGTTAAAAAGAACCGACCAAAACATATGTTTCAGAGTAACAACGATACTTAACCCCTACAACGGTTCTGGGGACGAATTAACAGAAGTTTCTAATACTTAGAATATCGAAGATAGAGCAACAAACGAACTGCAAAACAAATAAAAGTATGCCCTACATTCCAAGCACTTCCCTCTTTAATACTCCTTGCATTTTTAGTGGCACAAACACGAAGGCAGAATATTAGTCAGCCGTACAAGAGAGTCTATGCCTAGGAATACGCATAAACACAGGCGACAGTAAATACAACGAGGCTGGCTGGTGTGTCGAAGAATTAAAATACACAAATAAATGCACTTCGCAGAGTTCGGAAGTAATAAATAAGCAGATATTGATAAAACTGAAACAAGACGTAAAAAGTAACTGCAAAAGCAGAAAATACAAATTTACAGGTAGGTTAGAATAAGCTAGATATAAGATAGTTAGAAGTAGTTACCTAAGATACAGAGTTTTTTACACATAAAGAGTGTATTTGCCCGATATTACATATTACACATGTGTCCATCTCACGGTTCGTGACTTAGGGCTCCAAGAGCACAATAGTAGTTTTAGCACACGCACGGACATACAACAAACGACCTCTTCACACGGTGAACCAAACGATGTACAAGGTTCGCTAAAAAAGTCACGCGCTTATACAAATTCTACGTGCTTAAACAAAGACACATAATCTTACGAGAACTAAATACAGAAGTAAATTTTACAGCATAACAGCGTCCTTCAAGGTAATGTTCCGGTCCTCGCCGCCGGTGACTTCAATTCGAAGCATACTAGTTGGGGCTGCACAAGGGCCAACGCCTTCGGCAAGAAACTCTTCCCGTTTGTCCTTGCGGAAGGCTTAGGCGTGCATGCTCCCACCGACCCAACGTTCTTTCGACCCGGCGGCACGCCGGACATCCTTGATATGGCCATCTCCAAGAACGTTCCGTACAATGTCGCGGTGGAGTCTCTTCCCGATCTCTCATCGGACCACAACCCGATCATGATCACCTTTGCGGATGATCTGATCGCGGACTACGACATCTCGGGGGGGAGGGTGGACTGGGTTCGATTCGCCAGCCACACCGACCGTTTCGCCACCGGCTTCTCTCACACCTTAGACTCCATCGAATCTCTCGAGTCGGCAGCTTCCGCTGTGACAGGGGCAATAGCTGAGGCCAAGGTTTGCTCGACGACTCGGCCAACCTCTAATAAAATCAACAACTTTTTGCCAGCTGAGATCCGGCTCCTCCTTGCCAAGAAGAGACGAGCGAGGAAGGTGGCTTGGAGAACGCTGTGCCCTTCGGACACATCTATCTATAACAGCTTAAGCCGCCAGGTACGTCACGCGATCCTGGAACATAAACGGCATCTCTGGCATAAAAAGGTCGATTCACTAACCACCCACTGATAACTCGCTCTGGCGGATGACGAGGGCTCTAGCTCAACCGCAGCAGCAGTCGTCCCGACCTCTTCACGGGGCGGACGGGCTCGTGTACTCTACGGAGGGAAAGGCAGAATGCTTTGCTGACCACATGGAAGAGACATACGCTGGCTCTCATCCCTTGGACGATTCTGACTCGGACTCGGATGGGGGCTCCGACGACTCTTCGGTGGGCGATGCCCCCCCCCCAATGGGAGGACATCGCGCCTGTCACGTCTGACGAGCTCTCTGGCATCATTATGAGGCTAAGGAAAAAGTCGGCCCCGGGCCTTGATGGCATCACAAACTCCGCCATTCTTGCTCTACCCCCCTCAATGCTTAAGGTCCTGTCATCAATAGCAAATTCCATGCTCGGGCTGTGTCACTTCCCGACGATCTGGAAATAGGCGTGCTTAGTCATGATCCCAAAGTCTCGCCGTGATCCAGTGTTTCCCCAAAATCATCGCCCAATTAGCCTCCTCTCCTGCCTCTCCAAGGTTTTTGAGACGTGTCTCCTAACAAGGTTGAGAGAGGAGACTGAAGTCAGGCGGGTCATCCCTGACGAGCAATTTGGTTTCCGTGCAGGTTTATCCTGCGATTTCCAACTTCTAAGACTCACGGAGGCCATCAGGGACGGCCTGGAGCAGAGGGAAACCACTGGCGCGGTGTTTCTCGACTTTGCCGCTGCCTTTGACACAGTCTGGCATGAGGGACCTTCACAAAATGAGGGCTTTAGGGCTCAATCCGAGCTCGACTCAACTGGTCTCGTCCTATTTGACTGGACGCACATTCAGGGTAAGGGTGGAGGGCCACCTCTCTTCTAGTCGCCCGATTTCCGCGGGGGTCCCTTAGGGGGCACCCTTGGCACCTGACTTGTTCACTATCTTCACCTCCGATCTACCAAAAGAACCCGGCGTACAGCTCGCCATGTACGCCGATGACACAGCGGTTTATTCTACTGGAAAGAACGAGGCCTTTGTGGTCAAACGGCTGCAAAGGACCGTAAATAACATCTGTGACTGGGCCACCAGGTGGGGCCTTAAAATCAATTATGATAAGTGCGTAGCGATTAGGTTCACCCGTAAAACATCTGCGCCTGCGGACTTCATCGACGTAGGCGGTCACAGGCTCCCCTGGTCACCCCATGTCACATACCTAGGCCTGACGGTGGATAGGAGGTTGACGTGGCGAGAACACATTAAGCGTGTCAGGGCCAAATTCAGTGCGGCGAGGAATCTCCTCAACCCTCTTCTGTGCGGGAACAGTCCCCTGGGTCTCGACACCAAGGTGCTTGTTTACAAGTCTATTCTGAGACCCCAAACTTACGGCGCTCTGGCTTGGGCCAACGCCTGTAGGACCTCCATCAAATCACTCGAGACTCTTCAAAACAATGTATTGCGCAATATAACTAGGGCCCCATGGTTTGTGAGAAATCACCAGATCAGATCAGATTTGGGCGTGGAGAGTCTCGAAGAACATCTTAGGGGTCTCGCGAGTGGCACCTTGGATAGAGCCAGGGACTCTCACAATCCGCTGGTGGCGGCGGCTGCAACATCTGATGCGGACCGTCCTGCCCCCAAAGTCAAAGTCCGGAGGGTTGCGGACCTTCTTCGTCCCCCATAGATCTCTCAGGCGCCCCTCTCCTAGATCTTCTACCAAAAATTTCTTTTTTTCTCTCTTTTGTTGATTCCTTTTTCTATCTTATTTCTTGTCTCTGATTTCATTTTTCTTCGTTTGTTCTACTTTTTTTCTGGTCTCCAGTATTGAGCCCTGATTTGTCCTAAGAGATAAAATAAAAAAGCAATGTCGCTGGGATGAGCCTCGCTCTCTGCAGCTTCTTTTTCGAAAACTTGCATCAGTGAAGTGGTGATGCCAGGAAGGGACAGTGGGATTGGAAGCAGCTGCTCGGCCCGAAAGTAAATTGGATCTGAACCTTGGCATCTTCATCCGACAGCATACCACGATAGACCTCAGCGATATACTTCGATAGACCTCAGCGATATACATCGAGACCTCAGCGATATACTTCGAGACCTCAGCGAATACATCGAGACCTCAGCTATACACATCGAGTGCTTCGCCAATTTCTCCGCAACGTTAAGTGCGGCACCGAGAACTCTCTTCACCGGACTTGTAGACCACGATAAACCGCAGCTGTACACATCGAGTGCTTCGCCAGTTTCTCCGCAACATTAAGTGCGGAACCGAGAACTCTCCTCACCGGACTTTGCAAGCAGACCACAATAGACCGCAGCTGTACACATCGAGTGCTTCGCCAGTTTCTCCGCAACATCTAGAGCGACCCCGAAACTCTCTTCGCCGGACTTTGAGTAAGTGTGTTTCCGTACTGCTATTTGTTATTTCTGCCATTTTTGGTAGGCCATTCTGCCGGGCCGCTTACCTATTTTTCTTCGACCGTCTCAACGGACGTAGGGCTATCGCAGACACGATAGTCCGGAGATTGTTTCAATCCCGGCGGATTCCCTAACGTTCCTTTCGTTCATATTTACTTGGACCACTTACTCAATTGTTTCCCTCCCTAGTGACAGAGACACTTTACACCTTGATCTGTGCGTGTATTTCTTCCCCGTGCGCTGGTACCCTGAAGTGCATAAACAATCGGCAGTGCTATTTGTACATTCAGTCATTTCTTTGTTTATTTTCCTTATTGTACATATTATTCTGACTATACCTTTTGTTTAATTGTTTGTAAATATTAGTTATTTGTTTCTTTGGACTATGTTTCTTTTGTTTATCGAGAATTCTGCTTTTATTTTTTTTTTGTGTGTGTTTAATATACCAAGTCAAACACATTGGTTAGTTTTTCTTCTTCAACTTACCCTACCTCCAGTGTTGTGTAAAAGTGCAGGCGTTCCCAGGATAGAGTATTATAAAAGTGCAGGCGTTCCCAGGATAGAGTATTATAAAGGTGCAGGCGCTCCCAGGATATATATTGTAATAGGGCGTTTAGTTACCCTTACAATGTCCTAAATTTGCGTGGCCAAGATGGAATAGTGTATGGAGAGCTAATGAGACTTATAAGGGAGCTATATTTACTTTATCCTCAAAAAAAAACTGCTAAACACAAAAATATAATGAACTATTTACTTAATCTGACGTTGACTGGCTAATGTCCCTAAGGGATTATTTAATTACTGTTCAATTATAACTTGGCCGGCTAGCTAAAGGGGGTTGCTTTCTATAAAAACAAATATAATTATATATTTAGTTCTTGTATCAATTAGTATCTCAAAATTGTCCTAATAGCTAAGTACAACGTTATTCATAATTCAAAAACTTCACGGCATTCAACGTATAACTGCGCAAGATCGGGATAGACTTTATCCAAGAGGTGGAACAAACACTGAATTAAGCGCGAAGTCGCTATAACTATCGTGTACGTGTGAATGTTGAAGTGACCAAAACGAATTTTAAAAGTTATGTGATTATCTAAGTGGGTGATATCTAAGTGACTCTAATTGATTTATCTACAGGGCGTTAAGAAGGTTCGAGATTTGATTTACCTTAGTCCAAGATACCGCACTTTCCAGTTGTCGTGTGACGCTCTTGAAGATTCTAACCTGAAAAGTCTACTTGGAGTAACAGCTCTAATGCTGAAGCGCCAAATAGAATATGTGTACCTCTTATATATGAAGAATGGGTTTTAACAGAGATGGAAACAAACACTTTATACATGAAAACAACAGATCTAAATTTATTTAAAACATATCAATGAATTTCAACAACAATACAACAATGAAATATTACGAGAAATAGATAAACAGTTCCCATAAACAGGATGACAATAAACAAAGTCAATAAAATTTTGATATTAATCAATACACTTTGTTGTGTACATGAACAGCATTAATGTAGGCAAAAGTTCTACTCATTTGGAATATTGATAGCAAGGGAAAGTATACGAATTTGACCCTTATGTACAAACGATTAAAATAGATTGCATAGCAATGAGATCGGATACAATTTAAATGTAAGTAAGTTCTGATATTTAAATAAGCTTATATTGTTTGAGAATTTAAAATGATTTTTAAGTTTTACGTTAGCTATATTTCAAGTATTGAATTTAATTAGTTTAAAGAAATAATCGAATTAAAAGACGTTACACAAATTTGACCTAGATTTAGATTTGACCTAATTGTTTGTCAAGAGAAGGCGTATATACTAATAAACAGACTTGGTACCTTCTGTGAACTAATTCCTTGTATTGTTTAAGAACAGGTATTTCATCCAAAGGGGTGTGCTTTTCCCGTCGTTCTTGGCTAGTGTCCTTTTTCACGTGGGCTCCAACAGCTATCTGGTAAGTAGGCGTACGGTTTGTCCTTGACCTCGTTCGGTTAATTGAGGTGGGTCAGTAATCTCTCCAATGTTTCTTATAATGTTGCAGCTTGAAATTGATTCGTCTCACCCTAGTGATGTCTAGCTCGAGCGTCTTCAATTGGTGACCTTCTAACTCGCACGTGGGAATGACTCAGCAGACAATTAATGGCTTAATTGAATGGATCACAACTTTGACGGAGAATGGATCTCAATATGAATCGATAAAGAATATCAAATGGATCTGATATCAAAATCAATTGAATATCAAAATGATGAATTCAAAAATGAATCTTATTCGAATAAAAGTGAATAATATCTAAACGTGCTTCGATTAAAACTGGAATCGAAACTGAATAACAATGAATTCACAATGAATCAAAATGAATAACAATGAATCAGAATGAATGCCGCTTCTCGTCGGATGTGCCTTTTTATATCAATCTTCTGTTGTGGACGTAGTAACCATGGTAATCCAAATAGTAGCATTTTATAAAGTCTTTTTACGGGCGAGTTTATTTTTGAATATTTGTGGAATCATGTTTTATCTTAGTTAAATTAAATCGTCTTTCAATCGGTACAATAAAATTACTTTAATTCGTTTTCTCTTAGAAAAACACATTTTTTAAAAATTAAAGGGCAAATTTAGCATTTCGACTGTCATATGTTCGATGACGTCATGGACGCTAATAAAATAAATTAAAATATCAGAATTTTGGCTTAAAATGCCTTTTTAGTAGAACTTTACCTTTACAAATTAAACTTATAAATACATATAATATTTTTTCATCTTTTAATCCTTTTTAAAATCTTTCTTTATACAAAAAATTAGTGTGGTTAGTTTTAGAAGTGTAATAACTAAATGGTCTTTTAATTTATTTACGAATTACTGTTATAACATGAAACTATGACCTTTTCTTAATCTTTTACCACCTTTTTAAATTATCTAAATAGCTTGTAATTAATATTTTTAAACTTTTCTTTTACCTATGTTGACAACTGTCAAATTATTCAAAATGCTTATTTAAATATCTGGACTCAACTTGTAAATATGACATTGACAAATATTCCAACATAAAAGCGTCTTGATAGACTTTGTAACTGCTAGAGTTTATTTATAATTACATTAATTATGTATATGAAATATTTGAAATTAATTATGCTTCTGACAATATGGCGCATCGAAATTTGAAAATTAAAATGATGCTTAACTTAAATGTGCGCATCTAACAGTTTTATTGTTTGTTACCATGCTTGTAACTTGTCAACTAGTTTATGGTTTAAATGTTTTTTATGTTCACCATTAGTTTATTCTAGTTTTACGCTATGCATTTTTAGATAAAAATTAGTCATGTATGTCCTATACATTTGCCAAAGTTTGGGATGATGCTTTCGATACTATCAACCTTGCTTTAACTTTGAACCTGTAACCTTTTGTGACATTTTACTCTTGAGAAATCACACTATAAAATGGTACTCATTTATATGCTCATAGTGTGATGATAAATGTTGAAATTTGTAATTAAAAATTGGCCATTTGTAACGGCTGTCAAATTTATTTTATATTATTACTTTGCCTATATAACAATTAATTACTCATTGTTGTATTGTGTAAATATGCTAAATATAACTGTAAAAATAAGACTAATGTGTATTTTGAACTAATCAGGTCTTTAATTCTAATATTTAGTATTTAGTATGGGGGTTTCAGTTGGGGTTCCTGAAAAGAGTAGTCATTGGTTTGGTTTTCTAAATTTGGGGGTGAATTTCTTTCAAATATTTACAATTTGATGGGGTTCTCAGAATTTACTAGATTTGTTAGCAAAATCTGCATTAATTTTCAGGGATTTTTACCTATACTCTTATACAAGGGTCTAACTTTAAGCATAGCCGATGTATATATGGTTGCCTGTATTCAAGGAGTTTTAAGGGGTGATTGTATGTGTTTGTGGGTATTTGACTGTTGTTGTCACATACTCAACACCAGTTCAATATATATATATATATTGTGTGGCGTCAACCAGGGACAGCGTTACCGGGAACAGCTGAGCTAGCCAAGGCAAGTACATTTTATTAATTTTATTTAATGCCGAAATTAGTGCGCGAACCCCGAAGCTCCCGGGTAACACACCAAATAGCAGCCAGGCTGCCGAATAAACTTACGTTTTCTATACATGACCACGCCCCTAGCGATATAACACGAAGAGGTATCCGCCCACCGCGAAACCACTCGCGGTGCAAAAGACACGCCTCTTATAAAGAAGGGGAACAAAACAAAATCTAAGACAAACAAAAGACAGCCTACGAAAAAGATAGTTTTTGTTAAAGAAAACGAACACATTGACACTATGGAAAACATACAATCACAATCAAGCCAAGAAGAAGAATTAGATGTAACCCTTACACGGGACTTCCTCAAATTAGACTCAGCTGTACTAATAAAACTAGTACAGAACTTAAACACTATTATATCACAAAGATCCATTGAAACAGGAAATAAATAAACTGTTAATACAAACCACACTCAAATATCTCAAAATATTAATCCTGAACCCACACAAATACCTATCATTAAGCATATTTTCCCCGACAATAATAAAGAAAATCAATCCATGGATACAGACAACTTCGCAACTGTATCCTACAAGAAACATAACCGCAGAGAAAAGCGCAGAAACTCAGAAGACTCAGAACAAAATATTAACACAAATTCAGATAAGCCCAAAGAACAAAAGAAGAAAAGTAAGACAAACAACACTAAAAGTACGGATACGAAGAATACGCAAAACAATGTCATTATAGATAATGATCTCCCCTCTACTTCAACAGGAAACATTACCACAAACTACCTCACAAATCCAGATCCACAAAACTCAACTAAACCCCAAACAGATATCCCCCAATTAAATTGGACAGACGATAAACAAAGCGTCAGTTGAAGAAATCACCACTCCAAAACCCGAAAGAACAACCCCTATAATATTACATGATCACAAAAATTGGACACAAATATCTCAAACCATGAGAAACTATCAAATGTCTTTTAGGTCCGCCAGACTTACACAAGAGAGTGTTAAAATACTTCCGGTAGACACCGATAACTTCAGGAACATTACAGCATTCTTTGAAACTAATTGCCTCCCATTCCATACGTTCCGATTAAAGGAAGAAAGAACCGTAAAAATTGTAATCAGGGGAATATCAGAACACAGAAAATAAATATGTGAAAGAAGAACTGGAAAACATGGGAATAAACACAATAAATGTTTCCATGATGCACAGCCCAATTAAGAAGAGGACTTACCCAATGGGTCCTACTGGAGGTCAAGAGGAAAGACGCAGTCAAGATATACGAACTCCGGCGACTTTGCGATTTAGTGATAAGACCTGAGGCACTCAGACGAAAAGCCAGTGCCGGCCAATGTCACCGTTGCCAGTAATTTGGGCATTCGGAGACCACGTGCCGAGCAATACACAGATGCGTAAAATGCGACAAAAATCACCCATCTCAAGAATGCACCAAGCCACGAAATACTCCATCGACCTGCGCAAACTGCAACGGTGACCACACTGCTTCATATAGAGGCCGCCCAAAAGTCCTCAAGCCTCAAATCCGAGAAACAACACAGACGCAAAGAATCCCCGCAGCTCCAAGAATATATCCCGAAACCACACCAAATTACTCCTACGCTAATGCAACTAGTAATCAAAAACAAGATCAGAACAAAACCACAAAAGCAGCTTCAATCCTCGGGGAAATGCTACAAACATTCGTTAAAAGCAACTCAACTCCTGAAACTACGCAGGTCTTTATCAGAAGTACTCAACAAATCTTAGCACTATTCAGCTAATGGGCCTACACCTACAAAACACAAACTCGTTAAAGATCGTAGCCTGGAATTTTAATAGTCTTCTAGGTAAGAAAAATCAGCTTCAAGCATCGCAGAAGAAGAAGAGATACATATCCTTCTCCTAAATGAAACGCACCTCCATCCATCTTATAACATAAAATTCAGAAACTACGCCATTTACAGAAGAGACAGAGCCACTCCCGGAGGAGGAACTGCCATCCTAATCAAAAGACACATCAAACACTTTCCACTGCCAACGCCACAAACTACTCATCTCGAAACCAATGGTATCTGCGTTCAAACCACAAGAGGAGACTTACACGTCTACGCAATGTATCTTCCGCCACTCAAACCTTTTCTCCAAGCAGACTTCGATACAATCCTCAATCACAATAAAAAGATCATAGCAGCAGGCGACATCAACGCCAAAAACACCACTTGGGGCTGTAAAACTGGAAATCTCCATGGAAAACTACTACTATAATATCAAGAAACTCTCCCAATAAACATACTGTCTCCTTTCGAATACACGCACTTCTTCCCCAATCACATCCCAGATATCATAAACATACACACCGAACCAGCATTATCCTCTGACCATAACCCAATAATCCTACAATGGGGCTCCCCCAACAGAGACATCTCCTACACAACCAAGCACACTAGCTGGGATTTATTCAAAAAGTCATTATTTGATAACCTACCCCCAATCCCCAAAATAAGCAATCCTTCCGAAATGGAATCTGCCATCGTAACTTTACAACACATCTTGGATGCCGCCCGAAAAGCAACAATAACCAAAACAGCTAAATACAAAACTGATCACCTTCCCAGGGAGATAAAGAACCTACTCAGAGATAAGAACCGTCTAAGAAGAAGGTACCAAAACACACTGTGCCCAAACATCAAAGCGTCCCTAAATCAGAAGCAAGCTGAAATGAAAGACATTCTCATAGAATACAGGAACCAAAAGTGGAGAAAAGCTTTCGAAGACATCTACCCAAACCAACAAGCTCTGTGGAAGATTGCAAGAGCTCTAAGAACGAATAAAACAGAAATGCCACCTCTTCAAACTAACAATACTTACTCCATCACGGACCATGAGAAATCAGAAACATTAGTTGATCAGCTAGAACAGCAATGTTCGCCAAACTGGGCCAACCCAGACATCATACAGATTGCCCATGTACATAGGACCATAAACAACAGACTCTAAGCCCCACTGGATTCAAATGAAGATTTCGCCACTCCTCAAACGCTTAAGGCCACTATAAACTCCATCAAAAACGGAAAAGCTCCGGGCCCGGATGGAATCACAAATACCATGATTAAAAATCTGCCCTATGAAACCGTCATGTTTCTCTTGATCATAATTAACACAATATTCCGACTCCAGACTTATCCTTCCACTTGGAAAACAGCTTCTGTAATCATGATTCCCAAACCCGGCAAAGACCGCTCCCTACCCAATAGCTACCGACCCATAAGCCTCCTCCCGTCCTTAAGTAAAATTGCCGACAAAATAATACTCCAGAAAATAGAAGAACACTCAGCAACAAACAATATCATTCCTCCGGAACAGCACGGCTTCAGAAGACAACACAGTACCATAACGCAGCTAGCACGAGTCACAGAACACATTCACAAAGCCTTTGATAAAAATACAGTAACCACCGCAGTTTTCCTCGACATCTCTAAAGCTTTCGATTCAGTATGGCATTAAAACAATGTTTATTCTTTAAGTCAAACGAAATAATATATTTACACAAACATATAGATACATACATATCTTAACAGATATAATATTACTAATAACATGTTTACTGGTGAATTTACAGAACGGTAAAATTTATATAAAGCGAAGGGATTTCATCCTTTAAGTATGAATGCACGATCTGTCATTATACGCATAACCTACATTATCTACAATTTTCACTCTTTATTAGTCTCTATACAAGCTCGTAGCATTTGTACTGTATTTTCCGAAATAAATTGAAACCTGTCTGAAAATCGATTCTATCTTACTGCATTAAATATAGACTATTATATTGATCGTCGCGAAATTAATCCTTGTTCAAGCTATTTACGACAGAATGTGAATACCCAATTTTAGGTGATATGCGGCTTCTATTTCGCTTGGTGATTCTAACATATTCGCGGTTTTACAATGATTATCGTTCGATTTCGCGGTCCTGCAATATAAAACAAATTTATTATCAAATTACGGAGAACGGTATCAAGGGACAGGTGCTCTTTACACGACAATAGGTCTGTCGAGAGACTTTAAGCGGACGGATTTCCTAGCCTGCCTAAGACGATGGGTCTAAGCTCGACTACGAAAGGTAGGTGGAAAGTCTATTTCACGGTAGATACCTGACACAGACTTTAAGCGGACGGGCTCCTAGCCTGCCTAAGACAATTGGTCTAAGCTCGACTACGAAAGATAGGTGGAAAGTCTATTTCACGGTAGATACCTGACACAGACTTCAAGCGGACGGTCTCCTAGCCTGCCTAAGACAATCGGTCTAAGCGCGGCTATGAGAGGTAGGGATCTCTCACGATAAGGTGACATGAGAGAGTCGGGTAAAGGATCGGTGAGGTTCTGCCTCTGCATGGCCTGCGAACGACTTTATATATCATCCCCGAGCAACAAAAACTAGTACGGAAGCATTTGATTTGCACACGAACGTGACGTAGAAATCGCGCGAAATCGATCATGACGTATACAGGCAACTTTCCGCTCGCGTACAAAATAACAAGAATTCAACACAAGAACTAAATACAATATCTACAGCGGTATATACATAATGAAATCACAATTATTGATGTTTGAATAAAATAACCAACATACATAATTTGATATTTATAAACCAAATTAGTTATGAACTTAAAAACATGTTATTTTATTCGATTAACGAAGGGACTTCGTTACAGCCCTTCCCCAAAAGAAAACAGTATAATTCTAAACAATCAATTATTCAAGAATCAAAAACATGAAATATTAAAACTAAAGATCAAAAATCATAAAACTTAAAATTAACACTTGCACAGTCTTTTCATCTGGCATGACGTCTTTGGTACACACACTAAACATTCTGGTGTTGCTGGTACACACACTAAACATTCTGGTGTTGCAGGTGGGCGTAGTGGGCTTCAGCTTCCCGGCGTGTCATGGAAACTAACACTCCGTGGACCCGCACCCGGACCTTCTTGTTTAGATGTCTCTTCTTCCTGGTTGCTTTGCCCACGGAAACCTCTCTCTTCACCCAGGCCCCAGAATTAATTTTGCGAGGTTCGCCGTTTGACGGGAATACCGTCCGGGGTGGAGGAGGATCTGGCGTTATAAAAGGCATGTCCTAGGAAGAGAAAGGACTAAATGAAAGAATTGACAGAATCTGGGAATCATCGGCAGAAAGCGGTGACGAAATTGAAATTGTAGGGGGGGAAGCGTCGAGGACTGTCTCTCTTTTAGATTCGGGTATCGGCGGAAGTGGAGACAATAAGTCCGGGACTGGAGATGCACCGAACAGTTGCAATAGACGGAATCCAAGAAAACCTTCGACGTCGGGACTATGCAACGTAGGTCCCACGTCAATTGTCGACTCGATCACAGCTGGAACAGGAATCTCCTTCTTAGGAGGTGTTGCACAACAATAAACTTGATATTTCTTCTCCATCAAAGAGATCGTAGCTGGCGAAACTAAATAGCGAGGCGTGATCGGTCCCTCCGGTGTCTTCGCACTAGGTGGTGTACCCCATAGCGTTCGGTAACGTTCATCAATGGAGGCGGCTGGCGTCGGCGATGGTAATTGGTCGAGGCATTGTTGGCCGTTCTGGCTTCTGGAAAGAGTCCATCGTATCAACTGAACATTATGGCACGACGCGTGAACTTAAATATCCTCCTGGGCTTCCCCCACTGCCTCCGGCGGATTTGGAGGTGAAAGATCGGCTATGAGTTCGTCTGCGGACGGAAATTTGATATCTTTTACATGGACTTTGATTGGCTTTCGGCGATTCGGTACCTGTAACATAAGAACAGACGGGGGGGACAGGATCTGGATAATTTTTGAAGGGCCATCAAATTTTGGTGCCAGCTTAGAAGTGAACTTTCTCGAGGCGTCGGATAAGTTATGTGTCTGGTGATACACCCACTGTCCAATCTGCGGGCGGTAAGGACGGTGTCGTAAATTATATGGTCTACTTTGCCTCTGGAAAGCTTGCGCCAACTTTATCCTGACTATCTTAAAGAAATCATTCAACTTGGATAGTTCCTGGGCTAAATCATTGGTACTCGGTTGTACAGGGTCCAACAACTGCCCACCGGCGGTCCTTCGCAGGGAACTCGGTGGCATGAGCTCTCTTCCGAAGTTAAGAAAAGCGGGCGTGAATCCTGTAGATTCATGTTTAGCGGTATTGATGGCAAACATGAACTGAGGTGGGCACAAATGATCCGTGTCTACAAAAAACATTATTAGGCTGGATAATTTCAGGTAAAATAGCATCAAAAACTCTATCAACTCAAATAAACTGTAATTTAGTCACGTTTGAAGAGTTAAATAATAATCTGACTACGTTTTGGGAATTAGAAAATATTTGTAACAAAAGTGAATTAACTCCAGACGAAAAATCTTGCGAAAAGCATTTTTCAAATATATTTAAACATGATACTGACGGGCGTTTTGTAGTGTCTCTTCCGTTCAAAGAGAACGCACCCGCCTTAGGTGACTCCCGCGAACAAGGGCTAAAACGTTTTTATTCACTAGAACGCAAACTGAACAAAAATCCAAAACTTAAACATGAATATACATCATTTATGGAAGAATATCTCACATTAGGTCATACGAAACGCCTAAATAACGAGGACACGGATTTGTTAGGTTCACATATTTACCTTAATCACCATGCTGTTATAAAGGAAAACAGCTTAACCACGAAGGTTAGAGTAGTATTTGATGGTTCCGCTAAATCCACTACGGGAGTTTCTCTAAATGACACGTTATTAGTCGGCCCTAAAATACAGCAAGACATATTTGATATTGTTTGTAGGTTTCGATTACATAAATATGTTTTAACCGCGGATGTCACGAAAATGTACAGGCAAATTCTTGTAAACAAGGATTGCACACCTTTTCAGCGCATTCTTTGGAGAGATGACATGCATGCTAACATTGATGAATTCGAGCTAACAACTGTCACTTATGGTACATGCCCTGCGGCATATCTAACAATTAAATCATTACAACAACTTGCTCGCGAAGACGAAAATTATATGTTAGGTGCAAAGGTTATTATTAGGGACTTTTACGTAGACGATTTACTAACAAGGGCAAATATTATAGAAATCGAAAAAATTAGGGATGAAGTAATTAAAATCTTAGATAAGGGTAAATTTGAATTGCGTAAATGGGGTTCTAACTCTACGGAACTGTTAGAAAATATACCTGACAAATTTTGCGAAAACAAAGTGCTTGATTTAGATAAAGATGAGGGAATTAACGCGTTAGGCTTACAATGGGATCCAAAACTTGACGTATTACAATATTCAATAATATCGCCGGAACGTAAAAGCGCTATAACAAAACGATCTCTTCTATCACATATTGCCAAAATATTTGACCCTTTAGGTTTAATAGGTCCTGTTATAATTAAAGCGAAAATGTTGATACAATCAATATGGAAATTAAAACTAAATTGGGACGAGTCGCTTCCGCAAAATATACAGAACGAGTGGCTTCTCTATCTCGAGCAAATAGAACAGCTTAATTTGTTTAAAATTCCCAGACATGTTGCAAATAAACAAGATACAAAGCTATTTGAAATTCGCGGATTTTGTGAGGCCTCTGAGAAGGCGTACGGTGCTTGTGTATATGCAAGAACAATTCGCGATTCAGAGATTTCGTGTAATTTATTATGCGCAAAATCTAAGGTTTCCCCTTTAAAAGCAACAACTCTGCCTAGACTTGAATTATGCGGGGCACTACTATTAGCTCAATTAATACATAGATTAGCAAACACTTTAGATATAAATATTAATATCTACTATTGGACTGACTCCACTTAGTTTTATCTTGGCTGTACTCTACTTCTAAAAAGTGGAAAACGTTCGTCGCGAATCGAGTTACTGAAATTCAAGAACTATCCAAAATTTCAAACTGGCGCCATGTAAGCACACATGATAACCCGGCCGATATAATTTCAAGAGGTAGTTGTCCAGTCGCACTTATAAATGCGTCGTTGTGGTGGAACGATCCTAGTTTTTTACGGCATGAAATAAGTTATTGGCCTACTACCAAAATATCTGTTAATGATGATCTTCCGGAAACTAGAAGTGTTGTTGCTACTATCACAGTCGATCAAGGTGACGACGAAATATTTAAAAGATATTCAAATGTACATAAACTCATACGCGTTATTGCTTATGTCATGCGTTTTAAAAACAATGTTGCCGCGCGGCTTTCAAAACGGTTTAATGAAATTAACACAGGTTGGCTTAAAATTTCGGAATTAGCAGGCGCGACAACAGTGTTAGTCAAAATAGTACAAAGGCAAGCGTCTGTGAGGGAATATGAGCAATTCGTGAAAAATAATAAAATACATAACAAGAGTAATATACTATGTCTCAATCCTTTCCTTGATACTGAAGGGGTTATAAGAGTAGGCGGACGTGTAAAACACGCTGATATTACATATTCGCAGAAACACCAAATCTTGTTGCCAGCGATACATGCATTCACTGAATTAATTATCAGGAATGAACATATCAATCATTTGCATGCGGGAACACAATTAACATTAGCCGCTGTACGATCTAAGTATTGGCTCGTGTCCGCTAAAAATGCTGTAAAGGGGGTAATACAAAAATGCGTAATATGTTTTAAAGCAAAACCAAAAGGCTCCGATTACATAATGGGAAACCTTCCAAAAGACCGTGTAACTTTTACGCGGGCATTTCAAAATGTTGGAGTGGACTATTTTGGTCCACTGTTCATACATAATGGCAAACACCGCAAGGGTAGCACGTCATCTAAGGCTTACGGGGCGGTGTTCGTATGTTTTGCTACTGAAGCAGTTCATTTGGAACTCGTGTCTCAATTAACAACCGACCGATTCTTGGCCGCGTTAAGGCGTTTTATGTCCAGACGGGGAAAGGTTGCAAACCTTTACTCAGACAATGGCACACAATTTGTAGGGGCTCAAAGAGAATTAAAAAAAACTATTGAGTCAATTATTAACCCAACAAAACCAAGAGGTTCTATACAAAACACTGGCTCGCGAGAATATAACTTGGCATTTTATTCATCCGCGAGCACCACATTTTGGTGGTTTGTGAGAATCGGCGGTAAAATCCGTGAAAGGTCACATAACGCGCGTGCTAGGGAAAAATTCAGTAAGTTATGAGGAGATTAATACGCTTTTGGTGCAAATTGAAGGTATTTTGAATTCTAGACCTTTAAGTCCTTTATCCAACGACCCCAATGATATTTCCTGTCTCACCCCGTCACATTTTCTAATTGGAGACTCGATTACTGCCTTGCCGGAGCCGGGTTTGACGCATCTTAAGATGAATTCTCTATCGAGATGGCAATAATTCAAGAGCTAAGGGATCATTTTTGGAAAAGGTGGCGGAACGAATGATCCATTAGTTCCAAACCAGCCGGTTTTAATAAAGGAGGACAACGCCCCTCCCTGTCGTTGGCCGATGGGACGCATCGTACAGCTGTTCCAAGGAGACGATGGCATGGCTCGCGTGGCTAAGCTACGGACAGCACGTGGTGAATTGAAAAGACCCGTTTCTAAATTGTGTGCGTTTCCTAGAAATCAGTGAATAATGGCTAACATATACGTATTGTCTATTGAAAGCTCGTGCTTTCAAGGCGGGCGGTATATGTTAAGGACGTTTATTATTATTATTTTTTCTTATTCGTATTTATAAAGTAAAATTTTATGTTCTATGTAAAATTCTTATATGTTTAGTTTTAATCTCAATTTGCCTTATTTTACAAAGGAACAATTAATTATAACATGTAGATTTTTCTGTATAATTGCTTATAGTCATTTTATTACTTCACAATCGTCAAATAATGTATATTTAAAATTAAATCTCGAAAAACCAAAAGGGAGATCAGCCTCCTAATGTAATCTGTAATCTCTTTCTTAGAAACTTTTCTATTGTCCGTTCTAGCAAATCGTAAATGCTTTGTTAAAATTACCATTTATTTTCTTGCTTTTATTAACATCATACGGTTGTAGTACTAAAAAGGTCATGAAAATTAGCCGGATTTTATAATTATAAATATTCCATAATGTAAGAAATCCATAAACGCCACAGAAGGGCTCATATATTTATATTAGATAATTGCATTCCTATTTGCTCCTTCTGAGAACTTTTAATGATACTTACAAGCCTATTAATGAACATTTGGTTTTTCCAGGCAACAATAGATGCGGTACGGTTTTGTAAACTTGCTACCCCACTCTAAAGACTGAATTCGTTTTGTAGTAGAAGATTAAAATCAGTTTAACATCGAGACTCAACCTGTTAACAGCTAGCTATCATGTACGGTTCACCTTGCACGATGCAAGTAGCCTACATGTATTGGCATTGTTATTTTATTTAATTATAAATAAAGTTGTATATAACAGTGTAGTGTTATTTTATTAGTGAAAAACCACGTAAAACGTAAATTCAATGACGATTATCTTTTACTACTTCTAAAACAAGAAGACACAAATGAAAGATAAACAACGTAAGTCTTTCAAAACAGGAAGACGCAACACCTACAACATCATAATTCTCATAACTTATTATCACAACATAAACATTAATTTCATAATGGCAATGTACACCTAGCAAATATCCTTTACTATGCATTTAAAAATAACAGTTTTTATACATCATAAAAGAACAAACCAAAAAAAAACACTATACATATGAAAAATGGACATACCTTTTAAAAACAATATTAAATACACAAAACTAGTATAAAGACAGCATTAACGTTATAACCAAAAAAATTTGAAGTCATATTAAATTATGGAAGAAAATAATAAATACTTGATCTCAATTATTAATATTGAAATTACATAAAAATGTATGAAATAGTATTGCTTAAAACCTTTGAAAATGACGTATGGTAAATCAACTATTTCTCAATATTTAAGGATAAAAAATTATTATTAATTTTCCATTTACAGATATCCTTGTTTTAAATTTATATAGGCACTACATTAAATTAAATCATACAAAATACACAATTTGTGATCCATAAAACTACCTCAGAGACACTTAAATTATGATTTTTCGGCTCAACTAAGCAATGAGGGCAACCATTCAAAAAGTTGATGCACCAAATTCATGAATATTCTTATTAATACAATCAAATCACTACCCTCCACTTTTAATAAAAATTATAGCGGAAGTCCCACATTAAATGAATACAAAATATGAAATTTATATATAATATATTATGCACTATAACACATTAAATTTTAGCCACTGGACGACACTAGTATACACAATCCAAGCCGTTATACATGATAATATCAAACTCCATTCTGATCCGCTTCCGAACCGGGTCCGTCCGGCTGACTGAAAGACAAAACACAATTCTATCTTAGATCAATACTTATATTATCAAGAATTTTGTCACAAGATTATATGGTGAGATAGGGGAGGTCATCCCAAATCCAGAAGCATGTCTGGAAGTAAATCAATCATGATGAGTTCTTATATGGTATATGTTTGAATATCTTTTTCGATCACAATTAGGCAATTAGATTCCCCAGTGAGAATATAAATATTATATCAATCATCCTATAATACAACCCACAGATAAATCAACGAAATACCCCACGATAACAGTGTTAAACCACACGCCAGATTTTATGATAATACTACACCAAACACCATAGTGAGGCTTATAAAACATAAACAAGCTACATTGGGGATGAGATGAGTAGGCAGCCCACTTCTAAATCTTTATTTTTAAAATCTTAACGTTAGAGTATTTATTACTATTTCCTGTTTGCTTATGAACCTACTAATTTCCGGCATATATAGACTTTAACCTTTAACTACTCGCGCCGGTGTACAAAATACACCACTTGCGCTAAAAATGCTCTCATTCTTGGTAAATACAGACTCCGCCCATGTGCTCCCCACCTAACCTATAATTGAAGTGCCCACTAGAACCACCCTTAGTCTCGCTGCGATAGCTCTATTGATAACATTATTGTTTGGTGTGAAATCTACAGTCGGTCTGTTTGGTGTACGGAATACACCACGCGAGAAGTTATGTAAGTATATTTTAAAATATTTTAGTTTGGTTTCTTGGAGTAAATTATCTTATTTGTCATTTATTTTGTTTATAAAAACAACAACGAATTTTTTTAAATACATAAAATTAATTTTGTAGGGATAAGATACCAGTCAGAGATCCAAAATGTCTAACCCAAAATGAACTTGAGGCTATGGCTCGCGCTTTATTCGATGAAGAAAGTGAAGAAGAAGTTGGAGGAGAATCAGAGACGTCAGAAGATGAAGCTATAGAGGAGAGTGAGCACAAAACAGAGTCGGAAGAAGAATTAACCCAGACAGATGATGAACAGGAAAATGCAGATCAAGAACTGAATAACTCAGATGTTGAAGAACATGCAAATACCACTAGTGAAGAAGACAATGAAGAACATTTTGTGGCTAGAGATAAGAAAAAAAGAATGGTGTGGAAGAAAAATCCAATTTTAAGTAAATTTAACAAAATTAATAAAAAAAATATTGTTAAAATTTTTCCTGGACCTAAACAATGTGCACGAGATATTACCCATGAAAAAAGTGCTTTTGACAAATTTTTTACTAATGATATGATAGAAAATATTGTTGAATACACAAACCAAGAAATTGCAAGATTACGGACACATTATCACCGGCCAAGAGATGCTAAAAACACCACAAAATCGGAAATATTAGCTTTTATAGGATTGCTACTTCTAGCAGGAGTAAAAAAGCAAAATCATACACATTTTCTAGAGTTGTGGACAGCTGATGGAACTGGATCGGAGATATTTAGAGCATGTATGAGTTATAACCGGTTTCTATTTTTGCTAACCGCAATTAGGTTTGACGACAAAAGTACTAGACGTGAACGAAAAGCCACTGATAAACTGGCCGCTATCCGATTTATTCTTGACCGTTTTGTAGACAACTGCAAAAACAATTATAATTTAGGCGAACATGTAACAATTGATGAAATGTTGATACCTTTTAGAGGCAGGTGCAGTTTTATACAATACATGCCCAATAAACCTGCCAAATATGGAATAAAAGTGTTTCTCTTATGTGACTCTAGAACATCCTATGTAAGCAACTTTGAGGTGTATTGTGGTCAACAACCAGAAGGGCAATACAGAAAATCTAATACACCAACTGCAATTACTCACCGTTTGCTTCAGCCGTGGAAAGGAAGAAATAGAAATTTAACTTGTGACAACTGGTACACAAGTTATCCTTTGGCAAAAGAGCTTCTGGAAGATAAAGTCACAATTTTTGGAACGTTAAGAAAAAACAAAAAGGAATTGCCGGCAGAATTTTTGCCAAATAAAACGAGGGCACCTGGGTCGTCCATTTTTGGATTTCAAAATTCACCATTGTGTCTCATGCTTCCAAAAAAAATAAAGCTGTAATTTTGCTATCTACGATGCACAGTGATGCTGCAATTCACCCTGTAACCAATAAGGCGGAGATTATAATGGACTACAATAGTTATAAAGGAGGCGTTGATACTGTGGACAAAATGTGTAGCACGTACTCTGTTCTCAGAAGAACGAGAAGATGGCCTTTAGTCTTATTTTTTCAGCTGGTGAATATTGCAGGTATAAACAGTCAAATATTATATAACTCCATACACATCGAAGGTGGTCACAAATACAGAAGAGTTTTTCTAAAAGAATTGGCAATGTCGTTGATGAAGCCACACCTTTCTGAAAGAGCTACCATAAAGACATTACCTTCAGATATTCAATGTTTCCTAAATAAGTACAAACCTTCTCAAGAAGAGCATGAGGAAGAGCCTCCAGCAAAAATACGAGGAAGGTGCTTTTGTTGTGGAAGGCAGAAAAACAGAGTGACAACAATTTCGTGTCATACATGTCACAAACCAGTATGCAAAGAACATGCGATTAGTATAATTACTTGTCCTGAGTGCAATAACATTGGCGATGATGAGGATGCTAGCGAGTAGCCCTTTGCACAAACTCTTACTTTTGTTTTGTTTTTTACATGTTTTGTGCTTCTTATTCAATAAACGTTTATGTAACAATTTTAGCATTTTTTTTAAAACATTAGAATTTTTTTTACTGTTTTTTGAGCACTTTTTTGGTGATGGTGTACAAAATACACCGCGCGAGTACTAATGTTATATTTTAAGGCGCGAGTAGTTAAAGGTTAACGCAGAATCACTCATTATATATATATATATATATATATATATATATATTAATAAAATACAACCGCTAATAATTGTATTAATATTTTCTATTAATCCTATTATAAATGCCCCATGTTGGGCCAGCCAATAATTAATAAAATGCTTATCAAGTAATGTTTTCCATTAATCATATTATAAATATGCACCGAACTAGCCCAGATATCTATTTATAAGAAATACATTAGATTTCTAAAAATTGTATAACTGGTAGTATACCCATCAGTAATCTAAACTCTTTCAGTTCATAGTATTTTAATACTAGTAGTTTTTATATTTTACAGTTGGTTTAACTACGCTTGTGATAAAACTTCAATTCATTCTTTTAGAACTCATCTCATGTCGTGTCAGTGGTCCGCTTTGAATTAAATTACTGTCTAAAATAAGTAATTAACCTTTCTTTACTATATTATAGAACTGGTAAGTAACATTTATTTGCATATAACAAATAAAATTAAATATGTTTTTCTATTTACTATTACAGATTAGGTATAAATCTCTTGTCAAGCCAATGTTTATATCTGATGAATACTTTAGAGCAATAAAACTACAAGCGATATACATATTCACAAGTTTAATAAATATCGTGAATAAAAAAATATAGAGGTTGAATTTAAAAGGAACATCAACAAATATCTTATTTACAAAAAAGACTGTAAACCCATCCAACTGACGTTTTCAATGCAATTTGAAGTTGTGGAATAATAATAATAATCCTTTTATCTTAATATACTTTATAAGGTAAATATTTCTTTATATATTAATAATTTAGAACTACTTTTTCCAATGAATATTTTAAGATGGATCCAATTGTATACATTTTTCAGTCACAACATATCCTAAATAATTTACTTGATTCTTAAAAAATTGACATTTCTTTAAGTTCAATTTCATACCTTCTTCTCTTAGCGTAGTAATTATAATATCTAAATGTTTAATATGATCTTCATAACTATTGGAAAAAATTATTATATCATCGAGATAATGTAATGCAAACTCTTCATACTTATCAAGTATTTTATGTAAAAATCTGATTAAAGCTGCAGGGGAAGTCTTCACGCCGAACGGAGCCACGCGGAACGAAAATACACAACCATTCACACTGAATCCACAATATTTCCTAGATTCTTCATCTAAATTAATTAGCCAAAATGCATTTTTAAGATCCAACTTACTATAAACACTTTTATTACCACATTTTGTCAATAATACATCTATGTTTTGAGGTGTTTCGTGCTCAGAACGTAATCTTAGGTTTAATGAGCGAGCGTCAAGGCAGATTCGTAAAGATGCGTCTTTCTTCTTCACTATAACTATAGGATTAATAAAATAACTATTAGACCTTTCTATAATACAAGAATCTTCTAAACGTTTCAACTCCTTATTTACTTGTTCTTGATAGTAGTACGGTATAGGATAATTTTTACAAGTCAATGGTGAATCATCAGTAACCACTAGTTTATGTTCATAATTTCTTGCGAAAACAATTTCTTCATTAATTAACGATATATTCCTATATAAAATCTCTATTAACTTATGCTCCATAACTTTATCCTTTATGTCCTGTAATTTAATTTTTCTTTCAATATCTTCATAATTATTTATCGTATCATTTATACATTTCTCTTCCATCTCTTCATCATAATTCTCATTCCATTCTTTATTATCAATATTATCATGTACATTATCATTTTCAATTATTAAATTATTCATTTCTATACTTAATATATTCTTCTTATAATCATTATAAACATTTTTCTCTTCTTCACTTAATTCTTTTACTATTTTGCATATATTCTCTTTTATATAAATATTACCTTCTTCAAAATTCATAACCATTCCTAACTTTCTAATATTATCTATACCAATTATACAATCATAAAATAAATTTTCCAGGAGATAAAATTGCATAAAATAACTTTCTTTACTTATAATCACTTCTGTATAAAAGCATTGTTTTATTGTTCCCATCTTCTTTCTATTCGCTGTAATAATATCAGTTCCTTTTATCTTAACCACACTATTTAAATACCCTTTGACTTGTTTAACTTTACTCTCTTGTATTAATGTAATCTCTGAACCACTATCTATTAAACATGTAAAAACAATATTCTCAATTTCTATTTTAATAAATGGCAAACCAAAATCTTGTACTATAGATACTTCTTCATTATTTTTAAATATACTCTCAGGTCTTTGATAAAATTTAATTGTTTGTAAAGTAATAAAATTGGGTTGATTAATTATATCTTCTTTTACGATTGTGACGTGCTCGGTTTTGAATTTAGATATGCATCCTCCTTCAAAATCGGCGTTTTTTTTAAATCATCATTCTCATTTCTGGCAATATTCCTATCACTATCTACCCACCTAATATTATGTATTGGTTTAGGTCTATTTTCTCCTTCCTTAAATTTATTTCCATAATTTAGTCTATTTTGTGTATTGTAATCGTTTCCAGGAAATGATGTATATCTTTTATCATTATTATTATTCCTCGGATCTGATTGATAATTATTACCATACCTATTGCTATAATTATTGTAACCTCCTCGTAATTGGGTATTCTGATTATAAGCGTTTGGTGTAGATCGATTATAATTTGCATTTCTATAATTTCCATTATAATTATTCTGCTCTCTTTGATTACCATTTCTTAAATCATCGTTATTAAAATAATTTATCCTTCCATTGTTATTAATTCGTTGAGTACCATTATTCAAATTATTTCTAGGTACAGATGTATAGCTATTCGTATTAACATCATTAAAATCGTCCAGTCTTCGTAAGATTTCTATTAATGAATCCATATCATTTACCTTTTGGCAAATTATGGCTTGTGTATCTGTATAAATAAAGTGATTTAACAGTTGACTAGCAATCATGTATTCATTAAGATCACTAACATACTTGCACTGATTATATATCCTAGAAGCATAAGCCTCTCTTGTCAAATTACCATGTCTATATTTTGCGGTTAATAATCTAATTTTTGCTTTATTCTGATGAGACTCATTCCAGAAATTTTTCTTGAACATAATTTCAAATTGATTTATATCTTGACAGTTATCCTCTATTCTCTGAAACCATTCCAACGCACTATTATTCAACGTAGATCTTATTACTTCCATTTGATGTTTTAACGACGGGATATCTTCTAAATATTCCATAATATTCCTTAAATATGTCATAGGATGTATTCCTGTTTTATCTGCCCCAAATTGAGCTATGTTCTCCACTTTAGTATAATTAGAACATTGATGTGCTACTGTAGAACTTGATCCTATGCTTCTTATGTTGACTGACATCTTTTTGATTTCATCTTCTAATAATTTTCTTTTAACTTCCTGTTGCAGTAAATTCTCTTGTAACATTTTAACCTCTTCTGTCTTATGTTGATTTAAATTTGCAACTTCAGTAATAAATGTATTTTCATAAATTCCCAATTTCTTTTCTAATTCCTTTTCACAATTAACTAATAACTCTTCCTTCCTTTTCTTACAAACCTCTTCATTCCTGGTTATCGCCTCTTGTAATACTTTTCCTGCATTTTCGCATTTGTTCTTATCTGTTTTTAACACCTCGTATACAGTATCTAATTTTGTGTTTACTATATTAATAACTTCTTTATTGATGTCAGCTTTTGCTTGTAACATTTGTTCTTCTGTTTGCTTAACTATGTCAGAGACTAATCTACTTTCCATTTCTTTAAATTCATTTTTCAATTGAATAATTGTCTCTACATTCCTTTTCTCTAAATCATCCATATTCTTCTTGATAACTTCTTCTGAATCTTTCCTTATATCATCTCTTAAATTTTTCATGTTTAAATCCTGTTTCTCTTGTAAATTCTTCATATTCGTATCCTGTTTTTCTTGTAAATTCTTCATATTCAAATCTTGTGTCTCTTGTAAATTTTTCATATCTTTCATATCTTCTCTCATTTTTAACAACAAATCCATCACCGGATTTTGTTCACCTTAATAAATTTCATCTCCACTATCTGAACTTTCCTCATCTCCTTTATCCCCTTTTCTACTACGTGTCTGCATCATTATAAAAATCGCTTAACAATACCCCTAATTACACTGTATTTAAATAAAAACCACCACACGCTCTATAAAGTACTATTTAATCACACTTATTTAGTGTTATTGACCATTCTTTAATATTATAACACACACAAATGTATAAATCTGTATAAAATAAAGAAATCACACTGATGTCCAATATTTAATTTAATTACCCTCTACTATCCCAATAAATATATTTTAATTGTGCCTTTTACAAAATTTTAATAAATAATTACCCTTTGTTTTTAAATATTAACAAATGTAATATTGGTGATAGAAATGCTATATCCAATATCGCCCCAAGTTGCTATGCGCCAATAATTAATAAAATACAACCGCTAATGATTGTACTAATATTTTCTATTAATCCTATTATAAATGCCCCATGTTGGGCCAGCCAATAATTAATAAAATGCTTATCAAGTAATGTTTTCCATTAATCATATTATAAATATGCACCGAACTAGCCCAGATATCTATTTATAAGAAATACATTAGATTTCTAAAAATTGTATAACTGGTAGTATACCCATCAGTAATCTAAACTCTTTCAGTTCATAGTATTTTAATACTAGTAGTTTTTATATTTTACAGTTGGTTTAACTACGCTTGTGATAAAACTTCAATTCATTCTTTTAGAACTCATCTCATGTCGTGTCAGTGGTCCGCTTTGAATTAAATTACTGTCTAAAATAAGTAATTAACCTTTCTTTACTATATTATAGAACTGGTAAGTAACATTTATTTGCATATAACAAATAAAATTAAATATGTTTTTCTATTTACTATTACAGATTAGGTATAAATCTCTTGTCAAGCCAATGTTTATATCTGATGAATACTTTAGAGCAATAAAACTACAAGCGATATACATATTCACAAGTTTAATAAATATCGTGAATAAAAAAATATAGAGGTTGAATTTAAAAGGAACATCAACAAATATCTTATTTACAAAAAAGACTGTAAACCCATCCAACTGACGTTTTCAATGCAATTTGAAGTTGTGGAATAATAATAATAATCCATTTATCTTAATATACTTTATAAGGTAAATATTTCTTTATATATTAATAATTTAGAACTACTTTTTCCAATGAATATTTTAAGACACTAACAATGATTCTTTTCAAATAAATTACAAGTGATGCGTACTAATAAATAATTAATTGAGGTTGTACGAGTTTCAATTTATCTAACTAGAAAAGATTTAAATTCCATTTGATAATACTCTTAGATTTGTATACTTAATAATATTCTAATTTTATTTTAAACAAAAGTATTATTCTATTAATTGAATAATATAAATATTTTCCAAAATATACGTAATATTTATACGACCTGGATACACTATGTCCCTAATATATGCTTCTAATTTCAAATGGTTAACAGTATCTTCGTAAGATGTTATCCTTATGTTCTAGATGATCATTGTAGTCTTAATAACCTTCTTCAATGTTGTTTTGGGCCTATTGTCACTAAAAACTGGTTCTGCAATGTTGAATATACCTCGATACTTCAGGATTTTGATAATATCTCTCTTCGACGATGAAAAATTTGTGCAACTCTAACTACGGACTTCAAAATCTCTACGGTCAATGCTGCGCCTTGTACTTCTGAACTTCTACGATAGACTGCTTGAAGAAATTAGTTCTCGGAACTGCTATTATTATTTATCTTCAAAGAAATGGCTCTCGGGACTGCTTCAAGAAATTAGTTCTCGGAACCGCTATTATTATTTAACTCCAAAGAAATGGCTCTCGGGACTGCTTTTAAGGTGAGTAATTTTAAATTATATACTTTAAATTAACTTCTCCTTTCCTAAAATTTTTATATCACTTTCAATTATTTTTCTCGATGAACTCTGTATCAAGATATTAAATTTGAACACTTTTACTTTATTCTGCTCTATTATATTAATAATATTTGATTTTTAATATTATACTTCGCTAAAACGCGCCCGTTTTTTCTTCAAAATTATCTCGAATCTCCTGTTTTATTATTCATCCCCTAGACAACCCTCTATTTTTTTAAATCCACCAATCAATTTCTTCTGCAAATACCTTCTAAAGAACATAGAATTTAAATCTTTTTATATGTTTTGAATATCTTCTAATATTAATAATTTTACTAATTTAATTCTTTCCGGCTTTTAAATAGCATCTTATGTACTTTAAACATTTTATAAACTGGTTCCTATCAATTTACTAACCGGTTGTCAAAATGACATTTTAAATGTCACATCCGGTGATATGAATTTTGAAATGTGATTTTATTCCAATTTAGCTATTCATTATTCAATATTAATTTTTTTATTACCTTTAACATCATTAACGTCAATTGAATATGTTCTTACACAAATAATAACTTATCCTACAATATACTAACAACATTTTAAATCTCTTCTCTCTAGATTTTGGTAACTTCAATGAAAAATGAAACTACTCAATCCCTCAACATACAGGATGACTACAACCTCAAGAAATACTACTCAGATAAAGAACATTATTATCTTTATCACGTAATTATAAACAAGATTCAAATAAAATTATTCCAAAACATCATTATCATTAATTTCAATAATTAAGTTAATTTTGATGACCAAGTTCATAAATTTAATATTGTTACAGTCTATATTTGTATTGTAACAATATATATATATATATATATATATATATATATATATATATATATATATATACCGAGGTCGTCATATTTTAATTTCTGATAGGAAAGTGGTAAGAGGAAAAGAGCGCGACGAATTAAACTAAAGATAGACATAAGCGAGGCTGCCACACTGGACATTTGTAAGGCGTGGGGGTCGCCCGCCACTCCGTTGCTCTCCCTCCACTGTTAGCAATCAGGCATCGCTGTATATGAGAAGATCATCTTCTGCATATGATAGAAGTGCAAACCGAAATTAAAATTTGACGCTTACGGTATATATATATATATATAGATAATAGTAAACATACAAATAAAGAGAATCTCAAGTAACAGAGCCACTTTCATTTCGTTTAAAAATAGCGAGTCCACAGACTTGAATAGTCTAAATGTGAAAGATAATGTAATTTAATTAAAGATATAGAGGCGTATGATTAAAAAAAGGATTTGCTTCTACTTCAAGTAATAGCAAATGCCACGAAGTATTTACTACAGTTGATGCTTACTACATAGAGTAAAAACTTCAGTCCGAAGTAAATGCTTCATCTAGATAGTTACTTTTAACCTATAAATTGTAAAGTTCTTGTTGTTGTTTGTGGTAATTTGTTTAGGAGTAATTAAAAATGATCAGTGAGAGTGAAAATGAAGTTGAGAATGACATCAGTGAAACCGACCAAGATGCACAAATGGCGTTTGTCGTGCTACTTTCAGATTACAAAATTTTATTTGACAAAAGAAAAACACCAGCCGTTGTAAAAGAAAAAGGCTTAGCAGCAAAACAACTGGCTGCCTGTTATTCTAAAAATTTGAACAAAGAAATAAATGCAAAACAAGTAAGCGGTGAACGCAGTTATTTTATTATATGGTTAAAATATAATTCTATATTTTGCATTGTAGGTTCTGAAAAAATGCAATAATATGAAAACCAAAGTGAAAGCAGTTGTTGATCGAAAAAGAACTGGAAACAAAAAAATTATGTAGAGCGAATGGCAAGAAAATTTGTAAATCTATGGGAAGACGAAAAAGGAGACAATCCTGTATTACAAAAAGTGCCTGGTAAATTTTAATCGTTTATTGATATAATCAGAGTAAATTATGCATATATATGTGCTCTATATTTTTTTATGTCAGGTGCTATTTCTGCTGGAGTTCCTTGTGCATCATCGGAGGCATCCAAATCTATAGCATCACACGTTCCTATAAAACAAAAGAAATTGAACAGTGATCTACATGAACCAGCAGAATTCCGCAGTAAAAGTTTGCAGCAGTTACAACGCGAGTGTTTGATTCAACAGATAAATGCCGCACGCGCTCAGGAAGCGGCTGCGAAGGAAATGGAGAAATATTATAGAAAACAAAATTCACAATTCATTGTTCTTACAGATCTGACCGGACAAATCCCAGAAAACAACGATGTTTAATAAGATGTTATAGATTTTTTAATGTTTTTGTACAATTATAAATGAGTGAATAAATTCATAAGCCGTATTTACCTTTGTTGTTCCATTAGTTGTCTAGATATCTCATTTCTTCGTTGGTTACCTAATACTCTAATATTTGCGTCATCAACAATAGGTTGGCAATAAGGTTCTTCTCTGTTTTGGAGAGGTAGAAAATCATTAGGGTCGTGAACATTTTTTGCAACATTGTGCAGTATAAAGGCGGAAGTGATATAGACTGGTATATAATTCAGTTTTAACCGCATTGTATTGGCTAGCATTGGAAATCGACTTCTCAGTTGTCCGAAACAACGTTCAATAATTATCCGATCGGTAGTGTGTATCCTGTTATATAAGTTTTCAGTAAGAATATTAGGATTCTTGTATGGGGTCATCAGCCAGGGTGCAATACCATATCTTTCGTCTCCTAATAGATATGCGTGATTAATGTTTGATTTAATAATTTTAAGTACGTCTGAATTTCGCCACACCGTACTATCATGCACACTTCCAGGCCATGACACATCAACTGATGTAAAGCACTCATTATAATTGCAAGTAGCTTGGACATTTATTGAACAAAATCCTTTTCTATTAAAGTATTCCTCCCCATTCAAAACGGGCTTTCTAATTCTAATGTGAGTACAATCCACTGCACCAATTGCATCAGGCATATGCCAACCACGTTTTGCTTCTTCCAATTCATTGGGAGTAAGAGGAAATCGAATCCACATTCCTTTCCTCCTAACTATTTTACTAGCTACTTCGTTGATCGTTTTGGAAACTGTACTTTGATTAATGCCCAAGTCTACTCCAACACCTTCCTGAAAACCAGGATCTCCTAATGTTCTTAAATATAATTCCATTTTGGTCATATTTGTAAGGGCTCCACCACGGGTTTCATACTTTCTTCCCAGAAAATGTTCAGCCATCCATTCTACGTTCTCTGGGTAAAATCTGAAGTACGGATACGTTAAATAGATGTTATACACAGAAAATTAATATTTACCGAAATAATTTTCTATATCGTGGGACTTCGTATGTTCGCATTTCGAAATACTGCTTTCTTTTGCGATGAAGATTGATAAATGCAGCCATAATTTTATAATATCGATAGAGCGAAGTTGCTGCAGGTCTGGCTTCGCTAAAACTACATATTATGCTGTGAATTGTAGCATAAACTCCCAGTTGAAGTAGGTACTATAGAAAATGACTCTTTTTTAAGTATTTACTCTTATGTACATAGCATAAGCTTAATACATAAAGTACCTACTTTCAAGTGAAGGTAATACTTTAGTTTTTGCTTTTCGTGCAAGCAATTGCTTGAAGTAGAAGCAAATACTTTTTTTAATCATACGCCTCATAATATCACCTATATCATAATAAACCAGTAAATAAATAACACTTAAATCTGTATTCATATTTCTAAGAAAATCACATTCTGATGATTCTTCACATATATTTTTAGATAAGATGATGGATATAATATGGTAAACCCAGATTATTATGTAAGTATAAATATTTGTTTTATACATATTTATTACTCATAAATTTTATACAGCAGTCATTTTATTTAGACAGGCCTATGTTTCTACAATTTACATTACATACAACTATTTTCACATTAATACAAATACTTTTAATTATTTATATTTACCGAGGTTGACGTTTATAACTCATCAAGGCCTGCAAGGCTTTCAAGCATCAGATCAACCTGCCGATATAAGGCGACAAGTTCTTGTTCAGACGATTGATCTCTCACCAAGATCGGAGTCATAGCCCTTTGTGTTGGTAGCACCCGCTGAATCTTAAATTTTGACACATCGAAAGGTTGTAACGGTCTCGGTCTATAACACATTGAGAGTGGGCTTATTAAAAACCGCTTTTTCGCTGGACTATCTGTAGAGATCCCACAACAAACACACTCAAATTCACGTTTATTCGACATTTCGCTTGAGGTATACAATACATAAACTGAACTACCATAGAACAGGATATTCTCCTCTATTTATAAAAATTAGGTGTGGCCACCACACGACTTTCTTATACGTATGAGCGTTTCAAATTATAGAATTTTAAGAATTTTTTATACAAAACTTATTCAAAATCCTATTCTAAGTACTTCTATTCTCTTAATAAATCTCTATAGAATGCATACTTTGCAAGATATTATCAAAAAAGTGCTCTTCTCTAAGAGTAAAAGTGCTACTTCCGGTCCGAATTTTGAAATTTCATATATACAAAAAATATTGCAAATCCAGTTCTAAATACTTTTGTACTCTTGATAAATATATATAGAATGCATAACTTACGACATATTTGCAAAAAATCGCTATTCGATAAGAGTAAAAGTGGTACTTCCGGTCTGATATTTGTTTTATACATATTTATTACTCATAAATTTTATACAGCAGTCATTTTATTTAGACAGGCCTATGTTTCTACAATTTACATTACATACAACTATTTTCACATTAATACAAATACTTTTAATTATTTATATTTACCGAGGTTGACGTTTATAACTCATCAAGGCCTGCAAGGCTTTCAAGCATCAGATCAACCTGCCGATATAAGGCGACAAGTTCTTGTTCAGACGATTGATCTCTCACCAAGATCGGAGTCATAGCCCTTTGTGTTGGTAGCACCCGCTGAATCTTAAATTTTGACACATCGAAAGGTTGTAACGGTCTCGGTCTATAACACATTGAGAGTGGGCTTATTAAAAACCGCTTTTTCGCTGGACTATCTGTAGAGATCCCACAACAAACACACTCAAATTCACGTTTATTCGACATTTCGCTTGAGGTATACAATACATAAACTGAACTACCATAGAACAGGATATTCTCCTCTATTTATAAAAATTAGGTGTGGCCACCACACGACTTTCTTATACGTATGAGCGTTTCAAATTATAGAATTTTAAGAATTTTTTATACAAAACTTATTCAAAATCCTATTCTAAGTACTTCTATTCTCTTAATAAATCTCTATAGAATGCATACTTTGCAAGATATTATCAAAAAAGTGCTCTTCTCTAAGAGTAAAAGTGCTACTTCCGGTCCGAATTTTGAAATTTCATATATACAAAAAATATTGCAAATCCAGTTCTAAATACTTTTGTACTCTTGATAAATATATATAGAATGCATAACTTACGACATATTTGCAAAAAATCGCTATTCGATAAGAGTAAAAGTGGTACTTCCGGTCTGAATTTTGATTTTTTTTTATACAAAAGATATTGAAAATTATGTTTTAAATACCTTTATACCCGTAACGTACTTGTCTAAAAAGCATGACTTGCGAAATATTCGCAAAAAACTGATTTTCGATAAGAGTAAAAGACCTACTTCCGGTAGGAATTTCGAAAAACTTTCTAATTAAAATTATTCTCAATTTTAATTTTAAGTATATATGAATTCTTTATAAATTTGTTTAAACTTAGTAATTGACGAAATATTGGCAAAATTCGATTTTTTCGCTGAAGTAAACTGCTACTTCCGGTCTACCGATTTTACTGAAAAACTAATCAGATCTCAAGAGGGAGATTATACACGTAAATACAAAATTTGGAATTGATATCTACAGCGGTTTGACCGCTATCGTGGTCACACACACAGAGAGAGACCACACACAGACACACAGACATTTTTTAAAAACCACTTTTTTGGTATCAGGGGACTTCAAAACGTGGACATCTGCAAAAATCTCGAGGTCGAAAATTTTCATCATCACAATACTTCCTTATACTACGTATAAGAAAGTAAAAATGATCTACTACCCACCCCACCAATCAACATGAAAAAAGCTTAGGAATCCTAAATGGGTTTTTTATCATCCCTATGAAATCCAATGACCACCGACCCAATTAAAGTAGAACCCTTTAACGATCACCAATTAGAAAACGCTTAAAAAAAGCAAATTATACATAATATCTATCACAACCATCATAAGGAAAAAAAAACATTTAACGAAACTGTAAGCAAATATTACATTAGTATAGATTGTTCATTCTACATCAAACTTTAAACTAATAATACTAAAAGAATATACACTTATATTACTAGTTTCCACAGTAAAACGCTAACACATACATAATTAACCAAAAAATCACTAATAATCTCCGTCGGCAGTCATTTCAGGTAAAAAAGCCAACCCCCAACGATGGAACAAAGAAATACACTATTCTGCCAATTAGACGAGTACTTCTTGTGTGGCAACAATATTTACCTAATCGGGTCTTATCGAAAAATGCTACCTACACATCTCACTGCCGGTTATTTTAGAAGGGAAGCCGAAAGATGTTTAACCCATTTATGCCTAGTGTTCTATATGTAGTACGGCTAAATCGTGTTTCAACTTGCAAAATCTGTTTTGTCTATTGACGACACAGTTTGTGTTTGAGTTTAGTACTGCGCTAGCTTTTGTATGAAGTAGATGGCAAAGTGAACACAATCCTTTCAAGTGTTTTATAAACAAATAAGTTTGTGTATTTTCACAAGATGGAAGATTGCGGCGTACGATTTGTAGGGTATGTAATTATTTCATCTATAAAAGAATATTTGCTTTTACTTTTCTTTATAATAAGTTAGATAAATGATGTATGTTATAGAGTCATTTATTTCTTTTACTTACGTTTACTGTAAATACCTTTATTTTTCCGTCAAACGTAGGCGTCCTACATATAGTACTCTAGGCGTGTAAGATCTAAGTCTCTTTTTATTTTAGAGGACTTACTCTTCAGGAAGCACTGACTATGATTGAAGATGATGAAGACTTTTGTAGAAATACGGAAGAAATAATTTTATATCCTCCAGTAAATGCATGTGAAGATCAAACAGATGAGGATTTCGGAGACGAATTTGATTTTTCTCTCAATAATTTGCCGGGATCTCAACTTGGTGCCGCATCTGATGTAAAATTTCATTCTGACGATGAATGGTCTTCTGATGATGATGTACCCTTATCTACTTTTATAAAATCTTCCAAACATGTTAGAAATAATAATGCTAAGGATAAGAAAAAATATGACTGGGAACATATTGACTTGACTCCTGAGACGTCCACTTTTGAAAATGAAACTATAGTAGCCAATAGAATGACACCAATCGATTTATTTTCTTTATTTTTTGATCATACTTTACTTCAACTAATATTGGACAAAACTCAGTATTATGCTCAAACAAAAAACCGTACACAACTCATAGAAATGTCCGAGCTAAAAGCTTTTCTTGGCGTGTTAATCCTCAGTGGATACGTACAACTTCCGAGACGTAGAATGTTTTGGGAACGAGAAAAAGGCGACACAATAGCTTAGTGAGCGATGCAATTACGCGAGACAAGTTCGAATATATTTTATCAAACTTTCATATTGTTGATAACGCTGCCTTGAACCAACAAGATAAGTTTGCCAAACTGAGACCTCTTTTTGAACATCTGAATAAAATTTTTTTAGAGCTAGCTCCTTTTGAACAAGATCATTCTGTCGATGAAGCCATGGTGCCGTATTACGGCCGTCATGGGTGTAAGCAATACATCCACGGAAAGCCGATAAGATACGGTTACAAGCTTTGGGCAGGAACGACCAGATTAGGGTATGTCGTATGGTTTGACCCATATCAAGGAGCTTCTATAGAGAAAACTTCAGACTTTGGCGTTGGAGCAACAGTAGTTCTCAACTACGCCAATGTCTTACAAGAACGGTGGTCTAATACCGCTTTTCACTTGTATTTTGATAACTATTTTACCTCTGTACCTTTATTAGAAGAATTGTCGAAGCGTAAATTATTTGGTACAGGTACTGTTAGAGAGAATCGTCTCCCAGGGAAGCCTCTACTTGATAATAAAGTAATGAAAAAGCAAAACCGGGGTTACTTCGACTACCAAAAAACTAAAGGCTCCAACATCATTGCCTTGAAGTGGAATGACAATAATATAGTATGTTGTTTGTCAAACGAAGCAGGCGTAAATCCTATTCATTCTACTAAACGATATTCCAGGAAAGATAAAAAAATTGTCCAAATCTCTCAACCGCATGTGATTTCTCTATATAATAGAAATATGGGCGGTGTTGACAGGTCCGATGAAAATATTGCCAAATATAGAATTTCAATTAGAGGCAAGAAGTGGTATTTTAGTCTTGTTTCTCACTGCATCGACTTAGCCATAAATAATGCTTGGCTACTTCATAGAGTTTGGGGCGGTGAACATGATCTTTTGAAGTTCCGACGCAGCATTGCCATTACAATGTTATCTCAACATAAAAAACGGAAGAACTACAATAGAAGCCACGCTTCCGCTACGGGTAACTAAAGTATATTTATCATTTGATTCTTGACTAATTCTAGACATTGCAGCTATTCAGAACGACGCACTAAGGTACGATGCTATTGAGCATTATGTTATTCCACAAGAAAAACAAACGAGATGCGCTGAATGCCATACGAAAACAACTACACGTTGTAGGAAATGTGACATTGGGTTACATGTCAAATGCTTTGTTATTTTTCACACTAATCGTTAAGCTTTATATTTTTATATTCTTCTAATTAAAACTAGTTCAAACAATGTTCATACCTTTTATGCCTAGTGTCCTACATTTAGTACACCATTTTCCACCTAGTTTTCCCTTAGCTAGAAAATACATTTCCGGTTTACATGCTAACATGTAAGCCTATGTTGCGATATTGTTTAGTAAAAACTATAATTTCGTGACCGATGAGTTTTAGGCATAAATGGGTTAATACTATCCATTAGAAAAAAGGAACCGACACACACCCCAACAACATCACAGCGATCGTAAATTAAAACAAATTACTATCTATAAGAGTATTTTAGTTAAATATACGGGGATCATTCAAAAATTGAGGAGTAGAAGTAACAAAGGGACTAAGTGCCATTTTTCCGAAAAGTTAGATATTCCTATAGATAGGTTCTATGTGCCATCGACTATGTCCTATCAAACGGGCGAAGTGCCCGGACAAAAATTCCTAGAGAAATCTACTGTGTAAGTTGGCGTTTCCTACATGTGCCACGATAGTTTTTCAACAAAGGGGGTAAGTGCATAGTAGGCGCTGCGCTGCTTTGTTGAGTATTTATTTTGCAAAATAACATACCCTAAAAGTTATAACTATCAGTTTAATATGAGTACAGAACGTCGAAAACAGGGATTAGGAAGACTAAGTGAGGAACAGAGGCCACTAAAAACTAGTGGAAAACAATACAAAACCAGAAAGGGAAATACAGTGTCTGAACAACAGAAACCTAACCTAGAAGTAAGTTGCTAACTGTGTAAATAATATTTTCACAGAACCCCAACACGTATATTGTTTCCCGCAGGTGCTATGTAAATGTAAATTGAACTGCAAATCTTTGACTTACGCGCAAAGACTAACCCTTTTTGAAAAGTATTATGAAAGCAGACCTGACGTTCGTGGAACGTATATCATGGGCTTAATACAGATTACTGGCGTCAAGAGAAGGAGGCATGGTTCCTATGAAGAAGCTAGTGATAGTCGTCGTCAAGCCACTATCCATTATAGCATTCCAGATGGAGAGGGCAATATTGTGATTGTTTGCAAATCCACTTTTATGAATACATTTGCTTTGACGAAAAAGCACGTGGAAACTATTATTCAAAAGAAAAAAAGCGGCGCAGTAATCTACAAAGACGTGAGAACTCGTACGGCTCCTGGCACATTCACACAGGATGATAGAAGACTTATTAAAGAACATATAAGTAGTATACCTCGAGAGGAATCGCATTATTCACGCGCAAAAAGTGCAAAGGATTACATGAGTCCCGATTTAAATATTAATCGGCTTCACAAAGCGTTCTTGCAGAAACATCCGGAAAGCTTGGTCACTTATAAGTTCTACAGAAGAGTTTTCAAGGAAGAATTTCCACATGTTTCATTTAGAGCACCCAGAAGTGACACCTGTCGAAAATGTGATTCGTTAAATTGCGAAATAAAAGCTCAGGGCGAAAGAAGTGGGGCTGCAAAGGTGGAGTTAGCGTTGCATCATCGAAAGGCGGAAGCAGCCACTGTACAGATGAAAAGGGACATCGCATTATCGCAAATGCCAGATAGCACCGTAAGTGTGTTTTCAATGGATTTAGAACAAGTCATGTTTGTACCTACACTGACTCATTCTGACATGTTTTACCTAAGTCAACTCTCGTGTTACAACTTGGGTATTAACTTCGGAGACAACAAGCACTCCTACATGTGTTGCTGGCATGAAGGAGTAGCTGGACGAGGCGGTAATGAGATCGCCTCTTGCTTATTACGCGTCCTTAACATGGGCATTACAGTTAAAAGAAATATTGTTATTTGGAGCGACAACTGCGTCGCCCAAAATAAAAATAGAATGATTGTGTTCATTTACATGTTTCTGGTGAGTTGTGGAGTTTTCGATACCATTGAACACAGGTACCTCGTCAGTGGTCATAGCTTCCTTCAGTGCGACAGGGACTTCGCCCTGATCGAGAAGAGAAAACGCAAGTGTGCTCCAAAGGTACCTGAGAACTTACATGACGTAATACTGTCAAGTACTCAAACAGGCCGATTCGAAATAGTAGACATGGTTCAGAAAAAGTTCTTTGACATACAATCTGCAGCAGACACGGTGTTAAATCTGAAGCAAGTGAATATTAGCAAAGTTGTACGATTAAAAGTCGACTCCCAACGGCCCGGTGTAGTGTTGACCTCTGACAGTTTTCCTGAAGTGTCACCGTGGAAAGCAACTCCGATACTTAAAAAAGGAAAAACCATGGAAGACATAAAAAATATGTCGATTCACCAGCTTCCCGATGTGAATAAGATCGGTGATAACAAAAAAAAGCACTTAATCTCAATGATTCCTTATCTACAAGATAAGAAACACCAAGACTTTTACGTCAATTTGACCAAATAATATATTGGCACATACCCCGTTTCCCAAAATATCTTTTTTAAATTTTTATATTATTGTTACATTTGTATTTTTTACGTAGTTTATGTAGTAGCATATTCAGCCATAAGGTAAAGAATAAACTACATCATTTTTCTTTCAATAAAAAATATGTATTTGTGTAAGAAAAAGTTTTTTGTTAATATCTCGAGTTGACACTTTTGGGACTTAACCCCTTTGTTACTTCTACTCAGTGTTGCCACTTGTAACATAATTATCGAATTGTAACATTATTTCTCCCCCCAATTATGCTGAACAATATTATGTAACATAATCGATAATTGTAACATATTTTTAATGTAGGTACATATTATAATTACTGATACGTGATTTCTATATAGCGGCGCTGAATATGTATACGCAACCAATTCACAATTAATTAAAATTTTATAGCTCTAGTTAGTTCTGAGTATTGACCTCTTTTGGTTGTTAGCAAAGATATCTCTAGAGTGGTGGAAAATCATATAAATTTTGCAACACTCAGGGTATCAACACGGTGAATCCCATGAGGGGGTTCCCTGTTCTAGGAAATGTTGGGATTACGATATGTAGTGTATATAGCGTACTATGGTACTAGGTGACTAGGTCGTTTTTTATTTAATCGTTATTAGAACAACAAGTGCGTAAATACTTGAAATGGTTTAAGTTGTACGGCAGTATGTCTGGTACAAGTGAAAAAGGTGGTATACACGATAGCTCTGATTCTGACTCAGAAAGAGAAACAAAAAGACTCGAGTATAAAAATACAAATAGACGAGAAAATAGACCACAACATTATAGAGCTGAATGGGAAAATATTCCTGCTTTTAAAGGACGGTTAAAACAAGGCGAAGATCTTGAAATTCATTTTGATAATAAATAATCTTTTTTATTGTAAAATTTATGAACTATTTGACGTGTATTTTTTGTATATGGTAAGTTCTGAAAAAAATAAAATTTATTTTCATTGATTTATACATTCCCAAATTTGTACATTTGCATTTATTTTGAAAACAAAATCTTTGTAACATAATTTTCAGAAAAATCGATAATTATGGCAACAGTGTACCATAATTTCTTCTTTAGCCTGTGGCAACCCTGCTTCTACTCCTCAATTCATGTAAGGTGCGTCGGGGCAACTGGGTCAACGAGGTAACTGGGCCATGTGTTAGTTGCCGCCATATCGTTTGAAATTTTAAACTTTTGATGGTTGGTATTTGTAGTTGGTAGCACCAATCTTACAGAACAATAGCTGATTCGTAGATTGTGGCGGTTATTTGTCGGCAATACGTTTTCCGAATTTGTAGGATCATTTAACTGCAAACATAACACTGCATGGGATAAGATAAATTACTATAGTGGCGAAACGGTAAGTAGTGCTCCTTCTTTTCCGTGTGCTGAAGTAAGATTACATATAATGAAATTTGGGAAGTGAGGTTAGAAAGTTTTTACATGGTGACCTTCATTTATAGACGGGGTGGTCCAGATACCCCCAAAAATAATACAAAAAGGGGTAAATGGGCCATATGTCTGGGGTATTTGGGTCTGCCTATGACCCACATACCCCCTTTATGGTCAACATTGTTTTCCCAAAATTTCTGTAATCATTATTATAATTCTAATCATTAATTCACCCAAATTTTTGCAGAACATGGTGCGAACATATGTAAGAAAGACGCAGCGAGGAGCTGGCTTCGCATACAGCGAAGAAGATCTGCAACAAGCAGTAGACGATGTAAAAAATGGCAACAAAACAACTAGAGCAGCAGCAGCTCATTACCACATACCACGATCCACGTTAAAACATTACGTATTAGGTACAAGAGGCAAAGGCAAGAAAGCGCAAGATGGCAAGGGAGGTGGAGGTGTAATATCATACTTAGCTTTGAATGAGGAGGAAGAAATTGCTTCCTGTCTTAAAGTCATGGAGAGGAATGGATTTGGGTTGTCTCGGGAGGAAGTACTAGATGTTGTCGAATTGTACATAAAACAAAATAATTTGAATACCAGGTTTAAAAACCAAAGGCCTGGATCTGACTGGTTTGCGTTTTTTAAACGTAGGCACCACTTATCTCTTAAAAAGCCTCAAAGCATTGAACATGTTAGATGTGATCAAGTCAATCCTTGGATAATTTACGATTATTTTGATAAATTAACAGAAATCGTGACTGAATTGGAATTAAAGGGAAAGCCTGGTCGCATTTATAACTGTGACGAAACATCTTTCTGCCATGACCCGTCGAAAACAAAGGTGGTCGGCGCTGTTGGGGAAAAGAGTCAACGTAAAACAAGTTCATCTGGGCGAGAAAATACAACAGTGTTGCTTTGCTGTGCTGCAGATGGAAACATGCTACCAATGCTGTGTGTGTTTAAAGGCAAATACGTAATGGAGAATTGGATAAATTAAGAGGTCACAACAACTGCTGTATCTGTCACTCAACGTGGATGGATGGAAACTACTTTATTTTATAACTGGTTCAAAAATATATTTTTAAATAATATTGGGGAAGAGAGACCTGTGCTGTTGATTTATGATGGACACGTCACACACATTTCCACAAGCTTGATTAAATTAGCACAAGAAAACCAAGTGACCATTATGAAACTGCCACCCCACACAACACACTTACTACAACCATTAGATGTGGCAGTTTTTAAGGGTCTAAAAACGAGATGGGACAAAGAACTGTGTAAGTGGCAGCGCCAAAACCCAAGAAGGAAAATCCCAAAGTCTGAATTTGTAGCTATCCTAACTAAAGCTGCAGAAGAAATGCCCACACAAAATATTATTAGCGGGTTTAAAACGACAGGAATCTATGATCCAGACATGCAAGGACCAAACAGAAATGCAATTCCGCAGTCTGTTTTTAAAGTAGAAGACCTGCGACGGTATTATGCTAAACTTCCATCCATCACAACCGTGCAGCAGGACGTGACCACTCCCAGCAATACATCAACGATTGCAATAACGCACGAGGACATGGCAACTTCATCAACTGCAGCACTTCAGCAGGTCGTGACCACTCCTAGAACCAATACATCAACTACTGCAATAGCGCACGAGGACGTGGCAACTTCATCAACTGCAGCACTTCAGCAGGACGTGACCACTCCTCCAAACAATACATCAACGATTGGAATAACGCACGAGCACGTGGCAACTTCATCAACTGCAGCACTTCAGCAGGACGTAGCAACTACCGAAAATAATAATTTGAGGCGCAAAACTTTCGAGCAGGTGCTTCTACATGTCTTGAAAACAGGATCAAAACCACAGAACGATAGAAAACGCAGAAGAATAATTGCAAATTGTGAAGTTATTACCACACCAGAATATTTGCATAGGAAAGAACAACAAGAGAAGGAAAAAGAAGAGATTGTAAAACGGAAAAAAGAGGCAGGTTTAAGAAAAGAACTTAAAAAAATAGAAAAACAGAAGACTAAGAAGTGTAAAATAATGGACAATGACGACGAGAGTGATGCTAGTGAAACATATTCTCTCCAAGATAGTGACGAGGATTCTAAATTTCTTTCATCAGGAGAAGATGAAGACGTGATAGAAGATGAGTTATCTTCTCCCAAACCAGGCGATTACTACGTTGTTAAGGTTTACGGCAAGAGACCTGCTTCCTTCAGGCTTTACATCGCTGAAATACTGGAACAAATAGATGAAGGCTATCTGGGAAAATTTTTTAAGCGGCACTGCCAAACTTGGAAGTTTATAGAAACTGATGAAGAGTCGTATATTGAAGCTCGCGACCTCGTTCGCAAATTATCTCGGCCCGTGAGCAGTAGTTCGGCTAGATACAAGGACATGCTCAGTTTTACCACTGACCTGTCAGATCTAACTAATGTTTATTAAGTAATAAAAATTAATAAAAAGTATTATTCTGCTTTGTTTGTATTATTTTGCATGTGCCTTGACCGTAGTACATAACTTACATCGTCTCTACAACTCAGGTATCTTGATATAAGAGCTGACAAAATATGAAATCAAATTCTTTTTCTTTCTACTAATAGGCCCTGTTACCCTGATTCTAAATAAAGGAGCAGCATGGAAAAATACACGGACCTGGTCCAGTTACCCCATTTTGCTGGGGTAACTGGGCCGACTGCCCAAAAATTATTTATATGTATATATATTTTTTTATTGGGAAGTTAAAAGTTTTGCAACCACACCTTGTCTTTAAGAATATAACTATCTAAACTACAAAAAATCCGGAAGTCCTTGCAGCAATGGCTTATAAGGTTTTTGGTCATTTGAAAATGAATTTTTAATGGTATTATGTAAAACCATGATCCAGTTACCCCGACGCACCTTATTAAAATATTATTTCCATATGTATGTATACGAGTATACGCATCTAAAAATGTATAGTATGACATTAACGATAGCATATTTTTGTTATTCATTCTTATTATATTTACTTTGTACTTTTCTTTATACATAATAGTTATTTATTATACACAGTTAATAACATTAGCTTTTAGCTCGTGGTATTTTGTCTCCCGAGATTTATGATCCGAATGTCAAAATGTCGACATACAAAACATCTCCCAAAATAAAGTCATAATAAATCTAAACCGAATACACAAACTGCAAGATATTTGCGGAAAACTGCAAAATTGTAAAAAAAAGTGATACATAAGGTGCCTTGATAGCTCCAAGACGGAGAAGCCGATATAATACCATTTATATCTGCTTCCCCATCTGGATAGCTTTGTCTGACGTTACAGATAACATTGTAACGGACTAATTTATTTGAGAGTATTAGATTCAATGGGGTTACCTTTTTTTGTAAATTACTAAGTGCAATGCAATTAATAGTACCTAACGATTTGAAAATGAGGGTCCTTTATTTAAATTTTGCTATATGTGATGGAATTCTTTTATTCCAGAAGTTTTCGTTTGTTATTGTTTTAAACTAAACTCTACGAACGACCTCCTTTTGTTTAGTTTAGTTCTTTTTATGTGTCACTACTGGTACTGAAGTGCCTGTATCTTTAATTGTATCCGTGATATTTAATTATCATATCAATTTATTATTTATTTAATTTTTGTTGTTGTCAGGCTTTAAGCCGTGCAGCCATTCTGGGCTGATGTAGAGAATTATTATAAACATTTCTTATTATCATTTCATTTTTGTGTTCTGGAAATGTGTCTTGATAAATTGTAAATCTACTGTGTGAACGACTTTTATTTTGATCAGAATAAAAATCACGTACGAGCGTGTGAACGTTTTGGTAGACTTTTGGCCGAAGTTTTGTATAGATAGGTAGCCCTAATTTTTAATCTATATTTTCTTATTTGTTTTTTTTTAATTTGCGGCGCTTTGTGCAGACCTACGACGACAGAATAGAACAGGAAAGATAATAAAGTGGTGAGGGAATAGGTATTATTTAGACGGAAGTTACCACTTTAAGACAGGTCAGTTATTGGTCAAATTGACTTCTTTAGTGCTTTTATAATGGTGAATTGTGTGGCTTGTGGCCGTTCTAAAATGAGAAAAAAGAAAAATTTCACTTTTTCTCTTCATCGGTAAAGTTAATTTCAAATTGGCATTCAACATACGCAATAATAATTTCGAAAGTGGGTGCTTTGAATAACTTCTCATGTATCTAACAATTATGTTTCAGTGGCGTAACAATCATATCCTAGGCATGTTCTTTTTAATGTTTTCCTTAATACAGTTGGAATAAATATTACTATATTAAAAAGAATAAAAGGACTGAAAAAATAATGCACTCACGATATTTCGTTAATCATTATTGGACTAAGAACCTATGTTAAATGATTATCGAGAACTTATTGCTATGATCCTTGCATATTTAAAATTAGAATAATATTAAGAATTAGTTTAAGTGTTAAAAAGAATAGAAATCGTAATATCAATTTGTTTATTTTTGATTTCAAGCATTATACAATACAAGTAACACAAAGGTATAATGGGTTGCCTATATTTAGATATAGAAATTTTAAAATTAAATATGATTTGTTGTTACATTTTAAGTTGGATAACTATAAAAAAAATAAGTATTATATAAATACAAAATAAACACAAAATAAATCTAAGCAATATATATATATTTCTTTTGTAGAAAAGATAAACAGGAGGTATGGTTTGAATACATTGTAAAACAACCTAACTTTTCACAAGGCGTGAGAATAGCTTTGAATATTTTAAGTAATAGACCTTTGTTTAAAAACAAAAGGATACTTAAAGAAAATAACAGAGAAAGAGTCATGTTGGGGAATGGAACGGTAAAGAGAGTGAGTCATTTAAATGCTATAAAACTATATGAAGGGACATCACATTATAAACAAGACTGATTTAATAGAAGAAATGCATGGTCTTACATTTTTAATTTTTTATTGGTAGATTATATTCCAAAAAAGGATATCTATTGTCTCCTTCAATGACAGGGCTTTGATAAGAATTATTTAAAACTAATGTAAGTTATTAATTATATTTCATTATCATTCCATTTGTTTCACTGTGCCTCGTGCATGGGGCAAAGTGAAACAATGGGTGGGGGTACAATGAAACACATTTTTTATGCAAATATATTTTAAATTCCAAAAAAAGTAAAGCATTGCAGAAGTTTCAGTCACTCAGACCTAAATTAATGCACTTAAAATATTTTAACGAACATCAAAGCTGTCCAAATTTATCTCAAAACTGATGTTGGATCGCTGTCTTGAAGTCGAACCTGATGAAATGGGTTGAGGTAGAATCATTTTAATATCTCCTAGTTTCACAACTGAAATATCTGAAATTGTAGGAAAACAGAATTTTCCAGATATTTTTGAGCTTTTCCTCATAAACGAAATTTTTTTCGATAAATCGTATTTAAAAGAAAAGAGTTGAATTTGATTAAAAAATGATCCACTGTGAAACACTCTCCCCTATACGTATAAATCGCACGTAAACAAATCAATATAGGGGTAGTGCACTTCATTTACTACACCTTATCAGTGTTTTGGTTAAGGGAGGGTTTCTTAGAGGGCAGCACTTTATACAGGATCGAAAACATAACTCTCAATATAGTTGGCTACGTTGGTGAATTTTGTTAGAGTTGTTGTTGTTATGTGATTTTTCTCCGCCATTTGCAATATTGTGAGTAACTATTATTGTTAAATACATTAGTTCTTCACCACTAGTGCATTTCGAAACATCAAACCGATGATACTACTTTAGAAAATATGCATGTTACCGTCTACCTCACAAGCAAGTCCCAGTGAAAGACCAGAAATTCAGTATGTGTCATGTATTTGTAAGTGTCATTTATAGTATTAAAAAATGTAACAGTTTCTTAATCATATTAAATATATTGCAGTTATAAGGTATAATGTTATTTTTTGTATATGATTTACTAAATATATATAATACCTATAGATAAAAATACATTTGTTTTAATCTGTTTCATCAGTAGCACTTAGATACAGAAAAGATTTTACGACTTCACTATTTACGTATACTAATTTGTTTTTCATGTAAAATTAGCATCAAATATTTTGACGTTTAATGTTGCAGACACATGTTAATGTTGCAGCAAATATAACGCCAAAAAATATTGATGCAAATTTTACATTAATTTCATACATTAAAAATTTGCAATCAAGAAAGTTCAAAGTTCCCGCTCATTAAATAGTTATCATTCACTACAGATTCCTACAGTAATTCTATCAAAAGTACCCGGAAGGGAATTACAGATGGTGCTGATGTTTGGTTCACTTTTTAGTGAGAGAGTAGGCCATCTCTCCTCTCTCTTTTATCTATGAATATACCTATCTAATGAAAATTGACTTTGACTGACACTGTTTGACATTAATTTCAAGTTAAATTTTCTGTTAAAATGTATTTTCTTATACAAGCCGATGACATACAAACCATTATAATCACCCTGTTATTAGTACTGACGTTCTACAACATAATTTTACACATTTGGCTTTATAAAAATTATATACTGAAGAGAGACAAACGCCGCCGCCAACAGTAAGTCTATTTATTTTT